>OV656694.1:15732500-18300000 GCA_927399405.1 Agonopterix arenella | reverse complement strand
ATCGAAGTCACACAATTTAAAATTCGATTTGTTTGGTAAATTGTCCCAAACAATTTCTTAGTAGTGAATTTTTTCTCTCATGACAATTGTACATATGTCCACTTGTTTATCTGCCTCAGGAGCATTTCTTTGAGAAAACACTGTAAAGTTGAAGTCAATAGACGAATGTAAATTGAGTTCATACACAAAAATTATCGTACGTCTGGCAACCCTGATAAAGTTGCATGGGCCAACTGTTTACAAGACGGAAAAATTGCTGTACCTATCCGTTATAGACTTGTTTTAAGTGCTACGTCGGATGAATTGAATGTTTTAATCCGGGATGTTTTCCAAGGGTTGCTTTTACGGTGTTTTTTGTAGGACCTTTATCTATCATTTCATACGCCCCTGCATAGAGGTATAGGGTTGTCTGAAACATCGCTAAAATTACCAGCCATCGACATGTTTACACGGAGAAAAATATCTATCTATCTATCTATCTATCTATCTATCTATAACGTCACGCCTCTTTCCCAGTGGGGTAGGCAGAGACCAGGGCGCGCCACTTACTACGATCCTTACATACTTCTTTTGCCTCATGCACATCCATACATCTCTTCATACATGCCCGTCGGTTTCGAGTACTCCGCACCTCCCCTTTTTGTAGGACTCAACAGATTTGATCAAAATATGTAATAGGATATGTGACAACAATAATCATTTTTGCTGACTTTACTAGACAATAGCTGAATGTACTATTTGTATTTTAAGTGTAGATCTCTACAGTAGGACACATAATAGGATGAGAGGGAGTGGGCTGTAGTTAATGAATTTTGGATTACTTTTACCATAGTATCAACTCTAAAAACACGAAAAAAATATAAGCCTTCTAATCTTAACCTATTCGGCATCAAATTTATTAAAATACGAGCATTAACCCGCGACTTCGTCCGCACAAATTATATACCAGATTTTAAGTCAGATCATAAGCTATCAAACAAAAAAAGTTTCATCAAAATCGGTTCAGTAGTTTTTGCGTGATACTCGTTCAAACAAACAAACAAACAAACACACACACAAACAAACAGACAAACAAAAAATCCAAAAATTGGTGAAATGGAATCAGGGACACCTAAAAACCATATCGTAACTTTTTTTTTGTTAATGTCTTCAATGTACAGACAAACTTCCTGTTACAGTTTTATAATAGTACTAGCTTTTGCCCGCGACTTCGTCTGCGTGGACATGTAATTTTGTCTTATGTCTCGTCTAAGGTCATGAAGGTCATGGTCCGAACCAAGTCTAGGAATCCTGGCATGTAACATTAGAATGGCGATTAAGGAATGGGCTAATAAAAGTCACAGGCTAGAATGCTCTGGCCTCTCGGGTCTGCAACACTGCAGGAAATTCATCAGCAATCTTCTTATTATCATGTGGGCAAAGCCCTGGTGTCAGAGTATAACAGCAATATAACACCACGAATCCCACAGTTCATACTGAACAACAGCAGGAGCAAAGCTCGTGCCATCGTTGGAGCCCTCACCGGGCACTACGCAACAGGCACGATATAGCTCACTCTAGATCCCGGTTGCCGAGCGTGTGGAGAGGAAGAGGAAACCATGGAACATTTGTACTGTGTGACTGCGATGTCCTGGTGGGTAAACGTATGTGATTCCTGAGAGATGGTTATTCATTACATGTTTCTTACCCTGAACGCTATTGCCTCCCTCATTTTCCAAGTTTTTCAAGGATGAAGAAAATAATATGTAGGGGTCAATACAAAAGATACCATTGGGTCGAAGTGTTGCTGGCTTGCCATTTCCCATAATAAGATAAGAAAGTCATGAACTTAAGATAAATCAAAATCAGAAAGTACCCCAAGTAATTCTGTAGGTATCAGATTTAAAAGTCATTCACTGGATCCATCACTTTAATTTTTCTACTGTTCGTCGTTTATTAGTTTTTCATTTATGTCGAGCAGCATAATAATCATCTTACGACCCACTGCGGGTCACAGACCTCCACTCACGTATAAACGTTAGAGGATACTCTACCACGCGGGCTAGTGTAAAATGGTGAAGGCAAGAGCTAAAATAATAATATTCTAGCAAGCTAATGGTCAATTTGCTAAAAAAGATTTTCAATTATATAAGTAGCTACATTACCGACCTGTGGTGTTATAGTATAAGAAGGACCTTTTAGATACGTAGGTACCTTTTTATACGTTGTGGTAGAATGATGTTCTATAGTTAAGTTGCACAAACCCTCAAAAAATCATAATTGAGACCGAAAATCAAACAAAACAAAAATTTGGCAAGACTTACTGCAACAAAATTCATCCTTTCTGTAAAATAAGGTTATCATTCCGTAGCATTGGCTCAGATTGGACTCAAACAATCAATATACTTACAACGATGTATTACAACGATAATATAAGGTCTAACAAAATTAGCTGAAACTATTTTAAGGGTATGCTCAGACCATCAAACTGAACAACTTTCTCTATGGGACTAATATGGAAATCGCGAAAAAAAAATTGATGTCCAATACAAAACTGCAAACACAAATGTATGGGGCAGAAGATTTTTTTTCGAGATTTCGATATTGGTCCCGCAGAGAAAGTTGTTCAGTTTAATGGTATGAGCATACCCTTAAAACAGTTTCACCTAATTTTTTTAGACCTTATATAATCAACTAAATTTGTAAGCTCCTGCTATAGCTAAGTTTTTGAATTAATAATTGTAGCATACTTGCTTTAAAAAAACTCCCAACGCCATCTATTAAGATGAAAACAATACTACGATTAAATTACTACGATAAAATTTTTGAAAACTTGATTTTTGATAGTTGACGACCCGGTTGGTGTAATGGTTACCTCGCCGGACTGCCAAACCAGGGTCCTGGGTTCGAAACCCGGTTCGGTCATGGATGTTATAAATGTTTGTGCCGTTGTTGTATGGTTTCTATAATAAAAAACCTATAGTGCTTGCTTGGAATCATAACAATGTTCCTGTAAGCGTTATTTATTTATTTAATTATTTTTCGAATTCAGCCGGTAAGTAACTATATAATCAAATCTGTAAGACCGAATATCTGAGATGTCTTGAGCGCGAATTGAGTATGGTACTTGCTTCAAAAAATCACGCTACGCCATCTATTAAGATGAAAACAATACTACGATAAAATTATGAACACTAACTTTAGAAAAGGTTAAAAGAAAGAGGATTTTTAGTATTTGCCGACCCGGTTGGTGTAATGGTTACCACGCCAGACTGCCAAACCAGAGTCCTGGGTTCGAGTCCCGGTTCGGTCGTGGATGTTATATGTTTATGCCGTTGTTGTATGGTTTTCACAATAAAAAGCCTATAATGCCTAGACATGACTTGCCTTGGGCGACCTGGAAGTCTTTAAGCCGACTTCGAACCCAGGTCGGTCGCAGTAAGGACAACATGGTCAGGTGGGGATACTCGGATGCGCAAAATGTGACTTGCTTGTGTGGAACTCCACAAACGATGGCCCATCTCACATCGTGCCCTGCGTGCCCTTACATCTGCACGCAGGAGGAGCTCATGACCGCTAGCGACGGTGCAGTATCGGTTGCCCGATTCTGGCAAGCTACTATTTAGCGACTTCAGAATTTGAAGTCGACACGATAACGTTTATGCGTGATTGCGCCACAAACATACAACATTACAACCTTACAAACATCGTCACAAACGTTCACGTTTATAATATTAGTGAGATTATTAGTTCTTCTTCGTGATGACATTTTTCATTACTGAAAACAATCAAGTGTACTGGCAGATACAAAATTATTTTTTAAGTATTTTTATCACTGAACGGAACGCGTCGGGGTGCATTATATATATTATATTACTTTATTTTTTATTTATTTAACTTAATATGCTGACACTTTTTTAAGAGGATGATCAGACCATCAAACAGCTTTTTCTATGGGACTAACATCGAAATCGCGAAAAAAAATCTTCTGCCCCATACATTTTTGTAGAGTAGGATTGCAGTTTTGTATGGAACAGTTGATTTTTTTTCGTGATTTCGACTTTGGTCCCATACAGAAAGTTGTTCAGTATGATGGTCTGATCATCCCCTTAAAAAACTGTCTGCATATAAGAAGGACCATATACATCTTGCAATTCGGTCAGATGCGCGCGAAATCGGTGCCGGCCGGATTTTACTGCAACGTCACCGTTTGACGTTTGACAGCAGGGGTCTACCCGGACGAATACTATATACAATGTTCTTTGTTCTTGACCCGGACATTCGAACGTCGCAATTGCATGAAAGTTATCGTTCCAATGTAAACTCTATTACAATGAAGTTCGGACCGGAACCGAAACGGTCGCGTTATATCGAAAATCTAAAGTCCGGGTACATGGCCTGGTCAGCACTCGCTGTCAATTTGCGTGCATTTGAAACAACGGCAACACGTATGCGCCTGGATTCCAGCGAATAATTTCGTCCGGAAGAATGTTACATTAATTTATGTAAAGCTCATATCAAGCGACAGTCCGTAGGGCTGTGGCAGGTTCCTCAGAGAGAGCCCAAATGGTGGACGACATACGACACGGACGGACCGCAGCACGGACTACAAACTTTGAGTCAAGATAACTTTAGAACTAAACATTTAAAAGGAAATCACAGATATTGGCTTCTAGATTGTTTTAAAACCATTAATTTTTTACTTTAATTACTAAATGTTCAAGTTAAGCTTCGTTTTGTATGGAGCCCGTAGAAAAATAAATTATCCTCTTAATCGAATCGGGCGCAAAATGCACGGCGGCACATCGCGTCGGCGGCATAAAAAACCGATCCTTATTAATTTGTTAGAGTTCGTTCGTTTGTATTTTAGTAATAATTTACGGTAGGTATTTCAAAATAGTTTCTTACCTGTCTTATAATTGCTTTAAAATATTAACTATTATCCAGTCTTGCTTAAAATGTGTATTACATCACACTGTGTGATTACACCGTAAATAAAAACATTCCGAATTAAAAATCGAGTTTTAGACATCTTTCGGCTACTGATTTGAAATCATGATTATATTCTCTTTGTTTGAAATTGGCGTGCAGTTTTTTTTTAAATAATTACTCCTGCTTTGGTTGCACTGTAATTCTACAAAATGTCAAGAAATTTTTAGTTCGAATCTTTTTTTCTTGTAGCCAGTACTAAGGTTTTTTTTGTTGTGTAAAGGTTTTCTCCATGGAGTTTGAAAGATTTTATCGCCAAAAAGAAGAACAATGTTACACTAACAACCGGTGCAGTCATCAGCACTGGACAATGATAAAATTTATAATTATTGGTATTTATTTTGTAATTTGTTGTTATTTTCGCTATTTATAAATCAAACAGTCTTCAGAATCAGCTTACTTTATTACAAGTCTTTTAATTTTAATTAGTGTTACTTACTTGAAATTGAAATGGCACCGTACATTGGTTGCACTTGCGGTTATATGTTTATATCTCCGGCTCCCGTCAATGTAGCGAGATAAATTATATACCAGATTTTAAGTCAGATCATAAGCAATCAAACAAAAAAAGTTTCATCAAAATCGGTTCAGTAGTTTTTGCGTGATACTCGTTCAAACAAACAAACAAACAAACAAATAAACAAACAAACAAACACACAAACAAACAGACAGACAAAAAATCCAAAAATTGGTGAAATGGAATCAGGGACACCTAAAAACCATATCGTAACTTTTTTTTTGTTAATATCTTCAATGTACAGACAAACTTCCGGCTACAGTTTTATAATAGTTAAGATATAGATTTAGATTAACTACATTCAGCTATTGGTTCGATGGCATTGCCATTCAATATTTTTTTATACCACTAAACTGTAATCAATTAAAGAACTTTTATAATTTTTTTATTATTCCAGCGCAGATATTTGTCCAGTTTGTAACATTTACTACATTTTCTGATATTAATACCTATGTATAACGTTCATTATATCCAGTTCTTTCTCACACACAATCGTAATAATACTAAAATAAACATATTTCATCCCCACAATTTAACAGTAACTTCACATAGTACCTACCTACTGTACCACTTGAGAGAGACCGAAGAAAATCCCTCGCACTGCAAACGTTATAATGAAAAATATCTCCATTTCTCTCTTCTGGAACATCTGGAAACTGCATGCTATGCTCTGGCACAGATTTATACATTGAATTTCTAAAAATAACTATACTTTTCTGTATCATACGTGTAGAAACATAATTATTTTAATGCGTTTCATATGTGGTTTAGAACATCAACCTTAACAACACAAAATAAAAAGAGAAAAAATATTTGCTACTTTTGGCACTTGTCAGTTTGGTCAGCAATTATTTAAAGATATTCAAATTTATGGTCTAAATCATCCCCTGAAATATGAAATGCATTTAAGTTTACCCATGTACATTCACATCTACGTGTAATATAATAAATATCCCATGAAGATAAGTTATAGCCTGTAAGAGGACACCATCATCATCATTTGAGGGTTCTGATCAAGCAGACTAAATTGGGTTAGACAAAGACCATTTTATTATTCGCCACCTAAAATACTGGAGCACTTAGTACCTCTCCGTACTTTTCATTTATCTTAAAGCACGCCTTCTATTCGATGCCCTACGTCTAGGGCAACCAACTAGAGCACTGACCTTATTTAATGTTACACAGTACAGTTCCAACATTACTCTTAATGACAAACTACCGTAACAATACATCTAACAATACACAAACAAACATAACATTCATTCATCTCTATTCAGAGAAAATAAAGACAGACAGTAGAGAGATTGACCTACAAAGGATCACATTGACCTAAAGATACGGACGTAAAAATATCCGTTTACATCTATTTTATCCCGGACTATATCCTTATAAACAGGGCCGTCTATATCCATTTGTCAACTGAGTTCCCGGGCCACGGGACTATTGAGCGAACTTGAGAACGGGATCCCGGGTAAGACGAAGTGCGCTCCGATGCAACGTAATTTGGTTGCTAAACGATCCGCTGAGTTTATTTTAGTGAACTGTAAGAATAGGTTAGTACATAGCACCCTCTCGACCAAAATGGATGTTGGTATGTCTTTTGAACCTTCTTCTTTTCATGTGGGCAGCAAGCCCTGGTGTCAGAGAATTTTCAGACCGCATTACGGCCTTCTTATACTGGGAGGCACTGAAAGAGGGACTTTCCCGAAAATATAGCAAAATATTAATAACGTATTATGGTTTTATGATGATTACCATTGGTTACAGACATACTATTTGAACTATCCAAATAAATCATTTTTGATCATGCGCGACGCACGCGTCTCCACGCCCGCCGGCGACGCATACCGTTAGGGTTGAACATTGTAACTATTTACGGCAAACTTTGATAAGCTGTTACATTAAAACGGTTAAAAATTTTTACAAATTTCCTTTGAGCCAAATTTTGTACACTTGCTATAAGAATGTGAAATTTTCGGTAAAGTCCCTCGTTTAGTGCCACCCAGTCGGGGCTCATTACTGGTAGAACAGATGACCCAATATCTGTCAAGTGGTGACTGCGTTGCGTACCCGAAGGCGCAGTGTTGGTATATAGGTAGACAACGACCTGCATGGGTAGCATGCCACCGTGATACAGCGCTATCACACCTTCGCTCTCTTTCTATTTGCGCGCGAACGAACGAGATAAAAGACGTGATACAGCTGTATCACGTGTAGCATGCTAAAGCTTTTGATGAAGGTGGCGGGAAAACGTTGGATGAGGTAAGACAAGACCGGTTGTGGCGATCATTGGGTGAGGCCTATGTCCAGCTATTGACGTCTTTCGGCTGAGATGATGACGACATAATACTTACATATACATGCATCAGTAGTAGACAGAAGCTGTATATAGCTGCTATAGCCAAAAAATGTGTAAATAATTTTCCACCAACAATTTGTTTGATCCGATGAAGGGTGAAATTATAAAAGGGTTCAAAGAGTTCTTAAAATAAAACAAAAAAGCTAACAATAATTTAATACTTCACTGAAACCATCGGCAAATGTCTTTTGTGATCTGTGGATGGATCTTTGAAGCAAAAATCCAACCATGTCCGATTATTGGCGGGTTAAGATCCCATTACATAGGTCCAATGATTGTACCCAAAAGAGATATCTTGCAAAATTCTCCAGACCCCTGTCAGTGTTTAAGAAAAGCTAATTTTCTCCCTTTCTGTTTGTGTAGTCGACCCTAAAGAAAAATTAGCAAGATGTAATAAGTCTTGTCCAAAAAAGATTCGATATTACACCGAGCTTGACAAGTCCATCATGAGGAAAATTAAAAGTCTGCCTGCGAACGTCGAGACGTTGTCACGTAAAATGTGTTATTTTCAAAGCAGTAGATAATAAATACGTTGACGCACACGATATTTTTATACAGATACGAAGATACGAAATTAAGAAATTTTATAATTTTGACGAAAAGTTATTTAATAACAGTCCAAGTTAGTCGTTTAAAGAATAGGTACAGTTAGCTTCTATTTAGCAAGTATCATATAAGATGAATCGCTTTACCTACTAGCTTTAGATCATTTCATTCTGAAAACTGAAAAAGCCGCTAAGGACAGCAAGGCCAATACTGAAACGATGAATTCCAACGGAGCAAACCACCAGAATTGCGAAAAAAACAATTGTTTTTTACAAAACTGCAGTACCCAATTCAAATGTATGAAACAGATTTTTATCTTAATTCTGGAGGTTGGCTCCATAGTGAAAGTTGTTCAGTTTGTTGGTCTGATTCACCATTTCAGAATTTGCTATCCCTTATTTACCCTGTATTAACCTTAAATTTACATTTAAGTTTTATTTTAGACATCTTAAAAAGAATGTTCTAAGAATGTTCGACTAATTTTAGACATTCCTCCATGCGTGACATATCGTAACAAACGAGATGACAAGAATAGGTCCCTCGTAAACGAAGTGGACATCAACAGAGCCCGGCCATCCGACTTATTGTCACATCCATAATGAATGCAATCTGCCGTGAAATTATTTGCTCTCCTGTAATTCGGAGGAATATTACATTTTTCTTCACTCCGGTTTTTTTTACCAATCTTTGTTTTACGCGTTGTAATTTCATCGCTGTTTTTACTAAATGGTGTACCTCACAATTTGTTGATATAACGGTATAGTATTAAGTCTTGTGGTTTTCGGCTAGAATATACCACAAACTGACGTACTTTCTTTGGGCGTCGAACGAGGTAACATAGGGTATTATTAAGGAGTGCAAGCCGAGGCTTATAGCCCTGCGACCACTGCTGGACCTATACTCGCCCATATTTTCAGACAAACCTCTACATTCGGTAGGTATTATCTTTTCGTTCTCGGGTATGCAGGTTTCCTCAAGAAATTTTTCCTTCACCACTGAGCTATTAATAATGACAAATACAACCGTAAATAAATTCCGGAGAATTTAGTGGTACAATTGAACCGCGCCGCATTGTATTTGATCTGACCACCCGGAAATGCATGCGGTCTTGAGTATTTTCCAACAAATGACTGTTTCTAAAGCATACATAAAAAATAAATATTATACTTGAAGTTCATTCTTTTGAAAACAATGGAAAACTTTTACTTCAATATATTATATAAATTCTCTTTTTAAAATTAGAATTCGCTCATCCAAATATTATATTTCTCTTGTTGCAGGATCTGTGAATACACCGGTAAGAGATCTACAACCTATGGTTAAGTAAATTCATAGGTAAGCACTTACAAATTTTTGTTTATTTAAGTATTTAACATATTGTTATTTTGATATTTTAACAAGCATTAGGAAAAGAACAATACCACCTCGCTTACAAGGACTCATATTCAACTACGAGTAAAGTGAAATGAGTATTATTATGAGTCAAATTTAACTGTTTTGGACGATTCAACCTAAATCGTTCAAGAAGAAAATGTTTCCACAAACACGCACGTGCGTGTGCGGTTGAAGTATAATGCTTCAACAGTAAGTCTTTTTCAATGAAACACTTATCTAAGTATAAAATAGCGAATGTATTCCAAACGAACACGCACTTGTGCATGTAAAAATGGGAAGATGACTATAGAGACCCTAATACTTTCCTTATTTTCCATCAGTCATATTATTCAGGCTCCTTTTCTTGCAGGACAAATTTTGAGATACAAAGTGCGTGTAAAAATTACAATAAGTACTAATAGAATAGAATCTTCACAAGCGTATATAATGTCTAACAAAATTAGGTGAAAATATTTTAAGGGGATGATCAGACCATCAAACAGAACAACTTTCTCTATGGGACCAATATCGAAATCGCGAAAAAAGTCAGCTGTTCCATACAAACCTACTCGACCTAAATGTATGGGACAGCAGATTTTTTTCGCGATTTCGATATTGGTCCCATAGAGGAAGTTGTTCAGTTTGATGGTCTGATCATCCCCTTAAAATATTTTCACCTAATTTTGTTCTCCTAATGTTGTGCTTCTCAAGATAAATTCACGTTTAGCTACAAATAATACAGTTCATTGCCCTGTTGAGAGTAAACCTAAAGTTCAAACTTTAATAAGTTTCTACAACAATATTATAATAACTCCGGAAACTTCTCATAAATTATGATGACGTAGGTTCGGGAAGTTTAACGGAACGTTTTGAATCGGCATAGTTCAGTAACTGTATCTATCAGTTACTTTGAACATTTTGAGAGCCTGAAGTGTGAATCCACAACTGAAGGGTACAAGTCATAGGCGATACACAGGGTGGAAAGTTCAAATGGGGCACAAAGGGCAGCTACCAGAAGCATTATAGCTCCAAGAAAACGTTCTTAGGAGACTAACCATAACTTTAGAAGCATTTTACTTCTGCATTCACAGATTTCGAAAAAAAAGTTACAGTCATCGAGAAAAACTACAATTTTCACATAGCTTTTCTTCATCCCAGTCGATCGTCTTACTGATAAGGAATATAAAGTCTTTATGGGCTCAGAAAACGAAAAATTTTATTTTAATACATTTGCTAAAAAAGTGGCGTATTGCAGGGACGTATAGCGTTCGGGATGTGGGCTATTACATACTCGTGCTTTTTTTTTACCTTTCCCGAACTCGTGCGTTCTCTTTCCCAACTGTCAAAATAATGTCTATTAAAAAGAAAAACCAACCATGAAGTTTTTACTAAAAAAATTCATAGAAGTTTTTATGATTCATGCAAATACGTATATTTTTAAAAAGAAGCTACTAATTTGTTTCAATATCAGATTTAATGATTTGATTGAATGAGTTTGGTTAGGTTTCATTTCATTTCATCTCATTAAATTTCATTTTCATTTCATATCAATAAAAAACTTCTACTGAAGACTTGGCTGTATGGGCAAATGCCCATACCACCTACACGAATGGGTGAAGAAAAAAAAAACTCTGCTTATATTCTACGGTTGGCGCCATTTTTCAGAAATTTTTTGACAAATATACATGAACAATCATACGAAATTAATAATAGTTTGTCTCAAACAGTAAATATGCAACCTAAAACTTCCCCAGTTAGTATAAAAAAACTGTACCAATTTCAATGTATATGTGAATTATAAATGTTAAGTTAGTTGAGTTTATTGTGTTTTTATTATTTTATTAAATTGCTTCATTTTTTCGCAACTGTATTATAAATAGTCGTTCAGTACACGTGCGGAACCGTCATTGCAACTTGTTCCGACTGTCAACCCTCGCCTTCGGCTGCGCCTCGGCTCGGGTAGACATTTGTCGGAACTCTTTGCAATGACAGCCTTTCCACACTTGTAATGAAATATACTATTCCCGTACATTTAGTAGGGAATAAACAAAATCACCTAGTTCCAGATTTTTTTTGCTCCCATAGTAAAACTTGTTCAGTTTGATGGTCTGAAACACCCCTGAAAATTTGAAGTATTTACAAAATAATCACTTGTGACCAACCCTAGTTAGTCGCCTTAGAACGTTTTCTTGTAGTTATATAATGCTTTTGGTAGCTGCCTTTGTGCTCCACCTCAACTTTCCACCCTGTATAACTTATGTATCTAAACTATTATAAAACTGCAACAGAAAGTGTGTCTGTACATTGAAGATATTAACAAAAAAAAGTTACGGTATGGTTTTTAGGTGTCCCGATTCCATATCACAAATTTTTGGATTTTTTGTCTGTCTGTTTGTTTGTGTGTTTGTTTGTTTGTTTGAACGAGTATCACGCAAAAACTACTGAACCGATTTTGATGAAACTTTTTTTGTTTGATAGCTTATGATCTGACTTAAAATCTGGTATATAAATTGTGCGGACTAAGTCGCGGGTTAACCCTAGTTACTATTATAAAACTGTAAATTTAAAGTTTTTAGTTTCTTTGTTTGATCGAGCATCACGCGAAAACTACTGAACTGATTTTGATGAAACTTTGTTTGTTTGATAGCTTATGATCTGACATAAAGTTTGGTATGTAATTTGTGCGGACAAAGTCGTAGGTAAACTCTAGTTAATTAATAAACATGATAACTAAACTGATTGAGGAAGAGGGACATTGATCTCTGCAGTGCTCTTCGACCGCCCCAGGTACATCAATTTGCCTCTACCACTACTCTATCTCCGCTTTATGTAAAATTATTTATCTTCTAATATGCCAGATTCTAACCGACATTCCAATATATCAAACCATTGACCACTGATCGGCATGCTTTCTGCTGGGTTGTTGAATGTTTTGTCTTTCAAGCTAGGGACACGGTATCGAATTGAAAGTATCGATACTGTACTCATGAGTAGTATCGAAAAAAAAGAATCGTACTCACAAAAGTATCGAGACAAAAGTATCGATACTTCAAGTATCGAGTACTTTTCTTAGGGCTTAGGGCCTAATGCGCATACGGTAGGGTAGGGTCGGCAGGCAGGACGTCAATGCCAGTCAGAAGGTAAGTAACGTCAGATTAGCAACTTAAAAAAACAAATGGTACATACATTTAATACAATAATAAAAAAATAAATTCACAAATTAAAAAGTTTTATAAAATATTAAATTATTTGATTATTTATTTTATTACTTTAGGCACACATTAAAGTTCCCAGTCCTCCTCCGTACCACAGAATAAATACTAGTCCGTACCAATAGTGGACCAATCACTCACTCGTTCGTAATGTAATATTAAGGTAAGGTAATGTTTTCGAAGTTTCAGCACGATTGAACTACATGGCGTTGCCATAAACATGAGCCGTAACCGTAAGGGCAAGTTTTAAGTCGGTAATTTTTAAGATTTATTCAAAACGATACCTGTCGAAAAGTACTGAGTAAAAGTATCGAATAAAAAGTATCGAGTACAAAAGTATCGGTATCGAACGGAAACGTTCTCGATACCACAAAGTATCGATACTTTTTTCGTGTCCCTATTTCAAGCTTCCCGGTGAAGAAATAAAGTTTTATCTACGGCAGTAATTATAGTACTCTGTGGTGTTATGATTCAAAGCATACCAGTCATTCTTTTTGCGTCATGAATCATGATTTCTAAGGCTACACTATAAAATGTAGAAGTTGTTTGATGTAACCTATAGATAGTTTGAATGAACAAGCACTGTGGTTGTATTTTGACAAGAAACCCCGAATATGTTCGATGGTTTTTAACATCAAACTCACATTTCAAAGCTCATCACTTGACCCCGAGCTCTCGAGGAGGCAGGAAGATTAAAATTTCTATGTACATTGTTTCATAAACTGAAGGGGTTCAACATCTGTGGCCTGACAAGGGTCCGCTTAGGTCAGCTGGACCGCTGACGGATTGCAACGTCTTCGCCTTATGTTTACGTATTATTTTGCTATGCTAAGTTTATTGTCTCAGATTGTGGTTGGAGGTAATGCTCTTCGAATCGAGTTTTAAGAAAAAAAATATCGGTGACCTACGCTATTTTAATTTATTCAAAGGTGACCTAACAAAGGCATTTTCGTATACCACCTGTATCGCGGCGGCGTTGAGTGAAGCCTACTTTGTATTTGTCATATTGTATGAGCATTTCACATAACATCATCATCAGCCTATATGCGTCTCACTGCAGGACACAGGCCTAACCTCAGTGTACAGCCTAGCTAGCATGCCACCCCCGAGAAAACGACAAAAATCGAGATGTGCCTCCATCTTTATTATTTTACGTAGGCCAGAAAGAGCGCGCATGACGTTTTTCTCGTTTAAACGCTTTGTCGTGGGTGGCATGCTAGCTAGGCTGGAGTAAGTGCCCAATGCGGATTATTCGATTTTACAAACGCATCAGAATGTCTTCAATAGCGTATGCAGGTTTCCTCACGATGGTTTCCTTCAGTGTTTGAGAGTAGTCGGTATTATACGGGACATGCCATGTCGTCCGTGCAGATCCGAACCCGGACCTACATGATTGAGTGACAATATCTCTCTCTCTGCATCGCGCGACCGAAGCTCTCTCATATACACGTACATGTATGTTCTGATAGTACTTTGTTAGTATTTCACCATTTGTCATTTCTGGGTCTAACCTCAGTATGGTCCCGTGTCATCCCCTGTCCTCGAGCAAAAATAAATTGTATGCCGGGTTCAATGTCCTTCCAAGCTGTTCTCTGAATTAACAATAACTCTGACAAAATATTTTATGACACAGTTTTAGAGAACGGTCAGTTGAAAATAAAGTTTAAAATTCAAATCGTCTATTTCTGTTTTCTACTGTAAAAACTTTTCGAAAATCTGGACGCTGAAAATAAATGTTTGGAATGATTATGAAATGTTTGTTAAGGGCTTAGTCGATTAAACAAAGAAATGTTTAAACTTTAAACTTTCTAGGAAAGAAACTTTAGACATATCGGGTTCAAACAAAAACATCCCTCTTCATTCACAAATTCACAGTTGCTTCATATTTTAGGGATTCGGCTACAACCTACCGTACCAACTATAGTTTACCGCGTGCTTTTGTACCACGACTCATACATACAAACAAGCAAAAGGGTTTTAGAATGGAGTAACGTAGGTATATAGGTATTAAAATACCTGTAATTATCTATACTATTATAAAACTGTAACAGGAAATTTGTCTGTACATTGAAGATATTAACAAAAAAGAAGTTACGATATGGTTTTTAGGTGTCCCTGATTCCATTTCACCATTTTTTTAATTTTTTGTCTGTCTGTTTGTTTGTGTGTTTGTTTGGGTGTTTGTTTGTGTGTTTGTTTGTTTGAACGAGTATCACTTATCAACTTTTTTTGTTTGATAGCTTATGATCTGACTTAAAATCTGATATATAATTTGTGCGGACGAAGTCGCGGGTTAACGCTCGTATTATATACATACTTTTAATATCATAATTTCATGCTTTACATAAATCCTAATCTTAGTCGATAATGGGTGGGAACCAGTATCAGAATTGTGGCCAAACGAGGTGCGGAAGGCAGTAGGTCGGTAGGTAGAACCAACACGTGGGTCGGACGACATTGTTAGGGTCACGGTTCAGATATGGATCAGATTATCATAGACACGTGAGGATTCTCTTTTCCTAGCCTTAATCCAATTACGTGGGGTCGGCTCTCCTAGTAAATTTTCACCAGGATATTCGTTCCCGGGTCTTCTCAGGTGATATCTGTGCATTTTTTCATATCCCAGATTATCGTAGCTAACCGTGTCTGTCGGGGTCTTCCTCGTCTCCTCGGTGGAGTTGGAGGGCTACAGTGAAGAATGGCGCAATAATATATAAGGCCTATGCCACCAGCAGTGGATTTATATCAGCTGCTTTGATTGATTGATCTTAAAGCTAAAAGCAATATGCGTTTTTATAATTAAACTCCGAATCCCAAACATCTAGGTCAGTCATAACAAAATAACGAACGTTCAGATTTGATTTACCAACATTGCTTCCCCAATAGTGAATGACTTAAGCTGGTGTTGGAATAATGGCGGATGGCTGCAGCGGCCATTGTCGGACACAATACGCATTCAGTAGAGCGGACTGGGCTATCGTAGGGCTGTGGGTGAAGGTAGAAGGTGAAGCGTTTTAACAAGCTTTTACTTTTCCGATCAAATCGATAACGTGCTTGAGTCAAAACGATCGGTCCCGTAAAACGAGGCATGAAGAGATGAATGTCGAAGAAACGTCTGTCAGAATCATAGCAGGTGGCGATCTGTTATCTATACCTCCACCACTAGGAGACAGGCATGAGTATAATGTATGTATGTATTTATCTGAAACTAACCTTGACTACTGGAGTTTGCGCCGCGCCTTGGTGTCAAGTTTTTCAACATCATCAGCAAAGAAAACTACCTCAGTCTCTTTTCATGAATAAGTTTAAAAGGGAGCGGAGGGAGGGTGTGGAGGTATGATAATGGTCAGCTTGCTGTCAAGAATATTTTCTAGGCCTAAATCACATTCGAAACTCACAAATAAACTCTATAGAATTAACGCTAAATACATACACAATTATAAGTATAAATACGTTGGACTTTATCACAAAAATTACTTAGTATCCCAATTGAAGTAGGTACCAGAATCTAATTTGTATTATGATGAATAATTTGTAATCTGTTTTCCTTTTGTAATATGATTTATTTTCTAGAAAACTTACTCTCACTAACTTTTTTGACAAAAAGGTAGACCTATATAATATAATTTAATATGAACTGATTAGTCAAGAAATAAAAGGGGGAAAAAATTCTGCGCCAACTCTCTTGATTTGAACCAAAACCAGCTTAATGGTCTTATGTCCACACTTTCTACCCCGTTTCCTCTATTCATTAAACTCAATGCGATTAACAGTACATTCCTGGTAACATCTCATTGTTTATTCAAGAAGCATAAATGTTATCAATAAGGAAAATGTTATCGAATTGTTTCAGAGATGGCTTGTGAAATTATAATTTAATTGTTAACATGCAGAGAAACGTATTTATATTTGACCTCGATCTTTGTAAACTATTTAATTTAGCACAAAATAAAATAGCGTCAGTAAGCTACGAATGACATGGTGAACCTGAAGGAATAGACATGCATAGCCAGCGTCAAAGATCTGTTTCATTCAGCGAGAGAGGCAGGGCTGACTGCCAATCTCTAGTACCTAATTGAGAGGAACTAACGGAAAAAGAAGAATAAATAGACATTAGACGCTCTTCAATGAGCTCGAAACGATAATTCAAAGGTTACAACAGTTTTACCAAGCTATTGTTTTTCGAAGACAAAAATCTTGTTCTCGAGCAAATGGCTCTCATCTATCTTAACTATTATAAAACTGTAGCCGGAAGTTTGTCTGTACATTGAAGATATTAACAAAAAAAAAGTTACGATATGGTTTTTAGGTGTCCCTGATTCCATTTCACCAATTTTTGGATTTTTTGTCTGTCTGTTTGTTTGTGTGTTTGTTTGTTTGTTTATTTGTTTGTTTGTTTGTTTGTTTGAACGAGTATCACGCAAAAACTACTGAACCGATTTTGATGAAACTTTTTTTGTTTGATTGCTTATGATCTGACTTAAAATCTGGTATATAATTTATCTCGCTACATTGACGGGAGCCGGAGATATAAACATATAACCGCAAGTGCAACCAATGTACGGTGCCATTTCAATTTCAAGTAAGTAACACTAATTAAAATTAAAAGACTTGTAATAAAGTAAGCTGATTCTGAAGACTGTTTGATTTATAAATAGCGAAAATAACAACAAATTACAAAATAAATACCAATAATTATAAATTTTATCATTGTCCAGTGCTGATGACTGCACCGGTTGTTAGTGTAACATTGTTCTTCTTTTTGGCGATAAAATCTTTCAAACTCCATGGAGAAAACCTTTACACAACAAAAAAAACCTTAGTACTGGCTACAAGAAAAAAAGATTCGAACTAAAAATTTCTTGACATTTTGTAGAATTACAGTGCAACCAAAGCAGGAGTAATTATTTAAAAAAAAACTGCACGCCAATTTCAAACAAAGAGAATATAATCATGATTTCAAATCAGTAGCCGAAAGATGTCTAAAACTCGATTTTTAATTCGGAATGTTTTTATTTACGGTGTAATCACACAGTGTGATGTAATACACATTTTAAGCAAGACTGGATAATAGTTAATATTTTAAAGCAATTATAAGACAGGTAAGAAACTATTTTGAAATACCTACCGTAAATTATTACTAAAATACAAACGAACGAACTCTAACAAATTAATAAGGATCGGTTTTTTATGCCGCCGACGCGATGTGCCGCCGTGCATTTTGCGCCCGATTCGATTAAGAGGATAATTTATTTTTCTACGGGCTCCATACAAAACGAAGCTTAACTTGAACATTTAGTAATTAAAGTAAAAAATTAATGGTTTTAAAACAATCTAGAAGCCAATATCTGTGATTTCCTTTTAAATGTTTAGTTCTAAAGTTATCTTGACTCAAAGTTTGTAGTCCGTGCTGCGGTCCGTCCGTGTCGTATGTCGTCCACCATTTGGGCTCTCTCTGAGGAACCTGCCACAGCCCTACGGACTGTCGCTTGATATGAGCTTTACATAAATTAATGTAACATTCTTCCGGACGAAATTATTCGCTGGAATCCAGGCGCATACGTGTTGCCGTTGTTTCAAATGCACGCAAATTGACAGCGAGTGCTGACCAGGCCATGTACCCGGACTTTAGATTTTCGATATAACGCGACCGTTTCGGTTCCGGTCCGAACTTCATTGTAATAGAGTTTACATTGGAACGATAACTTTCATGCAATTGCGACGTTCGAATGTCCGGGTCAAGAACAAAGAACATTGTATATAGTATTCGTCCGGGTAGACCCCTGCTGTCAAACGTCAAACGGTGACGTTGCAGTAAAATCCGGCCGGCACCGATTTCGCGCGCATCTGACCGAATTGCAAGATGTATATGGTCCTTCTTATATGCAGACAGTTTTTTAAGGGGATGATCAGACCATCATACTGAACAACTTTCTGTATGGGACCAAAGTCGAAATCACGAAAAAAAATCAACTGTTCCATACAAAACTGCAATCCTACTCTACAAAAATGTATGGGGCAGAAGATTTTTTTTCGCGATTTCGATGTTAGTCCCATAGAAAAAGCTGTTTGATGGTCTGATCATCCTCTTAAAAAAGTGTCAGCATATTAAGTTAAATAAATAAAAAATAAAGTAATATAATATATATAATGCACCCCGACGCGTTCCGTTCAGTGATAAAAATACTTAAAAAATAATTTTGTATCTGCCAGTACACTTGATTGTTTTCAGTAATGAAAAATGTCATCACGAAGAAGAACTAATAATCTCACTAATATTATAAACGTGAACGTTTGTGACGATGTTTGTAAGGTTGTAATGTTGTATGTTTGTGGCGCAATCACGCATAAACGTTATCGTGTCGACTTCAAATTCTGAAGTCGCTAAATAGTAGCTTGCCAGAATCGGGCAACCGATACTGCACCGTCGCTAGCGGTCATGAGCTCCTCCTGCGTGCAGATGTAAGGGCACGCAGGGCACGATGTGAGATGGGCCATCGTTTGTGGAGTTCCACACAAGCAAGTCACATTTTGCGCATCCGAGTATCCCCACCTGACCATGTTGTCCTTACTGCGACCGACCTGGGTTCGAAGTCGGCTTAAAGACTTCCAGGTCGCCCAAGGCAAGTCATGTCTAGGCATTATAGGCTTTTTATTGTGAAAACCATACAACAACGGCATAAACATATAACATCCAAGACCGAACCGGGACTCGAACCCAGGACTCTGGTTTGGCAGTCTGGCGTGGTAACCATTACACCAACCGGGTCGGCAAATACTAAAAATCCTCTTTCTTTTAACCTTTTCTAAAGTTAGTGTTCATAATTTTATCGTAGTATTGTTTTCATCTTAATAGATGGCGTAGCGTGATTTTTTGAAGCAAGTACCATACTCAATTCGCGCTCAAGACATCTCAGATATTCGGTCTTACAGATTTGATTATATAGTTACTTACCGGCTGAATTCGAAAAATAATTAAATAAATAAATAACGCTTACAGGAACATTGTTATGATTCCAAGCAAGCACTATAGGCTTTTTATTATAGAAACCATACAACAACGGCACAAACATTTATAACATCCATGACCGAACCGGGTTTCGAACCCAGGACCCTGGTTTGGCAGTCCGGCGAGGTAACCATTACACCAACCGGGTCGTCAACTATCAAAAATCAAGTTTTCAAAAATTTTATCGTAGTAATTTAATCGTAGTATTGTTTTCATCTTAATAGATGGCGTTGGGAGTTTTTTTAAAGCAAGTATGCTACAATTATTAATTCAAAAACTTAGCTATAGCAGGAGCTTACAAATTTAGTTGATTATATAAGGTCTAAAAAAATTAGGTGAAACTGTTTTAAGGGTATGCTCATACCATTAAACTGAACAACTTTCTCTGCGGGCCCAATATCGAAATCTCGAAAAAAAATCTTCTGCCCCATACATTTGTGTTTGCAGTTTTGTATTGGACATCAATTTTTTTTTCGCGATTTCCATATTAGTCCCATAGAGAAAGTTGTTCAGTTTGATGGTCTGAGCATACCCTTAAAATAGTTTCAGCTAATTTTGTTAGACCTTATATTATCGTTGTAATACATCGTTGTAAGTATATTGATTGTTTGAGTCCAATCTGAGCCAATGCTACGGAATGATAACCTTATTTTACAGAAAGGATGAATTTTGTTGCAGTAAGTCTTGCCAAATTTTTGTTTTGTTTGATTTTCGGTCTCAATTATGATTTTTTGAGGGTTTGTGCAACTTAACTATAGAACATCATTCTACCACAACGTATAAAAAGGTACCTACGTATCTAAAAGGTCCTTCTTATACTATAACACCACAGGTCGGTAATGTAGCTACTTATATAATTGAAAATCTTTTTTAGCAAATTGACCATTAGCTTGCTAGAATATTATTATTTTAGCTCTTGCCTTCACCATTTTACACTAGCCCGCGTGGTAGAGTATCCTCTAACGTTTATACGTGAGTGGAGGTCTGTGACCCGCAGTGGGTCGTAAGATGATTATTATGCTGCTCGACATAAATGAAAAACTAATAAACGACGAACAGTAGAAAAATTAAAGTGATGGATCCAGTGAATGACTTTTAAATCTGATACCTACAGAATTACTTGGGGTACTTTCTGATTTTGATTTATCTTAAGTTCATGACTTTCTTATCTTATTATGGGAAATGGCAAGCCAGCAACACTTCGACCCAATGGTATCTTTTGTATTGACCCCTACATATTATTTTCTTCATCCTTGAAAAACTTGGAAAATGAGGGAGGCAATAGCGTTCAGGGTAAGAAACATGTAATGAATAACCATCTCTCAGGAATCACATACGTTTACCCACCAGGACATCGCAGTCACACAGTACAAATGTTCCATGGTTTCCTCTTCCTCTCCACACGCTCGGCAACCGGGATCTAGAGTGAGCTATATCGTGCCTGTTGCGTAGTGCCCGGTGAGGGCTCCAACGATGGCACGAGCTTTGCTCCTGCTGTTGTTCAGTATGAACTGTGGGATTCGTGGTGTTATATTGCTGTTATACTCTGACACCAGGGCTTTGCCCACATGATAATAAGAAGATTGCTGATGAATTTCCTGCAGTGTTGCAGACCCGAGAGGCCAGAGCATTCTAGCCTGTGACTTTTATTAGCCCATTCCTTAATCGCCATTCTAATGTTACATGCCAGGATTCCTAGACTTGGTTCGGACCATGACCTTCATGACCTTAGACGAGACATAAGACAAAATTACATGTCCACGCAGACGAAGTCGCGGGCAAAAGCTAGTACTATTATAAAACTGTAACAGGAAGTTTGTCTGTACATTGAAGATATTAACAAAAAAAAGTTACGATTTGGTTTTTAGGTGTCCCTGATTCCATTTCACCAATTTTTGGATTTTTTGTCTGTCTGTTTGTTTGTGTGTTTGTTTGTTTGTTTGTTTGAACGAGTATCACGCAAAAACTACTGAACCGATTTTGATGAAACTTTTTTTGTTTGATAGCTTATGATCTGACTTAAAATCTGGTATATAATTTGTGCGGACGAAGTCGCGGGTTAACGCTCGTATAAGGTTTATAAAATCTTTAATCAGTTACCTTTGCAAATAGGGGCGTCAAATATCGACTTTACTGTAAATTAAATACCTACTTATGGTAGCTATACATACAGTACAGTGTAAAATACTGAACTAAGGCTAAAGAACGTCCAATTGGCCCCCATGCGTCATGTAACTCGCTAGCATACACCTTGCTTTGCTCAATACATAATTATACTAATCAGCTCTCCTGTAGAGATCATAATTATAACTCATCAACACGTGTTTAAAAATCGACGCAAAAAATCATTATTCAAAATTCACGACCCTTTACAAAAGCAATTTTAAAATTACCAGCCAAATAGTTTCAACTTGACAATAAGTTATTCCAAAATAGCTTATTATCCGAGCCCCTTTGATCGTTCAATAAAAATTCTGACCCCGAATTTTTACACTGAACAAATAAAATTACCCTCGTCTTTGATTTCATTACGAATGACTTTTATGAATATGAGCATATTCAAATTGGACAAAGTCACGATGGGTGGTGCCATTTATTTTATTGAAATAAGTTTCTGAGGGTACTTAGGACGTTACAATAGAAATTGTTATTGCAGTCGGATTTTGAGGGCTTTAAATTGTAACGTTAGTTACCCAACTAACAATTTGGTCCTATAGGTGTCGTATAGTCGAACATCAGACGCATAAAGCACCAGTATATGACGAAATTACCGTATTATTACTTTTTTAAGTCAAAATAGTCATATAAATGTGGGCCTAATACGACCAAATTGTTTGCTGGGTAGGTTCGTTTCAAATATGATTTCTTGTTTCAATAATATAAGGTCTAACAAAATTAGGTGAAACTATTTTAAGGGGATGATCAGACCATCAAACTGAACAACTTTCTCTATGGGACCAATATCGACATAGCGAAATAAAAATCTGCTGTCCCATACATTTAGGTCGAGTACGTTTGTATGGAACAGCTGATTTTTTTTCGCGATTTCGATATTGGTCCCATAGAGAAAGTTGTTCAGTTTGATTGTCTGATCATCCCCTTAAAATAGTTTCAGCTAGTTTTGTTAGACCTTATATAATGTCTCTATAAAAACTGTACCTATGTGGCTATTTTCTTCTTTCTGTATTATTATTTTTTTTTATTAACCTATTTCGTCCCATTGTTGTTGGTTATACAGGCTGAAAAATTTAATGCGTTACGTATTAAAGGGGATGCTTCAGATCGTCGAACTGAAAAACTTTTACTATGGGACCAATTTTGAAATCGCGAAAAACAAATCAGCTATTTCTTTCATTTTGGTCGAGTAGCATTTACATTATCTACAAGGTGTAATTTATATCATTAACATCCTTTTTAACTAAGATTCTACCCATCACACTGAACAACTTTTACTATGGGAGCAAACCAATCGGAACAATAAAAAAATAAGCTGTTGCATACATTTGAGTCGAGTAGCAGATTGCAGATTGGTATGGAACAACAGATTTTTTTGTACTCCGATCGGTTTGCTCCCATAGTAAAAGTTGTTCAGTTTTATGGGTTGACTCTTATTTTAAAAGTATGCTAATGATATCAATTTCACCCTGTATATGTATAAGTTTAGTTGGACGGTCTGGCACTTAAAGTATGTAACACATTTTTACATCCTGTATTATGCTAAACCCAAAATGTTTTCCAGAATACTATCCGATTTAAGACACTAGTTAACGTGATGTATGTACAATCAAACACAGGCATAGACAAAAGTCTACTAAATTATTTATAGACGTTCTTATCGTGTGGGCAGAGCCCTGGTGTCAGAGTTTTTGCCGTGGCCTCTGTAACCGGGACCAACGGCTTAACGTGCCATTCGAAGCACGGAACCATTTTTCTTTTCAGACAATCAGGTGATTCAGCATGCAATGTCCTAACCAACTGGGGAAAAACGCACAAAGTGACATTTCACTAGGTGTCCCCCCGTGGGAATCGAACTCACGACCTCCGTGTCGAGAGCCAATGCTCGTAACCATTAGACCACGGAGGCAGTCGATAGGTAGGTATAGATAGGTATTACCTACTTATCTTTCATACCAAAAAAACGCAAAAATTACCGATTTATTTACAGGTTTAAATATGGAGCGAGAAATATTTTCCTCTATGTATTCTATGCTCCAAACATGGATTCCAATCGATACGATATAATAAAATACAAAAAAAAATAGCCACCAGAGCCGCACACGTCCTTTATAAACAATCCTAACGATTTCCATTTTACCGTGTAGTCACGTTTCACATAGTCCGAGAGCTCGCATCAGAAAAAGCTACGTTCGGTTAATCCGAAACGGTCGCCGCGGGGCACCGAAACGAGCACTGTTTACACGGAACGCCACTCACAGTTGGAATCCATTGCCCTACCCAGATCCCCGGTCAACATATTGCAAGTCCAATGTTCGCAAAAGTGATAGGTACAAAAGAATTTTCATTCATTTGTGTGCACTAGCTAGTACTACTTAATTGCATATGAGGTATGTAGGTACGTTTACAAAGTATAACTTGATTACAATAGATCTGCGGCCGTAGTATGATGCTTGTGATACGGCTATATCACGCCTTTTCGATCACATGAAACTCGAAAGAGAGCTAAGTCGGGTTCTCGCTGCTACTTTGGCCTGCTGAGTGGTGGGTCTCTTTAAATAAATAAACACATTTTCATTTTCTTATATTTCAAGGCGGCGTCGAGGCGCGGGCGCGCCTTGGTGACTTTGACGGTCCATAATTTGATAACAAGAATTCGAGCAGCGCGCCGACCGTATGTCAAGGTCTTCAAGGCGCGCGCCCGCACCTCGACGCCGCCTCGACTCCTTTTGTATGCGATACCCCTTAGGGCTTGTTATTGTTACAGAGGCCGTAGCATGATGCAGGCGACAAGGGTAGCCTTAGCGCCTGCATCATGCTACGATATGTAGATATCGCGCCTTTTATAGCATTTGATTGCGCGCAAGTAGAAAGAGAACTAAGACGCGATAGTTCATTATTACGCTGCCATGCTAAGGCCGCTGGTAGAGTAGGTATCAAAATTAGAACTGACAAAAACGAAATGTCACAATTTCTCATTTCATTGCACAGTTTAGTTACAGCAATCCAGTTTTATGTCTCGAAATAATAAGCACAATCACAACCATTCAAGTTTCAGAACATTCCAGTGATAAAACAGCGAATGAAATGAAAACTCCTAAACAGTGTTACCTTGTACAACGGATGTTGAGCACAAATGCGTTTACAATGTTTTGCCGGTTAACCGTGCGCGGGACGACCATTATGTGTTACTTTTGAAGCAGTTAAATTGACTTATGTGCTGAGTTTTTACGTTACTGTGACAGTACATCATAAAGTGAAATGTGCTGATGAATAATTACAATGTGAAATTGATATTATTGGCATCCTTTTAAACCTAAGAGTCTACCAATCAAACTGAACTACTATTACTATGGGAGCAAACCGATCGTAGCAAAAAAAATCAGCTGGTCCATACTAAACTGCAATGCCTACTCGACTCAAATATATGCAACAGTTGCTAGGATTGATTTGCTACCGGTAGTAAAAGTTGTTCAGTTTGAAGGGTAGACTCTTAGTTTAAAAGGATGCCAATGATATCAATTTCACCCTGCATACATAAACTCACGACCATAATCCCTTTCGGGGTGGTCAGAAACTCTGCTACTAACACCGACTACATTAGAAGCATGCAGTTGTAGCAAGGCTCACTTTTTTTTATTATTACAGATGGGTTTGCTCTTGACCTCAATCCGGACTGGATTGAGGTCAAGATCATGACAAAGATGGGGTCAAAGATGGATCCACTATGGAATGAAGTGTGAGGTGATCAGGGGACTTTCGCCCTAAAAACACTGTACAAGATGCTTTATCCCTCAGTCACCTCATACGACACCCACGGAAAGAAATGGGGTGGTCCATTCTGGAACCACACGGCTCAAAAGTGTCGATAGAATTATTTAATGTCACTGGTGGATCTTACTACTCTACTCTACTCTTACGATCTACTGGTGACAATTAACTAACGGGGATAATTAATGTAAATACCATAATAACCGAATGTCAGGATGTGATTATAGCAGGTAATTACTGTATGAAATTGTTAAATTATTAATGAAGTGTATTTGCAAATAACATTGATTACATTACAGATACTAGTGCAGAGATAGATGTAAATTAAAAGAAGATGTACTGACAAGAATAGAGAAAGGTATGCTTCGTTGGTTTGGTCATGTGGAGAGGATGAGTGATAGCAGATGTACGAAAGAGATATATGTTGCTAATGTGAATGAAAGCGTCGGAAGAGGGCGCCCTCGTAGGACGTATGCTGATCAAATCAGTTGCGTCCTACAAAAAGGGGAGGTGCGGAGTACTCGAAACCGACGGGCATGTATGAAGAGATGTATGGATGTGCATGAGGCAAAAGAAGTATGTAAGGATCGTAGTTAGTGGCGCGCCCTGGTCTCTGCCTACCCCACTGGGAAAGAGGCGTGACGTTATAGATAGATAGATAGATAGATACTAGTGCGCTGCCTTAATGGAAATAAAGTTCGCTTCCGGATACAAGCACCAAGTTTTTGTATGTTGTTAGGTATGTTCTCTAGACCCTAAAACTACCGGAAGACAGTCTCTAAGGTGTCAGGGTCTTCAGTTATGTCGTCATAAAATTTTTGTATGGGATTGAAAATTATTTGTTCTGAAACCTATCGTGTGGGGTATCAAATGAAAGGGCTCCATGAGCCGATTCTAAAAATATTTTTTTTTTAAAACAATCGGCTGAAAGGTAATAGTGTAAGTAGTATATTTTTAGAACCGGCTCATAAAACCCTTTCTTTTGATACGATAGGTTTCAGAACAATTTCTTTTAAATCCCATACACAAAATTAATGACGTCATAACTGAAGACCCTGACACCTCAAAGACTGTCTCCCGTCAGTTTAAGGGATTAGAGAACATACCTAATAACATACTAAAATTTGGTGCTGGTATCCAAAAGTGAACTTTTTCAGCCTTTTTTGACCGTAAGGCAATACATTCATTGAGCAGACCATGAAACTGAACAACTTTCTCTAAATATCTAAATTGAGAACAAAAAATCTGCTGTTCGATACATTTGGGTTTAGTAGGATTGAAACAGCTGATTTCTTTTTCGCGATTACGATGTTGGTCCCATAGAGAAAGTTGTTCAGTTAGATGGTCTGATCATCCTCTTAAAAAACCGACACCATATTAAAAATGACCCTATACAGGGTGAAATTGATGTCACTAGCATTCTTTTAAACTATGAGTCTACCCATCAAACTGAATAACTTTTACTATTGGAGCAAACCGATCGGAGCAAAAAAAACAGCTGATTTTTTGCATTTGAATCGAGTTGGCATTGCAGTTTAGTATGGAACAGCAGATTTTTTTTTGCTCCGATCGGTTTGCTCCCATAGCAAAAGTTGTTTAGTTTGATGGGCAGACTCTTAATTTAAAAGGATGCTAATGATATCAATTTTACCCTGTTTACATCGATTTCTTCACGTGGATGTCGTACGAAGTAACTAAGGAATACATTTTATTTTGCTGTGCTCTTTTGGACGAACGACCAGCCACCTACCAGCAATTGACACGTCATTCCATCCCGACAACTTCAATATACTAAAAGTGAGCTTTACTGCTAATCTACGCTTTACAAGTTGTTGCAATGTTCCTGACCACCCAGAAAGAGATTATGGATGAGACTTTTGTCTTTTTAATATAAGACGATAACTACAGGGTGTAGGGTAAACCCATGATACTGAAACAACTTTCTCTGAGAAACATAATAGGACATTCAAAAAAATAATCGACGTTTCATGTAACAGTTCGATCAGCTGATTGCATACGGTATGGGAAGTCAAAACTTTTTTTACGAATTTCCTATATGTTTCTTAGGGAATGTTGTTCAGTATCATGAATATAATCACCCCAACTGTTTACCCTAACACCCTGTATTAATCTAGAAACCAAAATAAAATAAAAAACATTTAAGAGATCATTCGATCACAGTCAGTCCCGATGTAATTTTCATTTTTTTTATTTTTATTTTTATTTATTTATTTAGGCTCACCAACAGATTACATATTATAACACTCACATGTATATCTTAAGTTAGGTATAGTTCTGATACATAACCCAGTTACAGGTGGGCACAACATTCACTACAACTAGACACAGAAATTAAAAGTAATTACAAAAAATAATACTTAATAATAACAATAAAAACAAATATAACCAAAAATGAAACAGAGCAGAGCATAATTTAACAATTGACTTAAATTTAAAATATTCATCATTAATATACGACTACTAAATAACTAAACTTACAACAAATCGATCACAAAGAATCGTAAGTCGTATGAAAGTCACGATAATTTCTTGCCAAGAGAACAAGGCTTGCTCAACTGTACTAACAAGTTTCATAATAAATAATGTACTGACTAGACGTTTCTGAAAACATCGTCCTTTACTGCGGAGGTTTTTAGTATACGAGATTTGAAGTCGTGTCGTGGTCGTATAACGGACTTATAATAAAATATTCCAGTGCAATCATCAGTCAAAATGGTATGATTATTGTATGAGATATTCGCTACCACTTTGAAAAAAATTTAAGCTATACAATGTAAGTGACAGCCTAGCAAATACTGAAACGGTGAACTCAGACCATCAAACTGAACAACTTTTACTATGCAGCCTACCTCAGGAAATGCGAAATAAAATCAGCAGTCCCATACATTTTAGTCAGATAGGTACTGTAACAGCAGTATTGTATGGGACAGTTGATTTTTTTTTGAGTTTCCTGAGGAAGGCTCCATAGTGAAAGTTGTTCAGTTTCATGGTCGGAATTCACCATTTCAGTATTTACTAGGCTGTCACTTCCACCCTGTATTTATATAACTATGTTAACTATGTTATGGTACCATACTTATAAGTACCTAATTTCCCCCATTCCATTTCCCCCTCTACGACTTTTACCGATTTTGGGATTTCAGTATGAAATGACGTATTTCAGGATTCCAGGATAAAAATGAAAAAATCAAATCGTGACAAGTGGGTAACCTACGAGTACACAAAACAGCTGAACAAACTATTTTAAAAACATTAAGTTTCTGTTAAAATGCGCTTAAACGAAAAAAAAGTCATATTAAATCATTCATTAAAACTTTCAAACACAAGCATTTTTTTTTTCATTTTAATTTATTGAATAACAATAAATACATTGTGTCTGAACCTCACATACCTACATTAAAACAAAATAGACTTAGATGAAAATTACAATTTATAGAATTATTATGAATTAAATAGATGTCAAAATAATTATTAATTTTGTGAGTCAATAATATATATATATATATATATAAGAATATATAATATATATAATAAGCATAATGATAACAATGCTCACAACTATTTTAAGAGTAACCACATATCACAACGATGCCCTCACCAAAGAATTTTTATAGGTATCTGTTTTTCTTCAGAATTCATACAAAAAATCTGATTGTCATTTTGTCAACGGTAACGGTCTTCAACCAAGTGACATTTCGACTGCACTATTCTTCAAAACATAGAAGTCGATCGTAACTCACCTCTCAGATAACTCCATTCACACTTATCATCTCACATGTCACTTGACATTAATCTTCATAGCTCGAGATAAAAATTAAAATATTGTATGACACACGACCATCCATTAATCGGGCGACTTGTCGTGCCTCCGATCGTATCGTGTGTGGATACCCAAAGAATTTATGTTCGGTCCAACCGATAAACCGTTTATGCTAATTCCTGTATACTTTATGTATTACGCATCGGAAATTTATTAGGCGATCTAAAAATTTTGCTATAAAATATTTTCCAGCCTTTTTGGTACTAAATAAGACATTGCATGTATCTTATAAAAATATCTGGAAAGAATTTACTGTCACATTTGCGTGAAGGGAAAGACATGTACTATGAAATACATCAATAGTAAAACTGAATATGTATGCTATTAACCGTTGATGAGTTCCCCTCGTATGGAGAGAGCAATCGCGCTAAATAAATAGCAACTGAACCATGATTGGACTGCGTGCGAACCACAACATTCGGTATTGTGTTATTCATTTGACAGCCGTTAGAGCCGTTTTGACAGATCGCTCAAATGTTAAAGGCTGTCTTGTCACATAGTAAATAAGTCAAGTTTAGCGCCATACGGAATTCAGCACAGTTTAATAGAAATTGGATTGCAATGTGTATAGAACTGTAATTGGATTAGGATTGAACTTGGATGTTTTAAATTAGCGCGATCGCCCTCCTGATCTTGGTTTGAAATATTTTAATTTTGTTATCAAAACTGAACGTGTATACAAATAAGCGTGATAAAAATGGAAAGTCAATGCGATCTACATCTTGTTAGTAAAAATTATCTGTTCCATACAAAACTGCAAATCGACGACCCAAAAATTAGGGTTGCTGATTTTTTTTTCACAATTGCGGTGTTAGCACCGTATAGTACTAAAACCGCAATAGTGAAAAAAAGAGACCCTTGAATTTTTAAAGTGTGTCAAAAACTGTCACCGTATTAAGAAGCACCTTAAGTAATAATTACTAGAGGTAACCCGCGACTTTGTCCGCACAAATTATATACCAGATTTTAAGTCAGATCATTAGCTATCAAACAAAAAAGTTTTATCAAAATTGGTTCAGTAGGTACTCGTTCAAACAACCAAACAAACACACAAACAAACAACCATCAAACAAACAAACATACAGAAAAAAAATCCAAAAATTGGCGATATGGAATCAAGGACACCTAAAAACCATATCATTACTTTTTTTTTGTTAATATCTTCAATGTACAGACAAACTTTCTGCTACAGTTTAATAATAGTTTAGATTAGATAAATGTGTGTTTCCATTCATAATTTATCTCATAATCAAACTCTTCCGGCTTCCTTACAGAAACTCTCTTTAGATTTTTCTCATGGTAAAGATGTATGAGACCAGCGATGGTCTACGTGGCACAGGCTCAGTAAGCCAGTCAAGGCCCAACCCCCCCCCCCCCCCCCCCCCCCCCTAATAATAATGCAGGCCTGTTTTTTTTTCATTAATTTGACATACTCCTTATACGGTACTGTAGTCAAAGCAATACCAAACCAAGTCACTAACCTTATAAAACATGTACTACTAGTTTATTAGTTCAGTTAACGTTTAATCACGGTCTCAGAGCAGTTCTAGCGATAAGACTGCCTTAATTAAGCTAGTATGCACCAGTTAATCAAATTCGGCTGCATGTGGAAGCTTCTTGATTATACAATCTGACTTGTGAGTGACGTGCCTATATTAAGTGGTCGGTTAATAGTTTGGGAGTGTGATCTTAGATTAAAAGGTGGTTTTGTTTTTGTTGGTTAGAAGCTTTTTTTGAGTTGATTAAAGTGTGCATGTGCGTTTAAAAGTAATGTAGTTGGCGGAAATAAGATAAATAGCTCTTCTACATGGTGTATTGAAACACTTTAGTAATATTTAAAGGGGTGGTTTAGACCATCAAACTGAACAACTTTCACTATGGCGACAACCTTGTGACAATGGTGATTTTTTTAAATAGGTACACGTATTTGCTGTCTTATACAATCAAACTGAACAACTTTTACTATGCACCTCAGGAAGCGCGAAAAAAAATCACCGGTCTCATACGTTTGAGTCGGGTAGTTACCGCAGTTTTGTATGAAACAGCAATTTTTTTTTTCGCATTTCCTGAATAGGCTCCATAGTGAAAGTTATCTTGTTGTGGGGGCTGGCAAGCCAGCAACACTTCGACCCAGTGGGATCTTTTGTGTTAGCTCCAATACTTTTTATTTTCTTCACCCTTCAAACACAAAGTGAAAGTTGTTCAGTGTGATGGTCTGAGTCCACCGTTTCAGTCTGCCGAGGGCTGTCCATTACATCCTGTACATTTGAGCCGAATAAGTATAGTGCAGTTTTGTATGAAACAGCAAATTTTTTTATTTTGTTGTTCAATTTGATGATCTAAACCACTCCTTTGCATATTACTATTGTGTTTTGTTACACCCCGTATACAGGCATAGCATAGCATATGCTCACGACTATATTCCCCGAGGGGGTAATCAGAGATATTCTGAAACCTCAGAACATCCACGTTTCACTAGTACCGAAACTCTGTCCAGTGTGACGGGGTGTGAGCCCGTCGCCACTTTTAATGGAGCGTAGGTACAATACATGCCTCGAAATTGAAGCATGCAGGTTTCCTCGTATACAGGCCCTAATCCTATAATTTGTTGATGGAATATAATGCCAAATTCCAGAACACATTCCCTTTTTTATTGATACGTTACCTCAGAGGAAGGATCTCTCTTTGATACGTATTGATATAATTTGACATAAGAAATGAGTTTATATATCTTTCCGCATTTTGGTCTTTTTGTTAATATTTCTCATACATTCTGCGTATTTGTCCGTATTTCAAGACGATAAAGAACATATTTTGTAGTAATCGAAAAATGTCTGTATGGACAAAAAAGTTTTGTTAATTTTCTACAGTACATATTGTAAGTATAAAATAATAGTAATAATACGGCTTAAGGTGGTTGCAGAGGGGTCAATTTTATACAAAACTGTGATGCACAATACGCGTAGACGGTATTCATATAAGTAACTTTCTATATATGGAAAAATAGCTTAGAAAATCTAGATGCCGCGTCACAAATATCATTTGCAATTTTTAAAATAATTACGAAGATATAAAGCTTTGAAATTTTACATATAAAATTTTAAAAGCTTTATATCTTCGTAATTATATTATAAATTGCAAATGTTATTTGTTACGCGGGAACTAGATTTTCTAAACTATTGTTCCATATATAAAATATTACTTTTATTAATTCCGTCTACGTGTATTATGCGTCAACCTTTTGTATGGACTGAAACCACCTTAACGATTCACAGTTTCTAAAATCGATGCAAACATATTATCTACGTTTTATAGAAAGCACCACCACCACTACCGCCGCGTGGTCAGTAATAAAATAGCCAATCAGAATATCGCACTGGTCCATTTTCCGTCCCCTCAGCATAGAACGCTAAACTTCGAAATGGTTGCCGGAGGCTGAATGAGGAAACGGTACTTGTTTAGTATAGTTTCAACTCTACTCGCTTCATTGTACAGTTTAATCTATGAGTTTTCGCTTGGATATAGTAGCTGTTGTGATAGTTATATTTTATCTCGAAGGCATGCTTTGACAAATAAGTTGAAGAAGTATTCCACATTAAGCACAAGTTTTTGAGAGCATCTAAATTTAGGTATTTCATATTGGCCACCAGAAATGGTACTTTAGTTATGAATATACAGGGTATCCCTGGAAGTATGGATCAAATCAACAGGTGTATGGCGGAGGTCAATTCCAAACATTTAGCCCCAGTGAATGATGGTTTTATTCTCAATGGTTTAAAAGTTATGATATCTTTTTGTTTTTTTTAATGTGGCATAGAAAAACTATCAAGCTTGTTGTCATTCCATTTTGAGTTGGTTTGCATTTTCTTTAGTTACTTTTTTTGTTTTATTTATATTTATTTTAATTCTTTTTCTTTCTCTATAATTATATTTTTAAGCGCTCTGCGCATACGAAGTCGCGGGTGCTGCTAGTAAATACTAAAATTAAATCCAAAATACATTCGCACTTGAATGGCAAAAAAAAAGCCTGACAGCTCAGAGTCGTAAAACGATTTATAGTCAGATTTAACGTGTTCTACCGAGTTTTGGCATAGCTAACCGATGACTATCGTGCGAATGGCTTAACCACATTTTAACGATTTATCTGCAGCTCCCTTGATATATTAGGGTACAAAAACTAAAAAATTCTTAGAACACATTATTGGCAGGTTTATTATAGTCCATCTGTTGTTTAGTATTTATGTACAAGTGCAATTTATATTATAACATACAATCGTACATCTTTTAAAGCAATTCCACTTAGACTTGCCTTGTAAAAGCAAGTCTAAGTGGAAATGCTTTAAAACCTATACGATTGTATGTTGACCAAATTGCGGTAACGTTTTTAAAAAGATATGAAACCGGCTAATGAATGTTGACTAAGCCAATGAGGTGTTAGGAGAGGGACATCTTTAGATGTCCAAGTAAGTATTCAGTTTAGTCAATTTTGCTAGAAAATTCGTACCTAAATGTTATTATTACATCTATATACCTGCTAGATGGTTAAATCTACTATCTAGACAATACAACCACGTTATCATTATTATTATTATCATCAGCCTATATACGTTCCACTGCAGGGCAAAGTAACCTTCAGGGAGGGTGTATATGGATGTCAGTCCACCACGAGTGCCCAATATGGATTGGTAGACTTCACATCATCATTTCAGCATTTTTTATACGTCCACTGCTGGACATAGGCCTCCCCCAAAAGGGAGGTTTTGCCATAATCGCCACTCTTGGCAGGCGGGTTGGCGATCGCAGTTGGGTATTAATATACTCGGAGAACGCTGCTGACCATCCTCCGGTTAATCCCTTTAGTCGCCTTTTACGACACCCACGGGATGGGTAGGGGTGGTGCAATATTCTTGGCCGGCACCACACGGCAGACTTCTCATACGTATCAGAATTACAACAATGTTATTTTGCTAAGCATTTTTTTTTCCATGTAGTAATTTGTTGCACCTACCAAACTTACAGCCTACCTCGAAATGGATTATGATTGCGAGTTTTTTAGTATGGTGTCATGAAAAACCATTTTAGCGTAATGAACTAATGAAGAAACAAAATTTCCAATCTTTATTGCTGAATTTTCACATTTCTCTACAGAGATACGAACAAAAGAAAATAAAATACATTATTCGAAGTGCTGATGAAAATATATGCTAAAAATGTCGTAAGAAAAATGAGATAAAGAAAATAAAGACACAAAAAATTGTGACGTGTTGAAAGCTAGACCATCTGGGGCCTATCGATTCAATAACGAGATGGAAAGCTGACGCATATAGCCAGCCCTTGCATTATTTAGTATATTAACTTCATAACGTATGAAAGGAGTGTATGAAATTATATGCGTATCAGCTGAAAAAGAGTTTTTATATGAAATCTATAAAGTTGGCACTTTGGATAGGTTTAAGAGATTTAAAGGGTGTAGTCTGAAGATGGATTATGGCCTATGCTTATTCGTGAGATGAGAGTTGTGCCCTGGAATGGAATTTATATAGGCTGGAGGCATTTGTAGCGTTATTATCGTCATCATTATCAGCTTATATACCCTCAATCAAAGAAGTGGCGTCAGTTCACAAGTGTGCATAATTGGGATGGGTAGAGTCTTTACATACGTATCAGAAATTCTTCTTCAGCGAATGCAGGTTTTCTCGCGATGTTTTTCTTCACCTTTTGAGAGTAGTGAATATAACGTACATAAGTTTTAAAAACTCAATGGTACATGGCAAGTTGTCCTTGTGGATTCGAACACGGAAACTCATGATCGAGTGTCCATACTACTCCGCAACGCGCTACCGCGTCGCGTCGTGTCGTTACGGTGCTTGGTATTTGAAAAGATCGCCGAAGTAAAGCATCTGATCATGGTTGGTTATCCAGCTTCATCTGACTCTGTCGAGTTGATGGAATGTCATTGATTTCGACTTTGGGTGACCGTTATAGCTAATAGTATTTGGAAAGGTTAGGTGGCGGTGTCTATATTCTTTAAGCTAAGGTCAGAGGTCAATTACGGCGTTGAAAATACTTTGATAGAAAGTTAACTAGAATCGTTTTTAAAAAGGGACATATCTTCCTTTATTCTTATTTACCTGACCCGACTGGTATAATTTTTTTCTTTTAAAAAAGCTCGTTAAGTAGAAAATAAAGAGGTGGAATAATTCAATAACAGGCCACAAAGGAGTGGAAAATTATAGTTTGTGTGACAGGAACGACTTGAGTTAATAATTCCTTCACTTTCGAGAAACTTGAAAGTGACGGGTTTAAGGTTCCTTAAAAAAATAGGGAACCGGTTCTTTTTTTTTGTTAAAAACAAATGATACAGATTTTTTTCTATAATTTATTATAGAACCTACTAGCGGCGCCCGTGACTTCGTACGTGCAGATCACGGATTTTAAATACACATCACTTTAGATTACATGAAACGATTGAGATGAAACTAAGCCTAAATATTAATCCTAACTAAGCCCTATGATTTTGTGAAAACCCCATCCAAATAATTTCTGTACAAGGTACAACAATCCCAAAAATGGTCTCAATGCATTCCATAACGAATCAAACAAACAAACACACAAACAAACAAACAGACAGACAAAAAATCCAAAAATTGGTGATATGGAATCAGGGATACCTAGAAACCATATCGTAACTTATTTTTTGTTAATATCTTCAATGTACAGACAAACTTCCTGTTACAGTTTTATAATAGTTTAGATACATATAGAAGACATAGAACATATATATTTCTAATTACAGACTACACTATAAAGGTTTTGAAGGATCTGTAGGTGTAATTAAATGTGAACGAGGTGTTTTATAGCTCTCTGATATTTGTTTTGGGGTTAATTATGTTTTTTGTAAGACTGAGGGTTGAAGGTGAAACCTTCGATTAAAGTTTTTGTTTATTGTCTATGTTTCTATAAAATTGTAATAGAGCTGCACCTGGACAGTTTGGATAGAAATATGTTATTCGGTCTCAGAAAATTACCTTTTTAGTTCGAAATCTGATTTAAGTTCGAAGATTTTACAATTTTAACCCAGGATTAACACTATGATCCCGACGTTGTTGATTCAACGCACTAAATCATTGGCACAGCAAACTTTAAAAAATAGTTATATGTAGTAAAAGAAATAAATCAAGAGTATTGAAATAAATCGTAAGCTTATATTTCTAACCAACTGGCAGTTATAATCAATTTACAAACATGAAAAAGTTAAATAAATTATTAAACATTAATTATCATAATAAATCTATGTACATGTACGCTACCTAATAACGAAGACAGTTCAGAGCACTATCGTAGTGCCGTGCCCGTGGCTGAACAACATCTGATCTGTCGAACAACAACAGGACTTCTTCTCGCGGCCCCGAAGGGGCCGCGGGGAGACGTTATCGAGGCATTGGCCTCTTGGACGTGGTGTCAATCGCCGACCGTTGATGCGGCCGGGTCGTTGGGTGGGCGCCTAAGTGCCTGTGGAGTCAGGTGGGGTGTTGCTGCCGGCGAGGTCAAGCCCATCGGGTGAGACCCCGTTGGGGGAAGCCCGTTGAGCGACCTTCCAGCCGGAAGCAGGTTGTTCCTTGGGGGGTGTGTTCGGCTGGGAGGGGCTCACAGTCCTAACGCTTCGACGAGGAGGCGTGGGTGTGAGCGGGCTCCGCAGCGTGGTGAGGCCGTTGTTGGTCCTAGTTGCGGGGGGGATGAGGGTCTGGGGGCGAGAGCAACTCCAGCATCTTGTCGATGTCGGCGTTGCTCCATCCGGTCCATCCTCCATTGGCTTCTTTGGTCTCCTCCATGTATTTTCTTGCCCTCTCCATACTGGGTTGGGCGTGGGCTTCTGGTGAGGGAGGGGGCGATTGGGATGTCCTCTTCCTCTTCTTCTTCCTCGTGTGAGTGGGTGCTTCCACCGGGATTTGCTCGGCGGTCGGTTTTTCCCTTGGGGGGTCTCTCCTCTTTGGCCGGGATTGGGTGGATAGCACAGCTACTGTGCCAGCCCTCCCGTTCCTGGCTTCCCTCTTGAGGACGGGACAGGCAGCGTAGTTGGCTGGGTGGGGGCCCTTGCAGTTGGCGCATGTCGCCGGTTGCTCTAGGGGCCTTTCGCAGTCTCTGGCCGAGTGCTTCCCTCCGCAGCGCACGCAGGCTAGCCTGCGATGGCAACCGAGGGAGGAATGCCGAAATTGCTGGCAGCGGTGGCATTGCGCAATGCCCTTCTTGCCGCGCCAGGCTTCGATGCGCACCCCCGGCATACCCAACAGCTCCCCGATGTTGTAGATGTCGGGGATGAGGCCTGGAGTCCTTCGCATCTGCGCGTAGTATAGGCAGCCCGGGCGACCCTGACGCGCGGCGATGTGTCGCACGTATTCGGGTTCAAAGCCCAGGCTGCGGAGCTCATTAAAAATTTCTTCCGGCGCGGTGTTCGTCGGAAGGCCTCTGATGGCGATTTTCAGGTTAATCTCCGCTGGCAAGGAGTATGAGAACCAGGAGGTCCCCTCGTCCTTCTCCAGCTTGGAGAGGTAACGCTGGACAAGGCGGTACTCCTGTTCCTCTTGCGGTAGGAAGCGCACACCTTTTCCATAGGGTCTCACGTTCGGCGTGCGGCCCAGCATCTTCTTTATCTCCTTAACATGGTAGGACCAGTTTTGGAGCTCCTCTACTACCAGCGGCGGGTAGCGCTTCTTAGTAGAGGGCGGCGGGGGGGTGTTGACCTTCGGCGTCGGGGGGGCCGGAGGCGGTGATGTCTTGGGTCGCGGCGGGGGGTGCGACGAGCCGACTGCCGATGCGTACGTCGGGGCGGGCGGTTTCGGTGGGGATGCTGTGTCCATGTCCTCTAGGGAGGGCATGGAGGGCGCGGGCGTCGGGCCGGAAGGCCGCGCTGGTGTGGGCGTCGAGGTACGCGGCGGCGTGATCCCGGGCGGGAGCGTAGGCGGCGCTGCGCGGGGGCGCCCCGCGCCTCGGCACAACTCCGGCCGGCAGGGTGAGAGGTTGCACCTTTGGTGGTGGGCATCTTGGCGTCGCGACGGCTTCCTTGCTCGCGGGCAAGGGGGTGCGGCGCGCGGAGGAAGGTTTTCGCGGAGCAACGGGCTGCGACGCGAACGCGGGCGGCCGCGTTTTCTCGGGCGTGCGCGGCGGCGCGGGTGCAGTCCGGCGCGCGGACGCGGGTGCGGCGGCGCCGAGCGGACGAGCGCTACTGAGGCGGCCGATTTGGATGCGCGGGTCCCTGCTCACCGATACGAGGGGCGCCTCGTCGGAGCGGGTGGATGCGGACGCGGACGGAGGCACCGGCGGCGACCACCCCACGGCCTCTTGCTGGTTGGCTAGATTAACTAGCCAAGACCGGATCCCTCTGCGGATTCTGCCGATATCCACAGTTGGATCCAGCGGTCGCGGCCTCCTCGCGATACGCGGGGAGACGAGACCGTGGGGCGTTCGCGGTGGTGATGACATCTTTTGATTTTTATTAGGCGGGTGGCCCAATAAAAACCAAAAAATGTGGGTTGCGTTTACGCGTGAAAAATACTAATTCTCAAAGCACCAGTGGGTACTTTGAGAAAAAGTTGAGAGGGTAGCCCTGAGAAGGGCTTTTGGATGCAAGTGGTGTGGCCACTGAGCTCGTTCGCTGAAGCGTCGTCCTCGGGAGCTGCGTGCGGCCGAAGCCAGCTCCCCGGTGAGACCCGCTGGTGGGAGGCCGGGGAGGTAGGCCAGGACTGCGACAGCCCGGAGGGGAGTCCGCTGGAGTCTGTGGGGCGCCGTGTGCGCGGGTGCGAACGCGTAGCTGTAGGCAGAGGCAGGCCGATCCTCTGATCTGTCGATACGTAGCGGGGCGGCTTTTATACACAAGTGGCGTGGTGGGAGTGGTACGACGTTTGCACGGGCTCGGTGCACGTGCTCGGTTTAACAACTCTTTATGACAAAACTATTTCTTGAACCGTCCACGGTGATCGTAAATGTATTTAAAAATAAAGACTTGATTTATGTAATAAATATTATTGACAAAATATACCTATCTCCCACATATAGAATAGAGATAGATACAAACAAAGCTAGATACTATTTTCAATAATAACCGATCATTTTTTAAACTCGATCTAGATTCTTATTAATACCTAATATATTGTATTATTTCAAAGAACGAATTACAATGAACACTTATAATAATTAATCCCCAAAACCAATTGTTCGGTTTGTCTGACGGAGCTAAAATCACGCTCAAGCTACTTTTTCTTCTTATCGTGTGGGCAGCAAGCTCTGTGCCCATGATTTGTCAGATTTCCGTTAGAATATGCAGTTGCAATGCGAATATTAATTTATAATTTATATGTAATTATTTAAACCAGCACGTGACATCCAGCAGTGGACGTCCATCGGCTGAGATGATGATTTGAGCCAAACTTTGAAACCAAAAATTTTAACAAAAATCTAACAAACAAGATGGCGAGATAGGGACAAAGATTCGTTCCTAGGATGTGTTTAACAAATTTCATTTTCTTTAATTGGTTATAATCTATACTATTATAAAACTGTAACAGAAGTGTGTCTGTACATTGAAGATATTAACAAAAAAAAAAGTTACGATATGGTTTTTAGGTGTCCCTGATTCCATATCACCCATTTTTGGATTTTTTGTCTGTCTGTTTGTTTGTGTGTTTGTTTGGGTGTTTGTTTGTTTGTTTGAACGAGTATCACGCAAAAACTACTGAACCGATTTTGATTAAACTTTTTTTGTTTGATAGCTTATTATCTGACTTAAAATCTGGTATATAATTTGTGCGGACAAAGTCGCGGGTTAACGCTCGTATAAATAAAATATGTCCAAAATATAATTTAAATTCGTTTGTATGGAGCACGCTAGAGGGTATATCCCCTTAACCAGTTTTACATAAATTTAAAAAAAGGCTCCTAAAGAAGCAAAAGATCAAACACAAGAGCACCTTTTTGTTACAATATCAAAGTGAATTTGTAACAATTGCAGCGTTTATAACATTTTTAAAAACCTTACTCACACTTAGCCGTTTAAAACGGACCAAACCTTATTAGTAGCATGAAATTTTTAAACGCAAATGTCAGTCGCAGGTGTTTCTCCCTTTTCCTGCTTCGCTTTTTACACTGTAATTTGTACCATTTGCATATTTTGCGCAACTTGCGACATAAAAACAATAGGTACAACGGTTTTACGGAGGAAAGCTTTAGAAATGTTTTGTTTATTTATAAATTTTTCTATCGAATACCCCTGTACAGTTTTACGTATATCTCTTGCGAGGCTGCTGAAAGTTTACGGTACTTTTGTTGAATTTCCTCTTTTCGGATTGCAGTTTGCATGTTTTGCTGTCGACTTTTGTACGTTTCGAAATTGTTTGTTAAGCTTTTTCTAAGTAAAACAATTCGGGATCTTTTGTTTGTTTGGCTGTTGCCGTTGCTATGTTACGGAAATTGTGCATAGGAATCGGAAAAGACTGAATTGACTGAATTACTTCTTAGTTTAGATAAATAGTAAAGAAATGTCATTTCATGCAAGTTCCTTATTAAATTATTCTAAAACATAAGCGAAACAGCTCTCACTATTGACTAAGCCCCTTTGCCTCGATTAAAAAAACAATCAGACAGTTAAAGCGAAACGAATACCTACACAAACTCTCAATGAAACGGCAAAATGAAAAATAACACCAACTTTTCCCTTTGAGATTCCAGTAATTGTCATTTAATTACCAACCGAGGGGGGGAAAAAATAAAGCTTAAAGTCTCTTAATGGGGACCAATTTTCCGCTCTTGTGGTCTTAAAGCCGTTTCAGAGGAGCATTGTTTTAGCGACTATTCATTAAAAAATAAATATTCAAAGTAAGAAATATTTCAAGCGAATAAACGATTTTCTAAAAGCAAAAAAGTTTGGAAACTGTTTTGTTTTTAGGAAGGATTAATTAATTTAAGTTAAGGGGTCGCGGCGTCGAATGACAGCGATAGTAGCAGTTTCGTTATTGTGAACTTGACCTTTAAGGGCCTATGTCGAAAAATAATTGAAGCCAAATAAGCGTGTGATAGCTCATATTACTGCCTGATGCGAGAGAAAGAGATGGGACGGGGCGCCTGAAACGACGCAAGCGTAAAATAAACATTGTTTAAAGCAGTTCCAAGCGATTATCGATAAAGATGCAGGCTATTTTGGCTTGTTATTCTGTCAGAAAATTTGTGTCTTAATCGTGTTTTGGCTCTAAACAAAACTTCAATTTTATGTTCAATTTACACATATCCGCAATTCGTACTACTACTGTTAGTACTTCATGATATATGACGCATTGAAGAATCCAATTTTTTTCACATAGCCTCTTAAATGCCACTATACACTATAAACAGTTCAGAAATACTATAACTACATTATTATTATAGTAACAACAAAAGCAAATACTATGAACTGTTTTGCCATTTTTATTGCAATCGAATTATATTTACGTTGTGTACAATTTTAAAACATGGATAGCCATAATCACAATCTTTCGTAGCAAGGTTCATATTAACATTTAAAATAATTATGTACCAAGTAGACAAGTTTATAGTTTTTTTTTTACATTAATACCTACATCAATTCAAAATATATATTAAAATCACTTAACTGTGTGTAGTCCGTGTGGTGTCGGCTAAGAATAGCACCATCCCATTTCCTACCGTGGGTATCGTAAAAGGCGACTAAGGGATCTACCGAAGGATGGGCACCAGCATCCTCCGAGTACACACATTCGATCCAACTGCGATCGCTAACCCGCCTGCCAAGCGTGACGATTATGGCAAATCCCCCCATTTTGGGGGAGGCTTATGTCCAGCAGTGGACGTCTGTCGGCTGATATGATGAACTATATATTTTCTTTTAATTTACACAACAATATTTATTTGTCAATCTCGTCGCCTTAAGCCTTTATTAGAGCAAGTAATTTGTTAATCGATTTAGGGCCGTGTCAAGGGAATCGATCGATTTAGGTCCAGTGACTTAACTCTTAAAAGAAAATGATTTTCAGACATTTTTATGTAAACTAGACAAGCGTAGACGATAGCAGGCTTATGTCTTCCACCTAAAATTACAAAATTATGTAATTACTTACCTAGGTATGTTAGGCTTTTAAGACCAACTTAGACGAGTACATCTCGAATGCCCATACTATACCAGTCAGACGGCCCGGTTTGTGTAATGGCTACTACGTTTGACTACCAAACTAGAGGTTCTGGGTTCGAAACCCGGTTCTCTCATGTCAGTTCAGTTATGTTTGTGTCGTTACTGTGTGGTTTCCACAATAAAAAGCCTCGTTAGCTTACGTTTGGGACCTACGTATATGCCTATGAGCATTATTTATTTTTTCAGGGTCAGCACATCAGCACATCCGCCTGTGCTTCTGGTCGTAGCGCGGGAACCGTATCAGATTCAGAAATTCAAGCACGAGAGAGTGCATTATATATAGTCATATAATTTATTGCAACCATTGGTTTAAAAGATGTTACATGATATTGATTCCAGTACACATGGACCCTGCTAGGGCACTGCAAAACTTCGATCTAGAATTATCTATACTATTATAAAACTGTAACAGGAAGTTTGTCTGTACATTGAAGATATTAACAAAAAAAAAGTTACGATATGGTTTTTAGGTGTCCCTGATTCCATTTCACCAATTTTTGGATTTTTTGTCTGTCTGTTTGTGTGTTTATTTTTTTGTTTGATCGAACATTACGCGAAAACTACTGAACCGATTTTGGTGAAACGTTTTTTGTTTGATAGCTTATGATCTGACTTAAAATTTGGTATATAATTTGTGCGGACGAAGTTGCGGGTTAACGCTCGTACGTTATACATCTGATTAATAATTAATAAAATCATTTCACACATTGTAATTTGTTAAACATGCTCATTGAATTGAATTTCTCTCGCATTTGTGTTTAGAGCGCATTTATAAACACATTACCTTTCCTTTGCGTCGCGCAGTAGGGTTATAAAATAAAATTCAGGAAGAAATTCTCTAAATGACAGTGAAAACCGTAACAAAATCCGTAGCATGATTTAGGAGTTTAGCAGAAGGAAAGCGACTTTATTTTATACTACATAATTATGTAGCTATCCTGCCTACCTGACTGTTTTTATAGTCAAGTAGTCTAAATTTGCGAAATGCGTAATCATCGTTACACAATAACTTTGATTCTCCCAACACAATATTCTTAAAAAAAAAATCTCTGAAAACGAAATCAAACTTGCGGAGCGAAACAAAACAAAAAGTACAGTTTAAAATGAAAACGTGAAAATGATACGCGGAGCAGATGTTTGTGGCGCATTCTCGGTCCATTTTGTGCCTTTTTAATGAATTTATTATTTTGTAACACTTTTTTTTGTGGTAGATAATCAGCATTGTGGATATTAAATTTACTGTTAATTTTTACAGGGTGTAAGGAAAAGTATCATTGACCTTTAAACCACATACTCTACCCATCAAACTGAACAACTTTTACTATGGGAGCAATCCTGTCAGAACAAAAAAAAATCATCTCTCTTATACATTTGCAGTGCAGTGTAGTATGAAAAAGCTTTTGACTACTTATATAGGGACTAGTTACGCGTATAATTCTACTAACAAACATTTCTGCCACTTTTTCCGGGGTTAGGTAACATGAAATCCGCAACTTTGGAATTTATTCCAATAACTTTAGATTCTAATTTTGAACGTTAAAAATCAAGTAGTCTCGTGTGAACCCCAAACGTTCTAAGTTCGAAATTATTGTTCCGCAATTATAGGCTGTCTCGTTTAGTGATAAGGTATAAAATTGAATGTAAATAAATGCACATGATTAATTGATCTTATATCGTGGCAGAGGGGAAATGCTACCGCAAGGCTAGTCCTTATAATAAATAGTCAAAGGGAAAAGCTGATTTTTTTTAGTATAAAGGTTAATGATACTTTTCCTTACACCCTGTATAATTAGACGTAAAATTGTTTACTTGTTTGCAAATGAAACATTTACCTATGCTGTGATATCATGTTATATTGTACGATGATATCATATAACCAGCGGCCGTAGCATGGTAGCCTGATGTAGCGCTATCGCGCCTTAGCTCTCTTTCTATTTGCGTGTGATCGAAAAGGCGTGATAAAGCCTTATTGCGCACATCATGCTACGGCCGCTGGAGTGATATTTCTCAAACTCATACGTTGAAATCAGCAGTAGAAAATGTTAATATTACTATGGAGATTATGCATCATTCGATCATGATTTTGAAAGTGTGAGATTCAAAAATAGCACTTTTGGTAGTAAGCGTTTCTCCTAAAACATTGCTAAAATCAATTAAATCAACTGTAAGTAACATAATGATGATGATGATCGCGTTACCGCATAAGGTATTTTTAACCGACTTCAAAAAGGAAGAGGTTTCTCAATTCGAACGTATATAAAAAAAAATGTTTTTTTTTATGTTTGTTCGCGGATAACTTCGTCGTTTATGAACCGATTTTGATGATTATTTTTTTGTTGGAAAGAAAATATTCCAAGGGTTGTATCATGATAAGGAAACCAGGATCTGATGATGGCATCCCAGATAAATCGAGGGGAACCTTTGAAAATCGTAGTGCCGGCTAGTTTGTTTGTTAATTTAAAGCACTACTATTAAATTGAACTAATGAATTCACCACTGAAAATTGTGAAATAAACAAAATTTTAACAAAAAATTAAAACCGCATTCAAAAACACTAAAATAATATTGCAGCCGATGACTTTTTCGTTCGCATCATAAGAACATTATTATATGGGAAGTTCTCGTTTTCTTTGTTATTCATTAAATGTATTTTTAAACATGTAATATTGTTAGATTGTTTTGTCATCATCTTGTTACTCGTGGTATGCCTGCTTACGTGGTATCTCTAATAAATCTCGTGTAATAACCTGCCTATTACACGCCTAGATTTTCCATAAAGATTATAAAACTAGACAATCTACTCATTACAACAAGCCTAGCATAACTAGCTGTGTTGCCAATTTACTATTTTTAAATCTACTAACTGCTACATTTTGCTCAAAATGTAAGTAAGTACTTACTTAAACAAGATGCATAACATTTTGTCATTATAACACTTTATTATTACAAGACTTGTGTCATTTTAACGCTTGAAGATAATCATGAACTCAAAAATCGAGAGTTTCAATTTCGTAAGAAACAAAATTTCGTCTCTTTGAGTTGTATTTATTTATTTGTGGTGCATCAACAGCAACAATACATTAACATAATTATAATATTGGCATGCGGTATTTTATCGAATGTACATGCCTATAATAGATGTACACAACATTCATCAGTTTAAGATCACGACAATACATCAGTCACACATACATAATAATATTTAATTAGAATTGAAATTTGACATTACTTATAATTTAATTTTATCTAATTGTATTTATATTGTTATTTACATTTTATAACATAATTTGCAATATTATGAATTATTTATAACAATTCATAGTTTACAATCAATTTATAATTAAAACAGATAATTAACAAAGGAATAAATGATACTCTAACAACTATGGATCCATAATCTGACACTTATTAAATTAATTGAATGAAGTAAAATGTAACTTATCACTAATAGTAACAGATAATTTCCAATAGTGATGATATTTATATATTACAATTATTTAAATTTACATTCTTAATAGTACACACGGCGATACAAAACCAACATAAGCTGGCCGCGCGACGTTATACGTTACTTGATTTACGCGCGGCCAGCTTATGTTGGTTTTGTATAGCTTGATGTGTCGCCGTGTGTACACTTAGATCTATTTAACGAGTCAAAAAATATGTCTAGCTCAGTTGTAATCAGCATCACAACTTTTTCCACCTATAGATTTATTATTATGTAAAAGTAATACTTATTTCTGATATTATTTATACGATGACTCAGCCCTGTAGGCCATCTTTATTATTTTACGTAAGCCATAAAGAGCGCGCATGGCGTTTTTCTCGTTTAAATGCTTTGTCGTGGGTGGCATGCTAGCCGTGCTGGTCAAAGATTACCTCGTCCTTGTCCTGGGGACATTATAAATATATTTCATAAACATGACTATTGTAATTTACAATGACAATTTATGAATACATCACTGAGAATGTAAGAACACAATGTCGTTTAACGCCATAACTACCCAGCAATGTACCCTGCCTGAATTGTTATTGTAAATTACAATTTTCATATTTGTGTTACTACACAAAAACAATTTTCCAATGTTTTGTAATTTCGGATTGGGAACACTGATAACTAAGTTTAACATGCTTCACAATGTTTCATGTTAGAGCATTATCTTTACCGGTCAAGTGACTATTGTTTTATAACTTCACGCTTCCTGATATTGTAAAGCTGGACAGGGAGCCATGAATATGCCTGTGGGATCTAGATAAAAGTTACAACGGGTTTTCGTTGTGCGTTGCTTTTATGCATAGTGGCTTGGATTAGTTAGGTTGGTTGGCTAGGGCATGTTGATTAAAGATTAATATTTCCTTAGTATGAGACGACTGAGGGATAGGTTTTTTTTTACAGTTTTGGCTCCGATCATAAAAAAAAAACCAGATAAAATCGCTCCAAAAGTGGAATATTCAAAAGTACCTAATTCGAAAATCTATGCGCACTTTGGTGTTAGTATTTGGCCATTTTGGGAAAAGTTAACTATATAAGTAATATTTTACCATAGACTAATAAACTCTTAGCAATTATTTTGCTAACAGTAACGGATCGATGTAAACAAAAGAACTAGTAGAATAAAAGAACTAGATCGATGGCAAAAGACCAGCTATAGCCATAGTAAAAGTACATTTTCTGACTACCCCAAAATACAAAGGCTGTGAGTTTATTTGTGTATGCTATCTTTAATTAGAAGCTTACGACATTATAATCATAAATAACTTAACATAAAGTGACAAAAAATGCCACCAACTACGCGGTAATGTAATAAAAAATTCCCGTCTCGGCTAATAGTGAAAATTGTAGCGCCGAGTACACAGATGCCGAGAAACAGAACTTGCAAAAGAGACCAAAGAGATAAAATAAAGTTCTTTTAACGTCTAGAAACATGGAATATTACAAACAATAGAGAAAGAAAATAAACTGTCGTGGATGGGAAGGAAAATTGAATTGGTAGAACGTTTTATGGTGATGGTTCTCCGTAGCACCTGGACTGATTCTTCTCTGAATGGATTCCCAACTGGACAGAATCACAATTGGACAGATTTGCAGCTGGACAGAGTACAGTCTAATAAAATAGTTGCGAATCCGTCTACTTGAGAATCTGTCCAGTGGAGAATCCGTCCAGACGAGAATCTTTCTAAGGATTTTCAACAGATTTGCAACTGGACAGACTACAGTCTAATAAAATACTTATTTGCGAATCCGTCTACTTGAGAATCCGTCCACATGAGAATCTGACTAAGGATTTTTCTGTACAATTTTAAGGATAGAAAAATTATTATGTACGCACGGCGACACATCAAGCTATACAAAACCAAAATAAGCTGGCCGCGCGTAGGTCGCGTAACGTATAACGACGCGCGGCCAGCTTATGTTGGTTTTGTATAGCTTGATGTGTCGCCGTGTGTACATCTCGTCTTTTACTTGAAAATATTTTTGAATTACATTTACGAAGTTAATGTTTAAATTTTTGCAAGATCGATAACTGACGTCTTTAATGTTAGCATGTAAATGCTAATCTACATGCAAATCTTTTCAATTTAACTGCTAATGTGAACATTACACCATTACCTAACACACAATATAATAGATTGTAATTGAAAAAACTATCAAGCACCTATAACATCCACATAACAATCATATTCGATTGCCATTCAGTTTTCAGTGCGTAAAATAAAATCACTGCAGAAAAATCTTTACTTCTACAATTCAAAAACTTGTTCACAACTCTTAAGACGTTACATATAAAGTTTAAAACATTTTCAAGATACTGTAATTATAAGTTTGTAGTCACAATAGTCCTTAGGGCGAATTAGTAGTAAAGTGTTCACAGCGCAAGCGCGAATGCAAGACTATCGCGATTCAGTATGTAAATGTGTACAGGTCCATGCCTCATTAAAATATAGCCAAGAGCGATTTTACTAACATCATCCTTTTTAACAAGCATCTTTATATAATCCTTATGTCTTAACAGTAAATATCAATGTTACTTGATTTACGGGACATCGTTAACAAATCAATGTTAGCTTGATGCGTGTCTGATCTGGATGGTGAGGAAAGGGAGCTAAAATGCGTAACGTCCTAAGTTTTCCTGCATGACGAACATGCACTTAGTTTAGTATCTTCGTATGAAAAATAGGAATAAGGGAGCTAATTCCCATTGAAAGAGCAGCAGAAAAAGAAACACTCCACTAAAAATAAATTTCTACGTATACTTCATTCCAAATAAGGACGACAGGAGTTTCCGATTCCTATTTAGCTTTCTGGCCAATTCTGAATACGAAATGTAATATATTTATTAGAAAGAATCTATTCGACATATCTTAGAGAAAGAAAAGATACAATTTTTACACCTATTCCTTCTCCGTGCATGCCGTTCGGCTTTGGAACTTGTTGCCAGAGTCGATCAGACGTGCACCTTCCTTGAATGTTTTTAAGTCGAAAGTTAAGTCTCATTTCCTTGATAACTGAACTGACCCTCGATCTGTTTTCCATAGGTACATCTTTTCCTATGTCTGTGGTTCATGTTTTCCTATAGTATTTTGTTGTGTAGTACGCGTATTTATGTATGATGTATGTGTGTATATATATATATATATATATATATATATATATATATATATATATATATTTATATGAGTATGTATATTATATATGTATTTATAATAGGTTTATTTTGTATATTTACTTTTTGTTTTTACTAATAACTGCTGATTTTTGATATTTTTTTCTGGAAACACCGTCCCTTTACCCTAAGGTTGTCCGGAAGAAATCGCTTCTTAGCGATAAGACCGCCTTATTTTGTGCCTCTTGTATTTTATTTCTGTATTTTACTGTTTATGTTTTTGGTGTAAAATAAAGTATATTTGATTGATTTTCATTGATTGAATTTTTAAGACTTAGACGGTACAAAAGCTGTTCTAATAATAAGTGAGAGTAAGTGTTTCAAATCTCTATTTCTGTAATGCAAAATAGCCTTAAAAATTCGTTGATTTTTGGAATCGAGTATCGCATATTGAACGTTCTATCTCCAACGTGATAGAATATAATTAGAAATGTTTGTATCCACCGTCAATAAACGTGGCGATGGGTTCAATACCTGTCACACTGGACAGAATTTGGGCACTTGTAGGGAAATAAATAAATAAATAACGCTCAAAGGCACATACATTGTAATGATCCCACGTAAGCTCTAACAGGCTTTTTGTTGAGGACCATACAAATACGGCACAAACATAACATCCATGACCGAACCCAGGACCCTGGTTTGGCAGTCCGGCGTGGTAACCAATACACAAACTGGGTCGTCAAATGTGGGTAGGTATTCTAAATATTTCGAACTTCTTGAGAATATTATAGTCGTGAGCATATGTATTGCTACAATTTATGACTGTGTTTATTCGTGGTAATTAAATTAATAATTACCTATTGACATTTTGAAGCTTCTTCGTAAAACATGTTTCGTAGAAAACTGTCTGTTGCTGAAGTTCATGCGATAATTTTGTTGTTGTGTTGTAATTATAAAAATATACAGGGTGTAAGTGAAAGCCTAGTAAATACTGAAACGGTGAATTCAGACCATCAAACTAAACACCTTTCACTATGGAGCCTACCTCAGGAAACGCGATAAAAAATCACCTGTCCCATACATTTTAGTCGGGTAAGGTACAGCAGCTTTGTATGGGATAGCTGATTTTTTTTCGTGTTTCCTGAGGTAGGCTCAATAGTGAATGTTGTTCAATTTGATAGTCTGAGTTCACCGTTTCAGTATTTGCTAGGCTGTCACTTACACCCCGTATAAAATAACCTACGACCATATTCAGGCACTTTTGAATCTAACATTTTTAGAGCGTTGATCTTGTTATTCTTGATCTAAGATGTCAATATAATATTAATTTAAAAATAATGTATTATAATTATTTTTATTATGCTTTAGGCTAAACGAATATAATAAAAGAAATAAAATTACTGCACAATTCTCACCAACAACAAAGAGAATACGATTATGATTTTATATGTAATGTTTTTATTCTCTCAGCAAATATTTGTTCGAACATTCATACTTTATTATTATACCTTCAATTTATTCAGCCTAAGGGCAGACTCGCATACCAACGAAAACAAATGAAGTAAAAGGAACAGGATACGGGGGCCATCTTCATTTCCTCTGGATAGGTCCGATTTATTATCTGTACCCGAGCTCCGGCCAGTGGTTTGCTGAGATATATGGCGGCGGCAATTAAAAATACTTTTTTTTAATAATACGTAGAAGATAGGTACTGGAGTTTGAATTTAGAAGTATATTTCTGCGGTAGAGAGATTGATTGATCGATTGATCAGTTGATTACAGAGTTCATACTTTTGACCTATTTATTGTGTCGCATTCAATACAACCATACGTTAGAAAATGTATATATCAACTACTGATTATGTCTTTTCTATTGTTTGTATTAATGTGGGGGTGTGTGTGTATGTGTATACTTGGTGGGCACAATAAATTGTTATAATTTAATACTATATTGTACACCATTTAATTAATTTTCTTAGGCTACTAGGTGATTTTGAAAACACTTTCCAAACTTTCAAGGATGGTTCAGTCAATCAAACTGAACTACTTTTATTCTGGGAGCAAACCTGAAATCGTAAAAAATCTGCTGTTTCATATAGTTGAGTCGATTAGGCACTAGGCATTGTAGTTTAGTATGGAACTGCAGATTTTTTTTGCGATTTTCGTAAAAGTACATGTTTGATGGTCTGAACCATTCCTGAAAATCATTCATCTATAGTATATTAACTTCAGACATTTCGTAAATTGGTAACGTTCTTTCAGTTTCCTTCTCCTCCTAACACCTTATTCTTTTAAACTTATAATTTCATAACTAGAAAATAAGTATACCAACATAAAATATACTTACTACACAATTTCGACATAAAGTTTCACCCATTTAGATTCAGGTCAAGTGTTACCTACTCTTAGTAAAGCTGCCTATTTGGTTTCAGTGGCACACTTTTAAAATTTCTAAAGTGTTACTCACAATGCATGTTCAGCTGAATGGGTACATTTACCCCGAGCGCCTGGCAGTATAATATATTTCACAAAGCACAGTTATACATATACCTAGGTAGAAAAATATAGTTTCATTCCAACTATAAAATTCACTGAGAAATATTATACAGCAGCGGTGCGAAGCATTAAGCCGTGACATACAGTGAGGAACTGAGAACTATTTTTGGTACTATGGGAACTCGATTGGCACTCGATTGTCACTTTAGTGAGTAAATGAGGAGCGCAGAGCCACAAATAATGGAAATGTCGAATCAACAACGAATAAAGGAAAAGTAGAAGCTTACAGCATTCGAGAGCTTGATTGCTCGGAAATAAGTCGAGATCGGATAAACGGATGGATATTTACCTTAAGGTGGTTTCAGTCCATACAAACGTTTGACGCACAATACGCGTAGACGGAATTAATAAAAGTAATCATTTATATGTGGAAAAATAGTTTAGAAAATCTAGATGCCGCGTAACGAATAACATTTGCAATTTATAATATAATTACGAAGATATAGGTAAAGCTTTTAAAATTTTTTATGAAAAACTTCAAAGCTTTATATCTTCGTAATTATTTTATAAATTGCAAATGTTATTCGTTACGCGGCATCTAGATATTCCAAACTATTTTTCCATATATAAAAAGTTATATATATTACTACCGTTTACGCGTATTGTGCGTCAACGTTTTGTATAAAATGGACCCCTCTGCAACCGCCTTAAGATGGTTGCAGAGGGGTCAATTTTATCTAAAACTTTGACGCACAATACGCGTAGACGGTATTAAAATAAGTTACTTTGTATATATGAAAAAAAAGGATAGAAAATCTAGATGCCGCGTCACAAATAACATTTGCAATTTATTATTTAATTACGAAGCTTTGAAATTTTTCATACAAAATTTTAAAAGCTTTATATCTTCGTAATGATAGATGATAGATTTTCTAAACTATTTTTCCATAAATAAAATATTACTTTTATTAATTCCGTCTACGTATTGTGTGTTAAACTTTTGTATGGACTGAAACCACCTTAAGCGTGACTATGTATGTATGACATTTGAAGTCGAAAAAGAAAGTAAAGCATTTTAATTTAAATACGTTGTATTTAACCTACGTAAGTACTAGATCTTCGTGTGACAGATAATCCCTTGGGAAAGATTAGATTCACTCTTTAATTTATCCTTTTCTTTTTCGGAATTCCCTTGGTTCATGCTATTAAATAATGACAAATTATCGTGTAGCGAGCAAGTTCTTTATTGTTTTAAATTGTCTAAAAGATACCACTAATTTTATAAATATTGATCTCTTAGTAGACTAAATTTTTGTCATGTTTGTAAACTTTAAAACAAGAAATCCTAGCTACCTTTTTTTTCTGGACCATGTGGTACTTTGTCATATTTCTGGCTCAAAAAATAGTAGGTTACCACTTATGACATAGGTATTAGATAGATAGGCAAAAGTAAGTTTGGAGCGAGTACATCGTGAGAATTTATAGGTAATCTGCAAAAGAGAGGCAATCATTTCTTTTCAAAACTAGATGTTAAAAGCCCAGACCTGTAGTTATGAATCGAGTTTCCAAAGGCCCAAAGGAGTGTGAAAATTGAGCCTATTTTCTCTATGGGTGGAGTGAGAGATATTCTCAATTCTCGTCTATCAAAAAGTACAGTCTGAACAATTCAGTCTCCAAATGTCCAAGGTGTCAGGTGACAGGTAGTTAGCCCGTCGCATCGCCCTGTACACAAAATACAAGCCTCAATATTTAAGCATAAAGGTTTCTTCAAGACGTTTTCCTTCACCGTCGATCTGGCTAATGAAATTCCTACATGAAAAACTCATCAGTACGATACTATGTAGGGGATGGTATGCTAAGTCGTACCAGGTGTTCCGGCACAGACTAGAAAATACGCATTTATGAAGAACATACTACAACGTGTTAATGAATTAACGCAAAACCTCATACACCCCATCTGATTTATAACAAAGTAATTAGATTGAAACAATAATGTCATTATTTTGATACTTACAATTTAAAGTAATTCGCATTTTATGTTTTGAGGCAAAAATGATTTGTTATCATTTCAGCAATTAATGAAAGCGCTAACGTACTCATGGATACATTTTAAGAAGCTTGTTTCGGTAGTGAGTAGGGTGCTCGGTTGGAAGCGGAAAGGTTTTTTGTGCATGACCTTTAAAGCTGATCTCTGTGCTCTCTCTACGACCAATAATGAGCTCTTGCAGGCTTCACCCCAAACCAACATACAGTATGGTAAGTTAGTTTATTGTTTATTCGAAAGATCCATAAAATAGTAACATTAAATAAAATTATAAATAAAGAGACTTAAAACTAAACTAACCTAGAATGTGGTGCAGGTTCGGTCCTTGTGGGAGGGTACCCACAACGCTGGCCGCATTTCCTCGCTGAATGGCTGTGCTGATCCGTTGAGCGAGGAAAGTGCCAGCCCTTGGGTCCCCTGTCGAGTCTATCAGGCGCTTTGACAGGTCTTTAAAAAGCGCCTGCGCATTAGGTCCCCACGGCCCGAGAGTTTCGACACCAAAACCCATAAAATGGTATTGGGGGCCGATATCCCGGTACCAGTAGGCCTTTCGTTTTTCGGCCGCCTCCGCCGCTGCGCCAGCCCTTCGACTCGTGCCATACAGTATGTGACAATTGTCTGACAGAGCGAGAAATAAAGAATACGAAGAATTTCGGGCGGGACAGGGCACCGCAGCAACTTAATGACGAAGATTATCTTCCTAGTGCGCTGAGATCCATACAACGTGTTAATGAATTATCGCAAAACCTCATACACCCCAACTGATTTATAACAAAATAATTAGATTGAAACAATAATGTCATTATTTTGATACTTAAAATTTAAAGTTATTCGCATTTTATGTTTTGAGGCAAACATTATTTGTTATCATTTCAGCTGTTAATGAAAGCGCTAACGTACTCATGGATACATTTTAAGAAGCTTGTTTCGGTAGTGAGTAGGGTGAGTGTACCCGTGGGGTGGGTTGACATTGGGTTCAGTAAATTTTAAATTTTACAAACAGATTATTTAATATTTTGAAAAAAATTACCTATGTTGAAACCATGATAATTCGATTCTGCTCTCGATTCTAAACAAACTAGTTTCTAGTTTTGCCTTAATTCGTTAACACGTTGTTATACGTACATGCTTTAGTAACTTGTTAAACAAAAACATGACTCAAACTTTTTAATTTTATTTAAAACGAGCGTTAACCCGCGACTTCGTCCGCACAAATTATATACCAGATTTTAAGTCAGATCATAAGCTATCAAACAAAAAAAGTTTCATCAAAATCGGTTCAGTCGTTTTTGCGTGATACTCGTTCAAACAAACAAACAAACAAACACACAAACAAACAGACAGACAAAAAATCCAAAAAATAATGAAATGGAATCAGGGACACCTAAAAACCATATCGTAACTTTTTTTTTGTTAATATCTTCAATGTACAGACAAACTTCCTGTTACAGTTTTATAATAGTATAGATAGATAATATCACATAGATGACGTCATTTTTTGACTCTACCATGTTACCTTTAGTTTTTGTGATCGGTGCATGTAAAGATATCTTCAATAATTTTCTTTCAAACCTGGTTCATAGCAGTTGAGAGGGAGTGAGTGGACTTTACTGCAAGCACAGATTATTTAATAGTTACTTACTTCTGCAAGCCCAGTCCATTTGTAGAGTCTATGATCAACTTACAAGTTTGCATAATTTCCTATAATAAGTTATTTCAAACTAAAGTCTCTCTAAAGGTCAGAGTTAAATAAGGAGTCGAGGAAATCCTTAATAAATCATTCACAAAGTATCATCGTGTTTCGACGTAGCCCTGTTAGCCCAGTCATTTTACGGAGTTTTGTTAGGAGAGGTGGGAAGTAATTATTAATTGGACTTTATTACATTATAACCGGCACCAGTTAGTGACAAAATACTATCTGAAAACATATTTAAAAAAAATCGCTACGCAACATAGAAATCAAAATTGTGGGTCCCAGGAGGCTTTTAAATTAATAATATTAATACCAATGCACTCATTTAAACTAGATTTAACAACATAAATAATTTTTGAGCAATAAAATAAGGATAGAAATTTAGAAAATGAGGTTTTTATTTGAAAATACGAATGTATTTTTCAAAACCTTCTAAGTAGACAAAAAAAATTACACCATGTTTGAAGTATGTATAATGGTAATGCCTAAAATATGTGTGAAAAAAAAATACCATTAGGTTTTTTATAACGAGATAATAGCTAATTTTAAATTTGGAACTGTTGCTGACGGAATTTTTTTTTAATTTTGGTACATTTCTAAGCTCAAGGTAAATGTATGAGACAAAAGATTTTTTTTTCGCGATTTCGATGTTGGTCCCATAGTGAAAGTTGTTCAGTTTGTTGGTCTAAACCACTCCCTTTCCACTCCAAGTTTTAATTTTTTTTTCTTCTGTAACACCCTGTATAGGATGATGATGATGATGATATAGAGTTGGTTTCTCGGAAACGGCTCCAACTACATACATACATACTTAAACTCACGACCATAATTCCTTAAAGGGTGGTCCGAAGCTTTAAGAGAACATTTTTAAGCGTGTGTCAGATTATAGGGAGAGCTAGGGGCTATAATATTCATGGCATATTGTCAGGATTAGGTTCATAAACTATTGGACCAATTTATCATATAATTTAATATAATTAAAGCACATCAAGGCTAAATATATTCTGATAGTGTTCCTACATCGTATCGAACCTATCATATTATGTGTATGTGTATGTTGTGTATGTTGGACCAGATGCCCCATAAGAAAAGGAAAGGTTATCATGATACCATCGTCATCCCATCTGCCGTCCCCAGTTCAGGACACTGGTCTACAATGAGGATGAGGAAAGTATATGTACAGAAATGATTTCAAATGAAAGGCCAGAATCAGAATAGTCGAATATTGTTTAATTCTTTGACTATCCTTAATATATCTTTGAATATATTTTATATCTTTGATTCTACATTACTTCTGGTTCACTAGTGTCCTCCTATCTAAACCATAGGGCATATGGAGAAGAACCAGACAAAGAAACTCCATATAGGACAACCAAAACACATTATAGAAAATCACACATAAGAATTAGGTATTATAAATTAACCATAATTATACGGTAGCAAACACAAGCTACTTAAACTGAACAAATAATAAATATGGCGTAACACTTACACTTGGGCAGCGTGACCACCTCTGTGATCTTTGGTAGAATTCCTCCTTTTATGACAAACCACCTCTTTTATAGATTTACCACCACACTTCACGATGGTTCGGAATGGCGGCAAATCCATCCAGGAAATGAAGTTTGTTTACAGTATTATAATACGTACTTAATCATTTCTAAATTATAGTTATTACTTCACAAATTATACTATGATTTTAGGATGATTATAACTGTATAATTAATATCACAATTACAACAAGATTCACAAAAATAAGTTACTAAACATTGTCAACAATGGTTTGGTTTTTAATAGATGTTGCCAGTCTAAAAATGAAATGTAGATGACTAGATTAATATTAATAATTTAGATTCAAACTCATGATACGACTCATGACTCGACTCACGAATCATTCAATTAAATAAAATCTAATATTCTAACACGTGCAGTTGTAGCAAGGTTACTTTTACCATAGGTACTGAAAGTTTCACGATGAAATGACGTTTTAGGTGGTGACATGGGGCTTGCCTCTTGCCCATAAAAACAGTTCACAAGAATCCTTATCCTTTAGTCGCCTCGTAAGACACCCACGGGAAGAAATGTGGTGGTCCATCTTAAACCGGAACCACACGGCAATTTGGTGGTTATTTGTTTAAATTGTTTTTAACAGTTCAATTTTAACTTCAAGACCTACTTTGGCAACAGCGACGTGTGTGCAGCTTGTCCTGCCAAGCCACAAGCAGCTGTGAACAGATGTTGCAGCGCCAAATTCTTTTATTGTTGCAAAATAACCAGTTTAATGAACTGCAATTTTGGGCTTTTTAGTTTATTGTTCTGCTTACAAAAGTTTTAGCATTTCTTGGTATTACTGTTCTGCTTTTATTTGTCGTGGTCTTTTTTTTGTTGCATACCTACCGTCTCTTTGTACTTAATAAAAAGGTATTTTAACACGTACTGCACTGCACATTAGCAAAAAAACAATTTTACATTACTAGGTATAAGCTTGAGATTTATTCGACGTCGTTGTTTAAGAAATATCAGAGTATGACTACATACATAAGCTCACGCCATTGTCCCATGGGGGTAGAGCAGAAACTATGTGTGTTTTTATTAATAAGCAAATCTTTTTTTATATTATTTTGATAACACGCCTAAAAGATGGTTTAAGGAAACTTTTTCTTATTTAATAAAAAAAACAGATCTCTTCGGAAAGAAAAACTGCTAACTACCTTTTTACAAATTTATAATTTTATTCTATGTTTGTTATGAAATTGAGATTATTATAGTGTTTTAAGTTAACAACTTATTATTATTAATATCCATCGAGATTCGGTGCAATTTTAAATTTAAAAACTTCTCACTGCAGTGTCGATATTTGGTCTTCTAGATACTGAGGCAAGTATGAATGAGATGCTAGTACTCGGCCAGGTTATAGTTATAGTCTAGGATCAGTAAATCCGTTTAGCCTGCCATCTCTCCACTACACTATGCTATGCCCAGTCATTAAAGTGTAAATTCCTTCTCTGGTATAGTGACCATGGTTTGTTTCTGAAGCAATATCGTGCTTTATGATCTTACTAGGTACTTTTTCGAATATTAGTGTTTATTTAAAATGAGACAATCATCAAAAAGCATAGATATTTCAGATATTCACCTAAACTTATGACCTACACGACATAATCCCTTTCAGTCAGGAAGTGTCTTAAAAAACAGATTTTAATCAGGCTCACTTTTAGCATTGAATTATTTATACTCGGCACGGCTTTCACTGTAACTACTAATAATCCTAGAAGAATCATTCGAAGAAGGACGAAGAAGAATACAAGTGATTCTTCAACAAGAAACTTAGTTTTATATTTCATTTTAAAACCTTTTTTTAAATAATTATAACTTATTTTTCGAAAAGTACACCAAGCAGTTGTTCATCCCGGATAGCGCCTTACCATATATATAAGGTCTAACAAAATTAGCTGAAATTATTTTACAGAGATGATCAGGCCATCAAAATGACCAACTTTCTCTATGGAACCAATATCGAAATCGCGAGAAAAAAAATATCTACTGTCCCATACAAAACTGCAAACATAACTCAACTCAAATGTATGGGACAGTTTTTGGTCCCATATTGAAAGTTGTTCAGTTTGATGGTCTGATCATCCCCTTAAAATAGTTTCAGCTAATTTTGTTAGACTTTATACAGGGTGAAATTGATATCATTAGGATCCTTTTAAACTAAGAGTCCACCCATCAAACTGAACAACTTTTACTATTGCAAACAGATCGGAGCAAAAAAAAAACTGCTGTTCCATACTAAACTGCACCCGCCGCCGCTGCCTACACGACTCAAATGTATGCAACAGCTGATTTTTCTTCTGCTTCGATTGGTTTGCTCCCGTAGTAAAAGTTGTTCAGTTTGATAGGTAGACTCTTAGTTTAAAAGGTTGCTAATGATATCAATTTCACCATGTAGATGGTACTCTACTTATTACTCAAAGGGCAAGTAAGACCATTTACGTGTCGTAGCGTATGTTCTAATTCTCCTTTTTTAGATGAGTTTTCAGAGAGAATGACCTCTGCACTCTGCACTTAAATGTTTTTCATCAGGCTACAATTAACTAAGTGTCACCGTCAAAACTAATTTTCTTCATAGCTTATTCAAGAAAATTTAACTTAAAATAATACTTCAAATGTTAAGCTTGTTATACTTGTCCTGTAAAGTTAGTTTATTTAGTACATACTAGCCAAGACCACCTCAGCCTTCAGCGTCCCTTTGAGCCGACCGCACTAGGGTTGGACGGAGTGAATCACTTTAATGATTGGATCATTTAATATAAGTTAAATAAAAAGTTTTAATAATGAACTTGTTCTACAAAGATAGTTTACGTTGTATTTTCTAGCCAAGACAGTCTCTGGCATTCGCACCGAGCTGCATGAAGAAGTTTTATGAGAATTAATTTCTACTTAAACATATACGAGTACATTATGCTCACGTCATCTTTCCATAGGTAAACAGAGACTACGAGCCACTACATGCTATGATTCTAACAGACAAATACTTTCGCCTAAACTACATTTATACATCTTTTCGTACACTTTATAGAAAATTGAAAAATATTGTGGCTCACGGGACCCTAAGTCCACAAAGGTGGTATCTGAGACATGCTTTGCAAACCAAATTAGCCGCCGCACACTTTCTTAGAGGCAACTAAGTTTCACAATCTCTTATGCCCTTTGACTATTTATTATAAGGACTAGCCTCGCTATAGCATTTTCCCTCTGCCACGGTATAAGAACAATTGATCATGTGCATTTACACTCAATTTGATACCTTATCACTAAACGAGACAGCCCATAATTGCGAAACAATAATTTTGAACTTAGAACGTTTGGGGTGCACACGAGACTACTTTTCATGATTTTTAACAATCAAAATTAGAATCTAAAGTTATGGGGAATAAAATCCAAAGTTGCGGATTTCATGTTACCTGTTGTTAGAAATTTTTGTTAGTAGAATTGCACGCGTAACTAGTCCCTATATAAGTAGTCAAAGCTTTTGCCTTTATGGGACGCAATGCAATCTACTGGTGTTTTTACTAAATGACAATTAGAATTCATGATATGTCACATATAAGTTCACCTAACTGAATCGACTCAGTGAGTAACAAATCTTGCACACCTGTTCGAGTCGCGTCACATCCCTATGCCACTTGTATGTACTGAATACCCAGACTCCTTAAAACGCTTTCATTCCAAACCTCTTAGTAATAAAGTTTAAACTGCCAGGAGATTTTTAAAATTGCAATGTTTTAAGGACCCGTAAGTAATGTTTGTGTAAAGGTACTTTAGAATTAAAGGTATAAGTAAAACATGTGAGTTATGGACTTTTGAAGTTGTAAATTTTTAGTTTTTTTTTAGTTAGTACAAAGAACAAAGTAAGACATTTTTGCCTTTAAAATGTTGACTCATTTTAAAGTAAGTCATATATTGTTTATAATATGAGTTATGTTTATGTATGACCAAGCATTAGCATCGTCTCGATACTAAATGAAAATCCACAATAATGTTTTGGTATTTAAATTGTTGTTCTTCACATATAAACGAAAGAAGATATCTTCGCACCGTAGTGATCTCGGTTATGCATTCATTTTGTTCGATCAATGTCTTTATTTTGAGTTTTAATAAAACATGAAAGGTATGCTTCGTTGGTTTGGTCATGTGGAGAGGATGAGTGATAGCAGATGTACGAAAGAGATATATGTTGCTAATGTGAGTGAAAGCGTCGGAAGAGGGCGCCCTCGTAGGACGTATGCTGATCAAATCAGTTGCGTCCTACAAAAAGGGGAGGTGCGGAGTACTCGAAACCGACGGGCATGTATGAAGAGATGTATGGATATGCATGAGGCAAAAGAAGTATGTAAGGATCGTAGTAAGTGGCGCGCCCTGGTCTCTGCCTACCCCACTGGGAAAGAGGCGTGACGTTATAGATATATGTGGCTATTCCGGATATATCTGACTACAAGGAGAAAATAAAGGGTGTTATCTGCCTTCGTATACCAGGCGGTGTATCAAACCATCGAACTGGGCAATTTTCACTTTGAAGTCGACATAGAAGTCAAGAAAAAAACATTTGTTGTTACATAGAAAACATCAACTGTTTATCAACCAACCCAAATACCTAAATGCATATTTACAGTTACTTGTAATAACAGAATTTTCTTGGCGATTTCACTGTTGATCCTAATGTGAAATTTCTTAAATTTGATAAAGTTTAAAGTCTAAACCACCTCAAGTACAAAACGCATTTTGAGTATGCCCTTCATAGTTTTTTGTAATTTTTTCTTCCTTCTGAAAATTTCCTACGAAACACATGCAAGGTCATCATCATCATCATATCAGCTGATAGACGTCCACTGCTGGACATAAGCCTCCCCCGAAACGGGGGGATTTGCCTTAATCGCCACGCTTGGCAGGCGGGTTTTTTTTTTTTTGACGGGCATAGGCCCACCACACATTCCCACCGCTGTAACTCCTGTAAGCCAGGATCAACAGCGGCGACCATTCACAACACTGGACAATGAAGTCCAGCGAGCCCGGGGGATGACTCTAATCTGTCTTGGAACCCGCAATGAATTAATCAAAGAAGATAGGAGGAGTAGGAAAACGAAATATCCGACTTCCCTCCATTGCAAACGGGAGACAGCAATAAGAAGGAAAAAACATGGCTATTAGAGAGCCAATTCAAGAGATCATTTATGGCAGTGTTGAAGACACGACCGCAAAAGCACCAAAAATACAAAATAAAACAATAGGAACCTAACATTGTACTGAAACTATGACCTATTTTGCTTCCAGTAATAAGTATGGCAAAAACATCTGAACGCACGGAAGTTATCCCTAGTCGCAACAAGATCCATGTAGTAAGGGACACCAGAAAACGATTTTATTGAGTCAAGCATGGTCTGGCGCTCGGCGTACCAGAGCTCACACTCCCAAAGAATATGATGAGCGGTCTGTTCGAACTCGTTACTGTCAACAGAACATTCACATAAAGGTGACGCAACCAATTTAAAATAAAATAGCTTTCCCTTAAAGTTACCATGTCCAGTAAGAAATTGGGCTACGCAGTGATCCACCTCTAGCCACGCTTTGTCAAGACGATCGCGAACAGATGGAAAAAATTGGTATAGATGTCGACCCTTTGTAGACCCTTGCCACCGTAGTTCCCAGTCTAATAAAAGTTCATCAAAGATGTTGCAATCAAAGTTAAATAATTTACTAATTCTATTTCGGTCGCGAGGTTTTAAGAAGTTATGACTAACTTTTCTTGAACGAAAGTAATTGGCCGCGCGGCGTTGTATTTCCAAGTCTACGGGAACCACCCCCGCTAGAACGGGGAGTGCTTCGGTGCTGACCGTTCTATACGCTTTACACAGGAAAATCAAGGCTAAACGTTGACTTTGAAGTAACTTACGGCGCGCAGCGCCAATAGCCGACCTATCTGCCCAAACGGGGGCTCCATAACACATGCACCCGAGGTATGTTGCGGAATATATTATTTTAAGTGTTTTGTAACAAAGACCCCATGTCGAGGTGGAAATACGCGCTAAACTCAAAAAATTACTTTTGGCTTTCTCTCCTATTGTCTTGATATGATTTACGAAGCTAAAATTACGTTCCAAATGAAAGCCTAAATAGGAAACAGAATCTTTACTTTTAATATTAATGCTTTGAAATTTTATTCGTGGTGGTACTTTCAGGTTCCCTTTGAGCAATAGTTGGAATGTTTTATGCGGGGCGAACTGAAGACGATTTCTGTATCCCCAATCTGTTATTTGCTGCAGGCAGTTGTTAGCCAGTCTTTCGATACCTACTCTAGTATTGGAATGTATGAGCAGGAGACCATCATCGGCGTATCCTATTAGCGAGCAGCTTTGAGGGAAAGGAAGTGTCAGAAAATCATCAAAACCTATATTCCATAAATAGGGTCCAAGAACAGAGCCCTGAGGACAGCCCTGTGTCAGCACTTTGGACACTACATGGTGACCAAGCCTCAACTTTGAAACTCCGTTCGTAAAGTAAGAATAAATAAGTGAGTAGATGTTCCGATGACAACCTCTATTTTTGAGCTTTAGGAGAAGCATTGGCCACCATGCATTGTCAAAGGCACCCGAAATATCAAGAAATATACCGACGATATAGCTATATTCAGAGAGCTCTACCGCCTCTCTCACAAGTAAGCACGCGTCTGAAGTAGATTTCCCTATGGTAAAGCCAAATTGCCTGTCACTGAACTTAGGTCCTCCTGGAATTAACCGAGGGACAACGAGGCGTTCCAAGAGTTTACCCAAAGATGGTAGAAGGGTAATAGGTCGATAAGACTTCGGATCATCAGGGGGGTTATCACCGGCTTTGGGGATTATTTTAATGCAACCACGTCGCCATAAGTTAGGAAAAACTCCCCCAGCAATGCAACGGTTGAAAACTGTTAGAATAGACTCACCGGCAACTTTAAAAGCCTCCTTGATCATCCGATTCGAAATCTTATCCTCACCGGAAGCCTTACCCGCCGGCAGAGATCCCACGACATTTCGCAGTTCATCAAGAGACGGTAAACAAGAAGATGGTGTTTCAGGCAATTCAGCAGCTCTCATTCTTATTTCACGATGATAATCGCTGTCGTTTTCAGGTGAATCATCCGGAATTAGTGAACCTAAAAGAGCAGGCGGGCTGGCGATTGAAGTTGGATTGAATGTGTGTACTAAGAGGATGCTGCTGCCCATCATCCGTTAAATCCCTTAGTCGCCTTTTACGACACCCACGGGAGGAAATGGGATGGTGCTATTCTTAGCCGACACCACACGGACACATGCAAGATATTCTTTAGCAAATAAAAAAAAAAAAAAAATATATCTTGGACATTGTCACACAAATTATCTAGTCACATTTAAAGTACCTGGACTTGTATTATGATGACTAGACAACGATATAGAATACATATATAGATACAAACATCCATGACTCGGCTACAAATATTCATATTCATCATATAAATATTTGTCCCTTACGGGATTCGAACCCAAAGATTATCAAGTCGCATTTTCATATAAAATCGTTTACTCCCAAACAAGACCTTTTATCGCAACCCTTAAGGCACTATCACACCGTCCCGTTAAGGGCACAGCGAAGATGGCGCGATATTTATTTAATGGAGCCGCTTCGCTTTAATAAGGCGATAAACCAGGCTCTTGGGTGACGAAAAATGACGTCATTAAATTTCTAAATTCACGCTGTTAAGCGTAATCTTGCCGGTGGGGACGCGTTCGGCCCGTAATGACTCGAGTTTGATTGGCGAATTTATTTTTTGGTTAGACAAAAAAAAATTAAGTAGGTTTTTCAATAATGTCCATACTTTAGGCTTTTGGAGATATAACTGGAGAGAGTTTACTATCGTTCAATGGTACAAAAGATGATAACTATAATTTTATTGAAATAAAAATTCAAAAAGTCTGTTAAGTATGTTATGCAACCGATTCAGTTTGACTGGCTAAATAAACCACCCCTTTTTCCATGAAACCTTTCTGTTACACCTTATACAGGGTGAAAATTGAAATGGATATCATTAGCATCCTTCTAATCTAAGAGTCTACCCATCGAACTGAACAACTTTTACTATGGCAGAAAACCGATCGGAGAAAAAAAAATCTGCTGTTGCATACATTTGAGTCGCGAACTCGCGCATCGACATTGCAGTTTAGTATGGAACAGCTGATTTTTTATTCGCTCCGATCGGTTTGCTCCCATAGTAAAAGTTGTTCAGTTTGATGGGTAGACTCTTAGTTTAAAAGGATGCTAATGATATCAATTTCATCCTGTAGATGGTAGTAGGTACTGCTGTGGAATAATCGTTCTTTAAACTCATTGATCTGAGTTTGAATTTCTGTGTTTTACTCGAAAGCGATTGCTATTTGGCTTTGATTTTTTGACAACCCGGTTGGTGTAACCACGCCGGACTGCTAAACCAGGGTCCTGGGTTCGAATCCCGGTTCGGTCATGGATTTTCATATGTTTGTGCCGTTGTTGTATGGTTTCCATAATAAACAGCATATAGTGCTTGCTTGGGATCATTACAATGTATGTGCCTGTGAGCATTATTTATTTAGCATACTCTAGAGTCTAGAGTCTAGACTTCTATATTTTTCTTAACACAGTTGATTTGATAACGTCGATGCTAACTTAGTGCCATGCAGTAGGACATACATATTATACAGGCTGATGTGATGAGTTGTTGACCAAGTAAGAAAATTCGTTCTGGAGCCACAATGAATGAATGAATGAAATATACTTTATTTACACCAAACACATAATGTAGGTATTATAAGTCGCGGCACGAATCTCTAGCGCTGACCTTGAATGCGCTGACCGTATGTACAAGGCACTATGTACTATTTTCGTCTAAATTCACTCATTCTCTGGTACGCCGAGCGCCAGACCATGCTTGACTCAATAAAATCGTTTTCTGGTGTCCCTTACTACATGGATCTTGTTGCGACTAGGGATAACTTCCGTGCGTTCAGATGTTTTTGCCATACTTATTACTGGAAGCAAAATAGGTCATAGTTTCAGTACAATGTTAGGTTCCTATTGTTTTATTTTGTATTTTTGGTGCTTTTGCGGTCGTGTCTTCAACACTGCCATAAATGATCTCTTGAATTGGCTCTCTAATAGCCATGTTTTTTCCTTCTTATTGCTGCTGTACCGTTTGCAATGGAGGGAAGTCGGATATTTCGTTTTCCTACTCCTCCTATCTTCTTTGATTAATTCATTGCGGGTTCCAAGACAGATTAGACTCATCCCCCGGGCTCGCTGGACTTCATTGTCCAGTGTTGTGAATGGTCGCCGCTGTTGATCCTGGCTTACAGGAGTTACAGCGGTGGGAATGTGTGGTGGGCCTAAATTCACTCATTCGAGCGCTAGAGTTTCGTGCCGCAAGGTATACTTATGTGTGTTAAAGAAAATGCGTAATTTTTCAGTATTTACCATGTGTCCCAGCCTGACTACCGCAATTTACAACTGACAAAGAAAACTATTTATCAAAGGACCTAAATAAATATAGTTTCTACGACCTTGTTACACAGACATCAGGTGCGTACATATTACTGTAGTTATTCCAAATGCAAAGTCCCTTTAGGCCACTCTTATTCTAACGGAATAAGAACTGAAATCGCTTACTTTGTGAGTCTTCTTATATGGTGTAGCTGTAGTTTTTCCCACCATCCCTCTATTAGCAGTAACAATATACTAACACCTTTTTACGCAGTTGGGTAAGGGTCTATTCGTAACTCAGGTTCATTGGGATTACGGCCTTTGTTAGAAATGTATTCTAAGGTCGCTTCAGATGGTGCTACTTTGGGAGAAGGATCGTTTACATAGCACTATAAGGATTGTTTAGTTCTATTTATTTTGGTATTCGAGTTATTATGTTAATGAAGTATGTTTTTTAGGCTTCGAACAGACCACCCCTCCAATCCACTCGTAAAATAGGTATCATATGATACTAATATGTAGATGACACGATTGTATCAATACCTCCGCTTCTAAGTACCTAGTAGACAAAGTTGTATTACGTTGAATCCGGCGTTACTTTGCAGAAATCCATGACTAATATGTAGATGACACGATTTTATCAAGACCTCCGCTTCTAAAGAAGTACCTAGTAGAAAAAGTTGTATTACGTTATGCAATACAACCTGCCCACAAAATAATTTCTACTCTACACGTGTTTCGCTCCACCAAGGAGCATCCTCAGGAGTTAGACAGACGAACGTTCGAAACAGAGTTGTTACTCCGCCGAGCATCCGCGTCCGTCTACGTTCGTCGGTCTAACTCCTGAGGATGCTCCTTGGTGGAGCGAAACACGTGTAGAGTAGAAATTATTTTGTGGGCAGGTTGTATTGCATAACGTAATACAACTTTGTCTACTAGGTACTTCTTTAGAAGCGGAGGTCTTGATACAATCGTGTCATCTACATATTAGTCATGGATTTCTGCAAAGTAACGCCGGATTCAATTAATTTCATATGATACTAATTAAAATGAAAGTGTTATTTATGTTTAGTCAAAATTTTAATTGTGTAATCCTAAATTATGTCAGATTGGTAGTTAAAGCAAAGATAGTGACATTTTTTAGATAGATATATAAGAAGGATGTGAGTTATACACCCCCGTGCCTTGTAATAGTACAGTCAGCAGCAAAAAAAGTGTCATACTTTTGTTATACGTCGTATCGTAGTACCACAGCCCGGACACTGCATACAACAAATTTAAATTGACAAGATGACGTCAGCACATGCGAAACCACAGAAATTGAACCTTAAGGTGTTTGCAGAGGGGTCAATTTTAAACAAAACTTTGACGCACAATACGCGTAGACGGTATTAATATAAGTAACTTTATATATATGGAAAAATAGTTTAGAAAATCTAGATGCCGCGTCACAAATAACATTTTCAATTTATTAAATAATTACGAAGATATAAAGCTTTGACATTTTTCATACAAAATTTTAAAAGCTTTATATCTTCGTAATTATATTATAAATTGTAAATGTTATTTGTAACGCGGCAACTAGATTTTCTATAAAATTATTCCATATATAAAATATTACTTTTATTAATTTCGTGTACGCGTATTGTGCGGCAAACTTTTGTATGGACTGAAACCACCTTAAGTCTTCTTCTTAGGTAACTGCTGGGTAACCAGAGGGCGATAGAAGGGGTGAGGTAAAAAGTTGGTGGGAGGAAGGGAGTGTCCGTACTGTATGTAGTAAAAGAAACTCTTTCTTATACTGTGATAGTACTAAAGTGTATACATTTTTTTGCTGCTTCTTCTTCTTCAATACGCGTATTGTGCGGCAAACTTTTGTATGGACTGAAACCACCTTAAGTCTTCTTCTTAGGTAACTGCTGGGTAACCAGAGGGCGATAGAAGGGGTGAGGTAAAAAGTTGGTGGGAGGAAGGGAGTGTCCGTACTGTATGTAGTAAAAGAAACTCTTTCTTATACTGTGATAGTACTAAAGTGTATACATTTTTTTGCTGCTTCTTCTTCTTCTTCAATTGAGTCGATGGCAAGTCACAAGCCAATATCGAAATTGCAACTAAAAAAAACTCAGCAATTCCAAAATGTCTATGCTACGCAACCAAAGTTTATGAAAAAGCTGATTTCTTTTTTTTCGTGATTTCAATGTCGGTCTATTTGTAAAAGTTCTTAGAGTCTTTATTGTACCTACACAAAAAACAACATAATTATGAAAAATTGCATTAAGTACAAGTAGTTCAGTTTGGTCCGCAGCACCGATTTAAAGTATGTAAGTAACCATAGAGATCTAGAGAGTTGCCAACCAACGCGCTGAGTACGAAACCTAGTGTCGCATCACCACCTGTACCACGCGATAGAAAGTATTTGGTTAGCTTGAATGTGCTCATTATCCATTGCGGTATTAGAACTAAACGTTCGAATAATCTTTAGTACTACGCAAGCATTGTAAACTATTTACAAATAATATCTCGATTGGCTTTCATCCTCATAATATATTGCATCATTACTGTCGCGAGCAATGTGTTCCGTTTTTGCGCATATTGCTGCAACACTGGCCGCGCCCCCTTTTCACATCACCCTTTAGTTTTTGTGATATGTGTATGTAAGACATATAATTGAACAGCCTGTATACATAATACCAAAACATCTACCATATATTCTCGTAGGTCTACATCTTTAAACACTACTTTTGCCCGGAATTTGTATTTCAGTGCAGAGACTAATCTTGCAGAAAGGCTTTCCGTGCGGAGGCGGAGTGACATACTTTTTATCAGAGACAACGGGACCAGACGTTGCTTTCCAAGCTAGACTTTTTAACTATTGATATATCCTAGACTAGGTAGAATGTCTAGTAAAAAAGTGTTGTTTAAATCTCTTCTTGTTTTGATTTTCTGAGTTTAATTGTAAGTAATTTTTATTTCATATTGCATTTTATGTTATTCAAAAACCATTATAAAAATATATGAAATTTCAATGTCTTTTGCTATACTCTTGAAAATATGAGCACTTTCATGATGATCGATTGAGTATAGTTTAGGCGTGAAAGCAAAACGAACAAACTCACATTCGCATTTAAAATATTACTAGCTTTTACTCGCGGTTTCGCTCTCGTTTTTCCTTTTGCTCCTGTAATAACTGCCAAAGATCATTCAAAAGGAAATAATATAATATGATAATTTATTCAACAATTTTATTTTAAGTGTCAGTCCTATGTCGCTAATTACTGTGAATAAAATAAACATTTATTATTTACGAGCGTTAACTTTGTCCTCACAAATTATATACCAGATTTTAAGTCAGATTATAAGCTATCAAAAAAAAAAAGTTTCATCAAAATTGGTACAGTAGTTTTTGCGTGATACTCGTTCAAACGAACAAACACCCAAACAAATACACAAACAAACAAACAGACAGACAAAAAATCCAAAAATTGGTGATATGGCATCAGGGATACCTAAAAACCATAGGTATTGAAACTTTTGTTTGTTAATATCTTCAACGTACAGACAAACTTTCTGCTACAGTTTTATAATAGTTTAGATTATTTATTTATTTATGTCCTTTACTCCTGAAAATATGTGTACAAAATTTCATGATGATCGGTTGAGTTTACGCGTGAAAGTGTAACAAACAAAGTCACATTCGCATTTATAATATTATAGTATTTTTTAGAGAACATTAACTCACGATTTTTGGTTTTAGAGTTGGGGAACATTTTTGCTTCGACCAATCAGCCTACGTTCACAAATGTGCAGTTTCACCAAGCATAATTTTAATCAAGCTTTATTATTCACTAGCTTCAATTCTTCTCGATTTCATTTTCAACACGCTTTTATTTTGCGACTAAATTGGTTTTTATTCAAATAAGTAATTGGCATAATCGAAGCAAATTAAAGCGTGGGACAGAGAGAAGCTTGGGAGAGACCTTTGCCCAACCTTGGGAGGACAAAGGTAAACAAGGACAAAGGACACTTCCGGATTTATGACATGAGTAATGACAGATTAATACATATCAAAATCTATTTACATGTAATTGTATGTATATTAAATGATGATAATCAAGATGATAATGAACGACTTTGAATAAAGAATTAAGGGGGCTTTGAAATGCAAACGACTGATTAACCATTAATCCTTTTTGTCCCAAACGCTAAATTGTAAAAAGTTCACTTCTAAATCACCGTTAAACAAATTATCGGTAAAATTTCAAATGGGCCCTTCTTTACCTGCCATGCCGTGCCGCTACCCGGCGCTTGGATTTTAAGAAAAAACCGACCAAGTAAGTAAGATAAGGGATTTGCTCAAAGAGGGTTCCGCTTCATAAAAAACTTGCATTCTATTCCACTATTATATTTTCGTGCTTTCAAGAACGTGTCAAACACAAAAGTAACATTATTTAATAAATTTTATAGGTACCTAATTCAAAATATCGAAACCCAAATTATATATATAAATATATATATATATATATATATATATTATATATATATATATTTATATATATAATTTGGGTTTCGATATTTTGAATTTTATGACCAGCCGTGGGGTGGAATTATGGCGAAACTATATATATATATATATATATATATATATATATATATATATATATATATATATAGTTTCGCCATATATATATATATAGTTTCGCCATAATTCCACCCCACGGCTGGTCATAAAGCACGTATGAATGATGGATTTCCATATTAAATGGAATAAAAAAGTAACTGCATGGGCAGGAATATCAACTAAAAGAAAAAAAGGGGAATACCTGAAGAGAGATTGTCAGGTGTAATAAACAACATTGCGGGATCTTTCCCGCATATAACAAACCTCTTGGTCTTTATGAATTTCAGTTTAGCTACAATAATTTACATAGCATAATATAATGATGTATTAATTTAAACTTGATTCTGTTCCGATAAATTAAAAAATGTTACCATCATTGTCTCTTCTCTTAAAATAAAGAGGGGAAAAATTAGATGAATGGTGACCGCAGTGTCACAATAATAGGGTTCGACACTTTTTGATACAGAACCCTAAAAATACCATTTTTTTACCACTGTGCTAATATTGTCAGAGAACATTAGAGAGACGTGATTTTTTTTACCTATAAATTTAGGTTTATGGTTTTTATAAAAACAATCATTAACAATGTGGGTTTATTTTATTAATGTGGTGATTTAGAATGACGTGACTGTTCTAAAAAATGGTTTGTGTTCCATACAAATTACGTAATTAAGAAAATGGTATAAAATGTAAGACTTGGATTCCAAGAAACGCGAAATTGTCACTGGAAACTCAGATCAAAGTAAAAAGACTGGAAATAATGTTGGTGTAGAAAAAGATGATTCACGGGCTGGCGTGTTGTGGCGCGCGGCTTAGGTGGTCACGTGGCTTTGCCATTTTGTGTTGGCTGAAGTGTGTTTTTTTCCAAAAGCCAATCCTAAAGATCACAGAACAACGTCGAGCACATTTGCTATTGAAACTGGAAATTTGGAAAATCTTCGACGTTGGAGCCACAATTTTAAGATTAGAAAAGAATATTTTATAATTTGACTTCAAATTGATTTGATTTCTTCTTCTTTCTTCTTCTTTAACTTTAATTTGATTCGAATAGCATCTCATTGGTTTGTGCTTTTTTATCTTCAATCCTTTCTCTGTACATAATTTCTTTTGAAGCATTGATGTGTATGGCGGTTTACTAGCAATTCTTCTAAAAACTCTTCCTCATAGCAAGAGACTTGCATTGTATAACAAAGGAAAACGTCATCGTCCCATTTTTTTTTTTTAATTTATAATTAATGGGCTCTTGCTTGTGCGTTAGCACTGCATTTCCGCCAGTGTCAAGTGTTTATGGGAGAATCTATCCCAATCTCAGGGATTGTTTTTGGTCAAGAACAAGAAGAGATTGAGGATTGCGGAGCCTCGTGGCAGGCAAAAACGCGACGCGCTAAATCCACGCGAGACGAGTGCTCGGGTCAGAACCTGCAACGTGACTGCATCGTCCCATTGTCCAACTTTATTTATAACGAAAAGTTCTCCTGTAATAAATGAACTAAACTCAGTTTGTCCTTTGTCTCAGGAAGGGTTGTACCATGGTTGTACCGTTTGCATTTATTCGCAAAAAGTTTAGACGTCTTATATTTATCACTGCTTTTGAATATGAGGTAGAGTTAACATTAATTTTTAGGGTTCCGTATACCCAAAGTGTGAAAACGGGACCCTATTACTAAGCCTACGTTGTCATCCGTCTGTCCTACCTATTTAGGGCTGTAACTTTTGAACCGTCATTATGCTAGATAGTTGAATTTTTTACAGAATGTGCGTTAATTTGGCGGATTTGCTAACAAATGATAAAAATGTCAAAAAGTTAAAAATTAAGGGTGGTCCTCAATCCTCATACAAGTTTTTATCAATGTTTTTTCTTTTCGCTCTATTGTAAAAACGGTAGTAAGTAAGTAGTATACAAGCATCAAACTTGGTGTGATTATAGAACAAACTCTACAGTATAGAAACAGATAATAAAACCGGCCAAGTGTAAGTCGGTCTCGTGATAAAGGTCCCGGAGTAAAAAACAAATTTTTTACGTTAATATGGTGTGGTGGTGTGGTACGGAACCCTCGGCCTCGGTGCGCGAGTAGCGCGACTCGCACTTGACCAATTTTATTATTCTTTACGTGATAAGGTTCAGTTTGTTTAGAGTCTTTATGTAGATTTCACTCCACCACCACTAAAACGTGTAGTTAAAAGTTTTACTATACCTTTATAATGTTTTTATTGCTGTTCAATTTAATACATCGTTATAATGATAATTATAATAGGCATAAAATCCCTAAAAAAGATTTGTCGAAAAAGTAGAAACTTACCTTTATATGCTTACTTATTTACTAATTGTCTATTGCTGGATACGGACCCGAAAAGAGCCTTGCCTCCAACAACAATCTCTCTTCTGTGCCATCTCAATCTATTTGGGCACTCCCAGCTCTTCGTCATCGTTGATGACCTGTGATTGTGTAAGTTTCCGATTGTATCGTTACAAGATCAGTAACGTATTTATGACTGTAGGTACTAGGCAATTTTTAAGTATAATTTTGTTTCGAAATCAATCAACTAAATATGAGAAAGCAGAATCGGTAAGAACTGACAAAAACACAATGTCGGTTTGATATCGATTGGATAGTCAAAATAAGAATTGCGTCATACAAATCAAAATCAACATTAAAATTGATGTCTGTTAGGTACTTCCATTCACGCGTATGTACTACCGCGGACTTTTCTGCCTGACCACCACTAGGCAAATTTTTGCTTGCATACTAAAAAATAAAAGCGCTGTCTAGCCCCGCCCTATTGATGAATATACCAATGAATGAATAGTTTCTAAACCATGAATTAGGTCCGCCACATACATACGGAATTGCGATCCGGAACCCTTATTCAGGATTCAGTGTTGTCGACTATAGTTACAAAAATGACTTAGAGTGCTGTTTAAAAAATGTCTTAAGTCAAAATGAATGAAATGCCAAATTAATGACAATTGTATTTTTAGGTATTTATTAATATGAAATAAACAGTAATTATCATCATGTTATGAGGTCATGACGTTACGAATGTTACGATGATGGTTTGTAAATTGTATTTCAATATTAGTGCAACTATATCAAAAGACTATCGATAGTTTTAACATTAAACATAATCTGAATACAAAATGGCATGAACCATTATCACACAAGTGGTTTTTGAGCGTATGTGATTTCGCAAATATACCGCAACGACATCGCAACTGCACTGTCACGATACGGTATCGTTCCATCAGCAACGCCTACGCTCAAAAATCTAATTCCGATTTAGGTTTATTCCGGATGTATGTGGCGGACCTTATGCGCGAAATTATGCGAAAATTTTTTTAAGTGGTCAGTCGGAATAGTTAGCTATAGTACCTAGTGAACAATTTCTAACCAACTTCGAATCTATCCAACACACAAACAAGAACAAAAATGACCCGTAAACATTGCAGCACTGAACCATTACTATATTTTCACTATCAGTCATTGTCAGCGGAGGACCTCTTGAAAACGGCGTAAATATGTCACTTGTGCCTTTTGAGCCACGATGGATGATATAGGTGCTTTACCAGAAATTGCCTGCGTATTCTGTAGTGATGAAATATTGTGTTTGGAACAAGAGAGAAGGAGACGATGGAAAAATCCGTAGTATAATTTTTAATCCTTTTATACCTGTACAGAGAGTTCTGTTAATTCGTGTTCAAGTTTAAATAATTCGGGTTTGTTGTTATTACCGCAAAATTATTAGTTTTTCGATTATCTTCGAAAATACAAGTACTTAGGACTATGAACAGGCGGTTGTATAATATGAAAAGTTGAATATTAAGGTTGAAGAAGTCTGCTCGAATCGTAGCATGTGGCGAGCTGTACCCCTGCCTAACTCCAAGAAAGATTGGCGTGCGTATTAGTTTAGTATGTGAAAAAAGAAAAGTAAATAATGTTTTACTATACTGTCTTTACTACCCTGTAAAGAAAAAAAGACCAATAAATATCACACATTTTCCCACCCTACTTGATATTTCGGACACTCGAGTCATAAAAGGTGAAGGTCACCCAGGGGCTCTAGAAGGGGTTATTGCACGGAAATTATCTATAAATCATCCTCACACCCTGGAACCTTCAGTAAATTTCACATAAGTCCTCTGACATAAAACTTATGAATACGTTATAAGCTTCAAAATACCCTGATTCACGAGACATCGTATTTGAAGCTTTATTCTATGCGTCGCGACGCCCGTCACTTCCGTAACCTGTCTCTACAAACCGTCTCAGAATTAATTTCGAAACCTATTCGTAGCTATTTCAGGGATGGGTGAGAAAACTGACAGGACTATAAGAGTGTGAGAAATTAAGAACTACTTATATTTTTATGTTTTTCGCTTTCAGTCACGGGAACAAATTTGATTTTTGTGACCTCAAATGATACACGACGTTTTAAAGAACCAGAAAGCAACAACACAACATTATAATTATTACTGTAAGACAATCACAACAACTCAAAACACAACAATGACAACAAAGTCAAGACGACACAATGACATGCCATCGATTTGAAGAAGATTCTTGGCATCATTCGAGTTGAAGACTTCAGAGCTTCAACCCAAACATTCGAACTTCGCAATTGCGTGAACGTTTTAGTTCCAATGTCAACTCTATAACAATGAAGTTCGGACAGAAACGGTCGCGTTATATCGAAAAAAAATCTGATTTCGTAGCCGGTATCGTAGCTAGGTCATGGATAATCCTTTAGGTCGCAGATAATCTTTTCCAACGGATAGCTGCCGAGAAGGTGCTATTTTCTGATTGCCTAACTACAGTACTTCCCTACGTTCGATTCTCAATCCAGTATAATCAGGATTCTTACTTTGCGTTTCAGTATGAGCTATACCGGAACATCAATCATGCTGTTGTATAATGATTAGCAAGTCAGCAATGAGCCAGACGAACATTGGTTTCGTCACTTAAGGAGGCTAGAATGCTGGTGTATTTAAGGAAAAATTAAATAGACAATTTCTTGTCGAATCCACTACGTCTTCGGTTTTGGATCCGGCTTCTTATATACCGGCACTTTCGGGGTCGGGTAATAATATTATGATACTACAACACTAGCACTTGATGCGACCTTCGCTAATAATCTTGAAATTGACTTGCCTATTATAAATTCATAAACTAACCCAACCTAACATCTCATACAACAATGTTGTACCTAAATAAACCATGAGCCACTTTCCACAAAAACCCTCAGCTCGTTTCTTAATTAATTCATCACTTAACCCCCACAACAATTTCGTTGCCAAAAAAACATCTTTGTCCAAGGAATATTGCGTTCCTACAGATAAGTAACAATAGGCATCAGCTTTACGAGGCTATTAAGTATCAAAACAATGAGAATAGCCCGGAATTATTAAGAGCGGCGATGAAAATGGCCTGAGAATTATTTAGGTCAACGGGTTAAAAGCATCGACCTTGTGGAAGCCCTAATAATCCCACCCCTTTATTATAATAAGCATAATTATTTATAGTCACCCTGTCTAACGCTATGGGTGTTAACTTTGTGGTTCAGTGAGATCCTTGTAGCTATAAATTAGCTATGATCCAGTAATTACTAGTATATCGTGTTCGTACGTAATTATTTAGACTAGAACTAAGTCTGCATTCAACTACTAAGACTAAATTGAAGATTACATAGTAATTAAGTAAACTATTTTGGCACTTAATGTACTTTCAAAAGATAGGTACTAGGTACTCAAAATGTGTTTACTTCTGTGAAGTCTCTGTACGTCGATGTTTGCTAGGCTTATGAAATATCGTATTCAATAATGAAGTTGATTTTCATGAATTCTGAATAATAACTAATCAGCAGTAGCAACATTACATACACTCAAGCATACGCACACAAACACACCCTCACGCACGCATGTACGCACGCACGCACGCACTAAAAGAAAGTGGTGCAAGGTGCCAGAGCTTCCGGGAGATCTTTGCCCACCAATAGATATAATGACTAAAAAAAGCTCATTTTTGAATTGACTAACAAAAGTTACTGAGTGAGTCAATTATTATTATGTAGTATTTAGTCCAAGGCCGAGACTTCTCACAAAACTATTCACCTATCTTAACACATCTTTCGTAACACACCCTTATTTTATTACTACTGTACTTTAGTAGGCAACCCTACAAACGGCTAGGCCAGTTCGGACCCAACATAACCGTTACATGCTTAATGATGGGTGTAAAATGTCCAGCGACGTATAAAACATTTAACTAATCTAAGGCCGGCCATATTGTCTTTCGTCAGGCAAAAGTAGGGAAAGAATTGTGAGGGATGGTTGGGTGGATGGTATCTTTTTTTTTTGGTTTTGGTATTATTATTATATTAGGTGGTTTGTTTTTATTAATTTCGGAATATAGTTAGAATCGTCAATATCGCAAAAGATATACCACATTCATTAGGAAGTTTGTGAAGTGGTACTTAATGAAAAGCCAAAATTATATTATTCTCGATTTTATTAAAAATCTTAGCATTTCTTTCTTAGCCCCACTTGCACACTCCTGGGTTAGCAGTTAACTCCGGGTAAAATATAGCTCTCTCAGATACTTTTTTATGCTAAAAATCATGGGTTACCATCTAAACCCAGGATATTGCTAGCCCAGGAATGCGTTAGTAGGGCTTAGAGTTTGTCATCTTTCATCGTCAAGTCATCTTTGTTTTAACACGAACTACTCGTATCGTGTGCAAGCAAGAATCTTTATCATTTGTTCTAAATGTTTGTCACGAAAATTCTCGTTACAATCATCCGGTACCAACTTCGACACAAATACTCTCTCGTCCCTAAAGGAAACGCAGAACTTCCGAAACTCCTATAAACTGGACTTTGCTCTCCGGCTCTCTTAGGCCGTAATACGTCATCCGACGGGTTAAAGGACGGTATGGGTGACGAGCACGATAGAGTGAAATCTTTTTCTTTCCTCTTTATTTTTCTGGCGACATCCTCGTAAATGTTTATTAGGATGGTTTAACTGTCTCAATCTGTAATGCAATCTAATTTGGTTCTTTCCTTATGGACGTTTTAAGTGTGTTTTTGCAAGTGGTTTTAAAGTATTGTAGAACACGTCGTGTACTTCGTAGATAAGACAGAGACGTCGAACATGATGAGGATCGGCTAGCTTCGGATTTCTTCTAAACATGTATCGAAAAGCGTCGTAGCCGTAATATATTTTTCTAAGCCTTCTAAGTACACAAAAATATTAACACCATGTTTGAAATATGTATAATGGTAAAGACTTAAATGTTTGCAAAAAAAAATTACCATTCTTTTTTTTAGAACGAGAAAAATGTAATATTTGGGCTGTTGCTGAAATGATATTTTTTTAAATTTTGGTCCATTTCTAAGCTCGAATTGGCACTTAAATACTATAACAAAAAAAATATCAATTATTAATCCCGGCTGAAATCGTAAAATGACTGGGCTAGTCGGTGGCGCGTTGCAGAGAGGTATGGAAACACAATCTTGAGGTCCAGGTTCGAATCCGCAATGACGACATGCCATGTACCAATGAGTTTTTCTAACTTTTGTACGTAATACCGACTGCTCTCAAATGAGAAGGAAAACATCGTGAGGAAACTTGCGTAGGTATGCTGAAGAATAAATTCCGATGTGTATATGCAGTTTACCAATTCGCATTGGGCAAGTGTGGTGGACTAACGCCTATCCCTCCTTTAGGGTAGGCCCTGCAGTGGGACGCATATAGATAGGCTGATGATGATGATGATGAAGGGGACACACGGGCCACTGGCGAGAGCCACTCCATCTTCTTTAATTTAGTGTCAGTCACTCATGTGTAGTCGATGGCAACCAGACGTTAAAATAACAAAATTAAAAAAGCTTGGCGACTTGTGGCTATCACCGGTGGCCCATGTGCAGTGAACCTAAACTTAGACGTGCAGATCTATCAGAGAATACTTGATGCCGTAGCCTAAAATTATTTAACATGGCCTTGGCTTATTTCAAAAACACGTAGCAACTTACTTCGAAACTTACCCAGAAACTTTTCGTCGAGAAGTCTTAATATATTTTACATCCCATTGCCCGTTTGAAACCATTGTCACAATCTCGCAGTTCATTACAAAAGTTGCCAGTTACATGGTAGCGAAGGCACGTCCCGTTTTGATAGTGCAGCGGTTCCCTGAGGAGGCGGCGTACCTACATGGACTGTACCAGGTTTCTATAAATATAACCAAAAAGGAGTAAGTTCTGCAAGTTCCAACATTGCCTTAAAGGCGATTCTGATTTTTTAAGAAGTTAATAACACAATGAAAGAAGATGTAACTGAAATTATGAAGGACGTAATACCTAGGTACCTACTCATCGTTTGAAGAGCTAATACAGTACCTAGTGCAAGTGGGTATCATATTACCCGCTGGTCGGCTTTCTCACACGGTTTAGCGATAACTCACGATATGGTCCTACTCGATAACTCAGTCGCTAGTGAACCTGCATGCTGTGCTGAGTGTCGAGGGTTCGAATCGTATGATGAATATGAATATTCGTACACGAGTCATGGTAATTTGTATTTATACAGGGAACTTCATAATATTCGGACGGTTTTAAGGGATTGATCGGACCACCAAACTAACTGGCTCTGTGGGATGCAATACTTAGGTTCGTAGGTATACAGGGTCATTCTTAATATGCTGACAGTTTTTAAGAGGATGACCAGACCATAAACTAAACAACTTTTTCTATGGGACCAACATCGAAATCGCGAAAAAAAAATCAGCTGTCCCATACATTTGGCTCGAGTAGATTTGCAGTTTTGAACGGAACAGTAGATTTTTTTTCTCGCGATTTCAATGTTGGTGCCATAGAGAAAGTTTTTCAGTTTGACGGTCTGATCATCCTCTTAAAAAACTGTCAGCATATTAAGTTGGACCCTGTATACAGGGTGAGATTGATATCACTAGCATCCTTCTAAACTAAGAGTCTACCCATCAAACTGAATAACATTTACTATGGGAGCAAACCGATCGAAGCAAAAAAAAAAATCTGCTGTTCCATACTTAAACTGCAATGCCTACTCGACTCAAATATATGTTACAGCTGATATTTTTTTGCTCCGATCGTTTTGCTCGCATAGTAAAAGTTATTCAGTTTCATGGGTAGTTTAAAAGGATGCTAATGATATCAATTTCACCCTGTTTAAAAAAAATGGACGTGCACCATAGACCAACTAATGACCGGCCGGAGTGTTACAGCCTCCCCAAAATAAAAATTGCTGGCATATTCTTTATTCTGCTTAATCCCGCATTCTTACATGTGACGTTGACCGCCCCGCATACTTCCCAGTGACCACCAACGTAAACTTAGCCAACATTGGTTTAAAACTTTAAACGTGCCGACTTGACCTCAGCCAACATTGGTCTGAAGCTTTAAACATACGCGTTAGAAACAGTATGAGAGTTACAAATACACATTATTCTCATTACAGATAGAGAGAAGTCTTGTGACTGGAGAATTCATTGTAGCCCAGTCATTTTACGGAGTTTTGTTAGGCGGGGTAAGGAGTAATTATTAATTGGACTTTTAAACTGAAACCGGCACCATTTAGTGACAAAAAGACTATCTTAAAATATATTTTAAAAAAAATCGCGACGCAACATAGAAATCAAAATTGTGTGTCTTAGAAGGCTTTTAAATTTATAATATTAATACCAATGCACTTATTTGACTTAGATTTAACAATATAAATTATTTTTGAGCAATAAAATAGGCATTGAAATTAAAAAAAATGAGGTACTCATTGGAAAATACTGTATTTTTTAAAACCTTCTAAGTAGACAAAAATATTTACACCGTGTTTGAAGTATGTATAATGGTAAAGCTAAATTTTAAAATTGGAACTGTTGCTGACGTGATTTTTTAAAAATTTTGTTCAAATTGGCTCTTCAATATTATACCAAAAGAAAATATCAATTATTAATTAGTCCCGGCTCAAACCGTAAAATGACTGGGCTAATTGGGCGGGTGGCAACGAGGCAACGCCATTTTTGTTTATGGTGGTTCAAGCTTGTGTTTTTTCAAATATTATTGTTTTTTGATCGATATGAATAGAATCTACGTATGAAAAACACTATTATAACAAACTACTCAACGTGATGTCGTGCCACTACTACAGGGTGTAAGTGACAGCCTAGCAAATACTGAAACTGTGAGCCTACCTCAGGAAACGCGAAAAAAAATCAGCTGTCCCATACAAAACTACTTTACCTACACGACTAAAATGTACGTTTGTTGTCCGTTGATAAAATCGTAATACATTAAAATGAACTTTAGCTTGACAACTGTTGAAGTTTTTAAACATACAAATAAGTAAAAAGTTTAAGTATGTAGTACTAGAAAGTACTATACCTACTTATACACTATTTAATAAAATAATACAACTTCCGAATCTTACAGAGGCTACGCGACGCACTGCGCTAAACAACCATAGGCTAAGGGTGCGTTTCCACTGAAGCGGAGCTGTGTTAAATCAATCAATCGATTTGCAAAATTTTTCGCACTTGTCAGAATCAAGCTATTTTATTGGTAGGTTTTACACATCTCTGCTCCCTGCGCTTCAGTGGAAACGCACCCTTAGATTCAGAACTTGGATCTATCAAATACTATGGATTTTGACAATTCAGAAGTTCAAACTCAAACTTTATCTCTGAATATTAAGCTTTACAGGATTACGTCAAAGCTTTCATTATTTCTAATACTCTACATTTCTAATTAATATAGTACTTGACTCAATAAGCCCCAATTTACTCTCTAGATAACGTATCAAAAGATACAGTGAAAACATCGGACACGTATAACAGATGGACCAAAAACTAATTTTCTAAGTTAAGACACCCGCTAAGAAACTCGGTCATGTCCCAACTTGTATGGGAAGCTAATTTCTCGGGCCAATAGGTAATTTTGTCGGGGATAAACGTATTATTTTCGCTTATTCGACGGTAAATCCGAATCCAGCTTATTCTGAGCGAAGGTCAGTTTGGGAACATAGGGATGGGATGTGGCGGAATCTTTTTGTATCAGATATGATTCATTTGAAAAATATAAAGTTATGAATAAGAATCGGAATAGCCAGAGTATTTAAGTGAGTAACTAACAAAAAGCTAGAACTTGGTTATATCTTTTCAAACTAGAAGTTTCGTTATTATCATTGTCAGCCCACAGCTGGCCTCCCGTAGTGGTGAGGGGTTACCACCACGAATGTCCACGTGCAAACTAAACCATTAGCTTATTTTAACGCTTTCATAATACACGTCTAATACTTCGATGAAAATATTATGATTACTGCGTTGCATTGAAGATATTAATATAAACTTAAATGAGCCTATGTCTTGAATATACTTTTTTCACAATAAATTGCCTCCGTAGTCTAATGGTTAAGAGCATTGGCTCTCGACACGGAGGTCGTGGGTTCGATTCCCACGGGGACACCTAGTCATATAAGGTCTAACAAAATTAGGCGAAACTATTTTATGGGGAAGATCAGACCATCAAACTGAATATCGAAATCGCGAAAAAAAAATCAGCTGTTCCATACAAACCTACTCGACCTAAATGTATGGGACAGCAGATTTTTTTTTCGCGATTTCAATATTAGTTCCATGGAGAAAGTTGTTCAGTTTGATGGTCTGATCATCCCCTTAAAATAGTTTCACCTAATTTTGTTAGACCTTATATAGTGTATGGATCAATGATCTGAAATAAAATAAATGAATTGAATATATCACTTTGTGCGTTTTTCCCCAGTTGTTTAGGACATTGCAGGCTGAATCACCTGATTGTCGGAAAAGAAAAATGATTCCGTGCTTCAGATGGCACGCTAAGACGTTGGTCCCGGCTACTATCTCTGGTGGTAGTAGTCGTTACATAAAAACCACGTCAGAGGCCGTAAGGCGGTCTGAAAAAACTCTGACACCAGGGCTCTGCCCACACGATAAGAAGAAGACAATAAATTGTGTAGGTGACAAAAGTTTACGTACTATGATGCTGAAGTCAAATCTTATCATAAATATTTCCATTGTTTAAATAGCTTAAACTAATAACAGAGATTTTTCAATCATTCGTTCAAAATCTATTCAAAATTTGCAAAATTTTATCGCGAATAATTTTAAATCATGATTTCTGTATGAACCTATTCACGAACCATCATAGGTTACAGCCCTAAAGATCAGATCACGTAAGTTTCGAGATTTCTGTATTAACTGACTAGTTCCCTAAAATAATACATCTCGAGTGAGTGTTCATTACGGGAATAAAACATATCGACTTAAAAAAACAAAAGACTAATGTAGTCGGTATAATTAATGTGGATTAGAAGTTTATTGTGCGGTACGAAAACTTTTGGAACCTAGAATTGACTCAAGATTAGGTCGGCCAAATGATTAGTCCAAACAAAAAAGGCAAAACTGGTGTAAACTTTTGTTTGCCTGAGATCCTTGGAGATGTAACAAGAAAAAGAGATACAGACATGTTATTACATCGACTAACAATAGAGTCATTATAATTGTTGTCTCAGGCTGTTAGTCAGGCAATACTAGAAGTATTGGTACGCTAAGAAATATATTACTTGTACTTAAATACTGACAAACGCCAGTACTTTATTCGAAAATAAGAATACGTTTTTAAAAACGAATTCGGAATTAGCAAAAACCATTCTGATATTTCGGCTGGCAATATGACCAAGTGTTATAATCATAATACATAACGTGTACCAAAGGTTTCAAAATACATGTTTAAATATTAGGTACGGTGAGTAATTTCGAGGCGAAGCATCGTGCCTCTGTTACTTTAGATGACAGGTAATTTTCAGCGCCTTGATAATTTGAACCGAGTAACAAGGTTTCAAAATTCAAATTTGACTAGTTTCTATAAACCTCTACGCGAAATCAGTGAAAATTACCTTTAATTAGTAATTATTAAAAGTACATGACTAACATAAATTCAAATTATGAAGTCAAATAATCCAAAGTTATCCTAAATATCTATAAAAACTTTGATCATTTATTATGAGGACTAGCCTTGCGGTAGCATTTCCCCTCTGTCACGGTATAAGATCAATTAATCATGTGTATTTACATTCAATTTTATACCTTATCACTTAACGAGACAGCCTATAATTGCGAAACAATCATTTCGAACTTAGAACGTTTGGTGTTCACGCGAGACTACTTTTCATGATTTTTAACGTTCAAAATTAGAATCTAAAGTTATGGGAATGAAATTCAAAGTTGCGGATTTTATGTTACCTCGCCCCCCGCAAAAAGTGGCAGAAATGTTTGTTAGTAGAATTACACGCGTATCTAGTCCCTATACAAGTAGTCAAAGAATAATAAATATTCGTACTAAAAAATTCAAAGCTGATGTACAAAGAGAATGAGTTTCAGACTCGCAGATATTGTAAAAGTAATTCATCGACAAAAGCTGATAGTGAAGATAAATGTGTAAAAGCAACGCTGAAATCCCAAGTTTACAACCTAAACAAATTGTAAAATAAATTCCCGATGGCTGTTGGCGCACCTGATTGAATTCCAAAATATATGACTTTCAATCAACGTCTCACGTGCTTGCATCAGAAGGCTGAACTTTTAAAATTTTGAAATATTGACGAGCTCAGCAAACTACTTTTAATTTAAAAGCGCGAGCGATTTAAAGGTTTGCAATTACCTCTAAACCTGCTGACAGACAAGGCAGTCGTACTGGGACGTGAACTAATCCTGCGGAATGTACGTTAGTATTAGTATTTATTCTGTGCCTGTGGATCAAACGAACCGAATAGAATTATTTATTTATAATGGTCTCCGGGGTCGTGAGTTTATGTATGTAATGAAAGAAAGAAAATATTTTTATTTGCACACACAACAAAACTCAAGCGTATGTGTATATAAAATATGGGTAACGGATGGAAAAGTATTTACGGACACCATAAAACGTCCAATTTTGTTACTGCATCTTCTTTTTCTTCGTGTGGAATCGTCACGTCTTCTTCGTTACTACATAAACAGGATATTCATGTGACACATAAATTGAAGCCAAAAGCTTTTATAATATTACCTTTTGCTAAACTTATATAATACACTGACCTGCAAAACTAAGTACTACACTTTTAATATTAAAATTTTTTCTAAACTACAGAAAATAGAGATTTAAAATAAAAAAACATTTTATAGCAAATGTTATCAGCTTTCTTTGTAATTATTATTTTTAAATTAAACTCTTTTTCCAGTCCTTTTTATTTCGAAAGTATATTTTATGTACTTAAAAAGTTATTGCAATTTTAAAAGTCTGATACTTAGTTTTGCAGGCCAGTGTATTTTTTTTTTTTTTTACATTGTGACAAAAGGAGGAAAATCCATCATGGACATCTGGGAAGGGAGACCCAGATAGTGCCGGACTCCTACCGGCCAAAAACCTCAGTTTGTCATTCCTCTTTGTCTCCGGCCAGTGTATTACCGCTCCGCTATCAGCCTTGACTTATACCACTTTAAAACCTAAAGCCGGAATCTCTCATATCGCCGCGAAGCATCGATGGGCCAGGATCATCCCGGTTTTTACGAGCGTCCGTAGTGGGATATAGAACGAAAAAACCCGGAAAATATTCGGGAATAATATCTGGAAATACGACCAATAACCGATGAATTAAACCCAGGGTTCGGATGCTTTGGATATGGTACTATGAAGGCTATGGTACTATATAGTCCTGTTTATGTCAATGTTTCAAGAATGAACACGTCGCCAATTCGTGAACAAAGAGGATTTTTCTTATAAACTTTGTAGGGTTTTCCTTCTCCTATAAAATTTTGTAGGATTCAGTCAATCTACTATAATATATAGGGTTCTACAAAATAAATACCCTCCTTCAATTTGAATTATTTTTGTTTCAGGTACCTATCCATACAATTTCTTTCCTAGATAGCTCTACCTTGTTCGATCCATAACCATAAAAGATGAATAAAATAACAAAGGTAAGTTTTATTATTTTAGCAAATGGAAAAACTGTTTTTCTTATTAAACTAAACAATCGTAGGTTAGCTATAAGAATTTGAGATTTTTCGAACAGTATACCCGTACCTACCTATAACGTAGTCCACAGTTCAATTTTGCGCGATTCTTTCTCTACTTTTATTTTATTACAACCTTTTTTTTCGGGCTCACTCCCCGTCACAATGGACAGAGTTTCGGTACTACTAGTGAAACGTGGATGTTCTGAGGTTTCAGAATATCTCTGACTACCCCCTCGGGGAATATAGTCGTGAGCATATGCATGCATCTTTTATTTTACTTACTTTCTTATTGAAAAATAGCTTACCTACATAATATTAGTTCCGGTTCTATCGGTAACTATTACGATTAGGTGTGATTATGTTGAAATGTCTATTCGACATTTATATAGCGTTCACGTAGTACGCTGAATATGATGATTAACACGTTCCGGGGCGGTGAACGAGACACAATAGAACTTTTATTGTTATCACTGCTATAGCCGGTCACTGTCCCGGAACGTGTTAAATATAATAATAATAATAATATAATTCTTCATTGTGCATATAATTCAGGTACATAAGATGACATGTTGCGTTTTAAAGATCACTCCGAACCTTGTCTTTGCAGACGTATACACATTCAATTTACACATTAAAATCAACAATTAACTTAATGAACTAAATTATAAATGATATCAAAATACTTAATAATTAAATTTAACAATAATATTTAACTCTGATGTCTACAAACTTATTAACTTATTAATCTAAAGTCATCAGGAAACATTTAATTCATTATTTATTATTCATGCATATTGCGTGTATAATATTATATGTATTTATAATAGGTTTATCTTTTATACTTGCATCTTGTTTTTTTAATAACTGCTCCTTTTTGATCAATTTTCTGGATACACCGCCTACCTTTCTTCGTTCACCGTTTCCTCTACCCTCAGGTTGTGTGGAAGAAATTGCTTCTTAGCGATAAGACCGTCTTATTTGAGCCTCTTGTTTTTTTTCCCGGTAAGTATTTTACTGTTTGTTTTGGTGTAAAATAGAGAATATTTGATTGATTGATTTAATATTGATGATCAGAAGTGTGTGCGGTTAGAACGCAGAACCAGATGGAAAGAGATACCGCTCCGATGCAGTCGTACTACAGAATACATATCCTTCTAGAAAAAATAGCTTCATAGAAGCTCACGGCGCGGCGGCGGCCAGTATACCCCTACATGCGCAGCAAAATTTTTACGAAACTTCCGATGCCGCTCATTTTCGTACGTAAATATTCACGTATTGCTGCTCGCTGCACATTTAGAGGTTTACCGGCCCCTGCGAGCTTGTATGAAGCCGTTTACTCAATACGTTGGATGCACTCATTATCATAATCATCATCTTTGCCGATGGACGTCCACCGCTGGACATAGACCTCCCCCAAGGATCGCCACAGTGACCGGTCCTGCGCTGCCCTCATCCTGCGGGTTCCGCCGGCGCCACCTTCAACAGGTCGTCGATCCACATTTTGGGGGGCCAAACCACGCTGCGCTTTTTGGTACGCGTTCACCACTCGAGAATTCTTCGGCCTCATCGGCCAACGGTTCTGGATGTGCCCCGCCCACTGCCACTTTAGTTTAACCATTTTATGGGCTATGTCAGTTATTCTGGTTCTTGTGCGGATCTCTTCATTTCTTCTTGATCTCAAAGGGAAACTCGGAGCATAGCTCTCTCCATTGCCCTATGGATGACTTTAAGCCTTTTTCACTTCTCATCACTGTTGGATGCAGTGACTAACTATAATAACCACACAGTGTGGTGATGTATTATCTAATAAAGGGATAAGTAGCCTTTTAAAACATCAGTCTGATTTGATACTATACGGCAAATTGGAAGTACTCAAACTCTGTACCTATTGGTATCTTGCAGCGCCAGCCTGCATAGCTTCGTATCTGTAGATAATAAAATCCCAAAGAAGATAAACAATTCCATTCCGCGAATGAACATTCCGTGTCATTTTTATTTGGAGCCAGATACAATTCTTTTCGTGAATTGTCAGCGATTCAATTTCGCTTGAATAAAAACTTATTGACGGTTAACTTGGAAATGTGCTACAAAAATTTCGTCAAGACTTTGTCTTTATTTCTGTACAAGTCCAAAATTTCGGATATTTTGAACGTTGCTCTCGTTACACTTGACTTTTAGAGTGTTTACAAAACTCTGCTTGAAATTTTATATGGGTCGTTTGGTTTTATTAAACAGTGATTTGAATACAAAAACACTCAAAAACATTTTGGTATGCAATTTGAATTTTGCAATGAATGTTACCAATGTTTATTTGTATGGAGAGACGCATTACAGAAAAAAAAGTGTTTGGTAATCGTGGAAATGTTTGGTCAAACAGGCACTTAGTTATGCCATTTTTTACAAAATTCTTATTGGCATCGTTGTCATGAATGTCTTGACAAGTTTTCTGGCTGTCTCCTATAAAGTCATGAGACGATAGACAGCTGATAACATGCTTAAGTCACACCCAGATTAGCGTAGAAGAGCTTCCGAGCGAGCTTTTCTATCACAAAGTAAACGCGGAGCAAATCAGTTAGGTATAAGTCAAACGATTTTGTTCACCATGTTTTTTTTAACCTGTTTCGTCCCAATGTTAGGCAAAGGTCTCCCCCAAACCCTTCCACGTCACTCTGTTCGGTGCTACATCCCGCCACTCATTGCAGTAGGCATCCAGCTCGCCTCGCCACCACCATGTATTTTAATATTTTAAATTCATTTTGTATAGTAATAAAACGATAATTATAAAAGCAGTACCTAAAATATTTGACCATTTTCGGTTAAAAACGAGTCCATATTAAAATTATATTTAATGGAAATAACCTCTCAAAACACTGCGGTCGTTTCCACTATAATGTACCAGTTGGTTCTCGACAAATTATCGTGGAATCGATTTAAATATGTCGCCACCGCAATCTGACTGCATTCGTAATTATTATTTAAAATATGTGCTTAAAATATTCACACAATTTTCGACAGTAGACAAATTAAAACCGACTTTTAGCACATTATACACCCTTTTAACTAACTATAGGTAATTACATACCAATTTACAGTTCATTTCTCCAGTGAAGCCAATCTAGAAATACATACCAGATACCACTATATAATTTAGTCATGAATGAATGACATAAGCCCTTTATTCAGACAATTTACATTTCATTTTACAACAGATTATTGATTAGTTATTTGTTAACTTTTTTGATGTGAAAAAGTGTCATTAGAACGGTTGTGATTTGAAACAAAGAGAACCATATTGTATAATCTATCTTCAAAGTTTGAGAAACACACACAATTGTCCGTGTGATGTCGGCTAAGAATAGCACCATCCCATTTCCTCCCGTGGGTGTCGTAAAAGGCGACTAAGGGATCTACTGAAGGATGGGCAGCAGCATCCTCTGAGTACACACATTGATTCGATCCAACTGCGATCGCCAACCCGCCTGCCAAGCGTGGCGATTATGGCAAATCCCCCCATTTTGGGGGAGGCTTATGTCCACCAGTGGACGTTTAATGGCTGATATGATGACACAATCTTAGCCTTCAAACTTTACTCATTATTTTAACCTAAAATTTATTCTTAAGAAGCAAGCAAGAAGTGCATACAACTCTTTATGACAGCACTCTGTGCAGCTTAGAATATAAATTTCTGCTGTCATATCCTACACCCGGCAAGTTTTACGTCGAAACTTCGCATTGATAGGCCAAAGCGTGAAGTTAGTTTTGGAACTTAGATTTGGGTGGGAATTCGAAGCTTTATACAGGTCTTGTAGTCAGTACAGAAGGTCAAAACTATTGTGCGATTTTATATTTTATGTAGTCGAAAACGAATTTTATGATGGTTTTTGTTGACAACTCCAGCATTAACCTTTCTTTTTCACCGATATCATGACAATTATGCAGCGTGTTTCGGTATGAACAGTCATGTCAAGGCGGATCTAATCCTTTTGACTAAAATCCGATAGAATAACTGCTTTTTCTATCGGATTTTTACCATGACTAAGAAAATATGCACGTAGTACAATCTGTAAAGCAAACAACTGGTCTGCAAAATAATAGACTCTGGTTTGTGCGTTAGCACTGCATTTCCACCAGGTAGTTTGAGGGAGAATCTATTCCAATCTCAAGGATTATTTTTGCTCGATAACAGATCTGAGAAGTGATTGCAAAGATTTATGCAACAAACAACCGTTCGCAAAGAAACTTGCAAAGTGACTATGAAAAAAAAATTGATAAAACAAATGTTCAATCCGTCAATAATTATTTATTAATTTATTTTATTTATTTATTTGAATCAGGCAACAGTACAATGTAAAATTATCACGGGCCCATAAATAAATACCTTAACCTAAAATACATAAAAAATATAACACTTGTTACACACTATAGTCATAAGGGGCTTATTAAATAAAACCATCTGTCCGGTGTCACCGTAACCAAAAGTTAAAGATACCTACTGAAATACAAAAATGTAACTAATAACGAGAAAATCCTCAATATTACAAACCACTCAGACTTCAACGCTTAATCTCGAATTTGCCATGCAGCTTCCGCACTCTCCATATCCACTGCAGCACATGTCGTCATAGGAAAATGAAAAGTAAACGCTCCGTCTACCCTCATTATCACCGCCTAATCCTGGAGACGTGAGACGAGTAAAATATTCATTTATATCCGGCTGCAGCTAACGTAGATTGGAACTTAAATAGATACGTCATTACTTTGGAGGTATTTTTTAAAATGCCTATTTTAAAAGGAATAATGTGCATAACATATTTAACATATATTGAATATTATAAAGCATTTTATTTTTATTTAATTCCTATTGGTACTAAATTTTATAAAATAAATCCTTATTATTTCAGACACTATTTTGAACTAAGAAACATGAAATATCTAATTCATTAATTTTCCCTGTAACTATGTGTCTAATATATCAGTACTAATATAGTATCTAAATAATGTGATTGCTTCAAATGTGTTATTAACGTGAAAAGCTCTCTACCTACACAAACTAAGCATTACGAGACTAAAGACGTTTCTAGCATAAACTTGAGTACTAATCTATCAAAGTCCCTCTGAGAGACAAGCTTGCAGCACCTACTCAATTCCGTAAACTTTCAGAATAATATCTACGCCAGCAAGAACTTCTTAGTTAAATCGGAAATTTTCACTCGCTCCGGACTTGATTGTATTGCTAATGAAGGTGTGAATCTCTGAGATGCTCGAAGCTTTTATGCACAAATTGAAAATTTTCAGGAGTTCAAATTGCAGGTTCAGTGGAATCCAATCTGTTAGTTTAATTGATTGGACTGCGGATGATTCGTTTTTGTTCTTTTCGCGCGGCCCATTTCTTTTCAAAATGTTAACTTTTGTATTTATTTTTCTTGCTGTATTTTTTTAATGACGGGTCGTTTAACATTACACGATCTTTTTTTGAAAATAGACGGTGTATTTTTTTTGTGTCTCTGCCTGATTCCAATATAGTTAATACTTAGGTAAATGGACTGAGATTTTAAAGGCTAGATAAAGAAATAAGGCTGGCTTAGTTGTCACTGTCTGACTGACTGACTGGTTTAAACAAACTAGTAGGATGATTTAACTGTCTCTAACTTTTAGTGAGTATAAAAGTATAATATTCTATTCTATTTTATTTCTGCTGCAGCTGCGGTCTAAAGACCGCATGAAAGATCTATCATCATCATCATCATAAGCCTTACCATCTGTTGCAGATTATTCAAGCTGTTTTATAGGAATTATATATACGTTCTTACAACTAACCTTTCTAGCAACAAAATCTCCTCCCTTTCTTCCAAAGTATCATAAAGCAGAAATCTAAATAGTAAACTCACGACAGTAAAGTAAGCCAGTAATAACTTGCTTACTATCACTTCAACGATACAAGCCTTCAGGCTGTCTGTAATAGATCCCTTGTCGGAACAATGTCTGTCTATCTTCTTATCCTCTATTATATTTATGTTAGTAGTTCACTTTCTAAACCTTGGCATTTAGGTGCATTATTATTTAAGTTGTGGTCATATTGCGGCCTCTAGGATTCCACTGCGCTACTGTCAACCTAGTATTTATGGGCACGTACTGGCTTTTCGTAAAAGAATGCATAGCTCTCTTGACCCTATTTCCTGCTTTCACCCTTCTCTCATCTCAACATCATCTTCGCGTTATTTATCTTTGGTAAACATGCATCCCATAAGGAAATAAACTGATTTATTTTTTCCCATTTCTCATCCCATACTTTTACTCATCACACACGGAAAAAAAACTGTGACACCCCTCTTATTTTGTTGACTTAGTCACAACAAATAAGACAATCATCAACAAAATAAAAGGGGTTGTGTTTTTTTCGTGCGTCAACCTCATACCGCAGTCGGTAAGTTCGTCATAATTTCTTTCGAACACCATAAACTTTTGTCGTACCTACCCCAATGCTCCATGGATGGCATGTTTAAAAATTTTCAATATTATTATTTCACCTGTACTAAATGATTTCACAGCATAACAGTAAAGAAGATAAATTGTGAATTTGATATAACAGTATTCGAGATATGATGTCGTGATGCAGAAACGCGACGTTAGCGATACGAAGGCGTTATTGGTGCGACACGACCGCCCCGGGCTGGGCAGAGCGGAGATGTTAGCGTACGCGATTCCATTAAAACACGACTTTCGTTCTTTATAACATGAACGAGGGTCTGTTATTTACCCAAAGTGCGCCAGACGCAACAAAAGGACATATCGACCCTTGATTAGTCCGCTTCGGTTCTGACCTTACCTTACGTAACCAGCAACCCTCTAGCGCTGATAGAGAAATCTTTGCACCACGTTGGCAAGTCATAGTCAATGATTTTCAATTACCATCTACTCGGAAAAGCCCCAGTTTTTGCTTATACCTTGAATATCAACATTAGTATCGTATGCGGAGCAGATGAAAAATTTCTGCAGAAATTTCAGTTAGGTACGAAATCACCGGAATGGGTGAGCATTAATTGGAAGAACGGTGTTGTACCTTTGGAGATCGAACAATAATGCAAATAATTAGCAAAATACGAAATTTATGCTTATTGAATTTGTTTAGTAGATAGTCAGCATACCGTAGACAGATTTAGCACCTATCAATGGAAAAAGTGTAGTAAAGGCTGTTGCCAAAATATCAAGAATTCTAGCAAAATAAGATTCATACTTTGGCAGACGTGTGTCTAAACAACCTTGCCGTGAAGCAATGGCAACAAGCCGTAACCTATTTAAGGTAGCATCACATCACACCGTCGCCGGCGGCGGAACCCGCGTCTGGACCGGACCAAAGGCCCAGCACGCCTGCCCTATGCAAATATTCGACCCTTCAAATTGATGATCATCTTTCTTGGATAACACTTTTATCTTGGAACGTAAGGTATCTTTTTGAGATTTTAAGGTTATGGGAACTTTTGAAAATGAGAAACCTGAAGATCTGGAACCCGATTGCACTAAGTTAAAACATCGAAGTTTTATTCTTATCCAATTTCAGTTCTAATCACATTATAATCCAATTTCTATTCAACTATGCTGAATTCCGCATCGCGCTAAACTCTATGTAACTGACAGCCAATAAAGTCTGAGCTATTTGTCAAAACGCCTCTAACGGCTGTCAAGTGCAGTACCGCGATTAGCGCAATGCCAAATGTCAAAAGTTATGGTTCGTATGTAGTCCAATAACAGTTCAATCATGGAATATTTACCGCGATTGCAGCTCTGTTTTATTTAAGGCTATCCTCAAATAGTTATATAAGGTCTAACAAAATTAGCTGAAACTATTTTAAGGGGATGATCAGACCATCAAACTGAACAACTTTCTCTATGGGATCAATAACGAAATCACGAAAAAAAAATCAGCTGTCCCATACATTTAGGTCGAGTATGTTTGTATGGACCACCGGTTTTTTTTTTCGCGATTTTGATATTGGTCCCATAGAGAAAGTTGTTCGGTTTGATGGTCTGATCATCCCCTTAAAATAGTTTCAGCTAATTTTGTTAGACCTTATATATAATGAATTAAAAAAACGTTATTACTAAAATCTTATAAAATGCTTTGATAAACAATATTTTTTTAGGTCTTAATGTTTTATATATATATATTTTTTTAAATAAATAAATAACGCTCACAGGCACATACATTGTAATGATTCCAAGCAAGCACTATAGGATATTTATTATGGAAACCATACAACAACGGCACAAACATATAAACATCCATGACCGAACCAGGGTTCTAACCCAGGACCGTTGGCAGTCCGGCGTGGTAACCATTACACCAACCGGGTCGTCATATTGTTTTTAAAGAATGCTGCATTCTGGACCTTTGTAATAAAATTGTGACTTAGTTTGACCAACTGAATCCACCTGTATAATAAGGGCAAAATAATCAAAAAATCCTGAAAGGAGGCCTACCTGTGTGACCTGTACAATATCGATTCCTTTTTTTTTATTCGGGCACATTCCCACCGCTGCAACAACAAAAAATGTATTTTAATTTTTTTTTTGTAAGTATATTTTTAATATCGATTGTAGTGACACATTAAATACCCTACAATGAGAAAAACTAAAAACCTAGTGTTCGAACAAAATAGTACAGGACACGAAACAGACTAATTTCCGACTCTTTTGTCTCTGCAGGGTGCAAATATCCGCTAAAAATGCAGTGCTCTGTTTGCCCAAATATGAGTGTCTACAGTGTACCTGCATGTTTTAACGTGAAACGAACTTCAATGGGAAAAAATAGATTCAAAAAAAAAGTTTCAGATTTATTACAAAAAAATAAACGTTTTTATATAACTATCAAAACTATTCCCGAGGACAGGAACAAAAATGTAGTCCCCCATACGAGAACGTGATTTTTCAACATTTTTGTTTTTCCTCTACCGTCAAAACGGAAATTTGGTATGATTGTACTATAATGTGTACTATACAACAAATAATAAAAACTGGCCAAGTGTGTGTTGGGCTCGCGCTAAGAGTCCCGGCGAAAACATTTCTTTTTTGTATTATTGTATGGTGGTACGGAACCCTCCGTGCGCGAGTCCAGATCGCACTGGGACCGCATTTTTTGTTTTTTTCGCGATCGTTCTATCAAGAATTTAAGTTGTTCAGTTTGACGGTCTAATCTAAACAACTCATTAAATATTACTAGCGCGTATTGTTACACTTTGTATATGCCTGTAAAACTATCACACAAACCAAATGAACATTCGTATCATAACAAAACTATTCTAAAAATTTTAAACGGTTGAAAAACAATCCTTTTAAAAACTTCCAAGCACAACAGATACACTTTAAACACCTTTTTTCAAGATTTTTTCTATCTCAGTTCAGACCCAGTCTTTTCACTGACGAATCCATTATCGTAGCAAATAATTTGCGCCCTTATCGACAAAGCACCTCTTTACTGGCACAAAGAAACTCTTCTGGAGCGAAATTGATTCAGAACAATAGCTTTAAGATAGATATCGTAGATGTTGGGAGAACAGAAGTGACATTTTGATTTACAAATTGCTTTTAAGTTAAAGATGATATGTGCAAAAACCGGCCGTGTCGGACACTTCCATGCTAGGGTTCCGTAGCCATTGTAGGTATTAATTATTTAAAATTTATTACTATTTTTGTCCATATAAATGTAAATGAAAGTAAACTCCACTGACACCATTTCGATTAGAAGAGGTTTTTTTTTTTTATTTTTATTTGGCACTCATTCCGCTGCAGCACCCGCTATCAATTTAAAAATTTTATTGAAAGTATCACTCACTCGATGGGGTATGTAAAGGGTTTTATTCAATTCCCGTTTTGTTGTATGAGAGAAGGATTTTTTTAAATATGATCCCATTTATGATTTTGGGTTATTATTAGTCATAATAATGCTAAATTGCTAAAATGCCCTGGAATAATTAGAGTGAGGTATACATACAGACAGAATGGAAAAAATAATACTTTCGTTATTGTTACTAAACTTGTTTTAATTGTTACTATTGTTGCTTTGGTCTCTGCCTCTATCAAGGAAAGAGGCGTGACGTTATTCATAGTTTGATATACTTTTGTCATTCTTTCTTTAAGGTTCCGCAGTCAGTTATAAATTCCATAGTAGTTATTTATGAAAACGGTTGTACTCCATCTGCGGTCCGTCCTGTCATGTCAAAGTTTTCCTCGACAACATTATTTTACCGACTTTATAAAAAGGAGGTTTTATCTGTCATTTAAAAACCAAATACTATTTTTGTATCGTATCCATTATACTTTTCTTGAGTGATCTGAACCCTATCGCACCCGTAGAACATTCAATTCCAGTCCTGTAAATTTAAAACCACAGTAACAAACGCAACATTTTTGGTTTTTAGAAATATTGTATAATTGTTAAGAAATTAAAAGGTTACAATTGAGAGCATCGGAGGCTCGATACCCTCTTAACAAAATTACCGAAAGCACTATACCAAAGTTGAACACTATTGAAGACGAAGACCGCCCTGCGTGGCCCTGCCCCATAGAAATAGTACATACATATTACGCTGCACAACCGTAAGCCCTTTCATAATTACCTAGAGGAAACAGGTAGCGATATCTTTTGTCCTCAAACCACAATGCCATCTTTGTACTTGCAATCTTTTGTAGCCACGTTATCAGGTCTTACTTAAATATCTGAATGGTCTTCATTCTTCGAAGACGGATGTTTGTGCATTGATAAAGTGTTACTTGGTAATTTGATTGGAGATGGCTAAACCGAAGACATATTAGTTTTCCGTTAATCCAACTAATTTTGAGTCTTTTTTAAAGGACGCTGGGCAAAAATGTAGCCACTGGTCCAAGAGCCCCCCGCTATGGCACAGGTAGGGACAGTTAGAGGATACCCAAAGGTAAATGGTACACAAGGGGCATCAACATTTTTCTAGCTCTTGAACCACACATGCCCACTGTCCATTAATTAAGAAATGAATGAATTGCAACGGAAACATTTTGGATATGGCTCTGATCTGAACAAACATTATTTTTTACTAGTTTATTGTAGTGATCAGACCAAATTAAGATTCTGGAATTCCATACGTTTACAATCGAATGCTGAAGCTTCATAGAAGAGCGAGAGTATGTACGGGTTTTTTTAATTTTTTTTTGAGCTTTTAACCCTGTGGATACAAGGTGTTAACTAAAATGCGTTACATATTTTGTAGGATAATTCAGACCGTTAAACTTTCACTATGGAGCCAACATCTAAATCGTGAAAAAAAGAGTAGCTGTGTCGACCAAAAAATATTGACGTTTTCTATGGAACAACATAATCTCTTTCTTTGACTTTGATGTTGGCTCTTCAGTGAAAGTTGTTCAGTTTGATGGCTGAAGAACCCTTTAAAATATGTAAGTTTACATCCTGTAACAATCACCGAACTGATAAGTGGAGACAGCATAGTGCAGCATTTCTATGTAGACCCAAATAGACATGACTTGTTTTAACGAATATTGCCATCTATTAACTACATAATCCGAGGTGAACTACTTGACGTGCCTTCCAAACCTCTTCAAACTTCTCAAGAAGCCCTTCGTTGAAGAATTCGTCAAACTAATAATAATATCCAAATCATAAAATCTTTGCCTTACATAATCTTTAACCAACATAAATTGTTAAATTAACAGTTCGATTCATCCCCTGAACCGTTTACCGGCCGATCGGTACAAGCCTGTAAATGGGGCACATGCGTCCGGGTCCGGTCATGGGCCGCGAATGCCGGAACAACGCCGGAACCGGCAAATGGCGGCATTTGACCGTGTCACTAGTTTTCAGTTCGTTTATACACTGAACCAGGGTTGTATGGCCGTGACATTTTGTATTCGGATTTACTGATAATTTTTTGAAATAATTTTGTTCCTCTGCTAGACAAAGTTCACTTATATGTTCAACACCTCTCCATTCCGTACGAAATCCCGCCTTTCATTGCAGTAGGCATGCAACTCATTTCTTCTTCTTTTCCGAGGTCTGCTTCGATCTCGACTACCTTCATGAGCATCATGAGGTTGACGATTGATGCTCCAACGCTCGATCGACGACAAGCAGTTATTGCCGAAAATTTATTGTTGAGTTTTATATAAAGTGTATCCTCATTTTTAATTATTAATTTATACAAAGGCGATTAAGGTGACCAGTCAACATCAAGTTAGTACCATTCGAAAATTGGTAGGTAAGTTAAAGTTGTGTAATTGTCATCTAATTCATAAGGGCACCACGGCCTCAATCCTATTTATTATTATGATATAAAATAAACCAATAGTTTCTGTTTCAGGTCAAAAACTTTGTCATATCTTTGTAAACGTTCAAATTTAGAAAGGATGGTTTTGGAGACCAAATATTTTTTCTTGATATTGTTCTTTAATTTCGGTCATGGATTCAAAGTGACGACACGAAGAGAGCGACATCCCTAGTTCACAGTGTACACTGCTTAGCTATGGACTACAGTGCAGTGACAATGTTGAATTCACTCGAATACAGTCGTATGTACGTTGACTTTGTTGATGCGTTTGATAGAAGTTTTGAATAATGTTGCGATTGGCTTTTTGTTAGTGACCGTTTTGTAAAAATTCACTCTGAATTTAGTGCCTTGCATTTAAGCTATATCGCCTGCGATTTCATTTTACAATATTGTTTTTTCTAAACGCAGTTTTCATTTTGACTTTGTTTTAAATCGCGCATGACGCTATTCTTAAAGATTTTGTTTTTCATCTTAAAATATTATAAATTTTTTAAAAACAAAATAAAAATTATTATAAAATGTACAATTGATACCTACAATAAACACCATATTATATACTACTATCTCTGGTGGTAGTAGTCGTTACATAAAAACCACGTCAGAGGCCGTAAGGCGGTCTGAAAAAACTGTGACACCAGGGCTCTGCCCACACGATAAGAAGTTAATTATATATAATAAACACCATTCTTGCATCAATAACCAGCAAAAAATATAGGTATAATAATTTCGAACTTTTCATCTTTTCGCAACAACTAAGGAAATTTTGTTTTATTTTGGAAAAGTTTGACAACAAAATAGTATTAATAGATATTCAATTCCCTAAGGTAGGTGCCTACCGATATCCTTTTCACAATTTCACAGTAAGTTTTTAAGTGCAAACCACAGTATTGCTGACTGTTCAAGGCAAAACAAATAAGTACTTTACTCACTGTAAATGATATACAGGGTGTAAGTGTGGATAGTTTTATTACTTTCAAGAGTGACTGTATTTATGATTATGACACTAAAATAACTTTCCCCAAGGAACTTCGACAAACAAATTCTTCCTTACTTTCATACTTACAAACGTTCGATTAACTGATCGCATTTAGTATAGCGACTCCAATATTTTTCAGTCTCCTGTATGTTGTTCCTTAGGGAAATTCGTTCAGCATCATGCGTACATAGTACAATTATACTTGAAAGTAATGCAACTGTCTACATCTAAACTTACACCTGTATTGATAAAACCTGTCACTATCTTTATAGCAATCTTCTTAATTCCACCGAAAAAGTATACCATTACTATCAAATATACGCCAGCAAAAACCCCAAAAAACCCTCACGTCCCTAAATTACCAGCTGATAGAATTGCCTTCTTTTGACTGGCAAATCAAAGGATTCTACCTGTCTACCCCAATACATTCGGGGTTTGGGAACTAAAGACCATTCTTTTGTATCGTATCTTATTAACGCCATGTTGCATAATTTTACACGAGGCTCGTAAACGAAATTGTTATCAGTGAAAGATGTTACGGTTAGGTTAGGTTAGGTTAGACAAAAGAAAAGATAAACTTTTCTTTGTTACCAATATTTTTGAGAAATATTTTTTAAAATAAAACAATGGCTTTTAGTGTATCAGTTATCATCTGTTATTTTTGTTTTCACACCTATATTTTTAGAAATCAATCCTGTTTTAAAGTTACTAGTGTTTTTTTTACAATTTTTTTGTAAAAAATTGCGAGTTTAATTGGAAAGGTTTTGAGTCATCATTTAATAGACTAGGTAGTAGGTATACAAATTGATACCATTAGCATCCTTTTAAACTGGAGTCTACCCATCAAACTGAACAACTTTTACTATGGGAGTAAACCGATCGAAGCAAAAAAAAATCAGCTGTCCCATACTAAACTGCAATGCCAACTGATCTCAAATGTATGAAACAGCAGATATTTCTTTGCTTCTTTGTTGTTCAGTTGTTTAGTTTGAGGGGTATTTTTTTTCGGGCATAGGCCCTACACACATTCCCTCCGCTGTAACTCCTGTAAGCCAGGATCAACAGCGGCGACCATTCACAACACTGGACAATGAAGTCCAGCGAGCCCGGGGGATGACTCTAATCTGTCTTAGAACCCGCAATGAATTAATCAAAGAAGATACGAGGAGTAGGAAAACGAAATAGTTTGATGGGTAGACTCTTAGTTTAAAAGGATGCTAATGATATCAATTTCACCCTGTATATTCCAATCAGCTATTTAACTACATAGATTGTGGTTTCGACTTAGAATGGACAACCCCATTTCTTCCCGTGGAGGTCGTATAGGAAGCGACTAAGGGATAGTAAGTAGTAGTAGCTAATGCTAGGCTCCTATCACCGGCTTTTCTCGTCATTCCGTCTTGAAACCTTCAATATGCTAAAGGCAAGGTAAAAACGACACTTGTAGTTGTATAATGTTTTTAGCCACTCTAAGAGGAATAATGGTCGTGACTCGTGAGTAAGTATGTATGTAGTAGTATGTAGGTATTTAAATATGTATAAACATCGGCAAAATATGGTGGCGAGTTAATATACATGGTGTAACAGAAATATGTTATTGTATTTAATGGGGTGCATTAGAGTCTCGAGTCTTGTTCATTTTGATGGTCTAAATCTAAAGTCTAGACCTAGGGTCTATCGAAAACACGAAAAAAAATCTGCTGTTCCATATAAAACTGCAATGCTCTCTTTTACTCGATGTAATCAATTTTTTTTCGCGATGTCGATGTTGACTCCATATAGAGAGTTGTTTAATTTGATCGTTTGATAGTCTGAAGCACTCTTTTAAATACAGGATGTAAGTGACAGCCTAGCAAATACTGGAACGGTGAACTCAGACCATCAAGCTGAACAACTTTCACTATGGAGTCTACCTCAGGAAGCGCGAAAAAAAATCTGCCGTCAGCATATAAAGAAGAACCCTATACCGTCACCTCAGAGTGAAGACCTCGGGAATGAAATGAAAAGGGAATGGTATTTTTTATTAGTACGTTTCCGGAAAGAAACGTATGACCGCGTCCTGATTTCACTAAAAAAATTATCTGATACTAGTTATGCCATCTACAGCGTTTAATAAAAGAACCTCGTAAATAATCCAGAACTTCAAAAAAATGTTATAGGACGTCTTTTCTTCCCCCTGAAAAATTTTCTCTTTTGCACTAACGAGTTCTTCACTCTAAGGCGTCGATACGTGTGTATCATGGAGAAATTACGCGCTCCCCTAGGGTGTGTATGCTAGCATATTCACATTATCTATTCCACGGCATCTCCTCTCCAACAAATGTAAGTCCACTAACTAAAACTAAAGCATTGAAACTCTAATAATACTATAGAAACAGTTTCACATCGACTCTACGGTGATAACGAGTTTTAATGAACAACTCGCGTTGTTCAGGTGTTGTTGTATGCAAGTTTACGTTCGTTAGTCAGACCGTCAGGCTGCTTTGTGCAATCTACTTTGCGTTTGCTGAAATGTTTAGACAGGTTTGTGTTATAAACTTAAAAATGTTTCTTCCTAAATAAATGTTTTCTAAGCTTATTGTTTGGATGCATATTGCAATGGTAGTAGATAGGTAGGATGTTGCATTGAGCAGATAGATAATCGGAACAGTAAGAATAAGAATAATATTTTTTATTAATCCTCATAAAGCCATTTTACATACGGATTTCTATTAAAATATATAGATGCACTACATGTTAAAATAGTAGGCTAGGCGTATTATTAGGTACAACGGATGCCATAAAAGGCAGAACTACCTGCCTGAGCTATTGACATCAGCTATAACTTTCATATAAGTCTCATTTTAGATAAGCATGTTTGCAATTCGATTGATTGATTTAACACAGCTCCGCTTCAGCGGAAACGCATCCTTAGCCTATGGTTGTATAGCGCAGTGCGTCGCGTAGCCTCTTTAAGATTCGGAAGTTATACTATTTTATTAAACAGTGTATAAGTAGGTATAGTACTACATACTTAAGGTGGTTTCAGTCCATACAAAAGTTTGACGCACAATACGCGTAGACGGCATTAATAAAAGATATATTTGGTATATGGAAAAATAGTTTAGAAAATCTAGTTGCCGTATCACAAATAACATTTGCAATTTATAATATAATTACGAAGATATAAAGCTTATAAAATTTTGTAAGAAAAATTTCAAAGCTTCATAATTATTTTATAAATTGCAAATGTTATTTGTGACGCGGCATCTATATTTTCTAAACTATTTCTCCATATATACAAAGTAACTTATATTAATACCTTCTACATCTATTGTGCGACAAAGTTTTGTATAAAATTGACCCCTCTGCAACCACCTTAAGGTTAAAACATGGGTAAAACTTATTGCACATTAAATGTAAAAATTGTGTACTTGTAAGATGTGTGGTTTATATGTGTGTGTGAATAAGTAGGTGTGCGTGTTTATGTGGTGGTGTGATTTAAAAACAGCAGCTTCATAATTTCGATAAGAATTCAATCAAGGTTGTCCGGAAAAAATAGCTTTTTAGAGATAAGACCGCTTTATTTGTACCATAATCAGTTTTGTTTCCTGTTTTGCTATGTATTTTTGTGTTGTATAGGTAGAGCAATGGTAGGTAGATACCATTCTTCGAGTCTTACCAGGTCTCCAAATTTTTACCACCATGCCTAAGTCAGATCACCTTTCTAATAATTTTCTAATCCTTTTTCTTGTCATAGAAACCTCGTACGCAACACTGTCCATTTTTTTCCAAATATTAAACGACCAGAAAGTAAGAACTGCGCACATAATCTCCGAGAGATCAACAACAGTAATTTATCATTTCGCGGAATCTCCCCGAAACGTCTGCGTTTCTCATAATAACAACAAAACAAGAGATTCGCCGCGACTTTGTACGGCTGTTAATCTAATAATCATGGTATTATCTTCAACTCAGCTCTCTCTTGTAGGTTATAATCATAACTATTATACAAACCTAAGCCACAGTATAAGAAAGTAGCCTAAACTGAGATAGAGCATTTAACTTTATGTTTTTTACAGGGTATACAGGGTGAAATTGATATAATTAGCATCCTTTTAAACTAAGCGTCTACCGATCAAACTGAACAACTTTCACTATGGGAGCAAACCGATCGGAGCAAAAAAATAATATATACTAAACTGCAATGCCAACTCGACCCAAATGTATGCAACAGCTGATTTTTTTTTTGCTCCATTATGTGTTACTTTTGTAGCAGATAAATTAACTTATGTGCTGAGTTTTTACGTTACTGTGACAGTACATCATAAAGTGAAATGTGCTGATGAATAATTACAATGTGATATCATTGGCATCCTTTTAAACCTAAGAGTCTACCAATCAAACTGAACTACTATTACTATGGGAGCAAACCGATCGTAGCAAAAAAAATCAGCTGGTCCATACTAAACTGCAATGCCTACTCGACTCAAATATATGCAACAGTTGCTAGGATTGATTTGCTCCCATAGTGAAAGTTGTTCAGATTGATGGGTAGACTCTTAGTTTAAAAAGATGCTAATGATATCAATTTCACCCTGTATAGATGTTACAATAAACAGTTACATTACTTTAAAAGGTGATTGCACTCATAATATATCCCTGAACAACTTTTCGTTAGTACAACAATAAGTTAGTGGACTGATTTTATAACAGTACTAGAGTTCACCTGCGACTTCGTCCGCATAAATTATATAAGGTCTAACAAAATTAGGTGAAACTATTTTAAATGGGTGATCAGACCATCAAACTGAACAACTTTCTCTATGGGACCAATATCGAAATCGCGAAAAAAAGAATCAGCTGTTCCATACAAACCTACTCGACCTAAATGTATGGGACAGCAGATTTTTTTTCGCGATTTCAATATTGGTCCCATAGAGAAAGTTGTTCAGTTTGATGGTCTGATCATCCCCTTAAAATAGTTTCACCTAATTTTGTTAGACCTTATATACCAGATTTTAAGTCAGGTCATAAGCTATCAAATACAAAAAGTTTCATCATAATGGGTTCAGTAGTTTTTGCGTGATGCTCGATCAAACAAACAAACACACAAACAAACAAACCGACATACAAAAAATCCTAAAATTGGTGATTCGGAATCACCTAAAAACCATATCGTAACTTTTTTTTTGTTAAAGTCTTCAATGTACAGACACACTTCTGTTACAGTTTTATAATGGTTTTAAGAACATAATTTATAACACATAGTGAACCTACTCTTTGTGCTGTCATCACACCATCACTTTCAACGTTATAATATCTTAAGATGAACCGAGAGCCCCGAGAACCCCGAGAGCCAAACTATGGCTTGAAACCATAGACATCAATTTGTAGTCTCCGCGGGAATGAAAAGAAAAAAGCCATACGATTATTATTATTATTATTAAGATGAACCGAAAAACGTTCTTTGTCCATATAATTTCTAGAAGATTAATACATGACTATACGATTACGTAAGTAGGTATGAACACTGCTACCTATTACCTACCATCATCCAAAACTCTTCTAACTACACTTCCCGTTCCTCACTCTATCTTAAAGACGGACAAATTAATAGCACAGAAGACGTGCTGAAACTTGTCCGGATGAATCGTTTCTCAAAGTTAACCAACTCTAAGACGTGCTATTGAGAGCGATTTTCGCAAGGGAACCAGTACGGAATGGAATTGTCTTATTCTTTTTTTTATGTATTTTTTTGAAGAGTAAAATTGTCGTGTTTCATTTGCTCTTTTTGAAGTGATCTTATACCTACGAGAGATTTTAAATGGCGAGCAAAATGGCAATTAAGAATTATTAGTTCTTTTTGCAGAAAAATCTTACATCAGTGTTTGGCTGTTTGGCTATGATCAGGACAACATCAATTATTTATCAATAGATAATGATACTGATGATTCGATGAAATTGATTACCAACCCAATTTTAAAGAGTAGAAATCTGATAACTAATATAAGAATGTATATAGGTACCTAGGTTTTATTTAACTCGAAACTACAGGGTAAAATTGATATCATTAGCATACTTTTAAACTAAGAGTCATAGCCCAACAAACTAAACAAGTTCATGGGAGCAAACCGATCGGAGCAGAAAAAAATCAATGTTTAGTTGTTCTATAAATATTAAAATTCCTGTCTTTTTTCCAGTGGCGTTTTCGAAGTCGCTACGATGAATAGATCGCGGCCACGTTTCAGTTGCGACTCCATTCGCAAATCGTCAAGAAATCGCTGCAAGAGAGCTCTTACCTAGTGCAGTTCCTTATATTGGCTCCAGTACCTTTCATAGATTAATATGTATATTGGTACTTTTACCATAGCCATAAGCACAATAAAAGCCGGTTGGATCCCGTCGTTAATCTATCATGGTAAATAGTTTGACAAGATTCACCTATTCGTCCGTATGTTTCGCTCATTATTCTTCACATCCGTATGTCACTCGTATAATAGCGGTTTCCTCATCTCGATATTCATCTGCCTCTCCTTTTATATCGCCGTTCTGTTTCGATTTTACGAGTTTTGTCCGAGACGGGAGGACGGCGTCAATGAGAATATAAACCGACCGAAAAATCTATACAATCGACAGTCAGAGGACTTTAAACTCTAATTCCAGACTTTAAAGGAGTAAATACGGCGGGAAAGGTGTATTTGTAAGTCGGTAAAGGTACAATAAGTTCTGTTTTGGCATTAATACCGCGAGTTTGGCTTTGAAGGGTCGCTGAATGGTTTTGTCCCATTCATTCTTACATCCGGGACACGTGAACGGACGATCGAATGAACTGCTTTCAAATGGCAATAAAAATTGAAATTTTCAAACAATAGGTAGAGATTGGTATCGCTGGCGTTCGCCATTGTTTGCGATCGATTCTTATCGTGTGTTCTGTTTTATTTAAATTGCGTTGGGTTTTTACTTTTCAGGGTAAAAGTAAAAAGCATCGTATAAACTGATGCACGAAAAGATATTTATTTTTTACAACTAATGAAAATTTATTGAACCAAACATTTTGCACAATTTGCTATACAAATAACGATGTACCCATTCTTATTTTTCTCCACACAGTTCCTCTACAGCTACCACAGAAGTTTCTTGCAATTACAGCAAATTTTAAATGCTATCAATATTAACGTTTTAAGTGAGCCCTGCGACAATTGCCTGCTACATTAGGAAATTATAGCAATGTTTCTGACCACCCCAAAATGGGACTATTGTCGTGACTTTATGTTTGTATGTATTTATTTATGATACTTACAATAACTATCTCACGTGACATGTCAAGTTCTAGCATTTCGCCCACAAAATCACTGCAAAACACAATTCCTGTAGTCGCCTCGCCTCGTACGAAACACACGAAAAAATGGAAATGCTAAATCCTATGCTTAGAATCACACGTTCATACACACCATTTACTTAACCAAAATCAAAACCGACCTAACCCAAAACAAAGAAGGCAAGAGTTAAAAGTGAAAAAAATCATAAGGTATAGCCAGGAGCTAAAGTAAAAGCGATCGAACGTGATGAAAGAGAAAGCGAACATAAATTACTTGAACGCAAAAATGTTTAACTTGATTATAAACTCATCGGACATGACGCTGATGAGTTTGTCTATTCTATCTGTGGTTTTGTTAGATCGAAGACATCTGTCTTTAGAACTCTTTATAAACACACTAGGCTAGCCACGGCTTCATCTGCGTTGACTTTAAAAAAGTATCCATATCCATATACTTATCATGTTCTATGTGTGTGCCAAAAATCTGTTAAGCCATACATACTATACAGGGTCCTTCTGAATATCAAACTGGCCCATCAAACTGAACAACTTCCTCTATGGGACCACCATCGAAATCGCGAAAAAAAAATCAACCCTCCCATACATTTGGCTCGTGTAGATTTGCAGTTTTGTATGGAAGAGCAGATTTTTTTTCGTGATTTCGATGTTGGTGCCGTAGAGAAAGTTGTTCAGTTTGACGGTCTGATCATCCCCTTAAAAAAGTGTCATGATATTAAAAATATAGGGCCCCTATATGCGTGATTGAGTCACAAACATCGTATACCCTTTTGGAGTGCTCAAAAATCTTGTTTCAACCGCCAACTACCTTTGCACCACCTCTATTTGTATAAACACAGTTTTATTAAAAGTAGTAGTACTACGATGACTCGGGTTGTGTAATGGTTGCCACGCCGGACTGCCAAACCAGGGTCCTGGGTTCAAATACCGGTTCGGTCATGGTTGTTATATGTTTGTGCCGTTGTTGTATGATTCCCATAAAAAAAAGCCTAAAGCTTACTTTGGATCATTACATTGTATGTGCCTGTGAGCGTTATTAGTATTTTAAGTATATAAATTTAATTAAGATCCAGCTTAGCAATAATTGAAGCTAAAACTCCTGTAATTACTACTACTGCTGCTGTACTTTTAGACGAAAGAAGACATCGCGAGGAAATCAACATGCTTCAATTTCAAGACGTTTATTTGTCCAATGACCATTCAAACTAGAAACTGAATAGAGTTTGCACTGTTACTGAAACATGAATAGATACTGAATATATGTTATTTTATCATATAATTATTAGAATCATCATCAATCAATCATTGAGAATTAACACAAGATTAGACATTGTTTTTGTTAAAGAAAATGCATCACTCAGATCCACAACTCGTTTCTTCAATAGGTAAATACATCCTGAATATCTGCAACAAGCTTCGTCAATTTGTTTCTTATGTACTTATCAGATCAAATTGTATCAATACCTATCAAATTCACTTTTATTATAAAAAAATTAATCCTACTAAAGAGTCCCACATAATTAAAAAAATGATAAAGGGTACATACAACAGGTGGTACAATAATAAATAAAATGTATATCAAATTGTGTATTCATGTATCCGATTAACTAAGATAAGATAAGATAAATATTCTTTATTTGCACACCAAAATAAACAAAAAAACAACAACAATATGAACAAGAAGAGTACAAAAGGCGGCCTTATCACTAAAAGTGATTTCTTCCAGACAACCAGTAACTAAATGAGTTGATGACAGTGAAATGGTCTTTATTTGGTTCAAGACGATTCCGAAGGATACTTTTTCTCTTCAACGAAAGTCAGTATTAAGAGATGTTGTTCAATGAGCTTGAATGAAACCAGTATTACTGCCCCAAATACAGGATGACTTTTTAATTCGACGCATTTATTACAAGCTTTTTCACAACCACAACAAGTCGCATCACCAGTAGCTTTGCAAAGTCAATTTGGGGTTTATTCTGAGGCAACAGTGTCTAAATTGCGGTGTTGTGAATCGATATTCATTACTCCCGTGTAAGTCTTTACACGCAAAGCTTCGCTCGACCGGAGAATTGTAGCATTATTATCGATCTTTATCTCGGCATACGGGGCTCCGTACAAAATTCGACATGCATTATTTATGTTCGAGGGGTGCCCGTTTATTGAAATCATACGAAACAAATATAGGTACGCCACGCTTTCCTGTCTATCTCGAATACTGATCTCGACAATTCCATGTTCGTGTAATGTCCCCCCAAACATTCGATTGTTTGATACGGGTCACTATTTAGGTAACTTATTAGGTTGTAATTGGGTGTAATTTCTGTTGTTTCCGTGGTTGCCACCCACGATGTTAAGGGAGAATGGTTTTGAGCAGTTTTCTTTGTTCTTTGAGAGGTTGTAAAAGTTTTACAAGCCGACAAAGCTTGTGTTCTCCGATTAGCGACCGTCACTTCATCTGTTTACAGGAGTTTTTTTGTCGAGTTGTAGTAGGCAAGGAGTCTTTTTTTAAAGTAATCGAAAATTCATGAAAATATATAATTATTATAAACTTTTGAAAAAGAGCTAGCACACGTTTTTATTTAATACCCATACAGTGAAATTTTGAATAAGTAGGGAACTATTATGTTTATGATGAATAATCCACTTTTAAAACTTCAAAATATGTCTTGCTTAAATGGGTCGCTGCTGAAATCGACTGAAGAACGAAGTTGTTCCGTTTTTCTAATTTTTTACGGAATGCTACAATCTTGACTTGAGATAACTTGGTATTTAATTAAGGAAGTAACTTCACACCGTAACAAAACTTCATATTCTTTTAAACATTTCCATTATATACCGTAATACGTGTTTTACGGTTAATGTAACATCTACCTTGTTCTACCGTGATACGGCTCACTTTAATCCTGAAGTATTTTATATCATTCCTCGCTTCTAACACATCGCAAATTAGTTCTCTGAGAGCGTAAAGATTGTTCCCGCATTCTGTTGTCTTTGCTGGTTCCTTCCGCCTAAGTTTGTTTTAGTCTATTCCCACGAAGTCCCATAGTTAGAGCAATATTCAAACTTACAGCGTAGGCTGTAAGAGTTAAGAAAAGGGACCCTTTTATGGGAAAGAAACTTTTGTCGTTTCTAGTCAAACAATTTATTTGTGAGCCTATTGTGTTGACGTCGTTTTCAGCTCAGTTGCCACTGTCTAGGATCTAGACACAAAGCGTATGACAAGTGCTTGTCACAGGCAAAGGCAGTGAAATGAATAAATTGTTGTTTAGAAGAAATAAGACGGTTAGTTTTTGTCTTTTATCTTTCAAGCGAGAATATAAAGTATTCAAGTGGAGGAAGCTCGTGAACACTGTCACTAAAGCTTACTATTTCCAATATTAAGGGTTATACTGAAGAATCATAATTATAGTTATATCAGTGTCAAAATAATTTACATAACTTTGAATTTACTATTTTATTAATATAAAAGACTATATATTTATTTTGACGAAGCATGTTGCAGATACAGACATTTTGCCATTTTGACGGAGCGATGTCTGAGACAAAAAATACATCACAAATGTAAAAAGTCGGATTCTCGTCATTTCTTTTGCTGTTTCTGCCTTATATCCTTGCTAATTTCAAAATTTAAAACTGAGTCTTCGTCCAATGGACATAGCGTGAACACAGGTATTTATATTCCGAGAGAAACAAACAAACTCTACGTGGGTGAAGATACAGGAACAAGCTTTAAAGTGTAATTATTAATTGTACCTTCGAGCCGAATCGCTCAATTCATTTGAGTTAACGCAAAAACATCTCTATTAAAATAGCTAATCAAACGGAATGGAGGCAAACTCGAATAAAAAAACGAAACGACTTTGAAATCGAAGCGATGCCGGTGTGGTAAAAGAACAAATCGTTCGGTTGTGTGTTTGGCATAATAATTTCAGTGAACGATGGCCTAGGGATTCCGGGGAAAAACTGTACTATATGTAGTGATTTTGCTCATTCGAATGTTAACAGTACAGTCAGTTTGGGGTTTCAAAGCTAACTAGGCCAACTAGAGAAAAGTTAAACTTAACATTAGTTAAGTTTCATTTTTCTATAGTAAGTAGTGTAGTAGTATATAAGGTTAAATTTAATTAGTTGACGAAACATAACAAACGCATTTGGTATCTGCTACTAAGTACAATTGCGTGGTAATGACCTGCCGCCCGATCATTATGATTCTGAGGGCAATGTCCGCCCGCGTCCCGCACACTGCACCAATACCATCAATCTGTTATCATTGGCAAGTGCCCTGGTGCAGTTTCGCCATCTAATTTAAATAACCATAATATAGTTAAGGGTGCAAAAAAAAATGTATATGGAAAAAGAATAAATAACATACACGCAATGATATGTCCAAGTATAAAAAACCGTTGTAGTTTTGTGGATAGTAAATTAGATATATTATTTGTAACACCACTGGCATTTTGGTGAAGGAAAGCATTGCTGGACTTAGTTTGGGCACTTTCAACACCTCTTAAAATTGTTATCATATCTCCAATGCGTATTATATACCTGGGTATTCTTCTAGGAACTTTTTTCATAATTTCAATCACGTGAGTATTTACGTGAATACACGTAATTCACCTGAATACAGTAACCTTAGTAAAAATATTCCAACGTGGGTCCAGGTCGTGATTGTGAATCCATTTTACATATTTTATTCTCAGCAAAATGCAAATTCATATGCAGAATGAAAATATTGCAACACAAAACTATTATTTTATTTTGCGATGCTCCGTTTCAGATTTTGTTTGAGATAAGAAACCAGCTATGAAACCTGCTTTCTCATTACCATCATCATTATCTTTGCGTAAATATCAAGTTGTTATAAGATTGTCATCTTACCTTTGGTCATTTAATATGAAATATGCTTACATTAAGGTAGATTAATTAAAATTTACAATATTTGCACAGGAGCATGAATTAAAAAGTATACATCATCATCATATAGACGTCCACTGCTGGGCATAGGCCATCCCCAAGGATCACTACAATACGACCGGTCCTGCGCTGCCCTCACAAGAATAAAAAAATATACCTACATGCAACTACATAAATTTTAATTTCCAACATTTATTTGATCATTGAGAACCTAAATTGTTAGGAAGAAAGCTTTCACATTTTAATAATTCCTTGAGAAATATTAAGTGTACCTACGAAAGTATCGTAAACATAATTAAATTTGTAGAATTCTTATTTTTCTAGAGAGACATCTATTTTGCAAAGAGAATTTATTCAGGGAATCAAAATATATTAAGTTATATTATATATGTAGTTATCGTGATGTTTCTTATTGTGTTCGATATTCTACAAAAAAAAATCCTCACGTTACGTTACTAAAATTTGTTTGCCAATGTAGCGTATTTAGCTTTTTTCTTTTCCAATAACATACCTAATTTAAATGGTATTTTTTTATTAGATAATCTGGCTAGTTCCTCTAAAAAACATATAGGTAGTTGAAACTTTAAAAAACCAGAAGCTTCTAAAGGCACCGAAATTCCAAACAAATTTTCAAGCCATAATCAAAAGCCATCAATCTCTGTTTTTTAAACGCAAAATGCCTCACAGAAAATCAACATCAATAGGGATACAATAATGGGCAATAAATCAATCTAGGCACAATAATCTGAACGGAAGATGTCGGAAGTGTACAGACAGGCGTAACACCAACTCTATTCTGATTGAATTTGATTTCAATTTTGAATTTCGCACCTTTATACCCATTGATGGATTCTTTGTCAATGTTATATTGTACAACAATAGTCATAATATCACTAGGGAAATAAAGCATGTCCAGTAGGCCTAGCATGCCACCCCCGAGATAGCGATAAAAATCGAGATGTGCCTCCATCCTTATTATTTTACGTATGTCTGATAGAGCGCACATGACATTTTTCTCGTTTAAACGCTTTGTCGTGGGTGTTTGCATGCTAGCCGTGCAGGTACATGCGTCTATATGGTCTTGACAACAAAAAAAGGAATAATAAAAAGAATTAAAAAAAAACGCAATCAAATATATATTTAAATCATTTTTGGTACCAAATAAAAGTTAAGAGTGAAAGTAGCTAAGCTTCTGTATTCAGAAGCTACCTATGCATAGCATAGCTGCTGTATTCAGGGTATTTCCTGAAAGGGATTGTTTATGTTATGACTCTTCTACCGGTAATGGTGTATAACAAAACAACCTATTAATATTTAAAGGGGCGTTAGACTATCAAACTAAACAACTTTCACTATAGAGCCAACATAGAGAAAAAATTTAAAAAATCCGCTGCTTCACACAAAACTGCAGTAGGTATAGCTACCTACTCGACTCAAATGTATGGGACAGTAGATTTTTATTTTAGTAATAAAACGTTTGTTTATCATGTTACTAGCATTGTTTTGTACTTTTGTTTTATTCATTATGTCTTATGCCAATATTTTATTGTTTGTTCCTCATTCTGTATTATGATATAACCTGATTAATCAAATCCTTATGATATAAACAATTTTGTAGGTATGCTCAATCCTAAAACACTGTCTCATTTGCGCTTCGGTAAAATATAATATCCGTGTTAATATTACTACATTATAATAAATAATAACTGTATTTTTATTGTAAAATAACTAATATGTATAAACTTGTTTAAGTAAAGAAAGATCGGAGTCACATTGCAAGCTTACCCGCTAGCGTTTGTGTCATTCGCGGAGTGTTCGCGCGGCTTCATCATCTTTTACTCTTAGATACTCTTACAAAGTATTTGACATTGGCAGAAATGCAGAACCTGCCTACTCGTCACAAGATAAAGGACATTAATTTATAAATAAACACAAATACCAACAATACAAATACAATACGTCGGTACATTTTACCACAGCATGAAACAAAGCAAGTTTGTGTGCTAACCATTATAAAGCTGCACCGTGACCCGATGCGGCGATGAATCTGTGAGCTATTTCACGGTCGGTGACAAATTGCCACTATCCGTTTTATCGAGTTCTGCATAATAAAATTGGTTGGATGCGTTTGAACGCAATCTTGATACACGTCCGGTTTTTTACTGACTCGAAATGGAATTTGGGAAAACAATGGCTTGTTGGAGGAAAATGGGATCGAGCGTTGATAAGCCTCCCCTTAAATGCGGAAAAGGTACTAAAACAAAACTTCGACTAGTGTAAGCCGGTAGACTCTGGATTTGATGGTAAATTCGATTGGAGATTTGGGAAAAATCCTCTTCAGATTAGGATTTTGTACACTGGCCAACAGCTTTACTGAGATGAACCTACATGAATGAAACGATACTAATATTTATACATGTACCAATAATGGAGTAGAGGCTGTGTATCCGGCTCTCGTATTCCGGCTCTCGTATAGGAGTGTACAGCCTTGAGAAAAAGTGCTTCTCCAAAAACACTGCTTAAATCATCTGCAACAGATGTAAAGGCCTATGATGATGTTGATAAATAATGGAAGGAATTAGACGCATTAACAGACTTTTCATTTATGCCCTATACCTCCTAACTGGTTGATTCCGGCCAATAATATTTTTGCCTTTATTCAGATTTGGCGAAGGCCGATTTTGGCCGAACGCTTCAGGCGCCTCGTAGAGAAATAAAATAATGATTGATGATATATTTCCCCATACGGTCATAACACTGAAGGACATGCCGATATCGTCAAATGGCTCGTAAATATAAGCGTCCAGTCGCTTACTTCTGAAATCATTATGCGGTAGATTCTTTTTACGTTTATGATTTTATTTTAAAGAAGAAAGTAAGTATATTGGAGTAAAAACGTTTATACTTTAAGTTTAGAACTAAGTACTTCAGAAATCAAGCCATACAAATCACAAAACATATAATCAATTACTAAAGTGGTAAATGTTCTATAAAATCTATAAATTTCGATCTGTTTTGTTATTCATCAATTTTCATTGTGGAATTCACACTCATACCTAACAACAGCATTTTATAACATCATTCGTTCATTTCGTTCTCAATTTTATAACTGTGCTTTCATGTATTTCGTGTAAATGTTAGGTATGTTAATAACTCTACCTAGAAACAATGTGTTGGATCGACTCGCCATAAAAACGCATACACGATAATCCACTTCAGCAACTAGGTCACCATCATCTACGATATTATTAATGTCAACAAACGTTTTCATAACTATATCTCATAGGAAAACATTTTTCCTGCCAGTGCCACTAGATTCCTATTTCTATTTCCCATCGTGGCCTAACATCTGCTGCATTTCAATGGTTCTAGGGACCGTTTTAGTCTATTGTGATTCTGTTCAATACTTCTTTTCAATATCTAAAGATTATCTTTCTATCGAAGCAGGTAAAAATATAAACACTGAGAAACCGCAACCTTCAATTAAGATTGGTTCGGAACTCAAAGCTTCTGTAATTATTGCTATATTACAAGATCAAACGGCCAGCAAAAACGTTAGTAATGTTTAAAAAAAGAATTGCAAGAGCACGCAGCAGCGTTAAGTAGAGTTGAGGTAATGTTCGTTTTTAATAATACTTATTTCGGGCTGCTAGGGTTCGCACACGCTCGTAGTCCAATGCGCCCTGCGTTTACTCCCACCATTCGTAATTCGGTCTTCCCCTCACTCACTCAGTCGTCCGGCCGCCTGCGTCGTGTGCAGACGTATTAACTGCGTCGAGATTTCGTTTCGCGTAGTCTTCGACGAGCATAACATTTTTGAAATAACCTGCATCTGGTTATTGTGTCCACGTATCCCCGTGTCCCAAAGCTACGCTAGCTTTAACTAACTGGATACACTCTGTTATTTTCTTCCCGTTTATCGTTTTTCGTTAGCAAGTGCAAAATGTGATGTTATGTGTGTTCAACGAGCGTGCCGTCCTGTGTAACGTTGTCCCACAGTGAACTCGATGGATGTAATGTGCTTTTGATTTGGAAACGGTATTCTTTTTGATCCTTCGAGCCGGATTCTTTTGATTAAAGGTACGTGAAAATTCATCCTTTGAGAAATATGCGAGTGTTTGTGCTAAGATAGGGGAGATAAGAGGCACCTTCATAACACTGACTAATGCAGTCAAGGTGACTGTAAGCAGTTAGCAAATAGGTAACGTTTTGGCAAATATAAATTCAATTTAACATTTAGTAACGGAATAAATAATGGTATAATAATTCTTGGAATTAGATCTGAAACTCAAGTACTTCTCTGATTAAATGTTATGAATATGATTCAAGTTTAAGAAACACGTCATGGCAATGAGTAAACTAGAATTATTAATAACCTTTTCTAATCTTGAAAGTTTCGCAGTACGAAAACTTTTTGAAGTGTCTGGTATTTTCATGGTATTGAGTACTTTGTTTGCCTATTATAATTACCAGACCTTCATGCAGATTTTTAATTTGTTACACTAACGTTTACAGGATAATAAACATCATTATCTCTTGTATTATTTTGTGTTTTTATGAATCTTGTTCCAATTTCGAAAATGATTCCATTTCTACTTTATATTCCCAAACAAGCGAAACTAAAGATTTTAAATTTTAAAAGTAAACAATAACTTTCACGATCTAATCGCGATCGACCGTTACATCTAAACAAAAGACGATCGTCCAAAATCCACAATACTTGAGACAATTTCGGAGAAATCTCTCGATTGACTCGTTCCAATTGACTTCGATGAAGGTCAATTCGATCGAGAATTACTCGGGATGGACGATAAAGAGTAGAAATATGAAATAAATAACGATATACGTTCTGTCCTTCCGTTACTTGATTATTTTGGCTGAAATCCAAACGTTTGTGGGACCACAGCATCCTTCCGTCGCAACTTTGACGATTGCTTTAGTTTGGTATTTATTTCCGAATATAAATATGAAGATGAAGCATTCTAAGAAATAAAGTGAAATGATAATGATAAGCTGTAGGAATATTAGATCAAAGTAAATCAAAACATAAACTCACTTACGATTTGTTTTGAAATTCAAATGACCCAACGACATTATCCTACTTAATTATTATACTTTGCACTCAGTCGATACAAAAATGTTTATGCTTGTTGCTCCCATAACGCGAAAATGATTAGATCTTTATGAACCTTGACATCAAACCCCGTATGTGAAAGCGTATGTGTATGGCACGTCTAAATGTTGGTTGTTTTATGAAGTTATGAACTAGGTAGGTAGGTATCTGTATTCATGACATTAGTTATGCTATGTCTTGACAATAAGTAGGTATTCACATACGGGGGAAATCTATACGAAATCACAATCCTGATTCGGAATTCCGTATTGTGTGCGGACCTAACTCAATATTATAATATAAACTTATGTCGACGCGGATGATGTCATGGGAAAAAGCATGTAGGTAATCTTTAAAAATAACAGTCTAATTAGATATTATAATTATGGAAATTCAACCAAACTGACATTATTTATATTGATAAATATAAACTAGAGTTTATAAATGATTTGAGTATAATTAACAATTGAATAACATGTGACCTTAAAATAATATTAATGGTAGATAAAGAATTAATTCTAATAGATAAAGATACGATTAAAATGAACGGGAATTTTATAAGACTAATAATAATAAGTAAAGCCGGTTTAGAATTTTTGCCATCTTTGTCCATTGTTTTAATTTTGGAATAAAGAGTGAGTGTGTTTTAATGGAATGAATAAAGAACCAAGAGTTTATCACCAGAGACCTTATTGCATTGTGAAATATTTGTAAACACATGTAATATTAACCGCGACCTGTTTATTTTATCACTGTTTCTGAGAGCACTGTGTCAACTTGAGAGTATATGAATGAACTATTGAGGTTTAAATGTTCATTCATCGTGCTCTGATTCTTGTACATTAAATAAAATATTGATACAAACGCGTCTTAGAATTTACTTAGGACAGTATTTTGTCTTATAGGGATCATCAAACAAAGCTTTAGTACCTACCCTTTAGTAGCTCCCTCTACTTTCAGGGAAACTATGATGTTAAGGGATTTGCCATTAAAAGGATGCTTTATGCATTATTCTCAAACAAGATTCCCTCCGAATAGATATCTGAATACTCCTGTATTCAGAAATACCTTTATTTCATGGATGATGAAACTACTCACGATATATTTTTTAAATTTCGTATGCCCAATAATAGGAACCTTTTATCCAAATTCTCGGTGAATGAGATCCGAGGTCATAGACCGCATTTATTTGCCCTAAAATCATCCTACAAAATAGTTTTTCTCGGCAATATACAATTTATAAAGAAATAGTTATCAGCGATGGTAATTTCCATGCTGTTTGAAGATTATTATTTGAACGTTGAACTTTGTTTTCAAAATTCAAAAGTTTTATTACAATACTATTAAACTTAACAGAACTGTGGGAACAAAGTTTTCTTACTAATAACTAATAATAATAACAGACTGAAAAGTGATAAGTTTCAAGCACAACAAATTATTCTTAAGTATAAATATAAAATAAAAGTTTCCGCATATTCAAATCAGTTTTTACCATAATTATACCTAATAATCATAGATTAAAAACCACGTCAGAGGCCGTAAGGCGGTCTGAAAAAACTCTGACACCAGGGCTTACCCACACGATAAGAAGACGATCATAGATATATACATTTACTCACTCCACTATCCTACAGTGGTAGGCAGAGACTACGGCTCGCTAGACACTACGATTCGCCTCATCCACATTCATATATCTCTTCGTGCACTTCCGTCTGTTGAAGGTACTACTCACTTGTCCTTTTCGGAGACCATTTATATATCAACATTTTCTAATACAGTTTCTTTACCCTTATTGATGATGACATTGTTATACATTAGTAAATTGTGTAATGTTTTGTTTTTTCGATTCTTAATTTTGTTTATTTTGATACATTGTACATTGTATCAACTTTTATAACCAACCTATAGTTTCAATAAATTACTCTTTGACTTTGACTATTCGTGGGAGGCGACTTTGCCCTGCAGTGAGATACTACAAGCTTACTACTCTTACCTGTGCTCTTACTAACTTACACTATATTTGCTTATCTTTGAAACAATGATATTTTAATATTAACGCAATAAATAACACACACATTAATTTTAAATACTTAACGAAACACCAAATATTTGTTCAGGTATAATAGTCAGTTATAATAGATGCCCACGCAGTTAGAATTTTAATCGAATTTATTGCGAATTTGCTGTAAATAATATAGATGACGAAGACGCTCACAAAAACTTACGACTATAGTCAATTTCAAACGTAATATCAATCCAATTATCGAATCAATAGACTTGATTATACTGAAATAGATTTACGATTTAGATTTACAAGACCTAAACGCTAGAGTAGACCGACTTCAGTGGCCTAAATCCAATTAGAGAGATATCTATCTTAGGTATCCACTGAAGCAATTTGTCTTTGCTCAAACTATTGTAGTAAGACAAAGCAGTACCTTGGTGAGACCAGTGAATCCTTTTGTCTAGTGTTTTAGATGGATTTTAGTAGTTTAAGATGGGAAAAAGCTTCACGTAATAATTTGGTCATGTTTAATATGTTTATTGTTTCAGTTAATAATGAGATAATATCTATAGAAATTATTTTCAATCTCATTCCATTATAAATCAAAGAATGTGAACATAATTTTGCCCCAGAGAGAATTTAAGAAGTTAATAAGATTTTTTTCTAGAAATTCTATTCTAATGAAACAGTCTTCAAAAAATGTCATTGCTGAACAATAAAGGTAATCTTGTAGTGATTGTGAATTTTGTATTTGACAAAACGCATAATTTTATGTCTTACGAGCGTTAACCCGCGACTTCGTCCGCACAAATTATATACCAGATTTTAAGTCAGATCATAAGCTATCAAACAAAAAAAGTTTCATCAAAATCGGTTCAGTAGTTTTTGCGTGATGCTCGTTCAAACAAACAAACACACAAACAAACAGACACACAAAAAATCCAAAAATTGGTGATATGGAATCAGGGATACCTAAAAACCATATCGTAACTTTTTTTTTGTTAATATCTTCAATGTACAGACAAACTTCCTGTTACAGTTTTATAATAGTATAGATTTGTCTTTTATGGGTCTGGGAATCCATACAGTTTCCACCACATAATATTTAAAGCCAATTAAATTATTTGATTAGTAATTGTTTTCACCATAAAAAATAAGGTTCACTTAAAATAAAAATCATACGAATAATTTACTTAAAGATGTTTATGAAACATAAAAAAAAGGATTGAGACAATTTTTAGTTGATTCTTGACTTTCTGTAGGAATAAAACAATTGTTGTTATTATGAAAAATAAAGTATTGGAAATGGTTACTACGCCGGACTGCCAAACCAGGGTCCTGAGTTCGAATCCCGGTTCGGTCAGGAATGTTATTTGTGTGTGCCGTCGTTGTATGGTTCCCATAACAAACAGCCTAAGGATTAATTTGGGATCATTACAATGTATGTGCCTGTGAGCGTTATTTATTTATTTTTATTTTATTTATTTCTTTGTTTTTATTTCTCAAATCATAAAAATAAAGTCATTTAGGTCACAGTCACAGTAATATTCTTTATCTTTGTTTTGTTTTGGGAAAATACAATTTCGTAGTATATCTAGCTAGTGCGAGTGCGTAACGTAACTGATTCGTAGAAGGGTTTGTTATATTTAAGAGGCTACAAAATGTAATAATGTCGGCCATAAAATTCTAACGTCTAGCAAAAGAGTCTGGCAGTGGGTTGATATGGGCTGATTTCATTAGTTGATTGACGTACTTACCCGGTTTAAACGAATTGATAACAAATTAATGGTAGACGCAGATTTTAGCAAACAAGAATAATAAATTGATAGTCTATAAATCTGTAACATAAATATTATTAGGAACTAAAAATGAGGTCCATTAAAGCCTTTGAGGGGTAGAGAGGCAGAGGAAGACTTAGACAGAGTTATCTAGCCCAAGTGAAGGAAAAGGTGGATGTCGTGTCGTATCAAGAACTCAAGAGACCAGCGGAAAAGAGACAGGATTGGCGAATACTCCACCGACAAGACCGTAGCTCTTAAATAAGATGATGACGAGTAAAGCCTTTGGACATTTTGAAACCTCTTGCCGACTCCTGCTATTTCCTATACCTACAAGGTTCCTCGTAGCATCACTTAAATATTCAAGCCAAGTCCCCGCTTTTGCAGTTGTGAAACAGTTTCGGAAACATCTCCGAAGTTGTAATTATTTTGTATATTTGCATACCCAATTACTTCGGAGCTCGATGGAGCTTACTGATAGTGTTACATTGCGTAGGCCCTTGCGTAATGATGAGTATCTTAGTTTTATGGTTGCGTAATTCTATTTAAAATGTCAAAAGTAAAAGGATTTCAACCTTAAGATTAAGATGTTAGAAGGTTTAGAGTAAATAAATTAAACAAGCTCTTAGACGGACGTTTGACAGTTATTTTCAGTAAGATTTTAATTAAATTAAACCATGAGTCGTTTCATTTGATGAGATGGTTCTGCAGAGGATGGTAAGGGATTACAAATCTTGAAATAAAAACTCGGAAGACAAAACAACCTTTGTCACATTATGCGGATCGAGGAATATTGAGTTTAAATATTTCCTTTTGGAATAGAATGTTTAACTTATCAGCTTAATTATAATCTTACAAGCGTACTCTTTCAAGAATTTAAAGTTATTTCTTTTTTTTTGGATTTCGACTTATATCTTTCTCTTCACTAATTAGTACCAACTTCATGTCTTATTTGACGATAAAAAATCATCTCTTACATTTCCAATTATCTTTTATTAAAATTTTAACTACATAATTATGTAAGTATCATTGAAAGCTCTATATCCATTTGAAAAAGCTCGCTACCCAAAACAGAGGTAGGTAACCCAGTAACACAAAAAACGAAGTTACAATAAAATACTTATTTATACACTAATGCAAAAAGCACCGACATCTCACAAAATTTATATTATCATTAAAATATAATATAGTGACCTGGTCTCTCTTATAAAGCTTTTTTCGAACATATTATATCAAAACAAAATTACCTTTAGTTTCTCACACTATTCAATTCTAAACCGACAAAACTTGACAATGAATTTCAATGAGTTTCTAAATGTTATTTTTGGTGAACGTTCGGATGGAGGTCAAGCGGCGAATATGATTATTTGTTTTGACGTTTATTTATTCAAAGTCCGAGTGACTTCTATTTGGTACTTACTTCTTAAGTATTTTAAGTTACTATGGTTATACCCAGACCATAATGTGTATACAAATGAACGTAAAATCTGAAAACCTTTTGTACAGAGTCAATTTAGCTGAATAACAATTTTATTGACAAGTTATAAAGCTTTTAAATATTTTATGCAATTTAGAAATTTTGGGGTGTTTTTGATGCTGTAATTATCTATTTATACAACCTAGTTATCTCATTCTGTTTTCGCCTGAAAACCAATACAGGTTTTCAATGCCTGAATCACTTTTTACTTTTTTTTTCACTTCTACTGTGTTCGCCTTCGCCCTCATCAATTTATCTTTAGGTAGGTACGTTCTCAAAATACTGTGGAAATGATAAATGCGATCGAGTTTTTGGATCAATGATCCTTCTATACTGTCAATAAAAGTTATTGTCGTCGCTGAGTGAAGAACTCATAATGGTAGCGAAATATCTCGTTTTCGTATATTTTCTGAATGAAGATCGACGCGGCTGTACGAGAGTTTATTTTTAACTATCGCATCAGCTATTGATGTCCCACTGTTGGGCAAAGGCCTCCCATAAAGTCCAGTTCTTAAGAGAAGTTTATTCCGAGAGCGCAAATTTATGCGCGCTGCATACAAACGAAGTTTGGTGATATTTTCAATACTATCCAATTAAAGTCAATGACATTTATCAGAAACAATCTAGAAATTAATATCTATATTTGTATGAAGTCAGATTTTCGTTTTAATATACAGTTTTAATACTAGGATTAATTTAAGATTTGTATGGAAATCTTTGAGGCACTGTAACTTTAAAACTATACATTTAACGAAAATCTGACTTAATACAAACATAGACATTAATTTCTAGATTGTTTCTGAAAGATGCCTGAAAAATGACTTAAATTGTTTAATATTGAAAATATAACCAGACTTCGTTTGTATTTAGCGCAATCCGAATTATATTCCCCATTAATTTCGTCCCGCCACCATCGTCGCTGGGCCATACAGAGTGCGGCTGCGGGCCGGCTGCGGATCGGCTGCGGGACGGCAGTAGTTGTAATGCGAGGTGTCACACTAGAGGCAGTCCGGCGCGGCTGCGGAACAGCTCCGGAACGGTAGCCGCAGTGTGACACCTCGCATATAATTCCATAGTTGAAAACTATTGCCGGCCCGCAGCCGCACTCTGTGTGGCCCAGCCTTTATTCTGCCTCGACGCCGCCGCCGAACCGTTTCTTTGGCATGTTCAGCCCATTCTCCAACTATTTAAAGTCCAGTAATTTAATTACCAGCTTCATTAAAAACCAACATTTCTAAACTTTACAGCTCAATTTAAAACGTTAAAAATTACACATGTCACGAAAAACGTTTTTAAAACCACTTCGTAATAATTTCTTTATACTCCAAAACATTAAAACTATGGGGGCATGCATAAAAAGTGAGACATAAAAACCAAAGGCACCCCGCAGAATGGTGTTTCTGGTAGTTACTTTACTTTTAATGTTACTGTTAATGGGTTTTTACTTAAACAAGCATTTTACGGAAGTTTTTTTATTGATTCCAAGCCATGCCCGCCCGTCTGGCGGCAGGTGGTTGAGTGGCAGAAAACCTTTGCGGCTTTTAAGAAAAAGTGTTTGAAGCATGTGATCATGACTATCTAATTTAAGTTACGCTTTTTTCGTGACGCGGTATGTTAACACGCTACCAAAATAAACATGGTGAGTTACATCGCTAATAACCATATGTCACGCTCGATTATTTATCGATAAACAATATTAGACGTCGAATAATGTTGTATCGTTACAATTAATTGAGCGTAACTAAATATCTTTGAAAGAAAAAATGCTACAACAAACAAAACGAGTGTAAAACACGAGTAAATTGTTATATTTAACGGTTCATTTGGTCTTCCGTAGCTTTCAGAAAGATAATGGCCGCAGATGTCAACGCTGTCGGTTTTAAATTTAAAAATAAACATTTTTATTACGTTTATGAGTTGTGTTTTTGTGGCAGTTGCCTTAGGTCGGTTACGGATGTTTTAAAACTCTGTCGTTGTGATGTGAAATAAATCTACTTCTATTTTTGAATAATTCAAATTGAATCACCCGTTTAACAAGGATTTGTATAACGATTTTAATTCGAATTGATCAAATTGGTTATTAAGCTATAGTTATCATAGCCGCTTCTTCTCTACAGAATCAACTTATTCCGACGTGATAGTAGCTTCCAAAAAGCCTTAACATTTAATAAGTCGGCCAGTTAAGTGGTTTTTAAGCTTTACTACCTATATTAAATAAAGATTTTTGAGTGTTTTTTAAAGGGTAGTCAATGGATAAACGTCTTCACTGTCGTCATCAATATGAGCAATCTACATATTTCCATCCAAAACTAAAAACATAAGTTCAAAACCGATTCTAGCAATTTGACCACTAACACATTTTATACTCATAATGAATAATGGAACCGTTAAAAATCACACCTTAATAATTACCAAACGAACACAGCTTTTATACGATAACTTGAATTAGCTATCTCTATCTAACTCCTCGGCAAAGAGAGACGAAATGTTGCACAGAGGTGCTAATTCAAAGAAATGGTCGTCGTGTCAGCACAATCGTGTAAAACTTTTGTTATTTGCATTCGTTCTAAGAAACGTGTTTAAAGCACCTTCGCGTTATCAGAATCTATTCTTAGTGCTACAAATGAATGACTAAACCTAGATTGTTGGGGCTCATTCATGAGTAATGCAGGTGTAATATTATTCTTTAAACGTACTACAAGCTTCTCATTGTCAGCTTTTTTGCTGGTAAACTATGGTAAAGTCAACGTGTTTTACAGGAGACCGATCGAAGTTCAATTCCATTTCTGATGTATTCAATTTCTGTTCTAATCAAATTGCAAGCCAGTTACTATTAAACTGTTGAATTCCGTATCGCGGTAAATTTGACGTATTTACAGCCTGAACTGAAACGTCTGAGCAATCTGGCAAACGGCTATCATGAGCTGTCAAATGATTAGTAGATCCCGAATATGTAATATAAAATAAGTAGTGATTCTCATGTCCAAACTCCAATGAAGTTTTAGTGGAGATTTATTTAGAGCGATTGGTCCCCAGAGATTAATTAAAGGTGTGTTTAAGACCATAAAACTGATTAACATTAACTATGGGACTAACATTGGAATTGCAAAAAATATCTGCTGTTCCACATTACATCTTGTATTATCACTTTAATTCTTTAGAATATTGAGCGGCTCTTTTCTAATTATAGGTACAATTATAATTTATTATGCTCATGACAATATTCAGAATTATTGTAATTACACGTACATGACACAATGGACAGCGTCTGAATATACTGTATACGTACGTACATATTCAGAGTGTCAGTTTCCGTCCAGTATCACAGGTAATGATCTTACCGCGTCGTACCTAATTGCTTTTTGCAGCGACACATGGCGCGTCTCGTAAACTCGCGACTGCATCGCTTGTCGCATTCGCAACACGCGACAGAAGCGATGCAGTAGCAATATAGTCACGCGTTTGCATCGATGCAAATGTGCATGTGGTATGGTGACACTAACAAAAGTCTCATTTGATGTCCGTAAATAAAACGAAGTAGGTACCTCCTACATTGAACCGACATCTCATTCATCATTTTCATCATTTTCTCATTCATCATTTTCATCATAGTCTATACTATACTTATAAAACAGTTCCGTGACTAACTGACAATCAATGCATAGCCTAAACCACTGAAAATAGAAACACCTATTCTACAGAAGATGTAGGGGTGCACTATGAAGTATTTTTTCTCCTAACCTAAAGGGGTGCAACGGTGTGTTGAAGTTTTCTGAAATCCACGCGGACAAACTCATAATGGGCTGAAGCTAGTTCATAATAAATGTGAGATCAATGCTCTTATATTCGTTGCATTGTCTTCAATATTCTATGTGAAGTCACTTCTGAATACCATGACCTAATTCGTTCTCAGATTTACAGCTATTTACTCTTTAAATTATCATTAAAAACAGAGAGAGCTAATTAAAGTCGAAGTTATAGAAGATTACGAATAGTGCTAAAATCAATAGGTCAGTAGGTTATTCAGTTACGAGAATAGAATAAAATCAGCTCTATTGTAATGCTGACAAGGTTGTTTTTGTTGCAGTCTAAGTGGAGATTTTAGCGATAAAATAAACCAATTAGTGAAAGGCTTTAAAGGTGCGGCTTTTATTATACATGCTTATATGTTTAGGAAGTCTATTGAAGGTCAGGTTGTTTTATAGTGTTCTTCTAAAGATTTGATGAGCAGTGTCTTAAATAGGATCACAGTAACAGTAAGTTCGTCAAAACGATAATTTAACTCAGTAAATTAGTAACTGCATACGCTGAAGAAGAAATTCTGATGCGTATTGTGAAGTCCTCCAATCCGCGTTGGGCATGCTGTGGACTAATGTCAATCTACTTTTAAAATGAGGGTAGACATGTGCCCCAGTTAGTAGAGGAGATCAGGATGATGATGACGGTTGTAAAGTGATACGATCCAGCCTACGATCCCGAATAAAGGTCTCCTCATACCAAAGAGGGTGAAAGGTACCAAAACTAACATTGTAAATTCCATCAACGTACAAAAAAAGAATCGGTTTAAAAAATCCCGTGAATGAATGAGAATCAGCAGCAGAAATACGAGTTCTCGGCTGGGATTTGGGACTATAAAATTAATATAAACTGTTATGTTTAATGATTGAAAGGATTTATCTATCATTCCACCACAAAAGTAATATCAGACCATTATCCGATTTAAAGGGAGAAAAGATAGTAGCAAATAACATTATTGGGTTAAAGAAGCTTGACGTTAAGCTTGTTGACCTTATTCCGTCAAGAAAAATAAAAGAAACGGAAAAACGTAGTTACACTAACTTAGACAGAATCCACGGCAAAATAAAATATGTAGCGAGCGTTGTAAAACCTTTGGCTTGCGCCAAACAAGTCAACATTGGTAATTCCACAGGCGGGGTAACACAAATCGTGCAATTTCATTCCTTAAGATGTAGTCATAAGGATTATGTTATAGGAACTCTAGGGTGAAATGAACAGTAATCTACTTACTGAAGGCAAGAATGCAAATGTTCACGAAGCCACGTACCAACTACTTATCAATCTGGCACACGTGATGGCTTGCAAACAAAATGGCGGATTTTATCGCCACACGGGAAAAAGAGAAGTGTTAGTTTTAAATGTGGAGACACTACAAATTGTTGGTGTTTATGCAACAGAAGTTCTGATGCGTGTGTGAAGTCTATCAGTACCAATCTGCATTGGGTAGGAGCGGTGGACTGACGCCCATACACCTTCCCTGAAGGTAGGCCTATGCCCTGCAGTGGGATTAGGCTGATAATGAGGATGCAACAGAATCTTGAGAGAAACATTTACTATTCAGTAGTTAACAAAGTAAGTTAAAGCCTGTAGGATCACACTGGTAAGTCACGAAAGGCTCACGAATAAGGATAAAAAGGGGGGTGGGCTATAACTCCGTAATACCGGGACCAACTGCATAACGTGCTTTTCGAAGCACGGAGGAGCCCGAGATGAAGATTGAAGATGTAGATTGGGGAAGTCATTAGATAAACCCATGTTAAAAGTAGCGCCGAAATCGACGAGAATGTATGAAAAGATGAATAATGGATCTAGCTAGTGGAAGCGGTATATCAAGACCGCCTAAAGTGGAGATCCATAGTCTCTGCATACCCCTAAACAAGCGTCAGTTTATCTATGTATGGAAGTGAACGTTTCCGCACAGTCAAGTGTTAGTGCATTCGATATGTTGATGCTACAATAGAAAACTAAAACTTGAGATATCGGTGAATGTATGTTTTCCATTATTCCTGTCTTTACTTTACATCTTGGAGTAGGGAACAGACTGCAACGTTAAGTAGTTCGAGTAGTATGTAACAGACCTATACATTTTATATAAGTACACAATAAGTGCTGTTGTAAAGTGAATAAAAGCCTTCATTCGTTATATAAACTCGCAGTATCTTGTTTCAAAGCAGTCTGAATTTTTGTGACGGGTAGTGAGCCTGTCGACATTTAGGTATAATGGACGTGGGTACAATCTGGTACAATATACTAACAACGGTTGACTTTTACAGTTTCATGAAAGAATGACGTCATGTGGTGATAGACCTGTAGATGAAAATGAATCCTCCCATTTCGCTACGATTATCCGGTATAACCTCGTAATACACCTATAAGAATGATTGATTGATTGACACCCAAGCATAGAATAACTAATTAATTATTCTTATGACCCAAGGAAGAATCCGCCAGTTTCCAACTAGTCAAATCATCAACTCTTTATCAAACGTCAAAACACGTGCTTTGTATGAAAAGTTGATCTAAATCATGAAATGTGACGTCATTGTTTTAGTCGTCGTTTCGATCCTTCTTATAGTTTACCCTTTCATTAAAAATAGTATTCAAGCTACAGAACTACTGAAAATGTAAATTTAGCATTATTTTTAAATGTATTTTTTACCGAGAAGATAAAACTAAAATACATTTGATGCAGTCAACTCCCCAATTAGGGTGATATATAGCCACAAAAAAAACATCTATTTGTAAATCATGATTATCATCAGCCTGTCATCGTCTACTGTATTCGCCTCTGCAATTGTATTGCCAATCATTATGCACCCATTGCCATAAACATAAGTACCTATAGAGGAAGAATGAACTTTGTTATTCGTATACATGTACCTTACCTACCTATAGATTACTTACGTCAATGTTTAATCAGGTGTCACTTGCGGAAATCGTTATCAAAGTATGTAGTATGCATTTACCTACTTTACTTTGTCAATTTCTTTACCTCTTTATTTCCACTTCCGTGAACAAAGCTGATTAAACATGAACGAAGTAAATCTCAATTCCACCGCTGCAAAGGTTCTACAGTTTCACTAAAATGTGCACTAAAACTAGCAATCGGTCTAAAATCGGGAACTATAAATGTAAAAAATTCTACCCTATAAGTTTCGATTGTACGAGAAATCAATTCTACGTTGGTAACATCTTCTCCCGAACAGGTTTCGTAGGGATACCAAGTACCAACTAATTTCGAGATCAGTATGATTCTCATCATCATGACTTTCTGAGAGGACGTTCATCGAGAATATGAATTTCGAACCTACTATGAGGTGTAATCAAAAATGATAGTTTCGTCAAAATAAATAGTAAAAAAATGCGAGCAGTTCATTGAAATTATACTATCAATAGGTATTATTTATATAGGATTCCATAATTCAAGTAAAGTCTATTATAAGTTCACGATATTTTTTGAATTACTTACGTATTTTAAATAAGGTAATTAGATTCTGGAAAATATATATAAAACTACAAAACTATTACTTGACAGTAAAGGCTCCATATAAAACGTACCAGAATTCAAACTCAGGAACTCGTATTCTGGCAGGCGTTGACCGTGTTGTCATTCAGTGAAACGAACATCATCAAGTACAAAAGGAATTCTAATTAGGTCTAATTTTCTTCTTGACCTTTAAAATATACCCTCAACATTGAAGAAAGGTATGTAATTTACAAGTGGAACGAAGTAATCAAAGACATAAAGCATTTGAATTTTTCATAACCCTCTTGTACCAACCTCTTTCTTGAAAATTTACCATAAATTACCTTATTTAGAACATAATAATCTCCTCTAGAATTAACAGTCCAGTAAATGGGGACAAAATTTACATAAGGATTGTGTGCTATTAAATATTCATTACATAAGTTCGCAAAGAACTTGTTCTCGGCTGGGAGTCACAATAATTAAATTCAAGATGCTTATGAAAAAATTTAATGAAAACACTAGTAAGTTTCTTGTCTGTTGATATCTCGGGTTTATTATTAGTTTTATTTTTCTTGCTTGTTCATCTTCAAAATGCAGAAGTTACAATTACAACCCTAACACATATTTCTCTTCTTCTATCGAGTCGATGGCATCTTTTTGTGTTTTTCTTGCCATTGTAGTGAATAGATTTGCTACATTATCGTAAGGATCCTTCCTGATTGCCCAGAGCGCGCCAGATGTATCGAGAGATTAGTACGTCACTCCGGGAGGCTCAATTCAAAGCCTCTTTTTTTTACCAAATCGATAGCATATTGTCATTGACTTGGACTTGCCATAGTGGTACTATAATTTGCTAACCAATATTAATGGCTTTAGATGAGATGGGCAGGCCATCTTGCACGTATGGATACTGAGCGTTGGAACAGAACACTGGAGTGGAGAGCCAGAGAAACCACGCGGGATAGAGGCCCCCCACCAGAAATATGGGTCAATGACATTAGGAGACACGCGGGTCCCAATTGGATGCAGAGGGCGAGGGACAGAACGTCACGGAGAAATATGGAGGAGGCCTATGTCCGAAGACAGACTGATCAAGGGTTGTGATGGATGGATGGATTAGTGGCTTGCTGATTGTCCAGGGTGCACCGGACGTCGTGGAGGGCCGATTTTTCTTAAAAAGTACATAGTCGTTGGATCATAAGCATAATATGCTATTTTTATATCTTCAATTGCCTCGATGGAATTATGATTAACTCTAACCATGAGTGGATAGGAATATTTGTAATCAAACACTTCTGTCACTCGCGTCTGTGGAGTGTGGATGTAGTCAGGTGCAAACCACTCGAAATCCATCGCAATGTAGCCTGTGCCCTGTGTGTTGCTCCCTCTAGGACCTAATAGAGGCTTCCCCTCGAGTAATAGAGGTAGCTAAGTACTGAAAAGACAAAGTGCGATCACTTTAACACGAGAAAGATATTCGAAATGTTAAATCTACGCTATGAAATTCTTACTCGAGCTACTAACGTGAGATGTCGGTCATAATGATTAATGTGAACGATAAACTCCCATCCCGTACCCTCCTAATTACAATTAGCATATTTTTATAGTTTTATTAGCTCTCAGTTATTAAACGCCTTAATTAAAACCCGTCTGATGGTGTGTTTGATTGCGTGCATCAAAAAGACTTTCGAAATGATTGGTACTCTTCCGGTTGCTTTTATTTTTAATTAAGATAAAATAGGTTGGTTGCTTCTTATCGTTGTTATAAACGGGTTGAAATATTGTAGACTTCTGATGTTGATTAAATTTCCTGTTATATTCAAGATTGAGATTAATTTGGGCACTGCGAATGAAATGTGGATATTATGATTTCTGAGTACTTATGGGTAGGTATTTCTGACTAGGTACTCTTCGGGGATTATAGTCAAGAGCATATTATACGTTTACGATTATAGTATAGGTATACCGTTCAGAGTCTACAGAAACTTTACTGTAATTATTACTACAGTTGGTTTCTGATAGTATTAGAATTTTAATGTTACTATTGAATTTGAAATTTCCTAGATTTCAAACATTCACTTTCATTTATTTTTATGGCTCTAATAGCATTTTTATTGTTTTTTGCACAGATGCTTGACAAAAGATAGGAATGCTGATTGTAGTCCATGAAAATAATATTGTAAATAAAAAATAGCACTATCAATAGCAAAGAACAGAACGCTTAACCTAATCTTCTATATCTAATATTATTAATTAAAATTCTCGTGCACAGTGTTTGTAACAAAACTCCTCCATAAAAGCTTGACCGATTCTTATGAAATTTTGTATGTATATTTAGTAGATCTGAGAATAGAACGTAAACTATTTTTCATACCTACATAAACCATAAAGTACACCATAAAGTATCTATCCGTTATTTTAAATCGTTATTTCTTTTTAACAAAAAGTTTTCATTTACATCATCGAGATTAAAATCTCTTTGCTAACAAAACTCTGTTAATAAAACACCTCAATGGAATTCCGTTATAAAAACAAAACATTCTTTTTCCGAATCTCAAGCGGACAAAGAACGCTGTCACTCAAATGTAGAGTCGCCACGCCTTCCGCAGGTTCAATTCTCTACAATTCGAGTGCCAAGATATCTCCTTCGTAATTACCCTGGTAGTTTACTCTATAGTCCAGTATATCAGACCATTTATGTACGTATTGCTTTGACGTAAAGGCTTTTACGAGGGGCTTCTTAAGTGGTGAACTGTAATTCTTCGGCTAGTCTCGGAGCAGCGTAATGATAGGGTACGTTTTAAAGTTGCATTCGGTCTTGGGGTCTACACTTAAATACACCATAGACTAGCCATGGTGTATGGTAAATTGATCTGAGGTTGCATGAGGTATTTTCCTGTAACTTTAACTACCTATTCCTTTATTTAAAAAACCTTTGTCATTAGACGGCTTTCAATTATCATTATCAAGCATTAATGTTAATAAATAACCCACGAGAACGACATAAAAATCGATAAACGCTATCCATGAGACCGTTACCTAAATGGTTTTTTGAACTAACTTTGTGTTCTACGGCCGTAGTACGGCAGCGTGATATAGCGCTATGACGCGCTCTCTTTCTATTTGTGCGCGACTGAACGAGATAAAAGGAGCGATATAGCCTCACGCTCATCATGCTACGGCCTCTGATACCTTCCCTCTGAAACAAGTCAATCTGATAACCATTTTTAATCAAATTCTACAAAATCCCAATCATTATTAACACACCGTCGTTAAATTCGTGACACCAACGCTAAACGCAGTGGAAATTCACAGAGAAAATAATATAGACATTACCATTCAGCAAACGGCAGTACCTACCCATTCAATATAGACTCTAAAATCAATACGCGTTCTTACCTACACATCCACACCTTACGTCTTAAACCTAATCTATGCCAGCGAGGAAGCATTTCATAATTTGTAGGTTAGAAATTGGAATTAATCGCAGTGCAGGCGGTACACTCCTAGCTAGGGTTGCCAAACGACAGGATTTTTTCAAAGTTGAATTTCCACTAATTCATTTCTAAGATCTTCTAAGACGATCAGTCAGATCAGATTTATAATTAGCAACACTGTAAAAGCACAGTATAAGAAAGAGTATCTATTACTACAGTAAAAGTCTAAGTGACGTAGCATTATTTGACAAAACACTACGAGTATAACCTCCTTAAGTCCTCCCTCGCGTACCCAAATAGTAATTTGTCCATAGACTAACCTAACCTACTAGAGGCACACCAGAATGCTAAAGGCTGTTTTGTTCCCCGACAGGAAAAGACAGTTTAGAAATACATATACAACATCTATACTATTATAAAACTGTAACAGGAAGTTTGTCTGTACATTGAAGATATTAACAAAAAAAAAGTTACGATATGGTTTTTAGGTGTCCCTGATTCCATTTCACCAATTTTTGGATTTTTTGTCTGTCTGTTTGTTTGTGTGTTTGTTTCTTTGTTTGTTTGAACGAGTATCACGCAAAAACTACTGAACCGATTTTGATGAAACTTTTTTTGTTTGATAGCTTATGATCTGACTTAAAATCTGGTATATAATTTGTGCGGACGAAGTCGTGGGTTAACGCTCGTATAGGATAAACACGTCACGTGTGCAGTTCACACGCAGTAGAAGTGAAACCTTCAGAAACTATTTAGTGCCGCTTTTTCGTTTCATCGAGTTACAAATCACAACCATTCTAAAGAAGATTTCACTTCAAAAAAAATATTTCTGGTAACCCTACTACCCTCAGCGGCACGATTGAATATTTAATTGAATGTGGAACGCCTGCAGAGGTCGATGCACGGCCCTTTGACCAAACTCTGTCCGTTTTTAATTCGTCTGACTTATCGGATTTGATTGCAATTTTTCTAGGAAGTATCTCGTTGAGAATTCAGTACATGAATAAAATGAAAGAGTGTCGTTAATATCTAAGAACTTTCTCAGTAATGATGTTCTCAATTGCTATCTCACTTTTTGTTATTCGTATACGTACAAAAAGAGGAAGATTCAAAAGTAGCACTTCTGATGCAGATTTATCGCCGGTTGGGAAATTTTTCATATTCTTATTTCGGATTCGACTTGTGCAATTCTAAATGGTCTAATAGTGATTAATTTAGGTCTAATAATTTTCGCTTACGCCGCCAGTGGACATAACATCAACGTAAACAAATAGATATACAATTTACATGAAATTTAAGTTTCTTGGTCAAATCATAAATCATAAATCATAAACTTTATTGCATCCTTGAGGTATTTACAGATCTTAAAATAGGTTACAGCGCATCTCAGGGACCCTGTTAGGGCACAGCAATTATGGCAACAGTGCATTTTATAATTAGATTAAATGTAATTGAATTTAATTAAAATTATTAGAAATAATGTCAACTTAAAATATAATAGAACAAAATATAGTCAAAAATTAAAACATAGTCAACAATTAAAGCATAGTCATAAATTAAACATAGTCAAAAATTAAATAGTTGTTATGAGTAGACCGAGATATTTTCATGTAAGTTTTGATAGCTAGGAAATAGGGATTTTATAGTTCGTCGTCCAGGTATTCTTGTGTTTTATAATACGATTTTTTATATAATATGTCCTTTAGTTGTTTCTCGAAAGAGGTGTCTTTATTATCGTTTTTTATATTAGGCGGAAGTTTATTGTGGATTTTTATGGCCATACAGTATGGGCCGGACCTATAGAGTTCCATTTTCGAGAAAGGTAATACGAGTCTATCTCTTTGTCTCAAATTGTGTTGGCCGTTGTATGTATCTTTAGAATTTTTAAAAAAGTTATTATATTTTCTTACGAATTTGCACACCTCCAATATATATAAGGATGGTAGCGTAAGTATCCTGTGTTTGCTGAAGTGTGGTTTACAGCTCTCCAAACTCGAGCCATAGAACAAAAAACACATAAATGAGCAAATATAAGGAGCGAAGCTAAATTAAATCTTTAAATAATGATCTCGTCAATAAATACAGCAATAACATATCTCCTTTTTTAATCAGAACAAAATTTGCTATGAGCATATGAACATCTGTATTTGAGTTAATAGGACAAAAATCTTAATCTAAAATTGAAATTGAAATTAAAATCTAGTGCCTTCTCAATCTACTATAGCCGATCAAACTGTTTCAGGCTTGAAAATCTCATCATCTTTCCATAAAGGAACCTCATTCGAAGCAGACTGTATGTGATGGAGCTTTGATACAAACCGTTTGGATTGACGTTTCATCTGCCGTTGTCATTATTAGCTGTCCAATTTTGGCGAACATCTGTCCGCAGTAATTGTCCATTAAATGAACAGAAATGAGATAAAGCCATAAAGCAATTTATGTCTTTTATAACACTTGATGACAATCATGTTAATTGCTTGGGAAGTTTGAAAGAGTGGACATAAATCTGCTAACTAGAGTTGGTGCGAGTAGTTTAAGTAATTGTTCCTTTGTACAGTCGGGTAGAAAGTATCGCGATTTTGATGTAGGATCATATACTTTCGAACGGTGAAAACCGCATCATAATCGGTTTTAGTTTCCTGTGATTTTGCACACTATCAAACAAACTGACGAGAAAGTCTTGTGCTTGGTAATGAAGCCATCCCTATAAGTTAGAATGATTTGAGTTTTTAAATTAGACAATCACAAAATTCAGCTGTACATTTTACAAAAAATGATCGGACGCTTGATACGAAACGACAATTTCTTTGAAACTATACTGGAAGGGAAGATAGAGGGGAAGAGAGGCAGAGGAAGACCTAGACAGAGTTATCTAGCCCAAGCGAAGGAAAAGGTTGATGTCGTGTCGTATCAAGAACTTAAGAGACTAGCGGAAAAGAGGCAGGATTGGCGAATACTACACCGACAAGAGCGTAGCTCTTAAATAAGATGATGATGATTTTATAAAATACGAGCGTTAACCCGTGACTTCGTCCGCACAAATTATATACCAGATTTTAAGTCAGATCATAAGCTATCAAACAAAAAAAGTTTCATTAAAATCGGTTCAGTAGTGTTTGCGTGATACTCGTTCAAACAAACAAACACCCAAACAAACACACAAACAAACACACAAACAAACAGACAGACAAAAAATCCAAAAATTGGTGAAATGGAATCAGGGACACGTAAAAACCATATCGTAACTTTTTTTTTGTTAATATCTTCAATGTACAGACAAACTTCCTGTTACAGTTTTATAATAGTATATAGATGATCCACCAAAAATTGTTTACGTAATTTATAAAATGAAACCTGAATCGCGGATTCGCAGACAATTTATTGGAGAAAACGAGTGTATCTTTTTTTCTACAAAGCAAAGGTTACTTAATTGGACATCCATGTACCTAAATAATTGCGCAACATAACCGAGGGCTGCCAGACCGAAATTTTAACTTCTATACAATCAAAAGTCAAGAATTGTGACAAAAAATAGGGTGAGAGGCATTAAGTAAACCGGGTGTTATAAATGTTAGCGCGAATATGACACCCGTGCATAATTTTGGCTTAAATCTGCAACCATTGTTGACTTTCGAAACCCCATTATTATTTTTTACGGTTTAACAAGCTCGTATTTTAACTTATCTCGTTGTGTGAATTGTTATTACGTATTTTTTGTCTGGAGGGTGACAACCCTAGCAGGAATCGCCAAGGGTTGTCATTTTATTGTGGTCGCTGATATCTCCGGCCTTGCGTTCGACTTTGACGCGTTTTAAAATGCGTAACTTTTTTACTATTATTCTCATATTTTTATAACTAGTTTTTATAATACGGATATGAAATTGCTATTGAAGTGACATTATTTTTGAATTCTGGTAAGAATCACATCGTGACACGTGGTGAGGGTGACCTTAATTTTTTTATTCTACAGGGTATTAGGGTAAACAGTTGCATTACTTAAAGGGATGGTTGTACCCATGATACTGAACAACTTTCCTTAAGAAACCTGTACGAAATTCGCAAAATTTTTTTTTACTTTCCATACTAAATGCAATGCTGATCGAACGTTTGTATGAAAAGTCGATTTTTTTTTTAGATTTTCTATAGTTTTCTTAGGGAAAGTTGTTCAGTATCATGGGTACAATCACCCCTTAAAGTAGTGCAACTGTTTACCCTAACACCCTGTATAATAAAATTAATAACGCTGTCATGCACATTACATACATTGTTCCGATCCCAAACGTAAGCTACTGGGCTTTTTTACGACACAAACATGGCCGAATCGGGATTCGAATCCAGGGCTTCTGGTTTGGCAGTCCAGCATGGTAACCATAACAACAACCGGGTCGTCGAATCATAAGCATTATCAAAATTCCAGCCTATATTCGTCGTTGATAGTCATAGACAAATAAATTTCTCTTTGACAAATTATATCTGATAATTAATATCTGGTATCCAAATTGGTATCACATCACAACCACCCATTTCAACATTGCTATTATAGTTTCTAACATCGATCATGCGACGTAATTCCAACTGCACACAAGAAGGCTCCATCAAAACCTTTACAGGCTTAAACATAGAGTTGAATATCCCTTGGATTAGAAGACTTATGGGGAAAGGATAATAATTGATATGGTGTTCGCAGCTATCTGATATTGGAAACATAAAGGTCGACCCATTGTTTTCCGTCTAACATTTTTATTGTTTGACACGTGATATTTATTGCATTTCAAATGAGTGGGAGTTAGCAGATGTACGGTTTATAATTGCTGAGGAATAAACCAGTGGAAGGATTGTTTAAAATCTTACCATTAGATCTTTCGATACTCATTGATTATGAAAAACGAGGGAAGGGCCACGGACCCTGGAAAAAAAGACGGACGTAATGTCACACTAAAAAGAGGTGAAACATGCAAGGTCCTACAATATCGTTTGTTCTACAAGGGACCTACACTCGCACAGACGCACCAGTTCTAGGCGCAGCGCAGGTCCGACAACCCGCCGCCATTATGTACCGCGCGATAGAGCGACAGCACGCACACTCATATAAATGGGTACTTTTGATGAGACGAGATTCCGTCCATCTTTTTTTCAGGTCCGTGGGAAGGGCAGAATACGCCTGCGACTGCCCGATTGAAAAAAAACTGATTTTCGCGGTTACAGTGTTGGTCCCATAGTAAAAGTTGTCTAGTTTGATGGTCTGAAGCACCCCTTTAAGTAACTGTCCCATTTTATTTTACATCCTGTATACAGGGCGTAGCGCCTGGACACTGCGGTATTGATGGAAATGAGGCTGCTGACGAGCTGGCACGAAAAGAGGCGGAAGAGGACGCCATAGGCCCCGAGCCTTATTGCGGCATCTCCCGCAACACCTCTAGACGTGTGCTAAAGGAATGGGCCGTGGACCAAAGCCGTAAGCTCTGGTCGGATACACCAGGACTGAGGCATGCGAAAGAACTTGTGACCAGCTTTTCAAACAGACATACCTCAGATGCCATCAATTCAAACCGCAACGACCTAAGGCTCTTAGTACGAGCCTTAACAGGACACTGCAAGTCAAACAAACACCTACACAGAATGGGGCTTGTAGACTCACCCACTTGCAGATTTTGCTGTGAAGCAGAGGAAACACCCATACATCTCCTCTGCGAATGCGAAGTGCTCATTCACAGCAGGAGTCGCCATCTAGGTGGATATATAATAACACCTACTGACATTAGGGACCTCCCCTCCAAAAGCATAACACGGTTCATGAAGTCCGTGGGCCTAGGAAATTACCTTTAGATCTAGGGTGACAGCTACAATAGATCTATCTAGGTCGCAGTAGCTATTTGGTCATTGACCAAGCCCTTATAACCAAATAATAATAATAAAATACAGGGCGTAACAAAAAGGGATGAGTATGATTATGAGTTATGGTTATGACCTTATGACCAACTAACCAAAAAGAAAATCTATTGTTTCAAAAATGCGGTACCGACCGATTCGACACAAATGTGTAGGGCAGCAGATTTTTTTTTGGACTTTGTCTCCATTATGAAAGTGGTTCAGTTTGTTGGTCTAAACTATGAGCGTGTAATTTCTCTATGGTCTAAACTACCTTTTTAAACTATTACTAGGGTATTTTGTTACAACCTTGTATACGAGGTTTAACTTCTGTACCGGTAACCATCTTGTAGAACCTCATTCTGTGACAAAACTCGTTCAGAACATTCATAAATAATAAAAACGCTAACATTGTTTTATTTTTCTTCAAAAACCTGTTTTTAATTTTCTCTTTGTTCTTATTTCAGGTAAATGTCTGATGTTTGAAACCACTTCAATTATTGTTCGAGTAAGTTGGAAAAGGATCGAATCGAATCAAAGTAAATATATATTTATAAATTTCTTATGCTGACGTAATAGAACTTCGTTAGTTAGGTAACTTGAAAAGACATTTCTGAGAATTGTCAGTAACATTTTTCCTGACTAGCGCAGGATTTTACTGTTTAAAATTATTTTACTTTTATTATTGTATTACTTGGTTCTATTTACGTTGGTTTATTTATATTCAATTCCAATACATAGTTTGACGAAAGTGTACATATTTAATAGAAAATTTCCTCTTCACAATCATTAGTTCAATTCATACAATAATTAATTTAGTACAAATATTTTGGTACAAATGTACTAAGGGGAAATGTGCATTCAAGGAAAGGGACGTAAGGGATAATGTCCGTACAAGGAAATGGACGTACGAGGAAATGGCCGTTCGGGGAAATGTCCGTTCGGGGAAATGTCCGTTCGGGGAAATGGTCGTACAAGGAATTCGGGCGATGGAAGTTAAGGGAAAAGGACGTAACCGACCTGATCCTTCAAAACTAGAGAATTATAGATAAGATACCTATATAATAAAATTGGCAAATTTACAATGTAGTGAATTTACAAATTTAAGGAAACCTGATTGTAAGACTCACATAGAGAATCATATAAACATTATTGAAAGAACCCTGGGTCAGTTCAATAAGCGCCCTCTATTATCAAAAACGATTTTCTCGAAAATGAGACCCAAAAATTCCCTTTTAGAAATCGTGAGGGCCATTTTAGAGAAATTGTTTACAAATAGGTATAGAGATACAAAAAAAAGTATCTCTTATAATCAGTTAGCTTTCAATATTAATAATATATAGTTAGCATCTTAACAAAAGTACCTAACGTAAGCAATCTGTATTTAAGTTAAATATTCTCTTAACTTTGTTCAAGTATTTTGCGGTAAATGCCTAACGATACAAGTTAGATAACTTCAAGTACTTTAAATTAAACTATTTTAAGGTTCAAAATAATTTGGCAATCTCACGTAAACTCAGTTATTCTCATTCGTTATGTGATATCTACATGCCCTGAGGATATGACTAGATTTTATTCAAAGACTGGCTTCTCTTATCTTAATAATGTCTTCACGTGAATCACTGATAAAGATAACCCTAACTCCTCCTACAAACAGTGGAAAATTGCTTTAACGTTTTAACGGGCTCTTACCGCGTTTATTATTATTCGGTTCATCAGTCACTTCGTGATCATGGCAATTTTAGAATTGTAATATTGTGTCGTGGATTCTAGTTACAAACAAAACTTATCAGGAAATCGTTTTGACTTTAGTTAAAATTCAATGTTCCAATATTAGGCCTGGAAAAGTCAACTAATAGAGGTCGAGGACGACCTGTAACCACTTGGTTGACAACTATCCATAAAGATATGAAAAGCCTAAGCTTAAGCGAAAAAGACGCTCAAAATAGAGCTGCCTGGAGACGGTGTAAGGAAAACCGACCCCGAATAACGGGAAAAAGCGAGAAGGTACCATACGAGGCCTCATCCAAGCAGAGATGAAACGGTATGAACAGAAAGTCTTTGAAAGCTTTCGAAAGACTAACTATGGCTTGACTCAAAAGTGTCATTGAGCACCAAATCAAGATTTTTTAGGTTGTTGCCGAAGTACTTGTACCTACAATTATTTATAGTCTCTAAGGACTTTTACTTGAAAAGAAGAATAGGTAACCCTTCTTGACTTGCAACATTATCGGTGAGTGCAACTTCGAACAAGTAGAACACACTATCATCTAGGTGACACATATTTCCAATGTCGCTTTATAAATATCTATGACCAGCCCCATTTGTCGCCAATCTGTACGTGGGACATCCTATCGCAGCCTGTTACCGACATACGCACAATACGATCTCATTACTAATGATTGGGCCATCTGTCGATGCGAATGACTAATCGATCGATATTATCGAGTGTTAGAATAGGGGTTAGAAAAGTTTAGAGAATTTCTGAATGGCTTAGTTTAGTCTTGCTTGCTCTCGTGTATTTTCGGGATGAGAGAGTGAGATAATGCAATACATGGCCTGGGATTTTAACTACAGTTCAATAGAATTGAATTATTCGCTTTACAATCGGTATCCCAAAAATCTTATTAAGTATTGAATTCAATGATGAGAGCTTCTATTGAGGATTGTTTTTTTATTCCCCAACTAGAAAAATACAAATACAGAAAGGGTGTTAACATTTTATAAAAAGCTAATTCAATGGTACTGAAACTCTATTGAAACGGATTTAAAGAATAAACTGTGTTGACTGCTCTAAATATCAAATGAAGACATTTATTTCAACCCTTTTATTGTAAATTTTGTTGTATAGTTATATGTAGTTACAGTTACAGGTAACAAAAACAAATTACCCTGTCTAGTTTATGAGAACGCTAACCCACCGCAACTAAAAATGTGGGTACACCAATAAAACACGGCCGTCATACGTCCGTCCATAATCCGGTTACGTCTAGTTGTAAGCGGTTATAACCGGTTATTGCTGGCTCGTAAATTTTACTTGGACCAATAACCGCTAGGGGTGCGCCGTACGTGTAGTAGCGTGTTCAGTTTAATTGAATACTCGATCACAAACACGATTGAACACTAAATATTCTCAAGCGAGTTGGCGGACGAGGTTTGATGTTTGTCAGTTTTGATTGGGGTCAGCAGAGTCACAATACGTGTTAGAATTTATATACCTTTGCGTTTCAAATATTGATTTGAAACGCAAAGGTATAATGTACAAGAATACGACTTTCTATACTATTATAAAACTGTAACAGGAAGTTTGTCTGTACATTGAAGATATTAACAAAAAAAAAGTTACTATATGGTTTTTAGGTGTCCCTGATTCCATTTCACCAATTTTTTGATTTTTTGTTTGTCTGTTTGTTTGGGTGTTTGTTTGTTTGTTTGAACGAATATTACGCAAAAACTACTGAACCGATTTTGATGAAACTTTTTTTGTTTGATAGCTTATGATCTGACTTAAAATCTGGTATATAATTTGTGCGGACTAAGTCGCGGGTTAACGCTCGTATCAATATAAAAACGTATTCTTGTACATATACGACGTGGGCGTGGCACCCCAAAATGGAATACCTATCATCGTGGGGTTATGCCTTATAGGTAGGTTACAGGGAAATGGTATAAGGGATGTATTAACATTATTATTATGTTTTATAAGAAATTGTAAACCGTAAACCAATATCTAACCTCAAAAAAATATTATTCACAAATCTGTATAAATAACAGCATTTGAATTATTTTTAGGTATTTGCAATTAAGTAAGACTGACTTATGTTATTATAGTCATCCCATTGCTGGACATAAAAAAATACACATTGGTTAGAAAGATGTGTCTTCACTTTCATTTAATTAATTTAATTATATTTCTTATGAATACCAATTTCCAAAACTATTATGTTTAGCATTTGGCCTTGTGGTGAAAAACTAGTTAGGTTAGGTTAGTTAGGTTTTGGCTAGCTGAGTCAAAATAAGTTTGAATATTTCATATAACATTTGCGTAGAGGCTATGTATTTAGGTATTGCATATTTATAATTCCTCAAACGATGTTATTATTATGGTAAACAACGTCTGAAAAAGTAGGCCTAGACTTAATGGACCTTTTAACTAGGAAAATTATGAAATAAATAAACGCCAAATTATGATAATCTATCTTCTATACTATTATAAAACTGTAACAGAAGTGTGTCTGTACATTGAAGATATTAACAAAAAAAAAGTTACGATATGGTTTTTAGGTGTCCCTGATTCCATATCAGCAATTTTTGGATTTTTTGTCTGTCTGTTCGTTTGTGTGTTTGTTTAGGTGTTTGCTTGTTTGAACGAGCATTACGCAAAAACTACTGAACCGATTTTGATGAAACTTTTTTTGTTTGATAGCTAATGATCTGACTTAAAATATGATGTTTTAAATTTGTGCGGATTAAGTCGCGGGGTAAAGCAAAGAGAATGGAATCACTACGTTTTAAGAGTCGGCGCTGCCTAACTAGCTTCGAAATCCAAAATAGTATGAAGCTAGTGTAGAGCTAGGGTATTAAATGTTTGGAGCGCATACAATCTAGTGTAGTTCAGACAATTACGATTTTGTTCTGAGTGTCGCGGCACTGGGTTAAAGCTCGTAATAAATAAAATGAAAAAACGTAAAAAGAAAACCTGACTTCGAAACATAAAATAAAATCGAACACATACACTATAAAACAAACATGGCACTATAACAAAATCACACTTCGCACTATCGCTGGTGCGCTCAAATAAATAGCAAAATAAACAGTTTTATTTTGCAAGACTCATGCATGGCGGTACAGGTTGGGCACGGAGCATGCATACATGCATGCATGTAGCTAGCATGCACACAACGCAATACAAAGCCTTCTGCAAGGCAGTATTATCGACATTTTATAGAGAATGTAGCCTTTGAGTACAGGAAGAAAGGTTTTCTATACTTTAAGTTAATACTTGTTCGTGCATTCACAATTTTTATGGTTTCGATTTATGATGCAAAATGTTTCCACCTGCTGCTTTGTAGAAAATTATTCTGCTTAGAAATAGGTACTCATAATCATAATACGTTATACTACGTCAGAGACGAAAGAATATGGAAAAGAAGGAAAGAAAATTTTTTATTTGGATCTCCGACACACGTTACAATCTTTTACACTTTTTTTTAAGACGGTCTTATCGGGAGTCGCGTGGCTAGAAGTCTCTCGAGTAGATGTCTTTCGTTCGGCTCGCGATTTAGGTAGCCACGCGGCTCCGCCATTTTATGGCGGTTTCGGGTGTGTTTTTGTATAAAAACAGGGCTTTGAGATCGCCATATCAATTACCGTACAATGAACGTTAACTTGAATTATAATAATATCTTCAACACTTGATACTGGCGAAATCTTTAAAGAAACGCCATTTATTAAAAATAGAATAGAATAGACGGTCTTATCAACATGAACAGAACGATAGAGATATTATAGTCTTAACTTTCTATTATATTACTGCGACTACTATTATAATAAGATACCAGAGGATATTCTAAACTTTCCGGTCAAATTAGCCCAGTCATTTTACGGAGTTTTGTTAGGATAGGTGGGAAGTAATTATTAATTGGCCTTTTAAACTGTAACCGGAACCATTTAGTGGCAAAAAGACTATCTGAAAACATATTAATCGCAACATATAAATCAAAATTGTGAGTCTCAGAAGGCTCTTAAATTAATAATATTAATAACAATGCACTCATTTTAATTAAATTGAACAATATAAATTATTGTTCAGCAATAAAATAGGCATTGAAATTTACAAAATGAGGTTTCTATTACAAAATACGAATGTGTTTTTCAAAACCCCTAAAGTAGATAAACATATTTACACCATGTTTGAAGTATGTATAATGGTAATACCTTAAATATGTGCAAAAAAAATACCATCGTGTTTTTTATTACGAGATAATAGATAAATTTTAAATTTGGAACTGTTACTGACGGCATATTTTTTTTATTTTGTTATATTTCGAAGCTCAAATTAGCTCTTAAATACTATACCGAAAAATAAAATCTATTATTAATTAGTCCCGGCTCAAACCGTAAAATGACTGTGCTAAATAGTTTAAGTCCCATGTTAAGCAAGTCCTCTGTAAAAAAGGTTTTACTAAAAATTCGATAATTATAATGAATGACCAAAATGTCTGGTCTTGACAATGTTACACTATGTAAAGGGGTGAAAGTACCCATCAAAGTAAACAACTTTTACTATAGAACCTGCTACTATTAAAAAAAAATCTGCTGTCTCATACTAAAATTAAATACCTACCGCGCAAAATGTATTGAACTGCATTTTTTTCGCATAGTCGGTTCCCTAGTAAAAGTTGTTCATATTTGGGTACTTTCACATCTATCACAGTGTTTTCACTCTTAACTTTATGAAAAATCGTGGCACACAATCTGGCAGTTAAGTAAGAAAGAGCAATCGTTTTACAGTACGACCAGGAAAATAATTCTGCTCGTCAATTTTCGTTTGCGCAGAGCAGTGCAAAATCGGGTATTCTCTATCTCGCTCCAACTCGAATAGCAGACTTATGGATGCTTCGGCTGCGAAAAGGGCGCGAAAGCAATAAGCCAATAGCGGCAAGTTGTCACATGCGCGCTATTAAAATTTGTCAACTGCGCAGGGTACTACTGTACCTTACGAAAATCAAATAAAAGAAACATAAGCCTGAAATAAATCAGCTATCCATCAGAAAGTAAAAAAGTAAAATATACGTGACACGTATTAGACACAGTATTTAAAAGCGTAAACAAACCGTATCTGACAGAAAATCGTTACATACACGTCGTCGACCGATAAAGAACGATAAATAAAATGATATGGAACGATAACGTCAGATATTTACTTACGAACAAACGTTGCTTTATTGCGAAACTGGTCAATGTCTGATATTCAATCTGGTACACGTTCACGACCATAATCGCCAGAGGAATACTCAGAGACTTAAATTAAAGATTAAAAAATTCACTACAGCACCGGATTTGAACCCCGTAACCAGGTGCCCCATTGCGCTAAGTTAAAACATCAAAGTTCTATTATTATCCTATTTCAGTTCTAATCCCATTGCAATCCAATTACTATACAACTGTGCTGAATTTCGCATCGCGCTAAACTCTATGTAACTGACAGCCAATAACGTCTGAGCGATCTGTCAAAACGGCTCTAACGGCTGTACCGCGATTAGCGCAATACCAAATGTGTCAAAAGTTATAGTTCGTGCGTAGTCCAATAACGGTTCAATTACCAAATATTTCCCTTATTTTATTTTGATTATTCCCGTAACAAGAACACCAACAAATGTTGATATTTAGAACGTGGGAAAATTATCCAATTAATAGTACTTTTGCGCCCAATATTTTATACACGCGTTGTCGTGTTACACGTGTATATTGTTATCAAGCAGAAAATTAAGTATAGTTATTGATTTTGGTTTGAAAGGAAATCATATAAACGATTTATTTCTTCTAAGCCATAATAATTATGTTCCAATTTTTGAGTTACCTTACACTATCCGGGACTACCTAATCTAAACTATTATAAAACTGTAGAAGAGAGATTGTCTGTACATTGAAGATATTAACAAAAAAAGTTACGATATGGTTTTTAGGTGTCCCTGATTCCATTTCACCAATTTTTGGATTTTTGTCTGTCTGTTTGTCGAGTCAGTCGGTTCAGTAGTTAAACACACAAAGTGTTTGTTTGTGTTTGTTTGTGTGTTTGTTTGGGTGTTTGTTTGTTTGTTTGAACGAGTATCACGCAAAAACTACTGAACCGATTTTGATGAAACTTTTTTTGTTTGATCGCTTATGATCTGACTTAAAATCTGGTATATAATTTGTGCGGACGAAGTCGCGGGTTAACGCTCGTAAAAAATAAAAGTGGACCTTAAAACACGTGCGTAGGTAATCGATAAAATAAATTTTGCTTATAATGGCTTATAGGTTATACAGAACATACACCGGGCCTTTAAAATGATGAAATGTCATTTATCCTACTAATAACTTTAATCTCGACTAACCGGTTTTATTAATACGACTACTATGCCTGTCACTGTCATGTCGAACTATGATAAACTCTTCGGCTACCTTTAAAAGTTCCCACACTGTTCTATTTTGTTTATTTGCTCCATTTTACAACTAAACAGTGGGCCACTGTGAGTATCCTATTTGCCTTTTTACATTTTTTAAACACGAAGTTCAAATTATGGCAGTCGTTTTTACTATTTGTATTAACGTCCAGTTTATTCTGACTCTCGCTTCAAATAATGTGAGAGGTCTAACTATACTGGCTTTTCAAAATGAATTGGTAGTAATAACCAATGTAATAAGAACTCCGCTGCCGCCTAAAGGTTGTAAGAAAAGGCACTAAGCCCATCTGTACACAATCGTTTTATCTAAGGAAACTGAGCCGATAATACCTTGGGCACACTGTGTACATAGCTTTATCGGAGAAAATGTAATACGATGTAAGTAAATGATGTTACGGTTTACAAAAGAGCCTTATGATTTACTGGGTAAAGGAGAAAATTACAGTTCGAAGAAATGTTGGCTTTTCTGGGAGGGTGGTAGATTACAAAGTATCCATCCATGCTGTAACATACCTACATTTTAAAAGATGAGGGTTTTTATTTTAATTTACTGCAATGTGAATTAAAATACAGTGCTGCAGGAACGTTTGGTGTAAAATCAAAATCAAATCAAATATACTACTTTGACTTTTACTTTATACTTTTTATAGGTATAAACATTGGCGTAGAATTTTTTTTTGCCTTGGGTACCAAGAGTACTATTTTTGAATTTGAAGTGTTCTTTTTAGTGTATGAAAAAATGCATTTAAGTCCAATTTTTCGATAAATCCGTGTACTAATTAAAATCTGTGAAAAAGCAGTCCTGGTGTTAAATACCGCTGCCACGACCAAGAAGACTATCTTGTTTTTTTATAAGTGATTATTCAATTCAATTCATTTATTTTGTGTCAGATCATAAATCCTTAGTAGATTGCTAGTAACAGTGACTTAAAATTATGTTAGTGACTAACATTTTACAAGATATTTTATGTTTTATTAAAAGACAATGCGGGATTTCGTATGTGCTCCTTATTTTTCGCCTAATTGTTTGGCGTGGCCAGCAACCAAACTTTCATATTTTAGTTCAGAATAAAGTAACAAACAAAACTTAATATGCATGTATATCCCTACACTCAGCCCGGACGGAGATATAAAGGGTTGAAGTTGAAAATGTATTCATTACGTTTACTTCAAGCGTTTATCTCCGTTCGGACTGAGTTTAAAGATATACTTGTCATAACAAGTTTTGTTTGTAACTTTATTCTGAACTTATAACATTTAAGTTTGTTTGATGGCTGCATTAAAAAAAGAGGCGAAAGAAGAAAGGCGCCATTTTTAAGCATTGGCTTTTCTAGGTATATTTTTTATTGGTACAGTACGACCAGGAAAATAATTCCGCTCGTCAATCTTCCTTTGCGCAGAGCAGGCCCGAGTCCCCGACAAAACCCGAAGTCATTTAGTAATCAAAGGGTGCAAAATCGGATAGCAGCGAAATGGGCGCGAAAACAAATAAGCCAATAGCGTAAACTGGCGTATCCTGATTGGTCAATATAATTTCCCGCTGTATTGAAATTTGTCAACTGCGCAGGTACATCGGTAAGACTTACAAACCTTGTACTGCTGTAAGTCAATGAGTGATTCAGTTTATTTGTGAGGTGTGCCGGGCCCATAACTGTAGCAACATTGTAAGACCTCCTTTCTAGGCGATACAACACCGATTATACTAACCAAGTTAGACCTTCAATTATCAGTATTAACATCTTCATACTAAACCGGTACGAAACCTTTTAGAAAGTAGAATGCTTAAGCTATATTTAAACCTGGGTTAGCCAATGTCCTTAAGATTAAATTAATACCTTCCAATAAGTTGGGATAGGTAAGAGTCGTTCTAACTAAATGGATTAGTTTGGGAGTTTCCGAAGGTTAAGTAAATTAAAATAGTATGGTTCTTTTCAAAAGTTTTATATTATTTAGATTTATAGAGGGTCGGAGGGAATAGGTTTTCAATTTTGTCCTTACTTTGTTTCGAAATGTATTCTTTCATTTCATAATAACTTACGTTTGAAACAAATATTAAGAAAAATTTAATAAATTTTGAATCAAATTAAAGATTGAAAAATTTGTCTCGGGCGGGACTTAAACCCACACTCTTCCAAACCGAGGTACTGCGCCTGGTTCAAGTCCCGCCCGAGACAAATTTTTCAATCTTTAATTTGATTCGAAATAGCACAACATGGCTGTAACATGTTTAAAAATCAGTAATATTTGAAGTTAATAAATTTTATTTAATTTTCCTCAATATTTGTTTCAAATAGATTACAAATTTCTCCAAAACTCCAAAGGGAGATGTTCAGTTTGACGGTCAAATCATCCCCTTAAAACCCGTTAGCTTATTAACACGTTCCGGAACAGTGGCCGCCTATAGCCGTGATAACAATAAAAGTTGTATTGTGTCTCGTTCACTGCCCCGGAACGTGTTAAGAACATAATTATTTAGGGTCGTTCGTAATATGCTGACACTTTTTAAGGTGATGATCAGACCGTCAAACTGAACAACTTTCTCTATGGCACCAAAATCGAAATCGCGAAAAAAAAGCAGCTGTTAGCCATACAAAACTGCAAATCTACTCGAGCCGAATGCCAAAAAAATAATTAGCTGATTTTTTCGTGATTAAGTGTTCAGTTTGATGGTATGGTCATCCCCTTAAAAAAACTGTCAGCATATTAAGAAAGACCCTGTAAAATTATGATCCATTTTCGTGGTCTTAACGTCGGATAATACTTAATTAATAACGTTATGAAGAAAACCTAAATATATTAAATTCAATTTCATGTGGTACAACACTCAACAGTCAAAGCATGTTTCTAATACAAATCTTATTGATTCAAACAATAACTTGTTTGCATCTCAAGTCACGCGGAATATGACCTTACAACTTAGAATAGATTAGTTGTAGTTTTTCCTGTCATGTTTTTATAGTTCGCACAGTGCACGTAATTTTCCATTCTATTCCATTTTCCTCAGAAACTTTAGATCTTTTTTCTAGATTAACTGGAGAAGCATATGCCACCGTATAAAAAAGAGTATCTAGTACTACACAGCAATACCTTAGTAGCTTTCATAAAAAAAGATATAAATTATCTGTGAAAACTGCGAACCTACCATGAACCTACCTATAGGTTTTTTCGTCATTAAAATTTTTCTTACGCAAAATAAGTCCACCTCATCTTCGTCCTGAGGGCTGGATCGAGGTCAAGAGCAAACCCATACGAAATAAAAAACAATTTTTTTATTTCTTATGGGTTATTATTTTGCGTAAGAAAAATTTGATATTATTAAATTGAATAAAAAATTTTCACTTAACTATAATAATGATCTTTGCATTATCACAATGACGCATTTGATAATATAATTGTGATGGCGAAATAAAAAAAACTCTTCTACGAGCGTACGAAGGAAACGTACCCATTTAACCATAAAAGCTAAAACATTTTCCACATGAGACATTTCACAAGAATCCAGCTTAATCTTTTGCCACTTAAATAACATGTAACATTATCAACGGATGAAACATAAAACTAACCACAGAATCAAATATGAAACGCGTAAAAGATTATGACGAGAGTAACACTAAACGTGGCGTGGGTTGAGAAACGTTAGGGCCTCTGTCTTGTTTACAAGCTACCAACGACTTAGAGCGTGATGAGTCGCCTTTATGAACGACCAACATGTTCATATCGAGTGTTGAGACCGCTTCACACAATAACACACCCTGGGACATTCGCACTAAAAGGTTGCAAATTGAAACCCGTAGTTCTGTCGGGCGCATCCTGGGCAATCAGCAAGAAAGCAAGGCGATTCAAATCAAAATTCAATGACAATAACAAAATTGACTCGACAGAAGATCCGTAGTTGAAGTCAGACAAGCTGGATGTTCCACACGTTCTAATTTGTATACAAAAATGTCAAAAAGCCACACATTTTTCATTTTCACTTACAAATTATAATGTAACGGAACAAAAAATAACAGCCCTGATATTTAGTTGTATGTAAAAATTATAGCTGCTATTTGATTTGCAATGTACCGTCTGATTTGTGGGAAAGCTGATGGTTTGATCGTTCCATATTTTACTATTATTCGCAGCTGCATACATTGGCTCTCCGCTGCAAGATCGTTAACGATCGTCAAACAGAGCCTCTTCTACTTCGAAATTACTACTCTAAAACCTTTATAATTCTAATGTAATCGGCTGCCCCAAAACAAAACACGGAATACGCCATTGAACATTTCACGCCAGAGCCACTTTTAAGAATTTATTTTACTATCAATTACTTACTGTACCCGATAAAATAAATTATTTGTGGATAGTTCTGTTAATATATTTCCCAAATGTTTAAAAAAGGATCCTCAATTAAGTCACATTTGAACAAGATAAATCAATTTGTAAAAAGAGGCAAAAATTGTCAAATGGCGTATTCCGTTTTATTTTGGAGTAGCCGTGATAGCCACTAGTCATCTTGCAAATGGGTTATGTGACGCTTTCCGGAACGTCAAAGGACGCTACCAGTCGTTACTAGAAGCTGGTTATGAGACCCAACGCCTATCAAAATGAATCGTTTAACTAAACGCCTAATAAAACGTATCTTATTATAGATGAATGCATAAAATTTATCTTTGTGTCGTAAACGATAAAATTAACAGGTACAGCTTTTGAAAGGAAAGGTTCTCAATACATTTTGTAAGAAAATTTCTCCAATTAGTGAGGTTTTCTATCAAATTAATAGGTCCATTATGGTCACAATGAGGTGGTGTGTAAAGATATTTCGTTAAGTACCCTTCAGTTTATCTTTCGGAGTCGTAAAACTTATTTGAAATAACAAAACTGTGACCTGCATTTTTAACTTGACTTTATGTTATGTTCCTTCATCTCTTCAATTTGAGGTTTTGATATGTTATTTTATGATGAAAGACGCTTGATTTTCTTTGTGGTTAGGCTGTTTGTTAGCTGCCAACTTCAAAAGTAATAACCCCATTTCACGTACTCGTATCTTACTCATGTCTTTGGAATTTAAAAGCTTTTGAATTATTAAGACGGATTCATGTAGCTTTGGAGAAAATTTATAAGCAGACTTAATGGTTGCGGTAATTATCAAAAATACTTTATTATACCTACTCGTGATAAGGGTTGTCAAATAATATAATTCAATCCGATCATCAGCACAGTACCTAAAATGTCAATCATCGAAAAAACAACAAAAGATATTGTTGCTTTTATATTTGGACAGTTTTTATTTAACTGTGTCGTTTATTTTACATAGCTCAATTACAAATAACTGAAATTTATAAAAACACCTTTATTGTTTACGAGCGTTAACCCGCGACTTCGTCCGCACAAATTATATACCAGATTTTAAGTCAGATCATAAGCTATCAAACAAAAAAAGTTTCATCAAAATCGGTTCAGTAGTTTTTGCGTGATACTCGTTCAAACAAACAAAGAAACAAACAGACAGACAAAAAATCCAAAAATTGGTGAAATGGAATCAGGGACACCTAAAAACCATATCGTAACTTTTTTTTTGTTAATATCTTCAATGTACAGACAAACTTCCTGTTACAGTTTTATAATAGTATAGATTGAGTTATTATTTTATTCAGTTTTCCATATGAGTGTTTACTGTCGTAGCGAATTTTTGTTGCATATAAAAATGTTTAATGACAATCTGATTAGTTCACCTATATTAAGGTAATACTAATACCTATATTTTGTCCGCTAATAAGACTAAAAATTATAGTCAGTCAATAGTTCTGACGTATTCGACACTATGATTCAAAATCCTAATTTTGAAGCAATAAAATCCTCATTTTGAAGCAACGTACAATGAATACAGTAGAAAATATTAATAGGTTTGAAAAGGTAACATAAAAAGATGATACAATTACCATGCCTACGCCAATTCCCAAAAGTGGTAACTAAGATTTACCGCTAAATAAACTACCTTGACTAACCTAGTTAACCATAATGGAGACTAATCTAAATATTAACATAATAAACTAGCGTGTCTGTTCGTAACAAGTTTCCTTACAAACATTTGACATTCTTCACCATCCAGACAGACATGGCGTGGGCAAACATTTGTTATTCATTTGTTCACCATTATTCCCGTGAACAATATTAATGGAGACAAGTATATTGTTAGATTTCTAGATAGCTACATAATAAATCAAAACATGGCTGTAACATGTTTAAAAATCAATAATATTTTAAATTACATAATAAATATTCGGATATATTCAATTTCGAAAAATATTGTTGCACCTATAAACAACCTGATTTGAAGTTTGTTGGATAAGTCATCATCATCATCATCCACAGCATGAATTATTTCTGGGTATAAGCAGGCCTCCATTTGTTTATGCCAGTTTCCTAACAAGTCAATAAGTTTTATTTCTAAAACAAAACGTCCACTTTATGTCTGTAACATTTAATATCAAAATAAAAATTAACATGAGAACAATAAAAATTATTTAGTAAGACTTTTATCATGAATTTTAATTCATGATAACAGGGATGATGACTGATCCTGGAAATCCATATATTGTGACGAATTACAGAAATAGGCTAAATTTTATACCAAAATGTTGAAACGAAATTACAATTGAATAGAAAACAAAAAGTTATAAGTTATAGAAAAATGTTTTTTATCATCTTCATCTTCATCATGTGTTTGCAAGACACGTCGTCATGATTTGTATGACAATACTCAATTATGACGTCACTTTTGTTATACATACCTGAATGCCTCTCGCTCTAATCATAAATTTTTGACACTTATGTTTAAGTCATTTTTAAAGATATTCAAAAATTAGTGTTTAAGATATAAAAGAGTTTTAAAAAAATAATAAAAAATTTTGGCATCATCCCTATTGTGACTTTCCTGAACATTCTTTCACGACCCAACGATCCTGTCTACATTGATGAATCAACTGAGTATTTTGAGAAGTACCTCATTGCAAGAGGAATAGGAACTTTTAAAACACGGTCTTAACACAAAACCCTCCTTTGCATGCCGCAGTCGCGTAAACCCAATTCATTGGTTTCTCGAAGGCAATATAAATCAAAGTGTGCATTAGGATAAAATATGCTAAAAGGGAAAGCGGAATGTGGGCAAGCATAATTTTAAAATTCTTGTATGTTTACGGCGAAGGTTTTATGGTAAAACATAATTTTATTGTTTACGGAAATATTTGTCATGTTATTAGTGTCGGAGATTGTTAAATTATCAATGTAAATGTTTATTCTAAGGTTTCTTGTTTATTTTGTAGCTTTCAATTAAGTACATGTGGTACAAACTTATTGTAATGATAATATGATTTTGTTCACGTATCGAATACTTTTTTTATAGGCACTCCGATTTCGTTGCTATTTCAGAGTTTATCTCACGTAGTAAATTGGTTTGTTAGTCTGCATATTGATGTGTTTTAGGCTAAATTCGGATTTGTTTGTTCCCTTTTTGTTTTTTACTAAATAGTTCTAAACATCCACTTTATTTCAATCTTTAAAAAAAAATTCTTTTTTCAATTTCGGATTCTGAAATTGCTTTGTAAATATTGATAATAAAAGCATGGTTATTAAGTTTAATCTTACGGCTCTATTGTTTTGTATATTATTATCTCTCATGACGATAAGAAAAGTATCTTTTTTCGACTAAAAATGTAAATTGTTTCAATGTATTGGAGAAAATGACCTTCGCTAAAATCGCATACTCAAGAATAGGACGATCAATTTCACTTAAAACGAAACCAATATCAATCATTATGGACCTTATATCAAATTCCTGTAAGTTGACAATTTTCCAGCATTCCAGATAATGTTTCAGAACTGTAATCCACGATGACAAGACAAGCTTTGTATATGCGGCCGGGCTGGCATGCAACAGATCCCTAGAATCCCCTGGAATTCCTCTAGTCAAAGCATTCTCTACGTTCGTGTACTCGTCTCATTTAACAAATATTCATTTTGCTGCCCTTCATGGATATTTTGAATATTGTTTTTTAGTTTTACTAAAGTTGATTCTTTTCCCTGTAATTTTATTTAGTAACAACATACATGTTCAGAACTCACGATTTTGTTGATCGTTCTTGTACGAAAACTAAAGTTTATTATCGAATGGTAATGTCAAATCAAATAATGACAATCATGCAGCATTACTGCCAAAGATATTTTACCTGTTACTGCTCAATGCAGCTAAAATATTACATAGAAACACTTTGACACTATGCTGCTTTAAATATCAAATCTACTGTTACAAGAAGTTAGGCGTGATACTGATAATATACTAGAATAGAAAATATAAACTTATGTTAAGCAATAGGTTCATTTTCCATAAAAAGGCTGTGACACAAAATCCGATATTTTTCTATTGATAGTAGCACTGCAGCTTAGCGTTATTTTTCACCAAATCTACTTTCAGCTGGTTTTCATTTTCATCGTTTTCTTCCAATCGCTACCCGCTCTGCTTAAGCCACCGCTCATAAAAGAATTCAGCCTATCGTCATATAAATTACTATGCACTCGTAAAAGCCAGTTCCGCGGCGTTTAGTGCCCGTCGCAACAATGCCAAGTCGTTATTACAAATTATTGCTCTTATTTTACAATGTCGTTCATTTTCATTTTAAACTTTAATAATATTGTCATGATTACGAAATTTTTAGGAAGTCGTTTTATTGTGTTTTTTTACGAGATTACCAGTTGTTATCTAATAAAATTGTGTATTAGTAATGTTTAGGGCTTGTTCTGTGATTTCAGGCTTCTATGGTCGCATATATTATATCCAATGGCCTTCATGCTAAGGATAATCTTATATAGTGTGATTTTTGTGGTTGGCAATGGCAACACCACGCAAACTCAAGTCAACCCTTTAAAAAGGTTTAAAGATAACAAACCCTTTAAAAATATTATCTGCTATGGGGTTGAGTAGATAGATCCAAAAGATATAGAACATGCTTCTTCTGAGTCTCCACCAGCGTCCAGCTTATTGAATTCATTTTAATCGACATAAATAACAAAGTTTATAAATTATGACTTTATTAAAACTGTAATAGTAGCTTAACCATGAGATGCAAGTGCTTTATGATGATTGCCAACCAAGAACAATAGGCACTTTCTGTTTTATGGATGCTTGCTTACGTAGAGGTTTGTATAGATGTTTGTTTGGCTGGATGCGACTTACAAGAAATAATCACTCAGAAATTAATATTTTAAGAACACGTCTTACTGTAGATTGTACACTGCTAATCCAGTCTACTTATTGCAGCTTTAGTTTAGATCATAACGAAGTATGTGCTATGCTATGTTGTTTTGATGCAAATGTGGTCACAAAAATATATATTTTGTGACCACATTATATTCGTATTTCATTATATTACAAGTAATTTGCTGTTTTTTATATCTTCATCATCGACGTATCTCTCAATGTCCTCTTCACATTTCTGGATTCTTTATGTAGCAAATCTTTTTTCATTTACTTCCAGCTAAATGTTCTTCTTAACTTGAAGAATCAAAATCCCATCCAGGCTCTACTAACCCATTGACTTTTATATTACTTTCGTGTTATTCCCGATCTCATTCCCTCACATTATAATGTACGTCACGTGCAACCTCTCTCTCTAACGACGTAGGTTTATCAACCAGCAGGCTTATCGGAAGAGTTCATACATTATTAATTTTTATTATAATTGTCTTCATTAGTTCATTCTAATTACTAGTTCTGTACGGGTTCATTTGGTCTAGAGATTTATGTTGGCTTTTGAGTATCGATCGTTTAAAAGTTTAAAAGGTTGAATTCCAGAGGTAAATTATCCATGAAATATAATACTATGCATTTGTATATATTATACTCACTCAATAATGTACCATTATTATTAGGTAGAAGCAATTAATCGCCAGAACACATCTCTCAACTTTCCGTTGACCCAGTATCAACATTAACATTAAACGAAAAAAAAATTTATCATTAAGAGAAAATGAAATTGCTAAGACAGTACATAAATGTGGTGTTCTGTTACTAAACCACGGATGTATACCGATATTTCGTACGTGATAGGTATGGAGGAATTATAATATCAAAAGTATTTATGTGTACCTACCTACCCAATGTGAGTATTCCCAGATGGGAAACCTAATACGATTTTGGCACATATCACTTATCTTTTCGACATCATTTTATATCTATATGAATGAATGAATGAAATGAATGAATGAATGAGTATATTTCATTCATTCATTCATTCTATATGAACGTCATTAAATAGTTGGTATTGTTTGGTACATTTTATTTTGTTCTTAGCTAGACCTTTGATTCGATCAAAGAGCACATTACTATCGAAATCACGAAGTCTTCCAGACTTTTAGATCGCATTAGTACAAACACGTATACTAGGGCAATCTCACTATTTATTTTAGCGTAAAACATTCATAAAAATGTACGTGACTACATTATTTACTTACTCACACTGAGTAAGTAAATAAATAGGTACCGAAATAAATATCAACGTAATAACGATATTTAAAATTCATCTTACTATAAAAATTCAAAATTATTCAACTACTTAACTGCCTTTGCTTTTTAGATTCTCAAATATTTACAGTCACTTTTTATTCGAAACACGACCGATGCAGGGTCCCTTTATTGACTAGGCGCGTAACCCGACTCCGCACGTCCCTGCAAATCTCTCTGGAGCTCATGAATCTGCGGTGCTGGATGTAACTTTATACTTTGTCAAAGAATAAAGAAGTAACAGACGTTTTTAAGAGAACGTTTGGTTGAGGATTTTTGTAAATATTTAATTTAGTGACTAGACGAAAAGCTTTAGGAAACATAAACGTAGGTAGGTAGGTATCTTGGATATTGAAATCATATTTGAACCCGAATTGGGGTTCCAGAACTATTTATACTACTTATAACTATATTATTGAACACAACGAAACAATGATTTCTCTGTTCTATTGTAGTTGAATATGATATTTAGAATAACTCTGATCGGGTTTTTCGGGAAATACTTTATTTCACTTTTTTCTTCTTGTCGTGGCAAATTGTTCTACTTTTAGACTAAGAGATAAGTGTACTTTTTGCAACCATCAGCTGCAAGGTGTTTATGGGGTGTAGAGCATCTCTGTAATGGGGTTGGAACAGGTCTGCCTGCATAACTTCAGTCGGTTCAGATGTTACTGATGTTTAAAGGTCCGTAAAAAGTTAACGATAAGCTGCTGTTCACATAGTTATAGTGCATACTACAATAATACATACGATCGTTAATTTTTTACTGACCTTTAAACATCAGTAATCACCTGGTCCATCCCCATCACAGAGATGCTCTACAGCCCATGAACACTGAATCAGCCTTACTGCTGATGGTTGCAAAAAGTACACTTATCTCTTATAATATTTTGTTTTTCTATATTTTATTTCGCGCATTTATATTTTAATCTAGATATTTTCTGTTTCTCTTTAACTATCCGAAGCTCATTAATTTCATCTTATCAAAATAAGAGGCATTGTTTTTAAAAACAATGTACGTGTACGTAATGTACGTACTTAAGTACGTCTAAGTATTTACTACATACATACAATGAACTGTTTTACTTTTGTTTACCACAAAGAAACTTATTTCTATACTGCTTTTGACTATCAATTGGACTTACGAACTAAATCAATCAATCTGTACCTTCTGTAGTAGGTATAGTGTTTGGCATTCATGTTGCATGAAAGGAGGGCGATGGCGCCGCCACGTCGTTCCTCATAACACTCCAGACTATCCTCTATCCCTGTCATATTTGTATTGTGTTACTTGACGCGAAAGAGAGTGAGATAAACAATTTTATAAGTAAACGAGCGTTAACACGCGACTTCGTCCGCACAAATTATATACCAGATTTTAAGTCAGATTATAAGCTATCAAACAAAAAAAGTTTCTTCAAAATCGGTTCAGTAGTTTTTGCGTGATACACGTTCAAACAAACAAACAAACAAACAAACATACATACAAACAAACAGACAGACAAAAAATCCAAAAATTGGTGAAATGGAATCAGGGACACCTAAAAACCATATCGTAACTTTTTTTTTTGTTAATATCTTCAATGTACAGACAAACTTGCTGTTACAGTTTTATAATAGTATAGACAAGAGAATGAATGAGAAATACACAACTGTTATTAATAAAAACCTGAGCTTATTGCGATTAAACTGTAGTTTAAGTGTAAGCACATAATACACATTTAATACTTCTTTATCATCATCAGCCTATATGTATACGTTCCACTGCAGAGCACAGGCCTACCCTCAGGGAGGGTATATGGGCGTTAGTCCACCACACGTGCCAAATGCGGATTAGTAGACTACTCATAAGTATCAGAATTTCTTCTTTTCGCGTATGGAGGTTCCTTCACCTTGCGGTCCTATTACGTACTTAGCAGTCTGTATTACGTACTTAACACGTTCCGGGACAGTGACCGGCTATAGCAGTGATAACAATAAAAGTTCTACTGTGTCTCGTTCACCGCCCCGGAACGTGTTAAGTTAGAAAAACTCATTGGTACATGTCAAGTGGTCCGACAATAACAACTTTACACGAACTTATTATCTTTCGGGGTGATCAGAAACGTTCCCGCCTCCACTTTTCCAGATTTATATTGTAGTAGGTTCACATTTCCAGGATAGAAAGTTTCAAATGGCAATAAGTAACTAGCCTCTGGACCACTAAATTACTGCATACGCGACTTTATAAATACTATCGTGCGATACCCAAGGGAAAATTGGTATGGGGAAAAAACACTGTAAATATTTTATGCATATTATTACATATCAAACGCAGCCCTGTCTACTAACCTAAATTAGCAAGGGCTTGAAGATAATTCTTTCAAACTGCAAATAGTGTCAAAGATATTATTTTCAACAAGTTAAGTTGTCCTATACCCATCGTCACTTTTAAAAAGCAATACGAATTAGTAAAATAAGTAAAATAATCCATATTGCGGTCAAGTAACGATTAAAATGCAAGATGACAAATTCCTAACTGATGAATCCTTCAGAATAAATTGCTTTTATAAACTTTTTCCATTTCATAATAAAAAAACGGTTGAATAGTTTTCAGCTCGACATTTCAAAAGTTCATGCTGGCCCTCTGAAACGCTTTCAAGACTCTTTCATTTAAATGGAGACCTATTTTTAGGAACAACCTACTTTTTCTTGTTTGGGTAAAGTTAAGAGATTTTATTCATGTATCAAATAAATGTTCCGAATGGACCAGAGCTGTGGAGTTTAAGTTTCTTAAAGCTGCGTGTGGTGTCCGGCTTTGAATAGCACCAACCCTGATGGGTGTCGTAAGGCGACTTGGGCTTGGCTTGGCCAATGCATCCGACCTTCACTCTGATCGGATCGGTTTCCCGTTCCATCAGGACCAGGAGGTTACCCTCCTGTTACGAAGATAGACGAGATATTATAATCGATTACCTCACAGACTTATTATACTCTTACAAATATCCAGCGCATACTTTTTGAAAAAAAAACAGTTAATTTAGTCAAAATAGGTAACGGAAATTTATTAAATATTATACAGTCTCTCTATCATCCTTTTAAACTAAGAGACTACCCATCAAACTGAACAACCCGAATTACTTTAAAGTACGAGTGAATAGACATCTTCTGGGTAAGCTCGCTACATCTTCGACCCCATCTTTGTCCTGAGGACCGGATTGAGGGCAAGAGCAAACCCATTTGAAAAAAAAAATGTTTACTATGGGAGCAAACCGATCGGAGCAAAAAAAAATCGGATGTTCCATACTGAACTACAGTACCGTGCTGGCCGTGACGACTCGACTCAAATGTAAAGCAGCAAATTTTTTTTGTGCTCCTATTGGTTTTCTCTCATTGCAAAAGTTGTTCGATTTATTGTCTTTTTTCAAATTGCAAACGAGTATCAAATAGTCTATTGCAAAATAATCGAAAAATGCATCTTCAGGAAAGAGTGATTTATTAATACGTAGTAAAATAATAATAACAGAATCTGCTTCAGCATGCGTCGTCGAAATTTCTTACAAATACCCCTTCAGCAACATGCGTCGTCAAAATTGCTTACAAATACCCCTTCAGCAACATGCGTCGTCAAAATTGCTTACAAATACCCCTTAAGCAACATGCGTCGTCGAAATTGCTTACAAATACCCCTTCAGCAACATGCGTCGTCAAAATTGCTTACAAATACCCCTTCAGCAACATGCGTCGTCAAAATTGCTTACAAATACCCCTTCAGCAACATGCGTCGTCAAAATTGCTTACAAATACCCCTTCAGCAACATGCGTCGTCAAAATGCATCTTAATAATTTCTACATTGATACTAGGTATAAAATCTTTTATCACTTACACCACTCTCATCTCGCTAAAGATTCGCGTGCGTGTGTGTGTGTTAAAAGCCGCTGCTTTTTACATGAATGAGGAGGCTTTACAACTTTTTTTTATGAGTAAAGAAATGTGTATTCAATGACAAAACCACTTATATCCCTCTGCTTATATATTCAGTTTCTATTGGATAGTCTTTTTAATGTATTTTTTTGTTCACAGGTAAGGAACCGAGGATTCTTTTCACATACAGATTTTAAGTAAGTCCTAGATTAGCTAGTCTTAGGTTTTGATAGTATAACTTATTTACTTTAGAAGGAAAATATTTTAAAAATCTTTCATAAGGAGCAAAAGAAAAAGACGATTATATATATTTCTGTAAGAATAGGCCAAAAGCGTGTCGGAATACGTATAGTGTAGAGTTCCATAGTCATTTATCTTGACGCCACCGCACAATTTGGCACGTCTATCCATAAGAAATAATTTTTAAGAATAGGTAAGCAGAGTACCCATGAGCCATGAGTTATGTCACACGCTGCGACGGACAAAATCGGACGGATTGGACGAAAGGTTCCTACGTAACCCTAAATGTTCAATAGATAGAAAATATCTTGACAGATGATCTTGAGAACCAAATTAAAAAATGCTTTACTCGTTAATTGAATAAGCAAAAAAAAATTATGTAACTTTAGGTACTATTTCCATATTTGGCTAGCGAGCATTTTCGCCACAACTATAAAGTCCACTAAGTACCTCAAAATTTATGGAATTGGCCCAAAACCAAATTAAGTCACGCAATCCGTTCAATTTCAGTCTTAACCCATTCTCGTCATTAGCTGTCGGCTAAACCACAGATTATGACAGCTTTAGTAGGTTAATGGAAGGTTTTCGGAGAAAGAATGTTATAATAAAATAATAATAAATTTAGATAACCTTACTGTACTGAAGAAAACAAACCAAGATATAAAAACACGCGAAAAGTGCAAATCGAACATGCGACAAAGCTTTTTCTAAAGTGGGTAGGCCATCGGCCATACTCCATTGGCCCGTACAGTGCTGCTTGATATAGGCGAGTTAATGGTCATCCTGATTGTTGAGTATTTTTATGTCATTAAAGGACCCACAGATCACAAAAACTAAAGGAAGATGTGAAAAGGAGGTGGGGCCAGTGTCGCAGCAATATGCGCAAACACGGAACACATTGCTTGCGACAGTAATGACTCAATATATTATGAGGCTGAAAGCCAGTCGATATATTATGTGTAAATAGTTTACAATGCTTGCGTAGTACTAAAGATTATTCGAACGTTGAGTTCTGATACCACAATGGATAATGAGCACATTCAAACTTACAAAATACTTTCTATCGCGTGGTACTGGTGGTAATGCGACACTAGGTTTCGTACTCAGCGCGTTGGTTGGCATGTCTCTAGATCTCTATGAAAGGACCAGTTATGTCGCTACTACTTAGTTGATCTATCATATTACATAATGTCCCAGATATTACGTAAAATACTTCTCTAGTAAAGGATGTACTCTTCCCGGTTCCTGCAATAAAAGTAATGCTCGTACCAATAGAGTCTGCGGCCATAAATCATCTGAGATCGTACGATATTCTTACGACAAGTTTTATAGCGCCAGTCTACGTATTGGTATTCAGTTCGAGCTTACACGTAGGTACTACATAGACTGGCGATAAGCAGATGCTTTAAGAGTACTATGTGGCTCTGGTGTAGATAGAAGATCTTTACATTTAAAAAGCATTTTTCATTTTATGCTTTTCTGGAGAGTTGCTGTGATGTAAATGCTGGATTAGAGTACATTTGTGATGCTTATTCTCCTTTAAGGTGGTTGGAGAGGTGTCAACTTCATACAAAAGTTTGACGCATAATACGTGTATACATTAATATAAGTAATATTTTATATATAGAAAAATAGCTCAAAAATCTAAATGCCGCGTCACACATAAAGTTTGCAATTTATATTATAATTACGAAGAATTATCTAAACTAGATCTAAGCTAATATAATATACAAGAAGAACTTATAAATAATGAATGATATTTAGTTTATTTATAATTGTGTATTTCCCTTCTTTAAGGTACAAACTTAATACAATCAATCTAGAAAATTACGACGATATAAAGCTTTGAAATTTTCAATAATTTATAAGCTTTATATCTTCGTAATTATAATATAAATTGCAAATGTTATTTGTGACGCGGCATCTGAACATTACATTTTCATAACTATTACACACATTTTGTGAACTATTTTTTGATATGTCAAATATTACTTATATAAGGTCTAACAAAATTAGGTGAAACTATTTTAAGGGGATGATCAGACCATCAAACTGAACAACTTTTTCTATGGGACCGATATTGAAATCTCGAAAAAAAATTCAGCTGTTCCATACAAACGTACTTGACCTAAATGTATGGGACAGCAGATTTTTTTTTCGCGATTTCAACATTGGTCCCATAGAGAAAGTTGTTAAGTATGAAGGTCTGATCATCCCCTTAAAATAGTTTCACCTAATTTTGTTAGACCTTATATACCGGCTTAGTGGCGACGGGCTCACTCCCCGTCACACTGGACCGAGTTTCGGTACTACTAGTGAAACGTGCATGTTCTGAGGTTTCAGAATATCTCTGACCACCACCTCGGGAAATATAGTTGTGAGCATATGCTTATGCTTATGCTACTTATATACCGTCTAAACTTTTGTATGAAATTGACACCTCTGAAACCGCCTTAAAGTCAATGTAATGCAGTTTACTGTGAATTGCTCTTACTCAACTCAATAACAAACTCTAAATTGTGATCATGTCAATGGGTGTGTGTATGATTGATGTGTGAGCAGTCTTATATAGAGTATTTAATTGAAACCATTCTCATATCTGTTCTTCTATTCCACCATAAAATTTTCAAATGAAGAAATTATTGGATAATCTGTAATCAAAGTTAGTTTAACCTACTTATGAAGTATGGAGGTAAATCCACTCAAACATACCCACGTAATATCTTAACACCCCTTTCTGAAAAGGTTAATAGGTCCCAAACTGCACAAAGCCGGTCTTAAAGTCCAAACTTGACTTACTGATCCAACCATACTGCGGTCATCTGAGCCCCACTTAATACGAGTTCAGAATTCGAGCCATCAGTCACCATCCATCAACTGGGGGGAAATTATGTTCAAGATTAATAATAACGTTTCATATTGTCGCTTGCCTTTGAGTGTGATCTTGAACTTTTTGAGTTTGTTGGGTTATCATATGGGAATAAAGTTGATTGAGTATATTATTAATGTCTTAATTAGTAATTATGTTATGACTGATTTGATTCATAATCGGACTTCATAATTGCGTTGCTTTTTATAACCGTATGACCTCATTTTTCAAAACATGATGCTGCATCGTATTCAATATAGATTCTGCGTTTTATACCATTTTTAAACCTAAAAGTACCTATTCATAAAATATACAAAAAAAGACGGTTTAGAGGACATAATCACCATAATGTTTCCCCAAATCTATATTTTATGTAATTGGAGCAAAATTATTTTGTTTGCTTTATAATCTTTGACTATTTATTACAAGGACTGGACTTGCGGCAGCATTTCCCCTTTGCCACGGTAGAACGAACAATTGATCATGTGCATTTACATTCAATTTTATACCTTATCACTAAGCGAGACAGCCTATAATTGCGAAACAATAACTACGAACTTATGACGTTTGGGGTTTACACGAGACAACTTTTCATGATTTTTAACATTCATGGGGAATTCAAAGTTATGGTGAATAAAATCCAAAGTTGCGGATTTCATGTTACCTCGCCCCCCGCAAAAAGTGGCAGAAATGTTTGTTAGTAGAATATCACGCGTAACTAGTCCCTATTTAAGTAGTCAAAGTGTCTAATTTTTCTAGTGTGTTTTCATCGGGACTGCGATATAAAAGAAAGTGTTGAAACATTATATTTAATATTTATTCTTTTAAATCCAAAATTATAATGGTACCTACGCAGAATCAACAGGAAACTTTTGAATTTAGAACCATTTGTTAATCCCTCGCTTGCCACCAAAACAACTTCAGACAAACCATTAATATTGGTGTCTAAAAATTTTCAAATACGCACGCACTAATTGCCGGATTTGCGTAAAACTTTAAAACGAAACCTCTGAACTTTCACAATTCAACTTTGGCATTAAAATTTTCCAATCTGCTTTGCCTGTTTTCAAGCGAAATTTTAACTTACGCCATTGGGATAAAAGTGATTTGAGCTGGGAATAAAGCTTTGCAAAATGAGACCCTTGTTTTGACAACTCATTATCGGTGTGTTCCTAATTGGACAGTTCGTTTGGTATCGACGGGATTCGACCGAATTCGTTGCGCATACTGTTTATATTTGCTAAAGATATTTTCGCGTTTGTACAGCTGATTGCGTGAGATGAGGTTGCGGCGTATCCGAATAGGGAATACGTCGATATAAATTTGTATTTAGAACACATAGTTCGTGAAATCAGCCGGTTTCATTACGATTTGGTATTTGTTGATTGAATCGTCCGTATCTACGATATATTTCCCTTTTCCATTGATTTGGAACAATAATAGTTGTATTTACTAACATACTTCATTCATTACCTTTATCAAAAGCTATGTGAATGTTAACAATATGTACACACGGCGACACATCAAGCTATCCAAAACCAAAATAAGCTGGCCGCGCGTAGGTCGAGTGACGTATAACGTCGCGCGGCCAGCTTATGTTGGTTTTGTATAGCTTGATGTGTTGCCGTATGTACATTATTAAAGTATTTGCTTTTACCAGCTTTTTATTATATTTTGTCATTAAAAAATCAATATTATTAAATCTTTCCCTTAAGACATTTTCTCATTAGCTGAATAAAGCATGCCCATCATTATTTGCCTTCCTTTGTATACGTTTTATTATTTTTGTATATTCTCCATCTTTATTCTTCTTTTGTTAAGTAGTTTCTGTAGCATTTGTGTTTGATTTGGAATCATGGTGAAGATATTTGCCAATTAGCATTAGTGTTTCAATCAGGGTGTTCCGGACGTAGGTATTGGGAGTTCAGTGTGTCGGATTTACACTCTTCGTGTTCCCCGTGTGCTTTTAATCATGCTGTGTATTTTTTAGTCCTAAATTCAGACTAGCCAGTCATTGATCGATATCTGATGGGTATACTTTTGGCAGTTCTCGATGATTCTGGTTCATAATCGTTTTTCGAAACACAACTTTTCAAAATCCCCTAAAATCTCTGTTGTATGTATTCCTAAACTAAACTATTATAAAACTGTAACAGGAAGTTTGTCTGTACATTGAAGATATTAACAAAAAAAAAGTTACGATATGGTTTTTAGGTATCTCGGATAGGTATATCTTTAGGTCTCTCCATATCACAAATTTTTGGATTTTTTGTCTGTCTGTTTGTTTGTTTGTTTGTGTGTTTATTTGTTTGAACGAGCGTCACGCAAAAACTACTGAACCGATTTTGATGAAACTTTTTTTGTTTGATACCTTATTATCTGACTTAAAATAAAATGTTATATATATAATGGTATATAATTTGTGCGGACAAAGTCGCGGGTTAACGCTCGTAAATGAATAAAGACGAAAAAAAATTATTAAAAAATGATTGAAAAAACTCTACGCCCACAATAAAAGTCGCCACGTACATTCAACCGCGTAATATACAAAATAAATAACGTTTCCTTAAGTAGATCTGCCTAATTTTGTCAAACAGACAGCCTTTACGATTTGATGTATTCGTTCGTGATCGAAATAACGAACGGCTACGTTTTCGGAATTAATGATTAGGCAAATAGACACCCGAAATAGATTTTTGGGGGTGGTTTAGTGAAAGCTTTTTGAAGTGCTTTATTTTAAAAATGTTTTCTTAATCTTATTACGGTGCTTATGATGGTTGAAATTTTATTGTGCTTGCCTTTGACTGAAAACTACAAAAAATATTCTAAAACCTCGTTTGAGCCAAGGAAATCTCCATGAAAATAATATACGAAATTTTACTTTTAACACAAAGTGCCTTCATTGGCTAAACTCTGATTTCTCCTTCTTTATGGTTCTTCTTCTTCTTAGTTGTAACCTCAGGGCTGAAGAACGCCGTGGGCCGCTTGTTTTACCACAGCTCTCAAGGCTACTCGATCTTGGGCCCGGAGTATGCTGGCCTTTAGTGTTGTCTCGGTAATTTCTTTTGCGGCATCGGTCCACCTTGTAGACATACGATGCGTGCTTTACCTCCATACGGCCGGTGATAAATAAATACCAGGCATATTAGCAAAATTGCCGGGTATTTACCCGGTTATCAAATTGACACAATGTTCCGCAAACATAGCATAACAATATAGCACAGCATTGCAAACTTACGCATTTTGCGCATTACGCATTTATGTAAAACATTCCACTAACAAACATTGCAAACATCGACGTTGAAAATAATTGCAATGCGATTATTCAATTTGACAATTCGCAATCAACGGGCACAAACGAGTAAACACTCGTAATCAAACATGCCTGAATCGATTATCATCCCGATTTTCGGCGATTCAATCGAAATGTCCGACTCGAGTTGGGTAGAATTTATTTAATTTGGGTCCCTCTATGATAATGATTGAATTTTATTGAGCGATTTGGACTTTCGTGGAATCAAATCGTATTGTTTGGTTGAAAAACATTGGATTTGTTTTTATAGGTTTTATCCCAGCCTTTTTTTTACCGATTCCGTGGAACTAAAGGGTTCCGTTAGGGATTGACAAGGATTAAAAGAATATGCAATATGTACGGTCAAACAAAAAATTATCAATGCCAAATTTCCCTTTCTCGTTGTTTCACAAAATTATAACATTTAGATAATGATATTCTTGTACCTACGTAGAAAGGTGATCTATAATGAAGCGATGGTATGATGCCGAGTTTTGTAAATAAAATACTCCCACCAGCTCCATTATTTTGTTTTTCTATTTAAATCAAGTAAGCAGGTACCTAATCAAACAACTCATTTTCATTGCTTTCATTCAACAAAAATTATTTTTTCGTGTTACATGTATTTCATTTCATTTAATATAACACTTAATTTTTTTAATTTAAATTTAATCTCCTAATAAGCCTACTCTCATATTTGCAAAATATTAAAATGAAATCCAATCATGTTCCTTATAACGAACCACCAAATAATACTGTAATAGCTTCTGGAACACTAGATTCCCAAGAGACTCGTATTTTACCTCCTTTTATGACACCATAGAATATTTTAAGTGCATTAAAACCGACCGAAGCGGCTTCTGGTTTGAAGAGAGGGGGGGGGGGGTATGTTATATGATTGAAGGTACTACAAAGTCGAAGAATTATACCCACCACAAATACATCATGCGGGACCTTCTAAGATCATACCACAAGAATAAATATCACTACAGAACGAAAACTTCGTACAACCGCCCGATGTCGGTTATCAGTAACGGAGCAGTAACGGTCCCCGTTACTATGTCAGTCATTCGGGATTCCGATTTTGTTTAAAATCGATTTGCAATATGTCAGGTCGTTGTGTTAGGAATACCCTTAATCCTGTATAAATGAATTTCCAGACAGCAAAAATCGTGTTGTCACAATATGTTTCAACTAGTAATAGCTTAATGTGTCGCCGTGTGTACACAAAATTGACTTTCGCTAGTATATTTTTAAAAGAAGGATTTACTTAATTTAGACGTTTATTTTTTTTAATTCCCTTTTACAATATGGTTGGTAGTTTGTATAGATGCAAGACAAGTACAGAAACTGGAAGTGGAAACAATGTTTGGTAAACGGTGTTGCCTACAAAATTTGTTATTAAAAAAAAGTGTTTTGCCTTCTTTGCTTGCTTCTTTGTTATGGATGACGATAAATAACAAACCCACACTCAAGCTACATATTTTACTTTCGATCAAAAGACAATGCGGGATTTTGTATGGAAGGTGGCGCCTTGTCTTTCTCCTAATTTTTTTGGCGTGGCCAGCAACCAAAAATTGCATATTTTAGTTCAGAATAAAGTAACAAACAAAACCTGTTATTACATGTATATCCCTAAACTCAGTCCGAACAGAGATAATAATAAAAAATAAAGTTGAAAATGTATTCATTACGTTTACTTCAGGCTTTTATGATATCTCCGTTCGGACTGAGTTTAGAGATACTTATCATAATAACAAGTTTTGTTTGTAACTTTATTCTGAACTAAGTAAAATATTCAAGTTTGATTGATGGCGGCGCTAAAAAAAATATATAATATATATTTTTTCATTTCAAGGCATTGGCTTTTGCTTGACATGTTATCGACATTTTACATGGAAACCTACATACATACAAAAATTCCGTAGAACTAAAAACAAAGGCCAAAAAAGTAGAAACACCTCTCCCTCTTTAACTTATTGAATAAGGCAAAGAGCTTGTTACAAAGGGGCTCCCCCGAATAGAGAACTCCCTGGAGCCCTATAATCTGCATCGTCGAGTGTTGCGAATTATAAAGGACATTTAGACTGAATTAGTTGCAGGAACGGTCCGTGAATTTAAAGTTGTTTTAATATTAAATTACGTCCTTATGTCGCTGAGATTAATATGAAATGGTATGTTTTAAGGTCTTCCTACCTTAGTACTTAACTACTTTTTTATTTTTCTTAGGAAACGTTATTATTCATTGTAACTCTTGGTTTAATTATGAGGAAATAGCTTCCTAGAGTGACGGACCCTGAGTTCGACTGACGCACTCTTAGCAGCCCAGTTCCATAAGAATCAAACAAATGAATACGCTATTTATTTGTTTGGCCCTTTTTACAAATTGATGTACTTTGATCAAATGTAACAGAATTTAGGATCCTTTCTTAAACATTTGGGAAATATAATAACAGAACTATCCATAAATCAATAAATTTTTCTTGTAGGTACAGTAATTAAGTAATTAATAGTAAAATAAATTCTAGAAAGTGGCACTGGCGTAAAATGTTCAATGGCGAATTCAGTGTTTCATTTTGGAACAGCCGGCTCAGCTTTAATACTACCATTGTTCATTGATGACTGACTGGCTAACCTTTCCACTACAGCATTAGCGATATCACGCGACATAAGCTCATTCTGTCACGAAAAAAGAAGCATAAGCATATGCTCACGACTATATTCGCCGAGGGGGTAGTCAGAGATATTCTGAAACCTCAGAACATCCACGTTTCACTAGTAGTACCGAAACTCTGTCCAGTGTGACGGGGAGTGAGCCCGTCGCCACGAAAAAAGAAGATCTTAAATATTATAGTCTAAACTAAGGAAATGACAAATAATCAAAAACGACTTTACCTGTGCCTTATCCCTCGCTTGGGGAACGCGTACTGTATAGTACCTCGTTGATGGTCTCTTTTTCTTCATCATAGTTCCATTCGGTGTTCAAAATCTTCCGTCCTATTAGCACTAATTCAGAGAAGTTTCCTCAAGTCTTCCCACCGTTTCTGAGAAGTAAGAACCTAAACACAACAATCTTACCTTAATAAGCGTTAATCATCCCATCCTCGGTTTATAACGGATGCGCTTCATGTACGTCGAATTAACGCACAGCGGTGTCGCTGTAATGGGATAATATCACGGATTACTCAATTTACCGTACGCAGGATTTGGTTAATTGAGCCTTATGCTGGGTAGCTGATCCTGAGACGGTTTGTGAACTGCCCGGGGCTGTATTAGACTAGCATATCGGTGTGTAAGCTAATTAAGCTGGAAATATAGGTACCGTTTTAATCAGATCTCTACATGTTTACGACACAATCAGATATGGCAGATCATCAGATGTCTACGTGTTAAGAAATTGACGTTTAATATCATTTAAAAATTATGTCACGTTTTGATTGTCAAATTAAAAAAAGACATCTGGTATTTCTTAAAATTGGCCAAGTAAATTTTGGAATTTGTGTTAAGAAAAAATGTGGGCAACATTATTGTATATTTTAAAAATTTACGCGGTAGTAAAATCTACGAATAACATGAAAATAAATGTTAACTTATCAATTCAGTATAGGTACTTACGAAAAGTTTTCAAGTGTTTCATTAATTGGTCTTAAAATCAATATTATCATCTTGTATACTCGTACTCCCACTGGAAGAAAGGAGTATCTCACTATCATTACTATTCCACGCTAAGAATTATACAGCTAACCCTTTAGTAATACAGCGTAAAAAGTCATTTTAATACAAAATACATTTTACAAAATCCCTCAACTTTACTCTTTTGCCAGTAACAGAAATGAAATTTAAATAAGACTGACTCCTTTGAAATCTGCATATGACTTCCACTCGCTAGAGATCGCCGTATTTCGGACTATTGACCGTAAAATCAGACTGACCAAAGTTTCGGAAGGCGTACGTCCCTATACGAAACCGAAGCTAAAAGAGTGAATGCAATAAACGAAATTGCTGTACCACTTTGATGTGGTTTTATGCCGGATTCTGAATATCGGTTTGTTTACCTTTTACTTATTTATGAATGAGTTTTTCGGTTTAATTTAGTTAATGTATTTTCTTGTTATTGGATAAGTTTTATAAGTTTTCATTTTTTCCACGAATTGAAGTGAAACATTTATTAGCTTATTAATTCCCAGAATATTTACAACAATATAAATAAGGTAATAAGGATATATAAGAATAAGTAGATATTATTATAATGAGTATAAAATACAGGTACACATAATGTATAAGCTCATAATCATAATATTTCGGAGTAGTGTAGACTACTCCTACTGATTATTAGTTGTAGAACGTTCCTTTAGCATAAAGGTTCCGAACGTACCTACAGTCCACTGCAGCGTAACTCACAAAGCCACCTAAACTAAACACGAATGAAAAGTCAACTTAAGGGCCTATGTCGAAAAATAATTGAAGCGAAATGGGCGTGTGCTAGCTTATGTTACTGCCTGATGCGAGAGAAAGAGATGGGGCGGCGCGCGCCTGAAACGACGCAAGCGTAAAACAAACTTTATTTAATTGTGATTTTACTATTTATGTAAGTTCAATTCTGCTCTAATCAAAATTTGTAAAATATCAATCTCTTTTTTTTAAATCAAGTCTCATGTTTCTATTATTCACCGTTTAGCAGTGCCAAGCGTTTATTGATAAAGACGGAGGCTACTTTGGCTTGTTTTTCTATCGAGAAAATGTGTCTTAATCGTGTTTTGGCTCTAATCAAAACTTCAATTATATGTTCAGTTTACACATATCCGCTAATCTTACTCCTACTGTAAGTACTTCATGACATATTATGCTTTAAAGAATCCAATTTTTTTCAAATAGCCTCTTAATATCAAAACAGTTTTTAAACACCCATCGACTTAACAAAACTAAACTCGGCGGAAAACAGCCATAAAGTTACATACGTCGTTTCACATCCACCCCTCGCGTCAAAGTCGACCGCAAGCGTTGTAATGAAAAGTTTTTCGTCGTCCGTAGTTTTTCGTTTTGGTTCGTTTTTTAACCCGCGGACGGACGGACGGTACGACGGAAGGCCGGCACACGTACGCGACAGATTGTCTTCTATAGATAGTTCTTGATGTGTAATTTGTTTCGAGGTTCTTGTTAGTTTTAATAAAAAAAGCTAGTCCTCTAGTGACCTCGCCTTCCGAAGGCGAAGGATCGATCCAAGCCTAGGAATATACCAGTGAGTTTTTAGGAACTATGTACGATTTGCTACACCATTGGCTTTTCGGTGAAGGAAAACATCCTGAGAAAATCTACAGGCGTTCAGCGAGTTTCAGAAATGGCACTTCTGGGGTGCGACTGAAAATCAGCGCTGCGCTCGTTGAGCCCAGCATAATGCTGAGTCGTAATCCTGTTTGCTGCTGCGGCACAGCTCTTAATTTTTTTTTAAATTGTGTGTTAGTTTAGTTTTTATGTATAATTATGTCAGTGTGTTTTGTGGTGTTTGCAAATAAAAGTATTTTCTTTCTTTCTTTCTTTCATGCCTCTGTGGCAAAACGGGCTCACTACCTAAGATTACCTAACCTATATTTACCTAAGGTCCGCCACATACATACGGAATAAACCTGACTCGGAATTGGTTCTGAATCGAATGTTGCCGCTTTCAGAGACTTTTTCACTAGATCTAGTGATTTTTTTATGTCTTAGGTGGGATTTTTTAAAGATTTACAGTCATATCACACAAGAGATTTTTGAGCGTAGGCGTTGATGGAACGATACCGTATCGTGATGGTGCAGTTGCTACGTAGTTCCGGTATAGTTGCGCAATCGCCTACGCTAAAAAATAGCTTGTCTGATAATGGTTCATGCCATTTTATATGCAGATTATGTCTAATGCTAAAACTATCGATAGTGTTTTGATATAGTTGCATAATATTGAAATACAATTTACAAATCATCATCGTAACGTCATGACCTCACCACATGACAGAAATTATCATATATAGAAATTGTTTGTTTCGTTTTAATAAATACTTAAAAATGCAACTGTCATTCTTTTGGCGTTTCATACCTTTTAATTTTATGCAATTTTAAAGAGCACTCTAGCATTTTTTGTAACCATAGTTGACAACACTGAATCCCGTATCAGGATTCCGGATTGCAATTCCGTCTGTGTGTGCGGACCTAACACACAGACGGAATTGTAGGCACTGCTAGTGAAATGTGGATATTCTGAATATGGTATGCCTATTTAGAATATCCCTGAATATGCTCTTAGGGGATATAATCCTTTAATATGCTTATGCTGATGGCCTTAAAGGCATTATTATGGCTTTGTGTAATTATTGTAATAATTATTATAAGATGATTATGCTGATTAAATATACATATTTCTAATCTACTTAAATGGTAGGTTATAGATACTATTACATGGAAGAAATATTCATTAGATATCAGTATAAAGATATAATATTCCGGAAATAATTTCTTTTCGCTATTTTTTACTTACCAAAATTTTAAATCTGCTTAATTCTAAAATTCTTACTAAGATTTTTCCTCAATAAATCTTCAGCGCAAAGATTGTCCGTCAAATAAAGAGAAATCTTCAAAGTAATTAATCCTTTTCTTAATTGTCAGAATATCCGATTAAGACTAAGCCAGATTTCGCCCCTTTTACAACTTTTGAAGAATTACTTTTTAAGCCGGTTTTACGCTTAAATATTTTTTGCCTTTATTTGTTTTTTTAAAGGAAAAACTTGTTATACTTTTTTATGCCACGGATTTTCTAGCGAACAATATTTTAAACCAGTTAATTAGACTATTTTTGAAAATACATTGAACAAATTATGAAAGACATAAAAACAAAATTAAGTCAATAGGTTAAGGAAGCGCGCTGCCGTTGTTACAAAAAGTTTGAAATACACAGGGTGTAATGCGACAGCCTAGATACAAATACAAAATACAAAAAAATACAAAAATATTTATTTCAACGAGCGACGTAACCTCAGGGTTAAAAGCTCCAAAAAAAAAAACAAAAGAATTTAAAAAAAAAACGTACGTAGGTACATTTAGTTCATACAACAAATAATACTGAAACAGTGAATTCAGACCATACAACCGAACAACTTTCACTATGGAGCCAACCTCAGAAAACGCGAAAAAAATCTTCCGTTTTATACATTTGAGTCGGATAGGTATGTAGATATAGCAGTTTAGTAATGTTTGTGTGTGTTATAGAGCTTTTCTCTTTTCGGTTAAGAGGCTATGTGAAAAAAAAATAGGATTCTTCAAAGCGTCATATATCATGAAGTACTAACAGTAGGAGTATGATTAGCGGATATGTGTAAATTGAACATATAACTGAAGTTTTGATTAGAGCGAAAACACGATTAAGACACATTTTCTCGATAGAAAAACAAGCCAAAGTAGCCTCCGTCTTTATCGATAAACGCTTGGAACTGCTAAACGGTGAACAATAGAAACACGAGACTTGATTTAAAAAAAAAAGAGATTGATATTTTACAAATTTTGATTAGAGCAGAATTGAACTTATATAAATAGTACAATCACAATTAAATAAAGTTAGTTTTACGCTTGCGTCGTTTCAGGCGCGCGCGCCGCCCAATCTCTATCTCTCGCATCAGGCAGTAATAAAAGCTATCACACGCCCATTTTGCTTCAATTATTTTTCGACATAGGGCCTTAAGAACTTTCTATGCAGTCAGGTTTTTTTATGGTTGTATTTTTTGATGGCGGTAGAAAATTAAATTCAAACACAACACAAATACTTCACCAACGGCCAAATTCATATCTACAGTAATAAAAAAAGTACAAAGTTACTAAAACGGAGTGACAAGAGCGTGACACATGGGGAACAAATGGGCGGCCATTTTTTATTCAGTTAAAGGTCACCGAACCCTTATTACATGGGTTGTAGTGTCATAATGAGGTAAATCGAGTTTGTGATCGTGTTTTGTTCGCCAGTTGAAAGTAACGCTAATGTTTAGGCGTGACTTGAGGTGTTAAGGCGACGTCTATGAATAAAACACATCTAAGCTCTATTTTTAGGTTGTTATGTTATTTAAGAAAATGAGACTAAATACATGTAATTTAAAACACTCTCATTAAAAGTTTTCAAATGTCGAAATGTAATAAAAATGAGCGTACTACTTTTTTTTAATGTGACGTATTTTGTAGAATTCAAAAGTAGCGTAGCTACTAGCATAGCAATGATCACGACGCGTTTCGCTTCGCTTAATATAGCGTATTATATTGAATATGCACATTTCACTAGCAGTAACCAAACTTTGTACAGGACCCCCCATTTAATAAACATGATAATTTTAATTTACAACAATTCAGAATACACTGCTGAGAATGTTAGGTAGGACACATTTATGTTACATACTGCATGTTTAGCTTCATTAGTAACCAAGCAATTTACCCTGAATTGTCATTGTTAATTTCATTGTCATGTTTACTAAATGGGCCCAGGTAGTGACCGACACACTTAATGGAATGGTTGAGACAAAACGCAAAATAAAAACTTGTCTATTTTCCACGAGTTTAACAAAAATAAATTATTAAAAATTCATTGGTACGAGTCTGATTCAAGTTGATTAGTTCGAAAGAAAAACTTAGCCTTACATATATAAGGTCCTTTTTAATATGCTGACACTTTTTTAAGGGGATGATCGGACCGTCAAACTGAACAACTTTCTCTATGGCACCACAATCGAATTCGCGAAAAAAGAAATGCTCTTCCATACAAAACTGCAAATCTACTCGAGCCAAGTGTATGGGACAGCTGATTTTTTTTCGCGATTTCGATGTTGGTCCCATAGAGAAAGTTGTTCAGTTTGATGGCCTGATCATCTCCTTAAAAAAGTGTCAGCATATTAAGAAGGACCCTGTATGTAAGGCTACGTTTTTTCTTTCGAACTAATCAGCTTAACAGACTCGTACCAATGAATTTTCAAGAATTTATTTTTGTTAAAATCGTGGAAAATAGACAAGTTTTTATTTTGCGTTTTGTCTCAACCCACTTTCCATTAAGTGTGTCGGTCAGTGTCAGCATATTAAGAAAGACCCTGTAGATACATACATAAACTCACAACAGTAATCAATTTCGGGGTGGTCAGAAACAATGCTACAACCACCAACTGTCTGTTTAAGAATGAACTTAGCCTTAACCTTATAGTAATGACAGTGCAGGCGCTAACTCCCCATTAAATCGTTTTAATGCGCAAGCGCCGTGTAAACACGTCCAAATGACGTAATAACGTACAAAAGCGCTCTCTAATACTATTATAATACCGACAATTTGTGTGAGAGCGTGGGCTGTAATGCTGTCTCAGGCTGGCATTGTAGGGTTAGTAGTTAAATTGAAATACAGCAAGAGGAAGACTTCCTTCTTATTATTTATATCAAGCTTTATAAAGATACCTAACTAACAATAACAGTAAGCAGTCAGCTACACCCTGGCCACTTCGCTGTCACTTCATACAAATGGGCTCGCACTGACAAGAAGAGTGTGACACGTGCGATGCTGAGTGTGTGTGAGTGAGTAAGGACTACAATACAGCCTACTGTCGCCTTCAAAGCCTACGAGTAGTGAGGGAGTGCTTTTCATGCTTTTGTTAATGGCTGAATGAGGAGAAATATCCTACAATATTGTACCCTGCCCTCTTCAAAAGCAAATAAATGTTTACTGAAATTATTACTGAGTCGTTACAAGGTGTAATATTTAAAGGGGAAGACGTGGCTTACACCTTCAACCTGAACAAATTTTACAATAGAGACAACGCCGACTATAAAAAAATCTGCTATCCCATACATTTGAGTCGAGTTGGTAGTTTGTACTGCAGTTTTGTATGAAACAGCAGATTATTTTTTTTTCGTGTTGTTGGGCTCTATCGTAAAAGTTCTAAATCACCCCTTTTAATATGTATCACTTGGGTGTTTTTTACGCCTTGTAAAGTACCATAATCTTTCTTATACTGTGCCATGTCTATTTAATTTAATTTAATTAAATACTCACTTTTTCCGACCAAAAAAAAAAGGAAATCCTTAATTTTGTTAGTACGCATAGGGGACCACATAATGTGACCAAAAAGAGAATAATTTGTTCATCTAACTGGTAATCTTAATTAAAACACCTAAAGAAGAATTATATCTATCTATACTATTATAAAACTGTAACAGGAAGTTTGTCTGTACATTGAAGATATTAACAAAAAAAAAGTTACGATATGGTTTTTAGGTGTCCCTGATTCCATTTCACCAATTTTTGGATTTTTTGTCTCTCTGTTTGTTTGTTTGTTTGAACGAGTATCACGCAAAAACTACTGAACCGATTTTGATGAAACTTTTTTTGTTTGATAGCTTATGATCTGACTTAAAATCTGGTATATAATTTGTGCGGACGAAGTCGCGGGTTAACGCTTGTAATATAATAAACGAATCAAAGAGGAACGCCAGAAATATTTAACAAATCAAAGCCTTTAGGCGCCCAATAGCGCCATCAAAGAATTCGTGAACTAAAAACCGCTGTGAAACCGAAATATTTTCACCGAAAAACCGATATATACAGCGTGAATCTGAAAAGGTTGTAATTACTCTAAGTGGAAATAGCTGAGGCCAGGTAGCCCAGTCACTTTACGGAGTTTTTTAGGCGGGGTTAGAAGTAATTATTAATTGGACTTTTAAACTGTAACCGGCACCATTTAGTGACAAAAAGACTATCATAAAACATATTTAAAAAAAAATCGCTACGCAACTTAGAAATCAAAATTGTGTGTCTCAGAAGGCTTTTACATTAATAGTATTAATACCAATACACTCATTTGACTTAGATTGAACAATATAAATTATATATTTTTTTGAGCAATAAAATAGGCAGTGAAATTTTAAAAATGAGGTATTTATTAGAAAATACGAATTTTCAAAACCTAAATAGACAAAAATATTAACACCATGTTTCAAGTATGTATAATAGTAAAGCCTTAAAAAATTTACCATCAGGTTTTTTAGAACGAAATAATAGCTAAATTTTAAATTTGGAACTGTTGCTGCACGTCATTAGTTCCAGTTTTTTTTTTTAATTTTGGTTCATTTCGATGCTCAAATTGGCTCTTCAATGTTATACCGAAAACAAAATATGTATCAATTATTAATTAGTCCCGGCTCAAACCGTAAAATGACTGGGCTAAGGTGACAGGAATTTACCTGATCATGTCAGTTATTTTTCTTCACCCTTTTAAGATTATGAGTTGTTAGGTACATGCATGCATGCATATGCTCACGACTATTCCCCGAGGGGGTAGTCAGAGATATTCTGAAACTTCAGAACATCCACGTTTCACTAGTACATACGCACATAAGGTTGTTAGGTACATAAGTTTAAAAAACTCATTGATTCATGGCGTGTCGTTCGTGCGGATTAGAACCTGGACCTCAAGATTAAGTTACCAGGCGCTCTGAATTTTAACAAATACCTTCTACTAATATCTTAGTAGATTATAATTAAGTCCTTATAACAAAGCCGCCACAATCGATTCTAAAAAAAATGCTAAGAGGTAAACCCTTAAACAGGACCGCGAATGCGCCATCACGCGCTCACAAGTCTCCACCGCCACCCAGCGGATTTCTGAAGAACCTCCTTTCTACCTCGCCGCATCAAATTAACTTCTTTTTAACTTGGCCGGATGAATTTTTAAATTGGATTAAGCCCGGAGCTGGTCGTGACGCCGCAAAGAGTATGAATGATGACTTCGATATAACAGATATAAAGCATATTCAAAATTACGACCGTTTTTGTTTGACCCCCGTTTTCGTACAGCTCCTTTCGAAGTAGAGGTCGTAGTAAACTGAACTTTCTCGTACGTTGCACAATCATTATAGAATTGAAGCAATCTCTATGTTCCGGCCGTGATATAATTGCGCCTTTATGTGAGTGCACGCTGTTCCCGTTATGAGAATGATGCAACGGTATCATAGGCGGCGGATTTCCTGGCTTCGATTCCCAGGCAAGACAGGAATGCTTAAAATTCTCTTTTGTTTTTGTTGTATCTAGACTACTGTACCGTTTAGCATTTTTTAACTATCCGTATCTCGCTTAAATAAAAATATAATTTAAAAAAAACTGTCCGTATAAAGCTCGTTTTCTTGTTTATAACTATTCTCATCAATTATTCAAAGATATTATTTGTTTGTCTTTCTGTGTCTAATGTTAGTGAGAAGTTAAAACGTTATTGTACACACGGAAATATACATGAAAACAACATAATAGACAATTACAAAGGGCGAGCTTATCTCTAAAGAGATTTCTTCCAGCAAACCCGAGACAGAGAGAGAGCATAGAAAGTAAGGCAGGCATAGTGTGCACATTTAACTAATAAAACAGTAGGTATTTAAGACTAATAAATATATATTATATAAAGATACAGGTATATGTATACTTACATACATACATACAAATATATACGGTATGATAAATAAATAAATATACTAGTTTATTGAAGAGAGAGATAGTGATCTTTGACTTGGTTTTTAAATGAAGCAATTGTTTGACAGTCTCTTATATTAAATGGGAGAGAGTTCCACAGCCGGACTGCATGGACACTGAAGGAATAGGAATAGAAGTCAGTAGAGTGGGATGGGATATTAAGGAGGGTATGGACATGGGATCTACAGGGTTTGTCTGAAGGACGGGACAAGGAGAAGCGTTCACGAAGGTAACTAGGAGCAGAAGGATTGTGGCGGGTGTTGTACAGGAGAGAAAGGATATGCGAGTTCCTGCGATCGCGAATAGGAAGCCATTTTAACTGCTTCCTGTATTATACATTTAAATGAATCGAATACACAAATTTTGGAGCCTCTCTAAATAGTTAATGAGTTCTTCTGTGGCATCCAAATAGCACACATCAGCATAGTCGATGATGGGAAGGATGAGGGATTGGGCTAAGGAGATTTTGGTTTTAAGGGGAAGGAAATTTTGAAGATGGTTGAAGGAATGAAATGAGTAATGCACCTTCTGACTAATAATTATATTAGAGTTAAGTATATGATAAAAAAAAAAACCAAATAAATAGTGTAAATAAAGACACCGAATAAATAGATAAGTAATAGTTTTTACATGGCAAAGATTAATTTTGTTTCATAAAAGTATGGAGGCGAGCTCGTTGAAGCCAAAATTGTGTTTTGCCCTTCACACGCACAATGGCTCAAAAATGGAGTTACAAAAAAAAATTAAATTATTAATTTGTTATTACTCTTCTTGTCATGTTCTCACGCCTGTCTCCCAGGAAATACAACAGACCGACACTTCCTACGAATCTAACTCATCTCGATCTCATCTAAGACGCAAACGTCTTCAAAATTCATTAGCTGCTTTATACTACTTTATTATATTGCTGTTGGTTTTCCAATGAAATAAAAATAAATAAATAAATAATAATAATACATGCTGATAGAAATACTGACAACATTTTAAGATGAATTTATAGCAATATCGCTTTCCGAATATGAGTTTCAATGTTTTAAAGGGAACTTTATCGAACCAAAATGCATCAGACGCAATCCGATTTTAAATAATCCTCACAACATATGTTCTTTTACGTTCAACGAAACGCATACAAGTTATTCATAAAACATAGGTACCGAATTATTCAGAGCTAGTAAAAGCATGAAATCTAAAAGTTTCAGATTTATAACAAGTCCAGATTAAGGGTCATAGAGGCCCTTTTTGGCAGCCAAATCATGAGGCCCGTTTTATTACCATTAAGTTTGAAGTCCTTAAAATCCATTAAGACGTAAGTAACTACATCTCATACACCTATAATATCCCATTTGAGTAGGTATAGTCCATTAATAGTTATTATTAACGCGAAAAGTCGATTCAGGGTGAATTTTGTTAATTTTTAGAACATACTCCATTCCAAATAGCACCGAAATTTTAAGGCAATTTTGAAATAAGAAACAGATATTTGAAACACTATTACTCTCGCTTATTCTTAGAACTGCTTTAGTAACGTACAAGATAATGTCGGATTATATTTCTGATAAATAAATTGTATTTGCTAATCAGAATCGACCAGAAAGCTAAATAGGAATCAGAATATATTTTTATCTTTATATGGATGAAATAAAGTTCAGTTATGTTAAATTCGTTAGATTTTTGTTTAACTTTATAGAGACATTTACAAATTATTATTGAGTATATTATTGTGTTCTCAGGTCGCTAGGCCCTAAGAGTTTCGAGAACCATAGGTCCGATTTCACCTTTCTGCTTAATCCGGCTCTGGTAGTACCTAGGTGCACTTTGTTGGATGAACTCCAAATTGGGTGACAATAATACAGTTAGTGCCCCTGTCGCAAATGGGTCGCTCCTCGTGAAACATTCACGGATTATTCGTCGTTTAGATAACTTTTAAATTTTAAAGTAGACTTTAAAGCAACGGGGTCAGGATTTCATTTTGGTAGCCAACTGTGAAAGATCATGAATTTTAGATGTAAGTAGAATCTGAGAGCGATAAAAAGAAGGATTTCCACTTTATACTATTTGTGGCTTTGTCTTCTTAGCATTTTTTACTAAAGCCGTTTCTTCTTTCACAAACATTCGACAAATTTCGAATACAGGGTGTAACAAAACACTCTAGTAATATTTTTAGGGGTGGTTTAGATGAGACCATTAAACTGAATAACGTTTCCTAATTCACTATGGAGCCAACATCGAATTCGTGAAAAAATTGAGCTGTTTCATACAAAACTGCAGTAGGTTGAAATTAGTTAAGTAACTCTGTAAGCTATAAACTAGTTAAGTAAGAGTGAGCTATGGACAGGCCTATGTTTACCAGCGGACGGTGAGAGGCTGATGATGATAATAAAAGAAACTTGACTCAAATGTATAGGGAACTTTCATTCGACCTTGCCCTCTTAGTGAAAATATAACGAGGGTGTTTTGTAACACCCTGATAAGATAGTTCAGACAAGTATACAGGGTGAAATTGATATCATTAGCATCCTTTTAAACGAAGAGTCTACCCACCAAACTAAATAACTTTTACTATGGGTGCAAACCGATCGGAGCAGATAAAAAATCAACTGTTCCATACTAAACTGCAATCTTGACGCGCGAGTTCGCGGTTCAAATGTATACAACAGCAGATTTCTTTTTTGCTCCGATCGGTTTGCTCCCACAATAAAAGTTGTTCAGTTCGATGGGTAGACTCTTAGTTTAAAGGATGCTAAGGATATCAATTTCACCCTGTAATATAACGATGATATGCTCTGAATCCCACTCACCTCTATTTCCGGAACGTATGATTCACAAATTATATTCTAGGTATAGGTCAAAATAGGCATTGTACACCTGTCGAAATTACACGGCGTGATTTTGGTGACTACATAATTATAATATGCCTACTCGTAGAGGTCGATGGTCGCTACTCATTTTACTGGAAAGTGGTGCCGAAATATCGGCAGTTGTCTCTACTCTCTACAAAGGGTTTCGAAAATGGTAGATTTCTAAAGAACATATGGGTGCGGTTCTTTAGGATTTTAATAAGTCTCACAGTACGGAAATTGCCAAATCACTACGACTGCGTTTGTAATGCGGGGGACTATTATGTGATATCGCTTACAGCGGCGGCGGTCGCTTTACTCGTTTAATTCCATCCATTAGCCACCCGTATCACAGATTACTACATCCGCACAGTCACTCGATCTTTATGAAGCTTTGAAATTAATACGTATTGTGATATACAGAAGGCGAAACACAGCGCCAGTCAAATTTCGAAATTTTTGTATCTTTCGAATTTTCGAGATATGGCAATGGGCTGATCATATCTGACGAACAACTGACAACCGATGGGGAGTCTCAGTTCTAGTAACTACGCATAAAACAACCGCAAAAAAATCTATATTCCTTAATCTCCTCATACGACACCCGCAAAAACATTGGATGGTGAATAAGGCAAGAAAATTAAATCCGAAATAAAATCATGTTTCCAACCAAAAATAAACAGCAATCAAACTAGAAAGTACCAGGGGTGCATAACAAAACAGGAGCAAACAACGTTCAGTTTAGTTAATCAAGGCGTTGCTAATCCAAAGGACTATTTGTACGGGCGGCCGCGACATTAGTCCCGTGTCCCGGGATCGTGGGACAGCCCGGGATTGACCGGCTTTTATCCTGGGAGAAGTTTGCGTGACGGCTGATTAGGAATGTTAGGCGATTATGGACGTTAGTCTGGACTTTTGAACTAATTTATAATGCTCAAGCGGACTATGCTTGACAGTCATTAATTAGCTTCAGAGTTTGACTAGAATAACATAAATTATGTTTCTTTAGTACACATGGAACTCTATAGGTATCAATATGAATACCGGATTATTCAGAGCTAGTAAAAGCATGAAATCTAAAAGTTTTTAGATTTGTCACCAGTCCAAATTAAGGGTCATAGAGGCCCTTTTAGGCAGCCAAATCATGAGGCCCATTTTATTAAATGGCTATGTGAAAAAAATAGGATTCTTCAAAGCGTCATATATCATGAAGTACTAAAAGTAGGAGTATGATTTACGGATATGTGTAAATTGAACATATAATTGAAGTTTTTACAAGAGCCAAAACAAGATGAAGACACATTTTCTCGATAGAAAAACAAGCCAAAGTAGCCTCTATTTTTATTTATAAACGCTTGGAACTGCTAAACGGTGAATAATAGAAACACGAGACTTGATTTAAAAAAAGAGATTGATATTTTACAAATTTTGATTAGAGCAGAATTGAACTTACATAAATAGTACAATCACAATTAAATAAAGTCTTCGATTCAACGGTTACAGGGTGTAAAGGTAAAAGCGTTATAATATCGAATAGGAATGCTTCAGACCATGAAATAAATGAATCTAATCTAATCATCTAATTTAACAACTTTTACTATGGGACCAACATTGAATTCAGAAAAAAAATCATGTTCCATACAAAATCAATAGCGACTCGATCAAAATGTATGAAACAGAATTAAGTTTAAATTAATTATTTAAACTAAATCTACCAGAATTAGATTGTAATTTCAGATTTTTTATTCGCGATTTCAAAGTTAGTCCCATAGTAAAAGTTGTTCAGTTTGATGGTCTGAAACACCCCATAAAGTATGTAACGCATTTAAGTTTCATCCCTGTATAGGTAACTAAAATTTGAGTTGTGGTGAAAGAATCTATATTTCTCGTTGGACATTGTCATTTAGGTACATTAAGAAAATCTTGGATAGTTAATATACCTACAATAGTAGATTACTCACCGAGGGCAGGAAAGTAAGAAAAGTCGTAAGATCTCATGTAATTGTTGGCCGAGGCGAAGCCGAAACATGTGATCTGAGGCTTCCTTATTTACTGCCCGAGGTTAGTACGGCAACTTCGTTTAGCGCAGCGGGACGAAAGATGACGCTTTCCGCCCGGAGGGGTGAAAATTATATTAAATTATAATCTCACATAAACCAAAAAACTGTTTGTTCTACTTTTGTGAAATTGTTTTGGGTTTACATTTAAAAAAGATAAAGCTTTGTGAATGTAAAATTATGAGGTGAACCGTAAAATGAAAGCTTTCCAGCTTTAAAGAATTTCAATATTAAGTAAATACTGAAATGTAAACAATTTTATAACGACTGTTCACAAGAAATGATTTCTAAGTTGTGTTTTATACTCATTAAATCTGTTTTCAGTTCTTGGAGATAGATTCCTTCCAATAAGTACATTAACATTTATATAGAAGTTTTCTTAGAATATCATTTCAACGTCTTATTTCTGCTATTTTTATATGTAACGAGCGTTAACCCGCGACTTCGTCCGCTCAAATTATATACCAGATTTTAAGTCAGATCATAAGCTATCAAACAAAAAAAGTTTCATCAAAATCGGTACAGTACTTTTTGCGTGATGCTCGTTCAAACAAACAAACAAACACCCAAACAAACAGACAGACAAAAAATCCAGAAATTGGTGATATGGAATCAGGGATACCTAAAAACCATATCGTAACTTATTTTTTGTTAATATCTTCAATGTACAGACACACTTTCTGTTACAGTTTTATAATAGTTTAGATTAGGAATACAATACAACAGAGATTTTAGGGGATTTTGAAAAGTTGTGTTTCGAAAAACGATTATGAACCAGAATCATCGAGAACTGCCAAAAGTATACCCATCGGATATCGATCAATGACTGGCTAGTCTGAATTTAGGACTAAAAAATACACAGCATGATTAAAAGCACACGGGGAACACGAAGAGTGTAAATCCGACACACTGAACTACAATACCTACGTCCGGAACACCCTGGTTGAAACACTAATGCTAATTGGCAAATATCTTCACCATGATTCCAAATCACTTTATAACAGTATAGATATTTACAGCAGCTGTTTTGTAAATATTTTCTTTTCTTTACATCTAAATACTTATTATAACAGTGAATCTTGCTGCAATTTCACTCTCAAAAGTTGGTTGGGTAGTTGTAGTAACTTGAAGCTTCTGACCACTATGAGTTCAGTGTGGTTGTCTTGATTTTTGTTTTATTTTCTCTTCAATTTTGTTTTATTCAGAAAATGTTTTTCTTGGGTCTGATTTGTAAATAAATTACACAAACTTTGAGGGTTATATACCAGGGTGTAAACTTAGATGCATTAAGTACTTTATGGGGTGCTTCAGGCGATCAAGTAAAACAACTTTTATCGAAAATAATTTTTTAAATCGCCAAAAAAAGCGCATTTTTTTTCGCGATTCAAATGTTACCTCCGTAGTGAAAGTTGTTCAGTTTGATGGTCTGAAGCAACCTGTCCTGAAGCACCCGATATGTAATGCTACATCTCTATATAAATACATATACATAAATATGTTATGCATTTAATTATACTCCCTGTATAATCTATCTAATCTAAACTATTATAAAACTGTAGCAGAACGTTTGTCTGTACATTGAAGATATTAACAAAAAAAAGTTACGATATGGTTTTTAGGTGTCCCTGATTCCATTTCAATAATTTTTGGATTTTTTGTCTGTCTGTTTGTTTGTGTGTTTGTTTGTTTGTTTGTTTGTTTGAACGAGTATCACGCAAAAACTACTGAACCGATTTTGATGAAATTTTTTTTGTTTGATATCTTATGATCTGACTTAAAATCTGGTATATAATTTGTGCGGACGAAGTCGCGGGTTAACGCTCGTACTATTATAAAACTGTAACATGAAGTTTGTCTGTACATTGAAGATATTAACAAAAAAAAAGTTACGATATGGTTTTTAGGTGTCCCTGATTCCATTTCACCAATTTTTGGATTTTTTGTCTGTCTGTTTGTTTGTGTGTTTGTTTGTTTGTTTGAACGAGTATCACGCAAAAACTACTGAACCGATTTTGATGAAACTTTTTTGTTTGATAGCTTATGATCTGACTTAAAATCTGGTATATAATTTGTGCGGACGAAGTCGCGGGTTAACGCACGTGTAGCAATATTCTTATAATATTTCTAATTTCTGTAACTACCTCCTCAAGTAGATGTGCGTTATATGTTACACTATTACTCAAAATGTTTTCATGAAACCCGACTACGACAACCAAGAAAGCTAGTCCTTATTAAGGCCCCAGGGCACGAAAAGGTTTTAAATATGAGATTGTTTTGTGGCGGCACGCCTTGCGCGCGTCCTTGCATAACAACGCTTAGTTTGCATTTCCCATTTGCATGCACTTAAGTAATGACTAATATGAAATAGTGGGGTAATTGCAGCTAGGTCGCGTGTGGTCTAGGATTAGACTGGAAAATTGTTAGGTAATTTTTGGTTTGGACTGGTGTTTGTCATTTTAATTATAGGCTTGATATTTTGTATGAAATATTCAGACTTCTTAGTCTACAATAGTCTGTCTGGATTCTTGTTATGAAGCACGTTTAGTAAAATAAAATATGCAGTGGATACCCCCACTGCAGTACCCTGCAGGGCCTTGACTCACGAATAAGGATAGAGGGAGGAAATGAGCAAATTCTCAACCATACACTGAAAAAAATGTTTTGTTAATATAACCGAACTTTAGTGACTGCCAAACTGTTTTGTAGCACATAACCAAACGTTTGTATATAAATAGCAAAAAGTTATGCTATTATAACCAAACGTTTGGTTATGTGCTACAAAACAGTTTGGCAGTCACTAAAGTTCGGTTATATTAACAAAACATTTTTTTCAGTGTAGGGGCTTAATGTTGATTGGAGGAGACTAGAAGTTTGTTGGTTAACTTGCTGTCAGAGTATTTTCAAGCGGGCTCGAACTCGAGTCTTGACTTGCCTTAACGAACAGATACCCTAATCAAAAAGCAAACCCCTGGGACTGGGACCAATTGCTAGACGTACCTTGCCAGCGCTAAGCAGTTGCGTAGAGTTTGTTCTATAATCTATAATCACACCAAGGTTGACGCTTGTATGTTTTACCGTTTTTATGATAGAGCGAGAAGAAAAAACGTTGATAAAAACTAGTTTTCTAGTTGATTTGTTCGCAAAACCGATTCTGTGAAAAAATCAACTGTCTAGCTATTATGGTTCAAAAGTTACAACCCTAAATAGGTAGGATATCGGACGGACGGACAGCGTAGGCTTATGAATAAGGTCCCGTTTTCACCCTTTGAGTACGGAACCCTAAAAAGCAGTTTCTTATTTACACAAATGTTAGGTACCTTTGACTACTTATATAGGGACTAGTTACGCGTGTAATTCTACTAACAAACATTTCTGCCACTTTTTGCGGGGGGCGAGGTAACATGAAATCTGCAACTTTGGATTTAGCATAAGCATATGCTCACGACTATATTCCCCGAGGGGGTGTAGTCAGAGATATTCTGAAACCTCAGAACATCCACGTCTCACTAGTACCGAAACTCTGTCCAGTGTGACGGGGAGTGCGCCCGTCTCCACTTCTAATGGACTTTGGATTTTATTCCCCATAACTTTAGATTCTAATTTTGAACGTTAAAAATCATGAAAAGAAGTCTCGTGTGAACCCCAAACGTTCTAAGTTCGTAATTATTGTTTCGCAATTATAGGCTGTCTCGTCTAGTGATAAGGTATAAAATTGAATGTAAATGCACATGATCAATTAATCTTATACCGTGGCAGAGGGGAAATGCTACCGCAAGGCTAGTCCCTATAATAAATAGTCAAAGTTAGGTACGGAAATCATTTGTAAGCCAAGAAAAAACACACGATGCAACATAGCTTGTGTAAGTTGCAAACTACTTGACAAGCCCTATTACGATGCGGCTTTTTATCGCGATCCATTTCAAAGCGTTCAGCCTTAAACAGCGTCTATAAAAATGATATCATCATCATACTAATCGTGTCACTTATCTAACAAAGAATGAGTAATGTTTTGTCACCTTTCCATTCATTGAACGACGTTGCGAAACAATTTTTTATTTGGTTTATAAGTACGAAATTCTATGCTATTATACAGGATGTAAGTGACAGCCTAGCAAATACTGAAACGGTGAACTCAGACCATCAAACTGAACAACCTTCACTATGGAGGCTACCTCAGGAGACGCGAAAAAAAATCTGCTGTCCCATACATTTGAGTCGGGTAAGTACCCACAGCAGTTTTGTATGGGACAGCTGATTTTTTTCGCGTCTCCTGAGGTAGGCTCCATAGTGAAAGTTGTTCAGTTTGATGGTCTGAGTTCACAGTTTCAGTATTTGCTAGGCTGTGTAAGCATCGCTTTATTATTAGCAACTATAACTATCTACTGACAAAGAGGAAAACACTGAAAAAAGGGTTTTTACTTACAACTTTAACAACAACAACTTAACAAACTTTAGTGATATCCAAACTGTTTTGTGGCATAATTAATAATAATCATTTATTTCATTAAAAAAAAAAAAAAAAAAAAAAGTTAATGTGTGTGTGTATTATGTTTATATTTAAAAATATTTATATTATTTTTTTATTTATTTCATTTAATAACCATATGTTTGATTATGTGCTACAAAACATTTTGGAAGTCACAAAACTTTGGCTATATTGAACAAAACTTTTTTTTTTCAGTGAAGTACGTAATTTAGAATTTTTAGATGTCCCAAATTAAACATTGAAATGTTATTCATGTAGTGACCAGAAAACGAATTGAGAGCCAGACGTTTTTTATTTCAAGCAAAAACAATATTTTTTGTAAGAAAAAGCATGTGTTTTGTTTCTGTTTGTAACTTTAAAATATAAGCGCGAAAAAAAATTTGCTGTCCCATACATTTAGGTCGAGTAGGTTTGTATGGAACAGCTGATTTTTTTTCGCGATATCGATATTGGTCCCATAGAGAAAGTTGTTCAGTTTGATTGTCTGATCATCCCCTTAAAATAGTTTCAGCTAATTTTGTTAGACCTTATTTATAACATCAAAATAAAAATGTATCTTGTTACAATCTTGCAAAAACATGAAATATGACATGATCACTTTATTAGTCTTATTACTTTGGAAGTATAACACCCTCCGTAATTATTTAGAGGATGTAATAAACCATTACTCGGTACAAGACGTTTCACGTACTCTACTGCGGTTGTGTCCCTGATACAGCCTAACCTATTTTTTTAATAATGTCGCAGCAAAATTGTGGATTGCAATAGTAGGTATATCCGGTGGACTGACAATCTAAACCAAAGTCCAGCAGTCCGATATTTTGCAAATAAATAAACATTTACATTATGTGTCTTTTTATCCGTACTTTATAGAGTACGTTAGCCATTTAATAAGATAGTTACAAGAATCAAGATATTCCCACGCCTGCCTTAGTACGGTGGAAGTAAAAAGTCGTTTCAATCAGATGGTGTGTCATCCGTTCACTTTTTGTTTGACTCTACACCGGTACGAGTATGTCAGGCAAATCTCGACATTGCCATATTCGACTACCCAGGTATATCTTATGAAGATTAAACGTTTATTTGTTTACAATTTATATCAATCACACAGACAATATATCCGGTAACATAAGTAAGATTTTTGCTAATATAAGTTCTAACAAAATTAGCTGAAACTATTTTAAGGGGATGATCAGACCACCAAACTGAACAACTTTCTCTATAGGACCAATATCGAAATCGCGAAAAAAAAATCATACAAAACTGCAAATCATAACTTGACTCAAATGTATGGGACAGCTGATTTATTTTTTCGCGATTTCGATATTGGTCCCATACAGAAAGTTGTTAAGTTTGATGGTCTGATAATCCCCTTAATATAGTTTTAGCTAATTTCGTTAGACCTTATATAGGTACAGATTCGTCGTATCTTCGGTACGTCGTCGGCGATACATGTTCGGTATCGGTTCGGTAGGTACCTTTACAATGCGTTGAAATTGAAAAAATCGAATGTTTGTACAAAAGAATTGCCACAGTTTACCTACAGAAAAATAAAAACCGTTTTGACGCCTTGTCGACGCGCGACTTCTTAAGAGCTATCTCGCTATTTCATTTATTCATTATAGACAAAAATACATCATATACATATCGTCAAATATTGATAAAGACTGTCATAGATAAACGTTTTTATATTTAGCCATTGCAATAGCATAGAATGACCAGAGAAGTCTGAGCCAGGATTAACTATTCCATGCTTTATGCACTTTGGTATTACTGAACACGCATCAGCTGGGGTTTGACCTAGCGTACCCTTGATGACTTATAGAACCGGTCAGTTTCACAATTCCTTATATCCTTTATCAGTCAAAGGCAAGTTCACAAATTGTTCTCCTTAAACATAATAAATAAAATAACTTCTCACCTCGCCAGTACTTGATAAACGTGATGAATCGGAATCTTTTGTTCACCGACTGCGTATTACCTATAAGGTCTCTTGATAATTACATATTAGGTGTGCTGTGTTAGAACTTGTTTCTGATAATTAACATATAGGTAGTTAGTGCATTGTTTATGTTGATCATGATGTCATATTGCATGGCTTTTTATGTGATTATAATAATCTGTGGTTTATTATTCTTGTTGTTCGAAGTATTGGAAGTTGTGTTGGACCTAGAATATATTAAGTTAAAAAAAATTAAAAACATCAAAAACTACATTAAATTAAATTAAAAATTTTAATTTTTGTCGTGTAGACTTTGATACGTTTTCGGAATGAAAAGAATCTATCTATTTCTAGTCTATTTACTTATTTTCTCACACTACAAGTTACATTTCTGTCTTTCACTGTAATTGATTCTGCATACCATAGCATATTCTCACGACTATATTCCCCGAGGGGATGAGGGGGTAGTCAGAGATATTCTGAAACCTTAGAACATCTGCGTTTCACTGAGTAATACCGAAACTCTGTCCAGTGTGACGGGGAGAGTGCCCGTCGCCATTTGTAATGGACAGTCAAATGGGTACAATTCATGCCTTGAAATTTAAACATGCAGGTTTCCTCACAATGTTGATGTAATTGATTCTGTAAGGTAAATAAATAATACCTACATGAACACGTTACTCTAACCAGAGTACAATAATTAGTACCGTAAATCTAGCTAATAGGAGTTTCTTTACCAATTGACAGAAAAATATCGTAATGTTGATATAAATCATTTAGTTCGTGCAATGATGTCATCTTTATTATGCGCATTACCGTATTCTTTATCATTATTTCTTATTCTTATATAGTTTATTTATTACTTATTATGTTCTTCGTTTTAATCTATTTGCATTTAAATACATTAACAGACGGACCGACTGACTCATCCGTCTGCAAGCTCAAACCCACATAAGGCGTAGAAGCACAGAATTTTTGGATTTTAGGAGCGGCTACCTTCACATAAATTATTTTGCCTGGGAAGGAATTTTTCCTAATTCTTCACAAAGCTTTCCACATTTTACGCAAATAAACTAGACTGTTGTGAATCTACTAGCATGTTCTTTGCTTTGAATCACAGGTTGGTTAAAAATGCACCAAAGTTATTGAGTCTTACTCCGAAAGGATCGTAATTTAATGAATGTAATCATTGCTTTATAGGATTCAATTGCAGGTCAAAGTACCTATACCCTTTGTATGAATAGAGCTATACCATAAGATTATTAAAATGTGTTTGACTGTCCGTATTTCTGTCAGTATTTCAGGGCTAAACTAATTTGGATTAAATTTTGGATAGTAATACCTTGAACCCTAAAAAGGGACATCTGAATATGAGTCCTTCAATCTCTCTTATCTCGTAGGCGTAAAAAATCATGTAGCGGATTGGTGGCCATTTTATTTAAAATCGTGAAGCTATCGAAGCTATGAGCTTTTTAAGCTGTATTACATAAGTTACATGATATCTTATACACTCACATAATAATATCTCACCATCTCAACGCCTCAAGAAAACTTCAATAGCGCGATTCAGCACGTCCACAACAAAGTAACGCCGATCGCGATAAACCAACAATGTTTGTTTTTACCGCCACCTCGTGACTGACGTCGCGTCGATTGAATATTCGATAATATCCGGTGAATATCGCGCTAACTCCGAATATAAGCCGGTGAGTCGCGTTGTCCGATGCATAATGGACGAGGCGAACGACAAATTCGGATTACGTTCTGCCGATTCGACGTTTCGGTTCCACCGCAGGGATTTAGTCGGTCTATACTCGTATTTGCTTTCGGTGTGTGGTGCATGCGTTTAGGGCTTTCGTTCTAAAATTGATTTAGAGCTGCCTATACATACATTATCGTAGGTGGCGCGCTGCGGAGAGGTATGGCCACTTCATCATGAGGGTGCAGGTTGGAATCAGCACGGACGTCATGCCATATACAAATGGGCTTTTCTAACTTATATGTGACGTAATACCGACTGATCTTAAATGGTGAAAGAAAACCTCGTGAGGAAATCTGCATACGCTGAAGAAGAAATTCTGATGCGCATTGGGCACGCGTGATGGACTGTTGCCCATACATACACCCTCCCTAAAGCCTGTGCCCTGCAGTGGGATGTATATAGGCTGATGATGATGATGATACATACATAAAGGGTGTGGACATATACTTTGTTCAACGTTGATACTATAAAATTACCTACAAGTTAACTTTAAGTAAGTTTAGATTTCAGGATATTAGTGACCGAATGATTTTATCTCTTGGTCAGCTCATATCAAACTAGACATACGTCACAGAACAAAAACATCTTAAAGTTACGGAATTTATGGTAAAAACTCTCTTGTGTCTTTAACATTTATAAGACCTTTGAGTATTCTCCCGATCAACAATATCATCATATTTACCAAACTATTTTTATTGTTACAGATTCAGCGGGGATGATAATCTTGTTTACCAACAGGCATCTTTCCTGGTAAGTACGATATGTATATGTATGAAAACTTTAATAATCATTAACTCGACGAAATTACATGCTATCAAGCTACTTCATAGAAGATGACCTGGAAATTTTTACAAGGAAGGAAATTCAGATCAGTCGTAAAATATTGGCGGCGACAAATATAACTGTTAGGCCCTATAAGTTACCCAAATATTGAAATAGGTCCTTAAAAAGTCATTGCCAGAAGTTATGCCTCTCCCAATATGCCACCCTCACCTTTAAAACCGAACTCCAGCTTTCAGCATTCAGTCATTATCAGAAACTCTTCGCAAATCATTGCTCCGTCTAACCAGCGAACAATCCATACTACGGTTGCATCAACAGACCACACTGGAAGGGGACTACATTTGAACCAAGTCCATAGTATCTCCCGACTGACAAAGGCTCAGTAAAAAAACTAGAATATTCTCAGTATTCTCTCAATATCTCAATTTTATGTGCAACGACCTACACCATACAATTTGACGTTTATCGACTAGTCTCTTCGCTCCAGCCGTCTTATGTAGAGCAGGTCAAAGGGTGCACAACGTTACCTACCGAACTCGAATCTTCGATGCACATAAAACGATAGTCGCGACATTTCTCGTTATCTCGCGTGGCGTTCGGCGCAAACGATTCGGAAAATCGAACGTACGGTGCCGCCCGTGTCGGCTTCCATTACCGGTATTAGAGTATTCGAACGTTCGCCTGGTGATCGCTATCGCTTTTGCACCCTCCACCAGTCGCTGGCCCTAAGATAGATTTGCTTGGCTTCTAACGTATTAGAGATCCTAGAAGTTGCAGGATGCATGCTTCGTTGGTGTGGTTTATACAGGTAGAACGTGCTCTGTGTAAGTTTAATTGTGATTTTGAATCAATGTGGAAACAAAGTTCAGTTTGAAGCAAACATTTGGCAAGTAACGTATAGCAGTGAGAGCACAGGATTCTCAAGCAAATGGGTTCCAAGACTTCCAAGAAAATTAAGCTTCAGCAGAACCGTGTTTCGGTTAATGTTACACTTATGAAACTTATAGTTTCAGCAGTATCTAGTAATTTTCCTAGGGGTGGGGTAAAATGAATGCTAAAATGAATTCAACTTTAAAAATCTGGAAGTTTAATACAGGGTTCAAATAAATATGCTGCCGGTTTTTTGGGATAAGACTATCAAACTGAACAACTTTTTTAACAAAGACAAATGGCGATAAAAATCAAGTGTTCATATAAAACTGCGATCCTACTCGAGCACAATATATTCAGTAGATTTTATGATAGATTTGTGTGCAAAAATATTCACGAGCTTTTAGTAATTAGGTATGTCATATCTGGGCAGTGTCAATGGTATGATAGGAAGAGTTGATTTTAAGATATGAACACGAGATAGGAGTGGCCAAAGGACAGTAGGCAGAAGTGGTCCAAGAGCCTCCTGTTATATAGAACATTTTTTTATATGCGGCACCAATATCTCTTCGAGAGAAAAACATATGCAGGATGTTTGGTTTCGCGGTTTTTCATACTAATTTTAGCATTTAGCCGCTATTTACATCTGTTGCTGTCTGTTGCTGGTGGAACCTACTATAGGTTAAAATAACCTACTATTTTCCGGCATATTATCGAACCAATAAATATGTAAAATCAAAATGGTTTTGAGTGAATTCACTCCAGCAATAAGCCAGGTAGGCTCGATGAGCTTTCAATACGCACGAGTACCTTCTAAAACCATCCTTTGATCTCCCTTTGTAAAACGAACAATTTCAACCAAAATAATACTACAAATTCATTGAAGCATCAATAACGTACGGCGAGTATTTCACGAAATTTAATAAAAACGATATTTCAAAAGCAGCCGATTATTGAGGCTTTCATCCAGCGGGTTTGGCTCCACCAAATTTAACTCAATAATTTATGGTCGAGATATCAAAAACAAAGCCCCCAACGTAACATGCCGATGCGTTATTCCGCCCGGAAACATTTTTGATGCACAACGAATTCCATCAGGAAACGGACGACTATAGGAAAAGAATCCGGCCACGACATGTGGGGAGGTCCCCTAAATGAGTTACGGTACAATATATAAAGGGGCCAATACTTATATGAATCAAGGAAACAATTGTAGTGCGAAGTAAATTCATTTATGTCGTATTTTCGTACGGCGTTTTGTCAACATCTTCTTTGTTATTGTTTGACTGTATTGTGTTTCTACCAAATAAAATAATTGTTCCTGTTCATTCGTGGCTAATGTATATAATATACATTTAAGTATCTTACGACAATCGATTCTGATCGGTAGGCTTACCACGAGTTGACACTGTAGTTACGTTGCACATTTTGTATGTGAACATCAGTTCTCAAAGTAAACACTAGGAGCGCCTCTGTACGAAATTCAATACGAAAATGGGAGTAAAACTACTGTAGTATACTACAGTGGAAACTCATGGTAGGCCTATAGAGCTCATCTTTTGGCCTGGTTTCGTCCCCTGGCTTGAGGAAAACAATGAGGAAAGGGAACGATCAGGGAGGTTCTGATGATTACAGTGCCAGAAATACTCAAGGCTTATGTTTTCATTTTATTGTAGAAACTGTACTTTCTGTTTTGCATGTTGGTTTAGTAAGTTCCATAATCTATACAGTTGAATATAACTCGAGAACGTTCTAGTCAAATTCCAACACGTATGAGTTCTTTCTTACACATTACTTGCAGTAACAACCTTTTAATCAAAGCTCTCGTTTTTTTTCGACAAATCAATCAGTATAAATTCTCACCAGTTTAATTACCTTCTGTTGATTTCCATTTACGAACGCGTGACATTTTTAAGTAACAACTCGGAATGCTATGCCGTGACAACGTCCGCGAACTTTTTACCAACTTCCAATTGACGTTTGACATTTCGAATCAAGATCGAAAACTCGATTCGAATCGAATAAAAACTCGAAACGATTTCTCGTTACGTCCTGCGAACAATTTATTATTACATAATTCAATCTGATTGATTGTAAATTTTTCTTCACACGGTCGTGTTTACAACTCACTACGCCTTTTATCGGCTGCAAAAAATCGATTTACTACCCGATATGCTTGTTCGTTTTAATTGAAATAATGTCTTTCTTTATTGGGAAATATTTTTTACTATCTTCCTTGATTAAATCATTGTTATAGTTGATATAATAAAGCTCAGACGTAGCAGCAACACAGGTGCACTTAAAAACGCACCATAACAACTAAAACATAAAGTTTGCAATACATTGGTCCCATGTGCACGACAATGGTATTTACATCTGGCTGGGTACACTCGAAATTCAAACTAATACTACCTTATTTTTATGCTCGACCGTAGTACCAAAAGAATTGGGTACTCTAGTGTGAAATGGCACCACATTGTACACTTTCGAACTCTTGCATTGTCACGTAGACCGGGTACCAATTTCTGACCAGCTACTACGAGTTTGTGAGATTTGGGTGAGATTCGATCGAGTTAGGTGACCAGTCATAAGCCAATAAGTGTAGTGAAAAGTAGGAAAAAAGGTCCCAACATTCCTGACACAAAGTGCCAATTGACTCGTGATGATATTTCGAATATGGTGATAAAAGCAAGACAGATTTGATTTGACAAGACTCAAAAATACTCTACAATAAGTTTAGTCTCTATTAAATTATGGGGAAGTACTGCTACTGAAAAATTACCACCAACTAAGGGTGCCCTTGCACTGTATTCAAGAAATCACGGAAACTCCAGAAACATGGATTTTGACATTTCGATCTGAGAGAGACTTACGGATGTGACTTTTAAAATCGATACTGTTTTCAATGATTCGTGTATTCTCGAATTCAAATATACAAAAGCAAAAGCATAAAACTGTAGAAATACTGCCTTCCTTTCGAGAAATCCAAATAGGGGTAATCAAGTCCCAAGTCAGCTCACGTGCTTCCAACTTCTTTCGTGTTCGTATCACCCCCTCGAAAGTTACTTCTGAAGTATTGGAGCATTGTACGACACTAACCAAGCACCGTTAAATGCTATTTGTGTGGACACTTTACCGTTCTACGCTTTTGGAATCGAGAAGAGCATTATTACTTAAAAATGAAGTTAAGATACGAGCGTTGTGTAACTTAACAAGGTTTGCTGATCGATCTGTTGATCTGACCGTCAGGAATCTGCTCTTCGGCAGAGAATTTGAGCAGAAATAGATCATCATCATCACCATTAGCTTCCCATCCCACGAATTTTCATTACCTACCAGTTGCGAAAATTATTTCTTGTATTCTGTACTTAGCTGTCTTCTATCTCTTCTATCGACTTTTGGAGTAACTAGAGGACTCCAAAGTAGGAATTATAAATAGCTTCAGGGTCGAAAAAAATTAGGAAGTTGCATTTTCTGAAACAACGTGGCATGTTTCTCCATCCTGGAACCTTCAATATGCTAAGGGAGAGAATCAATATGCATAAAGGCGATAGTTCGTAGTTGTAGAAACGTTTCTAAGTACCCCAGAATTGCCCTAAGGGATAATGGTCGTGAGTTATAGGAATTAAAAAGAGGAGAAAAAAGATCTATAGGAATTATATCAGACCGTCTTGCTTTAAATAACCGTGACTTTGTTTGCTTGAATTATCTGCAACAAATTAAAAAGTTTTTCAATTAATTAGGATTGAGACAAATACCGAAAAGCTTTTCTTTCCTTTTTATATTTTATGTTTTTGTTTCATACAAAACAAAATAGAAAGTTGTTGTTAGTTTTTCAATAAACCAAGTCCCAATAAACACAAAGAAAACTAAACAATTACCTACCAATGATTTATTACAATAGTCAATAAGGCACGCTCATTACCCACTGTTAACGAATGTCTGGCGTAATAACACGGAAGAGTAATAGTATGATTAATATATGCGATGACGTCTGCTCTCCTCGAGAATCTAATGAAGAATGCCTCTCCCCGCGCCGCAACTAGCCTTATATACTCCCCCCTCCACCACGCGTGATTGATGACGTGGTCGCGACATCACAGCTATCCTGCAGCTCGTTCGAGTGATGTGGGTGCGATCCTTAACGTAATTACATAGGTCAAATGTATGGGACGAAAACTGAGCGATTAACTGTTGATCGGAGAAGACATTTATCACCAGGTTTGTGGACTGTCAGTTGAGCTTTTGTAAAGGTTTAAGAATCCCTGGAGCCTGGAGCAGACTCGAAGAGGTTGATTATAGATGTTTTTAAAGTGCTTCATTGAAGATCAGACTAAACTTCTGTGATCAATTTATACGTAAATCAAATGGATTAAGCTAATGCTTTAGTTTTAAGATATTACTAAACTTTAATCAATTTCAAATGTAAATCAAATTGAATAATCGAAAGCTTTAGTTCGTTAATCCAATACTGAACAGTAATATTGTTATTTATAGTACCTACAATTTGGTACCTATAGGTACAGGGTGTAACAAAACACACTAGTAAATATTTCAAGGGGTGGTTAAGACCATCAATCTGAACAACGGACACTATAGAGCCAACATAGAAAAAAAAACTGCTGTTTCATACAAAACTGCAGTACCTTCTCGACTCAAATGTATGGGACAGCTGATTTTGAAAATTTCGAGTCGATGTTGGTTACCATATCCTCAATATCACCTATATTTTAGATATTACGATGTTTACTATTTAGTTTTAATCTAAAATCTTTAAATATAATTATTACAACTAGGTAAATTTTCCATTCAAAATATTTGCACCTAAATTATTAAGCCAAAATTTTAACACGCCAGGAAACAGAAGCAAGCTCAAAATAAATTATTCCTCCATCTTAAACCTAATGGCTCATCAGCGAAAATTCTAAAGCTAAACACCCAGCACGTTAACAAAAGCGCACCATTATCTGCCGAACGTCCTCCCCTTGTCATTTTGATTAATAAGTGCCTGTGACATTTTAATTAACCCGGCTAAAAGTCGGGGCAACGATACCTCTTTGTTTTCCTCACTGAATGGCGGCGCGGCGCTCAAATGCCGGGCGTGTTGTTGTACGCGATTTTGTAATGTTTTAAGCAGTATATTTACTTCGTTTTATATATTATTTATGGGTACTAAAGTCTCGAGTGACCATAATCGTAATATTATTTAAGGAACGTATTAATAAACTATACACAAGCGAGGAGCTCGCACTTTCTAAAGTGACGCATCCGATGCTGCCGCTACTTATTAGAGGTTTATAAAGATTAAAGTATAGTAAGCAGCGGCTATAGTATAGCCGCTAAAGGCGTCCTCTCGCGAATAAAAGTGATCGAGGGTGGTTCATACTATTTCACGCAGGCTCAGTGCGGTTTGGTGAAGGCAAGTTATCGCTTAGTAAAATTTGCAGTGAGAGAAGCTTTATCGTGCCTTTAACCTTAACGTATAAGGTACATAGCCATCGAACTAATCAATCTGGGACCAACTGCTTAAATTTCGAACCACGAAGGTGCTTAAGATGGCATACTACTAAAACGGTCACCGATCCAAAGACTGACCGAACATGGTGCTGCTTAACTTCGTGATCGTTTCGTTTCCGAACGAAAACCGAACCTGAACCGAAACTCCACTACTACGCGAAGGACCTCCTTCTCTATTATTAGAACCCAAAGGAACTATATTAGCGAAAATATGTGTCGGTACCTATTCACTCTCCTAAGGCATCAAAGGCTTTCAAGTTATTTCTGATCCCATATTACAATAACATCTACTACATATTTCGCTAATAATATATTCGCAAAGCCGCTTTGAAAGCAGATTCACTTAAGCATTATCACCATGCTTTCAAAAGCTTAGAACTGAATATATTAATGTTAATTCATAAGTAGGTATGTATTGTTTGTTTAGGGACCTAATAACGTATGTTGATTAAAAAAACATTTTAATCTACTTAACATACCTCGACTCTAAATTGAATGTAGAAGAGCTAGAAGACTAAAATGCAGAAATGTTTAAATCCTGTTTCAGTACAGATATTTCTAATTTTATTAGTCGTAAAATTCTTCACATTGTTTCGATTATGTTAGTCATATAAGTGTATTGACTTGACCTTTCCAGTGATATGATACCTAACTTAATATCTTGATCTCTGGGTGTCGTGACAGAAAGACCGCACTGAAAAAAATGTTTGTTAAATATAACCGAACTTCAGTGACTTCCAAACTGTTTTGTAGCACATAAACAAACGTTTGGTTATAAATAGCATAACTTTTTGCTATTTATATACAAACGCTTAGTAATGTGCTACAAAACAGTTTGGAAGTCACTAAAGTTCGGTTATATTTAACAAAACATTTTTTTCAGTGCGACTGGCGACACAGGTAGTCAGCGACCCAACTTGTGGACAATCGGTCGAGAATGAAGCGGCTTTTCTACTTATATCACAAACACATAATTACATAAACAAACTTACGAGTCCAATCCCTATCGGGGTAGTAAGAAGCTTTAATACAACTTCCAACTTACTTTAGAAGCATATGTGGCTTTAAAAGCTGTAATAACGTGTCAAGCGCTGATACGGGGCTAGACTTTCGCCATCAGAATTCCACAAATACGCGAAAATAAACATTTACTAAAAGTTTTGAAGTATTTTCGAAATTGCATGTTTACAGCAGAGCATGTTTCAAAAGATGGATGGTAGCTATAGCAAGGATTCTGACCACCCCGTAAGAGGCGAGTTTATGTATTTAAAAGTCTGTAAAACATTCTTCTTCTTACAACAACGGGTACAACAATTTAAATATCTCGGTCACCTGGTTTCAGCCGTCCTCAAGGACAATGCTGACTTGGAAAGGGAACGAAAGGCTTTATCGGTGAGAGCGAATATGATCGCCCGCAGGTTTGCAAGATGTACGTTAGAAGTTAAAAAAACTCTTTTTATTGCCTTCTGTGCGTCATTTTACACGTGCAGTCTGTGGGCGACATATTCTAAGAAATCTTATGGAGCCCTTCGTATCCAGTATAACAACGCATTCAGGGTGCTGATGGGGCTGCCCCGGTACTGCAGCGCCTCGGGAATGTTCGCGGCGGCGCACGTCGACTGTTTCTACACGACTATGTGCAAGCGCACCGCCTCCCTGGTGCGCAGAGCGCACTGGACTGTCCCTACATTACGCAGTGTAACAACCTACATGTTAATACTTACACTTAGTTTTAAGATATTGTTACTAACACGCTATGAGTCCCATGTTGCTCGAAATAAATTTTTTTTTTCGCGTCAATGCCAGCTATTTAGCGTCTCTGATAGCATTAGGTGTGGCTGTGTACATGAAATAAAAAAACCGTCTATTACTAGCTTTTAAGACGGCACTAAGTAGAAATTACGTAAGAATGTACGTAGAATACGCGAGTACACTATTGTGCGTTTATGTTTAGACTTGGGACATAAATAAGAAAGTTAATTTTCCCGGGGAAAATATTAAAAACGGCGCGGTACGTCGGTCGTTAGTGTTGTAGCCACGCACGATTTTACTTGTAATTTACATTTTAACTGCTGCCGAGGTCATTTTGCTCTTTTCTGCTAGAGTTTTATGTTAGCCTCTGACATAGTTTTGAATTTTTTCTAAATTAAACTGAATTGAGAGGGAAACTAATGGGTTCCGGACTGAAAAATAACACTCTAAAATCTGATGAAGATTACTTTTATTCGATTTTGACGGCTCGGTAGCACAGTCTGTAGTGAACCTGCCTACTGTGCCGAGGGTCGCGGGTTCGAATCCCGTAAGGGACAAATATTTATATGATGAATATGAATATTTGTATCCGAGTCATGGATGTTTGTATCTATATATGTATTCTATATCGTTGTCTAGTCATCATAATACAAGTCCAGGTACTTTACATGGGACTAGATGATTTGTGTGACAATGTCCAAGATATATATTAATATTATATATTATTTTCATCCCAGTACTCGTACATACTTACATAAGTAATCACATTATGTCGTATCAAATTTTCTTACGACTGATTTTCCTATCGGGGTTCTCAGAAAGTTTGTTATATCTACTAATACTTACCTAATCTACAGGATGATTTTATTTATTAATCCTCTTTTAATGAATAAATGAAATGTGCATTTTACTTAGATTTTTGACAGATTTTTTTCCTTTAAATCGGAAATGCATATTTCAGGCAGTAACTTCGATTTTAACCGTTCATTTATGTCTTTGATGACCATTCCAAATGCTGCTCAACTATGATTTAAGTTTTAATACCATGTTCGTGAGTAACTAATCTTGAATTAAACATTTTAACAGGATCTTACCGCTTTTTGGTATTTGGTTCTAGATTAAATAATTACCAATTAACTCGTTAACGGTTTAACTAATTTTGTTAGTATATCAAATTCCCTTTGAGCAAATCAAAGCCAATCGTGAAACAAAAACTATATTTATAATTAACATATTTATTCCCCTTATTTCTAGGTAATTTTAATTATTCTAACTGTATACTTGTACTTAAATATCGAACATTATAATCGGCATGTTAAACTTAACTGATCAGTAATTAAGGCAGGTGAACATCAGTAACCTTTAAAAGTTACGATATGAAAACTTGAAAGGTATACGCGTTCTTTCAACTTTAACATTTTGCTTCTTTATTTATTCTTTTCAGCATGTAGGCGTGTTTCTGACACGGTAATTATTACATGTCTGCTACTGTCATAAGTTCATAACCATAAGCTACTATATCGTTTAGTAAAAACTTTTCCCCATAACATAAGGTTAAAGATCATAAGTAAAAAGCAGAATAAAAATTGACTACCTAAAACAAGTTAATTACAGAAAAAAAATTACTGAAATAAAAAAAAACTGTCAAAGTCAAATAAAATAAAATATTTAAAACATTTTTTTCATTGATTATCTCATTTTTTATTTTGACACTTTATTGTACACACGGAAATACAAATTCGTAAAAAAATTTACGACTTTTCATATAAAATCAGTTTATTGCATTAAGTACCTATGAAAAGTCTTTTTTTTTCAAGTTTCCGATAACTACCTATCTAAAGAAAATGTTCAGTATCATAGGTACAATCACACCTTCATCATCATCTCAGCCGATGGACGGCCACTGCTGGACATAGGCCTCCCCCAAGGATCGCCATAACGACCGGTCCTGCGCTGCCCTCATCCAACGGGTTCCCGCCTCCTTCACCAGGTCGTCGGTCCACCGTGTGGGGGGTCTACCCAAGCTGCGCTTTCCGGTACGCGGTCGCCACCTCACCTCGCCATGCAACTGCTTACCCTAACACCCTGGATTAAAAATCAAAATTATATCAAGCCAAAGAACTTATGAGTGGCGTGTTTTGCTGTCAATGGCCAAGAAAAGACCCACCGTGGTCTCCGAGCCAGCACAGTAAATAAAAGAACTGAGTCACCCTACTAAATTAGTAATTGGCATCAGCAATACCATTCGATTAAATCGAAGCCAAAACCAAATTAAAATTGACATTATTGAGCTAAAGACTAAACTAAAAACCACCCATCAAGATTAAACTCTACGCTTTTTCAAATAGACTACTTTCTGTGTTAATCAAACGTCAATTTTATCTTCATCGAGCTAATTCGCATTCGATTTGTCACACACCTGCCTTATACAGCATGCATGTGTTTAATCCTTATTACATGGAGATAGGGTTCGTTTTCAAATAGATAGCATTTCAGTTAAAATTGTCGCCAGATTGCGATTTAATGACAGCACAGAACGAGTCTGGCCAGACGGTAAAAAATCGTCGAGCCTGCTGCGGTGATGTCATACTTATACCTACCTACTATATAGAGATAAAATATACCTAAATGAATGGGTTTCAGATGTTTAAATAACAATAGTGTATTTGACAGCATGTAAAATATAGGATCTATTGATATTATCCGTATTGAATATGAATATTTTGGAAACCAACTATTTAGTCAGTTAAGAAAAATGCTGGATATTTTAAGAGAAAATCCACATAGAAAATATTTTTTTGTCAACTTGATCGTAAACGACTGTGATGCCGAATGGTTGATGACGTCAACTGCATGTAGACAGTTTCGTGTAGAGTGACGTCACACTGACATCACCTGTATATAAGGTCTACCAAAATTAGGTGAAACTATTTTAAGGGGATGATCAGACGATCAAACTGAACAACTTTCTCTATGGGACCAATATTGAAATCGAGAAAAAAAAACAGCTGTTCCCATAGAGAAAGTTTGTTTGAGAGGTTTGATCATCCCCTTAGTAATAGTTTCACCTAATTCAAGAAATTTTTGTCTTCGTTTTTTCTTGCACTACATGTAATGGAACGTAAAATATAAATTTTCTATAGAGTCCTCAGACATCAGTGATATGATTAACGTAGAACAGCTTTTAAAAACCTGTCAAATGCCCTATTGACGATACATAGAAATAGATAATTCTTTCTTCCCTTGTCTCCCCCGTGGGGGCCGTAAGCGATTAGGAATAGGTTTGTTTTGCCATGTTTTTGTGGAAGAAAGGTTCATCAATCATCATATCAGCCGATAGACGTCCACTGCTGGACATAGGCCTCCCCCAAAATGGGGGGATTTGCCATAATCGCCACGCTTGGCAGGCGGGTTGGCGATGGCAGTTGGATTGAATGTGTGTACTCAGAGGATGCTGCTGCCCATCCTCCGGTAGATCCCTTAGTCGCCTTTCCAACACCCACGGGAGGAAATGGGATGGTGCTATTCTTAGCCGACACCACACGGACATACTTAGTATGCAGGTCCCATTCTCTGAATAAGTTTTCACGAAGTCCTCACAATGTTTTCCTACACCTCTGGTCTGTTTTATCACGCACGTACGAGATAATTTGAACCAAAACTTATCTTCTGTTTTTGTATGTATTTTAGATTTCCTTTACGATTAACGCACCCGTTTGGTACACAATCCGCACGTACCTAATGATGTTAAAAAATAAAACCATTTTTACTATTGATAATACTAAATCATTCGACATCTTACATAACTTCGTTACTACACTAAAATTAAGTCATAAACAAAAGTTGAACTTTGTTTCATCCAACCATAAATAAAAGCATATAATAATAAGCACTGAAAACAGATAAACTACCACTTCAATAGTATAGTCACACGAACGGCTATAAACAAAACGAAACGAGACAAACTCACATAATTCACTATGAATTGTGATCATTAAACACGCAAGCGAATAGTCTACTAGTCGATGCATAGAATCGAATCAAGATGTGAATCAGTTATAATCCCAGTCGATGATGTCATTTTCCGACAGGTGGGCCGGAGCTACTTGAATTTAAATTTGGAATTGGAATTCTAAAATTCGTTTTTCAAATCCAATTGTCTTGTTTCCTTTTAAGGGATTGTAACAAAAACTGACATTTGTTTTTTAAAGCCAACCGGTTCGAATGTGTTCGTCTTATTCGTACTTTAAATAAAAACAAATCTTTTCGAGAGAGAAATTGGAGTTAGCAATAAACTTTACTTTTCCAAGACATAAAAGTTCTAAAGGTTTTATAAAATTTGGACTTCGTTATTACAAGCTAACTGATTACATTGTATTCAAATGATACTGGACTGATATTTCGTAGATTTCGTAATTGATTTTCATTATGTATTTCACACATAATAGTTCAATGTATAGAACTAACACCACAAACAAACTTCATGCGCCATATGAGGGTACGACGAGTGCAGGCGGGTGAAAGAAATAGCGATAGCTATAATAGTATATAAGGTCAATAAATCACGAAAAAAAATCAGCTGTCCCATACGAAACTGCCAACCTAACTCGACCCAAATGAATTGCACAGCAGATTTTTTTCGCGATTTCGTTATTGGTCCCATAGAGAAAGTTGTTCAGTTTGATGGTCTGATACTCCCCTTAAAATTGTTTCAGCTAATTTTGTTAGACCTTATATACTAAGAAAGTCTGGCGATTTCACCACAAGGAATGGGATAGCGTTGTGACGTTTAGTGATATTTCCAGTACTTACGTACGTAACGTAGTACCTATATTCAATATATTGACTCATTTATTTTATTGAGATACGATTTTGGGCACTGCTAGTTAAATGTGACAATCTTTGTAACAATGCCCTATGTACAAAAAGCCAATTTTTTTCTATGTACAATGTACCTATATTCCTTTACCTTTATGCAGTTACTGTGTAGTGAACATCTACACTGACACTGTAGGATTACACTAATTACACGAATTATATTTTATGCTGGTATAAGAGCTGGTTTCAATATAATAATTGTTAACAGGAGTTCATAGAAATACATTATAGAGTTCATAATGTAAACAAAAGTCATTTGAGTCGGTACAGGAACAGGATGCGTGTTTAATGCTAAAGTAAACAATGTCACTAGAGAGCCAAGCTTTGTAGATTTCAAAGAAACGTCCATCTTTTCATGACTTTTGTCTTGACGTTGCCAGGCGGAAATTACCAGTGAGTCCTATTAATAATTCGTATGGTTTTCACTGTTCTGAAAGCCATTAAAATATTACTTCCAGTCTCAGAAGATTCTCCCCTAGTGACGTATTGAACTCCAGAGTCTCCAGACGGTGCAACTTGGACAATTAGGAAGCCTCTAATGCTGATTGGCAAAACTCTTCACCACGATAACATATCAAACTCAATGACAAACATCACAAAAACCTTCGAAACTTGATTCAAAATGAGCATAGTAGAGCATACGTTGCTCAGGAATCAATGTAGTGTAAGCAGTGTTGCCAGAAGGTTACTTTTGTAACCTTTCAGGTGATTTCTAGCTCTGTCAGGTAACTTTTAGGTTACACGATTCAAAAGGTTACTTTTAGGTGATTTTTCGGATTCTTATTTTTCCATGAAACTAAACGCTTTTTCATATTTTTTGCAATGTTTTATAACGCAAAACGTTCGTAACGTAAGTGAGTGCAACTCCTAAAAACACGTTTTTCTCTCTCGCACTAATGTATCCCACAAATCACAAATGACTATTGCGTCTCTTATACTCTCTCGATCAATCAATCGGATAAAAAAAAAATGGAAAACGCTACTAAATTGTTTATATTTCTGTAAGTTAATACAACCAGCCTCTGTCTATCAACTTTTAATACCTTATTACTGGAAAAAATATGAAAGGTTACTTTTCACACCAAAAGGTTACTTTTTTATGTATTTCCGGTTACTTTTGACAAGACCCGGCTGGCAACACTGAGTGTTAGAGAGACAACTGTTACTCAACCGTTACCAGATTAGAGAATTGGATGAACCACCCAGAGGTCACGAACCTCGGCCTTACCCTAGGGGTAATGCAGAGACACTGAGATCGGTGGTAATCCCAAAAGTAAGCTGTTTCAATTTTCTTAATCAATATTAGCATTATCCAGGAGTGTCGAGGACCAACTACTTCATATTACGACTTCTAGTTTAGGGCGTTGCTAATGACGCTGCGGTCATCGGTGAGAATCCAAAAAGTTTATTGTGTTCCTAAGTCTGTAGACTTGCCTTATAATGGTGTTATCTCAGACAAACTGCATGACATGCTTTCTGTAACACGGTAATGCTCGAGAAAGAAACTATCTAGTAATGTTAAAATCACTGGCTCTAGGTAAGTACCTACTCGTATATCAGAGAGGCTTACAAGATGATACTTTACGTCTCTTCTAAGAAAAAACCAACACAATTTTCTTAGCAAAACGTTTTGTCATATTATAGGCAATGTCGACGAAATAAACGAATAGAAAATTACCTCGGACAGATTTAACAAATAGAAAATTACCACGGGAAATATTTTTTATCTACTATGTATATGGAACGCAACTATGCTGTTGCCGCGTCTTTTGCAAACTTCCTTCCTGTTTCGGTTTTTCCCTCTTCGACCACTTTGGGTTTGGTTCTAGTAACAAACGATCAGATTGAATTTCGCTTGATAACCATTATCTTGAAAAAAAAGGACATAAGTTCGTCATAAATGTATGAAATTAAAGATTGAAAAATTTGTCTCGGGCGGGAGGGACTTGACACATGGCTGTAACATGTTTAAAAGTCAATAATATTTGAAATAAGTTCGTATGACCGTTAACCAGGGAAGTGCTGGGAAATATATGAAGTATGTAGCGTTTGGCGGGACGTAGTCTCTACCTAACACGTGAGAATACAGAGTGTTTCTTAATATGCTGACGGTTTTTTCAGGGAATGATCAGATCGTCAAACTGAACATCTTTCTCTTTGGGCCCAACATCGAAATCGCGAAAACAATTCTGCTCTTCCATACTAAACTGCAAACCTAATCGACCCGAATGTATGAACTGTTTTTTTTCACGATTGTTACTTTAGTCCCGGTATGTCATAATCATAATGGTTTTCAAGTTTAATTTGTTCTAATTGATGGACAAAGCTTTTATAAAATGTTTTTCAACTCGACTCGTGATTAAACTTGGCGTATTCAAAAGCATGGAACTGTTTGTAATCAACGGCGGTTTTCAACGTATTTATTGTTTAATCTGTCTTTACTTGTGATTATAATTAACTTGGTAGGTTCCTGAAATTGTCCATTGTAGACTGCCACATTATTACAAGATAGGTCCTAATTGGTCTGAAAGATGGGCAGCAGCATCCTCTGAGTAGACACATTGATTCGATCCAACTGCGATCGCCAACCCGCCTGCCAAACGTGGCGATTATGGCAAATCCCCCCATTTTGGGGGAGGCTGATGTCCAGCAGTGGACGCTTAATGACTGATATGATGATGATGATGATGAGGTCCTAATTCCAAGGCACGCCTTGAATTGTTTTGCCCCGCTAGAGGCACATCTAACTGACTGTCAAATTAGGCCAGCTTGACAGCAACTGGTCTACCTTGAGGCAACTGACTCCCGAATAAAGGCTATGTAGCCTTATTCTAAAAACAAACCAACCAATATAATAACAATACGTAGGCAATCCTTATTTACGCACTAAAAACTAATTTTACGATGTGATAAAAAGGTGCTAAAACTTGTTGTCCGCTTCCGCTTCTCCCATGTCCACGAAGGTTGCTACAGCGCAGCGCGGCGTACTCCCGAAATAACGCGATTAAGCGAATGAAAGGGCCGAAACGAACAAAAGCAAATGTGATTACCGCGTTGTCGACTAAAAGAAATAAGTAATATTTCTTCTGCGGATTCGCTGCCAGCGGGTTTTTTAATTCGCCGGCAGACTATCTGTTTTCTCCCCTTATTCATTGGCCTTAAGGAAAAAATGTTTTGCTGTGTTAAGCCGCGTAGTTTAGTTTCTTTAGTTAATATTTTTGTACCACAAGAACATTATCTTCAATAGCTCAAACTATCTGAAAGCTATAGCCATATAGCCCTCCATTTATTTAATAAGACTTAAGCTTAAGGCCTTATAGGCTGAAGACGATTGAATACAACGGCAATGAACTAATACCTACGTACTGGAAATACTTTTATTGAGATAGATTTACCTATTTGAAGAAGTGGTAAACACAAATGGTTGGTGGTGGTTTTGTAAGGTATTAGGTCTTCTAATCGTGTGGGTAGCAAGCCCTGGTATCCGTTTTTCAGACCGCCTTACGGCCTCTGACGTGGTTTTTATGTAACGACTACTAACACCAGAGTCAGTAGCCGAGACCAACGGCTTAACGTGCCATCCGAAGAACGGAATCATCTTTCTTTTCAGGCAATCAGGTGAATCAGCCTGCAATGTCCTAACCAACTGACGAAAAACGCACAAAGTATCACTATGTTTCTCCCGTAGGAATCGAACCCACAACCTCCGTGTTAAGAGCCCAATGCTCTTAACCATTAGACCACAAAGGTAGTGTAAGGTAGGTAACGCAAATGATCTTAACAGTAGTTTAGGAAAGGAAAAACTAGGGAAAAAAAATATATTTTGTAAATTACATTATTTCTTTTCTCCGTCTCTGCTCCAATATTCAAGAATTCGTTATGAAATAGAATACGCTCGAAGCGAACTATTCAATTAATCGCTCATTGTGTTTTTTGCACAGCTCTGATATTTAATTTAAAAACTGTTTTATTCCTAGTCTTTCCGTTCAGAAATCTGAATATTTTATTGGATTCATAGATTTTGCAGAGCGTGGTGGAGTATTGCTCACTGCCTTTGTTTCGTTTGTAAAAGGATACACTTGTCCTACAATAGAATTCTAAAGTATAGCTATAATAATAATAAATAAGTGAAGGAAAGCTAGTTGCCAGTTAATTAGGTTTCTGTCTTGGCTTGGCGAATAATGCTATCTAGCGGAAATATCCAAATATTACCTATGCAAATACCATGGATAAGTTATATGTAAAGATAGACAGTCGAAGCTACGAAAGCGTAGAAAAAAATTGCAACCAGTGCTGGCCTCTAAACCCTATTCATATACACGCACATAGACAATTTGTATGACACTTCACGCACACCAACCTAAGAAAGTTGGCTTCTTTTGTTTTAATCGGTAGAAGCATGAGGCTCATTCTATATACTTTTTCTAAGATACTTACTTTCGAATATTGTTAAGTACAGTCCTATACAGGCATTATAATATGGCATTTCTCATTAGATTTAACTTGCAGCAGGCAGCTAGTAGTAGACGAGACAATATCAAAAGGAACAAAGCGAGCCTAACAAGAACAGACACTAAAGTGGAACTAACAAAACAAATTAAAGACTAAAATCGAGTTGAATCAAAACAGTCAGACACGACGCGACGGCAACTGAAAACTGACAAATTGTCGTCTGCGAAGTTGTCATCCAAGTACCCAACGGATATTGCTGTTAACTCGGACAAACACCGGCACAAAGTTTATATTTAATCTCCGAGCAAAAAGCACAATCCACTCGCTGTCTGCTGCCCATTTCTTTCGCTGTTCTTTTGTTTCTCTTTCTTTATTGTCGACTTTAGGCTTCTCGGCGGACTTCAATGCCCAATAATAAAGTTTGAAGCAATACAGCGGAGCTGAGCTTAAGTGCAGATTGTGTTTGAATTATGGGATTTAGTTTAAGAGAAACGATGAATCAATTTAGAGCTTCTAGACTCAAACTGTAGTGAATCAGCGAGACAATAGACAACAAAGTAATGCGACGGATTTCAGCGGATATAACCACAGCTCTGAGACTCACGAAACAGCTCAAAACTAGCGCCTTCTAAGCCCAACGATCTTACGGCGCGAACGATGCAAACTCGCCTTTAGAGCGCTAATTATTTTTAATCGCTGCGGCTTTGCGAATATCTGCTGCAGAACGTTCTTGCGCTGCACAGAGCATAGATAGGGTTAGATCGCGCCCCGGCCGCTACTCCGAGACCCTTGCGACCGCCTATTATCGCCTTCCACTAAATTACCCTCTAAGAGGCCAAACGACAGCCGTACCCAACTAACGTCTGATAGTACCGCCCGACGACGGCGTAGATATCACGATTTGCATGAAATGAGTTCCCTAACACGGCGAGTTGCCAGCGCCGCCTTGCTCGTCTCGTCGTTTGAAAATATTAAGCAAATAAGAGAATCCACGAGCGCATTTCATTACGAATTGTTTTATTATTCCCGTCGGTCACGGAACTGAATTGGAATTCTTAGACGGGGGCGACGGCTCCTGCGCGAGATTTTGCTTATTAAAAAGGTCGACGAGTTGCTCGTTTATGAAGATTCCATCTCGGCTCGGTCACGAACGCGGCGGCCGCGAGCATTAAACATAGAGATAAATTCATTACACGGTGCGCCTCGGGTGCTAAGCAAAAATATTCCCCGCCACGGCAGCTGGCCGTTAATCTGAGAATAATGGCTGCAGAGATTTATCGCGGCAACGCTCAGCCCCTGCAAAAAGAACTGGAAGCACTCGAGTGATTGACGCGCCGATCGACCAAATGTAGGGTACGAGTAATTAAAAGTTGGCGCGAACTACGACGACGTTCGCCACCTTCGAATGCATAAACTTATACTAATTAGAGAGGAATTCTTTCGGAGTAGCGCCGCCAAGATTTGGAAGTTGTCGGCGGCTCGTGGAGCCGCGGCGAACTTCGACGGCGGAGTGTCGCAGCTTTAATTGGGAATCTTGGGGAATTCGCTTTGTCGGGAAATTCGTTTCGTCGCTGAACAAACGTTGACTGTGTAGACAATTTCAACGTGAAGTTTTTGCTCGGGGGAGTGCGTTCTGCTCAAGAAAGCGGTAAACATACGTGCGGGGTAAAAGGAGGGCTCATTCACCCTTAGGTGGAAATAATACGTTAAGGAAACGCACATAAGACGAAGTTACATCAATGCCTTCGGGACTGAAAAGGCGTTCCGCGGTAGGCGCGTTAATTAAGCAAGAATTTACTGTATTCAAACGGCGCCGCGAAGTTTAAGTCAAAACCCTGAAACTTCGGTTCCAAATTTGTTTTGCGTTCGCTGTACGAATCTTCATTAACTTTACGAGTCCAAACTTATTACGTATGTTTGACTAGGGGCACATTAGTGTTGCGGTTTCGCGACACTCCTAATCCGGCCGGGCGTTCGAATTTCGACTAATTTCGAGGCGCATAAGGCCTCGAATTCGGTCCAATTATAAGCTGGGTCGAGTCGAATTTGGACCAATTAGATGAGCCAACGAACTGTGTCGCACTCGGGAGCAGTTTTGTCGGCAATATAATTTATTAGGGAGGCTCGAAGTTGTCGGCTTTAACCCTTAAAGACTCGAGTGAAATTTGATTACGGACGCTTTAAACGTGTCCCCTCGGCCGTACTCAAAGTTTTAAATGGATGAGTCCGTTTCACGCTTACACGAGGCCAGACTCATACAGTGATGAAGATAAAACGAAATAAAACGAGTTGAAGCGAGTGTTGTTATTGTCCTTTTCGGGGATTAGGGAGCGCTTACAGATCGTGTTAATGGAGAATTGAGAAGTGGGATAAATGTCTCGAATATGAATCAGTCGGACCGACATCGAGTCGAATTATCGAATCATTTGTCTCAATCCTAACCCTGATAATGGTCACGTCCGTTCCCGACCCGGAGCATCCCCGCATTACCATATTATCGACAAAGGCAGTTTTGTGTAAGCATAATGTACCTCCGTGTTGAATTTACATCTATATTTCCCGATATAAAAAAAAATGTGCGTCGACAAAAGAGCATGTGAATTTATTCGTGAAATGATCGGAAATATTGAAGTACACATTGACATAAGTAAAGTATTCCAATATCAACTCAAACAAAGCTTTTTGCTCTTCTGGAATTCGACTCTCAAAAGACGTTCCCTCCAAATCAATTAAATTCTTTTGTCGTACTTTTTTCCCGTGATTATTTTCTTAAGTCAGACGGGGATGAGGTAGTGGGGGCAAGGGGGAATTCGAGGGACATCAAAAAGCCTACGATTCAATCGCCTTACCTTACTTTTGCCAAAAAGGACCAATTAAAGGTTTTGAAATTGATTCACCGAATTTCGGATTCCTTTGTAAACGATGTTATTGACATTAGTGATCGATGTCGATAGACGTTTGATGTTTCGGTTTTCCTGATTCTTTATTTAAAGTGGTTTGTTTCTGTTATCTTTTTCTTTTACTTGGTTGTTGTGAACGTTACTATAGAGAGACGAGTTTTCTATAGTGTCTGTTTGGCTAAACCCAGAACAACTTTGATACTTGCATTTATAATAGTATTAATAAGCATATTATTAAAACATCTACGCTCTAGGAGCAAATATTATAAATGTAGAAGTGTGAGTTTTTTCATGTTAGTTTTATCTATTCTTTAATCATCAAACAACTTAAAGGAAAGTCGCATACAAACTTGCGTCTAATTCCCATAGACGTAAGGTAAAGTCTTTGGATCTCCTCTTAGGATGGTCCTAACATACTTCACTCGATGCCTCTAAATTTGTACATCTTTCCAGACATTTTCGTCAGTTTCGGCTACTTTGACCTTCGCATTTTTAACGTCCAATTTGGTCTAGGTACGTCCTTCCAGATCTGCCTTTACCATCATTCCATCTGTCGTAATCCAAAGGTTATATACCAATGTGTTAATAAAAGAATCCACAATCAAAAACTATATATGCACATAACACAGTTTTTGAAAGTTAAGCGGTTATTAATTAACCTAAAGTCACAACACCATCACCACCTAACCATGATCACGGGACACAGTTCTACAGTCATCCCGTGATCATGGCAGTTGTAACACTGCCGAAATATCGGGAACTCCAAAACCAATAAAACCGCGATAAGAACCCTTTAAAATGACTAACTTTAACATATTACGCACATAACCGATACAATTAGGTATCGAAGAAGAATATAAGAATCTTCATTGACCGGTTCTAATCAGGCAATAAATCATGAAAATTACCCGCAAACGAACCCTGATCGGCCGATTAATCACCAGGGATTGCCTCCTGGATTCTTAGTGATAGGGTCTGAGGGGCCCACAAAGGGTTGATTTATTGCAAAATAATATCCTGAGGGGAAATTTAAAGTGATACCGAGTGAAAACTTTATTATAAGTGTTACCTAGTTTGAATTTGAAATTAATTAGTGTCTGGCTGGGTAAATAATAGTTGACAAGTTAACATATTAGACTTTGCAACTTGAGGCTAAAGCTTGTAGAAGTGTTCAGAATTAGGTACGTCAAGTTTTTTTTTGGAGGGTTGAATCGAAAACCGTTTCAAGATTATTCTCGCAATAACAATATTTTCTATATCAGAGATATTAAAATGAAAAGATTACAGATATTTTCAATAAAATAACGTCGGTATTCGGACTGACCTATAAACTCCTTGGTAAACTTTAAGTCAACTTCAAATTTTCCATTAAGAAAAAAAAATATATTCACATTGTTAGAATTTGAAAGTTCATGTTGCCGTTTTTGTTTGCAGCATAGAGTAAGAAAGAGAAGGCAGGTGATTTTTATAATTTTAAATTAAGTTTCTCCGTGGAGTTCGAATGATTTTCTCGCGACCTTTAAACAAAAACAACTTTAATTTATTTTATAAACTAATTTTGTGTTTATTTCATCACAATCGGTTTACACAATCAAAAGTTATTAGTATTTAAAGTTTTCAAGTAAATTATTATTTCAGTGATCTACGCATACGATCACGCATACTAAGTCGCGGGCGCCACTTTCTTACATAAGAAATCAAATTCCTTCTTCGGCTTATCATGACAGCTACATGTAACCTACTCCTTTCCCCATAAAATGCCTAACCAAAGGAATCACAAGTAATCCCACAATAATATAACCACAAATCACCCTAATTGCTATTTCACAAGCAACTCCTTTCACCAGAATGGAGTTATCGGTAAAAATGACCAGTAAATCAACAACTTTGCGAGTTATCTCCAGGGCCAGTCCATCAGTTTGCGGATATCCTGGCTCTGAACGTTACGCTCCAAAACGACCTCTCACATAAAGGTCTTGTTAGGGCTGCGTCGGAGAAAAAAGGTGAGAGTTATGTAGGGGTGCTTAAATTTGAGGCTTTATTCCGAAAGTATATGGAATACAGCGATGACATAGTTATGGGAGCACACTTTATAGTGTTGAATATGGTAGTATGATATTCTGAAGTACTGATTTCTATAGTTTAGATACTTCATAATTGATCTAGCAAAGTTTTTATCAGGTTACCTTGTAATATCAAGCGACAGCTACTTTTAAATCTATTTCAGTTAGTTAAATCAAATCGCCAATACTAAACCTACCATACTTTGTAAGCTCTCTGTTTCGGGTCCGCTGGAAGAAATCTCAGAGATAAGTTCTTTCTTTATACTTTTATACTCTGTTGTTTCGTCATCTTCTTTTCGTGTGTGTCATAAAGTGTTGAAATTACATATGTAATAGATCCTTTACAAACCTTACAGCAACTACTAGAAACTTAATAAAATTATACGTCTTCTAGAATGGTTTTAAAAGTTCACTCGAATTTACGAGATGAAGTAACCCAGTGATGAGTATACTTGTAAGGCCTATTGTCCACTATTGCCAAAGTAAACCGTATTCTTTCCAATGCAAGTTTTTCTTCTCATGTTTCTACTTTCTCAAATACTCATAAACTATTAAATACGACTGTTACATCAAATGCAACTGCACAATACAAAGAGAGAAGAGAACGGCTAAAGACAAAGCTGTTTATGTAAAAGACAAGCTTTGAGACGTAAGGTGGAAGTAGCAACTTCCGCTAAAAGAATGCACATGTTTAACTGCCTAAGTATTGTTGTTTGTTTTCAACTTATAACTTCTGCTTTCCTTCTATTCAAAAAGCATTTGAAAGACGTTACGATAATTTTTATATCATTTTCGGACTCAAGAATCTTTAAAACGATAAGACTCTTAAACAACAACACGAAATAAATATGCTGATACTAATTAACTGTCAATTCCAAAATATTTATATCAATCAATTATACTTTATTTCACACCAAAGACAGGAAATACAGAAGGTACAAAAATGGGCAAAGAGCATAATATTTAAACTTTATCATAACTTGCAATAGTTGTTATTGGTGTACTTAAGTAAAAGCTAGATTTAAAAATAAACATTTACCTTATGAAGCAATCTGAAACTATATCTGAAGCATCTAAACCATTCGCATTAAAGTATCAAATAACTACCCATACTCCCCAAATGACAAAATCAGTTCATCTGGCGCACCCCGGGAAGTCAGCCTTGATTCGACGATTGCTGACTGACTAATATTTACACCAAATCATGAGTGATTGTCATACGATATAGCTGATGCTAACACGAAAGAAGAAGAAGACTAACAGACTAGAATTCACCACAACCAAAAGCAAGGTCATTTCAAAATAAGGTTATCAGTAAAGAAAAGTCCAGTTCAACCCATCCAAAAGAAACTCATTCAAATGGTAGAATCCTGCGTGCCGACTGCCAACCCTGCCAAGACCTTTATCCCATGCCCTTGTTACGATCCCAGTGTTGTTTAACACTCATAATTTATCAACAAATAGCCTATTACGTCGGCAAGAATAAGAAATTCCGCATGCTTATGTGGTGAGCACAAAAATATGGTATATTAACCTAATTCCGAAATATAGGTCACTAGAAATTTTGTTGCCTTCATTGTTTAACCATATTTAGTGTTACGGTTCGGTGATTCGGTTAAATTATTAATCTTATCTTGTAATAGCGGGAGAAAGACTGAATATTTTTCATGAGTATGTGTAAATAAATCGTCTGCAAAACTACTTGATCTACTTGAAATTTTAGGCAACATCAACGATGAAGTTCATGATTCTATCTAAGTTTTAGAATTTTCATTTTCATTTGCACGAATGAAACTAATTAATATGTCTGCATTATACAGGGTGTAATATAAAATGTGACAGTCACTTAAAGGGGTGCTTCAGACCATCAAACTGAAAAACTTTTACTATGGAACCAACACTGAATCCGCTGTCCCAAAACTGCAAACATAACTCGACTGAAATGTATGGGACAGCCAATTTTGTTTCGCTATTTCAATATTGGTCCCATAGAGAAAGTTGTTTAGTTTGATGGTCTAAAGCACCCCTTTAAGTAATTGTCCCATTTTATGTTACACCCTGTATATCCTTACGTCTAGATATTCCATTGGGGTAGGCAGAGACTACTGATCGAGCCTGACATGCCTCTATCTACATAAGTAGCTTCATACACGCTCGTCGGTTTGGGATACATTTAATTTGGCCTGTTTTAATTAATACGAAAGATAAATTAATTTAACTTATCCGATTTCTCTCTTGTTTTTTAAGTATTATTTTTCTTTGTGCTCAACTTTACTGATAATGTAAAAATAACATTTTCACGGTCTCTTTATTTATTTCACTCTATGTTGTGAAATTTATAAAGGTCGCAACCGTAGAAACTAATATTTGATATCAGCCTATTTTATTGAAACTGTTATCTTTCAGACCTTTTCAAGGTATCAGCTAGGATATTTCTACTTTCGAAAAGGCAATAAAGTTAAAAAAGAGGAGAGGTGAAGGAAAACATTGTGAGGACTTCGTGAAAACTTATTCAGAGAATGGAACCTGCATACGCGTATACGTAATTCTGATGCATATGTGAAGTCTACCAATCCGCAAAGCACGCGTGGCGGTTTAAGGTCCGCCACACACATACGGAATTGCGATCCGGAACCCTGATTCAGGATTCAGTGTTGTCAACTATAGTTTCAAAAAATACTAGAGTGCTGTGCTGTGCTGTGCTGTATAAATGCTTCAAATAAAAATGTCATCATCATCAGCCTATCATCCTTCACTGCTGGACATAGGCCTCTCCCAAGGCGCGCCACAAAACTCTGTCCTCGGCCTTCCTCATCCAGTCGCTCCCCGCTACCTTTTTTAGGTCGTCTGTCCAGCGGGCAGCAGGACGTCCCACACTACGTTTACCAGTTCGCGGTCTCCAATCCAGAACCCTGACACCCCACCGGTAGTCAGTTCTTCGGCAGATATGACCAGCCCATTGCCACTTCAGCTTGCTAATTTTCTGAGCTATGTCAACCACTTTCGTTCTCTGACGTATCACTTCATTTCTGATGTGATCTCTCAGAGAAACACCGAGCATAGCTCTCTCCATAGCTCGCTGCGCGACCTTGAATTTATGAACTAGTCATATCGTCAGGGTCCATGTTTCCGCACCATAGGTCATTACTGGCCGGACGCACTGATCGAACACCTTTGTTTTGAGGCATTGTGGTAGAGCCGAGGAAAATATATGGCGGAGTTTCCCGAAAGCAGCCCATCCTAGTCGGATCCTTGTCTACTACCTAGTCTTATAATCTGTCCAAGGTAGACATAGTCTTGCACAACTTCTAGCGCCGCCTCACCGACGTAAACCGCCTCTGGCTCGACATGAGAATTAAGCATGACTTTCGTCTTGTCTAAGTTCATGCCGAGACCGACCCGTCGGGAAGCGGTATTAAGGTCGCTAAGCATGCCACTGAGGTCCTGCAGCGATTCCGCCATGACGATGATGTCATCGGCAAAACGCAGGTGTGAGATGTACTCGCCGTTCACACATATGCCTCGTCCTTTCCAATTGAGCGTCTTGAAGACGTCTTCCAGCGCCATGGTGAACAGTTTCGGGGAAATAACATCCCCCTGTCTCACTTCTCTTAGCAGTTGGATCGGCTTCGTCTGCTGCTCGTGTACTTGAACGGATATAGTAATAAAAGAAATAAAAATGTATGAAATGCCAAATTAATGACAATTGTATTTTTAGGTATTTATTAAAACGAGACAAACAATTTCTATACATGATAATTAGTACCCGACTAAAATGTATGGGACAGCTGATTTTTTGCGTTTCCTGAGGTAGGCGGCTCCATAGTGAAAGTTGTTCAGTTTGATGGTCTGACTTCACCGTTCCAGTATTTGCTAGGCTGTCACTTACACCCTGTATAATCCTTTCCAGTAAAATCCCTACAATATAACAAGATTATAATAACAACTCACGTCACGACCACGTCCCGTTTACGCGCTAACTATCGGCCGACTCGTACGATTTTATTATTATATTTATTTTTTCACATCTTTAGCCTTTATCGTCATCATATTTTATCTGATAACGCGGAATGGGGCATGTTTGTTGGCAAACCTTTTTCCTTATTGGCTCTCTTTTACGTTCCGTATAAAATAATACAATTGCCTGGTGACGTCACACCTCAGAAAAGAATAGTTTTCTTGCGTCTTCATTCATTGTAATTGTGCCAACCGTTTTTTTTATTTATAAATAGGGTTAACCCGCGACTTCGTCCGCGATTTTAAGTCAGATAATAAGCTATCAAACAAAAAAGTTTCATCAAAATCGGTTCAGTAGTTTTTGCGTGATGCTCGATCAAACAAACAAACAGACAGATAAAAAATCCAGAAATTGGTGATATGGAATCAGGGACACATAAAAACCATATCGTAACTTTTTTTTGTTAATATTTTCAATGTACAGACACACTTTCTGTTTTATAATAGTTTAGATTAATGGACTCTTGCTTGTGTGTCAGCACAGCATTTCCACCAGTGTCAAGTCGTTTGTGGGACTATCTATCCCGATCTCAGGTATTGTTTCTGATCAAGAACAAGAAGAGATTGAGGATTGCGGAGCCTCGTGGCAGTCAAAAACGCGACGCGCGAACACAACGCGAGACAAGTGCTCGTGTCAGAACCTGCGAAGTGACTCCAAATTGTTCTTTATTATAATAGTCTGATGAGTCTAATGTCAGATATAGGGTGCATTAGTGACGTACTGAAAGTGAAAGTCCTGAGTTTGTCTAGCGAACCCTCAATCAGCCTCGTTACGACCATTGCTGACTTGATAAGAATTCCACTACATCATGAGCGATTTTCATGTGATATTTTCATAGATATGCTGACATGAAAGAAGAAGGGTAATGTGAAACCCCCGATACATACAGCGCACGCTGGACAATCAGCAAGCCCCTAATGCAGTTTCGCAGAATCTTTTCAAGACGATGGCAAGTCATCAACAACAATCAGACAACAATTTCTTCCAACTTTCTTGCATGCCATTGATTGCATTGATATGTGACATTTTGCGAATGTGACATTAGGTGACTGACTTATACCCGATTGCCAGCCTTCTTCTTATCGTGTGGGCAGCAAGCCCTGGTGTCTGAGTTTTTTCAGACCGTTAGATTGCCAGTAATTTGGTGTTAGTATAAATACACCACACTGGCTGTGGTGCAGACTGCAGAAGTATACTTCTCACCCCTTTTAGCAAAAGGAGGCCTTGGTCCAATGAAGTCCTTATACAGGGTGAAATTGATATTATTAGCATCCTTTTAAACTAAAAGTCTACCCATCGAACTACTTTTAATATGGGAGCAAACCGATCGGAGCAAAAAAAAATCAGCTGTTGCATACGTTTGAGTCGGAACTCGCGCGTCGAGAATGCAGTTTAGTATGAAACAGCAGATTTTTTATTTCCTCCGATTGGTTTGCTCCCATAATAAAATTATTTCCTATAGAGTACACAATTTTGATGCAGATAATGTATGTTCTGTGATTTATCATCATCACCAGCTTGTATGCCTGCATAAAAGCCTCTTGACCATTATATAATTTTTCCAAGAGGGCTAGCATGGTATGCACGACTAAGCGACAAAACGAGAAAACCGTCATGCGCGCTCATTTGGGCATGTAAAAAGTAGCAAAGACAGAGGCACATCTCGATTTTGTCCGTTTTGTCGGGGGTGGCATTATCCTTTGCTAGTCGCTTTAAAAACCATCAGAAACTCTTCACGATAAGTTCATCTGTCCAATGTCCGCTGGACGATCCACTTTATATTTTCTTGGAGCTTTTAGCCTTAAGGCTATATCAGCCCGACTGCCCACTTCTCTTACCTTAAAATTAAGTAAACCCTCTAAAGGTTAAACGCACGAATCAAAAAGTCGTATCTCGAAAACAGTTAAAATTTTTTGTTATCAAATTATTTCCCCTCAAATTGTTTTACGGCGCTGTTTGCAAGTGTCAAATCAAATTTATTTATGACGGATTTGCAACCCCCGCAACACCTGCGTGTAGGGTAGCCATACTTAATCCTTATTAGCCGCGTAATTCTCTTTATAAATACAATTTTGGTTTATGACATAATCCGTATAATTTATTTATCACGTACCTGGATAAAAATGCATTAATTTTTTATCACTTTAGCAACAATTTGTTTTTTTAATGATTTTAATATTTTTTACAACATTTAATAAGTTTTCTCTTGCTTATCTTCGCAGTTAAGATTCAGTTTAGATACCTACCTATTCCAATCTCATGAGTTGACATTTCGACATCTTTTACAACTCAGGTTTTATAGTCACCCTAACCCTTGTTTCAGCACAGAACCGCTACACTAATCGGCTTAGCACCGCTTTGCCCCACGAAAGGCATAAAGCGATAATTATTACAGTTGCCTGCAATTACTGCTGACCGTTTTTATTAGTTTCTGAGTTATTGCGTTTTTGCTGCTGAGATTCTTTTGCATAATATTTTATGTTACCTACGTGTTTTTAATATTTTTTATTATTTGTTTCAGGTAAGAAAAGGTTTCGCTTCGAAAGTATTGAATGGGAAATACAAGAGCTAGCAATAGAGTAATGTATTTATTGCTATTGTATTTGATGTAAGTATTTGTACTTACTTTTGTAGTATAACTTTTTATTTCTTGTGTATTTAGGGTGTTTTCAATTTTGTGGCTAAACTGAATGTGACACAATTAAAAAGCATTTTATTATATTAAACGTTGTTACAATTCTCCACATAATTGAATCTACATTAACAACTAAAAACGGTCCTCATAAAACATTTTCACCCATAAAGCAAGTAGCAATAAATCCCAATGTAATTTTCGTCTTCAACACCGCCCTAATGAAATGTGATATAACAACAAAAATCCTAAAATGCCGCCGCTCGGTTGACGCCGTCAACACCTATTAGAGACGAGCTCTCCCGACCATCCACGAAGATGTCACCGATGTCATCTCACATGTAGGGCTACCAAACGGCTGGATTTGTTTTAAACTATTTTTATAATTATTTAGGATTGCGAATGTACCTACTAGCCGGATTGCGAATGTACACACGGCTACACATCAAGCTATACAAAACCAACATAAGCTGGCCGCGCGACGTTATCCGTTACTCAACCTACGCGCGGCCAGCTTATGTTGGTTTTGTATAGCTTGATGTGTCGCCGTGTGTACTTGTGGGGTCTTGTTTAACACAATTGGTTGAATCAATGGATTTAAATTCGAAAATAATACGAAACTTGACTTACGCAAACTTACACAATATATTTTCAACTTTTATTTTAGTTTTGCAGTCTGTTTTAGATCTTGTTAAAAATGTTCTTTTTTTAACTCATTATGTTTTCACATGCCGAAAACTCATTTCGTACTTAGTGTACCAGGTAGGTATTACTAACTACTAACTATAACTTTTCAATGTCCGCGACGTTTCCAATACGTTTATTTTTTACAGTGCACCGCGTATAGAAGTAGAACACGGTGTTCTACCACGTATGGCGCTGTATGGTAACCCTACACCAATGTCATCTCCCATATTATATCCGGGAATTCCTCTCTAATCTCGCGTTAAATGCTATTACTACTCACGGGCAAAAGTAAAAGGGGAACAAATTGAACGTGTCTTTGTGTAATCTCAGCAAATAGGAGGATCTTTGGTGTGGAAATGGTGCGTTTAGATTACGAGAAATTGCTTCTGATTTTGGGATAGCATGTACATGTATTTTGATTAGAGATTGTTACGTGATGAATAAGGTTCACAATCGAATCCAAGACATACATCGCGCAAGAGAAATAATCACAGAGATTCGATATACTTAGATACAAGGTCCAACTAAGGACTGTCGGACCACGGCCGGTCCCCAGGCTTTAAATCTAGCCTTGCGGAAGATCTTCCCTTTTATTTGGAGGAACCTTCCCAGTAGTTCCTCCTGAGTAGTATTAGGTACCCATATACGGGTGTTATATTAAAGGTGCTATTAGTTCTTATATTATTCCACTCATCATAATCAACATCAAGTGAAGTACATGCTTCGAATACAAATTCCACTGATCAGCTGATGATTTCGTATGAAGAACTTTCTTTTGCGATTTCTAATATTTTCCGTAGATAATGTAGTTCTGGTTTTATATTAAAAAAAGACAATACCCTTTCTCATGCTACTATTTGGCCATCTATTGTATTTGAGCGGGATGAAAGACTAGATAGAACCTTGTCGTTGCACATTATGAAGACTGCAACGAGAATTGATGAGAATAATTTTCAATGCAAGAGTGAATAGATGGATCGGATATTGGAGCTTTAGAGGTAGTTCATATTGCTCCTGATTTAGTCAACCTCTGAAGCGGACCTATCCGAAAATTCGTATTCTATAAATGGACAGGTCAAGAATCAATTAGCTTAGAAAATGTAGGCAAAAGGGGATCTTAGTGAAATGGTCATTCATTATTCAGTTCTCCCAATGTTACTATTACCTGTGACTACTGTATACACACAAGTACTGATCTAAACAGATCAATTAGTTTTTCTTCTACATTGTATTAAATTTCAATCCGTTCCCGATACAAAAAGTAGCGCGTTTTTGTTTCCATCTTCCATTCTCTCTATTATATTCTTCACGGATATTTGTAGGATAGGCTCCTGGGAAAGATTCCGTGTGATATAGTAAAAAAGTGCCTGTCTCCTGGGAACAGATCGGTTCCAATGTCAGCGAGGTTACCGCGCTCGCAGATGATCCATTTTTTTTTTTCATTTTTGTTTCTTATTTTATTTAATTTCAGCTTTGTTTACGCCGAACTTAGAACTCTTACGCGAAAAAAGATTCGGTGACTCGATTGATGTTTTGTTCGAATTCGAAATTTAAAGCAAACTTTAATCACGGCCAGTGTTCTTTTTTTTGTTATAAAGACTATTTTAAAATGAAAATTCAAACGAGGAATAAATCGACATCAGTTTAAATTAAGAACCTGATATCTCATCGACGTTAACTTTTTAAAAACAGTAAAAAGGATCAGTACATTTTTAAACAGTCTGGTCCAGCCAGTGCTTCTTTGTTTACGTATCTGATATTTGTGTACAAATTCGATTCGTATTCGAATGGATCGATTCTACTCAGCATGCAAACTCGACTCGACCTACGTTGGCTTACGGAATACTATATTCGTTTCCCGTTTCAGTCAAGAACTTTTATTTCTTTGCAACAAAACTATAGATTGTTACAATATCTTCGTTGTCAGAATTGGGCTTGATAGTAGGAGATAGTTCATAACGATGCAGTTTCGAAGGGAGAATTGGGAATGAAGAAAGTTTTGTTGGCTGAATGACAAGAACATTAAATTTGAATGTGCTTCTGTAAAAGCGGGCAATTTGGACGTTTATCAGGCAGCGCAGTTCTAGTGTTTGTAAGTGCTTTAATAAAATAGTTTAATAGTAGAGAAAGATACATTGTATCTTTTCTCATGAAAAGGTAAAGGTAAATCGCTAACACCACTTACTCAATGCCACATTTTATTTCTTTCTATACTTACAAATTTATGTTTGAAGTTGGAAACATGTTATATGTACTAACTTAAATAATTCTAAATAAAAATGTTGTTATCTGAAGATTCTGAAGTGACTTTAGTGTGCCCGTTGTGCCCATTTTCATGCATTTGACAATGTTTTTAGAATTTTGTATCTTCGATTTTACTGTGGTGGAAATCAAGTAGGTTAAGTTTCGTGCATATTATATGACAAATTTTACATACGTTCATACATAAAATAACTATCTTATTAATCTCGGGATTGTTAGGGGCATTGCTTCAACCGGGATCCATCAAAGTGGAGTGTGAAAAATCAACCTATCGAATTCTATTTATAGATCAATTTCACACATCTCCGCTTTGGTGGATCCTAGGCTTTTAAAGGTACCTAGTTGTAGCAATGTTCTTTGCAACCCCGAGATGGATGGCTTGTAAACAGTATTTGTTTGCTTGCGCTCTAATCAAAAGTAAACAGTAAAAACTCATTCGGAAATCCCGTTTCAGCTCTTAAAACTCGAATCGATTCCGCACTCGATACAAGCGAATCAATCATATTAATGCCCCAATCGGCGAAACTCATCAAAGTGTCTAATTCGGTACGATGAGAGCGAAAGCAATCTCCTAGTCAAACATTCGGATTTGATTACTAACTGATCATTTAGTTTCTCGATGTTGCTCTTCGTTACTTATTTACTTACTGTTTACTTTTGGAGGTCAAAGGTTTCTCTTTAAGTTCGTTCGAGACTTTTGTCAATGTTGACAACGATGCAAAATGCTGAATTTCATAGTTACCTTGCTCATTTTTTTTCTTGTTTCAATACAATCATTTCCTCATCAGACTCTGTCGTCTATCACCTACTGGGGCACAGGTCATGGTGAGGATGAACATGGACAATAGTACACGACCCGTGCCCAATGCGCATTTGTAATTATGTGCTGCTTGAATTACATTATAATATTATTATTATATCAGTCGTCGCTGTCCCATTGTTGGGCAAAAGCCTCCCACTGTTCTCTCCATGCGTCCCGGTTTTGCGCTTCGTTAGGCCAGTACTTCAAGATGCCATCGATTTCATCCCACCATCGCCACCTTCTTCTAGGTCTGCCTCGACGCGGATTTTGTTTTACTGGGGAACAGTTGATAGTGGTTTTGGCTCATAGGTCACTTGGCTAGATGATGACAGACATTATAATAATACATGTACATATATTTTCTCAATCTATACGTTAACTTTGCGCCTGTACGACTTTCTACTTCTGTCGTACTTTAGTCGATTATTATTCGTATAATGGTCAAGTGTACTAAAAATATTTCAATCAAATTTCAAAACAGCAGCTTAAAAATGCAACTTCAACCGGTACATTTAAATTATCATGCCTAATCATAATTATAGCAAATTAAACTACATATCATTGAAACTAACAAGAAAGATATACTCGGTAAGTATAGAAGCCGTTAGTCGACCCCTGAGACGCGCGTGCGCCGAACAGTGCTAATTATGGACGGTTGCAACGGGCCTGTCAGACCGAGGATTATCTATAGTTAACGCTTCTTGATCTCTGGGGTTATCGATCTCTATGTTATAGTAAATCTATGTCGGTACTCTTGATATTATGATCAACTGTTAACTATCTCATATAATGGTAATGGTGGCCTCCGTGGTCTAATGGTTAAGAGCATTGGGCTCTCGACACGGAGGTCGTGGGGGACACCTAGTGATATGTCACTTTGCGTGTTTTTCCCCAGTTGGACATTGCAGGCTGAATCATCGAAAGGCGGTCTGAAAAAACTCTGACACCAGGGCTCTGCCCACACGATGAGAAGAAGAATGGTAATGGTGAGCTGAGCAGTGCGGATTGCGGAGTAATATATCTGCCAAAGAACTGACAATCGATGGGAAATCCGGTTTCTAGAATAAACACCACGAACTGGCTGATGTCATATGGACACCCTTGGACCGACGATCTGAGATAATTAGCTGAGAGCGACTGAAGACGGCCGAGGATAGAATTTCGTGGCTCGCCTTTGGAGAGGCCTATGTGCATGATGATTATGAGGTGTAGAGTAGGTACTGTAGAGTATTCGAAACTAGAGAGCAAGTATAAGTTGATATTTGCACGTGAATGACACGAAAGATAGATAGATAACTCGTTTATCGTTGAAGAGGTGTAAATATCATAATAAATAAGGAACCTAGGTAATTTCTGCTAATGTATGAAAAATCTATAAAAATAGATAATGAACATTTGAAAACAGAGTCAATGATCGCGAGTACATCTCATGGAATTTCCTTATTTATCTAACTTAACTAAACACGAAAATACCCACAGTAAAAAAAGAACAAACCTTGCCGTTCGTACTAATAAAGCTGTCTTTTGATTCAATCAATCCCGTATCGCCACTTCAACTTGTATCTATCAGTAAAGCCAATGAAAAACAGTCAAGCGTAAAACGAGAGGATATAGCACTATGAATGAATGTCTGTCTGTCAGCCACATAACGGAAATGTCATTCACAGCCGCTTCATAACTGCATTCGCCCGCAGCTTTGTTTATAAACTGTCCTGAAAATATTAACCTGTTATATTAAATGCAGTATGGACAGAATCTCATAAGGAATATTGTTCACGTTTTATCTGTAGGATCTTTTCTTCTTCTACATCAATCAAGCCTTCTTAGTTCTGTTTTATATCGGCCAAGTGATAGAGTAGGGTTAATGTCGACGCTGCCCTGTTTAGACATCATTATAAAAATACACACATTCATAAAAACTTACGACCCTACTTTCTTTTGGAGTGGTTAGAATCTTTCCTAGAACTACAAAAAAAAATTACCAGTACAACTTTAATTCTAAGCTTCAGGATATACTTACCTACATTTAAAAAAGTAATAGTTTTTCCTCTACGATTCATACAAACACAGTACCTACCTGTAACTGAAACAATTTTATTGGGGGCCACACTATGGCTTGAGGACGATCTTATAATGGTTCCTGATCGGACTACAAAACTTTAAAAACATGCCAGAGTCAAATGAAATATAATTACTTTACTCAATAGTTTTTCCTCTACGATTCATACAAACACAGTACCTACCTGTAACTAAAACAATTTTATTAGGGGCCTCACTATAACTTGAGGACGATCTTATATTGGTTCCTGATCGGACTACAAAACTTTAGAAACATGCCAGAGTTAAATGAAATATAATTACTTTACTCAATGGAGTTTCTCGTCCTATTAAGAAAAACATTGTAATAGTAAAACACAAATCATTATCTCTTTTATCTTGATTTTCTTCTGCAGTGACAAGTTGACTTTGTGACTTGGTCCAACTTATAAGAGGAAAAGAACCTATTTCACACCTATCGCTAAAAAAGGCTACTGATCGCTTATTCTTTCTTTCGTCTTGTCATTCTTTCTTTAAAATAATAGTCCTTACGTAAACTCGCGACCATAATCGCTATCGGGGTTTTTCTATCTTTCAGTTGTAGCAATGTTCACCATTATTTATAGTTTAAGGATGGAAAAATGTCAAGAATTGAGGCTAGCCTTCCTTTATATTAATCTAAATGAACTGATATGATCCGACTGAATTATTGCATGTCAAATTGTTACGAATAGTAGTAAGGTGTGTAAAGATGTAATTAAGACACTACTTTGCAGTAGTGTAGCTTACATTATTACCTACTTGGCATTTTTTTTCAAATTCCTGCAGTAAAACACTCATTCTCATCAAATTCAGCAGTGCAATTCACTATGCACAAACATCGTCACAACCTTAAATTCGCGCTTTCAATTTCATGTGTCAAACTCATATAAAACCTCCGACGCGAGCTGATTTTGACAGAGTGAATTGCATTCCAGATTTAAAAACGTAGTATCTCTAATTTGATTTAAGACAATACAACATAACCAATAATATTTGGAAATAGTTATTCGGGTTAGATTATTTTTCATTAAAATTGGTCTGCCTTCACCTTTACAACCAATCACACTCAAAACAAAAAAAGCTGTCGTCCAATCCAAAAATACAATCGCTATTCTCTTATAACTTTCAACATTTTAGTACCGGTTTCAAGAGCGGCGTCGCAGGCGCATCCCGGCCCACCTGGCATCTGATTCATGATTCTTTTTACTACTAAATTATGCCGACCGAGTTGTTCTCCGTGTTTTTTATTCACCTACAAATAAGTGTTTAAATTAAAAGTCATTCATGCGCACGCATGTAATAAGACTTGTTTTATGTCAAGCCTTTTTGAAACGATTTAATTTGTTGGTGAGAGTTTTCGTTCGATTTAATTGAAGTTTTTCAACGGAGTCAAACGTGTAATTAAAATTTATGGCATTAATATTTCGTTTAATGTTTATTGCTGTTTTGGAACAGTCTGAAAATCTCTTTACCAATTATTTAAGCTTTTATTTGCCGTTCGAAACCGTAAAATTTTCGAGTTTTTGACATTTATTCATGTTGTGTAATAATTTCAGCTTTTACCCACTTAATATTGGAAATTAATTATGTCACTAAAGGTCTCTTTCATTTATCATTGAAGTTATGTTTTCGTTTATTACGTGATTATTCCGAGTTGTACAGCGTTCTCATTTATTTACTATTTTATTAAGAACCAACATTAAAACGAAAAATATGTGTTTATTTATTTTATTTATTTATTTAACACTTTATTGTACACATAACAATACAGAAAAAACAATTAAAGTAGACATGTACAAAGGGCGAGCTTATCTCTAAAGAGATGTGTTCCATAGAAAATGCCAATAATTATGGTTTACTCGACCCATATGAATAGAATGTCATTACGTATTATTATTATTATAATACTTTATTGTACGCACTGACATAAATACAGAAAATTGTAAAAACATGTACAAACGGCGAGCTTATCTCTGATATTCTTTACGTTCTTTACTTTGCTTATTCGATGTTGACTCCATAGAGAAAGTGGTTCAGTTTATTATTCTGTAGCATCTCCTGATATAGGTACGTTATACATTTGAAGTTTACACTATACACCTATCACAGCATAAAAAGAGTTGCACCCCTCTCGGTGGTACGGGAGATGAACGAAGCAGTGGTGTTAGCCACGCAATATATAAGGTCTAACAAAATTAGCTGAAACTATTTCAAGGGGATGATCAGACCATCAAACTGATCAACTTTCTCTATGGGACCAATATCGAAATCTTGAAAAAAAATCTACTGTCCCATACATTTAGGTCTAGTAGGTTTGTATGGAACAGCTGATTTTTTTTCGCCATTTCGATGTTAGTCCCATAGAGCAAGTTGTTCAGTTTGATGGTCTGATCATCCCCTTAAAATAGTTTCACCTAATTTTGTTAGACCTTATATAGATCTGCTGTCTTTTTCTTGTCAGTGCGAGCCATTTTTTTGTATGAATTGTCTATGGTGTGCCCTGTATAGGCTCATGAGTGATGACAATAATGATTTTTTTCAAGGAATATGCATTGTACTTCGTAGACCTGAATTTAGTAATCTTTCCATACTCTATGAGCACTATAGAACCAGATAGGAATTGGTACAAAGATGGCTGCCAACGAACAGTCGTAACACTTGGTAGTTTGAGCAGATCTAATATTTTATGGGGTCAGGGCATTTACGTCGTTATACGAATGTTGCTAGAACACTTAGGCAATATCGCGATGCAGTTGTGTGAGTAAAATATATGGGGCTGCCAATTATAGTATAATGACTTTACCCTTCTGAGCTTCTTTGTAATGTTAAAAAAATAGGCTCACTCTTTAAAACTAGACGAGAGTGTGGCAGAATCACGAGATTTCAAATTTTATTGATTTTTAAACATGTTACAGCCAAGTTGTGCTATTTCGAATCAAATTAAGAAATAATCGATAATAATAATCGAATAATCGATTAATCGAGTGCGGGTTCAAGTCCCGCCCGAGACAAATTTATCAATCTTTAATTTGATCAAGAGATAAGATTTAATTATTGTCTTTCTGTTGGTAAATACAGTTCCACTCATTATTGTAACCGCTTACATCTTTTCAGGTGTTCTCATTTGTATGAAGTGACAGCCAAGTGTCCGAAGTGTGACCACGATTGCTTGTAAGGTTATTCTCATTCGCCTTGAACCTCCCATCATTATAGAGAATGGTTAATAGTTGGCAGTGTATTAAAGGAGAAACAAACAATCAATCTTCTAAATATATATATATATATATATATATAATATATATATATATATATCTATATATAAGAAGAAACTGACTGAGTGAGTGACTGACTGACATATCAACGCACAGCCCAAACTGCTGGGTCCCGAGAATCCAAATTTGGCACGTAGGTCCCTTATGAGGTCTAGGGGTGCACTAAGAAAGTGTTTTTCTAAATTCACCCCCTAAGGGGGTGAAACGGGGGTCCTAAGTTGTGAGTGAAAAGTTATGAGTCCAAACGGGGGTGAGTGCGTAAGTGGTGAAAAGGGGCTGCGTAGAGAGGGTGATTAGGGGGTGCTTAGAGGGTGCGTAGGGGAGCGTAGGGGGCGCGTAGGTGTGAGTGGGGGGTGCGTAAGTGTTGAGTAGGGGGTGTTTTTTTTCAGAAGTCACAAAAACAAGTCAGTGCCACAAAAAGAAACCCATAAACAAGTCTTAAGTCCGCGCGTACGAAGTCGCGGGCAACAGCTAGTTTCACATAATCCTGTGTAATAATAATTCTTAGTTCTCAACATGAATAAAAGCCTTAGAAAGTTAACCTTCACCTACAGGTCGACTATTATATGAAGGGTGGTAGACATTAGACAAACAAACATTGCCATTAATCATTGAATTCAATAAGAATTGCCTACGCATTTAATTGTGTGATTTGTGTAATTTTCTGTTGATGCTGTAGAATAAAACTGAGATTTTATTTAATTATTGTAACATTAGTGTCTGGTCTGGAAAAACTTTTTCACAAATAGATTCAAAAAGTTTTTTTTTTAGAAACAATAAAGCTTATAAATAATAAAAAGACTCATCAAGATCTTTTCTGACGGGAGGTACCTAATTAGAAACATCGCTACAACTACCTTTTTACATGTTTTTGTATTCTAAAGGTTCCGATCGAAAGATTGCATTCCATCTTTATGAAAAACCTTCTCGGGAAACTTTCTATATTAAAAGTTTAAACATAAACAACTCTAATTTCATGCCAGTTATAAGTGGCAAACGACAGTGGCACGATCGTTTCAAAGATTTATAACAACCATTAATTTGAATTTAATTAAAATTCGATTCGTCAATTTATTAAAAAGCAACAAAATATTGCGTCCAATTAAATATAGATGACATTTGTAACTGTTTAACATAATTTTGTTACAGAGATGTCACTAAATTAAAATTAATTAAATAAAAAGTAGGTTGTTGTATTAATAGATTATTTGATTATTTATTGTGCTACATTAATTTTGTATTATAACTGTTAAGTTATTCAATGCTCTTTGATACAGGAATCGAGAGAAAACATTTACGAGGAGATTCGTGGATAGTTTATACTTCAGTATTTTTGGCCACGCTGCCTTCTATTAAGTACCTCTTAACACTTTGTCCATTTTGATCCCTAAATTTGCATAAAGTGAATCGTGTTACAACTGCTTAGGCAACTTTTTGCGGTGGCAACTTTTTGGCTCAAAATTAACAATTATAAACTCAAGAAAATAATCTATCTCGCCAAAAGTATTTAATCTATGAATTCAGAATGAACCCCACTCTTTCTCGTGGGTGTTGTACGAGGTAACTAAGGAATATTAGTTTGTTAAGTAGTGTTTTAGTAAGCGCATAGACTAAGTAATACAAAGTTAACTATACCTAGACACCACTTGTTACGACTTTACGCTAAAAAAGATAGTTGTATGAATGTTTCTGACCACCACGAAAGTAAATACGATCGAGTGTATGTATGTATGTGTACTACGATAACCCAAGTGATTATTAACATCAGCAAAACTTCCAAGGGTTAGTTTTGACAAACTCACGGCCTAAAACTCCTAACTTACTAATTACATGCCATCATCGGCACCTAAACTCTGGCGACAAAGTTACACTAAATATTTCCAAAGGGCCAGGCCAGAGGGCTTGTGGAGCTGACCTTATGCATGTGAAAGTGAACTTTATGTGGTTGGGTGTAAGGGTCAGGACAGCTATTAGACTGACCCCCTGAGCTAAACAAAACTTAATAAAGTTGGCAAGAATGTACGGTACCTACACCCTTTATCCTGAAGAGGATTATCAGGAAGTTATAAATGTATGCTGGATACCAGAATATAGGGTTTTTCTCGAGGTGTTGCCAATCTTTCACCGTTTGAATTTGCATCTAGCCAGCGACATTGGAATAGCGATAATGAGAAGCGGGCCTATGTGGTCTGTATCAAGTCTGTACAATGATAAATTAATTCATATAATTAATAAACAAATATCTTGGACATAGTAGCACGGATAATCTAGTTATCTGGATCACCAGCCAGGTTTACTAACAACTGAACTAACAGGCCGTTGTTTTTTTTTATGTTCTTTATGATGTTGCCTAAATTGTATGGTTGTCTCAAAGAAAACAGCTCTTTAGCTATAATACCGCCTTATGCGTATCAAAAATTCAGAACTAATTAACATTCTGTTTGATGCTGTATTTTTGAGTTTGGTGTAAATAAATGTATGTTTCATTCATTCATAAAAAAAAAATCATAAATCTTTAAAATGCAAAAACTGAAGATGGCCACAATTATAACCTTAAAAAAAGGTTGTTGGTAGTTTAACAAAGTTTATATTCACCCCAAAACGTACGGTCATGAGTTTATGCATGCACGTTGTCTCTATTTTGATGACTCTCTAATAAACACGCCTAAACGTCCACCCAAAACTGAAAACTCAACCAACACCCAAATCACCTAACGACCAACATAAACAAAACAGTTATCAATCCATCACTCTAACATAATTTACACGGTGACTTAATAATTTGAAACTGAACACCCGGCGCGGGAAGGGTTACCCATTAACGCTTAGCTCATTACCGTCCGTTCCAACCAACAACACCCCTCTAACAACTCTTATATCTTGGTAATAAGAACGAATATCCTCGGATTCGCATGACTTAGTATAAAGTACGAAGTGTAACAGCGAACCAAAATAAAGGCTGCAATATAAAAGAGTGACTCGGCAAGCTCGGGCCATTCATCACTACGAATATTGCGGAGTCGAGCTTTCGGAAAAAAAATTACGCAAATTGAAATACTTTACTACTTAGCTCACCTTACTTGGTTTCCGGGATATAAGAGCCGAATACTTTTAAAATAATTGGCATTTAAAATACTATTACTGTAATACTACTATCAGAATCAGAATCAGAATATCTTTATTTTTGCGAATATGGGTACATGGGTACAGGGTCGACATCTATACCAATTTTTTCCATCTGTTCGCGATCGTCTAGACAAAGCGTGGCTAGAGGTAGATCACTGCGTAGCCCAATTTCTTACTGGACATGTAACTTTAAGGGAAAGCTATTTTATTTTAAATTGGTTGCGTCACCTTTATGTGAATGTTCTGTTGACAGTAACGAGTTCGAACAGACCGCTCATCATATTCTTTGGGAGTGTGAGCTCTGGTACGCCGAGCGCCAGACCATGCTTGACTCAATAAAATCGTTTTCTGGTGTCCCTTACTACATGGATCTTGTTGCGACTAGGGATAACTTCCGTGCGTTCAGATGTTTTTGCCATACTTATTACTGGAAGCAAAATAGGTCATAGTTTCAGTACAATGTTAGGTTCCTATATTGTTTTATTTTGTATTTTTGGTGCTTTTGCGGTCGTGTCTTCAACACTGCTATAAATGATCTCTTGAATTGGCTCTCTAATAGCCATGTTTTTTCCTTCTTATTGCTGTCTCCCGTTTGCAATGGAGGGAAGTCGGATATTTTGTTTTCCTACTGCTCTATCTTCTTTGATTAATTCATTGCGGGTTCCAAGACAGATTAGAGTCATCCCCCGGGCTCGCTGGACTTCATTGTCCAGTGTTGTGAATGGTCGCCGCTGTTGATCCTGGCTTACAGGAGTTACAGCGGTGGGAATGTGTGGTGGGCCTATGCCCGTTAATAATAATATGGGTACATAGACAAAACAGAGATGTTATATTTAATTTGTTCCGTACACATTCTGCCATTTACGGCGTGCAAATAGTTTGTTATAATAGTCATAGTAGTTACAAAATTGAAACTTAATAAAATTGGTAAGTCAAACATACAAGAATATTACGTATTTAAAACATCGAAATTATAGTAATTAAAAGAATGATACTTATTTATAATAAAATTGGCCTTCATTACAAGATTACAATAAATTACAATTATTATATATAAAATGTCAAAATATATCTATAATTGTGGGAATTGTATAAAGAATCGAATGTCAAGGAATCAAAGTTGAATATTGAGCCTGCCATCAGACATACCTAAAGCGTGTCCGTGAAGTATTCTGTGATATCGTAATAACATTTCACATTGCTGTTAATTGATTTTTACTGTAAAATCTACGCAGTTATACAGCAAAAACAAGTTTTCACATTCGGTACAGTAGTACCAGGTAAGTCTTACCGATGTACCTGCGCAGTAGACACATTTTAATAGCGCGCGAAATTATACTGACCAATCAGGATGTGTCACCTTGAATCGCTATTGGCTAAATTTTTTTCGCGCTCGTTTCGTTGCTATCCGACTTTGCACCCTTTAATTACTAAATGACTTCGGGTTTTGTCGGGAACTCGGTCCTGCTCTGCGCAAACGAAGATCGACGAGCGGAATTATTTTCCTGGTCGTACACTCAATTCTATCGTGTACTGAATAAAAAGTAAGATATCCAGTAGCCGTATTTGTAAAGGTAATGAAGGAGTCACATTGCAGGTTTTTCCGCGAGCAGTTGTCTTTCGTGTCCGCGGCACCAAAAACTCCTACCAATGAGTTTTTAGTGCCGATGTGCTTACTACCTGCCACATTGATCAGAGTTTGGTACTGCCATGGTACTTCTAGGGAAATATGGATATTCTGAATATATTTGGAATTTCTCTGGCTTCAGCGGGAATATACAGGGTGTAAGGAAAAATATCATTAACCTTTAAACCACATACTCTACCAATCAAACTGAACAACTTTAACCATGGGAGCAAACCGATTGGAAAAAAAAATCTGCTGTTCTATACTAAACTCGACTCAAATGCAACAGCAGTTTTTTTGCTCCTGTCGGTTTGCATTCGTGGTGAAAGCTGTTCAGTTTGATGGATAGAGCATGTGGTTTAAAGGTTAATGATACTTTTCCTTACAGTAGTAGTAATAAGCACCCTGTAGTAGTAAGCGTTTAGCGTATTGCGAACCTCAAGTCTTAGGCTCAAGTGACAATGGGCTGGTCACTTAGCCAAAAAAGAAAGCACACAACATTTCTTCGATTTCACTCTGTATTTTGTGTATCACCCTGTATTTTGTGTAGCTCCCCTGTATTTCGCAGTAATTAAAACAGGCTAAAATTATGATAAAGTTTTGCAAACAAGTTCTATCTTAATTAAGCTTTATACGAGTACAATCAATTTTCGTTAGCGTTTTCAGGCCAGATTAACTTTTAACCTGTTTATAAAAGATCCAGTTACCTGAAAGCTGCTTCGTAGGACCTTTTAAAAAGTTTTAACCTTTCTAAAGGGTTTTAAAGAAATTTTTTGTTGCCACGATAGTTTTGAGATGCTTTTGTCAAAGTGGTTCAGTGTTTGAAAGGAATACTGAAGTCTTTGATAAGTTATATGTCAAGATTGACAGTTGATAAAAATATCAGTGAAAAGTTGATAAACCGTGTCTGTATACACGCACAGAGAGGTAAGTTGTATGGCGCCTCACGCACACCAACCTAAGAAACTTGGCCACTTTTGTTTTAATCCGTAGAAGCGTGAGGCTCCATCTAGACATATACTTTATCTAAGACTGAACTCAAGCAACGCCTAGTGAGATGATGGGATAAATTTCTTCAGATACACCCTTTACCACTTGGCATATTTGGTAGACTAGGACCTTTACTACATATTTCATATACACAAACACAAGAGTAGGTAAAAAGTATTGCAGTAGGTGGAGTAGCAGGAAGATGTGTAGGTCCTGTAAACACACGGTATACGGAAAAAAAAGAAGAATCTTTATGCATACAGGGTGGTCCAAACGGAGACATACAAAAACTTTTATTAGATACCTCCTCTGTGTATCCGAAAATACCCCATGTATATTCCACGATTTTTCCTAGTTTAGAAGTTAAGAATTTTTTAAGGTGTATTTGAGAATTTTCTACCGGAGCGGCTTAAAACTAGCATAACTTTTTTCATAGTGATAATTTTTAAACTTGCATACGTAAAAATATCAGCAACACAATATCCCTACAAGTTACCGAAAAAAGGGTCGAAAGTCCAAATTTTTGGTTTGAGTGGGACGGAGCAAAATTTCCAAACGGATTGTATTAAAACAATACTGTATTGGTATTAAAATGAGCGCGCAGGAAAACTATTTCGTCTTGTCGCCTAGTTGTGTACCGTATACTAGCCCTACGCCCTAGTGGTCTTCCTTACATAATGTTATTATGCCTAGTTCCATTAATTTATGTTTTTATCTTTGTCTTCAGATCTCTGCATGAACCGGTCTGAGAGGAAACGGATATCTGACCCTCGGCTATGTGAAGTAAGTTGATTTATTTATTTAAGGCTCTAACAGAGGCTCTAATACAACATAACATTTTTGGAATGTTAACTACCCCAGAGGAACGTGTATGCCCGATAACAATAACGGGGTAATATTATAACCAGAAATTGCAATGATGTTAAAACTTAAGTACTTATCAGGAAATCATGAAAAGTATAGTAGAACTGTTTAAAATTAAAATATCACTATTTTTTAATGTAAATATCAGCATGAAGTACAGAGCAATATAGTAATTTATGCTTAAAACAATACTGTTTTTGAAACCTAAGTAACCACATTTAGGCATAGTTTCAATTCAAATTAACTTCCTCTTTCCATCTAAATAAAGTATACGTTACAGAAAATTTAAAAACCAAAGCAGACCGTTCATTGATTCAAAATCCCTTCCAAGAACACTTGGCATAATGTTATTTTACATTTATTCTGTTTCCACAACTCCACGTTGAATATTATTATCATATACGTCGATAGTGCAACCTGAATATAAAATGTTTGTTTGAATTAAATAAACTATAAACATTTGACGATCGATAAAATACTTACGAGTCTTTAAAGTTTAGGGGAATCGTACAATCCACAAGCTCACGTAGTAAATAATAACATGAGAACATTTACATAATGAGGTCTAACACTTGTCGTGAACTAAACGTTTATTTTAGGTATACACTTTTCATAAAACCTAACTGTACTGACAGATTTATTATGTTATTAACAACGGTTTAATATAAACGAATGTCTCTCTTCATAAAACATCATAAGGTGGAGTATTCTGCATTCCTATATCTCTTCCGTAAGTGACAGAGTTTTTGATAGGACACGACATCAACCTTTTCTTTCACATGTGCCAGATAGCTCTGTACTGTACCTATAGGTCTTCCTTTGCATCTCTCCTCCAGTTTTCTTCTAATATATTGTTAGAGAATTTTTTCGTGTCGTATCATTTTTCTCTCCGGTTGTTAATTCTTGTTCAGTTTTTGTTGCTCCATAGAACACATCACAAACTTAACTATGATTTGTTAATGATTTTATTCATCCTCGATGAATAAGTGTAACATAAATGTAGAACTGAATTTGTAATACCTAGTTTCATGGGACAATCAGCTATCTTGAAAACGTAAAAACACAGTTGTAAACTGTTTTATAATTAGAAAAAAAAATTACCCAGCAAATATCAACAGTATCCACAGCTAGAACAACAAACAAATAAATAACCCAAGAAAGTGAAAGGTCACAAAAACATTACCATACCAAACAATCCGACGCGTGCGCCTCTCAACTCCCGCGCATTCGATGCGGCCACGAGCGCCGCTAATTTATCCCACATAAGAATTATCCTTATATCACCCTTACTTTCTTCGCAATAAGTATGAAAATTGCTAGATTCGTGGGACATGTAAAACGAACTGTAAATGCGTGCGCGCATTTCGCATGCAACACGCGTTCACGATGCACGCTGAATCACTGATGGCGAGTTTTTGTGAAAACTAAAGCCATTTTGATTAGTTTTGCTTTAATGCGTGAGGCATTTGAATAATAATGCATGGCATGTGTTATGTAAATTTTGTTTTTGTTTGGATACAAGAGCTTTAGTTTTATTATTAGATACAAGTTCAGGATTACAGATGTTTTTTGACGCATTTGGCTCGCAATTCATTTGGGCTAGCATGCCACCCACGACAAAGCGTTTAAACGAGAAAAAAGTCATGCGCGCTCTTTCTGGCATACGTAAAATAATAAGGATGGAGGCACATCTCGATTTTTATCGTTTTCTCGGGGTGGCATGCAAGGCCTACTGGATCAACAGCGGTCACAACACGACATAATATACCTAATGAAATCTTAGCGAGAACAGTGTCTTGAAACCCGCAATGGATTAAAATCAAATAAGAATCTCAGGGTATTGTTTAATTGTTTAATTTAAATACAATCTTAAATAATATTTATAATATAACTTCCGCTTTTCATTTGATTCAAAACTAAATGTAAATTTATATTTCCACTTTACATGCTTTAAAAGACACGTTTAACTGATGTTGATCCCGAGCAAAACGTGGAGATATTCGGTAAACCAAGCCTTGAAAATAATACAGGGTGAAATTAAAGTCATTAACTGAACTGTCATTGAAACTAATAGTGAACAACTATGAAGCAAACATAAAATCGCAAAAAAAAAACTTCTATTTCGTACAGTACTGCTTTGCCCACTCGACACCCCGTATAATCGATAAGTTGACTTTAACACTTACTAAGTGAGAGAGCGTAGTCTTACGACTCTTGCCTTTATAACTGAAATAAGACAGCCATACAGCGGTTTACTACAAGCTATAACTAACATTACGAAACAAACAAACACAACTCGTATATTCCTTCAACACATTTTCACACATGCTTATCATTCCCTCTCTAGTCAATAAAAATAAATCTCGGAAAGCCTTGGCCACTACCGACTGTATATATTATGCACTATTGGATTCAATACACCTGTGTTTAAATGCCGCTCGATACGTTGCACGTGGCGTGGTACAAGTTATAGGCGACATTTCGTTTTTTATATTTTGACTACATGTAGGACACAAACACAACACTAGAAAATGAAGTCCAGCGAGCAAAAGAGGTACAATACAATACAATGCTCTTAGAGGTAGAGGTATTACTCTAGAGTTCACTATCTTGGCTTTTTTTTATGTGTATGTGAAGTGTACCAATCCGGATTGGGCACGCGTGGTGGGTTAACGCCCGCACAACCCCTTCGAGGATAGTCCTGTGCCACCTGCCCTGTATAGTAGGATGTAATTAGGCTGATGATGATTATACTATCTTGTCACCCACGACAAATTCAAAAAGATACCTAGCAATTGTAAAAGAGTTGAAACGTTTGTTTACTTGTTCACATGCCAGCAATTATGTCAGGAACCACGTGTTGTTAGCAATGAATGAAGGGCCGGTGTTTTGCTCACAAAAATACAGCAAATGAAACGTCATCCCATAGTGGCCTCGATGACATCCACGAGGGGACATATGGTGCCAAGCCGAGACGCCTTGCTGCAACTTAACGCTTCAAAATGTAGTTGGCATTGCTATGTTTCTGTCCATGGTACAGTTAAGCATGGTCCTCACCAAATTTACTACATTGCTACACTGAGTATCTGAAAACTCACATAAAGACCACCAAAGAGTTAAAATTTGCAAAATTGCAGGGTAGGGTGGCGACGGCCTCACTCCCCGTCACACTGGACAGAGTTTCGGTACTAGTGAAACGTGGATGTTCTGAGGTTTCAGAATATATCTGACTACCCCCTCGGGGAATAGAGTCGTGAGCATATGCATATGCAGGGTAGTGATTTGCATTATTAAGCTATTGAATTTGGTCGTAGCCAAGTCAAAATTGCGTTTGTAGAGCTACCATTGTTTTTATAAATAAGACACGATGTTTTCCCTTAGCTTGCACCACCACATGAGTCAGATCTACACTGTTGCATCTCAGCATAGCTTAGCATAACATAAACTATCCAAGCGCACTTGCGACCTTTCACGCTGTGGGAACCGGCGGCGCCTGCGCATCCATTTGAATATTTGCACGAATGTGGACGCCGCTTTATTCTAGTGTTAATATTTCATGAACTGAAACCTTTTAATTTGAAATTCAATAGAGTGTCCGAGTCTCCTTTGTTTCTGTGTATTGGAAAGTGTAGAAAGTTTTTGAAAACAACGTTTTCGTTTTGCTCGAAAAGCAGTGTTCTTCTCGAGTGCTATAACACTCTCTTAAGAACGCGAGCACATAATCAATAACGTTCTCGCAGAATAAATTATTGGTATTATTATTTACAGATAATAATATAATATAATTAATTACAGAGACAGGACGACTCGGTTGGTGTAATGGTTACCAAACCGAACTGCCAAACCGGAGGTCCTGGTTTCGAATCCCGGTTCGGTCATAGATATTTCATGTTTGTGTCGTTGTTGTATCGTCTCCATAATAAAAGCTTTCCGTATGGGATCATTATAATGTATGTGCCTTTGAGCCGAGCGTTATTTATTTATATAAAGGCTGATGGTTTTTCAAGGGGATAATCAGACCATCATACTGAACAAGTTATCGACCAAGGTGGAAATCGGAAAAAAGACTCAGCTGTTCCATATAAAATCGCAATCCCACTCGACCAAAATGTATGGGACAGCTGTTTTTTCGCAATTCTTATGTTGGTCTCATATAGAGAGTTGTTCAGTTTGATGGTCTCACTCTCATATTCCTCTTAAAAAACCGTCAGCATATTAAGTTGGACCTTGTGTTATGTTTAAGGGCACTTTTGAATCTGAAATTTTTGGTTGATTTTTTTTTTTCATTCTTATTTTGGTAGATTTTTATTCTTGATCTAAAGATACGAAACATAAACAGCTTCCCTACCCAATATCGCGATAACACAAATAATACGCAGCCCCCATTAATCTTGTGCGGCGAATAAGAATTTACTGCGACGACAGAAACTGTACAATAAATTATTATTAACAACATAACGGTGAAGGTTTCGAGCATTTATAACTCGTATATACGAGTAGGATGCAATAAGTAATCGATGTACAACTTCGACAAAATATTATGTATAGCAAGCACGCTGCATACAAACTGAATTGTAATTAGAACTACAATAACAGGGCATTCTAATTTTATAATACAAGTGAGTTAAGTTGGCCATTACAATCGACACTGGATTGCAGCTCGAGCCGCAGACGAGTGCGGTAAATGAGCCGAGACTGTAATGACACTGTTGACCAATGCTCACACGTTTCATATGAGGTTTTTAAACTCATTTGCGAGGAAGAGATAAAATAGTTTTCTCTACAAATCTATGCCATATCTAAAAAACATCAAACTACGAAATACGGCACAGGCCTACGAGCGTTAGTCTAGCACGTATTCTCATTCCAGACCCACGACATTTTCATTCGTCGACAAGCTAGTGGTGTTAAAAATCGTAAAAAAGTTCCTAAAACTCATTGGTATAAGTCTGATTCTGACTTTGATTAAACCACCCGCCCACTACCACCGTCAGTACGGTCACAGATTAACAGTACCTAGTAGTGCTATATAAATAGTAACTGTAATTAATGCCATTCTCATTGCATATATTTACAATTAGCAATATCTTAATATAGAAATGTCAAGCCGTGAATAAGGAAATGTTTAATTAAGTCAAGTTCGTTAAGTTAGGGATGCGAGACTCACCACACGCTCTGAAGTTCCCGTCTAGGATTGGTCTCGCGAAATTATAATTGAATCAGTTCTGAGAATATCCTCGCTGATGACTTACTTTCGTAGAAGTTGGAACTTTCCTAGCTTTTGTTAGTGTTTGATACCGTATTGAGTAATAAGTAAAGGCTAGGCCACACAGAGTGCAGCTTCAGAACGGGTGCAGGCCGGCTGCGGGCCGGCAGTAGTTGTAAACTATGGAATTATATGCCGGCCTGCACTCGTTCTGCAGCTGCACTCTGTGTGGCCCAGCCTTAAATAGTCCAATATTTTCTACTCACTTGCAAACTCATCAATAAGTTTTGTCAGGCAAGTAACTTCCATGATTACTCTATGACTAATCAAGTTCGATCATTTCTCCAACAGCCTATTTCGTTTCCCAACTTTATACCTACTAGCTCATAACTAGAAGCGTGTAATTCAGCGTTATGACTGCCGACTGTAGGAACTTTATTGTGCACTGTTTATAGCAGAGTGGGAGTCCAGACGACCTTTCCGCCCACAAGGCTCGGCGATGCTGTTGTCTTATGTTATTATGCAGGAATGTAGGCTTAAGTCGCTGATTTGGATTACTAATAGCACCGGTTAGACTGTTCATCTTTTTGTCTGGGGATTGAGAAGGCATTGTAATGAATTGCAAGCTAAAAACTGCACATGGCGTGAGGTAGTAGCATCGCATAATGATTTTTGGTCAAAAATAATATTTTTTTGTTTTTTATTTTATTTCCCAACCTTGGTTGACCTACCAGGGCGCTTTCCCGTCATTGGTGTTCCCTAAATAGTTCCTACTGGCAATAGGACGTATAGAAGTTGATGATGATCATAAAGAAGTCTTATGATCATGTAATTTTTTATTTATTTCGTTATCTATCTAATGCAATGAGAAGAAAAAGCGTCCTAAAATTCCTTATATCTATCTATACAATACATACACGATGATTAATAGACTTCGCCAACGTTTGATCCATTGTGATGAAACTTCCGTGGGTTGTTGTGCGATGTCCAGAAATATTTAAGACAAAATAAAATATATGGGCGTATTGCCCGGCGTATCTTCATAAATTTATTTTTATTTAAACTTTTCAAACATAAGGTAGCCTTCAACCATTCCTCAATTTCTAAAGTACAACTAAGCTATTCGTTCCCCACGAATATAAACTTACATCTCAATCAAATTCCAAGATTAGAACCAACGCAAAGCGCAAGCCCTGTGATTACAAACAGGTTACTTAATCGAGTCTGCGCCAGTCTGTGCTGATTGAATGCCCTAAGCCGAGTTAACAGTTCAGTCTCCAGATATACCTCGTATTCCAGCATCATAGGGACGAAAACAGCTTGATTCATGTGACTTAAGTAGATCGGACAATAAGCTGAGTTTAAGGGTAAGCAATGTTCCCTTGAGCCGCATTTGGGATGCTTAGTGACGTCATATCCAGTTTAGAAATTGGCTGTGCATCTGATTCAATTTAGAGAAATTACCTAAAGCTTATAGTCAAAACGGTACGTGTATGTAAAGACCCACTGTAAATAAATAGATATTATATCCTATGTCTTTATGTACGACGAGCTTTTGCCCGCGACTTCGTCCGCACCACGTCTGTTCCTGTCATCGTAGCGAGATACAATATATTCCAGTTTAAAAGTCAAATCTATAGCTTTTAAATACAGAAAGTTTAATCAAAATCGGTCCATTAGTTTTTGCGTGATTCTCGAACAAACGAAGAAACGGACAAAAATCGAAGAATATGTTATTTTGGGGACAGGGACACCTAAGCAGTAAACACTATTATCGTTCCCTTTTTTTGTGGATATCGTCAATGTACAGACCATATGTTACAGTTTTATAATATTGTATTCTGTAGATAGTGTATATATAGTATTATTTATGACTTATGAGTTGACAACGATTAGTCATACTGCTGTAATATTCATCGCTGTATTGATTGATTACTTACAGCATTGTATGATTTTTATATATAACGCGTTTTTATATGCCGTGGTGTTCCAGTGGCGAGCAACCTTGCCTTGCCTTGCCGTGCAGGAGGCGATGGTTCGATCCCCATCCCGACCGACTCGTACCAATGAGTTTTTCGGAATTTATGTACGATTTAAAACATCGTGAGGAAACCTGCATGTTTCAATTTCGAGGCATGTATTGTACCCACTGTCCATTTACAAGTGGCGACGGGCTCACTCCCCGTCACACTGGGCAGAGTTTCGGTACTAGTGAAACGTGGATATTCTGAGGTTTCAGAATATCTCTGACTACCCCCTCGGGGATTATAGTCGTGAGCATATGCTATGCTATAATATGTAACGCTGTTAATCTTTACCTTAGCAAAATTAAATTGTTCATGCGTTTTTAAGCCAATTTACTTATACAAAACACTCTGATATAAAACTCTTGCTGATATATCCATATTATTATCATAATTCATCATCAGCCTATCATCGTCCACTGCTGAACATAGGCCTCTCCCAAGGCGCGCCACAAAACTCTGTCCTCGGCCTTCCTCATCCAGTCGCTCCCCGCTACCTTTTTTAGGTCGTCTGTCCAGCGGGCAGCAGGACGTCCCACACTACGTCGTATTATGATAAATGCGGATGCTTTATTTTACACCAAAAACAGTATACAGAGAAAAGGTACAAACGGGAAACACACAAGATACAAAATAAGGCAGACTTATTCACGACTTATCATCTTGTACTATTAGTGAAACGTGGATGTTCTGAATTTTTAGAATATCTTTGACCTTCGGGGAATATAGTCTTAAAAATATTTGCTATTTGGAATCCTTTCGGAAGTAACCAAAGCTCCCATCAACATACAGTTTTGTCACAAGCTTCAACATGATTAAATTGCAACACTCAAGCACGCCGTGCGTTGAACGCGACCTACTTTGAAACGCGAATCGATTCAGCACTCGATAACCCTTAGTTTAATCAGAGTGTAGTTAGAAAATTACCCATTAGATGAGTTTAAATGAGGTCATGGAAAATTTCTTAGGCTATGAACTGTGCGACTGATTTTGATTGCGTTTGTAGTTGCGGTATTAATGTGGACATCCGCAGAATTTTTACACAACCTGCTGTTTTTCTCCACTTTTTAGTTGTACATGTCTTAGTCTCCATGTAGACATGTCTCCATGTAGACATGTCTCCATGTAGACGTGAACTCCATGAAGTTCGTCATATTGGACTGATTAGTTTTTTCTAGGTATTTTCGAAGGTTACTTGTACCAGATGTACCTAGCTAATGGATGCAAGCTGAAAAATAAAATCCAACGCTAGATTTCTTCGAGCTGAAATGATGATGAACGAACATGCTAATATAGGTAATCATCATCACAGCCTATATACATCCCACTGCAAGGCACAGGCTTACCCTCAGGGAGGGTGTAAGGGCTTTAGTCCACCACATATGCCCATTGCGGATTGGTAGCCTTCGCCGAATATAGTTAAACATATTCTTAAAAACATAAATGCACGTACAAAATTGCATATTCAAAAAACTTCATTATCTTCCTTAGAGCTGAAGAGCTGTAAATGTTCAGTCGCCAATAAAACGCAACCGCCAATTAATCGAGTTATGTTCAGAACCTTAAGCGAAGTACGGGGGTTTTAATGGGGAAAGTTAACGGATAACAATGTGGTCTAGTATGTTAACACGTGAAACTATTTCCTAGTTTCTATGGCGTGATGTTAAAGGTATTGATTAAGTACGTGCTATGTTAAATTTAATTATTAAGTTATATGTCTTTGTCTATTTACACCACTATTTTTAATTACCAACAATATTTTAAGGGTGTATTCATACAATCTTCTTATCGTGTGGGCAGAGAGAGGGTCAGAGTTTTTTCAAACCGCCTTACGGCCTCTGACGTGGTTTTTATGTAACGACTACTACCACCAGAGATAGTAGCCGGGACCAACGGCTTGAATCATCTTTCTTTTCAGACAATCAGGTGATTCAGCCTGCAATGTCCTAACCAACTGGGGAAAAACGCACAAAGTGACATATCACTAGGTGTCCCCCATGGGAATCGAACCCACGACCTCCGTGTCGAGAGCCCAATGCTCTTTAAACCACGGAGGTAGTAGTGCGGATCAGTTGATTTTCTATAAGAGGTCCAAAAATACTCTCGTTTTTCGACCCATGTTCATTAGGGAAAGTTGTTTAGTTTCATAATATGAATACACCCTTAAAATGAAGATGGTAATAAAAAAATAGTGGTACCTATAGTACACGATCCACCAAAAGTAAAGGTATTCCTAAAAAGTAAACCCGTATGTTATATTGTATTGTAAAACACTTTTTTCCTCGATCGATGAAAACTCCTGTTCAGATAGTCTTCGGACATAGGCCTCCTCCATATTCCCCCATGACTTTAAATCTCTCGCCCTCTGCATCAATTTGGAACCCGCGTGTCACTTAATATCGTTGACTTTCTGTTGGGCACCCACTACCCCGCATGGTTTCTCTTCTACTCCAGGAGAGCTGTACACGCTTGCAATAATAAGATAGATACCGGAGAACATTTTGAACCTGCTGCATAAAGTTTATGTACCATAATTAAGCCAGTCCTCTGTATAAAGGCTTTGATCACTTTAATTGAGTAACCAAATGTCTGATCTTGATTATAGTATTTTATTTTGACGAGCCAGTTGGTGTGGTAACCCACGCCGCACTTCCAAACCAGATGACATTTCCATACGTACATACTACATAAACTCACGCTTTTTTCCCAGAAGGATAGGCAGACACTGTGGATCTCCACTTTGGGCGGTACTGACACACCTTTCTTGTTTCCTCTAGGTTCATACATCTTTATCATACATTTGGCTACTTTTAACCTGCTTTTTTTTAATGACGACCTTCAAGGTACGCCTTCTAGGTCTGCCTCTACCAATGTTTGCTTCCATACTCGCATGTACAATATTAGTGTAGATAAAAAGTTCCTCCGAAAAAAAGCTTACCTCCAGATTTTATTATGATTCTTATACAGCCCCGGCCGTGTGATAAAAATATTACGATCTCCACCAAAAGGGTTAAGGGGTTCCACTCATCTTCAACCCATTGTGTTTATATGAAAGGCATGTTTATCTAACACTTTTAGGGTTCCTTATCTATAATATGTTAAGTCATCATCTCTTATTTAAGAGCTACGCTCTTGTCGGTAGAGCAACGGCTAATCCGTTGAAACAATTAAGAAAATACCGAATAATACCTATACAAAAAGCAAAAACGTTTTAATCTGTCCAAAATCTTCATACATCATCAGAAAGTTGATGGCTATGATTCGAATAATAATGAAATTGGTGCGCAATAAGAGTTTTTTTAACCTCCTATAGAAAATCGATCTGATCCACATTCGTGGGTACAAAGCGTAGGTCTTAAAAGTAGGTAATAACAAAGTTAATAATCACAATCATGACACAGGTATACCCAAATTATTATAATTAAAATCAGTCGAACTTTTTTTTTCACGTCATAAACATCGTACAACTTTCCTGTTATAACATACCTAATAGCTGTACATTACGTATGAATCTCTTTAGCATCTCAACAACAAGTTCACATTTGCCAGCAGCTTGTTTATAAACTGCGAACACACATTCTGCACATTTCACTAGCAAGTAGCAAGCTAACCCTTCCACGTCGACACGCCAATTAGGCACCCCAGCAGAAATAATATAACTCTAAAATAAACATTACTACGCACGACAACACGAGTTCCAATTTCAAAAACAAAGCTCGCGTAAATATCTTGCAGTCTGCGTTTACATTGCATACAACTGCTGCAGACAGTGCGCGACATGAAAATAACCGCACCTAAAACCGAACAGCTGATATTCAGAGACATAACTTCAGTTGCTATCCTTTTGTGCCGCAAGTTCTATTTTTAAATACAGTTCAAAAATATTTTTTTTTAAATAGTATATAACCTACCTAAACTTTATTTACAGTTTATATTACAAGGACAAAAAAAATCTGATTTAAAAATTTGTCTCTGGTCAACAGTACTTTTGCTGCTGTGCCCCAAAACATTTTTGAAGTAACTCTATGTATTGCAGATGCAGATTTGGGGAGTTGGGTGATGAAAATAATGTGGGATAAATCAATATATTTTTTTTCTAAATTGATCGCAGCATCGCTTTGGCAGAAATGTAAACCATTTCCAGACAAGTTGTGTAGAAATTTGAATAAATAGCACACAATTAATATTACATTCCTTCGAGTTTTATCAAGAAGCTTTGCTCTACTACTAATTTCCTTTTAAAACGTGCAATTAAATAATGCAGTGTAATTAGACCTTACCACTCTTAGCACTTCTTGCATTTTCAGCGTGAACTTTCGACTTTTTTGGGTTTTACAATGGAATTGCTTTATAATATCATCTCATGAAATACCTAATCCTTGAGTCACCACGTATAAAGAAATGGGAATCACATGGATAATTTTATTATGCTTACAGCGACATTATACAGCACTTATAGCTAAAGCTATACAACAGCTATACTCCAATGCGGAACACTGCTGCAAACGCGATTATTGCTGGTCCGATGGCGCGATTAACCCTCCAGTGGCTTTTGTCGCTGCAAACGTTCGAGAACTGCGTTTTTGATAGCCGACTTAATAGCTACGGAAAAGGCTGCACTACGAGTTTTAAGGATATTTCTGTAAAATAAAAACATTCGGATGTGTGCTGTGGAATTTTTTTTCAACATTGTTCGGAAGAATAAGTTGCAAGTATATAATATTCTAATATTGATATGTAACGTACTATTTCAGTTTATTCTTTCTAACCTAACCTTTTTTAGACCCATGAAGTGCATGTAACTAAAAGAAAACCAATCGAGCTGTTTAAAGGTTCCATATGTACATATTCTCAAGCCTGTATCCTACAGGGGTAGCCAGGGACAACGAAAAGCCACCTGCTCCTGACAGACCTCTCTAGCCTCCTCCACATCCATTAGTCCTTTCATGCATGCTCGGCTTCGGTAGAACTATATACTATTATCTATTCTGTAGTTACGGGTAGACCTGACCTGACTTAGCATGATTTCTCTACTTACGCGCAACTCGGCCTTTTTCCATACTAGTCGCGGTAGGCGCGACTCAAAAGTGCGGGAAGGGGTAATTTTCTACAGGGTGTACCAAATCACCCTAGTAATACTTCAGGGGGTGCTTCAGACCATAAAACTGAACATCTTTCACTATGAAGCCTACATCGAGAAAAATAAATCAAATCTGCTGTTCCATACAAAACTGCAGTCCGACTCGACTAAAATTTGTATTGGACAGCAGATTTTTTTATTGTTTCTTTGCTTGACTTCACTTAAATTTGCCTACAAAAACTTACATGCAATAAAGCACAAAACTAATTTTACTTTGTCTCTTTTTTACGAGTGACATTTATATCTCTAATTCTTTTTTAGTGCGAATCTTTTTTCCTTCTAGCACTTCACTCAAGTCCAATCTAAAAAGAAAATAAAAGAACGAAATAATGAGTATTGTTAATGACAAAAAAACGTCTCTGAAACACGGCTCGTTGCGGTTCCATTGAACTGTTCAAAATCCAATTGTACCATTAACCCCTAACTGCCGCGGCGAAACACAGGCACCGCAATAAAATCAATGGTTCACTTACACCGCCTATTTTCATTCAAATAAATTCAACTCTATGGGGCCAAGTTCCTGAGTAAACTAGATATAACCGGTAAGCATTAATCGAGTTTGGAGGAGGCATCGAGATCGCGATAGTTAAGACAAGATATACGGCCAATTTCGAGGGAGATTTGTTTTCGAATAAAAGCTTATTGTCTGAAGCGGAACGTCTTTCGCAGAGTTAGGGATGTGACTAGATGCGGATTCGGATTCGTTTTTTGTTCGCATTCGAATAAACTTGTGAATTTGCATTCAAATACAAGTTTTGGTTCGGCCAATCCGGACGGATTTTCTTGTTTGGTTTTCTGCTGCAGATAGCACATAGTATCTGCGTGATAGTGCATATACGGTGCACTCGATATTTGAAAGTTATTTACGAGTTATTATAATATATCCTGTAGTAGTGAGAAATAGATGTAATTAGAAATATGGTGTCGTTAACCTTTCTGGACTATTTTAAACTAGACTATTTTATAAACGTAATGCTAGTAGGGGTTCAAATTTAAAGAATATTTAACCATAACTACACTGCTTCCTCAAAATTGAACTTGGCCCGCATCATGGTGGAGTAAGGCCCCATCCCTGTCGTCGTTTTTGTTAGATGAGGCGTGTGTCATGTAGATAGTGAGGACGATAATAGACTAAAGATGAAGCATATTTTGTAGTCCATGAAATGATTTTCCAAGTAGAGATAAACTACGATAACATGGCCCGCGGTCCTTCTGATAATGGAGAGCCAATTAGTGACACCGCTAGTCGAGCAACAAATCCGTGTTTTTATCTATTTTTGTATAACGTCCGTCTCAGCACACACGCATGCGATGTAAGACTTGTAAACACTTTGAAAACACTTGTAAACACTTGAAAACCTTTTGGAGGTGCGGGTCATTGTATCCTAGTTTATTTATAGCGATAGTTCGCTAGCTTTTAGACCTTTTGGCAACAGAATACACCGAAATAAATCTCAAAAGTTAATCGACAAGTTACACAATGACTACCTAGTTGTAATTTACGTAATTGGATATAATCAGTCATTAGCAACGTTGTTCAATTTTCTTATCCTCAAATGTTTCCCCGTGTAAGTTCCACATGTTAGCAACAAACTAGACAAAGTTAACGTTAGTTTGACCAACTCTTATCTTCCCTGCAGTCTACATCCCCGGGTTTAACGACGACGCTCTTTAATACAGCCAGATCATGTTTAAGTACTTAATCCTACCTTCAAACCGCTGCTAATATATCAGTCATGTTGGATCTATGTTGTTAGACTAGTTTAACTACAATAGATTTGTGTTAGCTATCTACTTGGATAATATTGAATTAACTTGAGCACTGGAAGACAACAGGGTACAAGGAGTCGGTACAGTAGTAGAAAGAAAATAATTATGATGTAACTTAAACATTATTTGAGAAGTTCTATTTTGTAAATGTACATTAAAAACGTTATTTCTTTTAGGGTTGTCACAAACAGTTTTTTTACGCGTGCAGTTCTCAGTAGTAGGCTGATGATGTGATGATAGCTGTTTAATATGAATAAAATTCGGAACAAAATGAGTATAACGGGATTCTGCTGTTATACAGCTTTTAGGCATTATAAAGGGTAAATAACAGAAGCTGACTCGCCCACCTGGCAGGTCATGTTTATATTGCATTCTACGATGTTAACACACGCGTAGAGTTTCATGTTTTGAGACTAACAGCGAATGTGTTAATACGAGCTTAAAATGTATCGATAACAACACTATTGAGACAACCCTAGCTGTCTACAGCGTGGTATTAAATTACACGGGAAGAGTGTTTGACAAAAACTATAAAAGACTGTTCGCATGCAATACATTGTGTTGGTACCAGTATTGCGAAGCGGCAGGAGCTGGCTGAGAGCCAATTTTTACTTTTTTTAATATTCCAGGCACGATGGCTTCGAAACAACAACTTTTATTGGTGCATATCAGCATCGGTTACATCGAGAGCTGTTAAGTATCGATTACTTAGCAATACAACTTATCTTATAGGTACAGCTAATCATTTAGCATGTTATGTTTTAAGCACTTTTCAAAACGCGAAGGATCGTGAGCAAAAACCCTGGTAAATGTTTCTCCGGTAACGATATCAGGTAAGGAAACTAAGAAAAAATATGTCACAGGTGGGTACGTAGCATGTAGGTACGCAGTACGCAGTTTTTGAAAGTAGCACTAAAAAGTTTCCTGTATTGTCATTGTCATACAAATAGGCCGCGATGATTTTTTTAGTTTGTATGAAAATTTTAAATTTAGACAAGAAATTTCTAGTCTAGTCTAGCGGACAGCGAAATAGTGATCGCGAACCTGTCCGCGCAAAACGCGCCGAACTCGGAATTAGTATGACAAAAATACGGCTCGGACGATTCTGACTAGTAGAATTTTTCATACTAATTCAGAGTTCGACGCGTTTGGCGCGGACAGGATTACTATAAGATTGAATGTCATTTAGATACTTACTTGTCATAGAACTAACAAAGGTAGGTATGAATTTAAAACCATACCTATGCCAGCTTCCTGGTTCCTAAGCAACAATCCTATGTTTATGTAAGGACTATTTTATTTTATATTTTAACCAAGAAGTTTTAGGGTCCATGATTGAAACATCTTGATTTTAATCTAGAAAAATGTTTTATTCAGCAAGTAAGTATTTTCGAAACTGATAGTCCATCTTCTTTGTTTTATTATAATCCGATGTCTTCTAATGAATCAGTCAACTTCAAGTCAAGTAAACATTTCCATAATAAATAGGTACCTACAGAGTTGAATTCCTCGGCGTATGCTTTACACCGCTCATGTGTGCTCATGTAATGTTACGGATGTGAATTATTTGAGTTATTCGCACCTGAGCTCGGCTCGGTCTTGCTACGTAACCTTAACATTACAGATCGTATCATTGTTTGTTGCGGAAATGGTAAATAAACCAAGTACTCGCCCTAATAGAGCCTAATCTCGTGCACATCTAGGCAACACAAGACTGCCCATGAGGTGAATCACATTTTTTTTATTAATCGACATAAATCTGGTATATATTTTAATAGAATCTGTCAGTCAGTCACTATGATCATCATATCAGCCGACAGACGTCCACTGCTGGATATAAGCCTCCCCCAAAATGGGGGGATTTGCCATAATCGCCACGCTTGGCAGGCGGGTTGGCGATCGCAGTTGGATTGAATGTGTTTACTCAGAGGATGCTGCTGCCCATCCTCCGGTAGATCCCTTAGTCGCCTTTTACGACACCCACGGGAGGAAATGGGATGGTGCTATTCTTAGCCGCCACCACACGGCGTGATGTAAAATACTTGTGGTGTGGCGCCATCGCCATCTAGATGTAAATTCCCGGATTTCGTTTTATACTTCGTAGAGTTACACTAATAATTATTTAAAATAAATAATATTTTTAAACCTAAATCCCTTTCTTTGCGTTTAAATTCTTTGGGTATCTATACTATTATAAAACTGTAACAGGAAGTTTGAACATTGAAGATATTAACAAAAAAAAAGTTACGATATGGTTTTTAGGTGTCCCTGATTCCATTTCACCAATTTTTGGATTTTTTTGTCTGTCTGTTTGTTTGGGTGTTTGTTTGAACGAGTATCACGCAAAAACTACTGAACCGATTTTGATGAAACTTTTTTGTTTGATAGCTCTGACTGATGATGATGATCTGACTTAAAATCTGTTATATAATTTGTGCGGACGAAGTCGCGGGTTAACGCTCGTTTCTTATAAACATATCTATTGTTTGCAATTTGAGCAGAGTACGGTGGCGTCAACTTTACGTGGGTAGCGTATTGTGGTAAATGTCTCAACCACGGATTTATGGGTGTGTAGCTAAATTAAACGACAGTTTTGGTGTTTATCCTTCCAAGGGTTGGCATTTTGACGATGTTCATAACTATGCAATGTGTTATATCTACAACATTTTTATAACTCCAAACCCAAAAACAAATGAATTTCTCCAACTCTTATCCGATTTCGTTTACAGCTACAATTTTATTTTAAAAAAAAGGCCAAGTGCGAGTCGGACTAATTACGCACCGAGAGTTTCGTACCACCACACAATTTATTACCTTACAAAAAAAAAATTTTTTTTGGTACCTACCCAGGCTTGGCCAGTTTTTGTTATTTGTAGTGTTTCACTATAATCAAACCAAGTTGAAAGCTTGTGTGTATGTCAGAGCGAGGAAGAAAAAGCGTTGGAGCAAACTAGTTTATTGTATGGGGACGCATTTGGGCCTAAAGCATATTCTGTGAAAATGTCAACCCGCTAGCTATTATGGTTCAAAAGATACAGCCTTTTATGGTAAAGACAGATGGACGGACCCGTATTAACCCTTTGGATACCTTAAAAATTATATAGTCAGAAGTTCGGTACCGAACTACTGCGAAAAAAGTCTCAAAAGTTCGACAGCAATTCGAACCAGAACGCCCCAACTATACTGAGACTAAAAAGTCTCAAAAGTTCAACAGCAATTCGAACCCGAACGCCCCAACTATACTGAGACTAAAAAGTCTCAAAACATCAGTACCGAACTACTGAGATGAGAGACATAACGGTGTGGTTAGCAGTGTTTGACAACCCCGAGACGGAATAGAGTCGTGCGTTTATTTATGAACATTTATTACAATTAACAACATCGATATGCAAATCGTAACCTTGATTGCAACTCTAATCTAGAAGCGGACGGTTAATAATTTTATCATCGATTAGTATTTTATCTTCTGCCCCGGGGCGACGTTGCGATTGAGTTTGAATCATGGAGACATTAGCATAGCGTACTATTTGGCATGCTATAATTAAGTGGTAGTTTAATGACAGGCCAATCTGTTCATTGAATATTTATAGCCGAATTGCCAACCTCCTGTACCAGTAATAGAGAGGTACCCGAAGAAGAAGCCGAATTGCGTCATCAAATTTTTAGTTTATTTCAAAGTGTTTCAGATATTTCATAGGAACCGTGTTGTATTTCCGAAAATTTACCACACCATTAATTTTTTTTCGTCTTGTGTATCAAATGAGGTGACTAAGATGGTTTTGGACGCTACAAAATATTTTGATTTGAATAGCATCTTAATGACGCATGAAGACAGACAATTTCAATTAAAACCGATGCTCTATTTAGACGCAATATGAATTTGCTTTATCTGTCTACAGCTTGACAGTTATTAATGATGATAATGATAACGTGCAAAGCTCAACAATTTCCCATTCAAATAATGCAAGATTTATTCAGAATTTAAAATGTAAATACAGATATAAAATATTCAGAGATTCTAACAAACCTGTCACACAATCCAGCCCTGTCTCGATATCGATAACTCACGATGCCCGTCACTATAAATCAACGAGACCTTCGCAGATAGTGATGCCCACGTACATTTAACTAGGTAGTCGATAAATATTATAATCTTTACGGTTCGTTTGCAGAATCTCGATAAAGTTGAGGATTTGTCGAGAGTTATGATCTGGTTCACTACTTCGCCTCCAACGTTATACCAAGAGAGATGTACTAGTTTTTTTGACGCGCAATTTTTTTAAGGCTTATTTTGTCGTGAGTGAGAATGGAACGTGCTACACTTTCAATACCTATTTATGTAGTCTATTCAGTTCAGTGTCCCACTGCTGGGCAAAGGCCTCCCACCTCACTCTCCTATACCTTTATATTGTGTGCAACTACTAAAGAACTGACGTACATAAGATCTCCATGTTATCTCTCCGTCGTTTCCTGGGTCTACCACGATGCAGGTCACAATCCGGGGGAACCCAGTATTGGGTGATTTTGATCCACCTCTCTGTATACGAAAAACATGTCCAGCCCAAGGCCATTTCAGCTCACCTTTTTTGTGCCCTACGTCCGCAATTCCGCATTACCACTATGCCAGTTCTTGAGTCAATATTCGTATTTAACACACAAATATTTGCCCCTTGCGGCATTAAAACCCACGTTTCTCGGCTTGCAGGCTTTCTACTAACTGGCTCAGTATATGTATTCTAGGCCGGGAAGCTGGTCTCCGACTTGGAAGACCGCAGATCTGAGAAAGGACGAGAGAGAATGGATGAGGAAGGCTGAAGATAGTGTTTTGTGGCGGTAGACACGATAGACCTATCTTCCGCAATAGACATTGACAGGTGGATGATTGTTGAGCCAGGAAGGCTACCTAGTATTTTTTTATATTGTTACCTACATTCAAATATTATTTATATCAACATTGCTATCCTATTTCTATTTGACTGCAGCATTATATGATGTCATGTATCGCACGCAATATGCAAATTCGGTCGTAAAAATAAATTCGGTTTTCCAAAAACCATCGAAAGTGAAGGTTTTGTTTACGACAATGGCACCGTAGACCGAGATGCGGAAAATATTTTTACAGATTGTAAAACTTTGTAGAGATCGTAACTTGATACTTTGAGAAATCAAGATAGGAAATACATGTTGAGAACTCAATAGTGGAATCCGCTTGTTTGCGCTCATCTATTTTTCCATAACTTTTATAGCTTTGTATTTTATAGTTTTGACTGTAGAGTACTATGTTCGTTGGTTTTGAAGAAATGGATAAGCGTAAAGCAAAGATTCATAGATTCTTTATTGTACACAAAAACATAATTATGAAAAAAAATTACAGTAAGTCGTGGTGCATGCAGCATCTAGGTACATTCTTTTTATTTCTCGCTTAGACGGTTAGTCAAAATTATTATTATATGCTTACGATTTGTGTTGAATAGAGTCAGTGATTTTGGTAAAATATAGAGGAAACGTACATGCTTAAATTTCTAGACGTGTATTATGTCTACTGTCCATTGAAAGTGGGCTCACTACCTGTCATACAGAACATTGTAAATAGCAGTTTTCTAAAAGTTTTGTACCTATGTAGCAAAGACACTTTTCACTTATTAATATTTAATTACATAAGTTAGAGTGCTATAATTTGAGCTGGAAGGTTTCTAACGACCACCGAAATGTTAAGGAACGGTGTTAAAAAGACATCATAGACAACATTTTGAACCAAAGTCCATTAGGAGAAGCATCAAATTGATTCATCATTTTGATTGCTTTTTACTAATAAAAGAGGAAAGTAGAAAAAGTCCTGAAATTCACTTTTAGCATTTTAAATATAAATATGCTGAAACTGAACTTTTGTTACTTATTGCAACTACAAGTTGATATTGATAATGGTCGTAGCAAAGTTTCTACACCCTCGAAATGTGACAGGTCACTTTGCAGTGGATGCAGTTTTATCTCACCGTGATAAGTACCTATGCCCTAGCATTGGGAACGACTAACGATGATGTCTAAAAAACCACAAAACATATTCCGTAACACAGTCCAATTATGTCAAATCTGCACGTAAAACAAACATGGCCGACATCAGCATAACAGCCAATTACCGCTGCATCGTTAGACACAATAGAAACTCTTACGCAACCAATATTTGTACTAAGACATATTTGCATAATTCTAGTAACCTGCTATGTACCCAGTGATCTTTGGAGCGAATGGAACGCTGCCAAGAGTTATAAATGGTTGATTTCCTGCAAGTTGCTATTTGGTTTTAGTTTGGATTGGGTCATTGTTCAATTTAGAATGGTCTTAATGGTATTTTGGAACAGGTTGTAAATTGTCTTGCTGTTCTTGTCTTGGAGCAATGGCACGCAATGGTCTGTCGTATATGTATGTTCCTTGACCTAAGACCCTAAGCACAAGACACCTAAATATAACTCTGCAGAACTGAACCTTTTACCTCGCTTCAATCCGCGTCAAGTGAAAGAGACCTGGACAGCAATCGCGCTAAATAAATGTCAACTTAACCATGATGGGACCGCGTGCGAATCACAACTTATAACACATTCGGTATTGCGCTATTCATTTGACAGCCATTAGAGCTGTTTTGTCAGATCGCTCAGACGTTAAAGGCTGTCAATCACATAGAGTTTAGCGCGATGCGGAATTCAGCACAGTTGAATGGTAATTGGATTGCAATATGATAAGAACTGGAATTGGATTAGGATGTTTTAAATTAGCGCGATCGCCCTCCTGCTGCGCTGTCCCGCTGTCATGCTAGACCATCAGAGCCCCTAGCGACAAAACACTGTTGTACATTTGACCTTGCTCTCACTCTTTTATGTAACGCAAGTGAAATTAAATGGGAAAGTTTAACCGAGATAGCTTTTTCGCGCAGCCATGCTAGGGCATCTCAAGCCTCTAGCGTAGTACCGACGTGACAAAGTCGTGTTAGTTAGGGCCTCCGATAAGAAACGACACAATACCAGTTTTTTTTTCTTTCACTCACGGGTAAATAATTGTCTAAAATAGATAATCATGTATTAGATAATTTATCTGCTGACCAAATCTACTGATCTCCCTATTTTTGAACCATAGATTAATATGTATATTGGATATAGATAGATAACTCGCCTTGAATTTTAGGACGTCCTAATTGCGTTGCCGCTTATTAGCACTAGGGGGCGCCACATTATGAAATAAATTGAAAAAGATGATCGGCCGATAAGAGGATCGAACCATAGCTACCCGGATCGTAAGCCGGTTGTCTAGACCGCTAGATCAACAAGACAGTGATTGATATGGGCAAAATCTCTCACTACTACAGCGCAGCGCGTGAGGTGTAGTGCGCTGTTAATCCAATATGAACCCTAGTTCAACACAGTGCTTCGAAACATAACCGATAGATGGCAGAAGCTGTCTATGGTAAATCAGCGTTCCAGTTAGTTTGTTCTAAGATAACATAGCATGTTTTGAACTGAAGAAATTTACCTTTTATTTGTATCATGTACCGATCTATTTTCGAATACAATAACGTAATAAATGGAAGAGACTTAACATACCTAGTAGTTACACAATACACGAATGTTATGTAAGTAGGTATCAAAATAAAAAGAATGACATAATACAATAGAAGAAATCTGCATACACCTTTACATGTGTCATCAACAAATCACAAATGAATATCATTTGTAACAATCATTTATTTCAAATTAATTATCTTTTATTTTTGAACTGATGTTTTGTAACAAATAATAACGAATACTATCTTTACTTCCTTATAGATAAGTTAGTAAGGTATTAGAATAAGCTTGAATTTCATAAACGTTAGAATAGATAAGAAAACATTATCTAAATAAGAATTGCTAGTATTGTAGGTTGTAGGGTACGTTTTAATTAAATAAACGTGTAACTTAAATTAAGTTCCATACCTACTTCAGAAGGCACGGGCACGGGTCCCAGTTAGTGCCGAAATTATGTTATAAAATTTAAGATATATCTGCACTACCCCCTCTGTGAATAAAGTCGTGGGCATATCCATGCATGCGATAAAATCTTTTTTACCCGACTGCGCCAGAAGGTGGGTTATATGTTTGTATGTCTAGTTCTTTGGCCTAAACGGCTTGATAGATTTACACGTAAGGTGTCGTTAGATTCGTAAAAATCATGAGAGTGACATAGGCCATATTATTTTAATATCGTCTGTGAATTCAAAAAGACAGTGGGAATATTATATTTTTTTTTTTATGTAAAAAATCCAATATGGGTATCAACTTGGTATCAAATAGTATAGCTGATTATTAGTGATTATAGAGCTTGTTTTTCTCTTTTCAGTTAATAGTTTTTTTATGCAGTCGGGTTTTTTGTTTTTCTTAATAATTTAGTCTATTGTATTTCATGTTGAAGATGAATCGAGTCCAATCGAATTTCGTTACTAATTTTATTAAAGTAGAAGAGGTTGCAATAAAAAGCAATAGCCTTTTAGTTGTCTCTAGTTAGCTATTAAGGCACTAGAGTACCTACATACAATTACACCTATTTTCTTTTAACACTTTTTAAGTTCCCATACAAATGACTAAGACCCACACGTAATTTACAGCATAATGCTATGAAACGTCTCTTGATTGACGCTTGTTCGTCCACCCACACCGAGTAATGAATACATCAAGTACGTTCGTCACACGAAGCCTCTCGTATCAAGCTAAATACGTACTTACTACATAGCTCGAAGAACTTTTATGTAAGACTTCTTATAATGAATAAGCAGTAGAGTTCATTCCTAGCACGAAGTCCTCCCAATCAAGCCATTATTATTCTTATGACGTAGGTTTTAGAGATCTTGCAGAGGTCTTGTATACTGAATGAGTTGTAACGAATGTATCTACATAATTTAATAGTAGGCTTATTTTTAAATCATTCGCGTTGTTAAGGCACGGGATAAATGTCGATTGGTAGTTCTTTGCGTTTTTTTATTATTTGCGTCCTCTTCCAATATTCGACTAAATTTATTTATACCTACCAATTAGGAAAAATATTAAAAACTACGACACGTGTGACCAAATATTGATTTCATAAAAATACAAATTGCATATCCAGGACAGGCTTCGTCAAAGAAAATATACCACTCACACTCACATCCACAACTCGTTTCGTCAATAATGTTATCGTTGTGTGTATGTGCATACATAAAGCCCATAATCCCTACATATGATTAAAAGCTTTGCTACAACTATCATCTAAATCTATTAAAGAAAGAATTTGATTTTTTTTTCGCCATTACCACAAAAGGAAAACAATCAAACAAAAGTGGAGCGCAATTTTTGAATTTAACACATTATATTCGTACACAATTTCAATAAAAGTACGGGAGTTTACGAATTAGGCTGTATAAATTTAAAAAAAAAATAACGCTCCTCGAGTGCGATTATTGAAAGTCACACGTAGACATCAGTAGTAGAAAATGACCTAAACAGCATGAAGTTTGTTGTATTCATTCGGTCATGATTTAGAATCTCACGATTCAAAAATAACACTTCAGATCGTCATCTATTCGGTGCCTTATATTTCATATTCATTGTCCAATTATTACTATCTATCGCCAAGTGGCTCTACTCATTAGGTTATCTTTACAGCTTTACTGCCTAAAGGTTAAACGTTTCGTTACAAAATTACTTTTAATAAGTTCATTCCTATGCTAGCTCTTTACTTGACTGCGGCGAATCCTAAAATGCTAATAGCCTGCATAGCTATCTTACTAATTTTGTTAAAATCTAGATCTTTTAGATGTACTTGTCTAGACCTGGCAATGACTTCGTCTGATAACGCGATAGCAACACTGAAAATAGTAGTACTCTACTCGTAATTTTAATCTATTTACTTTTTGTATAATGAACAACTTTCATTATGTTGGTAATTCAATTAATATTAACTTGACCTACTATATTATTTATCGTATAAAAATATAGAATATTGAGACTAAAAAGTAAGTAAGTATGTACAAATTTACAATCTTAATAGTAGGTAAGTATAATATATAGATTTACAGGGGACCACCGCACAGTCGAACGCATTTTCTATCTATCTTACGACAGATAGAAAATGCATTCGAGGTCGCTATCGAGAGGGAGAGTGCCCAGGACGCCGGTGGCGTCACCTCGCTGTATCACAATGCTGATACGTTGCCCGAGGTATGCGCCGGCCCTGTTGTCCCCCGAGACCTCTACCAGGCGCGACGACGACTCCTTAAAGAGTTGTCGTGCGTCCGGGCCCCAAGGTCCCAGGGTCTCTACCCCGAATGGTGGAACCCTCGCCCAGGGCTGCATATAAGCGCCTCTTCTGCATATAAGAGGTGGCAGAGAGATGTGAGGGCGCCACAGTATCCACACATGTGGCGTCCCACACCAGCGGTCTGCCACGTTTCCAAGGAATAAGCGACATTCCGTCTGGTCTCTTGCCATCGCCACGCACAATACGCGCCTTTCGACTCGAGGATGGATGGTACGTTGGCGCTAGCAAGGGCCCGGTGGATGACGTCATTCAGGCATTTAATTTAATAATACATGACTTTTAAAAAATAAGTTTATATCTCGTTTTGCTATTCAATTAATTTAAAAAAATAGCCTGACTATTTAAAATGGATTGGAAATAAAAGAAAAGTTTAAGAAATATTTTTTTAAACTAAAAAGCATCTATTTAAGGTCGATGAGTTGCACTATATTAAATTAAATTTATTTGAGTGGTATTATAAAACAAGAGGCTTAATTTATATTTTAGTAGACCCAAAATAGCAAATCGTACTCCTACTCAAACACTGCAATGTACTGATGGGTATACCTAGTTATGTACGCACCAGGTACGTAGGTACATAGGTCTAGAAATAAGACTAATTCTCACTATGCATTTGCTTAGAAGCCAGGTCCTGCTTTACCCATGACATTGTAGTTGTCTTGACTGTTTTACTTTATTAAAGAAAGAAAGAAAGAATTTTATATTTTATTTCCAACGAGCGTTAACCCGCGACTTCGTCCGCACAAATTATATACCAGATTTTAAGTCAGATCATAAGCTATCAAACAAAAAAAGTTTCATCAAAATCGGTTCAGTAGTTTTTGCGTGATACTCGTTCAAACTAACAAACAAACACCCAAACAAACACACAAACAAACAGACAGACAAAAAATCCAAAAATTGGTGAAATGGAATCAGGGACACCTAAAAACCATATCGTAACTTTTTTTTGTTAATATCTTCAATGTTCAAACTTTCTGTTACAGTTTTATAATAGTATAGATACCCAAAGAATTTAAACGCAAAGAAAGGGATTTAGGTTTAAAAATATTATTTATTTTAAATAATTATTAGTGTAACTCTACGAAGTATAAAACGAAATCCGGGAATTTACATCTATTATTCTTTCCATTAATTTACATCTATTCATTCTATCTCATTTTGTTAATATTGTGGCTACACATTACGTCATACATAGAAAATGATGACAAAGCGTGACGGGGAACGACTGTCGATCGAAACGCCAGACAAACTTCCTGTTACAGTTTTATAATAGTATAGATTACTACTAAACAGAAAACAAACAAACACAAACAGCAAACAAAAAAAAACACAAACATTGAAAAGAAAAAATATAGATTGATAGGACTCATTGAAGAAAATTAATACCTCCTTTCTAAATTTACATTTCGCTTCATTTCCATACAATATGCATGTTTTCTTACGATCCAATCCAAAATATATATCAATAAAGAATTTCTTTCTAACGATTGAATAGATCAATAAGAGAGAGGAAAAAAATATTTTGCAAAAGAAAAAAGCAGTCAAATAAAGTGAAGTGAAACGCGAGAGTGAATATTCCTCGGAAATGTTCAGTTATTTTGATTTAGTCCCAGCGTGGAGGTAGGATGACGTATTGGAGAAAACTTTAGATTTAATTACGAAGGATAAAATCTCTATTACCTAGACTTTAAGAAGACTATCTTCACCTAGACTCTCGGTCAGAGAAATAGATTCTCTAGGTCATAGAGTAATAAGTCTAGGTGAAAATACTGTACAGAAATTTACACATTTTTTTTTAGTAAATTAAAGACACCACCGAAACAACACACTGAGTTTAAAGTTACGTGAACAAAATCAATACTTGAGTGTTGAAATGGTAACAACGAGATATCTTCGAATCTATTTTTGTTTTTACAATCACATAAAATAAATTCCTCAATGTCAATTGAGGAATTGCCACAATTGTAGTATTTGCCAATTACTTTTATTTATTATTTATTTACTTTTAAAAAAAAATTCCCAAACAGACAAAATTGTCACAACCTAACCAATCAACATCGCTGACAGGTTTGTTTGCTGGGTCCTCTATAAACAGCTGTCTTACCCCCAGCCCCGGTATCAGATCGGGGTGTCCCAAGCGGGTTCTCACCTGCCCTGACAATTTTAATAAAATAACATTTTCCCGTTCCTCACTCGCAATATTAAAGTAGGGGCGGGACACCGCGGGATTCTGAATCCCGTGTTCCGTTTTTATTAGCTCAAATTACGGTAATCCTTTCGGACACTGATGGTTGAGGTTTGTTTTTGTCATTCGTTTTGTGGTTTTGTTTCTTGTTTATTTTAAATATCAAACATGAGTTAGGTAGTGGTGAGGTGAATTTATTTCTTCTATGTTGAATTAATTTTGAATGATGAAAGCATAGCATTGCGACTAATTGTATTGATATTTTGTATCTTAAATTGTCGCCTATCTATACATAGGTATATCGATACACAACCTATGTAGACTGCATAATTATTGTTATAATCATCAGCCTATGTTCACTTGCTGCAGTGTCTCATTTCATCTCAATTTGTCACGGTCCTGTGTTATCTACATTTAAATCTTTTCAACATTCTTCAACTGTTGAATGTCTTGCTCCGCTCATGCCCGATCCTAGTTCGCCAATACCTATTCGAGAAAAGTGACGCGACGATAGCTGGAGCAAACAAGCCTGGAGTCTATTTCGTTTAGCCATCAAATTGAATTAAAAAAATAGTTTTGTTGTTCAGACAAATTCTATATTACCGAACTACATAATTCTACGTATTTAATCAGAATGTAAAGGAATTTTTTTTTCCCTGCGGAGTTTTTACTACGTTAGCGCTCTATTTTATTATGAAATATTGTTTTATGTTTGAAAAACCTTCAATCTAGAATCAAAAGATATTTTCAGCATGAACTAAGCAAATACACCAGATTGATGTTGCTTTTGGAATTTTTAATTAACGGTCCGGAGCGCTCCAATATCCGGCGATCGATCTCACCGAATCAAGAAAACAAGCAACGAGATTTTATTTAAAAATATCCACGCGGAATTTTTAGATGCAGCAATTCACATCACTATTTCTCTGCAAGGTTCCTTTTACTGAATGTTTAATGTTAATATTATTTTCATCTAAGTTTATTTTTCCAAGAAAATCTCTTTCACTGAAAATACTTACTTCTTCATGATTCATTGCTTAATTTGAAATTGTAACATTCTACAAGCTGTACAATGTTTCATTTCACCAAAATCAGAAAATTTTTCTCCAGAGTAGATACTAACCGTATCATTAATTATTATAGTAATAATTAATTTTGAAAAATAATGTTCATTCAAAATAAATACAAATACTTACATCATTATAGCTTATTGGATTAAAACGTCAATAGTTCCACAAAATAAAACCCAAAATTATGTTCAGAGCAAGTCTTATACTCTGTATATAATATAAGTATTAGATATGTTTATCTTTCTAACCACTTTATAAACTACGAAACTATGAAATTTTATGCATTACCAGCTACGAATTACCAGTCTCTAGGCAAATTCCCTCACATCGAATACAGAAAACGACACGCAATCTATCAAACTATCGTACTACCCTCGACTTTGCTGCCATGGCTGCTAACATGAACATTAACATGAGAGCAAGATGAAAGCCTGAAATGTCCATGCTATCTGCGCCAAGCCAAGCTCGATCGCCTAAGTAAGCATGCTTATTTCCTAGCATCATCATCAGCCTATATACGTCCCACTGCAGGGCACTGGCCTACTCTCAGGGAGGGTGCATGGGCGTCAGTCCACCACGCGTGCATAATGCGCATTGGTAGACTCCACAAATGCATTAGAATATCATCTTCTGCGTATGCAGGTTTACCCACAATATTTTCCTTCACTGTTTAGGAGCAGTCGGTATTACGTATATAAATTACAAAAATTCATTGGTACATGGCATGACCATGCTGTATTTTGCCGTGTGGTGTCGGCACCATCCCATTTCCTCCAGTGGGTGTCGTAAAAGGCGACTAAGGGATCTACTGAAGGATGGGCAGCAGCATCCTCTGAGTACACAGATTGATTCGATCCAACTGCGATCGCCAACCCGCCTGCCAAGCGTGGCGATTATGGAAAATCCCCCCCCCCCATTTTGGGGGAGGCTTATGTCCAGCAGTGGACGTTTAATGGCTGATATGATGATGGCATGCCGTCCAGATTCGAACCCAAACCTCAAGATTGAGTTTCCATACCTCTCCGCAATGCACCGTTGCTTTCCTGGCATGACACCTCTAACTTGACTTATCGCTTCGACGATACAGACGTCGAGCCGTGATCTGTCAAACTATCATATACGTTAACACCCCCCCCCCCCCCCCCCCCTCTACCCGACAGCGACTAGACAAAATAAGAGCAGAACGTTATTGGTTGGCGGAGATTGACGACTTGCTCCAAGACGTGCTGTCTGCAAAGAATGAACTAAGAATTTCTTCGTTCTAGAGAAATGATAAGCTCTTTCCGCGATTGATGGGAAGCTAAGCTAACGATTGAGGAAGGAACGTAGACTATAATAATGACTTTCGTTGCATTCGATTGACATAGGTAGGTGTACCTTGCTAAATGTCTGCGCTTTTAGCCTCTAATTGAGTCCTTCCGCTGCACTCTGGGGAAAAGTCTTCGTCCGTCGGCGTCGCGTCGTGACAAAGAAGAATGCTCTGTAAGGGCTCCTTGTTTTAATACGGAACCATAAAAACCATTACTTCGGAGGTAAAATAAAATATCGAGCACAATAGATCAGTAAAAAAGATCACAGTGTTACATAGGTAAGCTAAACGCAAGTTTTTTTTTTATTACGTATGGGTTTGCTCTTGACCTCAATCTAGTCCTCACGATAACTTACAATACCTTTCTACGTAAAGTAAGGCACTCCCATGCCCCCCAACCATTTTGAGCTCACCCCCTTTAGGTGGTACGGAAGGTAGATGACAGTAAGCATTGGTATATTTCTCTCTCACTCGCTCTTGCTCTGTATACAGCCTGTGCTAGCCTCTTCTTAGCAGAACGAGCCTATTTGTATGTAGTGTCTAGTGTCCTAAAAGTGAACCTTCTTGCTACAAGTTGAAGCAAAGATTCAGACCACCCCGATGGAATTAAACGAACATCAATTTATGTATGAATTTATGAATATAAATTCCTATCTTTACCATTACGACACGCAAAAACACAAATAATTCACTGCGATCCGGTATCAACTATTAAATCAATCGGAATCGTTCGCCGTTTGTCACTACCAGGTCCATATGGAGGCCATTCGGCCCGGGTTGGTCCGGCTGCGGATTAGCGCAGGTTTGCAATCGCGCTATAAATACACGAACACTAATGCAACTGACACGGACGCAAAATATGGCGACGGGTGCCAAGATTGGTTGGTATTAGCTGGGAATACTAGTTTTGAGAGAATTTTTATGAGTGGTCAGTAAATCGTGGCTATATCAACGCTGAGAGTTTTGAGTTATGAAATTATGTAATAGTTATTTATTATGTAATAGTTATTAGTATGTAAGGATCAATATTCAAGGTTCTGCTGGCGGTTCAAAAGAATACGTTAGGCATGCCGATGCATCAGAAGAATCGGAACCAAAGCAAGACATGGGTGATTTTTCTCGCATAAAGTCTCCAATATTGGTCCCATAGTAAAATAATGTATATTCTGTTTGATGGTCTGAAACACTCATTCAATATTATTTTTATTGATCTTATACCTTGAATGATTCCTTGTGATAGACCTGGATACAGTGCGAAGCCATCCGTGCAGTTAACTGCTCTAAAAAAGTTCTTCAATCAGTCTATTATATTCGTAAAGGAATAAGTACTCAAAATAGCCTTCAGTAAAACAATATTGAGAGTTACGTACTATCTCAAAGGATATGCAACTGACATGGAGCCAGTGCGGACCTTCTGCGGACGCACTTCTTCATCAGAGGATACCTACGAAACTCTCAAAATCACCAATCATGATCAGTCACTGTAGTCTAACATGGCCATAAAGCATCAATAAACCTCTCAGGGATGAGCTTCCTATATATACTTGGCAATATTCATCGATACTGCACTATATCGTCTAGGTTTAGCGTCTAAGACCTCAGTATTCCCTCAAACTGATTTATCTTTGGCCACAGTTTATACAATAGTAAACAACATTTGCACCCATAATAAAACTTAACACCTCAAGAACCAGAACTGTCCCCTTTATAAAGATGTCTTCGCCATTAGCGGCCGTATCCAGGCTTTGTGGTTCCTTTGTTCCCCGCCAATTAGCCGTAAGTTAGTACACCTTATAGTTCAACCTAACAAGTCAGTTGAATCAAAGGATTTTCATTCTTGCGTCTAAGACACAAGTGTTCTCTTAAGGAATTTCTTACGTGGATTGAACTGCAGCACCAACTCCTACTATTATTAGTTAATAGATTATGGCTTACCGTCTCCACTGCCGCTTAGCCTCGTACTTTGTCTGACTACCAGAATATTCCAGTAAATAATTCGCCAGTGAAACATTCCTGTAAACTGTGCCAAGTTTTAGAACATTGTGTTTCGTGTTCGATGCTTTAAGCTGTTAGAAATGTTTGTGAATCTACGGCAAGATAGTTTTGTACAAGTTTTTGCGATATTCTTTTCATAGTGTCGAATCGAGTAATTTATTGTACTTACTATGCATATTTAGCTAGTCCCTTAATTTGCATAAGGTTTCCATTCTTTTCTTACATACAATATCTATCAACTAACAACAACATTGTCTTCGCTTCAAGTACCTACAGCGAACGTTGTTGCAAAATTTACTTCTGTCAAAAACTAATGCTTACTAATAAAAAATTATCATTTTTGAAGTCTCTGAAACTTCATTTTTGGAAAACTTATGGACTAATTACAGGATAGTAGGGTATCAACATTTTTATAAAACAACATTGCCAACTAAAAGTTTTCACAGATAAATATCATTCGTTTTACGTACGTTGATGGGTAGACTCTTAGTATAAAAGGATGCCTATGATATATATCATTTCACCCTGTATGCAAAGGTACGGATCAGCCGATTTCTATTGGAAAAATCTGGTTTTTCGACCCATGTTCATGTTCCTTAGGGAAAATTGTTTAGTTTCATTATCTGAATACACCCTTAAACTTCATACCCATATTATTTTCATTTCAAATACATTCGTTAATACATTTTTCATAAAACGCACCCATTGTCTGTTTAAATATCTGACATTTTCGCTCATGCAACTTGACGTTTAATCATACTCAAAAATATGCATTCCTGGTAGACAGAACTTGTTAGATGCACTCCTATGCACCCAGAGAGTCAACCGGGAAGAACGAACTTTCTTAATATTATTGTCGTATGCAAATTTTGAACACTTGATCACTAAAAGTTAGTAGAAAATCTTGCAAAGCCTACGGTCGTGGCTTCAAATCCATTATATGCTTAGTATAACATAAGTTTAGGCTAGATTTTTGAAGTTTTTTAGGGATAAAGTACCTAATAAATTGGGCGTATTTTGGCTTATAGTAACTTATTATTAATCTGTGATTTTGTTAATCAGTGATTTTTTTTTGGACCCTCGACACATTCCCGCCACTATAACCTCTAAACCAGGATCAACATTGGTAACGATAATCATGATGAAGAAACAGAGAATTCAACAATTTACTGACAACGATCCTGACATTATCGTATATCGTTCCTCTTGGTAAACCCTCAGACATAATAACAGAGGAAGCTGTTCTGTATGCTCATTTTTCACTCGCCTCGGAAAATACCTGTTTGTTTCGACTGACAGCTCTAAAATATAAATCAGGAGCGTCACATCTCTACAATACGTTTCGTTTATTTTAATGGTGTTCCAACTTGAACTTTGTGCTGTAGACAATTATATAGTAATTAGCGTGGACATTCTTTCACCTCGTGAGTGATATGAATAGAAATGTTGAAGTATTTATTTTAAAGTGACACTGTTGTTGCTTTTGTGAACTTGCATTGTGGATACCGTTATATATTTCTTTTGTTTGATGAATTTATTGTTTTAAGAGTCTAAGAGAATTCAAAAGAAATAAGAAAATAAGTAAGAGGTATGTTTATTAGAGAGTTACTAAACATCAGACCGATATATACAGTACGCAAAAGCACCAAAAATACAAAATAAAACAATAGGAACCTAACATTCAGTACAATGTTAGGTTCCTATTGTTTTATTTTGTATTTTTGGTGCTTTTGCGGTCGTGTCTTCAACACTGCCATAAATGATCTCTTGAATTGGCGCTCTTGAATAGCCATGTTTTTCCATTCTTATTGCTGTCTCCCGTTTGCAATGGAGGGAAGTCGGATATTTCGTTTTCCTACTCCTCCTATCTTCTTTGATTAATACATTGCGGGTTCCAAGACAGATTAGAGTCATCCTCCGGGCTCGCTGGACTTCATTGTCCAGTGTTGTGAATGGTCGCCGCTGTTGATCCTGGCTTACAGGAGTTACAGCGGTGGGAAAGTCTATGGCCTATGCCCGTTTGGCAGCATAGACAATTAAATTAAAATTGAACTGATACTACATGCACCTAGCTATCATGCGTATCATTTCCTTCCATTTTCACTGAAACATCGACATAGTTTTACTACGAAATAGTTTAGACAAATACGTATTAAATTATACCTGTTTATGGCAAATACAAACATCAATCATGTTTTGTGGTTGTAGCAAGGTTAAACGTAAGCACATTCAGGGTTCCATTATAAAGATTATAAACATGGTTTATGAACACGAACTTTCCTGCTTAGGTAAACTGTTAGACATATTGACGTTAGTACGCAAAGTACTTATAATTATATTATAACAGAGCCCATTGAGCTTATTAACATTAATATCATTAACGGAGCCTGTTGGATTCAAATGCAGGGCAAAGGCCGTGTGGCAACCTCCTTTATTAGAATCGTGAAAAAGTATTTGCTGTTTTTTAGAGAAAAAGTTGTCTTTTTTAGAATTCAGATGACTTGTCACGTCAATTTTTCATAATTATGTTTTTCCCGAGATTCCATAAAAATACGTTTTTTGCTCTCGTGATAATTGGAATTGTAAATATTTATCATAATATGTAAATAAATGTATATATTTAGTAAACTCGGCCGCTTCTTAACGTTCCTAAAGCCTCATTTCACTAAAATATGGAAAAATCCAATAAATTACTCAAATTATACAGACCCAATTAAATTCCGTCCAATTGTAAAAAATACCCAAAAAAACCCTTTCACAAAAACAGCACCCCTTTTACCCATTAAAAACACTATAAAACCGCAAACACGTATCTACGGTGGCGGTGTCCACTCTGCAGCGCAAAAAGGGACAAAAAGGGTGTCGACACGTTCGCGGGACACAGGACAGGTCCCGTAAAATATGGCCACCCCTAGCGCCGGGCTCTCCCGATCTCACTGTTATGTGTTACTTATTTATAGGTATGTAGGTGTCACTGAAATGGATTTATATTTTATAAATTGTAGCAGAGACCAGAGATAGTTAAGGGGCTTCGTTTCGCGTCATGCTCTTCGTGAAGCTTAAACATTTATAATAATACTAGCTGTAGCCTTCTTCGTTTACGGATTCATGGATTTTGTGATTTGAATCTGTTATTTATTTATCAGAATGGGATACATTGTTATTACAATAAACTTGTGATTTCCAGTTTACGAACCCCGACTTCGGCCGCGTACGAACGCACATACCACTGATTTTAAATGCTCATAACTTTTGATTGAATGAACCGATTGCGATGGAATAAAGCTTAAATGTTAATCCAAACTAATTCCTACGCTTATTTAAAAATCACATATCAGTTCACTAGTTTTTAAGTGATGCGTGCACAAACAAACAGACAAAAAGATAAAAATTCTAAAAATTATCTTAGTTACGTATCGTAAACGCCCCCCAATTCATATTTTTGCAAATATTTTTAATGTATATCCACGCCAAGTTTTCTATTTTATTAAATGTTTAAATAAATAAATAGGAGATCTGAGCTCTTCTCTAAAGCCAATCCTGTCCTCAATATTATGTCACAAAACGTTATTTATTTTCTTTGGAAAAGTAATATAGCACAAGGCCACAGTAAATCTATACATTTAATAAGATAAAACAAGAAAACATTTTATTAAAAAAATGCCTGCGAAAGATTGCCAAATTACACAACAATGAATACTTTCATTGTTGTGTAATTTCATCACTTCTCAAAAAAATATTGCCTAAACAAAGGAAAACTGTTTTGTGAAGTCTAGCAAAGACATTAAAATTGTTACTCACTCCTTAGATGAAACTGAGAGAAGAAGATGCGGTTTACCGCGAATAATGCTAAACCGTAAAACATCTTTGACACTCACACTAAAACCCTATAAGTACCTACTAATCTACCTGTAAAGTCATTTATAGACCATGCTTACACTTTATTGAAAATAAGTATCTCCATTACAAATAAAAAAAAACATAATTGAAAGTCGAAGTGTAAATAATATGCAATTACTGTTTAAATCAACGAAATCCTAATAAGGTTAAATGACCAACATAATTTATTGAGACGATTTAGTGAGAGTTTATTTTTCTAGCGTTCGGTACATTTTAGCTGCTAATGTCCAAGATCCGACTATTATATTCAGGGTGATTCAGTTTCCATCATTTCTTCATAGTACAAGTGATATCCTGAACATAAAAAAGTGTAAATGAAAAATAAAGGTTAGGTACCCTCGTGCTTTGAATGAACGTGCCGCGTGTTCTGGTTCTGGTTTTATCTAAGTTATTCTCCTTAAATTATCCAACAAAAAAGTACTTTCCGAGCCTTCCAATTTGTACCAGTTTTCCCTTTAAGTAATTTTCCTTTTCACAGAGTACTTTCTCTCAGTCAGTGGGTTAATAAATAACCGTATGTGTACGATGCTCATTTCAAATACGAGGTCATGGGAAACAGGACATTTTGACATCTACGTCGTAGGCAATAAGAGTTCTGTTGGGGATATCTTACTATCGTACTTTGACGTATAGGTACAGCTCAGGTGGTACAGTTTCGGGCTATTTCACTGACAAAGCGGACCTTTTTGGCTAAGAAATGTTTGGGTCTAAGGTTACGTAAAATGTTCTAATTTTTGCTATACTCTTTAGTAAAACTTAGAGGTACCTAATTATCGTTTTCAGACATGCCGAAACGCGGTTGTTTTGCATCTGAAATTATGTGATTAATTTTACCGACGTCGAAAAGAAGTTTTATATAATCCATTTTATTTCAGGCATCTGAACAAATCTAGAAATTATTTTTATAAGTGTATTCAATTTAAAATAAATTTTTTTTTTGGTCATTTATATTACAATCAGTCTCACCCTGTATAATAAAATAAAAATGATGTATTTCGAGCAACATGGGACTCTTAGTATGTTAGTAACAATTTCTTGAACCTGATATTAGTATTAACATGAAGGTTGTTAGTTGTTACTGTGCATAATGTTGTGACAGTCCAGTCTGTCTGCTTTCATGCTCTGGATAATGTTCGTGCTGGCCCGCACGGTATGTACTTGTTAACAAAACTATAAGGGTGTATTCAGACAATGAAATTAAGTAACGTTCCGGAACATGGATCGAGAAATGAAAAAAAATGGTCCTCCCATAGAAAATAGATCGGCTGATCCGCACTTTTTTGTACTGAAGGTCCAAAAAAATTTTTTTTTGGTTTTCATGTTCCTTAGTTTCATTGTCTGAGAGAGTTATGTTAGTAATTGAAAACTAGTGGTGTGTTGATACAAGAACTGTGTTGCACTACGTCGCAGTGAAATAATTATATTTCTCCTTTAAAACACTATAGTGAGTGATTTACTAACAAACTCAGTCTACTTAACCGTTTAAAAAAACCAACACAGCCCCATTCATAAACTCAAAGCAAAGCTTTCTCCCACGTCCTTTACTTCCAAATTCAAACCTCCACCTGACTCTATTGACAAATTCTTCCCTTGATTGGCAAGAAAGGGTTCACCCAATAAAATACGATCCTTCTACATTCAACCAAACAAGTTCCCTATCAAAACCTTTACACCAACGTAATATAGTTGAAAATAGCTTGACTTAGGAGGCAGCTAACGTGAAACGGACGATACTTTATTATTGGAATGCTTTAGGATTGGGACGCTTCATTGGACGAGTGTTAAGCTTTCACAGCTATAAAGTTCCAATTGAAGGATTGTGAATGCATTGTAGTTTTTTTCCTATACTACTTTATTAAAGGGCTTTTTGTTGACAAAATATTCTCTCTAACGTACCGGAACCGTGTGGTTCCGGCTTAAAATAGGTCAACTCCGTGGGGTCACCTCTTTCTTACTGTGAGTGTCGTGCGAGGCGACTGTGGTATAAGACTTCTTAAGCGGTGTTTTTTGGGCGACACAGAACCACCAATCACCACTTCACAGTGTAATATTTAGCCTTAAAAACGGACAGAGTTCTTTCATCGCATTTTTCAATACAGGTAATATTTCAAATGCATGAGTAAAACTCCCGTGTGCCAGTTAACCCTAGATACTTTGAAAAATACTTTCAAAGTTGACGTTTTTTGTTCCTGTAAAAAAAATCCTGTAATTCAGGTGTTCCCTCAGCTAATTTATTAAATAGGCATTCAGATATTGCTACAAAAGGATAAAAAAAATCAAAGTTTACGGTTTTTGTTGGGGTACAAATATTTAAAAAATTCCTGTAAGTCAAGTGTTCCCTCAGTTAATTTGTTAAATAGGCATTCAGATAGTGCTACAAAAGGATCATGCTGTGAACTATATTAGAACACATAAACATGCTTGGTTGACGAGAAATTTTGATTTGCACTTGGTAAAAATCATTCTACCCTGACAACTTAGCATAGCATATGCTCACGACTATAATCCCCGAGGGGGTAGTCAGAGATATTCTGAAACCTCAGAACATCCACGTTCTCTGACAACTTCCTTATGATAATGGTGAGCCTTGCTTGTAATACTTTACTAATACTTAATTAAACTAACATTGTATTTTTCTTTGTTTCAGAGGGCTACCATCAAAAACAGCAACTGTAACAAACTCAAAATGTCAACGGTGAGTATTCAGAAAACCTAGAAACTTATTTTTCACCAATCTCCTGAACGATACAACAATTTGGTTTATAATTCACAAAAAGTTATTACTTTACATTGAGCCGCGTCTGTTATCGAGCTTTTCTGAGAAGTAACCGTTTTGCGATTGAACTACCTATTTAAAACTTTAGTTGCTTGCTGATCAGTTTTCGTTGTCAGGTCTTCATTTCGCTTGTTTGTCAAAACGTTGTTTATATTTTATATTGCTAAATCTACCCGAAGTCGACCGGATAACTAAAACGTGAACTTACCACTAGTATGTCGTATGCCTGCCTGTAACATCATCGACTACCCCTTTAAGAATATTCAACAAACACAATTATTAGTGAGGTGGTATCATGGAAGGTCTTTGCCCAGCAGTAAGAAACTGAACTGAATAGGCTACATAAATTATTACTTATGAATATGCATTGAGATATAAAAGGATTGTGTCATGTTGAAGTCTATAGTCACTGCCCTGCCCATTGCCCAGTCAAATATACTGGTGTAGATATGAATTTATGCGCATGTGACATGAAAGATATATTTTATGCAGCTGTCGATAATTTAAGCAAACCCTGACTCAGTACATATTCCTTTGACAGATTCCTTTTTGTTTTATGTCTCCGAAGGGTCCGCATTGCAAGAGCCTACGCGTAAAACTACGGATCTCCAATATCGCGCCATCTGCCTCCCGATCATCCCCAAAAATCACTCAGAGAGCACAAATTACGGAATCTCTTTACTGTTATACGCGTCAAGTGAGAAGGGGACAGTTTTCATAAAAGATCCGGCAAGATTCCGAATGAAATTCCGTCTTTACGACCGGCTCGGAATGTATCCGAATGTTTGGCCTCCAAATTCGAATTGCAAGCTAATTATTGTGCGCGCTTTCGCACAGGAAAACTTTTTCGCTTTTTGTTTTTCTATTTTTGCGTCCGAATTTGTCAATTACTTTTGAGAAGGGTCTCTGCCGCTTTGAGGAATAAAGAGAAATATATAAATTAGAAGAGTTTTCTTTTTGTTTCTATCAAACGGCCCGGAAGTTTTAAAATCTTGCTTAGTGCCTATCATTATTGTTCGGAAATTTTCATTGTTTGTAAGTAGCTAAGTATCAACAGGGTCTTTGTGTATTAGGCTCATATATCTTGCGACCCGTAGTGTCTGACGAGTTGACTCACCTCAACCGTAACTCACTTCGGGCCGCAAATAACAAAACGGCTAAAACAAAGGGAATAAAAGAAAGTCCCGAATAATATTTACGCCGGGCCCTCGGCCGCCGGAAATGGAGCGGGCTTAAATTTTTGGGGTTTCACTCCGGTTTTTCGGGCAAACTTTTCCCGGTTTTTCGGGACTTTTCCTTCCTGACTTTCTAACTGAAGTTCGGACCTTAGCCCTAAGTTCACGCTGCGGTTTCCCGTTGTCTTTTATTAGAATTTATTACAAAAAGAATATTATTTGTAAGTAAAGGTAAACTGATCTCGAAGTTTGAATCGTCCTTTCTGATATTCGTGCCAATGCTTCTTTTATTCATGTATTCTTTGTAGCTGAAAATAAAATAGAGGAAACACTTAGATACTGTGGTGTGTAAGAAAAGTATCAAAACATAAAATCATAGAATTAGGGAGCTATCTAAAATGGATGCTGCAGACAAACAAGTCTCGAAAGCCTTCTTAACTCCCGCCTGTTTGTTTCGACACTCAAAGATCCCTACCGGGTAGAGGTGTGATGGTTTGACTCAGTGAGTCAAGAATATCTTGAGGTAGATCATCATTAGAACAGAACAACACATATATAAAAATTAGCTGAAACTAGACGATTATTTTATTACCTACTAGTTATTTTGGTGATCGAGTTTGCTTAATTATGCAGTTATTGAAATTTATGCAGTTAGCGTGACTGGCTTTAGGTTAGTTGATTCCCGTCCCAATATAAAATTCTGAAAGATACAAACATTCTGATCTCTGGTACAAATATTAATATTCATTACCTATATTAAGCTTTTGTTTGATATCGTCCTACAGTTATCTAAAATCCTTTTAGAGTTTTGCTTCCTTCATGATAAATGATTTGGATCATCTTATTATCAAGATTCAAATAAAAAAGAGTGACTTATCCCACCCCTACTTTCACCCTTCCATGTATGCAACCTCTTTCGCTTTTAGGAACGCATCTGCTCTAAGCTTTTAACGGGAAAATATGAGACTCCCCGTAGAAACGGTGTTAATTTACAGGAGCATCTATTTAGGTAAACGTCTCCTTAGGGATTAATGTATGGTGTGCTAGTAGCACGCCCCGGTGTTACGTGGCATAGTGTACTTTTAACAACGTTGTAAACACCCCTTTTGCAGTAAATACCAACATAATAGATATAGATAGATACGTACAGTGTAGGTACACCTTATTCCCTTTCGGAGAGGTTATAAACTTTGCTACGACGTTCATCTTTATGATGAACATATAGGGTATCATGTACGAGGCAAATAAGGGATTAAGGGTTTCTTTTGCAGTGTTTATGTCGGCGAAAGGCTAGCCACCTCTCACCACATGAGACGTCATTCTAACCTAAAACTTAGATTGCTAAATGAACATTACTACAAAGTTGGTAGTTGTAGTAATGTTTCTGACCACCCCGAAAGGGATTACGGTCGTGAGTTTATGTATGTATGTAAGGACGAGAGATTGCATCTGTGTTTATCGTATACAACATAGATCACAGAACATTATAAGAGGGGTTAGAAATGCAAAGTAGCGCTTATGCTTCGGAGACGGCTGTCGCCACTTTGTCTTCCCGCTCACGCTGCTACAATTACTCATGCCCTCTCGCTCGCACCACGCCGCGCGCCTTATGGTGTTATGCAAATCACTGCATAACCTGTGTCGACACGTTCCACGCCTACTTTGCACTACTAACCCCTCTTATAATGTTCTGTGACTTAAATATATCCTGCGTTCCTGCGTACCTGTTACTAACCGGTCACCGTAGTCTATATGGACAATGAGCGTGTCATTAGAATCAAATTAAACCTGCGACCGACATTATAGACATAACAATGTATAAACTTTAAACTTCGCAATCCAACCCTTTCCAATTTCAATTTCTAACTTAAAGTGGTGTAGATTAAAAGGCCCTTAACCGTATCACAACCCTCTGAAATTCGAGTAATCCTAATCCGAATTGCACACAATTACATCAAACGGGAATGCTTTGCAATTCTACTCTGTTGGTCTCGGACGGAGCGGGGATTCCGATTGTAATCACAACTAGCTATTGCCCGCGACTTCGTACTAATTCTGGAATAATTACCCTCGCATTGTCACATTTTTTAAATTTGTTTATATTAGACTATTGAATAGCGAAAACCACATCTAAATCGGTTCTATTGTTTGTCCGTAATGCTTCCATAGTTGAACTGTATACTCATAGACAAATATGGATGGCTGGCGCTCTGTCACCGTGTGTCATAAAGTTATGAAAATATTAACAAGAATAATTTCTGGAATAATTAAATTGAAATTTTTGAGTTTTCGTCGCCGTGTGTACACGCAAAGCTTTCAGTTTTATTACACGTATAGATTTCAGTAGCAAACTAAAAACTAACTATAGCTGTATAGCTGTAACTAAGTGTAACTATAGCTCAGATAAACGAATTTTATAACGTTGTATTCAAACTATTGAAAGCGTCAACATATTTTTAGTCGCATTCCTATTCAGCTCTCTACATTTGTTGTCAACATTAGGCAGCCATGCCTATATTTTCGGTCGGTAATACTCAAAAGATAAGCTTATTTAATGAGCCGTCAATAAATTAGTTCGACAAATTGTTCTAAGTGATACCATATCGGGTTATCTTCACATTTTTTGTTGACCCGTGACCTGTGTACATTCATCAACTAGATATCTACCCTTTGTTTGAGAAGTATTTTGAAAATGCAGGGACTGGGGTTTTATTTTAGTTTCAGTTTTTTACTTCCCGACTTTATTGTAATACATGGGTACAATTATTTTTTTATAGTAAAACACAAATAACGCTCCAAGAATGACAAATTCAAAAGTGTCATCCTCCTTAGCTGTATATCTGAGGTTTATTATTAAAACATGCCTGTCACTTGAATTCGGAAAAATCACCACAGACTGGTTTCCCCATGATGGTCGCCGCGTCGAGTTAGACCCAGAAAAAGGTGGAGAGACAACATGGATGCCTTCTTGGAGAGTTGGTCAGAGAGGAAAAGGGGAGGTCTTTGCCCAGCAGTGGGAAACTGAACAAGCTAAACTTAACTAAGATTTTATATGAGCACTGCATTTAGTTCTTTAATTTATGATCGATGATACAAAAGGAAATACCGTCTTAGTAGGTACTTAAAAAACTCATGATGTAAAAGAACGCAATCCTGCAAACCGTTTAGAGTTTGTATAAAAGACGAATAAATTACACATTTCAAAATGTAGGTTTCACATTGTCAACGCCGTATTACGTCGTATATTTAGGTGTCGTAATGTAATATTTCTGATTCGTATTTTCGCATATTTACCCCAGTAGTTACAAAACATTCGATTGTATCGGACATTTATCTCAAAAACTCCACCCCAACCATTGCTACCATCTCAAATTGTCCATAAAAGTCCCTCTATCCCTTCATTAGGGCTCCCTCACCCTCCGAAGGTGAAGTAACTAACGTCAGCTCGTAGACCTAAAGACGTACGATGCATTGAAGCACGGGCACAGGGGACGACGCATCTGTCGTGTGTACCCCCTTCGTAGTTGGGCGTAATTCTGGTTCTCCTCGGCCCTTCTGTGAGCCTGGTAGTTGAAGTTGCGTAAGGGCTGTTTGATTGCTATTGTTTTGTCGTTTTGTTCGTTTTTAGGGAGTTTTTATATGAAGAAATGCACAAAAATTTTAGCAGTTCAACAAATAGGTCGGTGTTTTAGTCAGATTACTCAGTTGAGGAATTTTTCACGTCAATCTTTGTTTGTAATTTCATCTTGAATTAAAATATAACGAGAATGTCTCATTCCTAAAACATTAACAACTTTTTGTTTCAATATTAATTAACTTACAGCAACGTCGCGTCGCAAGTGCAGATTTCTATGAATTAATCGAAACTTACTCCTATTATTACTTACTTGAGAAACTAAACAAACTTTCTTCATTAAATGAAATCTATTCAAAACTATCTCGATTTTCTATATTAATGCAAACTAAGGCAAACCCTACATCTAATATTACATATTTAATTAATATTTGCATATTTCCTATACTCACCAGATTTTTTTCTTTGAAAACAAACAACATTCATACATTTGCCACACCCCGTACAATTCCAACAAACTTTAGATGCATACTAACAAGCAAGCTACCAGGGGACCAGAAATCTAAAGGGGCTCACACAATATCGGTCACGGTACCCTTCCATACATCAGGGTCCCGGGAGAGATGTAGCGACGTTAATTCGCCCGTATTTGAACTCACTGTATTGGCTCTGAATCTTTGCTCTTTGGAACCTAGGATAGGGGAAGCATTCGAATTTTAGCTTTTATGCTGGTAGAGGGAAAACTGAGAGAGATAATATTGATGTTGGGTGCTAAAAGTGACAGATCTAACTTAACCTTTAAAATTGTATAAAGAGAACGAACTTTTGATATGTCACGATAGTTATCGTATCATAAATTCTTTTTTTAAATGTCAACATTATCACAGCCTATATGTACAGGCCTACCTTCTGGGTAGGGCGTTATAGGCGTTAGTCCGCCACGCCACGCGTGCCCAATTCGGATTGGTAGACTTCACATACGAAGAAGATAAATTGTTATGTTGAAAAATTTTACTGTTTCCTATTTGAAGCTAAACTAATTAATAATAAAAGATTGGAATAGTGTCCATATCAGAATAAACTTGTGGAAAAGGGACAACTTGCACAAGGAAATTTAGTATTTTAAAGATGGTAGTCTGATGAGAATTCTCGAAATTCAACCCAAAGCCGTAAGAAAGGCGGAAGGCTGAAAATTAGCGGCCAAATTAAAAATAGAATGCTCGGAATTCAATAAGGTTATGTTCGATGAGTTGCACGAATGCTTTATTTTGATTTTCGCATATTGGAGCCATGTAATTTTCGTATAAAGAACGAATAAATAAAATAGCAAAATCAAGGTATGTGCGATGGAAATTTGGCCTTCCTCTGTGATAAATCTGAAACAAACCAATTAATAGTAAAGTTTTTTATTATATTCAATGTTCTATGCACATTAATAAGTGCCATTGATAATAAAACCACATCTAGAATAAATCCAGATGCTAAACAGAAAAGACGGCGTGTCTCCTTTTAGTTTTTCATTTAAATTGTAGATTCATTTAAATTCCCAGACATTAAACGTCAGATGGAAATTTTATTACGTCCAACATGTAACGAAATCTGGTTCGAGTTGAAATCTAAAATGTTATTTTATCAAAATTGAATTTAATATGCAGCTAAATAGAATTTGTTTCTATTTACAATTCGCATTGTCAGTGAACATTTTCATTTCATTCATATAATTTCATAAACCATTGGTTTCGTTGGTTTCTCTCAAATGAGAGGCGTCTAGACCGCAGGTCTTTATCCACCCTGCTAGGCGACAGCCGTGAGTTTACGTTAATGTGGACATTGTAGTCGGCAAATTTAGAAATTTTAGTATTTAGCCCTTGAATGTTTGGGTGCTTGAACTTTGTACCGTGTTGAAAATGCTCGTTTGTTGCACTTTGAGTCGGACATATGGTATCTGGAGGGATATTATTAAAGACATCAAATTTTCTTCAAAGGAATCTTCATTATATTCTTAATAATAACATGAATGGGTCAAGAATCTAACATGAATCAATAAACTTTAATTTCTAAATACTATATAAGGTCTAGCAAAATTAGCTGAAACTACACTGACCTGCAAAACTAAGTACTACACTTTTAATATTTAAAATTTTTCTAAACTATATAAATTAGAGATTTAAAATAAAAACGTTTTATAGCAAATGTTATCAGCTTTCTTTGTAAATATTTTTTGTAAATTACTCTTTTCTAGTCCTTTTTATTTCGAAAGTATATTTTATGTACTTAAAAAGTTATTGCAATTTTAAAAGTGTGATACTTAGTTTTGCAGGCCAGTGTATTTTAAGGGGATGATCAAACCATCAAACTGAACAACTTTCTCTATGGGACCTATATCGAAATCGCAAAAAAAAAAATCTGCTGTCCCATAAATTTTTGCCGAGTAATGTTTGCAGTTTTGTATGGGACAGCAGATTTTTTTTTTTCGCGATTTCGGCCTCATAGAGAAAGTGGTTCAGTTTGATGGTCTGATCATCCCCTTAAAATAGTTTCAGCTAATTTTGTTAAACCTTAATACAGACATGCTGTAAAATTAAATGCGTTACATATTGAACGGGGTGCTTCAGATCAACTTTCACTATGGAGCTTTGAACGGGGTGCTTCAGAACATCAAACTGAACAAATTTCACTATGGAGCTTAAATTAAATTAAAACTATGGAGTCAATATCGATACCGAAAAAAAAATTTGCTGTTTGCATTTGGGTCGAGTGGACGACGTTGGTTGACGTTTTCAAAGGAACAACAAGCAATTTTTTCACGATTTAGATGCTGGCTCTGTCTGTAGTGAACGTTTTTCAGTTTGATTGTCTGAAGCACCCCGTATATTAGGTATTTCAAACATTTCAAATTCCTCCTCAGGAAATACTTTTTAACTTCGATATTTTTCCAAACCACCGTCAAACTTCTGCATCACGAAGTGAATTATAATGTTGAACCACAAGTTGATACCCGCAAGGTCTTTGATCGTTTTGTTAGTGTAATAACTAACACGTGGGGAACGTATGCCATGCAACCCATACACACGTGCTGTGTTTCTTGTAAACATCGGTTACATGATAGACATTAGATACGTGGACGAAAGAAAACGATAGATAGATAGATAGATAAACAATTTATTTGGATAAGTAACACATACATAATATTACAGTTTACAAAACAAGAATACAACGAAACATCAATAGAACAACATGTAATTTATTGTATGCTACAGCAGCAAATAGGTCCCAGCTCAACATAGACCTTGCCCGAAAGCAGGGTGTTCAGATGAAACCTTTTTAGTAGTAGTCAGAGTCAGAGAAAAACGTTTATTTGATATATCAATAACACCTCACCTACCAGCCTCTACAATTTTGTTTTTATTTCATTAAGTTAACAATGAGACATAATTCTCTCACTCATATTCATATTCAAGCAATGAAACTGTGACATTTTTGACTTCACTCCCTTAACTATACATAGTATACTATGGTAAGGTGTAAAAAATCCTAAAAAAAATAATGCATAAGGTTCTCCTTAAGAAAGCACCGCCATCGGTACAATTTCGATTTGTACAATTCTCAGTTTACACAAAGTATCAATTCGTACAATGATCGATAGGTACACTTCTGGCTACGGTACAATTTAGCCATTCGTACAATTTCTCTGTTCACACAAATTATCAGTTCGTACAATGATCGATTGGCACAATTGTGGCATTGGTACAATGCAGTCATTCGAAAAATTTCTCTGTTCACACCAAAACTAGTGGATATTATTTTAAGGAGATGATCATACCATCAAACTAAAGAACTTTCGATGGAACTAATAATAACAAAATCGCGAGAAAAAAACAACCGGTTCCATACAAAACTAATCGCCACAAATGTGTGGAAAAGCAGTTTTTGTTCCAAAGAGTTTTTTTTTTTAGTTGATGGTCTGATTATCATTAGGTGGAATTATTATTATTACTTAGGTGGAACCAGTATGAGTCCAAAGCCTGTGAGACTGTTAATTGGTAAATTAATTTAAAAGTACGGAACCCTGGGGTGTGAGTTCTGCTTGTTCTAGTCAATTTTTAGTGTAGATTATACATATAGGTACCTATAATAAATTATGGTACATATAATAAAGGATGAAACGATAAAAAAATAAAAAAAAGCTAACGATAAAAGAAAACGATTAAGTAAAAAGAAAAAAAAACGTAAAAGATTATATTAATTTTAGTTTTTAATCTTCGATTATTATGATCGAAGTTGATCGAGATCGAATCGATTTGATTATTTCGATTAAATAGATTTCATAATATTTTCAAATTTGTATTCAGCAAACCGCAACCACTAATTAATAAATCCATTGCGTTTGTTTTTAATAACATTCCATGCGTGAATAATAAAAACATAGCTTCCTCCAATAGGGTAAACCCGCCAGATGTTGACACGATAAACAATCAATCTCTGTGGAGTATCAGCGGACGTAATTGAATAAAGAATCCAAACTGTTTTATACCTGGCCGCCCGGCCGAATGATTCGATATCAAAGCTTCGGCCATTAAAAATATAAATGGTAACGTTCGGGGTAAAGCGCAGGAATACTTTTTAAACATCGAGTTACGTCATAGACTAATAGTTGATCAACCAGGTTTAGAAACCATGGCAAATTTTAAATGTGCACACACACTCACAAACCGTATTCACTTTCAGGCTTCAATTGTTGCAAAGTTCACTTTCAGAATAATATAAAATTGATAAGAATATTTAGTTAGGTTTCCATAATAATATTAAGTATAAGTTCTTATGTCAGTTATGTTTTTTTTTACAGTAAATGAGATATTTTTCCTTACAAAGCATACACGCCTCAGTAGCTGTTGTTTTTTTTTTGTGTATTTTTGCATGCAAATAAGGAACATTTCAGTTTGTTATGTTAAAAGCAACTCGTTAATATCGTTTATCAAACCTGATCAAACTTTATTTATTTCACGTTCGATCAGTTTTCAATTTATGTAAATAAAACCTTGTTATTTTTCAATGAAAGCACTTTCAAAGCAGCCCAACTGATTTATATTTTATTCGTTTTCCAGAGATAAGCATTCAAATATATAGGGTCCTTTTAAATATGCTGACGGTTTTTTAAGGGAATGATCAGTCCATCTAGCTGAAGAACTTCATCTATGGTACCAACGTTGAAATCAACTGTTTCATACAAAACTGCAATCCTAGCGTCTAGCGACTCTACCCAAATGTACTGCACAGCTGATTTTTATTTTCGCAATTTCTATGTTGGGCCCATAGAGAACGTTGTTCAGAATGAAGGTCTGATAGTCCTCTTAAAAACCTTAAGCATATTAATTTGGACCCAGTGTAACACAAAGAATTTTCTTTTTTGTGTTGAAAACAACAAGTTTGTATGTGAAAGCATCGAGTAAGTATGCAATGTGAATATTTTGTTCAGAAGTATAATAAACTTAAAGATATAGAGATTTTCGATTCGATATATCTTTTTTAAATCTCTTGGATTCCGAATTCCCGATGTATCTTTTTAAATCTGTTTTCAAGTCATGCACACTGCACTGCACACCCTTACAGCATCCCAATTCTCCAGATTAAACTGTCAATTCAGTCGCAGTATTTTTCCTTTTTTTTTTCGAAAAGAACCCTTCGTTACGGCTAAGCGAGCCGTAATTTAGGGATCCGCAGCTGCCACGCGCGTAATGTTGATTGTATAGCGAGCGAGCGTGGCCCGTAATCGAACACTTACCCTTTTTTATGTGGATTGTGTGTGGATTACAATCGTATGCCAACTTGCTTTTTACCATTGTCTGGAAGATTGACAAAGGAATTGTTGTCTTACGCTTAAAAGGTTAAGGCTCTCGTTCTTTCGGAAGACAGAATGTCATTGTTTGTATCTCGTTCTGCTAGAAAATGAGTTTCTATAATTGCCTAGAACATTACTTCTTTTAAATGTAGCGTTCATTAAAAGGATAGCTGTAAACAAAATCTATTGTAATTCCGCAGGAAGGTAAGAAAATATTTTCGTTCAACTCTAAAACAAAAGGCCCATTTACACCGACGCCGTTTAACGTCACATTCCGCACGGCGTAACTTAAAAGCGCTCGTATCGCGTAATCGCCATTTTAAAACGCTAACCCGTTCTTGCCGGTAAATTCCACCTTGAGGCGTCCCTTTATTTTTGTTTAGACAATCGAGAGTGGCAATTAGCACGACTCCGCGGGACTTTCATTACATTAATCCCGGAAATAAATTGTGGCCGGGGAATAAATTAAGTCACGACTTAACCGAGCACTTAGCACTGAAATTAACTGACGCTTAATTGAAACTAGACGAGTTAAAAAAGCCTCCGCTGGCTACGGCTGATAAGCGAAGCAGTAATCCGCTTCTAAACACAGGATTAAACTTTAGTTTACCGGTAACTCAGCGCCGAGTTGAAATATTCAGCGATTTTAAAGCTGATTTCGAGTTTGGGAAACTGGCTCTCGTTTGTAGAAATCTTTTAAAGTAAAAGTTTTACGGATTTGTGTTTGATTTAATGGAATTATTTTACTTGAAGTTCTAAGGATTCCGGTTACGTTCCTAATGAAAAGCTTTCGTAATTTAAGAGGCACTCTCAAGTCGAGTTCGAACCTGACTCTGTAACCGAATATCGTCGAAAACTTCGTATATATTTTTCTCCAAATTACAAATTTGTTTATTCTAAAAAACCTGAGTATCTATCTAATTTCACAACAGACTAGGAAACCTAGGAAACTTAGAGCTAAATCCAAAATTTAAAACCCTCAGGGAAATCCACGCATGCAAGCTAGTCTTTTAATAAAATATTAGTTAATTTTGCACACAAACTTCGGGGTTGCCACGTGACTTAACGTCCTATTGTAGCTGTATCGTAATAATAGCATCAATTTCACACAAGTTCCCGCGGGACCCTAAGCTAATAGAAGCGTGGATCGATAGGACGCCGCGACAAAGTCACCGCGTGCAGAACTATTGTCATCGGATTTATATGAGATGTTAGTTTTCGCACGATCTGTCAATGGATCGTGTGTGTTTGTTTTTATATGGAATTCACTGTAGAATAACCAGACAATAGCTTATTTTGGGGACTCTTTCAACCGTAGAATAAGGGAGTGTTGATGTAAGTCCTGTTTGAATGTAGCTCATTATTGTAATGTTTGTGTTTTTAATAACTTTGAATACCGAAAGCATAATATCAATAATAGTTCAAACTTAACTTTGATACACCAAAGTTCTTATTAGTAGGCATCGCTTTTAGTAAAATGAATATTGACCACCAAAGAGATTTATTTACCTTGACGCCTACACTGTAAAAGATATAATCCCTTAGTCGCATCGTGAGACACCTACGAAAAGAAGTCTTCTGTAAGCCATGAACTTTTAAAAGTTTAACGCATCTTTACATTTCTGTTATAAAAGAGGCAACATGAAAATAAAACCGGTCAAGTGCGAGTCGGGCTACTTGCGCATCGAGGGTTCTGTGCCACACTACCACACAACATATTAATTCACAAAAAAAAATTCTACGTAGCCTTTAGCGCGGGACCGGTTCATACGTGGCCGTTTTTTATCATTTGTTGTTATACTGTAGAGTTTAATCACACCAAGTTTGACGCTTGTATGTATAACCGTTTTTGAGCGAGAAGAAAAAATTTTGATAAAAAGTAGTTTCTTGTATGATTACCCTTAATTTTTAACTTTTCGTCATTTTTATTATTTGTTAGCAAATCCGTCTTAATAACGCACATTCTGTGAAAATTTCATCTGTCTAGATGTTACGGTTCAAAAGTTACAGCCCTAAATAGGACAGACAGACAGACGGACGGACAACGTAGGCTTAGTAATAGTAATAGATAGGGTCCTGTTTTCACCCTTTGGGTACGGAACCCTAAAAAGAACAATCGTAAAAGAAGGCCGGTTTAATTCAATTGGTAACCTTACAACGACGTCCAAAGAGTTTAGTTTTATAAATTTACCCGACGAAATGGGATTCCTATGTTGGTCCCATCCCAGCCTTTAACTTAATTGTCGCCCACCATTGTCTTATCTAAACGGCTGAAGCTTTATTTATTTTTATACGAGGACATTTTGCTAGATCGTTCGGCTGCGATCGGCCTTTTTCGGAATTTATCGTTTTTTTGTTCTGCTTTTAAAGGGGACGTATATTTTCACACTCACAGAGGTCAAATTCGATTACGTAAGGTTCGTACATACTAATACTAGAGATTGTGCGTGTTTTACCACTGCGCCCGTGGCATGTCGGCGCGATAAAGCGCTATCGCGCCGTAGCTCTCTTTCTTTTTGCCCGCGAACGAAAGAGTTAGCAGGCGCGATAAAACGTTTATCGAGGTGTCATGCCGCGGGCGCTGGTCTGTGTGTTTTACGCAATTTTTGAGCATGTACGGTCGGCCAATAAAATGTAGAGCACATTTATTGTTGATTGTATTTATGAGAATCTTTCTGTGTTCAAAATACATTTGAACAAAATTTTTGTGATTTATAGCGTGGCACCATCTATCGTTCTCCTTGGAAAAAAACTAGAAAAAAGCTTATAGATGTGCGATGATTCAAATGTCGCGCGGCAACTATGGAGTTTTGGAGAAAACAATTATATACATTCTTTGTAAAGTTGATGAGGATAAGCCTGTGCCCTGCATTGGGACATATAAAGACTGACGATGTGTGATGACACTACATTGTAGAGCATTACTATTGTGAAAAAATCCTGTATAAGTTTTATTGAAGGGGTTAAATAAAATACGCTTGCAACAAAAATATATATTTTGTCTTTTAAAGTTTGTCGATAAAGCTAACAAGACTATAATTTCATTTTGAAATGTGCATTGTGTTTAATTTTTAAGAAAACACCTTGATTTTATCTAAATAAAATGTTTTCGTAATTTTTCACCTAAGTTTACTGAAACGCTCAGACACAATCTTTTTCTTCTCATAGCTGGTTTCGACAACCTTCGTTCATAATCATCATCTCAGTCGATGGACGTCCACTGCTGGACATAGGCCTCTCCCAAGGATCGCCATAATGACCGGTCCTGCGCTGCCCTCATCCAACGGGTTCCCGCCGCCTTCACAAGGTCGTCGGTCCACCGTGTGCGGGGCCTACCCACGCTGCGCTTTCCGGTACGCGGTCGCCACTCGAGAACTTTTCGGCCCCATCGGCCATCGGTTCTACGAGCAATATGCCCCGCCCACTGCCACTTCAATTTAGCAACTTTTGGGCTATGTCAGTTACTCTGGTTCTTCTGCGGATCTCTTCATTTCTGATTCGATCTCGCAGTAACCTTAGTTACCTATACATTTTTGTAGTGAGAAAAAAACAACAAAAGATACATTGTTAACATCTCAATTAAGTGGTGGAATTAGTAATTTAAATAATTAGACGTCTATTAAAATTCTAACACACGTTGTAATGGTCGAGTGACTCTATGTACAAAGGCAATATATTTTTTAGGTCATTATAATATTCAATGCGAAGCTATGATTTGATTTAAAAAAATTAGATAATATTTCATTGTGTTGGTTATGTTACCACACCAAAATGCGTCTATTTTGAGCTCCGGGCTTCAAATTTCAGTTATACATTCCGTAGTATCAATGATGTAGAGCGCTATGCTAGGCCTCGCATGCCACCCCCGAGAAAACGATAAAAATCAAGATTTCCATCTTAGCTTTTTAACGTCTGTATTCCAACTTTGTTATTCCTGCCAAATTCGATTAACGCTCAGTTGCAGAAACGCTCATTAAAGTTAATCCTCCATTAAATATCTTGCTGTCACTTTTTGTCTTTTTGCCGTTGTTAAAGCTACTCGTAGTAAGAGATTTAATGGAGGATTAACTCTAATTAGCGTTTCTGCAACTGAGTGTCAGTACTGATATTTCTACTTGCAAAAATAAAATCGAAAATTAAATCAACAATTGTAACTTTAGAAAGGTCGTGTGAATATCAAATTTTCGCTTCGCTAGCGATAGACTGGCGGCTTCGACAGGCGGCGACGAGCGGCGCCGCTGTGTTTATTAACCGATTATTACCACGGAAAGCTTTCACATTACAATACCACCCTCCGAACGTATGATTATGTAGTTAAAGTCCCCTAACCCTAAGGATGTTAGATATAAAACATGGGTTACGAACATTCAATTACTGAGATATGATAAACGGAGTAATTAAGTGATGGATTTGCTAGACGATTTTTTTTAAATAATATTTTATGACTCAAAACCGTGACTTGGCCCGTATTACAGACCCCAAATAACGATGCTAGCCCACCACTCACAAACAAAATGAAATTTGAACCCAGGGCCTTAGGTTTGGCAGTCTGATCTTTTTTGATTCTGTGTATTACTTTTTTGCTCGGGAAAGATTTTCATTAATCACTTCAAGTTCTTAATAGCTTATCTGATAGATAATTTGACATTTATTCGTATGAATGATAATGTCAAATAAGCTATTAAAACGTATTCAGAAGTGATGAAACAGGCCCTAAATTTGAAAGTTTGTGATTCAACCACGCATAAACGGCGAAATGGATTTGGATGTTTGGCACACAGATGTAATATGTTCAGGATTAACACATCGGACACTTTTTTAAAAGTCAACGCACACTAAATCGTGTACCAAAGCTACTAGTGAATAGTATATCATACCCCTCATCTCGTTTTCTCCCAAATTATGATCTGCCTTGTCCGATTTCGAACGTGGTTCCTGCCAAACCTGAGTCCTGGGTTCGAATCCCGGTTTGGTCATGGATGTTATATGTTTGTGCCGTTGTTGTATATGGTTTCCATAATGAAGAGCCTATAGTGCTTACCTGGGATCATGATGTTCCTGTGAACCTAATTATGGGTACATCTAAAGCCTCATTACCTGTGCGTACTGTTGTCAATAAAGACGAATTTCTTCTTTATTGATTGCTGGTGGTCGGGCTTTCATTTAATTCATCCCGCCTGGCATAAGGGTGAGATAGCCAGCTTGGTTCAAAATCCAAAATTCGTCTAATAACCTAAATACTCACCATTTAAATGATTCAATTTGTTTATCTACTTACAAATCAACAAGCAATATTCGGCAACGTTTGGCAATGCAAGCCCCGTCCGATTAAAGACCCGGTTCTGATAGACTCTTGACATTACTCTTATTTCTTATATATAAGCATGAAAACGGCTTGAGTCGTGGGAATTCGTATTTGTAATGAACTATGGAGAGGAGACCGCGGAGTGGTTTACAATTAGCTAAGAATACGGCCAGAGAGCCAAACGATGTGCTTGGAATAAACATCTGCGGACGTATTACGGTGAACGAAGGAGGTTATCGTTTTCGTATCGCCTGTTACCGTAGTTGTATCTTTTATTATATATGTAGGTGTAGCCCGCGTGCCACTGATATGGTTGTGTAGCCTTACGTTCTCATACATTTTAAGCTAAAGTTGATTTGATTTTTTTTTAGTCACGCTTGTTGCTGCTATTTCTGTTGGTTCTCTTTTCTGTGATTTCACCGTGTAACTATACCTCAAAAAAACATTAATTATGATTAAGATCATCTGATTTATATTCATATTCATGTGTAATTATAATTCACCTGTAATTCATGTGATAAATTATCTGATTTTATTTGAGAGAAATAACGAACAATTAATTTTATTTAATTGCAACTTTTGTTACACGTTTAAATTTACTGATTCGTAATTATGTTTTGGCTTCTTTGTTAATTTAATTACTCAAACCAACTGTAGCTATATTTGTCAATAAATGACACTGAATAGTGCAAAATAGGAGAAAATTATATAATTTTGATGAAAAATTAGGACTATTAATAATGGGCCTGCTTAATGATATCTCTTGTTACATTTAAATCGTTTGAACTTTACAAGTAGCTATATACTTAAAAATTTTGTTTTCATATTTAATTCAGTTTCGCCAAAAATTCTGTTGCATATTACAGTAAGAAAAGTTATGTACAGAAACCTAGTGCCAACAACTAAACTTGCGGAGGTAGTGGTGCTTAGTTTTTAAAAGTCAAATAAAAATGTGCCGTTAAAGATAGGAATCATTCAACAGAACCAGAATAAGGCAGTGATTCGGACGAGTTGGCACGTTTGCAAGGGATGTCTTCGGTCAGCCTTAAGGGGATAGAGGCAGTGGGGTGAAAAATGTCGATATCGATGGAATAACTCTCAGACGGCTGCTAGAGTTTTATTTTGCTGTATGTTTTATTTTACACTGCAGTGGTTGTGTTAAAGTATTTCTTTTTGTTGTTTAGTGTCCAACTTCATGAGTATCGATCGTGTTGATACTCTCTAAAGCTCAAATGGAATAGTGGTGCTAGCCACTATAGTTTTTATTGATATCTTTATCATCATCTCAGCCGATGGACGTCCACTGCTGGACGTGCATATCTTTATACGAAAGAATATTTAATGAGCCATTAGCGACCACTCAAATATACTTTATTTTACACCAAAACATAAACAGTAATATAATGGAAGAATGGAACTAATGAAATTGTTACAGGTACATGATAATTTTCGAATTGTTCGGATAGTCAACGATAACTACATTTTTCTCGAAAATTTTGCAATACGCATGCCTGCTTTAGTTATTGTAATAATTTGTTAAAATAATAACTTTATTCAAAATATGAAATCAACATTTAAATGTTTAAAGATCGCGTCTTCAGATTTTTTTTAAGATGCAGTGCATGCAGTGATATAAAGCAAGCTACAAAAACTCGAAACTTTTTTGGCTAATGCGTTAATTAGGTTTTATAATCTATGTGTAACTATTAAGGCTCTTTGCCTAATGTAATAAATAAAAAACAAAAATAAAGCCAATCAGTCTGAGAATCTGAAAAAAATTTACCAAGATGTCTCTCAAAAACAAAAGCAGTTCAAAGAACTTCAAGCAAGTTCTAAAACGAAGAATAGCTTCTTTCCAATAACTCTAAAAGTCTCAGTACACATCTCAACACTATCAAAATGCTCGGCAATCGGCAGCCAGTAGCGAAGAGGTGCGTTCCAAAGTTACATCAAAAGTCCATTTCGGGGCAGCGAGCGCGATACGTCTTGGCTTCGGTCGACGGTAGCTATAGAGTTTCGGAACGTCTCCACCTTTTGAAATTCAACGATATTTTAATGGCCACTATCGGGGTTCGATTGATTTTCTTTTTTTTCTTCCAAGTTCCGCTCTTGAGCTTTGACAGAGCTCGATATTGCTTTGCTTCAGCTTTTTATTTACGTTCTGAATGGCTAATAGAGTTCTATGTTTACTCGCAGTTTTTACATTTGATTTTTTAACTAGTTAACTTTGGAATGGAGTTTCAAAACATTACGGCTCTGTTTGTGGTTTATTTGAAAGTGAGTTTTAATTAAATTTACATGTGAAATGTTCTATTTCTATTATATAACCCGTTTGTTTCGGAGCTAATAATTAATATTCGGTGTACAATTTTGCGTTTAACCATTTAGGTTCTTGTCGAAAATTGATTTAAGTATTTATTATACAGCTAGTCATGTTCACTTACCTTAACAACCAAATTAAAATGACATTTACTAAATGTGACACTATACAGGCTTTATACACCTATGAGGTGCCTACTTAGATTGGTCGGGTAAATGTCCCATAAGATTTTCTGTTAATTACCCATTCCAGCCAGGCAGTACCACGAGTACTTAGGTATTTCGCTAATTAAACTGACAATGCGAACGACTCTTGTTCGAATTTCAAATTCAAATAATACCAAACACTCCGCAATGAAATTGATAGTGATTTTAGTATACTTACTGCCCTGCCATTGACATAAAACATTTAATTCTTTTTCACATAATTGGGGAGTTGACTGCGTCAAATATATTTTAGTTTTATATTCTCAGTAAAAAATACGTTTGATTGAGAAGCTTGAATACTATTTATAATAAAAGGATAAACTATAAAAAGTATCAAAACGACGACGAAAAAGAATGACGTCACTATTCATGATTTAGTACAACTTTTCATACAAAGCTCGTGTTTTGACGTTTGATAAAGAGTTGCTGATTTGACTAGTTGGAAACTTGCGGATAAAGTGGAAGGTTATTCATACTAACACTTTTTTTTCTCCTCTAAGGGCCTGTTTCACTTCTTATGTATACGTTCTAATGGATGTGACCGAAAATTTAACATAATTTCTTATGAAAAATATTATGGCAAACGATCTGCCAGATAAGCTATCAAGAAATTATTCAGAAGTGGTTAAATAGGCTCTTAATGTCTTTAATTTTAATTAAATAAGACGCCAAGAACCAGAAAGCAATAAGATTTTTTTTCGACTTTTTATATAAACCCGACAACTAAACCTTGCAGATTTTTATGAAAATAAAAAGTAAAAAAAAACAAAGGTAACTTAACATAAATACTCTTTGTTTAAACACCAAAATACACAGTAACGCCAACAATTTAAATGGCAAATGAATGGTACAAAGAGCGGCCTTATCAATAACTTATACATAATTTATTATAACTTACGTATATATTTCCAAAAGGTCGATCAAATATGCTTATGATTCTGAAAAGTAAATCTGTTCTCGTTAATTTTCTCGAACTTTGTATGTAACTATAGGCTGATGATATAAGCTTTTTCAACGTGTACCTGTTATCAGGCGTATATTAAAACTTTATATTTTACGAGCGTTAACCCGCGACTTTGTCCGCACAAATTATATACCCGATTTTAAGTCAGATCATAAGCTATCAAACAAAAAAAGCTTCATCAAAATCGGTTCAGTAGTTTTTGCGTGATACTCGTTCAAACAAACAAACACCCAAACAAACACACAAACAAACAGACAGACAAAAAATCCAAAAATTGGTGAAATGGAATCAGGGACACCTAAAAACCATATCGTAACTTTTTTTTGTTAATATCTTCAATGTACAGACAAACTTCCTGTTACAGTTTTATAATAGTATAGATAAATATTATCATAGTACAAAATATATTTACACACACAAGTCGCAGATTTTTAATTGTGAAAATCTAAAACAAGCACGATATTCCTCAATCATACGAATCAAATATTTGTATAGAGAACACAACACAACGATCGCTCTATGCAAATGTTTTCCTGTGCCCGGTAAACAACGATTCTCGAGTTTACCGAGACGACGAATTAACTTTCCGTTAATGAAACAGTTAGTGTGTACAGGCCTTAAGATCTAGGTGTTTTATTGTACCATCTTTTCTTTACATAAAATAAATATGTCTGCTCTTCTTTTTTCAAACATGAAAATTACGTAAAATTAATCGACAAAAAACGTGATAATTTCAATTTTCGAAGTCCGCGAAAAGAAAATATTGTTCAATAATGCAAAGACTCGCCGGCCAGTTCATTATTTTCGAAAAAGGAACACATTTCTCTCCCTATTTTTCCATTTTCGCCTCGCTTTTGGTATTCGAACTGATGTACGATTAAAGTTTTCGTCCGTGTTTTGTATTGGGCGTTATTGAGATTTTGTAGCTTTTTACGGTTCGGATAATCTTCACTAATGTTACAATAGCGTAAAGTTTTTTGATTGTCTGTAAGATTATTTACAATCTTAAAAGCATCAATAAGAAGTAAGTTAAGTACCTACTTATTTAATGATTGAGATACCAGAAGACTTTATAACAGTATTCCGGAATCATCTATACTATTATAAAACTGTAACAGGAAGTTTGTCTGTACATTGAAGATATTAACAAAAAAAAAGTTACGATATGGTTTTTAGGTGTCCCTGATTCCATTTCACCAATTTTTGGATTTTTTGTCTGCCTGTTTGTTTGTGTGTTTGTTTGTTTGAACGAGTATCACGCAAAAACTACTGAACCGATTTTGATGAAACTTTTTTTGTTTGATAGCTTATGATCTGACTTAAAATCTGGTATATAATTTGTGCGGACGAAGTCGCGGGATAACGCTCATTCATACTAAAAATCTCTTGGAAGGTGCAAAACATCTAATGTAGGCACTACACTCTCGCAAGAACTTCTCAGCGAGAATTCTCGGCGAGTACTATCAAGGAAAATTACTACAATCAAGGGGGATGCCCTTGACACTCTCGTTCTTGGCTGTTCTCGGCGAGAATGTAGTGCCGGAATTATTATTATTTTCTTCTGCTTAAAGTGCAAAGATATTCTGATAAAGGTATTCTTAGGACAGTATTAAATTCAGCAGAAGCGTTTTACTGCTCTCCTAACGCTAGGCGTCCATAAACTAATGTTATTCGGTCTGTTATGCGCGTAGCGGGAGCAAATGCCTCGCGGCGGACTCCGCAAGATCCATAAATTTTTCATGAACCAGCCATTTTGTCGCTGGCGAGTGCCGATTGAAAAAAACGTTCCGCGATATTGCCCTCTGATTGGGATGGGTGCTTTAAGTCCAACTGTGTTTGAACGCGACCGAATTGGATCCAAGCGGATTTGAAATTCGAATAATAGCCGGTTGTTTTTTTTATTTTCTGTGTTCTCTATTCAAATTATCATTGTTAATGTTATTATCTTTTTTTTTCAGGTAAGCTAAAGTCAACGACACGGCGACCAAACTGCCAACTCTAAAAGTAAGATCATGAACTTTTATAGGTGTTTAATTCAATACAAATAAGAGCTATTGAGACAAATAGGAACCCAAGTCAGTGCCGACTCACGGTAAGAGATTACTCGGTGTTGTTTGCGAACTACAAAAGACTCAACACAAAGTAGTGAAAAGGACAGGTAACATGGACACAAACTGTTTCGTATAACAGGCAAGGCAACATTGAAAGTAGATAGTTAAAGAAAAAGACAGAATTGTTGGGAATTTCTTTTCTTTATAGTTAGTAATCAAAAGTAACCTCAAACTTAGGTGCACTAAAACTTCTTGCTTCTGCTTTGTAGTTTTACTTTCTTTTTAATTAAAAAGTAAACAATGTTTTGAAACGTCTGCTCCGTTCATGTATAAAATTGTCTTTATACTTTGAAAATTCTAGTTAATGTTTGTAACATTTACTAAATGTACCTAGTTCCAAAAATTCCATTTGCATCAGCATCACCACAGGGGCACACCTTGGATACTTAGCTGTCATTTCATACAAGTGATAAAGAAGAAGAGGTAAGCGTGTGCGATACTAAGTGAATGCGAGCGAGACAGGAATACGTCCATGCCTACATTTTTTGCCACGCTTCCTACCAAGCGGAGGTGAGGTTGAAGTTTGTGGGGGGGGGCATGGAGTGTCCGTACGTAGGTACTAGATAATCTTTCTTATACTGTTACAGGGGTCCAGAATCCATAGATGTTGGCAAGGCCGTGGTCAGTGGGCTTTCAGAATACTTTTGTGACTATCCTCTGAAAATTACAGGACATAGGACACTAGGCAATTTGGGTCATCGGTCATAACGAAATTTAGTCATTTCAGGATATGAAGAATCATAATCCGACAATGACGCTATCAATATAGTATTTACTGCGTTACGAAACAAAATCTTAGCTAGAAGAACAAACACTACCTCGCTTCCTGATATGGCTCAGGTGGGCAGACAGAAAGGGAACTTTACCATCGACATTACCTTTTATAGGCACTAGCCTTGCCTTTAGAATTCTCACAAATGTAAAAGCAATCATGTTCAACATTAAACAAGGGTTAATTTTGTTCAAACGTAGCAATACCTTCGCGAGAGCTGCAAACAGTAATTTCGATTAGAAGTAACAATCTCTGTAGTTGCTAGTTGCAGCAGACGCTGTGCAATCCGGACAGATTAACGAGGATTGTGTTTTAAGATATTTAGAAGTCATTTAGTTTTATCCAAGATTGTACTCAGAAGACTTATACTCCTCTACAAATAGCATTATTCAAAGACACTGGAAGGATGGTTTTACAATCGTGACAATTTGGCTGTCAGATCAAAAATGTTCCGTTCCAAAGATTTTTTTTGGACGGAACCAAAAAATCGTTGGTTCTCCTCTGACCATTGAGGTACCTAACCTACTAGAGGCGACACCCAGACAAAATTTTTTGTATCACTCGTTTGAGCTGATGGGCTCTAACTTACTTAGCATGTGCCGGGCGCGTGCTGCACCGCTGATCGCGGTGCACAGATTTTGTTCGCGTTGTCTGTTCTATACATAGTTATTCAATGCCATTGACCAAGAGAAGTCAATAGATCCGTCCGAGTTTTTCTGGATTCCCTAAATTTAGGCAGCAATTTGTTGCTCCATTAATAAGACTATTATGGTTTTAAAATGAAAGATGTTTTGATAATTTGAATTGATCAACTTTTTGTGCATTCATTGTTCGTTTATATAACAACAAACGAACATTTTCGGTGCCATTGCGTATTTATTGGTAGAGCACAATTTATCCATTGCCAAAACCACCAGTAAGACATAATGGAAACCATAGACAAACAGCACTTTTTAGTGTCAATGTGACAGATTTATCATTAATTATAATATTGCCATCTACTGACTTATCGATTTTCTAGTCTTGGAAAACGCCACATTACATAAACAGAGATTTGAAATATTTTACTCGCACTTATTCTTAGAACAGCTTTTGGTGGTCTGAACCACAGACCACAAATTTTGTCGAATCGTTTCAACTACACCCTGTACAAAGAACTCGGAACCCTTTGAACCAATAACTAAAACGAACAACATTAAAAAATACTAAAATTCTAGGTAATCAATATCCATTGCAAAATGCTAAAGACTAAATGAAACCATTTCATGACGAGATAATCAAACTAAATCACACTCCATCACCGAATCAAATTACCCATCATTTCCTTGCCAAAGCTAATTTCTTAAAAGGTTTTCTCATTAAAGTTATCTGGAGTACCTAGATAGCCAGATTGAAGTTCAACCATCAGTATAATTGATAGTGTGGCTGTGGAGACCAGACACTTGTTCTGTTCACCCCTTCTCCCTCTACTTTTTAGTGCTTATTTTGTATGAAACAGTCGACAAAAAATTTGACTTTTAAATTTTCTAGCCATTTTGTGCCTTTTGCTGGAGAATTTACGAATGTGATTGTAAACCAATTTGTTTGTCACATTTGTTATTTGGGCTTTATTTATTTCGACTATGTACATATTGATTTCCGGAGAGTTGCTGAGATACTCGTACTCCAAATTGGAAAAAAAATCTTGAAGAATTTTGGGTAAATAGTTTGGGCACCTTTAGTGAAATGTTAACATTCTAAATATTATGCTATATTTTGTCTACACCCTCAGTAAATATAGTAAGGCCAAAAATTTTTCAGTGAAATCCCTGCTTTTTTGTTTCCTACAGCGTATCTTAAAGTAATGCTATACAGAATACAGATTGTTCTGCCTACCATACATCTTACCATATAATTTCCATTAGCATTTAGTTATGAATCAATTTCACTGTGTCCACCACCGCAGTTGGCTTGGGAATCCAGGGGGTTGGGAGGACGTTAGGGGGGCGGGGGGGACACTTCTGCGGCTGTCCGATTGAATAATCAATCAGCGAAATGCAAATGAAGCTACCAACAGGCGTGTCGTGCTTGGAAATTTCTGTTTTGGCCCTTTCTTGGCACCCACTTGGAATTTGATTGAGAGCTATCCTTCTATGTACCGGTCTTCTATGTTGGAGGTCCGACATTTATTAATGTAGTAAGTAAAATGTAAAAATAAATAAAAAATTCAAGAGTCTTGGAGGCCCTTAGAAGATGATTAATATGCCTACTATTTTAACAATTATTTGTATTGATGTAAAATGAAAGGACAGTGATAGCCAATCTCTATTCTACTATCGTTTCTTGAAGGTACAAGAAACCAGAGGATAATATCATCAAAGCTTTAACTAAAGCACGCTTTATCAGTTGTTTTTCAGACACGATTTGGGACCAACATGATCACAACTCCTCTTTTGTTTTATTTCTTACGTTAAATACGTTGTTATACAAAATTATGGACACTAGGCGAAAATATGGAACGTTCTGGATTTATTATTTTGAAGTGTCTAGGCAGGATATGCCTATAGACTCTTCAAAATAATAAGTTAATATAAAATAGCCGTAGTTTTGAAAAAATTTCGCGGGCTGGTACTAATCGGGATGCAACTGCAGCATCGTGTTCGTGTCGTAAATCTGCGAAAAAACGGTTCATTTAGCGGAGAGTGTTTATACTGTGCATTCTTTACCAAATACATTGGGGCATTACTCCGAAGATTAAAACAAAAGAGAAATCCTCAAAAATTCACTACTCAATTTCAAAGAAATTTCAACAAAGCCAAATCCGTCAGAGGTAACTAGGATTGAAACACAAACCCATTACGTATTTACGAGACCGGAAAAAACGTCTGCGTTTCGCAGCCTTGAGCCATTTGGATTAAGAGTGGAACCAGTCTAAACCGGTTCTTTGTAAATGAGGTTTAAAAAAGGATTTTGAAGTAAGCGAGATTACGCGATGACAATTGCCTGAAACTGTGAGCTATTGTTCGCGGTATTGTGTGGAAGTTGAATCGCCAAGTTTTAATTCCGTTGCTGTAAGTATTATTAACGGAGGAGCATCCGTTGGATCTTTCGCAGTAAGAGACAGAAACTATTTTATCATTTGTCACAGACACTCAATTTATTATGAAGTAATATTGGATTAAACTTAATGAGATTTTTCCTTGAATCAATATTTCCAAGAAATATGTGTTGAGGTGAGAATTTTACGTAGGTACGTAAAATCACGACCATAATACCTATCTAACTACTTAGATATAGTCGAAATTTTGCTACAACTAACAACTTTTAAGTCGCTTAGTAGTTGTTGAAAATTTTGTTAAGCGTGCAATTGTATAAGTTGGTAGACTTTTAGCATAAAAATTTTCCCTAACTGAAAAAGCTAATTAAACTCTTCTAAACGCAGCCAACTCAGCAGGAGTTCTTGGCTTTTGTTTACGAGCGTGTTTTGTCGGATTTCAGTTTTAGCCTATTATCTTTTAAGCCCGTGGCACCTGGGATTTAATCGCGAAGCCATTCCTTTCATGCCAGCAGCAATTGTTATCCTTTTGAAGTTGATTCAGTGAGAACTGTGGAAAATGTTACAAAATGTTTTGTGTAAAAGATACTTTTTTCACGCCACTTTTTGGAGTACCGTGTTCCATTGAGTATACATTAACCTAAACTAAATATTATAGTAGGTAGGGGATATCATATTATAATATGAGTCTTTGGATCTGTGACCTAATTTTTAGGGGTGAATCAAATAAATTATCAACATTTTGACCAAACGTTTTTTTTCTCAGTTTCGATAAAAAAAATGGAGTGCACTTTATACTATGGACTTCCTTCAAGAAATGTCCAAGAACATTCTATTTTTGTATTTGGTGTAAATAAGTACATATATTTCATTCATATCGTTCTTTCATTCAAAACAGCGTTAATCGTCCATTTTTATTGCGAAATCTTAATGGTAAAATAATCGTGTTCCTTTTTTTGTTGTTTTCGATAATTTCTCTGAGGGTGACTTTCAGCCGGAAATGTTCGCTGGGAGCAAATTTGACGGAACAAATGTTAAAATTTTTACGGACAATTTAATAACGGAATTATTTAGGGGGTGGCCCGGGAATGAACGTAAATTACATTCTTCATTTGTAATGAAGATGCTTGCAAGAATGCCTGCAACATCTACATAATGTACCTATACCTTATCCACGACAGTTACATGATTAAATATTTACCGCAAATTGTATAATTGATCATCATCATTAGCCTGTCATTGTCCGCAGCCCTGCTATACTTCAGCATCTTCCAAGGCGCGTCACAAAACTCTATCTTCGGCCGTCCTCATTCAGTCGTTCCCATCTACCTTTCTAGCGCCTTCAGTCTAGTGGGCTCAAAGGGTGTCCCGCACGGGGCCTGCCAAACCTGAATACGCGTAGGAATATAAAATTGAATTGCAGCGATCGAGATTTGAACCTATAACATTGTGAATATGCGTAAACTGCGTTATCCTGTTACCACTAAACCAAGAATTATTCTATTATAGTATTCTATAGAAACTCTCCAGTTGAATATATTATGTATTTAATGGACGTAGTTTACAAAATATCAAAAGGCTATATTTAGAAGAAAAATAAATACAAAAATCTCATGTGAATCCATAATTCAGCGAAATAAATCGGCGACCGGAAACACAGTAACCACCGCTTCCTGTTACGTTCCGTTGAGCCTCGTCCAAGATATTTTCAGGGTTCCAGATCGGAATAGAAAAGACATTAAACATCAATTTGTGCACTTCTATATAACATTCAGACGAGGAAATCCTTTAGATAAGTAAGTCTTGGAAGAAATGTGGCCAGCAGCCGGTTTCATCATTCATTTAAGAAAATAAAACGGGGAAGATTCATTGCAAATACAAAAAAATCACTTCACATTTTCCGTAAATTGAAAATTTCTAACAAATTGTACTGTATTCAATACATAAAAATCTGTTTCTGATGATTGATAGAATTTTTCAATTTATGGAATGTTTTTATTTAGTGAGTTTTTTGCACTGCAATGCTTTATTATAAAAAACTGATTGTACGCGGATATTTTGAAATGCAAAATTATGCATGCTACACACAGTTCCACCTCATCGTCCTTTATTTATTTATTTAGGCTCACCAACAGATTACATATTATAACACTCACATTTACATCGTCCTTTTTTTTTCTTAGAAAAGAAAATTATATAGATGCAGTTGATATTTATTTTATTTTATTATCTATGGAAGACCAACGGCTTTTGACACATTACGAGTTTGAATATTTTGAATATTATAGCTTCATACAGAACACCATTATACCATCACACTCGCGCTTTCCCAAATATTATTTTTTGTCAAAGATGGCCGCCACCGCGATACCGGATATCCTCGGTCGAATATTTCTACGACACTCGGGGGAAAGCCTTCCGGAGTACATGATGAAGTATATTGTATCTCTAACGATTAAGGTTTAGGTTGTGTATGGTTTGATTGAAATCGTGTGGAAGGGGCGAAAGTTATGGCCTGTGGAATAGTTATGATCCCTATTTCTTTGTTTTAGGTACACACGGCGACACATCAAGCTATACAAAACCAACATAAGCTGGCCGCGCGTAGTTCGAGTAACGTAAAGCGTCGCGCGGCCAGCTCATATTGGTTTTGTATGGCTTGATGTGTCGCCGTGCGAACTAATTTTTTGTGCACTATAAACACAGGCGTAGGACGCCCTGCGGTCCGCTGGGATAGAAGTCCTAAAAAAGGTACCTAGCGGTGAGCGACTGGATGAGAAAGGCCGATAGAGTTGTGTGGCGCGCCCTGGGCCTTTGTTTAGCAGTGGACAATGATAGGCTTATGATGATGATCTGATGATAATAAACAGTATTTCCTATTAGTGTTCAAGAAACGGATGGAAAAATTGATGGGATCAGTAGAGAGAGATCTAGATAGAATTAAAGAACAGGTGAAAGAAGAGATTGAAATCGTGTAGTACTAGAAAGTCAAGGCACTTGGAGAAAGGAGCTAGGATTGGCGAACACTCCACCTACAAACAAGAGCTAGAAGAGCTCTAGAATAAGATGAAGTAAAAGAACCAGTAGTCCACACTCCACAGCATCCTATTTAAAACTTGCCCCATATTTTAGCACCCAGCTTTGAGGTTGCAAAGTTCTAAAATCTAAACTTATCTCAGAAGCCGTACGTCTTCCGAAACAGAAACTACTGAACTCAATTCACTTAAACCAAAAGCTTTTATTCAAATTTAGAGGAGGAGAATACGCTAGTTTTATTTTGGTGACTTTTTGCGGCATTGCCAGGTTCTTTTTAGGCGTCGTCGGGCGTTAATACGGGTATAAAATTCGTTAGTTTTTTTTTCGGTAATAAATTAATTCCGATAATATACAGGGTCCTTCTTAATATGCTGACACTTTTATAAGAGGATGATTAGACCATCAAACTGAACAACTTTCTCTATGGAACCAAAATCGAAATCGCAAAAAAAAATCATGTGTCCCATTTGGCTCGAGTAGGTTTGCAGTTTTATATGGGGCAGCTGATATTTTTTTCTCGATTTCGATGTTGGTGTCATAAAGAAAGTTATTCAGTTTGACGGTCTGATCATCGCCTTAAAAAAGTGTCTGCATATTCAGAAGGACCTTATATAAATAAGCTGTGGGTTTACAATATAAAATTATAGACAGGATTGTCAAATACGTTAAAATCATTTTTTGTGTTTAAAAAGTATCGTTTTGAGGCGGTTTTTGTGTACACTTTCCATTAAAATTGGGGACGGAACCCTTAACACTGCGCTGGGCAGAGTTTAGATACTGCTAGGGATATGTGAGTATTTTAACTGACTTCCCCTCGGGGAATGTGTTTTTCTATAATATGCATATTATAAAAATTTGATCGTAAAAGTGAAGAATAAAATTTAATAAATCCATCAAATTCATAATTTTTGCAAACCGTTAAATCTTGTACTACATACTCAATATTTACTACCCTAAGCTGCCTGGTACTAAATAAAAATAAAACTACCCTAAAAGCGCTAGATCGAACACCTAAAGCGCTAAAATAGCAACACGGTCTTTCAGCGGCGGTGTCGCAAGTTATTTATCGCCGACACCTGCGTGCAGCACTTTTTCCTGACATTCTCTTGGAGTCTGCCGCTGACAGTTTATTATTAACGGCCGTAGGAGCGGTGGTGTGGTGTCACGTTGCCGAAAGTTCGCCGGGTAATGTGTGGTGGCGGCTTTAGATTATTAATTATCTAGCTTTTTGTTTTGGCCATTTTGCGGTCAGGTTTAAATACAGTGGACTCGGCCAAAATTTTGCATAGCGCACAAAAGTGAATAAAAAATCTTGTTTGATAAGCTAGCGTTTTTTCTTTGCGACACAACTGCGATTTTTTTATCAGAAAAACTGACAAATCTGACCTTATATTTCCATACTTTTTGGAAATATAATACTATTTTTGACTGTTTGGGAGCGCAGTTTTACAAGGTTCATTTTTAACCGACTTCAAAAAAGGAGGAGGTTTCTCAATTCGACATTCTATTAAAAACGTACCTATTTTTTAATTATCTATTTCTTAACTTCGAAAAATTCGAAGGAGGAAATTATAATTTAGGAAATAGTTTTTATTTATTTTATTTATGGCGAACGGCCATCATGCGCTGAGCTGCCGTCAATGCTCGGGGAGATTCCCACGTCACCACGCACTCAACGACATCGTTCGGAGAGAACTGATTTCAGCAAACAAACCCTGCAGGCTGGAACCACCAGGCCTCAGTCGCACGGATGGGAAAAGGCCTGACGGTCTAACGCTGGTGCCATGGCAGAGAGGAAAGTGCCTGGTATGGGACGCCACGTGCGTCATCACGTGTCCATCGCCATCCAACGCGGAAACGCGAGAAGCGTCATGGGAACCGGTATGACCCGGGGCGGGCTTTTTGACTGATTAAACGGTCGTTATACTTATTAGCTTTAAGATTGTTAGTTTTAATTTAATTTTAATTATTTTTTTATTTATGAAATAAATTTTGTTTCGCTGTTTGTGAAATGTGGATGTTTTCAGGTCATCTCTGACTACCCCTCTCGAGAACGTAGTCGTGATCATTATGCTATGTAAAAACAGAACCGGGATCCAGTTATTTTACACGTCATTGCTTTTATGACATTCTGGACCTTTTATTGTAGACCTATATTTGTATATAAAATAGGGTTGTCCCTATTTTGCCATTTGACATGCATCAGTAGGTACCAGGAGAACATAAAAGAAAAGGGCCTCTCTAAGAATAATCTCAAGCAATTGTCACTAACCCATGCCTGAAGTTATTCCTCGCTAAGCATAAATGCATATGCATGACTGCGGCGCACCAGAGGGAATTAAATTAATTATGATTAAGCATGGGTCCACCTGTTGGTATGACTAATGGACCACAATCTTATTGCAATCGGAGCGGTGGTTCAATTAGTTTTGCTATGGAATATATTATGTAGATGTGTTGTTTGTCATATCGTCTGAAGGGCGGTTGGGTGGGACAAATGGCAGTTGCTCTCCCAAGCCTGATGATAAACTTATTGATATGGACACACTGGCTTTATCACAACCTATTGTTTGCTTTGCGAGTGTCTCGGAATTTGTTTTTACGAGTAGGTTCAAATGCAAGAGCAATACCACGATGATAGTTTTTCTCACAGATCTTTTGATCTTCATACAACATCAATAGCGTTGGCTGCAATTTCATTCATAATTGATACTGGTTACGCCATGTAAATTTTCTTACTTTAGTTTATGTTAGTACTCTTGGCAGTTAATAACAATCTTTGGTTTGGATGCCTGTATATTTCGCGGGTTCATGTAAACCTTGCTCACCATTGGTCCGATTCAATCTCGGACTTCTCTGCGACAACGTCATCGACCAATGAGCGCATTTTTAATGGCCGCACGCGCGCGTTGATGCTTTTCTTACATCGCTCTCGAAAATTTAAGTTTTCTGAACTTTTACCACTCACCTGAGCTGCTGCAATTCCTGGAGAGGAGTACATGGCCGCAGGAGCATTCGCCTTCGGGATATCCAGGTACATCCAAGCCTTAGTACATTGTCTTTTAACTGCCACGGGGAATACGAATCAGTCAGTGCCTAATACCTAGATTCAAAATACAGTCCACACCTTTGGGGTATCCACCAACCCCTTCCGCAATCGCATTACAAACCAGATACAGTTCTTTGATATGTATCGTGTAATTTTATCTAAACAATTGCGAAGTAATAAAAAGCAAAATAAAAAATCCAAAATCGATATCTCAGTATAAATCTTATGATTTTTTTTTTTAATTATGATTTTTTTTCTTACATATTGTACCTACGAGTATACTATCCGTTATTAGTGGCGAAGCGAAATGTAGTTATTTGAAATTTGCCATTATATTTAGAATATCTAGACTTCTAGGTAATATAATATATTCTTGAGCTTTATTTAAAAAATATAATTCTAACGTTTTACCCGCAATTTCAACACAATCACGTTAAACTCTCTAGACATAGGCCTCTTCCAAGACAAGCTATTGAGCCGTTTCTAGTATATAATAGCTATATCAATTTCAATCTAAATGCCGTCACTGCAGTCTCATGTCTACCCGACACAAACAACTACACAGGTACGTATAGCCTGTAATCCTTTGGTTGGGAACAAACATCGCGATGCCCGCAGGCCGGGAGCGCAAATATTTGACCTTCTATTATTGACCCCACACCTTGTGTTGATGATGCCTCCATGAGTTTGGGTATCAAGTGACATGCTTTCAGCTTTCACTTATTTTGTAAGACCAGTAAACAATGGAAATAAATGACGAAGGGAGAATTATTTGCCAATCAATGGTATTATATACCATAAAGAAGCAGATATGTTACTAGCGCGCGCAAAGTAAAGACTCGAAAAAGACCTAGTTGCCAATAGATTTTTGAGAGTTATGTCTATGATTTTCTTATCACTGTGTCATTTAGTATATACTCTATTTTATATATAGATTCTTACTTAATAGCATAAACCTGTTGCACAAAAAAAAAATCCTACCTTATTTTTAATATCCGTTATACAGGGTGTAAACTTAAATACGTTGCATATACTTTAGGGGGTGGTTCAGAATTCAGACGGACCATAAAACAGAATAATGTTTACTAAAGGACCAACATATAAATCGTAAAATAAAATTAATCTAGGTTGTTTATAAACTCTGATTAATTAGCTATTGACATTCTCTCTGGAACAGAAGACATTTTTTTTTTGCAATTTCATAGTCCCTACCATAATGAAAGTTATTCAGTTTGATGGTCTGCAGCAACTCCTACCTACACCCTCTATAATTATGTTTTCCCTTGAAATACCGAGTTTGAATGAATGTTCACGAGGCGTACGAATTTTAAACTATTGTATTTTTTAACCAATTACCTATAGCCTACAATCCTCACTTCAACCGACAAGAACAAAGTGTTCTAATCCCGCCATACTTAATAGCTGTCCAAAGTTAGTGACTTGGTCTTCAACTATGTCTACCTACCGTCTATACTCTGTCTATATTTGCTCGAGTCACGACGAAGTTGCCTTCAAAGTTACATGTTGCCTGTACATTGATGATTTAGGGTCTGTGCTAAGCTGTTTGGGAGATGGCTTTGAAGACAGGTCGGGGTTCAAACACTTCGGTTGTTTGACACCTACATAAACTCATTCTTTTTTTTTAGAGGAGTAGGCAGACAATGGATCGCCACTTTGGGCGGTCCTGACATACTTCCCTCACTCCCCGTTTGGGTATCTAGTGTAGTTTCGATAGCCAATATTTATTGCAACTACAATCTTATTCGCATGACTGTATTTTCTAAGAGAATCAGAGATATTCTGGAATGATCTGGTGTTAAGTGAAGTCTTAATAAGATTATCATAAGAATAATATACGTCCCACTGCAGGGCACAGGCCTACCCTTAGAGAGGGTGAACGGCCATAAGTCCAACACGCGTGCCTGTCGAAGCTAACATTGGAATGTGCCCGAGCAGTCAACCAGCTAGGACTAACAAACTCTGTCACCCTAGGCTGGGTGCCTGGACACTGCGGTATTGATGGAAATGAGGCTGCTGACGCGCTGGCACGAAGAGGGGCGGAAGAGGATGCCATAGGCCCCGAGCCTTACTGCGGCATCTCTCGCAACACCTCTAGACGTGTGCTAAAGGAATGGGCCGTGGACCAAAGCCGTAAGCTCTGGTCGGATACACTAGGACTGAGGCATGCGAAAGAACTTGTGACCGGCTTTTCAAACAGACATACCTCAGATGCCATCAATTCAAACCGCAACGACTTAAGGCTCTTAGTACGAGCCTTAGCAGGACACTGCAAGTTAAACAAACACCTACACAGAATGGGGCTTGTAGATTCACCCACTTGCAGATGTTGCTGTGAAGCAGAGGAAACGCCCATACATCTCCTCTGCGAATGCGAAGTGCTCATTCACAGCAGGAGTCGCCATCTAGGTGGATACATAGTAACACCTACTGACATTAGGGACCTCCTTTCCAAAAGCATAACACGGTTCATGAAGTCCGTGGGCCTAGGAAATGACCTTTAGGTCTAGGGTGACAGCTACAATAGATCTATCCAGGTCGCAGTAGCTATTTGGTTATTGACCAAGCCCTTATAACCAAATAATAAATAAATAACACGCGTGCCCAATTCCGATTGGTAGACTTCCTCATTATGTTTTCTCACCTCTTGAGAGCATTGGTGTAACGTAAATAAGTTAGCAAAACTCATTGCATGGCTTTGTCGTCCGTGCGGATTCGAACCCAGATGGAAAGTGAGCCTTGCTACAACTGCATGCTTAAGAATGTAGTTGTAGCAAAGTTTTTTATCAACCCGAAAAGCATTAAGGTCTAAAATAAGCTCAAAAGTTGCAAGGAGTGTGTTTCCGGTCTTCTGTTTAATATACTAGAGTTAAACCGCGACTTCGTCCGCACAAATTATATACCAGATTTTATATCAGATTATAAGCTATCAAACAAAAAAAGTTTCATCAAAATCGGTTCAGTAGTTTTTGCGTGATGCTCGATTAAACAAACACACAAATAAACAAACAGAAAGACAAAAAATCCAAAAATTGGTGATATGGAATCAGGGACACCTAAAAACCATATCGTAACTTTTTTTTTGTTAATATCTTCAATGTACAGACACAGTTCTGATACAGTTTTATTATAGTATATATAGATTTATTTATTTTTGTTTTATCCTTTCCCTTCACTTGTCATTTTCCTTTCTCAGTTTATATAAAAAAACATTCGCTACAAAAAAAGAAATAAGAAAGCACTAAAGTTCCAGATAGATGTATCAAACTTACTCAATACTTTTCAATTAGATTCGTGTCACATAAAAAGTAACTTGAAAGTCCTCGCCGTAAGTCGTAAAATTCACAGAGTTTTATAGTTTACGTCTTCGCTTATAGGTTCACGAGGCGTACGCATGCGATTTTGTTGTGTTTCTGTTTTTATACACTTAGGTAATTCGATTCCATCCTCTCTATCTTCTTTGATTAAATTCATTGCGGATTCCAAGATAGATTAGAGTCATACTTCGGGCTCGATGGACTTCATTTGTTGTGAGTTGTCGCCCCTGTTGATCCTGGTTTACAGGAGTTACAGCGGTGGGAATCAGTGTTGCCAGAAGGTTACTTTTGTAACCTTTTAGGTGATTTCTAGCTCTGTCAGGTTACTTTTAGGTTACACGATTCAAAAGGTTACTTTTAGGCGATTTTTCGGAATTCGTATAATCAATTTTAAAATTCTTATTTTTCCATGAAACTAAACGCTTTTTCATATTTTTTGCAATGTTTTATAACGTAAAACGTTCGTAACGTAAGTGAGTGCAACTCCTAAAAACACGTTTTTCTCTCTCGCACTAATGTATACCACAAATCACAAATTACTATTGCGTCTCTTATACTCTCTCGATCAATCAATCGGATAAAAAAAATGGAAAACGCTACTAAATTGTTTATATTTCTGTAAGTTAATACAACCAGCCTCTGTCTATCAACTTTTAATGCCTTATTACTGGAAAAAATATGAAAGTTTACTTTTAACACCAAAAGGTTACTTTTTTATGTATTTCCGGTTACTTTTGACAAGACCCGGCTGGCAACACTGGTGGGAATGTGGGGTAGGCCTATGCTGGACATAGACCTAGCGCAAGGATCGCCACAACGATCGGTCCTGCGCTGCCCTCATCCAACAGACTCGCGCCACCTGCACCAGATCATCGGTCTATCCACGCTGCGCCTTCCGGCATGCGGAACTCTTCGACCCCATCGGCTATCTGTTCAATGAGCAATATTCAAAACGAACAGGGCATCATAACCTCCACCAAGTTAAAATTCTTCAAAATTGCACAGCGAAAGGAAATAGTCGGAAATAGAGTAGCAAATATTCTAGCTAGATCATATATAATCAAGATTTTCCCCGGCAGGGGTAGTCAGAGATATTCTAAAGATCAAAGGTCTATTGTTTGAAACTCAAAGGTTTAATACCTATATTTGGATTTAAAATACAGCACTCAGATATAATATACTCTGGTTTATATTCTATCACATAGGATACTTTTTAAAGACAACGCAGAAAAAGCTGCAAGCAAAACGTATTTTAAAATAAACCTAAATAATCTCAAACAAAATCCAAACAACTATATTCTGTGACCTAAAAATCTTCTTAACCTTTTAAGATAAGTTGCGTTACTACAAAATTCACTGTAAACCGGTAAGCTGCCAGCCTTATCGTCTCCCAACATAATCTGTCTATTACTCCGACCCATTCACGCAGAATCGTGAATGTGAAATAGACGCTATAAAAAAACTCCAAAACATTTGCAACTATTACTATCGTAACTCATAGTGTTTTCATCTATGATTTGTCCAAATAGAGCTTTTTTATAAAATGATGGCCCGATGGCTCAGTTTGTAAATAAACCTGGGACCAACCAGGTGAGCTGAAGCGCGAGAGAGTGACTGCGAGAGCAAGTACCCCACGTGAAAAATATGAACATATTCCATGGGTTCGAAACTCATATTTGTATAGTGAATACGAATTATTCATACCTAATACAAGTTTGCCCTATATTCTGGCACTATATTTGGGATAAAAATCAGTGTGACTATATCCAAGATATTTATTATTACTCGTCAATTTATTATAATAGAATTAGACCTGTATAGAAGTATTAGCATTTATGTGTGTGCGTGAACATTTTGTAAAGGACATAAGGCCAAAAATCTAAGAAGCGTTTTTGGTTTTACTCAAAGACGTTAGACTATATTTTGCAGTTACATAGAAAATCCAATTGAAACTTTGATTTTATTAGTAGAACTATTTGATCTCGTTGAACAAATAACCAATTTAAACTGTAACACAACTTTCTTGCATTCTAAACTCTAGAAACCACTTACAAACACCAAACCATTCCAACCAGACCTAATTTATCAAACGAAAGCCAAGAGCATAAAGCCTTAGCCTGACATAATATAACTCCAAATCTCACTAGATTTATCCCAGAGTTTCTGTGGTAGGGGCTTAGGGATAGAGTTTACGATGCTCGATGACGAGCCCCGATCGTCACGCGATAGCACCAAGGGACTGAAGGGTTGACTTTAATGAGGGATCTGATGCCAGGAGATTTCGTGAAGACGCCACTTAAGAGTATGGCTGTTGCTAACGTTGGTGTACTTAGATATTTTCTTGGTTGTATAAAGGTGGAGTAGAGGTTACGATGAGGACATCGTTTTTTAGATATATTGTATTATTTAAAACATTACAAGAACCATATTGTTATATTGCGATTTCAATGTTGCTCCTGTAAAAAAAATTTCTCAGTCTCTGAAAATTTTAATAGTTATCCTAAAAAGCACCCTGTTTAGGCTCATTGTAATTATGAGTAAGTAATTAATATTTTTACAAAATATAATAATCAAGAATCTTTTCATAATCTGTAATAATTAACTTAAATCCGCAACTAAACCGACACGTTAACCAAACATTCGCATAAATCTATCGATATTTATTCGCCAACTAGATCCGGTATCTATCCCGGACGCGTATCGCTCCCATCGGTTAATGAAACTTAAGAGAATACTTTCCCAGTAATCCAATATGGCGGGCAGGCGCGACGTCCCACGATTTATTCGCCGCTAGATACGAATCGCGATACGGCTCTCTCGCCTCCACCATACGTAATTTAACTTCCCGAATACGGACTTTATCCGGTATCAAAAAGAAATTATAAGAAAATCCTCTCGCAGACAGAAATTGTCGTCACCCTACTGTGTAATGGTCTTCTTTTAACTTAATAGTAGGTTTAGAAATCTGAGGCTTTCGTGGAAATATATATCTTGAGATTTATAAATGATCCTTTAATGCTCTCCTTAGATTTGTTTCTTTTATTCCGTAATGCCGTTAGCGATATCATAGAAAAATGCATTCAGTGAACAAGAAATAATAATTTGAGTGATGTGGCACTAGAATTTGTATGCGTGAACAGAACCAAGGGAAACAAGTCTTATCTTTCACGAGTCGTTAGGCCTTTAGTGTTTTTTTTTTAATATTGAGTAAATCATCACAAGTTTAACGGTAATTGGCTATCATAACTGAATAGGAGAACAGGATCTATTAAAAAAATATAGTTTTTTAGCTGAAATAAATTGGACCTTATTGCGTACGAATATTTGTTTGTAGCTTTTATCAACTTAGAAACATAATGTTTCACGCAAACTAGTACATATTTTAATCATGACATTTAAATATTTAAGGTTAGTCCTAACCAATAAGTTACTTCTTAAATGTAGGCATGTCTTGGTATGATTAGTACGATCTTGTAAAAATGATTATGATTATTATGTAGTGTGTAACAAAACTCAGGGGATCGATTATTTTCTTTATGAAAATAAATAGATAGGCGAGTTGATAAACAATGTACTCAAGATTAGTTAGTTTGAACTAAAGCAGTGTCTGCCTTGTAGGGAGTTTTTATTTTTAAACGATATATCCTATAGTATACACAAATCAATACATTTGGGTCGAGTAGCTATTGGCTTGAGATTTATAAATGATCATTTAATGCTCTCTTTAGATTTGTTTCTTTTATTCCGTAATGCCGTGAGCGATATAAAAAAAGAAAAAAAAATTGAAAAATGCATTCAGTCAACAAGAAAATAATTTGAGTGATGTGGCACTAGAATTTGTATGCGCGAATAGAACCAAGACACGATGACCAGTTATTTCAATGTTGGTCCCCATATTGCAAATTGTTCAGTTTGATGATCTGAAGAATCCTTTTAAGTTTACATTCCAGTTAATTTGTACTTTCAGTATTGATTAACTTCTAAACATTGTTCAAAACTTTCTTACACATACAAAAGCTCAAAAACCTCAAGGCATTAATCATAAGCAAAATATTCATAACAAAACAGCGGAAATATGAAGAAAGTGTTAATAGCAACAATACCACGCGGTGCGGTTATTTCATTAACCGATCCGATGCCGGTTCGGTATCCGAACGATTAATCAATGTCCTCGAAATTACGGCTTCAGCCTCAGACGAATAGCTTGAGGCGTAGTACTTAGGAGACCTGGGACTTGTGATTACTAGCTAAATTATAGACTATTGTGAGAGTGATAGGGTCGATTGTTGGTTGCGGGTGAAGTGGGATGAAATAACCTAGATGTGACTGAGATTGTAGGTTTGATCCAGAATCTTAGTCATACTAATAGTATACGTACTTTGGTAATTCTGCGAGCTTTACTGCCAGTTGCAGAAACGCTCATTAAAGTTAATCCTTCATTAAATCTCTTGCTGTCACTTTTTGTCTTTTTGACGTAATAAAAGCTAGCAAGAGATTTAATGGAGGATTAATTCTAATGAGCGTTTCTGCAATCGAGTGTTAGACGCGTGGTTGAATTGATTGAAATTGCAAAAAAAAATCGGCTGTCCCATACAGCATTTCAGTCGAGTTATCTTTGCAATTTTGTACGGGACAGCCGATTTATTTTTCGCGACTGCGCGATATTGGTCCCATAGAGAAAGTTGTTCAGTTTGACGGTCTGAAGCACCCCTTTAAGTAACTGTCCCATTTTATTTTACACCTGAACAAGGCATCTGAATAGAATTATATGTCAAGTGGTGATATCCTAGCTTTACGGCCACAAAGCACTACAAAAGAATTCTTAAATTCGTTTGTTGAAATAAACGTTAAAATAGCGTCAGTGGTTTTTGTTTCATAAATCTAAGAGCATTTTAATCTTCATAGTTGCTACGGAATGAATCGTCAGTACGTTAGGTACATTTTGCAAAGGCCGATCCTCATCGGAGGCATTCATTTGTGACCATTCACAATTTTTTACTTGTGAAAATACGAAGTAAAGCATTTTGTTTGCGGGAATGGCATAACTTTTTGTCTTGGAAATATTCGATCAATTCTCCTTGCTTGACGGTAGGCCTGTGCCTTGCAGCGGGGATATAATTATATAGGTTGATGATAATGAAACCATACAAAATTGTCATACTTACCAATGCTTGCGAAATTATTACAATCACGCTCACGGATGATATTCTGCTCGCCAACAAGCGAAAAGCTCGTGCTCATTTCAGCGTTCGCACCACTTGATTTGTTTTGTAAGGCTTGGTTTCCGCCGTCGCCGCTGTAATTTGTTTAGTTTATGCCTAAAATGTTCTTGGTGAGGACGCTCCTTTAAGTAGACCATTATTTGAAAGCCTGAGCGGGGTTTCATCATTCATGTGTGTCTTAACTCGGTGGATAAGTAAATGTTTGGAGTAAACGTTTTTAGTTCTGCAATTTGTTTTATGTTCAATTTGCCTTTCAAGTCTTTTACTTTTAGAAAGATTGCTATTATTACATAAACATACATAAAAACTTACGATCTAATACGTCTGTTAGAAACATTGCCACAACTACCAACTAAATTACTTAAGTTTGCAGTTAGAAATGTTGTCTTTTAATTTTGTAATGGGTTTTAGATACAGCATACAAGGCCGCCGACGCGCGCCAATCATCTATGATTTTGCATTGATATAAGCAACGCGAGTGAGCGAGCTCGAAGTAATGCGACCTTGAAATGGCCAATCATGTTGCATTGTTTCGTGCCCCGCTACCCGCACCTACCGCCAAAAATGGTAATTTCGGGCCAGTGCTAAATTTTTATCATGCGGTATTGGGGGTAATCTGTGGGTTTCCTAGACCAGATCAGATTAGAGACATGAAAGTACCAGGTTAAAAGTAGCCGAAATCGACGAAAATGTAGGTAAAGATGTATGGATCTAGAGGAAGCGAGAGAGGTATGTCAGGTCAGGTCCGCAAAAAGTGAAGGACCGTACTCTCTGCCTACTCCTATGGGAAAAGGCTTGAGTTATGTTAGGTGATCATCAATTGCCTAATAAGGTAATTAATGCAAGCTAAGCAATCAGTTGTTCCTCAGATATTTTTTCTAGAACTTGTAAACAAAGAACCCACTTTTTCCCTTGAAGCGAACTTGGCTTATTCGTGGTATGTGCTTTTTCAATCAATCAATCAAATATACTTTATTTTACACCAAAAACATAAACAGTAAAATACAGAAATAAAATACAAGAGGCACAAAATAAGGCGGTCTTATCGCTAAGAAGCGATTTCTTCCAGACAACCTTAGGGTAGAGGAAACGGTGAAAAGAAGAAAGGTAGGCGGTGTTTCCAGAAAAAAATATCAAAAATCAGCAGTTATTAGTAAAAACAAAAAGTAAATATACAAAATAAACCTATTATAAATACATATATTATATACATACTCATATAAATATATATATATATATATATATACACATACATCATACATAAATACGCGTACTACACAACAAAATACTATAGGAAAACATGAACCACAGACATAGGAAAAGATGTACCTATGAAAACAGATCGAGGGTCAGTTCAGTTTTCAAGGAAATGAGACTTAACTTTCGACTTAAAAACATTCAAGGAAGGTGCACGTCTGATCGACTCTGGCAATAAGTTCCAAAGCCGAACGGCATGCACGGAGAAGGAATAGGTGTAGAAATTAGTGGAGTGGATGGGCATATTGAGGGAGAGGTTTTCAGAGGAACGCAGATGACGGCCAGTGGTGGAGGAAGAGAAAACAAAGCGTTTTTCGTAGTAACACTCTTTATAATTGCTTTATATATCTTTGACGAGGCAGGTTGCTGAAGGAAATTATTTTTTTTAGGAATTTTGACGACGCATGTTGCTGAAGGGGTATTTGTAAGCAATTACGACGACGCATGTTGCTGAAGCAGATTCTGTTACAATTTAAATTATTTTTGATTATTTAATAAATTTTTTATAGCTGATCTGGTGAATATAATTAGACAATGTATTATGCGAATACATATTCTCAGTATAAACCTTATGAAGGATAACATCTTTTACATGGTTCCCCTACGTTTCTAAACATAAGAATAAAATCTAAATCAATAATATTTTCCTTTCGTTGTTCCGTCGGATCACCGCTATACAACAATTTAGTGCAACAAGCGTCTTGAAACTAGCAACGAATATAATTCAAGAAAATAGTTATTTTCTATTAAAACTTCCATGTTAGAAAGAAAACTGAAAATAACAAATTCTTTGTAGTTATTACAGCTATTTCTAATAGTTGATATTATTCCAAGAAAACTAATTTCTTATTTACGAGAGAAATTCTTAGCTAAACGCGTCTGCTGCTAAGGAAAATAGTGCAACACTGGCTATTTAACTCGGCACGACTGAAAGGCAATTTTCTATCCTATTTCTGTCGGAAGTCGGAATTATCTGCAATCAATCGGACAAAAGAAGAGAATGAACAAAGTTATTTCTCTAACGTCCAACGATTTATCACTTGAATCATTTGTTTTGGGAACCGTCAGCTAGTATTGTTTACTTTGGCGAAGAATGCTTGGCTTGTGCACGGCAGTGTGGTGGCCAAGTTTCTATTCTTCAGATTAATAAAATAATAATAAATAAAAAAAAATATGTAACTTATTTAAGTCACTCTGTATAGGACCCACTGCAAGGCACAGGCGTACCCTCATGGGCGGTTTATGGGCATTTGTCCACATGTACATCCGATCTCATCATGCACGATGTTTTACTTCACAGTTTGAAAAGTCATTAATAATTTAATAAATCAAATCGTCAAAATGATCCAAACCGGGTAATTTTAATTATTTATTTATTTGTAAGACAACAAAAATACAAGACACAATATACACCTTAAAATAGACTCAAGTAAGCGTCTCCAATATTATGCAGGTGTTGCAGTTACTGCAACACCTGCATAATATTGCAGTTACTCCAACCCAAAAAGACCGAGGCCTATATCACAGTTAGCTACAGTTCACATTGGTGAAAATTTCCAAGAGCGACCGGTACAATGGTTATACAATATAGAATAAAAAAATCAAATTAGGTAGATTTAAACCAATACATGCATCAGATATGCATTGTTTTTGAAAACTTTTTTTAATTGTGTTTTCCAATTTCGCCACCGAGCCCACAATACACAGAACAAATTTTTTATTTGAAATAGCACAACATGGCTGTAATATGATTATAATCAATAATATTTGACAGTCATTAATACTTACATTACAAATAATAATACCTACGAGTATGCCAATTAAAACCATTTGCCAACTGAGATTGCAAAAGCACAAATTAATTAAAAATATTTGTCACTCGACAAAGTAGAAAGTACTCACTTCTGATTTCGAACAAATAATAAGATAACTTGGCGCCACTTTACAACTTAGAGCTAAGATATGATTAAAGCGTAGAGACAAAAGAAAAGTGAGTCTGTTTTGTTCTCAGAGGGCGGAGGGCTGTAATGGTTTTCGAGAGCTATCGCGAGTGACACTTCAACTTGCAATCATCCAGGCCTTTCGGCTGCGTATTTGTTCTCAAACTTTACGAATTTCTGTACTCCGTTATAAGGCATTATGAAACTTTTTTGCGTAGTATAAAGATTGATTTTATTCTAACAGCGCTCGCTAGTACAGGGGTTAAAATCACTTTGAGTGACTAATGGAATGTTTACTATAGCTTTATACAGGGTGTCCCATAAACCGACGTCAATCCGACGGATGCTGATAGGTTAGGTCATGAAAAAACTGAATATCAAAATTTGACTTTGGTAAAAGTGTCTTAGTTTTAGAGATATTTACAGTTTTAACACAGAAACATTCCTGACTGTAACTAACTAACTGTGTTTCTAACTTTTCTTTTCCTGATTGTTTGCTCTCTGTATACTCTGTTTTTTTGGTGTCAAATAAAGTATAATTGATTGATTGATTGAACATTCGTAGCCGTGGCATTCAAAATAGTGACTGAGGTAAAGAGTTTCACGAATTTCATGAAACTGTCATTATCTCGAAAACTAAGAAGTTAAGAACCTTTTCCTAAAATAATATGTTGACAGATTGATTGATTGATTGATTGACTGATTTTATTTAAAAATAAAATTATTTTAGTATATTCTGATTAAGCATGAACTAACCTATCAGCATCCACCGGGTTGACGTCGGTTTACGGGACACCCTGTATAGTTTTGAATGTTTTGATGCATCTTTCAGTGTTTTAGCTGGTGGTTTTTTAAACACGTGCTGTTTCTTAATTATGTGTGTATGTATGTAGGTACTTGATAATGTAAGTACCTACAACAACATATTTTGCTTTGGATATGTTAAAATCAATACCGAATTCCGAGATTTTTATTATATTTTAAAATTAATACAGCTTAAAACTCCGTCCGTCCTGAAAATACATTCGTTGATTGATGATGATGATGAGCTCCTGACCGATTTCGGCCACGGCGACTGCTTCAGCTCCGATTTTGGCGCTCATGTGCTCGAATGTGACTCACGAAGCCTATTTTGTGAGTAAAGGTCCTCGCACATTGCGGACACGAGAGTACACCATTAATATATGTGTAATTGATCGCCGCAGGTGGTCGGGCTTTCAATTCGTCGCGCTTTGAGTCAAGGTCAGAGCGGCGTTGAGCTTCAAAGTCAAATACATTCGATTTGACTAAGGCTCTCCATTCTGGCCGCTTGACAACCAGCTGCTCCCACTGATCAGATGCAATGTTGCATTTTTTCAAGTGACGCTTCAGCACATCTTTGTACCTGAGGAGTTGTCCGCCATGCTTACACTTGCCCTCCTCAAGTTCCGAATAGAAGATGCGCTTCGCTACTCGCACCTCTACCATACGTGACACGTGACCGCACCACCGAAGCTGACGCCGCATAAGGTATGACTCAATGCCACCTACATTGGCTCTACGCAGCACTTCAGTGTTCCTCACGCGATCGGACCATTGGATTTTCATGATCTTACGTAGGCATCTGAAGTGGAACCGGTCTAACATGCGTATGTGGCGGCGATACACGGTCCACGATTCGGCGGAGTACAATATGTTGCCATATAAACCGAGATTTTCGTGGCCAGTTTCAATTCGTGTGACGAGAAGACCTTGGAATCCAGCTTGCCGAACGCTGCAGCAGCAGCGCCAATCCTGTTGTTGATTTCTGCATCAAGGTCGCTCTTAGATGTCAAAGTGCTCCCCAAGTATTCGTTGATTACATTTATACTGAACCATGTTTTTATGAGTCCCATTGCTTACGAAACTGTTATTTAATGGACTGTAACTTTTAAAAAACAATGAACGCTTACCGTTTATCATTTGAATATTTCATACTCCATTTCCAAATTTGAACAATGTAAATTCATTATCGAGTAATGTTCATAATGACATTTATTATTAAGTAAATAAATCATATGTTTATGATAGATAGGTGGAAGTTATAAGCGGCAAGCGAGGGATTTACTATTTAAATTAATATCTTATAATATACTTACATCCTACCCTACATAGGACTCTCTCTATGCGAAGGTTTTGACTGAATAACTTTCAATATAGAGCCTATCTCAGGAAAAACGAAAAAAAATTGCAGTTTCATACAATGATTTTTTTTGCGGGTAGTTTGACGGTCTGATTTCACCATTTCAGTTTGAGGAGGGCTGTCCCTTACACCATGTATTTAAAAACTTAAAACTGTCATAAATATCATCTAATTGTGTTAGACGATTGTGATAATGTAAAAATTAAATTTCTCCATGTTCATCCTCTCAAAACTTCACACGCATTGGGTCATCAGTATTTACGTTATACAGTGTCATTGTTCCACGAGTAATTAAAATTACCTGTGGACCTGTTAATAGATCGACCTGCAGAGACCACGAGGAGGTCCACTGAAAAGCAGGCAAATCGGCAAACAGACATTGTAAACCGCATATAGTCCAGTCATTTCACGGAGTTTTGTTAGGAGGGGTAGGAAGTAATTATGAATTGGACTTTTAAACTGTAACCGGTACCATTTAGTGACAAGAAGACTATCTAAAAACATATTTAAAATAATTCGTTACGCAACGTAGAAATCAAAATTGTTTCTCCCAGAAGGCTTTTAAATTAATAATTTGAATACCAATGCACTCATTTTAATTAGATTAACAATATACATTGTTTTTGAGCAACAAAATAGACATAGAAATTTAAAATATGAGATATTTAATAGAAAATACTAATGTATTTTTCAAAGCCTTCTAAGGAGACAATAATATTAACACCATGTTTGAAGTATGTATAATGGTAAAGCCTTAAAAGATTGCAAAAAAATTTACCATTCGTTTTTTTAGAACGAGATAAATGCTAAATTTAAAATTTGGTGTTGTTGCTGACGTGATACTTGACGTGATTTTAATTTTGGTACATTTCAGCTCAAATTGGCCCTTAAATACTATACCGAAAAAAAATATCAATTACTAATTAGTCCCGGCTCAAGCCGTAAAAAGACTGGGCTAATAAATCTTTACAGCCTCTGTCTTTGGCACTTTACGTAACTAGAAAGTTTACCTCGAGCTTTACCTTTTCTTCAGAAGTCACATGCATGCCTCTTTAAAGTTAGTTTGTTGTTCTCCCATCAATTAGACCAAGTAACAGTGAATGCGTTGCCGTCGCTACATCGCATCGGTACGACTCTACAACACCCGGGCTAATTGCCGCTGTATTATTATACGTTTTCACAACACATTATTTATGAAATTGAAACTCGTTTCTTTGGCCGACATTACGCTTATGAAATACGGGTTAATAATTAACTTGGGGGTGTATTTGTACGCCATTTCGTATAATTTTGAGTACACAATTTCGCATAAAGACCTCTATAATTATACCTGTATTAGTGTGTCGTTTTATTACTTAATTATGGAGTCGAGAAATTGCGTATTATAAATGGGTCATTTACCCTTGAATACATTATAATTTATTATTTATAAGAAACATGTACATACATGTTTCTTATAAATAATAAATTGACTAGTAAATACCTAAGGGAAGTGACGAAGTATTGGCGAAAGTTATTTCCATAATACCTACATAGGTATTATGGAAATAACTTTCGCCAATACTTCGTCACTTCCCTTAGGTATTTACTAGTCAAAGTATTTTATATTATACTGGGTGAAATTGATATCATTAGTATCCTTTTAAACTAAGAGTCTACCCATCAAACTGAACAACTTTTAGTATGGGAGCAAACCGATCGGAGAAAATAAAAGAGTTCGCCACTTAAATGTATGCAACAGCTGTCATTTTTTTTGCTCCGATCGGTTTGCTCCCATAGTAAAAGTAATTCAGTTCGATGGGTAGACTCTTAGTTTAAAAGGATGCTAATGATATCAATTTCACCCTGTATATAAAATCTTTTTTTAATTCTACGGCGATTAGACAGGATCAATCTGACAGTGAATTTTCATTAAGATACAAATTGTATCTGTTACGCCAAAAAATTAAAACTACGTTTCTTGCGCTCAGTTGCAGAAACGCTCATTAAAGTTAATCCTCCATTAAATCTCTTGCTGTAACGTTTTGTCTTATTGACGTAGTTAAAGCTAGCAAGAGATTTAATGGAGGATTAACTCTAATGAGCGTTTCTGCTTAGTGCAAATATCTAGTGTTAGTAAAGAAAAGTTACTATTTTCTTCAATCAAAAGAACTCCGCATTTATGACCAACTATGCATTTATCTGAATACCTACAACGGTAACCAATCATTATTCTCAATTTTCAATACCCAAATCATCAATCGAAAATAGTTCTTACACCCTAGTATTAAAGTGAGGTGAGAATCAAGCACGGTGCGCATTTACAAAGCCCGATAGAACAGTTTTATACTTTTTTTTAGTCGATCGCGACACCTAACGACTTCCCTGGCAAACGCGCATCGAAAATGCAACGGTTCCGAAACACGCGCGAATAACCCTCCCGGTGGCGTGTCGTTGTCATAGTGTCACCAAGCATCCGGATTATGCAGGACATCTCCAGAATTCATTTCTCATTCATGACCACGTGTTTTCGTGCCTGTAATACCCATCGAAACCATTTTCCAACGATAGTCTGTTCAGAATCTAGGTTACTAAAACTTTCATTGGACTTGTATATTTAGGTACTGAGTCTTGAAAATAATAGATACTTAACTTAAGCATTCCCAACATACCATTATACTTTTTATTTATTTGCACGCAAAAAATCTACAAAAACGTAGGTACCTGAATAGGTGCACTAATAACTATGTACCTACTTCATGGCAATCTCCAAATGTTAATGTGATCCATCAAAACTATAAGTACTGTCTGTATTCCTTTTATGCTACGATAACGTTCATATCCTCCAACCCTATCGACAATCATGGCAACCCTATTCACACCCACCTTTGTGCTATTCGCAAAGATACGAGCAAAAGGCATCTAGATTGTTCTCGAACAAACGGAAATATTGCCGTCCGTGTGAAAAATGAATATTTTTCCAGCCTCAACGATTGTCCTGTTTTATTTGACACGGCAAAAATTCTCATTCACTTGTTGTAGTTTGTTCGAACGAATGGGGAGCTGACTTTACCATTGATGTACAAGAGTTTAGTTGAAAGCGGGTTTACATTCGATAAAAGCACAATTGACAGTATTTTATAACAGTGCTGGTTGGCAAGAATGAGCATATAATAAGTAATCCCTTTCATAGTGATAAGAAACTTCGCTACAACTACAAACTTTTGCATTTGTAGCAGGAATGCTCTTAGAATATTAAGGGTTTCGGAAAAAAAATTGTGTTAGATCTTTAAATCTAAATTGTTGATATCATTTTCATTTGATTATTAAGTCGCCCTCGACGTTTTATTATTCACCTGTCTTTATGTTTAATTGAAAGCTCAATTAAGGTAATTAGAACAAAAAACATTAAGAGAAACATTTCTTATTTATAGAAATAAACATTTGAGAGTCTTAGTTATTTAATCAGAATCAGTTCATCTTCTACAAGTGAATAAACTATAATGCAGTGCCAAAAACGTCTACCCATTCCACTGCACTTTAGCAAAACAAATATTTTCCAATCTCTTATTCCGACGCTACAAAAATCACGAAAAACAAAAGCCGGACCGAGTAGATTTTTAAAGCTCCGTTCGTAAACCCGTTTAAACAGGCGGTCTGTCCTCCGGTCCACGGGACAGTTTTCCGTGAAAAATTACCCGCTGAATGGAGGCGGCTAAGCGGTGCTTTTAGCCCAGTTTCGGAACGGGCGCAGTCACGGCACGACCTGGCGATTTCCTAAGAACGTCGCCACGTCCAATTTGCCGGAACGCATCAGCCGGCTAAATAGGTTGGCATGTGCATGTGCCACCAGTTTTGAAGCTTAATGATGTCAAGAATCAAAAAGTGAAATTCAATTTTCGAACGCATTTTGTTCTGAAGTTTGCAGAGTACAGTTTATCGAGTTTATCATTATCATATCTTTAAATTTTTTTCGTGATTTTGGCTGATTTTTTCTATTGGATGGGGACCTGTGTAGGTCGGTTATGAATGACTATGAAATAATTTACGTTTTGTTTGAAAACATGATCAATTTGTCTTGTTATAAAATTGGCGCACTCGTTGTGTTTATGTTACGTTAGTAAAATCGTGCTATTTTTTGTGTACATATGGATTTGGAGCAGAAGTTATGTAAGAAAAGAAGTGTGCTCTTTAGGTAGGTGTATACAATTACATAAAACATAGAAGCAACAACAGAGAAGAGTAGTGTTCAGAGAAGAGTTGGAAGTGTTGTGTAGTGTAGTGTTTTTTTTAGTACACTGCTACTACTACATCCACTGAAAAAATGTTTTGTTAAATATAACCAAACTTTAGTCACATGCAAACTACATATAGCAAAACAGTTTTGCTATTTGTAATCAGATTTTATTAATGTGCTACATAATAGTTTGCAAGTCACTAAAGTTTGGTTACTTAATATTTAACAAAACATTTTTTCCAGTGTACCTTTAGTATACGTACTAGTTAGTTAGGTACTTACTACAATAGTCTTCTATAAAATAAATATAAGTACTAATCTAACATAGTATCCGATACAGTACAACTAAAAGAAAATTAACAGCAAACTCTATCAAATTCAACTAATTGTCCAGAGAGGGCACTACAATTCAAAGTGGTTTTATTGGCCGCGGGCCGAACTCGGGGCAATTTGGCGGTGTGACCGCAAGAGCCGCGCATGTTTATTAGAGACAAAGACCCCCACCTCCCCCCGATTTGCATAACGGTCTGTGTCGTAATTAGAAACCATCTCGGACCCTCCTTCGTCCCGTCAAGTCTGTAGGGGACGTCAAACGCCTTCTATTTAGCCGCTCCGGGGCCAAGCTATGTAATCCGACTGAATTAAAACAACGTGTTTCGTGTTTCCGTAATGATTCGGCTTACTCGGACATGCATCTGTATTTTCATTTGGAGTGTACTTTATTTCGTGTAGTTGGAAATTGGATGAATTTGTACTTCTAAAGTTCAGTAGAACGCTTTCTAGGATGGAAACGAAAAAAAGGTAATTACCTAGACTGTCTACGTTTTTTATTAAAATACATGATTAAGTAAGTGCCAGTAAATTATCTTCTCGTTTTGCATTAAACGAAATTGATTAAGCTTTATAGCTTAACCATTTAAACTGAAATAGTGGTAGAGTTAAATTACAAAAATTGCCCATCTATTAGTGCTACAAGCACTTGCTGTAATAAATCTATTTCTAAGAAAACCACAGAGTAATACAAAACACAGAGGCAGCGGCAGCATAACTCATTAACTGGAGGCGTTTACGAGGTCCGCTATATCGCGGGCCGCCGGGATAATGACGCTAAACCGATATCCTTATTTACTGCAAATTGCGTCGGCTCTTACGAACGCTAGGCTCGGATACTGTATTCGGAAACTAAGGTATATCAGGTTACGAAGGTTGATTGGTTTTGTTTTCGTGGGAAAATCTCGATATTATTCTGTAAAGCCTACGAAATGGTTTAATTAAGTTATGAATTCATTGAACGTTGATTTTAACAGAATCGTGTTACGATCTTCTAAGCCAGTAACAATTGCAATTTCATGCTTACATTGTTCCATAATCTAATTTATTGTTCCTAAAGCTGTCAGAAAGAATTTGCTAACTAAACAAAACTCCGTAAATGAAGCTGCGAAACTCCAGTTTGCCCTGAACATTGAACACGGACAGGGGCAAATCATGCGTGAAGTGAGTTCGTAAAGGGCACGCGTCCGCAGCGAGCTTCGAAAACGCGCCTTTGCCTGTCAAACGCATGCACAGTTACACAATAAAGTTGCTGGTTTGGTGAACAATTGATTTAGACAAATCGAGTTGTTCAAATAACTAACTTTTCAATGGTTTCGAAAAATTTGTAGGCTCGATAGCTTTTAATTTAATGGGTCCGATGATAGCAATGAGGCAAGAATAAAATTGCTTAGTTGAGCAGTTTACTTGTTTTTCTAAAGTATATTATTGATGGTTCACAACTAGAGATCTTAACAATTTCAAGAGGATAAAGCAGGCGCCCGTTCTCATGAATACTAATTTCTTGTCCTAGAATCTGTGCTAGCTTTACACGTTTGACCTTTTCAGATTTTTTTTTTAGAATGTATTTTAAAATGCAGAAACATATTCGCTGTTTTAATATTTATGACGTTCTAAAACATTTTTACGTACACTGAATCAGAATTTAATAAAACAATCAAAAAAGATAACGTAGACAAGTCTTAACGTTTCGCAAAATTACATTTTCAAATAAGCATTTCGTAAACTACAGTGCATACTAATGTGTCTACTCTGAATTTTTACAGCAGAGAACGAGTATTATAAAATTGAAGACTTTCTTTCTGAGATCTGATTTTTAGCTACTCAAATTATTATACATACCTATACCTACTATTCTCTTTCTCAACCTCACGGTCCCCAATGATTTAAATTTTTTAATTGATGATTTGATTGATTTTGATTTATTTAATTGATTTTAATTTACTTGTAAACTATTTTGTTTGATTTGATTTTATTTGTTATATAATACATTTTAGTTACCCTTTATTTATTTATGTTGCCGTGCCCAGAGGGTATCATAATGTAGATCAAAATTTGTTACATTTAAGACCTAACTGTACCATGTGATTGCAATAAATATATGAATATGAATATGAATCATTTCTTACTAGTGCAGTACAAAGATTTATAAACGCAATTATACTAGTCCATTAGCGATGGAGTTTGTTCAGACATTAGGAAAGTTAGTCGTAGTTTCAGCATCGGAAGTTTGTATCGATATTGTTAGTTTGATTAAGACGGTTATTATTTGGACTATTGAGCTTATGCTGGCTTTTATTGACTGCTTCACTAAATAAAAGTAATAACGCGCGAATTCTTTGTTTCGAAGCTAGCACGGAAAATTGTTTCAAACAAGTGATTGACAGACTCAGCGGACAAAGTTGGTAACCCTTAAGACTAATAAATGACACAAAATGCTTAACATAAATGCTAAGTAATAAACACTTACAAACTCTTATTCGTAGCTTACAAATAATAAAAATAATATGGTTGCTAGCTTTTTTTTCCCAACAGTATGATTAATTGTACAGGGTAATATTTGTAATTTCACACGTTCTTGGACGAAAATGACTTAAACCCTATAGTTTTGACATTTTCGTATTATAAAAAATACCACGCCAGTTTCTGTTGTCTTTTTTTTATGAAACATGGGTTTGCTCTTGACCTCAATCACTCCTCAGAACAATGATGGGATCGCAGATGTAGCGAGCTTAACCAGAACAAGCCTATTCACTCGCACTTTAAAGGAATTCGGGTTGTAAGCGTCTCTGTTAATATAATATAAATCACAAATTGCATGTAATGTTCGTTTTTCAAATAATAATCTATACGATTATAAAACTGTAACAGGAAGTTTGTCTGTACATTGAAGATATTAACAAAAAAAAATTACGATATGGTTTTTAGGTGACCCTGATTCCATTTCACCAATTTTTGGATTTTTTGTCTGTCTGTTTGTTTGTGTGTTTGTTTGTTTTTTTGTTTGAACGAGTATCACGCAAAAACTACTGAACCGATTTTGATCAAACTTTTTTGTTTGATAGCTTATGATCTTACTTAAAATCTGGTATATAATTTGTGCGGACGAAGTCGCGGGTTAACGCTCGTAAATAATAAAATAAAAAGTCTTTATTCTCTTCTCACATACAAAATACATAATTTGACAGTTTCTATGGAAGGCTGATAGGTACAATATAGCTTTAGCATAGCATAGCATACCATATGCTCACGACTATAATCCCCGAGGGGGTAGGCAGAGATATTCTGAAACCTCAGAACATCCACGTTTCACTATAGTACCGAAACTCTGCCCAGTGTGACGGGGAGTGAGCCCGTCGCCACTTGTTAATGGACAGTAGGTACAATACATGCCTCGAAATTGAAGCATGCAGGTTTCCTCACGATGTTTTCCTTCACCAAAGCCAGTGGTCGTACATAAATTCCGAAAAACTCATTGGTACGAGTCGGCCCGGACGGGGATCGAACCATCGCCTCCTGCACAGCAGGCAAGGTTACTCGCCACTGGACCACCATGGCTTATTATAGCTTTAGGATAAAACATATTATATGTGAGAGACTGGTGCCCGTGGTAGGTTTATAAACTTTCGCTTATAACCTGGAATAACTAGTCACCAGGCTCGCAAATGTTCCTAGACAGCTACTTTTTTATATTCTTCACATTGTAGCATTTATAATTTAGTGATTTCTTTGTTCACAGAATACAGTAACAGAGCGAGGAACACGTTCCAGTCACAGATTAATTACGGTGAGTACCTATTTGTAAAACGTACGATCGTTACAAATACTCGTTTGAAATACTAGTTACGCAGAGAACTTAATTAGGCACTCCATGATGTCTTGCTGAAGCAATAGTGGAGTACTTATCGTCTCTTACCACGAGACTAATTTGTTTTTATGGGAAAAAATATAGTCATTATTCACTTAATATTTGGTTAGCATATCACCAACCTGCCCAAAGTCCATGTAGCTGTTCACTGCTGAACATAGGCTTCCCAAAGTGCGTCGTAAAACTTTGTCTACGGCCTTATTCTAGTCTCTTCCACCTCCATGTCTCAGGTCGTTAGTCCAGCGGGCCGAAGGGCGACAATTATGGCATACAGTGATTTCATTTAAAAAATACATAGATTTTTTCACAATTTTTGGCAGCTAGTCAATGTCATCTATCAATTTATTTGGAACTTTATAAAAACATTGTTTCTAGTTTAAATAGCTAGTTATTTCCCCATTGCTTTAATCATTTTGGTACCTAACACATCCTGTAACTAAGTTTTGGGTTTTAAACTCACGTAAACCTCACTTTTAAAATCCCATCGAATACGGCAAATGAAGTAGTGGTCCGAAATAGTCCCAACTACGCAAATCAACATACTCGTCCCCGTAGATCGTGACGTTTAATTACTCTGTACCATCCTGTGTACGACCTAGCAGTATTACTCTAATGTCAGGTATTCTCAAACTATGTACTGGTACGAACACCTACCAAATTTGGGAAAAATCGCGGAAAATAACTTTCGAGATTATTCGAGCGTGTAGAGTAGAGAGAAGGAGCGAGGAGGAGGCGTGTTGAGTGATTGTTAGAGCAAAAAAGGTGAGTGAAGAAAGTGACTTTACTGACATTTGTCCCTTAATTTATGTACAAAACCGCGGTTCTCTATAGGTCGATAAACCGCCGAATTAAACATTCATGGGTACTCACCCCACTCTAATTACTAAAGCACTCAACAAAGCTCGCAAAATCGGAAAAATGTGAAGGATAAGCATATTACAACAGTTATGGAATGTACAGTGTTAGTTATGCCTCGATATAATAATCAATTAAAAAGGCATGTATATAGTGAATGCGAAGTGCTCATTCACAGCAGGAGTCGCCATCTAGGTGGATACATAATAACACCTACTGACATCAGGGACCTCCCCTCCAAAAGCATAACACGGTTCATGAAGTCCGTGGGCCTAGGAAATGACCTTTAGGTCTAGGGTGACAGCTACAATAGATCTATCTAGGTCGCAGTAGCTATTTGGTCATTGACCAAGCCCTTATAACCAAATAATGTAATGTAGTATCAAGAATGGACAAGTGCAAAACCACGAAATAAAAAGCAAGCAATTATTTCCAAGTTTTATAATTAATATGGTACGTGGCAGATACTTAATATAACATTGGTAACGTGGTACGCGAAGATAAAGTTTGAGAACCTCAGTTTTATATAGTGAACCTCTTAGTAGATCACACAAATGTAATTTAGGCCATTATTAAATGATGTCTTATAGTATAATTTACAGTGTAATTAACGTAGCACAGATATTTAATTTTGTTTGTAAATAGTGAAGACGAAATATTTATTTTATTTTAGATTAATTTAATTGTTTGTTTTGAGAGTGGTTTTGTGTTGTTTAATTTAACTATTTACTAATTTCATCTGTTACAATTCCTTAGACATAGCGCATATCATAGCAGTTTTAATTCACATTAATTAGATTACAATAGTTATTAGTTATGCCATAAAACGGCAAATTAAATTAATATGTAGCATGCATTTTATTTTAAATACCTTTTTTTGCGTCAAAATGAAGTTAATGAACAATCAGCATTAATTTAGACTTAAATTGAACGAATTTTGTAATAAGAAAAAGAAATACTTAAGTATATAAATTTACGTTTTAAATAGAATTCTCTTAGATGAATATGTCATTTAATCCTTGTTAAAATCGAAGAGAATTCTTATTAGAAGCCGTATTTGCAAGGCCATTAACATTTTTATATCAAAAACCTATGACTGAATCTATGGTTGTCAATACAACGCCATCTATTCGCAACGAAACACCTCTTTCCTAGAAAATCGTTCATTACTCGTATGTATTTTAGTTCTCTACCCGCACAACTTGCAATGGTACCGACAATAGTGCTGCATCGGTCACTCGAATTCTTTTTTCAAAAACACTTTTGTTCTAATTGCAGCTCTATGTGTGGTGCTCTCTCGCGGCCTCAACTTGATTCCCTGCACTCTAAATCTCACATTCAAGCCATTTTATTACTTATACCGTGGACAATACGAATCCTTTTAGGAGACTTCTTACAAAGAATGACCTGTACAGTGAAACGAACTTTACAAATGGCCCAGCATTTTTTATTAAATATCAAAACTTAATTTTAAAAACCATTTTCAAAACAAACCCAATTGCGCACACTTGAAATAATTTAATGAAGTAAGTAGAGTAAGTAAATTATTTATTCAGAATAACAAACATACTATAACACTATAGCAACATACAATATACAATTATTATATTTTATACAAACACAGTATACAACGTGGATGTTCTGAGGTTCAGAATATCTCTGACTACCCCCTCGGGAAATATAGTCGTGAGCATATGCTATGCTATGCTACAGTATACAATTAAAGCCGCGTTGGACTCAATCGACAGGCGTGCCAGGAAGCTCATAGGTGATCCATCCTCGGTGGCGAAGCTGCAAAGTCTTGAGCATCGTCGCAAGGTAGCCTGTCTGTCTGTTTTTTATAGGATACATTTCGGAGAGTGTGCGACGGAATTACACGATCTAATACCTCCGTCTCCCTTTCATCTGCGAGGGACGAGACGCAGGCTGGGTTTCCACCCTTATGTTGTTGACCTACCAGCAATTCGCACTAAGAAGTTTGCTTCTTCTTTTATAATGCGCACGGCTAAAGAGTGGAACGTACTGCCTGCGGACCTGTTCCCTGAGCAATACAACTTGGGCCTCTTCAAGGCGAGAGTGAATAGGCACATTTCTAGGTAAGCATGCTACATCTTCGGCCTCATCGTCACTTCACATCAGGTGAGATCGGGGTCAAATGCTTACCTATCAAACATTAAAAAAAAAAAAAACCATCTTATAGTTCCGATATAATTATTATAAAGAATATAAATATTTCGTCGACATTATTCAATAAATATAACTAACGCGGAATGACTATGCATAAATATCGTGATCTGGGTCTATAATGAATTCATTATTATATACCTAATTCATTATAGCTAAAAGTGAACCTTTCTAAGATAAAAAGTTGAAAAATCATATCGCAGCTGATGAATTATTCGTTCGCATCACAAGAACATTAACTTGTTTTATCGAAGTCGCTGTCAAGCCGGTACGATTCGCGACAGAGCTTGCATTAGTTTTTTGACTTGGCTTGACATCTATTTCTATAAAACAAATTAATGTTCTTATGATGTGAACGAAAAAGTCATCGGCAGCAATATTATTTTTTAACTTTTTAGCTTTTTTGAAGGCGGTTTTAATTTTTTGTTAAAATTTTGTTTATTTCACAATTTTCAGTGGAGAATTCATTAGTTCATTTTAATAGTAGTGGTTTAAATTAACAAACGCACTAGCCGGCAGTACGATTTTCAAAGGTTCCCCTATGCCATCATCAGATCCTGGTTTCCTTATCATGATACCACCGTTGGAATAGCTTCTTTCCAACAAAAAAAAAGAATCATCAAAATCGGTTCATAAACGACGAAGTTATCCGTGAACACACAAAAGAAAATACATATATAATATGTACGGTCGAATTGAGAAACCTCCTCTTTTTTTGAAGTCGGTTAACAAAAATGTAGTCGCTTTCACTACAATTCTTTCTCATGTGTGTAATAGTAGTTAAAAAATTATAGCTGTGTAGGATAACTGTTCATTTTACTTAACCTTAATAAAATGGTTTAAAACCTGTTTACTTAAATTAAAATTATAACAACAATAAAATAATGTCATAATGGTTAAATATTGTTTTCTCTGTGAAGGTGGTTGTTTGTTCTCAACACCCCGAAAGTGAATCCTTACTTGAATGTCTTATCGCGATTTCCTTTAAGTCTGTATACAGCGTGTAAACTTAAATGCGTCATCAAACTGAACCACCTTAACGATTGAACTAACATTGAAATCGGGAAAAAATCGCCATTTACAAATCTTCTACTAAACAACCAATATATTTTTTCGCGGTTCCAATACCAATAGTAAAAGTTGTTCAGTTTGATGGTATGAACCGTTCACTAAAGTATGTAATACATTCAAGTTTACACCCAGTATAATAATTCCTATTTATAAGTGACAGCTAATAACACTTTTTTTTCATCCCGTCTGCGCTAAACGGAGTTGCCGCTTTCCGCCTCCGTCGAGGAGAAAAATATAAAGTCTAACAAAATTAGGTGAAACTATTTTAAGGGGATGATCAGACCATCAAACTGAACAACTTTCTTTATGGGACCCATAGTGAAATCGCGAAAAAAAAATCTGCTGTCCCATACATTTAGGTCGAGTAGGTTTGTATGGAACAGCAGATTTTTTTTCGCGATTTCGATATTGATCCCAATAATATAAAAATAATATAAAATAGTTACACCTAATTTTGTTAGACCTTATAGTATACTAACCTCGGGCAGGAAATAAGAAAGCCTCAGAACACATGTTTGTTGACCTCGGCTTCGCTTCGGCCAACAATTACATGAGATCTGAGACCTTTCTTACTTTCCTGCCCTCGGTGTGTAATCAACCATTCATAATTTCAAAACACTATTTACAAAACTCAAACCCCGCAGCGTCGAATAAAAACAAGGAAATAAAAATTTACGACAGAGCAGTAGTAATATTGAAGTGTTCGCCCGGCACGAGAAATAGCTCATTACTCATAATTACTTGCGTAAACTTAATTTAGCCAGAACCCTGTGATGAAGCTGTATTTTTTGCAATTTCGTTTAATTACCTCCACGGCACGGCGGCAGCGGCACTGCTACCTGTAGTCTCTGAATTAATCTTCACTTTGATTATGTGAGATTTTTACATTTGAATGAATTTAAAGTATTCTTTAATTAGTTGCGAATGTAATGGAGGTACTCGCTTTTGCCCGCGATTTTATGTGCGTTGATTTTATTGTTAATAAATCATCCAAGTGCAAGTTGGACTCGCGCACCGAGGATTCCGTACAAACATATTCACTAAAATAAAAATGTTCTCTGGGTTATTGTGGGTGGAATTATTTCTTGTTATACTATACACGGTGTTAGGGTAAACAGTTGCATTACTTTAAGGGGTCATTGTACCCATGATGCTGAACAACTTTTCCTAAGAATACTATATGAAATGCGGAATGGAAGAAAATGTTTTTTCGTCCAATACATTGGGCTCTGCCCACACGATAAGAAGAAGAAGACGGTCGAGTAGATCTGTAGTTTAGTATGGAACATCAACAAACGCATCGCATCATAGCGATTATAGCAAATCTCCTCATTTTGGGGGAGGCCTATGTCTAGCAATGGACGTCTATCGGCTGATATGATGATGTTGATGATGATGGAACATCCGATATTTTTTTTTCGCTATTTCGATATTGGTCCCATAGTGAAAGTTGGTCAGTTTGATGGTCTTAACCACCCCTTAAATATTTTTTTGTATTTTTGTAACACCCTGTACAATTCAAATGCAAAACAAAACAAGACTCAAATTAGCCATCAGCATTACACTGGCAACGCGTTCTCGTCCATAAATTCCATCCCGCGGTTAATCAGCACGAACCAAACGCTCCAACCTTAATACCTACCTAATGTGACAGCTAATTTCCTGGAAGAAGTGCCCCACCTTCCCTTTTTATTGCCCCAATCGCTATTCTAGTCACGTCACCCCCCTCTCCCCTGCACCGAGGCTGCAGTCATCGAGCCCGAAAACTTGGGAATTAAAACGTGCTTTGATTCTTAGGTTTTCTGTTTGAGATCTGATATAAATTAGGTTTTAATCACACTGTTGATACTGTTTCGAGACGTATCAGAAGCCAATAAAGTTGTTTTTTGAATGAATGAAACTACTGAACAGATTTCCGCTTTTGGTGATGAAAGCATATGCGGAAAAACTGCGGAAATTTCTCTTTTCCAGAGTAAAATTACACTAAGGCGGTGTCATATACCGAGGTGGTTAGACACTGATGGATGAATTAATTATAATTACAATTAGACAGGATGGTTAGAATCCGAGAAAAAACTAATCGTCAATAAAATATGGATGACTGTCACATTCAAAATTCTGTCTCATGTATTCAGGTACAATACCTTTGTCCAGGCACGTATCCAGGGGGTTTTATCCCCCCCCCCCCTCCGAAATCCGAATATTTGTATGGAGAAGTGATTACAGCACTTACTTTTTCATTGTTTTTCTATGAACACCCCCCGAAACTAAAGTCTGGATACGTGCTTGCCTTTGTCCATAAGTACATGAATTATAATTATGTAAATACTTAAATACATAATAATATGCCTTGCCATAATATTTCTTCAGTTTTTGGCTGGGCAAACTTCGACTGGTATCTATTTTTATGAGCCAAAAATCACATTAAACCAGTATCGGTACAAAAGACGCGTTATCTCCGCTCTCCGCTCTGCTGTGAAGACCTAGTGACAACTAGGTACAACCAATTACGACTAGATATCATATTAGTTAAGTTCTCTAAATGATTTTTGTATCTTTTTTTTAACCTTGTAGTAATTTTTTTGTCGTTCGATGCATGGAAAAACTATTATCTTGTTTTTCTTTTTAGTATATAAGGTCTAACAAAATTAGCTGAAACTATTTTTAGGATATGCTCAGACCATCAAAATGAACAACTTTCTCTACGGGACCAATATCGAAATCTCGAAAGAAAAATCTGCTACCCCATACATTTGAGTCAAGTTGTGTTTGCAGTTTTGTATGGGACATCAAATTTTTTATTCGCGATTTCGATATTGGTGCCATAGAGAAAGTTGTTCAGTTTGATAGTCTGCGCATACCCTTAAAAAAGTTTCAGCTAATTTTGTTAGACCTTATATATAGAGACACGCACACGATGCTAATTGTTTATCTTTTACTTATTTCATGATGTGTACTGTCTATATTTGGTGTTTTTATAACTGTAATCTGTTTTATGTGCCTAATAAATTAATAAATAAAATATATTGAAGTTACCGACCACCTCCTATTTTGAAGTCGGTTAAAAATATAGCTCTAATGCTACACGTTGACGACTACGGCGTAGTACATTCGTAGCGCGTAGCACAAATAAGCTACAACATAATAAAACCATACTATAACTTCAAATTTCTTCAAAGTTTAATATAAGCTCATAAAACAGTCTCCATCCTGCTTGCACCACAGGATTGCAAGTTAACTTAGTGGCTCTCACCTCCAGTGGCACTGGACGGAACTGAGGGGAACCATTCCGGAACCAATCGGAACTAATTGGCAATGGAACGAAATACTGAACTCTATGCGATTAGGGAATTGGTGTTTGGAGGAGTTTGAAGTTGCATTGTCGGATGCTGTTTATAGGCTATTATGATTTATCACTTCACTACGTGTATTATTAGCGGAAGCAAGGCGGACAATAAGATACCAGAGAATATTCTAACCTTGCCAGACAAAAAGTTTAAGTCCCATGTTAAACAAGTCCTCTGTAAAAGGGGCTACTATAAACTCGATGAATATTTGAATGACCAAAATGTCTGGTCTTGACAATTTTACTCTATGTAATGCAATATTGTATTTTAATTGTACTTTGTATATTTTGTTTTGTTTAAAAGATGTGTGTTGTATAGTTTCTGGCCGCATCTTCTCTCAACGAAACACCTTCCGACGCGGTGGTAGACTCAAAAAATGACGTCAAAAAGCTATCTATGTGATATTATTTTGAATAAAAAAATTTTGAATTTTGCATTTTCGAATTGACAGCTTTTACGGTACAAAGATGTGCAAAAGCGCCACATGAAGCTTTGCGATATTGATCCGAGTTGTTGGGAAGAGCTTGCTAAAGATCGGCCGGGATGGAAGCACACTGTCCAGAATAAAGTGTTTGACTTTGAGGCTAAGCGTAGGGCTGATCTCGATGCCAAACGCGATGAGCTTAAGGCAAGACCACCTGCGGCCATCCAGTACAAATATCTTCATGGAAAATTGACATGTAGCCTGTGCGGATGCACTTTTAAAGCCAAGATAGGCTACATCAGCCACCTGAGAGCACATCAAAGAAGCTCTCGAAGTCAACAGCCATAATCAGTCGCTGTGGTCGAACACGGCCACGAGGCATCATCATCATCATCACGTGTATTATTAATTATAGGTATTTAACATCTTTGTCTTTATCTTATGGGTAGTTTATTTTGGTTTTTAACCCCCGAAGCAAGAAGAGGGGTGTTATAAGTTTGACATGTCGGTCTGACTGTCTGTCTGTCTGTGTGTAATTTTTGCGAGAGTGTTCTTGGCTTTGTTTCATAAAAATCGGTTCAGCAGTTTTCAAGTAACTTTAAAAATTCCGAAATAACATTAAATTACAAAATAATAGAAGACTGAAGAATTTTTTACTTTTTAAATATTTGTTTTTGCCGTTGGGGATTTTTTAATGATTGGTGTTTTGTCAATATTTTGGATGACAGTATTATACAAGGTGCTTCACTTTAGTAATATTTAAGGGGGTAGTTTAGAGTTTAGACCATCAAACAGAACAACTTTCATTATGAATACAACGTCGAAAATAAAATAGCTGTCCCATAGATGTTGAATCGAGTAGGTACTGCAGTTTTGTATGAAAAAAGCAGATTTTTTTTTTAATATTGGCTCTACAGGTACTTAAAAGTTTTTCAGTTTGATGATCTAATCTAAACCGCCCTAAATATTACTATAGTGTTTTTTACACCCTGTAGATAAATCATTAAGAACAAAAATAAGTACTAAGTAAGTATAAAGTTATCCTCAAATAGTTTTTTAACTTTGGTTTGTACAGTTTATCTACTTCTTAAAAATTACATAACTGTGATTTACTATTGGACTTGATGAAAACATGGAAAAGCAATGGAAGGGAAATAAATAAATAACGCTCACAGGCACATAAGTACATTGTAATGATCCCAAGCAAGCACAATAGGCTGTTTATTTTGGAAACCTTACAACAACGGCACAAACATATCCATGACCAAACCGGGATTCGAATCCAGGACCCTGGTTTGGCAGTCCGGCGTGGTAACTATTACACCAACCGGGTCGTCTGGTAACCATTATACCAACCGAGTCGTCAAATCAAATGTTTGTTCGTGATAGTTATGTTTTTATGATGGCATTTTAACATGTTTTTTCTGCATCTATACTATTATAAAGCTGTAACAGAAGTGTGTCTGTACATTGAAGATATTAACAAAAAAAAAGTTACGATATGGTTTTTAGGTGTCCCTGATTCCATATCACCAATTTTTTGGATTTTTTGTCTGTCTGTTTGTTTGTGTGTTTGTTTGTTTGTTTGAACGAGTATCACGCAAAAACTACTGAACCGATTTTGATGAAACTTTTTTGTTTGATAGCTTATGATCTGACTTAAAATCTGGTATATAATTTGTGCGGACGAAGTCGCGGGTTAACGCTCGTTTACTTATAAAGCTATTTCTTCGTCATTTTCAGGCTGGCTTTCAGTCACCAATTCATCAATACATCGCCTGCCAAACTAAAACACTTTATTTACCGTTATTGCTACCAACCAACATATTTCACTTTTCGCTGAAAACCGGTTAGTCTCATACTTCACGTTGACTAATCCAACATCGGTTAAAGTACATTTTGAACTCTCGCATCAATAACCGTTTTGACAGCTAAGCCGCCATTTTTCATTGGCTCGCGAGAATCCGACCGAGAATCGCGCAGTCAGAGGTCGCTCAAAACAAAAAACTTTCTGCTACTAAATCGCTTGCAAACATTCGAACTGAATCGTTAAATCGTTTCAAACCCATTATATTGCAGCTTTAATTCCGAGGCACAAACTCAGCGGAGTGACTAACGCGGCAATGGAAGTGCCGACTGGAATTTTCGTCTAACACGGAAACGTGCTAAGTGGGGAATGTAGTAGATCAACTTCCGAGCCATTTATTCGCAAATCGAGTTATTGCACCTCTCGCAGATCGCTTTACATAGGTCATTTGTGGAAATTACCATGTCTCTGAAACGTTTGAATTTATGACTGGAACTCTTGTTATTTTTTCGTGATATTTAACGCGCAGCTCTGCGGAAACTAGCTGGCGTTTTCTTAATTTCCTGCGCAAAGCAGTGCATAAGCCTTAATTTATAACATCGCGTGGCCAAGATAAATTTGTTCGTATTTATCACGGGCCCGCTTTAACAAACAACTGTAAAATGTAATCCGAACTATGTAAGTTTCACGTTAACTCGTAATATATTTAGTATTTAAACTCTTGTCCCATTAGGGCGTATGTTTGCAGAATTTCACAAAGGCAAATCGAGTTATAAGTAACATCCAAACACAGCTCCGTTTATTTCGTTGCGTTCCGTTTCTGCATATCGTAAATTAAATAACGTGTTTCGACTATGAATAATAGCCCCTCGGGCTTCTGAACACGACGATTCAACAATTTAAATTTTAAAATAAGAACAATTATTTACGGCAGATGCGTTTTAATTTGGAAATTATTCTTTTTCATTACTTTTTATGAGGATGTCAGTCGTCCGTCGACAGAGGTCGAGGTGAATAACTGCCAAATGAAATGAATCGGAGGGAGGGGCGGTCCCTTATGACCGCTTTCAATATTGAAGTCAAAAGGGACACTGCCAATTACAAATATACTTTTTCATAAATAAACGTCTTCTTTCTTTTTAATTCAAATGGCTGGTGGTTTGGATTCAATATACAAAGTGTTACAAAAGTAAATTTTTAAAACTTTTAAGGGGGTTGTTAATACCATCAAACTCACCAACTTTCACTATGGGACCAACATCGAAATCGCGAAAAAAAACATCCGCTATCCCATACATTTACCTCGAGTAGATTTGTAGTTTAGTATGGAACATCTGTTTTTTTTCGCGATTTCGATAATGGTCCCATAGTGAAAGTTGTTCAGTTTGACGGTCTAAACCACCCCCTTAAATGTTTATTTGTATTTTTGTAACACCTTTTATATTGTTTATGAAAAGCTAGAATGACAAGGAATCCTTTATTGGGCATGGTCGTGTGTAAAGCCGGCAGCCTAGCCGTAGTGTGGAACGCTCTGCGGCCGGCTGTGTCGACGACCCAAAAAAGGTAGCGGGTAGCAACTGGATGAGGAAGGTCAAAGATAGAGTTTTATGGCGCGTCTTGAGAGCAAGCCGATGTTCAGCAGAAAACGATACCTAATAGGCTGATTGATTATGAGGCCATCTATACGGATGATTTTTTTACCGTTCCGAAACTTTCAGGGGTTGTTCAGACCATCAACTGAACAACTTTTACAATGGGAACAAACCTGAAAACGAAAAAAAATCTGCTATTCAATACTAAACTGCAATACTTACTCGACTCAAATATGGGGATGATCAGACCATCAAACTGAAAAACTTTCTCTATGGGACCAATATTGAAATCGCGAAAAAAAATCTGCGGTCCCATACATTTCGGTCGAGTAGGTTTGTATGGAACAGCTGATTTTTTTTCGCGGTTTTGATATGGGTCCCATTGAAAAAGTTGTTCAGTTTGATGGTCTGATCATCCCCTTCAAATAGTTTCAGCTAATTTTGTTAGACATATATGAGACAGATGATTTTTTTTTACGAATTCAGGTTTGCTCTTCCATAGTTTAAAAGTTATTCAGTTTGATGGGCTGAACCACCCCTGAAATCATCTGGTATACTAAGTTAATATCACTTTTTAGCGTGATTAAGTAACAAATAAAACGCTGAAAAAGGATATCCTAAGCCTAAATGACTGTCTTTATACCAATCACACCTAATTCCCTTGCATCATAAGTATTATTATAACGGTCGGTCACAACGCGGGGTGTAGTCGGATGTCGTGCAAGAGGCTTATTAAATCGGATCTCGTAACGCACGCGAGCTTGACGTGACGTGACGTGCTAATTGCGAGGGCGCTGATATGAAACACGGCATCTTGGGACGGACGACTGATGGATCGGATTGTCTTTTTTTTAGAAGCTTTTATTTACCTTGTTAGTTAGTTATAGTATTTTGGTACAAATCTTGTATGTAGCTTTAGAATCATCAAATCAAACAACTTTACGGGAGCCACTGAAATAATGTTTTTTTCAACACACTTGCTCATAAAATGGCCCTTATTTCACCGCAATTAGGCACATAATGACACCTATAATCAAACTGTGACTTTTTCATTACTATTATTCACAAGTGAGTTATAGGTTTTTTATAGTAGGTATCTAAACTTCTTGGTTGAGTTTTTGAGTTGCTTTGTTCTTAAAAAAGTTTCGATACAAAAAAGATCATATTCAATAGTACAAATAAATTCTCTAAATAAACTTTTTATTTACTAAATAAAATGATTTTTTATTATTATTTTCTTCACAAGTGTGTTGAAAAACGTCGTATGATACACGTGTGTATTGATGATTACCGTCCTCGGCTCTCTTAAGCTCTCTCAATGGCGCCTCAGCGGTAATCACCAACATTACACACTTGTACCATAATGTACTATTTAATACTTATAACCAAACTTCAGTGGCTTGCGAACTGTTTTGTAGCACATAATCAAACATTTGGTTATAAATAAATAGCAAAAAGTTGTTTTATGATGTTGTTTGTTTGATGCATGGATTTTGAATGATACAGGATACCAATCCTCATTACAAGCATGGAAACACGAAAATTGGCCATGGTGGTCGGTAATGCTTAACCTTCTTTCGTTTACGTCGATGTTTCAAACTTTAGGTTTATCCCTTTCTGTCAGAAGTTCTGAACAAAAATTAAATAAAAACTCTTTTTTTTATTTTCGTCTTTGGATTAGAAAGGGACAAACCAACAACGACGATGAAAACGTACGAAAGAAGTTGAACATTACTGACCGCCATGGTGTATTTTCATTTTTCACCGTTTGTAAGGCAGTCTGTACTCCAGGTATAGACAATACCTATTTCCAGCTTCCTGGTTTAATGTTACATTTGACAAAACATTTTTTCAGTGTTCTTAAACTGATCTCTGTCTTTGTTACTTTGCGTAGGTAGCGAACGCGCATGACGGTTTTCTCATTTTGTCGCTTTGTCGTCAGTGGCATGTTAGCCGTGCCGTACATAATTCGCAGACTATAAATACTTCTTTCAGAGGTCGTAATTCTAAATGATATTACATCACCTCTCATTAAATTACAATTTATATAATTCACTCAAACAATCCACCAGTGTGTCTCAAATCAAACAATGGTCCTCTTCCCACACAACCCTTCGTTTCGCAAGTTCACGCCCGTGTGCGGCGAGCCTGAATAAAATGGCTGTGCCTTGCTTTGCTAGACACTGTTTACTTTCAACCGACTCGCATGGGATTCAAGAAATATCGTGGAACTCGGTAGAACACTATGCACAACAGTGGTTAATATTACAAGCTGGTGTTTCTTTTTTTTTTTTGCTTTGTTGACCCGGATTATAGACTATAATTTCTAAGCGACCGTGCGACTAAGGAATAAGATTTCTTTTCTAATGCTTTTACTGGCAAAAAGCACATGATAAATGCTATTCAAAAGGTGCTACAGTACGACCAGGAAATAATTCCACTCGTCAATCTGCGTTTGCGCGGAGCAGTGCAAAATCGGGTAATCTCTATCTCGCTCCAACTCGATTAGCAGACTTATGGATGCTTCGGCATCGAAAAGGGCGCGAAAGCAATAAGCCAATAGCGGCAAGGTGTCACATCCTGACTGGTCAATATAATTTCGCGCGCTTTTAAAATTTGTCAACTGCGCAGGTACATCAGTGAGACTTATAAACCTGGTACTACTGTACCAACACATCCTTGCATACCAGCAAAAACCTAAAATATCCTTGTTGTGAACATTTCTCCGATTAATGACCACCACGTGAATAAATGAGGTATGATTATACATAAAAGTGTCATTTGTAACTCAAAAATATAGAAGACTATCTATCGGATTATTGGCGCGAATCAAACCATTATACGACTATCACAAAACACATAAAATTGTATTAGTTTAAACCTCAAATGTATTAAATAATGCTCACATTGGGTTTATGCGGAAAATATACATTTTAGGTAAATTATAATTATGAATATTCCATTGCGGATTGGTAGACTTCACATCCGCATTCGTCACGCGTGCTGGACGAACGCGCATACACCCTCCCTGAGGATAGGCCTGTGCCCTGCAGTAGGACTTTTATAGGCTGATGATGATGATGATCGTTTGGCCGACATTCTATCGGTAATTTAATGTTGGTTGACTAACCACCAAGCTTTTAATGAAGGGCCACCCTTAGGTTCGCGTGACGTCTCAACTAAGTTATTTTTTTCATTTTTTTTCCCGTTCGTAAATAAAAACCGCTGGCCCATTTCAACACGCGAGGGGCAACATTTTTACAACCGATGCTATCTTACGTAATTCGTATTTATTTTTTTAGTTAATCGTCAACTACTAGTTGTTTTTTGTATTTCTGAATTAATAATTTTTCTTTAATTTTAGGTTTGTCGATGACATAAGGGGAAGAGATAAAATCTATGGTCGTCAATGTAAAAATGTAATTGAAAGAAGTTTTTGATAGGTAACGAAAGATTCCAATCTTATCTATGAGTACCTACAAATAATGTGTGTACAAATCCAAGTCTGGTATCTGTTCACTAGTTTTAGATTTATTGTTTTTATTAAGACTGTTTGTGTCCAAAATTGAAAAATACAAAATAAATAAAATAAAAATTCTATATTCATATATTTATTCAATACGAGCGTTAACCCGCGACTTCGTCCGCACAAATTATATACCAGATTTTAAGTCAGATCATAAGCTATCAAACAAAAAAAGTTTCATCAAAATCGGTTCAGTAGTTTTTGCGTGATACTCGTTCAAACAAACAAACAAACACACAAACAAACAGACAGACAAAAAATCCAAAAATTTGTGAAATGGAATCAGGGACACCTAAAAACCATATCGTAACTTTTTTTTGTTAATATCTTCAATGTAACTTCCTGTTACAGTTTTATAATAGTACGAGCGTTAACCCGCGACTTCGTCCGCACAAATTATATACCAGATTTTAAGTCAGATCATAAGCTATGAAACAAAAAAAGTTTCATCAAAATCGGTTCAGTAGTTTTTGCGTGATACTCGTTCAAACAAACAAACACACAAACAAACAAACACACAAAAAAACAAACACAAATTCAAAAATTGGTGAAATGGAATCAGGGACACCAAATACCATATCGTAACTTTTTTTTGTTAATATCTTCAATGTACAGACAAACTTCCTGTTACAGTTTTATAATAGTATAGATAGATATAGATGATATGGAATAGACAGCTTTCGGAATTGTTACGTTGCAGAGAAGATGCGAAATACTCTACATGAACCATAGGTATTGAAATCTATTTATTTATTTGTCTTCTCCAATCAAACCAATTAATTGTTCCAATAAACAACAATTACGCATGCGTGCAGTTGCGTAACAATCTAACTAAATTAATTGCTCTCAATCTATTCACGATTGTCAATCAAACCTATTGAAGTCAAGGCCATAATCTTAAAGATCGTATGTCAAATCATAACGTCCTCTATTTTAATGCCTAATAAATTACAATAATTTAATTTGAATAAAAGTTTAATGCAGGTATGATAGGTAAAACGTCACGCGCTACAAGAACAAATCTATACCCATACCCGATCGTAATACGAAGTTTGCTTTCGATCTTTCATATATAGGTAATAAAAAATGTAGTACACTCTTGATTTCAAACCAAACTGACTCCATAAGTGTTCAAATTTATTTTATTTTGGAACAAAACACAAATCGTTCTTGAATTATGGGTACCAGATTACTAAGCCCTATAAAATACCCATTAAAATGCAGTAAAACAGATTGGTAGTAAGCTAAACGTAACGCATATCACAGCATAGGTGTTTTATCGTGTCAATACATCAAACTAATGACCTCTGTCGCCGGATGACCACAGCGTCTCTTATATTGCGACATTTCAACGGTCGTAACCGATGGAACCGATAATAAATGCAACTTTTATAAGGCTTTTTATCGTGCCGAGGCCCTGGATTTATGTGTTACCAGTCGCTTAACTGTTCTCACGGCGATGCTTTATCGTTTAAATTCTTTTTAATTTGTTCATAAAGTATTTGCTTTAACGGTTATTCTATTAATCTTGAAAACCCTTTTGATATGCTGACGTTCCATGACAAAATTCATGCGAATGTGAATGTAATGGAGGTTTTTAGGGTTCCGTACCCGATGGGTTACAACGGGACCCTATTACTAAGCGTCTACCACGCCGTCCATCCATCTGCCCTACCTTCAAAGATAAGGGAATATAATTCGGAGCGCGCTCCATACAAACGAAGTCTGGTGATATTTTCAATACTAACCAATTAAAGTCAATGTATATTTTAATAAAAATCGGACTTCATACAAAAAGAGATTATAATCATAATCATAATCATAATCATTTTTATTGTGAATCATAGGTAAAATTTACAGATGTTACACAGGTTGTAAATTACATTACAGTTTCGCTATGTCCTGCCGCATGGGCGCACAATAATTAGTCCTAGCATGCATGAAAACAATATAGGTACACACAAGAAATTAGAAGGAAACCATTTTGAAAATACAATAACAACTAAACATGGCACAGCACTACAGTTTACCAATGGAATCGTCAGCAAAAAAATCATCAAGGCTATAGTAACATTTGTTGACCAAAAATTCGTGCAGTTTATTTTTAAACAAATTAAGCTGTTCTGTGTCACGTATCCCTTTAGGGATGTTATTATACATATGAGGTATCTTACAAAATAAGCTTTTGTGTAGCAAAGCCGTTTTTTGTATTAGTTTCTAGATTGTTTCTGAAAAACTTCATTGACTTTAATTGGATAGTATTAAAAATATAACCAGATTTCGTTTGTTAATGCAGCTCGCATTTGCGCTCTTGGAATAAACTTCTCTTAAAGGGCTATATCTTTCAAATCGTTATAGGTAGCCTCAGGGAGGAGCCCTTTGAAATTTTTACAGAATATAATGTTACTATGGTAAATTTAAAATAAAAAAAAAAGTAAAATTCCCATTCAATCTCTCTCAATTTTTCGAAGTTTTTTGTTTTTGCTGTATCGTAAAAAAGGTAATACATACAAGCGTCAAACATGGTGTGATTATGATAATAGTGGTAGCTCTAAAGACAACAACATTATAATAAAAACTTGTCAACAATGACTCGGGCTCGCACTACGAATCTCGAAATAAATAAATAACACAAATATATTGTGCGGTGGACGGAACCTTCGGTGCGTGAGTCTGACTCGCACTTACCCGTTTTTTATCGTAGCCGGAACTGTGTTCCAAATGAATTTAAGATATACGGATTTATGATGAGGGAATAATAAAAGGTAATGTAATTTGACGCGTGATACGCTCCAGCGGCGACGGTGTGCTTCGAAAAAATGAGCTTATAATAGTCACTTCTTCATATTCACGTGCCATCAAATTTACCGGTTGTTTTGGTAACGTAAGGTAGAAAGTGGATATTAATTGTTTGTTTCCTTTTGTTATAATAAACAAGAGACCGGAGGCACCGGTTATCAATTGTCATCTGTTTAATTTATTATTTGAAATATCCTGTTTCGTGGTGGCCAAGCTTTCAGAACGTTAATTTGCCTTTTCCTTTTGATAACATAACTTTTATTTATATAAAGGTAGACTTATGCTAACTGTAGTAGGAAAAGTCTACATAAGAGCCCAGCTCAATATGCTGACCGTTTTTAAGAGGGTTATCAGACCATCAAACTGAATAACTTTCTCCATGGGACCAACAACGAAAACACGAAAAAAAAAACGGCTGTCCCATACATTTTGGTTAAGTAGTATTGCAGTTTTGTTTGGAACAGCTGATTCTTTTTCCGCGATTTCGACGGTCTCATAGAGAAAGTTGTTCAGTATGATGGTTTGATCACCTCCGTCAGCATATTAAGACTAATTTTTTTGTATTAATACAGTGAAGAAATTCTGATGCGTATATAATCCACCAATACATATTAAGCACGTGTGGTAAATTAACGGCTACACACTGTTTTTGAGGGTAGGCCTGTGCCCTGCAGTGGGACAGGCCTAGGATACATACAGGCTCCTTCTCATTATGCTGGCGGTTTTTAACGGCATGATCAGGCTATAAAACTGAACAGCTTTCTTTACGCCTCGACGGGACAAAAATTGGAAACGCGAAAAAAAAATTTCTGTCCCATACATTTGGCTCAAGTAGGTTTGCAATTTTGTATGGAAAAGTTGTTTTTTTTTCGCGATTTCGAAGCTGGTCCCGTGCCGAAAGTTTTTTAGTTTGAGGGTCTAGCATCCCATTAAAAAACCATCAGCATATTAAGAATGACTCCATATTAACGCTGATGATAATGAATCTATACATTATATTTATTATATTTGCGTTTGTTATCTGTATTCAAAAACTCATTTCAAGCGAAGCACTTTGATTAGATACAAGCCTACAGCACAAAACCGCAGCATAAATTTCAAACAGCATTAAAATATAGTCTGTGGAGTTTCGTCCGGAAACGCCCAGTGCATTTGCCCGCGCATTTAGCAAAGTTATTTGGCGAACGGAACGGGTTCTGGTCACTCTCTCATTGTTCCTACGGCCCGGCCGCATCGCCTACGGAACTCTATTCCGTTTGGTGCCTCATAAAAAACCCTTTATTGCTTCTCGCATGTGCGGTAATCTATGCGCCGAAACTTAGTAAGAAAACTTATTTCTGAACGAAGAACCGCTGTAAACACTAACCATTACTTCAGCTACAATTGTGCAAAGCAATAAAACGAAATTACCATGTTTTTAGTGCTTACAATCTATTTTAATATTAAAATAAGCGCGCGGTGGTGTTGTTTCTCTCGACAGCCGGAAGTTTCGGCCATTTCGCGCGAATCTTGTTGAATTATTCGCACAAAATGGCCGCTGAAGGCGGTCACTTGTGTATTGTCCGCTTAATGCGCTCGCCTCGCTGTATGACCATTATTATGACGATATAAAACCGCTAATTGTTCTCATAAAGTGCACGCTTTTTTGACATAACAGCTGGTAATACTTCCAGTATTGGAAATTTCATTATAAACCTATTGTTTGATTTTAAATGTCCATAATATTCGCATTCGCAGTTAAATTGTGAATCGTGAAATTAATATTTAAAGTTCCTCGTAAAATACGTTAGCAGAATGTGAAATCATGCTTCGAATTTAAATACCTAGTTTATTAAATTACAACACTTCTGAAGCTGATGCTGGAAGCTGTACTATTTTGTTTCAATCATTTCCGTGGAAGGTGAGTACTTACTTCGTTTAAAGTAAAAGTTTTCCATCTTTAGACTTTTGATGTACGTAACCAATTTAATTATGGTAGAATTTTATGTAGAAATATTAAATAAACTTAAGTAAGTAAGTGAAAACCCAGCTTGTTGCCAGGAATAATAATTATGAAAAATATTGATATTAGAACCTTGTACCCATGCCTATAAAAACAATGTTGATTTAGATAGATCTTAACTCTTGAGTTTTAAATTACTTACTAAGTTCAATGACTAAAATGGTTGACCCATTTAGACAAAAAATATACAGGGTGTAAAATGAAATGGAACAGTTACTTAAAGGGGTGCTTCAGACCATTAAACAACTTTTACTTTGGGACCAACGCTGAAATCGCAAAAAAAAATCCGCTCTCCCATACAAAACTACAAACATAACTCGACTGAAATGTATTGGACAGCAGATTTTTTTTCGCGATTTTAATAATGGTCCAATAGAGAAAGTTGTTCAGTTTGATGGTCTGAAGCATCCCTTTAAGTAACTGTCCCATTTTAATTTGCACCCTTGTTGTGTGTGTATAGCCCCCCCCCCCCCCCCCCCACACCGCACACCGCATGGACGCACACTACACCCTGTATATTCAATCAATGAATCAAATTTACTTTATTGCACACCAAAACAGAAAATACATTTGAATAGAGATAACGATTTAGGTAGGTATAAATATTCTTCTAACACAGCTGAAATATTGCCTTTAAAACAATAATTAAACAAATGGCAAACAAAGTATAAATTATTCACATATCAAATTGATCGACTGCGACTCGAGGAGACTTTTCAATTAAGTCGCCCACCGATGCCAATGCCGGTGCCGATGCCGACAAGCATCGATTAATCAATCGCGGACAGAGGGCCCTCGTCTCAATCCGACCGAATTCTAATCGATATCTCCTGACATGTCTGACTTACTAACTAACTCAACTAAAACCTATCTAGCTATGGCAGAGGAACATTATGCAGGGTGTAAGTGACAGCCTAGCAAATACTGAAACGGTGAACTCAGACCATCAAACTGAGCAACTTTCCCTTTGGAGCCTACCTCAGGAGACGCGAAAAAAAATCAGCTGTCCCATACATTTGACTCGGCTGATTTTTCGTATATATAATACATAATAATGGAATGGATTGAGACCATTTTTTAAATTTTTGTGTGTTGGTCTGTGTACGCTAAACTGATTTGGCTGGGGATTTCACAAAAGCGTACGGCTAGTTTGGATTAACATTTAGGCTTTAGTTCATCGCAATCGGTTCATTCAATCAAAAGCTATGAGTAATTATAAAATCAGTGGTCTTTTGGTCGTGACAGCAAAGAAATACCTAACACAGGCTGAAACATAATTATTGAACATGTTAATCACCAATAATATTTAGAAAACATGCTACCCAATTACTATAAATTTGCAATGTATCAAAGTACCTATAGAGATATAACTACAATAAAGTGTGCAAAAATAAATGCCCAATATTTTGCGACGACAATATGCCAAAAAAAATTGTGTGGTAAAATTAAAATTGCTTACTATTTATTCTTTCGGCGCTGCCCGAGATTAATTATTTCCGAATCTCTTCATCGACATTTTTCACATTTCTATTAAAAGAAAAACATTATCTCGAAAATTTCGCCTTGTTATATGAATTATGATTGGGATAAGAATCTAAACTATTATAAAACTGTAGCAGAACGTTTGTCTGTACATTGAAGTAATTAACAAAAAAAAGTTATGATATGGTTTTTAGGTGTCCCTGATTCCATTTCACCAATTTTTGGATTTTTTGTCTGTCTGTTTGTTTGTGTGTTTGTTTGTTTGAACGAGTATCACGCAAGAACTACTGAACCGATTTGGATGAAACTTTTTTGTTTGATAGCTTATGATCTGACTTAAAATCTGGTATATAATTTGTGCGGACGAAGTCGCGGGTTAACGCTCGTATTAAATATAATGATAAATGCTGATTACTATGAAATCATTTCTATAAAATAAATAAAAATATTATTTGAATTTTCGTCATGATTCTACAGAAAACTAATATGTAGATGACACGATTGTATCAAGACCTCCACTTCCAACAGCGCTTGGAAGCGGAGGTCTTGATCCAATCGTGTCATCTACATATTAGTCATGGATTTCCGCAAAGTAACGCCTGATTCAATTAATTTCTACAGAAAATGGTTAAATATTTATTTTGAATAATACATACATAAATAAACTCACAGTCATGACCGTAATCCATTTCAGGGTGGTCAAAAAAATTGCTAACTATCTGTTTAAGAATGTAACTGTAACAATGCTCACATTGCTAGGATGGAATGACGTGTCAAATGGTGAAAGGTGGATAGCCTTTCGCCCACATAAACACTGCGTAAATAAACCTTTAATCCTTTAGGCGCCTCTTACGATCTTCCGAACTGTCGACATTAAAAGTCAATCAAAAAGCATAGAGAAATTATGAATTTGGATTTAAATACACAATCTGCAATATTGGGCACTAATTACGTATGTTAACTCTAAAACGTACAGTATAGAGCACAGTGGCAAGTGAATTGCGGTCGGAAGGACAGTCGGATGCATTCTGAACTGTGGCTCGCCTCAACCGAGATTACAAATTAGAACAATCCCTGTTTTAAGCAGTATACAGGGTGTTAAAAATTAACGTAAAATATATTAAGGGTTGGAAAATATTATAAGTAATTTTATGCAAGTTTAACATACACACGGCACAAACTATTAATCTCCACTTTGGATGCTCTCTCGCTTCCTCTAGGTTCATACGTCTTCTTCATTCATCCTTTCCATATATCCAAATAATCGTAGCATTCCCTTCTTCATGCAGTTTAACAACATCATCTTTATTAAAACTACATCGTTCCCTGATCACACTATTCCTCATTCTACCCTTTCTTCTTCTTCTTATCGTGTGGGCAGAGCCCTGGTGTCAGAGTTCTTTCAGACCGCCTTACGGCCTCTGACGTGGTTTTTATGTAACGACTACTACCTACTACCAGAGATATATAGCCGGGACCAACGGCTTAACGTGCCATCCGAAACAAGGAATCATTTTTCTTTTCAGACAATCAGGCGATTCAGCCTGCAATGTCATAACCAACTGGGGAAAAACGCACAATGTGACATATCACTAGGAATCGAACCCACGACCTCCGAGTCGAGAGCCCAATGCTCTTAACCATTAGGCCACGGAGGCAGATTCTACCCCTTAAAGTCACACCCCGGACATAATACTCGTATACGAATCCAAGTGTTCTCTTTTAGTCCATAAGGGTCCTGGGTTCGAAACCCGGTTCAATCATGGGTATATTATATGTTTGTTCCGTTGTTGTATGATTTCAATAATAATAAAAAGCCTAGTAATTTACTTGGGATTGTTAGTCTATGTGCCTGTGAGTTTTTTTATTTATGTATTTGAATAAACAAAAAAATATAGGTACCATTTTATTTTTAGTAACTTCATTAATCTTTTTTAGAGGCATCGAAAAACGTCGAAAGAAATAACCGACTTAAAGTAGGCACCTTCGATTTACATTGACCAATTTACACAAGATATGTTATCTTCATGATCATTTTCTATGAAAATGACACGTAAATTTGTGCGCTGTCTCGGTTGTAGCATTGCTTGACGCGGACTATTGAAAGAATACCCAATTGGGTGTTTTTCGTGTCTTCACATTGCGCGCGCTAATCACATATCTTTTATTTTTGGGTTAATATCTATCATTTGCATTAACACAATTACCAATGCAAGTGAATTGTGGTCGTTCATCATGGTTAGATTAGAACAATCCCTGTACAAGGTGCTGCCCTCTGGCCGTGCCCAGGACATACCACAAGGCTGTCAGGCTACGATAGAATCGGAAACCTAGATATTGGAGCAATTTGACATTTCCAGCCTATTGTACTACCACAAATCTAAGGGTAGTTTGAGCAATCGAATAACGATAGTCTGGGTCTATCAGAACATTTAGCTATGACCGTATATAAGGTCTAACAAAATTAGGTGAAACTGTTTTAAGGGGATGATCAGACCATCAAACTGAACAACTTTCTCTATGAGATCAATAGTGAAATCGCAAAAAAAAATCAGCTTTTCCATACTAATCTACTCAACCTAAATGTAAGGGACAGCTGTTTTTTTTTTTCCCCGATTTCGATATTGGTCCCATAGAGAAAGTTGTTCAGTTTGATGGTCTGATCATCCCCGTAAAATAGTTTCACCTAATTTTGTTAGACCTTATATAATAGAGAAATGCATATTCGTCATAGACGTAGTGTATGAAAATACCAACTACGTTTTTATTTCATGTATAAAGATTTCACACAATTTCTTACCAAATAAAGTAGAAATAGCTACTTAATTAAGGATTTAACCTAAAGCCCGTTTTCCAAGAAAGTTCAAATAACTTTGAATTAATCAAAACTGTTGATCTTGACCCTTTAATACTATTAAACACAACCATTATAACATACAAAATGCTAATACTACGTCTTAATGCATTATAAAGCAATTTAAACTTGTGGGAAATTTGGTAAACCTCACGCGTTAAAACTTTTAATATTTTGTAACCTACATAACACAATTCATTCATAATTCCCCTGATATAACACTTATTACCAATCCAAAGAGGATAGAAATGCCTTGATACGAGAGACTATTTTAAACCCGATATTATATTCTATGTTTAGTTATAGCATTGTAAAATGGGTTCTATGGGCTAGTAAATAAGGTGGCAGGGTAATAATTCTTGTTTACATGCAAAGTGCATTCAGAAGAGTAATCGGATAGAGGTAATAAATCCGGCTTGACCGGGTTCCATACACGTGTCCGGGTGTACGAAGTTTGTGTTAACTCTGTTCACACGGCTTTATTTATTGTTATGAAATGTTTTTGAACTGTTATTCAATTTATTAAGGAGTTTTTGACGAAACTGCTATTTGCATTTTATTTTTGGCATTAGAAAAATGTAAATAACGTCAAATCTGGAACTCTACTCAAAACGCTGAAAAGGTACGCGCTTAAATAATAATAAGGTCAAAGATAATAAATAAACTATGATTCATTTAGTTATAATTTTTTTTCTTGCAATTTTTTTGCAAAATAGCAAAAAATCCCAGTATAGTTAAGTACATACGTAATTTCTTTTTTATAATGTTAACTTACATAAGTTCAATCCTTTGGCAGTAAATAACCTATATAGGATCCTTCTTAACATGCTGACCCTTTTTTAAGGGGATGATCGACCGTCAAACTGAACAACTTTCTCTATGGCATCGACATCGAAATATTGATGTTGGCGCCATAGATAAAGTTGTTCAGTTTGACAGTCTGACCCTGTATACTCTAACTAAAAACTAATGATCTACATCCTTTCCTAAATAAAATAATAATTACACCTATAAATAAACTTAGAAAAGAAGTTTTATTCTTGTTATTCTCAGAGCTAAACGTGTTTCTAACATCTTCAACTAGAAACTAATCTAGAATTTTCTAAATTAAATGTAATAAAACTTTGTTCTCATCGTTCACGTTTGTAAAAGCTTCTAAACTAATTTAACGAGTAATTCTGTATCTTATCAAATAATTTCATAAGTAGTTCTAGTAACGAAACCTTATAGCAACCCCACGGACCAAGACTTGCCAGGTTAGCAATAAATTTGCTCGTTTTAATTTAATTCCTTAGAGGTACGGTAAAATAAACGCGATCTGCGGTCACTGTGGCTGATACCTGTATGATAATATTGATGATTTCGATAGATAGCTTGTTCGGCATTTAGGTCATAATATTATTATTTGACTGTTGCGAAAAGAACATGAAAATATTTAAGTTAGAGTCATGGGTTTGTGTTGGTAAATGTTTAATGTCGAACATGCATAAATTAATGTCTCTTTCAAGGTGGTAAAAGACATTGAACAACGATAAACTTTTAAAGCGCGCTGTTGTAACAAAGTTGTAATGAAAAACTATTTAAATTGCGCACTTAAAAAAAAAAGGAATATATATTAATTATACGTACACACCGTTTTTCCTTTTGGGGCAGTTAGGCGAACACACCAGCAAATTCAAGATTTCTGTATGTTATGACATTTCTTTGAAGAAATCTAAAGTAATTTGTTTCTTCCTAGTAATTTAGTTCGTGAACGAAGCGACCGCGCCAATATTGTGACCGCATGACGCGTCAATTTGACCGTATCTTAACTCTAGAGCACGAAGCTCCACAAGCAACTGTGTTAGTTAGGACTTAAATTAAGATCCGACGGATGATGCATTTTGAGCGCATTTTCAAAGCGTCTTTTTCTCGAGCAACAAAATTAGTCTGCTTTTATTTTGCGCTGTTTTTTCTTATGATGCATCGGAGATACAGCAGCTACGTTGATAAATTTACTGAATATATTTGCTGTTTCTCGCTAGCTTGCAGTGGAATTTATAAAACTGACTGCTGAAGTTGTTTTAAAATTAATTAGGTCATTATTAAAGAATGAAGCTTGAATTTTATCATTGTTGATGTGAAAATTTTAAACGATAATTCAAGCAGCGTCTCTTCATACATTATTTATATTTATTCAGTACATAAAGAACAAAGTAGTATGCAGCAGGTTAATTCTATTCTTTTTGACAAAAAATTACCCATTACTTCAAAGTCTAACACGGAGGGCTACTAATTATGCGGTGCCCTAAATTCCACCACGAAGCACCTACCATAAAAGCACATAGTCATAATTCCACCTCATTAATGGACGAAACGTCAAACGCAAGTGTCATTCCTACATTATTTACGTGCACACAACTGTGCCAGTGTCCAGTAACCTCTAGGGGCTGAGCTAATGGGCTTGTCGACCCGCAAATTATGGATTGCGACATACGATTATAAGATAGAGAGGTTAGAAGTGCAAAGTAGGCGTGGAACGCGTGCCACACGGTTATGCAATGATTTGCATAACATCGTAAGGCGCGCGGCGTGGTGCAAACGAGAGGGCATAAGTAGTTGTAGCATCGGAGCCGATTACTTCGTTTTATAATTTAATTTACGTCGTCATGGAAATGCGCATAGCACATTATTGCTGAAGCAATGCACTTAAATCAGATCCAATTTGCAGTATGTGTGTTGCAAGCTTAAGCAGTTATAGGCATCTCTCTTCAAGTGCGTTGTGAGGTGCGGTGTATGCAGTTAGTGTAGGGCAGGCAGTGGCCATTCTGTACGCAGCACTATTATACAGGAGTGCGATTTTTGAACATCACACGTTGTAATCAGCAGTAGAAAATGTCAAAATTATTATGGAGATTATGCATCCTACTACTGATTTCAACATTTGTGATCTTCAAAAATCGCACTCCAGGGTGTAAACTATGTAATGGAGTGTGTATGTAATAGGGCGCAATGGAGTGCTTCAGATCATCAAACTGAACATTAAACAACTTTTGAATCGAGACAAACTTTGAAATCGCTTTAAAAAATCAGCTGTTTCATACATTTTGGTCGAGTGTCTAATGACATTTTCTGTGGAACAGCTGCATTTTTATTCACTAAGTATTTCGATGTTGGCTCCGTCGGGAAAGTTGTTTACTTTTATCTGAAGCACCCTGTTTGCATTGCGTGCAATGCAATTTTATACACTGTGTATTATATGGCGTTGACTTGCAAAAGCTCACCCCTAAATAAAAAGAATACCACACTTTACTATTTGACTAGCTTGAAGAAGCATGTTTCGAATGTCTATTGTTGTATTTATTTATTTGTTAGACGAAGAATGCGGGTAGTTTTTGATTTTTAGAATAGTGCGTTTCACGAAGTATGTTGCGGATGCGTTGATAATGTTTATCTGTTTTGACGAAGCCTAAGTTGCTGATTCGAACATTTTGTAAATTTAGTCGTGGTTTTTATATTTCTTACGAATTTTTTATCTGAAAAACTCTTAATAATATAACTCTTCAAATTGTTGTACAGCGTCTATAGAGTGGTTGATCTGTGTTTAGTCCTTATCAACCTAACAAATTTGCGTGCGTCAGGAGCCCAGTGAATTACGCAAAATGCTCGGTTAAATCAAACGTAGTCACAGTGCTGGTGTTTGACAGGTTTTAGAGGCAATTCCGAGCTGAAATCAGGTAGTTCCGAGAATGTAAATTTATTGTTGCAAGCATTTAGGATATTTCTTAGTAAATTCCTGAAAGTGAAATATGTAAACATTAATTATTAATAGCAACAACGATTATTACCTATTAATTATATTATTACGCGAGTCACAGATAAGTATTCTAAATATGTACCATAACGTCACTAGTCTTACTAAACGACGTAACTAACATCGAGGTGATTTTTCATAACAAGCTTTTTTCGGTTGAGCGCTATGTATAAATTCCTAGTTACGTCTACCTTTCAAAATGTGTTTTCTCCGTAACGTAACGCTCGGAGATATAGATACGTCTATTAGACCGATCGATTCGTCTTGGAAAATGGATTCGCCGACATTGAATAAGTCAGTTATGTCAAAAATTTCAGATACGTCGTTTAGTAAGAATAGCGACGATAAATGTTCGGCACATTTCACTATAAGTGCCCAAACTTTGTACATTGTGACAGATAGTGAGCCCGTTGAACAGTAGAACACAGAACACGCCTCTAAATGTCCGTCCACACAAGAAGGGTCTAGTTGTCGGCATTTAAACCCACTTTTTTTACTATTCCATATGATCATGTGACTGATCTAGATGCCGAATCTAACCTTAACTCAAAACCCGACAACTGGACCCTTGTTGCGTGGATGTCCACAAATATTTATTCACTTGAGTATTACCAGAATATTGCTTGTATTCATTTCATGGATTGTGGCTTGTATATGTCGCAGGATTATTGTCAAAGCCTTAAAATTATCTTCCAAGTAAAATTATTATAGTCTGTAAAAGTGTATTAGGCACATTCAGTAAAATCATAATAATCCTAAGTAAAATTATCAATAGCAGCTTGTGTGAGGGTGTCGAGGAAAGCGATGCGCGCTTTGATTTGCGTATGTCTGACGTAGGCAACAACAGATGATTATCTATAAATGTTACTAGGAAGATTACAATTATACAATTTTGACAATAATCCAAGTATTTCTACTAAAAGAAACGTTGTTTGCAGCGTTTTTGTGGGCCAAAGGCTAGCGTAATCGTTGGACACATTATTCATTCTGCAAGTGAACCTTGCTACAACTGCACGCTTTCAAACGTTGTTGTAGATTCGTATCTGACTACCCGAATAGATAATCATGAGTTTATTTATGATATGTAACTACTACATTGCATAGAATTAGACATTAAGTAAGATTGGATTGGACCGTATCCATAATAATAAGATGACAAGATCTGTAAGGCCTACATATTAATATAGGATCCTTCTTAATATAATATGCTGACGGTTTTTATGGAAGACAATTTGACCATCAAACTGAACAAATTCCCCTATAGGATCAAAGTCAAAATCACAAAAAAAAACTGCTGTTCCACTATCCATATAAAACGGCAATCCTACTCGACCAAAATGTATGAGACGGCTGATTTTTTTTCGAAGTTTCTATGTTGATCCTTTAGAGAAAGTCGTTCAGTTTGATTGTCCGATCATGCCCTTTAAAAAAACGTCATCATATTAATAAGGATCCTGTATATTCTTCCAAATACAAACACTTAGTTCCGCATGGCGTGATCACGCGAGCCTAGATAACTAACCTTTAAAAACCCATAAAGTAGGCTTTACAAAAAGGACGGGTACCATTTAAACCGTTATCAGCTCTGTACGCCTGGTGACTATCCTCCATTTTTTTAACACTTTCAATCGAGTTTTCGACCATTAAATGTAATTTAAAAGTGATAGCCGTTCTGATAACAGTGTCAAAGCTGAATTTTGGACAATATTCGTTGTTGCGACAAAGAGAGCTTGAAGCGATTAATCGTGACCACAAAACGACGCGACGTTAAACTGGAGAGAATATATAGTAGGTATAACATAATTTATCCGTTACAAATTGTTATCAACCTCTGCCTTTGTAAGAGAACCTGAAAATGTTAAAATCAAAACAATTTATTCAATAGAGCTGGAAGCCCACTTGACCAAGTGTAGTAGAGAAGAGAGAGAAGAAGAGAAGATGCGGCCAGAAACTCTACAGAGTGGGACTTATAATAGGCTGATGATGATGAACATTATTTTATATCACATATTATGCATAGGTACTTTGTTCTAAACAACTTGCACACCACCGTGCTAAATTGTAAGAAAAGTTGCGTTATATCAAAAGTTCAGTAATCAGTTATAGGTTTTTATACGATTTTCACATTCTGCTTTTATTTTTCACACATTGAACACTCCCTTATCAATTGGTGCCTGTAAAAATCTAACTACACCTACTCATAGTGAGAGGACCCTAATCATTAGCAACCACCAGTCCATCGTCCTCATGATAAAGACAAAAGAGCGACGAATTACCGTATGGCTATTAGCAATTTATCTGCCAAAATCTCCAGTGTATTATATCTCATAGCTAAACCGATCGAAAATTACCTTCATTGAGCATGAAATAAACGATACCCCGTAACACTAATCTAGCAGTACTGACACAAGTAGAAGTACACCCAGAGTAAAAAATTAAAATTAAAGATGAATTTTATTGATGCCATATTGTATTTTTATGTCATTAATAATTAAATTTGACATATCTGGTCTACCTACCATGGAATAGGTTTTTTTTTCTGTTTCCTATAGTTATTTGTCGTTTGTGCTGACCGTTAGCATGCCACGCACGAAAAAGCGACAAAATGAGAAAATCGTCATGTGCTCTCGTTTTGGCATGTGTAAAGTAACAAAGACAGAGGCACGTCTCGATTTTTCTCATTTGGTCGGGGGTCGCTAAGCTAGGTCTTCTGTGTGAGGGCTTACAAATCGACTCTTTGGCTTCGGAGTCTTCCGTGTTTAATCAAAGAAAAAGAATGGAGTTGGTTTAGCAGGTCATGCATTAAAAACTTCACTCCATTCCTTACCTAATCATTGTAACACGTCGAAAGGCTTTCCCATAGTGTGACCTCAATCAGTACATCTAGAATGATTTCTCTATATGCATGTTACGCGCCTTCGGTACATAGGAAAAACCTCTTCCCGCTCTTTTCGGAGATTGAAAGCCGCGCTTGCCGCGACATGTAGTATGGAAAAACCGAGTCGCGTGCGAGTAGAGAATTCATACTAGACGTGCTGGTACGCTTACCAAGGGGCGGCAAATCTTATTCTCTCAACTTTATTTTAGCATGCTTTAATACTGCTTGAATAGCTCATTGGAACGATATCGACCAATATTTAATAACTTAATCCATCCCGCATCAGCATGAAGCGAAATTCTAATTAATCCGCCAAAAATCTGCGATTCAAATGGTCTGGGATATGAGGATTAGTTATGGGAATTGTGGTCGGTGTTATGGGCGTGTTTGCGAATTACTGATATTATCTTAATAGGATAGCGGACAAGATTTAGGGTCCCCACACTCCGCACGGTTCCGAGGAGAGATGTCATGGCCATGCTGTTACTTTTAGTGTTTTATTTGTGTTTATAGGCTTTTATTAATGTTTTAAGTTAAATAAACTGAGCTTATACATAACGCAAGGTCAGAAACATTGCTACAACTTTTTAGAGTTACGCGGTTATTATTTAATCTAGAATTAAACATTTTAACATTTTATATAGTTACCAAAAAGCGGTAAGAACCCGTTAAAATGTTTAATTCTAGATTGCTACAACTACCAACCAACTTTTGAAGTTTGCAGTTGAAGCAAAGCCCATCTTTAACAAGGTTTCATGATGAAATGACGTGTCAAGTGATCACCACTTCATAAGAAACCTTAATAATTATTATCCTTTAGTCGCCTCGTATGACACCAATGAGATGAAATGGAGTGGTCCATTCTAAACGGGAACGACACAACTATCCTATTATTATTTATCTCCTCAACTTATAGGAGTAGTGCGTAAATATTAATGATTATGAAGACATGCACTCAAACCTCATGCGTGAATAAATAAATACCTCATTATACCTCACAGATACAAAAGCTTCATACAATTGCGCTACGATAGGTAGGTACACAACTACAGGGCGCGGCGACGTGTGCGTGACCTTTCACCGACGAGTTCACACACGCCGCCCGTGGACAAACCGGCTCGACCAGTGGACAATCTAATCTTCAATCAAAATCTAATATGATGAGCTAGCGCTCCTTTCAGGCTAGATTCTGGTACTTTAAATATGACTAGATAATTTGTGTGACAATGTCCAAAATATTTTTTTTTACAAACTTTTTCTCTGTGGGGTATTTTTTCATGTGCTCAAACTACTGCAATGTTGTTCTCAATGCTGTACAACTTTAGTACAATAAAGTATAATGTCGCTTCCAATAAACCATGCTAGGACCTATTAAATAACAAGTAAACGAGAGTTCGCCCAAAACTAATTTACAGTAACGTGACTTTGCTCTTGATATATTCATGAGACAATACAGTTTATCACACAGCAAATCCCCCGTACAGTACTCTTATGACTACGTCATTAGTCTCAAAATGGCTTGATATGCGGGACATCGTATACGAGATGAACTATAATCGTTATCGCGTATATTGTGCAGTCGAGTGAACTTGTTAAGTTATGGCAATATTCGCCAACTGCCTTGGGACGGTTAGCGATGACGAAGGTACCCTTTTAGGACCTTTGACTAATTCTTACCGCACAGGTGTTAACTATATATATTATATTATAGTACAATATATTATTATATTGTAGGATGGACTGGAAAAAGGGGCAGGATGGTGATGGTGGATAGTTCCACCGTGGAATACAGACCAACATGGTTTAAAATTTGTTGGAAGGCTCGCATCTTCTTTTCTCACCTTTTCATAATAATTTACCTCATCATCATCATAGGCCTTTACATCTGTTGCAGATGATTTAAGCAGTGTTTTTGGAGAAGCACTTTTTAAATACCTACTAATAATAATTTACCTACTAACTCAAAAACCAACCTGGCTGATTGTTACGTACGTTTTTCTGGTACTGATGTGTTGGGGTAAACAGTTGCATTACTTTAATTTAAGGGATGATTATACCCATGATACTTAACAACTTTCCCTGAGAAACCTATATGAAATTAGCAACATTTTATTTGGACTTCTCATACTAAATGCAATCTGCTGATCGAACGTTTCTATGAAAAGTCTTTTTTTTTTTTGCGAATTTTCCTTGCTTCAGCAGGATATTTCATTGGGCCATCACCAAATGAAACCATAAAAAACGAAGAATGATAATAATTATAGTGAAATGTGAATATGATGGTATTAAAAATACCTCCTCGGGAAATATAGTCATAAGAGTTTTATAATAGCGCTTTAAAAGCTGCTTAGGAAGCTGTTGTTTGCTTCTCAATTCAGCTTCCTTCGCTGCATCAACCCTGTACCACGCTCGTCTTTATCGCCCCGCGCACACGCTGAAATCGCCTCTTGACTCCTATAACGCTATTTATTTTTACTCCCCATTATGGATGAAGGAAAAAAACAGTTTGGATATATTACGGTTTTTTAAGGGGACGAACAGACCATCAATTGGAACAACTTTCTCTCTAGGACTAATATTATCATGACGCTATGAATATCAGGAATTTAGATGCATACAAATAAATAAGAAGTTTATGTACCTATACAGGGTCCTTCTTAATATGATCAGACCATCAAACTGAACAACTTTCTCTATGGGATCAACAACGAAATCGCTTTAAAAAAATCAGCTCTTCCATACAAAACTGCAAACCTACTCGAGCCAAATGTATGGGACAGCTGATTTTTATTTCGCGATTTCGATGTTGGTGCCATAGAGAAAGTTGACCATCCCCTTAAAAAGTGTCAGCATATTAAGAAGGACCCTATATATTTAGTTGGTTAGCCTTATTAATAAACAAATAAAAATAAAATCGGGAAAATAAATCTGCTGTTCCATACAAAACTGCAAACATAAGTTCTCTACCCATAATGTATGGGACTGATGATTACTTTTTCGCGATTCCCATGTTAATCCCATAGCGAAAGTTGTTTAGTTTGATAGTCTAGTTTAAGGATGCTAATGATATCAACTTCACCATTCTGTATATTCATGCAATTTCATGCACTTTCCTCATTCATACATAACATCTATTCATGCACCTTTAAAAGAAAATTCAGAGCTACCTCCCTTGTAAATTTCCACCTCCAGCAATTTTACGTACGCCCGGGGATTATTGGCCTGCTATCGAAAGTGGATAAATTACTTTATTACTGTGGAACCCTTTTGCAGTAAACGGGCGTCATTCTGCGAAGGAATGGAATTTCTTATGAGAAATTTTCTTTTTAGACTATGTATTACGTTGCGGAGGTATTATGCAAAGCCGAACAAATAAGTTTTGTGATACTTTTGAAGTAACGACGCTTTGGCGGTGAGCTGAATATTGAGCTGCACTAGTAATTTGATGTGGGTAGACATTTTGCTTTAGGTAAAGTTGATAAAAAGGTGGAATACACTTCAAAATGTAATAAGCACGAATACCAATGGTCACGAAGGAGAGTTGCATCGTTGTCGTAAACCTATACATTTTCATACTGATAGGGTATATATTCTCACGCGTGTCTTCTATTGGTAACAGGCTGACTCAATTTTAGTATGAAAACTGACTTTCAATACTAAATTCTTCAGTCGCATTCGATTGTAAATGGCTATCGATGTGTTCACTTGTTTTTTTATTCTTACTTTGTTTTTAATAAACATTAAAACAAACAAAAAATCCCTCATCCAATTAATGTACCTATTATGAAGACAGTATTTTTAATTCCAGCTTGGTCAACATTGAACATTGTTTTAATTTATTTAGTGAATACATTTAAATAATTAAAATACAAACAAAAACATTTTAAATACTTCACTAAAAACTCAAATAAAATAAATTCTGTCCTCTCCGACAATTTGAAAAGGCAACAGTGCCCTTCTATTTCAAATAAAAGCCAAAAAAAACTTAAACAAGAGAATAATGCTAATTTCTAGAATGGTCTGCACCTCAATTAATTATGAACGAACTAAAAACCCTTTTAACCTCATTTTACAAACGCACAGGCTAAATGGGCGGGGTCATTTATCTCTATAAGTGTTAGGGGCAGCATTAGTAGGAGGACTGGGACGGATTTAGTGTATCAATATGGACACAAACATTGCCACCGCATGTGAAATCTTTCACAGAAGTTTTGATTCACAAAAAATTATTACTTGACTAACCTTAGCAGGCACTACGATTGTCCTGATTGACTGGAAAGTGGATACTTACTTGAGTAGTTTCTTTGGTCTAGAATAAATGGTTATTTCATTTAACAGAAATAATTCCTAAAATGGTATTACAGATAGAATTAACATAAAATAATTTTACAGAGAGTGTCTGGCCGCATCTTACGTTGCGACTCAATGGTAGTGGTAGCGGCAAAAAAAGATTTGACGTTTAATAAGTGGGCTTCAAGCTCATATATTCAATACATTGTTTTTTGTTTAAATTTGACACACAAACTACATTGTTTTTTTTCGCATTTTTTTGTTTTAATTTCTTTTTTATTTTTTTGTTCCTTACCTGCGATGTTAATTAATCTTGTATATTTTTAGTGTGTTAAAAATAATAAATCTTTAATTCCACTTCATTAACATAACCAAGATGGTCACCAAAAAGAATATTAAAAATTAAATTAAAATAATATTTTTTAGAAATTATCCTGTTACATAAGTAGAAGTGATAAATCATTATTAGATTTATTAGTGAGTCTTGAAACAATGTGTCCATAAAATTACATTTCCAATTCAAAAAGCTTCCGTCCAAAACATTTTGGAGGCATCATAATGACCCCAATTATCCACATAAATGAAATCCGACCCTGTGTGGAGTAAGTGAGGGTTAAAGGGGGTTGTCCTTCATTAGGCATGTTAGGTTGATAACAGACGGAAATATCTAGAATGTAGCCTGGATGGAAATGAGCCCAGAAGTTGCATGTCAACAAAGTTATTTAGGCTAATGTTAGCATAGGCAAAGCAAAGTTATATTAATAACATAGGGCTATTTGGGGTGCGCTTACAAATTATATCACGGTCCTTACATGTGAAGCACGTGAAAGCAATAAATGATTATGATTATGATTACATTTAGGTAAATACACAAGTAAATATTCGTACATTATTGTGGCCCCAAAGTGACTAATGCCCAAACACACTCTTTCGTTCTTAACCTCGTGAACCTGATGGAACGGGAGACTTGGGAAGTCGGATGCAGTGGCTATAATCGGCAGCCTCACGGTGATGGCATCAGAGATGTAGATTTTGCCTGAAGGAAAGAGATGCTTTCAATAAAAATGCCGGAGATGGCGTTACAATCATAAAACCTAAGCTGTCATTAAGTCTTCCGTGTTATTCTCGATTCCTTAATAATTCCTTAATAATGAAAAAATCTTTTATTTGTTTTGGAAAACGCCTAAGGCTCTAGACAGACAGACTGCATTCCGACTGCAAAATTGCAGTTCAGATGCAGTTTGAATGCAGTTGACACGACTGCAATTAAACTGCAATCGGACTGCGCGTTTGGTTTGCAGTTCTATTGCAGTCGTGTCAACTGCATTCAAACTGCATTCAAACTGCATCTGAACTGCAATTTTGCAGTCGAAATGCAGTCTGTCTGTCTAGAGCCTTACTTGTAGCACAGTAGTCTCCTACAACAGCCGTCGTTGTTGATTTTTGATTGGGCTATTGCAAGCAAAGGTCGTTATGTAACACTGCGATCATCCCTGGTCTATTGTGTTCGTTCGCCCCATATTTTACGCATACCTCCGAACTATGGTTTCATTCTCGGGTATGCAGGTTTCCTCACGATGTTTTCTTTCACCGCCGAGCTAGTGATACTGATAAATACAACCGTACATAAATTCCGAAGAACTTATTGGTACAGGTCAGGAATCGAACCGCGGGCCGCCTCGTTATTGAGTCGCTAGCTCTCTTCCGTAAGTATGGGCTATCATCGCTCTTACCCTTCGTGGTTGGTGCTATTCGAAGCTGCAAACACACAATAAGAGTGTCTAAACAATCTTGACAGTCGCAAGTAATAGTACATTATGGTACAAGTGTGTAATGTTGGTGATTACCGCTGAGGCGCCATTGCGACCCGAGCCGTTGGCGAGAGTCTTAAGAGAGCCGAGAACGGTAATCATCAATACACACGTGTATCATACGACGTTTTTCAACACACTTGTGAAGAAAATAATAATAAAAAATCATTTTATTTAGTGATACTGACATCTATTTAATTGAATTGAAGAACCAACATAAACAATGTTTAAAATGGATTACTAAAACTATCTTAATAAAATATACAATAAGTAATTAAAATAAAATTAAAACTGACAATCTGAAAACCGTTTTATCAGTCAAAAAGCCCGCCCCGGGTCATACCGGATGCAAAGGTTCCCATGACGCTTCTCGCGTTTCCGCGTTGGATGGCGATGGACAACATTTGCATCAAGTAGTACCCAGAGCGAGCGTCGTTCCCCCTCTCCTGGAGTCGACGACCAAGCTCTTTGACAAAACTCAAAGCTTCAGACCCCCAGCAGCCCGTGGTCTCAAAGGCCAGAGGCACGAAATAATATTGTGGTACCAAGTTGCAGTAAATGTCCCGCTTTTTATTTAGTAAATAAAAAGTTTATTTAGAGAATTTATTTGTACTATTGAATATGATCTTTTTTGTATCGAAACTTTTTTAAGAACAAAGCAACTCAAGAACTCAACCAACTATCTAAACTTCTTGAACTCAACCAATAAGAAAAAACCTATAACTCACTTGTGAATAATAGTAATGAAAAAGTCACAGTTTGATTATAGGTGTCATTATGTGCCTAATTGCGGTGAAATAAAGGCCATATTATGAGCAAGTGTGTTGAAAAGTATAATATCGAATGACACGAACACTTCATCCGTTATCTTCGTAAGCCGACGGATTATCCCACTTACCTCGGAGTTTGATCAATTTTAAATGCTACTGAAGCCCTTTGTAGTCCTATTTACGATTAATTCCTACTTTTAGCGTCTCAGATTACACCTAAGTGGGATCACACACGATGACGCATTGACGGAGCGGCAGACGTCAGACCGTCATTTGTGAAGCAAGGAGCTGTAGGAAAACGCACGTAGAAGGACACACCGTGACGGATTGACGCACCGTGTGGACACACGGCGACACATCAAGCTATACAAAACCAACATAAGCTGGCCGCGCGATGCTATACGTTACTCGACCTACGCGCTTTCAGCTTATGTTGGTTTTCCTTGCTTCACTAATGACGGACTGCCGTTTGCCACTCCCACGTAGACATGTTATAGAGCTTTTTTAATTTTATTGTTATGGGTCTTGTGTCTCGGAAATCTTGGAACAGACCATAATTTGATGCAGTATAAAACTGGAATTTTTTACTTTTGAATTTTCTGCGTCCAGTGAATTTTACATCCAGGGTGTAAACGTAAATGTGTAACATAAAATTTATAGGGAGCTTCAGAGAACCAAACTGAACAACTTTTACTATGGGTTCAACTTCGCGAAGCAAAATCGCGAAAAAATAATTATCCGTTTCGTACATTTTGTTCTAGTAGGCATTGAAATTTTCTATGGAACAGCTGTTTTTTTTTTCTCGATTCCGATGTCGGCTCCATAGTGAAAGTTGTTCAGTTTGATGGTCTGAAGCACCCCGTTTAAGTATGTAACGCATTTAATTTTACACCTGTACTTATTATGTCTTGCAATGACATTTTTTCTTTTGAGTTAGATACTATACCTAAGTAATTATTAATTATCTATCTCTTCTTGTTCACAGGTAAGCTCTTCACCAAGTCCGACCTAGTACCTGATATAGTAAGGTTTCTTTTATCTTTCAGAGGAAAGCTTTTATTTGCCGAAAGCCTGAAAAAGATTGATTTTATTCACTAAACGCTGAAGGTTAGCAAAGGGGATTGATCGACACGTCAGCTGGTAATCGCGGTCGTGTCAACAGTTTTAAACATTTAGTAGGTTCTAATCGCACTAATATATTGATCGATGCCCAGCTAAAATCGCTCGTATTACAAGGCGTTTAAAGTCCTAAAGGGTATCCAACCTCAGTATGTCGATGAAGGCCGATTATCAAACAATTATTTAAGCTGTAATCAATATTTTGGTATACAGGGTGTCCCGTAAACCGACGTCAACCCGGCGGATGCTGATAGGTTAGGTCATGACTAAGCAGAATATCACAATTTAACTTTAGTAAAAGTGTCTTAGTTTTCGAGATATTGAGTTTTAACACGGATACTGCATAGAACATTTGTAGCCGTGGCACTCAAAATAGTGACTAAGGTAAAGAGTTTCACGAATTTCATAAAACTATTCTTATCTCGAAAACTAAGAACCTTTTCTTAAAGAAAAATGTTTATAGATTGATTGATTGACTGACAGATTTTTTATTTTATTTTAGTATATCCTGATTAGGCATGAACTAACCTATCAGCATCCACCGGGTTGACGTCGGTTTACGGGACACCCTGTATATCTTCCATAATACCCACCTACCTTCTTTTTTCGATGTTTTATATTACGAGATCGGAAAAATGATGTTGATTATTAAATGACTATTCTATTTTAAAAACGTAATAGTCCACTTCTATTAGTAAATTCGAAAATTAAATTTAAAGCGGATTACAAATTGAAGACCGTTCGAACCTAAACTAATTTAATTACTGGCCAGTGAGTGGATAAATATTCGGGTAGTTCACCGTAATTCCGTCGTGCATAAATATGCCGGTCCAATGGGCCGGTGTCACAAAGTGTCTGGCCAATAAATTACTGACAGATGAAATGCACCGCCACTACCGGGCCTTTCATAATAAATGCGATTTTTTTAAAAGGCCGTTTAAAATATTATTGATAACATTTTCTGATAACTGGACGGGATAATTGAAAAAACGAAAGTACAATTATAAATATATATTTTTTTTATATATCTTTTTTGAAGTCGCCCAAAAATTACAGTGACAGTCACTTAAAGAGGTGCTTCAGAACATCAAACTGAACAACTTTTACTATGGGACCAACAATGAAATCGCGAAAAAAAAATCCGCTGTGTCATACAAAACTGCAAACATAGGTAACTCGACTGAAATGTATGGGACAGCCGATTTTTTTTTCGCGATTGCTATATTGGTCCCATAGAGAAAGTTGTTCAGTTCAACTTTCACTATGGGGCCAACTTTGAAATCACGAAAAGAAATCAACTGTTTCATACATTTTGGTAAATATTTTCTATGGAACAACTGATTTACAGTTCAGAGTTGTCAATGTGCAAGCCTATACCGAGATTGTTGTGAACTAATTTTAAACGTAAAATAAGTGTTCATTGAAAATAAATATTTTTGTATTTTTAATTTTTTTTCCTGATCTATGTTACTCCCATAGTGATAGTTGTTCAGTTGGATGGTCTTGAGCACCCCTTTAAGTAGGTGTGTAATGCATTTAAGTTAACACCCTGTATAGTATTGCTCGGTAAAAAAAATAAGATACTATATTACTGGAAAGACCTAAATAATTTTTAAAGAACAACCTGTAACTTCAGATGATCGATTTAGATATTTTGTATTAATTCGTTTACATGAATGAGAATGGGACAAGGGTATGTAACCATACAGCCAGGTCAGACGTTAAACTTAATATTTTAAGTCGAGCGTAAAATTTAAATAAAAGGCAAAGGTCGTCTCAGGTTGAGCCCAGTTTATTGCTTATTTAAAATACTAAAACCTGCAATGTAAAATATCGCATTAACATAAATAGGTCTTTGTAAATCACAATTTATGTTTAAATGGATCCTTTAAGTATGATGCAAGTCTAGATCTTTGTTAACTGTGATAGTTATCGAAATTATGAGCTGAATAAAAAATAACGAGCTACTAACTTTAGGCTTTAGAGTTTTACTTATAGTTTATATCATGTCGTGAATTCTGCTAAATGGGAGTCGTAAGAAAATTAAAGAGAAGGGAATAAATACTATAGATAACTGTTAATAAATAAACAACAAACAGCATTACAGGATGTAACAAAACACCCTAGTAATTTTAGTCGAGTCGGTACTGCAGTTTTGTATGGAACTGCTGTTTTTTTCGCGATTTCGGCTTCGTTCGTTCGTTTCGGTTTCGTTGGCTTCATAGTGAAAGTTTTTCAGTTTGATGGGCTGATATAAGTATTAAGGGTGTTTTGTTACACCCTGTATGTGTAGGTACAGGGTGTAAACTACTACATATATGCTGATGGTATTTAAGAGGATGATCAAACCATCGAACTGAACAACTTTCTCTATGCGACCAATATCAAAATCACGAAAAAAATCAGCTATAATTATTATCTATATTGAGGTGAAAAAATTGTCAGCTGCTCCATACAAAACTGCAATCAGACTCAACCCAAAGGTATTTGTATTTTACATTATACGAGTAGGTAAGGTAGATATCTAGCGATATGGTAGTTATGTGCAACATTTTATTTTATTTTAACGTTTACCTCAATTTTATCGATAGGTATTAGATAACAGTGGAACTGTCTGACCTCTTAATTGTTATTATTGTTCAAGTTGCTCTTAGTTTATTGATTTGATGACTGACGATGAAACAAAAGAAACGTGTAATTACGTTCCGTTCACGATAGAGGCGCTCAGCTCATTCAAGATCACTAACGTAATTAACGTCTACATTGAGTTATTTACGCGCCCGCATAAATGTTGCCGGAAACGGAATGCTCCGATTGCCTCTTCTATTTTTGAATTTACTAAATAGAGGAAAACTATTTTTTTTATTAATTGCCAGCAATAAAATAGACTGGCAAAAGCGCAATTTATTTACAAACTAGCTAACACGCGACCGTTGCCTCTGTTTTTTTTTCTTTATTAAGGGTTTTTAATCACAGACATTTCCGTGACTGCATCACTTACCCGTGGCGGTCGATGCACGAAAACTTACCTAGCTCACTTCATTTTATTATAGTTTTTCAATTTTAACTGTTATTTATATCCATTTGATCAATTTTATTCCTCATTTCATAAAAATACAGCTATTTGTCTTTGTATTAAAAACGTGTACCGAGTTTGTTTGACAAGGCACGCAAGATGTTCATTTTCACGAGAACAAAAAAAATAAGAAAAGGTCATTTGGTCCTTACTCTATCCGTCCCAAATTATTAGGCCGAGTGATGGATGGAACACTGGCCATCTCATTTTCGCTGTATATTTTCGCCATTTGCCCAAAAAAAAAGCAAGACCGACATGACGTTTTCCCGCGCGCGCCCATCGATCAGCTGTTACTAGGGTTGGAACCACGAACACGAAACGTAACAGAAAAGAAAACAGTAATATAGATGTCTATTCGCTATTATTTTTACGAACGAATAACTTAAGGAAATGTGTGGAACAATTTTATTTTGCATGCTCGTATGTATAGAGTCAATTTGCAAGTTTTTCGATGGTTACTGATCCATATCCCTTTATGAACTCCGCTGTCAAAACTCTATTCCTGTATAGGAAAAAATGTTCAGGGTAAAAACTTAAATGGGTTACATACTTCGGGGGAGCAAACTGAACTGTTTTTTTTTATTGTTTTTTCTATGGGACTTTTGTCCCATAGTTAACAACAGTTTGATCAACAACTACTACTTTTTGATCAAATTTATGGTTTGAATTGAAGCACTCCCCTAAGTACGTATGTAAAGTTTTAATTTTACACCCTGTATAGAATAATTTTCGCAAACGAATTAAAAGTCCTATGGCAACCCTGATTCGGTTACCTTTGCGGGCCGACCGAAGAGTCCCATACATTGTCCGTAGTGACATTTATAACAAGCTCTCAAAAAACCTCTAGAGATACATCTCACACGGACACTGCGGAATTGATGGAAAGGAGGCTGCTGACGAGCTGGCACGAAGAGAGGCGGAAGAGGACGCCATAGGCCCCGAACCTTATTGCGGCATCTCTCGCAACACCTCTAGACGTGTGCTAAAGGAATGGGCTGTGAACCAAAGCCGTAAGCTCTGGTCGGATACACCAGGACTGAAGCATGCAAAAGAACTTGTGACCGGCTTCTCAAACAGACATACCTCGGATGCCATCAATTCAAACCGCAGCGACTTAAGGCTCTTGGTGCGAGCCTTAACAGGACACTGCAAGTTAAACAAACATCTACTTAGAATGGGGCTCGTAGATTCACCCACTTGCAGATTCTGCTGTGATACAGAGGAAACGCCCATACACCTCCTTTGCAAATGCGAAGTGCTCATTCACAGCAGGAGACGCCATCTAGGTCGATACGTAGTAACACCTACTGACATTAGGGACCTCCCCTCCAAAAGCATAACACGGTTCATGAAGTCCCTGGGCGTAGGAAATGACCTTTAGGTCTAGGGTGACAGCTACAATATACCTATTCAGGTCGCAGTAGCTATTGGTTCATTGACCAAGCCCTTACAACCAAATAATAATAAAATAAATACCTAGGACACCCCTAGCCCAGCGACGTATACAGTAAAAGCGGCACATTTTCTAACTACTCCTTAATGTACTTATTCCGCGTGATCGATCACCGCCCCGGTGACATCCGAATCCATTAAACCCTGTCTAATTGATCGCCCGACGAATTGAAAATGGTAAAAAGTGGCACTTCGCGACATTTAAGGAGACGAGATGCTGGCACAGGCTTTTCCGCACTTGAACTGAAAGGCAATAAAAAAAAATTGGAAGAGCTTCCTTCGCTATGCTCTGTAAAAACTATTATACAGTGGGAAGAAAGTCAACTAAAATACTGTTTGCTAATTACTAAAACACGAGGTATTCCCATGTCAGCAAACCTAATAATACATGGTGTAAGTGGCTGCCTAGCAAATACTGAAACAGCGAACTAAGACCATCAAACTGAACAACTTTCACCATGGAGCCTACCTCAGAAAACGCCAAAAAAAAATCAGCTGTCCCATACAAAACTGCTATACCTACCCGACTAAAATGTATGGGACAGCTGATTTTTCAGTTTTTATGGTTTGAGTCCACCGTTTCAGTATTGGCTAGGCCGTCACTTACAGCCTGTATAACCGTTACAATCTGTAGTTATTGCACTAAAAAATTAATAATTGTGATGCATGATTAATTGAAGTGAAATTTTGATAGATTTATCATAAAATAGTAGATATCCACGGACATTGCAAACCGATTTTTTTATTTCTGCACTTAAAAATTTCTCAGTGTAATTCCTAAAGAAAGATGTGTATATGGATGACATGTCTTAAAACAGGTACCTACCTACTGTTTAGTTGTTAGATTAGATAAACAAACATACCTAACTGTTGAAAAAAGAATGTGACAAACTTTGAAGTGGAATACAGATTAAAACATAGCAATATACCTCCGCGCCGCTCAATGAGAATTGGACCTCATCCACTTAGTATCTTTATCAAATTAGTTCAGTTTGTGCTCTCCCGGGAAAACTTGAATTTAAGACCCCGTATAATGCAATTCTAATATAATCTTCAATGAACATAAAACAACATCTATCCCACAGGAATATGAGCAAAATTTGCTTCAGTAATAATATTATTCGCATAATGCTTCTAAAAGTGCATTGGCAAGTGCAGCTGGGCATTATACAGTTCTGCATACGAAGTCCTGCAAATCAAGCTATTTTCGTACTTATTCTGTAGTCATGAGAGGTAAACTTCAGGGATTTTACATAGGTTGAAGTATAATCGGATTGCACGCGTCCAGACCGCGGCGTGTGGCGTACGGCATATCTCGGTTTGCGGTGATCCCTCTGGTCAGGATATCTTCAATAATAATGTTAGAGCAATGTGTGATACGGTGAGATAAGGTTATTGTGGGATTATTGGAAAGTAACGAGGCGTAAATGTTTTATAGGTACCTAACTGGGAATGAATGCTCCTTATGAGCCGTAAGAGATTGTGTATCAACAAATATAGATACTTACTGGAAGATATAATTAATATTGAGATATAATTATAAGTTCTATGTTAAAATATAACTAAGCTCTTTATCACGAGTTTCCTACAAATGCCGCTTCCCTGCTATAGATATAGAGTAGCCTTTAATGGTGCAGCTAAGGTAAACAGAACAGGATCGTGGCTGATTCTGCAGTCCATAGGAATAAACCACTTGGAACTCTGCAACTTCAAGGGTAAGTCCGTGTCCCTAAAAATGATGACCGTCAAATACTATGTTCTTTTTTTTTTACTGAAAAAATCTATCGCGTGCAGGAGTTGCAATATTAGTTGGATTACTTGTGTGCAGGTTTTTCTCCCCAAAACCAACATTATGCGGTTTCTTATCCCAATTCTTATTGCGACTGGTACCACCAAACCGTTCCAATCTACTACTACACTTTTAAAAGCCAAAAATCAATCTCCTTCCTTAACGGTACGTTAGAGAATCCTTATGGAATTTGCCCTCCCATCCCGGTCGGCTCCGAACCACCATCCAACCCCATGTCTTACCTTCGCCCTGCCCCTGCCGGGCTGCCGCAACACAATGGCGCGTGATTGCGGCGTGCACCTGCATAAATCACGCTCGTTATGTCACAGTGTGAACTATAGGCGATAGCGGAACTGAAAAGAAGATCTAACTAATTATGAGGTGCACATGACCGATTTCGACCTGGACACTTTTTCAACTCAGTCAGTTGTAGTTAGATACTGTAAACTCGGGAAACGAAAGTGAGTTTCGTCAAGATAGCTATGCGCGCAGATCGCAGATCTTCACATTTTGACTATGGTACGTAGGTACATAGTTCTGACCCCAAACTGAGGCTACACATCAACAATCTAATAGTTGCAGTTGTTTTCTTAATAGACCAAATCTATTTTGATGGAGTTTGAGAAAGATTCTTCAGGATACATTTTATTTTCAGCAAATAAATAATATATATTTTTCAAACGAAGTCATGTTTTGAAAGTACGACTTATAATATGAAATTTTATTTCATACCAGAAATCGTAATCGTACCTAGGTAATCGTATTTTCATTTCATTTTCTCCTTCTTTAAAATAATCTTGAACAGTCACCGCTTGGACTATCACTCGACTTAACTTTTTTGTTTTCAAACTTGTGACTTGAACCATACGATTCGTTCACCTCAGAAAATGCCTCTAAGAAATCTTAGATAATGCGTTACGAAGTTCGTAGTCCGTTCCGGTCATTTGTTTTGTCAGCTCCTTTATCGATAGGGGCTTGTGACGCGATTTGGTTTGTTTGGTTTGCGTTTAAAAGTTCGATTGACACTGGGACTACTCAGGTTGGATTGGAAAGAAGTTTGAAACACCTCTGAGATAATTTCGATCCTGATCGTCCTTTAGCATTGAACAGAGGTAATCAGGAAATGTTGTTAATAATTATAAAAGTAATACTTCCAAAAATCGGTGAAGTACCTAAGTAAGTTCCTTCTTATAGCCTGTTGGATCAATATAGATAAGAGAGGGCGTGACATTTTTAAACAATTCATACTTGTTATTCGGGACCAAATACCGACGACTAGCTACTTACCTATCTTTCTTTTGCATCCAGGATACAACTTTTAAGGTCTTACAGTCCAATAGCCGAAGCAATAATATGTCACGAGCACTCTACTTCTATAAAAATAGCATATCAACGAAAGCCACCCTGACAAGCATACCTAGGTTGTTTACCAATATCTGTCACATTTGGCTCAAAGCCAATTTTACCTGAACAGAAAGAGCGTTGTTACAAAGCTTCTTGGTACCTAATAACAAAATAGGTTTGTCAAATTATATTAGTCAACGAACCGTTCCGTAACAAACATTTTATGTTTCATTTGAAATAGTTTTATTACGTCCTCCAACATGAACAGAAATGATTTCGTATTTCAATTACAGGCTCATAAAATACGGAAACAGCCTTTATGATTTGCCCGGGGCAACAAACCGTAGGTATTTACGATGACTAGGAGTTCGATATTACATCGACAATCGACTTTTATCTTAGCCTCAAACAAATTAAAAAGAAAACGTCCCAATAAAGCTCGAATAAAAGTTTATCTAGGCGCATTAAGCTTTCTTGTCGCCCTATCTCATATCGAGTTGATCGATAAACAGCCGCTGCCACCTATTATAATTAAAGTCGATAAAATCGACATGTAGCGTCGATATGGCTAGTGCTGTGCCGTGTTATCGATAACAGAGATACGCTGGGTGGCCGGACCACCCGGCGGAGTTGAGCAAGCGCATCGCATCGTATCGTTACCTAAATTAAATGGGCATTAGCATGTTTTGGAACAATGGCCCTTGACATGACTCGGATGTTCTTCTGGTTAGAGAAGATTGTCATAAAATAAAAGTGGCCCTGGAATCTCAACAGCGAATGTTCTCTTGGGATTAAGTGCTATAAAAAGAATAATAAAAACCATTATGTTAATAATTTATGCGTTGAAAAACGCGTCTATGATGACTAGATACGAATGCTGTACACATGCTGTACAATAACTATATTGTACACAGTATGGTCACGACGAATTCGAATTCACGAATTCTCTGAGGAGGTTCAGAGATATTCAAAATTTACCATAGCCAAAAAAATCACATTTCTCTGGCATTGAGCCCATTGCCACTTTGAATTTTAGACACAACACGACTCAAAACTAAATCATCTGAAAGTTTACTCACGATATTTTCTTTAACCGAAAAGTTATTGGTGTTAATAATGCTATATGAAAAGTAACCTAAAATGTATAAACATAATTAAGCAAACATTCCCTAAAACCACTCAACATTAACAAAGGAATTCCACCTTCAATTTAGAATCGATCCATAGTATCGAAGAATACCGGTAGCAATACCTTAAGGAGTGTCTTAATTGCGGGTAATTGTGAGAAAAGCCCTCCCATTAGTGCCCTCCTCGCAAAGAGTAAACGAATTAACAGACACGTACCTTGCCAAGAGGCGTAAATTCGTTTTAAAACACCGCTCGGTTCAGGTGCTGGCCTGCTTTTAAGTAAGAATAGATTAAAATGTTAAAGCAAAAGTTGACTTCTTTATTCTTTGGCGAGAGCTTGTTGCTTTTTGCATGTGATGCTTCTAAAATGGAAGAGATTTTTTGGGGGTAGCTCGCGTGAAACTAATTTGCTGGACATATTCAATTTTTATGGTTTTGGTTTTAGATAGATCTAATGACCATGGACGACTTTAAGTGATCGGATTTTTGTGGGAAAATGTTAATCTTCAATTCTAGTTTGTCCACATTTTAAACAATTAGGAATGCTCGGAACTATGCATCTTGAAATCGACTGGAGTTTACGTTTGTCTTATTGTTGGTCCGACGTAAGCATTTGGAGAATGAGAACCTTTATGGTTATCTAAAGTTTGAAAATTAATAAAGAATCTAAAATACAGCTCTTTATCAGCATCTTTAGTGGCCAAACCTCATTTTCCCCAGAGATACACCGCAGCAGCCAGTATCTAAAAGAGTTGTTCCATTTTACGTCGGGCAATAATAATAAAAATTATTCTTCGTTAAAAAAAGTAATCCGCAGATAACGTCCAACAATTCCAATTCAAATTGGAACGTTATTTTCTGCAATTTGAATTCGAATTTCGAACTGACTGCGTTTGGTTTCCGCACGGCGACACACTTTTACTAATATTGTTGCTAATTGAAACACTCATTAGTGGTGAAGACAAGGCGGCATCTAAATAAAGATAGTTTTCCCAATGGCATTTATCACTTTAGATCAAGGTTGAAGATAGTACGAAAACTTAGCAAACTGACAGACATGTTGGAGTCGTGTGAATTGCGTTTAGTTTCCGCTCTCGCAAGTTCAATACCACCATTACCAGGTGCGGACAAGGGTAGCCATTAAGACGGTTGAGTTTAATCTGTATCCACGTTTCTATATATCGTTTAACCGTAAGTGCACTCGGTCTAAAGCGCACATTTGCAATAATTGAACGCACTCGACTATTAGTCCCTAATACACTAGAGCGACCGGTATTCCAAACGCAATTTTGCAAATTATCGAGTCGCTGTTTCACTGTGATTTCCCTCTGAATTATTGCAGGCATTAATTATTTCCGTTTCTTCTTTCTGTTCCTTCATCAATTATTTTTGTTTTGTATTTTCCGATGATCCCGCTTTGCCAATGTCAATCACTTTCGCTTTGCCTAGAAATTGAACAAAATTCTGAAGCCTATCAAGGTTCGAAGAGCTGGCGCAAAATGTCAAACGTAGAGTACCTGCAAAATACAAGCCTCGAAGTCGAAGCCCTCATAAAATACAACTGGAAATGTCATTCCACTTTAATAAAATATATTATACTTATCACTCAGCGAGGAAATGCGGCCAGCGTTCTGGGTACCCTCCCACTAGGACCGAACCTGTACCACATCCTAGGCTAGTTTAGTTTTAAGTCTCTTTATTTATAATCTTATCTAATGTTACTATTTTATGGATCTTTCGAATAAACAATGTTTGAACTTCTCACTAAATAAAGTAATTACCTAAATGTAACAGCGTTGCGTAGCTTATTCTAACGACTATATTCTCCGAAGGCGTAGTCAGAGTTATTATAAATATACTAATAGCATAAATATAGTGCCTAATTGATAGTATATCCTGTGCGATAAGACTAATTTATAAGGAACTGAAAATCTCTTAGTAAAATATAAAAACAAGGATACGAAATTAAATGCCAAAATCAAAAGTTTCAAACCTTTTTTTTCACTTAAGTAAAAGTTAGTTAAAACTTTTACTTAAATGAAAGAAATCGGAACATTCCTGCCATTCAAGGGTCGTTAGCACCAACAAAAATCTATTTCCTTGCGAAAAATTATAAATAATCTGCAATTGATTAAGTGAAATTCAATTATCAAGCCACTTCCCGATTCTTGACATCGCTCGCAACTTCCAAAAGTGAATTAAACGAGTGAAAACGTGAAAGTTTGCCTTGGTTTTGATGAATTGCCGGTAATGTGAGTTACCGAACGCCACGAAACTCACTTCTAGTCGTTAAAACTTATGTAGAGTGCCGAAATTTTATTATAATGTGTTGCTACTTTATTGCGATGATGGCTGTTCCTGACGTTTGGTGTTGGCACCTTTGAATAATTTAGTAAATAATTTTCATAATCGAGGGCTCTAATAAATCTGGAGTAGCTCACTAAATAAATTTTCTTTACAATATAATGTCAAAAGGAAAGACGCTTTTAATGTTCGAGTTAGGCCAACTACGCCATATTGATTTGCTTTGTGACTTTTAACTTTAGGAACCGTCGGGTTATATTTAGGTCAGTGCTTAACATAAAATTAGGTCTGAATGCGCTAACTTTTCTATAGTTATTGTATAGTATCAATTATTTAATTCTACTTATCGTGTGGGCAGCAACCTCTGGTGTCATAGTTTTTTCAGATTACGGCTTCTGACTCTGACGTGGTTATTATTTAATTAAATAGGTTATATGTTTGTATTATACTGTATTTAACTGTATACATAACCTTAGCTTAAGAATTTATAATTGTAATAGTTATTAAGTCGTATTACGTTAAATCGTAGAGTATCTGGCCGCATCTTTTCTACAGCGACAACACGTTCCGACATGGTTCCGTCCGACGCTGTGGTAGCTTCAAAAAAAGATATGACGTTTAAAAAGTGGGCTTCAAACTAACTGTCTAAAGTCTTCTTTAATATAACTAGATGAAGATTTCAATCTGTTTCAATCATTCAACATTGAATGATTTTGACTTTTACTTAGAAACAGATGGAAATGATCACCTAGTTATATTAAAGTAGACTGTAGAGTATTATATAAGAATGCAATATACACTGACGATTCCTTTATCTTAGTGGATAACTACTAGCATTGCCTCACCTAACAAATACTTGCCTTCTGAAGATGTTGTTATGGTAACGTCAACATGAAGAATATTTAGGGTAAATAAGCTAAGTATATATTCTACAAAATAAATGAATTCTTTACCTGTGGGCCAAGCACACTGTCCATCATGACGATAAAGTTAAAAATGCGTGGCTCTGTCTTTGCTATGGCATACTCCAGAGAGAGACGGAGAGAGAAACGCAGAGCAAATAAACTGGCCCAGCAATTTCACTTAGTCTAGCTTCCAGTTAACATTTTTAACATCTTAATCAAATTCCGAAAGCAATCAACTCAAAATCATCTTCAATCTGCATCTAAAGCAACATCAATTATTCCATCTGTTAACTAAAATTTAAATAGCAAATTAAAACAGCTAATACAATTTAGCCTCCAGTTACAGCCTCTAATTTAGTCGCCGGATAAACATATGCATCTGAGAATTAGCATTTTATCTCTTAGGCAATATAATATTCATGTATACGGTGCAAGCGCATACCCAGAGATGCATTGAATTAATTATAACAGCAGCGAACTACGGCTTTTGTATCTTTTGTTTAATGGTATGTGAAATGTTGTGCTAAGGGATATGATATTTTCGTAATAGGAATGTTTGCGTTTAATTATTAAGGATTAACGTGGATTATTTTTTATGCAAATGTTTGGAGAGATCTTTTGGGATTATTCTGATGTTAGTTTAGCGTGCGGGATTAAGTTGAATATTATTATTATCTAACGTAACTGTTTTAACATTTGCAAAATGTTTTAATTGTACAATTATTTTACTAAAACACAGATCTGGAACAGTAGGGGAAGTAGTTCAAACTTCAGTGACGTCTTTTGAGCGTTTTAGCTTGTTATATGTAGGGACGAAAATGTATGGATTTTGACATATGGGAGATCGAACATTATACTAACTCAAAATCGTCTCTGAATCATGCCTGGATTTGGAGCTCGGAGATTCAAACCCAACCCTTGGGTTTGCAAGCTGATTCACTACTAATCAAATGAAATCGCTAGGCTTTACCGAACAGTAGGAAAATGTAACGGTTATAAACTCAAAATGTCAAAATTCTGCACCAATTTCAATGAAACTTAGCATCTTTGGTATATGGGTATTCCGTGCCCCAGATTGACACAAAATCATATTGTTCGCCGGTATAACCCGTCTCGTAGCGGCCCATCTGCGTCCCAGCCATCGCTACAAGGTCCCAGAAACTCAGCCAATCGGCATCCAATATTGATTGTAACCAAACCTAACTCAATCAAAAACCGCGAGCTATCCAAAATTTATCGTGCAAACACCGCAACAATACCAGCTTTGTCTTTGCGGTGCTGCCATTAATAACATTAACAATGCGGTCCGAACGGGTAATTGAACCGCGGACCGGGTTATCTTCCAACTAATGAAATTGCCCGTACTCTCATTTATCACGTTTTGACTGGATTAGATGTAAACTTTAAAATTTATATGAGCTAAATTAGGTCCTGATGTTATCAATTGCCGGTTCATATCGACCGATCGGATATTACAGGAGAATTCGCACAGTATCTGTGGTATTTGGATCTGCGTCCATGGTAGATTTGCCGTGTAGCGTTCAGCTTAGAATGGTACCCAGACATGTTTCTTAAGAGACTACTAATCGAAGGCACCGTCATCACAACGTGGCTGTTGTTTAGGGTCACTGCATCCGACATCGCTTCTTTCCTGTTCCATTAGATTCTGGAGGATATAGTGAGTGTATCGATTTGGCGTTAACACTCATGGACTTTAAAATACTCTGCTCATTTTCTTTAATAGTAAGAACAATAAGTTAAAGGTTTGCACCCCAGGAATAGACAAAGACTGTGCCGGAGATTGTCATCTATGCTATGATACAGAAAATGAAGTATAATATCGTATGAATACTAAAATGATACTGTCTGGGGAAGCGTCGAAACTCGGAGGAAAGGAATCACAAGTTGTCGAGGAGCCTTTTTAAATTATAGCGTCTTCATGGAGACAATTTAGGAAATGTATTGTAGCGAGTGCGTACCCCAATCCTGGGGATTACGTTCCGGGTAGGGAATTTGGGAGAAATGTTCAAAATAACGCCTTCTTATTTCGTCATATGCACGGAATTGCGCTCGGCACTTACTTTTTGTGAGCCGCTGAAAATGTGCGGAGATGTCATTGTGTGCGGGACGTAATTAAATTGCTATTACGTCATGAATATTTCGGTTTGGGAGGAAATGTTTCAAATTGGGACAAATATTAAGTATTCTTTGTTCCCAATAACTCAATATAGGATAGGAGAAATCATAGTCATCATCATCATATTTGCCGATAGACGTCCACTGCTAGACAACGACCGCGACCGGTCCTGCGCGTCGGCCCTCATCAAATTGGATCCCACCGCCTATACCAAGTCTCTATAGGAGGAAAACCTGCACAACAAAATATCATAATTATTATTAGGTATTATGAAATCTAACAAGTCGCCTATTTGTATGATTGCATACAAAATAAAACTTTACCTACGTACGCAAACAAACTCGCGATTAATAGTAGGTAGGTACCTCGTAGTTAGTCAATAAGCATGGCCTTTAAAGGTTTCGCTAAATGTAAATACAAGACTTTGAAAGTACTATACCTAAGCAATTCTAATCTCAACTAATTATCAGCAAATGGAAATCTTAACAAGATAGCTGGTTCGTTAGAAACAAAGTTTCTTAGCACAATACACAGTGGGTCACTTCTCTAAGTAACTAACAAATTTACTTATTCGTCCCACACAATCCTTTTTTCTATTACCGTAAAGGTCATTTTCCATTCCATTAAGATGGGGTTTTTGTGAACTGAGAATGTAACGGGCCACCACCTCTGATTTCCCAGAGGTCGCTGTGAGTGTTTTTAAAACTGCCTCGACGTTAAAAACGTGGAAATATTACGGTTCAGAGTTTTAAGAAGATCTCGGTTTGTTTCTTTATTTTACTTTGCACTTTTTAAGGTTCCGTAATAAAAAGTTAAATAATTAGGGACTCATATTATTTATCAGCATGTGTATTACCAATGTATGTTGATTACAATGATCGACTTGAAATTTTATGTAGAACCACGATGTGTGCTTAAAACTAATCTGTACAATTTTTCTAATTATTTCTCAGAACAAGAGGACGACATTTTAAAACTAATAATTTTTTTTTATTCTGACCACTAAAATGCAAGAATATAATATTATATTATCTTTTCTGAAAAAGTAATTTATGAAGCTTGTTGCAGCAGATATACGGAATGTATGTATTGACGAAATGAGTTGTGAATGTGAGTATAATATTTTCTTTGACGAAGCCTGTTGTGGATGTGGGTAGATAATGTATTTCCTTTATGGAATAAACGATCCTAGTCTTACCTGACACTAATGTTAGATTCGAGAAAGAAAAACAGCTGACTTGAAGTAAAGAACCCTCAGGGCGTGACTTCCACTTGCACTTAACAGGTTTTTTATTGCACTGCCACTGCTACTATCCAAGATCCGTCAGGTTGCATACTTTGTTCGGTTTATCTTCTCAGTTCGGTCAGTATCTTCTTTGTATTCATAAACCTGTGAAAAAACTACAATTGTTTCATTACTTTAAGTAATTTATAAGCATAAAGATTCCTAAATGCTAATAAAATAATTAGCATAATATTGTCCTTATTAATATAATCGAAAATATATATTATTCGGCAGTCTGAAAAAACTCTGACACCAGGGCTAGCTAGTTGCTGCCTACACGATAAGAAGAAGAATTAATATAATGTCGAAAAAAAATCAGCTGTCCCATACAAAAGTTATGTTGGCAGCTGTTTTTTTTTTCGCTATTTCGATATTGTTCCCATAGAGAAATTTGTTCAGTTTGCTGGTCTGATCATCCCCTTAAAATAGTTTCAGCTAATTTTGATAGACCTTATATCTTAAGGGTTTTTTAGGAGTATCATCAGACCATCAAACTGAACAACTTTTTCTATGGGACAAACCTCGAAATAGCGAAGTTAAAATCTGCTGTTTCATATAAAATTGCGATCTTACTCAACCCAAATGGGACGGCAGATTTTTTCGCTATTCCGACGTTTTTCCCATATATAAAGTTGTTAAAGATGTTCTGATCCTCCTCTCATAAAAAACCGTCAGTAAATCTGAAAATATATTGCATGAACTGATCTGATAGTCATGAGCATATGCCATATTTTACTACTGCTGCTGCTGGAAACTGCTGGAACTGCTGGAAAGTTTGGGTTTGTAACAGGAGCCCGACGCCCCGATGTAAGTAAACACAAAATACACGCCTCGCAATTATTTCCATACGATGTATTTCTTCTGAAAAACCAGCGGTGTTAATATTTACTATGATGGAATCTGAGGATGGAATACAGATTTTTATTTATGACGACAGTTTTCCTTAAGCTTGGTTTTACTTAGACAACATTATGACCACTATAACTTGCCCTATTGTTTTATTTATGTGAACCAGTGACAATAATAAATAAAACACAATAAATTGGTAGGTTAGGTATACTGAAATAGAAATGCTTTGAAAATATGTTATGTTCAGTAAACTAAACTTTAAAGCACTATTGAAATCAGTTGAGCTCGAATGCAGTAAAGGCAATTTGTGCGTGAAATGGAGCGCAAAATACTCAAACGCGTGAAACAACACTATTGACCAACATTGTATGTTGATTTCATACGTAATTGATTATTTTGTGGTTGATTTTAGTTCATATTTGTTAAATAGAAAACAAATTGCGCCATACACCACAAATCTGCTCTGGGCCCGCTTAGGACGGAGTGACCAGCTCTCTTTCACTTTTATTCTCAAGAGGAGTCTCACGACCGAGAGTGAAAGGGAGAGCGTGCCATACTCCACCTGACTAAAGGCCTCCGCCTTTTCTCTGCAATCAGACGTACATAGGCTGATGATGATGAAACAACGAAAATAATAAACTAATATAAGCAGACATATGAATTTCAAAACAGAGTCAAAATATTTTTATGTATGCATAACAAGCTACCTGGTAACCAGCATGTTTGAATAAGTACATTCATACATACGTAAGCTCAGGCCATTGTTCTACAGGTGTAGACAGAGACTAATGCTCATCACACCATATGATTTTGAAACACTTAATATGGTGACACATTTTTAAGAGGATGATCAGACCGTCAAACTGAACAACTTTCTCTATAGGACCAATATCAAAATCGCGAAAAAAAAAACAGACGTTCCATACAAAACTGCAAACGTACTCGAGCCAAATGTAATATGGGACATTTGATATTTTTTTCGCGAATTCCATGTTGGTGCCATTGAGAAAGTTGTTCAGTTTGATGGTCAGGTCATCCCCTTTAAAAAGTGCCAGCATATTATGAAGGACCCTGTATCTTTTCATACACTTCCGCCAGTTCAGAGATATTGAATGAGTTATGTCCCCGAATCCCTGATTTCTTAAATCAAATCAAGAATCAGAGCAACTTATCAAACCCCTACGTGCGAGCCACTCCATCTCACTACCATTCCCTGACTTTCGACCAAAAGGTCCTTTATTAATGCTCAAGAGTCGGCCATTACCACAGTCTGCTACTGGTCTCGGCTGGGGATAAAAGGTAATTTATCACAATTATAGGGATTTAGAGCCCTAAGGACTATGGAACCCAGTCGAAATACGAGTGAACGTTATTCATATGGAGAGGTGTTAGTTGTGGAGGTGTCAAATGTTTGTTGGAAAACCGTGAAGATTTCAGTTAGGGTTCTTATTCGTTAAAATCATTTATTTATTTAGCACATTATCTTATCATATCCGTGATATTTGTGGTCAGAGTTATTATTAATATGCTCTGGTGGCTGACGTACCCCATATATTTTTCAAGTATAACCTAAAGAAAACATGACATGATTCTCTTTCATGAAAAACCATCTTTTGTAGCCATAAAACTTATACCCTTTCAAGGTTTATGGGATAACAAATAACAGTGTCTCACCTCTATGATGCTCACGATGTTCAATGGTAAAACGCGAGCTATTTTTGTTTTATTTTCAAACCAAAAACTGAGATGGTTTGCTTATTTTTAACAAGACTCGGGTTGGGCCTCCCCTGCACTTCGCAATCACTTAAGGGTCGCGAACCTCCCCTTAAAAAGGGATTGTTCCAAATAAACATGTATGTAATATAAAATATGCAGTTTTACAACTTTTTCTTTCGTCCTTTTTCCCTTGGTGTTAGAACCTTGGGGTTATCTCTTCAATTTGATTACATTCACTTTTGAAAGGTGAATCAAATTCGATATCGTATTGTTTCAACGAAATGTTTAGGTAGGTAATTCTGTTGTTTTTCTTGATATCTTGTTTATCATTGAATATTGCATGACAAGGCAATCAATTTGATATCATAAAAAGAGTTTCCCTTGAAAACTTTTTTATTTTCTTACTTTCGTCTCACATTCAGTTCAAAAGGTGTCATCGCTTTTCGACATTATTGCAATCGGCGGTTGGAAGTACTGGTCTGTACTGGCCTGCAACTTTGTGATCCTGGTTTACTGGAGTAATTGTGGTGGGAATGAGCCATGAGCTTGGCTATGAGTAGCATATTGGTTTAAAATAATCCGACTTAAATTCCTTCATATAAAAACTCTTTTTGGGCTCATTTAAGACTTTATACGAGTTATATTATATGTCATATGTATACACGTAACTGGAAGCTTGCTATCTTTGACATATCCCGGTTCCATTTTACGCTCATCGTTCTTGCCTCTTCACGCACTAAGATGACCCATGCCCTTTTGAGACTTTCAAGAGTCACCGGACTTTTTGAAGGGCCCTCAAAAAACTAGCGTAAAGAAAGTACCAAACCGTACTCTCTTAGTTTCGTAACTTTGCAGACAATCAACGTAGTTTATGGGAGGGTAGGGTGGTAAATAAAAATTAAAAAGTTTGAGCGTAAAAGCTTTTGCTCGGTTTATTTTCGTAACCATATCTTTTGTGAACCCTTAGGTATTGAAGAATAGCTATTTTCGCTCGGTTTCACTTGACCTCTTGTCCATTCATAAATTCTTCCAGCTGATTTCGCTCGGTCCTGTTTAAGATGTTAGTAATTAAAAATCGAGCAAGGTTCAATCTGATCATCTGGTGTAGATACACCGTTAAACTTTATGTATCTGCGTGTTCAAACATAGTGAGAGCACATAATTGCAATGCCAGAAACAAGTTAATCTTCACCTTTCAACACTCTAAATCCTCACTTCCAACCTAATCATTGAAAAAGTAACTTTTTAAATCCAGCAAAATACGAAGGTGCAACTTAATACCCTTCTAGCTAGAAAGACTTAAGATATCAGCCAACTAAATCGGCCTTAAGCGGTACTGACCACGAGGGTTAATGCTGGTCCAAGTCTGGCCCACACTTTGATACTGTCACTGATTCCAGCGGATTTATTTTTAACACCCTTTACTTGGTACGGGCGGCAACTGTAGTAACATCTGAAGATAAAGATAAATGAGTTTGAGAGAGGAAACTTTGTGGTGGGTTGTAGGTACCTACTTATGTTAGACTCGTCATAACATAAAACATCGAATCCTATAGCAACTCTTGTTTGTATCAAGACCTACCTCGATCTCATCTTCGGGGAAATTCGTTTCTCGGTAATATATTACGGCGCTTATTCTAGCTAGATGATAGTAGCAATGTTCCAAAATATAATGAGATTCGTGCTACAGCTATTATCATATCAGATTCGGAAACAAATGTTGAAGGATCTATTCTATTACTATTATACAAATATTTTTTGGTTTTTTCAAAGTACCGGAATCCTTGTTTGACGCGTAACTTAGGAAGGAACCTAAAATAATTCTTCCTTTTAGTCGTATCCTCACGACTGAGGGACGGAACCATCGTGGGCTGCTTGTGTCACCACAGCTCTCTAGGCCGCTCGATCTTAGGCCCGGTGTATGCTGGCCTGGGTTGCCACTGTAATTTCTTTGACCGCATCGGCCCATCTCGTAGGCTCTCTACAATCATTATACATTGTAAAATTACTTTTACGATACGCCTAATTCTTGCTCATTTCGTTATAGTCAACACTATGATGAAATTTACTCCTAAAACTCTCAAAACTTATGTTTCCTAAAACTTTCCACCGTTTCCATCTAACAGTCAATAAAAACCACACATCAGCAAAAGTCTTTAGGCATGTTTAAGCCACAAAGTGTCAAAGCTGTTTTCTTCCATATTCCCGTATAATGCACATCGTAAAGTTTCAACTTATACAACAATGGACTCTATCTGCGTACACGCACAAAGTTTGTACTATTCAGACGCGTTAAAAGCCTTTTGTTTGAAACAAAAAGCCGCTGTAACTCATACAGTAACACTTGAGACTGGGTTTGGTTCACGTGACAAGATAAGAGAACAAAATGCGAACATGGTACAAGTGTAGATTACTATCGACCTGACTACATTACTCGCAGCAGCACAGTCCAGGGACAGATGTGGCAGTGTTAGGGTTGAACCTCATCTGGCAGCACCGCATCGCCTTTTTCTGTCGCTCCATCCTTTTTCTGCCACTTAGGAACGTCATTTTATAGAGCAAATAGGATAGACGGAATGTGATCGCGCGCGGCGGTGCTGCGGCGTGCGGTCCCGTTCTGTCTACCTTATTTGCTCTAGCAAATGACGTTCCTGAGTGACAGAAAAGGATGGAGCGACGGGAAAAGGCGATGCCGTGCTGTCAGATTAGGTTCAACCCTACAGCTAAAAAATTCGGAAACATTTTGACAGTCGATGGCTAATTTTGCTGATTAATACCAGACAGATTACAAGAGACACTAAATGAAAACTGATTGCCTAGCATAGCGTTATCGCGCTTTATTAGCTCTCTCCCTTTCACGCGTACATAAGAGCGAGCTAATAGGTGAGAAAGAGCCTTTGTTACGCGCCGCATGCTAAGCACGTGTCTCGAGTCAAAATTTCGTTTTAGGGTGAAGCCAAACGATCGTAATTTTATGAGTTGTGAGTCGCGTATTTTGAGTCCGTTTCATATAAAGGCTTTATATGAAACGGACTCAAAATACGCGACTCACAACTCACAAAATTACGCTCGTTTGGCTTCACCCTTTGAGAGAAATAAGAAAGCAAATATACTATACTTTGAAAGTTTCCCGATGTAATTGTGTTGAGTGGTCTTTGTTAATTTTCTTTCCCCATAGGAAGAAATTAGTTGATTCATTAAGCGAAAACTACAGAGGCCAGATTAAAAAAGAAAAATCAAACTAAACCGCTTTCGCTTTCAACTTACCGCAACTCGTAAGAAGCTCTGCCGAGGGCAATTTCACCCCGCTCCTTATCTCCTGGTAGCCTAGCTAGCTATGTGGCGTGACGCGAGGTTATTTACGCGCCCGGCGCCTCCCCTAATCCCCTATTTATTCCTCGAGATGTATCTGAAAATTAGGGATCACATCCTCTCCCGCTAGGTTAATTTGCGGCATTGCTGGCGTCTCCGAGGAGAGTAGAAACTCTTGATAAGGAACATTGTTGATACGGCACGAGATACTACGATTAGGTTCAGGTATCAATGCTTTTGTTTTCAAAATGCAGAGATAATAGGTCGTTTGGCTGTGTGTATTTATTTCTTTTGTCTGCCTTTCTTTCGGACCGGGATGGTGAAAATTCTTGATTAAGATTTTATAGATAGACTCGAAACATAATGCTTCTCAAAATAACGTTCGTTTTTTTTAGTTTCAGTAAATATAATTATCATCAATTAATCATCTGACAAATGATGACTCCGTTTATTCAATATGGGATAATGTAGCTGCGTAAAAAACATGATTTATTTTATTTTATTTATTCACTCAATTTCTAGAACTTGCTTTGAAACTATCTTTGCATTATTTTTGTACGGAAAAAGATAGACTTTGGATAGATGACTAGCTTTAGCTTCTAGCTTCTTACTAAAAAAAAGGTTAATATTTTCAAGAATGTTTCTGACCACTCAAAATACTAATACGCTCGGTATGAAACTGTTACACGAACACAAAGGAAAAATATCCATTATAAAGCAGCTATTTCCTTCCATTTCCTCGACATCGACGCAGTTACTCTGTAAATAAGACCTTCGGAACCCTTTCCAATACACTATAACATATCCATTTCGACGCGAATGGGTATTTTAAAACACTTTTCCGTGTGTTTAGGGCTTCCCGAACCCGTGTTAGTGTCCTTCACTTTTAGGAAGTTCGATGAAACATCGATAATTTGGAAACCAGTTGAAAGCGAAGTAAGAGGGTTTTATTTTGACAATTTAGTCTGTCCAATATTCGAAGTTTCCGTTGCTAGTAACAGTTTGACATCAAGCAACGGATAATTACGTACATCTTGTGAATTCTACAATTAAAAAATAAATTTTATAAAATTATAAATTTTTAGAATCTCAATATATCAATCTTTTATGATTAAAAATAACAAACTCAAAGTCCAATTAAAAAAATCTGTCTTTTGCTTGTCGAAGTATCGAGGTTCCATTATATATGTGAGGGACATAGGAGGGACATTGCAGAGGTTCTAGAATCAACAGACGTGACATGAAACCTACTTGATGTCTCTATTGAACGCCCGAGGGTAAGGGAGGTCCCTTGAAAATTTAAAGTAGTCACGGAACGTGTTGGTTTACGAGTAGATTCTTCCCGAATAAAGATACTGGAGGAATAATGGGTGCGGACTGCCGAGGAATCGATTCGAAATAATAATAAAAATGAAATCTTGGCGTTGCAACAAAAATAATTGAGGTTGTAACAGAATGCCTTAAAATCGTTTTGAGAATTGTTGTCTATTTTGTTTGTGGACATCACGAAAAACTATTGTATCGATCCGGATGTAGTTTCAGAATAAACGGGACTTATTTACATTTAGTTTTTATTTTATTAGTATTTATTTTATTGCAAACCTAAGCTAGGTAATTCATATCAAAGTTTTCTCTGTCTAGTGGTCTGTATACGATGTCGCGAGCATTGAAATATGTATGTAGATCATGAAAAGTGTCGGATAATTTTTTAGTGAAAATAAAAAGTAAACAAGAATATTTCACAGTAAAAATATCCTCCATGTTCCATGTTTTATAATATTCCTTATCAACGTACCAAACCGCTCTTAAAGGCTAAAAGACATGTAAAAGAGTATTCTTTTAAAAGGTCACTCTATCAAAGGCCTTTGTTACCCTTAACGTAATGTACTAAGAAACACTCTACTTACATTAAACTCTTTTATATAATGTGTACAAAAAGGCTGTGTCGCCTTTGTCCAGGATTGTAGGTACCATATGAGTACTAAGTTTAGAAAATGATATCTCTTTGACTTTTCTTTTGGACTGATATGAAAAAACTTTGGCGAAATATCATTTATTTCTGGTTTTACGGAGACTTGTGTATTTATTTTCTGATGCGATGTAAGGTCGATGCACTTCAATATCGACGTCTCAATGCTGTTTTCAACATGTTTGCAAAGAAATAATACTAACATGTAGGAGGAAGCGTTCTATCGTTACTTTGAAACGTGTTCGTTTGAAATAACACAAAATAATAATTTTGAGTCGTGACAGACAATCTTCCACACATATTATTAAGCAGAAAATGTGTTTATCCTGTCTCTTGACGTCTTCGCGTCTAAAGTACTGAACTTTTATCATTAAAGAATTATTTCAAAAAGAGGTAACTCCTAGACGACTCGTATACGTGATTTTCTTTTGCAACAACAGTAGTTATTCTTCCTTCACTGCTATTATTTATGAGGTTTAGCAATAGCCAAGAACATTGTATATAATGCAAAAGCCTAATAGCCAAATAGTGTATTGTCTATCTTGTGATGTTCGGTTTTATTCTTTGCATGTGGTGCATAAGAGTCACATAATATATCATCACTATCACTACATAGTATAAAACAAAGTCGTTTCCCGCTGTCTGTCCATATGTATGCTTAGATCTTTAAAATTACGCAACGGATTTTGATGAGGTTTTTTTAATAGATAGAGTGATTCAACAGGAAGGTTTATATGTATATAATACATCAGCATTGTACCCGTGCGAAGCCGGGGCGGGTCGCTAGTAAAAGTATTATAGTGTAGAGTGTAAACCTTCATAATAATTCTAAACGTAAATATAGAGAGTAAATAATCTCAAACATAAAACAATATCGTTTTCGTTGAAAACGTAGAGGTTATAGACGGTTAAAGTTTTTTTTCATTGGCCGAACATAAAACTGTTTCTCTTCCAATATAAAATACTGCGTTGTAAAGCTTACAAAACGACTAGAAATATCTTTAAAACAAAGTAAAAGTTTTTCTCCTCAAATAGCAATCTTCTACAGAATTATTTTCCTTCCAAATGACTGTTTTTCTTTTGAACTAGCACCGTCATTACCGGCCGTTTTGCTTCTCATTTGTAAACGCTCTACTGTTCTACCGATTCGGCCCACTATAGTGACACTGCAAATTACTTTTAAGCGGAAATTTCGCGCACTCACTGTCGTAATGACCTCACTGGGCGTTCAGAACCGCAAACAAACCAGCACCAACTAAAAGTTTTAAGTTACCAACTTTGCCGGCGAATGCCGCAACATTGGAACTGAAACTACAATGGTATTCAAACGACGTAACCCCTTCAGGGTTTTTGAGCACGCGCCGTGTTCATCGCAGCTATAATGTGCAAGTACTTACGCAAGCCCACACGGGGGCAGTAATCTATGGCGAATGAGCAAGAGTGTCGTGAATATTTAGAATAATGCGGGTGCGGTATTGCATAGCGGTTTGGGCTCGTGGACCCGAATGTGGGGGAAGAATGCAAACGGTCGGTGCACGGGTGAATAATGGCGTTCATCAGAAATTCCTGCTTCAATCTAGGCCATTCGTCTAGTTTTCTATTGTTTTGTAAGAGGGCCATTGTTTTTGAATGGCCTGAAATGCTGTATACGCTAAAGTCATTTATGTTGTCAATTTTTATTTTAAAAGGGTTCGAGCTAGATTAGACTGAATGTAACATGGCATTTTAAATCATTGATAATTTTTTTTGTCATTCCGTATTTATCTCTTGAATTGGCTCTCTAATAGCCATGTTTTTTTTTTCTTCTTATTGCTGTCTCCCGTTTGCAATGGAGGGAAGTCGGAAATTTCGTATTCGTACTCCTCCTATCTTCTTTGATTAATTCAATGCGGGTTCCAAGACAGATTAGAAACATCCCCCGGGCTCGCTGGACTTCATTGTCCAGTGTTGTGAATGGTCGCCGCTGTTGATCCTGGCTTACAGGAGTTACAGCGGTGGGAATGTGTGGTGGTTGTGGGCCTATGCCCGTTAAAAAAAATCCGTATTTATAGTAGCTATTCTGCATTAGTATAGCTGAACTATAATTAAACACCATAATTATCTACATTCAAAGTCAGATCTATCTGTCTAATTGACGTATCAATGTCACTTACGACTGATTATACCTGGGCTGCGACAATTGACAATGACAATTCAGAGTACATTGCTGGTTACTAATGACGGTAAACTTGCAGTGCTTCACGTGTCCTAGCATTCTCAGCAATGTACTCTGAATTGTCAGTCTCAATTGTCACGTTTATGAAATAAGGCCCTGCTGGTTCTATTTTCAAGCAAGCTTCGGTCAATGCATTAGCATACTTACAACAGAGAAAAGCCCGTTAAAATTGTCTGGACTGGATAGTACATGATAGTAAGAGCGTCGATATATAATTTATTCAAATAACAATGCATTCTACAATTTACCCATTCGCTAATATCCTACTTCAACCGCATGACTAAAATAGCATAACTAGAGCAATTACCAATTCAAACTGAAATTATACCATGCGTCCCCTTAAACAGAAACTAATGCCAACTAATGCCTTCCGATTCTTTGCACAGAGTATCCCAGCAATTACTTGTTTGTAAATTGTAAGTAATTTAACGAAAATGTTATAAACACACTCGGTCATGAAGTCGTAATGGTGGGTGCAGTGGGAAAACGTCATGTGTACAAATTATGCCGGTTATAGCATGTGCAGTTGTTATTCTAATAGTACCGGGTAATGTGGTGGTAGATACCTGGTCAGAGAATATCAAACGGAATTACCTACATAGGTAAAGCTACTACCACAGTATAAGAAAGAATATGATACTACATACATACCACTTAGTAGAGTGCGGGACACTCCTTCCCTTCCACCAATTTTTACCTCAACCCCTTCGTGAAAGACGAGGCAATGTTATAGTCCTCTATCGCTCTGTATTGCACGTACCTCTTCTTGTCAGTGCGAGCCCAGGGTATGCTACTACCCTACTACTGCTACCTAACCTAATCCAACCCAACGGTTGGCTTAGTTTGGGCTTGCTTTAGTTAAAATTGGTATTTTACCCTCGTTCGACTAGCAGGCGTAGTGTGGACATGTATACGACCCAGTTGAAAAAAGTGGCGAGAAGAGACTAGAAGTGTTAGAGCAGGGCGCGTCTTGAAAGAGGCCTGTGGTCAGCAGGGTGCAAAGACATGCTGATGATCACAATGATCGCTCCACACAATATACGGAACGGAATGATCTTTTTTTTGCACAATATTTTTGTGCCGTGCCCTGATTGGTTAGTCAGAGCAAAAGGACTGTACCGCTCTTTAGTTGCGACAGAGGGGAATAAACTTCTGGACTACATTTCTTGTCCAGTGCAAATAAACCGAGTAGTCTTCACGAAAGTCTACGACGACGGAATGTCAGCGCTGAGCGGGTTGCTTTGTCCCTGCATCTCACTGCGCAGCTACTACGCTACGGAACGATACGCCACTTATGGTTAGATTATATGGAAATCTTACAGCAATTTCATATTAGGTAAATTAGGTAAAAGCACTTGTAATAAATAATTTATTAATTTTTCTCTTATGCTTGTTACAGATGGCTCCACTGCGCTTCGGACAACGAGTTGCAGCGTTTCTGACCTCCAGCACTTTCATGGTATGTATCTTGTTACTTAAATACATACATACACCTTAACTCACAACTATAATCTCTCGGCCAGAAGCTTTGCTATAACTGCTAGCTAACTTTTGCAGCATGAATTTGTAACAATACTCACTTTTAGCTTAATGAAAGATTCGGGGCTATCTAATTACTTCAGCTTCAAATTAACACTTACAATATCCCAGTGTTATGCACCTATTATACAGTATGTAAAATTAAATGCGTTACATATTAAACGGGGTGCTTCATACCATCAAACTGAACAACTATGGGGCCAGCTACGAACTAGTGAAAACAAAAAATCTGCATTTTCTTACATTTGGGTCGATTTTCTGGCGATTCAATGCTGGTCCCTTCCCATAGTGGTATTTAATTTCACTCTCTGTATAAACATGTTTCATATAATATGTACCTATGCACATGTAATGGATATAATGTTTCCCTCGTGTGACGATATCTAAACCAATCATCTATTAATTAATTCAAGGGCTTTCGAGCTTGTAGGTGGATTGTATACAGAGATTCACTGGTTCTAGTAAAATATACAACTTAAAGGCAACTATAGAGCCTTGTAACTGTTTAGAGAATTTAGTAACATTGTGGCAGGCATGGCAGTTTTGACTTTTTTTGTTACCGCAGTGGGTCCGCCCCGGGCCGGGTCCTAAGGGGCCTCCAAATACAGAGAAGTCCTTTTTAATGAAATCCAAAACAAGGCCAGTTTAGAGTTAGAAGGCCGGTCCTGGGACTGCAGTTTGGAGTTGGAGTTGGAGGCCCCTTACGCAGTCAAAATGTAGTCAAAGAAAGTCAGAAATAGTCAAAATGTATTGTGAATTTAACTTAATTCAAATCACAAATTAACCTTGAGATAATCTATACAGGGTGTAAGTGACAGCCTAGCAAATACTGAAACGGTGAACTCAGACCATTAAACTGAACAAATTTTACCATGGAGCCTATTTCAGGAAACGCGAAAAAAAAATCAGATGTCCCATACATTTTAGTCGGGTAGGTACAGAAGTTTTGTATGAGACAGCTGATTTTTTTCGCGTTTCCTGAGGTAGGTGAAAGTTGTTCAGTTTGATGGTCTGAGTTCACCGTTTCAGTATTTGCTGGGCTGTCACTTACACTCTGTATATATAAATATGAATCACTATTTCCCTTGGTCACGACATCACGGGAGAACGGCTGGACCGATTGCGATGAAACTTTGGTAGGTTGTTGTGAACATGCCAGGGAAGGTTGATATAAAAACGGCCAAGTGTGTGTCGGGTAAAACTGATTCTGAGGCGGTACGAAGTTCGCCGGGTCAGCTAGTTTGATATAAATATCTTCATTTAGATCAATGCGTAAAACCAGTTTCAACAAAACCGTTTATGAATCCTCCATCATTAATAAATTCTTTATTCATCGAATTTTCAGTTTAATGGTAAAAATGAATTGCCATATTTTCATACAGAAGTCCCGTTAACATAAAACAATTCACATTCATCGATACGTAAAGCAAAATCTGGTTCTCCCAAGCGGACAATAACACAGTTCACGGGCTATTAGAGATGGCCGGGTTTTGCCAATATTTGCGTTTGCATGCACCAGCGATGGATGAACCAATGACTGAAGCCTTTCATATATCAACTCAAGCTATCAAGGTAGAGGTCAAGATACGCTGGACATTTATCATTTTCATCGCGCCTCATTTGTTCACAAACGTTCATCGTACGCTTATGCAGATTTAGAACGCATCCGAGCGGACGCGCGCGTTCCGCTCCTAACAATACAGTACATTCCGTTTTAATCAGAACCTGGTAATTGTTATTCGTGTAATTTGTCGTCGTACAAATAGACAAATATTTCCAAGCGGACCGTACACAATGCAGATTTAATGATGAATAGGGTTGCTGAATGTGCTGTTAAAGGGAAACTTGTTGTGATAAGGTAATTGGTACTGGGTAGTATAGGAGAAACGCTTTTTGCATCCCAAAAGTAAAAGTTATGCATGGTGAAATTGATATCATTAGCATCCTTTTAAACTAAGAGACCATCAAACTGAACAACTTTTACTATGGGAGCAAACCGATCACATTTGAGTCGAGTAGGCAGCGGCGGCGGGTGCAGTTCAGTACGGAGCAGCTGATTTTTTTTTGCTCCCATAGTAAAAGTTGTTCAGTTCGATAGGTAGACTCTTAGATGCTGATGATATCAATTTCACCCTGTATAGCAAAAAGGTGAAAAACATCGATTCAGCAAAGATATTTGTTCCGTGCTGCACGCAGCGAAATTTTAATCTGAAGAATCAAATCAATGATAGTGACTTGAAATAATGTTCCTTTTTTGGCCATAAAAGTCAACTAAGGGAATAGGGTTCTAAATTATAGGCGACAAGCTGCCAACTTGTTTAGGGATTATTCATACAACTTTACTAGCCATTTGGTGAATCCTGGGGCTCTGCTCTCCCTATTAGAGATATTAAGCATGAGTACCTATAATGTTGTATGTTTGTTGGGAAATGGACCAACATTCGTAATACATGGTTACAAATGCACCCTTGCACCGACCGTTGTTCTCACCGATCCTCGCTACCCAATCCGCCGCGTAGCCCAAGCAACATCCTATGCCGAGGTCCGTACCCCTCTGGGTGCCCCTAGGTCGGTTGCTTAAATTCATTCATTTGGCTCAGTAGACCCTTTGTGTCCTCCAGTAGTTGCTATCTGAGCAGAGCTGTAATAGTCATCTCCAAAAACCCGACCGTTGTAAAGATATAAACATTAAGGTGGTTGCAGAGGGGTCAATTTTATACAAAACTTTGACGCACAATACGCGTAGACGGTATTCATATAAGTAACTTTGTATATATGGAAAAATAGTTTAGAAAATTTAGATGCCGTGCCGCGTCACAAATAACATTTGCAATTTTTTTTTAAATTACGAAGATATAAAGCTTTGAAATTCTTCATACAACATTTTAAAAGCTTTATATCTTCGTAATTATCGTCTACGTCATATTACTTTTATTAATTCCGTCTACGCGAATTGTGCGTCAAACTTTTGTATGTACTGAAACAACCTTAACTATTATTTACCAATAATTGTTTCGCTTTTATCTTCTTTTCCCACGGCTTATGCATAGGCACAACAGTATGACCAGTATCAGGATCATAGTTGGCCATCTCAAAAAAAACTCAGGCGAGTATAACGTATGTATGTTTATTTTCTGCCTTTGAGCCTTTTGGCAAGCAATGGAAAAGCATGAGAAAAAGAAAAGCTCTTTTTAAAAGCTGGCAACCCTACAATAGGGACAAATTACACGGTCGGCGTTGTTTACGCTTGTAATTCATTGCTCGCGCGGACTACTGCATCAATAACATTATCAATATTTTCATCACAATTTATTGGCCCGATTGTAATTGGTAAACGTACTCAATGCATTCACGTTTCAAAATTATTTATGAGATTTGCCAATTGAATTCACTGTGTACAATTGTACCTACCTACATGTTTATGTAAATAACAAATGAGTTGGATTTTTTTGGAAAAATGTTTGTTTCCAAATAAAATACGTATAATAAAAGTACTAGCGACCTGTGTCGCGTCGGTAGGTACCTATGTGCCTATATTTCCTTTGTCTGAAAGTGATAATCTAAAGTACCTACCAAGTTGTTTAGTTTCATTGTCTGAATAAACCCTTAAATTTTGTTTATTAATTAATGCTCGGAGTTTCCCTGCGAGATCGAATCAGAAATGAAGAGATCCGCTGAAGAACCAGAGTAACTGACATAGCCCAAAGAGTTGCTAAATTGAAGTGGCAGTGGGCGGGGCATATTGCTCGCAGAACCGATGGCCGATGGGGCCGAAAAGTTCTCGAGTGGCGACCGCGTACCGGAAAGCGCAGCGTGGGTAGGCCCCGCACACGGTGGACCGATGACCTTGTGAAGGCGGCGGGAACCCGTTGGATGAGGGCAGCGCAGGACCGGTCGTTATGGCGTTATGTCCAGCAGTGGACGTCCATCGGCTGAGATGATGATGATGAATTAATAACTAGTAGTGTATTATTAGCTTCACCTGTATACAGGGTGTAACAAAAACCCTAATAATATTTAAGGAAGGGCTTCAGACTATCAACCTGAACAACTATCACTATGGAGCGAAGATCGAGAAAAAAAAATCAGCTTTCCTATACGTTTGAGTCTAGCCGGTACCACAGTTTTGTATGAAACAGCTGATTTTTATTTCGCGCTTTCGAAGTTGGCTCCATAGTGAAAGTTGTTCAGTTTGAAGGTCTGAAGCACCTCTTTAAGTATTACTAGGGTGTCTTCTTACACTCTGTATGTAACTAAAAGTTAAGTCTGTAAAAAAATCGATGGCGTCGATTTTAGCCTACTTCTATTTGTCGTATCGATTTGAAACTCGATTAGGGTTTCGCATTTCTCCACCTTTTTATTTCTCGATGCATGAGAGTTCTCGACCAGGATTTGTTAATAGTAACAATCTTTTACTGAGGCCGATTTTTCAATCATCAGATGACATTTATTTCTATGAATACCATTTTTCGATTTCATATAATGCATCAGATATAAGGTGTTTTTCAAAAAGCACCGTCCTCATACGAAAACATCAGAAATACTCAAGCAAAGCAACCAAAATATTGTTAAGTATGTTACGAATTAAACGATTGGTTATTGGTTTTATTTTAAATCGAGTGTGAATCAAGAGAACGCTTTTTGGGAATCCAAAAAGTTTGTATTTCTCGTCTACATATTTGTCATACAACCAAAAAGTTTTCATTACATCTAAGACGTACAGATCTGGCAGCAATTTGTCAGAAAAAAATGACGTTAAGCCAAATACTTCAATTAAAAATAAAAAAGTTTTCTTCCTTTTTATTTTTATAGCTTGTGATATTTTGTTTCCAAGATAACTTGCCAGTTCACATCCAAATTATTTAGAATCAATAAAAAGTGTTTATTCCGAAATCCCAAATATAATAATCTCTTGGGTCTTTGTCTCTATTTTTAAAAACAATTTTTAAAAACAACGATATCCCGTGGATTTCCCAGCAAGAGCAAGGTATTAGACAAAAGAGAATGTAACTCACTACGTTAGTATTAGAGTCGAAAATGACGTCAGAAAACTATTCATGTAATATTATTTTGAATAAAACATTTTGATTTGATTTGATTTGATTGATATGGTAAATTATATTTGTGTCAACATTTATCTGACACTTGAAAAATCAGCCCTAAATTAAACAAAAAACAAAGGCACGCACTGTTTCTTTAGTAGGTGTTCTTTGAATTGATTTCTCGAGAATTCTCGCTTCGAGAGATTTTGGTGCCATCGAGCTGATTTAAACATGGAGCCAGAATGTAAGTCTTAAATGGTTACTAGTAAGATCCTCGAGTTTGGGCTCATTTGGTTTGTTTTAACGAGTGTTTTGTACTTTTTTCTGACAAAACCGTGTTTCTTTTCGTTTTTTGAAACTATCAAACTTATTTTTATATGTGGCTTAGGGCTTAAAATGCTACATACATGCATATTAAGCCCTAAGCCACATGCTCACGCCTATATCCCACTACTGGGGTAGGCAAAGACAACATATCGCCACATGCTACGATTCTGACACACATATTTCGCCTCCTCAACATCCATAAGTTTCTTCATACAAGCTCGTTGGTTCCGGGTACATTTTATTTGGCCCTTCTTCAGTACGCACCCGATTTGGCCAGCGTATGTGCGCCTAGGGAAACCCCATTCAACCATTCCATTCACACTTCCTTTGTAAATTTCATACGTCAACCTACTTTCGCTCATTCTTTCCACATGGCAAAACCACCTCAACATGCCTTTACACTACATCTTCTTTCAGACCACATCTTTCTCTAACCACATACTATTCCATAACCGGTCCTTCAAAGTCACAAGCATTTATTCTAGATTCATTCTCACTCACTGCCATACATTAAAGTTGGTGCCAACACGAACCGCCAAATGAGCCTTTTTATTTTTAGACATAGTTTGACTCTTCATGACGGTGTGCAAGGCTCCATTATTCATATTTCATCATCATCATCATCAGCCTATCATCATCCACTGCTGAACATAGGCCTCTCCCAAGGAGCGCCACAAAACTCTGTCCTCGGCCTTCCTCATCCAGTCGCTCCCCGCTACCTTTTTTAGGTCGTCTGTCCAGCGGGCAGCAGGACGTCCCACACTACGTCTACCAGTTCGCGGTCTCCACTCCAGAACCCTGACACCCCACCGGTTGTCAGTTCTTCGGCAGATATGACCAGCCCATTGCCACTTCAGCTTGCTAATTTTCTGAGCTATGTCAACCACTTTCGTTCTCTGACGTATCACTTCATTTCTGATGTGATCTCTCAGAGAAACACCGAGCATAGCTCTCTCCATAGCTCGCTGCACGACCTTGAATTATTCATATTTATTAAGCTTAAAATGCTGACTAGTAGTAATCTAACCAAACGGAGTCGAAAGAACACAAGAACCGAAACAGTTTTAATAACGCCACGCCCCGTAATGATATTCCGAACGTCACTCGACCTAATTTCCGAATACAATTTGTAATTCAGACGTCCGTCTGTCGGTCTGTCCTAGTATTCGTTACTCGCATTTTTAATCAACTGAACCCAGGAATTTGCTTGCTAATTTGAATAACGGGCGGCTTTGCCACTGGTCGCAAAGGGGTTGTTTTAGGGTACCGCATCAAAAGGTAAGAACGGTCGAGATTATACTAAATCGCGGTTGAATTTGCATTCTAATCAGTTTGTTGTACGGTCAGCAGCAGTTTGTTTTGTCTATTTAATTAACTATGTCTACAAACGTACTTGCATTTTGCTTACCATGGTCTTAAGTGGGTGAGAAGTGTACTACCTACTAAAGCAAACCATAAAAAACCTTGTATCTTAGTAAATAAGAATGAAGAGATCATTTGAAGCTATAACCACCTGTAACGAAGTATTAAAATCCGTAATTCGCTTGAAAAAAAGATACTTTTAACACGAAGAAGTATTTTTATTACTTCTAATTGTATAAAATTAAAAAGTGAATAAGATTCCCTGGTAAAAAATATTTATATCGTGACGAAGTTTATGTTTGTTTGTTTTACTCCAATATGTTTTACAAAACTTGAACAACAATATTTTTTGCCTAAACTCGCTTATATTACAGTAAAATAGCAAAAATTTTTTCAGAGGGCGATAAAAGCTGCTCTACTCCTAAATTCCTAACATCGTTTTAAAACTTTTTGAATTTTAAATCACATTTTGTGTAGGTATATTCACTCCATCTATGTGGTTTGCTTTTACCACAAAACGCAAAGTTAAGGTATTACCTAGCTAGTGAAATAAAAATAATGACAGGTCCGTATTTCGTTTTCAGTTGATCAGAAATTATTTTGTTTCAACTTACTTAAAAATACTCTTCTTAATCTAAGCCATGGGAACTAAATAGAATAAGTATACGACATTTTTGAAGTTTTTAGAATTAAGTGTTAACAACCACATTGCGCTGTCGTATCGCAAAGAATCTCCAATATCAATCAAAAATGTAGATTGCATGATTCAACAATTAGTGCGAATTTAGAACCCATTTCTTTGTCGTTCCGGCTTAGAATTTACCATCCCATTTCTTTCCGTGGTTTTTGTAAAACCACCTATCAACACTTGACACGTTATTCCACCCTGTAACCTTCAATATGCTGAAGGCGAGACTTTCTACAACCGCATGCTTTAAACGATAATTATAGTAATGGTAGCATAGTCACGCATCAATCTAAAGAGATTATGGTCGTGAGTTTATTTATGTATGTGGAACCCATTCCTTTACGACATAGCAAAATGAATAAACAACGATCTTATTAGCTCTAACTTAGATGTCAAGTTACTCCTTAATTGACACGTGTTCCGACTTACGCCAATTTTCCGAATAGAGCGTGGCTTTTGGGTTTATCTAAGTGTAAAATAAGAATACGCTTGTTGTGTAGGAAAATATAATGTTCGCTGCAAAACGGTGTTATACTGCTACTATTAAAATAAATTAAGCACTTGACTTTGCTTTTCTTAGTCAGGAGACCGATCGCGCTAATTTAAAACATCGAAGTTCAATTCTTATTTAATTTCAGTAGTAATCTTGTTACTATTTAACTGTGCTGAATTCTGTATCGCGCTAAACTTGACCTACTTAAACAGAATGTTACAAAAGTAAAAATAAACATTCAAAACTTTTAAGGGGATTATGTAGTGTAGACCATCAAACTGAACAATTTTCTCTATGGGGAAAAAAGGTAGATATCGCGAAAAAAATCTGCTAACCATACAAAACTCCAACCCTACTCGACCTAAATGTATAGGACAGATGTATTTTTTTCCTGATTTCGACATTGGTCCCTTAGAGAAAGTTGTTCAGTTTGATTGTCTGATGTTTCAACCTCTTAAAAAACATCTTTCATCCTCTTAAAAAACCGTCAGCAATTAAGTTGGACCCTGTATATGTAACATTGAAAATAAAAGAGCAGAAAAAGTTAAAAATATGCGGAACCCTAATCAAAGGTGTTTCCGACTCGCTCTTGGTTTGTTTTAATTTTATAAATTTATTGTTTTTTTTTTAATTTAAATACTTACCTATTAATAATCTATGGATACCAAATTTTTCTATTGAGTTGGCCGTAATTAACAGGATTAGCATAGTCACCTATTAGGAATCTACCTACGCCCCCAACTCTACAACGCGGACGTTTTGTACCAACAACATGCCTTACGTTACGTATCCTGCGCCCACCTAATGCAAGTTACGCCCTTTTTGTGTACACGCTAAATTATGTCGTCATTTCAGCGTACATTAAAATTTGCGGTAAATTGCATTAGAAATACGTATATAAACATTGAATAAAGCTACTATTTTATAAAGAACGAGCGTTAACCCGCGACTTCGTCCGCACAAATTATATACCAGATTTTAAGTCAGATCATAGGCTATCAAACAAAAAAAGTTTCATCAAAATCGGTTCAGTAGTTTTTGCGTGATACTCGTTCAAACAAACAAACAAACAGACAGACAAAAAATCCAAAAATTGGTGAAATGGAATCAGGGACACCTAAAAACCATACCGTAACTTTTTTTTTGTTAATATCTTCAATGTACAGACAAACTTCCTGTTACAGTTTTATAATAGTATAGATAGAAAAATGAACGAATGAAAAACTGCGCGGTAATCGATTGTCGTGGTATGGACATGTGATGAGAAGAGATGAGTGTCATTATATTACAAGACGAGTGTTAAATATGAATGTGGATGGCTGCATGAAGAGACGACGACCAAAGAAAAGATGGAGGGATTGTGTGAAAGATGATATGTGTAAGAAAGGAGTATGCGCTTAAATGGCGGCTAAAAGAGATGAATGGAGGAAGACGACGTATTGCGCCGGACCCCAAATAATGAGATAAGGGCAGGAAGATGATGATGATGTTATCAAGAAAAATCGTCAGTTTTAGATTTCAGCGAATTCATAACATAAGTATAGGTTATGTAATATACCACCTAATTAGATAATTTGGTGGTATATTGTGCCTCATCAATTAATCGATATTCAATGGGCAGCTTTATACTATGAGGATGGTGATCGGGAAAACATGAAAAGTAAAATACTGAAATAATAAATAAAAACTAAGACCTTATTTTTAAACTTTATCTACTTATGCATTGTAAGCATACATATACATTAACAGTAACAGTAACTAGTAGCCTGCCGAATAAAAAAACAGTGTATGTATTAGCTATGTACTAGCAAAGAGACTTTGTTAAAGATCCATTTTTTTGCCCCAAAACTGTACCTAAACCGTCTGATAAATAATTCAGAATATTCTCTCCATGTCCGCATAGGTGGGTATGGCGAACACACATCTGCATGCGATGCATGAAACTTTATAAATAAGACAACAGTGCACAACATGTCCAAACGAGCGGTTTATTGGATTTTGACGGGAAGCGGGAAAACGCAGCAGATCCGAAACGAGGGGAGGGATCCAAATAACTCGAATATCGAACTCTGATTCAGATTCGCATCGGAGACTGACCGAATAATGTAGCAATGGTTCGGAAATTCGATGCAAAATGCTAAAAATTGTAGGCAGAGAATATTAGAGCTAGAAACATCGTCTGTTTTTAGATATTTTATTGAAGACGGCCTATGAATCTTTCGAACTTGCTCATATTTAAACACCAACTCGTCGATTAGTGGGTATTGCTGCAATGTTGCTTTTTTATATGATTTTTTCCTTATGTCTTTCATGTTATCACAATTTTTAGAACAGCGCGGCGCTACATTTCTCATCTTTACGGCCTATAATTAGTTATAACGCCCGAACTTGGCCGAATTTTTTACACACCGAACGGGCCCTGAAAATAATTGACTTAACTAAAATTGTATAACTGAAACAGCAGATGAAACAAAACCAGACCAGTGACTACTTTTATATTTCTTAAAAGCAAAAGATAGGATAACTAAATTTTCATCAAACTTCGCTCCATAGAATAACCTATTTACCGAACAAACTAGAGCTTTGTTTTAAAAGAGATTGGTGCTGTGCTGCAACACTGTAACAGAGTTAAGAGCGACTTAGTAATCCCGCAGTCGAATCTAGCATCTTGACTCGCAAGTCGCAGCGGAGCTAATTGTTGAAAGGAGGAAATAAACCCAGGGAGCATGGACTCTTTGTGAAGCAAAGAAGCTGACTCGAGCGCCTCCGAGCGCGTTTTAATAAATTAAAACTGCGAAATTCTCATTCCAATATTTTATTTTCCCCTTTTGAGTTCGCTAGATACTTTACGCCGCGCCACCCGTACTTACATTGATGGCGTTTTATTTTTACGGAATAAATATCTCGCTACGTTCGATGTTATTTTAAAGATATTGAAACTTGGGTGTGTCTACCGTTTGAATTTCTAGGAGAAATCACTGAGATTGAGGCAGTCTACCTGCCTCGCCTCGATTGATATTCTTTTTATTACTCTTGTATCATCGATAAAAAAACATTGAAACTTGCAAGCGAACTCTTTGTAACTTCAATACTTCTTTTAATTCCAGATACTTCTGGTGGCACTGCAGCTCCTGGCGTGGCGAAGCGGCGCGGCGGCGCTGGCGAACTGCCCGGGCGGCTGCAACTGCAACGATGACACACTGGTCGTCGTCTGCGAGGAGAGCCGCCTCGACGTCCTCCCCATCGCCCTCAACCCCTCCATACAGAGGCTCATCATCCGCAACAACAAGATCAAGACAATCGATAGCTCCATGCAATTCTATGCAGAGCTGCAACATCTAGATCTATCCCAGAACCACCTCGTCAATATACCGCCGAAGAGTTTTGCGTATCAACGCAAACTGCAAGAGCTCCACCTGAACCACAACAAAATATCATCCGTAACAAACACCACGTTCCAGGGACTGAATTCATTGACAGTGCTGAATATGAAGAGGAACTTTTTAGAAGAGCTTACGAACGGCGTTTTATCTACACTGCCTAGATTAGAAGAACTGAACCTAGGGCAGAACAGAATATCGAGAATAGAGCCTAGAGCGTTCGCAGGATTGTCAGCTTTAAGAATTCTGTACTTAGATGACAATGAATTGAGTTCTGTGCCAACGAACTCCTTTAGCCTTTTAGGCAGTCTTGCCGAATTGCACGTAGGCTTGAATGCCTTCTCATACTTGCCTGATGATGCCTTTGCTGGTCTCAACAGACTGACTGTATTAGATTTGAATGGAGCTGGACTCTCAAACATAAGCGACAACGCATTCAGAGGCCTTCCGGGATTAAGAAGCCTTAATCTTTTTGGAAATAGATTGAGCGTAGTCCCCACGCAACAGTTATCTGGTCTCACAAGATTAGAGGAACTCTTTATTGGTCAGAATGACTTTCTAACCATTGAAAGTCATTCCTTCAAGGGCTTGAAGAATTTAAAGATGCTGGACATCACAGGTGCAACAAAACTGGAAAGAGTAGAAAAAGGAGCATTTGAAGATAATATCAATTTGGAGACTGTAGTTTTAGCCAATAATAAAAAACTTGCCATTCTGGAAGACAGCACACTACTAGGCCTACCCAAACTAAAGCAGATCTCACTAAAAGATAATGCAATAATAACTCTTAGTGAAGCAGTTTTCGTCGGAAAGGAACTTAGAAAGCTAGATTTAACAGACAACCCTATATTCTGCGACTGCCAGTTGCTATGGCTTCAGGTGCTACTAAATGACAAGAGTAACTTCACTCAGATCCAATGCGCCACCCCCGAACACTTAAAAGACAAATATCTTAGAACTCTCAACGCCGATGATTTGGGCTGCGTGTTGCACGACACACGACAGCAAACCATAATTTGCATAATCGTGGTTGCCTGCGTAGCCACGATAGCGACTCTAGTCCTCATACTGTACAGATACAGAAAGAGCATGCAGGAGAAACTAAAAGATTACAAGTGGAATAAAGGAAGGAAAAACCTAGAGTACCACAAACCAATATCGACGGAAGAGGACTGCATAGTTCGCGGTATCCACCCATCGCAGTACCCGGTGCCGCCCCCGCACGCGCCCGGCCTCAGACCGATACCGGTAACGGAGCTGTAGCTAGAGCTTTACGCCTCCCCGAGCGTGTTCTTCATGTCTGGCGGCCAGGGCACTGCGCGGCGGCCGCAGCGCTCGGGAGGCGGCGGCGGCGGCACGCTGCCCGCTAACGGCTTCACCTACATCGGCGGCGACTCGAGAGCGCAGCCCCTGACGCTCAACAACGGCGCCCCAGCCCATCACCTCAACAATGGTTCATTACGCTCCCTACCAGACAAGAAGAACAACCGGAACGGCGTCGTCTGCCACCCTGAAAACTTCCAACGGAACCTCGACACCCGCTACTCGAGGAAGCAGGAGAACGGCTACATGCGCAACTCCGAGACTATAATCGGGTTCCCGCGCGACAGAGATTACGACAGGGAGCATACGGACTACAGCGAGCCCGAGTACTCCATCATCCCGGAGAACGGGTACGGGAGACAGATGGACGACTATCCACGCTCCTGCAGCCACTCCAACACCTTCAACTGTTGAGAGCACCTGCGAACCAGTCTTTCAATAATTTGTGATCTTGTAATTCTAGCAATAAACCTTCATTCCATTATGTTTTCTATGGACGGACTCAGTTGTGATGGGACGTAGTGCTCTAGAGCGGTTAGTGACATTAGTATTTCGGGTCTGGTGTACGTTCGACCAGTGAGGACTATTCTGTATCGTATTCGGTTTAAAAGAGTACCTTATTTGTAAATTATAAATTTAAGTAGTAATGGATCTATTTTTCAATGAGATGTCGGGAGATGGGGGTATGAAAGTGAGACTTTCATTCGAGACACTCGTACAATGTACAGCTAGTCGCGGTAAGTAGGAGGGTAGTTCAGTAGGGCGGGGAGCGAATGTTAACACTCCCCGGTTATGATTAAACATCATAAAATATTGTGATTTGTAATTTCTTTTTCTACCAGTGCGGTGGACGTGTATTGATTTTGTACAAAAAACCATTCCATAAGAAATCATTTTAATGTCTAATGTTTTATTTATAAATTAAATAAAATTAAGTGTGCGTTAAATAAGACACCAATATGAAAAAAATATTAGAAATAACGAATGTAAATATATTTATACTATATTGAGATATTTATAAAATTTAATACGATCTTGTTCTTCTAAAATTATCATGTATAAAATTATTTCGGTATTTCTGATAATATTGTTTGCTATATCGACTGATATCCTAAATATGAGATTTCTTACGTCTGTCACTATTGTTAATACTTACACTCAATTCGTATTGTGTAGGTACGGAGCACCAATTATTTCAATTATAAACACACCTTGAAACACTTTGTAAGCTCAATCATAATAATGTATTTTTATTAAGATTGATGTAAAAGTCAGTGACTTGACGATTAATTCAGAAATATTTGTTTCACCCAACGTAACTATTGGTTTGGTATACCTATTATCACATGCTAGGAATAAATGTAATAAAATGTATGATCTATTCAACACTCTGAAGTTACGAAAAACTAGCTTTTCTATAACTAATACCTGAATTTAGATCACCTATTCCCATTCCCTTTTTAATTGAATAGATTACATATTTTAGCAATCGATAAACTACCTATTTCATGACTCTGAAACTGCCATGGATCTTCATACTAAGTCCTAACCATTTTTGTCCATCAAATTCAAACCTCTACCTAATACCTTAGATAAAACCAAAGGAGGATGTGATTGCTGATTTAATTAATAACAAGACTAAATTAACATACACGTGATTTCACGTCCATATAGTCTTTCACAGAACATGAGCCCTTCCTCGTGCTATATCGACTACCGCCAAACGAAACTAACTTTGAAAACTAACAAACTTTTTTAACTATATTTGAAATTGAAATTAACTTTATCATTAAAATAATTTCAATTTATGTCTATGTACCATTAGTTCTGCACTGGGATATCTTTACGCAATATACCATCCAAAGTCATCCTTTTTGGTTTTATCGATGTCTGTACCTTATAAACTCGCCATCATGAAACAGGACAAAAACAATCTCTGTTAAGTAGTCACCTTTCGAATTTTACTAAAAATTTACCGTAACATCGCTCATAATCATAATTATTATAGCAATATGGGAGAATCAATGTTCAGTGGCAAGTCTAACTGTACAATGTACATCAATCAGACCATTGCACAGCACATCTTTTTATCATATAAAAATGAATCCCTATTTCTCGAGAACGGCTGGACAGATTTGGCTAATTTTGGTTTTGAAATATTTGTAGAAGTCCAGGGAAGGTTTTTAAGATAAAAAAATGGTCAAGTGTGTGTCGGGTAAAAAAGTGGCATAGCAACGCATGCTGGGCACAGCTAGTCTTTTTATTTTTAATTACTGATTTCTCTAGAAAAATAAAAATACTCTAACTCTCTGTAAACAACCTGATATTAATACACACTCATTCATAAATCATAATATTATCATAACAACTTTTATATACCTTTAGAGGTAGTCGGTCAGAAACATTGCTACAGAATACAAAATTTTTAAGTGTGCAAAATTTACTTTCACCGCAATATTTGATGACATAAAAATTCTTAAAATTGTACCAACTATGACTTTGTTTTTGTCCTGTTAGAAAATGACTTCAACTTACCTCATTGAACTAATTAGACCTTAAAGATATAAGTAACCGAGTCTTATGGTGGTATTTTGTTCATGTAAATACGGAGAAAATAAAGACTAAGCTATAAGGCATGTGTTAGTGCCTAGTGAATGCCTAAAAAAGTATACAAGAAAAATGATGAATACATATGAAAAATTGTGATTAGTGTAAACTCACTACATTGTAATAGATCATCGGTCATTTCTGTACTTTATTGTAGTTATTACCTACATACAAACTCGATAAATATAACATACCTCAAATTTATATGTGTGTTTTATTTTAAAGAAAACTATTTTCGCCCATAGATTCCTAACATTAGAATAGTTACAGGGTGTAAACACAAAAGCGTTACCTACATAATTTACGTGGTGCTTTAGAACATCAAACTGAACAACTTTCACTATAGGACCAATATTGAAATCGGGAAAAATTAGTTGTTCTATAGAAAATGTCAATGGCTACTCGACCAAAATGTATGGAACAGCAGATTATTTTTCGCGATTTCAATGTTGGCCTTAAAGTGAAAGTTGTTTAGTTTGACTGTCTAAAGTGCCCGTTTTATGCTAGTTTTAAGTATGTACTAACTCATTTGAGTTTACACCTATAAGAGCTTACCTACCTACCACTAGTATCCTAATTCAATGCCTAACACCTACAAAACGCCAATGATTTGATTAGGTATAAGTATTATAGGTACCTAGCTAGACCTAGGTATTCTCTTTTTGCCCCGTTCTTACAAGCACAAGTAAAGCCGAGTGCATGCAGATCATTGACCAAGCATTTTTTTTATGAAGATGCTTACGTACTTATCCAACGGCGCCATGAGATGCGTAGGAATTGTAACTATGGCATAGGCATATAGGTACCTAATCATCTAGCCTAGCTAGGCGTATCTTCGCTGGACAAGGCCTAATGAAAATAATACCTAGGAGTAATTCCTATATTCTGATTAGGTAATTTTGGTAATCTGACTACTCCCCTGGAGAATATGGTCGTGAGCATAAATTATTAAGTATGTTGGGTATGCATCTAGGTATGCATAGTTCATGGAAAAAAATGAATTTGGCGGGGGGCGCGCCCCAAATAAACGATCCGCCTTAAAAAACCGCCATCTTTTGGCAAGAGTCAACACATTTTTCTTCTCTTCTATCAGCGCCATCTGTGCAAGAACGTAGTAATAACATTTATCTCTAAATTGCCAACTCTGCTCAGAATCCAACGTGGCGCTACGTAAGATATAATTTTTTTTTGGACCACTTTATAGATTTCCTAAATATTCTATCTCAGAAAATATTAAAATTAAATCGAAGGGCTACCATGCGGCTTGACAGAGTGAGTAGTAATAACATTCATCTCTAAATTGACAACTCTGCCCACAGAGCCAACGTGGCGCTACGTACATATAATTTTTTTTGGACTACTTTCTAGATTTCCTAAATATTCTATTTCAGAAAATATTAAAATTAAATCGAATGGCTACTATGCGGCTTGCTTGACAGAGTGAGGAATTCGCGCTACGACTACTTCGCGTTGCAGTTACGTTTCTTATACTGTGTATAGTAACTCCACGTGGTAATAGATACTTTAACTGCGGCGCGCTCAGAAGTGCTATTTTTGAATTGTAGGAGCTTCAAAATTGTGTTTGAATGATGCATAACCTAGTCTTAGTCCATTCCATGCTACATAAGTCGTACAACGTACATAAGAAGTAGTATGACAATTTCTACTGCTGATTTGACCGTCACACGGTTTTTACATCTTTTACCCGGTTGGTGTAATGGTTACCACGCCGGACTGCCAATCCAGGGTCCTAGGTTCGAATCCCGGTTCGGTCATGGATGTTTATATGTTTGTGCCGTTGTTGTATGGTTTCCATAATAAACAGCCTATAGTGCTTGCTTGGGATCATTACAATGTATGTGCCTGTGAGCGTTATTTATTTTCAACTTCTTTGAAATAAGAAATAGGTTCACGTCGTATCGAAAGACTAAAGATCACCACACATCCAGCGTAGAGCTGTTCGAGCAATTTTCACTGGGTAATCAATTGATAATGAACTCGATGATAATTCAAATATAGTTTAAAATAGCGTGCAAAGGATCCCTCTCTGTCCCTGTAACCTGTTCGAAGCCAGTTCGCATTATTTCTTGCACTCTATTTTCAAATCTATTTCATTATCAATTGATTAATGAAAACTGCTTGAACAATTCTCCGCTAAATGTGCGCTATGTAAAAAGCTTTGTATGAATTTATCAGTGCATTCTTTACAGAAATGGAATAAAATAAAGTTTTGTTGTTCAGTAATTTATTTATAGTATTGTATGCAACATTCATTTAACATTACAATTACAAAATTGTTCAGCCTTGTGATGGGAGAAGCCGTGGCCGGTTAAAGCCGAATGCGTCATGATTTTGTAAATAAATAAAAAAATGAGTTTAGGCGACGGTCTTGTACATGGAATATTATGAGTAGTTTAAACTTATGCTGTACTTAGAACTTTTCTTCCTCAAGCCCGTGTTTGAAGAACATCATGATTGGTACTTGGGCTCCGTTGATATCCCTGTATTCACACATGGCGACCATGCCATCGCAGTCCATGGACTCGCCGGTGAAGAACTGCAGCTCCTTAAACCTGCCGAGGATGTCCTTCATAACTTTGTTCATGTTGGTTTTGAAGATATCGACTTGGTCAGGTGCCTTCTCTTCCAATTTTGCTACTAATCTGAAAGGAAAGAATAATGCTCATTAAAATTTGATAGCTAGAACAGATAAAACTTAGTATTTGCAGAAGAAAGTATTGCAATATCATTATAATACATATCTTATCTTACAATAATTGAAATGCTGCATAATACACCATAATGATTTGATGGTGATCAAATTAGGTAGTTTTGTATACAACAGAAGTTACATTTATTGACAGTGCATATTATTATTATTATGTGCATATACTTAAAAGTATTTGTCATCTCCGTTTCATGAACAAACATTATAGAAATGAATGTTTTTTCATCAAAGTTATTTCCTCTTGCATCAATAGCTCCATAGAATGGCATTGAGAACCATCCCTTGGTATTAGATGATGCGAAAATACAAGAAGAATGACTCTTAATAAGTCAACAATTATAATTAGATACTCTCATTTCATTTCTCTCGACTCAAGATGCATGAGGTTGGATCTAAAATTATTCCACTTTTCGACACTTAAAGAAAGCACTTTTTCATTCTTGTGGTCTAGATATTGATTAAATATTTCAAACAAATCCAAATAAAAAGTGTTTTTAAATGATTTGTGTACTTTTTTTTTATTGAAATATCGAAAACCATGATTTTCTAGCTCTTACCTTATGCATCTCACATCAAGTACTATTTACTTATACTAATACTTCTTATATTGTGGGCAGCAAACCCTGGTGACAGAGTTTTTTCAGACCGCCTTACGGCCTCTGACGTGGTTTTTATGTAACCACTACTAACCACCAGTGATAATAGCCGGGAACAACCGCTTAACGTGCCATCCGAAGCATAGAATCATCTTTCTACAGATATACTATCCTATATCTAACATATTCACAGACCAGTTCCAAAATAGCAATAGGTGACAATAGAAAAAAAGACTGAAATGACTTTACGCATTAGATGGCCATCTGAATAAGACCTAAAATTTTCCCTTTATTTTATTTATTTATTCTTTTATTGGACCAATAATCTAGATCATAAACCCTTATAATACCTAAATGCTATCCCCCTGGGACATCCTGCTGCCCGCTGGATAGACAACCTAAAAAAGGTAGCGGGGAGCAACTGGATGAGGAAGGCCGAGGACAGAGTTTTGTGGCGCGCCTTGGGAGAGGCCTATGTCCAGCAGTGGACGATGATAGGCTGGTGATGATGATCCCCCTCAGATTGTGATGCCAAGGTTGAGAAGCAATTAACTATGCTACAATTAACTAGAAAACTACAAAACACCAGATTTATCAAATGCTAGACTATCAGAAGACCTTGAACTTCTTAACTGATTACACCTGCCCTTGACTAAGACATATAAACAAAGCAAAGATAATGTTTAAAACATAAACTATGCTGAACTGGCATACCTATTGCACTTTTAAATCAGCTAACTAAATGTGGGATGAATTGAAGTCTGCAATATAGACAATCGTGTACAGTACTGTAGGCCTAGCATGCTAACCCCCGAGAAAACGAAAAATATCTAGCCTCCATCTTTGATACCTTACGATGGCCAAAAAGAGCGCGCATGATGTTTTTCTCATTTTGTCGTGCTAGCCCTGTCAGCTGTTCATTGAGAACCGAAGACCGAAGGTACTCTGCATGAAAAGAACTAATTTTTTTAGTCATAAAGGCAGAGCACCTATGAACAAACAAGTAAGGATTTTAGTTTTGAAGGAACCTTTCGCTGCTAAGCTCAAAACCATGATCCTCGCGCAGTGCTAAAACTGACGCCCCTCGTGAGTCGTGCTCACAGTTGTAACGTAAAAAGACCAATGCGGCTCACCTCGTGGGCCACCCACGCAGGCGTAAGGTTTTCGGTGACTCGTGCGGTAGGTCATGAGCAAAGGCGAAATGCAATAGAACTTGACCCTCGCAGGTCATAACGTTGAAACGATAAATGTGGCTCACGTCATGGGTCACCCGCACAGGCGTAAGGTTTTCGGTGACTCACGCTGTAGGTCATGAGCATAGGTGAAATGCAATTGAACCTCTTAGTGTGGCCCATTATGTGGGTTCTTCAGCACTGCAGCCCATTTGTAGTCGACCTACGGCGTAGGTCGTCAGCATCAAAAGTGTTAATGTCTCTGCCTTTAAGACTACAAAAGTTTTAGTCCTTTTAAAGGGACCAGAGGGCTTACGAGGTTATAGCAGAACTACAAGATACATCATCAGCAGCAAATGTGTTACAGGTCCATATGTACAAAAGTTCTATATCCATATGTTCTCTTTAAGAAGTTAGATTAAGTTTAAAAGTCTATCTTATGGAAAGAAGGAACAAATAGTGAAAGTATGGTCAGTGTCATTATTTGACACTGCACTAATATAGAATAAGACTCCTTACAAAAATCCAGACATATTGGGGTGTGGCCTTTTACCATTTGGCAATATAAGAAGACACTTGAAACAAAGAAGTCACTATGATATTGAACTCCGCAGCAAACATCACTACATCAGCCACAGCAGGCTAGTCTCACTGGCATTTTCTAGCACACTAAAATCATGATAATAACTCGGGTAGGCTATCAAATTGATTGCACCTAATTTTATCTTCACTTCCATGAACTATCACTTATTTATAATAATTGTCACGAAACACTCACTTCTTCATGTAGTCTTTGAGATATAAGGTGTAGGATTTCTTGTCACCGAAGGCGAATGTCTCCACTAGTCTGTGGTTTAAAACTATGTCAACACCGCTCTCCGCAGCAGAATCTGTGCCCTCGTCGGCCTCCTCCGCAGAGGGGTTGAACCCATCGATCTTGACGTCACCCTGCAGTCTCGTTTCCAATTTACCGGTGACTTCGTAGATGACTTCATCTACCAGCTTCATTTTATAAGTGTCCGAGAACATCTCGTCACCTGAAAAGATAACATTAACCTATTAATCATTTTGCTTCAGTCTCAGCACGATTTCAACAATCTACAGTGTCGATGTGGCACAAAATTTATTAAATTTGGTAAGATGAGACATCACTATCGAGAAATGTCAAAATCGCTGATATCGAAAAATGTCAAAGATATACACAATAAAGGAAATATTGACACAAAATATATTCTAAGAACATAATAAACGTAATTACCAGTAATAATATCCTTATAGATTCTCATTTTGTAGGATTAGCGGCGATTAAAATAATAAAAACCGAAACAACGGCTTCTAGCCCCAAGAACTAAACCGGAAAGGGCTGTCAAAAGAGAAAATCAGTGTTGCCTTTGTGTGCCACTTAGGTCTTGCCATGACTTTGTTCCGGTTTCAAAATGTATTTATCATTCCTAGGTTTCCCGTCTAGTGTGTCTTCTTCTTTCTCTTTTTCACTATGGAAAAAGATCAAATCCGTATGTACATAAAAATAGTACCTATCTATGTAAAAAAACAATGCGTAAAAAAAACTTAAAAATCCACCTACAAAAAATCACCACTTGTTGAAATGGAAAAACGAAACGTTTGAGAAATCGACAAAAGCGGAAATAGATGGCGCATTTTTGTATGTCTTTTCTTTTCTGAAGATGGAAGTCTTTCTCTACAATTCCACGGTTTGTAGATTATGTGGTGAAGAAAATGACAGTGGAACATTATTATATTCATGTGAAGAAAATATTCAAAACTTAAGTGAAGTCATAAATACATATTTGCCAATCAAGGTAAAACTAATTTCGTAATTTGTGATTGTATTGACTTCAATTTGGAATCAAGATGGCTGACTTTTTGTACAACTAAAACATTTTCATTTCCAATTGCTGTGATTTTCCTATTTTATTGCAAACTTTTGATGCGAATAATGTCTGAATAATTTCACAAATTTAAAATAGGTCTTGGTGCTTACGGTTTTCTCTTATTTGAGGTAATTGCGTTTCGTATTGTTTTGAATATTTGCTATGGGTCTAAAAGGAACATAATTTTATGCCAAAATCGCGCCAAATTTGACAAATCTGCAGGTTTTCTTTTTATTGTCACTTAATAATTTATTAAACCTGAAAAGAATAGCAAGGTAATTTTCTCCAGGGTAAACTTTTAGTAACATGTCACTAACTGCGTCTCAGAGGTAATATATAATAAATATAATAGATCAAAAAAAGTTTTGGAAAAATCATCATTTTTTTTACTCAATAGGATACCAAAAGATCCCAGTGCAAGTGGATCATGCCTATAATATTAGGGTCATTGATTTATTATTATAATGAGAGTTTCCTTGTTACATAAGAACTCAACTCAACACTTATCCAGTACTTATACATAACTTTGTAGGTGTCTGACGATGGCCAACTTCCCCGAACCATTTGTCCGGGCTGCACCATACAGCTGGAAGCAACTATTGAGTTCTTGGACCTCATCATCAGCGGTCAGGTAATCTGTTTATCAAAGAGTTCTGCGACTGACTGACTGACTGAAAGACAATGCACAGCCTAAACCGCTGAAGGTAGAAACATGAAATTTGGAATATACAGGGTGTAAGGAAAAGTATCATTAACCTTTAAACCACATACTCTACCCATCAAACTGAATAACTTTTACTATGGGAGCAAACCCATTAAAAGTCCCTTTAAAAAAATAGAATAAAAAAAAAAATTGAAAACATTTAAAAAACAGCCGTCTCATACATTTGAGTTGAGTAGGTATTGCGGTTTAGGATTGAACAGATGAATTTTTTTATGCACCGATTGGTATTCTCTGCCTCCTATACTAAAAGTTGTTCAGTTTGATGGGTCTACTCTAGTATGTGGTTTAAAAGTTAATGATACTTTTCCTTACATCCTGTATGTTCTACAAAGGATGTTGGGGTGCACTATGAAAGGATTTTTCGAAAATCTACCTCGACAGGGGTAATCCAAGTGGACGAAGTGACAGGTCAAAAGCTTGTTTATAACTGTAGATATACCTTTTTTGATTTGCTTAGGGTCAGCGCATACTTAGTGTAGAACCTAGAGATAACGCGCGCGAACACACGTCCCCGGGTTTATATATCTTGCACGCTATTTTCAACTCTGATTTAATTGATATTGAGCTCATTATCAATTGATTAATGAAAACTGTTCGAGCAGTTCTCAACTAGATGTGCGCTGACCCTTAGCTGTCATTTCATACAAATTGGAAAAATTCAAAAGAAGAGGTATGCATGTGTGTTGCAGAGGTTGTGTATGCTGTATCGAAATTTAACATATTATATTTATATTCCGTGTTATGTATGTTGATTATATAATTACACATCTCATTACTAAAGCAAGTAATTTTAGTGTTTAGATTTCTATAATAACAAAATATTATAATTATGTTAAAAAGGAAAACTATAATTGGCTATAATTACCTACACAAATTGTTAATTTTATATTACCCACTGTAACGCTGTTGGTTTTGATAATAAATAAAATAAAATAAAAAATGTGCAAGATTGAGTGAGTGCGAGAGTCGCGTGGCTAGAGGTCTCTCGAGTAGACGTCTTTCGTTCGGCTCGCGATTTAAGTAGCCACGCGGCTCCGCCATTTTATGGCGGTTTCGGGTGTGTGTTTTTGTATAAAAACAGGGCTTTGAGATCGCCATATCAATTACCGTACAATGAACGTTAACTTGAATTATAATAATATCTTCAACACTTGATACTGGCGAAATCTTTAAGGAAACGCCATTTAATAAAAATAGAATAGAATAGAGTGAGTGCGAGCGAGACAGGAATATGCCATTGCCTACATTTTACGCCACGCTACCTAATAAGCAGGGTTGAGGTTTAAATTGGTGGGGGCAGGGAATGTCCGTTACTGTAGTACCACAGGGCTGCGTTCACGACCTTTGGGTGCGGTTGTTTTTTCAACACGCTCTATGGTACGGAACCGTTCACCGAGGCTCGGAACGGCGTTAGTGCGAAAAGTTGCACTCGGGGTGCACCTGGGGCGTAGGTTCTGAACGCAGCCCAGTAGTACTGTAAGTAGTACTAGATACAGATTCATACACAGTGGTTAGGCTTTTTTTTGCGAATCTTATATGTTTTTTTGGGAAAATTGTTCAGTATCACCTGCAGAGGTATTGAGGGTAAAGTAATGAAACTGTTTACCCTAACACTGTATACAACGTGTTAATGAATTAACGCAGAACTAGAAAGTAGTTTTTTTAGAATCGAGAGCAGAATCGAATTATCATGGTTTCAACATAGGTAATTTTTTACAAAACTTTAAATTTTTTTTATGAAAAATTTTTAATTTTCTGAACCCGATGTCAACCTACCGCACGGGCATACTCACCCTACTTACTTCCAAAACGAGATTATTAAAATTTATCTATGAGTATGTTAGCGCTTTCATTCATTGCTGAAATGATAAACAATTTTTGCCTTAAAACTTAAAATGCGAATAACTTTAAATTAACTATCAAAATAATGAAATCATTGTATCAATCTAATTATTTTGTTATAAATCAGTTGGGGTGTATGAGGTTGTGCGCTTATTCATTAACACGTTATATACGTGTTCTTATGCATGATCCTAACATCCTGAAACTGAATATGCTGAAATAAATAAAAATTGAATGCTGGAATGCCTACTAAAAAAGTATGTTTTGTTACATTGTTCTGGATCATCTTGTAAGAGTGGTTATTTGTTTACAAATCAAAATTAAAATTCAAACATCCCATAAATGTTGTTGTCCCATTTCAGAAAGTGATACGTGAGCTTCATCAGAGAGAGATAGAATATAAAAAGACCCTCAATACCTCTGCAGGTGATGCTGATGTAGCTACAGAGAAACTTGTAGTTGAGTGTAAGTATTTGATCTTAGATTCATTTAAAAAAGTAAGTTTTAGAATGTAGGATCCCACTGTAGGGCTAAGGCCTCTAACGAAAAATGATGAGAGGGAGTCAGCAATGCTCCACCACGCGGGCCTAGAATGGAGTTGTAGAAGGTAAGTTCGTGGTCAACTTACTGTCATTTTCAAGCTGGCTCAATAGGCTTTTGACCTGGCTTAATGAATAATCAGTTACACCGATAAGGGATCAACTGCTATGCCTTGTGAAGCACAACAATGCTCGAAATGAAATACTGTACAAACGGTCACCCATCCTAAGACTAACTGGACCTGATGTTGCTTAACTTTGGTGATCATTTCTAATACAGAAGCTCCACTATGCCAATGATAGATCCATAAGAAAAAAATTGCAAAGACAGGATTTCTTTAGGACCTGATATGGATTTTATAATTTTAAAAGTTCTTATGAACTCAGGGTCTGGAAAACTACCAGCCAGATAAAAAACAAAGATAAGAATTTTGTGCTAAAATCGCACATAATGTTTAACAACAGGGAAAGTTTTACTTATTTGAAACAAATTTTAAATTTCTGAAGAACACACAATCTATTTTTTTATTTATCAATCATAACCATACTAGGTATAACTGAAAACACCAGAAAATTACCAGGTGGTCATGAGAGGTCATGCCAGTGAAATAATAAACCTAACTTAAAATTTCCAGTAAACACCAATGATGGCGTATATCAGGTCGAACACCCGGTCTCCCTCCAAGTGGCTGGCCTCGACAAGCCTAAACGTAAGCGAGGGAGGCCTCCGAAGAAGGTCAAGAAGCCCGAAGAGCTCGCGCAGGAATTCGCCATCAAGGAGCGAGAGATTGCAGCCAGGCAAGAGGTGAAGCAGCTAGAGATACCTGGCAAGCGGAGGAGGAAGACTCCCACTAGGTTCAGGGAAGCTGTGCAGGCAAGTTATATTTTTTATTTTTCCATTGACAAGCTTAAGTGAAACAGGGCTTAACGAAAGTAGTTTTACTACAATTTAGCATGGAATATTTAAAAGTTGTATCATTCGAAAGGTTATATACGTATCCCTCAAGGACCAAATTTTTGTGTTTAGACTAATCTAAAATATCAAGTTATCTATATATTGTTAGGTAAAAACTGTACATATCAAATAATGAGTTGTTCTTTTTAAACAGGTTGGATCAGTTTCATGAATTAATGAGTAAAGGCCTAATCACCTATACTCATTAATTCATGAAACTGATGCACCTACAGGTTTCCTCAAATTTCCGCAGACCGAGGCCGATATACGTACATTACTTAGTCCGATTTTGTAAACAGATCTAGTAACGATTACTTTTGTAGACGAGTCGATGTATGAGTCACGTTGCAGGTTCTGACCCGAGCACACGTCTCGCGTGGATTTCGCGCGTCGCGTTTTTGCCTGCCACGAGGCTCCGCAATCTTCAATCTCTTCTTGTTATTGACCAAAAACAATCCCTGAGATTGGGATAGATTCTCCCATAAACACTTGACACTGGCGGAAATGCAGTGCTAACGCACAAGCAAGAGTCCATTAATTATAAGTAAAAAAAAGTCGATGTATAGCGGCCTCGGCCTAAGACCCACGTACGGCCTATCCACAGCCGCATAATGGCGGCGGCGTGTTCGGGTTGATAAATTATTAAATTAAGCTTACTCAAATCAGGGACCAGTGTGTAAGTATCAGTAGATAGAAATATTGCTAACGTGCAATAATAACTAGGTACCATTATTAACCCCACTAGAAGTAACAAACTGTTCACTAATCAAATTACAAAATTTTCAGGGCAAAGAGTTAGAAAGGATATTTATAGAAGAAGGCGTGATAGATGGAGAAGACAGCGACAGTGAGGCAAAGCCGACCACTGACGGTGAAGCGAAGTCAGCAGCGAAGGAGCCCGAGATCATCGGCCACATGGAGACGTCGGGAGAACTGGTGGTTGTAGTCAAGGGCAAGGGACGAGGGAGGCCTAAAGGTATGAGCTTATCTGTATTTACTACCTACGATGGTTTCTTTTCCAAAGCTTTTGTGACATAAGATCTATGTAACTCCATTCCGAAATCCTAAGTCATCCATGTAAACCTTGTGACTTCACGTTTTAAAAGTTTTTGTATATCAAATCTACGATATAAAATTTTAGGAGTATTTTAATGATCTTTAAAAAAGTTATATATGATCCAAGTCCAGATCCTTGTGATAATTATTTTGTCACAAAACAGCAAGGAACTATTATACCTATCTTAATCGGCTTGGCTACGTGTATTGACGTATAAATACATTTTAGAGGATTTTCCATCCGTTATACCTACTTGCAGCTGATGTATTACAGGATCTCTAGTATCATCATTAGCCTATCATCGTCCACTGCTGAACATAGGCCTCTCCCAAGGCGCGCCACAAAAACTCTGTCCTCGGCCTTCCTCATCCAGTCGCTCCCCGCTACCTTTTTTAGGTCGTCTGTCCAGCGGGCAGCAGGACGTCCCACACTACGTCTACCAGTTCGCGGTCTCCACTCCAGAACCCTGACACCCCACCGGTTAGCGGTTGTCAGTTCTTCGGCTGATATGACCAGCCCATTGCCACTTCAGCTTGCTAATTTTCTGAGCTATGTCAACCACTTTCGTTCTCTGACGTATCACTTCATTTCTGATGTGATCTCTCAGAGAAACACCGAGCATAGCTCTCTGTCAGGGTCCATGTTTCCGCACCATAGGTCATTACTGGCAGGACGCACTGATCGAACACCTTCGTTTTGAGGCATTGTGGTAGAGCCAAGGAATCTAGAGTAGAGAAAAGGAGATCTCTAGTATACTACTCATTAATACTAACCCGAACATTAATTATTGTATAGGTCGCATGCGTCCAACGCGGGAAGAATGCGCCATATGCGGCATGGAGTTCTCGTGCGTGGGGCGGTACATGTCGCATATCGCGCAGCACGGACCCGTCCTGTACCAGTGCGCGCCCTGCGGCCAGGCCTTCACCACGCGCCTGCACTTCCAGCAGCACCAGCGCGACCTGGGCCACGAGGGCCGGCGCATCATACCGCGCGTCGTGCCCAGAGACACCGTGAGTACTGTACTGCACACACTCGTGCACTTCCAGCAGCACCAGCGCGACCTGGGCCACGAGGGCCGGCGCATCATACCGCGCGTCGTGCCCAGAGACACCGTGAGTACTGTACTGTACACACTCGTGCACTTCCAGCAGCACCAGCGCGACCTGGGCCACGAGGGCCGGCGCATCATACCGCGCGTCGTGCCCAGAGACACCGTGAGTACTGTACTGTACACACTCGTGCACTTCCAGCAGCACCAGCGCGACCTGGGCCACGAGGGCCGGCGCATCATACCGCGCGTCGTGCCCAGAGACACCGTGAGTACTGTACTGTACACACTCGTGCACTTCCAGCAGCACCAGCGCGACCTGGGCCACGAGGGCCGGCGCATCATACCGCGCGTCGTGCCCAGAGACACCGTGAGTACTGTACTGTACACACTCGTGCACTTCCAGCAGCACCAGCGCGACCTGGGCCACAGATTAAATACCTAATGGTTACTACGTGTACTGTGTTCTTGGTCGAATTACTAACCACATTTTACCTCTATCAACGTTCCTAAAAATAAAAAGTAAGTATTTCATATAAATTCTTCGAACAGTTAATTTAAACGGAACTTAAACGAATATAAAGATTTAATACTATAAAAAAGTGGTTCCACTTGAGGCAATATGCTAGAGTTGATTCATGCTACAGTACGCATAAAAAGAAAGCAGGAGTAGTAAGCATCTGACCAACCTGAACTGGATTACGGTCGTGAGTTTATCTATGAACGTATTTACATAATATATCAAATTACAATAAAACTGTTCTTTCCAGGCCACAGAAATAAAGACAGAAGAAACTACGAGCCAAGACCAATCTTCGGAAGTAGTAATAGATGTAGAAAAGCTAGTCAATGAGACTCCACTCAACTCCCTCCCGGACCTGAGCGGACCCGAGAAAGAAGAAGAGACAACAGAGTTCATAAAGAGTTTAGTGGGAAATACCACTGAGAACTCGAGCGATATCAAGTCTAGTCCTGTTAACAAAAGTGATTGTAAGAATGATGGTAAGTGCCACAGAACATTATAAGAGGGATTAGAAGTGCAAAGTAGGCGTGGAACGTGTCGTCACAGGTTATGCAATGATTTGCATAACACCATAAGGCGCGCGGCGTGGTGCGAGCGAGAGGGGCATGAATAATTGTAGCAGCGTGAGCGGGAAGACAAAGTGGCGACTGCTGTCTCCGAAGCAAAAGCGCTGCTTTGCATTTCTAACCCCTCTTATAATGTTCTGTGGTAAGTGCGTTATTTTTAACCGACTTCAAAAAAGGAATTTCTCAATTCGACCGTGTATATATATATATATATATATATATATATTTAAGGTCTAACAAAATTAGGTGAAACTATTTTAAGGGGATGATCAGACCATCAAACTGAACAACTTTCTCTATTGGACCAATATTTAAATCGTGAAAAAAAATGTCCCATACATTTAGGTCGAGTAGGTTTGTATGGAACAGCATATTTTCTTCCGCGATTACGATATTAGTCCCATAGAGAAAGTTGTTCAGTTTGATGGTCTGATCATCCCCTTAAAATAGTTTCACCTAATTTTGTTAGACCTTATATATATATACATATATATATATATTTTTTTTATTGTATGTTTTGGTCAAATCTTGCAACTGAATTTTAAAGCATTTATCCTCGACCGATTGAGATGAAATTTTGCATACACGTTTAGTTTGGATGACAATGCATTTAGCTTTTAGTAAGTGAAGTCATTCTAAATCCAATATGGCGGACTAGTTATTTTTTTTGCACTCCAAACTCTCCTTTTTTGCTGAGAAGAATACGAATAAACTGAAAAAAAGTAAGTTTATACTTAACGAGCGTTAACCCGCGACTTCGTCCTCACAAATTATATACCAGATTTTAAGTCAGATCATAAGCTATCAAACAAAAAAAGTTTCATCAAAATCGGTTCAGTAGTTTTTGCGTGATACTCGTTCAAACAAACAAACACACAAACAAACAGACAGACAAAAAATCCAAAAATTGGTGATATGGAATCAGGGATACCTAAAAACCATATCGTAACTTTTTTTTTGTTAATATCTTCAATGTACAGACAAACTTCCTGTTACAGTTTTATAATAGTACGAGCGTTAACCCGCGACTTCGTCCGCACAAATTATATACCAGATTTTAAGTCAGATCATAAGCTATCAAACAAAAAAAGTTTCATCAAAATCGGTTCAGTAGTTTTTGCGTGATACTCGTTCAAACAAACAAACAAACAAAGAGACAGACAAAAAATCCAAAAATTGGTGAAATGGAATCAGGGACACCTAAAAACAATATCGTAACTTTTTTTTTGTTAATATCTTCAATGTACAGACAAACTTCCTGTTACAGTTTTATAATAGTATAGATAGATAGACTAAAAAAATTAAAAAAAAGCGTATAAATAAAATTGTTTATTAAGAAAACCAACAGCGTATTAAACATAGTTACAATAAATTCTTAAAAATAACTGTTAGGGCCAGTGATAGCTTTCCTTTTTTTTATACAAAGTTTATTGTGGCGAAGTGATGCCAAAAATTACAAAAAGAAACAAGAAAAAGAAAAATTACTATTTTGACATTACAATAAAATTATGCTCTTTCCAAGCTTTTTCTTTTCATTTATTATGTTTAATGAATATACTGGAACTGGGCAAATTTAACCTATTAATAGTAGCATTAGTCTAATTATAAAACCTTACAGGATCACTTTGTTGTCCGTTTGTCTGTCTGTTTATTTGACACATTCCTTATCCTGTAACATGGTAGGCAGTACGACAAGTATTTGAAACTTAACAATCTTTATAATTTATTTTCTGAGAAATACCTATAAAAAGTGTGAATAAGAATTGTTCACAAAATTCCTCATTTCTATTTTTGGGTTACTGTTATCTATCTTCATGGTTAATGTCCAATTGGTGCAAAAACGAGGAAGTAGTTAAGGCGGTGCATACAGACAGACAGAATGGTCGAAAATGTAAGGATTCCTCGTTTGTACGGCACCCTTCTTTCTTTCTTATCGTGTGGGCAGAGCTAGAGCAGAGCCCTGGTGCCAGAGTTTTTTCAGACCGACTTACGGCCTCTGACGTGGTTTTTTATGTAACGACTACTACCACCAGAGATAGTAGCCGGGACCAACGGCTTAACGTGCCATCCGAAGCACGGAATCATTTACCTTTTCAGACAATCAGGTGATTCAGCCTGCAATGTCCTAACCAACTGGGGAAAAACGCACAAAGTGACATATCACAAGATGCCCCCCGTGGGAATCGAACCCACGACCTCCGAGTCGAGAGCCAATGCTCTTAACCATTAGACAACGGAGGCAGTCTAGGAGGCAGTAGTCAGAGGCACGGATGGCACCCTAAAACTCAATAACTAATTTCACATGTTATTATGAAACCAATATTCTTACAGATTCAGAAGTGATAGAGAGAGATCCGCTGGATATATCAGAGGATTTAGTAGTAACCGGCCCCAAAGGAAAGGTGAAACTGAAGTGCCCGCACTGTGATAAGAGTTTCAGCAGCAAACAGAGCAAGTCACTCCATATCAAGGTAAAGGTTCATTCCACAACACTGCCAGATCGATATTCTGTATACACTTAGGCCCGGAATCCACCAATGCGGAGCTGAGATGTGTAAAATCAACCAATGAAATGGCCTGATTCTGTCAAGCGAGGAAAAATTCAATCAATCAAAGTATTTATTTTAGAACATGGATTCTATAACAATGTCACAAATTATGCAAATCTGACACAATAAAAGCAGAGAGATTAGATTCTAGATTGTTTCTGAAATTGACTTTAATTGGTTAGTATTGAAAATATAACCAAATTTCGTTTGTATGGAGCGCGCTCCTAACAGGGATGATGACTGATCCTGGAAATCCATATATTGTGACGAATTACAGAAATAGGCTAAATTTTATAAGTACCAAAATGTTCAAACGAAATTACAATTGAATAGAAAACAAAAAAGTTGTAAGCTATTGAAAATATTTTTTAATATCTTCTATCTTTTTCATGCAAAACAGGTGTTTGTTTGACACGTCGCCATGATTTGTATGACTCTCTCTCTAATTGTAAATTTTGAACACTTATATTTCAGTTATTTTTAAAGATTTCACTTCAGTGTTTAAGATAAGTATCGAATAGTTTTAAAAAAAGTAATAAACATTTTTTTGTCACCGTCCCTATTATAGCCCCTTAACTCGATGGCTACCTCGACTATTCCGCTAAATTAATAGCAGCCCTAAACGTCGCAGGCGGTGCACCAGGGTGAGAAGCCGTACGCGTGCTCGGAGTGCGGCTGCAAGTTCGCGTACCCGCGCTCCCTCGCGCTTCACGCCGTCTCGCACCGCCGCCACCGCGGCGCCGCCCGCCTCTACGCCTGCGACCTGTGCGGCAAGGTAACCTACATATCGACCGACAACAACTAAATACTACTATCTTACATTCTTGGGCAAATTAACTTTGTAGTGCAGTTAGATGCAAAATGTTCACGCATTTGATGGAATCGCATTTTTTCACGCTCCATCCTTTTCTGTCCTTCGAGAATGTCATTTGCCGGAGTGAGAAAGATAGCGGGAATTGAACAGCACGCGGCAGCGCCGACAGTGCTGCTACCTTTTTTGCTCTAGCAATTGACGTTCCTGAGCGACAGAAGAGGATAGACCATAAAAAAATGCTATTCCGTGCAGCCAAATGAGTCTCAACCCCGTATTCATCTCTGGAAATAACTCTTAAGATACAGGTTTTAAATGTGGGAAACTTTATGACGGAAATTTACATGTGTGTTGAAAGAAATTACTCATATATAAATATCTCGTAACTTCAATAAAAAATTAAGTCTACTAAAAGCAATGTCTGCTATTTTACAAAATCGAGTCTAATTGGCATTATTCAGCATTGATGGTATTTTTTTGAATTATTTTATGTTTTAAATGCAATTGCAAAAAAACATGTTTACGAGACAAAAATTACGTTTTAGATGAATATTTAGGACGTAGAAAAATCTTGTAACATGAATGTCTCGACACAAAACAAGAAGCAATACCTCCTGACTTACGCTAATTCGAAAACCGTAAACCCTGCTAAGTAAATACTGATATCAATAAAGCAGGCATAAGTAAAAAAAAAGGTTCAGCACATGTGATCGGAATATAATTGACAACACGAATATTTACATTAATTCGGATCCATCGTTTTTGACCTGGTCATCATTAGACCCTGAAAATTGGAATCGCCACAATGCTACTAAACATTTGGGGCAAAACTCGACGTATCTATTGGTGATACTTGCTGAGATCCCTTCGAAACTAATGTAATAGAGCAGTTCATCATTAGACTAAAGATATCTAATCCTCCAATGTTACTAGACATCTCACACACATTTGAGCCCAAACTCGATGTTTCGAAGTGTGATTTTGCCGAAGACCCCTTCAATGCTCTTAATCAAAGCTGATTATCTTGAAAATTGCTAAACCGCTTATATAAATCATAGCTCCGAAAATTAGCTTTAGATTACAAAAAATCTCATCGAAATCGGTCCACCTGTTTGGGAGCTACGATGCAACAAACAGAAAGATATAGACGTCAAACCCACTTTAGGCGCTGAAGGTTAAAAATAATCAATATGATCATTATCTCATTGAAGTTTACGCTAAATTATAATTTTGTAGCTCTTTTTATTATAGCTACACCTTTCAATCCCATTTATTAATTTCAATAGAAACGCCACATGTTTGAACCACTAAAAATGCGAAACCTCAAAGCAGCATCTAATACCAGACACCTGCCCCTGTCCGTAGGTGTTGAACCACCCGTCATCGGTGGTGTACCACAAGGCAGCAGAACACGCGGGGCAGCGCTACGTGTGTAGCAAGTGCGGCAAGTCCTTCAAGCACAAGCAGCTGCTGCAGCGCCACCAGCTGGTGCACTCGCAGGTCCGCCCCTATACCTGTAAGGTAAGAGTTAGATACCACATGACTTACCTTAATATATTCTGGGGGCTTTTCCAACTAAGGGACCTAGGAAATATATGGGACTGCTGATTTTGTAGTTAGCTCCATAGAGAAAATTGTTCAATGGTCTGATCATCTCATTATTATGAAGAACCCGTCTGCCGGCATGTAAAATAATTGTATTACTATGCTTGAGTAGCAAGCCATAGCAAGAGTTTTTGTGTTGTTTCCGGGACAAAAAGTAGTCAAGGAATATTCTTCCTCCAGACTTTAAACCTCTCCGGTGTAGTGTGTGTCTAGCCCCCCACACACACATAGCCTTAAGTTAGATATAAGTCATTGTCTTGTAAATCCAATGAGCATTACACGTCCAAACATCAAACATATCTTTCATGTATCGTGAATTCGTGACCTTAACGCACAACATCGCAAAGGAAACCTCTTTGTCAAAAAGTTAAACAAACTCACTTTAGCAATAGGTATTTGCCAACCTTGTCAAATCAGAAACTCGTAATCGAATGTCAAAACGCCCGCTTTGTATGAAAATTGTACGTGATTGTACTAAAATCTGTAATTTGACGTCATATTGTACGTTTTATAGTTTATCCTGTCATTAGTATTAAGTATTAACACAGAGTACTATGTATTAAGCTTCAAAATTACTCAAAATGGGAATTTGCGTTATTTTCTCGTTCTTTTTATGAGAAGATAAAAATATAAATAAAATAATACATATAAGGTTTAACAACATTATCCGAAACTATTTTAAGGGTATGCTCAGACCATCAAACTGAACAACTTTCTCTATGGGACCAATATCGAAATCGCGAAAAAAAAATGATGTCCCATACAAAACTGCAAACACAACTTGACTCAAATGTATGGGGCAGCAGATTTTTTTTTCGAGATTTCGATATTGGTCCCCTAGAGAAAGTTGTTCAGTTTGATGGTCTGAGCATACCCTAAAAATAGTTTCAGCTAATTTTGTTAGACCTTATATTAATGTAGGCAAATACCTTATTATGACATTAGTGTAAAGTAAATTGTAGCAGCAGCAAAAATTGTAACTGTTAACCCTCAGACATGTACCGCGTCGTTCAAGACGAAGGCGAACCTGATAAACCACCAGCTCCTGCACACCGGCGTCAAGAAGTTCTCCTGCGAGATCTGCAAGCACAAGTTCGCGCACAAGACCAGTCTCACATTACATATGAGATGGCATACCGGTGAGTTTACAACACATAAATACCAATGAAACAACAAACTGAGAGCAAAGTGTATACTTTCACATGGAGGGTTCCGAACGGTAGGTTCTGCTGACGTAAACAAATGTACACACTTATAAACTCACGACCATAATCCTTTTCGGGGTGGCCAGAAACATTGCTATAAATACCAGATATCTTGTAGGCAGTTGTAGCAAGACTACTCAAATCAGATATACTTTATTTTACATTGTATATAGTGAAATACAGATAAAAAAAAACTCACTCTTTTTTAGCATGTTGAAGGTTTAAAGATGGGATGACATGTAAGGTGGTGATAGGTTGCTAGCCATTCGCCCACAAATATACTGCTTATAAAACCATTTTCTTCTATTATTATTCTTAATCGCTTTGTACGACTGCCACCCAAAGGGAAGGAATGTGTTGATTAATTCTAAGCCGGAACCACAGGAACTTACCGAATGTGTTATTGTGGTTCCACCATACTATACATGCGAATGCATCATTGTCAATCTACTGGTCATGAGGTTTATATCGCGCACTTTCAATGGTTGCAGGCCTGAAGCCGTTCGTGTGCAAGATCTGCAACAAGAGCTTCAGCCAGAAGGGCAACCTGTCTGAGCACGCGCGTATCCACACGGGCGAGAAGCCTTACCAGTGCACGCAGTGCCCGCGCCGCTTCACCACCTCCTCGCAGTACCGCCTGCACGCGCGCCGCCACCAGCCCGACCGACCCTACGCCTGCGCGCACTGCCCCAAGCGGTACTACATACTGCGTTCACCACAAAGTCCCTGTACCGCATTATTGTATATCATACACCAACTAGTTCGATCGACAATTAAAATCTTTTCGTTGGAAATGCTATTTGAAAAACACCACAATTACATAAATTGTCAAAAAAATGTATCTCTCATGTTTCACGAATTATTTCATTAGGTAAGAGTGGAGGAAGAAAACGTCAAACTCAAGGTAGCTCGCGACCTACCTTAAGGCGGTTGCAGAGGGGTCAATTTTATACAAAACTTTGACGCACAATACGCGTAGACGGTATTAATATAAGTAACTTTGTAAATATGAAAAAATAGTTTAGAAAATCTAGATGCCGCGTAACAAATAACATTTGCAATTTATAAAATAATTACGAAGATATAACGCTTTGAAATGTTTCATACAAAATTTTAAAAGCTTTATATCTTCGTAATTATATTATAAATTGCAAATGTTATTTGTTACGCGGTAACTAGATTTTCTAAACAATTTTTCCATATATAAAATATTACTTTTATTAATTCCGTCTACGCGTATTGTGCGTCAAACTTTTGTATGAACTGAAACCACCATAAGGTCTCCTCGAGATGAGTAAAAGTCGCTGAAACATAATTTTGTGTAAAATAATATCTGAATTTGGATGTTCTTTCTTTGCTATTCTAAATACCACCAAAAGGATTTTGAATTCCACCATTATTACTCATTCAACCCCAGTGGAGGAACCTCAAGATTACGATGAGGAGCCCAGGCAGAGTTCGAGTAAGCGACGGAGGATAAAGTTTCCAAACGGTAATGTGTGTCCCGTGTGTTGTGTACTCGTAGGTTCGTGTCGCGCGGGTCGTGGGCGGCCCACCAGCGCCGCGAGGCGGGGCTCCGCACGCACCAGTGCAGCGTGTGCCAGCGCGCCTTCACCGAGCGCTGGGCCCTGCTGAAGCACATGCGACGCCACACCGGCGAGCGACCCTTCCGCTGTCCACACTGCCCCAGGACCTTCGCCGACTGCTCCAACCTCAACAAGCACAAGAAGGTATTTGGCTAGTGGTAACATAACACCGAGCGCTGTACGATTTTCAGAAACTTGTTAGTGTTCGAGCATCCTGCGAAAACTACTGAGCCTATTCCTGGAATGTCAAGATGGGACCGGTCGTTTCCACGCAAACGAAGTTACGCGCGGAAGCTAATAATTTTATACTAATCTAGCATTGAAGCTCGATAGATCGAAAAGATAAAACAATGAAAATCCGCTAGTTGACAACTAGTCAAATCAGCTCTTTATTTGACGTTAAAACGTGCGAGTTGTATGTAAAATTGTACTAAATAACACATAATATTTCTTAACAATAAATAAATGTAGTCAATATTTCTTAACTTTTTGTAGTTTAGCGTTATTTTAAAACCTTATTTTTCTGAGAAGGTAAAACTAAAATATTGTTTATGCAGTCAACTACCCCATTTTTGAGAGTTACGCGGTTATTATTTAATCTAGAAATAAACATTTTAACGGGTTCTTACCGCGTTTTGGCAAATATACCAAAACGCGGTAAGAACCCGTTAAAATGTTTATTTCTAGATTAACTACCCTATTGTATTGCAAAGGAATAGTATTAAAAAAAATTACGCGTTTCTAACGACCACTTCTAACCTTTGTTTATGTATCTATTAACAGCAAGTGCACAAACAAGTGAGTCTGCTGGTCAACGACAAGAACCAACTGCAGCAGCAGCAGCAGCAGGAGCAGGAGAGCAAGGCGGGAGTGCAGATCGCGGCGGGGCACGAGCAGGACACTGAGGAGCGGGTCATCTTCGTCACATACGACGCCGACGAAGCCGAGCCCGCCTTCCACATCCTAGACCCTGAACAGGTTACGTTTGTTTGTGTATTTACTACCAGCAAGTGTACAGGCAAATTAGCCTGCTGGTCAACGATAAGAGCCAGCTGCAGCAGCAGCAGCAGCAGCAAGCGGCAGAACAAGAGGAGTAGGACACCGAGGAGCGCGTCATCTTTGTGACATACGACGCCGAGCCCGCCTTCCACTTCCTAGATCTTACAGGGTGTAACGAAAAACACCATATTAATACTTAAGGAGATGCTTCAGACCATCAAACTGAACAACTTTCTCGATTCATTTTCACGATCATTAATTGAGCCGAGCCGGTACCAGTTTTGTATGGATAGGCAGATATTTTTTATTTTTTCTCGGTGTTGGCTCCATAGTGAAAGTTGTTCAGTTTGATGATCTGAAGCACCCCCTTAAGTATTACTAGGGTGTTTTGTTACAACCTGTATACTAGATGTAATAAAACACCCAAGTAATATTTAAAGACGTGGTTTAGGCCATCAAACTGAACAACATTCACTATGGAAAATATGCAAAAATTTAAGTTTTTTCTTTATGTTGGATCTGAAGTGAAAGTTGTTCTGTTTGATGGTCTAAACTTAAGATAGCGGCATAGCGGCGTAATATTCTACAAGCCCTCAAAAATCTCGTCTCTTTAACGTTGCGCCGCTATGCTGGACTCTTTAGCCTTATTCATCTTGCCGTGCGTCTGCCAGCTATATAGTCTCTTCTCTGAGGAGAAAAAATATACTATATCTTTCAATTTGTTATCACAGGCAGCGTCGCTTGAAGACAACAAAGCGCTGGCAACGTGTGAACTGTACTCTGGTCCATCGCTGCTCGTTTCGCAGCCCGAGCTGGAGGAGCTCGAGCAAGAGCACGAGCAACTAGAACTCGAGAACGACGATCTCGAGCTATCCGATCAGCTTATATCTGGTGACGAACATATTACGGTAAGTTGGTATACTTATCGGCTTTGAAGTCGTGTTGTACTCACGCCAATGTTTTCACTTTTGTCTTTTTTACCATTATAATGAAGATGATAAATAACTAGTTAGATCAGCAACTCTCTGCTTGAACAATTGCACTTAATTACTGCATTCGTGATGTCATCAACATTTCATTACTTTTTGTAGTTTATCCTGTTATTAAAATTGTATTCCAGCTAAATAAATGCTGAGCAAATACAAGTAAAACAAATGTTTTGTAGTTAAATACCCTGTTTCATGTACAACATTTAAGATTACAGTTTTTGGCGGGGATTTGTTAGCTCTATTTGGAGTCCACATATTTTGTCGAATTTTATTGTTTTGGTTCGTAAAATTGCTGTTGTTTTGCGTAACAAAGTGTCTTGCAAGTGAACAATATACAGTTCAGTGAAATATGATGGAGTATGGGTCGTAAACAGGAAAAGTGTTCCGTCATTTTTAGCGCAACGAAGTGGTCGATTCACCTCTTTCCTGCGACTTTCGATTGTCTTCAAAAACTCCAAAGAAGCGTCAAAACGTCGAACACAAACGCTTTAAGAATTTGTTTTACTAGAAGATTTGGACTAAAAGTCTTGTAACCGGGCCAGTAAATAAATTTATTAAAAAAATCCTTTAAGATTACCCAAATAAGTCACTATAAATCACTAAGCGCATTTACAGACGAGCGACACTTCGCGCGACCCACGGCGACCGTAAAGTCCATGACCGCGACCCACGGCGATCGCAAAGTGTCGCTCGTCTGTAAGAGCTCTAATGGTTAAATAAATAAATGTTCTTGAGTGTTAATTTTTCTTAGAAGTACCTTTACCTATAGCAAAAGAATGATTGATCACAGTAACAGCAATCTCTCTGTTTGCAGGTAACAGATGAGCAAGGCAACCCCCTGCATTTCACCATGCAAGACGGTACGCGGCTCGCTATCACCTCCACCGATGGAAAGTCGCTGCAGGTAAGACTTATTGTCTTTGGCAAGTTATAACTAGGTAAGTATTCTTAGTTGCTTCCTCGACTCTAATCGACCTCCACTGCATCAAATCGTACGTCAAAAATGTTAAAAACGTCCTCGACTCGAGTGGAGTAATGAAACGTCAAAACTCAAGGTATCTCGCGCCCCATCTTGAGGTCCCATCAAAATACGTAAACATTGCGGAAGAATAAAATAATTGAAGCGTCTTACAACCGTATTCTCATAAATATTTCCACTAGCGTTAACCCGCGACTTCGTCCGCACAAATTATAAAGATTTTAAGTCAGATCATAAGCTATCAAACAAAAAAATTTCATCAAAATCGGTTCAGTAGTTTTCACGTGATGCTCGATCAAACAAACTTCTTTTTTTTAATTTACAGTTTTATAATAGTACTAGCTTTTGCCCGCGACTTCGTCTGCGTAGACATGTAATTTTGTCTAATGTCTCGTCTAAGGTCATGAAGGTCATGGTCCGAACCAAGTCTAGGAATCCTGGCATGTAACATTAGAATGGCGATTAAGGAATGGGCTGATAAAAGACACAGGCTAGAATGCTCTGGCCTCTCGGGTCTGCAACACTGCAGGAAATTCATCAGCAATCTTCTTATTATCGTGTGGGCAAAGCCCTGGTGTCAGAGTATAATAGTAATATAACACCACGAATCCCACAGTTCATACTGAACAACAGCAGGAGCAAAGCTCGTGCCTTCGTCGGAGCCCTCACCGGGCACTACGCAACAGGCACGATAAAGCTCACTCTAGATCCCGGTTGCCGAGCGTGTGGAGAGGAGGAGGAAACCATGGAACATTTGTACTGTGTGACTGCGATGTCTTGGTGGGTAAACGTATGTGACTCCTGAGAGATGGTTATTCATTACAGGTTTCTTACCCTGAACGCTATTGCCTCCGTCATTTTCCAAGTTTTTCAAGGATGAAGAAAATAATATGTAGGGTTCAATACAAAAGATACCATTGTGTCGAAGTGTTGCTGGCTTGCCATTTCCCATAATAAGATAAGAAAGTCATGAACTTAAGCTAAATCAAAATCAGAAAGTACCCCAAGTAATTCTGTAGGTATCAGATTTAAAAGTCATTCACTGGATCCATCACTTTAATTTTTCTACTGTTCGTCGTTTATTAGTTTTTTATTTATGTCGAGCAGCATAATAATCATCTTACGACCCACTGCGGGTCACAGACCTCCACTCACGTATAAGCGTTAGAGGATACTCTACCACGCGGGCTACTGTAAAATGGTGAAGGCAAGAGCTAAAACGATAATATTATAGCAAGCTAATGGTCAATTTGCTAAAAAAGATTTTCAATTATGTAAGTAGCTACATTACCGACCTGTGGTGTTATATTATAAGGAACTTTTAGATACGTAGGTACCTTTTTACACGTTGTGGTAGAATGATGTTCTATAGTTAAGTTGCACAAGCCCTCAAAAAATCATAATTGAGACCGAAAATCAAACAAAACAAAAATTTGGCAAGAATTACTGCAACAAAATTTGTCCTTTCTGTAAAATAAGGTTATCATTCCGTAGCATTGGCTCAGATTGGACTCAGACAATCAATATACTTACAACGATGTATTACAACGATAATATAATCAACTAAATTTGTAAGCTCTTGCTATAGCTAGGTTTTTGAATTAATAATTGTAGCGCACTTGCTTTAAAAAAAACTCCCAACGCCATCTATTAAGATGAAAACAATACTACGATAAAATTTTTGAACACTTGATTTTTAATATTTGACGACCCGGTTGGTGTAATGGTTACGTCGCCGGACTGCCAAACCAGGGTCCTGGGTTCGAAACCCGGTTCGGTCATGGATGTTATAAATGTTTGTGCCGTTGTTGTATGGTTTCTATAATAAAAAGCCTATAGTGCTTGCTTGGAATCATAACAATGTTTCTGTAAGCGTTATTTATTTAATTATTTTTCTAATTCAGCCGGTAAGTAACTATACAATCAAATCTGTAAGACCGAATATCTGAGATGTCTTGAGCGTGAATTGAGTATGGTACTTGCTTCAAAAAAACACGCAACGCCATCTATTAAGATGAAAACAATACTACGATAAAATTATGAACACCAACTTTAGAAAAGGTTAAAAGAAAGAGGATTTTTAGTATTTGCCGACCCGGTTGGTGTAATGGTTACCACGCCAGACTGCCAAACCAGAGTCCTGGGTTCGAGTCCCGGTTCGGTCTTGGATGTTATATGTTTATGCCGTTGTTGTATGGTTTCCACAATAAAAAGCCTATAAAGCTTGCTTGGGATAATTAAAATAATGTTTGTGCCTGTGAGCGTTATTTATTTATTTGTTTTTTGTGTGGGGCCGATCTGCCCACGCCAAGCTGGTGGATACCGGCACTAAACAAAACGTGTCGGATTATAACTGGTTGCTTGAAACCGGCTCCAGTACAGTTGCTTTACCCACTGGCTGGCATAGCGCCCCCAGATGTAAGTAGGGCTGTGGCAGGTTCCTCAGAGAGAGCCCAAATGGTGGATGACACACGACATCCCATGCATGGCTTTATTCCTGCGCCGCAAAGGCTGCCAAGCCGACGCAGCTTTATGAAGTGTGTCGACCCCCTGAATACTGGCCCAGCGCAAGCAAGGTGTACTCTATGGCGACAAAAAGTGTCCCTCCCAACTCCATTTGTGTCGCCGTCTGAGAGCCTCACGCCTAGACATGACTTGCCTTGGGCGACCTGGAAGTCTTTAAACCGACTTCGAACCCAGGTCGGTCGCAGTAAGGACAACATGGTCAGGTGGGGATACTCGGATGCGCAAAATGTGACTTGCTTGTGTGGAACTCCACAAACGATGGCCCATCTCACATCGTGCCCTGCGTGCCCTAACATCTGCAAGCAGGAGGAGCTCATGACTGCTAGCGACGGTGCAGTATCGGTTGCCCGATTCAGGCAAGCTACTATTTAGCGACTTTGTTCAGAATTTGAAGTCGACACGATAAGAAGAAGATTATTTTTCCAATTCGCCAAGTACCTATACAATCAAATCTGTAAAACCGAATTTTTTGTGTTGATGATAGAACCACAAACATAATATTAATATTAGTGAGATACCTGGTAGGATAGTAGGATTAAAATTAGAAAAAAGCCAAAATAAAACATCCTGAGCTAATATTAGATCTGATATGATCTCAAGATATTATTATGATTGAAGGTCAGGCCCTTAACATATCAAGCCTAACTGCTTCTGTCTAATCCGGTGAAAAATGGATATAGTCGTTGAATGTATTTAAAAAAAAATAAAAAAAACATTCTCGACCAAGAATCGAACCTCCACCTCATGCACGAAAATCTAACCATATACCAAATATACTACACAGCTGTTGTCAAAACTGTTGAAAAAAGTAAATATATTTTTATCACTGCAATCTACACAAATGCATCTGTCAGCGTCAAATTGGCGCTAGTGAGCATAGAATAAAAACGTGGTACATGTTTCAGCATGATAAAACATTGTAATTTATCCCACAGGAACCCATTGCTAGGATAAAAAGTATCCTATATGTTAATCCAGAACACATTCTATCTGCGTGCCAAATTTCATCAAAATCCATTCAGCCGTTTATGCGTGATTGCGCCACAAACATACAACATTACAACTTTACAAACATCGTCACAAACTTTCATGTTTATAATATTAGTGAGATTATTAGTTCTTCTTCGTGATGGCATTTTTCATTATTGAAAACAATCAAGTGTACTGGCAGATACAAAATTATTTTTTAAGTATGATTATCACTGGACGGAACGCGTCGGGGCGCATTATATATATATTACTTTATTTTTTATATATTTAACTTAATATGCTGACACTTTTTTAAGAGGATGATCAGACCATCAAACAGCTTTCTCTATGGGACTGTCATCGATATCGCGAAAAAAATCTTCTGCCCCATACATTTATGTAGAGTAGGATTGCAGTTTTGTATGGAACAGATGATTTTTTTTCGTGATTTTGACTTTGGTCCCATACAGAAAGTTGTTCAGTATGATGGTCTGATCATACCCTTAAAAAACTGTCTGCATATAAGAAGGACCATATACATCTTGCAATCCGGTCAGATGCGTGCAAAATCGGTGAAGGTCGCATACCACTGCAACGTCGCCTGGTCAGCACTCGCTGTCAATTTGCGTGCATTTGAAACAACGGCTGAGGTGCACGTATGCGCCTGGATTCCAGCGAATAATTTCGTCCGGAAGGACGCAGTCGGCTATTGCCGAATGTTACATTAATTTATGTAAAGCTCATATCAAGCGACAGTCGCAGGGCGGTGGCAGGTTCCTCAGAGAGAGCCCAAATGGTGGACGACACACGACACGGACGGACTACAAACTTTGAGTCAAGATAACTTTAGAACTAAACATTTAAAAGGAAATCACAGATATTGGTTTCTAGATTGTTATAAAACCATTCATTTTTTACTTTAATTACTAAATGTTCAAACTAAGCTTCGTTTTGTATGGAGCGCCGTAGAAAAATGCGCAAAATGCACGGCGGCACATCGCATCGGCGGCATAAAAAACCGACCCTTATTAATTTGTTAGAGTTGTTCGTTTGTATTTTAGTAATAATTTACGGTATTTCAAAATAGTTCCTTACCTGTCTTGTAATTGCTTTAAAATATTAGCTATTATCCAGTCTTGCGTAACTGTGTGATTACACCGTAAATAAAAACATTCCGAATTAAAAATCGAGTTTTAGACATCTTTCGGCTGCTGATTTGAAATCATGATTATATTCTCTTTGTTTGAAATTGGCGTGCAGTTTTTTTTTTAATAATTACTCCTGCTTTGTTTGCACTGTACTTCTACAAAATGTCAAGAAATTTGTAATTCGAATCTTGTTTTCTTGTGGCCAGTACTAAGGTTTTTTTGTTATGCAAAGGTTTTCTCCATGGAGTTTGAAAGATTTTATAGCCAAAAAGAAAAACAATGTTATACCGGTGCAGTCATCAGCACTGGACAATGATAAAATTTATAATTATTGGTATTTATTTTGTAATTTATTGTTATTTTCGTTATTTATAAATCAAACAGTCTTCAGAATTAGCTTACTTTATTACAAGTCTTTTAATTTTAATTAGTGTTACTTAGTTGAAATTGAAATGGTACCGTACATTGGTTGCACTTGCGGTTATATGTTTATATCTCCGGCTCCCGTCAACGTAGCGAGATAAATTATATACCAGATTTTAAGTCAGATCATAAGCTATCAAACAAAAAAAGTTTCATCAAAATCGGTTCAGTAGTTCTTGCGTGATACTCGTTCAAACAAACAAACAAACAAACAAATAAACAAACATACAAACACACAAACAAACAGACAGACAAAAAATCCAAAAATTGGTGAAATGGAATCAGGGACACCTAAAAACCATATCGTAACTTTTTTTTTGTTAATATCTTCAATGTACAGACAAACGTTCTGCTACAGTTTTATAATAGTTTAGATAGATAGATAGATTACAACCGTATTCTCAGTTGCTTCCTCGAACTCTACTCAAGCTTCTTGACTCGTCTTCGACATCTGTACTTTCAGTCGTCACGAGGTTCCTCCACTGGTTGTTAGGGTATTTGACAGCATGTAAAATATAGGATCTATTGATGGCATCCGAATTGAATATGAATTTTGGAAACCAAAAATTTAGTCAGTTAAGAAAAATACTGGATATTTTAAGAGAAAATCGACAAAGAAAATATTTGTTTTGTCCACTTTAGTCACGTGATCGAAAACTACTGTGATTGGCCGAATGTTTATTTAATTAATAGGTTGATGACGTCAACTGGATGTAGACACTTGGATGCAGGTGAGTCATGATGACTCCAATAATGTAAATATACGTATATTGCCAAGAAAAGCGTTTTCGCGGGATATTTATATAATATTTTTTGTTTTCGTTTTTTCTTGCACTATATGTAATGGAACGTAAAATATACATTTTATATAGTCCTTGGACATCAGTGATTAACGTTTTTGAAAACCTATCAAATACCCTGTGGAAGTTCAAGTCCTTTTTTGGTGGTATAAATACATTTTTTTCTTTTTTTTCATTATTCCATTATTTTATGAAAAATGATGTTTAGGCGACGGTTACGTATCTCGAGGAGACGTTATTGTAGACCGCGAGCTACCTTGAGTTTGACGTTTCTTTCCTCCAATCTCACTCATCTCGACGGATGACATTTCGAGGACGTCATGTACAATTTGACCGACAGGAGAAAATCCGGAGGGTATGACTAATACAAATGTTAATTCTTGAATGCTGATGCCCATGTCTTCTCATCACCCAGGTAATAACACAAGACGGCCAGACGATCCCGGTGGAGATCAACAACGGGTACACGGAGGAAGAGGAGGCCCCCGGCACGGTCGTGCACCAGCTTGTGCAGAAAGAGGACAGCGACGACGGCTCGCCCGTCACCACATACTACGCGATCGTTTAGACCAGTGGTTCCCAACCGATGGTCCGTGACACCCTCGGGAGGGTCCTGCCTACCAGCACGTATGAAAGAATCGCCAATAATTTGCGACAGAAACCAATGCTGCGCCACTGTTTTGTAAGCAATGTGCGACGTTAATACATACATATGCCGACGACTATCATCAGAGTAGGGGATCGGACAATTAGTCAAATTAGCTACTTTAAATCGAACGTCTAAACGCACGCGATGTATGAAAAATTGTACTAAATACCCACAAGTGACGTCATCAACATTTCATTACTTTTTATAGTTCGTCATGTTATTCAAAAAGTTTTCTAGCTAAAAAAACTAAAAATGTGAGTATACCGTTATTTTTAAATGTTTTTATTTTTTACTAAGAAGATAAAACTAAAATATATTTTATGCAGTCCGCTCCCCTATTCTGTTAAAGTTAAATCTTTTGTTTAATACCTATATCTGGCAAATGAAATGTCTTTAAAACTTTAGATTCGTGAACTTTATGGTCCCTGCTAACAACAAAACAATCAAAGTGGTCCTTGGTCGAAAAAAAAGTTAGGAACCACTAGTTTAGACAACTGCTACACTACAGCTAAGAACAGTAGGGCTATTGTGAAAGGGATAATTCCCACTGAAACAGAAGCGGCCGTCACCGTGCGGCATTTTACCTAGCATATTGAACTTTATCTATTGTTAACGATAAAATGGTGGCCACGTGGCTCCGCTATTTTTATGGTGGTTCAAGTGTGTGTTTTTGAACAAAAACAATCCTTGAGATCACCGAAACATCTATTACCAAACATCGTCAAACACATTTGCTATTTAAACATGATGGAGCCACAATTTAAGATTAGAATAGAACCTGTTAGCTAATTGACAAACAAACTGACGCGTTGGGGGTTCGGATTAATCTAAGGAAATAAATAACTGGTGGACAGTTGAGAAGATGACGAACGTGCTAAAATGATTTTATTTGATTAAAACCATGTTTTAATATCATATTTCAGTGGAGGAGTAGCTTGGTTTTATAGTTGTAAAATGTATTGCGTTATGAAACAGAAGCATTGTTGTTTGTCTCAAATTACGATAAGTTAGTAGTATTATCCGGATTTGCAATAGCAATATTTATGCTTTGGTGGATCTCTAAATTTTAACGCAGGTCCTGTATTGCGGCCTTTTAATGTAATCATTAAACATAGTAATTGAAAATTGATTAACCTTCTTTTCTAGTGATATATTTATAATTTATATTAATTTATTTAATTCTTTGAATTTGAAGATTACCATTAATGATAATTAGGAAAACGATAATAATAAAAATGTGAAATTGTGATGAATAAAAGTGCAAGTGGCAAATAATGACTTTTTAGCGAGATTTTAAATAGATAGATGTTACTTTAAGTTCGAAATAAATAATTTATTTCAATAAATTATTGCATTTTTTTTCTCATTCTTCGCAAGGAAATTTCAGATTTCCGATTATATTAAATACAAGATTTATTATGTATTAGCGTTAACCCGCGACTCCTCTCGCACAAATTATATACCTGATTTTAAGTCAGATCATAAGCTATCAAACAAAAAGTTTCATAAAAATCGGTTCAGTATCTCAAAATTGGTAATATGGAGTCAGGGACAGCTAAAAACCATATCCAAATTTTTTTTTTAGTATCTTCAATGTACAGACAATCTTCTGTTACAGTTTTATAATAGTATAGATTTAAGACCGCACTGGATTTTTAAGTAATATTGTGTTTTTCCTATCATGCCCATTGTTTAACCTTGACTTTCCAAAATGGATTAACTATATATTAAGCAGCAGAATCACCAAGAACTGACAAAAAAACACCTTGGGTAAATCTTCAGGTCGTTAGAGTCCGATTACGGTGTTCAACGCCATAATTTATGTAGACGAACATTTTTCATCTTGTTAAAGGAAAGGCATAACATTTCACAACGCTACTGGACGTTTATAACAGAGCAATAAAATTGTATGACTTTTCTTAAGATGAAAATTCTTGATCAGATAAATGATTTCGTTCAACCGCCCTGAAGATTCACCCATTTCCACAATAAGTGTTACGGCAGACCTGCTGAACGTTCCGTCGAACACGCGCCCAACGCTTTTCCCTATACCGGCGACACACCATTACGCGCCATTTTTCCTAGTAGACTCGTATTCACGTTCGGTGCGGAACGTTCCGCAAGTGTGCTGTAACACTAGGACCCCCGTGACTAGAAAAATGATGCGGGAAATATGTTGTTTGGTATCAAAAACGGTCATAATTCCAGACAATGGAACAATGTATTGTGTCTGGATAGATAGCCGTTTTTGATACCAATCGACTCAAATCATCGTAATGAATTTGAAGTACTTAGAAATATGAAAAATTAAAGGTTATAGTCGATTGTAGCGTCGCCAAAACAGGAATATTTTCCTAGTCAGGCTTAAACATACATATGTACTTAATTAAATAAAACGACCAAATAATATGAAATTCAATATTATTTCGTTATGCTTTTTAATAATACAATATATTTGCATACCATATACTATCGGTAGTATATTATTGATGACCAATCATTAAACAATGAAAAAATGATATTCATCAATTTTCGTTTAACATTCTTTTTTTTAATAAATAGCTGTATACAAAAAAACAATTATTTACAGGATAAGGCAGTACAATTACCACGTAAGTGTGCCTTTACTTATTATATCTATACAAGCGGTAAAAAATGGAAATTGAAATAACGTTAAACGAGGGGTCATTAAAACAAATACGTAATCATCTTAATCATAACTCCAGTCAAATTGAAATAATTACTAACGAGTTAATATAACAAATAAGCGATAATTAGTTTGTGAATTTGTTATTATAATAATGTGATACGGGGACAGTTTACTTAAACATTTTATGTATCTTAATACAATAATACATCCGACAGTTTGGCTGTTACAGTTTCATTTGAGACAAATTTTCTATTAATTTGGAACGTATCGACCATCTCACTAACACATATGGCAAACATTGCGTTTTTACACTGAATAACACCTTTCAAAAATCCAACTATCGCAGCAATCAACGCATACACACGTCATAAGCGACCGACGATACACAAACGGGTCCGGGCGAGGCCGCCGCACATACACCTCACTCGCCGATTCATCGCCCGGACCCGATACATCAAATAATCATAACACAAACATAGCGGACACAAAATCAACATGATAAAATTTCACAAATCGAAACCAATCGAAGCACATGTATAAAAAACCTAACTTGATTCGAGCTTACGACCTCCTAATAACCGTCCTAACTGTACAATATGACACAGGCACCGATTACAGGCGTGACGCGTCCAGAACTCCGTTACAATAATTAAATGATTACTATGACTTCGGTAGCTAAACGGAGCGCTCCGGACGAATCTTTCCGTCCAACACTTATAGGTCGACATCACACAAGCGAATATAATTAAAACGTAAACACAGCTCCCGTCCAGAAATATGCACTAACCGATATTGATTTTAAATACAATGGACACTGGCACTACTGCCCTACCGTAGCGTTAACTGAAGAGTAAAAAGGCTTGACTCGACTGCCGCCGGCGACTAGATAACGTGGATTCTTTAAAATTTAGTTTTTATACCTGCCGCACTCTTGCTTTCTACATCCGCGTAGACAGAAGTCAATTTGAACCGTAATATTTTACAGATAAATCACATTGATCACTCGTCACATAGTAACTAGGGTGCGGCGGGTAGGCTTTGGCACGGCCTCTCTATATCACTAGAGCCATGTCCTTCTTGCTGGGGAGCTGCACCTTCTTGCCCTGCCACAGCGAGTTGTGTATCGTGAACGCGTCGATCGTGACAGTCAGGTGCTTTGTGTGTATTTGCGAGAAGCATTTGCTACCCGAATTATATCTGCAATTAAATAAAACATTGTTAAAGAACTGAATTGTATAATTTCTTTGTCTTGGAAAATTAAAAAACTCACGAGAACAATTTTCTATAAATCCGAGGTAGGTAGACTGCAACATGCTACAACTACCGAATATCTGAATATGTTAACGGCTCGTAACCCGGCTTTAACACATTCACTGCTAAGCTCAAAACGTGATGTTCTAACACCATGAAATGTGATACAACCCTGACTCACTTGTATCAAAAAACGGTCATAAATCCAGACACAATGGAAAAATTTATTGCCGTTTTTGATACCAATCTACTCATATTTCATGTTTAGGGTTTTGAGATGGAATGACGCCAGCCTTTTGCCCACAAAAACACTAAAAGGGAACCCTTTTCTTAGCCACTTTACACATCAACCATGTGGCAGAAATAGAGTGGTCTAATCTAATTCGGTAACCAACTCTTTGATCACCAAAAAAAAAAACCAGTACGCAGAAGACCTTAGGAGCCTGAACAACAATTTTAAATACTTACTTGAAGAACTTATCAAACATCCTATCATTAACGTTCTTCGGCCCCGTTCCGTAAAGTTTTGTGACCTGCTCCGATTCGGGACAGTACGAGTAAAGCGCCCGGAACTGGCAGCCGGCGTCCCGGAATAGAACCAGGAAGTGTTTCGCTTCGGAGCGCGCGATTTCTTCGAGAACCCGTCGTTTTGCCTCCGCGTTCACTGCACCGGGGAACACGCAATATTCGACTGCGTTCAGCATTATGCCACGGTTTGATTTCGTGGTTGGCTGCTTATATAGGCGGGGACCTGGAATGTGGGATTTTTATTATTGAGTATACACACTTCGATATTGGTTTAGAATTTATAAGGTTCATAATTGGACTATGTTACAATGGACTTTTACAGTCTGAAAATTATTTATTACGTTTATATTATAGGGAGGAATTATGATGCATTATTGCATCTACATCAGGTGAATTAGAAGCTCCTGCTTTCGATTCGAAGGAGTTTATTTGGTTACAATATTTTTTAGATCATGGTGTATTTTAGATCTGTTCATTTATTTGTGCCAATTTATTTACAAAAGTTTATTGAATGTAACTTTCAATAAATTATGAAATGATGCCGCAGTGAGTGAGAATGCACGTTATTGTATGAAATGCGTGCGTTAGGTGTTAAAAGTCTTTGTGAGGAAGCGATTGTCAAAGCTGTATCAAACGTAAACTCGTTGTTAGATCAAAATGCTCTGTATCAAACACCATGCCTTAAATTATGTTATATAAATATTTCTAATCGTTTTTGGTTTGGCATGACATCGATCGTTCTCGTAGTTTGACAATTTAACTAGGTATTGGTGCGTTTGGTGTTCTCTTTCAAATATATCTAATATATTTCGTGTGTAATCTAACTACTAGTCTAATTCTAGTTCAAATGAGGACCTTTCCGCTGTAGTACTTCAAAGGATGCTAAAACAGAAGTAATCAATAGTTCAGTTTTAGATACTTTAACCGAGCCATTACACTTAATAACTATTCCAATAGAATAGCCTTAAAAACTAACCTCAAAACAGTAAATATGTATTACATCTTCTGCAATTTTACCGACGATACAGAAGAAGAATTACGACCTAATTTAACTTGCTATATATATTTTCTTTCATTAGCAACTTTCCTGATCAATTTCAGATAGCCTTTAGCAGATATATTATGACAAATAAATAGTAGGATTCTTGTCTATCAGACTCTTATAGCTTATCTGATAGATCGTTTGATATATCTTTCACACGAAATATGTCAAACGACCTGTCAGATAAGCTATTAGGAACTTATCTAGAAGTGTTGAAACAGACCATTAGACAAGTACAAGTAAATATAAAGTTTTGAGGTAAGTTCCTTTTTTTAAAGACTGTTCCATTAAAATAAAAAACAGCTTCAGTGATAACAAATTGACGACTTAACCCTTATAAATATCTAAAACGAACAAACCTGAGTAGTCCATAATAGAGGAATGTGTGGAGGAGACGTCGGAGGCGTCGTCAGCGGGCGGGTGCCGCCGCTTACCGATCGCGCCGGGCAGCGAGCCGGGCCCCGAGCCCGCGGGCGAGCCCAGCGCGCGCAGGCCGGGCGAGGCCGCGCGCCGCGGCGGGGTCGCGCGCCCGAGCCCTGAGTCTGTCGTACAACAACAACGTTATCCTACTGCCTAACTGTACTACTGCTTTTGTTGTCACTGAACATAAATAAATAAAATATCTTGGACATTGTCACACAGATTATCTACTCCCATTTAAAGTACCAGTATGTAGTTCGAACTAGACAACGATATGCAATACATGTATATACAAGCATCAATGACTCTAGTATGTACAAATATTGATATTAGTCATATAATACAAATATTGGTCCCTTGCGGGATTCGAACCCGCGACCTCTGGCACAGCAGGCAGGTTCATTACAGACTGAGCTATCAAGCCGTCAAAGCCAAGTCAATATGGTGGTACAGTTGAGTGAAAACTGAAGGGTATTATTTTTTTGAAAGAAAATCTATGAAAATTATCAAGGAATTGAAAACAATAAATTTTGTGTCCCTAGTAACAACAAAAGAAAAACTTTAATTTCTTTTTGCGAAAGTTATGGGAGTATTTTCAGATTTTGTATGGGAAGAAACCATTTTAAAAGAGTACAAAGACGGAAGTTATGTTAATATATTACCTGTTAGTAGACGTTTTACTTGTTTATTATTTTAAGTATATTTTTTTTCTAGCATAGTATTAAAAATTAGTAAAGAAATAGTTGTGTTAAACCCATTGTAGATTTACTTTAACTTTTCTATAACTTCATCACAAATTTTTTAACTTGATCTAATTAATATGAGGCGTAAAATACTAAATGCAACAGAAACGAGACGACATCTACTGCGAAGCAGAAATAAAAAATAAAACATTTAAATGAAGCTCGATGGACATTTTATATTTTACGCATAGATACATAATATTGTACCATTATGAAGTTGCTACAGCAATAGATTTCTTAATGTTTTGAAATTTCACAACATGTAAAACTTTATGAATCCAGGTAAATATCAAAGAAAGATTTCATAAATTCATACATTTAATTCATCAACAAATGTAATGTCATCAACATAGTTACAAACCTGCCCAGAAGAATAAGTGAACCAATCACATTACATTTATTGAAAAATGAACCATGTTGTAAAGCACTAAGGTAGAACATTAAGACGATGTCACACCAACACCAAAGTAGTAAATAATAAAACATGCTCTAACATAGACCCGAAATTATAAAAACAACAAATCAGAACGAAATAGACCACAACCACGTATAATATAAGTAATAGGTATAACAATACTTAAATAATTGCGACCCGATAAAAAAAACTGCACATGACGAAACAAACGTACCGGGGAGATGTCCAGTCTAGACGAATAATAAAACAATTTAGAAAAGTAAACTAAGCAAAATCTATCAAAAGCAGAAATTTTGGAAGAAATTGTACTTAAATGAAACCAAAATTAAATTTCTTAGATAGGTAGTCCAAATGTGCTTAAAGTTATGCTTCTACTAGACATGTAAAAATTTCGAAAAACTACTTTAGAAGAAACAAACTTTAAAAGTTAATTATTTCTAGGTACCTGTATCAAAAGGATAATATTAATAATAATCTGAAAAACCTTAACTTATTTACATAAAATGAAAACATCTCCCAGCAAGTACGAGCAACGTAAAAAGAAACCCAACGCACCAAAAGCGACCTTAAACCAACGTGAGAAAGCCTTTACATCGGGTGTTGAGTCGAGTCTTACCGCACAAGTTCATAAGAGAGCTAGACTTCCGTCCCGCCTTAAAGTTACTCTGGTAAGTGGAATATTTAGACCTTCCACGGGCCGTCTGTGGTTCCTCATTCACACGCTCTGAAAATGTTTCATGACATCACGCATCATGCAACGCGACATTCCGTTAGCACGCAATGTTCACACGTTTCATTAAACGTCCAAAGCATGCATTTTTCACACAAGCAGGCTCGATTATATTTAATTTAGTTTAATATTCTTACATGATTCAAATATATTTTATAGCAAACTAAAATAAGACTATTCCGCGATAATAAAAATTACGTATCACATTACTTTTAATAATAAGAATATGAAAATATTATGTTATATTACAAATTTCGGGTTGGGAACCAATTTACTAAAATGCGCGGAAGGTCTAGAGGGCGCTCCGAAATTTCGAAAAAAGCTTCAAAAACCTCTTTATGAAATTCAGCTTGCAAACTACATATAAATGGCCAAAAAATTATAAAAGCATAAAATTTTGCAGGGAGAGTGTAATCTAAACATTCTATGCAATGCTGAATTAATAAACATATAAGTCAATAAAAAATTAATATATTCAAAGCGTTCTACAAAGAATATTTAAATAAGCATCTTTACTGTGAAAAATTGAGCCTTGAAATTGAAACACTCCAAAGAGTATTGTTTTTCCTTTGAGAATTGATTAAATATAAAACAATCAATTAAAAATCTATAATGCAATTGGATACGCTTAAAACATTTTAACACTTAAAGAGAAATTTAAAATATCTTGGACTATAAACGTCTTTCGCTTTTCCATTTATTCGGTTCAGTAGTTTCAGAGTCTCACCAAAAATTTATAACTAAATCTATAAGAAAAGCTTAAGAGCGGTAGGTATGAAAAAGGGTATGATTTCAAATAAGCCCAAAGATATTTTCAAATTCTCAAAACAACAGCGGCAGAACATAGAAATGAAGTTTCGATAAAAATCGACTAATTGAAAGATTTTTATGAAAAGGACTATAATACTACTCGATTATTTTAACAAAAAGAATAATCAAAATAAGCGACGACGTTAGAGGATCTATTGTAAAATTTTATGTTCAACTTGAACTGCATAAAGCAAACTGCGAAAATACAATTGTAGCATACATTTTTTTTTAAAGATTTATTCTAATAATTTAAAAAACCTCGAGATTGATATCAAAACTTCATCATTCAAAATTACTATCCAATTTTGATTTAAATATCAATAATAATATTGTGAAACGCAATAAAGCATTGAGTATCTTTATTCAGTTTACTGCAAGATCCGTGGAGGATGTATGCTTAAGAAATGGGCACGTAATAAACATAATAAAACCATTCTGGATTGTTAATTAAACGAGTATCAATTCAATAACATAACAGTTATTTAAATTCAAAACTGGATACCAGCGAAGCGAACGCCTTGTGTTAGTGGGGGGCTAGCGGCGGTCGAGCGAGATGATCGGTCGGGAGCGACTGGTGATTGGTCGGGAGCGACGGATGATCGGTCGGGAGCGACAGGTAATCGGTCGGGAACGACTAATGATCGGTCGGGATCGACAGGGACTCACCTCGGGAGGTCTTGCAGGAGCCGCGTCGACCAAGCGGACCACTCGACGCGCTACCTGGTGACATACCTCCGCGCTCTTCTACTGGTGAATCTGAAGAGTTGCATACAATACATTCTAAAATAGTTTACAATGTAACATGTGTCTTTGATTTGAAATTGTTTTTTTTTACTATATTTTCTTTATTCAGTGTTATATGTAAGTATACTTCACTTTACAAAAGTAGTAGCAATGTGTAGTGTTGTACACATAAATATTGTGCTCACCTATTAATTTTTAGTGGAACTTCGGTCGGTAAGGAAGTGAGAGGCTTTATTGAACTCATAGACGTACCAAAATTAACTGATAGCATATTTAAGTCAGTTGGTCATCTGTCTATCTCAGATAAGTAGGATTCGCGATTATTTACTTCACGCTACGTTGAAAAACATTCACGCTACGTTGTTTGTGTCAGGATTAATTTTTAAGCTTATATTTAGTTAAAATTATGTTGTAAAACTTTTTGTACTGAGACAATATATCTATTTCAATTCCATTCACCGTTTGAGTGCTTATAATATCGAATACATAGTTGTTATAAATTATTCTTTTTTTCTAACATAATTTTCACATATTTCCGTACATCTCTCCGTGTTATTTCTTTATGCTATCATCAAGAAGAACATCACCATATGTAGAGACATCTTTAGTTTGTTATTAATTATCACACCAGCGTTAAATATGCCCCGCTGCAGGCCTCAGGCCTTACTAAATAGAATTTGAGGGAACATTTCATTCAACAACAAACGCATCATTATAAATTACTAGAAACAATAACATAAAGTGCATCTGGCGAAGCAGTAAAGGTGTACCAGAATCTGATGGCAAATAAGGAAATACAATTTTAGAGTAAGCAACTCTAGGGTAATTGGATTAGGGCCCTTTACAGACTAATACTTTTTGCAGCGCTTCTGTCTCGATTAAGTCACGATGCAGCATCGATGCAAAAGCGATACAGAATCGATGCAAACGCGATACAGCCACGACGCAAAATGTTCGTAATATTTGGTTAGTCATTCGTTGACAGCCTTTGTCGCAATTCACAAACGTGCGTGTGCATCGCTACAATCATGCGTTTTAATCGATACGTAATTGCTTATGCAGTCACGCGATTAATAAACGCGCGTTTATATAGCTGCAAAAAGTTGCAGTTTGTAAAGGGCCTACACTTTGACTAGACAGATGACAGTTTGACACTACCATGTGAAAATCTGTAGTTTTTTAAACTTTCTTTTATGCCATGAGATTCTGGTAGACCCATACCTAACCTAAAGTATAAACATGCACAGCCTTACCCCTGTAGAGGCCGGCGCGCTCGGCGAGGCTGTCCTGTGAGCCGCGGTAGTAGTCGCGCCGCATCGTGCCGCCCGCTAGCACACACAGACAGTCAACAGAGGCGGGGTGGGGCGGGGGTGGCAGCCAGGGTGGCTAGGTGCTTACTTTACTGTGCTCTACTGAATATTGACAACATACGATCCCATATTCCCTAAGGGGGTCGTAAATATACTTCTAAATATTTACTTAAAATGCAATTATGATTGTTAGCTTTTTGCACTTTAAGAGTAACCATAATTTTTTTCCGAATTCTGGTTTAATCACCTCTCGAACATCCGGATTTCATTTTACATTTCTTTTTAAACTGGCTGTGAGTTTACATGAGTATATGTAGCATTGAAATTTGTGTTCGCCGACTAAAATGACGACACAGTTTGCTTATTTCGTATGAGATTATAGAGTGGAAATCAATATTCAGCATAACACATGTTCTAAATAAATACTGTCAATTTGCGGGCATGCCTTTTTGAATAAACGTATTTATTGTTGACTAATTTAGAAAGGGTAAAGCTAAGAGACATTTAGTGCTAACAAATGGGATATAGCGACAAAGTGGAGCAAAAATTAAACAAAATATTGGAATATTCATATACAGTAACGGTTGGGTTGCACAATGAACAAAAAGAGTTAAACTGAACAATTAGCTAGCATGGTCTTGGTGATAAAAATGTTTTCTAACTAAATGTTAACATGAAAACTATTTTGTATAAGTGTATCATATTTATCGCGTTATGTGTGCTACCTACCATCTCGTTTACAAGATGTCGGCACTAACACGACAGATGTAGGAGAATAATGTTCATTCTCGTTTTTTATGTTAGAAACAGTAACCTTACTGCCAACTAGTGCCGGGTATAATGATGTGCATTAACAACGCGGTTCCTTTTTTAATAAACTTTAAACGAGCCTAAACGTTAAGGCCTGGAATCCACCAAAACGGAGGTCACTTCAACCAATCCAATTGCTCAATTTTCGTCGCTTGACAGAATTAAGCTATTTTATTGATTGATTTAACACATCTCCGCTTTGGTGGATAGGTTAAAACTTAGAACGTTTTAACCACACCTCACTAGTCCACACGGAATCGCATTTTCCCGTAGCTATATTCTTTTCTGTCGCACAGAAATAACGTTCACTAGAGCGAAAAACCCTTGCCACTTGCCACCGCCCGCAGTCCGAAAAGTGCGGGCGCCAGTATTGCGATTCCGGATCGACTTGTCAGGTCCATTCCTAACACTGTCATACGTAAAAGTAGATTACAAACCGAGGGTAGGTAAGTAAGAAAGGTCCCAGATCTCATACAATTGTTGGCCGAGGCGAAGCCGATGATAATTTATTACTTTTTCGTCGTATGAAACGCGTGAGCGTTGGTCATTTCAGCCTCTGCTAGTATGTGCAGCACGTTCGTGTTGCGCCTCGGCTATAATAACCAACTTTGCTCACTTGTCTCTTAATGTACTATTATCACCAAGACCAAACATTAACAAAGGAATACACATATATAGAGGTAACAAACCGGTGAGGTTGGTGGAGGAGGGCTGCTTGGCGCCGAGCATGCCCTCGGCGGCCTGCAGCGCGCCGCTGTCCACGTGTATGGTCTTGGGGCGCGCGCGCGTCGCCGCCTTGTTGCGCATCCGCGCCGGCCCCGTCGGTGTCGGCGTCGGCGCACCGGCCCCCTTCAGACCGTCCAGGTCTAACACCTTGCCCTGCAATTATTACGATTGTAATTGAGATTTAGGTAGTAGTATTGCAAGAATGATCGAAAAACCAGAGAGGTGAAAAGGGCGCGGGTAAAGACGAACGTATACTATCAGATTATGATGCAAACCGATACAGAAATAAGCTGGAGCAGGCCAAGACCAACAATGGACTGTAACGATGCTGATGAAGACTGCCATACAGTGATATACTTTTTAATGGAATGGGTAGTATTAGTAGCATGTGATAAAAATAAAAAAATATATATCTTCAATATTTACGGTATTCCCGTTTTCCTCCATGGTCCGTTCATCTGACGCTTTCTATTACAATCAACTAAAATCTAATCCTTCCTATTCTTGTACATGTTAAATTATTTACGTCCTTTGTGTTTGCCAATTAGGCAATAAAGCATTTTTAATTTAATTTGATCGCCTTAATCATCAGCAGCATATTCCTCAAGCGTACCTCTCTCTCCGCCTCCTCGATGGCCTTCTTGAGCTTGTACTGTTGCAGGATGGCCTCGCGGCGGCGCGCCTGCTCCTCCTTCCTCGCCTGCTTGTGCTCGAGCGCGGCCTCGTCGCGAGCCCGGCGCGCCGCCGCGGCCGCCTCGGCGCGCGCGCGGGACTCGTCCGCTCGCTGCCGCCGCTGCAGCGACATCAGCATTATGCGCTCCTTCTTACGCTCCATTTCCTCTGCTGAATTCTGGAATGTTACAAGATTGTTTGTTATAGTTATTAAAATTGTGAAATGTCTTTTTACTTACCAGAGGTGGTTTCGTAGGTACTAGGTATCTGTTGAGTTTTCACATATTAATACAATTAAAAATAGCAACATCGAAAATTCTTAAAGATGGTATGTTTCAAAGGTTTTTCTCTATGAATGAGTATAAAAGCCTGCCTAGCTAGCATGCCACCCCCGAGAAAACGACAAAAATCGAGATATGCCTCCATCTTTATTATTTTATGTAGGCCAGAAAGAGCGCGCATGACGTTTTTCTCGTTTAAACGCTTTGTCGTGGGTGGCATGCTAGCTAGGCTGGTAATAGAAAAGAAGAGATAGGAGCAGCAAATTTAACGACCCTGAAATGAAAACAAAATATTCAAGCAAACTCACGGGGTCAGGGTTGAGCTCGCCGATGACCAGCGCGGCGGGCTCTGCGCTGCTGACCCTCTGCGGTCGCTCTCTAGGTGGCGTTTCTCTCCGCTCCGAAGAAACGTCATTAGATCTCATCGCTTGCTCCAGCCCCGCCCTGTGCACCACGAACTGCTCCTCCTGCAACCTATCGCTCCACGTGTTCTCCGGACTCCTCTCCGGACTCTGCATCTCTGACGGAGTACTATCCTTCTTGGGTGAGCCTCTTTTCGCTCTCAACGGAGGCTTAGGCCGCTTAGGCTGTTCGGTATCGAATGAAATATAAAATCCTTTCTCGTTCTTTTCGCTCATTTCTTCCTGATCGTGTTGCTGGAACGAGTTTCGGTTTAGAGAGGGTCTCGTTGGTGAGGGTATGCGGTAGGTCCTAGTGCCGGAGGAAATGTTCAGTCTATTGATGCCCTGGCGCAGAGCGTCGTCCTCCGCGTTGCCGATGAACGATATGTTCTGAGGCTCCATGTCGTCGGGCGGCGGGGCCTGGACCGGGGTCTGGAGCTGGTTCAAACTGACGGGTTCGGGTCTTCTAGAAACCTCTGGAAGGGAACCTTGCCGCTGGGGGGTTTTTGAACGTCGAGGACTCGCCGTCAAGGGGGGCGATTGCGAGTATTGGTTGTTTATCACAGTGTAGCTTAAATGATTTTGGGAGTTTTCCGTGCCGTTCTGGTACCGATCATTGTTGTAGTGAACCTGGAATGGCTGGTTGGTGCGGTCGTGCAATACAAAGCCGCCTTGGGGGGCCCAGTTGCGCTCCTGCGGCTGTGGGGAGGGGGACTTCCACGTGCGTGGAGGGGGCTCGTGCGCGCGCGGCTCGTGCGGCTGATACTGCTGCTGCTGGTTGTTTTGTTGGTGGAGCTGGAAACGTGGGAAGAGTGTTGATTATGTGTCTGTTAGTGTCGCGTTTGTATTGGTTTAATAGAATGTGTGGTGTTGTCGGCTATTTGTGCGAAGTCTCTTGATCATACGGCAGAAATGAAAGTGAAACCCAAAGCTGTTTATTGACTGCTCGAGTGACAGTGCACGTTGTTATTGCTTGTAATTCATTGTAGTCATTTGTGCTAGTAAAGCTGTGAGCTGGACCTTTACCACAGGCACACACTTACGACACAGTCTCCTGAGATAACCTAAAGACCTCGATTAAGTAATCGAAATTGATCAGAAAGAAGAAACGAAGGAAATTGCAATCCTTGCGGGCCCAGCTGCAACCGCCATTTCTTGAACGAAAGGTTTTATTTCGATGCCATATAATTTTCTATATTTGTACCATACCATACGATTTTTTTACTACAATTTAGATCCTATTCCAGAACGTATAAACTCTAAATTCATGGTCAAATGAACCGACCTGCCACCCCCTCAGCTCCGTATTCTCCTGCTGCTGTTGAGCGTGCTGGGCCCACGTCCTGCGCTGCGGCGGCGCGGGACTATCGTGCAGGTAGAACTGTTGCCTGTACTCCTGGTCTATCTCCCTGTACTGCTGCTCGAAGCTCTGCTGTTGTTGGTACGGCGGTTGTTGTTGGTAATTTTGCTGTTGTTGTTGTTGGTAGAAGTGTTGTTGCGGAATGTGCGGCGTGGAGCCAAAACTGGCGAGTCCCGGTCTCGATACATTGTGCTGGGAGCTGAATTGGCTGTGCTGTAAGGTTTGGGGGGAGGAGAATATTTCACAGTATAGGCTATGCTTCAAGGCTCATTTACATTAGTCTGCGATGATGCTGGAATTCAATCAGTAAGGGCGGTTTTAGAGTGGATACCAAAGTCAAATTATCGAGACATACGGTTTGCGTTTGTGTGAGTGCCACATGTTGACACACGCTGCCCTGCGCCCCACACGCTGCCCTGCGCCCCACTCGCCGCACTTCATCTCTGTTACCGAAAGCAGTGAGACATTCAAAGGCCACTCACACAGATGCAGCTCATCTCTAGATAATTTGACTGTACACGGATTTGTGCATGCATGTTTACTACAGTAACATATTCTGACAAAGATATTTATGTTTTATTTTTAGTTAGCTAACCCATTCTCTTAAAACCAAGAGGTCTACATGTCATTCGTCCAAAATCATTCGTTGTGAATTATTGTGTCGTTTTTCCAGAACTGAATTTCTGTTTGAATACACCTGCTGCGTTTGTGGCATGCAAGGACTGATGTTATCATGATTGTACGGCAGTGCAGTACTAATGTAAATAAGCCTTCTTTGATATAAGCTTGGTAAAAAAAAGATCTTTTAAATATGTGTTATGTTACAGATTGTGAAATAGACCTCTCCCATATTTTAGGCATGAGGCTGAATGCAAATTATTAGCACAGTAGGATATAGCGCAATGAAGTTCGATTTGCATATTTTACAAATAGAAGTGTTAAAAGTTTTTCTTTAAAGTGCCTAGTTCGCCGTGTTGGTTATAACTGGCAATGTCGAGAATTACAATATGGACAGTGACTTTCATGGAGTTGCATACCCAGAGATGTAATCGTATGTTCCTTGTTGCCTTGCAAATTTAAAAAGCTTTCATCATCTCGAGCATTTAGGATTTATTTCAGCTTGTGTCTATATTTCAAACTTTACGTCATGTGCTCATCAAATCAACATGGTATCTCAAACCCATATTAATAAACCGATCTCAAGTGCGCACTAAGCTCACAAACTATGAGATAAGTCTGCGTCGAAGTGAGTTTAACAACATTGTGGAGCAACTGATATCGGATTATTAAAACATCCCTCAAAGCAGCTGATCTCCACCATTATAACAATCACCGTAAAATAGCCAACTTACCAACTGTGGAATGTTAGGTTGATACTGTTGTTGATACGGCGACTGAGGTGGCTGCGGCTGAAACAACTTCTGCTGTGCCAACTGTTGAGCTTGTTGCTGCGCCAACTGTTGTTGAGCCAACTGTTGTGCCTGTTGTTGCGCTTGTTGTTGCACCAACTGTTGTGCTTGTTGTTGCACCAACTGTTGTTGGGCCAATTGTTGCGCGGCTAACTGTTGTGCCTGGGCCTGCTGTTGCGCTTGTTGTTGGGCTAATTCCAGAGCTTGTTGTGCTTGTTGTTGCGCCTGTTGTTGCAGCAGCTGTTTGGTCTGCTGTTGGTTCTGCTGCTGGAGCTGGTTCTGCTGGCTGGCAAGGCGCGCGATGTCGCTCTGAATGTCCTGCAGGCTGGAGTTCATTCTGCAAGGTTAGGTTTAGAACTGCCATTTGCGATTGAAAGCACAAATGTTTTTGTGCTGATAAAAGAAGGAAAGAGAAATAAAAGTGTGCATTTACGTAAACATCAAAAAGATTATTTTTTTATTCAAAGCCTGAACTGATTCTGAGGGCAAATTTGAAGAGTAGGAGAGCCCTTTGTCCCAAAATCTATATAGGCAAGGTAAATAACAGATTTAGAATAATAAAGTTTATGTTAACAATGTACATTATCTGTTAAGTAGTTATTTCTTCTTCACGACAATTCAAATCTTCAAAGTCGGAAGGACTTTACGGTGGTGATATTTCGTAATGTTAAATATTTAAAGTGGAAAACACATGAACAATTTTCGCTACACGTTTAGTACGTAATTACATTGATAACTAGTGATATGACCCCAAATAATATGAGCAAGAGGATGATTACTAATCTACGAATTACTAGTGATATTATATTAAGGAAGGGGTGGAGTTATCTTACTTGGCAATTGACTGCTGGTACTGCTCCAACGCGACGGCATCTACGTTTGGACTCGGCGTGTCCACCACCATATCCTACAGTCACAACATTCATTTAGTACTTCCTTGTTGACGAATTGACGCAAAATCAGGAAACTTTTGCTGCAGAATCTATATTTGAACTACTTTTGGGGTGACTTGCACCAAAACGTACATAGTTACGCTCTGTCTCTTACACTGATCGTAGGGATAACTGAAATAGCACCATAGTTTAACACGTCTAAGCCTTGAAAGAAGCCATCCTTGATACATAATCTTTTGAAATAAACAAGCAATAATCTTAGAATTTTTATAAAAATCGCCGGTGACGGTTTTTGCTGTTTTATGTTTTTATGGAAAGTCGACAAAAATTTTTCTGATTTCAAAATGCTACAAGTTTTCATTTACAGATTCTGTACAAATGGTTATAGGTTTTGCTATCACTTTGTAGTGAACTTTGAAACTGACTGATAATATGGAAATATTTAAAAGCTATTTTCAAATATTAACTCTAATCATTGGTTATAGTTTCACGTGACTCTTGCTGGGGGATTTGTTAGGTATACTACATGCAAATAAAACAATAATTCATGCACTTTGTTATGTACCTTCATTAATACAATAGACCACAGAAGGAAGATTTTCGCTTTACTGTCATTTGTAACCCTGTTTTCGTCAAACGCATGCTTACCTATATACGTTGAAGATTCATTATGTACTTATCTTAGAATGGATGAAATGAAGCGTAATAAATAAAGTACTGAACTAATGATTAAATATAGAGCAGCAAAAATCCGAAATTATTCTTCTTATTCGCCGTTGACATATCCTTATTTATTCGGTGAGTAGCCGTTGGATCTAACCTGTGGTTACCGGGTTCTGTTTTTCAAGTTACTCCGCTTCTTCATTGGCCCTATTTTTTTTACTATTGATTTTCACCAAACTTATGGTCATGTACAAATTATAAACTGGTTTCTGACTTAATACAGAGCAAATGTTGTAGACAACAAATATAACAACGGCGTGGGCATGAGAGCAAGTACAAAGGAGTCACTCCTACACGTCATTATTCGATGATTCATGTTTTATCAGATTCGTATCGGATGAAGTATACAAAAAAAACAAGCATCGACAAACAAGCGTTTGGCAAATCAGTCGGTCGAACTACATTAAAGCGAACATCCCCTCCCCCGCTACGTTACCCCCTTTACCTGCAGCTGCGCGTGGTCCGGCTTGGCGTCGTCGTCGGCCGGCGTGCGCGCACCCTTGCCCTGCAACACCGTGCGACCTCCACCGTAACACTATGCAACGTACGTCGCATCTCACATGCCTCACGCATGCGTGTACTTTATTGGAATATACGATTTGAGACTAGAGAAATCATTAAAAAAATTTATTGCATGTTTAGGAGCTGGTGCGAACACATGCATTTGTATCTTTAGTACTTAATAAGGCAGCTAGCTGCCTAATTCTAAGGTGATAAATGATAATGTTTAGATTCAACTAAATCTTTCCCCTGTTACTTAAGTAGGTATTTGTAGTTTTCATATTGCAAAAGAGCCTGTCAGCTTCTAACCCGCGACTTTGTCCGCACAAATTATATACCAGATTTTAATTCAGATCATTAGCTATCAAACAAAAAGTTTCATCAAAATCGGTTTAGTAGTTTTTGCGTGATACTCGTTCAAACAAACAAACAAACAAACAGACACACAAAAAATCAGAAAATTGGTGATATGGAATCAGGAACACCTAAAAACCATATCGTAACGTTTTTTGTTAATATCTTCAATGTACAAACAAACTTTCTGCTATAGTTTTATAATAGTTTAGATTTCGGCCATCACATATTCATTGATGAAATTCTAATTTCTTTCTAAATTCTTCATATACACATTTGAAGTCTACCCATACACCCTCCCCGAGGCACAGAATAATAACTAGTAACTAGCGTTACCCGAGGGTAGGCCTGTGCCCTGCAGTGGAACGTTGATAGGCTATCAGCTTATATGAATTAGCAACTAAATTGCTTAGCCCCGTTTGGAACCTCTTAAACTTACCTAAATTGTTTAACCCATTTGTCAAAATCGAATGGCTGGGGTAAGGAGAAATGGGGTTTTGAATATATGCATTTAATCGGATCTGTGCATCCCAACGACCGATGACTTCGAAATATCCCATTAAAAATGTTGTGCTCGTACCAACTATTACAATAGTCCTTCTAACTTCTAAATCTTATATTCCAATTAACAAAGACATGCTTTCAATTACACAGTGTAAGGGACAGTGTTGGTTTTACATGGGGGGTAGTAACTGTGCTTACATACCTATCGTTTTTGTGACTCGTGGAGTTTGTGAATAGGGAATTAACTCGTAAAATATGTTCGAATGTAGAGGTTGATAAAAAGTTGTGACAAAAGTGAACGCGTTGCAAATCATGTGTAAATAAAAAAAACGTACGATAGATAAAGTAAACAAAAGCTGCCAGAATCTAAAACATAAGATTAGGCAACTATTCTGCTAGAGGCGAAGCTAGTATTTTATTAATTTGCTTTGAACCAGCAATACAGCGAAAATGAAAAACCTAATTAGAAATATGACAATTTTTACGAAGTAAATGTATTTACATAACTATTTTATACCAATTCTAGAATGTAATTATGTTTCGAAATATTGAAATGGAAGCCGTGTAAGCGTGTAATGAACTAAACTGAAATTTACTTTACAATAGTAACTCTGAAAAACAAAAAAATACTGTAGAAGTAAAAATCTAAAACAGAAAGGGATTTGTAAACTTCTGGTATAGCCCTTACTGATGTTTTTTTATAATCACTTCACACAATGAAACGTCGATGTCCTAAAGTGTCACGTTATGGAGATATTGGACATCAAGATGACTCAGAAGTAATTTTGCAATATTATTGTCCAATGTGAAAAGAAAAAAAAAAGATTCCGTGCTTCGGATGGCACGTTAAGCCGTTGGTCCCAGCTACTATCTCTGGTGGTAGTAGTCGTTACATAAAAACCATGTGAGAGGCCGTAAGGTGGTCTGAGATAACTCTGACACCAGGGCTCTGCCCACACGATAAGAAGAAGATTATCCAATTATCTCCATAACGTGACACTTCAGGACATTATGATATACGATATATTTTGTTCGTTTATATGACCCAACAACCCAAATATTTAAATCTTCTTATGCAACGCGATTTTGAAAAAAATCTGTCCGAACTATTCCAGCCTCCATACAAAAATTTACAAACCCCTTTATAAAAAGACTAGAACTAAACCAAAAAGGGAAAAGTTTAAAAACCGGCACTCACCAAAGAGGCCAACTGGTATTGCAAATATGTATCCTAATAAAATAGAAAAACATATTTTATCCTTGTCATTATCCAAACAAATGGGGGAAACGTAATATTAGTAACTTTCGAGTGCAACCAGACCGACTGTGTGGTGTTTGTTAACATACGTCTAGAAACATGTTTGGACATAAGGTTAACACTACTAAATAAAATACAAAACGGTTTGTTATGTCGCGGTAATTTTCTAGAAGAAGTTCCGAATAAGTCGCTAGATGGCACTGACTCTATTATCATACGTCGAGGTGTGTTTCTTGTTGAAGACCGTATTTAAATGTCATAAAATCTTGAATTCAATGAAACGCCATCTATTCCCACCTTCCAAAACATTGTTTTATCTCAAGAGTCATAACTATACAGATTCCACTTTGCTCAGGGATGAACTTTCATTTTCCTTTGAAGATTAATGTTAAAAGAAGTTATTGTTTTGTTTCTTAACTAACAATCTTTCAAATTCTATCAACATGTCATACTGAATACGGCAGCAACAAACTATCCATCCACGCTAACTTCATAACGAGTACATACATACATACAGTACGAACAGAAAAATAATTAACCTCGGCAATCCTCGTTTGCGCAGAGTCCCCGACAAAACCCGAAGTCGTTTAGTACTCAACGGGTGCAAAGTCGGATAGTAGCGAAAAGGGCGCGAAAACAATTAGCCAATCATGGCAAAGCATTGAAGGTGGTTCATCCTGATTGGTCAATTTAATTTCGCGCGCTATTAAAATTCACGGCGACACATCAAGCTATACATAACAAACATAAGCTGGCCGCGCGACGCTATACGTTACTCAACCTACACGCGGCCAGCTTATGTTGGTTTTGTATAGCTTGATGTGTCACCGTGTGTACATCGAGGGAACTTATAAGTCGGGTACTACTGTAAATATACAGGGTGAAATCGAAGACATTCGACAAATTTTGGTGGCAAGTTGTACTCCTGATTTAGATCTTTTATTACAGGGTTTTCTTGAAATCCAAATTATGAAAAAAAAATACAATCTAAGCATGCCAAAACATTCAGAAGTTGTTCCTAATAAACGCTGTGTATCATAAACATTAAATAAAAAAAAGTTAAAATATATATTTTTTTAATAATTCCTTAAATACAAATTTTTCTCAAGCGAACTGTACATTTTACCGGCCGGCCCGGAACGGTCAACGTTCATCCCCTCGCAGGCGAGGCACCCCCTCGCAACTCCAGCGAGCCGAGCATATCCCCACCTCCCCCACCCCACCGCACGGCACAGTCGCATGCGCAAACAAAACAAAAACAGTTCCCGCTCGATCGCGATCGAATGAGGTTACCGCTCTGTAATCAATACGAATACGAACTCTTACGAATTGGACTTGAACTTGGATTTCAGTGCAGTGTCATATTAGTTTCCACCTGAATTTGTATAAAAATGTCGTACACAAATCGGCAGTGTATAGAGCGAGGTGGGCCAATCAGCTGGCCGCCACGATCTTCTGATCTAACACCCCCTAGACTTTTATTTGTGGGGGGAAATTAAAAGACGTGTGTATGAAACTGAATCGACCACAGTGAGTGATCTGAGAGGAAACATTTTCAGTGCATTTGACTCTGTTAAATCACGCTCTTATGTGTTGCGAAAATTTAAAGACAACCAGTGTCGCCGGGCGGAGGTGGTCACTTAGAACATCTGTTAAAATACACTAAGGTAATGACATTTTCTTTTACTACCGATAAATATCGTGCTTTAAATGTTTAAATTCGCCAAAACTCAACGGGTGTGATCGTAAGAGAATAAAATCGAATGACGCAGATGACGCTATTGTTTCAACTACACCGCGCCGGTATCTGTACAGTCAGTCACAAATTAAATCAGCTACAATAAATAATTACGATTATTTATTGTAGTAGATTTAATTTAATTTGGACTAAATCTATTTTTAAAACTAGCCTTATCTCGAGTATAACACTATCTTAAATTTTGTCGATTGATTTCAATTTCACCCTGTATAGTTAAATTAAACAAAATATAATACCTCAACTCATTTTAACACACACACAGACACATATTTAACCATTAACACCATACGACAGGAAAACTAAATAAAACCACTAAAATTTTAGGAACTGTCATCATTCATAATAAAGAACAATTTGGTCAATAGCAATGATAGTTGTTCATGTGTCTTTTTCAATGCGGAGAACTTATTTGGAAACCAATTTCCATGTAACGTTTGCCTACACCCTAGGCGAAACAAAACCCTCGGTTCTAATAGACGTGCGTACTGGAACTGAGGGTTTTGTCAAAAGTGGCTTCGGTGTACTTGGGTATATTTATATTTCGACAAGTGTTGAACAGCTTAAAAAAGAACACATGTACAACTAACACCTCATTAACAACCCTCTAAAAACTCCCATATCCCATTCACAAAACAATTACCAAAACATGTCGAACCAATCTCTTATAGATCCTCATCGAACTCACCCTAGTGACGGCCTGTAAGAAGGCCTGCTGCCCCAGCTGCTGGCGCTGCCGGCTGACCGCCACCTCCATGCGTCGCTTCTCCTGCTCTATGCGCCGGCGCTTTTCTTCCAATTTGAGCCTTATGTTATTTAGCTGTGCGGCCATGGCTTGTTCACCGTTTGGGTTCGTTACGTCTGATAGGTCGTCGCCATCTGGGGAAGAATTACGTCAAGTTCTTCTTCTTCTAATTAAGCGATTAATATTCTGGATGGATCTGATGCGACGCTAAACAGCCTTAGTGGTTTGGCAATAAGTCGTTAGAATAAACCTAGCACTGAAGAAAGATATTTTGGTATTTTCGGTATTCTGACCACCCCTCGTGGTACAGAAATTACGGTCGTGATGTATAACACCTCAACAGCAAAACCTGGACACTTCAAAAAAGCGGGATCGCACTGATAAAAAGCAAGTAACTGCTGAGTGACAGTAAAAGAGGAATACACCACTGCTTACTGACGTTCACTTCCCGTGAGTATTATTAATACTCTTTCTTACACTGTGCTTAATACTCTTTCTTGCACGGCAAGAAACGGGATGATGATTGATGATGACAAAGTCGTCGGCACGTGGGAGAAATAGGTTCAAAGAAAGAAACAAAAAGAAAACTGACTTGGTTGGTTCTCCTGCTGCATAAACTGTTGTTGCCACGTGGTAGTGTTGGGCGGCGGTGTTGAAAACGACGTACTTTTCCGCCTCTCCGTCGGCTCGCTGTCCGATTGGTTAAATATTGACTGGAGACCTGTTGACCGATATACTTTAAAACACAAGCATTGTAGGCAATAATAACGAAAATTCTGATCAGAAAAGAGAAAGTAGAAAACAATTAATTCTTGATTTCATAGCGACCAATTTAACATTCACGATTCGTAATATAAAAACAATATTTACAAATATAAAGGAAGAATGCTTTTTCTGATCAGAAAAACAAAATTTTGGTTAGTTTCAAAATGGGAATATGTGGTCCAGTAAGCACAGTTGACATAGAAAGCTTTGCATAACATGGCCGAAATGAATTCACGATTGCTCATCTCCAATAAATGTAGAAACAAAAGAGCACGCCTTTAATAAAATGCAAGTTTAATAGTGAAACGAAAGGCACGTCCTCCTATTCCTACATTCATGTAAAACAAACCTGTCTGATCACCGTTAGCTCGGATCCTATTTAAGTCAGCGAAACTTGTTGTTTTAGTGACGTCACCATCTGTCGTGTCCCTATCGTTGAGAAAGAAGCCGTCGCCGCCTCCTTTATAATTAACCCCTTTTTGATTTAGGTTAATCGTATCGCTGCTCAGTTGTCTTCGTATGGGGTAGAAGGGCTGGTCTTTTTCTTGCGGTTGTGATTGTTGGCGTTCCACTTTCTTTTCTTCTTGACCGTTTTGGTAGTCGCCATGGAAGAATTGTATGGAGCCGCGTATGTCTTGGCGCGAGGAGCGAAGAGGCGGGTTGTATGTGTCTAATGTAGGACCTACAACAAAACGACTTAAGATTAAAATTGCGAAGGCGTATTATAATAAGCTTCAGGAATAGTAAACGTGAGTATCTGTTAATTAGAATAGAGGTCAGAACTTTGACAATGGTACAGATCTGCTTCCATTTTATTGTACCTTGCTTCTTGAAAAAACTGTTAATCACAAAAATCCTCATCTTCCTCCTAGTTTTTTTTTCACAAACCTATGTAGTGATTGTGAAGTATGCACAAAATTGATCAATCCCTGAAGATGAATTTGTGACTCCAGACGATTATAAGAGCTTCTTACTTCTCAACACTGAAATGTCAGTCACAGCGAGTATAACAAATAGGAACTGACCGGCGGGGGCGGATATCTTCCTAACATTGGCGAGGGTCGCGAGCTCCTTCTCCGGGTTGCGGCCGGCGAAGTGCAGGCGATCCTGGGAGCCGCCGAAATTCTCGACGGTGAGCTGGCTGTCGTCGGAGATGGAGGAGCGCCGCGAGCGTCGCCCCGCGAACGAAGCGTCGCGCGTGTCCGCCCAGTTGGACGGCCGGCCGGCCGCCGTCGCGTGGGCGTTACTGTCTGTTAAACGATTTATTATTTTACTATATTTGCATGTTGAAATATTAGATGGAGTAGATATATAGATGAACTCTATTCTTTAACCTAAGAGAAGAAAAAAAATTGTGTCTTAGCTTAACTAAAATCAAGTTTAGTATTTTTTAAACTTTGACTTATTGAACCACCCAATTCCTTCTCGTGGGAGTCGTAAAAGGCGACTTAGGAGTATGGTTTCGTATACGGTGTCTAACATCTATCGCTGCATACACCATCCATACAATTCCATCCTGAACCCGTCAATATGCTAAAGGTGCCTTGCTACAACTGAACGCTTTGAAAGACAGTTGGTAGTTGTGACACGAGTTTCTTACCACCCCAGGGTTACGGTCGTGATTGTTTTTAATGTAAGCGGAGTTAACAAACATAAACGATGGGGTAAGCATCATGATTTCATCCCTGTACTTAAATTGACCACCACACGAGACATAGATATTATTTTCAACCCCTCTTTTTTATTATTGTAACTCCTCCATAAGATAAAAAACCATGATCGACTCTTGGTCATACCACACGAATTAAATAAAATCATACCTATATCGTCATCCCTCCTCGCCATAGAGGACAGTGTAGTGATCCCCCTCCCCCTGTGCACCACGAACTCGTCCCTCTGAGGGCTGCAGCTCCTCCGCTCCGGCGTCGAACACGCCGAGCGACCGGTAGGCGCTCGCGGTCGCATCGCACACGCCGATGGAGATCTAGGTACTGGAATCACAGTTTTATTGTCAGGGAGGGAAGGTGGAAGGTAGATTACACATTATGTACGCCGCAAATGTTTTAGGTAGCTATGATGGTATAAATTCTGCTAAGTAATACGCGAATTACGCGACAGCCGGCAATAAAAAAATAAAAATCCCGCAAAACAAGCTGAAGTTACGTTGCCGTTTTATCCGATTTCTTCGAGGCCGTCGAAAATATTTGCGCGTACTGTGTGCAATGTTTCAAGTAAGGATTTCCCACCTTTATCTATGCGGTCAGTAATTTATTTATGTCAATGACATAAGGATGAAAATTGAGCTTAAAGAAGTCAAATACACAGGTTGTCGCGCGTTTTTCTACCTTTATACCGCAGACACAAAAAAGGACTGGTCGGCATAAGCTGAATCCGCCTCGATAAATGTTAGGAGACCCTCATAAGGTCATCAAGATTAACGATATAATAATTTAGAATAACTGTTAGCAAATAACCACACTTCAAAGTTGAAATTATCAAGAATTAAATGGAATTATGTACTTTAAATAGTAAATCAATTCATGAAATCTAAATTAATAAATCTAGCCAGTAAAACATTTAGCTATTCTAATTAAAAAAAAACATTAGCAATTTGAAATAAATATTCATACATCTTAACATCTCTAATTTTACAACAGAAAACTAACACACCGAACTACACATTTAACTAAATACATAAGTTAGTAATGGCACTAGACTGAATGTTTTCTACTTTACATGTATATGACGCTATCTACTGTGCTATATAACATGTTAAACCATATAACCTGAGAACGGTAAAAAACGGTTTCAGATTTGTGTTTAACGCGTTTTTCATTCATATATGGGAGTCTTGAGGACATAATGTCATTGACTCCAACATTCCTTCTTGTTAAAGAGTGCCACAAAACAAAGCGAAAGCGTAAGTATCATGCGAACACGCCATACAAAACCAAGACTCAGTTAATGTACATAAAATAAAAAATAAATAAACTGTATTTAATATAAATATTAAAATAAAGCTGTTGTTTATAAAACCGAGCAAACAATATTTCAAAAACTTACTTCTCCTTCCTTTGCGACCACAATTCAAATATTAATTTTAATTTATTAAGAACAAAATTTACCTAATCTATTCATATATACAATAATCTATGCACACACACAAATGCAGACTGACAAACACACGCACAATGACAATAGATGTAGTACATACAAGAAACGATATAACATTGTTGAGTTGCATGATGTGTGAGGATGGAGATATGGACATTCAGTGGATGTTGAATGACGACAAATAAACACAAACTCGAAGAGCGCCGCTGAACACATATATTTTTCCAAAGAGTGAAAGAAAGATAAGGTGCTGAATAGAGGACGGACAGAAATGTCCGCTAGGCCTTTGAATGAAATTTAAGACACTTTTTGCCGCCGTGTGCGTTACCTCCCATAGTTCCATACTGTATATTTTCAATGGCGGACAAAATTTCTGTCGTCTGCTCAACATCTTAGTTTTCTTCTAATCATAATTTGTCGTATCAGTATATTAAAAGCTTTATGAGCAAAGTTATAATGAGACACAAAATATTCACTATTGACTTCGAGCAATTTTAAATGTTAAAATGCAGCATAGCGCATTACAATTAAAAATGCTTAGAGCTTGTTTCACCACTTCTGGATGACGTTTAACATATTTCGTATACAAAATACAAAGTAAATTTCGTAAACAGCTCCTAAATATTCGATTAACGCAATTCGTATTACAGGGAATAAGACAGATCACATCTGCGTGACATTCATTTCTCATTCTCACTGTACTCGTTGTACATTTATCAGGAAAAAGTGAGTCATTTTCTGCACTACACTTTTTGTACTAGACTATAAAGTCCAAAATTCTTCTCAAACCGTATATTATCAGCGTCGCTCTCCCAGTCAACCCAACGAACAAGACAAGACAACAACAAGACAAGACAGTACAAAGCACCACAGCGGTACCTGCGAAGGGCTGGGGGCCGGTGTCGCCGAGGTCGGCGCGCAGGTCGGGGATGTGTACGGAGGGCGGCGGCGGCAGGCAGCGCTTGTGCCGCACGCCGTGCGCGTTGCTGTCCGCGCGCTCTGCGGGGCGCCCGGGCCGTTGTACGCACGTTGTGCCATAGGGTTGCCAGTTATATGTCCCGTTATAACGGTAATTATACCTTTCTGATACGAAACGTCGAAATCGTATATCACGCGGCTAGACTTTATTAGCCGCATATTTTGCACTATTGACATTGTTTCTCTTGATTGGTATTTTTTTAATCTGGCAACCCTATGTAACTATCGCACGTACGCGATAATCACCCTGTCTTACTTACTACACAAAGACAGATTTTTTTTCTAATTTCACTCATAAGACAACATAACCGTACTCGAAAACAGAGCTTTTTCTATCTTAATAAATGAGGTTTCTATCTCACTAAATAAGCCTATAGGGATTGGACCTGACATGTCCGCATGGAATCAGATTTCCCCGTGCACCGGCGATCTCTTGCTATCGTACAGAAACATCATTCATAGAGCGAGAGAAACTTCTTTTGGCGGTGCCCGCATTCCACAGGCAGAGCAGTTGCCCGCAATCCACACGCCCGGCGAGCTTCGGTTCTCCGATTCCATGCGAAAAGGTCTGGCCCAACCTAATTCAACACTTTTACCGCCAAAATTCCCAAATACGAAAAACCCACGTTCGACATAAAAGCTTTACGGTCTAATATAGTCCCTCGATAGCTCCAGCATACTTTATAGATGAAATATGATTCAGCCAATCAGAACAATAACAATGCAATTTTGTGCATTGTTTTAACGTTAGCATGTATTGAGCGCTTGAGCAGCTTAATGCAGAAGCAAGACAGGGTGACAAACAGGTGGGAACGTTACTTTGCAAAGCGATTTCACTTATTTAATAAATTTATTACGTAACAAATCATATACTTACCTCTACCGACATACATCTTCTTCATACAGAAAGTAAAAAAGTGTTTTTACATTTGTTTGTTATAAAAATACAGTAGAAATTCAAATTATAATATTGCAGATAAATATTGCTTCAGTATTCTAAAATTTCGAACCCTTTTAACCCTTTGCCTACAATTTAATTGCCAGTAAAGAAAATTAAAAGCGTTTAGTCGATAATTTAAATTTTTTAAATTAGTAGGCAATAGAATCATTGATATTATGACCACATACTCCCATTAAAGGCCTATTTAGCATGCAATACGATCGTATAACTTAGTTAAATAATGAAGGTTCAACTTCTAATTGTACTCACCAGTTCCTGGGTATTTTACAGATTTAACAGGATGAACTTCTAGCATGTTGAAGAGATCAGCGAGCATTGCAATTAAATTTTGTCTCATTGACCTGGAATCAGAAAACATTTTTCTTTGTCAATGCCAAAGTAGAAACAAACCTAATTAAATTAACCTAACATTATACGGGGTGTGAAATAAAATGCGTTATATATTTTAGTAGGAGCTTCAGATCATCAAACTGAACTATTTTCACTATAGAGCCAACATCAAAATTGCTATAAAATCGCTGTTGGCTCCGTGAAAGTTATTCAGTTTGATGGTTAAGAATATGTAACGCATTTATGTTTACACCCTGTATAAGCACGCCACCACAATGAATTTATACAGTCAGCCGTAAGAGCAGTTTAAAAGTTATGGACTGTATTCTCGCGTTTATAAAGCCTTACTAAAGATACTTTTTATTGCCTCGCCTGTAACATTTTAGGACTCACTATGGGATTATTTTCTCCGCATCTCCTCTACAATAATAAATACTACGTAAATAAATCGATGTGGTTTCTAGCTTATAGTAGACCCTCCATTTATTTCTGTGACTGTGAACAAAAGGTTAACCACCTAGATAAGGTCCATCTAGAAACTTGAAATATGCTAATAGTGACCCTTCTTCTTACAACTGCAGGCAGGTAGGTTGTAGTAAATTTTCTGATCAGACCAAGAGAGAATTGTTTACGTATTTTACAGCGCAATTTGTTATACCTGTGTTTATTCTCTTGCCTAGATAACCCATTATTTGCGTTCGGCGCAATATGTCATCTTCTTCCATTCATCTCCCTTATCCGTTCGCCCATTGCTGGACATATGCCTCCTACAAGGATCGCCACAACCACCGGTCCTGCGCTACCCTCATCCAACGGGTTCCCGTCGCGTCGCCTTTACCAGGTCATCGGTTCACCTTGCCTAACCTGCGCTTTCCGGTATCCGATCGCAACTAGAAAACTCATATGTGTGTATAAATAAAAAAGATCAAATCAACGTATCACAGTTCACTCACCCTCTCATGTAAGTGACATCTTCAGGCAGCATATGGAACACATTGTGCGGCAGCGAGGTCTGACAGAAGTCATGGACCAGCATGAGGTTGTGCAGGCAGTCTTGTATGGAGGCCATGCGGCCGACCCTGACGGCGGAGCGCGGCAGAGCCTCGGGGCAGTAGAATGAGATCAGGGCCGCGAGCGCGGTGCCGTCGCACAGTTCCTGGAGGCTCTTCACCATCGGCACCTGTGATGATGGATCCTCCTGGAAGCACGGTTACAATGTGGTGAGTTTAAGTGTGCTCAAACTTTAGATTGAAAATCGGAACACCTTTTAGCATAACATCAACACTGAAATCGCAAAGAAAACAGCTCTTCCACACCAAGTCAGATCGAAAAATGTTTTGCCATTTTGGTGTTGAGTATAGTGAATGATTGTTTTTAAAATGGTTGTCTTTTTGTTCACAGGAAAATTACTGAACCCTGCGATACTTTTTAGGCAACTACATAAACAAGTTAAAGCTTGTTCATTGCAGGGAAAAGCTTCCTCTTACGAATTACGGTTAGAGGATGTGGGCGACCACATGGGCCAATGGGGATCGGTGGAGGCAAATTAGTGGTCAACTTTTTTCGGAAAATTTTCAAGACACCTTATTAGGCCTCCGGCTAACCACGGAAGCGCAATAAAGCGGTCAAGCATCCAAAAACCGACCTGGCCGGACGCGATCGTGTCCAATACCGAAGCATACGAAGTCAACTAGCACTTCAAGACTACAAAAAGAGGATTAAACGACCCCGGAATAACAAAACGACGTAATCGATTCCACGCGGACGTAATCGAGAGCAATAGCTAGTAGCCATATAAAAAGCAAAGAGTAATGACTCAGATCACCGTCCGTGCAACAATCGGTAATAAACAAAGTACCTCAGCCTTATTTAGCGCAGCGCACGCGGCATTGATCCAGCATAGCAAGCCATCCTCGTGCGGAACGGTGGAGCCGCCGGGCAAAGGTTGGCTCGTGCCGAAGCGCTGCGCGGCCGCCGATACCCGGTCCAAGGTCACCACCTCCCGAGCGTACAGGACCATCAGTGCTTCTATTACTGACATATGTGCGATCTGCAATCACATAAAGTTTTATGTTATTATTGAATCTAATAGGTCCTTGGTGGAGGCCTATGTCCAGTAGTGGACATCCATCGGCTGAGATGATGATGATGATTGAATCTAAAAAGGAAAAGCGGTCTGGTAGATATTTGAAGAATAGGTTTTTAACAGATCTATCGCTGTCGCGTTGTCCCCGAGCAACTGAGCTAACCAGTGCGAAAGTAACAATTGCAGCTCGGACTGATTTTACCTACATAAAATAGAGGAAATCAGAAACTCGTATTTCCCTGTTTCCTCCTCCAAAACTAGACCAATTTTCATAATTTCTTTAAAAATAATATGAGAAAGACTTTGGCTAAGTCTGTATGTTTTCCTATTATTGTTTATATTCGTCAAATTTGTTTGCAGAGTGTCTAAAAACGACATAACAATTGAGCAATTTAGGGGGTAACTCTAACAGGGAGTACGTTTGTTTGGACTAAATGACACCCGCCTCACAAGCCACCACACCTCTTATCTGATGGTCTGAAGATCTGCATGGTCAAAACTTATGTGAAGTTTTCTTGTGTTGGAGGTAAAGGTCAATTTTAGATTGCTGATCCATCACTATAAAAAAAGACTGGATTGGCAAAAACTCCACCGACAAGAGCGTAATTAAGATGTCTCCTAAATAAGATGATGATGATCTAACTTATAATAACGAGGCAGGGTAGTAGTAACGCTTACCGTCTTGAGCGAGCATTCTGGCGGGTCCGCTATGTACACTCCTTTCCTCGAGAGGCTCTGCAGGATGTTCGAGTGGTTGAGACTCGTATAGTTGTAACGCTTACCATCTTGAGCGAGCAGTCTGGCGGGTCCGCTATGTGCACTCCTTTCATCGAGAGGCTCTGCAGAATGTTCCAGTGGTTGAGGCTCGTATAGTTGTAATGCTTACCATCTTGAGCGAGCATTCTGGCGGGTCCGCTATGTGCACTCCTTTCCTCGAGAGGCTCTGCAGGATGTTCCAGTGGTTGAGGCTCGTATAGTTGTAACGCTTACCATCTTGAGCGGGTTGGTCTGTATGAGCACGGTCTCTGTGAGCGAGCAATCTGGCGGGTCCGCTATGTGCACTCCTTTCCTCGAGAGGCTCTGCAGGATGTTCCAGTGGTTGAGGCTGTGATAGTTTGGGTCTGAATACATGTTGGCGAGCGCGAGGCAGTAGAGCTCCGCGTTGGCGAGACCGCCCACTATGGGCGGCTTCAGGTGTTCCTGATCCTGGAACACGGAAATTTTATATTTACGACCGATAAGATCTAATATATTAACGACCATCAGGGCATAAGAGGAGATGGGGCAACACATTTAACAACAAATTAACTTTACCCAGTAATTTGATGATAAAGAATATAACGAGAATATAGCTGAGACAGAACCAGTAAAAGATTATGTAAGGCGTAAAAGTTCTTCGTTCAAATTGAAGACTAACATAAAGCGCCGAAACAAAATTGGGTCATAATATCCCCCGGTAACAACTTTTTCAAATTGCCCAAATATTTCAAATTGAGATCGAGCCCAGACGTTAAAAGGTAATATAATATTAAAATTGACCTTTACAAGGGCGTTGGAAACACTCAATACAAAGAGCGCCTTCTTGAAAAATACTTTACCAGCGGAAAATTCTGTTTAACGTTACAGGTGCTTCTTTCAACGGTTTCAATAAGGCTATTAATAGAAAAAATCATAAGAATTACAAAAAGAAATGGCCATATCTTTTTGTTTAAACTACATAATTGTTTACTATGAGCAAGAAAATTCTCAAATTAGAAGAATGTACTAAGCCTACAATACAATATACAGGTAAATGATTCAGTTACTATTATTTATAAATCACAAAAACACATAAAGAATACAGAACACCAGACAAAAAAAAACCATTATAAACTTAAACACAAATTACAAATAAAAGATGTCCTCCAAAGCGCCCACCTGAGGCAGAGTACCTAGGCGCATTGCCCCTCTGAATGGCCAAACTTACCCTTTGGGCAAAATAGCTGCCAGCCCTCCTGTCCCCCGTGGCCTCAAACAGCCGCCTCGATAGGCACTTTAAAAAAAGTTTCGCAGCGGAACCCCAATAGCCTAAGGTCTCCACAGCGAAAGGCAGAAACTCATAGCCTTCTCTTCTCAGACTCCGCTAGCACGGCCGCCGCCCCCGCACTGCTACAAGACCCCCGGACGTGAGAAAGCGCCAAAGTGTTAACACACGTGGCGTCAAAAACCAGACACTTATTATTATTATTTGGTTATAAGGGCTTGGTCAATGACCTAATTGCTACTGCGACCTGGATAGATCTATTGTAGCTGTCACCCTAGACCTAAAGGTCATTTCCTAGGCCCACGGACTTCATGAACCGTGTTATGCTTTTGGAGGGAAGGTCCCTAATGTCAGTAGGTGTTATTATGTATCCACCTAGATGGCGACTTCTGCTGTGAATGAGCACTTCGCATTCGCAGAGGAGGTGTATGGGCGTTTCCTCTGCTTCACAGCTGAATCTGCAAGTGGGTGAATCTACAAGCCCCATTCTGTTTAAGGGTTTGTTTTTTTCTTGCAGTGTCCTGTTAAGGCTCGTACTAAAGCCTTAAGTCGTTGCGGTTTGAATTGATGGCATCCGAGGTATGTCTGTTTGAAAAGCCGGTCACAAGTTCTTTCGCATGCCTCAGTCCTGGTGTATCCGACCAGACACTTACCACGACTCCACGGTATGAGGGACAGGCCATCCGGTCTTTTCCCAATGATTAAGTTACTCAATAATCTCAATATGTACAATATACAAAATGACAATTATGACGCGCACATTTGATGAGAATTTTTTTAAAGTGTCGCAAATAAAAAATAAACTAAAATAAATAAATAATCGTTGAACTACGGCTTTTACTATACAATTATTGCTATACAATTTATCATTTTAGGACAATATCAAAGTCGGTGGCTTGGTATCATGAAATTAAGAAAAATCTAGTTAAAATAACCCTCCAAATACGCCTAAAGAGGAAAAAGTTCGACGCCATACCGCTTGCAGGCCATCATAGCACAAATATAAATATGAGTAATGCGGATAGTTTTATGTTCCGTGATGAATCTAGATCAATGTTAGGTCACGTCCTCTATATAAATGGGCCAAACTACTTCTAGCCTATTATGTGTGCGATATCATAACATTTTGTAGAGTCATTAAGTTATATGAACTTTCAGAGTTGGGGGAAGAAAGTTGGTACGGTCGGGGCCGTATCTTGTTTGTGGAATAATTTTTGTTAAATTGTGAAAGACATTCCACTTCTAAAATAGTCCAGTTCCCTATTTGGCAATGTGATGATGAAACAACAATAAAAAACCTTCTCCTAAATAAAGAGTTGAGACACTCAAGCTGTCGAGAATAAAAGGTTCGGTTTTTTTTGGTGTTTTTGTTTGGTGTTCTGTATTTTGTATGTGTTTTTAATAAATAAATGATTAGAATAAAAGTAATGAAAACCTTCGCCTTGAAGGTTATATCATTTGATGTATAAAATGTCTTAAGTAAGTTACCTACATGTTTTAATTTAAAAAAAATGGCTAGAACTACCTATCACAACTTTAAATGTAAGTAGGTAATTCCATAGAGAAATCCTAAAATCGTAAATAACAATCATCGTCTTGCCCGTATCTAATTATTTAAGTTCGAAGCAAAATATCAACCTCAAATATGTCCCAAAAAGAAGTTACCCTTGCTTCAACCTACAACTCCAAAATATCGAAGGTTTGTAACAAGTTAACAACGTTTCTGACCCCCTCAAAGGATATTTTGCGGTCGTCAGTTTGTGTTCGTTTTAAATTAAATGTGTTATAAGATTAAAGGGGTAGTTTTATCAGCAATGCGTCACACAGGGGGGCGCAGGCCCTGGCTAACTTCGCCGCGGGTGCGGTCTCCCAGACGCTATTATGACGTCACTGGAAAACGTTCACGCCATTAATACAAGTGCTAGGTCTCCGGTGACGCAATGCCTATCCCACAAAAGGTTTAAGTTAAACATAGTGGGTGTTATCGTAAAAAAATATTACAATTTTTGAATAAATTTTCTTCTAGTATAATTTTTTTGTTGCTGGGTAGCGTTTGTTGTAACATGTTGATGAGGGTTTAACTTTTTCTTCTTTTAACTACTGATAGGCATTACATAGGTAGTACGATATATTGTAACCATAATACACGAATAGAAGCTAGCACGTATATGCTGTGTGAGAGCGAGTGAAAGAGGACTACCACTGCTTACTATATCGTCCACCCGCAGTACCACCGAGAGGATGTGAGTAAATATTGGTGGTGGGCAGGGAGTGTCCCTACTGTACTTATACAGATCCATCCACTCAAACTGAACCACTTTTACTATGGGAACAAACCGATCGGAGCAAAAAAAAATCAAGTATTGCATACATTTGAGTCGAGTAGGCACTGCAGTTTAGTATGGAACAGTTGATTTTTTTTCCTACGATCGGTAGACTCTTAGTTTAAAAGTTTGCTAATGATATCAATTTCACCCTGTATAGTAGTACTGTTTCTTATACGGTGACCACGGCTCCTTTAGAATACATTGCGTTAATAAATAATTATTTAAACAATTTTATTTTACAATACAAATGAAAAAACCAACATGTAAATGCTAGCAGTTATATCATAAAGATAAAGCAGACTCGATGACATTTGCACAACCATCATAATAATAACTGATTGTTGAATAACGCCGATAACTATCTTATACCTGTCTCTGTTTAATGGAGCTGGTTCTTTATCTATCTGTCTCTTAAAAGGATTATGCTAAGAACTGTTATCAGTCATAATCGTAACCATTCAGAGCACTTGCAACTTTCACTGAGAGTAAGTAAGTATTAAATAATTTGGAAAGCCTGAAACAATCGTTAATTTTAAATTATAGTACAGCAGTCGATGTCCATTTATTTTATATAAGGTGTAACAAAATTAGCTGAAACTATTTGAATGGTATGATCAGACCATCAAACTGAACAACTTTCTCTATGGGACCAATATCGAAATCGCGAAAGAAAAATCTGCTAATCATATGCTGTCCCATACATTTAGGTCGAGTAGATTTGTATGGAACAGCTGATTTTTTCGCGATTTCGATATTAGTCCCATAGAGAAAGTTGTTCAGTTTGATGGTCTGATCATCCCCTTAAATTAGTTTCACCTAATTTTGTTAGACCTTATATACCCGGATCCTTCATATCTACGTTAAAAGTACAAGTACAGTGGAGACCAAGCATCAGGTTATATTGTCGGCAAAATAAGACTTTGTACTACGTATATCTTTGTAATTGCCGAATACAAACAAAACGCGAATAGTTCCGAAGTTTATGCCTAAACAGTGCTGTAACTGTATAGTAGACATTGAAACTTCCAGTAATAAAAAAATGAATGTATACTTACGTTATTTTTTAAACCAAACGTAAACCAAATGTATAAATAATTAGACATGTGTTGTCGAACTATTTATGCAGTGAACTGTGGTCTAACTGTCTTACCATATAAAATCTCCTGTAATCCAATTCCGTTCATTTGACACGATTGTATCAACGATCAATATGTTACATAAGTCCTTCGTTATAGTAGTTTGATATAAAAGTCCAGGTGGAATTTATTACACCTAAAATACTGAGAAAAGCGTCTTACAACATGCTTCAGAACAATAGGTTTCTTTTATTGCAATTTTGGTAGGCACCACAGTGTAAGAAGGAGTACTAATACCTACAGTACAGTAAGCCTGCCCTCCACCAATTTTGACCTAACCCCTTCTCGGTGGTACGGGAGGACGACAGTGTGCAGTGGTGTCATTCCTCTATCACAAAGTGCTTACCTCTTTTTGTCAATGCGAATGTCTCTAATCTAAAAATATTTCTCTGATCTAAGAAAATATGGGACACAGAAGGATTTCAAATAATGCAAAATAAAAAAATATTTACAGCATACTAAGTATTTACATAAATAAAATTAACAAGAATTAAAGAACTTCATATTTTAAGGTTATCTTCGTCATTATTTTGTTTGCAACTTATTTTTGTATGTACAAGTACAACCGCAGCGTAGCTGTCGTCAGACAATAAATGTTTAAAATAGTTAGTTCAGGTGTACTAGGGAATGGAATTCCTATTGGATTACCACTGCCCCTTATCTTAAATTTAAGAGCAGAGCTTTCGTTGGTTTTGTTATCTGCATTCCTTTTAAATTACATTCTTTCCAAGTTCCTTTTAATGTTATTATACATTTCTGTTTAGTAATTTTGTACCAACATAGAAAACTTTGAACCACAAAACAACATAGAACCACGTCAGACTGTCGGTCATAGGTGATTTTCTTCGTTACTATATTTCATATATGAATCATCAGTTGAAGATTGAGTGCAAATTATCACGAAGACAATTTGATCATTTTTAAGATACAATAAAAATAAAAAAATATAACAATTTTACCTGTAAATAAAATTATTATTAAGCATACTTACCTTATTCCAGGTCTATTATTATATTTGGAGAGCGGCTTACTTGACTTCCGTTTCCGAGCGAACATTACCCTAGTAAAGCGCCATCTGGTGGACACAATCAGCAGCCAGGCAGTGGGGGGCACGGCCAATGAAGCCGGTGCCCGCCATTTTATTTTCATTGAAGATTTGAATTCAGGTAGCGTTCAGCGTGATCGTGCTGCAGAATGCGAGCAAACAACACGACTAGTGTAGGTGTGACCGTGTCAGAGAGCGAGCACGACTATCCCACTACGCCAGCACGATCATATCCTGCTATGCCTTAAAAAATAGTTTATGATTTCGTTCTTTAAGATCTGGAAGGACGATATTACAGCAGACAGGTGTACAAAATAGACCTGGAATAAGGTAAGTATGCTTAATAATAATTTTATTTACAGGTAAAATTGTTATATTAAGCTTTTATACCTTATTCCAGGTCTATTATTATATTTGAGAAGTGTTTGGTATCGGCTGCTGGATTGCTTCTGGATTGACGCCAATGTGATTTATACGAAGTTCATTGATTATTTCAAATTGGTTTGCTTTGTGCGAAAACCAAAAATGTTTACATAACATTCTTTATGAATATGGTTGGCATGGTGCGTGACCCAAATTTGTTTTTGAATTTGAGTGAGAGAACCAACATTATTTCAAACTGATACCAATAAAAACTGCAATCACAAGATATTAGAATACCATTGACAATGGCATAGGAACGCACAATGTAATATTGACATCGATAAAAAGATAAATGTAGGGAGCAACGACAGTCAAAGCCGTGACTTGATCTCAACGGACTTCATCTTCACCGTACAACACCGTATAGAATAGCAGTGAGTGAATGGGTTCATTCAGCTGAGAGTGGTGGTTTCATGAGGTTCAACTGAATTTTACAACAAGATGGTTCGTCAGCCGTCAGGTGCAAATATCCGACTCGCTTTGCAGACTTCTGATGAATCCAGAAATACGACGCGTGACAATAATAATTCATCATCAAACCTAGGTAGATTTGTACCGTAGGACGTAATAAAAAATTAATGGGTGACAAGCTGACTGAGAAAGAAACTTCAAATGTAAAATACACAAACTGTCACTGTTATTTGTATGAATGTCGATAGCGACAATATAACAACGTTAGTATTTCATCTAAGAATTCTGCTCGCATACATGCACATATCCGTAGTCTCCTTGCAGAGGACATTCATAACACCTAGATATTACAAATAGCTTAGCAGTTATACCGAAGCTTTTTATTTGGCTCTGGGTTACATTTAAGGCCTAAAGGTGAGGCAAAAATTCTTGCAAGTCATTATTACGAACAGGTACTCTGGTATCTCTGGTACGAACAGGTCTCAAGCCACCGGTCACCGTGAACAAGTTTTGATGATTGATCAGCAAATAATATAATAGACTTCATTAAGCATAATAAAAACACCAACTGATAAAATAAGGATATTACCTAAGTTATGCATATAGGTCAGGTAGGTATGCAACGAGCGATTAGAATGTTTGAAAGATGCCCAGTCAACCGATAACACTCGGTTAGCGTAAATTAAGATAGTTGATAAAATGATGTCATAAAAAACGATTGTCAACCCAAGCTGAATAGCATGTTTTGGTAGCTCACTCCACATAAAAGATTCAATCGTACTATTTAATTTATACTGAATTAGTATTAAAAACGAAAACGACTAACTTTTCAAGTACCTATAAGATTTTAACCCATTGTCTTTCAATAACGGCTTTTCAAATATTGTAACCTTACGCAACACGCACATGACAGATAAGAAACATTATGAGCGTACAGCGTATAGACTGGATTCGGAACATCCTCCAGGAAAACATGGTCACGGCATGGCCACGGTCATAAGAATGCATTTCACAAAAACCTAGGCATATCGCGCAGGCACGACATCACAAAAATGATGAACTACCCTCGTAAAAGGGATTTTATTTATGTGTGATTTCATCACATATGTTTTTCAGTTCAGGTTTCAAGTATTTAAATATATAGAAAGCGACAGTCACAATACGAAGCATGACGAAATATCGGACAGAATAGAACCCTTCGGCGGTATAATTGATATGCCAAGAACACACCTTATAGGCAGCTATCTTTCAGCTTCCTTCTTTGCAGTTTTTGTGTAACGTGCATACATTATTTATTACGTGGTGCTAATACTGCAACAAATTAATGGGACAAAATTGTGTAGGAGAATAGCAGACCGACGCATCAAGCCACATACAAAGATAGCTTAGCTATCAGTTATTTTATTACATAAAGTAGGTAGATATAATTATATATTATTTATAAAGTAATGCATTTTTGAAAGAATGCACTTCAGAAAATGTGTGACTTTCTGAAACTGCTTGCATGATATTACAAACCAAAATATAGAATTATTGATTAACAACCTTGGGTATTCGTCCAACGTGTATTGTGTAACCATCATATACTCCTGCTCCGATTGAAATGATTAGAATCCTTTGCAAAAATAGAAAATGTTGGTGTTTGGAGAAGGCACCAATAATTAACTGAACTTTACCAAACGTAGGGTTACTAAAGTCTGGATTGGATTGCCAGAAAGAACAGAGTTACGTGACCTTCTGTAAACATTTTTATTTCGATCTTTGTACTGCAACTTTATAAGTGAATATTCGTTAAACGGACAGCCTGGATCTCTTAAGCACTTATGTATAGTTTATATATTATTTCGAGCACCGGAACGTCATCCAGATTTATAAGTTCTGCATAATCTTGTTTTCACTGAATGCAATATTTACCAAAGAGGACCACCCAACAGGTTCGAATTAGGATCGTCTTATTTAGATTAGTATGTGGGTATTGCAGGTAGGTACCCCACATTTAACAAAGAATCCTCCCATTTAACAGGGCAGGTTAAATAAAAGCTTGTTAAAACAAAAAAGGGACTCGTTTAGACGACAGAATCCAAATAAAAACCACGAACGGTGATTACAGCGTGATAATGCTTTCCGATTCCTGCGCGAAATCAGGAATGCCTCTAATCATAATAGGAATTTCAAATTTACGTAGTCCTCCGTGGATACGGGCGCATCTAGAAACGATGACCAGGTAGCATTCGGTACGCTGGAAAGTTTCAGACATAAAATTTGATGACCATTACAGAACATGAAAAGAAAAAGTTTATGGAAATGGCTTTCTGCGTATGTCATGGGGGCAATTAATGTCCGATAGGTACCGGGACACTTAATTCCCTCCATTCTTTACCTTGTGTTTGGTTCCCGATACTAGGTGCCACGCGGGATACCGACCCACCAGGCAGTAGGCACGTGGTCGGCTGGTCGTCGTGGTGATGAGCCCCCAGTATAGGCACGTGGGCGGCAAGTCATCACGGTAATATGCCACCAGCAGGAATGTAGGCAGCAGGTCATCACGGTATTATGCCGCCAGCAGGAGCGTGTGCGGCAGGTCATCACGGTATTATGCCGCCAGCAGGAATGTAGGCGGCAGGTCTTCACGGTATTACGCCGCCAGCAGGAGCGTGTGCGGCAGGTCATCAAGGTATTATGCCGCCAGCAGGAATGTAGGCAGCAGGTCATCACGGTATTACGCCGCCAGCACGAGCGTGTGCAGTAGATCATCGCGGTAATATGCCGCCAGCAGGAATGTAGGCGGCAGGTCACGGTATTATGCCGCAAGCAGGAACGTGGGCGGCAGATCATCACGGTATGATGCAGCCAGCAGGAGCGTGGACGGCAGATCATCGTGGTAATGGTAGTGCGTGGGGAGACCGCCCGCCGCATGGTACCAGTGAGCTAAGCGAACACCGGCAGGGAGTGCCGTACCGGGTCGGTAGCTTGTCCAGTATCGGCTTTACACAGGCAGAAAAATAGCAATGCGACGACATTACTAATCTTCCTTATATACTACAGTAACCAAACGGTGGGATAATCGTCGAGTGTCGACCCCAGGCCACTTATGTTACCGTACCTCAACCTGATACCTGCTTGGTGAACTGTCGTTACGCACGGACAGCGCAAGCCTGGATATTAAGTCTTGAATGTCTTCACTTCTGCGCTTCATCCGCAGCAAACCTGTTCTTATAGACACATTACAAATACCTCCCTGGACGGGGGTAGAAACACAGGAAAAATAATACTACGAACATCTTTGTTAGCTTTAACGACACACATATAGATTGCCACTCAATCACTTTCATTAAACCAGACGAAAACGATTTAGAAATGTTTTTCTCTGCAGTGTAACATTTAACGGTTCATGCACAGAAATATGCAACCGCCATACATTCAGAATTGTTTGGAAATGTTCAGCATACTGCGCCATACGAACAATGGAAATTGTAATCTATAAGTAATATGCTCGACGTCTACTTATCAGATTTCTGCAACAAACGCGTCTTTGTCCACCCTCGAAGACTCCATCACTCCTGCGACCCGACGACACGACGACGAAAATACGCACTTTACTATTTACGGGCACTTGTTAATGCAATAACTATGCAAATTAATCATTTAACCATCGAAAAACAAATCGATATTAAGAAAAAGAAAATTAAAAATTTATATTTAAAAATGGCGGTAACGGGAAGGCAGCGCTTTCCGTTACATGTCCGCTCAGTAGGAATTCAAAACGCCAATGAAAATAAAATGGCGGGCACCGGCTTCATTGGCCGTGCCCCCCACTGCCTGGCTGCTGATTGTGTCCACCAGATGGCGCTTTACTAGGGTAATGTTCGCTCGGAAACGGAAGTCAAGTAAGCCGCTCTCCAAATATAATAATAGACCTGGAATAAGGTATAAAAGCTTAATAAATTAATTTTCCTATCAGATTTGTTACGGATCATTAATTAATAATTTCATACAAGGACTTTTTTTTATTCCTTTATCAGGTGGTTGGAAGTAAAAGATTGATTGATTTTAATCATCATCATCAGCCAGTCATAGTCCACTGCTGAACATAGACCTCTCCCAAGAGACGCCATAAGATTCTATGCTCGGCTTTCCGTTAGGGTCCCTCGCATTGAGGTATTATCAATGGTCCCTCGTCTGTTCTTCTCACCTCTTCAATTTTCAATGAATATCCCTCAATATAAACCAAACTTAGATAATCTTAGAAGTCAATAGACTCCAATACGCGGCCAGCATGTTAATGCTGATAACAAAATAAACAAAAAAAACCTGTTTGATTGTGAAATTTCACATTACGACATATTACCACCATATTGGCAGCGAGGACGAATGACACTGTCGCGTGAATATGGTAAACTGACCAAAATGACCTCGATAGCTCTCACTTTTAGCGCTTTAGTCTAGATTTGGTTGTTCTACATATCCATATGCATTTTAAATTAGATACAATCTTACAATAAGAAACTAGCTTTACTACTACTCTTCGAAAGAACTAAATCTTCAAGGGATAAGCTAGCTGACAGTTTTCAAAGCTATAAATTTGGCTGGGGTTCGGATATTTGAAATAGCTGACAGAAGTAATACTTACTAGTTTTTTTAGGATTGGAAAGAAATATAGGTGCATGTGAATTGTTAAAACACTTGCCAGGACTGACCGAGACATAATACAAAATAATCTTTAACACTTAAATTGCGCATTGTCTTCCAAAATGTCTTTCTTCGCCACCCAGTGCACATTTTAGGCGAAAACTCTTTTTTTTACAACCTTATGATTTTTATTTCTTTTAAAGCACATACATACAATCACAAACTTTTTGGGATAACCAGAAACATTGTATAAATCACAATGACAATTTTTTGTTGTGGTTGATTGAAGGTTTGCTTTTTTTAAAAGCAATGTTCCACAACATCTATAAAACAAGTGAAAAGATAGGAGTTCTACCGGCACTAGCATGGCCGGATTCCTTGCCTTACGAGTCTTATGACAGAAACAAGAACACTTGACCCACTCACCAGAGGCATGCTAGGAATGTGATGGGAAGGGGTAAATTATAGTACCTATACGCATGCCTCCATTTTCATCTCATTTCTTGATGAGAAAATAACATTTTAAGTGCAGTAGGTATAATAACATTTATAGAAAAGGGCATCAACATAAGATGTGTCTTGTGTTTGTATTTTGTCTTACACCTAATAAAAAATAAAAGAAAACGAAGAAGTCGAAGAAGAGTCTGGACCGGTTATGAGTTTTGTATTATTAATATTTATGACATGCCATTAACGTATACAGGGTGAAAGTGATATTATCAGCGTCCTTTTAAACTACGCTATCCATCAAACTAAACAACTTCGTATTATTTTATTTAGTTATTTCCTTTTTGGAGAATTTACAGCTAACAGTTTGGTTTCTACAAAGACAAATTGATGGTCAGATGCTGCCAACCCTTACATTCATTTGAGTCGAGTACATTTGTATTTTGCATACAGAAGCATATAGGTGCATACATTGGAGTCGAGTAGGCATTGCAGTTTAGTATGGAACAGCAGATTTTTTTTGCTCCGATCGGTTTTCTCCCATAGTAAGTTGTTCAGTTTGGTGGGTAGAATCTTAGTTTAGAAGGATGCTAATGATATCAATTTCATCCTTTAGAAAGGTAGTTAAATAACACGTAAATTCAGTGACATAAAAATGCTACAGTATAAAGTAAAAGAAATATATTTTATTGTACCTTTGGGCTGTGCTATAATTTTTCTTGCAGGTATAGCGCTCTCCGTCCACATTACCTATTTATATTATTTTAGGGGTTGCACTTGAGGTAATGGGTGAGTCGGTCGGTCACTTGAGATATTTCTGCGTTACCACATTATTCACAACACAAGATATTCAAACAACTCTTAAAATAGACTTTGAAGAATCAAATAACAGTAAGCACCAAATAATTCATTGTCAATTGTCACACAATGTCATTCAACTTGAAGCAGGCGGGTCGATGGTAGTCGACAGTCGAAATAATAGTTGTATAATAATAACTCTGCCTCCGGTGTTGGACAATCAGCGCTGCTTTCGACTACTAATGAATGCGATTCGATCCGGCTTGAATTTTGGGTAAAATTTAACTGATATAAGAGTGCCGGAATAGCTATTGCAAAGTTAATTCGTAGATCGTAAGGAGTAACTAAGGTAGTTGAATATTAACCCTTAATATACTAATAAAGATCTTCTCTCTAATCTAAGCCATGCACTCCTTTAATTATTACTTGGGTGTTTTTTACACCTTGTATATCTTTATACGGTCCATATGTAACACTACATGGCACAGGCCTGCTCTTACGGATAAGAGTGAGTGGTCAGGCTCATCAAGTTAAATACATAAACATACGACCATAATCTCTATCAAGATAGTCAGAAACATTGGTTTCAGCTGTCTTGCATGCAGTTGCAACAGGGCTCACTTCTAGCTTATTGAAGTTTTCAAGATGAAGTTACTTCGGCTCGAATTTCTATTTAAAAATAACATTACTATTTACGTTTTTATTCTTGAGGTACATAACATACCTAATTACCTATACACCGTCTCTTAAAAAATATGAACGTGAAATTCGGCAAACATTAGCGGTCGCGTGTGCGCAAGACAATTAGACGATGCGAGGAGACATGACAAAACAAAAACAAAGCGACAAGTAAACGGGTCAAGGAGAAAGGCGTCGTAGATTTGTAGGAGAGGCGTCAAGCTGAACAAACAAGCAAGCGAGCTGATATTGATTGATGAAGAGCATTTGATAAGATATCAAATGATGAATAAGGACACCTGCCTTGAAATCTCAAGTTCTCAAGCTATTTGAGTTCGCAGATGCTTCGGCATCGATAGACAGCCCAGAATTTTTCATAGATGAAGTTGTCCTGCTGCTGTTGAAAACTTGTAGCACTGAAGGCATTGCTATAGCTCAGTTGGTAACTAGTTAGGCTAGGCAGTGAACCTGCCTGCTTAACGGAGGGTTACGTGTTCGATTGCCCCGAGGGGCAAATATTTGTATGGTGAATAAGAATATTTTGTACCTAAGCCGTGTATGTTTACTTTATATCTATTTTACAAGGTTATTAATAACAGTAATCATAATACAAGTCTGGACTAGAAGTCTGGTACAATAGATAATGTGTGACAATAACCAAGGTATTTATTATTTCATATTTATTTGTTAAGACAGAAACAAAAAACCAATATATAATTAATTATCTGGTTGACACATACCCTTTTTTACTCAAAATTTTCCTCATACAATCCAGTACGTAAATAATGTAACACGCGTTACAAACGATCGCGCCACATAAGGTAACATGATTGGATTATTGAAGCAAAACATTTTTACTCGTCTTGAATACATGTGTTTAAATAAAAGATACCTACTGTTGTGGTTTCCAAGGTACTTATAAGTATCGTTATAAAAAATCTCTGGATGTGAGTAGGTAAACATTATCATTCTTAGAAAGTGGAAAAGCTATCGATCTATGGGGTAAAACAGCTTTGAGGGTTTCATGAATTTATAATATTTTCTTCATTAATATGCTGTGGAAGAAACGAAAAAGAAATTTTTAGGGTTCACTTCGATTTAATATAAGTTATTTAATGCATCTAAAAGACCACAAAAATAAATGTCGGCTCTAATTGGAAACAAGTAAAGGTAAATTTTTTTTCAAAATACATTGACGCTCCCTTGTACCTTGAAATTGCATGTTTCGTTATTTTGGCGTCAGCTCTATCTACTGCTTTATCAATATCTATATGTGACCTATAGTTAAAAATAAATACTATGTAAAGATAATTAGCAACTTTCACGTTTGATATTATACCACATTTACTATCTGCAGATGAGTCACAATCAAGAAGTACAAGTAGGTACAATGGTTTGTTGAGTCAGTTTACATTGGCCAGTATCGCAGTTGACTCATTCATTGAAGGATAAAAACGTGATAAAAGCTCTTATAATTATTACAATACCGAAAGCAGTAGGTAAGTAGGCTGTTGTTCTGAGGTTACCACAACACACCTCTTCACTCTCCAAACAATATGTAGTGCGTAAAATCCATCGAATAACATTATAAATAAGTATCTCTAAGGACCCTCTAGGTGCTGGACTTGTGTCCCCACGAAAGCCTTTTAATAAGTCAGGACTTCGGCCCATGAGAACACCTTTACTGATGTAAAATAATGTTTGAATTTGACAAAAGTGGGAAAACTAAAGAATTTATGAGTGTAGTACAAATTATACTTACAGGTTCTTCAGTTTTCCCTATATAGGGTCCTTCGTAATATGCTGACACTTTGTAAGGGGATGATCCAGACCGTCAAACTGAACATCTTTCTCTATGGCACCAACATCGAAATCGCGAAAAAAAATCAACTGTTCTATACAAAACTGCAAACCTACTCGAGCCAAAAGTATGGGAGCTGATTTTTTTCGCGATTTCGATATTGGTCCCATTGGGAAAGTTTCTGTTTGATTGTCTGGTCATCCTCTCAAAAAAACTGTCAGTAGCAGTCCAGCAACTATTGGACCCTGTATAATGAAATTTTATGTTCAAGAGTTCAAATATGGGTAGGTTGATCTGTCGCCGTGATACAAAACACGTTGATTCGCGAAAAGTAGGGAAACAGAAAAACCGATAAGTGTAGTACCAAAACACGCTGATTCATAGGTTAACTACGAAAAGAACAAAAGTATACCGTTTCCCGAAGGCGGAAACGGCACCGACTATTTTTACTAAACGACAGTTCTATATTCGCCCTCTGAACGCGTAACATTCCAAATTCAACCTTAACTCCTCGTCAATTCGAATGCGGAATTCATCATTCGATCCTGGACAAGCTTTTCTAGTATGCAGTCTGACATATATACGGACTCCTTGCGCCCGGCGCCTGGCCATTAGACTACGAATTTGATATTGTCATGCTTGACTTATGTTTAAAATAATAAAATGCACTTATTGAAATCGTGTATTTATCACTGGCGACGAGAGTAATAAGAAAATAATGGCAGGATTGCCTAAATTAAAGAAGATTCGGTCTTCGTTACGAGGACTGTTAACAAAAACGGAAAATTACATTGCCGAACTACAGACAGAACTTCCATCAGTGGAAGTAGACTCCCGTTTACAATCGCTTCAAGACACCGTAAACTACATCCGAGAAACCCAGAACAAAATTGAATCCGAAACGGAAGACACAAATCTAGACGATGAAATAGAATACAGATACAATTTTGAAGAAACGGCTACTAGAATAAGAACCATGCTCCTCCGAATGAAAACGGCTGCAGCCGCTGCACCCAGCATACCTCTACACGCCTTACCGAACCCTACGGCCCCACAACCAAACATACAGCCACCAAAAATGAATTTCATTCCCCTGACAGAAAAGGAAACCTTTCAGAATTTCACCAAGAGACTAACAGTCTACTTCCTGCTCAATAACATCTCCGACCCGAAGACGAAGGTATACGTACTCTTGTCTACGATACCACCCACCCTACACGAACGCATATATGACCTTTGCTCCCCAGAAGACCCCGTGAATAAACCCTTCGGAGAACTAACACGAATTTTAGATGAATATATCGACCCGAAACCCAGTATATGGGCCCTACAACATAAGTTCATATCGCGAACTCAAGAACAAGACGAGAACGTAGCTACATACGCATCAGAACTCAAGAAACTGTCTCTACATTGCGAATTCAAGTGCAACAATTGCGAAAAGACTATTTTAGAGAACTTTTTATGTTTACAATTCATACGAGGGCTAAAAGATGGCGACATACGGATGAAAATTTTACAAGACAGAGAAAAACTACCTTTCGCTAAACTAGTGCAGATCGCTACGTCCATAGAAATGGGAAAAACTGAAAGCTCGTATATGGCTGCTGACATACATAAACGTCGCGAGCCTATTAATAAGATCACACCACGTTCTACTTTAAAAGAAACCCCTGGCCCATCTCGACCAAACATTAGATGCGGACAGACAATCGAAGACCTCAAAGGCAAATGCTTCAGATGTGGTAAACCAGACCATCTATCGAATGAATGTGGAGCTAAAAAAAGTATTTGCCTTAAATGCCAAAAGGAAGGCCACCTAGCAAGAGTTTGTCTACAACCAGAAAAAAAAACGTACCTGCTTGACGAATCTTCAAGTAGTGAGAGTAACGAAAGCACCGGTGACATCAACCTAATAAAAAGCGAAATAGCTGAAAGGTACATGATTACGATACAGATAGAAAACAAAAATCTTCATATGGAGTTCGACACCGGCGCTGCATTATCATCAATGTCGTTGAAACAGTACAAAAAACTCCACATCGATAAGAAAATTTTCAAAACCAACATGAAACTGAAAACCTACACGGGCGAAGTTATTGAACCAGCTGGAGTAGCCTATGTGAGCTGCACCTACAAGAATCAGCCCTTCCATGGTAAATTATACATTATCAAACAAGAGGTTGATCCAATATTCGGGAGAAGTTGGATGAAAGAGATTAATATTGAACTTGCAGACATCAGAATGGTGCAAACGACCGAACAGCTGAAACTAGATCAAATATTTGATGAATTTGCGACGTCAGTCTTTCAACAAGACCTAGGTAAAATTCCAAACTACAAAGGACACCTGAGCCTAAATGAAAATGTACACCCAATCTTTATAAAACCGCGAAGGATTCCTTACGCATTGAAGGCTAAGGTAGACGAAGAAATAGAACGCCTCGTGGTAGCGGGCGTGATTACAAAAGTCGACCACTCCGACTGGGGCACTCCGGTAGTACCTATCGTAAAACCTAACGGTAGTATCAGATTATGCGCAGATTACAAGGTCACGCTCAACAAAGTGATCAAAGACGAAACATACCCAATACCAATTATAGAAGACATTTTCGCAGAAATGAACGGTGGCCAATTATTTTGCACCCTAGACATCACACAAGCATACCTAAACATGGAAATGGACGATGAAAGCGCAGCCCTACAAACCCTGAGCACACATAAGGGCACGTATAAAGTAAACAGACTAATGTTTGGGGTGAAAGTGGCCCCAAGCCTTTGGCAGAAATTTATGGACCAACTGCTACAGGGACTGGATGGCGTCAAATGTTTTTTTGATGACATTATCATACAGGGAGCGACGGAAAATCAACTTTTGATGAGATTGAAGGAAGTACTCCTAAGACTAAAACAGAGCAACTTAAGAGTCAACAAAGAAAAGTGCCACTTTTTTAAAAAGAGCATAAATTGGGACATACCATCGATAAAGATGGCCTTCATAAAAACAAAGAAAAAACAAAAGCCATCGCAGATACAGAACGACCTACGAACATAAATGAACTAAGAACTTTCCTTGGCATGGCTAACTATTACAATAAATTCATCCCAAACCTAGCCTCTCTCACGAACCCCTTGAATGAACTACTCAAGAAAAGAACGGAATTTATTTGGTCAGCAAAATGTGAAGACAGCTTTAAAAAAATCAAGAGGGAAATTCTAAGCGAAAAGGTACTAATACATTTTGACCCAAGGAAGCCACTAGTCCTAGCCACAGATGCATCGCCAACAGGACTAGGAGCGGTCCTTTCACATAAGTTACCCGACGGCACAGAGCGACCCATCGCGTTTGCCTCCCGAACCCTATCGAATAGCGAAAAGAAATACAGCCAAATTGACAAAGAAGCTACAGCAATATACTGGGGTGTGAAGAAATTTTTTCACTATTGTTATGGTCGCAAATTTATTCTAGTAACAGATCATAAGCCACTTACCTCGATCTTCCACCCGCAGCAAACGCTACCCGCGTTAAGCACAATGAGATTATTCCACTACGCCCATTTTCTATCAGGATTCGACTATGATATAGAATACCGAATGGCTGCCAAACATTCGAATGCAGACTACCTATCAAGATTTCCAGTTGAAAAAGCCAAAGAAAACTCTAAAGATCAACACTGTACTTTTCAGACTCAGTTAATTCTGAAACTTGACGTTAGCCCCAGATTAATAGCCCAAGAAACGAAGGACGATCCCGAACTACACACATTGCTAATCGCACTACAAACGGGACGTTCTACAAAACAATTGGGCTACAAAGATAACGAACTCACCTTACAAGATGACTGCATTCTTAAAGGAACCCGTGTTATGATACCTCGCAGTTTACGGGCGCAGATCCTAGACGAACTTCACGCCGGACATATCGGCATCGTTAAAATGAAACTCCTGGCTCGCAGCTACGTATATTGGAAAAACATTGATACAGATATTGAGCACAGAGTTAAAGCTTGTAGAGCATGCCGCCTAGAACAGAACGAACCGGCAAAAGTCCCAGTCCATCATTGGGAAGAAGCAACTGCCCCATGGCAGAGAATCCATGTCGATTTCGCCGGGCCAGTTGCCGGGCACCAGCTATTCGTAGTTGTAGATGCGTATACAAAATGGATTGAAATTGTTCCAACAAAAACGACTACGAGTTCCTGGGTAATACATAAACTGAAAGAATTATTTGTCACTTTTGGAACCCCTTTTACACTTGTCTCAGACAACGGCCGTCAATTTACCTCACAAGAGTTTAAAACATTCCTATCGGATCAGGGTACAATACACAAAACCTCGGCTCCATACCACCCCGCCACAAATGGGTTAGCTGAAAGAAACGTACAGACAATTAAAAGAGCTCTCCGCTCAATGGAGGGGGAGGGCGGGGATCTATTCTCGAAGCTACTAGTCGTGAAAGCACGCATGCGACGCACGCCGACTTCCGAAGGACGAACGCCTTACGATCTCATGTTCGGCAGAGAAGTCCGAACCCGGCTAGAGGCAATGCTCCGTACCCGTCACGCTGCGCCGCCAAGCTCGTCGGTGGGGCCGGTTAGAGAGTTTGCAATCGGAGCGAGAGTGCAGGCCAGGAGCTACGCAACTCTCCGTCGGTGGGAGTTTGGCACAGTGACCCAGCGCCTCGGTCGGCTCCACTACGAGGTGCTGACGGACGGCGGGCTCCGCTGGAGGCGCCACGTGGAACAACTCTTGGCGGCACCCTGGGTGCCTCAGCCAGCGGCGGAGGACTGACATATATACGGACTCCTTGCGCCCGGCGCCTGGCCATTAGACTACGAATTTGATATTGTCATGCTTGACTTATGTTTAAAATAATAAAATGCACTTATTGAAATCGTGTATTTATCACAGTCATTACAGGTTATTTTGATCGGGGGAAAACAACTTGAGGGAATATTGACGGAGCAGAACACGGCACGGCATCCGATTTCAAAGAACATGTTTTATTCTCACATTCTAAAATCAGAGCTCATATCCTCTCTGGTACTTACTTAATCATGTGTCATCTTTTTCATTATTTATTTTTTCATAAAAACACATCAACATGCAACCAACAACACAATATCAGTTTGGTGCCAAAAACAAACTTGTCGCAGTGTTTCAGCATTTTTACAGGAGGTTATTAACCTCAGAGCGTGTGTTTGTGGGCAATAAAGTAGAACTGACCTCTTGGTAATGGCTTAAGAGTTCAAACTAGTGGAGAAGTTAATATGTCTTGAATTTATATGGCGATTTGACCTAATCACTTGGAACTATTTCTTTTCGATTCTTATTGGCGCTTAGCTAAAGCGAATGTCTATGTTTTTTTTTATATTTGTGTCCATAATTTAATTTGCGGAGGCAATGTCTAGACAAGAAAATAAACAAATTGTATTTCAAGGCAAGATTTTTAGTTCACAAAGGATTAGCCAGATAAACAAAATAAACTCCGCTTTCAATACCCCATCGGCATCGCAGACTCAATTAGTTAAACGAAACCACGTATAAACTAGCTAACGCAAAACATTAATTAGGTACAACCCTTTCAAATGAAGAATTCAGTTCACAGCCGAGGTGGCTTAGCCTTTGTTCTGATATATTCAGTATCAAACACATTGATCCTTGAACTCTATCACAATAACACACGTTAATGGACATCCGTTCAACTGCTCTCGACGGTGCCTTCTTGGAAATTTGCGAAAACTAAACAAGACGCAGACTTGTTATAAATGGGAAGGAGTTAATAAAAGACTGAAACTTTTTAAAACTGCGATGTATTATCAACGTTGGCGTCTCGAAGACTAGACTCATATCTTAGGATTACTATCGGATTAGGAGCAATAATAGCAAAAATGTTTTCATCTGCAGATTTTTCGTTTCATTGTAACCAGCACTACGGAATATACTATAACAACCAGCACAAACTATAAATCATCAAAGAGGCATCAAAAATTAAACCTTCCACATTTAGGGAATCAATCGATATACCTGCATGTAATCACGACGATAATCTCATTCGGGGTGGTCAGAAACTTTGCTACAACTACCAACCATCTTTAAAGCGTGCAGTTGTAGCAATGATCACCATTCATCCCGAATTAATCATTCCATCCCGAATAAGGGTTAACGAATTCCAGGGTACCCGAGATTCTTTAACAGATTTTAAAAAAAAGACTGTATATTAAAACCTGGTCGTGGTTGTGGCACTAGACGGCCAATTCGATTCAATCTGTTGAAGATTTCCGGGTATCTAGGAATTCCCAGGAATTCGAAAACTATGCTTAACCCTTAAATTATGCTTAACCTACCTATTGCTACAACCGCATTGACCTATAACAAAAAGCTCAACTCTTACGTTTCTCTTCTTTTTTCGGGGCATTCTAATAACGGCCATGACGTCACTAGTTTCCTTCACTATATAACACTAATCACTCCTATGGGCACATTAACTAAAGGCACTCCCAAATGTGTGCTACATTTGTAAGGCACTGAGCATCAAGGCTCGCGTGTCGCCCGCTACCAACCAACCCCATGTTACCCGATCAATATCATGGCTGAGTTTTACTTGCAGACATAACCTGGCTTTTATTTCAAGGGCAAAAGGTATCTTCGTTTGCAAAAAATTTATTACCAGTCAAGAAACTATGAAAATCCGCCAACGGAATAAGGAGTTGGGATATTCATCTCCGAGAATGAGAGCACATTTGTCTAAGGCAGATAAAATGGTTATGGTTTTTCTTCGGTGCCAATTCAAGTCCCAATTTCTCATGTTCCTCTATAATAATAAGCATTAAGAATCAGTTTTGTGTAAAGTTTTACTGGCTTAGTTTAGTTTGGTTGTCAAAATCTGTTATTTCATAACAAAAACCCATCTATATTCCGTTGCAGTTAAGAAAAGTTTTCATAAATAAAATACCGTCAAAATTGACCTTTAAAAATGAATCGCCAATCAATTTGACAATAGACTTCCGACAAGGTTTATCGAAAAATGTAATTTATTTTAAAATTTTAATTTGTAACCTAAGTTTGAGGGAATACGGAACGTGAGAAAGTTATAGTATTACAAACGATATTGATTACACTAACTGTAAATAACTCGTTTTTTATTAATAATGGAGCAGAGTTTATCATACTAACGTGTTTATCTATGTTTATATTACAATGGAAATACATACTGTAATAAATTTGGAGACTAATGAATACAGAGGAAGCGAGAGAAGTCTGTCAGGATTGTAGCAGGTGGGGTTCCATTGTGTCTGCCTACCCCAGTGCGGGACAGGCGTGAGAAAATGTATATATGTATGAAATACAGTAAAAAAATGTAAATGTTAATTACAATACAATAGAGGTTCAATTAAAGAAACAAAACGAAGAAAACTGAGCAAAGAGAAACAATAAGAGAAACCACATATAGTAACTAAATGAAATAGCTACCAGCGAAAGGTCCGCAATAGGCAGAACGGTTGAAATCATCCGACCTAGTAGGCCTACACAATTCCTTTTATATCCCCGGTACGGCCTTCCAGACTGAAATCTCACGTTCTGAGCCTACGGAGTTACATAACTGAACAATGTCTACCCTACCAGTTGTGGTTTGAAAATGGAGAATATTGAAATTTACATTTTACAGTTAGGTTATAAAGATATAACTTGGTCTAACTGTGCAAATTGAAAAACAAAATAGAATTTTATGCTTTACCCAATTGTATAAACGTAAACTAAATCAGTTATCGAACTGTATAAAATTCGTAGAAACATACAGTTACCAAAAGTTTTAAGAACGTTATTGAATTATAAATTAAAGTGTACCTAATAATTAATAAAATATGTTTCGAGTCTTATAAATAAACAACCCAAACCACAGGGTGTTAGGGTAAATAGTTGCATTAATTTAAGAGGTGATTTTACCCATGATACTGAACAACTTTCCCTAAGAAACCTATAGGAAATTCGCAAAATTTTTTTGGCCTTTCCATACTAAATGCAATCAGCTGATCGAACGTTTGTATGAAAAGTAGTTTTTTTTTTCCTATGGTTTCTTTGGGAAAGTTGTTTAGTATCACGGGTACAATCACCCCTTAAAGTAATGCCATTGTGTACCCTAACACCCTGTACAATATTGACTACAGATAAACTAATGTGAAATATAAATAAACTTCTGTTGACGTTTATCAAGTAATAAAATTGTCATTACAAAATATAATGTAGTAAAGACTCAAAATAGAGTATTTGTTTGAACTAAAACAGCACATAAAAATACACAAATAGATATAGACAATGGTAGTGAAAATTGTTCGTGAGAACTGAGTGAGCGTGGCTTCAGTTCAACGTTCTGTTATCTACCTCTATGTATCTCTCGTGATTTAGAGAAATCATGTTTCGTTGATGTAATAAATTTATAAGAGATAATTATATGATTAACCTATCTAAACAACGAACGTGCAGCGAATGATTAACGGTAATGTGGATACTAAACCTGAAATAAAATTGTTAGAAATTTATGAAAATCCGAGCTTGTATTTCTAGTTGTATTTATATCAAACGACGACAGTAACAAAGTTTTGGCAGTTCCCGTAACGGGATAAACAGAAAAGTTTGGACAAAACAAAACCGGGATAGCTTTACGAGTTTTACGAATCTACTGTTTCAAAAACAGAATCCGTAGTTAACGAAATACGACTTTCAGATGTGTTCACAGTTCACAGCAATGCATAAAACAAATCCAATTATAGATTCGTAAATCGTCACTGAAAACATGTGAAAGCAGATTGTGATTTTATAAAATCCAATTAACTGGACCATTTTGGATTTCATGCTATCGGTACAAAATTGATTTAAAGGAAGACATACAAAACTACATCATACATAGATTACACAGGGTGAAGTTGATATCATTAGCATCCTTTTACACTAAGAGTCTACCCATCAAACTAAACAACTTTCAATATGGGAGCAAACCGATCGGAGCAAAAAAATAATCAGCTGTTCCATACTAACTGCAATGCCAACTCAACTCAAATGTATGCAACAACAGATTTTTTTTTGCTCCCATCGATTTGCTCCCGTAGTGAAAGTTGTTCAGTTTGATGGGTAGACTCTTATTTGAAAAGGATGCTAATGATATCAATTTCACCCTGTGCAGGTACTTGATTTAAGCAGGGACTCGAGGCAACAAAAACTCCCGAGCGTGTGATGAGATGACTTATGAATGTAAATGAAGCTAGTCAAATCAGCTGGAAATTCAGTAAATATTTCCATTATTAAAACGACAGACATGACTGTGCATATTTAAACGTAGTTTTAACTCCTAAACTCTAACCTCATGATCCCTGTAGAACGGCTCCTGTAGATTCTCCGGGACCCTGTTGTTAAACGCCTTCGACAACAGCCATTTGATCGACGCTCGCTGCTTCGACTGCAACAAACGCAACCTCATTAACAAACTAGTCGGATCTATATGTAGCCGTTAAAGTAGGACGAGTTAGCCAACCACACATGTTCCTTACAAACGTTAATAAATAAAAAAAGGCGTTCTGTTTTGACAGCGGATCATTGAAAAGGCATTCAAACCGTAAATCATAAGATATTTGACAAGTAGTTCATGTCCATTCAGTACAATTAATGGTCGGACACGTGAACTAAAGATACTTCGTGTAACGGAGAGTAGCTAACGAGGTACTTAATACAAACAGTTGAATGCCCATTGAGTTGGTTCGACGGTTGTCGGTTAGGACAATTATTGTCAACCGTATTATGGCAACGTCCGCTTATTGTGAACGCATTAATCAGTAAGTGGAACCAAACTGAATCCTTGTCCTAATTTGTCTACTACCAAGGTACTACAAGCACCATAAATCCATCAATATCAATTTCTAGAGTGAATTACTAGGATATAAAATTACAATAAAATTAGAGTGCATGATATTGTAAATTGGACGAAATGAATAAGAGCTAGATATGTCGCAGGCTATGTGAAACTTATGGCTGAAATAGGTTATCGACAGAAACATTAAGCTTGTTGATATTCGATGACCTAAATGGTATTTCTAGCGTTTCAGCAAGGAAGGCACATTGTTTCAATGGACTCAAATCTGCACTGGAACTAAATTGTCAATCTGTACATTGTCTCGACTTACGCGTCTTTTAGTTTCCAAATGACATACTTTAGCTGCCAGAAATACGTATCTCATCTTTTCTTGTTTTACTATTTACTCCAAGACGTACACTTTTATCTTGAGAACGCATTTGGCAAGCGCTAGCTCAGCACATAGCTCTTATGCAATGTCTAAAATCTTCAGAGCGCAGTCTAGATTGGCACGGCGCATCAAGCTCTTACAATGTCAAGGCCAGTTGGATCATCTGAACCGTTAACAGCATATCAAAGGCTCAACACCTCTTCAATATTCTGACGGGGCTACTAATGATACTATCGACACGCATGTGTGAAAACATTCACGCAACGCACTACTATCGATGTTTTGATCTTGGCGGATCACTCTGTTATTATAAAATCATTAGGCTGTTAATAACTGGACAATTAATAGAATCAGTTTGAAGAAATATATCGTGTTTTGAATTGTAATAACACTTATTAAGGCTAGCTTGTGCAGGAAAATTATAGATTTGCTAATGGGATAAAAATGTTACCAAAAAAACACGTTCAATGCAATCAAAGACATGACAAGCAAAAATTGTATCACATTAAAACATAATACAACTAGCATAGAAGGCTTATAGAGATTTTGAGGCGAAGACATAAATAGGTAGACGTATCAATAAAAACAGTACCGAATAATTCTAAAAGGTAAGGTTCAAGAAAACCAGAACTAAGCGACGACACGCCATCAATAACGAGCAGCAGCCGATAAATCATAAGGCAGAAAGGTCGGGCGCGTGCCGCCGCATGCCCCGAGTTAAAAATAGGCCGATGCAGAGACACTCGCGTCCCGAGTAGTCCCGAATAGGAAGCCACTTGGACGCACTCGATCTGAGCCAACCGTCATAAACAACCGAGGCCCCATCAACGCTGAGTTACGTAAGTTTCAATTACTTAAAGCTTTCCTTGTATACTCAATAACAGTTGATTAACATTTGCTTTCTTTTTGGAATGTTTAGATGTATTGTTAATTTTAATTTTAAAAGCAGGCATTGATGCAACAAACGATGAATCCTTTTCATTGAGCTTAAACTATGAGGGAATTTCTAAAAGGCAAGTTTGAGTGGAATAATCGTGATTCCTAAAATCTATGACAACACAACGACGAACATGTATGAGGCAACATTTGAATCTTTTCCGATTTCACTGACTTCGTTTTTGTATGTTTCTGTCTATAATTTTCGACGGGCTCACTCCCCGTCACACTGGACAGAGTTTCGGTACTACTAGTGAAACGTGGATGATCTAAGGTTTCAGAATATCTCTGACTACACCCTCGGGGAATATAGTCGTGAGCATATGCTTATGCTTATGCTGTATATGATTCGTTCTTTGAGCAGAAGCCTTTCTATCAAAGGAAGCATATCTATCCACCATTCATATCTTACGTAATTCATGAATATACTCTAAAATCTGTAATCCAGCTTATACCTACTATTATTTCACCGTGCCTCGCCGGGTAGTAACACACTTTTGTTATAGCCTTAAGGGAACATTTTCTCCGCTCATTTTGAAGAAGCGGTAACATTTAGTAAAAGTAGGTGTATCTAAGCGTATCCCACTCAACTTTACATTCTCCTGGTGGCACCAGTTGCTTGCCAACCGAGCAAATGGTACCGTTAGTTACAGTTCCATATAACAGTTCAATAACGATTTGTGTGTAAACAATTTAGTAGTCACAAATAACATGCCCATAGACGTTAAGTATGCTAATGTATTAATTATGCTTAAATTAATAAATAACTCTTATTAATCAAGGTTATCATAGGCTGTGGCCTGTGAATAACTTTGAAATTTAATCAACAACATGCTAAGATAACTTGGATAATTTGTAAACCTAGCTTTGATAAATATCTTGGACATTGTCACACAAATTATCTAGTCAAATTTACTGGACTTTAATTAACTGGTCTTTTATCGTAATTTATCTTTACGATCTATCGACGTCTTTACAATTTCATTTTTACACATGGTGATTTCGTCGACCGTCCAAAGAAAAGTAAAATTTCAATTATTCATTAACGAGCACCAGCAGACGTATTAAATTAAATTAAAAGTATAAACACAGCTTGTACAAGTACATTCAATTTGCGAATGCTAGGAGCGTTTCGCTCGTAAAGAGCCGCCTATTAAGTACTTTCATGCACCACGCTATAACATATAGCAAGTGGAGCGGGCAGGCCACTCTCTACACTGAATTCGTACTGGTTAATTGCTGGTCAATTAGCGGAATCGCCACCCAGCATTTCACTCTCTCCGGTGGACAAGAGGTCTTCATTAGTGGAGTAAGCGTTAGACGCGGAAGTCATTTCCTTGATGCTCGCTCGTCCGTCCGCAAGCTGCGACAAACACTGCATTACCGAGATCGCTGAAGAAAACTGCACTTTCTGTAAACTCCACATCTTATGAATAAATGCGCTATAGTAAACCATTTACCCTTCGTAAAAAATATTCTGCTCTCGGTTCATTATGTTTAGTTTTTGGAATATGCTATGTTTATCCAAGAGTTTCACCCGAAGAGCTGGATTTAATTGCCCAAGCAATAAAAACCTGACGTTTTCGAACAGTTTAGCATTTGGTACACCATCTTTTCTGTAGTCGCAATACATTAACACAGTTTTACATTATTGTGGTGGTGAGTATCCAGCGAAAACAAAAGAAGTGCCACCATCACACCGCGACCGACCGGTTAGAACAAAGAGCAATGCAACTTGCCTCCGATATCAGATATCCCGTCCACATAATTCATGTTGAGTAATACTATAAACGAAGACAGTATTGTGCACAATGAACACGATATCCTCTCAGGAAGTGAATGCAGGTCTGACGTTGCTAGATTAGAGAAAATTCGCTTCATGATACGAACACTTATAGATGTCAATGACAGTAAATTGGCTCAACTTTATCAAGTTTGATAAGGATCGATCTAGAAATAAACAACAGATAGATGATAAAGAGCAAAATACGAGACGAAAAGAATTCCGTAACGACAAAGAAAGAGGAACCAAATCAATAATGACAATAAAACGAAAGGTCAAATCGATTATCGTGGATTCGGATCGGAGAGTCGAGCAGGCGATGCGTGGAAACTGGAAAGGTACGTTGGCACCTGCAGCCCACGCGAGCGGCTGAGGTCGACCGCCCACACCGACCGCCCCCACAAACATAAACTTATTGCATGGAAACGTCGAGTCCTGCTCGTTTCTTGTAAGTGAGAGAAGGATGAAGAAACTTTAGAGATTGATACATTGATTTATGATTAGCCTGAGATTTTGTCTGACACCTACTAAAAGAAACAGATCTGCCTTGTTTGGCATAGTAACGACGTTAGAAACGACGACAAGAAAAAGAAATATTCAAACGATTGAAAATTAAACTGAATGGATCGATGATCAATTAATAAGCAGTTGGCAGATTACATTAAATGATTTTACATTACAAATTGGTAAACAAACAATGAATGAACATTCCTTCCACGGACGAAGAGAGATAGATCAAGGGTATTATTGTGTAAAAAACTACCCGATTCAATCGGTATCAAATCGACATGGTATTTTGTTAATTGTTTGCGATTCTACTTCTTAATATTTTGTTAATTAACTAAATATCAAGAAGCAGAATTTTAAACAATGGATATGATGTTCAGAGATACAAAATGTTACATAAAATTAGTACAGTCATAATAAGTTAACGATTTTGTAAACGATGTAATCGGAAACTTACACAATATCCCTACAAAACTGATTGAAAAATTGATGGTTTATGCTCCAAAGAAAAGAGATAAAGATAAAAATAGCCCAGTTCGTGGCCGCAACAGATTGTATTGAATGATAGCACTCAACGTTGCGTGACGACAAATTTATTTAATCAGCATTATTGCATATGCCATGCTCGGATGGTCTAACAGCGGTATTTTAACGATGAGTTGGTGTGGTAGTACCGCACGGTGGAGGCGAGGCCGGTTCTTCACCCGTCATCTGTCTCCGGCTGCGGATGCCGTAGTCCAGGTGAGATACACGTTTTGTTTTCTTATTGAAATATAATAGATTTGATGAATTACCTAAACCTATTTTACACAACAGCTGGCAAGCCATATTATTAACTTTTCTTTGAAGTTCTTATATGGATTTAGAGGTCAACTTTGTACAGGAAGATGGAACGCCATTGCAATTTTAAAACTTCTCAAAACTATTCAACCGTACCGTCAACAAGTTTGACAGGAACGAAACAAGAAATGAATCACTTCACCAAATATGGAAGACGAGTCGAACAGGCGGCGAAGAGAAAAAGAATTCTACCTGGTCTTTAGTACATATATACGATACATTTATTCATTAGAAGCGCCAAATATGGTTAGACTGTGTACGATACGAGTTAATTCTAACCTGCATAAAGAATCTTGCAAGGCAACGGAATCCATTGATCTCCTTTATTGGCAAGAAGGAAATAAATATGTGGAATAGCAGTCTATGTAAAGAGTAGTGTATTCTACTAAAGAGTTACAATTCACAACAGAAACGTGAGCAGCGTGCATGTTCACAAAAGGAGCTATTGACGATTCCCGCGGCGCCTCGAGGCAAAGGAAGCCGGAAAGGAGGTTTCGAATATGTCAGATAATTAGGTTTCCGAGTAAAACCGCCGGTCTCAAGTCAAGGGCAATTCCACGGAATCATAGCGAAGCGTAACATTACTACAGCTTTCGCAGCTACTGGAACTAATGGGATATACAATTAGTTTTACAGCACAGGAAGTTAGAAATGATTGGACCTGCCCTGAGTCACTTGGAGATTGCAATTTTCGGTCCACCTGAACGATGGTTAGTCAGTATCAGAGTAAACATTAATTTGAATGTAGTTATTTTTGACGAATCATAGTTAACGGTTGACCTTGATTTAGCGGCCATAAACCGCAAATGGGCAGGAGATATAAATAATTATATGCGAGCGGAATTTAATAAACTAAATCAGTAAACGACAGCTGAGTTCTGTCAGTGCAGAACGTCAACAGAGATGCGAACCGATGAAGTCATAAGCATAAGTAATGACAACTATAAATATCAAGCCCACGCAACCTCGGAGACAGATTAACTCGGTGCTTTGCTAAATTTGTTGTAATCATAAAACAAACCATTAGTCCATTAACGAAGGACAATGGGTGGATCAACTAAGTTAACTAGAACTATACCTATTTGTTTCAATGATGATTTAAAATTGCCGGACAAAAAAGGCAATTATGTTTTAAAACGACAATTATTTCATACCTCAATTATACGGATGAGCGTCTGTTGAACAGATGATATTATGTGATCACGCGAGTATTCGGCAATGAGATCTATGGCCTCAGAGCCTACGCTTAGCGAAGCACTGTCAAGGCTCAGAGTCCAGTAATGTAGGAAGTTGCAGGTAAGCATGATTTAAAGCGAAACAATCATCATCGTTATTGTATTGGCATATTGACAATAAATTCATTCACAAGGATTTCAGTATTTGCAACCATATCTTTGAAGCTGAGATAACGCCCAGATGATGTCATACCTGATAAGTTATCTTATCAGACACATAACATTTCTACTAAATCCCTTGAAGCATTTTTACGACAGGGAAATTACTTTTAATTATCTTTTAAATTACAATCAGTCTTCATTGAATAGATTCAATGAACATTCCATTAGTATAATAATGCAGCATCTACCGTGTGACCCAGTTGGTGCAGACTATCTCGGTGAAAGTGAGAGATGCCGCAGTGCAAAGGGAACCAGACGGCCAATATAAACATTTCGTAACTAGTTATTATAGTACGAGCCTACAGATCGATACAAACATCGACACACTTGACGGTTTGTTGGACATTACATAGTCTATTACGTCACCTACCGAAAATATTTATATGTGAATCGAAGTTGACGTCTATGAAAGTTGTTTTAGACAGGAAGCATAACGGAAAGAAGAAACTAACTATGTATTTTATTCCATACTTTCAATTTTCGATGTAACATGACAGAGCTCTACCTATTAAAGTTATGAAAATAGTAAAAACCGTGATACGTCGGTTAATGTTGTAAAAACATTATGCACATTCCAAGCACGCCACAAATGCTGTGTTGAATAAAGTACACGAATGTTAAGCAAACATGTATAGATAGAACAATAGGCGTCTGGTCTAAGCCCGACGACATCTGGCTATAAAGAGCTTTTACCGAACTTTGGCCACACGCGACGGTGGCGAAACACGGCAATGTGACCCAGACCAGACAGACAATTAATTTCTCATAAAATATTAATTTATAAGTAACGCACAGACCAAAACGTACCGTGAATGCCACACAGTATGTCGAGTAGGCGTAACGACATTGCTTAGAATTTGTTTACACACAAAATTCACGCGGATTTCAAGGTTTTGTCCAAATGTGTATCAATACATACAACTGTACAGTAACACTATGTAATGTGCTTATTCTGATATATATGGAATCAAAAGGCCATCATGGAAATGAGAATAAGCCTCGGATTTGAATAGCAACTTCGATCGATCTTACCGCGAATTGAGTTATCGGGATAGCAGAAACTGCAGCATAGAAATAGTTCGAATAGAACATCGCAGCAGCTGGCGTATGGGGCGGCGAAAACAAAATTAGGATCATAACATGGTGTTAATATATTAGTGTGCATCACAACAGTGAAAATACATTTTATTTTCATACCATTACAAAATCTATATCAATTCAATAACAGACAATGAGCGTCTTCCTATAAAACTAGATTTTTTTTTAATTTTTTTTTTCTCACAAAACACAGTACAGTATTACGGACACATTTTATGCCAAACTGCATAACAGTTTGTCGGCATACAATGAGCTCTTGATAACATTTACAAACAATTAACAATCATAAAACTTAACGCTAATGGTACAAACATGTAAGGTAGGTACGTACACTCGCGGAACCCAACCGACGATGGATTTGCTAATATAGAAATCAATGAAAAGGATTTCTATTTCCTGTATCTACATCAACTAATATCCCCATTAGTTTGTTACGGAGGCAATGCCAATTAACAATATATCTTGCCATATTAATGAGTGCAGACCCTGAAGCTAGTTATTTATGCATGCACGGCTCGTTCGCGAGATTAGAAGAGATTTCTCACGAAGGTTCCACAATTCTTTGCAGTAGCAACTAGCACGACATTTTCACTGTTAGGAATCCCAGTGAATTACACAAGAATGTGACCAGTGACGAGGGTTAGTGTCTTAGGAAACCTATATTGTTCTCATGTGACCTATAATTGTGTGAATTGGGAAAAATACGGTTCTGTGAATCTGTGAGAATACTGCGTAAATGGTTTTCGTTTTATCTTCAATCACCGCTATGTTCTATTGTGCGGGGATTTAAGATAGCAGATAAAGATTTTATTGGGTGCTGCATTGCCGATTTGCCATTGGATTTGGTAACATCTTTACAAAATTACGTCAGTGCATATAAATTAATAAAAAAATGTGCATCATAAACGATTTCGTTCATCCGAAAGAAACTGTGGCATCTTAATTTAAAATGATGTCAGTGTAACAGGCGCGATGATTGCTCCAAATAGCTCAATCAGTGCTATTATAAATGCATTAGAAACAGCATTATCTTTATATTGGAAGTATTGATCTTGATACGATACTTTTAACGGTTTAAACTGATTAGAGAAAATGTGTTTTTTATCTTCAATCCGCGTTGGTTCTTCTACTTTCGCTCAATTTATCGACACTACTCTTTAGGCCTTACGATCTTTAACTTATAAGACATAAGTTATGTTAACACCTTCTCCGCGAATAATTTATTAGGTGTATACAAAGTAAAACGTCTAAGGTAACTTTCATACAATCTCGACTGGCAAGTTAATTAATGAATTGAAAGTAATCAACGGACAACGGAGGAACAACCTTATTACAATCTAAGTGCCTACAATTTGTTGTACTTGACATTTCTAGCGATATCACTTATTTAATTTACCTCTTTAACGTATCTTTGTAGAAATGCATCGCAATCATGAAAAAATACAATATTACAACGTGAGAGCATCGAGATATAGCGACAAGATATGCTTACATACACCGATAAGGAAACAAAAAGACAAATATATTGGTGAAAGTTATTAACGAAACTTTAATACTACTATCATGTACATGGAGAACATTTGTTGCTGTAAGTAATTTTAGTTAAATCTACCAGAATTCGATATATAACAATTCTCATGTATGTCTTCCTACAAAATAGAGGCAAGCAATTCAAACGAGACCTATAAATTTTGTTCTCTCAGCGTTAAGACACAAAGCCCCGTATTGAATCTTAAGAGGGTACTGATCCTATTGTGCTGCCCTCAACCGTAGTTTTTTTTATTTCTAAACAATTAAACAATATTTCCCAAAAACAAGAATGTCATATTATAGTCCTGATAGGCTTTCAATTAATAACCAGGTACCAATATTATAAACACAAATCCGCAGTGACCCGATAAATTGAAAATCAGAAATGACTACAATGTGACATTCTTGTTTTATGGAAATATTGTTTAATTGCTAAGAAATAAAAAAAAATACGATTGGGGGCAGCACAATAGCCTCGGTGCAGCCTTAATATTAACCGTTGGCGCGCTCCATACAAACGAAGTTTGGTTATATTTTTAATACTAACCAATTAAAATCAATTTTTTTTTTTCAGAAACAATCTAGAATGCTTGTACTTATTCAGTCAGATTTTCGTAAAAATGTATAGTTTTAAAGTTACAGTGCTTCAAAGATTCAAAGAAGTTATACTATGTTATATATATTCTAGATTAAGGTATTTATAATATGGGCCTGTTATAATTAAGTTTGTACCGTTGCCTGAAATAAATAAATGAATAAAAAAAATTGATTTCCATACAAATCTTAAATGAATCCTAGCATTGAAACTGAATATTTCAACGAAAATCTGACTGAATAAGATTTGTATGGAAATATTTGAAGCACTGTTAGTTTAAAACCAATTATTGGTTAAATATTGAAACTACGACCAAACTTCGTTTGTATTCAGCAGTCGCATAGGCGCTTTAGGAAAATGAAATTGAAAAATGAAGTGTTTTATTTACATAAATACAGTTTCAAAAAGTTATGAATAAACTTCTCTTTAAAAAAACCGGCCAAGAGCGTGTCGGACTCGCCCATGATAGGGTTCCGTAGCCTTTGTATAATTAGAATAAGGAGAAAGTAATTAATTTGTTTATCTGTTACGTAAGAGAAATTTTTGAAACATAATGATAGCGCGATTTAGCTTCCTGTACGTATAGTTTGTCAATTAGAAAATCAATCTGTTTTTTTCCGAAACTGGTTGCTCTACAGCATTCGTTATAATTTTCATTCTTCTTCTTATCGCGTGGGCAGACCCCTGGTGGCAGTGTTTTTTCAGACCGCAATTTTCATTGAAAGTACAGATAAAAGCTATATTTGGGATTTTTTTAGATTTTTTTACTGCAGTATTTTAGAAGTTAGAGGCTCCCCCTCTCGGGTCTGCCCACACGATAAGAAGAAGAATGAAAATTATAACGAATGCTATGCGAACGAAAGGGGGACGGTAACTGGGCTTAATTTATCGCAAAAGACCTCTAGGAATAGGTCGAATTACAATTCACGCTGTATACATTCTTTAGAATTATGCCATGCTTTGCCTGTAAAAAACCTTTAGTGAGCAATAAACAGCATTTTATACCAAACAAGATTCCCTTTCATTAATGAATATGTATCAGAGTATCACTATATCCCCACTACGTAATTCAGACACACAATGCGATTCAGACGACTGGAGAGAGCGAGCGGTCCATTCATCCGACCACCTAGTTGTGATTGGAGCAAATACCTTACATTCGCATGCTAGCTACCGGATGTTAATTTCACTTTTCGCTATTATATTTGGGACTTGGAAGACGCGAATGGTTAGCTAATGTTATGCTTCATCAAACATTTGTGTCTCATTTTGTCAGCACCACGGTAACACTAATGCGATGTTCGCATAAACTCACACCTTTTTCCCAAAGGAGTAGGAAGAGACTATGGATTTCCACTTTGGGCAGTTTTGACACACCTCTCTTGCTTCCTCTAGGTCCATACATCATGTCATATATTGCCGTCGATATCGGTTACTTTTAAACTGGCATTGTTTAATGACGTCCCTGGTCTGGCATAGATACGGTCACCTAAGTCTGCTTCTACCAATATTTCCTTCCACACACGCCTTAGTATATCTGTTTCGTAAATCGACTTCCATTCATCCTAAATTCCAAAATTTTTATTCAAAATAAATTCACATGGGTATGGTTAGCTTTTTGACGTCATTTTTTGACTCGACCACCGCATCGGAACGTGTTCCGTTGTAGAGAAGATTCGGCCAAAAACTCTACAACAGTCTTCAGTGGTTTCCTGGTTCAAAACACTAGACGATATTTGAACGAATGTGGAGAGAATCACACGGTTATTAGGTAGAACTATCATATCACGCACTATACCTAAGGTACAATTCCTATTTCAACTATAACCTTTTCCCACGGTTGTGGATGCACAGAATATAGAAGTGCAAAACGTACACCAATTGAACATAGCAGTGGAACACTCGTAAGCAATATTAGATCCATTAACCAGGCGCATTGAAGAGGTAATTTCTTCATTGGCCATTCGTAATATAAAGCCTCGCCACATGAAAGCAACCGCACCGAACATACCGCTTAAAGCTTTCTCTAATGTCCATCAAAGCGATTGTGTGCGCTTCAATACAAAGTTTATGTGGATGCAATCGTAACCGCATTCGGAATTAAGTAATAGTTATAAATACTAAGTTTTCAAGTACGTAAATGTTAAAAGATTCGTTTGCTTTGATGGGTACTATTATTTCTATTAAATAATTGTATTAACGATCATGATAAGCCACAATGCATTGCATTGTAATGTAATACATTTGTTAAATTAATAAAATAATAAATTACTGTACTGTTTGTGTAATGGACGCTGTACTGTTTGTGTAATGGACGAACACAGTGTGTAAGCGAGAAGTCGGTATTTTATAGCAAAAGTCCAAGTGCGAAATACAAATAGAGGACAAACAACAATGATCTAACTCTAACGATTTTTTTAGACCAAGAATGAAATGTAAAAAAAAAAATAGGTTCAAGATTATATACTGGTAAAAGTTATCGTGTGAATTCCAGTTTCACGTCAAAGCGATGTTTGATTGTCTATAAATGTCCATGACATACCTACGCAGATGATTTCAATAATAAGGAATAGTTCTCTTTGAAAAGTTAAAGAGAACATGGAAAAACTCAACAAAATCCAAGAAACACAATTTGATTAAGGTAATGCCAAGTTGGACATAGGCCTCCCCCAAGGATCGCCATAACGACCGGTCCTGCGCTGCCCTCATCCAACGGGTTCCCGCCGCTTTCACCAGGTCGTCGGTCCACCGTGTGGGGGGCCTACCCACGCTGCGCTTTCCGGTACGCGGTCGCCACGCGAGAACTTTTCGGCCCCATCGGCCATCGGTTCTGCGGGCAATGTGCCCCGCCCACTGCCACTTTAGTTTAGCAATTCTTTGGGCTATGTCAGTTACTCTGGTTCTATGCGGTCTGGTTCTGGTTCTATGTTCTCTGCGGATCTCTTCATTTCTGATGAAGCAGCAGTGGACGTCCATCGGCTGAGATGATGATGATGATGAATGCCAAGTTATTGTCATTCATTCAGTATATTCAGTGTTGTGTTTACGAGACACTGTTACGAGAAAAAAAATATAGAGGATCCTTCTTAAGGTGGTTGCAGAGGGGTCAATTTTATACAAAACTTTGACGCACAATACGCGTAGACGGTATTAATATAAGTAACTTTGTATATATGGAAAAATAGTTTAGAAAATCTAGATGCCGCGTCACAAATACCATTTGCAATTTATAAAATAATTACGAAGATATAATGATTTTATTAACTATTTTTCCATATATAAAATATTACTTTTATTAATACCGTCTACGCGTATTGTGCGTCAAGCTTTTGTATGGACTGAAACCACCTTAATATGCTGACGGTATTTAGGTATGTGGTTTTTGGTCCCAAAGAGAAAGTAGCTCAGTTTATAGTCTGATCATAGCATAGCATAGCATATGCTCACGACTATATTCCCCGAGGGGGTAGTCAGAGATATTCTGAAACCTCAGAATATCCACGTTTCACTAGTACCGAAATTCTGTCCAGTGTGACGGGGAGTGAGCCCGTCGCCACTTGTAATGGACAGTGGGTACAATACATGCCTCGAAATTGAAGCATGCAGGTTTCCTCTCGATGTTTTCATTCACCGAAAAGCCAGTAGTCTGATCATCCTCTTAAAATATAATATATATAATATAATAGCATATAAGGTAGGACTTTGTATATATTTTTGTTATCGAATAGTTCATTGGAATTAATAGCCTAGGAATTTTATTTCAAATATTTATTAATTACTTGACATTTATATCCTTAATCCTTATAATTATAATCTAAACTATTATAAAACTGTAACAGGAAGTTTGTCTGTACATTGAAGATATTAACAAAAAAAAGTTACGATATGGTTTTTAGGTATCCCTGATTCCAATTTTTGGATTTTTTGTCTGTCTGTTTGTTTGTTTGTTTGTGTGTTTGTTTGTTTGAACGAGCATCACGCAAAAACTACTGAACCGATTTTGATGAAACTTTTTCTTAAAATCTGGTAAATAATTTGTGCGGACAAAGTCGCGGGTTAACGCTCGTATAAATTAAAGTCCTCCGCCAAAGAAGTAGAAGGGCGGGGGTCGCCAGTAAAACATATGTTTTCTGGATAGAACAGTACCCGGCAAACAACTTGGAAAATTAGCATGGGTGAGGATTCTGCGCAGTATTATCGCTTTCGTCTACAAATGTTGTTAGTCTATGCCTTGTTCAAAATGTTTCCGGTCATTATAACAAATAGTAATTAGGCATATAACCACAGTAAATATTGGATAAATAAAACAACAACGGTACAGATGGCTTCTGCAGAAGGATCAATGTGTCATCGACAGAAATATTAACTGCTAAGACATTGTACCCGTAACTCGTTTTACCATTCTCATTCTATGACTATGATTAACGTTTAGTTTAGCTACATTCAACTCAAAAACAGCATTTTATAAATATGTTGCAAAAACTACTAAGCTAAGCCATTTATGTAACAACACGTGAGGCTTATGGACTTAGAACATGATTTAGAAAAATTTGGGACACGAAATCCGTTGGAACGAGTTTTGTGCATTCACCTATAAATTGCATTTTATAACAGTCTACATATAATTACTAACTTGTAAACTGTATAAGGTAGTTTAAACCGTCAAACTGAACAACTTTACAATGGTAGCGAATCTAAAATCGCAAGTCGACTAACTATGTACCTAGTAGATTTGTATGAAGTAGCTGATCTTTTTTCGCGATTTCAGCTTTTCTACCATTGGATAGTTTTTCAGTGGGACGATCTGAACCACCCCTCTAAAATAATATCTTCCTTCCTCTAAATATTTCAATTTCAAGAACGTTTCTAATTATACGGCGCCGGCGGCATCAGCAGCAGGACTGATTGTAGATGATTTATTTTTAATGTAATTCATTCCGATCATGCCGATTATGGCGCATTGCATTTACGAAACGTCCTCTTTACGTTTATTATTAGGACGTATTGTACGCACGAACCGGTTACGGGGAATCGGTAACAATATTGAGTCCAGTAGATTGAGACAAAGTTGACCTAATCAAGTGATAAAGGCAAGAAATTAATGAGCCAAATGTTACTTTTATAGAAACACAAGGCCTAAGAAATCAAAAACACATCAAATAAATCTGACAAGATCTTTACTAGGCTGGAGATGCGGTGAATTTAACACCCGCAACATCTCGACAAGGTGATTTCGAGATGCCAATGATAAAATTGCAAAATAACTAGATGCCTACGTAGGGCCACCGAAGTAGGAACAAGACGGCCTCAGAGAGCTTAGTGGGCGTAAACTATGCACCAACAAAACAAAGTGTCCCCACAAATAATGTCGCAACTCGCAACTGTAAAGGAAACCAGTATGGCGGTACTATTTCCAGTTTCCAGACACCTGATAGTTAAGATGTGATGAATAATGCAAGCGGTTTCTTCCGACTAGAAAATTGTAATTTACGACTCTTTTGCGGAAAGAGACGTTTTAACAATATAAAAGCCATTTATTTGTGTAGCTCGTTTCTTTTAGTACTGGATAAATTATGAGATTCTTCCCTTTTACTAAAAGAGAACACAGATGGTATCGACTCTAGATTCTATAAATAAAATGTTAGAAAAGTTTAGATTGGTTTTAATTAGAATTCCGGAGACAAACCCGTTCGCGTCCAACGATCTTATTTACGCGTCAAATGGAAATTCCAACTATCAATAGCTGGTACAACTAGTTTAGCACCTGCAACCTGCTTAATTATATTCAGCCGTGTATAGAAAATGAAGCATTATCCACTTCGCCACCTCTCCTGAATATATCATGAGGTTTAACAAATTGCGAAAGTCTTGTAACACATCGATACTGCTTATTCAAATCATGTTCTATCTGCCTCGAAAAAACACAAACGGCTGGGAAAGGAAACCGCTTCGAAGAACAATCGAGTTGGATAACGTCTCTCAATTTCCATTGGCAGAACACAACTCCATAATAGACTAAGAGATAAGTGTACTTTTTGCAACCATCAGCAGTAAGGCTGATTCAGTGTTTATGGGGTGTAGAGCTTCTCTGTGATGGGGATGAACTAGATCTGCCTGCATAACTTCAGTCGGTTTAGGAGTTACAGAAATTTAAAGGTCAGTAAAAAATTTACGATCAGCTGAAAGGCTGATCGTATGATATTATTGTAGTGTGCACTGTAGCTTTGTAAAAAGTACAAAAACTGACATGAACTGCCCGTCGGTTTAGGAGATACAGCCGTTTAAAGGTCGGACCTTTGAACGGCTGTATCTCCTAAACCGACTGATGAACCATGCCAGTTTTAGTACTGTTCACATAGCTACAGTGCATACTACAATAATATGATACGATCAGCCTTGCAGCTGATCGTTAATTTTTTACTGACCTTTAAACATCAGTAACTTCTAAACCGACTGGAGTTATGCAGGCAGACCTGGTCTATCCCCATCACAGAGATGCTCTACACCTTGCAGCTGATGGTTGCAAAAAGTACACTTATCTCTTAGTCTATAATCAGCCGATCGTATTGGATTGGTTTTCTACGCACCGGCGATTGTCTATACAGCTAGACTGATATTTGAGTTGTGCAAATGTTTGAATTTTATCTCCACATCTGAATTACCTCCCGTTGGTAAACTAAAGCTTGTATGCGCAAATGACAATGTGTACCGACTGTACTGAGATGGAATTACGTAGCAGCCCTTGATTTCCAGGGGACATTCTGTGCTTAATGAGTTTCTAAGTAAACAGACAATAGCAAAAACTGACAGAAGCAAGAGTGGTCTTGTCTCGCTGAGTAAATGGAACATTTTCAATTTAATTTGCGATGGAGACTCGACACTTCTACATTAATTTAAGAAGGTAAAAAGCGAGTAAAGCTACTGATCTGGGTCGGTAGTTACGCTCCTTTCGCGGCCCGAGCTCGGAGACCAACGAGCCGTGATCTCAGAGTTACACTGCCACGGTCTGATGACCCAACCTTGGTCTTATCCCATATTCCCGAAGATGACATCACGGGTAAAAAATCGGTTCAGTTAATACCATGTGGTTGGTGATTGGTGAGGCCAAGGCCGACATTTCGATCGATGGTGACGACTGAATATTAAAAAGGAAAGTTAGGTTGATGACCTCTTGTTGGACGTTAAGGTTAGAACGATGAATTTAATGTTCTTTTTTCTAATCATGGTTCGTATTTGTGTGTAGAATAGACAGCGCAGAGTTTGTCTGTCTCTCTGACAAACGTGCAAATTAATGCTAATTGGTAAAAGCTTGTACCTACTTCCTTCCGAATTCATAAATTTGTTTGACTCGAATGATTATGTTTTTGCAGAAGTATTAGCAAATAGACCAGCGGGCATTCGCGAAAGTCGTAATGTGTTACTTTCTAATTTCCAAAGCTTTTGTTCCGAGTTAGCATACCTATCCTATTACACACAACCGGTAACATATTTTATTTGACATTTTTCCAGCAAATTCCGAAGTTGTTTTGCATCTTATCGTAAAATTATCAAACAAATCGCGTCACATTTGCGCCGATTGTAGTAAAGCATACAATTTACGTAAATAACTGACACACCTTGCGACAAAGTTGCGTAGAGCTACTAGTCATTATAATCAACATTCCAAACGTATAACGTTATCGTTTGTGCCACAATATAACAGTTCTTAACCACAGCTTTGAACTGTTCCACTAGGTTTTTTAATTTACTATACCATCCATCAATCAAAGATCGGGTCGATTTTAACAGCTGACTAGAGGAGATAATTAAACCTCAAGGAAGACATAATTCTTCAGATACATCTCGTGCTTCCAGCAGTCATAAATACGGATCGATGCAGGAAACAGTAGCGGAAGAGAGTCGTAACAATATCCTCACCGAGACAGCGACGGAGGCGCTGGGCACGGCGCCCGCCTCCTCCTCGTGCTGGCCTTCTGGCGCGCTCAGAAAACGGCGCAGCGTGCCGTATCCAGACGCGGAAGCCACCATCGCTACCATAGTACACAATCACTACACTGTAAGCACGATATGTACAACTGGTACTCCAGGTGACATCACTCGCGTGGGTTTCGTTCGGCTAAGTTCAGGTGCGCGCACGCGTGCTGCGCGCGAGACGCGTCTCAACTGCGCGCCGAGCTTGGAGCTTCGCGCCCCCCCTACCAAGGTGCTCTGCGTTTGACGACAAACTTGAGATAAGTGTGTTGGTTTTGTACTTCCGTCGGGACCGTGAGGTTTGTCGTGATGAAAGAGTTGTCTGTTAAAAAGATTTTTTAAGTTCTATTTCAAGTTAAAATGAGAACTGTATGAATATTATAAAAATGTAAAAAAAATGTATTTGTTATCATTACATTTAATACCTGATTGAATATTATTAAAGACGAATAACTCCATATAACTCTATGTTGTTATCTTGATCGTGAATTTAACTTGTAAGGTAAAGGCAGATTGAAGTCTGTTGAATATAATCTCAAACAGAATGGATAATCATATAAGGATTGAAAGCATTCAGTTGGCAACCAGCATTTGCACAAAACTAAATTAAATAAAAATTAAACGGAAATAATAAATCTATTTAATTTTAAAGTGGCTTTAATAGTGTTTTAAAATTTAAAACAGAAAATCTTTATTTCAAATGGATGTTATAAAAGAAATAATATTTTACCAAATTATTCAGAGTCCCAATCACTATATTTTCAATTATTTTTAATGAGACTGGTCAAGTATTATTGCATGCTTTATTTAGTATCTATAACAGTTTTACAAGGAAATATTTACGCAATTTATTTGTACGCACGGCGACACATCAGGCTATACAAAACCAACATAAGCTGGCCGCGCGACGTTATACGTTACTCGACCTACTCGGTACGCGCGGCCAGCTTATGTTGGGTTTGTATAGCTTGCTGTGTCGCCGTGTGTACATCCTCAAGGAAATATTTATCTATAAATTGTTTAAAGATTCAACATACCACTTGGGTAGAAAACCCAAATCTTGTTCATTATTATGCCAATTGAACAGGATGTATGTAAACTTAAATGCGTTACATACTTTATGGGGTGCTTCACATTATCAAACTGACCAACTTTTACTACAGAACCAACTTTGAAATCGCGAAAAAAAACATCTGTGTAATTTGGTCCAAAAGTATCTATTGAATTTTTTTTCCTGATTTTAATGTTGGCTGCATATAGAAAGTTGTTCAGTTTGATGGTCTGAAGCACTGTTCGATATATAAGGTCTAACAAAATAAGGTGAAACTATTTTAAGGGGATGATGACACCATCAAACTGAATAACTTTCTCTATGGGACCAATATCGAAATCGCAAAAAAAAAACTCTGCTGTTCCATACAAACCTACTCGACCTAAATGTATGCCGTGCCCCCTTAAACTCATGACAATTTTGGAGTGGATAGAAACCTGGTAACAACTACTAACAATAGCAACATTTAAGGCGAGGCCAGGCCACACAGAGGCGGTTTTGCGGGAAAGCAGGCCAGAGGCGGACCTGCGGGAAGCGAATATCTCCGGACCCGCTCGGTTTTCTGTTTGTTTTGTTGTGTATGGTGTGGTGTGGTGGTAATGTTCGAGTTTTTAAGTACCCTACCACACAGAAATACGCGCGGGTCCGGAGATATTCGCTTCCCGCAGGTCCGCTTCCGGCCCGCTTTCCCGCAAAACCGCCTCTGTGTGGCCTGGCCTTTAAACAGGTTTCAGGATGAAGTACAAGGTTTAATATTGTATAAACACAAAGGTGAAGGTTATTATCATTATTAATAAAATGTTTTTACTGTAGAAGGTAACTGTAAGTATGTATATCCTTGACATAAAGTTTGAGTTTATTAAGTAGTAGGTACAATTTTTTAACACTCATTCATTTTTCCTTGCAACAATTAGCCTTTACATTAACTATAGCCTGAGACACGCTGCAGGTTCTGACCCGAGCACACGTCTCGCGTGGATTTCGCGCGTCGCGTTTTTGCCTGCCACGAGGCTCCGCAATCCTCAATTTCTTCTTGTTCTTGACCAAAAACAATCCCTGAGATTGGGATAGATTCTCCCATAAACACTTGACACTGGCGGAAATGCAGTGCTAACGCACAAGCAAGAGTCCATTAATTATAAGTAAAAAAAAAAAAAAAACTATAGCCTATGCCAACAACATTGTCTGCTTGGATATTGGAGAACATCAACACACCGTTGCATCCCTTTAGTGGTTAGGGGCTGAGTTTTGATAAATTCTTTCTGAGTGCAACCCTGCATGCTCTGTAGAATATGTATTCCAAATTTTTGCACAGAACATTATAAGAGTGGTAAGAAATGCAAAGTAGCGCTTTTGCTTCGGAGACGGCTGTCGTCACTTACATCTCTCCCGCTCATGCTACTCATGCCCTTTCGCTTGCACCACACCACGCGCCTTATGGTGTTATGCAAATCATTGCATAACCTGTGGCAACACGTTCCACGCCTACTTTGCACTTCTAACCCCTCTTATAATGTTCTGTGTTGCATTCTATTCATTCATTCATTCATTTCATTGACTGCCAGTCGGTCAGTAATGTCATGGAACTGTTTCATATAGAGGTAGGTACAGATTATTAAGCAAAATTTATTTGCGATTTTGCTTTTGTTTTTATTTTTTTTTATATTTTTTTTTTGTTTTTTATTATTATTATATTTTTATTATTTTTCACGTTATGTAACTTCTTTCGCGGGGTCACCTCGCTGTGTTCAAATCTTGGGGTCACCACTTTGGACATCGGTTGTGCATCGTGTGTGAGGGTTGCTTTGGTGGCTAGGGCAGTTGTAGTGAAAGGTTCGAGTATCGGTGCATACTGATTTATTCAATGAAATGTTCCTAATTTTATACAGATCGGCAGTTCCCTACTTGCTGGTGAACCGCCAAGTTAAATGCAAATGTGGGTACCCCACACCAGTGTACCACCAACAAGACCTTAAAAGTATAGTATATATGATAATGGAAAACAACATACATAGACTCACAATAGCAATCTTCTTCAGGGTGATCAGTAACTAGCTATCAATAACAACTAGGTATCTTTATAAGTGCCAAATCAATGGTCATTCTTAACACATTTGCTGCTCGTCTCAAAATATGAAACTCAATTTTGGAAAAAAAATATTATAAAAGCAGCGAATGTGTTCAAATAATCAAGATTGTGGCATGGAATGATGACATATTATTAGCTAGCCAGCCTTACACTTCCATAAAAAACTGCATTAATTCTCCTATTTACCAGTACAACACCCATGGGAAGAGATGTGGTGGTCTAGTAAATAGAGTGTTGTGGTGGGAGCATTCTCAAAGTGGGGTAAGTAGGCTTCGCCAGTTCGTCACAACAAGATTTGTCAATAGCAGTGAATTTCCTTTTATTCTTCGTGACAAGTGCCTGTGTCACGAAGGCCAAAAGGAAACATCATCAACATTGTGGCACCTTAATTTGAGAGTGGGATTAGAACATATTGTTTCTTCTGCCTTTTATTTAAATGCTGTGACTTGTTGTAATTTTTTTCATAATTATTTTTTTGTGTACAATAAAGAATCTAAGAATCTAAATGAAAAACCTTGTTTTCTTCTATAGCTGATTTATTTAAAAGGGTTTGCAGTTTGAGAACCCCCAGAATAGAGCAAAAGAAAGCAATTTCAAAGTAATTATATTGACAGACATGATATCATAATTAAAAGGAATTGAGACAAAGGCTGACACCACCAGATCTGATATGGCTTGTATGGCACATAACAATGTTCTAATACCAATAATTTATTCATCAGGAGTGTGGGACGCCAACAACTTCGCCCACTGGCTGCCTTGGTTTGATGCATATTATAAAAGGTGACACGGTCACTTTTATTTAAGTTTCTCTATATCTACGCACCCAAATACCTTACAAGGCACGTGAAATATGACGATGAGCAGTCCAGTGGTCTATAAATGGAAAGTATGGCAGTATTTGTCAAAGAAATGAGGAGAACAATAAAGGTTTTGCATCGGAATTGTACTGATAGCAATGTTTGGTGGAAAAACAATTTCCATGCAAATGTAACGAATACCAAGGCAACATGTGCAGGCGGAGCTGAAATTGTTCACAACCGGCAATTACAGGCAGCACTCACCTGTTTAGTTTCCGTGGAGTCCGGGGCCTCCATGTTAGCGTGTGACCTCCTCTCCATAACTTCGAAAACATCAGAATCGTTTACACCATCACCTGAACGTTATAAAACAACACAATACCAGCATAGACATAACAATCGCGATGGGCTCCGCAATTTGTAACGAAACAATGTCAATGGTCGCACCATACACGTTCGACAACTCGAGTCCCCACAACGCCAAAACAAAAGTTGTATAGTACGCGAAGTCACACTATTGGGGACATTTTTATTATTTTAGCAGAAAAACAATTCACCAGCGTTAATTTATTTTGCTAAGATGTGAAAAAACACTGTTCTTCACCATCTTAAAAATTTCACACATTCCGTCATCGAGGCCCGATTTGACGGTCGCTGCCCTAACGCAACGCTCCTATAAACGCAAGGAACACAACGAACATTTCGAAGTTTTTTGATAAAGTTACATTTGATTTAGCACTAGCATATTACTCACTAGATTTTATTCACAAGATACATACTAGATATAATATTATTTACTGGATCAAACTACATAGGTAACGCTATTGATGAAAATGACTTCACTTGTTCAATGAAATCTTTTGTTTCTTCGTAGAATGAAACGTAATACAAAATTTCTGGCGTGTCAGCCGACGCCATCTATGAAATAATTACTAGAAGTAACGGAAAACTATTTAAAAAATTAAAAAGTTTGACTTCGATCAAAATATTCGATCGAAGAAGTTATAAAAAAAAAATCATGAGTATAAATCATACTAAATGTTTCTCTTTCTCTCAATACCAAAAATATATGCCCAAAGAGAGCCGAAGCGACATTTTAAATTGAAAAAATATATATACAGAATGGAAAAAAAAGGCCGTGGTTGGAGGGAAAGTACCCTTAATATTTATGATGGCAAATTTTACTGAAAGGAAACATTCCTTTATTTTCAAATTTAATTAAAACTGCATTTAAAGATTTTTGAAAAATCATCTGCTTGAGCCGGGAATCGAACCGGTGAAACGTGAAAAAAAAACATCCTGTATTTTATGATACCAACCGAAAGAGTCATTCATAAGGATCAATTTCTTTTAAACAACATAGTATCTTAAATTAAAGAAAGACCAAGAAAAAATGATTTTTTTATTGTTAACACGTTCCGGGTCAGTGAACGAGACACAATAGAACTTTTATTGTTATCACGGCTATAGGCGGTCACTGTCCCGGAACGTGTTAAACTTCCATATATATATGGAAAAAAAAAATTTCTTTAGATAGTAAGATATATATATATATATATATATATATATATATATATATATATATACGGTCGAATTGAAAACCTCTTCCTTTTTTGAAGTCGGTTAAATAAAATGCCATTCCAATAAACATTCCAATAAAAGTGAATCGATTAGTTAGCCAGTCCGATTCGAATCCGTTACCATCTACTAAGGTACACACGGCGACACATCAAGCAATATACTTATATTACTCTTTGCATCAAGCTATACAAAACCAGCATAAGCTGACCACACGTAGGTCGAAAAACGTATAACGTCGCGCGGTCAGCTTACATTGGTTTTGTATAGCTTGATGTGTCGCCGTGTGTACGCCTCTATTCAAATAAAAAAAACCGAATGCTAATTTGAGACCGAATGTCATTATTATTATTATTATTTGGTTATAAGGGCTTGGTCAATGACCAAATAGCTACTGCGACCTAGATAGATCTATTGTAGCTGTCACCCTAGACCTAAAGGTCATTTCCTAGGCCCACGGACTTCATGAACCGTGTTAAGCTTTAGGAGGGGAGGTCCCTGATGTCAGTAGGTGTTATTATGTATCCACCTAGATGGCGACTCCTGCTGTGAATGAGCACTTCGCATTCGCAGAGGAGATGTATGGGCGTTTCCTCTGCTTCACAGCAAAATCTGCAAGTGGATGAGTCTACAAGCTCCATTCTGTGTAGGTGTTTGTTTAACTTGCAGTGTCCTGTTAAGGCTCGTACTAATAGCCTTAAGTCGTTGCGGTTTGAATTGATGGCATCTGAGGTATGTCTGTTTGAAAAGCCGGTCACAAGTTCTTTCGCATGCCTCAGTCCTGGTGTATCCGACCAGAGCTTACGGCTTTGGTCCACGGCCCATTCCTTTAGCACACGTCTAGAGGTGTTGCGGGAGATGCCGCAATAAGGCTCGGGGCCTATGGCGTCCTCTTCCGCCCCTCTTCGTGCCAGCTCGTCAGCAGCCTCATTTCCATCAATACCGCAGTGTCCAGGCACCCAGCCTAGGGTGACAGAGTTTGTCCGTCCTAGCTGGTTGAGTGCTCGGGCACATTCTAATGTTAGTTTCGACTCTATTTCGTCAGATCCTAGCGCTTTTATAGCAGCCTGGCTATCTGATAAAATAACAATATGTTTCCCCTTTGGGCATCTTTTCAGATTCTCATGTACGCAATCTATGATAGCGTACATTTCAGTCTGGAATATTGTGGCATGCTGTCCAAGGTGAATCGCCTTTTTAATTCTTGGATTGCCGCCACATATTCCAGCTCCAGCGCGGTTGTCCTTCCTGGAGCCATCTGTAAACCAGACGACATCTCCAGCGCTGAAGGATTGTGGGGTATTCCCGTTCCAGTCCTCTCTTTGGGGTAGGATTACCATGTATAACCTGTTGAAGTTATATTCTTTGTTCATGGTGTCTTTCGGCATACACATGATCGGAATTGTTAAGAGAGTTTCATCTAACCCTCTCATAACAGAGGACTTCCATTTGGAATCTCCTCGTTCCAAGGCTCGGAGCATTGCAATTTTTGCCTCTTTCTGCACATGGATGTGTAGTGGAGGCAAACCTAATACCGGACCGAATGTCAAGAAGAATGACATTTTTTTTGTCTATGGTAAAATAAAATTCAAATTGAGGTTATGATTTGGATTAAAGGAATATTTTGGTTATAAAAATACATTTAATTTGAGTGTGATTTGAGTTATAAAGATGCCTCGCGATAGGAGCCGTTATCGCGACAGGCGTAGCTCATCCCACAGTTCAGACTCATCGTATGAAAAGAAAAAATCTAAAAGTTCTAAAAGCAAATACAAGCGGCGCTCACGGTCAAGAGAGCAGTCCGTATCTAGTAGCCACAGAAGAAAGCGTTCTGTCTCCCGTACCAGGCATAAAAGACGAAGCTATTCCAGAAGTCTTTCCAGAGATCGTTATGACAAGTCCCGTAGAAGGTCGATGTCGCGTCACAGGTCAAAAAGAGACCGATCTCACTCGCGCTCTAGTTCACGGAGTAGATCATCTAAATACAGAAAAAGCAAGAAGAAGTCACACAAGAGGTCCCGGGCGTCGAGCAGTAGGTCCAGCTCGCCTGACATAGGTAAACAAGAGCCTTATTCAGAGGACTTAGGGAGTATTTTAACGTCACTCATGCACTTGAATTTGAGCTCTAAAAAGTCACCCTTATTGTCTTCGTATATAGCAAGTGAGCTGCATTAGTTTTGCATGCATTTGCTTTTTAAAGTATTAGTCGTTATTTGTATTTTGCTAGAAACTAATTTTAAATGTTGTCCTGGGGTTGAGGTAGAACAAAAGGTGGATGGATTGTGTAAAAGATGGTATGTGTAAGAAAGGGATGAGTTCTGAAGTTACAACTTAGGCATTGCCCTAATTGGCCATATTTCTTGCATAGCACCGACAGAATGAACCTGTATTAACCTGCATACGGTCAATTAAGACGCTTGATGCGAGATTGTTATGTTAAATGATGATTTCGTGCTGACTGAAAAGGTGCAATGTGATCGTTGCACAATCAAGCAAAAAATGCCAGGACGACGCCTTAAGGAGAAAAATGGAAAAAATGCATATATATGCTGCAAAAAATAGAATAAGGGCAAGAGAATGATGTAATCATATAATTGAATTACGAATGTCTGTTTAGTTCCTGCTTAGAATGAACCATCCCATTTCTTCCAGTGTATGTAATACAGTGTTTCTTTTCTAACTGGATAAGAGCTGCCAGAGATAGAAAACAGAGGAAGATGTTACACGGGCTTTGCTGAAAGGCACACTGAGCTGAGAGACATTATTTAGCTACAAAAATATATTACAATGCACAAAATTTCAGGATAAAGGGCTTATTGATTGATGTTCTACTAGGTCACTAGGTGATAAGGTTCTTAGTTATCGGGCGAACGGCTGGTCTAGCTAGACTCCCAATCGCTCAGATTGTGTAAGAACGGAGGGAAACCATCATACTTTCTATTTCCTTCAGTTCTCCAATATCTAATAATTTTCTTTTTCCTGCTTTAGAGCGCCCTACACCATCTCATAAGAAAGTGAATCTAGATGACACAGAAACTAAATTGGAGAAGGCAATCAAAGCAGCAGAGGCCGCCGGGTTGACTATGACCAAAATTCCAACTTACGAATACAAGGAGGTTGAAATAAAAGAGGATATGCCAACAATTCACGATAGAAACTTACTGGCCGAATTGAACAGTGATTCTTTTGCACCAAAGCCTTTTACATCTTCAAGGAGTAAGAAAGAATCTAAAAGTATTGTGATAGACCTGAACGCTCAGACTGTGAAGATGCCAGATGCTGAAGTCAAGCAGAAGGATAATTCAATTATCAATATGAGTGTAAGTAAAAACATTTTCCTTTTGACAGTGCAGGATGAGAATTAAGAATATGTTGAGCCATGGATGATGATAGGCTAATTATGATTCCAGGATATGAATGCATTTTTTATACATACTTTATGAACTTAGAAATGGTGAAATAGTATCAGGAGGGCAGGGTATTCTGAAGCCATTTGGGGTCAGCCCCAAATAGGTAACAAGCCAGGAGATTGGATTGATTGCTTTTAATAATTTCAAGGGATACATTTTTGTATCTTTCTGAAAATATTTAATAAGGCTAATAAGTTAACAACAGTCTAGAATAGGGGAGTTTTCAAGGGATACATTTTTGTATCTTTCTGAAAATATTTAATAAGGCTAATAAGTTAACAACAGTCTAGAATAGGGGAGTTTTCAAGGGATACATTTTTGTATCTTTCTGAAAATATTTAATAAGGCTAATAAGTTAACAACAGTCTAGAATAGGGGAGTTTTCAAGGGATACATTTTTGTATCTTTCTGAAAATATTTAATAAGGCTAATAAGTTAACAACAGTCTAGAATAGGGGAGTTTTCAAGGGATACATTTTTGTATCTTTCTGAAAATATTTAATAAGGCTAATAAGTTAACAACAGTCTAGAATAGGGGAGTTTTCAAGGGATACATTTTTGTATCTTTCTGAAAATATTTAATAAGGCTAATAAGTTAACAACAGTCTAGAATAGGGGAGCGGACTGCATAAAATATATTTTAGTTTTATCTTCTTAGTAAAAAAAACATTTGAAAATAATGCTATGCTCACATTTTTTTATAGCTAGAATACTATTCTTAATAACATGATGAACTATAAAAAGAAATGAAATGTTGATGACGTGTGGGTATTTAGTACAATTTTTCATACATCGCATGCGTTTTGACTTGACTAATTTCTTCATTCAATCTGAATCATAATGTAGATACAAGGTGCGACATCTGGATTCTAGACTGAAGGTATACTGTTTTTTACAGTTTGTTTCCAACAAATGGAACAATGTATGTCACTTCAGTTTTCCATAAATTTATATTAAATATTATATCAGAGGCTTCCTGGATTCCGGGGATCCTGTTTTATGATATGCATTTTTGGGCTCTGAATTCAGAGCCTGCATCTACTCTCTTATTTTAAAAAGTGTAACAATCAAATTAAGCAATGAATGCCGGCTTAGGTTCTGAATTTAGAGCTGTGTGCTTTATAAATTTTTAAAATTATTATTTGCTTCTAATTTCAGGAAATACCATGTGAAGAGGATCTAAAAGAAATGTGGATAAAGAAACTTTACCAGTACAGGAAGAGAATGTTAAAGGGTGAAATATAATAAATTGTGATGAAACAACAACTTCTTTACTTTATTTTAAATGCTTGTAACTCCTATTACAGCTGACAAAAATATGATCAACATGAGATTTTTAGACATGAATGACATAATATTTAACATTATTGTAATATAATTCCTTTTTTGTAATAAAATTATGCATCGGTCTGAAATACAATATCCCGGCAGTGATTAAATTACACTCAATAAGAAAACATATCAACAGTGACTGGGCTTCAAACAATATCTTACAAAAGAACTGCAAGGTACTACACATCTCCCTGCCTGCTACAGTCTTATGTAACATAATCCTTACAATTAAAACGAACAACAACCTAAAAATATATTTATTGAACACAACACAACTGTAACAGGCCGCAACTCACAATTTGAAACATGCTGTAGAACTACTAGTCGTCTATATATACAGTACTGCAATGACTTAATCTCGCTGGTTCACATGTTGTTTCTTTCCCGCTGGATTCGACTGCTATAGGTTCGAGAGACGAGGTTCCACGCATCCATATACCTGTCCATGCACATCGCGATACATTTCTGTTCGGAATTGTCTAACGCCGTGCCCGGCTTGTTGATACACTTTTTGAAACACTTTTCTGACATCTTCGTGAGGAGTTCCTGGGCGTTCGCGATCGCGATTTGCTGCTTCACTTGATCCATCAGCTCCTCCTTCTGTGCCCCGCTCAGGGAACCCGTCGATAGCGTGTCCATTCTGTAGTTTAGTTTCTTCTTTTAAATTTTATCAGGATAATAATTAAATAACGCGATTTCATAAAATTTGTGACAGAAAAAATAACCTAAAATCCTGCGAGGCGATAAAAGATGACAGATTGTGCCAGTGTTGCCATGTTTGTTTATTGCTTCCCGCAAAATGTTGCAAAAACATTGGTTAATCTTCGGGTCACTTAAGCTCTATTCACATTACGACGGGCGGGTGCGGAGGGTGCAATGTAAAATTTCAATACCCATAGAGTTTAAATAGAAAGCTCCGTCCTCCGCCCGTGGGGCCCGTATGGGCGTTCTCAATGTCAACTATATCGGTATTGAAATAGGGATTAATTTACGATTTCTTTGCAGTGATGAGGACCGCGAGAGGCTCCTTCGAATGCTATATTAAGAACGATTTATGTAAATTTTTTTATTTTTGACTATTATTTTAATTTGATATCCTATATATATTTTAATTTGGTATTGTATTGTATAAAAATTTTCTGAATAAAAAATTGCTCTAGTAACTCGTGGTAATACTGCCATAAAATAACCGAGTACTCTCATCGGTCAATTCTCATAATATATCTTAAACTATAGAACTTTTGCTGGCACAAATCTTGGCTACGGGCTCATTATCGGCATGCTGCAGTTACGAGCTTTGAGCCAGGGGCGCAATATTTATAAATACACCCATGTGTACCCTCCGCGCCCACCTGTCGTAATATGAATAGAGCTTTAGGGTCACGTCATGGGGAAGAGTGAACAAATGTCACGTGACATTTTGAAATTGAATATATGTACCTACAAGCTGTCGAGTCGCGTTGTAGATCTGATATTGCGTAGTCACGTTGCGTGTCGTTCATCGGTTGCTCCCTTCCTGGCCTACAACGAAGCTCCAGTCCAGTGGTCGCTCAGGATAGTGTATTTTTCTAAAAACAACTCTTTAAGTCACCAAAATACTTCTATAACCGTACAACGTCAAGCACTTTTGCTGTTTTGCTACATTATCTCGACATTGGCTATTTCATCTAAAACCAAGATGGACGGCATTATTTTAAATATAGAATAGAATACAAGCTGTCTTTGTATAATTCAAAGAGTTGATACTCAACCAATCCTTTTAAATTTCTTATTATAAAAGTCACACGTGACATTGGGGGAAACGGTGGAGGGCTGGAGGGTCAACAAGAATGTCACTATCACTATTGGGCTAGTGTCAAAATTCGACTAAATATGCGTCACGTGAATTATGTATGCCCACCCCCTCGGGCACGCAGACTGAGACTAGGTCGCGCCATTTACTACGATCCGAATATACTTGATACACATTTTTACCAGAAAATGTTTAAGATATCTTCATACTGGTATCCCAAAAATAAAAAGAAGTTATTGGTTATGGTACTAGAGATGTCTAACTTGTGATGATTTACTTTCGGATTTTGTTCAAAGTAATTTTATTGATATACTTATATGATATAAAATAAAATTCGCAGCTCTGACCTGACAGCAGAAACTAAAGAGTAATAGAGTAATAAATAACAGAAAAAGAAAAAAGTCAAACAAAAAGTAAACAAAGGCCAAAAAATATAATTTTTAAAAACATATTGTCTTATCGAACAAATAAAAGATAGCTATTAGCAAAGATATGGAAGGACTTGAGGACCTTGCCAGCACTTTATCACACGATGAACTTCTTGAAGTGACAAAGTCTTCGCTGAATACACTCTTGAGCTGCGACTCGTTACTTTCAGATCTTCCTTCTGACATTATTCTTGAAGAAGTTTTGTCTCAGGTAAGCTCAGCGTAAGCTTGTGGTCTAATTCTAAGGTCCTCTGGCGCAATATTTGTTTATGATACCTTTCTATTCATCACTTGTGCTTGTATTACAGATAGCCGTAGAACATGGTCAGTCTATAACTATTTTTATATCCAGGGAGGAAGAACCAGTATTAAAAGTTATAGTAAGTCCTCGATTCAAAATTTTTTCAATTTATCTTATTAGGCAAATCCTGAAAAAAAACTAGCTCAAGTTTGCCGAGCGAGAGAATATAAAACTGCTTAATGTTGCCCGTTCCACCAAGACTGTAGATCAGTCATGTCAAACTCAAAGTCACTGGTGGGCCAAATGCATAACGATATTAGAATCAGTGGAACACAAAGAATATAAAGAAATACAAGTCATTGCATCCATATTGCAGGACGGTATACAAGGACAAAATTTTCAGGACCTTTGTAAAAAACGCTACACATTACATAAAAACAGCAAAGGGAGCTCGAAACTTTTCACAGCTTAACTCAATGCAGTGGTGGTACCTTCAGAATATGAGTGCCTAGTCTGCACGCTTGCAGGCCGCATCGGGAACCTATTCTTAGGGCCGCAAGAAAACGCACTGCGGGCAGCATGTTCGACATGCCTGCTGTAGATATTAGTTCTCTTTCTTATACTGTGCTTGCGAATTGGTACATAATGGCTTCTCCGGGAAACAATTGACTTAATCGCTTGTATGCTCGCTTGTTGTGCTCGCGTAATGTGGAATGCACACTGTCTGCCGCAAATGAGCACTGTTCCTTGATGTTTATATGAATAATAAATGCCATGCTGCATTAGCACCCAAAGAGCTTGCTCGACGATCGGAACTTGTTCATTCATTCAAGAACTTCTGATTGCAATTGAAAATAAGTGTTATAAACCCAATAAAACAAACGAAATACATCTGATTCGCTTGCAAGTCAGGGAACGCAGATCTGATCAGACTGCTGATTTTTGATATTTTTTTTTTCTGGAAACAACGCCTACCTTTCTTCTTTTCACCGTTTCCTCTACCCTAAGGTTGTCTGGAAGAAATCGCTTCTTAGCGATAAGACCGCCTTATTTTGTGCCTCTTGTATTTTATTTCTGTATTTTACTGTTTATGTTTTTGGTGTAAAATAAAGTATATTTGATTGATTGATTGATTGATCTCTGCTCTGGCACACAGAGGGTACAAAATTTTCCACAGAGATCTATGCAATGGCATACAAACGGTTAAAAAATTTATTTGTTTTAGGCTTTGATTGGACCACCACATTTCTTTGTGGGTGTTGTATGTGGAGGAATCAGATTTCTGATGCAGTGTTTTGAAAGGCTGTCCTCCTTTCACCACTTGGCATGTCATACCGTTCTGAACCTCAACACATTCTTAAAATATGAAACTTGATGGTCTTCTAACACTGCTGGAATGTGATGTAAACTAACCCGCTAGGCGGCCCTCTTGGTATGAAGTGTGGCAGAAAATATTAGGCAATGGGGTTTTCCTATCCTACTCACACTCAAGTCAGTATTGCACATGCTTACTTGTCAGTTTTCCCCCATTTGTATCTTATCTTATTATGTGGGCTGGCAACTGGCAAGCTAGCAACTTTCGAAATCTTTTGTGAACCCCTAATCATTTATTTTATTCACCCTTCAAAAACATGGTAAATGAGGGAGAGGGAGGCAATACTGTTCAGGCGAAGAAACCTGTATTCTACCAGCATTGGGTAAACACCTCCAAGGAGGCAATTCGATGTCGGCGCTGCTTGAGTATAATCACGACACTCCGCTTTCATACATTTTGTATGACAAAGTTTTGAAGCACCATGTCTGCACCGCGCCTTCGGCTTTATGCCTTTTCAGTATAATTTGCACCTTGGATTGCATAAAGGAGCTTAGATTGTAGTAAGGTTGTCTGGAAGAAATCGCTTTTTAGCTATAAGACCGCATATTTTTAAACCTTTTGTATTTCCTTATTGTTTGCTCTCTGTATACTGTTTTTTTGGTGTAAAATAAATTATCATTCATTGAAGGAGCAGTTAAAAACTTAGGCTGGCTGTCATTACCGTTATTTTTAATTATTGCCTGGTAGCTGTAGCACGCTTATCATAGTTTTCTTTTAATATATCTTGCATCAGGGTGGTATTTTAAAAAAATATATTTAATGTCGAATATCTCGAAAGGTGTTCATTTTTGGATAGGACAATATATAGCCAAATCTGTTTGTAATGACCTCTTCTACAAGCTGTTAACGGATCTAGGTCTACTTTCCCTGTATGTATAATCCACAGAACATAAGAGGGGGTTAGAAGTGCAAAATAGGCGTGGAACGTGTCGCCACAGGTTATACAATGATTTGCGTAACACCATAAGGCGCGCGGCGTGGTGGGAGCGAGAGGGCATGAGTAATTGTAGCAGCGTGAGCGGGAGGACAAGTGGCGACAGCCGTCTCCGAAGCAAAAGCTCTACTTTGAATTTCTAACCCCTCTTATAATGTTCTGTGGTATAAGCTATATTAGCTGGTATATTTAGTCAACATTTGTTATTTCAGGTCCCACAAACTGTCACGGTAAGAGATTTGAAGAAGGCAATTGCAAGACATTTTGAAATACACCAAAACAGAATTGGGAGCAAAGTGAAAATATCATGGAGGTATACTTGGAAGACTTACGATCTTAACTTTGATGGAATAATATTGGACAATGATTGTAGTAGCATAGAGGAATATGGTGTGACAAACAAGGTCACTTTAACATTCAAGAAGAAGAAAAGAATAAAACAAAAGATTTAATTTGAGGCATTTATTTTCATTTCAGACATTCAATTTTATTTTTTCTCTAAAACTTGTCTCAATAAAATTAAATGTAAATATGTCACCAGAATTTTTAACAAATAATATTAATTTTTTTGTTCTCAAATAAAATAAATCTACATAATTCTGCTGAATTAAAAATTTAAAAATCAATTGATTTGCGGTCGCCTCAACACCGGCAAATACCCAAAGCTATGGTACTACATAGTTGATCAATTAAGGCCATACACCTATTGTTGTTGTGTGTGTAGGGTTTATGTAGTGACTATACTTAAATTTTAAAGCGTACGCAGATGTGACGGGAGCAGTCTACGGTGATATTTAATTGATTTGGTTCTGTACAAAACACGTCAATAGGAATCCCGCGCGGCGAAGAACATCTAATTAGGTACAAAAATTAATACCATTTTAGACCACTGTCGTTCCGGCATATAATAAAACCATCATCATCATCATCATAGGCCTTTACATCTGTTGCAGATGATTTAAGCAGTGTTTTTGGAGAAGCACTTAATAAAACCACACATTGTGTATTAGTTCCATATGTGGAAACAATTCCATAAACAAAAACATCCACTTATAGCTTCAGCTAATCTAAACTAAGATTAAAATTTTTCTTACTTATATTTTACCATTGAGCTCTTATGAACCGCATACTAGAGGTGACACTGCATTCATTACGCTGTCGCATTCAAGTGTGGTAGTATCGCCACACCTCACTCCCTAGATTCTCTTTCACCCGCCCACACTCCTACCCGCATGTGACTGTGACGGGTGACGTCTGTTTGTACTGCAGAGTCCCCGCCACGAAAGAAGTCACGTGTCAGAACCCAGGAACTAACAATTATTTCATAATTCCTTAGACGTTCACGTAGCATTCAAAAGTATCACAGTGGCATTTAAAATTTTTCAATATTTCATTATACTGTAATTAAAAAAACATGTATTTCGAGATTTCTTGCGACTGTAGCGCCGCACCCGAAGGACTTCTTTCGTAAATCGCGGACTCTAGCGTCGCCTCTAGCACATTAAAGCTCGAAGACTTTTATACCCACTATCAACGTTGCCTATAATAAATCTAAAGTTGTTCGAAGTCTGGCTGCGGCGGAGGCTCCTGCGGTAAGGGTTCGAAGTCGCCGAGCGTGTAGTGAGGCTCCTCGTGGCGCGGAGTAGCCAGCGGGCGGTCGTACGCGTCCTTTAGCAGCTCTTGGTCGTGCTGGCGGAATACATACACGTTTAGTGGGATAGTACTATAATATCATCATCATCAGCCCGCACGTATCCACCTGCGTAAATACTCCACTGCGATAAGTCTCCTCATTTTCCCATCCTTCTCGATGCTATTCCAGATATTGTCAACCCATCTGGCTACCGGACGACACAAGTAAACTTAAATGCGTTGCACATTTTAGGGGATGCTTTAGACCATCAACTAACTAGGCTAACTAGGCCTCTAGTACGGTGATACAACCTTCGTCAGAAACTCTAAACATTGCGTGAAGCAAAGTCCCAAATGATAAGATTTTTTGCAGCGTTTTTCTAAGCGAAAGGCAATGACAGCCACCTTTGTTATATTGATTTGCATAGCGATTAAGATAATAAAGTCGTAAGCAACGACCGCCCAATAAGTTACCTAATAGGCACATTAATTACCTGGTCCGACTGCAGCACGGAGGGAGGCGCCAGGTCGTCGAGTGATAGCTGCGTGTTGAGCACCGACGGAGGCGCGTAGTCCGCCATGGGGGGCACCTCCACAGACTAGAACAACACATGACTGTTATTACTATGTCTAATAATAAGTTGGTAACAAAACGTCTCGTTTATTAAGTACGTCGTCGTATCGTTTAGTTTTGTACATGAAAAAATCAAAGTTCAAGGTACGATACGCATGAGGCTCATTCTAGACATATACTTTTTCTAAGTGAGAGGTAATGGGTAGATGTAAACCAACTCACGGGCTCGGCGGAGGGTTCCTCCGCGGGCTTGGGCAGCACGCCGTCCTCGGGGCGCAGTGTGTTGGCGCGAGCTTCCTCCTCGCTGCTGTAGGCCGTCTTACGCTCGCAGACCAACAAGTGGCTCAGCATATCCGTACCTGCACATACAAATTGAATTGAGCTTATTGAAAGCGTAGCGTTGGTTATTTAATGTTTATTTTGAAATAAAGAAGTGCTCACCGATGGTAGTGTTGTACTGGCAGACGCAGTGAGACCTGTAGGGCGCGGGGCGGGGCGCGTCCTCGAGCGAGTGCGGCCCGGCGCAGTACACGCTGTGGTGCAGCATGGCGCGGTAGCACGAAGTGCTGTATGGGCACTTGCTGCAGCTCGTTTTGCCTCTGTCAGCAATACAATTATATTAGCTTCTATTTAGAGTACGTTGTTTGCAATCTTGCCTCCGAGCGACTGTGACTTCTGTTCGGATGGTTGTTACAACAATTCGAAGCAGTAGCAGCGCGTCGAAATGCATTCTGCATTTGAAGGTAGTGAGCGACCGAAAATAGTTTTCCGTTTGCAGATAGATATACCGGCATCACAGGACTCTTTCCTTTAAACAGATTACTAAATAGGTCCCTAAAGTTTGTCGAATGATGAAAAATTTCGCCTGCACAGGTCCTGCTACTCGCGACATTCTTGTGTGCTGTTCGTGCCAGGCAATAGCACCAAAACAAAAAAAGGGCCCCATCAAGGTCAATCCGGGACCATTCATACATACATACATATGCTCACGCCTATGTCCCACTACTGGGGTAGGCAAAGACAACAGATCGCCACATGCTACGATTCTGACACACATCTTTCGCCTCCTCAACATCCATAAGTTTCTTTATACAAGCTTGTCGGTTCCGGGTACATTTTCCGGGACCAATACATATATATGCAATAGAAACGCCAGTGCAGAAAGAAAGCAATACTCACAAGAAGTGTTTGTCGCTGTCAAGAGGAGCGTCGCACTCGCGACAGAGCATGCCGTTGGGCAGCACCAGCGTCACGCCCTCGTACGTCTCGTCGATCGTGTGGCTAGACGAATCCTTCACCGGCGGACGTGCTTTGTTCTGCAATCATTGCCATATTTGTAAACTTGTGCGTATCGATATGGTTGTGCCTAATTTTTCACTGGACACAGACACTCGTGTTAGGAAAAAATCGCGGAACGAAACGTAGGAAACTATGAGATAATGAAAATTAATTTGTGTAGCAAGATTACGGTGGAGAAGGTAATTTTATTTTCCCTACAGTCATAACACCTCATGAAGCAGTGGTCGTCGCGACAATGTTACATAAAAAACTATAATTTTTCTGAACAGGTAATTTTTTTTCAAATATTCTTCTCTGAAAGTGGCCATTAAAATATGAGATCGTATCTCCTTATGAAACTTGGAGTGGAACTATAGCGATAAATGGGCGATAAAGAACTTCGCTTAGTCCGTTTCTTTCCCGCTTTTCCTTTTAAAGCCCGCAAGACCTGCTCCATCCTTGAATCCTTGTCATAGATTTATGTTCAATATCTCTTTAAATAAAATAAGATTCACTTTGATATCTTACCCTGGGTTTAGTGATCAGATGTTCTTCGGAGCACAACGGAGTAGCATCTTCTACGGTGTGATGATCGCGGACTTGATGCTCCTTCATTTGACCTAAGAATAAAAAGTTTCCACATTACATATTTAAAATTTTACGCATTCTCAGTCAGATTTATTGAGAGAATGTAAATAGTTAGTGACGTCGGTAGAGAGCGCCCTTGTTCAACGTACACTGACCAAATCGGTTACGTCTTATAGAAACGTGAGGTGCAAATGCATATTTACTTCTTAACAGTAACTTAAGTCTTAACAGTTCCGCGATGGAACCACCACGGAACTACTGGGCATAAACGGTCTTAGTCTCTGCCTATCCCACTATAGATTTAAATAATAGGTGTCACTTACCAAGATGTACGAATTTGAGCACGCATCGAGGGCAGCGCGACTCCATGCCCTTGTCGTGGTGTTCCTTCAGGTGATCTATGTAGAGCATCACGCTGCCAGACATCTCGTGCCCGTCCGCGTACACTGTTATCACCTGACGAATAGAAACAAGTATAGAGAATCACTTAGTCCCGGTGAGCTCCGGCTCAGCACAATGTTTCGTAAAATACCGTGAGTTCACCGGACGCGGATAATACATACAATACCTACACAGTCGTATTATCTCTAAGGCGCGGTTTATGCAGAAGAGACGTGTGGCGGTGGCGGATATTCAAAGTAAGACAATATAAACCTTATAGTACGTAGCATAGCGTCGTTTTTGACGTAAAGGAGAATCGCGCCCGCGCCTCCAGGCGACGCAGTCGGCGTCGTCTGTCGTCTCTTCTATATTAACCGCGCCTAACAGTCGTCCGACACAAAATGAAAGAAATCTAAAAACTACTGCATTGCATTCGGTTGTTTGAATAAGAATTTAGACACAGAAATTTTCGAAAAGTCACTCGATAAGGTTAAAAAAATGTATAAATATTGGTGCATACTTGAATGATTTTAAGATGAACCAAAAGGCGTTTAGTTTCTTGCTTTGTGCTTATTTTTCTTCTGTTGACTTATTTTTCTCAGTCGTCACTCGCCACTTATACCGCGATGCCCGTATCGATCCTCGGTCGTGCTTACGAACTGACATCCCTTGCCATTCACGCATAGAGTAAATGTGTGCGTGTCATACCAGTGTTCAGTGTAATACCAACTTTTTTAACTCCGGGTAAAGTTAAATTTGGCTGGCATTGAATATTTTAGGTGTGTTTTAGAAACATGGAGCAGGCGCTCTTAGATAGTGAAACTTCTGTACTTGTACTCTTATTATTCTGAGCTAGAGCTTAGGTTAGGGTCTGTATAAGTTAGGGTTCATGCTGCAGAAGTATAAGCATTAATTACCTTGAGACAGTGAGGGCAGAGCACGGCGGAGTGGTTCGCGTGCGCGGAGAGGAAGTGGTCGAGGAGCGCGCGGTGCGAGGAGGCGCGGTAGTCGCAGGCGCCGCACGCGTAGGGCAGCTCCAGCGGCGCGTGCGCCTTCTGCATGTGCGACGCGAGCGTCAGCACCGCCGCGAAACGGACCTAAGGAACAATTTATTATATTAGTTTAGTACATTTGTATACTGTTGTGAATCTCGGCGGTGTTAACAGGATCGGTCGGTGCGCTCGAATTGTCAGGGGGATCGTAGTATTATTTTACCTCATTACCATAATACAACGAGGTAAACCATATATCTACCACCCATACATCAATACCTTATCCGTCTTACTGCCTTATTAGGAGCTTCCTCAGTCACCATAGTCAGTGCCGTAGGACGTGGCAAATGGATCATTGCTAGTCTTATGATATCCAATTTTCGAAATAGATGCTTTCAACATGCAGGAGGCTTAACGATAAACGTAATTATACTCAGCTATCATAGTACAGGAACCGGTTACAGACATGATCGACTCTACTTGACTATAGCTCGGATATTCCGATTGAGAGCGCTTAGCCTGTATCTTCATCTGGTAAAATACGGTTTATACCGAGCGAATACGCGCGCGTGCGTTGATAGCTGATCGTGTCGTTCCAGACAAAATAATTCCCTGGAATCCGGGAGCATGTTTGCCAATTTGTTCCAAATTCACTCTAATTGACGACCGGCTGGCGACTTCCCGCCGCGGAATGCGTGCGCAACTGACGACGACCGGATACCAAGATGTATAGAAAAATTTACTTAAATTACCGTATAAGTAGAGTTTAATTTCCTTTACCGATTGTAAAATGCGCTCCGACGCGCTCGGTGAAAATGTTACTTTAGACGACATTTCAGCGACAAATCTTACCTCGCAGATCAGGCAGGCGTAGGTGAAGAGGTCAGGCGACTTGGTGTCGCTCGGGTGGTTGTGCTTGAGGTGGGTCACGAGCAGGTCGTCGGAGGCGAAGCGCGCCGCGCAGTATATACACTGCGACACGCGCGCCGAGGAGCCCTCCGCCGCCGGCGCCGGCACCACGTGCGCGAATATGTGACGCATCAGCTCTATGTTGTTGTTAATCTCCACGCGACAGAGCGGACACTGTGGGAGAGATTGTTGTAATAAAGTTAGTTCATTTATCATACAATGCGATTTCCTAATGTTCATAAATAATTCGGATAAAAGTCTGGACCTACCTGCCCAACCAGGCCAAATAGGAGCCTGGATGGAGCATCTTAACATTTCCCATTGAAATTTTACACCAATATGTGGTGAGAATCCATATTTACCACATTCGAATGTATAACAAAATCGTAGATCTTATGATTGATATAGATTGTCCATTTTCTTACAATAAATCATTAAAATAATTCATTAATTTTGTCTAAGATGGATAGATAGATAAAAATTTATTTGCATAAGTAACACACGAAACTTGTAATTTATTGTATGCTACAGCAGCAAATAAGTCCCAGCTCAACATAGACCTGCCCGAAAGGTTTACGGTAGAAACAATTGAATAATCTGTGGCAGGGTGTTGAAAGCAGTATCTGTCCAGAAACAGTCTTTTTGGTCCTGTCTTCTTTTACTAATGTTACCAAGAAGCTTTCATTGACACTGTAGATAATAATAAAATGAACCTTACCTCAACAGCAATAGCGACTCGTGCGTTCTCCCCGTTCCCGCCGACCTGTCCGAAGTAGTATCTCTCCATGGAGACGGTCTCCTCAGGCTTGGCTTCCTTCTTGATGCTCTTGAGGGGCACATCGTCCAGGTCGTCGTCGACGTATGAGCGGGCTGCCTTGCGACGACCACGGGAAGCAGGAGCGGGGGGAGCGGGAGCGGGCGCTTCGGGTTCCTTCTCCTTTTGGTGTTTCTCTTGTTTTATTTTAGTACGCCGGAGGGATAGAGGTATCTGTGTGCAGATTAAGTTTGCAATAATTAGAAAAATGGGGAACTTGCACCAAAATTATATTGAGAAATTATCTTAATAATTCAATAATAATAGTTGTGAATAGAACATTACTGAAAGATTTATTCTATAGATTTTATTTTTTACGAAATACTTCGTTTTGGCGCGGAATTTGATTTGCAATAAATAATTGATCTGTGCATATTTTCCCATTTTTGTTTTTGGTATATTTATGTAAGCCTTAAATCTTTATGATACACTAAAAATATCGAGTCGAGTCGAAAAAAAAACTGAAAAAATAACTGCGCAAGTTCCCCATTCTTAAAAATGAGACACGTGAATGTAATGATAATGATATTTAATGTTTGCACTTGGAATGGAATGGCCATTAGTATACAATACAGGTCTAGCGCTTAAACGAGTAGTTTCCTGCGGAGCGGTGCAGTGGGCGGTCACATGAATATGACGTAATTCATACAATCGATCGTAAAGCTCATATCGCAATTAAATGTTTACATTACGGTAAAGATAATAAATACTTCAGTTTCAAACTTAAGTTTCATCATGGCTCCTTCATCCTGTTGCGGCCTCGCTTGCCGCGCCGTCTAGATAATACATCAGCTTCAAGCTCGACGTACGTGGTCTTCTCCTTCCTCTTCTCGTTGAGCGGCGGCTCAGGCGTGGGGGCTCCTTCATCGACTTGCGACCTCGCTTGCCGCGCCCAGTCTAGATAATACATCAGCTTCAAGCTCAAGTTTCAACGTACCTCTTCGTCTTCATCGTCATCCTCGACGTACGTGGTCTTCTCCTTCCTCTTTTTCTTGGGCGGCGGCTCGGGCGTGGGCTCCTTCATCTTCTTGCGGCCTCGCTTGCCGCGCCCTGTCTCCGGTATGGGCTCTGCAGGCGGATCTTCTACGGTACGCTCCTTTTTCTGAGTCAAATATGGCAATATAAATTATAGGACCAATAAGGTCAATAACAGTGTTTTTGAAAACGTTATGTCAGCTAAGTTAAGCAAATTGGTGGACAAATTAAAATTGTATCGTTTCGTACGTATCCTCCTCCATTGGGTCCTAGGCTTGTTATTTTTAATAATTTGGGATATTATAAATACATAAAAACACAATCACTTTCAAACTATTACTTTTCGACGACTAATCTCACCAGATTGTTACGGTTCGGTCATGGATGTTATATTTTTGTATGTTTTTTATCTTGTTTCCATTATAATAAAAAGCGTAGTAGCTTCAATGTGGGATAGGAAAAATCTATGTGCATGTGAGTGTTACTTTTTGGCGACAAAAAGTGTCCCTCCCAACTCCGTTTGTGCCGCCATCTGAGAGCCTTTCGCCTGGACATGGTTGCAGTGAGGACAACATGGTCAGGTGGGGATTCTCGGATGCGCAAAATGTAACTTGCTTGTGTGGAGCTCCACAAACTATGGCCCATCTCACATCGTGCCCTGTGTGCCCTAACACCTGCACGCAGGAGGAGCTCATGACCGCTAGCGACGGCGCACTATTGGTTGCCCAATTCTGGGAAGGTACTATTTAGCGACTTTGTTCAGAATTTGAGGTCGACACGATAAGCAAGCAAGCGATATTTATTTTATGTATTAGTCAGTTTATGTTTTGGTGGGTTCCGGACTTAAAATACTGCTCTAGGGCTCTACCCGGACTTCGCAATTGCGGAACGTTTTCTTTCCAATGTAGGTATATTCTTGTTTTTCTCCGAAACGGTCGAGATATATCGAAAATCTAAAGACCGGGAGGGCCTGATTATAAGTATAGTGTCTGTCTGTCTCGGTTGTTGTCATAACCAAACGGATAAGTAAAGTACCTAAGGGTAAGTTTCAGCAATATTACCTTGGTTGGATACTTCCAGTTCTTGAAGGGGTTGGCCGCGATCCTGTTCAGGCGCACCGTGATGGGGTCCTTGGTGTCGAGCTTGGTCTGCTCCGCTATGTGCAGCACTATGTTGTCGAACGCCAGTCCGGGCGACACGCCGAACCTACGGACAGTCACGGAATATGTAGTACTACATACTAAATTGATGCTCCCTGCCCCTCACTAACTTTAGGAGCGATTTTAGAAGAGCGAAATAAGGGCATAAGACAGAGAACCCTGCCAGGTTGGTTTCTAACACATTCCGGCGGTGTTTCACAGATTGAGACGACCAGTGAATATGTTAAGGTTTCAGGATGGTGTAATGAGTTAACAAGTAAGTTTTGGGTAAAAATGATGACCTTATCTCTTACATACGGGAAGAAATCGGATAGTCCTTTCAAAGACAAAAACTACACGGAAACCGTATAGAAACAAAGATGATGATATTGTTATTTTGTTTTTGGTGTGCAAATCAAGAGTATTGTATTGTATAAACTCACCTTTCCCTCCAAACCAGCTCATCCAAGAACTGCTGTATAATCTGCCTCGAGAGCAGAGACAGCGTGTTCTGGAACATTCTCGGCACGATCCTCCTCAGGTACTCCATGATATTAGCATTGCTGTTCCTGGCAGGCTGGTCAGCGTGCGAGGAGGACTGGTGCACGTTCTTGAAGCCCATTGAGACCAGCGTGCCCTTGTCGACGGTCAGGTCCGTCAGGATCACGGAATGCGGGTGAACCCAGCCGGTAAGGGGTTCGAGGATCTTTTGGAAGCGTTTCTTGTAGTTTTTCTCGTGTTCCGCTAGTGGTTCTACTGCTCGGAGACGGATCTGTGTGAGACATTGTGCTAAATGAAATTACGTAAGATAAGTGTCGTAATAGTATGAAAAAGTAATGAGGTTGATGGATTGGAGTAATGCACAAAGCTAGCCAGCCCCTATAATAACATAAGATAAGAGGTTGATGGAAGAAAGATTTCTTATCATCATCTGATCTGATATTTGATAAACCTATGTTTGCAATAAATGATTTGTATTTGTATTTAATTTTTGCGATAAATTAGTTCTATTTTCTACTTTCTATATTTCCATTCTGTAAATACATAAGGTTTTAGTGTAAATTAAAACTGATCGATTGAAGAGGACTCTAAATAAGGTCAAATCAAAATTAGGCTCTTACGTTACTACAAATTAAAACAATAGGGAATTCGACGTACACTCCGTGGGCAATGCCTTTATATCGACTTCATCATCATCATCATCATCAGCCTATAAACGTCCCACTGCAGGGCACAGGCCTACCCTCAAGGTGTATGGGCATTAGTTCACCACGCGTGCCCAATGCGGATTGGTAGACTTCACATTCACATCAGAATTTCTTCTTCAGTGTATGCAGGTTTCCTCACGATGTTTTCTTTCACCGTTTGAGAGCAGTCGGTATTACGTACATAAGTTAGAAAAACTCATTGGTACATGGCATGTTGTCCGTGCGGATTCGACTTCGTCCGCACAAATTATATACCAGATTTTAAGTCTAATAATAAGCTATCAAACAAAAAAAAATTCATCAAAATCGGTTCATTAGTTTTTGCGTGATGCTCGATCAAACAAACGGACAGACAAAAAATCCAAAAATTGGGACGGAATACGGGATCAGGCATAGCATATGCTCACGACTATATTCCCCGAGGGGGTAGTCAGAGATATTCTGAAACCTCAGAACATCCACGTTTCACTAGTAGTACCGAAACTCTGTCCAGTGTGACGGGGAGTGAGCCCGTCGCCACTTGTAATGGACAGTAGGTACAATACATGCCTCGAAATTGAAGCATGCAGGTTTCCTCACGATGTTTTCCTTCACCGAAAAAGCCAGTAGTATTACGGGATCAGGGACATCTAAAAACCATATTGTAACCTTTTTTTTGTTAATATCTTCAGACACACTTCTGTTACAGTTTTATAACAGTTAAGATAAGATGAGTTCTGATTCTAATACACTACACCCTCAATCTGATATACTAAAGTCTACCGGATTCGAATTTTTTAATGAGTCCTGCAATATAATTGGATTTCAACAATCTGCAATGGACTTATAACTTGTAGTTACGTTTTTCAACCATCCTCTATTTAATAATCTCCTATAAGAAACATACTCGTAGAATAAGTTAGACTCACCAATTTTTCAGCAGGATCCAGAATGCCCAACACTTCGACCTTCACCTGCCTCTGCGTGCCATCATGACTTGTCGTTCCCAGCGATATAACTCCAACCTCCACTTTCTTCCCCGCCCCACCCAGCAACCCCATATGTTGATGAGTAGCTGAAGAACACAACGCTCTTAACCACGTGAATAATGCTTTCACGTATAAGTTGTCGACTTTGACCCATTGGACGACGTTCTGGACGTTGGTCTGACAGGCCCAGTGGTAGATCAGTTTGAGGATGACGCTTGGAGGGAAGGTGGCGCCTTCGAAGATAGAGCTAGAGAAGACTGAGACGAATCGTGTGGGACAGCATTCGGATATCCAGACGTAACCGCCGGAGTACGGGAATTTTGAAACGTCAGAGTACATTCCTGAAAGAACAATAAGAGTTTCCATATAACATGAGTGTTTTCTAATACTTGGAATGACTTGTATTTCGTAATGTTTCTGACCACCCCGAAAGGGATTACACCAGTGAGTTTATGTATGTCTTATGTATGTTGTATTTCGTCTTACAAGTTTGACAAAGTTTTATGTAAAACTTTACTCAAGCAGCTTTTGATAAAAATTAGTATTCAATTTATTTAGTTGTATCTATAATCTCCACCTGAATCTATCATTTGTATGCTATTCGGAAGTAGTTACAGACTAGGCCACATGCCACGATTCGGACCCACTTCTTTCGCCTTATCCACATACATACATCTTTTCAATCTTCCGCCAATTAAGGGTGATAATGATATGAATTTCTGTCAGTTATGAGTGACACTGATATTCACTTATCCATATTGAAGAAAATAATTCATTCAATCATGATACGTTTTCCTCTGACCTCATCCGTACACATTAACTGACTGCAAAATTATATATATTTTGATATTCTGATAAATATATATTGAAGTTCTGATAAATATATATATATTTATAAATGAAAACAAACCCAATTTAAGTTTATTTCCGGTGTGTACAGCGCACCACTGCTCGGAGCGCACTAGTCCCTGCTGGATGAGCCACTCGGTGAACTTCATGGGGGTGTGCATGAGCACCGACTTGACCTTGCTGTCGAGCGACGCGCGGTCCGACGGCGGAGGCGCGTCCTTCGCGCGCAGGTACGGACGGGCGACTACCACGAGCGACGGGAACGTCTTGCCTGCAGGTTTTGGACCATTTGTAGCGAATATACCAAGATAATATATTAGTTTCTTCGATTCTTAAATTTGTTTATTTCCTAATTATGATTATTGTTGTACGCCTCTCTAGGCAAACTATAGAGATATTTATAACAACTTTTATAACCAACCTATAGTTGCAATAAATTACTCTTTGACTTGGACTTAGGTACTTAATAACAATACGATAGGTCAGTCCAAATCCTATTTTATTTAACAGGAATTAACAGTAAATAATTTCCATCATGCTTCCTTGAGATTAATGTTTTGAAATGTTTGTTAGCGCATACTATCTGGAACCGATAACGCTGCGCTGCAGTCAACATTGTAAGGGCAATTAGGCATGAATTTAAAGAAACTATAAGACCAATATTTTAAATTTAAGTTATCCATTGTAAAGTAGCACTTTAACTCAGAAAGATATAATTTACATGAAAACAACGTCTTATATAAATTAAATCTTCTCATGATAGCAAAAGATATTCTCCTGCCATAGGTACTATTTTTTTTTGAAGACACTGTTTTTTTGTGTAGAGAATATGAAAACTGGTTGATTACATCAATAAATTACATCATGAAAATGTACTGACTAGCATGACGAAAATGTCATAATTATGACTACATTAGAAGCATAACAAACCTTGTAGCTTATTGAAGGAGACTTCGCGAGAGTCTGCGATGTTCTTATTGCTCTCTTCCTTGGTGAGGTCGACGATCGCAGTGGCCTTGGTCGCGCTGCCGGTCAGCAAGCCGCCGATAGCAGTCGCTTCCGACGGCCTCACGTTGGTCACCACACTGTGCACATCTGGTAGAAACATGGTCGGGCCTTAGTTCGGGTGTAGAATAGATAGATTATTTAACTCTAAGGTCAACAAACTAACAAATGCCTCTGGAGACACAGACTCAATTTTTGTGGGGAATGAGACTTTTGAGTTAGTCAATCATTACATATTATAGGGTCCTTGTTAATATGCAGACATTTTTTTAAAGGGACTTTAAGACCATCCAACTGAACAACTTTCTCTAAGGGACTGACATCGAAATCGCGCAAAACAAAACCAGCTGGCTCATACATTTTGGTTGAGTAGGTTTCTGGTTTTGTATGGAAAAGCAGATACTTTTTTCGCATTTTCAATGTGCCTGTTTTTTTAATAAACTAATCACAAGCACTCAAAGGATCGTCAGTTCACATTTTAGTCATCATAATCATCATCATCTTCCTAGCTGCTGTCGCGCTGGGTAGCGGGGTCTGCTTTCTTAATCTGTTTCTTCCACTTCGCTCTATCTTGAACATCGTTGATGGAGACTTTGCAGCTGTCCATTTCCTTCTTTACAACATCAGACCATCTGAGTTTTGGCCTGCCTACGCCACGTTGACCTGGTAGGGTGAGGTCCATTGCTTTGTTGCCTATATAGTCAGGTGGTCTTCTTTTTACATGACCAAACCATCTAAGTCGATTTTCTTGGATTTTGTCAGCTACGTCGCGGACTCCGATACTACCTCGCACGAACTCGTTGCGTATTCTGTCGTATCTCGTAACCCCGCACATCCAGCGTAACATCTTCATCTCAGCGACTTGAATGGTTTGGACCTGCCTTTTCGTAGTTGCCCATGTCTCACTACCATAGGTAAGTAGAGGTCTTATTATACTTTTATACACAAGGCCTTTCATTCCAATGGGCATCTTTCTATCGCAGGTTACACCAGTATGTTCCCGCCATTTGAGCCAGGCTGTTGTAATTTTACATTTTGTTGTAACATTTTAGTATGCGGTGGTAATTCCGGACAAAATAGAAAATACATTGTTCTTCACCACAGATCTGCACCACAGCACTCAGCAGGTTAAGAATGCGCGAGTACTCGAGTTTTCCTAAGGGCCATATCATTAAAGCTAAATATGTAGGCCGTGACGGAACGACTTCGTCGATATCGCAACTCGATATCTCCGAGATCAATCGCGGCCATTCAGTTGGGACGTTGTTGTGGCGCACTTGCGACATCACCTACGCTCAAAAATAGCTTGTGTGATAGGTTTCTAATCACTACTTACTAGAAGGTGCTAAAGTCTTGTCTTTAGTCTTGGTCTCCTTTTCTTCCTTCTCTTTCTCTTTGCCCCTTTCTTTATCCTTGCTCTTTTCCTTGTCCTTGCCCTTTTCCTTGTCTTTATCCTTCTTCTTCTTCTTGTGGCGTGTCTCTGGAGACTTGACTCTCTCGGGAGATGGTGAGTAGTTGCGATCTTCTTCACGCTGTTTCTTCGGACGACCTACAAACAAGTTATTACAAGTGTAAGCATCATAGTCAACAACTATTTTCTCCAAGAGTGTAATCAAAGATATTCTGAAAACTCAGAACATCAAAGTTTGTACAATAAGAGCATTATCAGTCTCTGCAGGATGAAAATTAATTAGTTGGCATCCATTTAAATGCAGTGCAAGAAACAATCCTCGAGATTACAATACCACCAAATAAACTGGTCTCCAAATAAATTTTTAAGATTAGAATACAAACCTCTTTTGCCGGATTTGGGTTCCTTAGATATGGAGAGGGAGCGTGACCTCGACCTGATGATGTCTGCGCTCTGTCTCTCCAAGTCTTTAAGTACTGGTTGTCTGTAATACACATTCATTTATTAGACTTTAGACACAAAAAGGGTAGGGTTTAACCCATGGACTGCCGCAATTCCAGACACAATAGAAAATAAATTGTTTTGTAGCATAGATCCACGTTCTGGTATGAAATATTTCATAAAAGATTGAAATGATTTGTCAGTCCTACTGTAACTTATGTCTTGATTGTACTCAAACAATTTTACACTCAGTTGCAGAAACGCTGAATAGAGTTAATCCTCCATTAAATCTCTTCCTAGCTTACCTTAATACATCAACCAGACAAAAAGTGACAACAAGAGATTTAATGGAGGATTAACTTTGATGAGCGTTTCTGCAACTGAGTGTTAGGTAGTTAAATTTATTTAATGAGACTGATGATCACACATTTCATAATTAGCATTTATTTACCTACAGTTACATTTTTTTCCCAAGGTAATGTAATATGGACTAAAGTAAAATATGAAAAACAAATTATCTATAGGTTGAATAATTATAGAAAGCTATCTCTCGCACAACATCCGATTTAAACGATCGGCTGAATGACGTGAGGTCATTTGGAAAGAATATGCTATCTAAGGTATGCTAGTGTTAGAATGTTACAAGAAATTCTACTATATTTTGTATGTATGTAAAATTTTCGAAAATTTCGAGATTTTGAAACAATTTCAGATCTCATAAAATAATAAATATATTATTCTTTCTAAAACTGAAGTTTAGGTAAACAAGCGCCCAAATATCTGATCACTGCTGCGCCCGTGGCATGGTGCGCCTCAATTAACATTTTATCACACCTGCACGGCTAGCATGCCACCCACGACAAATCGTTTAAAGGAGGAACACGTCGTGCGCGCTCTTTCCGCCATACGTAAAATTATAAGGATGGAGGCACATCTCGATTTTTATCGTTTTCTCGGGGGTGGCATGCGAGGCCTACTGGTATCTCATTCGTTCGCATATAAAAAGAAAGAGGGCTAGGGTGCGATAGTAGTATATCGCGCCGTCAAGCCGCGGGTGCTGGTGATGCTAGGATCTCAAGAAATATGCCCCTGATGAAACATCACGTCTATTCACTCTAAACCCTCCAACCTGTGACATTCGAGCCTGCTCACACAGAACACATTCCACCAATAGGTGATGAACACAATCTACACACACCACATACACATCAACAAAAAAAGTGCAAAAGAGATAACTTACGCGTCTTATAACATTTTTGTAAGTTTGGGAGTATATATATATGGCATTATGAGTGTCAGATTATTTTTTGAGTGAAATCAGGACATGCTTTGTGAGATTTTCTTTCTAGAAACGTAACAAAAATAAAATACAAAAATGTCATTCCCGCAGTTTTCACTCTAAGGCGACAATATAGTCTGTACAGTTATGATTGATATATACATGACAGATTGAAGGTACACATCATGACATTACAAAGGCAGTAAGAACCAAAGAGAAAGTAACTCACTATGTTATAAGAGTCGGGACTTCCATACTAAAAACTGGTCGTGGCCGATTATCCAGAATGTATAAAACGTGTGCAACCGTTCACAGGAATTTAATGGCGTCGGTGCACGTTTCATATAACATTTTTTTGTTAGAGAGTTGCGCAAGCCTGGTAAGAACTAAAATCTAAACTTTGTAGTGGAGTCAGTCAGTCTCTTCTTGTTCTTGACCAAAAACAATCCCTGAGATTGGGATAGATTCTCCCAAAAAACTACTTGACTCTGGCGGAAATGCAGTGCTAACGCACAAGCAAGATTCCATCAGATTCGATTGAGATGGTACTCACTTCCCAAGTAGTTGATAAGCAGTGAACTGGTCCCCGTTGTACACGATCTCACCGCCGGTCTCCTTCACCATCTCATCCAGTTTGTTCTGAATACTCTTATATTCATCGTCGGCATTTTTGAACGCCTGCAGTTGAACTTCGGAAAGTTCCTCCTCCCAGCACTCCAGTTCCAACGTTGGGACATCAGGACCGAAGTACGAACGTTTGTAAAGATCAGCTTCGATGATCTCCGCTTGAGGAGCGACTACCTCCTGAGAAATTGGTAAAATCATGGTTAACATTTTGTTTGGTTATCGGCACAATTTGTTTATCACTTCTATTTTAACAACACTTACCTCAGTATCTGTTTTTGGTTTCTTCAACTTCATGATGGAGTCTTCTCAGAATGAGAAGCTATTAGTAACTCATTTATCGAGTCTAATGTTTTTTTTATTCAATTTATAGTTGAAAAAGAAAGCGAGCAAACGCCAAAACAACCGACGCCATATTAATATGTAGCTTTTTTCTCACGCTGTGAAACCACGTTGGTAATTTAGTCAAGTCAAAGTTTCTTCACTTCTTATGGCGCTTTTCGTTTGTCTATGACATTTTGGTGCAGTAATCGTTCCACAAAAACGGAATGATGATCAACCATAGACAATATTTAGACATAATAGTGGTGCTCACGTAGATTTTCAACGGATATTTATTTTAGAATCGGCTGGAAATCGATCACTGTGTTAATATTACGAGAAATCGATTCACAAACGAATTTTACGTTGTAGTTTTATTTTTTGTGTCGAACACTACCCAACCAACCAAACAAAAAAGTGACAGTTCACAAAAAGCTAATTTATGATGAAATTGTTATAGCCAGTGAAAATTACGTTTTTCGGGTGAAATAAAACGTTGAAAAACATGGAAGCAGTTCCAAAATTACCCTTGATCAGTTTCGAGCTGAAAGTTAGCACGGAAAAGACACATTTTGGACCCAAACTGAAGCAGGTAAATAGGTCTTCTAATCTCTTAGATAAAGTTACTTTCCAGCATTTCTTTGTCTTCATTTCGTCTTGTTATTGTTTTAGTACATTGCGGAGGCGTATAGGGAGGATCCTGATAGCTACGGCAATGAGATACATCAGCTGGAAGGGCTCAGGTCATCGGCCGTAAGGCCTTCAATGGATGCGGCTGGCTTATGTGCACTACAAAGATATTTTTGTCAACTACGAGCCATGCAAAGTCGATTTCCTATGACTAAAGGCCACCCTGCAGCAGTAAATTTTACCTGGTACACAATCTTATTATCTTTTGACACTTATTAATTTCTTATAGTAATGATATTAGTAATAATAGCGGCTGTGACTCATTTTGTAAACATTAAAATCAGTGGTTACAACAATGACCTCTGACATTGAAAAAACCATTTTATAACCATAGATAGAGGCATTACTAGAGGCGACACGCAGCCAAAATTTGTTGTAACACTTGTTTAAGCTAATTGGCTGAACCTTACTTAGCATGTGCCGAGCGCCTGCTCTGCTGATCATTGTGCACAGATTTTGTTCGCATTGTCAGTTCTATACATAATTATTCAATGTTTTATACGTACATAGAAGGAATGCCTTCTCAGCATATTAGATGGTTTTTTAAAGAGATAATCAGACATCACACTAAACAACTTTCTTTATTTGACTTACATTGAAATTGTGAAAAAAATCTGCTGTCCCTTACATTTGGGTCAAGAGGTTTAAAGCATTGTATGGAACATCTGATATGTCGCGGGTGGAATGGTGTCTCAAATAGCTTGGTGGGCTTAGCCCTTCACCCACAAAAACTCATATTAACCTGTTAAATATCTTAATTGTAATCGGAAAGGAGAAAAAGAGTCTTCCTGAAATATGGTTTTAGTTCAAATGCCGCATGTGGCCCTCTCATTAACACAATAAATAATCAAATTCATCATATTCCTTTTATAATTCACAGGAAAGATTTATATGCAAACATGAGTAGCTCCTCAGCTGATATCCGCTACGAAATGGCCTGCATTCTCTACAACATAGGAGCATTACACGCTCAACATGGAGCCTCCGAACCCCGCAACTCCCCCGACAGTCTTAAAGCTGCGTGCACACATTACCAGAATGCAGCCTGGGCGTTCATGTACCTCAGAGAACAGTTGACACAGCCTCCGGGCGGGGACATGGCTACGGATATCATGAGGATGCTGCAGGAAATCTGTTTTGCTCAGGCACAGGAATGTATTCTGGATAAAAGTATTCAAGACACAAGGAAGCCAAGTGTTGTTGGTATGTTGGTTTAGTTTAGAAACGGCAAAATAATAGGTACTTTTTGTAATACTCCCTGACCCCCTACAAATACTATTTCCTAAATTATACCAAAGCAACAAGCAAATACATCAATACACAACTAAAACTAAATATAAATTCAACTACAACGACATACAACTACAACAATGCACAACTACAACAATGCACAACTATAACAACATATAAGAATGACAACATTAAAATAAAAATTTTTAAGAAGTTTCTTCAATTTCAATATTAAAGCTTTTAAAATTTTGTACGAAAAATTTCAAAGCTTTATATCTTCGTAATTATTTTGTAAATTGCAAATTTTATTTGTGACGCGGCATCTAGACTTTCTTAACTATTTTTCCATATATACAAAGTTATCCATATATAGTATTGTGCGTCAAAGTTTTGTATAAAATTGATCCCTCTGCAACCACCTTAATGGTCAACTTTCTAGCTACATTAAACCAACTGATGGATTGAAACATAATCATTCATCAGTATTATACAGTATACATGTCCCACTTTAACTTAAGGCCTAGAATAAGCGTGAAAGGGAGTGGACCATACTCTCACGGATTGAATGAAAAAAAAAATTATGTTTATTATTTTCTTAATATTATTACATAATTTGAGTTGAGATCCACCCTTCGAGCATGATAAATGCTTGTATTGGGAGGAACTCGCATCTTCCCACCGTTACAAATCGCTTAGGTATTGAGATAAGCCGTATGTTAATCTAGGGAAACCTGTAATTGGCCTATGTTTTGATAGTATGAATGGTTCAACTCTGTTTTATTTTAAGGCTGTTGGTTTTCTTAATAAATATAAAATAAAATAAATAAAAATAAAATAAGCCAAATAGGTAACAATTTTAAATAAAGCCTAACAATACAATAATTTTCAGGTGCCGTAGCTACGCAAGTGATGCTCTTCTACAGGAACTCGCTGGCACTACTTGGGCCATCCGCAGGCACTGATAACATACACGAGATCATCGGCACCAAGCTCTACAACTACTGGCATCGCTATCTCTCATTCAAAACATCTTACATTGGTTGCATTGTCTCATTGTATCAGGGTAAGTGGATCCCATTATGTTTGGTGTATATTTTTGGATTTAAATCTCACAAAGGCAGGTTCACAGTGCAGTTCAAAGACAGATAAGCTTACTGCAATCTAGAGATCGAAAATATTCTTTAAAAGATTATCACATTTTCGCATAAACATGGAAACAAAGTGAAGGCTGAACCTGGAGGCTGACAATATTTATCTCATGGATAGATTTGTGTTAATAATTACAAAATTGATTCTAAGATGATGCAGCATACACCTAAGCCACTTTTGAGAACATTTCATGGGCTAGCATGTCATGAATGTCCAATGTAGGGACAAGTTGTTATAATTTGGAATATTTTTGCTCATTCCCTTGTACAATTTGCGTGGGACATTGCTGCTTGATCATTGTACGTTTTTCTTTCACTCTCAGATGAGCATGGAACTCTTATAAAATAAAACCAATTTTATTTTCATATTTACAATCAGGTCTACATGCTGAAGAGCAACAGAAATTCGGCGAGCGTGTAGCTTTCTACCAGCAATCAGTAGACAAACTCGCTGAAGCCAGAAAGCTGGCCAAATACATAGAACCAGTTCAGATAACACAAGAAGCTTTGACGTTCACAAACGATGTGGTGGAAGGCAAGCGCAAGGCTGCTAAGAATGAAAACGAGTTCATTTACCATGAGGAGGTGCCTGATAAGGATCTGTTGACAGATCTGAAGCCAGTGTGTCTGGTGAAGGCGATACCGATTAACTTTAATGATCCTGAGGTATGTGTAGTATTTAGGTACAGCCTAGCTAGCATGCCACCCCCGAGAAAACGACAAAAATCGAGATGTGCCTCCATCTTTATTATTTTACGTAGGCTAGAAAGAGCGCGCATGACGTTTTTCTCGTTTAAACGCTTTGTCGTGTGTGGCATGCTAGCTAGGCAGGTCGCGAAAGGTTTATAAACGTGCGGCGAAACTGGTATAGATTATCGTGTATGTTAATGACGTGAATGGCGCCTGATCGGGCATTGGCGCTTGCGCGCTACGACCGCCTCCCGCTTCCCCACTCTATATAGACATGAAATTTGATTTCAGCGCGTTCAAGGGCAGCGCTCATAAACAATTGCGGGACCTGTATTTGAGTTTTTTAAGAAGATCCCTTGATGTGTAGACAGTACAGTATTTTTTTTCGAATTGTCGCCATATTTCCCAAACTGTGTTATATCAGTAGTCAAAGATTTTCCCTGTCGATTTTAATTTCTAGTCGCATTTCTTCCAAATTACATTATTACGTACGGATATTTTATTTCCAACATATTTGTAACAAATAGATTATGCGAAACATGTTTTTTATGTTTAAAATATTCGATGTTTATTATTATTCCCTTTATATTTCAAGACTTCAAGTAAATTGTAACATTAGTGAAAAAAGCACAAATGATAATGGCAGGTTAATCTCGAATTACAATAGGGATTTTGATATAGCTTGCACTGATACATAGACTGATTCATGAGAGAGTTTTGTGTATTCGTGCAAATCCTGGACGGGTCGCTAGTAATATAATATTTTATCCAGGTGTCCGGCCCGGACGTGTTCGCCCGCCTGGTCCCGATGGGGGCGCACGAGGCGTCGTCCCTGTACTCGGAGGAAAAGGCCAAGCTACTCCGCCACGTCGTCAATCAGGCGGAAGCTAAGAATACCGAGATAACAGAGTTCATGTCTTCATTGCAACTGGATCAGCTGGAGGTGCTGGATTCTGATCAGAAGTAAGTACCTGTGTCGACGCTTGAAAGTGAAAATTAATGCTTCTTAATTGTATGTTAAACAATCACAAACAGTGACATTGAAATTTATTATCTTTAAGGTAAGTTTTGAGGTGTCTGCGTCGTTTGACTTTAACAAAGAATCATTTATCACAAATGATAAGAAATGCTTATCAATCAGTGACACAGTTTGCTTATAATGATTCATGATTTCTTCAGGGTTCATTCAACTAAATTGAGTTGAAAAGAAAATGTCTAACACAAAATAATGTATAAATAATGTGATGGCTGAAATCAAGAGACCTATACTTTAAATATGTCCGTAAAAGTGAGTTTAGATGAGATGCGGGGTAACCAAAAGTTCAAAACAGGTAGGCATGGGCATGTATGAGGAAATTTAAGGATTTGAACGAGGCGAAAGAGGTTTCAAGATCGTAGTAAGTGACGTGGCTAAATCTCTGCCGACACCACTGAGAAAGAGAGGTGACGATTATAGATTATAGATAGAGATAGATATAAGTAGTTGTTTCTGCCTTTACTCTTCTGAGGCCTCCATTTAACAACGCCCCTGGTTAAGATTACTAGTTACTTCGCAGCAGATACATCACTTCCTTAGAAAACGAAAATTTTTCACGGTTTAATTGTTTACTGCCAGATGGTATGCGCGAAAATGTATCTAATGGCGCTTGACTCAACGTTGCTATTACTTCGTACAGCGCGCGACGTATGCGTAGTTGCCGCCTGGAGCGACTGGCAGAATTCATACAAGCGCATTGCTTACAATGCGCCGAAGTGTAGGTACTTATTTCGGTTCCTACGGCCGAGTGACGGAGGCCTGCCTCTGGGCCAACGCTTATGTCCCATTCCATTTATGACTTCTTTCCTCCATTGATAGATTCTGTGGGGATTCAATATTTATTAATACATTTTTTGTAACACAGAATCCCGCAAGAAATAGTAGACAGATGTGCCGCGATGAACGCGAAGACAGAGATCATACAGACTCTCGTAGACTCAATGAACAACTTGGCTGAAATCATCAGTGACGTCGAACATTCGTTGGCCGAAATCAAAAATCTTATTCAGGTATATTTGCTTAACATATTTTTGTATAGTTTGGAAATTGTTGACATTTTGTGTGACTTCTCGCTTGTAAAGTGATTTAAAAATGTATAGCGGAGCCGCTAAGAAAGACGTGTTGGCTCGTGATGAATGCGTTATGTGGCTGGTAGATCCAAGCTTGTTCTGTTACCAAGTGACATAGAGAGTTGACAGACACTGTAGTGTGTAGTCCGAGGGCTTGGTTTACAGAATCTGGTGTCTTTATGTCATGGATTTAACTTTAACGAGTAAGGCTTAGACCATTTAAATAGCGACCTTCCTTACGTTAGCATTCCCCACTGCCAAGGTACAAGATCAAATGACCATGTACATGTGCATACAATTTTATACCTTATCACTAAACGAGAAAGCCTATAATTGCGGAACAACTAGTCGTGTTTGGGGTTCACAGGTGACTATTTGTCATGATTTTTGACATTCTAAATTAGACTCTAAAGTAACGGAATAAAATCCAAAGTTGCGTATTTCATGCTACCTCGTCCCCCGCAATAAGTGGCAGAAATCTTAGTTTGTGGAATTACATGCGTAACTCGTCCATATTTAAATGGTCTAAGGAGTAAGGCGTTGCGGACTTTCACAGCTATTGGATGCTCTAGAACCGATCACTGTACTTGTATTTGTTTATTGTGACAATTTTATCATGATCATCACAGCACTAACACTACGAAGACATTATCTAATCTCCTTATATTTTTTAAAGATGAATAGGTCTTTTATGTTTATCCAAGAACGGTTTTTGTCTCCGCCTCATCAATCCTGATATAATTTTATTTTAACATAATTCCAGGAAGAAACCTTAAAAGAGAAAGACTATCAAAAAGTAATGGGTCCACGTCCCCCATCTATCGTGCAAACCGAACTCTCCCGCGAGTTTCACAAGTATCAAGAAGCTCACAACCGCACCCACGAGAGCAACCAAGTGCTGCACAAAGCTATGACGTTACATATAGCCAACTTGAGACTGCTGTCCCAACCGCTAGACGTGCTGCAGAGTAAGATACCGAGCATTGATAATATTGGTGAGTTTTAACTACCTACTATTAACAATTAGTAAACAAAACAAAGCAACTTGATTTAATGAATGATATGCGCACACACTCAGAAGGGGCACACCCCGGACACTGCCTAAAAAATCAGAAATTGACAAAATGACGTCAGCACATGCGAAACGGAGTCTAGGGCTACAACAACATTAGCTGCGTGCGCTCCATTAAATAAAACGCATTGACACCCGCGTCTATTCGAGAAGATTTTTTATCCTTCGTCCTGAGATTATATTCTCTTTGTTTCAAAAACATACAGTTTAGAGGGTAACTACCGAAGTAACCAGAGGGGGTGAGGTAAAAAGTTGGTGGGAGGCATGGAGTGTCCATAATCTATGTAGTACTAGATACTCTTTCTTGTCTTTCTTATACTGTGGCAGGGTATATGGGGTTGAAAGGGAAAGATCTATCGTAGGGCTAGGTGTGATGCCTGTGGGGTTTCTTCTTATCCGATTGTAGATTAACACAACACAACATAATAATTTGGAAATGAACCCCACAAAAACAAAACTTATACAGTTCTATCCCCCCCAGCGTACCCCACTTACCTTAAATATTAACATAAATAACATCCCGATTGAAGAGGCAGACCACTGTACACTTTTGGGCTTAATCGTAGATAAAAATATTAACTGGAAAGAGCATATCTCACACATAAAAACTAAATTATCTAGATTCCTTTACGTATTACACACACTGCGATTAAACACTAATTTTGAAACGGCATTATCTACATACTTTGCTTACGCAGACGCATGGCTACGGTACGGTGTGATACTATGGGCAAACAGCTGCGACGCGCACGACCTGTTTGTGATGCAGAAAAAATGCATTCGTATATTAGCACGCATCCCCTCCACTGATAGCTGTAAACCATACTTCCTTCAATATAAAATTCTCACGTTACCTTCTTTGTATATATTAGAAATGGCTAAATTCGTTCATCAAAATAAACAATTATTTAATAAAAACAAGAAAGACTATCTGCGACACAATTTACGATCTAAAAATGAGTTATCTTTACCAGTCTCAACTATGACAATGTACCACAAAAGTCCGTACTTTTCAGCTATAAAAATTTATAATAAAATACCAGAATGTTTCAAACTAGAACCAAAAACTCATATATTTAATAATAAACTTAAGAAATATTTGATAGATAAATGTTATTATAACAGGAATGAATTTTTTGATGACATTTTATGATTTCTTTTTTTTTAATTTTGAATTTTTGAATTTTATAAACGTTATTTTAATTAAATGAATGTTATGTTATTGTTATTGAATTTAATTTGTAATTTAAATGAATGTTGAAATTTTAATCTAATAATGTTGTTGAATTTAATTTGATTTGTATAAACTTTAAATGTTGTTCTGTGTTCCACAGCATGCTGTGCCCACAATGGGTATCATATGTTGATCTTTTCTATTTTGTAATATCTTTTATGTACCATATGATCCGCATGAATAAATGAATTATGAATTATGATTTACTTTTACACAGCAATCACATACATTAAAACATGAAATATATTTTTAATCCAACAGAGGGCCTAGACCGGGAGTCGATGACGGAAATGCGTCGAGTAGTAGGCAAGGCGCGCGAGATGCAAGCCCAGCGGGACTCCCTCATTCAACAGCTGCGGGAAGCGGTCACCAACGACGATATCACTGGACAGCTGCTCGCTAGGAGCGGGGAGTCCACTGACGAGATATTCAAGCAACAGCTGGAGAAACATACACCTTCGGTAAATTGAGTGTACCGTTGATAATTGAAAGTCCAAACTTACACAAAAAGGCAGGGAATCTCAGCTGCTATTAAGAATAATTTCGTGAAGTGCATAATAAAATAATATAACATAACAATTCTGATTTGCACACCAAAATCTTTACTATTCTTTACTTGTTTTAGGTGAAGATAATAGAACAGAATCTGGCAGCTCAAGAGAATATCATAAACAAGCTGACGTCACTATACGCGTCGTACGGCGAGTCGAGACGTCTGCTCTCTGATGTTTTGAGGAAGCGCGATGGTCTTATTAACGGTAAGATCTTTTTTCTATAGGTACACGTTATTATATCTTAAAAAATACGTGGATATCGGTTTTATGTTCCTTAGTTTAAGATGGAAATAATAGTTCTCATTGCTCCGAAGGGGCATTGGAAATTAGGCAAAAACGAAATCGATTTTGATGGTAACCCACTTATCCCCTTCTGGATTCGTGGTTGGGCCCTCTCAACGCCACTTCACACAGCCCTGAGCTTCTTGCATCTAGTAACATCTCTATTAAGGCACCTATTCGCATCGCAAGAGCCGGACGCGGAATTTGGATGAAAACTTCAGATCGTTGCGTGTGGCCGTGAGTCATTTCATACGAATTCCGTTTCCGTTTGGCTCTGGCGGCGTGGATAGGTGGATTTAAATGAATACAAAAGAGGTTGGTAAGCAGGCCACCAGCACGTTGCTGTTGGTCCGAAGACATTATAAGGGGAGGGAGACATTTTTTGATCAGATTCGCACAGGACCGTGAGGAATTGCGTAATAAAAGGGAAGCCTGTGCCCAGCAGAGGTTTGATGTGGGCTGATTTGATTGATTGATACATCTTTCAGAAATTGTAGTACAGTTTTCAAACGAATTTTGCTTTGTCCCCAGCCCTCATAACGTCGTACGACACCTACGAGGAACTCCTCGGCAAGTCTCAGAAAGGGCTCGAGTTCTACAAGAAGTTGTCGCACAACGTAAACCAGCTGCTCGTGCGCCTGCGCAGCACCTGCCAGGTCCAGGAGGAGGAGAGATCGCAGATGCTGTCCAAACAGAACAAAGGTCAGTTTCTTGCTTGTCTTCATATATCTTACTTAGCAAACAAGTATTTTAGAATCTCAAATACTATTATTCTAGTAAATGCGCATCTAATAACGAAATCATACACGCGGCTAACGAACTTAAACACTTCTACACATATTTTACTTATTTAAATACTTATCTTTCATACTCAAACGTTATGTTACTAACTTAATACATATCTTACCAGCTCAATACGTATCATACCACTTGGATTACTAACTCGATTACGTTTCTTACTAACTCAATCACGTTTCTTACCAAGTAAAAACTTACCTTACTAACTCAACTATGTTTTTTACCTAATCAATACATACTTTACTTACACTACACCAAACTCAACTTTCGCGGGCTCTTAAGATTACGCTTTAATATGCGTTTTAGGTAACTTAACACGTTCCGGGACAGTGAACGAGACACAATAGAACTTTTATTGTTATCACGTCTATAGCCGGTCACTGTCCCGGAACGTGTTAAGAACGCGCGAGCGTTGAAGTTTTAACACTCGCCTTACTAACTCAACGAATTATCTTACTGACTCAACGGCGTATCCTACTAATTCAACTACGTTTCTTATCTTACTCAACCGCATTACTTACTGACAGTTAGTAAGAAACTTAGTTGAGTTAGTAAGAAACTTAGTTGAGTTAGTAAGAAACTTAGTTGAGTTAGTAACTGACTCAACTAAGTTTTTTACCAACTCAACACTTACATTAATAACTCTACCACTTATCTTACTGGCTTAACCACGTATTTTACTGATTCAACAACGTTTCTTACAAACTCGACCCTTATCTTACTTACTCAACCAAGTTTTTTACCAACTGAATACTTACATTACTAACTCAACCACGGATCTTACTAACTCAACCACGAATCTCACTATCTCAACCACGAATCTCACTATCTCAACCACGAATCTCACTATCTCAACCACGAATCTCACTATCTCAACGACATTATTATCAACAGCTCCATCTCCCACGCCACCCACCCCGGCGGCGCCGGTGCGGCGTCTCTCTGACGTCACTACCACGCCCTCCAGCGGCAACGGCCCCCTCAAACTGAAGGACTACCTGCCTTACATGAAGAATAGGGGAGCTAGAGGTGCTACACCACAACGTGAGTTTAAATTTCTTTATAATCTAATTTGCTTTTTGAATGTACGTAAATAGAAGGAAATAAAAAATTATGCATGCAAAGAAATCTAAGAAAGAAAGAAGGAATCATTTATTTAAGATAGCTTTTTGACGTCATTTTTGTTACTCTACTATATCACTGCGACGAAAGGTGTTATCGCTGTAGAGACGATACGACAGAAACTGTACAACAACAAAATATAAAAAGTACAACTACAAAGTAAATATAAAATTGAATAAAATTACATATTGTAACAATCGTAACATTGTAGAACGAATATCTTAAACACTAAAAGTGACATTATATTTCGAATATCTTTAAAAATAACCGAAATATAAGTGGAGAATTGAAAATTCTGTGATAGCAAGTAGAACACTAATTTACCGACGTTAAATTGGTCCGCGTGGTGGAATTTGACCCCAATTATTTGCTTTACAGTGGGATTCTATAAGTTCTTAAGGTGGTTGCAGAGGGGTCAATTTTATACAAAACTTTGACGCACAATACGCGTAGACGGTATTAATATAAGTAACTTTGTATACAGGGTGACTGGTAATTCGACCTATTCCTTGAAAGGGATTATACTAGAGTTCATTTGCAACAATTTTTCCCCAGTTAACTGGGGGTCGAAAATCGCTTGTTTTCGAGTTCTCTCATTTTTAAGAATTTTTTGAATATTTCCGTTTTTCGACCTAAAAATGACAATTGTGAAAAAAATACTCCACTCTCTGCACTCTGTAAGCATTTTTCTAGTAGCTGATGAATGAGCGACTACTTTAAACTAAAATACATGTGAAAAATACCCAAAACCACCGAAATAAAAGGTTATAAACCGCAAGACAACAATTTTTTATTTGGATTTTGTTTCAATCCAAAGAGGATTACTCAAAAAAAATTTATGACACTTGGCGTACAAATTGCGGAAATAACTTCCTCAATTCCTAAGCTTTCCAAAAAGATGCAAAAGTTGTGTACTTTAGTTCAAGTTTGGAAAATAAACCTTATTAAACACGCAGATGTGAATTTTATTCAAAAAGTTATTGGTTTGGTGAAAATAAAAAAAAGAGTAAAATAATAATGTTTAGTACCTAATCATATGAAATTACAAATTTTGTTTTAAAGTTTTACATTTAAAAATCACAAGTCTTGCTCAAATTGTCTTCCTCCGTTACGTATGCAAGCACGAAGCCTGCGACGTACTTCGCTTACTGTCACTCGAGTTGAAAGCGTGTCTTTAATTTGTTGGGCAGCTGCCAAAATCCTCTCTCTTAATTCTTCTTGAGAAGAGATAGGTGTACGATACACCAATGTCTTCATATGACCCCAAATGTAGAAGTCGCATGGGGTTAGATCGGGACTCCTAGCCGGCCAAGGGATCGGGCCGCCTCGACCAATCCATCTCAGTGGATAGTTCTCATCCATCCACTGTCGCACGCCCCGGTAATAGTGGGCTGGGCAGCCATCATGTTGTTACACCAAAGCTGTTCTTGTGGTAAGCGGCACATCCTCCAGCAGCGGACGTAACTCTTCTCTTAAAAAGTTTTCATAGGCGATGCCGGTTAGGCGTGCCGGCAGAAAGAATGGCCCGATTAAATTATTGTGCACGATTCCCATCCACACATTAAGTGAGAATCTGTGCTGGTGAGCTCCTTCGTTAGATTTTCTCGGATTCTGACCTTTAGGGGCCCAAAAATGCAGATTATGATAGTTTGTAATACCATCACGGTCGAAGTTCGATTCATCTGTCCACAAGATTGTTTTTAGATACTCAGGGTCTTCAATGTCTGCATTTATTAGAAATCTGCAGAAATCCATCCTTCTGACAGGATCTCCCTCCTCGATAGCTTGTACTGGCGTGTAATGGAATGGATACTGCCGTGCTGTGTGCTGAGTGAACCAGACTTTCCACTGAGACATACCAAGCTGCCTAGCCACAATTCTTGTTGAAGTAGTGCCGTCTGCTTGAAAACACTGCAAAATTTGCTCCTCTTCGATTGGATCACTAACGCTAGGTCTACCAGCGTCGGTTTGGCGACGTCGAACCGATCCCGTTTCTCGAATGCGCCGATATGTCGTACCAAACACGCTGACATCAGGTAAACGGCGGGTAGGAAAACGTCTTTGATAGTCTCTTCGAGCAGCAGCAGCGTCACCATCACAAAACCCGTAACAATACATGATATCCGCGTATTCTTCATTTTGGTAAGCAGCCATTTGAAAAGGAAGCTGTTTTAGCGCAGAATTTAAGTTAGTTAACAACGACACGTCCGAACTCCAAGATGGTTGAAACTAACTGATTACTTAATGAATTGAGCGAATGAGTGGGCCTCGATTGTGAACCTTAGTACAAACATTCCCGAATACTTACAAAAGAGAAACAATGTAAGCAATAAAATAAAAGAGACAAAAGCAAATCGGCATCTTGTAAGGTTCGCTTCTAGGAAATCCGCTACCTGCTCTGCCATTGTTAACAATTTTTTTCAAACTCTTGTCAAAGTAGACAACATTTGCACCTTTTTGGAAAGTTTAGGAATTGAGGAAGTTATTTCCGTAATTTGTACGCCAAGTGTGATACATTTTTTTTAAGTAATCCTCTTTGGATTGAAACGAAATCCAAATAAAAAAATTTTGTCGTGCGGTTTATAACCTTTTATTTCAGTGGTTTCGGGTATTTTACACATGTATTTTAGTTTAATGTAGTCGCTCATTCATCAGCTATTAGAAAAATGCTTACTTAGTGCAGAGAGTGGAGTATTTTTTTCACAATTGTCAGTTTTAGGTGGAAAAATGGATTTTTTCAAAAAAATCTTAAAAATGAGATAACTCGAAAACAAGCGATTTTCGACCCCCAGTCAACTGGGGCAAAATTGTTGCAAATGAACTCTAGTATAACCCCTTTCAAGGAATAGGTCGAATTACCAGTCACCCTGTATATGGAAAAATAAACATTTGCAATTTATAATATAATTACGAAGATACAAAGCTTTTAAAATTTTGTATGAAAAATTTCAAAGCCTTATATCTTCTTAATTATTTTATAAATTGCAAATGTTATTTGTGACGCGGCATCTAGATTTTCTAAACTATTTTTCCATATATAAAATATTACTTTTATTAATTCCGTCTACGCGTATTGTGCGTCAAACTTTTGTTTGGACTGAAACCACCTTAAGGCTGCACAGAGCCTATTGTGCTGCCCCCAATCGTATTTTTTTTATTTCTTAACAATTAAACAATATTTCCAAAAAACAAGAATGTCACATTGTAGTCATTGCTGATTTTCAATTTATCGGGTCACTGCGAATTTGTTTTTATAATATTTGTAGTTTCGATAAATTGAAAGCCAATCAGAACTACAATGTGACATTCTTGTTTTTTGGAAATATTTTTAATTGTTTAGAAATAAAAAAAAAATACGATTGATTGACAGCACAATAGGCTCGGTAGGCTCTTAAGAAGCAAGAGTTGAATAAGCATCTCCTGGGTAAATACAAACCAAAAGTATAAAATTTTGTTTTCAGCTCAACCGGAGCCGTCAGATGTGTACTACCCTGAGTCCATATACCCAACGTCGGTGAGACCGGCGCCTGTGGGGTCCGAAGGTAACATTTATGTAAAATTTGTGTTCATACACTATGGTATCAGAATGCGATCCAATGTTGCTCCTTTGTTGAACTAATTAAGAAAAAAGAAATCGTCTGTTCTATACAAAACTGTTAGGTAATTGTTTTTCGTGATTTCACTGTTGTCGCCTTACTGAAAGTTGGTCAGTTTGATAGTACTTTCAAAAAAATCGCTCTTATAAGTGCTGCAGTATTAATTTTCGTCTTTTCTTGGACCACAGATATGTCGCAAGTGAAACTACCGGACGGAGTTGCAATGCAAAACCCACATAACCCATACAATCGATACGGATCGTACGCGCCAAACGAAACTGACCCTTATTCCGCACAGTCTAACTACTATGCCTCAGCAAATAAGGGCTTCGAGAAGTCAGATGACGGGTCTAACTATAACCATTCGTCTCCGTTCACACAACCTCAATACTCCTCTCAAGTAGCTGATACTCAATATTCTAATCCTTATTACTCTGGCTCCCAGAATAATAGTACAGCGGTCACTGATTCACAACACATGTCGTTTAACAACTCTAGCCACAGCAACATGAACCAGTACAACGTCAACGCATACAACGACCCTTATGCTCAACAAATGGGCAATATACCGAATGTAAACCAAATGGGATCAATACCAGAGGCCGTAGCGTACAACCAAAATCAGACAAACCAGGATTTGAACGTAAACTTCTCGCATATGCAAGTTGGATCTAAAACTGACCCAAAAATCGGCGCAGAATATTCCCAGACGTACTACAATGTCCAATATCCCCATGTATCTTCGCCTAACATGGCAACTTATAGCAGTGCCCCTCAGAATTCGAACACAACAATGGTCCCTTCACAATTGCCATCGGACTACAGTTCCTTGAACTATCCTTACACTTCTGACGCGCAAAGTTCTTACCAACCTCCTGTGTCTAACACCTATAACATGCCACAACAAGTACCAAGTTATGTTGATCCTAACATCCCAGTATCAAACGCTTACAGTATGTCAGATCAACAGTTTAGCTATGGGAGTAATTACGAAGCGTCACAGGGTTACACTGTCTTCACAAATGCTGAAAGCGCTATGACATCTGCGACAAGTGTTGTTAATCTCCCCAATATGACCCCTGCAAGTAAGGCCCCATACGGATACCCTAGCGAAACTGATCCGAACTTTGTCAACCCTGCGGCGTTAGCCCAGTTAGATGCCATGGATAAACCTATAAAATCCCACGTCACTGGCGAAGCATTAACATACTCCTACGATCAACAACCGATGAATTTTCAAAACCAAAACGAACAGAATCCAGCAAGCAGCACCCAAAATTATACAGCAAATTACGCCTTCATAGACCAAACGGCTGTCAGCTACGGACAGGTCTATCAGAATCATCCGGGTTATACTTACAACGGTTCTACAGGCAGCTACGATTACAATTACGGATCTCAGAATACTTTTACAAATTATTCGAACACAGGACAAGCTAATGTCGACCCTCAGCCGTTGCCTCAAGAACAAAATTGGTCTGCGCATGGTGTATATACGAGTGCTGGCGCTTGTGAGACTGTGCAATCTCCTTCAGAAATTCCTCAAATGGGTCAACAAGGCGATGGTACCAATAATCAGTATTACAATGCTCCTTACGGCTACTTGACAACTACAAACCAGTCAAATGAAATAGTACCTGCTACAGTACCAAATGTACCGGCTTCGACTAATTACGGCGCCAATCTAAATCAGTCGACTTATATGCAGTCGGGGTTGCAAGACACAAGCGTTACGTATTCTAGTAACCAAGGTAAGACTTCGTAATTTAAATCGTAATTTCAACTTCAATTATTTTCATTTTTTTTTCTTTTTACATTAATTTTTATGCATGTTTGTTATTTTCATGTAATCATCTGTACCGACGACGTAAGTTTTTATAATAAAGGATCTAATATATTAACAGACTATTTCATTATTTTAACTGTAAAATAATTTTCAGTATCTACGACAAAAGAAAACGTAACAGAACCGCCTAATGTTGACCAAAGTTACCAAAATACTGATTCTACAACTCAAAATCGACCACTAGTTACCGAAACACAGGTCCCAGAAACTCCACAAGAAGCTGAAGTTATACCTGAGAGCGCACCAGAACCAAAACCAGCAGTATCCGCCTTCGATCTCCTATCCGACATAGATTTTACAGTAGAACACGCCCCACTTATGCCCGAAATAAAAGTGCCACAAATATCTGAGAGTGCCATCGTAAAGCCTGCAATAACTCCAAAAATAGAGCCAGCGTTAAAACCAGAACCTAAAGAAGAAATAATAGAGCGGCCCGCGAAAATGGATATGTTCTCAGATCCTAGTTTAATGAACAAATTTACGCAAGAGGTTAAAAATTTGCAGAACTTAGTAGATTCATTGACGAATAAGACAGCTAGTGGTTTGACTGTTTTGGATTCCAAATGGAAGGCTTTCCAGGATGGACAGGTAACTTAATTTCGATCAAATTAATGTGAACGTCTGATATCAAGGTGAAGTTACGCCTGTTGCATACAAATAGATTGATTGTAATGTAAAATTTTAAAGTCTAAAAATGAAAAATATAATTATAAACAAGTTCAAACATTACTATTGCACCCTTAAGAGGTTATCATCTACCTCAGGGCTGTAGCAAAGTTATTGTGCTTCCGGAAGGACATATGGATGAGAGATGTTTGTGACCACTACCAGTAGGTAACGGTTCATCTTAAGGCGGTTGCAGAGGGTCCAATTTTATACAAAACTTAGACGCACAATACGCGTAGACGGTATTAATATAAGTAACTTTGTATATATGGAAAAATAGTTTAGAAAATCTAGTTGCCGCTTAACAAATAACACTTGCAATTTATCATATAATTACGAAGATATAAAGCTTTTAAAAGCTTTATTTCTTCGTAATTATTTGAAATTTTTCATACAAAATTTTAAAAGCTTTATATCTTCAATCAATCAATCAATTATACTCGTAACCGTACTCTTTCTCGTACTCTTATTATCTTCGTAATTATATTATAAATTGCAAGTGTTATTTGTTACGCGGCAACTAGATTTTCTAAACTATTTTTCCATATATAAAATATTACTTTTATTAATACCGTCTACGCGTATTGTGCGTCAAAGTTTTGTATAAAATTGACCCCTCTGCAACCATCTTAAGTAGAAAAATCGCGATCTAAAGTTTCCCTTGTGAGTACAAATTTACCTTTTTTTTCAGGCCAAAGAAAACATGAATAGATCGAAGTCTGTTGCAATGAAATATTCCAGAAGTAACATATTGACTGACGTAGTGCCTTACGACGACTCGAGACTGACTCTTAAATCTGATCCGGACGCTTATATCAACGCCTCCTATTATAAGGTCAGTAATAATTTATAGCTGGGCAGTAGGCCGACACGTTGGTCAGACGACATTTTAAGGTTTACCGGTCGGATATGGGTCAGATGGTCAGCACAGGAGCGTGACTCACGCTCAGAAAGGAGACCTTTGCCCAGAAGTGGGTTGATGGGAATAGTCTCTAGTGTAGGATCCTACTACTCCCACTACAAATATAAGCAAGAGCAATATAGTCGACTCCCTCTATATAACCACCAAAGCCCACAAGCCCAACTCAAAGGCCGCAGGAGCTTCCAACGCTACACGACGGCTATAAATGCTAAAAGATACACTCTGTGGAAAGAAAGGGTACCCCCACCAGCTGAGTTCAATTCCCACAGAAACAACTACCTCCCGGACACAATCTGCAATGGCAAGTGTGGAAATCCTTAAATCGGCTTCGCACTCAGGTCGGCCGTTGCAGACTAAATCTGTGTAATTGGGGGTATAGAGATCCTGGTGTAACACAGTGTAATTGCGGCGAACCTATCCAGTCGATGGGTCATTTGCTAGAATGTCCGCTGTGCCCGAACACCTGCACGAGAGAGGATTTAAATACAGCTACTCCTGACGCTGTCAGGCTTGCCGACCACCTGGCTACTAAAATATAAAAACACCACTGAAGAACCATTGACACGAAAAGAAAGAAAGAACCCCCACCGTAGGGCAGATCTCGCGAATAACTGTGTAAGGCGGTAGGCCACACCGGTTCACAAGCGAAACGAAGCTGAGAAATTTTATGTAATTTCAAGTGTGTATTGTGAAATTACTAGCTGCTCTTCTACGTAACTATAAACTCCTTACATTGTCACAAAATACGTCTTTAAGCTAATGTTACAACCTACATTACTATTTCGAACTACTACTACTTCGAACAGGTACATGAGACAGGTAGCATGTATCGTGTAATGCAGAGACTACAAACCTAATTATGTAAGGCTTTAATGAAGATTAAACATTTATAAAGCATTTGTTACAGCAATTGGCTTCATGGTGCATTCCTCTAGTAATATCAAAGACCCCCATGGATAACGAATATAATAAATTCTGGAAGGCGGTTCTAGAAAACAAAATAAGTTCCGTCATCTGCCTACTTAGTGAAATTGAAGTAAGTACCGTAGTTGATGTATACTTTAATTTTCTTTTATTGTTATTCACTCCAGAAACGAAATGTAGAGAAAAAAGTCAGATCTGACATTTTTATCTGTAAGAAAAATAGTCTCAACTACTACGGGTCAGCGCACACCTAGCGGAAAAATGCTATGAGATAACACGAACCCATCAGGAATAATCTCTAGCACGCTATTTTCAAATATATTTCAAATTGTTCATTACCAATTGATTCATCATCTCTCAGCCGATGGACGTCCACGTGTCATTTGATTAATTAAATTAAATAAAATACTCATTTATTTCAGACCAAAAAAATCCATAATTTTGAAAGTAGGTTGATTAGAAACAATAAATAAATAATGCTCACAGGCACATACATTGTAATGATCCCAAGCAAGCACTATAGGCTGTTTATTATGGAAACCATACAACAACGGCACAAACATATAAATATCCATGACCGAACCGGGATTCGAACCCAGGACCCTGGTTTGGCAGTCCGGCGTGGTAACCATTACACCAACCGGGTCGTCGTTGTTGTTTTGTACTTTTTTCTTTGTAATGTTTACTTAAAATTATGTTAGTGTATGTAATGTATGTATTTTAATGAAAACTGTTCGAGCATTGTTTTGTACCACCACCTTAGTACCACACAATATACATATTTAAAAAAACTAGTTTCTTTTCTTCCCTCTAATATATTCATTTAAATTTACACTCTGTATTTCTAATACAGATTGCAAGATGCATACAAGATTAAATAATTCTGCAATCCGGTCTCAATTCGCAGTCCTAATTCGAATTAAATTGCATACATCCTCCACAGATGCAAGGGAAGTCCTACTGGCCGACAGCTAAAGGTCAGTCGCTTGAGCTAGCAGACTTGAAAGTGACGCTGGATGACGTCACTTGCACCGTGCACTGGACCGAGAGGAAGCTGACCGTCTCGAGTGGGAAGAGTGTCCACAATGTTACGCATTATCAGATTAACGTATTTCCTGCTAAGTGAGTATATGGACTAAGAGATAAGTGTACTTTTTGCAACCGTCAGCTTCAAGGCTGATTCATTGTGTATGGGGTGAAGAGCATCTCTGTGATGGGGATGGACCAGGTCTGCCTGCACAACTCCAATCGGTTTAGAAGTTACTGATGTTTAAAGGTGAATAAAAAATTAACGATCAGCTGCAAGGCTGATCGTATGATATTATTGTAGTATGCACTGTAGCTATGTGAACAGTACATAAAATGTCATGGTTCATCAGTCGGTTTAGGAGTTACAGCCCTTCAAAGCCTTCCTACCTTTGAACGGCTGTATCTCCTAAACCGACTGGCAGTTCATGTTAGTTTTTGTACTGTTCACATAGCTACAGTTTGCACTACAATAATATCATACGATCAGCCTTGCAGCTGATCGTAAATTTTTTACTGACCTTTACACGTATGTAACTCCTAAACTGACTGAAGTTATGCAGGCAGACCTAGTCTATCCCCATCACAGAGATTCTCTACACCCCTTAAACACTGAATCAGCCTTGCTGCTGATGGTTGCAAAAAGTACACTTATAATAATAGTTTGAGCGGTTTTATAAATATCGACATCGTACATCTAAGATATAATAAATAAGTAAAGTCCTAATGATTTCTAGTTCTTTGTGGTGTAAAATATAGAATAGGCTCGTATTTACGTATAAAATTAACAAGCAAATTTAATCCCTCTAGCAAGGACGTAAGGTTTATTTAAAAATGACGTTAAATAATGTAATGAAAAACGAAAATGTCATTTATATTATTTAAATTGTCAAAGTTTAGATGTTCGGATGTTTGTCTTTCAATCATGCATAAACGGCTGAACGGATTTGGATGAAATTTGGCACGCAGATAGAATATGTTCTGGATTAACACATACATACATAAGTTCACGCCATTGTCCAACGGGGGTAGGCAGAGACCACGGACCGCCACACGCTACGACTCTGACACACCTCTTTGGCCTCATTGACATTCATACCTCTTTTCATGCACTTCCGTCGATTGAGGGTGCTACGCACTTGTCCTTTTCGGAAAAGATTATTGATTTGATCATGGTATGTTTTCCTTAGACGGCCTCTCCCAACACTTCCGCTCACCTTTGCTTGATAAATTTCATTCTAAGGATTAACACATAGGATACTTTTTAAGGTCCATACAAATGGAGTCGCGGGCAACAGCTAGTCAAGAATAAAGTATCTAAACGATGTGCGAAACTATGAACAGCTGATTATTTTCTGCGATTTCAATGTTGGTCCTATAGTGAAAGTTGTTCAGTTTGATGGTCTAAAGGAGCACCTCCTAAAATATGGAACGTATTTAAATAGACAGCCTGTATTTATGATTTTTTACAAAAACTATTCCTGCCACAGGATCGTCTGTTCGCCCCTCGTACTATTAGCAGACAAAGTCCTCAGCCAGACATACGACAACAGACTCAGTAACCAGTTATGTGGAGCTTGGATCCAGTGCGCGGCGGGAGCGGGCCGCAGTGCTCTCATAGCTCTACTTATAATGGTCATGTGTCAAGTGAGGGCGGGACAACTTGATCTTTGTGGTAAGTGTACTGTCATCATTGTTGAAATTACGGTAGATGCGTTAACCAGTGCAGACTATATGGAGCTTTTATCTAGTGCGACGCGGTCCTAACTCTAATAATTTAACAAGCGATTTGATCCCTGTCCAGGCAGACTCGTACCAATGAGTTTTTCGAAATTTATGTACGATTTGTAACACCACTGGCTTTTCGGTGCAGGAAAACATCGCGAGGAAACCTGCGTGCTTCAATTTCGATGCATGTATTGTACTCACTGTCTATTATAAGTGGCGACAGGATCACTCCCCGTCACACTGGACCGAGTTTCGGCAAGTATAGTGTAACGTGGATATTATAAGTTTTTTTCAGAACGTCTTTGGCTAACCCCCTCGGGGAATATAGTCGTTATAATGGCATGCATGCATTCCCAAGGTGGGCGATACGGGCGAGAGCGACGTTTTTGTGTTAACACAGGACATTTGTAATTTAATAAAGTCAATTAATCAAATAAGTCCACATTAACCCGCTGCTCCGAAAGGGATTTCGTTGCGCCATTCATCACGATGCTGTGCTTATTTGATCTATTGCTAGTACTAATAGGCAGACCACCTGCTGACGGTCTGCCAGTCTGCCTATTTTCTCTCTTCCTGGCTTAATTATCCCATATGGTGGTGCGGTCATCCTTTCGCGTCTTTCTAAAGTATGTTTAGTGCTAAATTGCTGATGTCGGTAATTTTTACTTGACACGGTGAACTCAAAGTATTACTTTTATAAGGACTCTGTTCATGCAAAATAATGTAAAAATAAAAGCACGTGAAACATCACGTGATGTGTTTCGTATCAGATGAGCTGGTGGGCAGATTGTGGTCGATGATTAATTGGAACATGATACATCCTATTGTCTTAATTACAGAGTAAAACAGACACGTTTAATATTGCATTACTTCTAGGCTGCTCTTCTTGTTTAAATCGTAGACATAATATACACACCTACATACATACATATTTTTCAACCTGTTTCCCTGAACCTGTGGAGGCCCACAGGTTCTCTCGTTTTTTTTAGAATATCGATAATGTTGCCTCTCTGTTGCACATGGCAAACTGTCCGCGCTTGACGGTTTTATCGCTTTTTCGTGTGTGGCATATGAAAATATAACATTTATGAATCCGTAAAGAGACATCTCTTTACATTCGCCCTAAGCCAATAAATAATTAAAATAGATTTTTGCAACTTTCACATTTATGATAAAATTAGATTTTGTATGATTGAAGATTCGGCTATTTTGGTGACTAGAGCTAGACATTTAGAAAAAAACTTCGTACGAGACCCATGGGAGAAAATAGAGTGGTCCATTCTACGCTGACGCTACGACCTCAGTTTAGTTCACATGTATAATATTGGTTAGGAGACATTTTTCAGGTTCTGTACGGCTCGGTTCAGTACGTCTACCATGAGTTTACACACTGTAGTACCTATACTACAGTAGTTTAACTCCCATTTGTGTATTGAATTCGGTAAAGCGCTCCTAATGGTTACGTTGAAAACTAATTCTGCCATACAAAATCGGCGTAGTAAAGTACAGTGTCAATTATTGGTGGACGTACTGATCAAAGATGTATTTGCAGAAATGCTGGACGCGGGCTGCGTGAACCTGTACAAGCACAGGACGAATGTTCTGGAAGACACCAAGTTCCTCGCCGATGCTTACAGGACAGCGCTGTTTTATGTTCAAGGAGTTCTATGTTCTGGTGAGTATTATGTTGTATATTATTGACTACTTCAGTAAATCATAATCATCAATTCATCATATAGGTCCGGTATGTAACAAGGTGTAAAAAACAATATAGTATTTTATTTATTTATTTCATTTATTGATATGTTATATTGTTGTATTATGTGAGATATTTACTTCATTACCTCTTAAATTTGCATGTTCCGTCAATAACATCTATACTTTAGTTTAAAAGTAACAATGTTTAAAATTCTCTAGTAAAATGACTATAGTTTTATGTCTTTTTAGTATAAAATTCTTTAAACCTATATATGGCAATACAATGTTAAGTAAATTAACAAATATCGACGAAGTATAAACCATATCTGTTAAATATTGATTTTTATACAAATTCCACAACCATCGCGACCTATTTATATTAAAAGTAGGTTTTATTAATAATATTCAGTCGTTGATTGGATTTGGCGGGGTACAGGAGTGCTATTTTTTATTTCCACATATCTTATACGAATAATATACATGGTCCTTCTTAATATGCTAACACAGGGGATGATCAGACCATCCACTGAACAACTTTCCAGCACAGAATTTTCTTAAGGCTCCAACAACAAAATCGTAAAAAAAACTTACTCGAGCCAAATGTATGGGACAGCAGATTTTTTTTCGCATTTTGTCCCTTAAAAAAGTGTCAGCATATTAAGAAGGACTCTGTATAATTCGAATTAGGATGTGTGTAATTAAAAAATAGGTCTCCTGGTCTCCGTTCCCAAATACTCGTATAATTATTGTTATAAAATAAAGTACTTAAGGCGGTTGCAGAGGGGTCAATTTTATACAAAACTTTGACGCACAATACGCGTAGACGGTATTATTATAAGTAACTTTGTATATATGGAAAAACAGTATAGAAAATCTAGATGCCGCGTAATAAAGAACATTTGCAATTTATAAAATAATTACGAAGATATAAAGCTTTGAAATTTTTCATACAAAATTTTAAAAGCTTTATATCTTCGTAATTATATTATAAATTGCAAATGTTATTTGTTACGCGGCAACTAGATTTTCTAAACTATTTTTCCATATATAAAATATTACTTTTATTAATTCCGTCTACGCGTATTGTGCGTCCAACGTTTGTATGGACTGAAACTACCTTAACATTATGTCGACTCAAAATATCGACGTCTCATAACAATGAGAGATAATAAAGAAAGTGTCAACTTTCTTTCGGTACCGACAGATAATATCAATATACGAAATATCTTTTGTGCATATCACGAAAATTGCGAGTTTACGCAGACTTTGATATAATACGTTGCCAAAAATAAAATGTTGCAGTGCAATCGATTATTTGTCAGTTTTTACGATTAACACTGGTAGATACACGCATTGATAACGCCATAATTCATTTTTGTGAATCTTAAAAAATTAAATCAAAATGAAAATGTAAAAATTTGTTTAATTACAAAATCTTGGTAGATTTATTTTAAAAAATCGGAAAAAGGTAAAGATAGTTTTTGTCATTGGGGTAAAATTGGGTGGGGGATAAAAATTCAACCAATCATGCGTCTCATTCAGTTTAGGGCTCCGTACCCAATAGGTGAATTATTACTAAGCCTACGTTTTCCGTCCGTCCGTCCGTCCGTCCGTCCGTCCGTCCTAGCTTCAGAGGGCTAACATTAATAGAACCTTCAATCGACGGACGGAAGTTCAAGAAAAGACTGAGTTTGTCACGCCATCGTGTTGATGACGTTTTCCATTTGCCAATATAATTAACTGTCTAACAGGGACAACAATGTTCAACGGCGAAGCAGTCTCCGTACAATCAGGCGCTTCGGTCCTGCCCCCCGTACCGCCCGCCTCCAACCAGAAGCACAAGTACTCCAGGGAATCCTTCGAGGAGATGAAGCAAGCGCCGGGTCTCAAGAGTGGAGACATGAAGGACCCTCTCAACTTCTTGGATCCTTTGTGGAGCTTGAAGAAGAAGTGAAGTATTATGCCTTATTATTGCAGGGTGGAATTTTACAGGTGAAGCGAAAATTTAATGAATGATTAAAGATAAGGTCTACCAAGGCAAGTGCAGGAGGGTTATAGTAGCAGGCCGACTTTTTGACAGGCATAGAGCTACCACTGCAGGACATAGACCTGCTCAGGAGGGTTTATGTATGGGCATTAGTGTGCGGCGTGTACCACCCATTCCCACCGCCAAACATAACAACAACTGATATTCATTATCCCTTTCGAGGTGGTCAGAAATATTACTGTAACTGCTAGCTAACTTGCAGCTTGCAAGCATTTGTAGCAAGGCTCGCTTTTAGCATAACAAAGGTTTCCAGATGGAATAAAATGGTGATAAGTGCCTTCGCCTACAAATACACTGCATAAGAAACCCTTATCCCTTAGTAGCGACTAAGTCCTACGTCACCCACGAGAAGAAATGTGGTGGTCCACTCTAAGCCTGAACCACAATGTAACTCCTGTAAACCAGGATAACAAATGTTGGACTTTGATTGGTTAACATTCAAAATATTTTGACCAAACTTAGTTTGTATGGCGCGCGCTGCAAGGACTATCCTCTACCATTGTCCATCAGACAATAAGACAAATAAAGTTCCTGTTCAACTGTTACAATAACTACACTTGCCTCACTTGACCTTACAGTAAAAACAGCAATTGGTACGAAAAGGTATACTTACTTATCGTATCGTTAAAAAAAGCGGTTGACTGATATTAGAAGGATGTGACGTATATGAAATAAAGGTGGAAGGGGTCTTTTTCAAAAAATCATAGGTAGTTTTTTTTTCATTGTGATTGGGTATCTGGTCTTGTGATATTATTAAAGCCAATCTGTAGGTGCCATTGTAATATTCATGAATAAAGATTGGGATAGGCTGAAACAAAGTAAGCTATAGTTGTCTTGCTCACACTCATCATCGTCATATCAGCCGGTAAACGTCCACTGCTGGACATAGGCCACAACTCGAGGTCCTGCGCTGCTTTCATCCAACGGGTCTCCGCCCGCCGCCTTCACCAGGTAGTCGGTCCACCTTGTGGGACCTACCCACGCTGTGCTTTCCGGTCTCCACTCGAGAACTTTTCGGCCCCATTGGCCATCGGTTCTGCGAGCAATGTGCTCCGCCCATTGCCTTTTAAACGTCGGTGGCGCGTTGCGGAGAGATATGGAAACTCAATCTCGAGGGTTCGGGTTTGAACCCGCACGGTCGACATTTCATGTACACACGGCGACACATCAAGCTACGCAAAATCATAAGAAGCTGGCTGCGCGTAGGAACAGTAATGTATAACTTCACGTGGCCAGCTTATTGGTTTTGCGTAGCTTGCTGTATCGCCGTGTGTACCGATGAGTTTTTCTAACTTCTTAATATCGACTGCTCTCAAATGGTGAAGAAAAACATCGTGAGGACACCTGCATAGAAATGTCGATGCGTATGGGCTACCAATCCGCATTGGGCACGCGTGGTGGACTAACGCCCATACACCCTGGAATATATACCCTGAAGGTAGGCCTGTGCCCTGCAGTGGCACGTATATAGGCTAATGATTGCCACTTTAGTCAATTATTTGCTCACACTAACAGGCGTTGATTAGAGCAAGACAAGTAGCTATTCTGTTTTTTTATTTTTAGCTAATCCGCATTATTTGCACTAGTTTTTATGCCTGGTAAAATGTCACCCTGTAATACACACATTGGAATGTATTGTTACGATGGAGATAGAAAAGAACATAACCTTATTGGTCTCGTAAATTCGATTTGAAAATTATAATTCGTTTTAGATGTCGTGTTTACTAAAATTACAAAGCATTTTTATTTTTGCATTTTATGTCGTAGTTATTCAAAGACCATTATAAAATTATTTAACGTGTTAATGAATAAACGCAAAACTCTTAAATAATTTATTTAGAATCGAGAGCAGAATCGAATTATCATGGTTTCAACATAGTTATTTTTTTCAAAATATTAAATAATTTGTTAGAAAAATTGTGTCAAATGTCAACCCACCCCACGGGCATACTTACCATACTTACTACCAAAACAAGTTTATCAAAATGTTTCCATGAGTACAGCACTTTCATTCATAGCTGAAATGATAACAAATACTTTTTCCCTCAAAATTTAAAATGCTAATAACTAAAAATTTTAACTATAAAAATAATGAAATTATTGTTTTAATCAAATTTTTTGTTACAAATCAGTTGGGGTGTATGAGGTTTTGCGCTTATTCATTAACACGTTGTATATAAAAGATGTGAGAAATTGCTATCACTCTATTCAAAGTTATTTCTTTTTAATATTATAATTACGGTTAGAGTATTATCATGCTTAATCATACACAATTAATAGGCTAGGGTTATATTTAAAATAATTATTTATTCGAGCTCTTACTAGATTACATAGATGCTAGGTTCACAAATGTTGAAAAAAAGAGAAAAAGTTATTAAAAGCGATCAATTATAGTTGCATTCCTATTATGTAATATTGTTTTAGTAGTTAATTAATATTTACGACGTTAATATTGTCACATACGAATTTTTAAATAACTTTTTATAAATCATTCAAAGTTAAATGTATCTGAAAGTAATTGACGACGTATGTCGAAATGTATGTAGGTCAGCTGTTTTGTTGATTTTAGCAATGTACTGATATATTATAGCATACTCAATAAAATGAACTGGACTGAACTTTTTTGTTTTATTTTTAACTGTCGATTAATGTAGGTTCTTTAATGTGATAATAATGATAACAATGTGTGGTGTCGGATACAGTAATTAGCTTATCTAGTAAGGTGCAGTTTGATCATAATGTTACAGTTTAAAAAAATAATTAATCGTTGTTACAATTCTTATCTATCACTATTTTTAATGAAAAGATAGTCAACGAAATAAACTGGTCATGCAATCCAGAACCTATCCATAAGGTGATGAAACAAGGGCTTGGACGAAGAAAAAGGGTTATTGTTGTGGTAAAAAGAAGGAAGGTAGAATAGGAAGTGGTTCCGGGGTAGGCACTAGCCACTATTATAGCCAGTATCGCATCTCAGCACCGGCGCGCCGCGGCGAAGCCTCGCGCCTCGCACGCAGTCAGGGCTTAGCCGCCGACACGCTCGCACCACGTCCCCACGGCTCTCGCCCGCGCAAGCGCTCTCGCGATCTCACCGACGACACTCAACACACGAAATCACCCACCCTTTGTGAACGAAAACGTGACAGTGACGTTTCGGGGGGGAATGACAATAACACGCTATTTATAATCAAACATGCATTTTTGAATTTTTCTATCAATATACCAAAATTATCTGTGTAGTGTAAGTAAATTGGTGTAACAATCGATCCGATCGTTCAGAGTGTAGTGCTGTGAGAAGTGAACTAGTGGGATTTTGACTGAATGAGGATGGGTATGTCTCCCGGTTAGGCGCGATGATGCGCAAGGATTGTTCGGGGGCGGCCGGCGGGACGGAGTTCTCGCTGGACGCGGCCGACTGCATCAACCTGCAGCAGATCCTGCAGGCGTTCAACTCTACAATCAGCGAGAAGCACGCGTGGGCGCTGTTCCACCAGTCGGCCAGGTGCTTCCAGAAGTGCTTCTCCGAGGGTGCCACCTGTTACTTGGTGACTGAACCGAGGCATGTGCTGCTTCATAAAGATGGCAGTGTTCATCCGAGCACGCTGCTTCGTCCTGGAGGTGAGTCAAGTCAATGCGCTGAGGGTTGTCTTATGGTTGTCTTATTAGATTTATAAAATTAAGTGGTCAATTTAACAAGAAAAGGTGTTAAGATAACTATTCAGTAAATAAAAACAATACTTATATCAACACATTTTAGAGAAACAGGTGCTAATGAATTTCTTATTATTAGAACAGGTAACGAATTTGAGTGAAATCGCTATCAACCGCGACGTCAAGTGGCTCTTATCAATAAAATATAATTATTAGAAATATAGGAGGCCCTATCAGGTGTATACTATCACCGAACATTTACACACGGTCACATTCGAAGTTTTGTTGATTACGATGGCTATTTTGCCAATTAGTTTAACGACCTTGTGATAAAAATTATCTGCCTGCTAGGTAGATATTGTTAGTCACGTATTAAAATCAGAAAAATGTTAGTTTTCCACAACCAACCCCTAGTGAAGCACCTAGGTGCTTCACTCACTGAACCCTTCAGGGGCCTAAAGATTAATTTAAGAAAATCGTCTAAAATCAGAGGTCCCCGATTTTTTTCGTCTCGTAGACCATTTGCAATTTTTTTCGGATTAGAGTAAATCTCCGTCAGGGCCGTATTTCCAAATATTCCAGCTTGCCTGCTACCTTAGTCTTCGGGCTTCACTCGAATTAATGCCTTTTTGTACCCGACTGCACCAGAAGGAGGGTAATGTGTTTTAAAGGCAGATTTATCAAGTCTACTCGATTCCAATAGAATTCTAAAAGATCCCATCAATATTGAAAACAATCAGGTCAATACACTTCTATTGCTTTTATAATGCCTTATTGGAACACTGCCCAGTTTTAGCCTTAAATCTTCATTTATATGTCCTTTATTTCAAAGCCTAATTTAACTAGACCTATCTTACAGAGTTTGGATGACTTCCAACTGCTTATAAAGTGATCGTTTTCCCACACGCATAAATCGCAATTTACAAATGATTATATCAGTTAAACTATGATGCAGTGACTGAAGAGGGTACCGAGCCTCCATTGCTGCCCTTGATCGTTTTTTTTATAACATTTCCAAAAAACAAAAATGTCACATTATAAATAGTCTTTGTTCTTTTCCTATTTATCTAAACATTTTACGGATGACTGTTTTATTTTTGTACCTAGTTATTAATCAATCATTCAATTAATCATATTTTATTGCAGTTTATTATTGTTACTTTGTTGCACTTTATTGTAGTTATTAAAGTGACCACTTTTGGCGGTTTTAATAACAAGCAATGAGTACGATGCGACATTCTTGTTCTTTGGACATGTTGTATAATTATTAAGAAATTTAAAAAAAAACGATTAAGAGCAGCACTGGAGGCTCAGTGCTCCCTTAAGCATGCTATACATAGGGGCAAATTGAATAGTATTGAACTTCATTGTTTCTACTGAAGAGGTAATTAAATGTGGCACTGTAGCTGTGACTGTAGCTTATATCAGAGTGAAAAAGATTGATAAGATACCGCAGTGTTTCTACATCGAATTACATTATTGCTTTGTCACTGGAAGACTTAGTGGAAGGTGAACTACGTGTCTTGAAGCCAGCTTCTAGCTAGAGATAGCGCGCAGGATCGGGAAACGTGGCGCTCTCGCCTAAACCCAAAGCAATCTAAAGTGGGTATTGGCCTCCAAAATGTCAGGCGAAGATCCACTTTGGGTTACTGACTCGCTGAGACTGCGGAATTAGTTTTGTCATGCATAAAATTCATGAATATCTAGGTTAGGCACAAACACCAATAGTTGTATAGTTATTTCGCTGACACTTTTACTTCGCTACATTGCCTACTTAAGCCTATAAATTTACGCTTTACAAGCGTTTTATTGAAAGCTGACCTATTTTATACTGAATATCACATTGATTGAATCACATTACGGCTAAAGTAATTAGATAGCTTAGTTAGGTACCTGATATATTCGTGGGAAATATTATTTCATGAAACCAACGATCTTCCCATCATCAGCCGCATTCGTATACGAATTCGAACGTGAGAAATTCTGAAACATCACCCCAGGCCTCATGAAAAAACTGTGAGAGAGCTGGCCACACTGGCTCCGCCATGAGCGCCCATTGTGGATTGATAAGTATTTGATACACAGGCAGCTAGGACAGATTGCAACCGGTCAACTTGACGTTAAAATAGTTGGAGAGCACCGTCAAGCCTTCCGAAGCAAGGAGGCTCTCGGGATGAAATAACAATAAAATTATAGGATAAAATCTTCCACAACGGAATCACAAAATAGGTCTGCAATGAGCGCTCTTAAGTAGTCACCTATCTCTTTCGCTAACTGATGATCATACGTAGCGTAGGTTCAAGAAAAATATAAAGTAAAAAGATAATGAATATCTTCGTGTCCACAGCAATGCCAGCTCGTCTTAACTACTTCTTAACTCATCAGTAAATGAGTCTTTTGTCATCTCTGTAATTTGTCGCCTTCCAATGAAAGGTTAAACGTTTTAAATGACACACCTGTACCCCATTATTCTTCTGTCCTTCGCACAAACTGCAGTTGAACAGTAAAGTAAAATCGATAGGCTACTTTGCGTCTTTAACTATAAACATTGCAAATTCAAGGTTGAATAGAACCACAAGGTTGATTTTCGTTAGTGTAAAGTCGATGACTGATGTTAATTGATATAACTCAATGTCGTTTCCGCGGTTCTTATCACATCGGTGTTGATATCTGAACCTACATAGTTTGTAGGTATTTGTGCATTCATATTTGTAATGTATTCTGAATTAGAAGCTAGCTGTGAGATTCATGATATTAATAACGTGTGTTAATATTTGAACAAATTTTATACGCTCTGCCAGCATCAGCAACAAACTGTCATGCAGTTTGGCAGATTTAATGTAAAGAAACCTTTTTGTAATGTCGTTTGTATAAATAAATGAATTGATGGATTGAATTATGAAAATTCAAGTTTTAGGAAACCTCGTTTAAGTGTGTTACCTAACGTTCGAACAACACATTATCTAGGTTCATTTGTATTGTAAGTAGTGAAAATGGTTTCCTTGAAATAAGTATCTCTCGTGTATTTCTAACGTTTTATAAATTTCTAAGCCTAGTTCGCATTGGCATGAGATTAATTATGGCCACTCTAGAAGCTGATAGTTGGAGTAAACGTAAAACTGGCGTCATTGGAGTAAATAGCTTTTCTATCTAGTAAATAGCTTAGCTATCTAGAAGCCAGCCATCCATCGCCATCTGGCGCTCGATCTGCGTAAAGTGGCTGGAAGGGGAAGGACAGGATAAGACGCAGGGCAGGGCGTTCAATAAGAAAGAGGGCCAATTGCTGATCAAGTTTTTACGGAGGACAAATCGCAACGATGCCCCTTAACAATGAACTAATAAATACTGTAGCAATAATAGTTCTCACTGTCTTTAAATTGCACTTCATATAATGTCATCGTAAACTAATACGATGGTTTCAAGTTTTTGCCAAGAAAACACCGTAATAGTTAAAACCAACTTTTTGCCTATAACCGCAAAGTAACATTCTTGAGCGGAGAGTTATTGTTCTGTCAGTATCAGAGATTTTCTCTCCCGTCCCGAGATATCACCGTGTGAAACAGGTTAGCTCCGGAAAGAATATCAATTGATTTGATGTTGTACAGTTGTCAAGAATAGAAAAAGAAACCATTAAAATAGGTCATTATATATAAGGTCTAACAAAATTAGCTGAAACTATTTTAAGGGGATGATCAGACCATCAAACTGAACAACTTTTTCTATGGGACCAATATTGAAATCGCGAAAATAAAATCTGCTATCCCATACATTTAGGTCGAGTAGGTTTGTATGGAACAGCTGATTTTTTTTCGCGATTTTAATATCGGTCCCATAGAGAAAGTTGTTCAGTTTGATGGTCTGATCATCCCCTTAAAATAGTTTCACTTAATTTTGTTAGACCTTATATACTTACAACAAAATAATATACGAAGGTACTTACTTAATCCTAGGCTACAAACATAAATTTATTTATTTACGAGCGTTAACCTGCGACTTCGTCCGCACAAATTATATACCAGATTTTAAGTCAGATCATAAGCTATCAAACAAAAAAAGTTTCATCAAAATCGGTTCTGTAGTTTTTGCGTGATACTCGTTCAAACAAACAAACAAACAAACAAACACCCAAACAAACACACAAACAAACAGACAGACAAAAAATCCAAAAATTAGTGAAATGGAATCAGGGACACCTAAAAACCATATCGTAACTTTTTTTTGTTAATATCTTCAATGTACAGACAAACTTCCTGTTACAGTTTTATAATAGTATAGTATAGATTAGACCGAGATATAGATATTTTTTTAAAGAGTTCTAACTCCCATAAGCTGGTCCGTAATTCTCCTGCAATTTGGCCAATAAATTTGAAATGTCAAAATCCATAGGTTTAAATCCTACTAAAATAATGTTAAAATAAAAAAATAAATAAAATAAAATATACTTTATTCTCTCTACAAGTAACGCAACTTTTCCTACCTCAGGAAACGCGAAAAAAATCAGCTGTCCCATACAAAACTGCTGTACCTACCCGACTAAAATGTAAGGGACAGTTGATTTTTTTTCGCGTCTCCTGAGATAGGCTCCATAGTGAAAGTTGTTCAGTTTGATGGTCTGAGTTCACCGTTTCAGTATTTGCTAGGCTGTCACTTACACCCTGTATAGTGATAGTGATGATGCAGTAATAAAGATTTCTTTAATTAGGTATAAGTACCTGCTACCTACCTAGGTATGGCATTTGTATACTTGACAAGGACTGTTTATTTGACACCCGGAAATCTGTAAAAAAAAACCATAATGTAACAATAAATTTAACCCTTTGTTCTTACCGTGTCGTAAAGGAAACTAAATAGAAAGGGGTCCCCGAGGGCTATTGAACTACTTTTATGGCACAAAATACAAGAAATATAGGTACCACTTGATTATGGAATTTTAACATCTCCAGTTCGAGAAATATCTTTACGATCAAATAACTGTAACATGTTTCTATTTTATTTACTTATACTAAGTAATTTAAATCAGGATGTCTTCTTAGCTATGTTAATACTGCTTACTTAGTAGGTATTCTTTTCACATAAAAATATAAGGGATTTGAGAATTTCTTACAAATTACAAGTTGATTTTGAATGAATGATTGCAGAAAACAAAATATTTACACCAAACACAAAAATACACTAAAAAACTGGATGTGAAAAGGATGTAAGTAAATATTAGACATACTTATCGGTAGATTTGAATAAACTTTTTAATTTTATGTTGGGGAAGTAAACAATACCTATTTCCAGCTTCTTGATTCAATTCAATTCAAAACATTTATTTCGGAAAACAAGTTCCATACAATTTTGATTAGTTATGTCCCGGAAGCTACTATGTATACAGGGTGAAATTTATAGCATTAGCATCCTTTTAAACTAAGAGTCTTCCCATGAAACTGGACAACTTTTACTATGGGAGCAAACCGGTAAAAAAAATCAGCTGTTCCATACTAAACTGCACCCGCCGCCGCTGCCTACTCGACTCAAATGTATGCAACAGCAGATTTTTTTTTGCTCCGATTGGTTTGCTCCCATAGTAAAAGTTGTTCAGTTTGATGGGTAGACTCTTAGTTTAAAAGGATACTAATGATATCAATTTCACCCTGTTTAATAATAATACAATATTATATCAAATAGGAGCGTAATGTTGAATTTCTTTGAGCGTAATCTAAGAGGAAGGATCTCTTTATTCTAAATCTAAAGCATAGAATAAAGAGATTCTTCCTCTTAGAGCGTAATATACTCATAGAGATAGGAAGTACTATATGTCTATGAATATACTAAGCGAAAAATGTTTCGTCTATAAATAATTTTATTTCTCAACAAATTGTTACATACAAATAGACACAGATACACAGAAAATACAGGCATTTTTATACAAAACAATTTGAGGGAGACTGGTGCCTAACGTAGGTAAACCAGAAGGTAAACCTGTGAATTGTAAGTCTCCAGGCACCCCCACCCGCAGCTTATTTAATTAACAAAAGTAATAATAATCTGGATGATCCATGATGCAGTAAGGGGTTAGGAGAAACCAAAGAGTAATATAAGTATATAAGAAAAGAGAACCCACTCGTGGCAACATTATGCATCCACCTTATGTCAAATTGAAGGCTAGCTAGCGCCATCTATGTTTCACCGACAATAATTCAACCTATACTATACATACCTACTTATATCTACTCATACCGATGGATATTATTGTTTTGAATGCTAGTTTTCGTTCAATCCTGCACCGATCGAGAGAAATTCCAGTATCTTTACTATTCCTGTAATCTAAACATTGGTAAGAGAACAACAGAAACTCCAGAACATCACTAAATCATCACAAAATTGAACGAAAACTACAAACAACCCGCACATTACGCAGGATAGGTAGCCATTTTGTGCACAGATCAATTAGAATATGTCCATTTTGTGAATTTGTCAATTTGACATTGACATAGGCAATAAAATCTTTTTGTTTCATAGTTCTGCGAAATATTTAATAGATGGCAGCACATTCTAAGCAAACTGAATCGGAAAAAGCCACCAAAAGGCTACTGTCCTCCGCCTGGGAGAAACAAAGTATAATAAGTTATAACTAGAAACATTATGTTTTAAAAACAGCTGATTGAGAGTTAAGACTGAGATAATTAAAATATTTTCATATAGACAAGTTGATTGTGGTTTGACTGTGGTGTGTAAGTGGTAATACATACTCTTTCATATGCACAGAACATAGCTTTCTTCTTATCTTTATGAAAATCCTTGTGGATCCTAGAGGAAGCATCTCTTTATTCTAAAGATAGGGTGGATCTTAATAAGTGTAAAAAAGAGTTTAGTAATTTTTTATATTTTATTCAACATGCTATGTCACATTTAAATTTGGAGTATGGTCATAAACTAGTCAACCTATTTTATGTTTCCGATCAAACCTGTCTCTAAAATTTGGCCAATAAATTCAACAGAATCCCAGAGCAAAAAACCGGAGGAGCGGTTTCTTTGAGTTGACGAACGAATAAAACCAATTTTCATAGGAATCCTTTTTACAACCTATCGATAAATAGAATTTGCCTTCGACAGAGCTTCCGACACAAAAAAGTTATTGGTAGACTACAATAGGGTAGAACCTTCTAGGTTTTCACTCAAGTTTAAACTTTATGTTATGGGCATAAAGTTTGGGAAGTATATCTACCTGTTAGACCACGTTCCAAGAAAGGTTGCTAGAGGTAGACGCATTCGTGTTATGACACCTATCTTGTTTGCTTATCGGCCGGAGATACAGTGAAAATAAATAATATACCGGTGAAAAATAAATATTTATTGTATTTCGAACTGAAGCGCTTCCAGTGATAATAGTTACTAACTGAATGATGAATTGTTGAGTAAACTGTTTGTTTTGACTATTTTAATGAACGAACGAATGAGCGGAATTATTGTTGAAATTAGCTAGGAGGTTGAGGATATAATTCATACGGCGCTGCTCTATACAAAACGAAGTTCCATCCTAGTTTGAACATTAAGTAATTAAAATAAAAAACGTTTTAACACAATCTAGAAACCAATATCTGTGCTTTGAATTTGTCAGATTTCCTTTTAAATATTTAGTTCTAAAGTTATCGTGACTCAACGTTGTCTATACAAATTGTATTAATCCTAGCATTGAAACTATATATATTTAAAAGAAAGAAAATGTGACAAATGCAAAGCACATACATTGGTTTTTAGATGGCGTTTAAAAATTTTTAAAAATTGAATTTAGTTGGTCCTTAAGTATAGAAAATAGGACGGAACTTCGTTTGTATGCAGCGCGCTCGGAAGCTTTCGGAATAAACTTCTCTTATTGGCCAGATGCTTATTCACTGTATTTCTGCTAATGTTAAGTAGTTTGTGAAAAATAAAACTTTAAGGCGGTTGCAGAGGGGTCAATTTTGTACAAAACTGACGCACAATACGCGTAGACGGTATTAATATAAGTAACTTTGTATATAGGGAAAAATAGTTTAGAAAATCTAGATGCCACGTAACAAATAACATTTGCAATTTATGAAATAATTACGAAGATATAAAGCTTTGAAATTTTTCATACAAAATTTTAAAAGCTGTATATCTTCGTAATTATATCATAAATTGCAAATGTTATTTGTTACGCGGCAACTAGATTTTCTAAACTATTTTTCCATATATAAAATATTATTTTTATGAATTCCGTCTACGCTTTTTGTGCGTCAAACTTTTGTATGGACTGAAACCACCTTAATTACCTAGCTTCATGGGCAATATGTTGTTTTTCACCTAATTTAACATTATCATGAAACTTCTTCTTATCCCATTATGAAGGTATTTGATTTGCGGTCAGTCAGTTCAATATCGCATCAGAAATGCTATTTTTGAATTTTACTCATTCCAATTCGTAAGATACGAATAATGCTTAGATTCCATACCTATTATAGAGTTTAAATGTTATTTTCTTATACGAATTAGGACTCCAGATTCTCATTCCGTTCATTTCTATTCAACCGTTATTACAGTGCTCGCTCCTTTTTATCTAGGTATCAAGACAATTTATTTATTTATTCTAGTTTTCATTTCATAATTCCTGCTACAGTCAGATATCGTCAGATCGTCACAGATTAATAATAAAGTTACTACGTAATCGTTAAGTTTTAAGGATCAGGTCGGTTACGTCCTTTTCCCCGAACGTCCACTGTTGACCCGATAGTCTATTTCCCGGATTCGTCCTTTTCCCCGAACGGACATTTTCCTGAATGGCCATTTACCCGAACGACCATTTCCCCGAATGGGCATATTCCCGAATTTTTCCCCGAACGGCCCTTTCCCCGCACGGGCATTTCTATTACCGGTCACTATTTCTATTTCCCTGCACAGACATCCTATATGGTGTGACAAAACACCCTAATAATACGTAACTTGCTTCAGACCATAAAACTGAACAACTTTCACTATGGAGTCAACTTTGAAATCGCGAAAAAAAAAATAGGCTCTTTTAAACATTGTTTAAGTAAGAAGTAAGATAAATTGTACTAAAGCGAATTCCTTTAATACAAAATAATAACAATGGCTTAAGATACCCTGAGGGTTTAATTGTTACAAAAATTTTATTCTGCATTCTGTTTGAGAACAATACTAATACAGATCGATTGACAAGAGCCAGGGCTGCCAGCATAAAGTTCATCAGTTTCTCCAGGTTTTTAAAACGAACCTGGTTTGGGATGGTGACATAATACACTGGCCTGCAAAACTAAGTATCACACTTTTAAAATTGCAATAACTTTTTCGGTACACAATATATACTTTCGAAATAAAAAGGACTCGAAAAAGAGTTTAATTTACAAAGAATAGTTACAAAGAAAGCTGATAACATTTGCTATAAAACTCTAATTTCTATAGTTCAGAAAAAATTTAAATATTAAAAGTGTAGTACTTAGTTTTGCAGGTCAGTGTAGTACTGATTTTTTTGTGTTTAAAGCTCTTCAGTTATCTTAATTGATTGCCAGTAGGTAATAATATTTCTAGGTAAGGCTGTAAACTGGATTATCGAACGAACTATTTCAGAAACTTGTATTGTACCCATTATAGTACCTAGTTAGAAAGAACGAGTGTAATTATTTCTACTTTTGCATCACTAGCTAGTAGCTATATGTAGACTGTAAACTTGAAAGTTACATGCTGAAGAGGGTGTTTCAGACCACCAAGGGACCAACGTGGGTAACTGCCTCCGTGGTCTAATGGTTAAGAGCACCTAGTGAAATGTCACTTTGTGAGTTTTTCCGCAGTTGGTTAGGACATTGCAGACTGAATCACTTGATTGTCTGAAAATAAAAATGATTCCGTGCTTCGGATGGCACGTAAAGCCGTTGGTCCCTTCTACTATCTTTGGTGGTAGCAGTCGTTACATAAAAACCACGTCAGAGGCCGTAAGGCGGTCTGAAAAAACTCTGACACCATGGCTCTGCCCACACGATAGGAAGAAGGGACCAACTTTGAAATCGTAAAAACCGCTGTTTCATACATTTCGGTCGAGTAGCCATTGGAATTTTCTATGGAAAAACTGCAAACTTTTTTTTCGCGCTTTCAATATTGGTCCCGTAGCAAAAGTTGTTCAGTTTGATGGTCTAAAGCATCCCCTTAGTATGTAACGCATTTAAGTTTACTCCCTGTATAATATCCGTATATTGTTTAACGTATGCTTACCAGCCCTAGATATCCATCCATCTCAGCTTGTTATTTCACAAAACATTCTAAAAGATACATTCAACCAAACTGTTTTATGTTGGTATTATACCTACCTATAATCAAATCAAACTAAACTGACTGTGTAAAACATTGATGAAACAAAACAAAACACCCTTGTACCAAACCACTTTCTTTCTTAAAACAAAACACGGTTGTTATCAACTGAATATATTTATAGAGGGTGTATTATTGTTGCCTGTTGAACCGTACGCGATAGTAAAGGCTGCATGGGGTGCCCTTGTGGCCAAGGTCGAGGTATCGATCCGCCAACCCCTAACGTCATCACCCTGACGTCACTTTATTGAAAATACCCACTATATCAGTTACTGAATACACTACTTGAAAAAGCTTTTAAAGTTGTTTTGGTGGTGTATTGATAAAAGTGAGGTTGATATTCATAATATTACTTTAAGGCTTTGTGGTAGGAATCTAAATAAAAAAACATTTTGTAGATGTAGTTTGACTATTTATTATAAGGACTAGCCTTGCGGTAGCATTTCCCCTCTGCCACGGTATAAGATCAATAAATCATGTGCATTTACATTCAATTTTATACCTTATCACTAAACGAGACAGCCTAAAATTGAGAAACAATAATGTCGAACTTAGAACGTTTGGGGTTCACGCGAGACTACTTTTCATGATTTTTAACGTTCAAAATTAGAATCTAAAGTTATGGGAATAAAATCCAAAGTTGCCGATTTAATGTTACCTCGCCCCCCGCAAAAAGTGGCAGAAATGTTTGTTAGTAGAATTACACGCGTAACTAGTCCCTATATAAGTAGTCAAAGATAAAGCCCAATAAAATTAACAGAAAGTAATACTCCCCTTAAAACCCCCTACCCTAAAAACAAACATTTAAAAAGTGAAAAATAATTCGGTCACCTATTATTTTTGATGTAAGCAAATGTATGTTTTAGTTTTTAACTCTCTTTAAGATATTTTAGGTATAATGCTATGAAATTACCATAGATTTTTTATTCGACAATCAATTGCGGTCCCCGACACGTTCATTGACCAAAAATATCTTAAAGAGAGTTAAAAACTAAAACATACTTTCTTAATAGAACCAATGTCAAAATCACGAAAGAATTAGCTGTTCTGTTAAAACTGTAAATTTAGGTAGACACGAATGTATAGGACAACAGATTTTTTATTGACGATTTCGATTTTTGTCCCATAGAAAAAGTTGTTCAGTTTGATGTTTTCAGCTAATTTTGTTGAAATATAGGGTCCTTCTTAATATTCTGAGGGTTCCATACGAAGCTACAATCCTACTCGACCAAAATGTATGGGATAGCAGTTTTTTTTCGCCATTTTGATGATGATTCCATACAGAAAGTTTTTTTCTAAATCTTATCGCTACCTGTTTCATATTTTTGCTTGAAAACAGCCACATAAATTAACAATTTTAAATTCTTTTTATAAAATAAAAATGCGTTAACTAATTTCTTAATTTTTCCAAAGAGTTCATACAATCGTTTACAACCGGCAATAACCAACTGTTTCCTATAGATGTCATCGGCATCGCAAAGACAGGTGCTCAGAGATGACATGGAGCGCATGTCTTGAGTTGTTACACAATCTGAAAAAAAAAACATAATAATTGAATGCCTTTAATTTTATGTTAATAGTCAATGAAAGTATTGTGCAAGCGAAAGTGACTTGCGTCTGCGAAGCTATTTTGCGTTAATTTTATCAACTTTATGATGTCAATGTCATTGCGATACGCTCAAATCTCTATGCTTGTAAATTGTGATAACGCCGCTTATTATTAGTCATTCTTTTCAGCTCATCATTTATTGTACGAGTCAACTAACTTATTATTGGACCATGTGAGAGAATTCTATCAATTTCTAAAATGTCATTTAAAATGTCCTCCGTACAACTTTCATCGATCAGCTGATAATTTTCTAAGAATTAGAAATAAAGACATTTCGCTATTTTATTGCCAACTTTTGACAGGCTGATGATAAGGATGACTACAGCGTGTTACTTTAAGGGCTGATTGTACCTACGATACTTAACACCTTTCCCTAAGAAAACTTTAACAAAAAAAAATAAAAAATTTGGACTCTCCGTACTGAAATGATCTCTGTTCGAATTTTTAAAAAATGTATTTTTTTTTTTGTGTATATTTGTTTGTTTCTTTGGGATAGTTGTTTTATCATGAGTACAATCCCAATAAAGTAATGCAAATATTCCTAGTACCTACCCAATAGGTACCCAATATTTTGTTACATTCCTTACAGTAGTGCGAAGAAAACGTAGAATCTTCACGTGAACACAAGCGTGTCTTCTGAATAGGATTATAAGAGGATTATAAGAAGGTCGATATTACACTACATTTACATTCTTGCTTGTCATTTAGCTTTCTGTGGCGAAACGTTTGGCTAAAGTAAAATATGTTTAAGATTCGATAAACAATCCTGAAACTATTTAATTGCAAATTCGACTCATAAACTGCATATTCCCTAACTATCTGGTAATTTTGTGACACATTGGTCACGTCATCTACATATTGAGAGACTTGAAACTATTTCTGTTTCTTAAGAAATCACTTACTGAAAGTAATCATGTATGCTACTTTGCAACAAGTCGTGGCATCATAATGTCCGATCGTTACTTGCAATTATCCTCTTTGTAGGGTTACCTATACAAGCCTTACCACATTCTAATGGCCGCGCAGTCAGCCTGTGGGCTGTCGGCACGCGACAACTCGACATGCACGAGTGCAATTATCGACTACGATCGATTGGGATGCCTTCCTTATTCGCACCATACCTGGACACCTTTTTCTGAGCTTAGATTGACGTGGTAATGAGATGAAAGCGATTACAATGTTGTTAGAAATCTTTGATGCTCTCTTTATGGTATTGCTGGGTGTTTAATAGTTATCCAATAAAGTAATAAAGAGATTTAAAATTCTTGGAGTTGTTTGTTTTTAGATTGATTTCCTACGAGCCTTATGAGGTTGATAATGGATTAAGGGAATATGGATCATTTCCTTCAAAGGGCTAAGATTAAGAGTCGATAGTTAGTTTTTAGACTTTATTCTCTAAAATGTTTCCAACAGCTTTTAGTTTACTTTCAAAATGTGATTAATGTGTAATAACATTAGAAACATAATATAATTAATCGTGTTAGTAAATTCTTATGTTTCCTGTTTTAATGAGGAATAATTTATACGTCTAGGACTTTCAGTGACAGAGTTATCTTAATTTCTTTAAAAACTTTCACTTGACATACCTATAGCTAAAAAAGACAAATAAAATAGATTCTTATCAACAATATTGATTGATAAATATGTAGGTACTTTCTACGTGACACGAACAGGTTTAATTGTGTTTTTGTGTATAACTAGCTGTTATCAGCTCTTATCACTATTATAACATTTTGCAACCTTTGATTCCTTTATACGATAACATTAAATTGTGTTTAAAATTTAAAATATCATGGCCGCTTATTCATTGTGACGTTGTATAGTAAAGGATGCCACAAATATTTGAGAGAAATTGTTACGAGGAATGAGTAGGTAGCATTTTAAAAATATTTCGTCTAGATTAAAGACTTTTTTTTTTTTAATTTCAAATATTATTGATTTTTAAACATGTTACAGCCATGTTGTGCTATTACGAATCAAATTAAAGATTGAAAAGCGAAATTGGATAACACAGTTCCCCGGTTTGGAAGCGAGACAAATTTTTCAATCTTTATTTTGATTCTTTTTTAACTTTCGTGATCATATAAGATTCATTTTGCGATGGGGCGTAACGTTGTATGTAAACTATCATGGCCGCTTATCTATTGTGACGTTTTATAGTAAAGGATGCTAGAAATATTTAAGAGAAATTGTTACGAGGAATGAGTAGGTAGCATTTTAGAAATATTTCGTCTAGATTAAAGTCTTTTCGTGATCATATTTCCATTTTCATAACTGAGGTTTTGAATAAGTTAAAGAAAGGTTCATTTTCCGATGGGGCGTAACGTTGTATACTTACATAATATATATTATCTCGTTCATTCCTCAATTGAAATTTTACCTAAATCGTTTTCCCCTTTTGATTGATTCATTTGCTCACGATTGATTCCCTTACGCATTCTGAAATTCCAAAGAATTATGTCCTCATCATAGTAAACTAGGAAATGACTAGATAATGACGTGCTGTTGAAATTGCACCCGTTGGGCAAGTTAATGGCCTGCGTACAATGCTTTTCAATTTACTAGGGTTTTTGAAGGCGGTGAAATACAGCAACGGATTAAAAATTAGGAGATAAGTAATTATATTTTGGAATGACAGATGTGAACTAATTCCCGGCCATTCTTGCACGAAGAGTTGAGAACCAACCAGACAAATATTTAATTGACTGTGCTACAAAGTCAGCGGTAGATTCCGAATTCTATATTATCCAAGGTCCAAATTTTTATCACAGATTTGTTTTTTCTATTAGGCTGTGTTCCACCTCGGCAAGACATATACATAATTACATATACATATTCAAAATCAACAGCGGCGACCATTCATAATACATGTACCTACTAAGTATACTAGCCAATGAAGTCCAGCGAGTAGAATGAATGTGTAGCCAATTTTACGGAGTTTTGTTAGGCGGGGTAGGGAGTAATTATTGATTGGACTTTTAAACTGTGACCGGCACCATTTAGTGGCAAAAAGACTATCTTAAAACATATTTCTAAAAATTCGCTACGCAATATAGAAATCAACATTATGTGTCCCAGAAGGTTTTTAAATTAATACAATTAATACCAATGCACTCATTTGACTTAGATTTAACAATATAAATCATTTTTGAGCAATAAAATAAGCATTTAAATTTAAATAATAGGTAAGGTCTTTATTAGAAAATACAAAATACAAATGTATTTTTCAAAACCTTCTAAGTAGACATAAATATTTACACCATGTTTGAAGTATGTATAATGGTAAAGACTTAAATATGTGCAAAAAAAAATTACCAGCAGGTTTTTTAGAACGAAATAATAGCTAAATTTTAAAATTGGAACTGAGCTGGCGTGATTTTTTTAAATTTTGGTACATTTCTAGGCTCAAATTGGCTCTTCAATATAATACCGAAAAAAAATATAATTTATTAATTAGTCCCGGCTCAAACCGTAAAATGACTAGGCTAGTAAATGTACACGTGTATATTTTATTTATTTTTATTTTTCAATTTTGGACACTAACGTTTATACTCATATCATGTTTTTATCGTCTTTCAGTCTCACACTTTACAGTAGGTAGTGCGGCGATTCTTTGAGAAGAGGCGAGGGAGGTTGAGGCTCTGAAATATAAGTACGTTATTCAATAACGCATCATGCATGTGTTGATGTTGCTTGTATTTTGATGTTGATCGATTATATTACACAACATTTACGAACGTTTATTAATCTTCAACATCGATGTTGTATTAAGTAATTTTAAGTACCCACTTACAAGTTATGATGCACCGAGTTAAGTTGCATTGGATTTTAAAAATTATAACCTGCACTTGATATTGAGAAATACGGTGCATTGAACCGGACCTCAAAGTTACGCAACGCTTTTGTGTTTACCGTGTAATGGTGCATTTAAATAAATTGATGAACCACGAAGCTCTTACTCGATATTAAAAACATCTCGAATTAAAATGAGTGATTGTCGAAAAGATAACAATGACATTTTTATGAACCTCTTGGACTAATGCTTTTTCAAAATCGAACTAGCTTTCGTTACGAGCGTTCTGTTTCACATCACTGATGAATGAAACGAAGATGATGATGTTTTTTTTTATTTCCTTTACTTCTTTTTGTTTTCGAATTACATCATCATCATCATCTTACTTAAGAGCTGCGCTCTTGTCGGTGGAGTTTTCGCCAATCCTGTCTCCTTTCCGCTAGTCTCTTGAGTTCTTGATACGATACGACATCAACCTTTTCCTTCACTTGGGCCAGATAACTCTGTCTAGGTCTTCCTCTGCCTCTCTTCCCCTTTCTTTTCTTTCGAATTACAATGAGGGATTTTACAGAAGAAAAAAAAAGTTAGTTCCTAATTTCTCAATAGATGGCGTTGACCAGAGAGGGGTCAAATAGGTATAAGCAAATAAATTAATTAATATAATAAAAACCCGGTTGGTGTAATGATTGCCACGCCGGACTGTCAAACCAGGGTCCTGGGTTCGAGTCCAGGTTCGATCATGGATGTTATATGTTTTTGCCGTTGTTGAATGGTTCCCATAACAAAAGCCTAAGACTTACTTGGGATCATTACAAAGTATGTGCCTGTGAGCGTTATTTATTATTTATTTATTGTCTGTCAAAAACGAATAAAGTATCAGACTTGGCTGTATGGGCTTTGTATCCATTTTTACAACAAAATTTAAATTTGTCACTTCACTTTTCAATATTAAGAATATTGAAATTGCTTTGCTAATAAAGAGCGAAATTTTTCGTCTATGGCTTTGCTTTTCATCAAAGAGTAATATAAGTATATTAGATTTTCTTTCACGGAATCTGACGTACGATTTAAATATTTCCAGTTTATTTTTATTGAAATTCTCAGTTTCTGTTAGGTTTTTGTAGTTTGTTATTGTTTCTCGTTTATTGTTCGTATATTCAAAACGGATACGTAGCCCATACGTCCGATACTCGATTCGTTGTTGACGGACAATAACACTGAGATTGCTAAATAATAAACCAACAACAATAAGAAAGGGGTCGTACTGTGTATTTTTACTATTAATATGAATTAATATATTTGCTTATATCAATTGGACCCCTCTCTGGTCAACGCCATCTATCGAGAAATTAGGACCTAACTTTTTTATTTTTTTTGCTTTTGGAAAATCCCTCTAATCGTTATTTTTGTTTCGACAAACGATGTTTTCATTGTGAATTATTCGTCGGATAGCACAAGAGCGTTTGTGTCTTAATCTAGGGAAGTATCGATACCGCCCCTGGCTATTCTCAGTTAATAATTTAAAGGAAACCTGTTTTTACTATCTGTTGTGGATAATTTAATGAAATTGTGAGTTTCGTAACATGTGCCATGGGAACTGAGAGACTAGCTTCATACTTGTTTCGTCGTGGTTTTAGTCTTTTTCTTTTTTAAATTGTAAGAGTATAGTGTAATAAGCTAATTTGCATCCGTGGGAACGCAATGATAGGTGCAAATTGAGCCAATGCGAATCTGATGGCAGATAACTCTGAAAGTGCTTGTTAAGTTTCGTAAAATGGACTTGTAATGTTTTTTCGATTTAAATCAGCGTGAAACTTTATTGTTCGTTTTTATGTAATAGATCTATTCAGGTAGGTACCTGCTAAAATTATTCAACATTTGATACTTTTTCACGCTCTGTGACTGCTACAAAGCCTTTGACCGTTTTATGATCTTCTTCCCTTTCCATTATTGTTTTTATTATCCTGTCCTATTGTGGCCTGAATAAATTTTTAACTATTAGATTTACAACAAGGTTTTAATTTACAACGTTCTCACGATACTAAACGTCAGAAAGGTGAATTTATTACAGAATGCTTTTAAATTGTATTTCAACCTGTTTGTTACTAAGCAACACAAGGTTCACATTCTTCATTCTTTTGACGTTGTTTTGTGTAAAGTACCTAATTGTTTTGCACCTATATGCAAACAACAATATTTTGGCATCTCTGATACTGAAGCCACAAATTTGATTACGATCATCAACGTAGAGATTACTTTGTCTTTAGAATATAGTTTTGGACCACGAATTTAAGTTGTATGAAAAGCATCATCAGGTAGAGCGATGATAGCCCATACGGAAGAGAGCTAGCGCCTCAATCCTGAGGACGCGGTTCGATTCCTGGCCTGTACCACTAAGTTCTTCGGAATTTATGTACGGTTGTATTTATCATTTACTAGCTCGGCGGTGAAGGAAAACATCGTGAGGAAACCTGCATTCCCGAGGATGAAAAGAAAATACCATAAGTTCGGAGGTATGCGTAAAATATGGGTGAGCTTGGGGCGAACACAAAGGACCAGCGCTGGTCTCCGTGTTACATAACGACCCTTGCTTGCAATAGCCCAACCACAAATAATAAGAATCATCAGGTAATACGAGCTTGTATGAAGAAACTTATGGATGTTGAGGAGGCGAAAGATGTGTGTCAGAATCGTAGTATATGGCGATCTGTTGTCTCTGCCTAGCCCAGTAGTGGGACATAGGCGTGATCATATGTTTGTATGCATGTATCATCATCATCAGGGTGTAAACTTAAATGCGTTACAACATACTTTATCCCGGGTGCTTCATAGCCAAGTCATTTTACGGAGTTTTGTTAGGCGGGGTTGGGCTAGTAATTATTAATTGGACTTTTAAACTGAAACCGGCACCATTTAGTGACAAAGAGACTATCTTAAAACATATTAAAATAAAAACGCTACGCAACATAGAAATCAAAATTGTGTTTTATATACATTATTTTTTAGCAATAAAATAGGCATCAATGAGGTATTTATTAGAAAATACGAATGGATTTTTCAAAACCTTGTAAGTAGCCAACAATATTTACACCATGTTTGAAGTATGCAGTAATGGTAAAAACTTACCATCAGGTTTTTTAGAACGATAATAGCTAAATTTTAAAATTGGAACTGTTGCTGACGTGATTTTTTTTTATATTGGTACATTTCTAGGCTTAAATTGGCACTTCAATATTATACCGAAAAAAAATCAATTATTAATTAGTCCCGGCTCAAACCGTAAAACGTAAGTAAAAGTGGGCTATCAGATCATCAAACTGAACAACTTTTACAGTGGAAAAAGCTTAGAAATCGGGAATAAAAATCTGCTGCTTCATACATTTTGGTCATCATGCAACAGCAGATTTTTATTTCGCGATTTTGATGTTGGCTCCAAAGTGAAAGTTGTTCATTTTGATGGAACTAAAGCACCTTGTTTGATATTTAACACCCTGTATACGTTCCACTGCCACTAAAGAGTATTATTATACCTTGCCTATTAGTTGGCCGAGCTGCTGGTATTAAATGATGAAAAACACGGAATCTATATTTTCGTATAAACACAGTTACAAAATATCAGTAAAAATAATTCCTCTATACGTATAATCAGCTCGTGTCATAAGCAAACATCTCAGCTTATCCTATGATGGATTGCCAAAAAGAGATTTACATTTCAAGATGCTATGGAAAAGAAAGTGTTTATCAGGATTGATTTTCATGTTATTTTGACTTTATCTTCACGTCATCAGATTTGACTATAAAAACAAAACCATGGTCATGTGAGTTGATAAACTTTGGAAAAAATTTATACTTGAATTCGCGGCCATATACGAAATCTTTTCTACAATTCCTAACTATCTTTTAGAATGTCGCTGCAAGTTGCAAATTTAAGACCTGGGGTTTTATTGTGTAACTACCCGATTCAATGGGTATCAAATCGACATGGTGTTCACTGGCAGTTATAATCTTTTTCTTAATATGTAATGAGTTAGATATGGTGATCGGAAAAACGAAATTATTATTATTATTATTATATCAGCGAAACGAAACGAAATATTACTTATAAATTGCCTAGAACTGAACGCTATCGATATTGAATTCGAGTTAATCGGGAACATACACAATTATATTAATACGAGCGTTAACCCTAGACTTTGTCCGCACAAATTATATACCAGATTTAAAGTCAGATCATAAGCTATCAAACAAAAAAAGTTTCATCAAAATCGGTTCAGTAGTTTTTGCGTGATGCTCGTACAAACAAACAAACACACAAAAAAAACAAAAAGACAGACAAAAAATCCAAAAATAGATGTTATGGAATCAGGGATACCTAAAAACCATATCGTAACTTTTTTTTTGTTAATATCTTTAATGTACAGACAAACTTGCTGTTACAGTTTTGTAATATTATATTAATATAATACATATAATACATAATTATATTAATAAAAATAACATACACAATTATATTAATAATAGAAGAGAATAATAATAGACCTAATAATAGGTACTGTTTGGTTTAAGGAAGAAATGACGATGGTAAAAGGTGGGGGTTATTAGCTTATTAGTTATTCTTATCTAAACTATTATAAAACTGTAGCACAAAGTTTGTCTGTACATTGAAGATATTAACAAAAAAAAGTTACGATTATGGTTTTTAGGTATCCCTGATGCCATATACCCATTTTTGGATTTCTGTCTGTTTGTTTGTTTGTTTGAACGAGTATCACGCAAAAACTACTGAACCGATTTTGATGAAACTTTTTTTGTTTGATAGCTTATGATCTGACTTAAAATCTGGTATATAATTTGTGCGGACAAAGTCGCGGGTTAACGCTCTTTACCCATAAAAATACAGCAAAATAAACCGTTTTTCCTTAGTCGCCTCGTATTACATCCATGAGGAGAAATAGGGTGGTCCGGCAAACTGAAGAAAAACGGAATTTGTTGAACATGAGAGTGCGGGTGGTCTGGGATGAGATCACGAGATACATTGAAGGGATCGCCTGTTTCGATAGATAACTGATTTATTTCCTATTTCTATACGAGATTAACTTGATCCCTTATCTATAGGTTACAGTCGTTCGATGCTATTGATATTGCTTTCAAGAAATATAAGGTATTTTTAAGATTAATTATCTTATTTCCGTAAAATCCGGAAAGAAACAAGATATCATATAAAATTTTGGTATAATTAAAACATATATATTTTTTTAACCTGTTTTGTCCCACTGCTGGGCAAAAAATGGCAAAAAATAAAAATAATAAAAATGAATAATTAGTAAGATCTTCAAGTAAAAACTCATTTTACTAAAATATTTCCCTACTTTTTATCATATTTACAATAACCTAACTTTATACAATAAGCAGAATTGAAACTTCCATATTTCATATTGTCGATAATGACTTCTACTAACTAATCACACCCCACATACATTGAATCATAAATGCATAATACACAATAGATCAGAATTCAATAGAGAGATCCTGAGTGTTGTAACCGGGGCGCGCTCTGCGCACGCGCACGCTCGCAAGGCCCAAGGCCGAGCTGTCAAATGTCATTGAATATGATACCTGGAGTATTTGGATCAAGGACTACAGAAGTATAACGCACGATCTGTTCATGTGAATGATTTGATAGCGCCTATAATCGGCCTAAATTGACATTGTGATGTCATATTAGATAATTTCTTTAGATTTTGACATTGCCTTTGAAAAATCTCCTTGTTTACCTGGTTATAGCATTGCGTATTGGGTGGACAATACACTAATGTCACAGGTATTATAGCGGTCGAAAATCTTCTACCTTGCTGGCTAAAAAAAAGGAAACGGGCATAATCTAGATGCTCTAAGAGAGGTGCTCTTTCCTATCTCTTTAACAACTGTAAAGAAAGATAAGCGGCGACAACTCGACACTTGCCAGATTTAGCTAATTGGGTAAGTCTTAGCATCTGGAGACGACTCTAATCTCTCTCTATATCTCTGATATTTTTAGCACTCTTCAAACGTTATCCGTTTGCTTATCAGCCTGCTTGCTGCTTCGTCTTTGTTCTATTCCATTCCAATAGCTTTCTGCTTGTAGTATGTCTTTTCAGTTTCAAGGTGTCGTTCTTCTGATTGGTTTGTGATTTATCTATCGATTTTGATTTACAATTACAGTGAAGTTATTTTCGTCTGATAATGTGTTTACTTCCGTAAGCTTCAGCTTTTAAATCTTCGAAGAAGTCATTTGCGAATCTTCAAGATTTCAGTATTTTTAATCAAACCATTCTTTTATCTTATTCATTTTCATGAATCCGATTACCAAAAACCCAAAAGTATTCAATTTCGCAAATAACTTCAACTGTAAATAAATCAATCAATCAATCAATTACACTTTATTTGACGCCAAAAAAAACAGTATATTGTACAGAGAGCAAACAATCAGGAAATACAAAAGGCACAAAAACAGGCGGTTTTATCGCTAAGAAGCGATTTCTTCCAGGCAACCTTAGGGTAGAGGAAATAGTGAAAGAAGATTGGTTGGATTAAATCGCATCTATTTATAATGGTCGATGTTTCAAAGCATCACAATAGATTCCTTTCTCCTAACTAGACCGTAGGTGTTCGGCCTTGGGACTCGGTGCCTCTATTATAGCCCCTGTGGGTTGACAAGACATTTGATACCTTGCACGCCTTGTTTGTGAACGCTTTTTGGAATTGATTGATAAAGTTTTATGGGGTTATTTGGACAGAGCTTTCAAACATGTTGCGTTGTTGTTTAAGACTTTCGTGATGGTTATATCATGGAGTTTTGGGGTGTAGAGCCCCTCCAATAAGGGAAATGAAAATTGGTGGTAGAAATTCGTTCTAGTGCGCTTGACAATTTTGATAGCGCGATTTAGTTAACGTGAATTATGATCGGTTGAAACATTTAGCAGTTTTCTAATGTGCAATCACAAATTTACTTCAAATGCTGTGGCTCCATTTTAGCTATTATCATGTAGATCATTTCACTGTTGTCAACTTGACTTTGAACATTGAACCTTCTTGTTAATAAAGTATAGGCTTTGCACTCACAACAATCGTGTCTCGAGATGCACTGAGCTCATAATTCTGTTATCGAAGTTACATAATTAGATTGACCTGTCTTCGAGTCGAAATATCAACTCGAGCATCTGTCATATTAAAATTATACGAACTTCTATTTTAAGAAAGTAAGCAGGAAAGAGTTAATTCGATAAACAGGTATAATCCGACTAACTGTCATAGTAACCGATAATACCTTCCGCTCCGGTGTACGTTTAATTAGTTTGTTTATTTTAAAACCAGCTTTAGGTGACAATCTTAATCTGCGGGCAGTGCCCGGCAAGTGATTTGAATTCTTATCTCTTTATAATGATTTATTTATTAGATAATTTTTATAGAACAGAGTCACTAGTTTATAATAATTACGAATGCTATGAACGTTAGAGAAAAGATAAAAATGGCTATCACCCAGGTATAATCACATTTGCCGACATCAATACCATCCACGATCGCAACAACGTGATTGCGGTCGCAGTCGCGGTCGCGGTGGCGGCCGTAAGATCTAGACGCAATGAGCCAAACAACCGATGTTCAACGTGATCTAACGAAATGCGATGCGTCTGTTAGGGTAACCGCAAGGACGCGAGCGGGTAGATCTTTAGATATATCCTTATAGTAAATGAGCTGAACGTTAGGATAACATGACTGAAATAATCTTACTAAAACTGAACATCGACAAGTGGACAGAGCTAGCCTATATCACGAACACAATACCTAGAGAAAAGTCTTTCGCATTTGCCCAGAAATAGAAATGATATAAAAGAAAAATAGTTCATGAATGAACGCAAAATCCATCCTAGCTATGTTGAAGACCAAAGCAGTTTTTATGTAAATGCCTTTAATTATAACTTTATAGTTGACCTAGTTAACAGAATGGATCTGCGTATTCCGCGCTAGTTTTCTCTGTTGAAGCGGGCTTCCATTTCCACCTAGCGGAAAACTATTTATTTCTAGAATTTGCGGCTAAAACTTCTAAAAACACTTTGTAGATCAGGGTGGGTGGTCGATATAGTGTCGTATATTATACCTATCTGAAGTCTATTATTGTGTAGTATTAAGGATTGCTATTGTGCTTCGTTAACATCTTGGGAATCACAGACAATGGAAATGCAAAATCACACTGACGATTGGGAAAAAATTATACGCCCCTATCCCTAATTCCTGACTTCAATCAAATGACTCAGCTAATCGAGTCATTCATTAAAATGTCAATGTCACGCCAAATTGTCGTTAACTGCCGAATTCAGCTTTAAGTAGGAGGTTTGACAATTATTTCTGAAGTGACCTTGTCCAGCCCTGGGGGTCAAGTGGTTGCCTATTGACTTTGGGGTGAGGTTATATAGTCAACGTCGTTATCCAATTAACGACTTGGGTAAACATTTCGTGAAAGTAAACTGAGTCTGGTGATAAGACTGTGTCAACATTTTTGATGATTGACGATGATTTCTTTTTTGGTGAGAGACTCATCGGAAAAGTTTGTGTCTATATCAAAACAGTGTTCGCGCAAAAATGAACTTTAGACTTGTTGCCATTCATGGTCATATTTTATTTTATCACCTTAAAGCAGCGATTACATTACCCAACATTCAGGGCCGATTTCGGCATACATTGTTTGCTTTGATCGCTATCCTTTAAAACAGAGAGAACAAATCCGGAAATGTATCCCAAAATCGGGCCCGACCAACTGCAAGTGTAATCGCTGCTTAAAGCAACTCGTGGCTCCTTTGGCGCGCGATGCTTCAAGTTTATCACATTCTTATCTCTGTGTATTTTACTGTCTGTCTCCAAAGATCTTTCAAGTTTACGTGCGTCCTTTGGATTCTGCAATCCAGGTGCCAAATAAAGTAGATCAGAGCATTGAACGATAAATCGCACTTAATAATAATCATTACCATATTGATTATTTCATTTGTAACCAGCGATTTGCCCCATGTAGGCGTCTAGGCGATTGACAACTTCCGTCAAGATCAAAATTCTAAATCAATGTCACTGTCTGCTCATTTATCATCATTGTTGGTTGAGGCGGCGACCGTTACGTCATTGAAACCTCGGAGGTAATCCCGCTTTTGCAGCGTGTCGATGTCAACTGACTTACTTCGTCTTGCGTAACGTTTATTTTGCTCCCTTTATAAATAAAGTCTACTTTTGTTACTCGATTTTAATTTTGGAGTACAAGGTTACCTGCATAAATTTTATTTGAGCAAATAAGAGTTGTCATAATCGTAAAACTTTTGCTTTTTCATTTCATTTGAAGGAGGTCGTTGGCGTTCTCAAGGTTCGCCACTTTCTCCTCTTTGTGTATCATCTCATTGTCTGCATTATTCTTAAATACTTACTCCTAAATGTGTTTTCTACTCGAACGATATTGAATCGTTATCGAGAATTTATAGTTGTAACGTGGTCAGATCAGTCGCGAGCCGCCAACACTTCTTTTTGTCTCAAATCGTCCGTGAAATGTTCATGGGGTCGTGCTTAAAGAGCTTCAGCCTTTTAGTTAAAAAACCAACCAACGCTTATAAAATTGAATAGATGTTGGCTACGACTGTGTTTTTTGATAACATTAGGAAAATATAACTTTAGTAAAGTTATTAAAAATATCAACTAGTTTTCTGGAGTACCAAATCGTTCAAAAAGAAACTGCTGATTGAATCTTAGCTCACGAACTTCTTTCATCACTTGATTTGCTTTAAGATTATTAGATGCAATAATAAAGATTTCATCTCCAAATGACGGATAGCCTCAATTAACGCCATCGTTCCACTTGTGTTACTTTCCAATGGAACCGCGTGTAACGGTATTCGGTTTTGTCTCTGAGATGAATCGCGGAATGGAGCTGGCCCTTCGTAACGAGCTGTTTGGTGAAAATGTAACTGTTCTGTTAGTTGCTGCAAGTTTTTGTTTTACTGAAACTTTAATTTGGGTTTACCGTTTCGAGGTGTCCAAAGAAGGTTGCGAGAAGCAATCTGACCAATGAGTAAGGAGACAATGAAAATTTTGACGTTTTTCCTTTGCCATAACTTTTTGGGTTCATTACAGTTCAACCAAGTCATTCTCTATTTGGACTTCCTGATGGTAATCACAATTCTCCCGTTGCTCCTCTTGACAAAATTACTCATAAAACTCTTCACATCAGATAAACATACAAAACGGGCTAAAACATAGAACAATAGTTTCTTTGTTTCAAAAACTCCATCAAAAGTTTTTTATCTTCGCAATAGAGCTGTCAAACTATTCACGGTATCTGATGACAGGCAATAATTACGAAACTACCGCTCTGCTGTTACATTAACAGTCGGTCGCTTCAATGTCAATGTCGTCGAGTCCGTTCATAACAGTTTTGTTTAGTTTTTAGCTTTTTTTAGTAATATAGTCATTCTACCTACTTTAAAATGTTCAGTATATTCGATCTCGATTATTATTATCATCTCCTTATTTTCTTTTTCTCCTTAATTATTATTATTTACTATTGCTAGCTAATGACAAGCCATCGATATTTAAAGTGAGTGAAGATTCTAGTTTGAGATATTCAAACAGGTTTCAGGTTTGTTGAGGTCCCGGGGGTCGATTCCCGCATCTGTAAACATGTTTCAATTTCCTAAACATGTCTCTGTAACTTGTTATTATCAGGATTTGATATTAAATCTCAGCACTGTATAACGTTAATAAGACCTTGGAACTATTTATGGGTTTAGTTAAGTATGTACATTGTACACTCGCAACTTGCATGAAACTTAAATTGAAAGTTTAGATTACTGACTATGGCCATGAAATTAGAAAAGTGCGATCGAAATTACGGCGTAGCTCTTTGCTTCAACTGTATCTCATTCGCATTGAATGGCTGGCATTATATCCCTGACTACGATATTTAGTTAGACACCCACACGTCGGTCGATACTCTCACGCTCTCCACTCCGATCGCACTTGACACTATTCCATGCAATTCTTAATCGACCGAATCCAAATCGCCTTTAATGCTTTTTGTTTCGTTGACTGAACTTGCACTTTCAATTTTGCTGTCTTATACTGCAGTTTCACATCCATTTAGTTCTCTTGCGTGCTGTCCGGCTAAAGTTTTAATCAATACGTCCCAAATACCGAGAGGTTTAAATTTATAGAGTGTTGTATCTAAATTGTTATAAATCACGAAAAGTTTTCATAGGCTTCGCTGCGGCAAAGTTTTACGTTAGTAATTATCGTTCGCGTGATACAGTTGTTGTAGCTTACACGACATCTACTCTTGATAAATGAGTTTTCTATTTAATTTCAATAGATTTATAAGTAATGGCGCAACTTACGGTTTCACAGGTATTGCGAGATTTGTGATAGTGGAAATTTTGGCAAAAGTTCATTGTTGATTGTTTCATTTACAGTTTTCTCGTATCTACTTTTTTTAGCCTTTATTTATTTTCTTATTTTAATCAACTTAATATCTACTGCCTCCGTGGTCTAATGGTTAAGGGCATTGGCTCTCGACACGGAGGTTGTGGGTTCGATTCCCACGGGGGACACCTAGTTAAATGGCACTTTGTGCGTTTTTCCCCAGTTGGTTAGGACATTGCAGGCTGAATCACCTGATTGTCTGAAAAGAAAAATGATTCCGTGCTTCGGATGGCACGTTAAGTCATTGGTCCCGGCTACTATCTCTGGTGGTAGTAGTCGTTCGATAAAAACCACGTCAGAGGCCGTAAGGCGGTTTGAGAAAACTCCGACACCAGGGCTCTGACCACGATAAGAAGAAGAAGAATATTTATATGGTCATGATCAATCTAGTCATCCAAGATTCAGCTGCGGAAACTTTACTGCCGAGTGACTTAGCATCTTTAGTTCTTCACTACCTTCACGGTCACTTGTTTATATAATGACTATGGTGTGAATTTCACGGTGAGGTCCCTTGGCGCGGAACGCCCTTGCCTGCGAAAGTTCCCATGGGATGAACCAGGCAGGTGCCTTTGTGGTGGATTCCTAATGAATTATTTATAGCTCTATTGTTGTCCTTTACGGTCAGGTGAAATCGGCTGGATAGGATATTTATACTTAGGTAGTTTTTTTACCTTTGTTGATACAATTTGGAAATCGTGATATTGTAAATTATATTGAGTGTCGTTTACGATAATGTTCCATGATTTAATTATCAAACATGTGTTACGTGACCGGCACTTGACTTTTGATGTCATTTCTGATAAAGAATAACGCACCCAATATTATGTCAAGATAATTTATTTCAGCTTCGTCCTAGAGCACAAATGCCCGGTGCATACAAACGAAGTCTGGTGGATAGAATTAAAGTCAATGACATTTTTAGAAACAATCTAGAAACTAATTTCTATGTTTGTATGAAGTCATATTTTCGTTAAAATATACAGTTTTAATGCTAGGATGGCACGTTAAGCCGTTGGTCCCGGCTACTATCTCTGGTAGTAGAAGTCGTTAAATAAAAACCACTTCAGAGGCCGTAAGGCGGTTTGAAAAATCTCTGACACCAGGGCCCTGCCCACACGATAAGAAGAAGAAGATGCTAGGATTAATTTAAAATTTGTATGGAAATCTTTGAGGCGCTGTAACTTTAAGACGTTTTTTAACGAAAATCTGACTTCATGCAAACAGAGATTAGTTTCTAGATTGTTTCTGGAAAGTTTCCGTGACTTTAATTGGTTAATATTGAAAATATCACCAGACTTCGTTTGTATGGAGCACGCTCCGAATTATATTCCCTTAACATCGGACTTCTGTAGCTCAGTTTGTTTTGTATGTTTATCAGCTGTAAAGTTAATTGCACGAGTTACTCAAAGTTACTAAGATACTTATTTAAGTGCAGCGTTAAGACCGCGTGTTTCTTGTCTTACCGAGCTCTCTTTACTTTAACAAATTAGTGAAATTGAGCTCTTTGCGGATAAACTATTCTTCCCACTAAATACAAAGTTGCATCTTCGAAACTTAATTTAACTGGCGAAGTTATTGCTTTGTAATAAGGTTGAGAATGCACTGGATATAGATTTTGTGTTAAGCAAATCAAATACATGTGTTTCGCTCGTACACGTTTCGCGGATTACCATCTATTTACTTTCTGTTCTTTGCAAATGTTTAGGTCATGTCACCTTCACCGCGGTGCTCTTAGAAACTATTAGTAAGAGCAGATGAAGGTACATACACATATACATAAACTCACGATTGTATTTCATTTCTGGGTGGGCAGAAACTTTGTTAAAACTAACAACCATTTGTAGCAGCATGGTTCACATTCAGCAGTTTTAGTGTCAACTGGTGAAAGATGGCGTTTCGCCTACTCAAACACTGCATTAGAAACCTTATCCTTTAGTCACCTCCTATAATGTCCAAGGGAAGAAATGGGGTGGCCTCTTCTAAGCCGGTACTACTACTTGACGGCGGCGGATGTGAAGTGAAGTTATAACTACGTAAAATAGTTCCTATTGATTATATTTCTTGACTTTTACAACCTAATCTAATCGGAAATGTCTGCTTTTACTGGCATCGTATCTATTAAAAACGTAGTAATTGTTTGAAATGCTAGTTTACTATACAATAATATGCACATTAACATTATTTATGTAAAGACAGACAGACAGACGTCGTTTTCGCTTCATTAAAATAGAAGGAATTGCTTTGCTTGTTGTATTTAGGACGCCTCTCAATTCCTCTAACAGACATGTTGCTTTTCATGACAGCCTCAGCCTTGGTTTTCTTATTTTCTCCAAGACATAATGATGGTTTAATTACGTTTATTATAATGGTAAACATAGAAGAGTTTTGTTTGTTGTAAGAACGCTTGCTGCTATTTGTGCTTGAATATGTTTACACTTTCTGCATTTAGCTATCTTCATTATTAACTAGTGTTTCTTCATTCCAAATGATTGTAATACTTCCATTAATTTTCTGGTGTTCAATATGATAAAAATAATGTTCTCGTATCATGCAGGCCTACAAAGTTGACCCATGGGGTCCATTAATTAAACAAAACTCACTCCAAGGAAAGATGTCCTGGAAGGAAGTCATCCACAATTTAAATTGTTGTTCCCAATAATGTTAAATCTTCCTAAGTTAAAAATTTAATGGGAGCAAGGTGACCCATCGCAATATACATCGCAATATATTATCTACTTATAATTGTACTCAACAAGTACCTGCCCACTTCCAACAAGAAATTTGGTACAATCAGCGTATTCCATCTTCCGTTCTCATCAAATTTGTTTTCTGCCTTTCTATTCTTATCTTGAACATTCTCCAACTTACTCGCTACTCGCGTCTGTGATTTATTTCTTTTAACCAATTTCATATTTCGTTACGATAACCAGACATTCATTCAGACTGTTATTGAAAGTAATCTCTGTAGTACCACAAATGGCTTATGCCTCCGAAATTACATGTCATTTTTTCTGTTCACGATCTATTGTTCATGCGCTTCTCTAACGGTATGCTTGGACTTATCGCATCTAGAGCTATACCTTCGGAAGAGAGCATTTCAGTGTAATAGGTGAAATTCTTTCGTACTATATGATTAACTGGAATCTTACTTTCCATAGCGTGTTTATATGATCCGGTGTTTGAACTGTTGTTTGTTTTGTTCGTGTCAAATAAGGAAGCGCGAAATTCTTTCCGACCTCTCGACCTCGGCAATGAAAATAGTCGAGCGTAATGATAAAATTATAACTTTCTAAACGGTTATTAAGAGTCACTTAGTAGAGATGACCACAACAATGTGAGTTCGGAAAGATCTCGGGTCAGACGTCGTGACGCGCGTTTTTGCGCTGGCGATCTCACTTTCACGACATTACCTTATTAGCGGTCAGATATTGTTCGGAACTTTGGATTTCGATTTCGTTTGAACGCCGCCGGGTGGAGCTTCGATTAAGGAGTCAAAAACAGTTTTTTGTTTATGTTTTTTATATGAAATTAAATTGATACTTGTCTCATGTCTTCCTACTAATATTATAATTGCGAAAGTTTGTGAGTGTGGATGTATGTTTGTTACTCTTTCACGCAAAAACTAATGAACGGATTTCGATTAAATATGGCATACAGATAGACCATGGCCTGGATTAACACATAGGGTACTTTTTATCCGGGTAACGCAGACGAAGTTGCGGGCAACAGCTAGTGTTTAATAGGATCCCACTGCAGGGCAAACACTCATGCAGAAATGCTCATTAGAGTTAATCCTCCATTAAATCTCTTGCTTGCTTTTACTAAGTCAACAAGACAAAAAGTGTCAGTAAGAGATTTAATGTAGGATTTACTTTAATGAGCGTTTCTGCAACTGACCGAAAGGCAGTCTCACGAATAAGTCAAGTTAGTGGTCATCTTGACCTGGCTTATTGAATAGTTACACCGCCATCTGACAGAACTATCCGTGACAAACTGCTTGACGTGGCTTCCGAAGCACGAAGACAATAGAGATGAAATACCACTAAACGGTCACCCACCCAAACGCTGACCGGACCTGACGTCGCTTAACTTCAGTGATCGTTTCCAATACCGAGCTTCACGCCAACGAGCCTTTGATATCATTATGTGTTTCAGTCTTGAGGTGATAGCCGTGCGCGTGGATAGTCGTACATAAAATGACTGAACTGTATATTATATCTTATTCCTGAAAATTCCGAAAAATTCAACCTTGGAATTTTTCAATTAATAAACAACCCATTTCTCATGTTAGTCTACTAAAACAGTAACAGTTAATTAATATCTTGGCCCTTATTACGGCTTGGGTCAGCCAGGAAGCGGTGACCACACGATCCCCCGAGGCATTACATTTTCGTGACTTATTTATAGTTTTTACTTAGCTGGTGGAATAGAAAGTGTGTTTTTGAGTTCAACCTTTTGTGGATTGTATGACCTTTTTTTAATAAGTGGGTAATATTTTGCTTTATGTTTGTAAAACAGCGAGTCCGTGGGAACTTCTTACAAAGATATATTGATTTTCATACTAGTATTTAGATAGATTAAACCCCGACGAAAAAAGGGACAACAAGAATACTCGCAACTATAATAAGAGCTAGCTTACCATAAAAAGGCCTATACAAGGTCTAACAAAATTAGGTGAAACTATTTTAAGGGTATGATCAGACCATCAAACTGAACAACTTTCTCTATGGGACCAATATTGAAATCGCGAAAAAAAAATCTGCTGTCCCATACATTTAGGTCGAGTAGGTTTGTATGGAACAGCTGATTTTTTTTCGCGATTTCGATATTGGTCCCATAGAGAAATTTGTTCAGTTTGATGGTCTGATCACCCCCTTAAAATAGTTTCACCTAATTTTGTTAGACCTTATATAATACGCCTCAGTGGGACATGGTAAAGGATCCTTAATAATGCTGACGGGTTCTAAGGGGATGATCAGACCATCAAACTGAACAACTCTCTGTAGGACGAAACCGCCAAAAAAATGTGCTGGTCCATACTAAACGGCAAACCTACTGGACTCAAATGTCCCATACATTTGAGACAGTAGATTTTTATATATGTGGTTGATGATTGACATTGAATCGTGAATAATTTTTTAATGTTGTTATGCTTATACTTATTATTGATTTACGACTTTTTTAATTAAGATACTAATACCACCCCGAACTGAAACGAGTAGGTAAGTTCTAATCCTGGTTCTGGAAATCTGATCCTTGACTTTTTACTTCATTCGGCCACACTCCCTGGGCCAGGCCATGCAACAAGCTTGTAATGCGAACTGACTTTAAATACGCACCAGAAATTTGATTCTTTTTGATCTAGAGAATATGCAACTCTTCTAATTCCCTAATTGAATTTTAATTACCTACTTGATGTCCACGTAACAACAGCTAATCTTTACAACTTATTAATAAAATGATATCAACATGTCATTATAGAGCGGAAATAGTACTTATCTAGTGATACCTGTACTAACTCCAGCTCTCTCAGAGATCTGGAGAAAGCCTTCGCCCCAGGCGCCCTATATTCTGCTCGAAACGTCACTTCGTTTTAACTTTCAAAGCATCTGCTTCAAGAGCAATTACCATCTATGTTTTATAATCATATAGATGCGGTATATAGGCGAGCTAAGAAATTATGAAAGAAAAGTGGGTCAGATTAATAGAGGAGAAGCATTTGCTTGAGGCTGAGAATTCTGCTCAGCGAAATCCAGATCTCTAAAAAAAAAAACGCTAACTACGTACACGAGATGTGCAGTCTATCAGTTTAATTTATTAAGTGTCAAATCTAAATTCCTCATGTTAAATTTTTAATTAAGTAAATCAAAATTTCGTGCTGGCAGCAAAGTTTTTTTCTGATGAAACTGAGGATGAAACTTTAGATCTGACGTGATACGTACGTATCTGACTCTCAGAAATGACTGCATTGCTAAAGACAATGCGTCTGCTTGTGTTAAAAGTTGATTTTCTATAAGTAATATTTGCTTTTATGATAAAAGATTAAATTTAGTATGTTTATCAAACAGTATACCATAAGTAGCGTTAATTAACTGATAAGACGTAACTATATCGTAAAGATAACGCTAGATCAACGTAGGTATCGCGTATCGATATCGCGAAATAATTTGAAATTAAAATTTTACTGCGATACGCGAGATAAACAACTGTATATAATAATAACTGTGATCGAACGGTAGTCAGATCGAAACGTTATAAAATTTTGTTACTTTATGAGGTTTTCTTTGACTTGGTTTCCTTACCTACTGTCTTGCTTTTCTCCGCGACGTTGCTTTAAAATTAGCAACCTGAAGTGGCGGAAAACAGCAGGTTTTAAAAAGATTTCCATCCCATTCAAAACTCATTACAAAAACCTCTAAAATAGCTACAGGCATTAAAATAAAAAGGGCGTAATCTCATTGTTTGTCTGCTTTATTAGATCATTAACACTAGGTTTTTAACACTATAAAAAGGTGAACTAAAACAGAATGGGTAGGACACTAGGTGCTTTTCATATGTCGTTTTTACCACTGCGATTAGTGTTTCCTATATGGAAAGACAACCACAACATCTAATAATTTAAGTGATTGAAAACTAGCCATCGTGTTAACGGAATAAGCAGCCAGCCGTTGTTATTGTAAGCCCGTGCTATGCCTTTCCTGATGCTTTCCTGAATTTCTTCTGGCACTCTTCGCAATGTCCTCAGCCATCGGCAGCTGGACGACTGTTGCTAGCGTACGTTGCGATAAATCGTTCGTGTGAAAGGTGCTTATTAAACCAACAACTAAAAATACTCCTGGGGTGTGCCGAAGTAGGTGAGGTCTTATGGTTTTGGCAAACAGTCATTTCGTTTAGTGCTCTCTTAGTTGAGTAGGTTTATGTATGACCTAACAATTTATACTACCTACAGGTCCTACAGTATCGACTTCTACTTGGTAAAATTTTATTTCTTATTAGCAATTAGTTTAAGGGAGGAATGACAAGTGAACTAAATATTTATACTAAATCAAGTAGGATCTCCTATAGATTAGCGTATAATATAATAGGTAGCTGATTATTGATATTTTGTCCACTGGAACCATTGATCAGTATTTTTGCATTGACATGTTGCAATGCAACATTATCTGCTCATGTCTTTAACTATATAGATGTCTATGTCTACAGAGTAGGTAAGTAGTCTATGACCATTGTCATGTGTTGATTTAGTGAAGTTTAGTGACCATAAAAGCCTAGTTTACTTGATGTCACGAGGCCGAATATTCAGAAAAGCCAGTTAATACTTAGATTCAGTTAACATTACTGTTTACTCCACTTAAAAATTCCTCTGACAGAATTCTTGAAGCTTTAGCACAAGTATGATAATGGCTTGATCTATGGGACTTAGTGGAACAAAATACTGGATAAAGAGAACGCGGTATGTAGGTAGCTGGTTACATGCTAATGAGTTGTTTGTATTGTGTGTCATCTGCTGAAGATCCAACATGAATAATGAATAAGTAAATTAAATGCGATTACCGGTTTTTGGACACAAAGTGAGAGGTAATCGTTGTATGGAAGTGTGATTGATATGGAATGTTACATGTAGAGACAGGAGAAGAAGCCGAATTGAAAGATGAAATGTGTAAAGAGTAAGTGTAGAATAACAATCGATAGATTGGAAGGAGATGCTATGTGTCCCCAAATTATTTGATAATACGTATAAAGTATTTAAACTTCTGTGGTCCTGAGGTCCTGACCAAACTCTAAGCGAACGATGCTCTGCTGCTTTGATCGACTATGACTTCTGCCGTACGAAAGTTGGTAAACTTTTGTCACTTTTATTTAAAATAAAGTTCAGAAGACGGTATCAACTTTCGATGCCGAACGTACCACATTACATAATCCGTTATCACAGTCTTTGAAGTATTTGAGTCAGGGATGGGTGCAAATGAAAGTAGTTCAATAGTAACAAAATGATTTATCAAGATCACTTGAATATCGCATTCGCAACGACCTTGCGCACGCGTCGCCTATCAACATAAACAAACAAACATGTTGTAGGTCTACGATACCTTATCATGCTAACATCTACTCGTAAAACCCTGCATTTGGGTCAGGTGACGAAATTACACGTCTGTTAATCCTTGGTTAATCATTCGGTTTGTTAATGGAATAGGGTTTACAACAGATTCTGCTTCGATTAAAAATAATTTACAAATTTTGTTAGGCATAATTATATGCGGCTTTCTCTTCTTTAAAGAATATAGTGAACACCTTGAGTGTACCAATTTTGTCAGGGGTGGCCACGCTGCGCTTTTGTTTACACCAGAGGATCTCCTGTATAATAATAAATAAATAATAAATAAAATAATTGTACCCATACCCATTAGTATAATAAGCATGAATATACATAATTATTATGTGTGTATGTAATAGGCGTCTTAATGTTAGTAGTAATTAACTTATCGATATTGTATCTCGTTAGGATGGCCTACACACATAAGCAGAATAATATAAAACTTGATTCGTTCTTCACAATTCATACCTCTTAAAAAAGGCATCTTTTGGGTGATTTGTCTCTTTCTTCATACCTAAATCAGTTTGCTATGAACCCAGTAATGTAATGTAATAAATTGGTAATAAATATCATCAACTCAACATTTTGCAAATAAAATATAGGTACTAGGTACATTTGCCAAAATCCGCATTAAATGTCTCAAAGTTTGTTTACTGTTACCATTTTATTTATGCAGTTATGTGTTTACATTACCATTATGTACCAGTACCAGGCATTCATAAACACAAACAATTATTTCTCGGCTCGTGTTTGGCTAGACGTGTACTATTTCTGTGTATTAATGTTTACCAAAACACGTTTGCGAATTTAAACATGGTATTGTTTCGGAACCTCGTCGGGGGGCTTGTTCCTATATGTATTGATTGTGATTGTGAACTCATGTGAGTTTCATATTGAACGGTAAATGTATTATTTTTTGTATTTTTATACTAATTGTAATTTTTTGTTATACGTACGTTTTAAATAAAATGATAATAATTACTCTGCAACGATGAGGACTACATTTTTATTAAAACGTACGGGGATGTCAGAAACGTCGCTACAATTAGGTACTAAACATCTTTCAAGTCCGGGGCAATGTAGCACAATATAATGGTAGTAATGTTCATTTTTATCATTTTTACTTTGGCAGAGAATTTAATTTATTGATATGTCCAATTTTGTGATTCCTCTATGAAAATATTTACCTAATAATATGAGATAATATGAGTGTTGCAAAACGCTTTTTGAGCTTCTCCGGGGGGAATTGGTCTACCAGCGAAAAGGTAGTTCTACAACGAAACAGAAAATCTTCTTCTCCCCCCCGAATAATGTCTCTCTCCCTCTCTCTCTCTCTCTCTCTCTCTCTCTCTCCCTCTCTGTCTCTCTCTCCATCTCTCTCTCTCTCTCCCTCTCTTTCATACACGCACACACACCTCCACATAAACACACGCCCCTACATAAACACATAAACACACCCCTACTTATTCACTCACCCATACAAACCACACATCTTACAAGTACATTGTACATTTAATTTGCAATAAGTTTTACAGTTGTAACTGATGTCAATAGCTCAGGCAGGTAATTCCTACCTTTCATGGCATCAGTTGTACCTACCAATACTCCTAGCCTACTATTCTAACATTTAGTGCTTCATTATTTTATTACAAATCCGTCTGTAAAATGGCTTTTTGTGGATTAATAAATATTATTCTTATTCTTATATTATTCTATTCTTATTGTTTAAAATGTGATTTGCTAAACAAATCCTAAAATAAACTATAAATGTGTTCATTGCAGACACAATAACAGAATTGTGTGTGAATGTAAACACCAAACAAATAGCACGTGAGCTGTGAGGTAACTTGGGTAACGATTGATAAGCCTGTCGCCAAGCTTATTATTCTAGTATTCATGCATTGTTTTCTTAGATTGTTTCATTTAGGACAACCACAACATCTGATAAGATGATATTGATAAGGAACCGTGATTTTACTAGATACACTTTATAAGTAACTTCATACTATACATTACATACATTCATAAACTCACGACCGTTTACCCATTCGGGGTGGTCAGAAACATTGCTACAACTTTCTGTTTAAGTATGTATAATAGTTGCAGCAATACTTATGCTCACATTTATAATTTTATGTTTTAGGATGGAATTGACGTGTCGATGTCGTGGAATGAAGTAACTTAAAGTGCGATTTATGAATCTCATTTGCTGAGCTCAGCAGTTGAATATGTCAAAATTACTATGGAGATATGCATCTTTCTACTGCTGATTTGACTTTCAAAAATCATACTCCAGGAGAGCTGTGGAGTGGAGTGAGTACGATTTTTGAAAGTCAAATCAGCAGAAGAAAGATGCGTATCACCATACATTTTCAACTGCTGAGTTCAACGTATGAGATTAAAAAATCGCACTCCTGGGCAATCACATAAGCTAGATAGTTAGCCACTATCTATAGTGGCTAAGGTCAAACTCATTGATGAGGTGCCATCTACTCGAACGCAATGTCTACGTTACGATGCGATATCAAAACTTTTATTAAACTTGCAAAATTAGATCACAAATATTGGAAAAACCTCTCACTTTTTGTTTACTCAACTAAAGAAGACAGCGTCATTGAAATCGGATGTGGGCTGAAAATGCGACATTGGGTCGACAAACAATACGATTCTCCGAATAGTTATCTAGCACAGAAACGATAACACTGTAATCCAATATCTATGCGAACATCATTTTGTACAACAAATGAAATAATAATATTACGTCAACATCAGTAATCAAACAGTTGCTATGAAAAACGCGTAGCTAATATTTGAATGTTTATAACCAAAAGAACTGTTGACAAATAAAGTTGCCAACGAACAAGGTGTTTGTTGATAAATTATAACAAAACAAGTAGTTGAAATGTATTGCGATTAACTTTGCTCAATAGAAACAAGATTCTTGGGCGGTGGTTGAATTTAGACAGAATTTTATAGATTTTCCTGATAGATATTTATAAAACTCTAATTTAGAAGGGGTTAAGTTATTAGTAAAGTTGGATTAGAGGACCGAAGTACGTGCATCGTGAGAATAATTTTTTCCATACTTCCCTAATTCGTCCAAACTTTTCTGAACCTCCCCACAAATAAGCGTGACGCGAACATAAAATTGTCCCATCAACTTTTTTTACTTATTCCATTTACGTCGTCGGAAGCTTTTAGTGTTTTTTTTCTTTAGGGCTTTGATGTAATTACAGAATAGCCACGAAATTACATTTTGATATGAGGGATTTATGTATGACAGTTGGAATGTCGCTATCCAGGGTGATTTATTACTTGAAACGTCGCTGATTCGAGTTATTTCTTTTTCTATAGACATTCTTGACATATTTATTATATTTAATCTGGTTCACAAAAATTTGGCAAGGAAATTAAATGTTTATGAGTAAAGATTAAATGTACATACTGTGTTACGATTTCGCGAAAACTGGACGCTGCAATTTCGTCCTGTTGAAAATAACAGCATCGGTAAACTTCTTGGAAACTAAGATCTTATCCTCTTAACGTTCCTGTCGACATCTTACAGATAAATACTTGGTACACATGAAGAATATATTGATTTACTGCTTCTTTGAAGCTATGAACCTAAGTATTTCTTTTATCCATATCGTCTAATCATCTCACCTTCATCGAAAGGCTAGAGATTCTCGTACCGTCTAGGTACTATGGTTTCTGCACCACCAAACTCTCTTATTACTAACACAAGGTAATTTACAAATGTCATTTGACCGTCCATCGTATGGTTTGCAACCCAAATAGATTTCAGCAATATACGATTATCGTTGCACTTATTTGGTCTCATTTTATCGTTGTCGTCAACACATGTGGTGTGATTCCGACGCATCGAGAAGCAAATCTTGTCGGGTTCCGGCTACAAATTGATTATTCGTTATTACGGGGTACGTGCCTCCGACACGCGTTCAGGTTTACGTGAGCCTATTCGACAGTTTTTGTAGATCGCATGCCGCTCTGTTATTTGTCACAAAGTATCTTGGTTGGAATCAAGAGTACTTCGAACGTGTTCTCGTGGTTTTTTCTTCTGGCAAAAGTTCCAGACGCAGGTAACTAAATAAATTAAAAGTAGCTCCAGAAAAAATAGTAACTTTACATAACAGCAGTTGTTAAGTGTAATGAGATTTATTTACACTGAAGTTAAGATAAGGTTTGAAAGTTTTGCTTCAAAGTACTTCATAAAGGCAACCCTGAAGATAAATTCCACAATAATGTTTTCGATTATTTATGGCAAAGCAAGTAAAGTGCACTGAGCGATAAATTAATGTAACTGTGTAATCCGATTCGTAAAACGTTGTGCGTATTTTTTGTTTTCAAAATCATAAACGCAGATCGTGGAACGAGGAAGGTTTTTACATCTGCTGCGAATTCGTACCTATTTAATTCCTTTTGCTGTTTCTATTATGTTTTTATGAGATTGTATACTTTATGTGGTGGTTTTAGAGTTATGTGTGTGGACTGTAAATGTAAAGTAACTTTGCGAAGAGTAATGTATAACTTGTATGTTATAATGTCATGCCAGGATGGGTTTGTCACGCGCCTGGCCTGCAAGGGTGAATGCTCTGTGCAAATGTTGTCGTGTCATATAAATCTTTCTCGGCGTAAGGTTGTGCAGTTATGTATTTTTAAGTGCCTAATTTTGGTTCCATTTTGGGTTAAGAGCCTTTTTTGTTTTAACGTATACGTTTTAACGTTAAACAATCCGATATTTCAGAGCTGGTATTTATGTTATATTATGTTATCATTTCTTCTACCGTACTGATTTGATGACTATTCAGTATATAATTAGATCTTTATTTGTAACATTTCTATCAACAGTTAAATTTATCCAACGATTGTAGTGTTTGCAAGGCTCATGAACTCTGGTACAGTGCATCTCTCACTTATCTACTTGGCAGACATAATTATCATGCACAAGTCTATGCGTGATCATTATCATATTGAGATTTTGAAACAAGTATAAACGGGGTTTCTTCAAGAGAAGAAAACATTGTTTCCCAAAAAAAAATTCCGAGAGCGCTTAATTTTCGGCTGTGGATTCATGTGCACTTTTCACTTGGTGATACGAAGCCAAGCGCAAGCCCATTGTGAATACACATTAAATTAATAGATTAGAGCTCTAAAAGATTTAACTTAACTTTTTGCCCATCCATAAATAAATGACACACGCGTGTCTCAACTACATAAAGATGAAGGTTAACTCTGGTAATCACTAGGGCGGAAAATGGACGACGTGTCTTCAACATCATCTGCCAAAATGAATTTTATATCAGAATTTTGCGTCAGGACAGGCTCTCGTCCATGGAAATGTTATGTTTTTGGGCTTATAATGTATAACCTAAGACTTATCCCTGACAGTGACATAGGTGTTTGTTGACTTCGAACTAAAAGTTGCAGTAATGGAAGGTCCCATCCTTGGGATGTGGGCCTTCCTCGAAGATTTGCACAATAATATATTTTTGCAGTCTTCTTTCGGCCTCATTTGACTTTACCATCGGGCTTCCGTCACTCGGCTGTAGGTACTTAGATAAGATAAGCATTTAAACTTTAGCGCATCGTGAGCGAGGCGCCGGACAGAATGTCCAGCGTAGTAATAGACTAAGAGATAAGTGTACTTTTTGCAACCATCAGCTGCAAGGCTGATTCAGTGATTATGGAATGTAGAGCATCTCTGTGATGGGGATAGACCAGGTCTGCCTGCATAACATATCGTATGATATTATTGTAGTATGCACTGTAGCTACGTGAACAGTACAAAAACTGGCATGGTTCATCAGTCGTTAAGGAGTTACAGCCGTTAAAAGGTCCGACCTTTGAACGGCCGTATCTCCTAAACCGACTGGCAGTTCAGGTCAGTTTTTGTACTGTTCACATAGCTACAGTGCACACTAGAATAATATCATACGATCAGCCTTGCAGCTGATCTTTAATTTTTTACTGACCTTTAAACGTCTGTAACTCCTAAACCGACTGAAGTTATGCAGGTAGACCTAGTCTATCCCCATCACAGAGATGCTCTACACCACATAAACACTAAACCAGCCTTGCTGTTGATGGTTGCAAAAAGTACACTTATCCAACGCTGTCCCTAAAAGAGTATCTAGGTAAAAACCGTGGGAATTTAACGTTTTCCAAGGAAGTGATGTTCTGTTACGTATTAAACTCTTTAGTAATTTGTGCTTCAGGTTGACAACCAGAGAACTAGACTGCAACTTGTTAGCGAGTCTCCGCCAAGTGGGACACACAAACGTTCGTCTCTGCTTCGTCTCGTCATTCCACGAATTTGCTAAATTACAACATACGAGTATGTGTATGCAACCGTGAAATTGTTAGGCTTAAAACGGTTTTATATTGAGAGTAAGGGCAACGAACTCGGCTTCATAGATGGCTTAAGATGAGGCGACATCATGTCTGGTTAGTAAAGTAGTGTTGTTTATGTTATGCAAATTGAAATGCGGCTGGTTTTTCTTGTTTTTCTTTCTGTGATAAGAAAGGGAGTGGCATTTGTGTCAATTTTGACATAAATTGTTTTGCGAGATGTGATAGTAAGTCCTAGGAAAATATAATTATCTTCATACTTGTATCATGTATATAAGGTCTAACAAAATCAGCTGAAACTATTTTAAGGGGATGATCAGACCATCAAACTGAACAACTTTCTCTATGGGACCAATATTGAAATCGCGAAAAAATAATCTGCTGTCCCATACATTTAGGTCGAGTAGGTTTGTATGGAACAGCTGATTTTTTTTTCGCGATTTCAATATTGGTCCCATAGAGAAAGTTGTTCAGTTTGATGGTCTGATCATCCCTTTAAAATAGTTTCACCTAATATAAATACAGGGTGAAAATGATATAATTAGCATCTTTTTAAACTAAGAGTCTACCCATCAAACTGAACAACTTTTACTATGGGAGGAAACCGATCGGAGCGAAAAAAAAATTAAATGTTCCATACTAAACTACAGCGCCCCGTGCCGTGCCGATTCGACTCAAATGTATGCAACAGCAAATTTATTTTGTGCTCTGATTTGTTTGTTTGCTCCCATAGTAAAAGTTGTTCAGTGTGATGGGTAGACTCTTGGTTTAAAAGTATGCTAATGATATCAATTTCACCCTGTAGTATAGTCATAGTTATATGTTATCAGAGGTCTAAATTGGTAGTGTACTTTATCCGATTTTTTAGGTATCTATCTAAATATTATTATTTAGTAGGATTAATTTTATAGTGCTGTTGTTTTGTAAATATAATTGTTATGTTTTAATGAAATATAAAATTTCTAGATTAAAAAATCTTTAACGGAAAAAATGACTCTAATTTGATGCAAAATTAGATAAATTTCGCAAATATTCCTGAACTGTATAATGTTTCCAGTACCTATTCATTGCGTTGTTATACATATAACATAATATACAGAGGTCTCTATGTTAATAAAAGATAAAGAAAATTCAGAAAGAATAAGAAGGTTGGTTTGTTAATGAGGTTTCATTTCAGAATATTTATGTTATGTTATAACATAATTTGAAACAAAAAGCTCTTAAACTAGGTATTTAAATGTCAAGAATTCTCAATCTCTAAACACTAACAATTAAAATTTTGTTTCAGATGATAGCAGTAGAGAAGAGGTTACTTCTGAACAACAGGTATGTATTTTTAACAATTTATTATTTTTCACTTCCCGTACTTACCTACATATTTTTAAAAAGAACACAATACATATTTACAAAATAAATATAAGAAAAGAGGGCATGCAAATCGATGAGTACATTTTTGCGCCCCTTGAACCGTTGCTTCATGTTTTGCATATTATGAATGTACACTGCCTTTCAAAATCAGGTGAGCGATCAAATGATTTACATTTAGCTCTGGCTAGGAGTGACTTTAAAAACGCTGTAAGTTCATCACTAACTCGTCATCACCAATCCAAAATTATCATGTCCGGTGAAGTATACTCTACCTCTCACTTAAGTAGTTAACTATTAAATAATCTGCCTCTGACCCTTAACTACTTATGCAGCTATGATTTGCAGTCCCCTGATTGAGGTACGAAAAAAAACAATGCTGAAAACAAACAATTTTTAAACCTTAATTTTGTCGTTTCTTTTTTTAAACCCTGAAAAATAAGATCGAGTTACACGAGTTAAAAACTTACTTGCTATTAATTTATGGCCATAACTAAAAGAATGCAACAAAAAGGCTGTACTGCAATGCTACAGATGTGAAAACAACATGCCATATCATGCCACACTAATAAATTAGGGCACGTGCCCATACAAGAAGAATTTAATTTGTAAGACAGTTTTTTCTGGACACCACTTTTTTGCACCTGACTGTAATTTATTTCATAGCCACAAGGTATGCGGCATAATGTTTTACGAAAATAACGTACAAAATGTACATTTATTATTACACATATTCTACATTTGCAATGAATGAAAGATCATGGAGCGTGAAGAATTTTTATCATTTGGTTTAATTTAAATTTTACCGCTTTGTACAATTAAATCGGAAATGTAATAATGAAATTGTTGGCGTTTGTAAGTACGTTAGAATGTGCTAGTAATTGAATGAATGAATGATTGATTAAACAGAAAACATTAGTTAGCTCTGCTTGTGAATCAGGGTTGAGTTTCAAACCAAACAAACAAGCTTCTTCATGTTTTTTGTATATTCGTCATACAATAGTAATTCAAAAATGTCTACAAAACCTATTTATTGCTGCGCATGCTTTTTTGGTTGAAAAATGATTCTAATATTTTTGTGGCCTAATCTTCTATACAAAGTTTGTTATCATAAGATATATTCCAGACCCTAGAGACTGCAGCCCATTTTCCAGTGTGCTTGGGAAAATTCTACCTTATTTCCAAATTTTGATCTTACAATTACAATCAAGATAGATGAATGATTTCTCCTCGTCTTCACTTTGGTGTAAATCTCCATCATCATCAGCATCCACTCCATCTCCATACATCTCATGGAGTAAGCTGGCCCTCTCTTGCAAGGTGAAAACGAATGAATGGTGCAGGATCGCACCGCAATCTGATATAAAGCCAATAAAGAACAGAGAGCCGACTAACCTAGCATATTTCACTGTTTGGAAATCCGCAAGCGCATTTAAAAACCCAGCCTCCCAACCGGGAAACCTACTTGCCAAGTTTTATCTGCTATCTAGTTACTGGATGTAATCCAAATTTACGATTCGACAGCTGTACTACCTAGCAGTGCACTCGTGGAGATCCGCGTGGGCTACAAACACAGTCTGCATTTTGTGATATAAACTCTTATATCCTATTAAATCAGTTAGGGTGAAACGTCACGCTTAATGCTCCTTACAAAATCAAGTATACGTTAGAAGCCTTAAAAAAAGGAATAAACAATAAATACTAAAATCGTTTATTCATAATAATATTTGAACAGCAACAAAAACTTTTGCCATCAAAATAAAATAATATTTAGGTTAGTAGGTACAGTATATCTATATTCGATTAAAGCGGACTGATCACATCCCCTTAATATTCCATATTGGTACTATTAATTAAACACTGTATTTCAAATAGCGCTTAGTAACCTTTAAATAAGTATAAGTAAGTAAGTAGTAGTAAGTAGTGAGTCTTATAAGTGTGAAAACATGTTGTGAATACAAAAGGCAATGATATTATAAATTTAGAAGTTACTATGCAGAAGGTATCATGAAAGTATGTATATAGGGTCCTTCTTAATATGCTGACACTTTTTAAGAGGTTGATCAGACCATCAAACTGAACAACTTTCTCTATGGCACCATCATCGAAATCGCGAAAAAAAATCTGCTCTTCCATACAAAACTGCAAATCTACTCGAGCCAAATGTATGGGACAGCTGATTTTTTTTCGCGATTTCGATGTTGGTTCCATTGAGAAAGTTGTTCAGTTTGATGGTCTAATCATCCCCTCAAAAGAGTGTCAGATTATACAGGGGTATAATCGCATGATAAAATGTTTTATTTTTCTATGCATGTCTCAAAAAGCAATTTCGCTAATAGAAAAATAACTTTTATGATTAGTAGAGAGGTTTCTGTGAAAATTTTATTTCGTCTTAGCTCTCGCTGGAAATACCATTAATTTTAAATGGAGCACGAATCGAGGCGATCTCCCTTAAGTCTTCAAGATATTGGATATTAACAGTTAACATACATTTCTAGATTGTGAATGGTGTTTAATATGAATATTTGCACGTTATGAGTATCGTAGCTACTGTATTTGTTGTATACTGTATTAATTGTATTGCTACTAGGCACTACCTTAGTATTAACGTTGAGGTTAGTAAGAAAATTTTCGCAAAACCCATTTCAAATAAGGATTTTATGTAAATTTTCCCTAAGTGCAGATTTTCCTCAATCATATATTTGTCTTGAATGTGGTCTGATTACAAATCTGGGCATTAAGATAACGTGATTTATTGACTTTGACCTCATACCGATGAGACGTTTCCAATTCTCCGTGTATTCAATTCCAATGGCATGCAGTACAGACATGTAAATAAGAATATATGGGTAAATAATTCCAATATATGAATCCTTTCCAGACCTACCTATGATCAGACCTCTACAGCCCTTACGGGGTGGTCAAAAACATATGGATTGACATTCAATTTATTAGTATGTACGAAAAACAAAAAACTCATGACTTTTAGCATTTGTATGGTTTCAAAATGGAAAAACGCATTATGTGGACTTTCGCAAATAACACTGCAATATAATTCTTTCAGCCCTATTTTGTTCCATTTCAACCCTCCCAGCAAGACAGCGCAAACTGCAACGTGCAACGGTACAACTGACGACAGTGTCTCTCCGTCTGTCTGTCTGTCAGAGTGATAGATGCTCTTTCTGCGAGCATACGCCGGGTTATTGTCAGCTGAAGGCTTTATTAGATTTCCGAGTAGACGAGTGACAGTCGATATGGGAGGTACGCGTGTGAACAGGCTGTACCTGGTTTTATTCTGTCAAGCGATGGTAGGTCTGTTATTGTGAAGATAAGAAAATTTCTCGGGAACGATGACGATGTGATTTTTAAGATAGGAATAGAACTAAATAGATGAGGTGTCAATGCAACTTACCAACCTTACCTTAATTTCGACGAAGATATTCAAGATTTTGTGAAAATTCTATCAAATGCAGCGACATTTTAACATTGTTCACTGATCAGATAAAATTGTCACCGTAAAATTTCCCACCGTCGGATTTGCCCCAATGTACCTTATATTAATTTTGTAAATATGAGAACATGGAAGACAATTGCAAATACAAATATTTTGTCTCAGTAACCGTCAGTTGCAGAAACGCTCATTAGAGTTAATCCTGCATTAAATCTCTTGCTGTCACTTTTTGTCTAGTTGACGTGGTTCAAGCTGGCAAGAGATTTGATGGAGGATTAACTTTAATGACCGCTTCTGCAACTGAGTGTTAGTCTGATCTTGATCGTAAATTATAAGCAGACGCGAATTAATGAATGTGGTTTACAAATTGCATCTTATGCCGTATATGTAATGGTTTACCACCACAATTAAATAGAATTGATGACAGAATGATCCGTGCGGTTAGTAAGTGAAACAATTTATTGAGGCAGGTGGATATTATGCCAATTTCGAAAAATATACCAGTTGAATGCGGTTGGAACAATTGCAATACGATTTACACAAATAAAAGGCGACAAAGGAAAAATTTCACATTGCTTTTATATAACACTATTGAATTGCGACTCGTTCTCAAGGATACGAGCAATCTGGGTTCAATCACATCGTTGGCGGTGAATGAAATACTACCCAGCCAAATGTGGAAGCGCATTCCTTCTTCTATATCAGCGGACATGGTGGTGCTTTACAAATCGGTGTTGTTCGATAGAGAACAGGAACCCAGTAAAGGAAACAAGCCAGAGGTGGCTAGCTCGCCCGGCTACTTTTTGCGATAAGAATCGATCCGGCGAAAGTGAATCGATTGTATCGATCTTCGATTATGAGAGTAATGTTTCGTTGTCTGCTTGCTAAAGTAGCGGAGTTTATCGCATCAATAAATATTCTATTAAGAGAAATTGCTTAAACTAACTGCGATGCGACCGCAGCTCGGTGCAGATTCACATATGATAGAACAAAAACCCGAGCATTGGAGCGGAACTTTCAATTGTCACGCTCAACAGAGTTGAAAGTACTAAACAAGATTAGTACTGAAATTTAATCTAGATAGCTTGGAAAAGATACAAAAGTCGTACCAAAGAGGCGTATTAACTTGAAAAGGCTTAGTTAATTGTTAACGACGAGTCAGAAGTTCTTCACGAATGTGGAAGAGGAGAGACATGTGTGTCAGGGTTGTGTCAAGAGTAGTTCTGTTGTCTCTGCCTATCCAATTGTACAGGCGGGACTTGCAAGTACTTTAATTACAATGTGTTAGTAATGTATAGTTCTTAACCGTTTACGTTAGTTTACAGAATACGTAATTATTATTCATTTACAATGTTGACAATACGGTCAAAACATAAATACTTACACTATTTATGTTTTGACCGTTTTGGAACATTGTCAAGTCATCATCTAACTGGTCAATTTGATAATTATAATTATGTTCTGACGTTAATACGACAAGGTTCTAAACAAGGTTATGGTTATCATAGGATGGCGTAGTTACCATAATTTGGTCCATGAAATCACAAATGTATTTGATAAACAAACTAAAAAAATTACAAAAAAAATTGAGACTACAGTATCACGTTAAATATACCACAGACATCAAATGATGGGTTATAACCAGACTTTAACAAAGGATCATTGGTATATCATATACAAGTAATTCCGAAGTTATAAAAGATAATAACTTACCTGCCTATTGACCAATACCACATAGGTATTAATGTTGCCAAAACTAGCAAGTTTAGTTAAGCCCTTTCCTGATTTACTGACATGATATCGAGGTAGAAAAATTGTTGCACTGATTTGAAAGAACATGGCAATAAATTAAACTATTACTAACTTAATAGCAACAAATGCTCCATCTTGTAAAATATGATTATTGAGGAAAATTTCCGCATAACATAGAAGTTAATACCGTTATTATTCATAAAGAGCTTTTAGTAAGAATTATCAAATGTATAGTAAACTGGTAACTTCATCGATCGATTACTGCACGAAACACGAACGACTGGTTTACGCATTAGCTTTGACATAGAAGCCTTATTAAGTGAATAAATAACCGATGCAACTTACAAGTCATTATTAATGCTTAAACTAAAATATCGCATACATCGACTTAAGTAATGGATAGCTATATTAATGTCGATCTTAGAGAAAACTTTAATTAATCTTGTTAGGATGAAGACGCTGTGAAAGTGGTGAGAAAGGAAGAGGCTATTTAAATAAGGATGCTTAAATATATTGTTACTAAAGATAACATAGACAGCTGTTTAGGATGACAAAACGTGAACTTGCGGAAAAAGCTAGTTTTTTAAACATCTGTTGTTCCATGTAGATAATGTATGTACGCGCTTTTAAGTAATATTTCCATTTGCACTTGAGCGAAAGAAATTGTAAATGTTTATGAATAAATTGAATTAAGTTCAAAGTGAGGTATTTAAATACCATCACATCACACAACATAATGTGTTGTTGTTTTTGTACCATTGACATTGTATAAACGATGATGAGGTAACATTATCGTGGTGCATCGCATCGTTACGTTCCGGTGACCGTTTCCTGATTCCAACGACTTCCTATCAGACAATGGGGTTCGCTTCAAATGTTCTATTCTTTTCTATCTTATTTTGCAAATTAAATTTTCATGGGTCAGCAACTTTTATGCTGTAATTTGGTAATTGCGCTGATAGATGGAAAATATAGAAATATCGAAGAAACGGCGCATATTTATGCTTTGCTTATTAGTGTCAGTTTTACCTTGCGTATGAAATTGTATTTGAAGTCTTGGAAAACAGTTTTTCGCAGAATCTAGCTAGAGCTTATTTAATTCATTAAATAATTTAGAAATGTGAACTAAGACAAGGTACAATGATCGGCAACCGGCTACAATAATTCTGACACAAGTTTCAAACCTTTTCAATATTATAGCAGCATCATACAATGACTTTTTGGTCCTATATATATATATATATATATGTTTTAAAAAGCAGAGAAAAATGAACTTTAATAATTACCGTAACACCGCGACCGCATTTTCTTATTGTGAGAACCGTGAAAACACAAATCCACTCGAAAGCAATGAGACAAGTGTTTAATTGGGCAGTATATTTGCTTGCAGTCCCACGGCTTGGAATCTTGGCCCCACGATGGCCCCAATGATGTTTAAATAGCTTATTAGGGATTTGCGTTAATTTGATCGTTGCATGTTTTCTGATGTCTCCATTCTAATGTGAGAAGTAAACAAATGGTCGGCTTATTGTTGAATCGTCTGAGATCCAAATCTTTACGGATGCGCTATCGTATATCTTTGTAATAAGTTGGTAGCTATTAATATTTCTGAGCTGATCTGTTTTCTAATTTTAATTCTGATGGATGATAAAGTTAAAGCCTACATTCAAATTAATAACAGTATTTAAATCTAAAATACATCGTTTCTGATTTCTATGGCAATCAAAGAATAATTAGTGCATTTCCATCAATGCTTGTATTTCCTTTTTTAATAGGTCTTCATGGAACGTCTTCACTGTGAGTTTAATATTAAAATCTGTATCGTATTTTTCGCTGCTTGCTCTATATTCCATTGCTTTCAGTCATTCATATGCAACTCTCTAAAAAACATACTATATTAGTTATCCCCCATCGTATACTGGGTTCCTCACGACTCCGGCGTCGTGTAGCTCTTATTTTTATATTCGATATTTCTCATTCTTGTATTCGATTGTATTGAAATTCTGAAACTCATACTGTCCTCTCCAAGCAATAAGTTACTACGCAAAATCACTCATGCGTCTAATCTACGATGAATTTACATCGGACGAATTCTTTCACGGTTTGTTTAACTAGAATACTTGTTACGAAATTGTTCACTTCGGCATTATTTACGTAGTTGCTTAGCCATTATGTAGGTAATAGGTTTGTGGAAGGTTTGTGGTTTTATATATTTTATTCAATTTTACCAAAGTTCAGTTGAAATTGTGATGTCTTTTCCAATGTGATACTTGACTCTCATTGTATAACACCCTGTTTCTTTTTGTGAGTTTGATTAACAAAGTAGATTTTTTGTAGCCTTTTTGTGAGCGAAAGACTAAGCCATTTATCGCAGTTTGAAACGTCATTTCACCCAGAAACCTTAAATAATTATGTTGAAACTGAAATTTGCTACAACTACATGCTTAATAAGGTTGTTGATAGTTGTAGCAAAATTTGACCACCCTGATAGTGGAACACGTAACGTAATGAGTTTATGAGTGTGTATGATTTATGACTGCGCCTCTATGAAATTACACATACGTTCGGAGCTCCTCATACATTTTAGCTTGAGCTATAACATTTTACGATTAGCTGGAAGATTGCAATTGCGTACAGTTATTGGGTTGTTACGCGCAGACGCCGCGGGGACTCCTCGGCTCTGAACTTGACACCGATTCCATGCCTCAATCTGACTGATTACGATAAGTTCTCACTGTTTATCTGCTCGGTATGCTATTCCTTATCACTTTTTTTCTATTAACATGATATCCGACGACGAACCCGATAGTATAGGTATAGGTGTTGGAATATAAAGATTTACGTAAATTTTTCGAATTTTTTTAGACTCCAAGCTAGACGAAGATAATTGTTCCCCATAGGATGCCACATCTGAATGCTTGACCATCAAGTTAAGGTACTTTGATGGTCTACCTTAAGACTGACTCACAAGAATATTTTTTACTATTTCGTGTAGATTTTAGCTTGTAGAAACAGAATCGATTAAAGGTTTATTCGAGAAAGCATCGTAGCGCTTTTGATAAGGTCGGCTGTAGAACGCATTGGTGTTAGAACCACCGTTACGTCTTGATAGGATACTTTAATAGGTTCCAGGGTTTGCTTTGTAATCAACTGAACAGTTAGACTGGTTTTGTCTACTGTATCGAATAGTCTTGCTTGTAATACTACGAATTTGGTTTGAAGTGATTGATATGATTCTTAAGCCTCAGATAATTTATTACATTTTAGGTGTCAAATGCTTTTTCGGATATTTTTATCAGTTTCACACATTTTTATATTAATTATCATGTTGATAACACTTTCAAAATACCTTGTAGGTATCTGTAAATTCTCGAAATCTACTTCAAAACACGTGTATTTTAGTATTGATTATATTTATATATGACAAATTACTTTGCTGAAAATGGTAACCTGTAGATAAGAATAATGTTCTTGAAATCTTTTTTTTATCATTGGTTACACAGGGTGTTAGGGTAATCAGTTGCATTACTTTAAGGGGTGATTGTACCCATGATCCTAGGGAAGGGAAAAGTCCCTTGGAAACCTATAGCAAATTCGCAAAAAAAAAGTTTCGACTTTTCATAGAAACGCTCGATCAGCTGATTGCATTTAGTATGGAAAGTCGAATTTTTTTTTTTGCGAGTTTCCTATTCTCAAGGAAAGTGGTTCATATTATGGGTACAATCACCTCTTATAGTAATGCAACTGTTTACCCAAACACCCTGACTTTGTTTTTGTTACGAAAAGATTTTAATATACTTTTAAGTCATAATAATGTTAAACTTAATGTTCAAACGAAAATGGCAAGGGTTTGTTGAAAATTCGATATAGACGTAGAAGGTGCGGAAAATCATTAGTCAAGCTAACTGGACTAAAACTAGACAGGTTGACAATCGAAAGTTGTGATGAATTATCAAACGCTATTAATAAATCTAACCCTATTAACTATTGTAGTATGCCACTCAAAATCACTTTTAGAAACGTGAATCTTTTGGCAAACTGATCAATTGAAGTCTCTAGTTCTTATTATAATTATTATACCTAGCAGTGGTTCTTAACATTTAAATATCTTTATCCTATAGTCTATGGAACGTGGGCTGATTGTTCCGTAAAAATTATATTGTTTTATTTTTTAACGTGATATAACATAAACATTATTTTTTAGAACACAAAGTCTATTCAAAATCTTAACAAGCACTATGATACACATGAAGTATTGCAGGATATTGGCTGTCTGAAAACTTAACTGGAGGAAGCAAAACTATTTACGGATATTTTACGATTACCAGATTAGTATTACCTCCAGGGATAATTTCCTCCTGGTTAAGAACCACTGTTCTAGAGTATTCGTTCTTGCTCTATTTCGTCTGTCTTGTGTCCAGACTTGACTAATTGTTTCCAAGTCTTAGCGCACGATTATCCGACTGTTACATTTGTCACGGTCAGTCGGTCTAATTGACGTTTATTAGTGTGATCACCATTTTTGGTATCTTCGAATTCATATCAACCATCTCACTTTGACGTTTGACATGCGACTGTAGTCTCTATTGCTGTTGACAATCCTAGACGTTTGGTGTATTTAGAATGTACAATTTAAGTTTGCAATGTTGTTTAGTACAATTGTATCGTTTTAAATGTTGTCTTTAAAGTTCTCAAAGATCACTCCCACGGTTGTGTCTTTAAACAGTGTATGCCATTGTGTGGTGCTGGTTCCCCTGAGACAATTATTGACCTTGTTCCAAATATACTTGATCCGTTGTTGTTTGTGATAAATAGGTACATAATTTTTGGAATATTATTGTGATAAAATTACAGTTTTAGAGTTATGTACTTAGTAAGAATGTGTGCTTTGAATTACGTTACAAATTTACAATAGCCTCTTGTGAGGTGGCAATTTATTTTCGTAGTTACAGCATACACTAATATTATGTGTAGGATTGTTTTCATCGTGCAGATTTAAAAATAAATTATTATTCATTTCATCAGGGAACTTTTGAGGCGAATTAGTGGCCACGGGGTGAATAAATGGTACATTGCAGAAGCATCTCTTTCATATATTACATTTTTTCACTTTTGAAGTCTCATTGACTTTAAACGTGCAGTACTGTTTTCATTTTCTTCAAACATTTATTCGTTTATTTTATTACTTAATTTGTTTTAGTCTTTTTTTGTCGTACCTACCTAATGTTCACACAAACTTTCTCATTGTGATTGATTGAATAGATTAGGAGGCCTAGCAGTGGTATATGCACATTGCGTTTTATCAGCACAGACTTCGTGAAATTCTTTACTTTAGTGAAACTTAAGAAAGTCTACCTAATCGATCAATACGAGTAAATTAACGGCATTGACGTACCCAGCAATTTGTTTTATAAACATTATTGCAATTAGCGTCTCGTACGCAAGCGCGTTGTAGATTGGCGACAGCTTCCGTTTTACCTCATTATCGGAAAAATGGCTGATGGCCTTTACAGATTTCACTTGAAGTTGCCTTATCTTAAATTAAGATTGCTACTTTCTGCGGTGTTTACTTTGTACTAAGGAATACAGTCAGGTAACATTTTATCAACTTCATTATATAAGTTATATTAATCGGAAACATGAAATAGATTAGATACATTACGAATTTCTACCGGGGTGTTTAAACCCTTTGCCATAACTATAAACTCTTTAAACGTACAGTTGTTGCAGAGTTTTCTTTTATCGCATTTTTATGGTTTAAGAATAAAATGCTTCCTTGTTTTTCAAAATTCCATTTCACACAATAAAAAAAAAAACGCAACTGGCTGAGAAATATTTTACAATAAAAATTCATTTGAGTTTATAAGTAAGTAAATAAATACAAGTGAAATAAGTAAATAAGCATCGGCAGCTGTGCCCGCGCCGCCGCGCCGGCGCACGGTCAAGGCTAGCCGTAGCCGTCCGCTTTTTATTGGCGCGCGAAAGTTCACCGATCTCTCAGAAGTGCCGGCTTTATGGGCCAATTTCTTACAGTTTGCGATTACGCTAACATAGATAATTGTGGCTTTTTTTATTGCTTTTTATTGTGTTCTCGAATATTGTAATAATCTTGTAGTTACACTTCTCTATCATTAGCATTTCTTGGGTTATAGTCAAGATCAATATCTTTCTACTAAATTGAATCATCTTTGACACGTTTGTACGGTTTACATATACCATGATTACGTTTATGATAAGTATTCTTCTTTTTCTAAAGATTCTTTTCTTTATTTCATCATCGGCTATCATTAAGAAGGCCTTTTTAAATGATACATTGTCCTGTATACAATAATTAGAAGTAGACACAATTTTGTATATATAACATAATTTTAATTTTACCTTATCATCAGCTATATTTTATTCATCCGGTTTACAGTTAAATTATTTCAGTACGTTTGTTTATTTTTGCACCAATGTCAAACATCAATTCCAGACTGTGATTCAACTTCCTTTACGGAAATTACGCGGGAATGCCATCCATTATCTCGTGATATCACAATATTGTTATACTGTTTAAGTTTTATTTAATGAAATTCAACAAATGTGCCCCAGGGATTCGTTTATACATAGAACAATATTTGTTTGCTTTCTCTGGATAGAAGATAGGTGTATTATATTCAAAAGTTCGATTTTGAATAGCTTTTGAACAACATCATCATCAGCCTACATTAGGTACATCCCACTTCCCACTACAAGGCACAGGCCTACCCTTAAGAAGGATTTATGGACGTTAGTCTACCACGAGAACCCAATGCGGTTTAGTAAACTTCACGACGATATAATTTATTATGAACTATTTCATTGATGCCTTTACTTTCAGTTGCTATAGTCAAAGGAAAGATGCCCTTCTCTCTTACTGAATTTCTAAGCAAATCATCAATTCTAGCTGTTTATGATCATTTAGCAGTCACGGCTCTACTTTGGTTCTCGTGTACTGGTACATCTGACCACAGATTACCGATTACACGGAGCCAGCGCGTGCCAGCTGCGCCCGCGCCGTCCGATTTGCACGCTCGCGCTCGGGCTCGTATGCATGACCGTTGACTTTGAAATTTCATCGTTTTGTTTGTATTAATTGGTAAATGATGTCTTAGTTTTGTGATTAAACTTAAAATCACTAATTGGAAATATTTTCAATTTTCTTTTGTTTATCTTATTTTTGTATGTATTTTCTTTTTATAGGATTTGCAGGAACGCGATAATAGCCGATTTGCCTACCTCAATGACACAGGCGCGGGCGTTGAGTATATGTATGTAATGTATGCGGAAATATTTTGCCTAGGTGGGTTCCAAAACGCTTGACAGAATCTCTTTTGACCGTTAGTAAATACTACAAACGTGAGGCAAGAATGTTTCTCTTCGCTTCTAATTGTTTGATACGAGAGGATTTTTCTAAATTCGTCCTCAAAGGGTCTGAAAATAAGGGTGAAAGTTTGTATGGAAATTTCGTAGTGCAGCAAGGAGAGTGTTATATATATAATAGTATACAGCTAGTAGTACTATAAGTTTGAAACGAAAATTATACCATTTTCAATACCCCTACTTTCCCGATAGATTAACTTTTGTCCAAGTATATTGATCCGGTAGAGCAATGGGCGAGCGCAGCAAATTCTCTCGCGTGCCACTAACACGGTGAACCGGCTGAATGGCCACGGACCTTTGCCCACTTGAGTTTAGATTTAGGTCTATAAACTAAACCTAACTTGGCCCTTGAAGATGCTATCTTGATTGTTCCTAATAGACTCCTCGTAGGCATTGCGTAGATAATTGCTGTGCTTGTAATTGGGATTGTAGCAATTCCAGTTACTTGTGTTGCCTTTGGACTTCGTGGAATTTAATTGAGATTGGAAATTTAAACCTTACTGTCTTTGTTATAGAAGTGTATTAAAAAATAATTTTATAAAAAGAATCCGCTGCACAGAGCAGACTGTGACTGTGACGAGTTTGGGGTGGTGTCTAGGTCAGACCAAAAAAATAAAGGTAAATCCTTAGAATATGCTTACCTATAATACTCTAAAGGTAATAATCAAGCTAAATAATCGATACTGTTGACACGACTGCCAATATAAAGGGTGTTACAAAAATACAAATAAACATTTAAGGGGGTGGTTAAGACCATCAAACTGAACAATTTTCACTATGGGACCAAAAATTGAAATCGCGAAAAAAAAAAAATTGGATGTTCCATCATCAAAATCATCATATCAGCCGATAGACGTTCACTGGTGGACATAGGCCTTCCCCAAAATAAGGAGATTTGCCATAATTGCGATGCGATGCGTTTGCGATGTTCCATTCTACACTACAGATCTACTCGAGCTAAATGTATGGGACAAACGATTTTTGTTTTTCGCGATTTCGATGTTGGTCCCATAGTGAAAGTTGTTCAGTTTGGTGGTCTAAAAAAAAGTTTTACTAGTTAGTTTAACTTTTAAAAAACTAAAAGTTTTCAATTTTTATTCTTACTTCTGTAACACCCTGTATTGTTAAGGTGGTTGCAGAGGGGTCAATTTTATACAAAACTTTGACTCACAAATCACAATACGCGTAGACGGTATTAATAAAAGTAACTTTGTACATATATGGAAAAATAGTTCAGAAAATCTAGATGCCGCGTCACAAATAACATTTGCAATTTATATAATAATTACGAAGCTTTTAAATTTGTCATACAAAATTTTAAAAGCTTTATATCTTCGTAATTATATTATAAATTGCAAATGTTATTTGTGACGCGGCAACTAGATTTTCTGAACTATTTTTCCATATATAAAATACTACTTTTATTAATTCCGTCTACGCGTATTGTGCGTCAAACTTTTGTATGGACTGAAACCACTTTTGTATCGGAATGATTAGATATATTTTTAAATAATTTAGTAATAAGGCTAATTTCAAATTGGTATACATGCTCGTTTCGAAATTCTTAGTAAGAAATAGAATTTGCCTACACATCGTAAAACTGAATATTACAAGACTAGATTTCCATTTTAACAACGCATATTTTTATAGCTTGTAAACTCGGTAAACGATAATAAGTTTAAAATTGATGTCAATAAAACTGGTAATGATATCTTTACTGGTATTCTGATTACTTTGAGTTTTCGATTTTCAAATTGAACGCGACACTATAATTTAATTTAATGGAGATAAGATTAATATTATAATAATTTCAGGAGGGCTACTTTTGAATTTCACACTTTCTTAGAGAGACAACAATCCGGAAATACAAAAGGCACAAAAACAGGCGGTCTTATCGCTAAAAAGCTATTTCTTCCAGACAACCTTAGGGTAGAGGAAATAGTGAAAGAGGATTGGTAGGCGGTGTAGATCACAATAACACAATATAGATAACATACACAAATAAAGTTATGCAAATACAAATATATTTATTCAATTAAATTCGGTTCGGATACATGCGGTATGACTGATAGTGTAATACAAACATACTGTAATATAATATAAATACATATTACGAAAATAATTCATAAACTTCACATTCTATTTTTTTACAATAATAATATACGAATTCGTTTTGTGTGACGTTCAAAAATAGCATAGAGCATAGCACACCTAGAGGGTTTCTTACTTAGAGAATCCAGGTTTCTTGTGTTATATAATTATAAGTTAATTCAATGAAAAACTGATTTCGTTTTATCGTTTAAAAAGCTTCTACGTTATTCTGTATTATAATCAGACAAGATTACAATATGACAACATAATAGCTCGTAGTTTTATGCCAGGAACAGGTGTGTAAAAAAAGGTGTACTCACAGCATGACCCTGGTTTTATGCTTCCTCTGGAAATATATTTCACTTTTTATTCGATTTTGGTATTTCAATAAAAAGCTGGCGACGAATAAGTAGGTACATTTTCTAAAGACGAAAGTTGTCCTCCAAAATAATGTATGTGCTTGAGAGAGTAATTTGTTATGTAGAAGTTGTAAGAAAAGATTTGTATTCTCTATAAATTCAAGATTGGCTTAAACTGTTCATGTTTACAATCCTATTTATGACATACCTATGTGAATACAATTTCTAAATAGCAAAATACTATCACTTTTATTAGTATGATCGCCTCAGAATAGCGTCAGCACGATTATTGAGCGGATCGGGGCCACATTTGAAGAGGTCTCTAACGGTCTTCGCCGCGCCCTGCCGCTTCATTTTATACTACTTTCTGGAATCATGAATGTTAGCTTAGAGTTATGAATAGGTATGATAGTCTATTTTATGTGTATTTCAAATGCATTAAATAAAGGCCTTTTTGGGTCGCGAATCATAATAAGGACTTTAATTTCATGTTTACTTCAAGACTGGAGTTCGCAATTGTAATTATCCTAAAGACTTTATCTTTAATTACGAAAATATGTAAAAGTTGCCAAACTAAAGTATTGAAGTCACAAACGACGTGAAGAAAGATGTTTCATAGATAATATTATTATCAATTAATGAAATTGATGTTTTTTTGGTCACAGTAGCAGAATGACTTCAGTTATAGCTAATGCGTAACTTAAACTACTAGAAGCTGAAGTCACGTTATTGCATAGGAAACAAGATGAAAGATGAGTCGTTATCGCTGGCAGTTACATTGATATGCCGATATGCGGCTAAGTCCACGTGATAAACCGACCGCAGTAATAGAAGGAACTGTCGTGTCGGTGCCATATCGGATGACTTAACCACATTTACTTCCTAGGTATTCCATGCTTATGTAAATATTTCTGATACTTCTGAATTTAAAAATGTATTTGGGTCGTTATGAAACTAAACTTATGATTGAATCTTGATTGACAGATGTTAATATTAAAAGCTCACCTGCTCCAGATTTTGCAGGTTCTGATTGAGATTATCAAGAACGCTTTCAGTTTCAACTCGGGTCGCAGACGTGAAAAAGTACGGGTGACATTTTTTATGTGAAATATCCATGTCGCAGCCATGAAATGAGTGTTGTGTTGCCAGTAATGGTTTGAGATATTTAATAGTTCGTTATCGCAAAAAATCTTTTCAGATCAAGCTCGCCGACAATCGTCATCTGTGTCATTCAGCATTCTCGAGGTGTCATCTCGTTTGCCTTCCTATTCATCCAAATCGATGCCTTAACATTCTAACCTACTTCTTTCTGTAACAAATTTATATTCCAACATGTTCCACATTTAAACTGAACCTGTTCAATCGAAGTATCGAGTTTATCTAACGCTTCTAACGTGTTAGCCCGGCGATTTGTGTACGCAAATTTGAATATAAGAAGTTTTTAGTTAAATAACGAACTTCGGGAACCGGTTCCGGTCATTGATATCGACAATAAAGTCGTATCGTTTCTGATTGGCCTTAGAAACCGGTTTTACGATGACCGTTAAAAGTTCGTTAATCGGTCACTAGAGTTTACGTGATAATTTTCAAATGTTTGATCGGTTTTTGCATCTAGTCGATAAGAGGCAAATGTTTGTATTGAGTCAGTGTTATGTCGAGTTCATTCATTTGAGTCGCGTTTACACTGTTTGATCAGTAATTTGATTCTATGATCACAATTGCTTTAGAAATAACGGTAGTTTTTTAAATACTACTTTTTAACTTTTGTAACCTTGTTGCCCTTTTAAGCTTCCTCCTCTACTTTAGATTATAGGTATGTTATCAACTATCAAGATTACCCTCCGTTGTCTTTGTAGGTCTCCTATTTCAGGAAAGGTCAACTCAGCTGTAAATGGTGACAGCTTTCCATGATTATGCATTGCTGAGGCTAAATCCGCAGACTTTCCATCGAATTGTTGTGTCGCGTCGCGGCGGGCGATCCTATCTATGTTATCTACGTTATCGCATTAGACAACTATTTTCCCTCCTTTGTTAACTGCTATCACTAAATCGGTGAAATGTTGAGGACTTTATTAACCATTACTTAAGGTATATTGTGAATTACTAGTTATCAGTACTGCCCTACTTAGAACCGCTCTTATATCATGTGTAGCTACTCTTTACGGCTTGTTATAAAGCTTGTTATCATCGCAGGTTTTATGGTGGGTTGCGCCATGGTTATTTATGTTGTTTCTTCTTGCATCCTCTGTAATTATTATCTGGATAAGTAATTGGTTTGTTGAAGAATCGTATATTGTCGTTTTCTGTTAGTCTGATCGTAAGTTTTTTGCTACAATTATAAGGTTTACCTATTATGGTGAGGGAGAGGAATATTTCTCAGTAACTCTTTCGCAATTACATTTGTAACAAAAACTAAAAGTTGATATTTATCATCCAGCTTAAACTCGTTTTCTTCAATGGCTGGTACTTATAAAAATTCCGAGAACTTCTATCTTAACGACTCAGCTGTTCCCAAGGCTACTATTTACTTGAAACACTGTAACAATGACACCGGCGTTCTTTTGTAACTGGACATAATATCAACATTGGCCACGTGCTGATGATGGTGATTACGGTTTTTGTGCGATGTCGCCGGGCGAGCCGCGGCAGGTGACGTGCTGGAATGCTGGTGCTGTGGCTAATGCAATGCCCATTGCACCTGCTCGATGGATGCACTGATGGTTGATAGTGTTTGCTATAGTTTTTATACAGGGTGTACCCATGATACTGAACAACTTTCCCTAAGAAGCCAATAGGAAATTCGAAAAAAAAATATTGGACTTCCCACACTAAATGCAATCAGCCGATCGAAGTTTTGTATGAAAAGTAAAAAAAAAATTTTTTGAATTTCCTATAGGTTTCTTAGAGAAAGTTGTTCAGTATCTGGGACAATCACCCCTTTAAGTAATACAACCGTTTACCCTAACATCCTGTATTATTATGATAGCCGCCAATGACGTACATAATTATATGTCATAGTAGTTTGTTTATTTCTTAAATTGTTGCTATATGGCAAAATTGTTACATGATACAGTAATTATTTTAATTTTGTTACACGATATAATGTTCGTATGTAGTTAAACACAGTTTCTCAATGACTATGCCACAAAATATTGGGCTTTCTACACTTTACGATTTATTGTGAAATTCATGCAAAAATAAATAAATATATTTCTTAAAATTTATCACACTTCCTCAACATCCACGATTTTAATTACAATATCCGTTTTATTTCTTATCTTTATTTATTACAAGTGCAATCATAGCTTTTTACTTTCACACCAAATTTAAAATCCCTGATTTAAAGTTTTTAAACTTTTTTAATGTACATAATTTCTTCGGAATCTGTTTTTGAACATGCTTTCCATTTCAGAGTCATTCGACTTTCGTTCCGTGTTTCTGCGTATGTTCATTAACAATTACAAGCAGTAGTGGTAAGTATTTGTGAGCAATCAGATCGGCGCGCGCATACGATTAGTACAATGAGGTTGCATTTTGCATTGAATATTTATAGGATTGTTGCTATGTGACTGGTGATTGTCTATTTACCTGTCTCTTGCTTTCTACCTGTTTTTACGACTTGCTGTGCCTGCGACTTCTCATGATCATACCACTGAAATACCTGTCTGTGTACCGATACCGCTATTTAATTTTTTTTCTGAAATCTGAAATAAATATGTTCTTGGGTCTATACTTTTTATGTGATGCTTGCAAAATCAAGGATTTCAAAGTCATTGTATCACTAAATCCTGCATCACCTCAATACATTTTCTGTAAATTTTTTTTAATGTTTACTGAGAAGATTTCCCGTCCGTCCGAACCGTCAGTCATCTTCCTAGCCGCTACCCCTGCTGTCCCGCTGGGTAGCTGGGACTGCTTTAATTGTCTTTTTCTTCCACTTGCATACCCTGAGCATATTTCAAAATTTAAGCCCCACATTAATTAACGATTATGCTGTTGGAGAAAGATAATTATTATAATCTAGCGATTGTTTTTCCAAAGATATTATTTACATTGAAAAAGTAGCACCCCGGAAGATCTTAATTAATAAAATCAATTTATATAGGGATTTACTTTTATGGTAGAAACATTATAAGCTGGTATATTTAGTCAGTGGAGCTAATCATTTAGAAATCGAGCAGAAGGTAGGGGCGGGCTAGGAAATCGTAAATAACCAGTAAATATAACCATTTTGACGCATGCGCCCTCAAGCTAAATGCACTTAGCTGTATCTGCTTCTACAGTTTAGTTTAAGCCTTAACTGTATTGAGTATCTTGGATACTTGCTCACTGTAAATGTCTCATTTAATTTGTCATGTTTTGATCTGCTGTTGATTTACATTTACGTTGGTTTGGTTAGTTGGGGGTGTACTCCATGTAATTAGTCTAGCTATCCATTTTTATATAAGGTCTCTTTCCCAGTGTGGTAAGTCGTTAGCATTTCAAGATATACCTATTCCAAATACAGTTTATAATTTGTATATTAATTTAGTGCATAACATTGTCTTGCCGACCCTAGCCATATTAGTGGATGCATAACCCTTATTGCTTCGCGTAAAAACCACGATCACAAAAAAGTAATTCAAAAATTTTACTAAAATTAAAAACAGCCTTTAAAAGAGAAAGTGTATTTTAGTCAGAAATTCCAGTCTTTTGAACAAAATACTTAAATATACAGGTATGTGTTTGCATCGCTATCAATATATTCGGCGGCGCTAACCGTTATCCGTCATCTTGTTGATTTGTGGTGCCTTCGATCCACTACCATGGGTTGTTTTCACTCATTGCTCATTGGTTTATACTTATAGGTATTCAGTAGGTATACGTTTCATTCATTAACCAGTAGGCATAATATTCCTTCGGATTTGGATTAATCAAACATGGCTTTGCTTCGTTTTATATGAAACCTTTTAAGTCCTAATCCCGTAGCCTACTTCTGGGCAGAAATAAATGTTACATTCTGTAAATCTATTTAAACATTGTTTGTGATATCTACGATTCCTCAAGTTTTTTCCCAATAGCAGTAGAAATGAATTCTTATTGAGAAACTATAGTAGCGGTTATTGCAGTTGTACGAGTATGAGATGAGAATTTATGGCATAATTTAGTGACCAATGTGTGTCACTGAGCCGGTGTGGTGCAAAGAAAAAGTTTTGACGATTGATCGACACAACAATAGGGATAGCAGCAGGAAACGTACTTAGTACATGAGGTACAATGTTGAACTGGTGTTTGGATTAATTTGAAGGTACCTACAGCTGTTTATATTGCCTTTCGATTATCCTTGACTATAGTAGAATTAAGTCAATGTACCATATTATTATCAACAATCCGGTTTGTCTGTCCTTTTTTGTTACATTACGATTATCCTCAAATCTGCATAATTTATTACTAACTTAAATCTTCTTTCCGACTATAGATAAAAAACGTTGACCTGAAATTCCAAACCAACCACCCGTATCAAATTAAATTACACTTATTCGATACAAATTAAGCCGTGGGACTGTTTTTTTACCTCATAAGTTTTTATAGTGAATTAGTGGTTAGACCAAGATAAGAGGTAGGCATGATATTTGAAGATATTAATTATCTCCTCACCTTAACTGATGATACGGTTGGAATCGTTTTGGCGGAATGATTACAGTTGTAAAATCTGAGCGAAGTTATGGGCCATTCAAAATAGCGGTTTTGCAGAACCACTATAACAAGTTGTTGGTTAGGTGTTGCAAAATGTAGGCAGCAGTTTAAGCTTGATCAATGCAAGTGACACGCACCCACGTTTATATTACTAATGGTTGTGGAAACCGCAACCTTTTGCTATTTTGGGAAGTATAATTTTATTCTGGTAGGTACTATGCGTACATTCGCTATTCAGCTGCATTTACTCGCCGAAGTGCTTGCGTACCGCTAACATTTGATTTTATTTGTCACCTCACTTAAAATTCATGACACTCCTTCCTCCTATCAAAAGGAATACCAATTTAACCTTTTGATCTTTGTTATTTACTGATCAATATTATCTCCCGCTGCCGCTCGTGCTTCGATCTCTACAACCCAGTGACCGGGTGCCCAAATATCGAACAGGTTGTTCGGACCACTTCTCCACAACCAGCTTTACCACATGCTGCGCTCGGTGCAGTAGGTGCTATTGTTAATGCATCTGTGTAGGTTTTAGAATGCCTTTCTGCATATTCTTTATAGCTTCTTGGTACTACGTTTCTCGCCCTTGTTAGTACGTCGTGCTTTGTTTACTGCAACCCAGTGACCGGGTGTCCAAATATCGGGCAGGTTGCTTGGACCACTTGTCTGCAACTCGTTCGACCACTTGCTCCGCTCGGTGCAATCTCTACTACCTATTGTTTATGCATTTCGTGTGGGCTTTACAATGCTTTCTGTTCTCAAGTAATGATGCTGTTCACTATCTTATTGACGGATCAATTGTGTCTACAGCTGTAAGTTGTTGAGTATGGAATCGAAAGAATGGAGACGGAAATATTAAAGACCCGGCTCAAAATTGAATGCCGTTTAAAAGCTCATTCGTCACAGTGACACTTGCATGCATAAGACACGTCCCTCACACAAGCGATCATTAATGATTTTCGTATTCACAGAGAGTAGGTCATCGGGTCTTACCTTGGAAGTAAAAAACAAAGACAACAATATATGAAAACCTACTTCGGCGATTGCTTATTAAAAGTCTCATACAATTACTTTCCATATTTATTGTTGATTTCGAGTAAAACTCTCACCAACGGAATCTGCAAACGAGCGACGACCGAAGGTGATCTGGGTCAACGGGGCACGTGAATTCTGCTGGACATAAAAAATTGCTAATAGCATCAGAGTAATAACTCCACTTCCACTACCACGAGACGGAATCTGCGGACAACAAAGTTCTTGTTCACGCCTTCTCCACTATTGTTTTTGTCTTTGAATTAACGAGCTTTTTCATTCCACTTGGTAAAGGCTTCCCATAGTTTGCATTCTGCATAGTAAATTAATGATGGCTCAAAGTACCACTATGCAATTCTATTACCAACACTTGACTAGCAACAAGATTTCAAGATGCAATTTCCTCGATTTGAACTTGACTATCAATCGACCGAAAGCCAGCATGAGTCATACTTAAACATAAGTGTTATAATCTATGTCAGACATCGGTGTCAATACTCCACTGCAGGGCATTGGGTCGGATGTTTGGATCGAAACAGTCACAATTCGATGATCATGGAGCCCTTCTGACCTTCCGCTGTTTGACACGCGATGTGTGCGTGTAGATGATCACGCGCATATTTGCTTAGAATGGAGGCGTTTTGTTTTACTTTGTTTGACCGACTTATATGAAAAATATAGAATAGGAATTATAGTACACAAAACAATATTTGACCCTTACCTATACAGGTTGTAAACTTGAATTCGATACATTCTTTGTAATAAGGTGCTTCAGACCATTAAAGTAAACAATTTTGACTATGGGACCAACATTGAAATCGGGTAAGAAAATCAGCTGTTTCATAATTTTGGTTGACATTTTCTATGGAAGAGCTCACGATTTCGATGTTTGTTCCATAGTGACAATTGTTCAGTTTAATGGTCTGATGAAGCACCCCGTTCGATACCTATGTAACGCATTTAATTTTACATCATGTAGTTATATTTCATTTTAACTTGAACAATGAACGGAGAAGTTTATTTTATAACGAGCGTTAACCCGCGACTTCGTCCGCACAAATTATATACCAGATTTTAAGTCAGATCATAAGCTATCAAACAAAAAAAGTTTCATCAAAATCGGTTCAGTAGTTTTTGCGTGATACTCGTTCAAACAAACAAACAAACAAACACACAAACAAACAGACAGACAAAAAATTCAAAAATTGGTGAAATGGAATCAGGGACACCTAAAAACCATATCGTAACTTTTTTTTTTGTTAATATCTTCAATGTACAGACAAACTTCCTGTTACAGTTTTATAATAGTATAGATTTGCAAATGTATAATCATATTGCCTCTAACAGGCATTTGGCACAAAGCTAAAGATAATAAATAAGTACATCCATAAATTTCCTATCAAATCAAAAGAGCCCACATCAACCCACTGCTGGTTGCTGCTGGGCATAGCCTTCCCTTTTATTGCGCCACTCCTCACGGTCCTGTGCCAATCTGATCCATGTCCGACCCGCAACCCTTACAATGTCGTCTGACCAACGCATCGATGATCTACCCACGGACCTCCTTCCTTCTCTTGGCCACCATCCGTTATTGCCTTGGTCCACCGGCCGTCTTCCCTTCTAGCCAAATGTCCCGCCCTCCTCCACTTCAACCCAAACTCCAACCCAACCCAACCAAACCAAACTCAAACCAACAACCCAAATCCCAACTCAAATCAAATTTCCTATCATTCGTCATTTTTTCTTTGGTAAGCTCTATCATGAAAAGTATACCTATCTATTTCCTTTACCCTTGTCATAATCTATCAATGATTAATACCAACTATGTAGTTCATTACCAGCAATGAAACAAAAACGTTCTTAAATACATTGCTACAGACGCTATAGACGTGGAGACTAGGAATATCATATTATGTAAATTAGTATTCGTTAATCTCTGTTTTTACACGCAATTCTTTGTCGCATAGCAATAAGTATATTACGTAGTGTAAATGAACGTATGACGATAAGTAATCAAATCAAACGTTTTTGTTCGACGGTTGATTGATGGAGTTGGGACGGCGCGGCTCAGGTCGGAGAACAGGTTTTGTGTTAGACTTGTTGACCAGTACAAGGTTAGCTTGAAAGTTTTGATGATATTCATAAAGATATATATCAGACAAGGCAAGTGTCGAACGATATCGATAGATAATAAGATTAATAAGATTAATAAGATTAATAAGATATGGCTGGACTCTTTAGAACAATGTTTTGTACGTATTCCAAAAACTTCAAGATCTTTGACGTTTGACTTTGCGAAATATACTAAAATAAATGCTAGTGGTCAAATTTGTATAATTGAACGCACAGTAGGCTGCTTTGAGGCATTTAAAACATTTCTCGCTAAATATCCGTAAAGGGTCCAACTTAAAATGCTGACAGTTATTAAAAAAAAATTACTGCTTTTTGTATTTAACATCTGATTCTTTTTTCGCGATTTCGATGTTGGTGCCATAGAGAAAGTTGTTCAGTTTGACAGTCTGATCATCCTCCTAAAAAGTGTCAGCATATTAAGAAGGACCCTGCGTACTATTTATATTGTATACTTTCTGCAGCCGACCTATGCCTATGGCTCGATAGGTTTTTCAATTATAATTATAATACTTCTTGCTGTTGTGTTTGTCCATATCTGCCATTGTTTCTTATTCAGAAACATTAACTTTAGCTATCGTCTAAATAATTAACTTATGAGATGTATTTTTAAAGCATGATTTATAGCATCAATATAATAGCTAATCGCTTTAACTACACCACAGACATGAATCTAACTTTTTCAAGGCGTCCAAACATTTTGAGAGTGAAAAAAAAGCGATGTACCACATAGATGCAAATATCTTTTTGTGATGTTCATTACATACAAAAAGCCGAGATGAAAGTGATTCAGTTCGCTTTCATGTACTTACAGACAGACGGACGGCCGGTGCGATGTTATATTATGTACGACTGTCTATATTGACAGAATATTGAACGGTAATTTCACTTTTGTCATTGTTTCGGGTGTTTTTGACTCGACGTGGGGTGAATGACTTTGAAATACATTATTGTTTGTAATTGAAATTTGATTCGTTACCTTTCCTATAAAATTTCTCTCTGGCTATCGACATTGTCTGAGTCTATTTCAATGGTAGTTGCAAATTTGTTTTGCACATATAAGTAGATACGATGTAGATAATGTAGTTAGCTATAAAATTCATCTAAAACGATCAACTCAACGTGGCCTGAGATACGCTCCTACTAGGTAAACGCTGGGCCGGGTCATATTTGGCTGTTTTTTAGAAGCTATTTTCTCGTTATTTGATTGACATCAAAATTAATGAATAATAACGAAAATCCGACTCATTACAAGCATAGAGATTTCTTTCTAGATTGCTTCTGAAAAAATGCATTGACTTTAATTGGATATTATTGAAAAAATATAACCTGGAGCGTGCTCCAAATGATATCCCCTTAAGAGACGTGGTCGTAGTCAAGTCCTGCCTGAGACTAAAAACTTAACTAATTTTTAACTAAAAATATAGAATTGAATCTCTTATTCGCGAGCGCGAGAGTAGGTTTAAGCTTTTTTTGTAGTTCACTAAAATCGTGAGCGTGACATGAAAGTTTTCGCGAGTACCTACATATTTATTTTAAACGATTTTCAATGTATCGAATTGTTCTTTTATGTTTAACGAAATTGTTTTGAAAGTTCAAGCGGTTGTTCGTCTAGTTGAAATTTCACTAGTATTTACTTTCGATTGTTCGAATGAAGTGTTATTGTCCAATTTGGTAGATAATAGTGCGCCCACGCAGGCATCGGCATCGCGTTGAGAGGTGTTACGTTTGCGTTCACGTTGGTATAACGTGCTAATAGTATAAGAGATAAACGTGCTTTTTGTTATCATCAGCTGCAAGGCTGATTCAGTACCTATTTATAGGGTGTAGTGTAGACTTTGACTATTTATTATAAGGCCTAGCCTTGCGGTAGCATTTCCCCCACGGTATAAGATCAATTAATCGTGTGCATTTACATTCAATTTTATATCTTATCACTAAACGAGACAGCCTATAATTGCGAAACAATAATTTCGAACTTAGAACGTTTGGGATTCCTGCATAACTCCTGTCGGTTTAGGAGTTACAGCCATTCAAAGGTCTAGTATAATTGCTGAAATGAATATGCAGGTATAAGCAACCATACCAGACCTTGAGCGTCTGTAACTCCTAAAGCCGACTGGAGTTATGCAGGCAGACCTGGTCAATCCCCATCACAGAGATGGTCTTCACCTTATGAATACTGAATCAGCCTTGCAGCTGATGATAACAGAAAGTACGTCTGTCTCTTATACTATAAGCTATCTAAGCTTATTTGTGAAGTTAATTTGGTTCAAACTGATTAGATAACTTTGAGGTATAAATATTTTGGTACCAAGGGGTTTGAAATATAACATTAGAATGAATTTGGAATACAGGTAATGTGTTTCGCTTAAATAAGTTTGTATACATATTACGTTAGATCATTATAAGAACATTAAGGCCGGATTCGACCAAAATTTGATTTATAGAAGAATAACTATACAAGGAACAATTTAACTCTTAGCGTTTACTCCCAAATAACTTCATTTGTCTTCTACCACAATAAACCCATTATTACTAAAAGAACGAATGTATAATCCACCTAAAGAAAGAGGTCGTTGGATCCGTACTTATTGCATTGTGAGGTTATTTTTGCAGTTTTAATTTGTTAGGTTTCTTTTTTCTTTATTTTTTTTAATTATGTGTCATTGACATTCCATTAGTCTTGGTATAAGTTTTACACCGTCAAAATTGACCGCGTAAAATTTACTCTCAACTTATTCATAGATTAGGGTTGGTATAACGCAAAATTAGTTTACTCTAGAGTTACTGGCGACTTAATCTATGAATAAAATTTACTCGCGTTTGGTCGAATCGGGCCTAAGTCAGACATATTGATATAAGAGGTTTAATATAGTATAATATTTGACGAGTATTTGTAGGTATACCTATAGCTATAGAGGCCTTAGGAGGAATAGAAAAATCTAATGTATAGCAATAAATTCAATCTAAATAAAGATAGCTTTCAGACGTAATTTTTTTGACTCTACCACCTTGTCGGAAGGTGTTGCGTTGCAGAGAAGATGCAGCTAACATAATTTCCAAGCAAAAGCAGAGTTAGTATAAAGTATGTACCTAAAGTAGAATAAAAGACACTCCACCATCCACTTTTTCTCTTCATCATTATTACATAATTCGACGCACTTGTTTTCACTGTATCTAGGTGTCTATAGTTTAATAATTTTTTTCTCACCCAACTCATTTCAGTGATAGTGATAAAACTGTATTGTAGCTTCGTCGTATTAGTATTACAACATACACTCGAAAGTTTTAATTATCAGTATCATGGACAGTACGTATACGTATTATACGTACGTTTGTAACTATTACATTTCTTTATTATCAGTAACGAAAGCTTGATACGTAACATTACGAATTGGCTTTATAAGTGAACTTTCTTCGGTCTATTGTGTATCTGTAGGTAATTAATACTATACGCCTTAAGGCATAGGTGTTAAGCTGCGTATTCATGTGTGCTAAACCAATTTTGCTAATAGAGTGAAACTAATTATAGGAAAAAAGAACTAAGTGGTTATACGCTGATTGGAATTGTCGGCTTTACATTATATCGTACTACGATGTAATGTATATCTTTTATTCAATTTGCAAAGCGTACTTAAATACCTTTGATCGAAGCCTTAATACCAAAATAGTTGTGAGTTGTGTTATTAGGTAGGTATTTTGTCTATTTTCAAAATGTATAATATCATAATATTAACTTGGTTATTTTCTTTCCACGTACGATTAGACACATACATAAACTCACTTCCGTATTTATTTTCACGGTGGACAGAATGGTTGGTATAATTAACTAGCTTTCAAGGGTGCAATTACAAGCAAAGATGACTTAAGGTGGTTTCAGTCCATACAAAAGTTTGACGCACAATACGCGTAGACGGAATTTATAAAAGTAATATAATATTTTATATATGGAAAAATAATTTAGAAAATCTAGTTGCCGCGTCACAAATAACATTTGCAATTTATAATATAATTACAAAGATATAAAGCTTTTAAAATTTTGTATGATAAATTTCAAAGCTTTATATCTTCCTAATTATTTTATAAATTGCAAATGTTATTTGTGACGCGGCATTTAGATTTAACAAACAATTTTTCCATATATACAAAGTTACTTATTTATACCGTCTACGCGTATTGTGCGTCAAAGTTTTGTATTAAATTGACCCTTCTGCAACCACCTTAACATTTTTTAAGGTTTCAGGCGAAATGACGTGCCAAGTTGTGGTTATCTTAGTAATTTCATACTGTTCTGTGTCAAGACATTAAAACTAAAAAAATCGTGACCTTTTCAAAATGCTCTCATTCGTATTTCGTTCATTTGAACCGTTCATTCGATTCAACTCACTCGCACTTTCGGCTGTGAATACCCAGCTTAATGTTGTTTTGTGATCCTTAATTAGAATCGAAAGTGTCGATCAATTGATAACAAAGGTCATGCGAATGTGACGTAAGGTTGGTAATTCGATTCCTACTGATTTCTATCTTCAATTGTTTCCTAATTGGGAAGATGGGTAGGTACCTAACCTAACTCGATATAATAACAATGTTAGTAACTTTCTTGAGCTTTGGATTCAACCAAAAAAAAATATTTGTTAATAAAGGCTGTTTGTTTCGTAATAAAGTTATGTGGTATTAGACTATTAAAAAGCTTATAGTTAATAGGTATCTTGTGTATGTTATTGGAATGGAGCAACCAGGTTTTTTCGATATTAGTGCCACAGTGATAGTTATAGGTACACTTTATTGGTCTGAGCAGCCCCCAAAAGTACCTACTTTGGCAGGATTTTTGATTTGCGGCAACGGAGCATAGTGCCTTTTAAAAAAAATGCCCTTATAGATGTCGAAAAATTTTGCAATACCTTTTTAATCATTTTCTTAGGATACTCTTAGGATTAGGTACTCTAAGAAATATACATTGTTTGATTTTTGCGTGATGCCATGTCTATTTATTTAAATAAGTAGAGTTAACCCGCGAATTCGACCGCACAAATTATATACCAGATTTTAAGTCAGATCATAAGCTATCAAACAAAAAAAGGTTCATCAAAATCGGTTCAGTAGTTTTTGCGTGATGCTCGATCAAATAAATAAACACACAAACAAACAGACAGACAAAAAATCCAAAAATTGCTGATATGGAATCAGGGACACCTAAAAACCATATCGTAACTTTTTTTTGTTAATATCTTCAATGTACAGACACACTTCTGTTACCGTTATATAAACACACGCACAAATTATATACCAGATTTTAAGTCAGATAATAAGCTTAGCAGAGCCTCCGAACGAGTTGGTCCGAAGATGAACATGGACAAAACGAAGATCATGTCAAATGCCCATGTTGTACCTACTCCTGTAATGATCGGAAACTCTGCGCTCGAAGTTGTTGACGATTATGTTTACCTGGGACAAACTATTCAGTTAGGTAGGTTCTTGTACGAGCGTTAACCCGCGACTTCGCCCGCACAAATTATATACCAGATTTTAAGTCAGATCATAAGCTATCAAACAAAAAAAGTTTCATCAAAATCGGTTCAGTAGTTTTTGCGTGATGCTCGTTCAAACAAACAAACACACAAAAATTAGTGATATGGAATCAGTGACATCTAAAAACCATATCGTAACTTTTTTTTTGTTAATATCTTCATCTCTGTACGTTGACTTTCTTTTACACACTTCTGTTACAGTTTTATAATAGTTAAGATTAAATAATGCTCAAAGTTTTTCTGAGCATTTCGGCTTTTAAGGTTTCGGTGTCAAAACCACAAACAAATGGATCAATCTTAAAATTTTAATACTAGTGTAAAATAGAGTTTCAATTCATAAAGATCCCATAAACCGCAAGCTTTAAACACAATTTCCACGTAATACTATTTATAATGATTAGAAAGGCGTCCGTCACGCGAACTTGCCATCTTTTTACCAAATTCATGAAATTATCGTGTAACAGTCGTTTACTGTAAGGTGTTGTTTCGACACCGCAGACCTGTTGTAATCTGTCATTATTTATGAAAAATGTATAACCACATTCTGCTTTGCTTGTTGTTTTGGCAGGTTCAATTACGACCGACTAGGGATAAGACTGGGTTGTTTTGTTTGTTACAATTGTAAGGTTTATGGGGACTTACTACAGATGTCAGCACAAGTTATAGCAAAGATGCCAACAGATGGCGATACCGTCCCTCTCGGAAATATGCTCCATAGATACACAACTTAAACCATGAATACGTAACTCGTAACGTACTACAAATAAGGTTCACAATCGAATGCAAGCCATACATCGTGCAAGAGAAATAATCACAGAGATTCGATACATATACAAGGTCCAACTAAGAACTGTTGGACCACGGCCGGTCCCCAGGCTTCACACATAGCCTGGTGGAAGATCTTCCCTTTTCCATGTAGGAACATTCCCAGTAGCACCTCCATAGGTTCTAAAAATCATCACTTGAATACAGGTTGTAAAATTAAATGGGACACTTACTTAAAGGGGTTCTTCAGACCATCAAACTGAACAACTTTTACTATAGGACCAACAATGAAATCACGAAAAAAAATTCCGCTATCCCATACAAAACTGCAAACATAACTCGACTGAAATGTATGGGACAGCAATTTTTTTTTGGCGATTTCGTTATTGATCCGATAGAGAAAGTTGTTCAGTTTGATGTTCTGAAGCACCTCATTAAGTAAGTGTCCGATTTCATTTTACATCCTGTATATAAGTGATTCATCATCATCATCATATCAGCCATTAAACGTCCACTGCTGGACATAAGCCTCCCCCAAAATGGGGGGATTTGCCATAATCGCCACGCTTGGCAGGCGGGTTGGCGATCGCAGTTGGATCGAATCAATGTGTGTACTCAGAGGATGCTGCTGCCCATCCTACAGTAGATCCCTTAGTCGCCTTTTACGACACCCACGAGAGGAAATGGGATGGTGCTATTCATAGCCGACACCATACGGCAAAGAAATGAAATGAGAAAGTATGAGTGATTACATAATCTAGTGTTAGGTTTTTATTTAATTGTAAAATTGTTTCATTTTGTAGAGTCTTAAGGGTTAAGGCACGATGGGGCTGACGTAACCTAAGGGTTAAAAGCTCCAAAAAAAACAAAAGAATTAAACTCTACCAAATTCGATAAAAAGAGACAAATATATATCGGGTGGGTATAGGTATCGTTGTCGAAAATCCCCTCTATCCTAACGGATAGTAGAGGTAGATTATATGTAAATATATATTTTTTTCATTTGACAATACTCCTCGCTATAAATTTATTATAGCACACTAAATCACATCAAAATTGTGTGTACACAATTGACGCGATCATAACACTGAAAAAAACTATTCAAATAACAACCAGATTTTGAAGAGAAGAAACAACCGGATTTTGGGAAAAATGAATGGATGACTGAAATAAACAATTGTTTATTAACTTTAGATGCATCGTCGTCTAACACAGGACTTCCCAACCAGTGGGGCGCGCCCCCCTTGGGGGGCGTAGTGATATCGTAGGGGGGGGGGGGGGGGGGGCACAATGCGTTTGCATTTTGAAAAGAAAAATTCAGTTAACATAACGACGTAAATTCCAATCATTAATTTCATTTTATTAATTAACTCATTCATTCAGTTACTAATTCACCCATTCGTTTATTGTTACTGACATCATCAGGCTCAGCAGGTCTCAGAGAGCAACTTTCCACCCGCGCTTGTCTGTCGATAGTTGAGGGGGCATGTAAATATTACTTACTATACCAGGGCCAGGGGAGGCGTAACACAAAAAGGTTGGTAAACCCCTGGTCTAACACATGTGACTAAAATAGATGAACAGACAAATATCACATCATTTCTGAGAACTAGGTAATTGTGTCAATCCATATTGCAAACTTGCATAATGTATGAAAGAGACATTGACCAAGGCATAAAGCGCGTAACTGTTATTTAACCTGTAACTAGATACTTATAGATTTCAAATTAGTATACCAATTGCAACCGTAGATGCTGTCATCATCATCATCTCAGCCGATGGATGTCCACTGCTGGACATAGGCCTCCCCCAAGGATCGCCATAACGACCGGTCCTGCGCTGCCCTCGTCCAACGGGATCCCGCCGCCTTCACAAGGTCGTCGGTCCACCGTGTGCGGGGCCTACCCACGCTACGCTTTCCGGTACGCGGTCGCCACTCGAGAACGTTTCGGCCCCATCGGCCATCGGTTCTGCGAGCAATATGCCCCGCCCACTGCCACTTTAATTTAGCAATTCTTTGGGCTATGTCAGTTACTCTGGTTCTTCATCGGATCTCTTCATTTCTGATTCGATCTCGCAGGGAAACTCCGAGCATAGCCCTCTCTATTGCTCTTTGGGTGACTTTCAGCCTTTTTATGAGGCCTTGAGTGAACGACCACGTCTCTGTTCCATATGTCATCACTGGCAACACACAACAACGTAGATGCTGTAATAGGTATTAATCTTTGACGACTGAAGCGGATACATTACAGGCGAAAAATATTAACGGTTAGAATGATTGATGTACATTAATTTTACGTCCAGTTAAATAAAATGATTCATAAATGACTCATCACGTCTTGAAAACTTGAGCCATAACAAGACTAGAAGTTACTCTACCATAGTTTGTAAGGTTATGATGATTGTATCGTCATAGTTTATTATATTATTAGATACTTATAATGATAAGGTACGATAGGACCGGTATATACAAAATGTATTAAGGCCCTGAAACAAATAAATAAAAAAAAAAAAAAAAAAGACTAGAAGTGCTAAATAATAATTTTGACTTGGCGCACAAAATTTTGACAAAAATCGAACCGTCCTTTCCGGATTATTAAAATCAACCAATGTTTCCTTACTTTTTGAAACTAATAAAAAAAATGTTTTGCACATTTAATTTCTTCGTAGATTTAAGTTCGATCGAAGATCCAGAATCAAGTCTCTGTCAATCACGACGTATTGTACCTAATACTCATAATATGTTATTGTGTACGATAAAGAATCTAAGAATATAAGCCTATAGGTACTTGAAATATAATGAGACATCTTCGTCTTTGGTATCGATAATATGTTTTCCTCCTAATCTATTCAGGCAGGTATCGTAGGAAGCGTAACATCGTCAGGAAACCTGCATACGCTGAAGAAGAAATTCTGATGTGTGTGTGAAGTCTACCAACCCACATTAGGCACGCGTGGTGGACTAATGCTCATACAACCTCACTGAGGGTAGGCCTGATGCAGTGGGACGTTTATAAGCTGATGATGATGATGTAGTAAGCGTTCATCGGCCTCTCTAATAGTCTAGTTTTACCTAGTATTTAAAGCCACTACCTAGTCTCTACTGATAATCTAAAATTCATTGACACCGCATTAAGCGGATTACATAGTTACAGATGACTACAGGTGCCAGTGTCGCCGTGGTCCGAATTCAATGGAGTTACATCAATTGGATACATTGTCCGCGGAGTTACGTAGAATTGTACAGATTTTGCACACATTGTGACCACCTTTCATTGTCCCAATTAAACCAGGTTAAGTGAAATTATGCAATTTATATCGCTGAATAAAATGATCTATTCTGCATTATTGTTATTGGGTTGGTATATATCGATATAGATTGATATAACGTTTTTTTGTTTTTATATTTCTAATACCTAAGTGGCAACGAACTCACTACCTGTCACAGTAGAAGTCACAGAAGTTTGGGCAATGCTATGAAATGTAGATATTTTGAGTAAAGTCATGAGCATTTATTATGCTTATAACAATAAGATTTTTAAGCGTTTTACTTAGCTTTTAATATAAGATCTAAATGAGTATTTCAAATTTTTTATACGAAGTGAATATTTTGTTTTGTATTATTTCCGCAATTATATATAAAGGACCTGGTGTCCTATTTTTAAAATTCACACTTTTTTGAAAAGGGCACATATTACTACTATCTCCATTTTAATAATTCAAAAATTCACGTAGCCTGAGTTTGAAGTCGGAGCGGGGTAGCTTATCAAGTGGTTCAAAGCATACCCGGATAGGCGGACCATGGGTTCGAATCCCGCTTGTTACCTGCACTTTTCAACAATGTACTGACTGATGATGTCCTCTTTGACGCGTCAACTGCGACACCCTGGGCTTCACCCCATAGAGTGGGCTCGGTCAGGAGCGACCACTCTCTTCTGACCACCTACGTGGAGAGAATCAGCTAGAATCCAGACCCACCGTCACCCTGACCCTCAATGTACCTATGTTGTGTCTATGATCACTAGTTTTCAGCTCTGTTTGGTATAGTGCGTCTAGCTTAAATTTGAAATTGTAAAACGTAATTTGTTCACTGTTAACGTCAAAAGGTCTTATTTCATTGGCTTGCAGATTGTAGACTAAAACTACGACTAAAACGCATCCGGCCTATAAGTTGCCTAGCTAATTAGAAATTTAATATTGTTTGGAATATAACAGCAGTTTTCGCCATATCGGGCTATTATAATGCTATTATTACAAGAGTATCAGCCTATCAGTGCTGTTAGATCAAGAATGTGATTGCAATGTTTATGATTTATTGCACTTTGTGGTAATTTAAACTGTTTTATCTTTTCGCAATATGGTTAGCTTGGAGTTAACATGGATTTGATAATATAACAACACTAGCGGTTACCTGAGACTTCGTCTTCGTGGAATTTTTCAAATTTAATCAAAATCAGTTCTGTGATTTATTTAGCCATGAAAAATAGACAGATACACTTTCGAAGTTATAATATTATTATGTATCTATAGGTGATGATTGGCGTGATGTTGAAACTTTATTTTTTTTAGAGAAAACCACGAGTAGAGTTTTAAAAAGTTCTTCATCATCTCAGCCTTGGTTGGACATATAGGCCTCCCCTACGAACGCCACAACGACCGGTCCTGCGCTGCCGTTATACAATTCCCGCCGTCTTCACCAGGGGGCCAAGCATATAACCGGCCTGATACTACTGGTCCTCAAGAAAGTTCTTACCTAAGTTTGAAGTGAGCCTTCATACAACTGCATGCTTAAAAAAAATGATTCTTAGTCGTAGCAAGGTTTCTGACGCCCCATATTATGGTCGTAAGTTTATGTATGTAATAATGATATTGAAAGTAAACAAGCCAACCTGTTGTGGGCGATTTGCGAATCGATCGATCCAGTTGCGATCCACCCACGGGAATCCATCGGCGCCTGCGCACGTTCGCCGGTAGTTTCCTACTAGTTCTCATGACACTTTACATTTTAGGCTAGAAAGCGAGAGTCCACTTTCGCTGTCAATAAAATTGGCAAATAATTTGTTTTTATTATGAATGTGTAGGTGGATTGTTAATAATATACAAATGTTTGTTTAAGCGTTTACGTTAACGAGGAAGGCCTTATTAGGATGTTTTAATAATTATGATGATGATAATTTCTTTAAAAGTTCAAGGGTCCATTGACAGTTGCTATTATATTGCCTCCGTTGATATTCCGGCGCTAAATGAGCGCGCTACAATATACGGCGTAGACATTATGCTAAGTATTCGGCATCCATCGATATAGGCATATTGTGTTTGTTTTTCCATTCGCTTGCCTTGTAAATTCTATATGCTTTACATTTTAGACCCAAAAATGACTGTCTAGCTTGAGATAGAAACTTACGTACAAGACAAGACATTGAGATATCATTAAAACAAGATAGATACATTGATAAAGACTTTCTAATATATTTAAGTGAAAATACTCGAGGGCATGACCGATAAGAAACAAGAAACCGACTAAGTCTACCAGTCATTAAAATTATCTAAACTTCCTCCAGTAATTCCACCCCGCTGTGCTTTAACAGACCATCTTGTCTATGGTCTTGTCTCCGCACCCCCGCTGTGCATGCGCTTTCAAGATGCCCGCTTGCGTCACAGATACAATAAAACCTTTATTTGCATAACGACGTGCATTATCCGCTGTCGGTGTTATTGCGAAATCGTGCCGTAATGGCTGTTAGTGATCGCCTCACATTATATTGGTGCTTTGTGAGGAATCGTGATTTATTGGCCGTTGTGCAGCTTCTGGGATTCTTCCGTATTCTGTATTTAAAGGGCTGCACTATGGAGAAAATAGACGTGAATTTCCTCTATTTAAAAGGGTAGATCTTCCGTCTGGCTGGATGTGATGCCTGATAACCGGCAGAGGTCCGATAATTGTTAGTTGGAGCTTGTAGATAAGAAAGTTACGTATGAAAATTTCGATAGTGCGATTTAGGTTTTGCGCTATCGAATTGGTCTAAATTTTTGGTGTCTCTCCCTTGCGCACCTGTGGATACATATGACGTCACTCTTTCTTGCCTGTGGCCACGCCCCACAATAGTCTAGAAATGCAACGTTCGTAGGTAATTATCTTCATGTTAAATTAATTAATGTTCTCACGCCATCTAGCGCCTTCTCAGTGCTACGCCATTTCCAGGCTCATTCATTGTTACCACTTTACGTGTCATCCAACCATTCTTCCGGTCTAGACAAGTGATCTATCTGATTTCATAGTAGTGTCGTAACTTATTTGTTTTAATGTCTCTGCAGCTAAGTTTGTCATTAAGGCTCATTTACTTATGGATCAGATGTATGGAGAGGATACCAGTTAATATAAAGCGTGTATAATTATGTTGTCGAAAGCAGGGCTATCCAGAGAAGATGTGTAAAAGATAGTGATGAGAAAATGTGCGAGCTAGCAAAGTAAGAGATTTATGTGTGGTACGAGTTGAAAAAAATATAACTCGGCTTAAGATTGTCAAAAACTCGTTACCTACAGAAGAAGTGCCATTGGCAAAATTATATAGAGTCCTTTCTATTATGCTATTATAATTTATAGGTTTTCTAAGGGGATAAACTGACCATCAAACTGAACAACTTTCTCTATGTGACGAACATCAAAATCGCAAAAAAAATCAGCTGTTCCATACAAAACTGTAAGCAGATTGTTTTATAGTCTAGAATGTACGAGTGATAGTCATGTTATATGGGTATGTTGTTTTTACTATCCCCATCTTATTAAACATCATCATCATCATCTTATTTAAGAGCTACGCTCTTGTCGGTGGAGTTTTCGCCAATCCTGTCTCCTTTCCGCTAGTCTCTTGAGTTCTTGATACAATACGACATCAACCTTTTCCTTCACTTGGGCCAGATAACTCTGTCTAGGTCTTCCTCTGCCTCTCTTCCCCTCTATCTTCCCTTCCAGTATGGTTTTAAAGAAATTGTCGTTTCGTATCAAGCGTCCGATCATTTTATAATTAAAACAAGTGTTGTCTTGTTTAGTAAATTGAACATGGAAACGAAGGTGTAAGTGTTTAGAGAAAGCAGAACGGCTATATTCAATTTTTTTAGACTGAGATATAACACTTTCATATTATGTTTTTTTTAATTCAGTATCGTGTTTTATCTGGATTCGGTACTACTGTAGCATTTAGTCCAAGTGGGGGGGTGCGTTCACGACCTTTAGGTGCGGTTGTTTTTCAACTCGCTCTAAAGTACGGAACGACCGCACCAATTTTTAACTCTCTATGAGGTACGGAACGATCCTGGTTGTTTTATAACCTCAAATTTTGACATTTAAACTAATATGGGCTTCCAGGGCTTCCATCATTTCCAAATACAATAAAAAAACTCATTTTCCATGTTAGCAAATCAAAAAGTGAATAAAAATAGTTTGAAAAACAAACTTTTATTCAAAACGCGCGAAAAGTCAAGTAACCACAGATAATTAAAACGTCAGAGTGTTTTTTAACCATCGAATTTGATGGTTAAAAGTTGCAACCCGTCAGAGGTTCGGAACGGTTGAGTTGTGAAAACCGAGTTGCAAAGAGCGTTTTTCACCGAGCCTCGGAACGGCGTTAGTGCGAAAAGTTGCACTCGGGGTGCACCTGGGGCGTAGGTTCTGAACGCAGCCTAGTATTCATAAAAACATTCCTACAGTTGCCAAGATCTATTATAAGATTTACCTAATAATGCTGAGACTGCCTGATCACTTTTCACCAAACCTAAATGTTTAATTTATGGTTAAAACTAAATATAGACACAGAACACATAATCTCTAAAACTCTATAAAGGGTGTATAATTTGTAATGTGTTACATATTGACACCTCCAGAAATATGAAACTCATTTATCTGTAATTATTACGCATTATTGTTATAGCTCTGGCCCTGTACCCGGACTTTCGATTTTCGATATACAGGGTGTAAGTGACAGTCGAGCAAATACTGAAACGGTGAACTCAGAGCATCAAACTGAACAACTTTCACTATGGAGCCTACCACAGGAAACGCAAAAAAAAAATCAGCTGTCCCGTACAAAACTGCTGTACCTACCCGACTAAAATGTATGGGACAGCAGATTTTTTTTCGTGTTTCCTGAGGTAGGCTCCATAGTGAAAGTTGTTCAGTTTCATTGTCTGAGTTCACCGTTTCAGTATTTGCTAGGCTGTCACTTACACCCTGTATTGCGACTGTGTCGGTCCAAACTTCATTGTAATAGAGTTGACATTAGATCGAAAACGTTCACGCAATTGCGAAGTTCGAATGTCCGGGTAGAGAGCCTCTGAGTGGGAACTCGGAACTCTTCGTCGTCTTAACGATTATGAAAACAAGTGGAACGTTACAAAACTAAGAAAAAGGCGATCTTGATAACTTGACGCGTAAGTGATAAATAAACATTAATTTCTCATTCACCTTTCCCTAACAGCATTGTTGTTTGTTACACAACAATTTTGGCTAAAATTCTCCGTGGGAAGTTCAATATTCGCGGAGAAATGAAACATTGTCCAAAGCTCATTTGGAACTACAATTTTGATAACTTCATTGTGTTAGTTGCGTATTACGAAACAGTTTTCTCTTACAGAGTCATATTTTAATTATAATGCCCTTTCGTGTAAAGAATTTTGTTTACGGAAGTGAGAATTCAATTATTGCGTCGACTTCTGATTTTATTAGTTTTTGTGTTAGTGTTATGATTACATTTGCTTTTTTAACACAATTGCCTAGGAAGCCATAATGCAATCGTTATAATTTTTTGTGTGCAGTTTAAGAAAATTCAGTTTACAGTACTGCTAGCATGACATGCATGACAAAACGATAAAATCGTCCTGCGCGCTCATATTAAAATAACAAAGACAGATGCAGAGGCACATCTAGATTGTTCTCATTTTGTTGGAATTGTCATGCTAGAACTACGCTGTACCGACGAAGTGAAGCCAGCTGTTGCTGTCGCCTGTTGGCGCAGAATCGGGAAAAGTGGTGTTCTTTCGTTTTGGAGGCCAAGACCCACTTTGGGTCTCTGAGTTAGTTGAAATTCTCCTGAAAGTGATGTCATTGACGATACCTAAATAGAAATCATTTACATCGTAGATAATGAACAAAATTATAGCCTATAGGAAAGATTTAGAACGCTTACTCTTGATCAAAATAAAAAAAATCAACCAATATTTTGTACCGTGAGGATGTGTCAAATCATAAATTTTGTTTGTCATTATTACACGAGATTCCGTTGGTTGGTTTCGAGTGAAATTGAATTTATAAAGAAATTGCGCGCAACATCTGAGGTACCGAATATGGATTAGCTACCTCCAATTTTGCGTGTAATTTCTTTAATGTTATTATAGGTACCTAAGTATTTATATAAGCATGAAATATTTAATGTCACGTACAGGAACTTCGAATAACTAAAATATTTGACCTTGGTGTTAGTTTACGACGAGACATAAAGTAACAACTATTTAGTTTGCAATATATTTGTTTACTGAAAACTGCGGAAAGTTTGTATTGTTCTAAAGTGTCATAAACATAAACTTTCTTCTGCATTGTTTAAAAGCTTCTCAGTTACATTAACGGCAAGTCGTACCATTTTGCTATAAATAACGATTTAGGTCAGTTTGCGATTAAGTCATTTTGAGGTGAGGCATTATGCATCAAAAGCGATACGTCTTTGTGTTAGTGAATGAAGACAGAAATTTAGTTTAATATTTTCATCGTTAAAATTACCTGAGATATAAATTATCTTTTTACACGTCAATCAATTTTTATTTGTCTTCAAGTAAAATGTAAGAGCAACATGTTATTCGATAATTAAATACACACACATACCTTCCTTTGTTTTATGAACCTAAAGGGAGTGTGTATACAAGGTGTAACAAAACACCCTAAAAATATTTAATGGGGTGGTTTAGAGTTTAGACCACAGAGAAATTACAGCCTAGTTTGGACCATTAATTTGAAAAAAATTTACTATGGGGACCACGACGAAAAAAAAAATCTGTCGTCGAGTCGGAGGCAGTGGTCTCGAACGTCAAAATATGAAATCGGTAAAGTTGCCCACAAATATCGGTAGATTTGTACCAAAAATCGGTAAATGTTTAAAAAACAATTTTCAATAAAACCTTACTTATCGTGGTTAGATGTAAAACACAATTTTTTTTATTTTTCGTCTGTCTGTTTGTTTGTTTGAGCATCACGCAAAAACTACTGAACTGATTTATAGTGAAACTTTTTTGTTTGAAAGCTTATGATTAATGTTTTGGTTAAAATATATTTGAGCAGACGAAGTCGCGGGTAAAAGCTCGTAACGAGTTTTTTTTAATAATTAGTTACTTAATTCGGGAGTTTTTCCTTGTATTACCAGAAATCGTGGAAAAATGTTTACATTTCGGTAGAAGAGACCCCATATCGGTAGAAATAGCGAAAAATCGGTAAGTTCGAGACCACTGGTCGGAGGTACTGCAGTTTTGCATGAAACTGCAGATTTTTTTCACCGATCGTACGATCAAAAACTGTACCTACCTAACCGATTTTAACTTGCGATATTGCCCTAAAATCTCGTCCATATTGGCGTTTGATTTAAATGCATATCAATATATTTTTTTAACACCACAGTTGATTCCAGAAAACAACATTCAAATTATCAGGACATAAAAAGTAGAAAGCGATATGTTAATCAAAAATTGTCTTTCTTTTCTACCGCAAACCATATTCAAATTCAAAAACTGCACGTGTCCCAGAGGACTAAATAGACTGGCTAGACAATGTAGGTATTCAGTTCGCAAAGTAATATCTCTACGTGGAAAGTTATGGATTCAATTATTTAGCTGTCACCAGGAGAGTGACAGCGACATCCCTTGTGGGTACAATAACTGTACTTCTGTGATATGAGAGAGATAGTCATTGTTATGAAACTTATGAACTATTTATGTATGAGGTACATGTTGTTATATACCAAATTTACGGTATGTATGCAGAATCTTTGACGTTGGAAATAGTAGGAATGCTACTTATGTTATTAGATAATTATAACACAGCAGTAGTAGCCGGGTAGTGGAAACTTTGATCTTTATTGTATCTTGTATTTAATGTTCATTGTTTAATCTTATTTCTCTTGAGAAATTACTTTGTCAATCCATATAAGAATAGAGAAGAGATATTTTGATTCCTGCTGTGCTTTCTGGCCGATAATCATTAGCAATAAAGAAAATCTTTATGACAATAATGATGAATGAATGATGGAATAATACAGTATTCGACATAAGGTCTTGGACATTACTAAACCCATTCTATAAGAGAGAGTATGAGCGATCTTTTTTCTCTGATTCAAAAATATTGGTATATTGTCAACTGGAACAAAATATTTCTTTATGCTTTGTTCCAGGTGACAATATAATTTGGAACAAAGTATTTAAACAACAATTTATACTTACAACTGACAACCTTATTAAATAACATCCTAATCTTTTTAAATGTTTAGGTTTTAGTTATGAATAGAAGTTGAACTAATCGATTATTGCATATCGTCAACTTTAGTCCTGAATAGACTATCGATATAGAAGAGAACCAAATTCTCAGCTTGTAATAATTATTTTCTTCTGGCCATGTGGCTTCAAACACCACATCTTTCATGGGGCACTGTGTACCAAAGAGTAATATAAGTATATTTTGTGTACGCTATTATAATAAGATAACGTGCAGTGTTGCCAGCCGGACCTTGTCAAAAGTAATCGGAAATAGATAAAAAAGTAAACTTTTGGTGTGAAAAGTAACCTTTCAGTTTTTTTCCAATAATAAGGTATTAAAAGTTGATGGTTTTATTAACTTACAGAAATATAAACAATTCAGTTTTTTTCATCCGATTGATTGATCGAACGAGTACTAGATGATCATTTTAGTCATTCGTTATTTGACCTCAGATTTGGTAGCTATACATTAGTGTGAGTGAGAAAAACGTGTTTTTAGGAGGTGCACTCGCTACGTTACTAACGTTGCCAATGTTTTACGTTATAAAACATTACAAAAAATACGAAAAAGCATTCCGTTTCATGGAAAAATAAGAATTTTCAGATTGATTATACAAATTCCGAAAAACCCTAAAATCACCTGAAAGTAACCTTTTTGAATCGTGTAACCTAGAAGTAGCCTGACAGGGCTAAAAATCAGCTAAAAGGTTACAAAAGTAACCTTCTGGCAACACTGATACCGTAGGATATTCTAAAATTTTCTGATAAAGTTTAAGTCCCATGTTAAGCAAGTCCTCTTTAAAAAGGCTTATTCGATGATTCAATTATACAATTGACCGAAATTTTTAAATATTCGTTGTTACGCTCAGCAAATTTCCAAATAAGTCTGTCAGGTCATCTAGTGTATAATATTTTAGTGTATCTCAGGAAAATATTGAGTATCATATTAAAATCTATTTTTATCTGTTTATAAATTATTTAAAAATTAATTAATTAATTTAATTATTTATTTATTTTTAATTATTATTTATTTAATTTATTTATATTCTTGTTTTAATTATTTATAAATTTATTGAATTATAATAAATTTGTATCTCAAAATTCTGTTCTGTTCGCTTGTAGCCATTCAATTCAAAGTTCAGAAGCTACTTTTAAAACCTTTGTAAATGTAAGTGTTATTTCAACACAGTAGCTCGTGTTTACAATGTTGTGTTTAAATCAATGAAATGTTCAACAAATGTTATTGGGAAGTTTCTTGCATTTCCTCTTTCAAAGCAAGAATGTTGAAAACTGTGTCGTCTCCACGTTGTCTTTCTGTTTCTCATCACTATAGTGTCTATCTTTAACCTTATAAAATGCAAACCTCAATCGATGTCTCATTATATTGGCTTATTATTAAATGGCTGGTATGGATTTCGAAACGTGTGGACAAAATATAGAATTATAGGTACATCAATACAATATAATAATTTCTTGCCCCTGTTAAATCTGCAATAATTATAAGGAGTGCTATTTCTGAATTTCATTCATCCTGGTTCGTATATGAATAATGCATAAATTAGGACATGTGAAATTGTGGAATCAATATAGGACACACGATCGCGTCACGTTCCATCACGTTTTCTCAGATAAATACTGCTTCTGCTAATTCGTAAAAAAAATTTCAATGGTGACGTGTTTTGTTACAGAGTTTTCAATTATTTTCATCTAGACTGATTGGGCCGAAGTATCTTAGCTCACGACCCGCAACCTCGTTAACAGTACAACAGCTGATCATCGGTCGAGCGAATCGTTTCCGATCGACTGTTATCGTCACCGATCTGACCGATCGTCTTTAATTACTATTCAGCCCAATTTCGTGACATTGACCCGGTCGATACGTCTCGTTTTCAATAAGACCTAATTATTTAAAATATCGTTTGTTTATACAAACGCTAGCGTGGTTAGTATCTTCTAATTGATATTAATATTGAGATGGTAGTTTATATTTGGGAACAGATTTTTCCTGATATTAAGATTATTTAGGTTGGAACTGCTTTCATTACGTTTCTGTATTATTAGAAATATAATTAACATTAAATTCTTTCTATTTTCTGTTCGATTAGCTGCTTTAAAAAGCCTGGACTTGGATATTGATGGAATTTAAACTTACTAAATGTGCCAAATTAGAACTTTTTTTAACAGTATCATACACGGTGTTAAATCCCAGTAAAATAATGACAAAATTTTCTAGCTCATCATCTTTTGAGGCTAACTTTTAAAATTACATAATATAACAATACAGTAGCTGAAAGTAATTCATGTACCCATTTAGTTGTCAACCTTACGGATGTTCGTACATAATGCGTTGCATAAGTTAGCAGCAAGCGCTGAATACTTGACGTTCTCGAGCAAGCGGGAGGCATTCCTTCGAACTGCGCTTGCGCACCGGGCACGCACTGCGTTTTTTATCTTTGTTATGCTTATGGACTTGTTTGAGTTGAAGTGGTGGGACATATTAGGCGAAAGAGCGATTTGTTGCGTATTCTTAATCATCAGCGTTCTCTTGCCCTTATCTCATTATGGGGGGTGGTGCCATAATTATCATGTCATCTTCTTCTGTCTTAGTTATCCATTAAGCATTCATTTTGTTTGTTCCTTATTCTTAATGTTTCTGTTAATTATTAAAAATGGTATTAATTAGGTATTTCTCGTCGTTAAGTCTGGTTTCGGATTTTTTTTTCAGTATCTTTTTAAAACATTATGTTATCAGCTTCGTGAAATGATAAATCAGCAATAAATTTGTTAGGTACTTCGGCATTTACTAAATTATCCATTTCTTGTATCACTTGATCTATAATTTTTGATCTTACGTCGTTTTCTTTTTTATTAAGTGATACAGTTTTACCTTCGTTATTTCTTCTACAACCATAAGACTCATGTTCCGTGTATTCCATAGCTAATATTATCTTCCCTTCCCACACAAATCCTCATGCGTTATGCGTATATAATCGACTAGTACTAGTACGTCTGAAACTAGCAACATTTGCATCAGGAAGCGTATTCAACTCAAGAGTCGCGACAGTTGGCGTCCGCGTCCATTCTCCCGTCGTTTGTTTGCATAGCACTTTCTATTTCCGCTAGATGGCGCTATATAGAACCCTCTTGTTAAGGTTATGCAATGCATGAGACGGTTACACATATTGTTTTGTAAACAATGTGTTCTAATATGGTTATTTTTCTTTTCTAATTGTAAGATAGCGGTGTCGAAAATCTTTGTTTCACGGCTTGGCCGGTATACTAAGTTTGTTTTAATTCAGCACTCGAAAGTATCATCATCATAAGCCCGTAACCATCCACTGCAGGGAATACGCGTTCGACCTATTTCGCTATCTTTCCTCCTCCTGGCTCGTCGTCAATCATCATCATTCTTCTTGGTACTGTGCCAATTGTATCTTACCTGGCTATCGGATGATCCACTCCTCTTTTGCCAAGTTTCAGCCACCTCTCTGTTACAGCTTTATGTCCCCTTCCACCACTTCGCTTAACTACGTTTGTTCTCTTGCTCCCGCATTTTCCATATGTAGCTTTCGTAATTTTTTCTGTTTTCAAACAGTTTTCCACATTTCTCCAAAAGCTGTGTGATCAATACAATTTTTTTTTGTATTTTCAGTCCTTCAAATGGAAAATTTCCCATGACTCTTACTGTTTTTCGTAATTTTTTTCCACAATACCGTTACACCTTCGTAATCAGAATCACAAGTAAGATGTTCATACGTATTCAATCATGCGTTTTATTGTATAAAACATTAGCTCCCTGTACACTCTCAGCTACTTGACATTCGTGAGTTATGTCCGCTTGAATATTCAGTAGACTTTCAGACTTTACTTGTATGCTAATAGAAGTCGGTACTCTTTTGTCTATGATTATGTGAGATGACTGTGATGTGAAATTTTACGTCAACTTTTCACAGGGATTTTTAAGAGGGTTCTGACACTGATTGTTTTAGAGCGTAAAGGAGACAAAAAGAGAAATGTAAATATGTGTTTTGGAGTTATTACTGTAACTTTGAATACAAAGAATTATTTGAAGATGTTATTTAAGGAATAAAAGAAGTTTTGTCTCATGTTGGGACAGTTATAATTTTATTGTCAATACGAGATGAAGTCTGTTAATTAACATTTTTATCCTTTCTAACATTTAGAATTTATTATGCATTTTATCGCATCTACGCCTAAACGCTTGTTGTTGTTAAGCTTTGTGATATTTTAGTATTGCTATTGTCTTCATTGTTTTAAAGCCTGTATAATAGGTATATGGTTTTCGAACACCATATCCTCACGTAGCGTAGGTGTAAATTTGTAATTTATGAAGCCACCAAGTTTAAAAGTGGCTTCCGTTTCCTCAGCAAAGTTGCGTATTATGTTAAACATACAATTTGCATTACAAAGAGAACATCATCAAGATGAAATTTTTTTTTCTTGAGACTTAAATACGGTCTTGACAACAAGGTAAGCATTAAGTAATGGTTTGCTGTAGTTTCTATTAAAAGTCGTGTTGTTTGTAGGTCATATAGGATAAAAGAAAATGAGGGTCATTTAATTCCAGCTGCAGTTTTAAAAGATGTGCAAGGTTTTGAACTGATGACGACGACAGAGATTGTGGTTAGGTTTACGTAGGATTGTTTTTATTTATTTTCTGCCGATGAAGACCTCATTGATGAATACCTACTTTAATTTTGTGTATTGATTATACCAACAATATAATGTAGGTAATGTAATAACATAACTATGAAAAAACGAACAATTCTTATTGCTCATTAATGAGTATTCTGTTTCTTCTCACATTATCAAAACTGACATTGTATTCTTTAAAAAAAAATCTCTTTTATCCTATTTTGAACACGAAAATGTACCTTTCGTAATTCAAGTCTTAAATTTTCCTGCTCCAACATGAGTAGGTACTAGGTACTAAAAGACATTTAAAAACAACCTTTTCCCAGACCACAGCGTGTTGTAATGAAATGAAGCCCTTTGCTATTCTAGCCTCATACGACAGTAATTTGTGGCATGTAATTGTAAATACAAACCCACAGACAGTGTGTAAGTGTATAGGGCAACTCAATTAAATTGGTTTAGGACATCTGCGTCCCGTATACAGGATGGAAACATGTCACGCGCAATAAATTATAATTTATTTCAATTACCACAGTATTGTTTCTACTCAAAGGGTATAAGTTCTTCAATCTATACTATTATAAAACTGTAACAGGAAGTTTGTCTGTACATTGAAGATATTAACAAAAAAAAGTTACGATATGGTTTTTAGGTGTCCCTGATTCCATTTCACCAATTTTTGGATTTTTTGTCTGTCTGTTTGTTTGTGTGTTTGTTTATTTGTTTGTTTGTTTGTTTGAACGAGTATCACGCAAAAACTACTGAACCGATTTTGATGAAACTTTTTTTGTTTGATAGCTTATGATCTGACTTAAAATCTGGTATATAATTTGTGCGGACGAAGTCGCGGGTTAACGCTCGTTGTATATAAACTCATTAGCATAAGGGAACAGGTTATTTTAAGGCTTAGCGTTAGCATATTTTTTTAAAGATATCTTGACGTGTCAAGTCGTGATTCTTTCGCCAATAAAACACTGCATACCTTAGGGAGGGAAGGTGACAGGTTTGAATTGGATCAGATTAGTTCAGGATTGTGATTTGTGACCAATGGTGCAATAAAAAAGGAGGTCATATTGATATGGGCTGATTTGATTGACTGACTGTTTAGAAAGGTTTAGTCGTCAATCACAAGAAGAACCTTCTAACTCTTTGGTAACAGCCGACTCCCTGATGAGGAGGACCCAGTGTTATCTCTATTGGGTCTCGTTTTAGCTGGGTACAGAGCGGCAAATCTAAGTTGGAACTACTGTGGCTAAACCACAACACAGAGTATATTATAATTATATACCTTCCAGCCTAAATCTTCTGTAGCTTCCCTTTTAGTATATCATCTATAAGCACATTCAGCAAAAAAATAAAAATTTTTGTTTGGTCGAACATCCTGTATGTTATGTGAGTAGATGCAATCGTGGTCGTGGACAGTCGACAAATCAAATTAATTAACAGCAGCGAGTGTGCCCAGTGGGTGGCGCGGGCGCAGGGTCGCGATTTAAACTTATTTACCCGTTTGTCGAATTGGGGACAAACGTAAAGTGAAGATGTGTCAACTGACAATTAAGTATCTTATTCTTTTATTGCCAAGTTTAGAAATAGTTAGGCACGACGAAGTAGGTAAAGAGGTATGTCACCGCCTCCCTGTTCTGGGCTGCATCCAGCATTCTGCATGTCTGAATAACCCTAGTTATCCTCTGAAGAGAGATGGTAGAAAAAAGAGGTGAGAAAGAGAGTTAGAAATGAGCTTACTATAGCTCTAAATACATTGCCAAATTTTTGAGAACGATCAACTTTTACTACGGTGGTGGAAGCTACATTAAAGTCCGAAAAGACATCTGTTGTTCAGCACATGACGATGTCTACGCGATTTTAAATCAATCAATCAATGTCATACCTAGTAAAAACACTTACTAGGTGGATGGTTAGCTAAGCAGCAGATTTATTAGCAATTTAAATTTTATAATTGCTTCCACAGCAATTGTTGTTCAGTTTGATCACACCTGGACCAACCCACAAAAATTTTGAAAATTCTGGAAAGTTCTAGAATGGAACTATACGATAAAAATCGCCCTACATAGAGGTATAGAGTCTTATGCTAAAACTGAATCTTAACGATGACTTAGAATTTACTGAAAGATATCTAGATAGAGATACTAATTTGACATGATTTCACCTATTTTAAGAGTTTTATTGATAATGTATCTGCCATCCAGTTCAGTAGGTTATCAACCTTGAATAATGGAGAGGAACACAAAGAAGAACAATTAAATAAATAAAATGAAAAAAGAGTTTATTTTTTCACATTAAAAGACAAAAATAACATCATGTGTGCATAGATAAGGTTACAATTGGAACATTAGAGGTATCATTAGAAATGATATGGCCCTGGCTTTCATGAAAGGTAGAACTGGATCCTGGAAGAAGGTAGATTGTGGATTACCTTGTCGCTTCTAATTACAGTTTTACCTTTGGTGGTGGAACATTGAAGAGCTTGCTAGATAAGACCTTGTTAACGCGTTTATCAGTTTTTACCTTCGCCTTGCGTTATGTTATGTGACACGCGGCTTCCTTCCGTATGAGTAACGTGGTCTAGGAAGTTTGTCGTACACACCTTTTACTTTTGTTATTATTAATAGAATGGATGATCTTTTCAAAGATTTCATTCAAAAAGACATTTTTACCATTTGTGAAAGATTTTATGTCAATTTAATTCTTAATAATTAACAAATAAAATAGTATATGAAACTCTATCTAAATGCTTATCTTGAATTAAGTGCAAATTGTTATCAATAATTGTTTCAATTTCATAATTACTGGATTAAATATGTAACTAAGGGCTTATTTACTTATCAAACTCTCTAAAAAGTCTCTTTAATCTAGATATTAAACCACTTGTCTTCCAACCAAACTCTGAAGTTCAATTACATACTTCCGATTATATTCCAAAGTTTGCATCAATCTGCTTCAAATTTGTGAACCAACCTGCTTCCCGCAAGCAAAATACTTTCCCTCCCATCCTTATATGGGTCTGTGAGACCACGAGACCTAGTATTCCTTGTAACCCATTGAACTGCGGTTAAACTAGAGAGCTAAGGTTATCAGTAGGTTCATCAGCACACACAATTGAATTGGTTTGCACCATGGAATCATAAACTATCGATGTTGGTTCAAACAGTTGTCTGCATATTGCTTGTGTTTTGTCTATTTATGGCTTGTTCCTGTTATCTATCGTGGGAATTGATTGTTACCGTAGTTTTGAGACACCTTTCTCCGAGCAAGATCCTATCATTGCAATGCTTGTTTTGGCAAACGGAACCATTCTGTTACAGGCTTAATTTGAATGGGTATTATCGTAATGATTTCCATAATGATAATTGGTAGTCTATATATATTTCATTGTATTTATTATATTATTTTCGCTACGAGAGTATATGCTATGAGAGTAATTCCTAACTTCTTTGGTAAAGCTTGTCAGTTTCTTTAATTTTGACCTTATTTGAACTATGAGTTAGTCTTATATTTTCAAAGCAATTTTATCTGCCTTGAGTTTCAAAAGAGAAATCTTTAGATAGAAACTATTTCCCGTCACCCTTTTCTCAAACGTGACCATCTAAATGCCATGAATTTTATTAATACGCAATTCCATTCCTTTAAATCGAATAAGCAAATGGCACTGATATTATAGAATCGATTTAACTGTTTATAATCGATCGATTCGCCAGAAACTCTATTTCCTTTGCAATTGAAGTCTCGTATTGAGGGCGCGGGACAACTACGCTGCGCACACGCACGATCGGACGTAACATTCAATTACCTTTGAATTTATGGCGCTTTTCTATTAAATATTTATCTTTGGAGGTAGTTGTCTGAAATAAGACTGTTCCATTCTACTTTAACGATAAAAACAGACTTAATTGTTATTAGTCGATACAATGGAGTGTAAACAAGAATTATAAATTATATACAAGGTGAATTTAAACACTTCCCAAATTTTCAGGGGTGGTTCTGACCATCAAACTGAACAACTTTTACTATATGAGCAAACATGATATCGTAAAAAAAATCTGCTTTTTCATATTTAATTTAATTTAATTTATCTTTATTGGTTATCAAACAGCAAATTACTTAATTTCTAATACAAAAACATTATACAACCCAGTATATATTTGAGTTGAGTAGGTATTGTATACAGTTTGGAACAGCAATTTCTTTTTTATTTCAAAGTTGAATAAAGTATGTAACACATTTAATTTTACACCCTGTTCACGAATATAACTTAATAAAATATTTGCATAAGTAGTCGACAATTTTAAATCTTCAATTCCTGTAATTCAAAAAGATTAATTATCGATGTTGTTGAAAAAGTAACTACCTACCCCAATATCAAAGAATAGCCCAATATAGTTAAGCCATTAAATTGCGAGAGGTTGCGCGGGAAAAGTGGCGCTCTCTTGTTTCGGAGGCCAAGACCTAGTATGGCATATACAATTATCAAAATAAGAAAGGAAATTACAACTTTGCGGTACATTAACTCTATTACCTACTACACTGTATTCATTCTAATGAGATAAATGCTAATTCTACACTCAAATGTCTGACTAGATAATATTAAATCAGTGTGTCACTCAACTCGCGCGCATGAATGTTCATGTTCAACTGTGTCATTGGTGACTGTTTCCATTGAACCCTTTCATATTTGATACTATAAGGGCCCAAGAATGTACCTTGAGGAATTCCACGTATCAAGACATGAACATGTTTTGTATTATATTATTATTTTAGTATTTATACATTAAGTGTTATTTGATTCATGTGAATAAATCGTTACGCTGGTATAAAAATGTTGTCTTGAAAAATGGTTATACATCTTTCTTCTTCTTCTTTCTGCTTTCTATCTTTCTCTAATATATAAGATTCTCGTGTCCGGTGTTTGTAACAAAACTCCTTCGAAACGGCTTGACCGATTTTTATGATATTTTGTGTGTATATTCAGTAGGTCTGAGAATAGGACGTAAAGTAAAAAAACCGGTCAAATGCATGTGCGGACAAAAAGGGGCGTTGCAACGCACGCCGGGTAGAGCTAGTTTAGTATAAAGTATTAATTTACATTTAGTTATTTGTGGGTCTTTTGAGTAAGTTGGATGCTAACATTAATATGCAAGAAATGGCACCATTATTCGGTTCAGTTCAGTTATATTTGAAATTCGTGAAAAAATGGTTTATAGTGATATTTGTGACATAATTTCGTGCGGATTGTGTCCCAAAAAGTAGCGTAAATCGACGAACATAACGGGAATCTCAAATAATAATAAGTATACAAACATAACATAAGTTTTGGTTGAAGAAAACTCTTTCACCGTGGTTTTGGCGACAACGCACGAGCTTCCAAGATCGATCACAGATTAGAATATGTCTACAAATTAAGATTTGGCTTTCAGGTATTATTTGTAACCAGATGTATAAGGATTTATGGCTATAAATCCTTATTAAAAAAAAACTAATGTTTTTGTTTCGGTAGAAATGTACAAAATAACTCTCATCGCATTTAAATTCAAATGATTTCTATTGCCAATCACTTACCTACTTCTTCTTCTTCTTCTTCTTATCGTGAGGGCAGAGCCGTGGTGTCAGAGTTTTTTCAGACCGCCTTACGGCTTCTGACTTGGTTTTTGTGTAACGACTACTACCACCAGAGATAGTAGCTGGGACCAACGGCTTAACGTGCCATCCGAAGCACGGAATCATTTTTCTTTTCAGACAATCAGGTGATTCAGCCTACAATGTCCTAACCAACTGAGGAAAAACGCACAAAGTGACATTTGACTAGGTGTACCCCGTGGGAATCGAACCCACGACTTCCGTGTCGAGAGCCAATGCTCTTAACCATTAAACATTAGACGGATGCACTTACCTATTGAAATAATCACAATGTTAAATGTCAAAGAAGAATAAACATTATCTCGTCGGACAGTGGATCCGTTTAGCAATGCAAGTGTGCTAATAGAGGCGCGTCACATGAAGTATTAATGAATGATATTACATGCATATACACGTTACGTTTGATGCTTTCAATATGCCGAAGTGTTTGCATTGGCATTTGAATAGGTAGATAGCCTAATAACAATACGATAAACTAGAATGTTATCATAGGTTTGTATTTGTTTGTAGTTCCTGGGAAACTCCCATTAGCATAGATATTATTATTGGATAGCGGATAAATAATAAGAATATTTACGAGATTTACGAAACATAACAGCTGGAAGTCTGCATCTTGAAAGATGTCTCCTTTATGAGTTTAGGTTTCATGAAAGTCTTATGTTTAAAATAATTATATTATGTTTAAGCAAATATATATGTAAGTTTATGGCTACATGGAGATTAGAGGCTAGAAAAGATCCCTCGTATATACAGGGTGTTAGGGTAAACCGTTGTATTACTTTAAGGAGTGATTGTAACCATGATACTGTCTGAACCACTTTCCCTAAGAAGCAGTAGAATACACCTCATTGTACCTAATTACTGCACAACCGTTAATAAAAATAAGGAGATTATAATTGCATCAATTATGAGCACGACGTTGTTATTTTTCATTTGTGCACATATTAATAGTACATATTATATTGAATATATAACAAATTCAATATCCAAAATTCTTATAACAGGTGTTTTACAATGAGATTTGTGAATAGTTAACTTCTTTTATTTGAATCGACTTTAAAAGCTATGGTTTTTTTCTTAAAGCGTTTGATTGCGAGACCTTCGGAGAAGACCACAGCGATCGTTACACCACTGCGTTACAGTCTCCCACGGTTGATTGATACTTCATACTTACTCTAATGCATACTGTAAATCAGTTGGTAGCTAAAGCTTCGTCTGATTGCATCGCTTTTGTTGCTAGCTGCATTTTGTTATGCAAGAAAAATATTCAAAATAGTAAGTTATATCGAGATTTAATTAATCTAGATTAGACAAAAAATCTAATTTTGTAACCTAGGTTTTACACAATTAGATTTGCGTACATAGTTTGGGCACTACCATGGAATAGGATATAAGTGTACAATAAGAAAATATGAATATAATAATGCTGATTGTATTAATCAAAAAAATCTAGGTTACACAATTAGATTTGCGAACATAAATTGGTTGCTACTAAGGAAATATGAATATAATAATGCGATTCGCGGCTTGTCCTACTAATCTATTCGAACAAGGCTTCGTATAATTATGATAGAACTCATAAAGGTAAGTTTGTCTAGTCATCATAATACAAGTCCAGGTACTTTAAATGTGACTAGATAATTTGTGTGACAATGTCCAAGATATTTATTTATTTATCAAATATACTATATTTAGAATATCTCTGTCAATGAGAAATATTGTTGTTAGAATATGCTGCTACATATAGAATGTGTATCACAGTTATATGAAACAGGTAATTTGCGATTTCGACGTAGACCTAAATAGCCTCTGTAATAACCAATTAAAATATTTTCAGCTGCCACTATTGCACCTTACGCAAGAAGTTGTATTGCCAAGAACCGGTCTCAACAAGATGTTTTTATAAACAAAAACGTCGCATTTGTCACACTAAGTGCAGAACAAAAAGTTACTTACCGATAGCACTTCTAATGTATGATAGTTAATATTCCATATCCGGATGCTTAATTGATTTTGCTGTGCCATTAGTTTTATGTTCCTTTTTTCTTTTAATACCTCATTTAGAGAATGCACTTGCGACAAGCACCTCAGATTCTTTTGTAATACTTTTTATATTACCTATATAGCCTTAATGACATTTGTACCAAAGTTTCAAAGTCAAGATAAATAAATGCATTTTCAATTTATGCCCAATCGCTAGTAATGATAACTAACTTTCATTTCATTTCATTTATTTAATGCCATAAATTGTAGGTACATTTCGTAGATGGTAACATAATAGGTACATTGTACATTGGGAGCCAATACAATTTTACCCATAATGGGTATACTATAGGTAAGACAATCTATTATATTCGTAGACAGGTGTGAGCTTCAAAGATAATACCAAATATAACCTATATTAGGATTAAGGTTAACTATATCGCCAACATTACAGACTCTCATATTATTATCCTAATTGATACCATTTAAGGATTTTCATTGTATTGCTGCCATCGTAAATTGAATACTGTTAAGGCTATGATCTTGGTTAATCTTTTCAGTGGCATTTACAATCCGCAAGTTAACTTTAATTTATTAACAACTAAATTCTATCTCAAGTAAGTTAATACCGGTATTATTTAAATCTCTAAACTGAGTTATATTTTCGAAGAAAATCTTGTACGGATTGTTTCTGGAGTCTAACTATGAACGGAAAGCGCATCCGTTACACGTAAGAAGTCCTTATTACAACGGTCTCAGTTGCGTGCGCTTACGCAACTCCATGCAACTTCATATTGTACGTGATTTGCAAACAATGCCTCCGATAAGAGATGCTCTATCGATATTTGGATATTGGTTAGTCGTAATAATGGGACAGTAATATGATATTTCTATGCATTTGGAGCGTACTACGTAATTTGGATTCGAGCGATGAGCTATCTTGATTTGGACCTTTTGTATATTCCGGTTTCGCCTACCGCTTTCTTTATTTGGACTGTCTTATTTCTCATTTATTTGTCTCTTGTCTTGTTCAACTTGTTTCTTTTTAAGATTAAGTAATAATAAATTACTTACATAAATTTCTGACTAGTTTAACCATAATTCTTTAACAGCTTCCTTTTGCGCTAGGAACTTTATAGCAGCATTTGAATTAGTCCTTTTTATGAATTTGACGAGTTAATTTGGTAATTTTCAATTTAAAGTAATAACCAACTAAATTAGCATCTACCGTTCACACGATTACCATTATTCGACCTTCCGAAATTCTAACAAAAAGTGATTGATGAAACTCTAACGTTCGATGATATATTTGCAACAAAACTTTTTTAATTAGGCTGTGGGAGAGTGGTGAACATTAATTTAGCTGTAAACCTTAGCATCCTCTCATTAATCTTGTTTCCAAACAGTTTAATGGAGTGTGGCGTTGCAGCGTCAGTCGGGAGCGGTTGCATTCAGATGAGTTGGGCAACGTACTACATAGCACAATAGCCGTCGTTCCAGAGGTTGGCTCTGATAGTCACAGTGGGTGCACCCTACGATGTGTTGAGTGTTGTGCTACAGATCGTTGTAAATACGATAGTCCGTAGAACAAACTATTCTCGTTCGAATCACGTATATGTAAGAGTTCCAGTTAGAGACTTTTAATGTGGAAATGGGTATAGTAGCCTTGGATTGAGTAAAGTTTATTGCATACGGCCGTGAAGCTCTAGGCTAATAGAGTAAAAATGGTTTAGATTTTTATTTTAGTTGTGAATGGAATTTGTTATTAGTCTCATAATTATAAGAAGTACCTAAATTGATTAATTCTAACGGCGAACTTAGAGCGATGATAGCCCATACGGAAGAGAGCTAGCGCGTCAATCCTGAGGACGCAGTTCGATTACTGGCCTGTACCACTAAGTTCTTCGGAATTTATGTACGGTTGTATTTATCATTTACTAGCTCGGCGGTGAAGGAAAACATCGGAAGGAAACCTGCATTCCCGAGGATGAAAAGAAAATACCATAAGTTCGGAGGTATGCATAAAATATGGGCGAGCTTGGGGCGAACACAAAGGACCAGCGCTGGTCTCCGTGTTACATAACGACCCTTGCTTGCAATAGCCCAACCACAAATAATAACGGCGAACTTTGATGTATATCAATACGAATGTGTCTTATATATCATTATCATTAGTAAAACTAATAGTAAGAGGATCACTTCTATTTTTGATGTTCTCTTTATATAGGTATAATTATATTGTAATAATTTTATATAAAAAAAATTATCTTGTATTTATATATAATCTTGTCTTAATTTTATATAATCCGCAATATATAAGAAACGTATGTGCATAAGTCCTTGTAATCTGGCTTATCATCAATAATATTCAAATCGCTTTCATTCATGTTTCGGACCATAAAGTACAGAGGTGTGTCGTTGCGCAAGAGTAGTCCTAGTACCAGTGGCACTAACCGATTGTGATACGAGATAATGACACTTGATAGCTTATTCTGCCGAAAAATTTATAGATTTGCAAATCGTATTGCATCATTCACTGCGCACTGTTTTGTTGCCAATTTTTTACAACACATAATATGAAAGTATTGTACTGCAGAAATTTAGTATGATTTGGCTTTGGTTCAGGGTACTTTCGTATTCTGCTGCTTGTTAAGTTTCTTCAAGGTGAATTAAAAACTTAATTTTCATGCGACGAACGACGCGACATTTGGATATAATATAGGATCCTTCTTAATATGCTGACCCTCTTTTAAAGGGATGATCAGAACGTCAAACTGAACAACTTTTTCCATGACACCAACATCGAAATCCTAACAAAAAACTGCTGTCCCATACAAAACTGCAAATCTACTCGAGCCAAATGTATGAGACAGCAAATTTTTTTTCGCGATTTCAATGTTGGCCCCTTAGAGAAAGTTTTTCATTTTGACAGACCATCAAACTGAACATCATCCCCTTAAAAGCATATTATTCAGAACCTATACATTACACCTATAGTGTATAACTTTTTTCCGAGTGCTTTTGTGAACAACGATATTTATCAGTTCTTTATCTGCTACCTAGCTTAGAAGTTTTTGTACAAGTCCAGCTACTTTAAATGTTACAAAATAATTTTTGTGACAATGTCCAAGATATTTATTTTAATACTAAAGTTACTCATTGATTGACATTTTCCAATACTGAAATTTTATCTTTTATTTAATTTATATTGAAAAATATGTACTTAGGTAATTGTTTCAGAATCATCTAGACCAAATAAAACTTACTTTTAATATATTAGCGTGAAATAACTTATGGATGTTCAAAAGGCCAAATAATTTATTACGAGGTCGTAGGGCGTAGCAATAAAGGGTCTATTCCTGACATAAGCTTGAGAGTGTTAATAATCTCATCTCTTTTTTTCCAGTTGGTGGTAAATTTGGCGCTCGTTATATATCATGCGCTGGACTACACGCACTCGGAGGATGAGGAGAGGCTCATCTCTCCGGACCTTGAGGGCCTCATCACTGAGATGACGTCGTGTGACGCTGTTGGTGAGTTACTTTTACTTAGCGAGCTTGTTGGTGACGGATAAAGTAGCCATGATTCATGATACACATAAGTTGGACTAGCATGTTTATGTTTTGAAAGCTCTTAACCTCATAAGTAAAAAGGCAGTTTTTAATAATGTTTCTTCACTTTCCTGTTGTCATGTACATAATAAAATAAGTGAAGTTACTTAATGTCTGTTTCCAAAAATATTTCATAGACGTGCGTAAATTTAACAAACAGTACAAAGGAAATAACTTTGGAAACATAATCTGACATATTCGGGAAAATGAGTCTTTTTTTTCACCCAATCAATATAATAATTCTAACTCTCACTCTCGTGGATGTTCTGAGGTTTCAGAATATCTCTGACTACCCCCTCGGGGAATATATAAGGTCTAACAAAATTAGGTGAAACTATTTTAAGGGGATGATCAGACCAACAAACTGAACAACTTTCTCTGTGGGCCCAATATTGAAATCGCGAAAAAAAAATCTGCTGTCCCATACATTTAGGTCGAGTAGGTTTGTATGGAACAGCTGATTTTTTTTCGTAATTTCTATATTGGTCCCATAGAGAAAGTGGTTCAGTTTAATGGTCTGATCATCCCCTTAAAATAGTTTCACCTAATTTTGTTAGACCTTATAGTTGTGAGATGAGCATGATGAGCTCACTCTCGTTCCTAAGAGGAGGCTTTGCCCAGTTGGATATTTATGAACTAGTCTGATGGATCAATAGGAGATAGCTATTTGGGAGTCGTACGTTTCGTAATCACAAAATTTGTTTTCCCCTGCATTTTCTTTAACACTTTCTATTTTCTACACATTCAAAACCAAGATCTATTTCTTAAACAAATCTATATCAATTTCTTTGTTACTCTCAATTTCAAGCATCGTTGAACGGTAGCAGGAGTTATTCGAAACAAAACACGAGCATCAGTCAAAGTAGCCGATACAATAGATACCATGGCAATCGCCAACATAGGTAAAGTGTACAATTTCGTTTTCTCTAAAGTGGCTGAACTTTCACCCCATTGACCTTTCTGTTCTGTCACGTCGTCTAGTAAAATACGGGCTATACAACCTTCTTTATAAATTGGAAAATCGATTGATTTTGTTGAGCTTCCATAGGGCTTTTGTGACGTGCCGATCAACCGCTGATGTTTTGACAGTACCAGAATCACCGAGGATAAAGATTGAGATTGTTAATGAGCCATTTTGATAAAACACAGTAGCATTTCATTATCGCCTAGACTAGACAGTCAAATAGACACATTATGCATTCATAACGGATAAATTATCGACAAATTGGGCCCAACGGAAATAAATCTTTCTTCTTTACTATCTATCTATCTATAACGTCACGCCTCTTTCCCAGTGGGGTAGGCAGAGACCAGGGCGCGCCACTTACTACGATCCTTACATACTTCTTTTGCCTCATGCACATCCATACATCTCTTTATACATGCCCGTCGGTTTCGAGTACTCCGCACCTCCCCTTTTTGTAGGACGCAACTGATTTGATCAGCATACGTCCTACGAGGGCGCCCTCTTCCGACGCTTTCACTCACATTAGCAACATATATCTCTTTCGTACATCTGCTATCATTCATCCTCTCCACATGACCAAACCAACGAAGCATACCTTTCTCTATTCTTGTCACTACATCTTCTTTTAATTTACATCTATCTCTTATTACACAATTTCTCACTCTATCTTTCAGCGTCACACCACACATACTTCGCAAGGAACGCATTTCAACAGCATTAATTTTACTTGCATGCTTCTTCTGCCATACCCAGCACTCACTGCCATACATAAGTGTAGGCACCAACACACCATTATGTATAGCAAGTCGCGCCTTTTTGGACACTAATTGGCTAGCCACAATGGCATGTAGAGCACCGTTTACTTTGTTTCCCGCTGTTACTCGCCTATGCACATCACCCTCACATTTCCCATCTCTAGTAAACATGCATCCTAAATATACAAATTCATTCACTTGTTGCACTTTTTCATTCTCAATCATTATACAACAATCAGTCACACATTCATCCCTCTCCATTACCATTACTTTAGTTTTATTCACATTCACTTTCATTCCTTTTTTCTTCAATGCTATATTCATGAGAGTTACCATGTCTTGTAACTCTCCCGCTGACGATGCAAGTATCACTTGATCATCAGCGTACAGGAGGCACTTGACTAGTAACTCTCCCATTCTTAAACCGTTTTCGCATTGTTTTAGATCAGTCAGACAGCTATCCATATACAGGTTAAAAAGCCAAGCGGACGCAACACAACCCTGTCTAACACCACTGGTGATGTTAAACCATTTTGAGTGCGCCCCGTTGACCCTGACACAGGCACTAGAACCCGCGTATAGAGATTTTAGTGCCTGCACCAAGTGGTCGTCAACACCGTATATAGATAGCGTAGACCACAATTCTTCCCTCCACACTCGATCATACGCCTTTTCTAGGTCCACGAAGGCACAATATACCTTCGCGTGCTTTGCCAGGTATTTTTCGGCTATGCACCTTAGGGAAAAGATTTGGTCCATACATCCCATTCCCTTTCGAAATCCTGCCTGCACATCCCACATTTTTTCTTCACTCACATTTATCACTCTTTCAATCAATACCTTAGCATACAATTTGCCAACAACACTCAAAAGACTAATGCCGCGGTGGTTTTTGCACTCTTGCTTTGAGCCCTTTCCCTTATAAAGAGGAACGATAACGGCCTTGCACCAGTCTCCAGGAACGTGACCGCTTCGCCAGCATTTATTAAAGATTTGGCAAAGCAAACTTGCCACCACCATGCCACCACTCTTCAGCATTTCGACGGACACTCCATCATACCCCGCACTCTTTCCTAATTTCATTCTTTTCATCGCTTTCATAATCTCATCCAAAGTTATCTCGCTGTTATCATTCTCATCTATCACTAAATTCTCCGACTCCATCCATCTACTAGATGCCTGGGGTGAGTTACTATCATCACAAGTATAAACACTTTCAAAATATTCCTTCCAACGTTCTAGCACCTCATTTTCCTTACTTAGCAAATTTCCTTCCTCTGATTTAACCACAGTCACTTTAGAATTATCCAATACTCCACGAGCCAACCGAACCTCCTTCCAAAACAGCTTTTGGTTGGCTCTGAAGTTTTTAGAAAATTTTCTGTCATACTTATCTTTCATTTCGTTTTTCTTCCTTTCTACAATTTCTTTCACTCTTCTTTTTACATCGGTGTACATTCGTTTCTTATTTTCAATTGCTCCATTTACACTCATTGCTCCAGTCATCCTACTATTGGCTTTCAACGCCAATATATCCAACCAAGCCTTCTTCTTTTCATACACAGCCTTTCGTACTTCATCATCCCACCAACCTTTATCCATCGCCCTCTTATTCTTTTTCTTAACAACTCCACAAACTTTGGAAGCTGCCTCAATTAGGCTCGATTTCAGAATCATCCACATGTCCTCTAATTTATCAATTTTTCTTCTTTACTAGCACTTCTTTTATTAAATTTGAATACCTTCAATCTACATTGGATCTTTGTAGGTTATCTAAAATATCCATTAATAAAATTAAAAAATTGCCAATTAATCCATTCAATATTATAAATATACTTATAGGATACTAATAATTTATCGTAATTTGTGTTTTAGTCTTCTTTCGTCTCAGCGACGATCACAGGCTACAGAACTCAATAAAACAAATCTACTACTCGTGACTCAGAGTTTTTTAGTTTACTTTTACAAAGATTGTGTACATTCAATATGAATGCATATCAAACGATTTTTAGCGGTTTTCTATGGGTAAACCTTAAATGTGCAAGTAATTTGAATGTAATCTTTTTTAAATCCTCTCACGCTGTGATTTTGATGGATAGACGTGCGATGCAAAACCAAATAGGTTTTTTGTGAACTTTCCGTTATGTTGGTCAAGTTTATAGGATATTGTTCGTCTTTGTCTGCCCTTTTATGGTGTACTGTTTTATTTACTGTTCGTTTCATTTCAAATACAACTTTAAAATTCAATATGATGGGATGAAGAAGTGCCATCTAACTTTTAATGTATTTCGTATTCTTAAATCGTATAGAGGTTGTCTCACAGTTCTTATCTTAGTATTCACACCCTTTGATTGGGCTTGGTAAGTATGCTTGAAAAAGAGGGTCAAATAAAGCTTGTCTGCATAAAAAATTCAGTTAGTCAAACATAATATCTACCGATTATAAATTATTCTTTGTCATTGTTACTGATATCAATACTTACCCACTTTTTCTTTTCTATTTATGCATTGAGGTTTGGGCTAGCCTCAAGTTCATTACTTTGACGTATGGGAGCGAACACGTGGGAAGTTCATTGCATTTGCCTACCCGTAATGTATTGTCTCTGTGATTGTTATATGCATCGCAGTACCGCAGGTTCGAATCCAGGTCGGCTTTAATTACGTTTTTGCTGGTAATTGTATCGTGCGTGCTGCTCTATGATACTAGATAAAAAGTTACTGTTTACTTACTGTTTATATCTTTAGGGTCAATAATAAACTTGGTACTAAAACTATTGTACGATCCGAGATAAGTTTGCCAGGCGAAGCTGAAGCTACATCCAAATAGTTCTTTAGTTTTTCTTTATCTTTAAAAGCCACCTATGTGTCAAGTAGCAGAACATTGTAACGACTCCCATAAAAAAACAATAGCGAGAATTTTTCCAAATTTACATATTCCCATCGAATTCCGGAACAGTGGTGTGACTTCCGGTTGTATTCAGATTATTAAGTTTAACGAGATGTTAGTTTTACAGAACTGTATCATTCGAGATTCGAGACCTAAATGTATACCTACTGACACCGTTCACATGTCTATTCTGTGAATCTTCTACGTGCTCAGTAGCGTGCATCGTGATTTGAGAATTTATTTTATTAATTTTCGTAACGAAGTGCAATTTTTTCAATCTAGATTAGAGAAATAGCTAAGGATCAGTTAGAGCCTGTAGATAAGTACTATGCGTTAGAACATTAATGTGAAATAGTCTAAGTCTAAGTTAATGTGTATATTTCTTGCTGATTTTATTAGTTACCTCGCTATAGATAGGATTATCTTAGACCGAGACGCTTTCTTATGCTTTCACAACATTATTTATAATTCTAATCCTAGTATCATGTCATCATGTGCATACTGCAGTACAAGGCGTTTCTTCATTTTCACTTTCTATCAACACAGGCGGCTGTCAACCTTCTAATGCATGCAGCTATCGTCCTCAGACAAGCTGTCTTCACGGATGACATTTGGGTTCCTGTACTTTATCTGCGACCTTTGCACCTACATCGTCTCGGCCGCCTCCCACCGAGTTAGCACAATGTAATGTTACAATTCGTTCCGCCTGCATTTCACTCCCTTTCCAACAGACTCTCACGGACTCACTCTATCTAAATTAACTTGTCATATTTGCTACTTTTCCCTCGCAGGCAGTTTTTGCAGCATCGAGACGACTCGATTCATAATCGAGTTGTAATTTCTCTACACGTTTACGGCTTCCTCTCGGGTTGGAAGAGATTTCCTAGATCGACTGCTACAGCGTGATGAATTTATTGCTATTTAATAGCTCGCACCGGAAAGTGTACCGTTTTATATTGCCGTGTAATTTTATGCCAATCGAAAATCTACGCACCTGCCTTGTAGGGTCAAGTTGAGCTTTACGTAGGTAACGATTGAAAACAATAATATTGCTCAGACTTTAGTACGAAAGACACAGTTAAATGAACCTGAGCGAAGTCACATTTTATTTTGATATGAAATATTTTTCGTGAACATACTCGTAGGTGGAAATGCAAACGCCTTTAAGAATTCCATGTCAAAAACAATACATATTATACTAATATTATTAACAAATTCACACAACTTTATATAAGATAATATTTTGTAGTAAGTAATTCGGATATTAAATACCTAGGTAAATAAGGACTACAATCTACAATGTGAAGAATAAGTTGAACTTTTAATGTAATCCTCCATGCGGATGTAGCCAACAAGGCTATCATAAATCTTCACGGACCAAGTTCACGGTCATTTTAATTTATCCGACATGTAACTGTTTATTTCGTTACAAGTGATCGAATCGAATCGAAAGTATCGATCGATGCGAGAAGAGGGCAGTGGGTCGTACCCGGCAGGTGATTCGGGTACAATTGGATGATATGCAGGGAGTATTGTTGAGTGAACATTGGCTATTTTTAGTCCGGTGCGTTGACTTCATCTACTCTCTGACGCTAGGTAGATGAACCTTGCATGATTTTTGCCATATGTCATTAACAGGCACTTAATTAGAAGGTTTGACTTTGGTACTTTTGTCATATTCATCATCTTCGGTCTTATTATAATTAAGTATGACTTAGGTATTATAATTAACAATTGAATGTTTTTGCAATGTTAACATCCTTTTTATTCCTTTTTTTATCTCCGTTATTTAACTATTTATTGACCTACTCATTCATTTCATTACTTTCTGGATATTATGCAGCCTTAAGTATCTTTCGCGTCAAGGATCAAAGTGCACTATTCTCTCGGTACTCAGACGCAAGCGCTGCCACGGCCTTGTGCTATGAAAATAAAAAGCACGAGAAGAAAGTACGTTCGCGTTCGTTATCGCCGCCTTTTTATGCAGATCTAGGAAACCATCCTCACGAGTTTCCCACGGCGCACGGCGCTGGCGCAGCGATTGTATGGTCGACCACATTTTTGTAGCGAATTGTTTATCTGATGGTTAAGGTTGTGTATCGTCGGGTTTTTAAATCAAGATCCTGTATAAATATAACTTTTACTTATAAAAGAATCTTACGCATTTTCTGGCCAAGCGCACTGCATCTTCTGCTTCTATTATAGGTAATTAGGTACCTAGGTGAGTTTCCTTTGGTGAGATTTATAAACTAGAACTAAATAATTTAAATTAACACCTTTCTCTCCAGTAACTTATACTACGATAATTTTATAATTTGATTATAGAAAATGTAGCTTCATTATCAGTAGCCTACTTTTTCCATAATTTATATCTGTTCAATATGAGATACTTTCTCAATTTAAATCCAATGTAGATCTCGACATCATTAAAGTCCACTGATCCAATTATTATTATTATACCTACATATTGGTTTTAGTATAATTCACTATTGATAATTTACGACTTTTGCCATGGTTTGAGGTTGTTGGTACCATTTAATGATCGATATCGTTTACTGCCAGTTTTGCATCATTATGATCGACAATACCTAAGCCAATAATAATATAATATAATGAAATCGTAGAGTACCAACAAATCCACATTTGATATTCGGAGATATACCGTCATTTAACTAGAATGGAAAAAATTATATTTATTATTCTTTTATTTTTAAACAGAAAAGATGCATGTGACAGATTAATAAGGGTAATATTCATTAAAGAAAATGAATGGATAAAATCTAGCGTAGGTAATCTAATATGTGATTCATATCGAATAAGAGAAAGCTGGACACAGTCGGTGTTCCGATACCAAGGATTTTATATCACACATTTTATTGTTTTACAATGTTAATTTGATTCTAAGATGTTGGTCCTATAAAATGCACAAATACTATTGGAAACAAATATACACTAAATAAGTTGAGAACATCATATATTGTCGTTAAAGGTCTATTCGAAATCTCTATCCATTCTTTTTCAAAATAGATGTGTTCTCGATCTTTTGTTTTTTCCAGATTCTATGAATCTTAATATTTGTTCAGCTTACTTCATAGTTCCTTTCTCATCATACCACGAGGTCTTACCGGGTGGCACTATTCTTATGTTATATATTGTATATAATGTTACGTTATCTACCTGGCAGTTCGAAGACAGACTCTTCTTTCTGCTTTATCTCTTCTTTCTTCCACTTGACACGTCAATCCATCTTGAAACTTTTATTGCTAAATGTCAGCATTGTTACAATTACAACTACACTCTTAAACAGAAAGTTGGTAGTTATAGCAATGTTTCTGACCAACCCCGAAAGGAATTGCGGTTGTGAGATTAAGTATGTATGTTCCACAATAATACCGCATATATCACCTGTATTGCCTACCTTACATTACACAATAGCTTATTACTTCGAGTGGTGCCATTATTAGACAAATGTATTAGTCCAGTTCGCCAACGTATTCAGTATTAATTGATGCCCAGTAGGGGAATTTAATAACACAACAGTATAATTCAAAACGTAATGTAGGTGTAGATTCTTGTTAAGATACCACCTTGAATTCCCATAAAAGTATTCTTGCTTACGAATTTTAATTAAGGGACGTTCATGAATACGCTTTCACTACAAATTCAAAACGACATAAAGAAATTGTGTTGTTTGTTATCATTTTCATAATTGTTTTTTTTTTAAACGTAAACGCACGAACTAATCAAAAATTAAGATTCAGTTTTATTTTCCATATCATCTACATGCAACGCAAACTTTGGCTTCCCTTCAGAAATACTTTAAGATGTCTCTCTCACTCTTGGGGTCTTCCTCAACGTTCTCTCTTTTTTAATCCAATCCTGAAATTATTTTTGACTATCTCGGAGAGCATAGACCTGGCATAGTCCAGGTCCTCCGTCATCCAAATGAATCAAGCTTAAAAGCAACTACTAAGTCCTCTAAAGAGAATAGCTAAAGCTCCAAATTGCTTAAATGGAATGTACGCTTGTTTAATTGAATCACAACAACTAAACCGACTGACAAATGAATCTTTGGAATATGTATAATATGCTAATAGATATTTCCGCAACTGTGCCAACCACATCAATCATGTACGGGACCACGGACAAGCATTGTTGGCGGTAATCGATCTCCGCCCGTCTTATGTTTTTATTATCTATCGACACTGCTTGTTAATGGTTTGTCCTTATTAGACGTTTTAAGTGGTACGAGGGTAGATACAGGAAGCCTATTTAGCCAATTAATTATTGTTACTGTTTGGGCTTCATTTCATTATTCACCAAGTGTTTGCATTTAGATAATGATGTCGATTTAGTCGAAATTAGGCTTCAAACGATGCCATTCCATTTTTTGTGTTATTGTTTCCAAATTGCCAAAAGCTATATTGTCGATAACAATAACAATCACAATATAATGATATAAATTAAAAATTAGCTTCTTCTCAATACTGTTGCTGCACTGCATGGCTTCATCCCCGACTAAATTATTATTTTCTGATCTGGCTTTGACTGCGATGTTTCTGTGTAAATTTTTGTCAGTGGCATCGTGCCTCCAAAACGTCTCAACGATTTCTTTTTTTTTGTAGAATGCTTAAACGATAGTGTTTGCAAAGAATGATACTCTGATTTTCAGTTTATATGAGTGAACCGACGACCTGGTGAAGGTGCTCGGAATCCGTTGGATGAAGACAACGTAGAACCGGACGTCTGTCGTACCGATAATTGGGGGAAGCTTAAGTCCAGAAGTGGACGTCTATCGGCTGAGATGATGTTGATGAGTAATGAACTTAAGCATAAGTGCTATATTATTAGCATAAAATTTCCAACAAAGATAATCAGTTAAGTTAATACAATATACATTATGCACGACTGTGTCACCTCACGAGGAGCTCGTAGGAGGCTGAAGTCTTGAAACAATCCGCGAGAAGCAGTAAATTGACTGTTTATTGTCAACTGACGCGTATAATTTAACGGAACATGTGATTTGCTCATGCGGGATTTATGACTGGGTTCTTCGCCGTCTTGTTTGTGTTTGAAATGTGAAGATTATATTTACCGTAATGTTGAAAACTTTGGAGAGTCATTCTATGGGAGTTTCAATCGCTGTCAGTTCTGTCCATAGAGTTATTGTTATTGTCAGAAGGGTCGACCTATTTTGCAGCATTAGAGGTGGGATGGATTAGGCTAGACAACACAAAAGAAAATACTACTTCGTGATATCCTCGTGGAGTGTAGGAGAGGAATAAGAGATAAGGTGATTTTGTAGATAAAAAGAATCAATCTATGGCTGCCTAGACACGTGATTTCATCCTGAAACCCTAAATATATAAAAAGAAATTTAGCTACGACTGCATGCTTAAAAAGCTTAATAGGCAATGTTTTTGTACTGACTTGTGTACTTTGAAAGGAAATTTAATACCGGTCGTACGTTCTGGTATGTATGTATGTAAGACTTGTAAATGCGGTTCTAAGGAAACAGTAAAATAAAACAATGAACAGGAACTTCGAGGTATATCTCTCAGCTTTAGGACAATCGTAAACTCTTAAAAGGCAATCGCTTGTCCCGTTTTCTGCGATTTGTTGGTGACCCACAATATAGCGTTTCGAACACCGTTATTGCACTTATGGGGAAGAACGAAGAATAAATTGTACGCATTATGCTTATAGAAAAGTCCCCTGACATAACCCTTATGCCATGATCGTAACTATAAAATTTACTTGATACACGTTACTTTATGAATCGAAAACTATTACTGTCCAATAAAGGAGGCCCATTTGTTCGGGTGCGAGCCCTTTGCACATTCACAAATGGTTCTGCAAATTTGCAAGTTATATCGGCTCTCATAGGCGCCTTAGTTGGTGCGTGTAAAACGTTTTAGCGCTATCATTGTCGCTTCCGTGACATTGTGCCTCTTTAAGATGAAATGGGACAGTTCTAATACTTATATAATATAACGGAGCTTCGTTCTTGTTTAAATAACTTGGGTTACGGACGGTTAAAGCCTAGCTGTGGTAACCTTATTAAACCCTCAAGATCTGACATCATTCACATCTTGGTATCCCATCTCTATGTTTGTTTTTCTTCCTTCTGTAAGATTCTTAATCTGCAAAAAACTAGGTACCTATTTTTTCATTTGTTTAGAAGTGGTATCTTTCCCCATACCTTGTGTCGAACAAACGATAGTATTGATTCTTCACTACTACTTTCTTAGCCTTTTGGTTTACCGATTTTTTCCTTTTATAATCATCATCGTGTCCTCTACTGAAGCACAGACCTACCCCATTGGTCAACTACTATGGGTATTAGTCTATAAGCGGGTCGGTGGACTTTGCATACGCATCAGCATCACAATTTCGTCTTCAGCTTATACTAGTTTCTTCACGATCGATGTTTTCGTTCACCGTTCCTAATTTAAGGTTTCCTTCTACCTCAATTCCTTTACATTTATATATTAATAGATAACTGTCATTTCGTATCAAGGACACACCTTCGACACTCGACTGTCGTTCCATACAAATGAGAAAAACTAAAAAGATGAGGTAAGCATGTGTGAAACATGTGTGAATGATTGAGTGCGAGTGAGAGAGGAATACCATTATCAAAATTTTCTGGCATGCTTTCTACCAAGAGGGGGTGAGGTTAAAATTGGTGGGCGGTACCGTACTATAATTATGTAGTACCATACTATTTCTTATACTGCAGTGTCAAGGACATGCTTTCATCTCCGTGCTTCATTATGCTTCGTGCTTAGGTCCAAGTGTCCTCCTATCAACTTAGAAATCGAGATTTTCATGCTATTGCTTTTGATAGTACCATGTAGGGTTAAAGAGAAAGTTCATGGCGCCGAGCCTTCGATAGTACGACGGACAATGTTATAAATTGTTATTAATAGTTTGCCGCGTGTTATGGGTACGCTCGATTAGCACCTCTTTGTTTGGCCACTGATCGATGGTGCGACGGTATTGGACGGTAATATTATAATGTCATGCCGATTCATTAGTTAGCTTCTAACTTCCGGATCGGTTATTGATGTAGGCACGATGAACTTTAATGTTGGAGAAAATATCTCATAGTAATGAAGACGTTTAGTCATTAACTTTAAATGTCACATTTTTCTTTATTCAACGCCATAAGAGCTTTAACAGAACAAATGGCATAGTAATATTATTTATTATTATAATTACGACTCGGTTGGTGTGATGCTTCACACAGAGGACTGCTGAAGTGGTTTTTCAATCGTAGTCTCAATTTGGAACGACTGTATTCCTATTTGGATTGGCAGAAATGTTGTTACAACATGTAAACGAAATGTTGTCACAACATGTTAACGAAATGTTGTCATGTAGAAATGACATGTTAACAAAGCTTTTCCTTAGACACCTCGCAAGACACTAGCAGGTGTGGTGTTGTCCTTTTTTTGCTGGGCATAGGTCCTAATTTCAACCACTGTAATTCCATTATATAGCCTAATTGAAGACAAAAATCATTATGCCATAAGATACATACAGGGTCCTTTTTATGGGGATGATCAGACCATCAAACTAAACACCTCGAAATCAACAAAAAATTAACAGTTAACAGTGCAAATTTGCAGTTTTTTTTTATGGATTCCACATCTCATTGAATTCTACTCAAAAAATTCCGGACCGCTGTTTTTTTTGCAATTTTAATGTAATTCCCATGGAGAAAGTTATTCAGTTTAATGGTTTAATCATCCTCTTAAAAAACCATCACCATATTAAGGTGGATCCAGTATGTAAAATAATTTGCGAAAACCTTTAAAACCAGCATGCAACGATGCACTTGCAGCCTCCCGTTACAGCACGCAGGCTGCATGGGAAGTCCATACCTTATCCGAACAACAGGCAACGGTTAACTGTTATTCGTTCTCTCCCACGACAGATATATTGCCATACTGTTACAGACCTATTACACTTCCAACTGTTTCCGACTTTCAACTGCTTTTTGTGACATCTGTTATCTAACGGATGGCGCTTGATGATGTGTGGTATACTTGGAAAATGGATTTAAAATACTTGTTAGTTTGTAATTAGCGTAGAGTATTGACATTTTATGTGATTCCCATTCGATAAAATGAACGGTTTTAACTGCCGGTACATATTCAACCGATAGAGGTTTTGGCTTGTCTATTTAACACTTACAAACATCATAATTTCGTTCTCAATATCCCTTACGTCGGTAACCCTACAGGTCACTGAAGGGTTATTGTTTAAGTTTCCGATTATATCGTTTACAAGTATAAGAAGCCGAATTACTAAGAACTTTTTACCTCTACTGGAATTCGGACAGCAAAATTAAGCCCAGTCTCTCCTCCTTCTTCTACTCATGTGGAATTATCACGTCTTCTTCAAATCGTCAATTTGCAGTATCTCTCCTTTAACTTTCATTATAGTCATTTAATTTTTAATTTAACTCTTTATTGTACACACGCAAATATAAATGAAAACAGCATAATAGACAATTAAAAAGGTCCAGCTTTTCTCTAAAGAGATTTCTTAAAGCAGACCCGTGACAGAGAAACATTTCGCATAAACTAAGTGCTTAAAATTCTAGACATTGATAACGTCTAAATAAACACTAGCCCTACAGCTTTACTCACATCATTGAAATCAGTGGGTACAATGGACCACACACTTGCTATAGAACAGGATCCGAGTCCCGTGAGAACTCCGGCTTAGCTTGCCTAGCTCCCGAAGCGAATTTAATCACAAGAGAACATAGTACGCAAACGCATTAGTCTTGTAAAAACTGATGGGCTGGTAATATAAATTGAGATAAAGCACGATGTTGTTGAAGACGGTACTTAACTAATACTTTTTTAAAGACATGAGATTTTTCACACGTTGTCATTATTTTATCTCGGGATTAGATGGTATGCGAGTTTATCATTGTTTATGAATTGTCTTACGCTGCCGTTTAGTATCATAAATTAATACGTTACTAATACGTTACAATTACGTATTAATATTTAAACATTTCAAAGGTTCAAGTATTTGAGTACAAAATTTAGGTCAGTTAAAAATAAAACGACTAAAAAACGTTCTAAATATAGAGAAATACTATTTACAGTGACAACAAAGACTTGGATCTAATATCTAATTAATAAGGACAAATAGACACAAAACAAAGGAGCAAAGTACTAGGGTATCATGGCTGAGTCACAGTAATAAGAAAACACACATAAATCCGTTACGCAAGCCGTGTCTGCGGCGGGTTATGGCGATTTGCGCGATTTATTCTCCGACGAGAGCGCCTGGCGCCGGCAGTGACGCCACTCATCTACTTCCAAGAGCTCTGAGGTCCGACGATGTGAAATGGGAAAACGGAGATCACGATAGAGCTTATGGATATTGCATGTTTTGAAATGTTAGTGGAACGGAGTTCAGACATGAAGATAAAATAAGGGAGGCAACATCACGGGTTCCAAACAAAGTGATTAGATTGGATTGATATAAGTTAACAAAAGAACAAGACATACGTTAGGACAGTGGCTGATCCCTACTTCGTTTTAATGTATTTATTTTTATTTTTAACCACAGCCATAAGTTGCAGGAGTATATACAGTTGTAAATATCATTTAAGTTCTTATGAATAAAAATCTGTTATCAATGGCTACTTTGGCTAATCTACCCAAAAAAAGAACACTGTATTATACGTATAATGGATTTTAAAAAATCGGTTATTAACTCTTAAGTTTTAGACAGTAGCACAGCAATGAAAATCTGTGCTACAATTGCGACTTTCAGCTAAAAAGTATGATGTAACGAAAATTGAATAGATCATAACGTTCATAACATTCGTAACATCTTGTGGCTTATGAGAAATGTACTGAATAATAAATAACAGCTCGGCCTACTGTAAAATTGATTTGCCTCGCTGATGCTAATTTCTTAACTTCCATTACTGTTGTTATGTATTCTGCTTCGGTATTTTTCATTATGTCAATATTTCACTTTTACTTTGCATCAGGAAAGAAAGTGATTTTTTAGTTTTATTCCGACTTATTGGTTTGCAAATACAGTATTTTCGTGTAGTGTTTTTACATAATCTATTAAGTATTTTGTTTTCTTAAGAACTTTGTGTTGTTAACCAATTTTAATTTGGTTTTGTTCTGATTCAATTCAAATGTCGCTACTAAATCCAATAATTTTTATACGTTAACAACTGTCCATATCCAAGTTTCATTTATACCATTAACGTTATAGCTAGAAATCATTCTTTTAGGATTTACTATTCTCTTTCTATTTCTTTTATACTAAGTGCTACCAACTCGATTTCACACGTCGTATTTATAGTTAATCTCACCTCGAACTCTCCTAAAAGTGCTACCATATTATAACTACACTATTGTTAAATTTATGGAGCACTAAATCGAAAATAATGAAATTTATTATACCATCACAGCTTCTAATTGCTCGAACGGTGTTTGTGCATAGTGTCTGATGTTATTCGTTCTATTGTGTGTTTGATTCTGATTGATGGGTTATCATAATTTTAGATTAGTCCTTTTATTTCTTGTTTTTGAATGAACACACGTAATGTAAGAGCAGCTTTATGGGATTTCATTCGTTTTGTAATATTCGATCATCAGATCCTTTAGTTTCTTAGCATCATGCTTCATTATGATTATCTCATTCGGAATATCAATAAATCAAACTTTTGTGAAAGCTTTCTCTTTTAGACCATCAATGTCTTCAGCCCCTTCTATATTGTTACCAGTTGTACCTGTATGTATTTGTGAAAGTTTAATATTTATGACTAAAAACATACGTAATGCCAGTATTTCTACTTCTTTCTACTCAATACAGAACAATTTGACCATGAACTCCACCGAGTGCGACTTGTGAAACAAAAACAATTAATTTTATTGAAAAATTGCATGCTCTACAACAATGATAATTACTACGATCAAGTTTTAATAGCCCATTGTCATATTAATCCGCGACCAATGTCAAGACTGAAGCTTTTAATCGATCGATCACCTCACGGCGTCGGCGCATTCAAAGCGCAAATATGTGAGCTTGCGCAATAGATTGGATCGCTGCGTAGTGTCAATAGGTGTAACGGATCGTGGTCGATATAATGTGCAATCGTTTAATAGGACCACACGTGGCCGTCAAGGTCTCCTTGGATTATTGGTTGGATGTTGGTTGCTTTACTTTCAGTTGTTTTGCCTTTCTAACCTTTAGCCGTTTGATGTTTTCTTGTATGCTTAGTATTTTCTCTGTGCAGGCGATTTTCTTTTTCTTTTCATATCATCAGGTCACTAACCAAATTAAACCAACTTATGGTATTACTAGATACGATAGTGAACTTAATAGTCTGTGATTAATGATTATAGTGGTAATACCAAATTATTAAATCAATGACACATTAATTATTACCTACTTTACTTATAATGAAAGTCTGAGCATTAACAAATGGTAATCACAATTTTATTTTTCATGATTATAAATATCTTTTTGCGGACGACAGGCATCCGAGTTATTGTGGATCAGAAATCTTTTTCATCACAAAATTTTCAGTTATTTTTGGTCCGATTCGTCTTGTACCATTTACTTTACATTCTACCATTTGTCATAATTACCATCAGTAGGCATGCGTATACAGGGTGTTAAAAATAAACATTTAAGGGGTTGGTTAAGACCATCAAACTGAACAACTGTCACTATGGGACCAATATAGAAATCGCGAAAAAAAAACAGATTTTCCATCTTCATCATCATCATATCAGCCGATAGACGTCCACTGCTGGACATAGGCCTCCCCAAAATGGGGAGATTTGCCATAATCGCCATGATGCGATGCGTTTGCCATGTTCCACACTAAACTACAGACCTACTCGAGCTAAATGTATGGAACAAAAGATTTTTTTTTCGCGATTTCGATGTTGGTCCCATAGTGAAAGTTGTTCAGTTTGATGATCTCAAAAACCCCCTTAACACTTTTAAATGTTTATTTTTGTAACACCTTGTACAGGTACAATTACATCATTATATGTATGGTTTAGGCTTCAGTTCACTACGCGTGCCCAATGCGGATGGGTAGACTTCACATACCTACACATCAGAATTTCTTACTTACACAGTATTTGCATTTACTTCACGATGTTTTACTTCACCCTTTGAGAGCAGTCGGTATTACATACATAAGTTAGAAATACGCATTGGTAGATGGCATGTCGTCCATCCGTACCATTTTAGTACTGTACTTGTACCATTATTTATGTAAAATTATCATTTCCCTGTTTTCGCTCAACAATCTAATCTTCTCTTATCGACTACTTCATGATTAAAGTAGATTCTTTTTTTCCAGATGATGATGACGAATGTGGAGCCCTCTCGGAGGGTTCAGAGACGTCAGAAGGAGGGAGGGCAGATACAGATGACGAGGGGATAGAGAGGGACGCGGAACCAGCGCCGCGGCGCCGGCGCAGGCGACGAAGGTTCATGTTGAGAGATGTTGTTGAGGTAAGTAAAGCAATTCTTGATTCTTTATTATTATTTAACTGGCTGTTGCTCGCGATTTTGTATGCGTTGACTTTTAAAAAATCCATTTTTCAATCTAGTACATCACCACCGACCAAATCCGTTCAGCATGCGTGATTCAGACACAAACATAAAAAATCCAAACATCGACGTCACAAACTTTCGGTCTGGGTCTGGGCAATTGCTATGATTTAAATAAGAAGGTACGCGTAAGGCTGAATCGCCTTCCCAGTACCTATGACACGTTTGATACTGAGCTGTCATTTCATACAAAAGGGAAAAATTTACAAGAAGAGGTAAGCAATAAGCATGTGTGTTAGTGAGTGGGTGCGAGCGAGACAGGAATACGCCATTGCCTACATTTTCCGCCACGCTTCCTGCCAAGGGCTTAGACTGCGTAAGACTTGGGGGTTGTGCAAGGGTTGTGCGATGGTGGTCATGGTGGTAGGCAGGGAGTATCCGTACTGTATGTAGTAGGTACTAGATAGTCTAGAATTCTAGATACAGTTTCTTATACAGGATGTAACAAAACACCCTAGATTAAACTGAACAAGTTTCACCATGGAGCAACTCCGAAATCGCGAAAAATAAATCAGAAGTTCCATACAAAACTGCAGTACCAACTCGAATGTGACAGCAGTTTTTTTTGCGATTTCGATGTTGGCTCCATAGTGAAAGTTGTTCATTTTGATAGTCTGAAGCACCTCCTTTAGTATTACTAGGGTGTTTTGTTACACCCAGTATTGTGCCAGTATTTACTTAGTAGCATAAAAATTATGCAATCACATTTAGATACGTCGTTTATTTTAGTATAATGTTTTATAATGCTTTTCTGTATTACAAAACAAAACTTAGAATTGATATCAGTTTATGAACGCATTTGAAACCACAGAAATGCGGGCTACTCGTACTTGGATCCATATCAGATACATTTTGAAGGAAACCACATTAAACCACATAGCTACTTTCACTTGGGAGACGATCACGATCCTTATCCTACTTACATAGTTGCATTTTAGGCTTGGCTCCCACTGGCCGTTGGGCCACCACACCGAACTAAATAGTTGCTTGTTCCATGGAGGTGAAATAAAAGAGCATCCTGTCAATGAGTTGTTAAAATCGTGGTAATGCTATATACTATGCTAATTATATGCTATGCTAATTACGGTAATAATGATAGCAAACTTTAGAAACGCTTTTCGAATATTGACAAGCCCGTGACTTGCTTTTGACCCGTGACTCCGTCCGCGTGGATTACCCTTTTAGAGGTCGATTTTCAAAAATTCTTGAAATAAAATGAAATGAGATTACACTAGAACATGGTGTTAGTTACATAGTTCTTATGTTGTGGTTTAGGTTCAGCATATTCTGTCTTATGTCTAGGCGTGCAAATATTTAATTTAAAACAATAGTTTTACAATGATAGCTAATTATGTCAAATGGGTAAGTACAATTTTTATAAGTATAATATATATTCTACAGAGGAAGAAGGGGTGCAATAAACCCTTTCTTCCTCTGTAGAATATATATTCGTCCAACTGACAACGCACAGCCAAAATCGCTGAATATAAAAGTCAGTCAGTCACGGAACTCTTTTATATATATATATATTTCGGCTCTTTTATATATATATATGTATGCGGGTTAACGCTCGTATATATATATTTGTATATATATACGAGCGTTAACCCGCGACTTCGTCCGCACAAATTATATACCAGATTTTAAGTCAGATAATAAGCTATCAAACAAAAAAAGTTTCATAAAAATCGGTTCAGTAGTTTTTGCGTGATACTCGTTCAAACAAACAAACAAACACCCAAACAAACACAGAAACAAACAGACAGACAAAAAATCCAAAAATTGGTGAAATGGAATTGGTGTCCCTGGACACCTAAAAACCATATCGTAACTTTTTTTTTGTTAATATCTTCAATGTACAGACAATATATATAAGTATATATAGATGTTTAATATTGACGTGGCGGCTAGTTTACGGATAATAAAATTATGGCTTTAAGGGAAGGGAATAATTAAGAGGTGGAAAATTGAGAGACAATACAGTCTAAAGAACGCATTACATTATTCCAGGCTGGCTTAGATGCTCTGCTACAAATAGAAAGCTAGTCAGGACGTCGTGATACAGGAATATTTAATGTAGCCTCCAATTTGATGATTACTATATCAGAATATCCAGACTTACCTTGTAGAAGTAGACATTAATTTCTATCCAATAGTTGACAACTAAACAAAGTTGTTGTATACTGAGCTTTATAAACCTTCATATGACGAGTTGCATCATATTACCTCGCTGTAGGCGCTGTGATGACATCTGCTTTCACTGCATATCACATATTAGGAAGTTATTAGGCGAGGTCACGAAGGTACGGCCTTTTGATGGACTCGTTAACTGAATCTGATGGTACTATTACAGATTATAGGTTTATGATTATCTGGTAAAAGCATTTCTTGGTTGATGGTGTGCTCATTAGATTACTACAGCTACTGATTTGTGAGTTACCTTTAGGCATAGATTGCTCAGTCCGTATTGAACCTACCTGCTCGCTAGAGGGTCGCGGGTTCGAATCTAGCAAGGGGCAAATATTTGTACGGTGAATACGAATCTTTATACTAAACACATGGATGTTTGTATCTGTATTATGTATTGTAATTATGATTTTCTAGTCATCATGAATAATATCTGGATTCTGGTACTTTAAATGGAAAATGTGAGTTAGTTAAATAGTTTTTTTCATAATTATCATAATAAAATTAATGCAATTGTTGGTCCTTGCCCTTTTGAATAGGATGGTACGAGATACCAGCTACGATCAGAGAAAGGATCGGATGCAATGACTCTAATCATAAAAAAAATATTATTTTACTTATTGGTAGAGGTAAGTAGATGTCAAGGTCAACTTGATGTCAAGATGTTCAAGCAGCATTAGATCTGAATTAGCTTAGGTAACGAATTGGTATACATCAACATCGACACAGCATTGTCCGATACCAACTGCTTAACCTTTCGAAGCACGGTTACCCATCCAAAGATCGACTTAACCTAACGTCGCTTAACTTTTGTGATCGTGCGCCTGAAATTCGAAAGTTATTAGTACAGTAGTAACAGTAGTAACAGTTTTACAGTACGGGCCTGTGATGCGCAGAGGCGAGTGTCATAATACGAGAAGAGTGTTAAGTATGAATGTGGATGGCTGTGGTAGAAGAGGAAAGCAGAAGAAAAGATAAATGGATTGTGTTTGTGTGGAGGGTGATTTTATTTTTTTTATTTTTCAATTTTGGACACAAACAGTCTTAATAAAAACAATATATCTAAAACTAGTGAACAGATACCAGACTTGGACTTGAATTGGCTCTCTAATAGCCATGTTTTTTTTCCTTCTTATTGCTGTCTCCCGTTTGCAATGGAGGGAAGTATGATATTTCGTTTTCCTACTCCTCCTATCTTCTTTGATTAATTCATTGCGGGTTCCAAGACAGATTAGAGTCATCCCCGGGCTCGCTGGACTTAATAAATTACAGTTATAGTTAGGTAAACAATTTAAACTTATTGTGTGATATGTGTTAAAGAAAAGAGTCAGAGCTGAAATGACGGTCAAGAGAGATAGGATGAATGAAATAAGATGACATAATGCGCCGACCCATGAATGATGATAAACTTTGCTTCAGTTAAAAGATTTAAACTGTTTTTGATCATCCGAAAAGTAATTTGGTTGCTTTAACAATAGATAAAAAAAAGTAAAAGCGTAGGAAATCTAAAATGACTAAATTAACATTTATTTTTATTGTTTTAAGTTTTTATTGACATTTAATAACTTAATAATACCTACAGTAGAAAATGCGATGAAATCGTTCGGAGAAATCTCTTGAAGTCGGATAAATACTTTCATTTATTTTAAAGACTTTATTTTTATTCAAACAAAATTGCAAAATCTTCATATTTTGAAAACCAATATATTGAACTCTAAGGCCGGATTCGACCAAACATTGATTTATAGAGGAGTAACTATACAAGGAACAATTTTACTTTTGTTATTTACTCCGAAATAACTTAATTTGTGCTCTACCACACTAAACCCATAATAAATAATAAAAGAACGAATGTACAATCCACCTAAAGAAAGAGGTCGTTGTATCTGTATCCGTACTTATTGCATTGTGATGTAATACAGTTTTAATTTATTAGGTTTCTTTTTTCTTTATTTTTTTCAATTATGTGACATTGACATTTCATTAGTCTTGGTACTTATACCAAAACAAATTTTGACGGTGTAAAGCTTACTTTACACCGTCAAAATTGGCCGTTTAAAATTGACTCTTAACTTATTCATGGATTAGGGCTGGTAAAACGCAAAATCAGTTTACTCTAGAGTAACCGGCGACTTAATCTAAGAATAAAATTTACTCGAATTTGCTCAAATCGGGCCTAAAGTAATCTCACACGTAAAAATTCATAATTAGACAATACTTCGATAGAGAATACATTCATTTTATATTATACGATCGTAATGCTTTTACAGGCACTTTGAATTAATGTGTTCGCTTTATGTAAATTATATTACAGCTATTAAAAATATGCATTTTTGAGATAATTTGTTATCATTAAGACCTCCAAAAATAAAGTACATAATACTATATAAGTAATGTCGCTTTTAGCATCAAAGATTTATAAAAGTGAAAAAAGTTTTACAAGAGTTATGTAAGAGCTCCTTGTAAACACAGAAAAAAATATATAGATAGGGTCCTTCTTAATATGCTGATGGTCTTTGGCTGTATATCAGGAGGTATGTACTCCATATTTTATACAGGGTGTTAGGGTAAACAGTTGCATAACTTTAAGGGGCGATTGTGACGATGATGCTTCATGGCAGTGTTCGACCACAGTGCCTGATTATGACTGTTGACTTTGAAAGCTTCGTTGATATGCTCTCAGGTGGCTGATGTAGCCTATCTTGGCTTTAAAAGTGCCTCTGCACAATCTATAAGTACCAAGGTTGATTGTACCCATGATATTAAACAACTTACCCTAAGAAACCAATAGGAAAATCGATTTTTTTTTTACTTTTCATACAAACATTCGATCAGCTGATTGCATTTAGTATGGAAGGGCCAACATTTTTTTTTGGGAATATTATATGCAACTGTTATGTTTACCCTAACACCCTGTAGTAGTCCAATGAAAAATTTAAGACCAAATAAAAATTGTGGGTCTATAAAAAGGTCCCAAAAGTAAGAAAACATTTCGCCGCAATTTACTTTTCTCTAAGATATTATGTTTGCGAGGGAGCTCGGGTAATGTAGGTCACTAGAGCACGGTGGCTTGGGCTCATCAATAATAAATAGTGTGTGTAGCTTACTTTGGGTTTTGACAGTTTTGGTACGAGGGAAATGAACTGGTAATATCACACCGTGACCAAAAACCAAAGCTACAATGTGTACCTTCCTACCATGTGACTCTCAAAAACATGAAGAATTCATCTAAGATTTTGGATGAAAGACTACCAGCTTTTCTACTCTGTTGTATTCATTTACTTATTTATGTCCGTGTGTACAATAAAATGTTAAGTGCACTGCTGTTAATTTAAGTCTTCGTAAACCATAGTACGTAGGACCATTTGTCCGACTAAAGGATTATAAATGGAATGGATTCGCCTACGGGCTACGGTTTACTAGATGTTGTAAAATATAGCATGATTTAAATTGAAATGTTCTGGAATATTAAGTTTATTAACTTTTTATGTTAATTTAAATGTTATCTTATCCAACTTCCTCCCACTTAAAAACAAATGAAAGTTCGAAAAAGCTCTTGACAACTTAGCAGAATTACAAGCTTTTATGAATAAATTACAATTAAGACTTGTTTCGGAGCACAGTACCATAAATTCACCATTGATTTGCGATAACAAGTAACTACCTATATCACCGATCGACCGACAATCGCGTCGGCCACGCCGTTTACAGTTAAAATATCTTTCTGCCTTAATAATTCAAATTCCCCAAGCCATATTTCACTGTTTATTCTAGATTTATTAGATTTCAGGCGATGCACGATAATGACCCGACGGTGTGGTGTTGGACGATTGTCGGCTGGCTGTCGGGGAACGGTATTATAATGTCTGACACTTCGGACAAAGACGTCTTGCGAAAGTGGTCGTGTTCGCCCCTGTCTCCTCGTCGCCTTGACACGTGAATCATAATCCTTTGTTTGGCTCAATAATAGGTTAACAATGATATTACTATTTCAGATATAATGTAGGTTACTTTAATATGGGTAATGTTACGGAAAACGAGAAACGTCAGTATTTTGTAGGAATCACCAAAAAGCATGAAATTTGCACCTACAAAATAACGCGCGTAGCTGAAACCTATGGTGCATAATTATATAGGGCAGAAGAGCCTTGAAAGTGCAGCTTTATTTATTGATGAGATGATAAGTGGTGCTCGTGGCGAAATATGGTGCTTCTGTGATCGTAGCGAGTATCGAAATCGACATTTGGTATGTTAGGGGGTGCACATTTGCACGAGCTTGCTTAGATAAGTGGTAATTCATCCCGCGCTCCATCGTGTTTCTGAGGGCATAAAGATTCCGGATAACTTCCGGGGAACTCATTTTGGAGTTCCCATTAAGAGGATAGGCCACTCGAAGAAATTTGTAGAATAGGTCACTTTTCCGACTGTATACTTATTTTTCTGATCCGCCCCTCCCACAAATTCTGCCAACGTGAGTGCGAAAGAGACAATTGCAGCTGGGACTGATTTTATCAATATTAAATGGGCGAAATCAGCATTTCGTATTCCCCTGTTTCCTCCTCCAAAACTAAACCGATTTAAATAATTCTTTCAAGAATAATATGAGAAAGATTTTGGCTGCGTCTGTATGTTCTGGTTTTTTTGGTTTATATTCGTCAAATTTGATTGCTGGATGTCTGAAAACGGGCGGTAAAATTGATAATTTTTGAAGGTCCCTAGTTCTTGCAGTAATTCTTTTATGCAAAAAAGCAAAACATAGGGACATAGCAGAGGTAACATAGATTGTACGGTAATTTTTTGCTTCATAGTTTCATTAATCAGGGAGGAAACAGGGGAATACCTTTGTATGGAAAAAACTATACTAGTGTATCCTCTTAAGGTCTCGTAGAGTCACGTTGCAGGTTCTGACCCGAGCACTTGTCTCGCGTGGTTTTCGCGCGTCGCGTTTTTGCTTGCCACGAGGCTCCGCAATCCTCAATCTCTTCGTTCTTGAAAAAACAATCCTCAAGATTAGGTTAGATTCTCCAATAAAGTACTTGACACTGGCGGAAATGCAGTGCTAACGCACAAGCAATTGTCCATTAATTATAAATAAAAAAAAGGTCTCGTAGCTGCAATTTCGAGACCACGGTATGTGAGCAGTATCCAATTATTTACAAGTGTCGAACTAATTAATAGTATAAATAAATAGATATATGTCCTAATATGCCAAATGTTGGCTAATTCTGCCTCCAGCCTAAGAATAACAGGCAGTCTAAACACGATGCATATGAATGGCTACTTATTATAAATGCTTTATTGTACTTACCACATGAGATGTCCCGAGAATCAAGACATTTTCAATCTTATGGAACTGTTATAAATATTAAGTCAGGAGATTTCTAAATATCGAATGTGTAGTGGACTACTACAGTTGCGTCAGATAAATGGTAAATAAGACGAATGGAGTGCGTAGGTGAGTCGTTTGCCATTATTATGTGTTTGACGTTAGAAAATGTAGATATGAAAGCTGTTAAATAGCTGGTTTGGGTAAATTTATGGTGGTTCTGTTATAAATGTTTCACATCTATACTATTATAAAACTGTAACAGGAAGTTTGTCTGTACATTGAAGATATTAACAAAAAAAAAGTTACGATATGGTTTTTAGGTGTCCCTGATTCCATTTCACTAATTTTTGGATTTTTTGTCTGTCTGTTTGTTTGTGTTTGTTTGTTTGTTTGAACAAGTATCACGCAAAAACTACTGAACCGATTATGATGAAACTTTTTTTGTTTGATAGCTTATGATCTGACTTAAAATCTGGTATATAATTTGTGCGGACGAAGTCGCGGGTTAACGCTCGTACATAATATAATCACAATTATTGTCTCCATAAGGAAAGTAGAACCTTAGGTGTACTCTAAAACGTCCACCGAAGCCACTTTGGAGAAAATTGGTATGGGCACGTCATCATCATCATCATATCGTATGATATTTTTTTTTATCTTTCTGCTTGGATCCAGGGAGGTCTAAATTTCAAGGTCAAGGTGTTTGAGCCAGTCGTCCGCTGCCGGGGTTAATCTATGGAGTTCCTTAATTCCACCGGGGAAACGGCACAAGGTGCACTCATTTACCACATGGGTGAGGGTTTGGTCAGGTGCCCCGCAGTCGTACATCGGTGACTCCCTCAGGCCCCACTTGTAGAGATTGTGGTATTATTATTATGGGCTACCTAAGGAAGCAGGTTGTCATTTGTCATAGATATTTTGTATTTAGAAACAGCGAAAATTCTACTTTTATTTCTATATTCAGATATCTGTGAAAATCAAGGGTGTAAGAACGATAAGCAGTTGTTTAAATGACAAAATGAAGCCGGCAATAAGTTTCTAATCACAGAATTTCGCTAGGTAGAGAAATGGCTAGAAGTATATTTACAACAATCGTAGTAAGATCGCATGTCAATTAAGCCTATTTACTTTTAATTACGTCATCTGAAACTTCACAAACAGGATAAGATAGTGGGTAGGCAGCGAAATGAACAACTCTCAACGAATTTATCGATCTATCGGTTTACAGGTGCGCCGATACGAAACTACCAATTTATAGTGCCACTACGGTTGGCTCCAGAAGACCTACGAATTAACTTCTTTGCATACATACATCGTTGGAATAAGGGTTATGACAAGGGACATCTTAAGTCGAATAGATACTATTCCCAGTCCATTAATACTATGTACAGAACACCTAGTTAAATGGACTTGTTGTTTAGATTTATTACAATGTTTTTGTGTGTTGACATGTAAACGGGCAATTTGGCTTAGTTGTTCGAATGTGACTCGAATAGTGGACCCAGAAGCGGGTTGAATTATTCCTGTTGTGATGGTTTTCGAAATGGATTCCCACGTCATGGAAATCAGACGGGAAGTATCTTGGTTAATAGTGGTTCGACCGCTCAGTTGGTGCACTGGTTTCAAGCGGGATGGACACACCCAAGGAGCGGAATGCCCTGCCTGCGCCTGTATTTCCGAGCGATTACAACCCGAATTCCTTTAAAGTACGAGTGAATAATAGGCAAATCAAATCGAATAAAAATTTTTTATTCAAAATAATGTCACATAGATAGCTTTTCGACGTCATTTTTTGACTCTACCACCGCGTCGTAAGGTGTTCCGTTGAGAGAAGATGCGGCCAGAAACTCTACAAAACACATCTTTTAAACAAAACAAAATATACAAAGTACAATTAAAATACAATATTGCATTACATTGTCAAGATCAGACATTTTGGTCATTCAAATAGTCATCGAGTTTATTTTTACAGAGGACTTGTTTAACATGGGACTTAAACTTTTTGTCTGGCAAGTTTAGAATATCCTCTGGTATCTTATTATAATAGCTTCTTCTGGGTAAGCTCGCTACATCTTCGACCCTATCTTTGTCCTAAGGTCAAGAGCAACCCCATCAGTAATAAAAAAAAAATCGTGGTAAGGATGTTAAAGGCGTTGTGCAGTTGTTTTCTGTATACTTTAATAAAGGTCCTCAGGTCTTAAAGGTGCGGGTGTTTTCTGGTTACTTTAATAAAGGTCCTCAGGTCCTAAAGGTGCCGGTGTTTTCTGGTTACTTTAACCTCAGGAGGTTACCTTCCGTTGTTCTAGTTCAAAAGGAACTCCGTTGAGCAAGAAAAGACTGATTAGCGTAAAGCTGATAGTCTGTACAGCAGCATAGAGATGATTGACGTGCTTTGGTACTATTTCATTTTATTTGTCATAGGCGGCCGAATAGACACGTTTTTTGGGTCGTTGAGCTGGCGACTAAGTCAGCAAGCCTTTTGTTTTCAAAACTTTTAGAGTTGAATTAGTACCACAATTATGGCCTTTAGAAATGGATAAAGACACATTCTAGTTCAGTTTCAGTTAGGTATTGTGCAGCAATGTATTTTCGACATGCAACTCATGCTTATGCCATTTGATTACAAAACATTAAATCATGAAAACAAATAAAATCTGCACAATTAAAAACTATAACCCACGGTGACTATTTACTTATTCAGATTACAGTATTGCAGTTGCAGAATGACGTCAATATGATATTTCAGTGCACGCCCTTCCTGATAAATTTAAACAAATCAATATCACTGAAGTCGTGTGCTCATTCATTTTACAATGCAGCTATAATATGCTTCAGTGTTTCAAAATAAATATGGAAACGTATTCTGTCACTAATTAGGCGTATGATTATAATGAATAATGGTAGTGGGTATCGGTAATGTAGGTATTTTATGTGAAATCTGATGCCCTTGGATATTGGGAAAGGGATTTCAATGGCTCTTGACCAGAGTTAGGTATAGTAGGAAATTGTTATGTTTCTTTTTATTAAGGACTTATGACTGATGGACTGATACTTATTTAAGTAATTATGCAATATATTAGCAATACTATCAATTAAATTGTAATTTGTGACATTGTTATGGAATTTATGTTCTGAAATAAATGATTTGATTTTATTTGATTACACCTACTTAGAAAATAGTACCTATAAAAAATATCTAGAAAATACAGTTTTAGTATATTTGAGTTTCCGATGTTCCCGGTAAGGCTATACTACTTACACAAATTGTTAATTTTTACTGTAACGCTGTTGGTTTCGACAATAAATAAAATAAAATAAATAAGGACCCGTTAAAAAGTTTAATTCTAGGATAACCGCGTAACTCTCAAAAACTGTAATACAGTTTTGTTAGGCCCACTTGCGCCAAATGCTGGGTTAAATTGCGTAACCCCGTCTTTAGTAGCACCGACCTAAGTATTGAACGAGTGTTATCGAAGATAGTCTTGCGCCAATGAAAACTAGTTCAAACTTAACTAACCTGACAGTTCTCTGTTTTTCGCTGGCAACATCCTAAATGACCATAGAGTTTATGTAATCCGACAAAATATGAAAAGTGAATGATATCATAGCATATGCTCACGACTATATTCCCCGAGGGGGTAGTCAGAGATATTCTGAAACCACAGAATATCCACGTTTCACTAGTACCGAAACTCTGTCCAGTGTGACGGGGAGTGAGCCCGTCGCCACAAAAGTGAATGATGAATGAACATAATATATGCACGTCTCTTTCACACTGCATCTCTTTGTATTTGTCTGTCTCATTTGTTTTATTTTGGCAATGACATTTCGTTTTCATCGTTCATTCATGTTATCAAAGAGCATGTAACACACTACGTTATAAGTCGGGACTTCCATACTAAAAGCTGAGCGTGACCGATTATCCAGAATGTATGAAACGTGTGCAACCGTTCAAAGGAATTAAATGGCGCGGTGCACGTTTCATATAATTTTTTTTTGTTAGAGAGTTGCACGATGCTACAACAAAACTGTAAAAATAGCAAAGCTGTTGCCTCAATTTTGACATTCAGCACGTAGTTTAGTGACTTAAACCTACCACATCGGCGGTTTAAATATAACACAAGTTTAGCCCCTAAAACAGGATGGTGCAAGATATAATTATAATTTAATTCCAAAGTAGCGTCTTGTTCCGAGTTAATAACGATAACTCTGCTTGGCGCAAGCGGGCCTTATAGTGATATAGTATCTCTATTCCTTGCATTGGGCCTTGGCTTACACATATCGCCCGCTTTTTAATTTTATGTAAAATGATATACATATACATTTTTAGTAAATATTTCTAATTAATTTTTATATAGAGTTAATTTTTATATTTCTTACTAGAAGAAAAATCTAACGGCATGTCAAATAAGTTCAATGTAGTGCCTTTGTATACGTCAGCATAATATCTTCAAAGTGCCTATATGTATTTTTGTAGTAAATAGATTATTACGTGATCCGTTTCTCGTTGAATATTCAAAATCTGTTACAACATTGGTATTCTTCTTAGTATCATGGCCTTTAGGCACTTATTATATAAACATGTACTTGATTAACGCAATTTTTGCTTTAACGTTAAGGGCTAATTAAGCAATGTTTACATATAGCCTAATTAACATTTACTTACCAAGAACAAAAGTGTAAATAATAAAAAAGGCAGGTCAAGAATGTATGACTTCACCGTGATTGTAAAAGTAAGTGGTGTGCAAGAATGAGTTCAGTTGTTGCAGCATAATGCATGGAATTTATTGAATATTGAGGAAGCCTTTAATATAATTAAGTAATGAAGTAATCTGCTGTAATCGGCTTCCACCGCCGCCACCCAAGCGCCAAGTATGCAGATACTAAATATTTCGTTACAACATATTCATGCGACCGATTTATAATGTAACAAGTGGACCGGTGTAAGTACGATTTCACTTGGTGAACCTCGGTTGCTACCTCTGTAGGTATTGAATTTGGGATAATCTATTATAATAGATAATTTTGGGAAAAACTAAAGGACCAGCCAATCAGAGTAACGGGCTGCATTTGTGTCATCTAAGAGCTGCTCAGTTGTCAATATTGTATTGGATGATAAAAATTCTGCTTGTATTGACACTGATGGTTTCTATAATGATGTAGAATATCTTGTAGCTATTACCACTATTACCTACTATTCGTAGAGAATCCTTTTGAACGTTTATTTAAAGCGGTTCATAGTCTTCTATTGGGTACAACATTTGTCAACGCATACTTAGTTTAGTACGGTACCCAAATAAGGCAAGGGACAATGTTACAGATTATTAGTTCACTTACATAAGTATTTTCTGTGAGAGATTTGACATCAATAGAGTGAAACTTTATGATCTATCACGTCATGCATGAGTCAGTACCTAATAGTACCTATTTATATGTATTGTAAAATAACGAAGTACTTCGTTGATAATTAGAAAAGTCCTTCAATGTTTAGGCACAAAATAATAAGCTTCAGAGTTTTACAGAGTGCAAAAAAGTTATCGAAAATGAATATTGAAACTCAAACATGATGATGCCAGCTGTATCTAATATCATCGGAGATTATTATCGTGCATTTTGAGAAAGAACTGGGAAACAGCTAGGTCACTATCCCTCATTATGGTATTGAAACTCATAGAAGTCATGACATCTTATACTGTGCTCAGAATCTACTTGACTGAAGTGCGTTGGGTACAGGTCGCAATAAACTTCTTCCTTTCCCTGATGTTGTATTATCGCTATACCGCTACCGCAAACTATCGAATAATGAGTAAGCTTCTGCCACACCCTGGATACTTTATACAAACGAGCTAGTACTGTACAAGTACAAGAAGAGCACGCACATATTATTACCTACTGAGTGAGTGCGAGTGGGAGAGGAATATACCACTGCTTAATGTCTTCCACCTCCCGTATCACCGAGAGGGGGTGTGGTCAAAATTAGGGGCAGGGAGTGTTCGTACTGTGTGTAGATAATAGCTGAAGGGCGATTGCGCTAATTTAAAACATCCAAGTTCAATCCTAATTCAATTTCAGTTCTAATTACATTTCAATCCAAGTTACTATTCAACTGTGCTGAATTCCGCATCGCGCTAAACTATGTAAACTATGTGCCTTTAACGTCTAATGATCTGTCAATTTGGCTCTAACGGCTGTCAAATGAATAGCGCAATACCGAATGTGTTAAAAATTGTGGTTCGCACGCGGTCCAATTATGGTTCAGTTGCGATTTATTTAACTCCTGGTACTCTTTAATGTATACGACTATTACTGTTAAGCGTATTTCTTTCTTCTGCCTAATGGTAACGTCCGCTTTAGAGTGATTGAGAAGTTTGATTCGACCTGCAGAAGTTAACTTATCCATATCTCTCTCTCTGTCCTATTCCAGCGGTGCATATGGCACTGCGGCGGTGGTGGTCGCTGCGCCCGGGAGGCCGCGGCAGCCCACTACAGGGCGGTGTGCCGCGCGCTGGTCGCGGAGGCTCTCGAGCTTGGCACCTTCCTCGCGAGGGTGAAGGTCGGGGGAGCGCGGGACATGGGCGCCGCTGAAGACTCCGTCAAGCATCTGGATACGCTACAGTTCTCAGACTGGGTATGTTTTGTTGATGCTTAAAATTATGTCTTTTTTTGGAGTTGCACTTTTAGTTTTTAATGCGAACATGTACCTTAAGTAGGTTTGACTTAACTTTACACCTACACCTACACCTGCTTATTTCATCAATTTACTAACCTTCTAGTTCTCTTTTAACATTCAACATAATTATTTGTACCATAATTATTTTTGTAACCTGCTCTGTACTGTATTTATGTGTTTGGTGTAAATAAAGTACATTTCATTCATTCATAATTTAATTTAAGTATAAACGTTTACGTTTTTGTTTGCTACGAATCTTTACAATTTCATCTAATATTATTTTATGTGTTGCAACCACCACTCATCACACTTCATTTTTCATCGTAAACAATTTAATTGGCAAAAGTAAAAGTTTAGGCAATTTTTCGCGATTTCCATACCTACAGAACATTCTTCAGTTTGATGGTCTGATGTTCCCCTTATAAAACACTATGAATAACTATAGCATATAATGGCCCTATAGGCATTTTTGAACAATCCAACCTTAGTGTTGTAAATGGTCGTAGCTTTTGTTTCTGCTTCTACAGAAGTTAAAGTACCTACTTTCGTTAAAAAAAAACAATGTAAATGCTATTAATGAAGAAAAAAAATCATTTCACCTCTTGAAAACATTGTAAGAGTCATTGAATTACTATGTAAACAACTGCCTATTAGACTTCTATACCTATCTAATAAACTAAGCACTAATCTACACAGGGTGCAACGATTCCCGTGTCATGTCGTGTATGTAAATTGCCCCTAATGTTAATATTAATGGGTCCTGCAGGAATTTCGCGATGCATTAGTTGTAATGTCAGGGGTTTACAACCTGAGTTTACTATACAATTATGTTGCACTTGCACATACTGGCTAAATTATTTTATAAATGTAACCCACCGTATTCCAGTAGGACATTTATTGAAATTAAAATTAAAATTTAATAATTCACAAAAAATCCACTTCTGCAAAATGCATCGTCCAAAAACTATAGAAACAAAATCTGTTTCAGGAACATACGTCGTCAAATTAACACTCGTCTATTTTTATTATAACAAATATTTGTGAATGAAAGAGTACTTATGTGAGAAATCTATGTACCTACTTAATTACGTTCTGGAAAAAAAGAACCGCTAAAATAATTTCGTACCAGCAGTGGCGCCCGCGACGTCGGTCGTCGTACGCACATACAACCTCATAACTTTTGATTGAATGAACCGATAAAACGAAATGAAATGAAACAATTGTGATGAAATTTATATGCATTCCATTATGTACTCCCAAACAACCCTAATTAATATTTTTGCAAATATCTTTAATGTACCTACATCCACGCTAAGTGTACAATTTTATTCGTAACTATAGAATAGATATAGCTAGATGGGTTTACAGAACATTTCCTTATTAATATTTAAGTACCTATAGCTAATATTACATAATATCCCGGTTATTTAAACCATTTGAGGGGTTTTTCGTCCAATCGATAAAATTAGTAATGATCTCATTGGAATTTTATTAGAAAATCTGTTCTTAGCCAATTTTAATTATATGTTAATCAGTCAGGTGTTTGTTTAAAAAAGGTTGTAGACTCCTGATTTAGAAGAAGGCACATCGAATAGAATACTTGATTGCACCTGGCTCAGCTGCATCTAATATAAATTCCTTTAGGCATTAAAACACACTTATTACAGAAACATTTCACGAAGGGAATTTACTTTGCAAAGTTTTGCATGTTGCTTATCTAATTAGAGCTTGTAATTTAATATGTTCTAGTGATGTAATCTTTTTGAAAGTCTGCCTGTATTATTTATAAGTACGTGATAATTTACTAAGTATACCTAAATAAGTTATACCTAGTAGTGTGAAAGAGTGATGGGAGTGATGCCTCATAAAAAATTTCTCTAGTCTCAAACCTAGGAATCGAGTGAGAATGTATTTTTATTTATTCTTGACCGTGTACGACGATGCTACTAATACCGTCATAAATATACAGCACTAGCACTCATCATCATCATCATCAGCCTATAAACGTCCCACTGCAGGGCACAGGCCTACCCTCAGGGTGTACGGGCATTAGTCCACCACGCGTGCCCAATGCCAATTGGTAGACTTCTCATACACATCAGAATTTCTTCTTCAACGTATGCAGGTTTCCTCACGATATTTTCCTTCACCGTTTGAGAGCAGTCGGTATTACGTACATAAGTTAGAAAAACTCATTGGTACATGGCATGTCGTCCGTGCGGATTTGAACCCGGACCCCCATAATTGGGTGTCCATACCTCTCCGCAACGCGCCATCGGCGGCGCTCACTAGCGAGCACTAGCACTATTTTTCCTAATTACCTACTTAATGGTTTTTTAAGGGTTCCTGTTCCTGAGGAACGTGAGTCGAAAAATGATAAAAATTTGTGGACCTTCCGTACAAAAGTACAGATTCGCCGATCAATTTTCTATTGGAGGACCAACAAAAATTTTGTTTTTCGACCCATATTAGGGACAGTCTTTTTGAAAGTTTATCTGTTATGTATGAATAACAACGTAGTATAATAGATTGGTTTCCTACTATCTATCACCCTTATTTTCATGGAGAATTCTGCTTCCAAAAAATGGTACGGCTTGCCGGCTCGTTTGGCAGGGGTACTGCCGTACCCCCATACATTTTCCTTCTACACACATATCTGGATAATTTTGTACTAACACCTGTGTTCGTATGAGTAACCTAGCTGCTACTAAACTTGTTCGAGACAGGCATGCTCTACTTCAGCCACTATAGTTCTGACTTTCTTCTCTTGGTTCATTTACATTTCATCAGCTGTTTCATTCTCTTTGACCCTACATAGGATCCTGCTTCGAAAGAACATCCCTACACCCGTTCCAACCAGAAATACCCTTATCTATCAAAAGCCGAAAACCGTGATTGTATGAAAATGTATGTAAGTCTAATACAAAGTTTTTCGATTATAGTCGAACCGAAGGATATGGAGAGCTCTTCAAGTATGTAGATATTGAAAAACAATTAGCTTTAAGTGTTATTTTCGTAAATGTTGAAAACTTGAAATTGAAGTAAAAAGCATGATCGTTTTTAATCGGAATTATTTTCATTTGAAAGTTAATTACGTACGACTGTGTTCATTAACTTTGTTTCCTATTTTTAGTTGTTATAGTCTAGTTTTAATCTTTAAATTGTAACGTAGGTAATAATAAATTCATAGTATTGATTGTTAATCTTTCTCATGAAGGCGGGTGTACACGTTACTAACCTAAATGGCTTTAAGGCTTAATATACTATGGCTCACCCGCCTTCGTGAGACGGAATATCTGTAACTAGCTTGAGTGAGCCTGAGTGTTGTAGCATAGCAATAATATTACCTTGACTCATTGCTCATAAAATTTTACAGGCGCGGTTTTGGATGCAAGTCATTGGTGAACTACGGATGGGAGTAAAATTAAAGAAAGTCAACTTTTCAAGAACGCCTATTGAGTATGAGCTTACCCCTTATGAGATCCTAATGGATGACATCAGGTCCAGAAGGTATACGCTTAGGAAGGTTGATGGGTCCATACCTCCGAGGTGAGTTCTGTAGTTTTCTTTAACATATTGTTGGTTGATTATTAAAAATATTAACACTATTTATAAACTTTATTACCTTTACCATGACTAGATTGATGTTTCTAGTTTATTATGTTGTCACTACAACTCGAACCATCTGAACGCCTTATAAAAAAATGGAGGCAAAATCGGGGCGGTGCATCTTGGGTACAGCCAGTCGAGGTGTCAGTAAACTGCAAAATGAAGCAAATTATAAATTAAGTTACGCGTAAACTAAACATTCCGAAAAACAATCATCATCATCATCAGCCTGTCATTGTCCACTGCAGAACATAGGCCTCTCCCAAGGCGCGCTCCGAAACTCTTATCCTTGGTCTTACTTAATCATCCAGTCGCAATCGCAAAGTGTTATACAAAATTATTAGTTTATTTCAAGTAAGTAATTAAAATTATTTACGGTGACTTAGAATTTGAACGCTTTTATAATATTTGTTTTTTTTTGTTCGCAGTGTCAAGAAAGACGCTCACGCCATGATTCTCGAATTTATTAGAAGTAGACCTCCACTCAGAAAGGTAAGATCCTGTTACCTGTAATTACTTAGTTATAAATTTATAAATAAGTTATACTTGCTGACTGACTTCCTACAATCATTGTTAAGTACTGATAACAAGCTGGAGACCTCTTTAGAGTCAAAACATTATCATAATAATAATGATGAATGTTAACATTAGGTTATTTTAATATCACAACAATAGTTAATATCATAGTACAATCTGAGCCAATAAAAAGTTTTCACCAATGAACACTGGTTCTGTTCAGAAAAAGTGCAATTTCTTCATCTTTGGAGTCGATTATAGTCGAAGGCATGTCATATAGGTTGACTTTTCATGAAGAGATTTTCCAAACAGAATTAGACATTAGGGACTAGTTTCATTTATTTACGAATTTATTTTGTTTATGAATAAACTGTATCGTTATTATCATAGGCTTCAGAACGTAAGCTGCCGCCATTAAGAAGAGAAGTGACACCTCGCGAGCAACTCCTCGCCTCCATCCAGGTCGGGAGACAGCTGCGGCCTACGCCATATTCTAGGAGATTATGTGAGTACACTTACATTACTTTCAACTCTTGACACTGCTACTACAGTAACATTACTTTTATTTCTCGAGCGTGTTGTGTTTTTGTGTGCGTGCATGCGTGTTGTGTTGTTTTATGTTTGCGGTAAACACAGCGGTTACACTAGTGGGTGCCATGCTTTGACTACTTATATAGGGACTAGTTACGCGTGTAATTCTATTAACAAACATTTCTACCACTTTTTGATTCTAATTTTGAACGTTAAAAATCATGAAAAGTAGTCTTGTGTGAACCCCAAATAAACGTTCTAAGTTCGAAATTATTGTTTCGCAATTATAGGCTGTCTCGTTTAGTGATAAGGTATAAAATTGAATGTAAATGCACATGATTAATTGATCTTATACCGCAAGGCTAGTCCTTATAATAAATAGTCAAAGGTGCCATGCCATGTTGGGTGTGCTATAAAAAAATAGAATCAAATAATATAAAATTTTCGGTAAATAACGAAGTACTTAGTACACAGGATGTTACAAAACACCGCCTAGTAATATTTAAAGGGGGGTTTAGAGTCTAAAAATAGGAAACTAGGCGGCGTTTTGTCAGATGATGATTTGATGTTGGACGATGATGACAAAACACCGCCTAGTAATATTTACGATCCGTTTGGTGTGATGGTTACCACGCCGCCGGACTGCCAAGCCAGGGTCCATGGTCCTGGGTTCGAATCCCGGTTCGGTCATGGATGATATATGTGTGTGCCGTTGTTGTATATGGTTCCCATAACAAAAAGCTGTAATTAGGCCTTAAAAGGCTTAACTTGGGATCATTACAATGTATGTACCTATAAGCGTTATTTAAAAAAAATATACAGGGTGTAAGTGACAGCCTAGCAAATACTGAAACGGAAACTCAGACCATCCAACTGTACAACTTTCACTATGGAGCCTACCTCAGGAGACGCAAAAAAAATCAGCTGTCCCATACAAAACTGCTGTACTTACTCAAATGTATGAGACAGCTGTTTTTTTTTTCGCGTCTCCTGAGGTAGCCTCCATAGTGAAAGTTGTTCAGTTTGATGGTCTGAGTTCACCGTTTCAGTATTTGCTAGGCTGTCACTTATACCCTGTATATTTAAGGGGGTTGGTTTGCAGCACGAGGAAGTTTTAATCTAGAATTAAACATTTTAACGGGTTCTTACCGCGTTTTGGTATATTTGAGTTCTCGATGTTTCGATTTTAAACGAGGAAGTTTTTTTTTAAAGATGTGACACTTCTAAATTTGATATTGAGCCACGCATAAAATGCTAGCGCTTAAAGTACTATTAACCTATTCGGTGGTAGGTAGTGCACATAACCATCCAACACTTTCATTTCCCATCTAAATCACCACCTTCCAATTTGTTCCAGATCCCCTATCCTACCTCCCCCCGAAACAAGAAATAAATTCCTAAATCATAGTGCTGTTTCTTGATTTTAAGATTTTCACAAGATATTTTTGTAATTCCGTTTATATGCAGGTAAAATTTTTTCATTTGGTTTTCAGTACATAAATGTGACAGATTTTCGACGTATTGATCATAATATTGTGGTATTATTTAGTTGTAATTTCTCTACGGGATCTTACTTATTGAAAGCGGATCAGCTACATACCTACCTACTTTTAGAAAGAATAAAACCGGTCAAGTGTGAGTCGGGGTTCCGTGCCACACCACCACACAACACATATCATAACATAACATAAATATTCTTTATTTGCACACCAAAATATACAGTAACAAAAACGAATAAAAAGAACGTAAGGGTACAAATGGCGGTCTTATCACTAAAAGCGATAATACATAAAATGATCTAAGTCACAAGATAATAATATTCATCATCATCATCATCATCAGCCTATAAACGTTCTACTGCAGGGCACAGGCCTACCCTTAGGGAGGGTATTAGTCCACCACACGTGCCCAATGCGGATTGGTAGACTTCACATACACATCAGAATTTCTTCTTTAGCCTATGCAGGTTTCCTCACGATGTTTTCCTTCACCGTTTGAGAGCAGTCGGTGGCGCGTTGCGGAGAGGTATGGACACCCAATTATGGGGGTCCGGGTTCGAATCCGCACGGACAACATGCCATGTACCAATGATAATCATATTAACATTTTATTAACATAAAACTTTTGTTTTCTCTGGGACCTTTAGCGAGACCGACTTACACTTGGCCGGTTTTTATATTTGTTGTTGTACAAAACGAAGTTTGTTGATAACTTTTATACAAAAATGTAGGTATTTAAGTGACACATAAAGAAAATCGTTCATTACATGTGTGTGCGTCATGTGTGTAAATTGTAATTCTCGTCAATGTAATGTAATTATTTTGTTCAGTTTTGTAAGCGTAATGGAATTAAATCAATTTATGTACATACCTACTTGTTCATTATAATATTGGCGTATTAGATTGTAAGTAGGTACATTACAACTTTACAACAAGAAAAAAGCAATAAGGCCTACCTATCCAAGGTGTTAAAAATTCAAATAAACATTTAAGGGGGTGGCTTAGACCAGCAAACTGAACAACTTTCACTATGGTACCAATATCGAAATCGCGAAAAAAAAAATCTAAATACTAAACTACAAATCTACTCCAGCTAAATAAATGTATGGGATAGCAGATTTTTTTCGCGATTTCGCTGTTGGTCCCACAGTGAAAGTTGTTCAGTTTGACGGTCTAAACATCCCCCTTAAATGTTTTTTTTATTTTTACTTCTGTAACACCCTGTAATCTGTATACAGGATGTAAGGAAAAGAATCATTAACCTTTAAACCACAACTCTACCCATCAGATTGAACAACTATACCCATCACTGAAAACTGAACAACTTTTTGCTGTCAACGTAAAAAAAAAAACCTACTGTTCCATACTAAACTGCAATATACTTACTCGACTCAAACGTATGGAACAGCAGATTCGTTTTTGTTCTCTGACAGTTTTGCTCTCATAGTAAAAATTTTTCAGTTTGATGGATGTGGTTTAAAGGTTAATGATACTTTTCCTTACATTCTGTATACAGGGTTCGATACGAAACACATTTAGTTGTACACCCTGTAGAGGTAATAAACAAATAATCTTTCTTATTCTTATTAATAAGGCAATTTCGTATAGTAGAAGTACTTTGCTAAAACTACCTACTAACTACTATACTAACTTTGCTTTGGCATCATTGGCATGTATTGTACGGTTTACGCACTTTCCATTACAAGTGGCGACGGGCTTACTCCCCGTCACACTGGACAGTTTCGGTACTACTAGTGAAACGTGGATGTTCTGAGTTTTCAGAATATAGTCGTGAGCATATAATGTGACGTCGCTAAAAAAAATGTCATATAAGTGTGTAAAGGCAATTTAAAAATAAAAGACAAGAAGATTGGATGGTATCGAAAAAAGAACAAATATGAAAAATCTAAGAAGTTTTTATACCTTTACCTTAAATAAAATAGAAATTATTGGCTATGTTTTAACGAAAAAATAAGCGAAAAAACCATTAGAGTAATTTTATAAATTCGAAAACAATCGAATCTTTTTTGTCACTTACGGATTTTGCGTTTTTAGGCTTATTTAATTGATTAGGTTGATTTACCTAAAATCAATCACTAAAATCAACTTACGTATATTTCATTATTATCAGGTAAATAAAGTACAGTAGTACTTTGAAGATAGGTAAACGAAGTAAACGTAAAGAAATTGTTTTCTTAAAAAAAAAACTCAATTTTTTTTACGTAGCCTGTTCAATGTCTGCAATCCTCTCTATTGTGTGCAACTTCTGGCCAACTCTCCAAGAAGGCATCCATGTCGTTTCTCCACCTTTTTCTGGGTCTGCCTCGACGCCGGCGACCATCCTGGGGAACCCTGTCTGTGGTGATTTTGGCCCATCTTTCTTAATGCATGCGACAGACATGTCCGGCCCAGTCCCACTTCAGCTGAGCTGTCTTGCGCCACACGTCCGCTATGCCAGTTTTGAAGCGCAGTTCCGTGTTTCTAACTCGATCAGTTAGTCTTACACCTAAAATTCTGCGCTCCATCGGTCTTTGGCAGATCTTGAGGCTGGATTTTTGATGTTCAGTCAAGGACCAGGTTTGAACACCATAGGTTAGGATGGGCAGGATGCACATATCGACGAGTTTTCACTTTAGTGTTAAGGGGAAAAAACGCAATAAGTACAAATAAACCGAAATAATTTTGAATGAGCTTTGGTCTTTGATAATCTTCATGAGACAATAAATACAACTAGAAATTTAAAAAATGCTAGTTTCAATGTCATTGTTTCCAACTGTAGCATATGGTAGCTTTTCGGATGAAAAACACGACAAATAATGTTTAGAAAGCAGTAGAGAGAGAAGGCACTAGAGTAGAGGTCATTATGTGTTATGTCTTTTCACTCAATTAGAGATGCAATTAGTATAGCAAAAGATAATGACCAAAATTTTATGAAAGTTAGGCTGAACTTGCGTCTGGCCAAATATTTAAAAAATCCAAATTTAAAAAATAGATAAGATATAAAAACAAAAGCATCTATTCCTTACAAAAAATTACTCTAAAATTGTATTTTATTTTTAAACCCCCATTCCCACAGGGCCAAAAATACATTTGAAGGGATTCATAATTCAAACCAAATATTTTGGGTAAATGAATGATGATGACGCATTGATGACGCATCTTTAGCCTTGTTTTGGGCATTGTATTTTGCTCTAGTTAAAAAAAGTCCTTAATGAATGACGTAACTAACTATAAAATGTGGGCGTCCAAGCAAAAAGAAATTCCTAGGTCTATGTAGAAAACTGAAGCTGGGTATACTACGATCTTTGCCAATAACAACCGTAGCTAAACAAGATACCAACCACTTTATTACATACAGAACCAACAATGCTTGCAATAACAATGTTGCTTTAGTGCTACTAACCAAGCGCAGATCACTCTCAATATTGCAACACTAGACTATCAGATGTGCGCGATCTAGTTTCGTAACGCACCAACGCACAATGGAGAGATAAAATACTAGTGCTAGTGGAGCATGCGTACAATATGTTCATAAATTACCTATAACATTCCTTTAGAAGGAGGCTGCTGTCTCATGTAAGTGTTGTTACTACAGAAAAGAGAACCAGTGGAAATAGCATGAGGACTAATATACGATATAGACATAGAAGGGAACGAAAATGCGGACAAATTGGCCAGAAGGGGGACAGAAAACCAATTCATAGGCCCCGAACCCTTTTTCGGCATCCCTAAAAGTCTAATCCGGGAGGCTTTGAATAAGTATAGCTATACAGAGGCAATCAAAACATGGAGAAATGCTCCTGGCCTAAATCACTCCAAAGCACTTATCAAAGGGTATAATCGTAAACATACGAACAGCTTACTAGCTCTTAAAAAAGATAAACTATGTACAATAGTGAGATCACTCACAGGTCACTGCAAATTAAACAAGCACATGCACACCTTGAAACTAAGCGACTCCACCTGCTGCAGGTTCTGCGGAGAGGACATGGAAACTCCCCTGCACATTCTCTGCGATTGTGGTCCATTAATGTACAAACGAAGTATTCATCTTGGCAGACAAGTCCTGTCTCCAGATGAGATACAAGAACTCCCTGTTAAAAACCTACTGCGATACCTAACCGCTGTAGGGATTAACAGGGAACTGTAATAAGGGGCGTTCACAAAAGATCAGCGATGGTCGAAGTGGCACAGACGCAAATCTGTTAAGGCCCCAATCACCCAATAATAATAATAATATACGATATAAGGACTAAAGAGAACCAGTGGAAATAGCATGAGGACTAATATACGATATAAGGAATAAAGAGAACCAGTGGAAATAGCATGAGGACTAATATACGATATAAGGACTAAAGAGAACCAGTGGAAATAGCATGAGGACTAATATACGATATAAGGACTAAAGAGAACCAGTGGAAATAGCATGAGGACTCATATACGATATAAGGACTAAAGAGAACCAGTGGAAATAGCATGAGGACTAATATACGATATAAGGACTAAAGAGAACCAGTGAAAATAGCATGAGGACTAATATACGATATAAGGACTAAAGAGAACCAGTGGAAATAGCATGAGGACTAATATACGATATAAGGACTAAAGAGAACCAGTGGAAATAGCATGAGGACTAATATACGATATAAGGACTAAAGAGAACCAGTGGAAATAGCATGAGGTCTAATATACGATATAAGGACTAAAGAGAACCAGTGGAAATACTATGAGTTGGAATAGCTTAATCAAATTAAATTCAACCTTATCTTCATCAACAAAGTGTTAGCTTCCTATTTCCTTCCTATTCCTTAGACAAAGTATATGTCTAGAAAGAGCCTCATGCTTCTACCGTATAAAACAAAAGGGGCCAACTTTCTTAGGTTGGTGTGCGTGAGGCGCCATACTAATTATGTCTGCGTGCGTGTGGGTATAGGGTTTAGACGTCAATACTGGTTACAATATTTTTCTACGTTTTTGTAGCTTCGACTGTCAATCTTGACATATAACTTATCCAAGATGTTATGGTTATGCTAAGACTGAATCTTCATAAAATTGTCATAGTGATTTATGATCTTTAGTCGAATGAAGAACAGATATTGACATAATGCACATACATATCGCACGCGGCAATTTCAATTTTTTAAATAAGGATGATAAGATTTTCCGATTCCTATATAGCTTTCTGTCCAATTCTGATTTGCAAATATGATTTATTCATCAGAAAGATATACTATACGACATATCTTGGACACGTTACTAAAGCTTTTCTAAGAATAAGTGAGAGGAAGTGTTTCAAATCTATTTTGATATAATTCAAAATAGCCTTAAAATTTAGTTGCTATTTGAAATGGAGTATAAAGATCTCTATGTCTGATTTCCGTTAAAATATACCTATAGTTTTAATGCTATGATTAATTTAAGATTTCTATGGAAATCTGTGAGTCACTGTAACTTTGAAACTATGCCATTTTAACGAAAATTTAGGAAACAGACGTAGGATGAATTTCAAATGCGTGACTTTCAAAGTGATTGTAACATGAAGTCCACAGCCTTGCATCAAAGAGATCCATCTGCCTGATTCGTGATCCATTTACCTTTATTGCGGAACCCAGCCGGTACAACACGCTTGGAATATTGATGTCCTTTCACATAGCATTACGAGAGTCTCTTTAGAACAGCTTTGTGACATAAGTCCCGTTTGCTTTAGGTTTTTTGATAAGCACTGCTTGGAGTCTGTGGTGAATATTTCATGATATCAACTCGGGGTTTAGTATACTAAACAAAAAATCGACCAAGTGCGAGTCTGACTACTCGCGCACCGAGCGAGGTTTCCGTACAACCACACAGTAAATTAACTTACCCAAACTTTTGTTTTTAACGGGACATTATATATAGTACTCGGCCGGTTTTTATTATTTGTTGTTAAAATTGATAACTTAGATGTAAGATTCTGAAATAAAGAAGAAAGAAATAGTATAGAGTTTGCACTATAATCGGTTTTTAGATGTTGTGCTAATATTTGAATAGGTAATGTGATTAAGTATAAAGTAATGTTCCGAAAATATAAAAATAATTTGCAGTTAGTTGCAGAAACGCTCATTAAAGTTAAACCTCCATTAAATATCTTGCTTTCACTTTTTGTTTTGTTGACGTAGTTAAAGCTAGCAAGAGATTTAATGGAGGATTAACTCTAATGAGCGTTTCTGCAACCGAGTGTGAGTCTTCAACTCCCGCGGTCGCGATATCGTCCGATATCCATTGTTTAATCAATTAAGGGATACATAAAATCGCAAAACTAAATGTAACCTTTTATATATAAGTAATGCTCCAGCATTTGGTAAACAAATTACATTATTTATAGGGATTAGAACAGCACATTGAATTTATTGAATATGCTATGAATTGAATAATGTACGTACTAATGATAGGGCCTGTAAGGAAAGTTTCTAGATATATGTTAAAAAAAACTGACAAATAATGTAACAATTTCTGTTTTCTTTAATCTCAGATCAGACCTAAAGATAACCTAACTTTACATATTTGTTCATTTATTACACAGTGTAAGCGTCTATAAATCGTAACAGCCTTCGCTTTTAAACAGCTTTTAATGGAGCTATTATCATTAAGGCTCTACAAGGCTGCAGTCTCACTTAGAACTACCACTTTATGACTAAAATTAGACAAGGTCAGCTAAATGACAACTAAAACCTATTTCAAGGCGCCATTTGAAAATAGGTACTATAAAATTTTAGTGATCATATTATTTCAAACTGAAAAATAACTTTGCTAAGTGAAACTTGCTTACAAGCACCCTATAACCTTTGAACTGCCGGAACGTAGATTTACGCGACGAATAATTTATTTTTATATGTATAAGTACCTACATTCACGATGAATAAACGATAAGTATTACAAATTAAAAAAAAATCTTTATAAATTTTAATATTTAGAATTTTATATAAAAATTCTATACTTACGTCTGGAATTGCGGCAGTCCAAGATGTAGTAAGTTTCTGTCCGCACCGAAAGGAAATGCGTGATGTATTTGTATTGTATTATATTTTCAACATTGTAGTAGGTATTCTACGTCAATGATTTTCGAGTAAATAATTTCCTTATCGTTTTAAGTAAACATCTCTCTCGTGGGAGCAGTCGCCAATCCCTCTATTCCCTGATATCTTGGTTTCTTAGTACCTAAATACGGGTAGTACTAGTATTTATTCTGTGACCTAAGTATCAAATGAGACTTATTTTATCGATAAAGGACAACAATTCACATACGTTTAATACGGCAAAAGATCTTTTTATAATATCTATATCGGTTTCCTTCATTTCCTTTTGTCAGAAATAATAATCAACTGTATTTTTGTATAATCGAAATTCGATTGTTTACCATTTAACAAATTCTCATGCCCTAAAAGTAAGAGCTTATGCAAATGTTATTTTTTACCGTTATTTTATTATTATAATTATAATAACAAAACCACTAAAACACTCACACCATTAAAACTTAAGTAGTTAGGTACTTTTACTAAGACACAAAGTAGGTCACTATTTATCTCCGATCCAGGCGCCCGTCTGTCTCTAGTCTTCAGATCCAGACTTAGCCTAGGTCACTGGGTATCGACCTGCATTTGACCAATTATTAGATAACAGTGCGTATTGTTATATCACTAGTTTATATTTCTGTAGGTAGGTAAGTTTGTAAGTAGAGTTTCAAATTACAAATGATAAAATTTTACAGGAGCAACCTTAAAAAGATACAGAGAAAATTCTGAGATTTCTACGTATGTTTATTTTCTAACTGATTTTTAAAGTTATGAAAAATATTGTATACCTACCAACTCTATATAGACTCTATTCTAAATAGAGTAGCTAGGTATACAATTAATCAATCGAGAAATAATAGGACAGAAACGAGTCGTGAATTAAAAGTTTTTGTAAATTTCTTATGAACTGATTTAATTTATTGATCAATCTGAACATTTATGAGTCCTCTTAAATCATATTAGGTACAACCAATTAAACATTTTCGACACCATCAAATTAAACTGTATAAAATATTAAATTATTCACGTACGATCCAGTGATTCTCAACTTACCTTTTTTTGTTCACAACTTTATAAAAATAAAATGAATTTGCATCTGAATATTCATTAGAAATTCAATTTTCCATCCAGCACGACACCTATTGTAAAATTTTATATAAGAGGAGTATTTCTACTATAACCCTGAGTATAACACTATAGAGAGGAGAGCGAAGCACAAAAAGAGCAAGATAAACGTTGCATAAACTAGTCTTGTGGCGGCCTGAGGTTCAATAACTTTGAAGAACATTTTTTTAATGAAAATAACTGTTTATCGTTCAACAACAATCTACAAATAGTTTAAATGCCTACTTCTATAACGTTATAAATGTTTAATTTCAATTGGCAGAGCTACTAAAACATTTCAGTTTTTATTTTTTTATGGGGCCTTTAACCATAAGCCTATGCCAGCCGAAAATAATGATTGAGCGTTAAATTGTAAGATTCATTGTTAGAATGTTTTTAATCAAATCAGAAATTAAAAGACATAAAATAATTGGTTTTTTAAGTCATGTTATAGGGTAACATTAATATTTTGTAAAATAATTAATTAGGTAGATACATTAAAAATTTAAAACAGTACAAGTGTCCCCATAATAATTAACGCAGTCATATACTATTAACAAACAACATCTAGCCGTTTTAGCTTGATAGTTTCCATTTAAACTCTTGTATTGTGTACCTAGGTAAAATATTCTAAACCAGAACACAAATGACATCAGTTACAAAGTTTGAGAAGTGATTGCTATGAGTAAAGCAAGGCATACAATCTCGTACCGCAGCGCAGTAAGTCTTCGATTGTGCTGTCGCTCGGTCGTATCACATTCTTTTTTTAATAATTAACTTTTTTTAAAGGAAACAATCTGACGACTTTTGTGAATTTGTGAAAATTGTGAACTGACAATTTAAAATTAGACGCAAATTTTAAAATGATTGAATATTGAACTGAGTGTCAAAGGAATGTGACCCTTAATTAAGTTAAAAGGAAATGTGTTATTCTGTTTATGGCTTCTTGCACCCTCGTGAGGTTGTGCGGTTTAATGAGATTTTCTGTTGTGTTTGACATTCAATTTTTCATTAGGAAAAACTGTGTTAGTTGCAAGAGAGTTTTCGGCGTGTTCTAGAATTTTAATTTTTTTATTGAGTGATTGAAGTTAAGTTTAATTTGAAGTGAAATAACTCTTTCAAATATGGGCGTATTTGTTACCAACACTTTGGCTATGGAAATCAGTCGTAAGTATTCAAAATACTCTACTTTTTGCGTAACTGATTAAGATAAGCATTTTTCTATTCATTTAGCACAATATTAATATCGTATATGCCTCTCAAAGATAAGCCTTATTGCTACTATATAATTAATTCCATTTAATTAATCAAAAAATCGTGCGTCAAAAGACACTTGTTTCAAAGAACAATAGGTTTACGAAATCATTCAATTCAATTGAATAGTATCTACGTACCTGTTTTACGAACGTTATCTTTTAGAAACACGTGTTTTTATGCTCTTTGATAAGGACTACGTCGCCCATCTGGTTGGTTTATGGTTATAGCAGCTATTACAATATGAATTCAGAGCCCGATTCGGCATCCATTGCATGCTTTGATTGCTACACTTTAAAAATATAGAGAGAAGATTAGGTTATGTATGCCAAATCAGGCTTTGAATCCAGATTAGTGTAATGGCTGATTACCATTTATCTCAGAGGCGCTAGATGTTTACATGCGATATTTATATGTAGATACTAATAATGTAAATGGTTTATGAAAAAAAAAAATACTTAAACTATATCCCAAAATCGTATACAATTTTAAAGTTGTCTCTGTTCATTCTCTGTCGCTCTTATTTCTTACGCATCGTAGCCCAGTCATTTTACGGTTTGAACCGGGACTAAGTACTAATTAATGTTTTTTTTCGGTATTGCATTTACGAGCCAATTTGAGCTTAGAAATATACCAAAATAAAAAAATAAAACACGTCAGCAACAGCACCAAATCTAAAATTTAGCATTTATCTCGTTCTAAAAAAACCTGATGGTAAATTTTGTTATGCACATTTATAAAGCTTTACCATTATACATACTTCTGAAGGCTCTGAAAAATACATTAGTATTTTCCAGCTCCCGTGTGTGACGACAATAATTATTTTTTAATTATTGTACATTTACAAAAGAAACCACTTGGTCAAATATAAACTTTTTGTTCAAGCACTTTTGCAATTACTGTGACCATACGTGAAAGTTATCATGGATCATTTATCCAATACGGCTTGTTGGTTTCGTCAAATTGCGATTTGCGCAATGTAAAAGGAACGTTGAAAATTGTTTTTGTTTATTTTGAAAACCAATAAGACCTTGATTGTATCCTGTTTTGGTTCAAGTTCCGCACTGAAAAAAATGTTTTGTTTTTCGGTTTTTTTATGATGGTCGCGCACGATACTTGTCTAACTTTAACAAACTATCTTTCAATAGTGCGATTATCTTCTTCTTTTCGTGTGGAATTGTCATGTCTTCTTCAGATTGTCCATTTCCAGTATCTTGCTATCTCTGTCGCGCTGGCTGATGAACTCATCAGGTCCTCCTCTCCACATTGTGGTCCGCCTGTTCAGAGGTGCGAGATGGTTTATTTTAGTCCGCATTTACATTAAGTGTTGCTGTTTTGGGGAATAATTCCACATTTTGTGAAATTATCCATGTCCACTGACCATTACATATGGTGGGAGTCTGTTCAGTTGGTCGGAGTGGAAAGACAGATACCTCTCACCCTAGAAAAATGTGGGCAATGCTATATACTTACAAGGTGTTACAAAAGTAAAAATAAACAAAGACCATCAAACTGAACAACTTTCACTATAAGACAAACAGACAGTTTGATGGTCTAACTAAACCACCCCCTTAAATGTTTATTTATTTTTGTAACACCCTGTATATTTAGAATATCTCAGACTAACTCCGGGGAATAAAACAGTCGTGAGCATGTATATGTACATGTACAATCAGCAACGAAATTATGTACGTATATGAGCATTAGCATCAGCCTTTATTTGTATGAGCCTCATGGGCTCGGAAGTGTTCCTCAACTTTCGTTGCCCATCCTAGTATCTCTTCTTTCTACTTCTACTTTTCGAGTTTTACGTCATAAATCTCGACGAAAGGGAAAACTAATGATATTCTGTAGAAAATTCATAACAAGCTTTTCACAATTTTCTCGTTTACAAGTTTTTACTCAGGCCTTCGCTTTGGGTCATTTGCAGTTGGAACTAATGGCGATTTCATAAGAAATTCATAAGAAAAGTGAGAATGATCTCGGTGCTCAACTTTCGTTCTAAACGATAAATTTATTTTACATTAGCGACGCGGTGGTCGACCGCAGTTTATTATTGATATTATTTTCCTATCGAGTAGTAGTAGTAGGTATTTATACATAACATTATGAAATAGATACAATGAACATTAGGTAAGCTACCTGTGTGGTGTATACCATATTTAGTCCAGTCCTTTTACGGTTTGAGCCGGGACTAATTAGTTTTTTTTTTTTTCGGCATAGTATTCAAGAGCCAATTTGAGCTTCGAAATGTACCAAAATTAAAAAATGTCACGTCAGCAACGAACGAATGGTAAATTTTTTTTTGCAAGATTTTTATGCTTTACTATTATATATACGTCAAACATGGTGTTAATATTTTTGTCTACTCACAAGGGTTTGAAAAATACATAAGTATTTTCTGTAAAATATCTCATTTTTTAAATTTCAATGCCTATTTTATTGCTCAAAAATAGTTTATAATGTTAAATCTAATTAAAATGAGTAAGTTGGTATTCATATTATTAATTTAAAAGCCTTCTGGGAGAGACAATTTTGGTTTCTATGTTGCGTAGCTAATTTTCTTTTAATATGTTTTCAGATAGTCTTTTTGTCACTAAATGGTTCCGGTTACAGTTTAAAAGTCAAATTAATAATTACTCCCCACCCCTCCTAACAAAACTCCGTAAAATGACTGGGCTAATACTAGAGTAGTCATGTCATGCCGAACTATTGATATAGACTGAAACATAATCTTATAGAGCAATTATAATTTTTGATGCGGATTGCGTTTTTATAAAAATGTCGGGTTTTGCTTTGTATAACATTTTAGGCAGGTATTTTTTCTACACTCAAAAGTAATGATACTATCGTTGTTAACTTATGCTCTACCTACCTACCTACACAATATTACATAACTTAGATACCTACAATCTTGTTAGACCTAATTCCTTGAACCTTAATAATGCAATAACATGTAAGTCCGTAATCTATTTTGACATATGCACAAAGATATTAAGTAGGTATGTAATTTAAGTACATTCACTTCTAGTTTTAATTTGCGGAAATGCTAATCAATTTCGTGGGTGAAAAAAAAGGTGTTCAAATATAATGAGACATGCACATAACAAGATATATCTAACTACTAGCTCTCACTACGTATAACTTATAGTTTGTACTTCCATATAGGTAAGTAGTAAGTAAGGTAAGTTTTCCCACGATATAATAAATGCATATTCTAATAAATGCTACATGCTAGTACACACGGCGACACATCAAGCTATACAAAACCAACATAAGCTGAACGCGCGTAGCTCGAGTAACGTATAGCATCGCGCGGCCAGCTTATGTTGGTTTTGCATAGCTTGATGTGTCGCCGTGTGTACATGCTATGTAATAAAGATTCCAATGTATAAGAAAATAATACTACAATAAAGGTACTACTAGTGGAAAGCGAATGTTCTGAGGTTTCAGAATCCCTTCGGGGAATATAGTCGTGAGCATATGCTATGCTGTGCTAAGAAAATAATGTACCCAAGTAGATGTTCCTACATCCAAATTTGATTTAATTTTGTAGTTATAAGAAAATAATTACTTAATCTTTTTATTGTGTTACTGATTCTGATGAAAAAAAAAGCGTTCAAAAACTTCTTTCTTTAGTAAACTGTGTCAGACAAACTATACTTACTAAAAATAGCTCCTTTCGGCGTTTTTTGGACAACTACAATCGACATCTTACTAGTGTTGATCTGTTTAGATTCTCTTCGGGCAAATTTAAACGAAAAATTGGCGAACTGCTTCTATAAAAATAAATGTTGTGTTCTTTTTATTATTTGTTACTAGTTTATTGTATCGTCTCTTGTGTGTTTTGCAAAATTTTATAAGTTTTTTTATTAAGTTGTGGACCTCTAGGTCTGTTTATTACAGTGTTTGTTTATAAGTTCATATTTGACTGTTTGTAATCCCTAATAAATAAAAAAAAAAAGCGCCCGGTTCATATATCTTGTTTCTAGGTTTAGATATTGATCAGTCATTTTCTTGTATTTATATAAAGGTTTATTTCACTTTGATCACATGGGTAATATCCTGCAGGTTATCATTGCATAGGAGACTAGGAAGTCGCCGGTGATGATAGTATAATAAATCTTTATAAATATATACTTGAGTTCATAACGGAACAACATTAAATGCACAGAGTTCAAGAATACTTACAAATCGCTAGTAGTTTACACGATCGACCAAGGACAAAACATTTTGATACCTAGTCTCAAATCTACTTCAGTAAACAGTAACAATAACTAGCCTAATTTTTTACCTTTACCAGTCAGGTCGTGACCGTGTCAGCCTAGTACACAATTCAAATAGTACCGGCACTAAGGCAGTCGAAATAATTACCCTATGTTCGCTGACTCGTAGATAAGCGCATCGAAGGAAGGTCAGAAAGGCATGGGAAGCTGCGTGCAAAGTGCTGTTATGAATGAAGAGAATCTTATTTCAAACACACAATTTTATAGTTGTCTTTATACAACGTGTTAATGAATTAACGCAAAACTCGGAAGTGGTTTGTTTACAATCGAGAGCAGAACCAAATTATCATGGTTTCAACATAGGTAATTTTTTGCAAAATATTAAATTTTGCAAAGTTTAAAATTTACTGAACCATATGTCAACCCACCGCACGGGCACACTCACCTTACTTACTACCAAAACAAGATTATTAAAATGTATCCATGAGTACGTTAGCGGTTTCATTCATTTCTGAAATGATAACAAATCAATCAATCAATCAATCAAATATACTTTATTTTACACCAAAACATAAACAGTAAAATACAGAAATAAAAATACAAGAGACACAAAATAAGGCGGTCTTATCGCTACGAAGCATCAAATCATTTTTGCTTCTAAACTTAAAATGCAAATAACTTTAAATTTTAAGTATCAAAGCATGAAATTATTGTTTCAATCTAATTATTTTGTTATAAATCAGTTGGGGTGTATGAGGTTTTGCGTTAATTCATTAACACATTGTATATTTTATATGTTATACATGTTATGCTGTATAATAACGTTACTGTTTTGTTAAGTTGCAAAATTGTAACTAACGATATGCTCGATTTCTGTAAAGTCTGGCCAGGAAAATAAAAAATCCTCGCCATGTTGCGGAAAATCGTTGGAACAAATTTTTGTACATGAAACATTGTCATTAGAGGTTATAGTCGATTGTAGCGCCCGAAAGCAGGTTTTTAAAATTTGGTCATGTTTTAGTAAGTAGATTAGATTCATTTATTTCATACGAGCGTTAACCCGCGACTTCGTTCGCACAAATTGTATACCAGATTTTAAGTCAGATCATAAGCTATCAAACAAAAAAAGTTTCATCAAAATCGGTTCAGTCGTTTTTGCGTGATGCTCGTTCAAACAAACAAACAAACACACAGACAGATAAAAAATCCCAAAATTGGTGATATGGAATCAGGGACACCTAACAACCATATCGTAACTTTTTTTTTGTTAATATCTTCAATGTACAGACAAACTTTCTGTTACAGTTTTATAATAGTATATAGATATAGATAGATAGATAAAAATAGCATGTCAAATAAAAATAATGATAATACAATATAACATTAAAGACTTTCATATATAATATAATTTACAGTTAAAAATAGTCTATTGACCATTTCCAGAATAGAAAAAATGTCAACAACAATGAATGCTTACTGCTTGGATAGTGAAGGAACGGAGGTGTCAGTGCCTTTCCCGCGTACACTTACGAAACAAGACTGACTGATGGCCAGACAGATTCACAGATTAGAGGCCGTCAGACTAATCGTAAACGTGACATATGCCATGGAAGAGTCACGCGGATTCTCAGAGATAATCGTTTCGGCATTTTGAAGAACTTTTGGATCATACCTAACTGATGTTGTGGCAAATTGGCTATAATCTACCTCAAGTCGTCCAATTTTTCCTACACCTAAATATGCAAAATTGACAAGACTTTTTCCTCAACTAACAAGTGCCTAGTGGTCAAACAGAAAACTCAATTTTTTTTGTAGTAATTACCTTTTTTTAATTTATAAAAAACAATATTAAATAGCGGTTGAACTGTTTAAAATTTGTGAAACGAAACGAATTTACATTTCGCACTTGTCCTATTGCGAAAAATGCACTTTGTACAAAGTGGTGCAACATAATTTTGAACCACAGAGACCTTGATTTAAATTTGTGGTTCACGAATGCATTTTGGAATGTATAATTGAGTTGTATTCAATTGGAGCCAGGTAATTAATGAGAAAAGAAACCCATCTGCATCCAATAGATTCCAATTCCAACCAAATATCGACCTTATTTATTGTAGTACTTAATTAAGTAGGTACTACAATAAATATAAGGTTGATATAAAATAATATCATTAACTGATCGGTGGAATTGGTGGGGGAAACCAAACCTTTCTTCGAGTTTGTTCGAGTAACATGAGAGTGGTTGACAAAAACTAGAATAATGCATGCATTTATGCATAATTCAACAATAATGCTCATAATGAGGTTGCGAACTCACCATTTCGCGATAAAAAATTTGCAAGTCTATAATGAATGAATGAATGAAATATACTTTATTTACACCAAAAGAAAATACAATGCACAATAGGAAAAATCAACTGAATATGGTACAAATAAGGCGGTACTCTACATTCTATACTATACATTGAAGATATTAATAAAAAAATAAGTTACGAAAATAAATACGATATGGTTTTTAGGTGTCCCTGATTCCACATCAGCAATTTTTGGATTTTTCGTCGGTCTGTTTGTTTGTTTGAACGAGAATCACGCAAAAACTACTGAACCGATTTTGATGAAACTTTTTTTGTTTTATAGCTTATGAATTTATGATCTGACTTAAAATCTGATATATAATTTGTGCGGACGAAGTCGCGGGTTGACGCTAGGAATATATATTTTTAAAGACTTCCTCGAATAGTGTCAATGATTTTTTAAATAATTTTCCTAAATTTAAATTTAAATAATTTATGACTTGGTATTAATTACCAATGACGGTTTTCAAGAATTACGATTTTGACCAAAATATCGGCGCGGCGTAACCTGCCTAAACATCTGGAATTCGAATAAAAATAAGATAGAAACTGGATAAGAACCTGTTAAAATGTTATCGTCAAAAAAAATATTTTTTGATTAAAAAATAAACTGAAGGTTCGATAACGTGTGGAAAGCAGAGGTCTTGAACATCATCATTTTATTAAAAAAGTCCCTGCTCTGGTCAAGGCGAAATCGATTTTGGAATCCTGCCAAGGCCCTCAGCTTTACCTATACAAACTCAGAGAGGTCTGCCATTCGATTTCATGCCCATTTTATCGTGAGATCATTTCAACTTCAGCAAGAATCGAATGTTGTTTTGGATAATGTAAACATTGTCGTAATTTAGAACACAATGCCGTTTATGACTTCAAGTTATGATACAGACTTATACAATCTTTACTAATGGGAATATCAAATAAACAACTCGAGAATTGATCAACAAATATAGTAGAACAGTTTACACGGTAGATCCTTGGAAAATCTGTGTCAAATAAATATATCACTTTACCAGATACAAACTTTAATGTACAATTTTGAAAGAATATTAACCTTAAAAATACGACGGTTTTGCTGATACATATCAGAATAGAATACAATATTCTTGACAAGAATAATGACGTATTTTGCCTTCTCCCTTCCACATAATAATATCTAATGACGAAGCCTGTTGTGGATATGAGTGATACAAAAAAAGATTCTGCAAGGTTGAAAATACTTTCAGTATTAACTAACGGTTTAGAATTCACTAGCCTATACTAGCACAAGTTTTGCTCGTAAACTTTGACTACTTATATAGGGACTAGTTACGCGTGTAATTCTACTAACAAACATTTCCGCCACTTTTTGCGGGGGGCGAGGTAACATAAAATCCGCAATTTTGGATTTTATTCCCATAACTTTAGATTCTAATTTTGAACGTTAAAAATCATGAAAAGTAGTCTCGTGTGAACCCCAAACGTTCTAAGTAAGAAATTATTGTTTCGCAATTATAGGCTGCCTCGTTTGGTCTCGTTTAGTGATAAGGTATAAAATTGAATTTAAATGCACATGATTAATTGATCTTATACCGTGGCAGAGGGGAAATGCTACCGCAAGGCTAGTCCTTCTAATAAATAGTCAAAGCTCTTAAACCAAGAGAGAATCCGTCTTAGTTCAGATTTATCTATAAAGCGATATCTAACCCTGGTTAGATATCGTCTACCCCTGATTGCTAGACGTAGACAAAAAACTCTCAAATCAAAGACCTATTCATGTCTCAGTTTAACAACAAACAAATCATTTTGGACAAGGCCACTGAAATGTCAGAGTCATCAACGCTAACAATATTTGAAAGCAATCAAACGTACGTCGTATTCTATTGCTACATATGAGATTGGTAACTTCAATTGATATTTCATAATTTACTTTGATTCCAAAGTTTTGCAATATCGGATAAACGGAGTTTAAAACTTTGTGTCTAATATCAGTTTATAGACCTTGCTAGTCGCTTCTCAACGTCAGATTTTGTACTATACAATAAAGTACTAACATATAAAGTGGCTACCTGAATCCGGTTTGTTTAAATAAAAACACTTGTGGTGCTTTAAAATTGGATGGTGTTAATTTCCAATACACCATAAGCTCCTATCCTATAGCATATTATAGTAGATTAGCTGTATCGATACGAGGGATAACAGAAAACACGAAACACGATATAAAACAGCGCAGTATGATATATTGATTCCGCATCCTGAGGGATCTCATAGGTATCTTTTCTACTTGCAAATCTGGAGAAAGATAATACAGACTTAAAAGAAAAATGTTCCCTTGCAAATTTTTGGGGACACGAATGCCTGTTAGGAAATGGACTTCCTAGCTGAAGAACTTGTGTGAATGGTTCGATATGAACACCACCCTGCTGTTCAGGGCTACAGTCTCCATGGTCCGCATAGCCTTAATGATAGCCAACCTCCGATAGCAGACGGAATACAAGAAGAAGAAGCAAATTCCACTCCAATAGCATAGTCTATCTCAGACTAATCAAAATACTTGAGAAATCTACAGTTGAGTTATAAAATAAACCAGTAGTTTCATGATATCGTTTTAACCGTTTTCGCTTTAGTTTACTTTAAAGTTAACATAAATTCTTAGCGTGACGAGTAACATTCTCTTTGCAAGACGTTCGCGAGTAATTTGCAGAGAAACTGATTATCTCGGAAACCGCATTCGCTTCTCCAGCTCGCCAAGATTAAGAATAATTACATCAAGCCCTGGGTCCTACATTACGCTCGTTTCTGCGATTAGTGTAATTGCTTCAAGGTTAACTACTAAGCCCTTTAATTTGTCATCATTTTGGCATAATTTATATTCATTGTTGCTCATTAGTATATTAATTATTAACTAAAACATTTGCGCTGTTTGACTATAAACAATTTTTCTAAAAAAAGTAGGAATACCTACTACATAATTAAAGTTAAGTATATTTTAATAAGCAAAAAGTTTTGTTTAAGTGCCTAGTATGATATTTTGTTTTTTATCTTCTATATAATTATATCATTTAGGAATGACGTGACTTGACATTTCAGGCCTCAGCGCAATCCCCATTTGTTTATTTTAATTATTTTGATTGATGATTTGTGAGTGCATGTTGTTTTGGTATCATGTTGTCATTTCGACTGCTGTAATGAGTTTGTTTGATGTTCATGTCATCTATAGAAAGAATGATGATCACTTCAATATAATTGGCTGTTTGATTATTTTGCATTAACAGATTAGATTAATACTATCCGTTGTTAATAATCGGTAGCTTCTTAATTAGAATCAAATAATATGGTATTTAAAAATTAAGTACCTTGTACCTACACCTGTGTACCACCAGGTTGTCATCATATTTGATGTTAGCGTGAAGTGTTTATAAATAATAAACACTTTTTAAAAAAACTATCAGCTTGATAACAATTTTTTATATACTTACTATTAATAGTTTGTTATCTTTGATCGTAGTATTTACCTGATGTATTCTTAATCGCATTTTAGCAGTAATTTAGTTATTTCCCACAAACAAAATTCTCGTACAATCCTTAATTTCAAATACCAAAACAGTTATACGAGTATTCCAATTGACTTGAGTTATTACTCTCAAACGGAATTATTCATTAGAATATTTAGCACACTTTTGTCGGACAAACAAACCGACATAACATCAGAGTGTGTGACCTGGTTACTGTTACTCCGGAGATATACTTTACATTTACATTCGTTTACAATAGGCGTATCATTGCGTCATTTAAACGTATCATTAAGTTCTACCTTTTTAGTTTTGATTGATAGCTCGCTTTGCTTTCATTGGGAAATAGACAATTGTTTTCTTTTTTACTTAACAATATCACCAAAATAAGAATCTAGGTACTAAGTATTTTATCTCTTTTCATATTTCCTTTCTTCTTGATCTGCTCTTCTGATAGCTTTTGAAGCTGCACTTCATTTTACAGAAATGGTCTACCTACCTGCTATCAATTGTTATACATTTTTTTATCGCACTTGTAAACTTATTTTAACAACAGATTACATTTTAACATCTTCATATAGGTATTATTATGTACCATAACATATGTACCTATCTACGTTACTTATGGAGACTATCAACAAAGTAGATCAAATTCCCTTAACCAACAATATGTTGATGCGGTTAACTATACAAAACAACAGCCGTAACGTAATAGATTTAAAACATACAATTCAGCAACAATTGTTTTGACGTTTCCATTGAAGATCACGACCGGTTAGCGAGTAGCAAGATAAATGCCAACTTGGACTGGACAAGGTAAGCCGCTCTCACGGAACTCAAGAAGGAAACTATTAAGATTGTTAAAGTACTAAATGTTATTGGTATTGTAAATGCTAACGATGTTAATAATGCAGTTTATCGAATCTACGATGATCAAAACAATGATCGAATGAATGCATATTGAGCTCTAAAATTCTACGATCTGGTTACGAAAGAAACTATTCATAAAACAATTTAGCATGGTGGAATCGATTACTGAAAAGTGAACGCGTGTTATAGCTTTCCCTTGCATGCACTGGTAGATACAGAATTTCTTGCTAAATCTTGATGCTTCCGCAGAAGATTAAAGTTTTTCTCAAGCCTAATTGTTATAATTATTGCGGGAAGACGTTAGAACAATGCCGAGATATCTTACAATTTCAATACACTTATTATTTCAATAGACAATATAAATTCATTGCGGGAAAATGTAAAACTATTAGAAGTAGTGCAGGATTTGAAAGAGCATTATGCTAGATGAGAAAATAAATGGTTATGACAAGAACGATTCTACGGTAAAACATTACAAGATTATGTGGGAACAGTAGGAAATATAGGTTGGACTTTTTTGAACATTTTAAATGTAGCGCTGGAGACGGTAAAAGTCAAATTTGAAAGTCATCTGATCATTACTGTAGGTAATGTAATGGTAAGAAGACCCGAAACAGCAACGTTCGGTTTTGGCAAATTTATGATTAGGTTAAACTTTTTGATTGTTGTCAACAAAATTCGGGTTCGGTTAGGAACCATAGTCTCACTATGTCGTACTAATCGTATTTTAAAATAGTATATAAAATATAATTGATGATTTCATATATATTTTTTAAGCAGCCAGTCAAAAAAAACTGGAACATCAGAAATATTAGTAAATTAGTAGTTGAGTTATCCGTGCAAAACTTTACTTACCTACACTGTAAATGGCACAGCACCAACGAGGCGAATAACGTAAGAACCTCATAATTTGTTGCGAAGAATTGAAGAATGTCCCGTTATACCAAAATTGATCGAATGAAGAAAGCAATCACGAAAAATTGAATACACAACCGTGGATGCCTCAAACCAAATTATTGGCACAGTTGTAAGGATTCAAGCGACAGACGTTCCGCAAAATACTCTTTCCGCAACGATGAATCTTGAGAAATCACCTAACTTGATAAGAGTTCAAACGCGCGTAAGATGGTTATAAACTATTACAAAGACACACGTAATTAAATCCTGTTTTCTCACTAGAAATTATAGTGCTAAAAGATACACCTCGCTTGTCGGTTGGCGAATCTTAAATACATCTTAAGATAACTTAGACCTGTAAATACAATAGAAGTCAGGATACTGGAATTTCTGGTATAGTTTTGGAGGGAGAAAATATAATTTATTACTTTACTATACTATAGGTATCTCTTGAAATGATGATGAAAGGAGGAAGACTACATATTGCGCCGACCCCGACTAATGGGATAAGGGCAGAATTAAAGAAGCAGACCTGCTTCTACGTATACGGGATACGTGTATCCCTTGAAATAAAATATATTTTACTTAATTAATATAATAATTAATAACCCTCTTTCTGGGGCAGTCGGGTCAATATTACTAGTTACACATTTTTTCTAAATCATTGGCATGGTTTTCAAGACTGTTTTAAAATGATTAAGATTACACTTTCCCGCTATTAGCTTCTCACTTCAACCATAATCAGACGTGAATCAATCATCGTTTTTTACCAAGTCCGCTGGTCCAGTGAAGGTATTTGAGTTTATGTGGGTGTACATAACGAACGGCACGTGATTCGACAAGTACTGATTCGGATTCTCAAGACACGTAATGTTTCCGCGAAGTTTCAAGTATAATGTAGGGTGAGGTCTTATCATGGTTATTGGATTTAAAAAATGTGAGTTTGGTAAACCAATAACAAAGATAAAGACTTGCACTATGTAATTTTGTCCTTGAAGGAATGAATTTCATGGTCTCAGATCTTTTTCATCAGATCATAATTATTATCTAGCTTGCTTAGTACTAGGCGTGCTAAGTGAACTGTGATTAGAATAATTTAACTCAAACAAAGTTTATACTCTCAAAGTTTATAGACAAGAGCAGCGAAGAGCTAAAATCATTGCAACGGCCGCGGCGGCTGGACCGATATCTATAAAAATAACAAAAATTTTTACTTATTTAGAAAATATTAGTTTTGTAACGAAACGGTTTGAAATACATTTTAAATACGACTATCCAGGACCTGCAGGAGGCAACTAAAACAAGCAAAATTTCTTTCTAAACAGGAGGAGGCTAAACGAAATAAAAATTACCCTAAATTATTTCTAAGCATTCGGTATTTAAAGATAATTTCCTGGAAAGATCGCTTCTCGGAGCAACAAAGAAATAGGTACTGTAATCAAATCAATCAGATCCCTTCTTATTGTGTCCAAATTGATAGTATCTATAGAAATTCACAGTGCAAAATAACCAGTTACTTTGCTCTCGTGAACTTCAAGGCTGCTCCATGATTTATTCGGGCCCCGTCCACTCGTACCATTGTTGTCCTAATAGTCGGCAGTTATCGCGAGAAAATCTTATTATCTCAGTAAATGTTGGATTGCGACACGGATTTGTTTCAACAACTTTATTCTCGGATTCGGTTGCAAGAATTTGGGAAACGATTTTATCTTGAAGGGTTTAAGAAGTTCTAACATTAACTTATTTACAGTCCACGGATGGATTTGTCTAAGTATTATTTGGCGTATAATTGGATTGTCTAAGTATCATCATCATCAGCCTATAAACGTCTCACTGCAGGGCACAGGCCTACCCTCAGGGAGGATGTATGGGCATTAGTCCACATCGCGTGCCCAATGCGGATTGGTAGACTTCACATACACATCAGAATTTCTTCTTCAGTATATGCAGGTTTCCTCACGATGTTTTCCTTCACCATTTGAGAGCAGTTTGTATTACGTACATAAGTTAGAAAAACTCATTGGTATATGGTATGTTGTTCGTGCGGATTCGAACCCGGACCCCCATAATTAGGTGTCCATACCTCTTCGCGACGCGCCACCGACCGAAGTATAATTATTTTAATTTTATTATAAATGTTGTAAATACAAGTTTTTACTACCAAAAAATATGTTGTCCCAAACATTTCTGACAGAAAAGCGGGAACAGCTGAATATTATTTTGCTATTTCGGTGTTGGTCATACAGAAAGTTGTTCAGTTTGATTATACTCTGAAGAAACCGTCAGCATATTAAGAAATACACCGTATAACGTATGAAGCGTGGTAATATTAAACACAGCACCAAAGCAATATGGGTAGAGAGAAAGTAAAAGTTAAAATAAACGTGTGTTAAACCTTGTTAATTGATACGTCAGGATGTTTATTTTGTGCGTTTGTGGAACTTCTTAAGATTTATTTTCTTAACGGGAGATCACACCTCAGATAAACAAATTAATGTTTAACTATTTGTCTTGTAGTTTTGCTTAATTTAAAGACTATATTCACCTTAACTAGAGGGTTATCAGGGATGTTATAAATACAACACATCCAGAATAGTTATCCACATTTCACTAGGAATGTCCAAATTCTTGTAGCGTCATAAAAAGCTGTTATTGTTGGCATGTCGAGGTTTGGGATGAGATGGGACCTCTCTAACCTTTTTGATTGACATAGGTCCGTGACGTAATTCTCTGTAGCGACGTCATAACTGCTCATGACGTCTTTGCCAAGAATTTGGCGTAGGTATATTGCGTTTGCCAAAAACTTTTCTTATAATTCACCTCCCTCGTTTTTCTATCCATCATCTTTTTGTTTATCGCTGCTTCGAATTTACCATCACGCAATGTTTAAGCTACTTATTATGCGTTTGTAGGTGCTGGCTCATGGAGTTTGGTACGGACTGGCATTTTGAATAGAACCCTCCTGGGGTCAGGGCGCATGCGCCAACTGGAGCAACCCTCGCGATCCAATATGGCGTCGATCGCCAGAAGTCAAGCACGCGTTTTCTATTTACATCCAGGGTGCGTTCCAGAAATAATTTTTTTTTATTCACTGTGAATGAAAAACCGTTTCTTTCACGGCAGATAACTAAAGTGACATAATTTAATTTAATTATTTGTGATCTTCGTATAGTTTTAATGCGAAGTGGCTGGTTCTAATATTGACGCAATGCGATCATGTGTTTGATTATTTTGTGTGTAACCTAGGTCAATGCTGCGCGTTGTTAGAAGCTGTTAATAATTTGAGACATTTAAAAAGTAAACTTTATTAATAACGTGATAATTAGTGAAAATTATAATTCTCGTTCAGCGCGAAACGTGTTTAGCGTGCGTGAAATTACCGTAGTAGTGAATTATTCAATTAAGTGCTCGCTTCTTAAATATTATATTTAATTGATTGTATAAGACACTTTTAACCAAGATTAAGTGTCAATTAGAACACTAATTGTATATTTCAAAACGATTTGAAAAAAAAACGTGAAAAAAACCAATCTCCCGCTCGCCAGCCAGTAGGTATCTCTACTACGTAATAAAGAACTGTCAAGCTGCGTCGCTCGAAGGTATCGCCAGCGGCTCTGCTGCTGGGTACAAGGCCTGTCTCGGGCCTGGTGGAACCAGTCAGAAGTCCCGAGGAGCCAGCATTGGACGTCGCGCAGGATAAAGCTTACTGGGGCAGCGTCGCTACCACAATGACGAGTAAATTGTTACTTTTGTTTTTAGTTAGTTCAGAAAAATTGAGTTCTAAGATGAAATGTCATCGTTAAACTAAAAGAAACCAATTAACGCCGAGTCCGAAATTGCAGCCATCAAAATTAACGACACTTGTTAAAAGGAAGAGCTAAACTTGCTAAAGAACATGCTTAACTTTTTTACAATTCCAAATAATAAAGTACAATGGAAACATAAATGCTTTACTATTTTTAGGGAATATATCGGGCCATAAAACTGAACACCATGAAGCCAATATTGAAATAACGAAAAAAAAAGTTCCATAGACAACTCCAACGGTGACTCTACCCAAATGCATGGAACAGCAGATTTTTTGTCTTGATTTCAATTTTGCTCCCATTAAGTAAAAGTTGTTTCGTTTGATCGTCTGAAACACCCCCTAAAATATGTAATGCATTTAAGTTTACATCCTGTAGTTATTTTTATTTTCTGTCCTTTCCCGCCTTTTCATTGTACCAAACAAATCATGGTAATTTGTTTCCATGAGTCATGGGACGGATGCGTTACCATGCAACAGCTATAAAACTCAATACGGATCTGTAACTAACTTTTACGTACAATTTTATTATGCATTCTGCTTCAATACGCGCTTGGCTTGCAATGTTGATTGTTTAGGGTCAAGCCAAACGAGCGTAATTTTGTGAGTTGTGAGTCGCGTATTTTGATTCCGTTTTATATTAAGGCTAAGGTCATAGACAATGCAGTCCCGGATTTTATATGAAACGGACTCAAAATACGCGACTCACAACTCATAAAATTATGCTCGTTAGGCTTCGCCCATAAAGGCTGAGGTGATAGACAATGCATTCCTGGATTTTATATGAAAAGGACTCAAAATACGCGACTCACAACTCACAAAATTACGCTCGTTTGGCTTCGCCCTTCGATGTGTATTTTAAAGACCGTCGCGCCGTAATTAGCAAAAGACTACATATACACTTAAGTCTGTAAATAAGTAGGTAGGTAGGTTTTTAAGGGGGTTGCCGGTATGTTATGTAGGTACTATGATAAATATATGTCAGGGTAGTTATTAGGAACGTCAGAGAGAATATGTACAGTCTGCATGTGAAGCTTGTGTTTAATTTACATCTCCAAAACACAGGTAACGCAGCTAAACCCGAGGCGGATAACACACTGAAAGGAGCTAAAATCATAATCAGTTTATTTGTGTTTCTTAAACTGATAAGTGATCGCTTATGGTTCACCTCACAAATACGTCATGTTACTTTCAATTACTAGTTTCAATGTTAGGATAAATTTAGATTAGATGGATAGATTTGTATAGAAATCTTTGAGCCTGAAACTATTAACGAAAATATGACAAACCACAGACGGATAATAATTTCTAGATTTTGTCTCAAAAATGACATTTAATTAAATTGGCTAATATTTAAAATAGAATTAAAGTTCGTTTGTATGGTGCACTCTAGTAGGTATTTATCCTCTCCCCTATTAAAATTTGTAATGCAACTGGTAAATATTGTAGCTAAAAATTGTCTTCTTTAGCTACCTGTTCATTAATTTTTAATACCGACCGTACAAAAGACCCTTTTTCTTTCTCTATTCATTTTCTTTTGTTACAAGAAGTACTAGGAATAAAGAAATGTAATTTACTTTATTCATTCAACATTCGTTTCATCTTGTTAGGTACATTTTTTCCCGTCTTGTTAGATCTTGTCGAGTCATAAATCTAAGTGCGGAGTAAGAATAGAAGTCAGTGAAAGCGTTCAATTCGTTCACCCTCTAAATAATTGATTATCAGGACCTACTTGATACCTACTAAAAAAATAGTTTGTTTCGAATCAAATTAAAGATTGAAAAATTAGTCTCGGGCGGGACTTGAACCCGCACTTTTCCAAACCGGGGAACTGCGTTATCAAATTTCGCCACCGAGTCCACTACCCAGAGAACGAAATTTTCAATCTGTTGCGTCTTAAGGGGACGTGAGCGCCATCTACTGGTAGTTATTACAAACTAACCAACCCGCAAGTCCAGCATTACAACTGGAATAGCACAACATGGCTGTAAAATGTTTAAAAATCAATAATATTTGAAAATAGTTTGTTGTTTAGAAGAGTCTATTGTGTCTATCTTCAATATCATAGGTGTAATATCATAAAAGTTTTTTTGAATAAACAAATGTATGCATTGCAAAATCACCGACCGATTCATTAAGGTGGTTTCAGTCCATACAAAACTTTGACGCACAATACGCGTAGACGGAATTAATAAAAGTAATATTTTATATATGGAAAAATAGTTTAGAAAAAATTTCAAATCTTTATATCTTCGTAATTATTTTATAAATTGCAAATGTTATTTGTTACGCGGCATCTAGATTTTCTAAACTATTTTTCCATATATACAAAGTTACTTATATTAATACCGTCTACGCGTATTGTGCGTCAAAGTTTTGTATAAAATTGACCCCTCTGCAACCGCCTTAAGCTCCCGGTGTAATAAACTCACAGAGAATCAACTTTTAACTACCTAACTGTGTGTACGTCAACACACAACTTTACCACATTACTCCTGGGGTAGAATTATGTAACTACCCGATTCAATCAGTACCAATCGACGTGGTGTTTCTTGGCAGTAGGTACATAGCGATTCTGCTCCTTAATATTTAGTTATTTCAGACATTGGATATGATGATAACAGAAAGAAAATATAATTAAAAATTGCCCAGTACAGTCGTTATAAGTTTCGATTTTGTAATCGATATAATCGGAAACTTACACAATACCCTTACTGGTTGGTGGTTGGCTTATTATCTGACGTCTCATACATATTATCAGAATGTCTAAAGGGTATAAGTTTTAAGAATGCTGCTTGGTTTCTTTGGTCACAGTTTGATGCAACAATGTACAACGTTATATTGGATCCGATATATCCGATCCCAATTGTTTCGTGGTGTAGGATCCGTCGCGGAACCAGTGGGAATTTGTTCCCAACAGTTCCTACTACAACTAAGAGAAACTATCTGTACCAAAAATCTCTGATTCCATTACTGTCTCAGACTTATCCTAATTTCTCACAAACCGTTTAACGGTCACGTCTCGTAATTTAATAGATTAGGGCCGAAATGAGATGCTCCATTTCGCAGTAATCGCACGATACTGAAATCTTAAAGGTTTGCTAATGGATATTTAAGTAGGTAAACAGAAATGTTCAAGGTAAGGTCATCCGGGCATTTTCAACTAGGGGTAAATAATAACAAAGGAAATTTAACTTAGTCAGGGACCTGCGGCTTTGTATCGAAATTGATTAAGCCGCCTTATATAGTAAGCCTATAATTCATAGAAAGGTAAAATCACCCTCTTTTTTCAGTCGGAAAAAATTATCTCTATTCTTTAGTATTAGAGAGCAGTTTTTAATGTACTCTTCTCTTTTACAGTTTCACTATAGTATTCTTCAATATAGGGCTGGCACCTATTCCTAGTAACAAATACACCTAATGCGTGGCACAATTGGATCGGATTTTTCGTGTTTTCATTTGTAAGAGAAAAGCCGAATTGAATATGCCGCCGACCTTGTGTTGGGTGTAACTAGGACGAAAAAATTGTGGTTGCATAAAGCGTTCTGTCAACATTTCGTTTTGAGTCTTTAATAAACTCGACCCACCTACTTCCCTAGCGATTGCTCCCACTCTTACTAAGTTCATCGCGTTCGTCTTCTTGTTTTAATTAAACGAGGCGCTTGAGACTGGCAATTCACATAGATGTAAATGTCACAGTTCACAACTCTCCTCTGAAAACGATGGAATTGCTGAAGCTCTATAAATAAATGGCCCTTTCTGTGACATTTCGAAGTGGGTAGATTATTCAATATAGGCTATTTTCGTTTACGTTACAACGTTAATGCTATATTTCTGTTATACTTGTAATTTACCAGTAAGTTAAGATGAAGTAAAAGGCTATAGGTATAGCTATTCACTCAAAAAGTGAGTACGTATGTGGGTTTATGTGAGCTTTCCGGGATCATCTATTTCTATAGAGGCGATGGCATGCCATAGAGTTTGACTTGCCATGGTGAAGAGATTACCAATCAGCATTAGAGACTCTGAGGCTCTCTTCGTGCCTTTTGATTTGGGAGATAATAGGATCCAGGAGTATTAGATTACAAAGAACAATTCTTGTTCCCGAATTCCTTGTCTTTTCCCGTTCTTTGATTTACATAAATCAAAGTAAGTAATCAAATCCTATTTTTAATGTTGAGTTGGGCAAAAAGAATGTTAGACTAAGAGAGGCTTTCCATCAAGCGTGGGAATGTTGCTAGTTGTGATGGATATCTTGCCAGGTGCGAAATGTGTCGGTGACGCGAGCATTTATCGCGTATTTTTTACTGTTTACTATTTTGTGAAAACATTTTGCGGCCTTTTGATTATAGTTATAGCATAGCATATGCTTACGACTCTATACTACGCTATGCATAATTGTATAAGGTTTATAGCCTATGAAATTGGTTCATTTTACCTTACATCAAATGAGGTAGTTTTGTTTTTTATATGTTGGTAGGAAAATTCCCAAAATTAAATGAATTTTCAAGTACTTAACAAGATGATCCGAAGGGCTGTGGTGGTGGAAAACTTGGATTTGTTATTACCATGATATCACTATCAAACTTAAAAAAAAACAGAACTACCTCATTTAATATGTAAGGCAACACCGCTTTTTTGGTACAATTTCTATGGACGAAATATTTTTTTCAGATAAAGTCGAAATATTTTTCAGATAAAGCTTTTCGTTGACATTTCTTTTACTAAATCGCACAGATTTCTTCAACGTTTTAATCTCTCCAGAAAGTCTCAAAATAGATAGGTAGAGCTTTCAGCAGTTGTTTCTTTTACATAAAAACGTTTAGATTGTTTCAACATATGAGAGTCTCCAATAAGGAATGCGATTAGTTGAAACCAAGAATAGAATATCTATGTATCTTGCTCGAATTAAAGCTTGTTAAAGCGTGAACAGGACAACTATAGCTTTCTTCGTTTCAGTGTAGGTTTCAGTCCATCCCATTCCTTGCGGCTATAAACCGCAAATAAAATCACAACCTTTACCGAACATTTGGGAAATCCTCCTAAACTCGGCACGTTTGTATTAATTACCCAGATGACGCTAAACGGTGTTAAGCAAATTTGCAGAGGCGGTGGGCTCGCGCCCGAAATGGAGTGGTCAAATTGTACAGTACTTCAGTACCTAACCTACCACCGACTCGTTTGCTAAATTATAATTAATTAACGTCTATTAGAATTTATTATCGTAACATTTAGGTTGAGTTTTATGTTTTATGGCAACATAAAGCTTTAATAAATGTGAGATTCGAAAAGGATGCAAATAGAGGAGAATTACGACCATGTCCTAATTTTTGGCTGGTGGAAACTAAAACAACCACGTTTTTTAATCGTGATATTGTAAAATACGCTCATAAATAAACAAAAGCATCCAAAACTCGTTTCAAACATAAAAAATCAAAACTTATTTTGGAGAGTGACTTGATCTTTATCAAGTAAATCCATTCAAGATTATGGTTTCTATCACAATTTTAATGTTTCCAGTTTCCACGTCCAAAAAAAAAAAAGTAATTATACTTACTATTAATTAAGTACTAATATAATTCATATTTTTATTATATTTTAGGTATTTTCCCAAAACCTACTACACTATTATCGACAAAATGTAAAATATTATTACTTAAATCTATCTCTACCAAAAACTTCAAGCAAAGAACTAAATGTAACTAAATTACTGTTAAGTTTCCACGGAAGTGGCACTAAACCTAAACAGTTTGTAGGTAGGTACTCGCGGAAAACAACACTTTATCACGTTTTCCACGTTTATCTTTGCGTCGGAATAAACTAATGCTGGTTCCTCACAAAAAATCTCGCAATATAAACCATTTTCGCCCTTACAATGAAAGTTATAAGAGTTTTGGTACAGGACTTCGCACGTGAAATAAACTAGGCATTATGGTTAACGCCAGTGCTGGTGTTGCCAGAAAATAGTGCTTATTTTTTGCACGTGAAGTAGGTCATTGGGTAGAGTTTAATGCTAAATAGGGTTCTTTATTATTTTGTTGTGAAAAGCTCTACCTATTTACAAAAAAGGCAACAAAAATAATTTCAGTTCTTTTCACTGTGCTGCGCAAAGGAATAAAAAAAATATTCATATCCGTTACAGATATGAATCCATGAATTATCTCAACAGCATCAACAGTTTATGTGTTTTCTAAAAGGTGAATTTGGATAAAATACGGTTTGTAAAAGCTCATGTATTTACGACAATCATTATGCGTATAGCTAATACGTGACGTAGACAGGCCAAAGCTTAAATGGTCTGATGTTAAAAAGGAAATGGATAGATGCGAGCTCTTCATCGACGGTGACGATGTTCAGAATAGAGCGAAGTGAGATAAGAGACAAGGAAAGCAGACCCCGCTACCCAGCGGGACAGCTGCTAGGAAGAGGATGATGATGATATTCGTATAACTAATCATTAGAGATCGGATAATCGGATGCATATTTACCTTAAGTTGAGGTGTGCAGGTGTGTATTATGGAGTGCACTTTTGTAACGAAAAACAATGTTTTTGTTTAATTTTATAATTTTAAGAAGTCGCTTTCTTACTGTGCATCCGATTAGTTATGCATTCCCGGACTTCCTGACATCCTGGGATTTATTTTACAGAAAAAAAATTTTTTTTAATTAAATAATTTTAAGAAGTTGCTTCCTTACTATGCATCCGATTAGTTATGTATTCCCGTATTTTCTTGGCATCCCGAAAAAAATTTAAAAAAGATATATGTAATAAGAAGCCGCTTCTATAATTTTATAGCCAAAAATGAAGTTTAGGTAAATATGCATCCGAATATCCGATCTCTACTAATCATCTCTGAGAATTTTATTTCGCGAAAGCAGGAGGCTTTTGCTCTACAGTGGGATCCAATATACGGTTATTACTTAATTCATATTCATATATTTATTGCAATCACATGTTAGTCACAAGTTAGGTCTTAAATGTAACAAATTTTGATCTACATATATACCCTCTAGGCACGGGAACATAAATAAAGGGTAACATAAATGTATTTAAATGTTATTGAACGCATGCACGGCACGTATAGAAAAAAGAAAATTAAAAATATCATTTTTTTATATAATTACATTTATACAAAAATACGAATGTGAAAGGATTCGCTTCTGCATTGTGCCTTCTTTCATATTCATTATAAGCGCCACACTCGTTTTTCAAAAGACTCTGTGAAAGACTAAGCTGCTTGAAAAAGCTCTTTGAAATGAATACCCATTTTCATTTAGTTGAATTCAAAGCGTTGCTGCAGTAGTGAAACTCATACCCAGATAAATTAAAACATTGTTGTAATATGTGAAATTTAAGGAAGATATAAAACTAAGTAAATCAGCACAATAATTAGCTCATTTCGATGGGTGCAGTTCGATCTTTAAAACTGTAGCCACACTTATTTATATTGGAACTGTAATTTAGTTGCACGGGACAAGTTTTTGATGAACTCAACTGGTATGGTGTACCAGACTGTTGTTCATAAAATATAAAACTTATTTTTTCATCATTTACCAACGTGTATTGTTCAACCGAGCCCAAGAGGTTTAACAGCCTGATTGGAATTGCTTTCCCTCTCTAAAACAAATGAAAACACGATATTGTTCAGGACCTGATTGCAAACATACGTAACCCTTGTTTCATTAAGTTCAGTTCGATCGGTTGCAATATTGATGAGAACTGATGCGTACTTTTTTAATTAGATGCAAACAGAATGCACTGTCGATATTGTGGCCGCTTCTTTCGATTTAATTAATTACCAAATTGAAAATATTAATGTGACGTTCTCAGGGCAAAGGGACCTTGTTGTCGGTTTTAGTTTCAAAGAGTTTATTTAGAGAAATTGATGTTGAACGTCATATCTGTTCATGTAAATGTAAAATTTTTATTTTAGTCTACATTGTATTGATAATAAGAATAAGTGAATGTAACATTCCGGTTCATTAAACAAGATACGTTGCAATTCTCAAGGACTTACAGGTCACGATTTTATATTATTAAAAAGTTTAGTAAGTACTGTCGTCGTCAAATATGTATAGGTAGGTAATTAGGTACGTACTTATCTAAGTAAAAGGTGCACAAAAATATTTCGACCAACTATGTACGTATATGTAAAAATGTAAAATAATCTTAAATGGTGTAAAAAATAGCTTAATCGTGGTTCTGGCAATACGTTGTTCACAACAAAATCAATATTTTTAAGCACCTATAATGTTCAGACACGTTTGGCGTAAACTGTACCAAGTCTAAAAATATTACGAAATCATAAGATTTTGAGTTCCGATAATAATCAAAAAGAGCTCTTTACTGAAACCGTAGAGCGTCACGTGACTCCTGTCAACGACTCGGGGCGTTGACACGAGTTACGCCTACCTCTATGACTAAAACAATCATAAAACATTTCAGCAATCGTTGCCAAAAATCTGCAGATTTCCGATTATATGGGCTTTATTACAACTGCATATACAACTGCATTTGCTAATATTCAACCATCATCATTTCAACTACCAACTAATTAATTTGTAATTATGGATGTCTTATTCGTCTAAACCTTGAAATACACAAAAGAAATGTTGTAAGATAGCTGTAGACTCGTACAAAGGAATAATTAATGAACACTGGCAAAAACCTTGCAAAAACGACAAAACAAAAAAAATATCTTTACTCTTTCACTCTACTTACTAGTAACTTACGTTTTTTTATTTGTATGCGAGTTTTGAGTAATAAGCATCAAATCTGGTTCTAGACTGGCTTGCCGCTCTCTTTTGCTTTTTTGCTTTTTTGACAAAAATTTCAAAGCGCATACCAAAGTCGAGCATCCGGCTCGTCATGATCCGTTTATTAGAATTGTTTTGAGGTTATTTTTCTTTACACCTTCAAACATTTTTATTGGAATAGAATACAGGTATAGATAGGTAGTTACATACTTGTACTTGTACTTATCTGTATGGTCTCAGCGTGAAAACCATGACATTTGTTTATGAATAGCAAGTGAATGGCAACTTAAGACACTTGTCCTAAGGTCTCTAGATATTTGCTATGATCTATGACCGAACGAAGGACGGACGGTGAAAGTAAATTGCTTTGTTTTCTACCTATGACACTCACGTCTTATTAAGTACCTACGTGCAAGTCTGTATAAGAAAATCTGCAATCGATAATGGACTCTACTAAAATCACAAACAGTTCAATATTGAAGTCGATCAAGTTGTTGAACAAAGTAATATGTTCTGTCGTATTTCGACATGGCAATACCTTTTCTAAGATATAGACTTGGTACACTATAATTTTCGAAGTAACAAAGAGACAGTTGTTCTAATGAGCATTGAATAACAGTCCCTGCTATATTGTTGTAAAATTACTAGTCATTTGCAAAACATGTCTGGTAAATGAGACAGAAAGACAGCAGTGACGAACCTTTTCTGTAATAAAAAATAGTTTAAAATTTCTTTTTCGAAAATTAAATCATTCCTGTAATAAAAATTTCTAAAGACCACCATTACATTTCGAGATTTTGCTTGGTAACAGACAATAATTTTGACAAAGTCCTGTTTATTCATTTATTTGAAAAATACAAGTACGCTGCAGAATAGTTTGTAGCAATGTTGCTGAACACCTCGAAGGGTTTTATAGTCGTGTGTTTATGTTGTTGTGGCAATATAAGCAAAATGGGGAGACCTTTGCACTTTAGTCGGATGGCTGAAGGCTAATAAATAAAGAAAAAGAAGAAGAAAAAAAAACGACAGAAACAATAACAGAATAAGTCATTTTCTGTAGCTCCATCTTCTGACTCTTCCTTTATTTGCTGATTGGCTGAGCTGTCAAGATATTATGTATTCATGTAAATTAATTGTTCTCATCAAGATTCCTACATTAAAGTCAGCAAGAAACCAATTAATAAAAGAAAAAGACATTCCCACAACGCAATACTAGTAATTGACTTAAACACGAGTTAATCACGCAAGGCCTTACCGAGTTATGTAATCCCGCAATGCTTTTAAGTTAACGGTTCAGTTCTGTACTATAGCTTCCCCAGTTCGGTATTTTAAGGTAGTTCTGGGGTAACAAACGTACGAGGCGATCCCTAAAAACATTTTAACACTCAAATCAAAAAGAGAAAATTTTAACAATAATTTACAGACAAAGATATTCCTCGAATAATTTAACAAAAATTGTCGCATTAGAAGGTAGATTGTAGGCTGGTAGGTATAGTAAACGTAGGTATACTACCTATACAGTTGAAACTAAATGTACATATTCATACCATGATACAATGCATTTACTCTACTTTTATCACCCTAAACGTCTGCTTTGGCTCGTTTATGTTACGACCCATTATTACATTTCGCGTCAATAAACCCTTACGAAACTGAAACTTTGTTATTTACTTGTATTCTTGAGCCGTGCGTGTTTTATTAAATATCATTACTTTAGTCGTAAAACTAGTTCTACCAATTAGTGTGTTTATTAGAAAAACTGTTTGTGACGTCTGAAGAATTTGTTCGAAACATTGTTTTATGGCTGATTTAATTTGGTAAATCTACTTTTAATTTGATTTACGAAAACAGGATTTAAAAATAGAAGATAGCTTTTAAATAGCTTCTCTTGAGAACAGACATAAAAACAAACATATTTAAAATCAATAAGTACCAATTATTATGTAGTCCTAAACTTTATTATTACTACCAATTCAAATAACTTTTCAAGCGTGCTACTAGAGTACTAAAGTTCACTCAGTAGCATGATTAGTTTAGACTTAATTTTAGTTATTTCTTACAAGCGACCCGTCTTGGATTTGCACGGGTACACAAACCTTCTTCGTATATACAGGATGAAATTGATATCATTAGCATCCTTTTAAACTAAAAGTCTACCCATCAAACTGAACAACTTTTACTATGGGACGAAAACCGATCGGAGCAAAAAAAAATCTGCTGTTGCATACATTTGCGTCGCGTAGGTATTGCAGTTTAGTATGGAACAGCTGATTTTTTTTTTGCTCCGATCGGTTTGCTCCCATAGTAAAAGTTGTTCAGTTTAATGGGTAGACTCTTAGTTTAAAAAGATGCTACTGATATCAATTTCACCCTGTATAGTACTATCTTTGAGTGAGAACAGCCTCAAAATTATCAAAATCCGTACGGAAGTTTCTGAGATTAGCTATGTACAGACAGATAGGACAAAAAAAATTCGCGGGGAGTCTTGAAATACAGCGATAGTGATGATACTTATGATTTAACTATTCGCAAATTTTATTTATCTTATCTACTCTTTTTATGAGAGATCAGCATTTAAGCCGTGGTGGTCCAGTGGCGAGTAACCTTGCCTGCCGAGGAGGAGGCGATGGTTCGATCCCCGTCTAGGCTGACTCGTACCAATGAGTTTTTTTTTAATTTATGTACGAATTGTAACACCACTGGCTTTTCGGTGAAGGAAAACATCGTGAGCCCACCTGTATGCTTCAATTTCGAGGCATGTATTGTCCCTACTGTCCATTACAAGTGGCGACGGGCTCACTCCCCGTCACACTGGACAGAGTTTCGGTACTACTAGTGAAACGTGGATGTTCTGTAGTTTCAGAATATCTCTGACTACTCCATTAGGGAATATAGTCGTGAGCATATATGCATCAGCATTTAAGTTTATTATTTCTAATCTGTTTAACGTTATGTACATGTTACGTAGAAGGTACCTATTATCCAATTTGTGGTATAATTTTGTTACTTATTGAACGCAATATCATACTTACGATTGAATTGATTGACGCAATTTTTTCAATGATTAAGTATTTTATCGAGAAAGTTGTCGTAATACACGCTATCAATATTTTAGTCTTATTTTTTTTCTTACGCGTCAATCAAAGTTTTCTTTGCAGCAATCGATGTATAATTGTTTTTTTTCTTGTTACAGCAACGAGTGGTGCCGGGAGCGGGCCGGGAGGGGGTGAGGCGAGGAGAGGGGGTGACGTCACACCGCACGCGCAGCCTCAACGGAGACTCATCAAAGTGGACTTTGACAATCTTGAGGTAAGTCTCAATTTGTCTTTCAAGTATCAAGACTAGTTGGGCGAACATGGCTATCAGAAGCTCATTTACAAGTTTCCTAACATGGAGAACCCAGCAGGGCTATTGTGTAAGTTTCCGATTACTTCGATACAAGATCGATAATAATAATTATATTTATGACTTTACTGGGCAATTTTTAAGTATGTAATGTTGTGTTTCTCCGATTATCATATGCATTATCTGAAATTGATTAACTAAATAAAAATAAAACTAAAATATTAAAAGTCAGAATCGCTAATAACGTTAAAAAAACCATGCCAATTTGATACCGTTCGAATTTGGTAGTTAAGTTACACAATAAGACCCCTGAAGTGCAATTTTTTTTATGTAACACTTAAGGTGGTTTCAGTCCATACAAATGTTTGACGCACAATACGCGTAGACAGAATTAATAAAAGTAATATTTTATATATGGAAAAATAGTTCAGAAAATCTAGTTGCCGCGTAACAAATAACATTTGCAATCTAAACTATTATAAAACTGTAACAGGAAGTGTGTCTGTACATTGAAGATATTAACAAAAAAAAAGTTACGATATGGTTTTTAGGTGTCCCTGATTCCATTTCACCAATTTTTGAATTTTTTGTCTGTCTGTTTGTTTATGTGTTTGTTTGTTTGTTTGTTTGAACGAGTATCACGCAAAAACTACTGAACCGATTTTGATGAAACTTTTTTTGTTTGATAGCTTATGATCTGACTTAAAATCTGGTGTATAATTTGTGCGGACGAAGTCGCGGGTTAACGCTCGTTATAAAATAAACTTCTCCGTTCATTGTTCAAGTTAAAAGATATAAAGCTTTTAAAATTTTGTATGAAAAATTTCAAAGCTTTTATATCTTCGTTATTATTTTATAAATTGCAAATGTTATTTTTTACGCGGCATCTAGATTTTCTAAACAATTCTTCCATATATACAAAATTACTTATATTAAAACCGTCTACGCGTATTGTGCGTCAAAGTTTTGTATAAAATTGACCCCTCTGCAACCACCTTAAAACGAATGATGATGTCGATGTTGTCTCCATAGTAAGTTTGACATTTTCTATTGCTGAATAATTGAACGTGTGACTTTCAAAAATACCATCCCTGCACGTTAAAGTACACTGAGGGGCAATAGTACCTATAATGTTCCAAATAATAGGCGACGAGCTGAAAACTTGGAACGTCTACGACAATCTCACACATGCCGATTTTGTCAAAAGTAGATTTCTGATTTAGTGTACTACACCTGCACGGCTAGCATGCCACCCACGACAAAGTGTTTAAACGAGAAAAACGTCATGCGCCCTCTCTCTGGCATACGTACAATAATAAAGATGGAGGCACATCTCGATTTTTATCGTTTTCTCGGGGGTGGCATGTGAGGCCTACTGGAGGCTACGAGAAATTACATTAGAGGCTACAAGAAAATTAATGGGACAAGAGCGAGATAAAATAAAAAGATTTTAACTGTTTAACGCAAAAGACTGAGATATACTACCTAAGTATTTGAAACCTTAATTTGAAACTTTAACGCGACTCGAGACCTTTCTTTCCCTACATGCCTATTTAAGTAGGTACCTACTTGTGCAGTTATATCCTGCTTTAACTGCATTAAAAGTTAAGATTGTAGTGGGACCAGAAACGAACCAAGGCGACTTGAAATAAAACTCCCACACTATATCAGTGAAACTTTACTGGACCGACAGCTGTTGGGCTCCGAAGGGAAATCTTCAAGAATGAAAAGTTTAGCTCTGTTCAAGAACCTCTGATATTAGTCTCCGACAACTTTACTGTTGTAAATTCAAACCTTTTATTACAAAGGCGATAGACTTAGTAAGCGCCAGACCAACTAAAATAAGCAACTACTTGAAAACTTTAAATTCTCTTAACTTTGGACTGAGTGCGCCGATTGCGATGAAACGTAATACTCTAAGCCCTACTTGCGTCAACTTGGATTAGCAATATATTCCAGGTTAAATTGGTAATCCATGTTTTGTATGATATACATAGAAAAACAACTGCGAGAGGCGACGCAAGTTACGGCGAAAAAAACAAGCGAACGTCGCAAAAAATGGCGGCTGCACTGACTCGCTCCAGATTTTTTTTTTTTTGAGACGGAAGTTGCGTTCCGTTTCCCACAGACTTGTACTCAAAAACACCCAAGGATACCAATAAATCAAATAAAAATATAAAAAGTATGGTGAAACGAAACGCCATGTCATAAATCGCCAGCCAATAGGAGCGAGCCGATAGCGGACCACCATTGGTCCGCGCGACGCGCTAGACCAACAAAATTACCGGCACCCCTTTGGACCCATGAAACAGTTATGGGGTTAGGTTAGTAGTTAAGGTAGTTAGGCTAACTTACCTAAGTTCTTTGTCAAATCAGTTCGTAAACATTTTTTTGGAAGAAAACTGCGTAGCGTAGGCGCCGTAACTCCCATACAAAAGACTTCAACGAGTCTATTATTAATAGACAACAGTGATTATTATCATGAATCACTATTAATTCATATTATTTTTCAACACAGGACCCTCATAGTAAAATTAAGTTTACAATATAACCAACCATTTCATATAATTCATTTAAGGCGGCGTGCAACTTTTAAAGGATTATTCGTCCAAGTGTTATTTTTTATTATTGTCATATACATTGTCATATATTAACATTATTATGATGACACCAAAAAACCCCATTTGGGTTTGTCTTGGCACCTTTTAGATTTTTAACAAAATGTTAAAAGTAGGTTAATTATAATTTAGCATTAGCGAGGTCTAGACGGATTGAGCCACAATCCACCACGCTTATGGGCGGTAGTTACCTATGGAAGAGTGTTTAAAATATATATTACATTGTTGTCATGTAAGAATAACAACAATGTAAATGACAAAAATACTCTGATAATAAGTTGTCAGAGTATTTTCAAGCCGTCCAACTTGGTTTAACGAATAACGCCATAGCTTAAAAATGTCAAGTTTAAAATTTTTATTGTCGTTAAAAACGATAAAATACTGAAAAACTACCTAGTATTATATCGTTGCTACGCTTGTTCGCACGGTTACGGCTGTTCGCAATATGAACCAAAGAACCGCAAAAACTATTAAAAAATTCAACAACAGAAGGTATTACCTACCCGTCTATGCCTAACAATACCAGGTAGCCGGCAAAAAATAAATTAGGTTCGCCCACATAAAGAGTTGACCGCCGACATTTCATATTTCATGTCAAAGTAAGCTATCGTAAAATAGGCTAATCACTCATGCGGAAAATACATTTTTAGGTCTCCTTTTCGTTAGACTTTTGAGAGGTTTTAGTATACAGACCTTTATAATATTTTCTTATTTGATTTGTACCTACTGCTCGACAGCAGAAAAAAGCAACAAGCTTATTTCATTGCTTTACATAATTACATACACACATCTGACACTATTGTCCCATGGAGTAAGGCAGAGCTCACGCTACGATTCTGACACTACTTAAGGTGGTTGCAGAAGGGTCAATTTTATACAAAACTTTGACGCACAATAAGCGTAAACGGTATTTTAATAAGTAACTTTGTATATATGGAAAAATAGTTTAGAAAATCTATATGCCGCGTCACAAATAACATTTGCAATTTATAAAATAATTACGAAGATATATATTACTCCATATTTAACTTTTGTTTGGCCGTGCTTTTCTTAATAATGTACATATTACTCCATATTTAACTTTTGTTTGGCCGTGCTTTTCTTAATAATGTACATATTACTCCATATTTAACTTTTGTTTGGCCGTGCTTTTCTTAATAATGTACATATTACTCCATATTTAACTTTTGACTGAAATACATCACAATATCGCATAACCAAGCTCCAGCGGTTTTCAGTTTATGTATCGGAAAACGATTTGTTAGGCACATAAACTGGTACAAAGGAAATAAACGCAAAGTTTTGAGAGCACTCACTAAATGGAAGCCTCCTGTCTGGACTGGAGTGTATTGATTTCTGAAATTTATAGTTTTAAACTTCAGGATTTACCGCAAAAACGGGAAAAATTGCAGCATTACAGACATAAGCACGAATTCCAAAAAATATGACATTAATTTGAATGAAATGAAAAACCGTTAATTTATTTCTAAGCACATATTTTACAGTTGTTGGTTCCGGAGATGATTTTTGGGGTTTTTTGTCCAATCGTGACTTTCAATTCTTTTTGTACAATAATTAATACTGTAAAATAATTGAGTTACTAATAAATACCTAAGTAGGTATTGATTACTCATAATACGTATACTTATTTAGAAACTCAATTATTCCACTTATTCTCTATTATTAGTTTCTGACGACCCCAAAATGGGAATATGGACGCCAGTTTATACAGGTTGTAAGTGACAGCCTAGCAAATACTGAAACGGTGAACAACTTTGTCTATGAGACTAACAAATAATCGCGAAAAAAAATCGGGTCTTCCATACAAAACTGCAAACCTACTCGAGCTAAATGTATGGGACAGCTGATTCTTTTTTCGCGATTTCGATGTTGATCCCATAGATAAAGTTGTTCATTTTGATGGTCTGAAAATCCCCTTAAAAAAGTGTCAGCATATTAAGAAAGACCCTATATACCTAAGTATAGTATCGGAATACTTAGAAATAAGTACATACTTTCATTTAAAACCCTAATAGGTACTTAATATTAGATGAGTACCTACCTAGTTTGTCAAAAGGCAGTGAAAGTTATCTGCTTACTCTTTTACAAAGTATATGGGTGAGATGGGATTTCCGTAAGGACATTAACTGCTTCTTTATCTCGTGTTTATTCCATTCACTATTTGATAAATAATGTACACTGTCTGCTTGGGATGTATAACCCGCCTTTGATTAGCTGAACAATGGAAGTCATGTAAATATTTAATGCGTTTAGATATTAATGCTGTGACTTAGGTACACGTTTTCAACAGCAAAAAAAAGTCAATGCACTCTAGCGCAATTCTAAATGAAATTCATCATGAACAGATCAATATCGTACAAAGTCACAATATCGAGGTAACGTGAAAGAGCGTTAAATGAACTTCAATTAATGTTACCAATAAAATTACTAGCACGTATTATGTACATAAGTACTTATATATCGAATAATAATTTTAGAATTTTCTTTTATTATCATCCACTTTTGATATATGACTATACTGTACAGAATGAGTAGCAAAACTGATTGTAAGTATGAAAATTCATTCAAATTCACTGAAAAAATAAGCACTACACGAATTGTCTTAAACATGTACGTATTGTCATCATCATATCGTATGGCATAGAAAACGCATGCTTCGTGACTCGAAATAAGGCCACCCGGCTTGCAAATGTCTCTGGTTCAGTTTTTAGAAAGATATGAAGTACTAAGTAGGTAGGAAGAGTGAGTTAAGTTATGACCAGCGGGGCTAGCGCCCACCCGCGATTTAACACATCCATCTGTCAAATTTAGTCTTTTATGTCGTTCGCGCGCAAATAGAAAGAGAGCGGAAGAGTAATAGCGCTATATCACGCTATCGCGGGTTGGCGTACTAGCCCCGCTGGAGTGCGACTTTCTTATACTAGGGCAAAGGCACAGACTTCTGTATATTGTAATACAGAAGTCTGTGGGCAAAGGCATCCTCTCACAAATATGGGTAAAAGACTATTGCTTTTAAAACAGCCTAGGAAATTTTGCTTCCTTAGTCCAATGTATTGCAGCAGTTGAGTAGTTCTAACCAGGGTTCTTTTTAATATGCTGACGGTTAACCTAAATAACTTTTTCTTTTGGACCAACAACATCAAAAACGCAGAAACAAAATTACCTTGACACTTGTAGGTACATGCATACGATACGATGTTATGTAAACCCACTTCTGACAGTTTCAGGGACACTCGTCGAGCGATGCACAGCACAATAGTGTTCTATTGTAATATCTGAAGGTATCGAGTGTCCTCCAAAGAGTTGAGGTTAGCTGTAGTATCAATTTATAGCTCAACGGAAATCTTTATAAACCGTATAATAAGTAATATTCCGGTCGACAGATTGTCGTAGGTTTACCTTAAAATATTCATAATTGTGTTAATTACTTACTTGCATTTGCAAATATCCTGTAAAAACCCAGCTGTTGACCCTAACAAATTTATAAACAAATGTGTTCAAAAACGGAACTAAACTGATCTCATTGAAATCTTAAAGAACTAATAAGTTTTGCATAACAAGTGGCGCCCTCGCTTCAAGCAAAGATAAGTTTGTGGCCTACACTTGTGCAAACATTTCTCTCAAGGCTTCCGTGCCCCAGTTCCAATGAAACGGGATTTCCATCCTTAATGAGTCATGTAAGAAGACAGTTATTTCCTTGTAAACTGGGACGCAGGTATTCGAGATATTCACGTGTTGCGTTTCATGATAAAGTGGTTGAATTACGACTCTTATACTGAACCTAAATATAGCTTACCTACTTTTATATTACTTTTACCAAGCCCTATCTGAAATAGATTGAGATTAGCAATTAATCTAGTAGCCCAATCATTTTACGGTGTTTTGTTAGGCGGGGTAGGGAGTAGTTATTAATTGGAGTTTTAAACTGTAACCGGCACCATTTAGTGACAAAAAGACTATCTTAAAATATATTTAAAAAAAATCGCTACGCAACATAGAAATCAAAATTGTGTGTCCAGAAGGCTTTAAATTAATAATATTAATACCAATGCACGCATATGACTTAGATTTAACAATATAAATTATTTTTGAGCAATAAAATAGATATTGAAATTTAAAAAATGAGGTATTTATTAGAAAATACGAATGTGTTTTTCAAAACCTTCTAAGTAGACAAAAATATTTACACCATGTTTGAAGTATGTATAATGGTAAAGCCTTAAATATGTGCAAAAAAAAATTTACTATCAGGTTTTTTAGAACGAGATAATAGTTAAATTTTAAAATTGGAACTGTTGCTGACGTGATTTTTTTTAATGTTGGTACATTTCGAGGCTCAAATTGGCTCTTTAATATTATACCGAAAAAGAATATCAATTATTAATTAGTCCCGGCTCAAACCGTAAAATGACTGGGCTATAGCAAAAAAATCTTATGTAGGTTCAAGAATCAGGAAAACAACATACATATCAATAGTTTTATGTGTTAAAGCTATCCATTTGTTATTCAACTCTCTATGATAATATAGAGATTATTTGGTCCTTGCACATTATTGCAAACAAATACGAAATAATAGCACAGATTACAAATCTAAATATCTAGATTAAAGGGCAAGCATAACGGCTATACTTCAGTTATCTAAATGTTATAAGTGTAAGGAAAGCGACTCCGGGACACTCCGGGACCGGGACAGCTAGCGGCAAATAACAAACATTAGGTATAATATTCTACCTAACTGGGTTATTGTACTTCTCAAGTAGGTACCTACTTTTAAAAATATTACATCTTGTACCTGCATTGCTTATTTAGTAATTATTCGTCTGAGTTTAAATAGTGTACCGATTTATTTAGTTACGAGCATTAACCCGCGACTTCGTCCGCACAAATTATATACCAGATTTTAAGTCAGATCATAAGCTATCAAACAAAAAAAGTTTCATCAAAATCGGTTCAGTAGTTTTTGCGTGATACTCGTTCAAACAAACAAACAAACAAACAGACAGACAAAAAATCCAAAAATTGGTGAAATGGAATCAGGGACACCTAAAAACCATATCGTAACATTTTTTTTGTTAATATCTTCAATGTACAGACAAACTTCCTGTTACAGTTTTATAATAGTATAGATTCCTGATACGACGCATGTAAATGATTGTATACGTGAATACGTGATCGGGATATGAATAAAAAAGAACTTTAGTTGGCTAGGTACAAAGATAAGTTAATAAGCAACATAAAATAAGGTTAGTGTGATCTGATTATGGTTAAGGATCGTTTGGCTCCGTAGATATAGCAAGCCTAAACAGCTACAGTTCGGATATGCCATCATGGCGTGAAATCCGTTTCACGTTATGTCGTTATGTTGTTGTTCTTTTTTTTAAGTACTTGAACATGCAGGTGCATCATTTTTGGTACCAGTTTATATGCAGTTCGGTTGCTTCTACAGGGCGTTAGGGTAAACAGTTGCATTACTTTACGGGGTAATCGTATCCATGATACTGAACAATGGTCCCAAAGAAACCTATAGGAAATTCGCACAAAAAAAAGACTTTTCATACAAAAGTTCGATCAGCTGATTGCATTTATTATGGGACGTCCAACATTTTTTTACGAATTTTCTATGGGTTTCTTAGGGAAAGTTGTTCAGTATCATGGGTATAATCACCTCTTAAAGTAATGCAACTGTTCACCCTAACACCCTGTACAAGAAAACCGGAGTTCTAAAATTATATAGGGTAAATTTTATATCACTGCGGATTACTTTAGCATGTATTCTACTCATCAAACAGAACAACTTTCACAATGGAGCCAACATCAAAATCGCGAAAAAAAAATCTGCTGTCCCATACAAAACTGCAGTACCTTTTCGACTCAAATGTATGGGATAGCAGATTTTTTTTTCGCGATTTCGAAGGTGGCTCCATAGTGAAAGTTGTTCAGTTCGATGAATAGAATACATGCTGATGTTATCCGCAGTGATATAAAATTTACCCTGTATAGAAATAGGAACTTAGCTAGAAATATTTTAAAATGCTGTTCGCAATTCATATTCATATATTTATTGCAATCACATGGTGTAACAAAAGTGTTTGACCTAGTCTAGGGTAAACATTTTGCGTTCGATTGATTCACTCTTGCTTACAAAAATATATAAATAATAGCGATGAAACGATTAGAAATAAACAGTTGTCCGTTTCACAAAGTCAGTAACTGTACAACCTGCCCAGTTTTGCGTATCTATCTAGGTATCGCAAACTGAAAATCGATGCTGAACTTAGTAGGTACATCTATCTCCTATTGACCCGGACTTTCGCGATTAATATCCGAGCATTTGCAATCTGAACGACAAACTGTATAGGGACATTATTTTGCACTGGTTTCATATGAGACTGGGAATAAATCTTACTAGAGAATTTAACAGGATTGGATACAGCTCCTATTTTGCCGGATTTTACGGTACGGACCTATACATCATACTTCCATCACGATCGCGAGTACTGCATTAAGCTCGCGATCCATTTCCCATCTCCTTTGAGTCAAAGAGCAGAATGCATCAGGATGAAAGTAGAAAGGGGTCTAAATGTCAAGAGGCATTGCAGGTGGTTGCGTAACATTGCAGTGTAGTTACGTTGCCTGGGCTCTGGGCTTTCCCTTCGAGAAATAACGCCATTATGCATGCAAGCTTATGGTATAACCATAAAGATAATGTGAGTAAATATGTATTTTATTGCCCATTGAACGACGTTATCTCTGTATACAATATGGAAGAGAATTGCCTTGAATGAGCTAAATAAAATATGAAGAGAAGGAAAAAAAATGTCAACTGTGTAGGGACCTACATCAAGTGACCTTATCTTTTGGTTTTCATTTTCTAAGAATCAGGAGTCCGGTTATTAGTACACTCATCATCATCAGCCTGTACTATACGCCCACTGCAGGGCACAGGCCTATCCTAAAGGAAAGTGTATGGGCGTTAGTCCAGCACGCGTGCGGTAGTCTTGACATACGCATTAGAATTTCTTCTTCAGCGTATGCAGGTTTCCTCACTATGTTTTCCTTTACCGTTTGAGAACAGGCAGTAATTAGGTACGTACAGTAAGTAAGAAAAACTCATTGGTACATGGCATGTCGTCTGTGCGGATTCGAACCCGGACCCTCAAGATTGAGTGTCCATACCTCTCCGCAACGCGCCACCGACGCTCTACTAGTACAGATTAATAATAAGTACAGTAGCACTGAATATTTCGATTTTTATTGTCTCGGCAGTACCGTCGAACGTAGGCAGAGAAATTCTAGATAATTATTTATAAGAAAAAGATTACGATATAATGGTTTTTAGGTGTCTCTGACTCCAAATCATCCTTTTTTATTTTAGAATTATTGACTGTCTGTTTGTTTGTTTGTAACAGCATCTCGCAAAAACTACTGAACCGGTTTCGGTAAAACTTGTTTTGTTTCATAGCTTATGATTTGACTTAAAATCTAATATATAATTTGGGTACGCGAAGTCGCGGGTAAACTCAATTAAAATTATAAAATCAAATGACCCAGTAATTGAATAAGAATAATCTATGATTGGCTTTGAAGTTATTTTTTTATTTTCCTCTTAGGAGATTATACTATACTCTACTATACTGACAACATACCTACCTACTTATGTAGGATATAACACGTAGATACTACGTGTAATAAACGAAGGAAGTAATCCTATATCAACGCGGAATTCAGCTAATGAACTGGAACGAAGCCAATATGTGTCACAAGTTAGCAGTTAAGCCTTAAAATATGACTATATAAGGGCCGTAATTTTTACAAGCAGTTTTGTTTCACTTGCTACTAGCTAATTGTGTAAAAGTCATAGAAATATTACCCAGTCTTGGATAGTCTCCTTTTCAAAAATGCTGCAGTGTTTCTTCCTAAAAAGAACCTTTTTTCTTTACGAACTATGGCCGTGGGAAAAATAATGTTAATAATCACAATTATAATAGAAACTATGGAAGGTTTAAACGTCTTCAGCAATAAGATCGATTAGTTACAATCAGGTGCTGCGGTTGCGTAATGAAATGAGAAAGCTAATTTTTATCTTTTGTTTTTGGCTAAAAGTTGATTCGCTTCTTGGTTAGAATGCAATAACTTTTTTCCAATTATATTTTGTTTAATGACTAGATCAACAGCTTGTTACAAGAATAGATACTATTAAATAAAAATCCGTCAAGTGCGAGTCGGGCTACTCGCGCACCGAGGCCGAAGGTTCCGTATTTCCCGTTCGCTGAAGTGTCCCATTCGCTGAAGTGTCCTGTTCGCTGAAATGTCCCGTTCGCTGAAATGTCCATTGGGTCAAGTGTCCTTCGCTGAATTTTTTTCGCGCAAATGTCTTTTTGCGCAAAAGTCTTTTCGCTGTAATGTCTTTCGCTGAAGTGTTTCGCGGAAAGGGATTCGCTGAAATGTCCTGATACCGTTCTGTACCATACCACCACAAGATATTAAAGTACAAAAAAACATTTTTTTCTCCGGGACCTTTAGCACGAGACCGACTCACACTTGGCCGGTTTTTATTATTTGTTGTTATACTATAGAGTTTGTTCTATAATCACACCAAGTTTAACGCTTGTATGTATTACCGTTTTTACTATAGAGCGAGAAGAAAAAACGTTGATAAAAACTTGTTCCTTGTATGAGGACCCCCCTTAATTTTTAACTTTTTGACATTTTTATTTTCATTATTTGTTCGCAATAACGCACATTCTGTGAAAATTTCAATTATCTAGCTCTTACGGTTTAAAAGTTACAGCCCTAAATAGGTAGGACGGACGACGGACGGACGGACGGACGAACAACGTTGGCTTAGTACTAGGGTCTCGTTTTTACCCTTTTGGTACGGGAACCTAAAAAAGTATAAAAATTACAAAGTCAATCACAGATTTCCTATTATTCCACTAATCACCAAATACAACATACATGGTATTTTCTTAAGCACAATCAATATTATCTTATCTTATACATAACTCACGACCGTAATCCAATTAAAAATAGCAATTTAAGTTTCAGGATGGAATAATGTATCAAATACGAAAGACTTTTTTTTAAAAACGTGTGTCTATTTAAAAAACCGGACATAGCCACCAATGTAACTCATAATCATAACCGTGATCAAAAGTGGCGACCATTTAAAACAATAGACAATAACGATCAGCGAGCCCGGAGACTCTTATGTGTCATATCCTAGTGAATTTAATCCAAGATAGGAGGAGTAGATAGTGCTGGTCCATTGGCTAGAAACTTCAGTACATGAGGCTACTATAAACTCGATGACTATTTGAATGACCAAAATGTCTGGTCTTGACAATGTTACTCTATGTAATGCAATATTGTATTCAGTATTCAGTATTTATTTGCAGTATCACAATAATGAAGTACATACTTACGTGTAACACAAGATCTTATTTAATTATTGTGACGCCCTGTTAGGGCATGGCAATATAATTGCAGAGTGTTTGAAAGTTTTATTACATTACATAATATAATACTTAATTTAAGTAATAGAGATGTCGACGTTAACGTCAAGAGCCTAAAATATAAGAACATTGTTGTCCTGGAAAAAATCATTAATGTTGTAGTAACTTTTTGAGATGAGGAAGCTTTTTAATTTTTGTGTAAAAGATTTCTTTGTCTCTATTTTGTATTTTAATTGTACTTTGTATATTTAGTTTTGTTTAAAAGATGTGTGTTGTAGAGTTTCTGGCCGCATTTTCTCTCAACGGAACACCTTCCGACGCGGTGGTAGAGTCAAAAAATTACGTCAAAAAAATTTTATATCATTTGATTTGATTTCATTTGATTGCGGTGGTTCCCAGCTCGACTCGTAGATACTTGCGTTTTTAGGTACCCAAAAACACATACGCGGCCGATTTGGTTCCAACAAATGGCAGCGCCTTAATTATACAATATGATACCATTGTGCAGCGTACCTGTCACTTTACATTAATCAATCCTTGGGAAATCAGCAAACACCTATAGCTGATCGCTTCACCATGACGGCAAGTCAATCTCAATGACATGCGATATCGTCTCGATAAAAGAAGACCTATTATTAGTGTTTAAAAATCGGCGGTAAGATCAGTCGACCATATCGGATTCTATTAATTTCCATGTTTTCTAAATTGACTTTCATTTAATTTGCTATCACTGTGAAAAGCGTAAAATTACTCTTGCGGTTTTAAGACGGTCGGATAAATCCTCGATCGATTCATGAAAATAATTTCACACTACAGGAAAGAAGTTTTTTAAACGTTTAGTCTATGAGAATTCGTTTTCATTGTGTTTTCGTTTTCAATGTCATTGGTTAGGCCGGTAAAAAAAATTACGAGTAAACAAGCAATAGGCAGTAGATATAAGAAAATGAAAAAAATATTTGTACAGTTAAATCCTTCAAACTTTCTTTCCGGAAAATATTTGATATTTTCATTCCTCGCTGCTAATTGTTTTCGACATTAATTAAGTAGAACAACAATATTAATAATTAATAGACTACTTACCAATAATTATGTGCCATTATAACAACATCGACTGACACTTTTTTAACGGGTTGACTAGACATTCAAACTGAACAACTTTCTCTATGGCACCAACATCGAAATCGCTCCTCCATACAAAACTGCAAATCTTCTCGAGCCATGTGGACAGATGTTTTTTTTTTGCGATTTCGGTGTTGGTCCCATAGAGAAAATTGTTCAGTTTGCCGGTCTGGAGTGCGATTTTTTTATCTCACACCTTGAACTTCCACAGTACAACTTAACGCATATTTCTACTGCTGATTTGACTTTCAAAAATCGCACTCCTGAAGTATGATTTTTGGAAGTCAAATCACCAGTAGAAAGATGCATATATCCATAGTAATTTTGACATTTTCAACTGCTGAGCTCAGCGAATGAGATTCAAAAATCGCACTCCTGATCATCCCCTTAAAAATTGTCAGCATATTAAGAAAGACCCTGTGTAGAAAATTGACTTCATAAAATGTTGATAAATGAAGTTTAAAACAAGTTGTAAAACTTGTTTTATGTCAGGTCGTAGTTTAAATTTTATGAATAAAATCAAAGACTAATAGGGTCCTAAAATAATAATATTTAGTTACTCTAATTTACCTAACCAGAGTTTGATAAAGTTATGGTTCAAATTAAAATTGTTGGCCATGGACTTAGTAATTTGTCACGACGCAACGCGACGGTCATGAATTGAAAGTTGTTTTGCTTGTAAATAAATCAGATCACTGCCCTAGTAATTGTGTTTGTTTTGCTAAAGCAAGCAACGATGTAATTAATATCTCTACTTTAAAATGTTAGTCCCAAAACTCATAAAAAGCAAAGGGGAAATTTATAAGTCGAATATAAAGAAAATTGTGTTTGTTCAACGACATGACATCTGCTATAAAACAACACTTATTATATTGTGTGTAAAATAATAAATTCTTCTAGATCGACGGTATGTACCAACTTAAGTTTTCTATCCTTGCCCCCAGGATGATGAAGACGAGGATGACACGGAGACTTGTACCAGCCCTGAAGTGTTAGCGCCCCAACCTTTCCCGAGGCATACGGCGCCGCAGCAAGCCCCCAAACCTTGGAAGAGAACCGGTAAGCATTAACATCTAAAGGTCACATACAAATTATAAATATCGCTAATGAAACTACACAAACCAGGAAAGACGAATCAATGTTTTGATTCACTATGGAAGGTGTAACTTATTAACATACCTGATACCTACATAATACACTCACCGCCAACCCTTCTCAAATGGTACTTTAAAAAAAATATATCTACTTACGGTCGAATTGAGAAACCTCCTCCTTTTATGAAGTAGTTAGTATAAAACAGCGAATTCTCATTTTTCATATACAGGGTAAACAGTTGCATTACTTTAAGGGGTGATTATACCCATGATACTGAAAAACTTTCCCCAGGAAACCTATATGAAATACGAAAATTTTTACCTTTGAGTGTATTATTAAGAATTTTTAATTGACCTGCTGAGTTCAAAGAATCCTGAAGAAAATGTGAAGTAAAGACAATCTCATAAATCTTTTAAACTTCCTTGGATTCCCAATACCATCTTTAAATCCTGACAACCAAATTAGTCTTCAGCAATTTCTCCCTCCATGCACACCTTGACGTTGGCAACACTGATGACGTAACAACACGCGTAGAAGGAACACCGCCGCGCGCGCCGCGTGCTCCTCCGCGTACACGCATCTCTCACGACGAATATCACCAGTTCTGCGACGAAGCCCTCGAATGTATGGACAGCATGCCGAGTGTTGCATGACGTCTTATCACGCTTTTTTCTGTTGCAATGTTTGATTGGCTTGCGAGTTCATCGATCTAGTTGTCATTTTTTTATTCTATTTGAACATACCTACATAGGTGCATCAACAGTTATAATCTCACTTCGAATTCGGAGAATAGCATAAGTGATACACAGTGCTGTAGACTTGAACAGCAAAGCAGATTGATTTTCGTACAATCAACTTTCAAAAGCTGTAAGTCTGGTCTGGACTCTGGAATTACAACATAAATTTTAAAACTATTTTTTTTTAGAATTACAAAACCCTCCAATGTATTTTATTTAAGTTCTCCATTACTTTCCATCACAATCAACAAGTAGCAATTTCAAAATTTTGTAAAATAATAACATTGCAACGTTTATTTACTTCGCAACACGTTTTGATTAACCTGGCTTTCAGTGTTCAATATATTTCTGTTGTCTTCAGTCGTGTAACGGTTCTCGTGTTTCCAGCATACGACTTGGCGACGCAATGTCCGTCGAGACGAGCGTCCATGAGGCGTCACACGGTCACACACACAGCCTGTCCTCCCACCGATGGAGCTCATTCGCTACCACACTCAAGGTAAGCTACAAAATAGGTAATAGTTCTACAAAAAGGTAAGCTCAGCTCAGAATTTATTTTTTATTTTTCTGGCACGAATCTAATTAACATTACTTTCTTTTGACATTGACATTGTACCGATCAAATAGGCAAGACGACCGAATCGCTTTCTTTTGAGATAGAAATAGTACCGATCAAATAGGTAACACGACCGAAGAAAACCGAAGTGTGATCCGCCGAATTTACGCAGCGGAAAATACGCGTGACTTGTTTTTTAGTACCCACTAATCCGCGTCCTATGACACCAGACACGTATCCAGAGGGAGGGGGATAGGTGGTATTTATCCCCCCCCCCCCCCCCCTCCTACCCCTAAATCCGAATATTTGTATGGAAAAGTTATCACAGCACTTTTTCATTGTTTTTCTATGAATAGCCCAGTCATTTTACGGAGTTTTGTTAGGCGGGGTAGGGAGTAATTATTAGTTGGACTTTTGAACTGTAACCGGCACCATTTAGTGACAAAAAGACTATCTTATAACATGTAAAAAAAATCGCTACGCAACATAGAAATCAAAATTGTGTGTCCCAGAAGGCTTTTAAATTAATAATATTAATACCAATGCACTCATTTGACTTAGATTTAACAATATAAATTATTTTTGAGCAATAAAATAGGCAATAAAATTTAAAAAAATTGGTATTTATTAGAAAATACGAATGTATTTTTCAAAACCTTTTAAGTAGACAAAAATATTTACACCATGTTTGAAGTATGTATAATGGTAAAGCCTTAAATATGTGCAAAATAAAATTTACCATCAGGTTTTTTAGAACGAGATAATAGCTAAATTTTAAAATTGGAACTGTTGCTGACGTGATTTTTTTTTAATTTTGTTACATTTCTATGCTCAAATTGGCTCTTCAATATTATACCGAAAAAAAATATCTATTATTAATTAGTCCCGGCTCAAACCGTAAAATGACTGGGCTAGAATATCCCCCCCGAAACGAAAGTCTGGATACTTGGTTGTATGACACACTATTACGCGCCATTTTTCCTAGTAGACGCGTAAATTCGGCAGATTATGTGATCAAACTAAGTCCTGTCTGCAATAGTTCTGGTCTACTTTTATTAAGATTAGGTACTGCCATTGGTATTGGACCATACGAAAAGATAGTTCAAGAGCCTCCTCGAGTGAGGAAATGAACCAACCGATATGTTCAGCACACCCTAGGCAATCGGCAATCTTCTAAAGCTGGTTGCCAAATCTCTTCACTACGAATAAGGGTCACCTTAAAATCATATAGTAACTTTTTTTTATACCTTTAATGTGACACACTTCTGTTAAAGTTTTATAATAGTAGCACAGCATAACTATATAAGTCCTTACAGTACGGTAACGGATGTACTTACGCAGAGCAACGGCGGGGGCCTTGCGGGGAAGCGGGCGGCGGGGGTTGCATTACCGGATCTGTATGAAGGTGTTGGGATTTCTTTGCATATCTGTGTATGATAGCGTAAGTACAAGCGGCGCGGCGCCGGGAGGTGGTGGCGTCGCCCGCCATCAAGAGCGTTGCCATACTGTGAGGCTTATAGTAACCCTGTGATAGTAGTTAAGACTAGATAGTAATCTCTACTTTGAAAACATTTTCAGTTTCTCACTCACTGTTCATGATGTGACCTTCCAGGCCAGGCTCCCGTGCATCGTGCGCCGGCGCAGCGTCCCTAGCAAGCAGCGACGCAGACGCTCAGCTCGGCGAACTCTCATGGTCGCGCTCCTCGCTGCAGGACGAGCTCATCAAGTCGGTTAGTGGCAGCCCCAATAATGGCTCGCATGTAAGTAGACGTAGAACGCTATTAATGGTTAGGAATTAAATAATAAATCCCAATTTCCTGAATTCGGTAGGTATGTCAATTTTTTTGGGGGTTGCTGAATCGAACACCATTTCGAGATAATTGTCTCAATAACAATATTTTCTATGTTAGAGATTACAATATTTTCTATGTCAGAGATTTTAAAATGAAAGGATTACAGTTATTTTTAATAAAATAACGTCGTTTCACGTCGTTTCGAAAACCTACTTGGTAAACTTAAAATCAACTTAAAAAATGACTGGACATTACGGAAAAAAATATATTTAAAATATCAAAATTTGACATTTGATGTTGCCGTTTCTGTTTCCAGCATAGAGTTAGAAAGAGAAGGCAGGTGCTTTTTATTTTAACTAAGCACATGTTATTCACCATGGAGATCTAATGATTTTATCGCGACCACTTTTTTTGCGTTACTCGATAAATCAATCCAAAAAATAGGTTTCTTAAAATGATCTCTACTATCCGTAAAAAATATAAACTATCAAATCGATATAAAAAAAAAACTTGACATAGTTACCTACCGAATTGAATTTTGGTGGAGCCAAACCTAGAACGATGTTGCAGCTACGAGATTATCAGAATAAGTATAGTATGTACGTAGTGCGGAAATAAATGGGAAATAATTATACATTCTTTACAAGTCAAGAATTATAGATGCTAATGTCTGTAGAGACTTATTTGTATGTTCCATAGCGGTAGTACTTACCTATAATCCAATACCTAAGCTTGAAGACTTACTGACACTTGTTTTAATCACATATTTTGTGTCGTTTGCATGCACTTAAATACTTGGTTTAATAAATATTTTGTATTTGTATCGATAAGGCACTTCCATCAGTGTGTTGTGTGTTTTTAAACCCTTATTAGATAGATAGCACTAATACCCTAAGTGCTTAGCTTTTTGTAGATCTTCAACAGTTGATTAGAAATTAATATTATAGTATTTTTTCAGAAACAATGGCAGGAAGCCATAATGTCTGACGATCGGCTCTCGTTGACGTTGGAAGAGATTGTACACATTAGGTCTGTGCTGACTAAAGCAGAATTAGAGGTCTTGCCCGTCGAAGGCAGGGTCAAAGAAGATGTTGAAAAGAGAAGGGTATGTATTACATACATTATTTTAGCAAGATTTATGTGACAGTATTAGTCGGGGAAATCTACGGATTTTTGTATGGAGTAGATTGCATTAATTGCACTTTAGGTGATAATTGAAGTATTAGTAGATACATACCTGAAAAACATAAATTGTCAATAATCCCAATTTTTTTATTGTGTATTATGGAATAATTAACACATTTACAAAATATTAAATTTAAGTATGAATAAAAAATAGAAATCTGGTTATTTTGTACAGGATGGCTTCGTTCAATACGTTTTACTTATAACAATAATAATCCCCGGTTAATATTGTAAATTTGAGTAGATATTCAATATTCTGTAAGTATTCAAAAATTATAAAATCAAAACTTAATTATTTACTGTTTGTTTGTACACAATACATTTGTATTGGGTTATTAACTGTCTCTTTTGCAAGTATGCTGGAAGAAATATCTTTAGAAAAAAGCTTGCCTTTTGTACAGTTATATTGATTTTAAGGTATTTCTCAGGGTCCTCAGCCTGTATAACCACCAAATCTCACCAAAGTGTTATAAACTAACAGTAATATTAGTTCAAACACAATTTACTAAAGTGTATTTAATGCAATCTCAAACCGTATTTTTCCTAGACTATATCGGTTGTCGATTTATTGTTTTCTTTGGGCCATGAACTAACTAACTTCGGTTTTCGAATTTTTAAGAATGTACATACCTAATGCTGATTTATTTGATTTCAGGTATGCTTCTTATGTTTGAAGACCAGATTCGGCATATTTGGCCCGTGGGGTCAAAAATGCAAACTGTGCAAAAAGACTGTCTGTCAAAAGTGTTGTTCAAAGGTGAGTTCCTCGACCAAGTTATACTTGGGTACTTACAATACACGTCTATCCACGAGAAGATCCTTTTTAATTGATCAGTGCAATAAAAATGAACCTATTCATGGTTTTGTCACTAGGTACCTCGTGTTTCCTTAGTGTGCAGTAACGAAATAGGTTCCTTCTAATCTAAATTTAGCCCATATGAGCCTTCGTTGTCAGATTTTTTTTAAATGTGCACATACGCATTACACAGATAAACTCACGACTAAAAATGGGGAAGGGACTTGCTTCCTTGGGGGCTTTAAAATGTGTAAGTTAAATATACCTATTATGATACCTGGTCTTTCATGGTTTTTCAGATGCGGATACCAACGGAGCATTTTGCGCATGTTCCGGTAGTGCTGCTCAGTCCATCGCTGTTGCCATCTCCGGAGGATGAGGCGCAATCGTCCTTCCCGAGGAGTCTCATGTCGAGGCTGGTCTCGCCAGAGCACACGGTGAGATTTTAGCAGATCTGATGAGTTGGATAAAGATCTTTTAAGACAGTACCATAGCTATAGATTGAAATCTCTTCATATGTTTCGCGCTAAGACCGCAAATAATTATAATTAATTGAACCTCTGAAATTATTTATTTATTTTTTCATTTTGTATTGTAATTCGTTTTATAAATGAAAGGTCCAAGATGATCAACATTAACTATTCTTCTACTTTCGTGTCACCTTTTTGGCCCAGATAGTAGGCACGTCAACCGCTTCCAGTATATTTTACAAATAAGTCAAGTCTAGTTTTGTGCCACTCAAATTATTCCCTATACCTACTAGAAACCCAACATTATCATCAGCCTATCATCGACCACTGATGCATATAGGTCTCTCCCACATTTTTGGGAGGTAAAATGCAATACCAAATCACTACGCTTGGTAGAGCGGCTTGGTGATCGCCAGGACTATACCTATCAGTTGCAGTTAGGCTGCTGCCCATCATCAGCCGGGGGATTATTGGTGTAGCCTGTTTTCCATACAATGAGAATCCAATCTTCTTTAAATTATTCGACTAAACATGATCTTTAATTAAATCCAAACAGGTGGAGAACAGCGTGGGCAGCGCACCCAGCAGCCCGGCCGCAGTTCGACGGTCGCAGGCGCACTCGGCGCCGGGGTCTCGTGGGGGTTCGGCTCTCGGCTTCGCAGACTCGCTGTCCGTGCCGCCCGCGATGTCTGTGATGTCGCGCAGCGTGGAGGGACCAGAGAGTATGCCTGTTGGCGTTTGTACGCCGCCTACTACGCTTGATCGCAGGTAAGGAAGCCATTTTGATTTGATGTCAGAAATATGGAAAACTTTGCTATGTCGCGAAAATGTTGTTGGAACTCATTTATCGTATTTTGGGAAGATTAAGTGACATAATTACTTAGTATCCCCAAAGCTAGTTATTTTTCTGTAAGCGAATTATAGCTCGTAGATTTCACTGGAGGGCAAATCTTTTACAAAGGATGAGACGTAATGGATCATACTTTGTCACGCTAGTTCACTGGTTTGATGGCGGGAAGTTAGTGGGTAATTTCCTGTCACGAGTATTTTCAGGCAGCTTACTTAGCTAGAAGAATAGGTCTCGAATTGATTAGGCTTTATGTTCAGATTCTCTGACTATTAGGCTCCAAAGTAATTCTTTATGAATGTCTGAATACACCTTCAATAATACAACCCAGTCTTACGAAAAAGTTATGACCGAATCAATTTTGGTTCTATATTCATCTTGTTAATAAATCGAGTTCTTCATAACTGAGACAACTCGTTGCAGGGCACGATACGGTCGCAGCGCGACGGGCGTGTCGGCGGCGGAACGGCTACGCGGCGTGCAGATGGCGGTGTGCCACGACTGCAAGGCGATGGTCCTCCAGATCATCAAGTCCTCGCGCGCCTCCCGCTCCGCTTCCCGCGACCGCGCCCTCCGGCACCTCACCCTCGACCTGGCGCCTGTCTACACGGCCGATTGTTAGTTATCTTAGCACACACAACATAGGGTTTAGATTCCTGTGAACTGCGGTTGGGGACTAATTACACTTTGACGTTTAAATTTTGACATTGATGGTTAATGGAAATGAAATTAAATACTTAATGTATTTATTTTTTCTTAAAAATGAACTGGTCGGTTCTATTGAGACGGTTAATCAGAGACATTGTCGACGTGTTTTATTATTTTGTAAATTTCTTATTAAAATTATAGCAACTAAGCACCCAACCCAGAAGAAATTTTAATTAAATATGGAAATAAGATCTGAGAAAAGTAATCGTTACTAGAGAGCAAAATTGTCTCCAAAACAAATCATAGAAGAGCTTCCGAGGTTGTGTAGTCTTATGTTGTGTTTCGTAGCGGACCATATATTACCCAACATTGTTTTTAATGTAGACTATTAAACTTTTGACAATACTATAATGACCTTTGACAGACACCTATTTTCGTTTATCGCACAAAACAAGTTCATATAAAAAATCATTGTATAGATAAGAAAATATTTACCTACATTATATACATAATCAGAGATACTCATTATATTTAATGATATATAAAAATTAATGATATATTCCAAGAAATTACTAATATTTTGTCACTGTAATAGATATTTATATTTTTTCCGAATGATAGTTGATATGTCTACAAATTGAATGTGAATTAAATAATCGGTGTTCAAAGAAATTTACAATGTGCTATGATATGAATGTTACTGTACAAAGATCTATATATTATAGTGATGTTGAAACATTATCTACTATTTGGGCACTTGATATAATTTAGATAAAACGTGAAGCATACCCTGATGACTACTTAAGGCAGAAGTTTCGCTTTGCTATACAACTATTGTATGATTTTTATAAATATCAACTTTTTAATTATATGTGTAGCATTAAATGAAAATCAAACACATTGAGGAAGCAAAAAAACTTGTCACCTTAACTTTAAATGTACTATGAGGTTGAATAATTCCTTCAATAAGGCTAAATAAATCTACATTTACAATAGTATTATTCATATGTTCAATGAGAATTGTATAAAGAACTGATATCCCCGTATCCCCGCGATAAGCCTATCAGCTATATAGTGTGACGTCATGTAGACGAGCCTGTCTATCAAAATAGTTAATGCATTAAGTTTTCCGTGCCATACTTTTTGAAATAGTTATATTGCACCGTCTTTTTATCATAACTTATTTTGGAAAAGAGCCTTAATCGTAGACAATCGAAACTCAGATATGTGTTAGACAGACCTTTGTTCTTGTTTAGATCAGAATGGAAATATTGACTTACAAATCAGGGGCTTAAACCCAGGGATGCTTTTTTTCCTACTCGTTTTCTATTAGGCCCATTACTCAACCAAATTTGACGCTAAACTGGGATAGAAAAATTGTGTTTAACATACCTACCATCTGATTTTGAAATAACTTATTTGAAATCAAGCATTTAATCTGTGTTGATGTAGCTGGGCCTATGATGAGTTTAAGAACAAATGTTTATTTTATCTTGCAGGTAGGTCGGTTTTTTTTTTCATTACTGCACTTTTTTAAATTGTACGTGGTGTCTAGTAAAAATCACACTATGACCTTTTTACTATTTTTTAGTAAATTGGTTATAAGGAATCTGACTGTAAAATTTTACTAAACGCCCTGTAAGAAAAAAAAGTTGATTGCCGACCGCATGTTTTTACTACCAATACCTACTTTAATTTATGAATCATGTACCTATATTTAGTTGCTAAAGTAATGAGTTTGGGCCAGCTTAATTGTAACATTAATTACCTATGTATTTCCTACCACTCAGGCCTCTAGATTTATTTAGATTTAATTAAATTATTTTGCCAAAAATGTAACCACTTTTTCATATTTCTTGTAAATAATATTCGTTTGTCATCTTTTATCGGTTACTTAATTAGGTAGTTGTAGGTTTCAAAATGTTGTAGGCGTCGATTATTAGCAAGTATATCGATCACTAGCTAATTTTAACTAGACATGTTTTTAATAAAGAATTATGACTTCCAAATTTTTAATAAATAAGGTACCTACCGAAATATTTTTCACTGGCTGATTAGTTTAGCTAGACATCAAATAATAATGTTTGGGTTTCATTTAACAAAAAAGTGGGTGTTAATAAGTATTTATAATAACTAGGTTCCATTAGTTACCCAAGTCATTTTTATTCAAAATTAAGGTTAGCTGTGCACGGCGGCCGAAACGAGAAAAATAAAATCATTTAAAATCAGCTAGTGGTCGATAGTAAAAATCAAGTTTTACAACTGGATTGGTTCAGTTTAGTCCCTCCGTTAATTTGTAGTTCATATTTTAAGTTTCACCATTTGCCGATTTTTACACCGACATATATAATTACATTAATCAAAACATTTTTTCTGTAGTTTTGTCACATCTGTTACTTGATGCAGGATTTAAGGTTTAACATTTTAAAACAGTCATTTATTTAAATATTTTGTGAAATTGTGAAAAACCATGTTTTCTCCGAATTGGTATTACATTTCGATAACATAATTTAGAAAAATCATTTTGCTTTTCAAATTTATTTCATTGCGTAGTTTCTGATTTATTTAGTAAGGAAAGCTAAATCTATTTAATTTACAAATGAATCAGACGAAATCAGGCCTAAAATATGTTTTTATATCAAAAGAAATTAATTTTGACATCTTTATTAAAATTATTCAACAACAAAGTTGTATTTATTCCAAATTGGTTTAAAATGTATGCAAAAGAATACCCAGTACTTATTGTAAATGTTTGTAAATTCTAGTAGTCTATATTAGATGTTACGTAGATTGTAACTGTCTAAAACATAATTAAAAGTAAAAGAAGAAAATAACGAAATAAAAAATAATTACAAATCGTTAACGCACTGTTTCATTTATAATCAACAATATCCGAAGTAAAATTTTCCTAGAAAATTTCCTACCAGAGTGGACAGAAACGTCAGCCAACACAAGAGCTGAAAATTATCGAAGATTTTAAAGGATGAATGGGAGAGTAAGGCGTTGGAGGTCAGAAGGAATAATATAATGTTCCATGTCAGAATTAGGTATTGACTTAGAATTATGTTAATATTTCTCTATAAGACCAATACAATCACAGAAATGACACACTGCATACAATGCTGCACGATGCACTGTCGCGTTTTTTATCGGTATATAAGGTCTAACAAAATTAGCTGAAACTATTTTAAGGGGATGATCAGACCATCAAACTGAACAACTTTTTCTATGGGACCAATATCGAAATCGCGAAAAAAAATCAGCTGTTCCGTACAAACGTACTCGACCTAAATGTATGGGACAGCAGATTTTTTTTTCGCGATTTCGATATTGGTCCCATAGAGAAAGTGGTTCAGTTTGATGGTCTGATCATCCCCTTAAAATAGTTTCAGCTAATTTTGTTAGACCTTATATAAGCGCGAAGTAAAAGAGGGTTCACGCGCAGCGTTGCTATGTTGAGGGGCGCTGTTGAGATTATGCTTCTTTAGTCCGTCTGGCATGTATGCAGAAACCAAAGATTTTTTGTTGTATATACGACGAAACGAAGATCAAAAAATCGGTGGCAGAAACTAATCGAGAAATTACTTTGATGAAGAAAAAAACGGGAGGCGGCCGATCGCACAGCGTCCTACAATTTATTGTGAATTGATTCATTGTCTAATGGAATTAGGACAAAGCTAGACAGTGATGACTGCTGTTGATTGAATTGTTTTTCTTTGTTTGTGTAAGCTGAATTAAAGGGACAATGTTTTCTCAAATTTGAAATAAAAGATATCAATAAATAATAGTCAAAAATCTCATCACATTTTATTGATTGATCTAACATCTGATGTACACTTTTGCTTATTTTATCAACGATAAATAAATTATTTAATACATAACGCAGTTCGTTCAGCCTACGACTAACAGGCCATCCTCTAAGAAACTGTGGGGGGGTACTTCGAGGTTAAGGGGTGCGGGGCCTTTACGGATACGTCCAGATGCGTCGTAGTGAGAACCGTGGCAGGGACAGTAGTAGCCTCCGAAGTCGCCTGCGTTTGCGACCGGGACGCAACCCAAATGCGTGCAGACGCCAATCACGACAAGCCATTTGGGATTCTGGGTGCGCTGGTTATCGTGTTGAGGGTCACGAAGCTGGTCAACTGCCACTGCCAGCTCAGTGGAAATCTCGTCGGGTGTCCTGAAATGTTCAGAGTGGTTCGTATAGTGATCTCTCATCAGCCTATACATTACGTCCTACTTCTTGAAATGAAACTGGCCAGTTTCCACAACGCAGGCCCAGTGTATTATATCAGTAGATGCTAGTGGTCAATTTGTAGCTATCAAGGGTAGAAGTAGGAAACAAAAAATAAAGTTTTTGGAAACATTTTGTAAATTCCCCAAATGTAAAGTCCCAAAAGGACTGATAAATTATGATCATGATGATCATGTTGATAACAGAACTATTATAAGTTTATGCTGGTAGATGCACTTACCTAAAAGTAATAATAAAAAGGAATATTTGTCCGGACAGTTTCAAAGAAATTCAACAAGGGGATTTTAGTGTCATACCATTTGCATCACATCTTTGTTTTGGAAAGAAGCCATAATCGATAGATCCCAGATAAATAGCTTCATCATTCAATGACAATAAAAAATTTTTTTTTCGTTTATTCTATCATGGGGCTCTTTTTTTCCATTTAGCTGGATAGAGTATCTGTTTAGATACCAACGTGGCAGCATATTATGCTAGTTCGGTAGTCAAATATAACACTCAGCCACGGCTTCATGAAATTGAAATACCTAGTATTAGAGCATTGTATATGCGCAAAACAGATGATAAATAGGTAGAGGCAGATGTATCACTACTATGATTAGGAATCTTTTACACATTGAAAAAGTATTTAAACATTATCACAACAATCTATTGACTACCCACTGTATTCCTATTCCTTCATGGTAGATTTTTGAATGCATTGGAAAGTATTTAGGGCCTTTTTCCAGTCATGCTGGCACGGGTGATGAGCGCGGTATTTTGGCGGCATACATTGCATGCGTATTATGAAGATATTATTATAATGACATTTTATGATATGTCGAATGTAGCCAGCTATGTACGCTTGCTGCGTGCCGCGCCGCCCGCTTGCGCGACCGCATGACTGGAAAAGTCCCTTATGACGTTTCAGTTACATAACATGTTGAAATAATAAAGAAGTTATTTTTGCTTATTTCCGACTTACATACCAATGTCCTATTCTATTTTTGTGTAATGACGTTTCCTTGATGATTTCGCCAGTATCCAGTGTTGAATGTGTTGAAGATATTATTATAATCTCAATTTAACGTTTTATAGTTAAAACACAAAAGAGTTTACAAAATGGCGGAGCCACGTGCAAGCCTAACAAATGCCAATACGCACGCGTCCGCCCTCCGTCAGACCTGCAGCGCGACTCCACCCATGTCCTATTCATTGTCGCAGAATGCACAACATCCTCTTTTATGTACTTTGCTTTATTTGCATGTGTACATTTTTTTAATGGTGAATAAAGATTTGTCTTTCCATCTTTCTAAATATGAAAACGGTCAAAATCCGTTCAGACGCGATCAAACTTAATTCCGCTCAGTTGCTAGTTCATAGAAAGTAAAGAATTACAAATGTACCTGTGTCGGATGAATAGTGGCTTACCGCGCCACTTGAATGTAACCGACTTTCCTTCGGGGATGTCACCCAGTTTAATCTCAATCTTGGCTAAGGCCAAGACGTCGGCGGCTGCAGCCATTGATGAGACGAACTGTGTGACCACGGATTTAGCGGCATAGGCACCGGCGACTCCACCAGCTGTAATGTTTGAAGAGTTAAGTTAATAAATATAACATCAATAGAGACAAGTGGAAAACAAATTGCTAGATGATTAAGTAAATGCTCCGAAAGAAAGCAAATCCATGCCATGCTCGGAGGTCGCGACAGGCCAATGGTGCGCGGTGAGCGGGGCCTGAGGGGAGCGTGTCCCACTACATGCCTATACCAACTTTGCCGGTGCCCCGTTCCCTGCACACCGCGTGAGCCTATGCTCTCAACAAACGTATTCCCCTGTTTCCTCTCTGGATAATGACACTAGAGCAAACATTGTTTTACCATACAATCTTTGTTACCTCTGCTATGTTCCTATGTTTTGCTTTCTTGCATTAATTAATTATTGTAAGATCTAGGGACCTTCAAAAATTACAAATTTTACCGCCATACCCACCGCGATCGCTGAGCGCACCCACTAATATTATAAATAATAAATATCTTGGACATTGTGACACAAATTATCTAGTCACATTTAAAGTACCCGGACTTGTATTATGATGACTAGACAAAGATATACATAGGTACATTGTAATGATCCCAAGTAAGCCTCAGGCTTTTAGTTATGGGAATCATACAACAACGGCACAAACATATAACATCCCATGGGACCCATGAATAAAGAAACACCAGGAACCACAAATATTATATGGCACTGAAATTATAGCTATTGTAATGATCAAATGATGATTACTAGAATGTTCTTAAGGAAAACTTGTAACTAAATGTGGGAGTGTGCAATTGGCTTATATCCACAGATTACTAGTTACTTCGTAACAGATACATCACTTCCAAAGTAAGCGAGAAATTATCACGCTTTAATTACCACAGAACATTATAAGAGGGGTTAGAAATGCAAAGTAGGCGTGGAACGTGTCGCCACAGGTTATGCAATGATAAGGCGCGCGGCGTGGTGTGAGCGAGAGGGCATGAGTAATCGTAGCAGCGTGAGTGGGAAGACAAGTGGTGACAGCCATCCTCCAAAGCAAAAGCGCTACTTTGCATTTCTAACCCCTCTTATAATATTGTGTTAATTACCTACTGCCAGATGGTACATGCGAAAAAGTACATTAAGTAACTTGCCACAGCGTTGTTATTACTTTGTGCAGCACGCGACGTATGCGACATTGCCATCTGGAGCGAGTGGAAAACCAAGCAAGCGCAATGTGCCAAAGGGTAGGTACTTTACTATCTTTGTGCCTAAGGTAGAGTGACCGAGGCTGTCAGCTCCCCAAATAATTATATTTCAGGGCTAAATTCCTTTCATTTTAAATAAAATAAAACATCATTTATGGAATATGGGTTGGTGACTCAATCCGAAGGTGGTGGTTCCATTCCTGGCCTATGCTATTAAGTTCTAAAGAGCTTATGCAGCTTACTGTTGGGTACTTTTGTCACTACCACAAACTTGGTGAAGGAAAACATAAAAAAATACATCTAATCCATAATTCCATATCATTGCTTCAACATTACTTCAACTAGCAAATATAAGCAAGCAGTCTTTGTGGCAAGGCTCACTTTGAGTATAATTTAAGGAAGGCATGTCAAACATGCAGCGGGCCACCTCACTTTAAAAACAGTTTCCTAATGTGGCCCAAGAGCGATCCGACTTTTACAACTACTTAGTTAGGTAATCATGAATTCTCGTTATGTTCTTCACATTATGTAGGTAATAAAACTATATTTTTTTTAAAGATATTCCTTGGAAGAGATTGTAATTTTCTTCTACTATTTAAATAAATGATTAACAGTTAATACATATTCTCTAAGTTCTTTGCGGCCTAATGAGTCTACTATCATTATGCATTTCAGGTTTCAGGAGTGAATGATGTTTTAACGAGTCTTTAGTTGGGCATTAGAGAGATCAATAATATGCCAGTATAGTAGTTTTAAAAAGGAACAGTTTCATTCAACATTTATATTGGAGGATACCTACTTTATTTTTCAATTTTATTACAAAATCTGCCATAATGTCATAATTTTGTGAAAAATTCAACTGACTACATACTACGGTTCAAAATAGCCTAATTAAAGATATAAAAAATCGACAGACATAAATAATCTGCTTGTATAAGCTATATAACGGTCCCATTGGCACCATTTGGGTCTGCAACCCTATAAAACTACCTTAGATATGTATCAAATATTGCAAGCACAATAAATCAGTACAGTACGACCAGGAAAATAATTCCGCTCTTCAATCTTCATTTGCGGAGAGCAGCGCAAAATCGGGTATTCTCTATCTCACTCCAACTCGAATAGCTAGGACTTATGGTTGCTTCGGCAGCGAAAAGGGCACGAAAGGAATAAGCCAATAGCGGCAAGGTGTCACATCCTGATTGGTCACGATAATTTCGTGGGCTTTTAAAATTTGTCAACTGCGCAGGTGAGACTTATAAACCTGGTACTACTGTACATGGCTGCAGTATCATACAGAAAACTTGAGGAGAGTAAGAGTTATGTTTATGTTGAAAGTCTAGTTATTAGTTTTCCAAATAAATAAAATAAAATAAAATAGGGGGCTGTTGTGAGCATCATATATAGAGTACTCTCCGGATTGCTTGTGGCTCCTTCTTTGAGATAACAACACTCCCTCAAACCTTGACATTGGCAGAATTACAGTGCAAAACAGTAAAGCATAAGCAACCAGCCATATTTTAAATGTGGAAATCTAACCTCCAGCAATAAGGTAGGTGAACGATTGACGTCCATCGACACTCTCGTTGTTCTTAGAGGTAGGGTCCTGGGTCTCCTTGCGACGATATGCCGAGAAGTCAGGGTACGCGATGTCACTGTGCGCGAAACGAACTTGCACCTTCGCTGAAATTGACAAGTGTTATGTAACATTTCCCTTCATTAATCTTCCATCACATTATTTAGACAATAGGTTTATAGCGTAATAAACTCACCAGAGGTACCACATTTGGCCTTCAAGCCTTGGATCGGCAATGCACCATGTAGAGAATGCACGGTCGAAGTTTTGGGCAAAGGTTTCACGACCAATTTTTCTTTAGGCGTCGGCACTGCTACGACGGGTTTCAGGCCATTCGCTACCACTTGGGAGCTGGCTTTGAAGTAAGGAGCTAAATGCCCAGCCCTCACGACGGAAGTCATTTTGATTTACCTTCTAAAATACGCAATAAAATTGCTTTTTTCGTTTTGCAGATTGCAAGTGCGCGATTGATTGGACGTGAAACGTCAAATTTAGGGTTGCAAGCTTTCGTTTTTATTTTCCCTACATATGCAAAATACGTAGGGAAAATATAATAAGAGCCTTTTTCTTCTTTTTTTATTTCCTGCTTTAATAATAATAACTTCAACACGAAACTTAGGACATTATTCCGTTTTTTTAGGTCTAAGGAAGTACAATCTTTGAAGCCATGTCACGTCAACAACGGCATATAGGTACAGGGTGAAATTGATATCATTGGCATCCTTTTAAACTAAGAGTCTACCCATTGAACTGAACAACTTTTACTATGGGAGCAAAACGGTCGGAGCTAAAAAAAAAATTTGCTTTTGCATACATTTGAGTCGAGTCGGCAGCGGCGGCGAGTGCAGTTTAGTAAGGAACAGCAGATTTTTTTGCTCCGATCGGTTTGCACCCTTAGTAAAAGTTGGTTAGTTTGATGGTCCAGGCGGAGGACAGTCGCCTTGGTGGCTTTTTTCGATTCAGTTTGCATGGAATGGTGCTGCCATCTATTAAATACTTCGCAGAACTATGAAAAAAAAATTATTGTCTATGTCTAATTGACAAATTCACAAAATGGCTACCTACCTATCTTGCCTAATGTGCGGGCTGTTTGTAGTTTTCGTTAAATTTTGTGACGATTTAGTGATGTTCTGGAGTTTCTGTTGTTCTCTTACCAATATTTAGATTACAGGAGTAGTAAGGATACTGGAATTTCACTCGATCGGTGCGGGATTGAACGAAAACTAGCATTCGAACAAAAAAAAATATCCATCGGTATGAGTAGATATAAGTAGGTATGTAAAGTATAGGTTGAGTTATTGTCAGTGAAACATAGATGGCGCTAGCTAGCCTTCAATTTGACATAAGGTATGATAAGATAAGATAAGATAATATTTATTGTGCTTAAGAAAATACCAGTTTACATGGAAAGGTTACACATAGAAAGTGTAGTTTCAAACACGGCATTTAAATACATCAAAGGATATAGGCGGAGCTACATAAAATATTCAGAAGAATACTGTACTGCAAGCACCGACTTGGAGAACAAAAGGTACAGCATGCCAGTACGGAGTGTTTCCAGGTAGGATGTTACATTTTTAAATTTAAAGCACTTAAATCTACTAATATTAAAAATAGTAAAATAAGTCTTAATTATTGTCCTCTTACCAGTGTTTTTGGTGTTTTGTAATGTGGATGCATAATGTGGCCACGAGTGGGTTCTCTTTTCTAATATACTTATATTACTCTTTGGTAGACTCTTAGTTTAAAAGGATGGTAATGATATCAATTTCATCCTGTAGAGGTATGTTTAAGTAGGTAATTTTTAAACTACGTGTCAGAAAATCCCTCATTTTGGAGAGAGTTATTGTCGAAAAAGTCATAACAAAAAACGAGGGCGCTGTGCGTGCTGCCTCCACGCAAGAACCACAGATTACTGATATGTAGCAAGTTACAGATGCAACACTGAAATTTTCACTTAGTTTTATAACATATTCGTTGTGGCGCTGCGCTGCTGCTGTCGTCAAGCTAATTTGTATAGAAATGGTAAGTATGTATATGTATACAGTGATTCCAGAATGCGAAATTGGGATATTTAACCAAGGAACAAACTAATCCACGATATTATTATGTCATCTAGCGGAGAAGAATTAGAGCTTCTCAAATCAAGGATTCTCAACTCAAGCGAAAATACCAGGAAATTCCACCTTTCACCACAACCAAAATATAACCAAACTGGTATGGAGTAATATCAAAGATAGGTACTCTTTCTTATACTGCGGCCGTGTGTGTGTACAAGGCGCGTACATTTAAAGTATAATTGGCATTGTAATCACAAAAATAATAATTCATTTTTTCATAATTATTTTTTTGTGTGAAATAAAGAATCTATGAAAAATGTAGCTGTCAGTGGTGGCCTAGCCTGCCATCCCCGACAAAACAGGAAAAGTCGAAATATGCCGGGAGCTTAACTACATGACTCTATCACGATTATTCTTTAGTTATTTTATTTATTTATTAGATTTCGGAGGACGATTTTACATTTTATGTGGGAAGTATTTTTGAATAGGGCAATAATGTCATTAATTTTCTATTACTGAATAGTGCAATACTGAATAGTGCTGCCAGATTTTAAAACAAAAAAAACTCACTCAAAAGTCATTTTCACTCAATTTTCACATTTTCACAAAGAAATATATTCTTTCTCTATCTTGTGAAAGCTTACTGTAATGAGTTTGAATGTGATAGATATATTTAAGCGTAAATAAAGTGAGTTTTAACAAGTGTACTGTGAAATCTCATGGTACCATTAAAAAACAAAATCTGACACAATGACAGTGACAGATTTTCTTTTCCGCTCAGTGTTGCCAGACGTGCGGTAATTATCCTAGATCCACGATATTTTTGAGGGGCATGCGATAGAAAATAAAAGTCGAGTATCGCACGATAATTCACCAAAATTCCAGGATAATCCACGATAATTTTGTAATTTAATGAAATCTGTGTATCAAATCACTATTTTCAACCATATTATCCGTCAAATTCTATTTTGACGTTAATTATCGCGTAAAACAGTTTTCAAGTACCTATTACTAAAATTGAAGTTGTAATGAGAACAATTGAGATAGAAAATATTTCCTCACTGTGTCGTTTCGATCAAGAGTTTTTACTAAAATTCCCTAAAAACCTTGTACTTGCCTACCTATAAATAGGTAACATTAAATAATGGCATGCAATATAGGTAAGAATGATTGAATTTCACGCATCATTTCACACTTTTCTAGGTTCTAAGATACGAGAATTTTAGGAATTTTTGATGCGATAAAAACACGATAATTTTGTTGTCAATCTGGGATAATTCTTAAGTGTGGATCTGGCAACACTGCTTCCGCTTCCGTTTTACGAAAAATATCTGTCAAAAAGGAAAATACCTAACAAACAAAAATTAGGAAAAGAAATACAATAATCATAGGTAAGTGTCGTTGTTTCTGACTAATTTCAGTTTTATTTACGTTTAGTTATCAAAAAAACAAGAATAGAATCTTCCATTGGTTGATGTTTATCAACAAGAAAAAAGATAGGTATAAGTGAGTGACACAGAAAAACATTAATTTTCTTCGCATAATTTAAGTAGCAAACAAAAGATAATATGGGGAAGTTTGGATCAATTTTACAGTGATTATTGATTACAGAGACCCTGTTCTAAATTAATAGAACAACTAATCAGTTAAGTACAATTTTGTGATTGTCAAAAGATTACATATTTACCTAACGAAAATTGTGGTTAAAGGCTGGGCCACACAGAGTACAGCTGCGGGCCGGCTGCGGAACGGCTGCAGGGCGGCAGTAGTTTTAAACTATGGAATTATATGTGAGGTGTCACACTGCGGCTACTGTTCTGCAGCTGTTCGGCAGCCGCACCGGGCTGTATCTAGTGTGACACCTCGCATATAATTCCATAGGTTACAACTACTGCTGGGCTGCAGCCGTTCCGCTTCAGGCCCGCAGCTGTACCCTGTGTGGCCCAGCCTTTACTTACATCAAATGCTATTGGTCTTTTCATGATTTTGTTTCACTTTTGATTTAGCACTTTATCATCCTTGTTAGTATGAACAATGTCCTACCTACCTGTCTGAGAATTTTATTATCAATAAACAATTATTATCTTTTAACCCCTTGTCTGTTGGAACGCAGATCTCGTCCAGACACAATGCATTTTCTATTGTGTCTGAAATCTTGACAAACGACGAGTTAAAACACAAATGTTTTTAAAATAATTAGCACCGGCTTACGAGCACAGAATACCTTCAAAAGGTTCACTATCCTACAACACAAAACTGAAATTGATAAAACATGTTATTTATACAAAAACATATTAATTTTTAAACGTATTACCCAGAGAGTAGTGAGCCGCGGCCTGACTATAGGCTTGAATATTAGAGAGCCATTCCCACTATGAAATTTTCTATGCACCTTTTGCACTGGTGGTTGTTAAGTGGCCATTGCTTTAGTACTTACTTACTTCATACTTACCATACAAATATTTGCCCCTTGTGGTATTCAAACCCACAATCCTTGGCTCAGAAGGCAGGTCCACTACCAACAATGTGCACGTGGAGTTATCGGTTAAACATAAATGTTTAAAACAATCAGTGGTAAATTGTTCAATACAGTAAGAAAAGGGTGATCTTACATCATAAAGTATTGATATTTGTATTTTTAATAACATTTCGCACATCCGGTAGAACAAAGTCAGAACTTACATTTCACAAACTGTTCAGTAGAGCAAAATAAAGATTTTAAATTTTTAAATTCTAGATTTGGAATTGAAACCTTTAAAGAATTATGCTAAGTATGTTTTTATCTTAATAATCTATTTGAACTAACAAAGTGTCTTTGTGCTACCAAACGCGTAACAGGTGATGGAACATTTTGTCATTATTAACTCAGTTTCGTAAATTTTGACAGTTCTGACTTTGTTCTACCGGATGTGCGATTTATTTAGTTTCAATTTTTAATTTAATGTAATAGTTTATACATTGACTTACACTGTAACTGTAGTTAGAGTGTAAGTCACTCTACTGTCTGTGTATAGACAAGCACATTCGTAGAAAAAACATGTTACATAAAACAACACATTGCGGTCTGTCACTGCCATATGAACGAAGTCAACTAGGTAATATCCTACTACTGTTCTTAGGTAAAATCATTCCTACTGATTGTCTTAACTAGTACTGGTACATTAACATTGCCGAGTTTATACTTGACATTATTATTTTTATTAAAAAATTAAATCTTTATTTATTCAGATAACTATGTGATCCATACAGGGTTAGTACAAACAAAATAAAACAAAACATAAACAAAAACAGCCTTACAAACTAAGTTAGTACTTAATAACTAATTGAGATTTGGTTATCTCGACGAAGTGCCTCATTATGGGGCAATCTAGGCAATAACAGTTTTAATTTTTTTTTCCGTTCCCTTGCCGTTCCAGACATTGTATACAATAGGTACCTATATTACCTGCGGTATCTGCCTAAGCATGATGATACTTAAAACGTAAAATTAATGACATCAATTTTTTTTTGTAAATCCTCATTAGTTACTATGTGTGCACAATTAGAAAGAATTAAAACTACATAATTCGGTAGCAGAGATAACAGATTACCTGCAATGATCCTGATACACCTCTTACTTCTTTAAAATCCCTTAGTACAATAAAAAAATAGTTCATATTAGATATCAGGTACATACATTAATTCAAAACGAAGCCGTGGTGGTCCAGTGGCGAGTAACCTTGCCTGCCGTGTAGAAGCCGATGGTTCGTTCGTCCAGGCCGACTCGTACCAATGAGTTTTTCGGAATTTATGTACGATTTGTAACACCCACCTTTTTCGGTGAAGGAAAACATCGTGAGGAAACCTGTATGCTTCAATTTCGAGGCATGTATTGTACCTACTGTCCATTACAAGTGGCGACGGGCTCACTTCTCGTCACACTGGACAGAAATTCGGTATTATTAGTGAAACGTGGATGTTCTGAGGTTTTGGGGTATTCCCCAAGGGGGTAGTCAGAGATATTGTGAGCATATGCTTATGCTTATACATAAATTCACGCCTATTTCCCCAGAGGGATCACTCAAACTATGGATCTCCACTTTGGGTGATCCCTCCTCACATAGCTAAGGTATAGACCGTGTCGCCTAAGGCCTCGCCTAAGTTCTTCTAAGGCAAACCATAATTTTTTGTATGGAGCCTGGCATAGTAACTTTTCATCATAGGTAGTAAAATGTGATTTTGTGGTCGCCAATCAAATGGTTCCTAACCTTTTTTTTTAAATATAATATGGGCTTGCTCTTGACCTCAATCCAGTCCTCAGGACAAAGAAGAGGTCGAAGATGTAGCGAGCTTAAACGTAAGTAAACAAAACAGCTCATTAACGCTGGCGATGCCTGTCCACTCTTTCAGGTTCGCAAGCCATGACATTCGAGGCCTTCCGATGCTTCTTTTGCCCTCAACTTTGCCCATTTCTATAGTCTGGAGCTATTGGTTTCGCTCATTCCTCAATATATGACCAAGGTAGGCGACTTTCCTCCTTTTAATGGTTTTGCAACAGCTCACGGGACTTCCTGACACGTAGTTCCTGACACGGTGGTTCCTAAAAACCTTATCGTAACTTTTTTTTTAAGTATCTTCAATGTACATATACACTTCGGTGCTACAGTTTTATTCTACATAAAATGGTATGTTTTTAACATGCATCGTTAGTAGAAGGTACTTAATATGACTTTTGTTTTTGAACTAACGGCCTTGGAATGCAAATAAATATTCATTCACATTGAATTTAGCATCTCGTTGGCATTCAGCAGGTGGCAAAAACCTGTTTTGAGTCAAAAATATAATAGTAATAGGATTATTATGAGAATTTTCTAGTATTATTATAGGTATTGGAACAGGCAAAAGTTTACTTAACAACAGGTTTTTGTTGAATTTTAAAACATTCTGCAGCAGGTTCCGAAAATATCCTATATTTTATAGCTTGTTCTGTATTATAAATTTCTTCCATGGCCCGATAACCTAGAAGGTATTTAGTGAATCTAACTTTTAAGCCGTGGGAAGCGGGTGCAGAAAGTTATTTATACAGTTGGCTTCAGAGAAACCTGATCAACTATCTTATTCTTTATTTACGCAAGGGGGTTAATTTCTTTGATACTGGCCGTACGTAAACTCACGACTATAATCGCTTTCGGGGCGGTCAGCACCTTGCTACAACTGCTATCATAAACATCGAGACATTCGACAGTCGTTGCCTTCTAAAGTTATTTGTAATTAAAGTTAATGAATGTTTCTTTTTATTTTTGTGTGATGTGATCGGATGCATAAGTATTTACCTAACGTACAGGTGGGTGTTGGCCACAGAACATTATAAGACGGGTTAGAAATGCAAAGTAGCGCTTTTGCTTCGGCGATGACCGTCGCCACTTGTCTTCCCGCTCACGCTGTTACAATTACTCATGCCCTCTTGCTCGCACCACACCGCGAGCTTTATGGTGTTATGCAAATCGTTGCATAACCTGTGGCGACACGTTCCACGCCTACTTTGCACTTCTAACACCTCTTATAATGTTCTGTGGTGTTGGCTATAATGCCTGCTTGCTTTTCGTAGAGCGAAATCCGCGTTTGCTGTGACATGTACCCAGGAAGTAAAAGCCAAGAGAAATGATACTATAGACGTGCTGGTCTACAGTACTTATGTGCCGTGCAAGTCGTTAAAGACGTTAAAGTACAGTGAGGGGCAATAGTACCTATAATGTTCCAAATAATAGGCGACGAGCTGAAAACTTGGAACGTCTACGACAATCTCACACATGCCGATTTTGTCAAAAGTAGATTTCTGATTTAGTGTACTACACCTGCACGGCTAGCATGCCACCCACGACAAAGTGTTTAAACGAGAAAAACGTCATGCGCGCTCTCTCTGGCATACGTACAATAATAAGGATGGAGGCACATCTCGATTTTTATCGTTTTCTCGGGGGTGGCATGCGAGGCCTACTTAGGATCTACTTTCCTCTTTAGAAATAATGAGCACGAGAAAATGTAATTGCACAATTGTCTTCAAATGTTTCAATTTCTGTGATCCAATGTCGAGTGTCAAATGAAAATAAATGTTAGCAGTCTCCAAATAGGGATCAATATTAAATAAGAGGCCGATATCGATTACGTTTTTATTTTCGTACTATCGAACTGAAATTAAAAAATCATAAGCCAGGTCGCGGGCCGTGTTCTGTGACGCTTATGAAGTAGATATAAGGTCCATTGTGCCGTTGCACTATGTTCAAAAATCGTCCGACCAGACATTCTGAGTTAAGCTAAGCAAGCGATGCATTTTGATGTTCTGAACGCCTAATTAAAGCTTATTATATAGTTGCAGAGATATTTAAGTCCAAAGTTATAGGATTTTTGATATACAGGGTAAATTTTATATCACCGCGGATAACTTCAGCATGTATTCTACTCCTCAAACTGAACATCTTTCACTATGGAGTCACCTTCGAAATCGCGAAAAAATATCAGCTGTCCCATACATTTGAGCATCCGCAGTGATATAAAATTTACCCTATATAGAAATCTCAAAAATTTATGTTTCTCAGAAAATAATAATAAATTCTTATGTTTCTTAGTTTAGTTCTATTATACGTATAAGCTTACGTTTAAGAGGCTTTAGGTATTGTATGAAACCTCGCAGCCTCGCACCACACCACCTCGTACCATCAAGTTCAAGTAGATCACTGCTGCGAGCTGCGCTAGGACGATTTAACCACCCTAGCCTAGCTTTTTTTACGTGATTCGAACTATACGCGCTGATAAAGGAGAACGCCCAATCCCGTTTCGCCTACAAAACTGGTAAATTTGAATTTTATAAAAAATGTTAAGATAGAAAAGGTTAATTTCCATTTCCTTGTGAAGTATTATATTCCTCCTATTTTGTGTATAATTTTAGCTATCATACTATTTGTATGTGTTCTTTGATCATACTCATTCGTTAGTTGTAAAACGATTTGAAACGAATACATTTCGTCACGTGGGCAATGTCTCTTATTTACCTCGTAGCTACATCACCCACTGAAATAAATGGATTGGTCTATTCGAAGCCACAAGGCCCACAAGGCAGTTCATGGGGGTGGATTTTGGTAATTCATTTTCTGAAAACTCTTCTCGCTTCTGACGCATAATAGGTTAACATTAAAAATGCGAGTTAAAGAGATCGCAAGCACTTGGGATCGGGCCTTAGGTATTTTGATGTTATATTAACTTGACCATTTCAAATAATATTTAAACATTGAAATCGTTACTTGTCTTGTTCTTTCTTATCGTTTCAGCAATAAATATTTGATATCCACCTGCTGACGAGCTTGAAACGTGCTTTTGGACCGAAAATGGTTAGCTCATGTCGTGCCATTTCTATTCAACTGGCATATAACATTAAAGGCACCTAAAAGTTTATTATTTCCTTTGTAGTCTTTGAGGCGCCTTACCGATTTTAAGTGTAAATTAATATGCTTGCCATAGATCAAATATAAGAACTAGACGCACTGTCTCATCTTAAGGGCCTATGTCGAAAAGGGCGTGTGATAGCTTATATTACTGCCTGATGCGAGAGAAAGAGATGGGGCGGCGCGCGCGCCTGAAACGACGCAAGCGTAAAACAAACTTTATTTAATTGTGATTGTACTATTTATATAAGTTCAATTCTGCTCTAATCAAAATGTGTAAAATATCAATATCTTTTTTTTTTAAATCAAGTTTCGTGTTTCTATTATTCACCGTTTAGCAGTTCCAAGCGTTTATCGATAAAGACGGATGCTACTTTGGCTTGTTTTTCTATCGAGAAATGTTTTGGCTCTGATCAAAATTCTACAGCATCTTCATTCATCATTCTATTCTTCTTCTTCATTCTTCTTCTTCTTATGAATCTGTCTGTTTTGTTGAAACTCGTAAACTACAGGTATAAGTTCACAGCCTATATAAATCCCACTGCAGGGCACAGGCCTACCATCAGGGAGGGTGTATGGGCATTAGTCCACCATGCGTGCCCAATGCGGATTGGGTGACTTCACATACGCATCGGAATTGGGGTTACATTCTTACATTATGTAAGTCGAAAAATTTCAATCTCTCCAGATTATTTCGCGGGAAAAAATTCAGGGAATACAAATACATGCTATAAGAAGGACTGGCTTAATTCAAGCATTTTATCTTTCCAATTTCATAAACATAAATTACATAAGTAGGTGACGCAAAAAACAATTGCCAAAAAGAGTTTTATCCTAGGCAATGCAGTCTCGTTCCCAGTCTGCGTAGACCTACCGCGTAGCGCTTTGTCTTGTAGCCACTGTAGTTTCCCCCTCCATAAACAGATGGCGTTACTGGCTCCAAACTAAATAAAACGATTTGAAACGAATACATTTCGTCACGTGGGCAATGTCTCTTATTTACCTCGTAGCTACATCACCCACTGAAATAAATGGATTGGTCTATTCGAAGCCACAAGGCCCACAAGGCAGTTCATGGGGGTGGATTTTGGTAATTCATTTTCTGAAAACTCTTCTCGCTTCTGACGCATAATAGGTTAACATTAAAAATGCGAGTTAAAGAGATCGCAAGCACTTGGGATCGGGCCTTAGGTATTTTGATGTTATATTAACTTGACCATTTCAAATAATATTTAAACATTGAAATCGTTACTTGTCTTGTTCTTTCTTATCGTTTCAGCAATAAATATTTGATATCCACCTGCTGACGAGCTTGAAACGTGCTTTTGGACCGAAAATGGTTAGCTCATGTCGTGCCATTTCTATTCAACTGGCATATAACATTAAAGGCACCTAAAAGTTTATTATTTACTTTGTAGTCTTTGAGGCGCCTTACCGATTTTAAGTGTAAATTAATATGCTTGCCATAGATCAAATATAAGAACTAGACGCACTGTCTCATCTTAAGGGCCTATGTCGAAAAGGGCGTGTGATAGCTTATATTACTGCCTGATGCGAGAGAAAGAGATGGGGCGGCGCGCGCGCCTGAAACGACGCAAGCGTAAAACAAACTTTATTTAATTGTGATTGTACTATTTATATAAGTTCAATTCTGCTCTAATCAAAATGTGTAAAATATCAATATCTTTTTTTTTTAAATCAAGTTTCGTGTTTCTATTATTCACCGTTTAGCAGTTCCAAGCGTTTATCGATAAAGACGGATGCTACTTTGGCTTGTTTTTCTATCGAGAAATGTTTTGGCTCTGATCAAAATTCTACAGCATCTTCATTCATCATTCTATTCTTCTTCTTCATTCTTCTTCTTCTTATGAATCTGTCTGTTTTGTTGAAACTCGTAAACTACAGGTATAAGTTCACAGCCTATATAAATCCCACTGCAGGGCACAGGCCTACCATCAGGGAGGGTGTATGGGCATTAGTCCACCATGCGTGCCCAATGCGGATTGGGTGACTTCACATACGCATCGGAATTGGGGTTACATTCTTACATTATGTAAGTCGAAAAATTTCAATCTCTCCAGATTATTTCGCGGGAAAAAATTCAGGGAATACAAATACATGCTATAAGAAGGACTGGCTTAATTCAAGCATTTTATCTTTCCAATTTCATAAACATAAATTACATAAGTAGGTGACGCAAAAAACAATTGCCAAAAAGAGTTTTATCCTAGGCAATGCAGTCTCGTTCCCAGTCTGCGTAGACCTACCGCGTAGCGCTTTGTCTTGTAGCCACTGTAGTTTCCCCCTCCATAAACAGATGGCGTTACTGGCTCCAAACTAAACAATCGCAAACATTATTTTCAATAAAACTAAGTTATTAACATAAATTAATTTGTAATTGGTCATTCCACGTGACCTCGGGTTTGTAATACATACTTATAACGTAAATTAGATCTATAAACAATTTCATGGTCACCGCTGCGTTTCGTTCGCATGTGTCCGTGAGCGTCGCATTGTACGCACACATTCGCGCAAGACGCACGTGTGTAGTATTCCTACACACACATGGAAAATAATCCTTGACAACTCAACTCACACTCGTAGCAATAAATAACGCATTTGGGCTGCGTGCGCCACGTAGATATCCACGTCCGTCTATTTTGCATAGAATTATCTTTTTAGGCAGGTACTTCTGTTACCTGCTTACTAGTCGACTAAGCCTTACGGTTTCCTAAAATCTAAATCTAAAGAAAGGTTAGGCAATCGAAAACTGTCATATAGGTGATGAGATGATCAAATTTATTTCGTTTCATTTTATAAGCACTCATATTATTTCCTTGTATGCAATTCTTAACACTAGATTTATATTTAAATTACCTAGTCATTTGTATTTAATTACCTACTATTTAGAGCCTAATCTTAATCAATAAATATTTAAAATGACCTTTTGAAAAAAGTATTAGTTTTAATTTAATTTTACGACTCTGATGACCTTACTTGCATAGTTGGACATTTCCGTGGTGCCAACTCTATACTAGTGTCGTCACGCATATATTTATACTAAGCACCTACCAAAATTTTCATAGATATGGTCACGCACACGCTTACATAACGCACACGTGAATTTATTGGATGCGTGCATGTGTGAAGAACTATTGGGGCTAGAAAATAGATGGCGTTGGTAGTAAACGATAGCGGTGCGTCTAAGATGCGTTTTGGAATTGAATAGAGCGTGTAGATAATGGGGGCGATGCGCGCGCGGCGAGGCGCTCTTGGGAGGGACGGCCCAATTTGAATCGCGGCTTGCCTGTTACACAATGAATTTATTGTCGCATACAGCTGACACATTGCGTGCATGTCATGTGCGCCATGCTGGAATGTACTCCAGTCATAATTAGTTCAACGGATTCCGCAATTACAAACCCAAATTAACATAAATACATGACAATACATTGCTCTTACTATTATCCCATGTGGGTATTTACTTAGAGACACATGTATTTTCTTTGACGTAGCGACAAGGAAAATATAATGTGTCTCTACTTTCTAATACTTATACACTTCTTTCTCCTCTTCCCCTCTTATAGGTAACACTGTGTCTAGTCATTCACACATTTTTAATGTTATCTTCGGTGACCCTTTATCAGGTAGGTATAGTACGTTTGATCGACCACATAACTGACATAATACTATAGGTATTATGAATTTATGACTATTCGAGTATAGTGTAAGGTTTGTGGAAGTAAATATGTATAATATGGCTAATAGGTAACTGATAACGGGTTAAATGATTTTGAGTCTGTTGTGTAAACTGTCCATCTATACAATTATAAAATTAAATGTTTGTTTGTAAAAGCATCGCGCAAAAACTAATGAACCTATTTTAATGAAACTTTTTTTTTTGATAGCATATGATTTGATTTAAATCTGCCTGGGTAGCATGCCACCGTGATACAGCGCTATCGCACTTTCGCTCTCTTTCTATTTGCGCGCGAACGAATGAGATAAAAGACGTGATACAGCCGTGTCACGTGTAGCATGCTACGGCTTCTGGTATATAATTTGTGCGGACGAAGTCACGGGAAAACTCTAGTTCATAATAAAAGGGCTGATTACCTAACCCAATGGACAGATTTTGGGCACTGCTTGTGAAATGTGGTTACCTATTCTGAATACATTGCCTTTCTTACCTGGGATGACTATGATACACTTACGACTGTTACACATCCATCCCAGGTAAAAAAGGCAATGTATTCAAACTAAACGATTCACGATTTATTGGTTATAAATCTTTTCATGCACAAATTAACACCTCTTATTAAAAAAAAAAAGAGAATGAAGTAATAGAGAAACGCGACAGTTGCTGAAGACGATTCTTTACGAGGTCGTTTCTTTGAAATGTTTACAGGCGTCGATAATGGCTGTGAATGTCAAATTTTACACACTTCAGGCGAACTGCATTACGTTGATGTCTAGCGTTTGATTTTTGTTTGGCTGCATTCCAAATTGAACGCTCTCGTTTGTGTAATTTGGCAAGTTTTCTGTCCAGACACCTGTCGCCATGGGGTCCCGTATGAGTTTAATTCTTGGAGATTTGCTGTTCACGTGATTTGGTAGAAATTGTTAAAATGAAGATGCAGAGGTAGATGTGCGGTGTCACAAGGCGCGGTGGAATCCGCAACGAATATGTGCAAGGTACGTCCCTGTACCTGGGTGTTACGTGACATAACAGATAAGCTTCAGGAGCATAGGCTTAGATGGTTTGGATACGTGAAACGCAATCTATCCGACTATATAGAAAATATTGCATTGCAACTGCAGAATAGACAGGACAGACAGGCTACATTCCAGGACAGACACCAAAAGGACGTTCTAAGACTAGATGGCTGAACACAGTTCGCAGTTATATGACCGAGCGCAATTTCTCCGAAGAAGAGACGTATGGAATATGGCAAGGTGGAAAGCAGAGACGAGGAGGGCTGACCCCACCACCACATGCGACTAACAAGCTGGGAAGCTGATATGGTCGAAATTGTATCTACGTACATATTTACGTACACCCTATAGGAAGTTAGGAATAGTCAAAAACTTTGCGACAAACCTTTTCAAGTGTACCTAGTTACAGATTTAAGCATATAGGGATTTCAGGATGGAATACGTGTCAACTGGGTGATAGATGACTTACCTTTTGCCTGAAAAAACACTGTACAATAATCCTTATTACTTACTAGCTTCGAACTATCTACGGGGAGAAATTTGAAGATCATATCTAAACCAGTAGGTTCCTACGGCTAGCATGACACGGTTTATAGCGATAAAACGAGAAAACCGTCATGCGCGCTCATTTTTGCATGCGTTAAGTAACAAAGAAAAGACAAGGCACATCTACAATTTTCTCGTTTTGTTGGGGGTGGAATGCTAATGCCTGTCGGCCTGTCCTGTCCTGTTAGATGAAAAATATGACGTTTTATGAATAAATGTTCCACGATATGTTAAAACTATCTTTCTTCCATAAAATGGTTACTTGCTTGTTACATACATACCTACCCACGACCATAATTCCATTTTGAGAGTTCAGAAACTAACCATCTTTGAGCATGAGTTAGCAAGGCTTGACCAGATCTTGGCTGTTACTTCATAATAATGGAAAAAACTTACAAGAATAGGTAAGAGTGTGCGATACTGAGTGAGTGCGCGTGAGACAGAAATACACCATTGCTTACTATTTACTGCCATGCTTCCTACCAAGAGGGGGTGAGATAATGGATGAGGGTCAGTCATAATTTTTCTTATAAGGGCTTAACTATAGCATATTAAAGGTTTCAGGATGGCACGGTCCAAGTGGTGATACGTGGCCAGTAGCCCAGTCAATTTAAGAGGTTCTGTTAGGAGGGGTGGGAAGTAATTACCTGTGTATGGGACTTGGGACTTTTAAACTAATCAGCACAATTTAGTGACAAAAAGACTATTTGAAAATAAATTAAAATACTCTACGCAACATAGAAATCAAAATTGTATCACCCGGAAGGCTTTTAACTTAATAATAATAATACCAATGTACTCATTTTAATTCGATTTAACAATAATAAAACCGGTCAAGTGCGAGTCGGGCTACTCGCGCACCAAAGGTTTCGTACCTCATCACCACACAACATAATTATTAACTTACAAAAAAAGTTTTGTTTTTTCCCGGACTCTTAGCACGAGACGGACTCACACTTGACCGGTTTTTATTATTTGTTTTTATACTGTAGAATTTGTTCTATACCTAATCAGGCCAAGTTTTACGCTTGTATGTGTTATCGTTTTTACGATAGAGCGATAGAGAAGAAAAAACGTTATAAAAACTAGTTTCTTGTATGAGGACACCCCTTAAGTTTTACCTTTTTGCATTTTTATTATTTGTTATCAAATTCGCCATAATAACTGACATTCTGTGAAAATTTCAACTGTCTAGCTTTTACGGTTCAAAAGTGACAGCCCTAAATAGGTAAGACAGACGGACCGACGGACAGCGTAGGCTCATGAAATTATGAATAGGGTCCTGTTTTCACCCTTTAGGTACGGACCCTAAAAATGACTTGAGCAATAAAATAGCCATTAAAATTTTAAAAATGAGTTATTCATTAGAAAATACGAATATATTCTTCATTTTTTCTACGTAGAAAACAATATTTACTCCGTCTTTGAAGTGTGTAATAATGTGAAAAAAATACCATCTTGATTTTTAGAACGAGATAAATAGCACCATTTTTTATTTAGGGCTTTGGCTGACGCGATTTTTTAAAAATTTTGTATATTTCTAGGCTCAAATTGGCTCTTAAATGATAATACTTACCAAAAAACAATTCTCAAACCGTAAAATGACTGGGCTAAAGCCCCTCGCCCACAAAAACATTGCATATAAATATTGGAAGATGGAATTTCTTTAGTCATCTATCCCACGCACCTATCCAGGATTTACCCCTATACCTTAGTCGCCTCGTTCGACACCCACGGGAACAAATAGGGTGGTCGATTCTAAGCCGGAACCACGCGGCTTAGAACGCGACTAGTTGGGACAAGGTAAAGGGCAAGGGCGCAGCCTTGTTCAATGCTACATTAATTCAACCAAACGGCATCGTAACAATTTACTTTATGCTTCCTGAATCGATATTTTAACTATTATGTTGTATAACTAATATTGGTATTAACTAATTCGTACGCACTGACATGCTATTCATATAATGTGTTTTAAAATATACACTAAATGCCTAATTCTATCGTTGGGCGAATTATTTGCAGAAATACAAATGAAGTGCTGTAGACGCTGTAGAGGATCGTTTTTGTTGCTTGTTCCATACATACGAAGTCTGACTATATTTTCAATACTTACAAATAGCCCAGTCATTTTACGGAGTTTTTATTAGTTGAGTAATTATTAATTGTACTTTTAAACTGTATTCGGCACCATTTAGTGACAAAAAGACTATCTGAAAACATATTTAATTAAAAAACTTTGCTACGCAACATAGAAATCAAAATTGAATGAAGCCTCTCCCAGAAGGCTTTTAAATTAATAATATTAATACCAATGCACTAATTTTAATTAGATTTAACAATATAAATTATTTTTGAGCAATAAAATAAGCATTGCAATTTAGAAAATGAGATATTTAATAGAAAATACTAATGTATTTTTCAAAGCTTTGTAAGTAGACAAAATAATAACACCATGTTTGAAGTATGTATAATGGTAAAGCCTTAAAAGATTGCAAAAAAAAAATTACCATTCGTTTTTTTAGAACGAGATAAATGATAAATTTAAAATTAGGGGCTATTGCTGACGTGAAATTTCTTAAATTTTGGTACATTTCTAAGCTCAAATTGGCTCTTAAATACTATACCGTAAAAGAATATCAATTATTAATTAGTTCCGGCTCAAACCGTAAAATGTCTGGGCTAAAATTAAAGTCAATGAAATTTTTTAGACACGATCTAGAAATGAATAGGTGCACTGTGCTTGACATTTGTCAGATTTCCGGTAAAATATAAACCACTAGTTTTTAATTACTAAATAACTTATTTAGACAATAAAACTTATGTGTCTTTAGGTTATATTTGTTCATGATATTCACACATCGATTGGACAGAGTAATTAATTTTGAGGTTAATTTTTAAGACAATCTTTAGACAATCCCATTGAAATGGAATGGATGGAAAATAGATGCACATAGTTTCAATCATTGTAAATTTATTATATTAAAAATATATACTTATCTGTAAAATATTGTACGGAATGTAACACAATGTTTATTTCTCTTTAGTGCAGATGCACTAAAGAGAAATAAAAATACTTTGTAATTAATATGTTGAAATCGCTTTTATTAAAAGACTGAAATGACTTAACGCATTAGTTGGCCATCTGAATAAGACCCAAAATTTTCCCTTTATTTTATTTATTTATTGTTTTATTGGACCAATAATCTAGATCATAACCCTTATAATACCTAAATGCTATCCCCCTGGGACGTCCTGCTGCCCGCTGGACAGACAACCTAAAAAATAGATATTTTCCATTAGCAAAAACTTTACTAAAAGTACCTATTATCTTTGTAATTAATATGTTGAAATCGCTTTACCATGAAGCCGGATTGATTAATAGAGAGTTTAAATGAAATATTTAACTAAACAGTAGTAAAAATTAGCGCTCTTATCTAGCGCAATTTCGATAACAAGATTCACAGAATTAATGAATCAACTGCTATTTTTTATCATGAGATTCTTTATCTTTACTTAATATCGTGTTATTCTTTCTGTCTCTACTGTGTTTGTATTTTTATAAACAATAACCTAATTTATGTTATATGTTAAATGAAAAAAAACTGAATTCAAAGTAAAAAGAATTACTTATACTTATCCGTCGTATTTTTCCCTAAATTCATTTTTAACTGCAGGAAAAATATCCAACGTATGCTTACCGCCTTAATACTTCATGAGCTTAACCGAAAATGTACATCAATTAGATATTTCTCATACTTAATTATTTTTTTAGTATTCCTTTTGTCAGGGTTACACTTTTAATACTTTTACGGAAATGGTTTTACAAACAGGCAATATTTAATATTAATAGAGTTAACCCGCGACTTTGTCCGCACAAACTATATACCAGATTTTAAGTCAGATAATAAGCTATCAAACAAAAAAAGTTTCATCAAAATCGGTTCAGTAGTTTTTGTGTGATGCTTGTTCAAACAAACAAACACACAAACAAACAGACAGACAAAAATTGGTGATATGGAATCAGGGATATCTAAAAACCATATCTTAACTTTTTTTTTGTTAATATCTTCAATGTACAGACAAACTTCCTGTTACAGTTTTATAATAGTTTAGATACTCATTCACTGACTGTGTCTATAACTTAAGCTGCAACTTATAAACAAGGAAAAAACTACTACGAAACTGACTTAAGATTAAAAACAATAGTAAAACAAAATGATGAATATAAATGGTCAATTGGCCACATCATCAGTTGGGGCCGCATGCGGAAACCTTCCTCAGAGCCAAGGCCAAAGAACCAGTTTTAGAAGCCGGTACCATCATAATACCAACCCGGGCGATGTGTGAGCGGAGCGGGACTCCATACCATGACATACCTACTATGGTCTTAAACATTTTTTCGTTTACTATTCGTAAAACTTTGGTAATATGTTAAGATACTCTTGTTAAAATGTGACAATTTGTGATCGGTTATAGGTTTCTAACACTAGTTGCAGAAACGCACATTAGAGTTAATTCTCCATTAAATCTCTTGCTAGCTGTTACTACGTCAACAAGACAAAAAGTGACCTCAAGAGATTTAATGGAGGATCAACTTTAATGAGCGTTCCTGCAACTGGGCATATACCAACTTAAAATACATGTAGAAATTGATTTTATTTAAGAAATTTTGGTTAGGATTTTGCTAATGCTACTAAACATTGCTTAAAAGACGGGATGAATCGATGACTGGACATTATTTGTATAGGTACACGATTAAAGTTAATAAGTAGTACTTACATATTACATCTACGCGGACAAAGCCGGGATAAAAGTTGCAGAATGTACTTTTGATAAATCATGTTATAACATTTTTTCTTTAAAAAAAAAGAAAAAAAAAATTATTTATTTATTAGAAATAAACAAAAACAAATATCTTTATTACAAAAAGAAGTCAGTACACATACATTATGAATACGATTATTAGTTTGCATAGCAAGAACCATCTCTGGAAATACATACATACATATTCGACCGATTCTGTTCTGAACAAATGGTTTTAAGTTTTTACGTTTTTCTTAACACCTTGAGAATATATTTTATCAAACTTTGTAGTAATAAAAAGGGTCCGTGGGCCATTTGACGATTTTTCGAAACTTATTATGGTCGTTTGGGCCAAAGAATTTTTGCTTTTTAGGCTAGGTGACGATTACGTAATTCAGTAAGGTCAAATCGTCCCACTTCTCTTTGATAGAGGTAAAGGTCTACCTTTACTATAGATTGGTATATAGTTCTAGTTTGAAACGACAGTTTCCTATACGAAAGATAAAGCTACTATACCTAGGTACGATAGACTACAACAAATATTTTATTATAATTAAATCCCCTAATATTAAAGTCCCTAGAAACTGAAATCTTTTTCAAAATATATATATTTTTAATTTTGGTGTCTATTTCGGTGTTCCAATGTCTATTTTACCTAAATATCAATTTAAGTGCTTGACTTTGTACGGTTACAAATAATTGGTGACTGCAAGGGTTGTTTTTCGGAAAAAAAAAATCTTAAGCCAACACACAATTGGAGCTTTGTTTGTAGACCGGGGAGTGGCAACCGGTACGCGACCACTCAATTACAGGCAGACCTGCAACGCGACTCTCTTACTATGAAATATATAAAATGTCAAACGATCTGTCAGATAAGATATTAAGAACTTATCTAGAAGTGATGAAACAGGTTCTAAGTAAAGTTTAGATCGATAGCACATCAAAGCAGCCAGTTCATTAATTTACAAGTCATTAACATCGCAAACATCTGCTTGGCACATTTCAATTATGTTGTTACTATGTTTCCTATATAAATATTAAATAGCTGTTGATTACCGTGGGTAAGGACTTTTTTTTTAAACTTGTAGAATTTATTCATGTAACATATTTTAATTTTATTAATTCTTAGCTGTAAATATTTTTACAGCTAATTAGTAATTACAAATCTCCATCTATTCATTCCTTTTTTTTTAATTTCATCATAATCAGCCTGTCATCGTTCACTGCTGAACATAGGCCTCTCCCAAGGCGCGGTTCAAAACTATCCTCGGCTTTCTTCATGCAGTCGCACCCCGCTGGTTTCCTCAGGTTAAATCGGTTCAGCGAACCGAAGGGCGTTTCACTACGCCTGCCAGTTCGTGGTCTCCATTCAAGAACTCGGACTCACCATCGGTTATTAGTTTTTCGGTGGATATGACCAGCCCATTTCCACTTCAATGCTTGTCCTCAGACGTATCACATGATTCTTGTTGCGTTCTTTCAAAGAAACAAGCGCTTTCCATAAATCGCTGAGTGACTTTGAACTGATCGAAGCAGTTTCCCGTTCCAGATTCGCGAGGGTAAGGGCTATATCAAACAAGCTGTTTTTGATCGTTGGCGTTGAGGCAATGATATTGTAGCCATATCGCCGTGATATTTTTGAGATCAGGTTTCAGGTATTCAAGTCATCGCTCCATCTTGCCTTCCCTGATATCGGCAAACGCATTCTATAGCCATCTTGATCCACGTCTCCGGATGCAAGTGGCAGATATGTCCCGCCAAGTTCCACTTCAGCTGAGCTGTTTTAAGGCCTACATTCGCTATACTAGTTTTGGAGCGCAGATCTGTGTTTCGTACCCGATCTTACACCTGAATGACGGCCTGAATTTAGACGGCCCGGTAGCACAGTCTGTAGTTAACCTGCCTACTGTGCCGAGGGTCACGGGTTCGAATCCCGTAAGGGACAAATATTTATATGATGAATATGAGTATTTGTACCCGAGTCATGGATGTTTGTATCTATATATGTATTCTATATCGTTGTCTAGTCATCATAATACAAGTCCAGGTACTTTAAATGTGACTAGATAATTTGTGTGACAATGTCTAAGATATTTATATTTCTGAGATTGCAATAGCATAATCTTAAAGTAGCGCATGTAATTATGTCACCAGAAAACCTTCATTTAATTTACAAAAAAGCTTTTCAATATAAAGAAGTGTGCAAAATATTTGCACACAATGCAATTTCGTAGCACTGCTACGCGTCGTAGGGGTGTAGTAGCGTAGCTGCATCTACGGTGCATCATTGCATGCATTCGTAGCGAATCGGCGTAGCAGTCTGCGTAGTCTTTACATTGTTAAAAACATTTACGTAATTATTATGTTTAGAATAAGTTTTTTTTTATTTTACCTTCCTGAATTTAAAAAATATGTTAAGATGGATTAATTAATTACGATAATATATTTTTTCTTAACGTAAATGAAGTCATAATAACATAATCATTAAAAATATATATATGAGAATTTAAAAAAATAATTAATGAACGCTATTAAAATAACATCTTAAGTTTTATGCAATAAATAAAGAACAATTTGATGAAAAAAACGATGGCATTGAATTGTCTTAGAAGATTTTTTTTTAATTTACTTAAAACAGCAACAAATGACCTTACTATTCGATTATAAGGCTTAATTAAAAGTTAATCACAGAAACAGAAATTACATTAGCGAATCTACCACATAATACTTACTATAATTCCGGTCGTCTATGAAACAAAAAAATAAATACTTTCCCTCTATAGTTCAATAGTCGCAGAAGATCTTTCTAATAAAATCTAAATCCTATTGTTTTAAGCATAGAATCCAAATTGCACTAGCGTTATATCATGCGCATACGCAGCGCGCGTGACATAAGATGCGCGTGAGAACGCTCCCGGCTAACGAACTCCGCCAGCGCCCGGTTTATTTTCATTTTCCGATGTTTTGGCCGCGACTGCGTTCCGTTTCATTATAGCTAATTATGTAGGTAGAGACATGGAAAATAGTGCAATAAAATTTTTTTTTCTTCGCTTGAGATTTCCACGAAGCTCCGCAAACTCTTCTCAACAGCGCTCAAAATCAATCCTTGAGATTGGGATAGATACTACCACAAACTACTTTACACTGGGGGAAATGCACGCACAAACAAGAGTCCATTAATTTATATAAAAAAAGATCATTCCTAGTTTAGTACAGTAGTACCAGGTTTATAAGTCTCACCGATGTACCTGCGCAGTTGATAAATTTTAAAAGGGCGCGAAATTATATTGACCAATCAGGATGTGACACCTTTTTTTCCGTGAGTAAATTGTTCTCGAAAAGGACTGGAAAACGGTGGTAGGACTTAGAAGGAAGATAAAATAAGTATATCGGGACTTTCAACTAAGTGACCTTAGCGTAGCAACAAAAACCACTACTACTGGTGCTCACACATTCTTGATTTATTGAATTATCGGTTCTTAGAATGGACGACCCCATTTCTTCCGTGGGTGTCGTATGAGGCGGGCGACTAAGGGATTAGGTTTCTTATGCGATGCTTTTGTGGGCGAAAGGCTACCCTACTATCATCACCACTGGATACTTCACTCCATAGTGAAACCTTCAATGTGTTTCTAGGTTTCTAATCACCCTGAAAGGTGTTATAGTCGTAAGTGTATACTTACGTATACTTAACTTAGTAACATACTTTAAAATAATTACTTACCTAAATTATTTTTACGTAGTAGGTACTATAAAGAAGAAAATGTTTGTCTATGAATTGAGACTACTTTTTGTCAAATGTTTGATGTAGTTTTTTTTCAGAGTTCCATTTTAAAGCGATGACGATGTTCTAGGAATAGCGTACAAAGAACAATGTGCAGTGTTAGACGGTTGAATGACCTAGGCTTCGTAAAAACTAGGCATACTAAACATGCTTGTTCTTCCTTTGTTTTGTTTGATAGACGCGGACGTTTATTTGTTTAAATTTGCAGTTTTATATTTTGAGTTTCTTTTGATGCATGTTTTATTGAACATCAAGCCTAATACAATAATGCTAGTAGGTAGGAACGAATATTTTGATACCAATACAATACAATAAGAGACAGGTACAGGAATGTGTAGTCTATCTGAAGTTGCATTTTATGACATTCTTTTGCTTGAATTAGTTTTTGTTATTTTAAATGACTGGAGACGTTAAAAAATTGTCACATTTGCGACCTTATGAATAAAAAAGTGACAATTGAATAATACAGTACTTCCTATCTCTATGATAATTATTTATTAAGTGTGTATCGTTGACGTTTAAGTTTAAGTAAAATTGTGTCAGAAGTAGACAATCGTCGCCTTCTTTTTTGCCATCTCCTTTCGGAGGTTTGGTCTATTCGGATCCTGGAGACTGCATCCCTGAACAGTATGGTGGTGTTCATATTGAACCATTTACAAAGGTTCTGCAACGTTGAAGTTGACTGCTGGACATAGGCCCAAAGATTGAGAATGACTTCTCAAAAATAAGAAATATTCATTTATATTTATGATGATAAAAATAATTCATTCCAGCTTTAATTATTTTAGTCATCATTGGAGTGTGTAAAACCCACACGATTGGTCCCACAATGTCAAGGTCCAAGGTCCCTTAGCTACGTTTCGCCTTTAACTATTTTCTATGACTAAGACCTGACTAACAAAAATACTTTTTTAATCTTGCAAACAACTGCATCGTGATTTAAAACAGACTCGTTCGTAGAAGCATTTGTGTATTTCCGTATGGTGATTCATGCCTTATATTTTTTTGTTGAGCGTTCGCTCGTTGCTTATATCGATTACATTGGTTTAAATGGCCTTGATGATTTGTTTTAACTTGTTACAGAAGGTGATTTGGGTGATCAAAATGGTCCTGTAAAAAGGTAAGAGCAAACCCATAAGTACAAGTAATTTATTGATATTCAACACAGTATATTGATGCAATAAGAAAAAACAAGTTAGTATACTAGTCTTTCTTTGACTGTAGGTACGGCAAATTCAACGCAACCATTTCATTTATATTTATTGCGATACATTACATGTTAACAATAGACAGATATCTCACTTCTCATCCGGAAGAGTTTTCATTTCATATGGCAATTTATTGTATGCCCTTAATGGTTCCAGTTCACTAAACGCAATGCTATGCAATGCAAAACTAAATGCGAGGCCTTCGCATGCCACCCCCGAGAAAACGATAAAAATCGAGATGTGCCTCCATCTTTATTATTTTACGTATGCCAGAAAGAGCGCGCATGACGTTTTCCTCGTTTAAACGCTTTGTCGTGAGTGGCATGCTAGCCGTGCATGTCCATTGAAACACGTCAGCGCAATCCTTGTCCAGTTTAACTAGACATCTATCCAGGCAAGCAGTACCTTCTGATAAGGTTTCGAGTTAAACTGGACAAGTGCCGCGATGACTGCGGTTTACATATAAGAGACTTCGAAAGACTTTTTGCTAATCGGTTTCAGCAAACCTGTTTATAAATTCAGCAAAACTTTTGTTGATGTTTTCTTCATATTTACTGTTGTACAGTCCGTGCTAATGTAGAAGTTTTCACCTCAGGAATCTATGCTTACTACCAGATAACTTGGATTAAACTGTAAAATTGTTAAGTTTGTTTATGACTGATGATAATTTGAAAACTGACATCCCGATGTCGAAGGTTTGTTTTAAATTCATCGATAATAACAGGTTTATCACATAAAATTGTATTCTTATTCACCCACAGTGTCTACGATAGCAATTACGACATCGTAACATCAACTCTAATCTATTAATACGTTTTTGTAAACGACTAGTTGCAATTTTTTGCTAGCACTATCGATGCCCGTTGGCAATACATTCATTGCACACGTGTTCAAAAAACTAAACAGATGTAGCAGGTCATTAAACCTAGAAAATATCAAAATTAGCATCACGTGCAAACGTCTTCTAGGTAGTTGCAGGCAAGTGAATTTAAATCTAGCACCAAAAAAATTGAGACGCAATAATATTTGAAATGATGATTGATGACCACGAAATGCCAAAGGAAGGTTCTTCTGAACCTTTTTGTTAAAAACTGTATTCAACAAAATATTAATCTTCTGAACCCTTAAAGTGGTAGCCTGAAAGCTAAATATGATTGGACTAAATGAAAAAATCATTAAAAAAAATCATTTACAGGTTCCAACGCTGATGGTTTTTTGGAGAAAGATTAGACCATCAAACTGAATAACTTTCTCTATGGGACAAAAATCGAAAACGCAAAAAATAATAATTCTGCCGTCCCATACATTTGGGTCGGGTAGGTTTGCAGTTTAGTATGGTACAGCTAGTGAATGTTGTATTTGCGTTAACTGAGAACATTTAATTTTTTCGCGATTTCGATGTTGGTCCCATAGAAGAAGTTGTTTAGTTTGATGGTCTGGTTATCTCCTTAAAAACCTTTAGAATATTATGATAAACCCTATAATTATGTTGTTTGGTATCACTCACAAAAGGTCATAAATCCAGACACAATGGAAAAATCTATTGTGTCTGCACGGCTAGCATGCCACCGCCGTCATGCGCGCTCTTTCTGGCATACGTAAAATAATAAAGATGGAGGCATTTCTCGATTTTTATCGTTTTGTCGGGGGTGGCATGCTAGGCCTAATGGAAAGATAGCCGTTTCCGATACCAATCGACTCAACATTATATCCCGTCGATATCTTCTCACCTCAACCAATAAAACAAGACACCTCATCTAAAGTTTCTCTAGTCTTAAAAAACTGCGCAGTTTCGATAGAATCAACATTATAAGTTCTATTATAACTGGTGTAGTTGATATCACGTTTCGACGCACTATGTTGCTAAGGGCGACGTTGACCGCTCCGGCTGGTCGCAGCATTACGTCATCGCAATGTGCTATCGGAATGTGAGTTCGTTCCGTTGACAACGAATAGGCCTGACAGAACCATCGAATCGGAGACTTCGGGATTTCCTTCTTCTGGCTTTACCTGGTTTTTTAAATGCGGTGGAATTAACATTGTTGCAAATTTACTCGTAGTAATGGTACCGTATAATATTTTAATTTCAGGTTGCTCTCTGTGAGCTTGAATATTTTATTGGACCTAATTATCAGTATTTAGAATTTTCTTTGAGACATTATTTAAATATTTCAATAAGCTCATGCCTAATAGTAGATGATGTTCGGATATCATGAAAATTATCGAATTCTGTGAAGTTGTGTACATAAATATTTTATTGGATCTGTTTAGTACGTATTAATTAGACAATTTGAATATTGTTATGAACGATAACTGTTTGAAGTTGAATATCTAATTACTAACAAATTAATGTGTCAAACAAAATGGTCCATTCGTTTTCGTTGGTAATTTTTTTATTATAGCGTCCGTCCATCTAATCCAGTCACATTCTAGTCCTTTCATTGGTACTCAAACCGTTTTTGTTCTAGTTAAGTCACGCGCTATTCATTCAGATAGTGTAGGTAATCGACAAAGGCCCAAAGCTAGCTTAGCCTCTATCAATGGCTCCTTCATCTGCAGCTGCCGTTCTTGACACTAGAACAAGGGCCGACTATTTGGCCCCTATCAAAAGATACTGCACAAAGCCCGGTCTTAAGAACTTGTTTGGAAACTTTTCGGAAGTTCTGCAGTGATTAGGCACTAGGCAGCCTTTGGGAACATTCGCCTATTACTGGATACGACGTTTTAGGAAATTGAGATCGCTTTTTGGGTAGCGTTTTCGGCATGGAAGCAGGTATGTTAGGAAATGTCTATTGGGCTTGACGATAAGTAATATAATATAAAATACAATTTAAATCTCTGTGTTCCCGAAATCAAAAGCCTGTTAATTTGTTTAATGATTAATTATAGAATAGGTAGACGTTGTTAAAACGCCTTTAATGTTTGGTGCCAGTAATTTGACGTCCAGAATATGAGATCTGTCAGGTCCCAGCGGAGGCGCGTTTGGTGGATTAGGCCGGTGCGGTGGTGGGGTTGCACAGCTCCCGACTCACCTTGGAGAGTAATTATAATGATCGGCGCCGGAACCCTAGACTGGGACGGGAGTCCTTCCTGGAAAGGCGTGCCGGGCTAGGGGGTGGCGCAGCGGAGGTACGCCCACGCACCCTCTGTCCCCGTCCCACCCTTTGAACCCAACGGAACAAACTTCCTGCTTCTCGCTCGCACGTCCCGTCTCGACCCCCACGCCCCCACGCACCGTAATAACCCAATTTGTAAGAACCCCCCATTTTCAAGGACGGCCGTCGGTCTTTATGGCGGCGGCGACGGCGGCGTTGATTCCCCGACCTTGTTTATTTCAGTTTCTTTTTGTTTAGGAACTGGCTGAACTTATTTTCGTACTGTCCGGGACAGGTCTTACTTGTTTTCGTGATAAAACTAAGCGAGGATTTGATAGGTTCGGTGACATCGCACAAAGGAGGGTTACGACGACCACACACTGTATACAGCTGTTCAATTTCAATTATACAGGTCTCTTCAAAGGCTGTGAAACACCACATTTCCATTCCTTTAGGCGTGCTGCGATAAGTAATTGGATGTATTTGTTTGAATGCCAAGCACTAGCCCGTAAATTTGTTCGTTTTACTGGGTAAATACAAAGTTTCGAGAGGTTTTCGTGATAGCGTTTGGAAAATGAGATCTGTTCGGTAATTCGATAGGTATAGAGGTACAAAAAGTAGTATGTAAGCATGAACATCGGTGAGGTTGCTTCATTTGTTTAAGTCATCGCGAAGTTCAAGGCCGGCAACAACACCCTTATCAAAACCCCGTCCTTTTGGGTCGTCTAGACGGTTTCACACCTCCAACCCTTTAGGGGTCCAGTTCAATTACGAATTTTATATTTAGAAGAAAAAGCCACGGTTTTCTTATTCTTCAGGCAACGCTCTTAAGTTTTCAAAGAATTTACCGTTTAAAACGTTTTATATAAAGCGAAAACGGTGTTATGCCCTTGACAAAAAAACAAATTTGTCCGTATAATTTCCGAAAAGAAAATAATATTTCTCGTATATTTAGAAGTAATTGAAGCATGACAGTACTTTGCCACTTTAATCAATAGCCCGTAGTTTCCTCTAAAAGTTTATTAATTTCAGGTTTCCAACATCTAGTGGTTGCGTGTACTATAAAAATATGTGTATTATTATTAAATTGATAACTTTATGTACGCAGCCACTTACGTGACTTTTACCAGCATTTTTTGCTTCGAATTTTACCATTTGAAAGTAGGTATTATCAACAAGATTATTGTGTATAAGTAAAAAAAAAACATTAAAATTAAAGTTCTTTGTAAGTAATTTTAGGCTTGATGAAGTATTCAATTTCATCAATTTGTATCAGCTAAGCACGAACACTCAGACATTTACATAAAAACCATACGGAAAATATGATTTTTAAGCGTCTAATAAACTAATGAGAACTTTATTCCGTACAAAATGTGCTTCAATTTTGAATTTATAGCTAGGCCCTGTTCGGAGGTGGGAATGGCCTCGATCTCCCAGTCTGCCTACAAACCTACACGTGTTTTGATCCTGGATTGGCACAGTTTCCCATTCCTGAATTATTTTACCGCCCCGGGCTCTTCAGCCCACTCGTTCCTAAGTCAACATTTTAATTTGGAATACTGAAAAAGAAAGATAAAAATCAGCAAGATTCGCTTTCGATCATTTGTGAATTTGAAAGGTCAGGCGATTTAGACAGTGCGCCATTCTTAAAAGCTTCGTAGTTCAGCGAGTGTTGGAGAAGTACTCGTATTTGTCAGCGAGGCCAACAGGCTCGAGGCTATTGGAACTATTACAGGGGTGGTGGGGGGGAGTCGGAGGTGGCAGGCTCGTCGCTCCAGTTTTCCTTTATCCCGGGCCTGAGCGCATAGAGAGCGAAATGTGCCATCGATAAAGCACGACGCCAAAAACATGAACCTATTTTTTTCTGCCGTTTCGTAGAGTTTCTGTTTTATTAGAGGTGACTATTAATATTGTATGAGTTAAAGAATTGATAAGTATAGTTGAGTAGCTCATAAAATGATTTGCGTTTAGAATAATAAAGAGGCGGAAAAGACTACTAACTTTGGAAATACTTATCATGTGTGGCGCGGTTCAAGGAGCGTAATCTGTATTTCACTTACATTGTCTGTTCTGTGCCACATTGGATCTACGATTGGGTTGACAATAAATAACCAAAACTGCGGAACTATTGTACCGATTAGCTTGCTTTACGTTAGTTAAAGTGGAAAAGAGTTAACTGAAAAACTACATCCTTCCAGCACCGGCAGCGATTTCATTGCATACCATAAAAAAGATTATTATCGCAACAAAACGTACCTGCTAAGTTTTATCCAAAAGTTCAAAGGTCTACATTATATGCAGGGTGGAGGAATAACTTATAGCGGCATAAGCGCTGAAAATCGAGGCCGCCCAGTCTGATATAGAGGAAAACTGGCGGGAGGCACGCACGGAAACGCACGCTAGTCCAGTTTTCATATTTCACTATGAGCCTCTTATCGCTTTTTTCACAGGCAATAACATCGCAGAGGACCTTCCATATTTTTCGTTCGTCATGCAACGGCTACACGCAATTCCCTTCACAGGCGGCGATGTATATCTCTCATGAATCTTCTATCGCAAGGAATTCAACTTTAGTGCGCACATCTACAATAATCTGATATTCTTCGTTACGGGCTATAATAGATTCTACGATGAAGCAATAAGGGTCGGAATCGCGCGTGTAATGTTAGATCTGAGCTTGTTATAGGGTTTCCTAGAAGCTATTGTAGAGGCTTCATTGTCGCCTAGATAAATAAGGTTTTGTCTACACGCGAACATAGTTTGTTGTTTCCGTTTGAGTTAGGCATGTCGAATGCAGACTTGAGATTTTTGTTAAATTATATTTTGGTTCCTTTTTTCTTGTTGGTTGGTAACAACTATTTTGTTAGGACTACAGAAAAAAAACTATTTTTTCTTAAATTATAATTAAGAAAGTAAAAAGTTGTTTTCTATGTTAAAGCCTTTTACGATCGATGGAGCTCAAAAGGAAGGTGACTTTTATTCATCGTCATGTTGGTATGTGGGTGGATGTTTTTTATTTTGCCTTCTAAACGGCTCAACCGATCTAAATACGGTATCCTTTGATTTCTCGTAAAACTTCCAATGTTATTAACATTTAATTAATAACATTATATTCTGAACTGGACATGACATTATTAGTGTTGAATGCACAGTGGACTTAACTCAATATTTACCTACTTGAAAACTTATTTTAATATTTGATCCGTATTAGTTCCGGCATAGAATACTATTTTTTTTCAATAATTGTCTTACGAGGCGACTAAAGTAATAAGTACTCACCACTAGACACGTGATTCAATATAATTGCGCTTTTAATATAGTTTCTGACTACCCCGAATGGGTTTATGATCATGAATTCATGTACCTATGTATGTTATCAAACCATCATAGTTTATACGAAAACGATGCTTCATATTCTAATTCCTATTCCTATTAAAGAAACATAGAAAAAAGAGAGTTCGACAAAGAATTCATTAATAGCATTTGCTTTTAAAATTTCGACAAAAAAGGCGTTGATTCAACCATCAGAGTTCGGTCACGTATCTCTCGAACGAATGCAATGCAAACAAAATCGCTAACGACCTTGGAAATTCACTGTTCTACCATTGGTACACATTATACGCGTAAAATGCGCGTTCTAGCGTCGCCAAAAATGTTGGCGAGCGAATTGATAGCGACTTGCAAGTAGACGGGGCTATTGCCCTGCCCCATTCCATTGCAAGGCCACCCAGGGCCGCATTCGACGCCGAGCCTCCGTAGTCATGGTGATCGTGTGGGCGCGAGCTCGTTGCGATAGTGACATACCCCCCACCGCCTTCCCGGCTCCCGGCCCCGTCTGCTCCATCGGCCCGCTCCGCTTATTTCAAGCTCTTTTCAATTTCCCTCAATGGCGGCTAAATCTTTACCTGAAGGCCGAATGAATATTATGTCAGGACCTAGTTCGGAGATGTTTTCATATCACATATTGGGAGTTACATTCAATATGTGGCGTTGTGCCTTCGTAATTAATACTAAGCCACGACTTAGTTGATGAGAAATATATGTATTTCGTTCTTCGAAAAATGTTTGCGAATGTTGGCCTTAGTGATAATGATAATATTGGTGAAAAACACCTGCGCATTTTCTAACAAAGAGGTGAAAATTGTGAACAAAATAATAGAAAAATAAGGTGTTGTTAGATTCTTCTTAATCTCGGGCCCCAACATACTCAGCATTCATCTAGTTGAATGTATCATACCTCTCTCTACCTACTTTTATCGACGTTTTATCGTTTACTCTGTTTTTTGGTGTCAAATAAAGTATAATTGATTGATTGATTGATAGTATGAATTCTATTGAGTGCACGACATTTTCTATCACTTTCCAACCGCAGCTTTATAGCTGAGAGCCGTGACTATTTCAAATCGAGTGCAAAGTATATCCTTTCCCATCTTTGTTTTTATATTAGAAACAGAAATAGAGGGCAAACCTTGGGCATACACGTGTACGTGTAGGTCCGAATTCTTGTTTTGTTTCCCGGAATAAACTCAAGGGTCCTTTGGAAGATTTCTGGAATTCGTGTTTAATTTCCTTCAAACGAATCACTGATTATGTGTGTCGGATATTCATATATTTGGTCTCTCTATTTACCTTTGATATTAAGAGTATCTTTTATTATATTAAGTACGTAAGTAGGTACCTACCTAAATAAATATGATCAAATGAAAGAAAAGCCTGGAACTACATGAAAAAACAGATGAATGGTTTGTTATATAAAACAATAAACAATTTCAATGAGATATTAAAACTTTTTTAGATCTTATGCATTGATATGAAATACATTTTTCTACGCATCTTATGAAATTTTTAACTGTTTGTTCACTTATAATAATCGTATGCAGTCAAAGCGTTCAAAAATATTGTTTTCTATTTTATGCCGTTTTATATAAAATTTATTCTTAGTTACTTTTGTCTTAATTATTTGAATCCTGAAATAAAAGATACCTACATAGGTTCCAATGTGAAAGGGTGTGTTTTAGTTTATCATTAAACTGGACATGTTTTACTAGGGAGCCACAATGAAATTGTATAGATATGGAGACAAAGAACCAATGTTTTTCTATTTCAGTACTTATTTCTAATTATGACAATCTAGCGTTAACTAGCCCTAGTCCTAGTTTGATACCAAGTGCGGCCCTGGTCGGGAAGTACATTGTATGCCAAGTCGCAGCTTGCTATTTGTGAGCGCCGGGCCTCCGAACTTCGTACCTACCTCCGCCTCCGCTTGCCCTCCTCCCCTCCGCGCCCTCCCTAGAACTACTCAAACCGCTCCTCTGATAATTCATATATTTGACGAATTTCGACGATAGATGAGCCAAACTGTTCGAATCATTTTAATGCCTATCTCCCTTTTAGGCAATGTAGAATTAAAACTGGATTAAACTTTACGGATTGTGGTTGAAATATATGAGTAGATTGTAATAATAAATTATTGCTGTTGGGTTTATTATAAGGATCCTTTAGTTTATGTCCTACGATGTACTTATTGCCACAAATAACTTTTTATGTCAATTGTTCTTCTGAGTCTCGACATTTGTAATGTAATTCGCTATTATTTGTATCAAGAGACGACTAAGAAAATAAAATAACAATGTTTCAACCCATACAATAGAATATAGATCATTCTTCGTCTTTATCGTTTGAAGGTAATCATATGCTTTGCCACATCTTTACAGTTATAAATAAAAGATGTTTGAATACTGAATAGTTATCTACTACTTACGTGATTATAAGAATAGCAAACCCATTTAAATTTTTGTTCAAATATGAATACAATGAATATACAATGTTGTGATCCCAAACGTAAACTACTGCGCTTTTTATTATGGAAGCCATACAACCAAAATACAAACATAATAATATCCATGACAGATTCGTGATTCGAAACATCATACGTACCAACTTATATTTATGACCGAATCAAGATTCGAATCCAGGCCCTCAGGTTCAGCAGTCCGGTGTAACCATCGCACCAATCGAAGTGATAATGACACTTATTATTGCATCAGAAATCTTAAGAATCTAGGTAATTATTTTAACGTTATAAACTAGCCATAACCACAGATTATTCAATAGTTACCACCGTAACCATAACTTGCAATAAAAATAACCAGCTATACTCTAGACAAAAAACTACGTACATCCTTTTTGAGTTTATTATAAGAAGAAGTAAAATCAGATAGTAGGTTTATAAAACTATAAAGATTGCACATTTCTAACACTGAGAGGCTAATTCCACAGGATTAACGGAGGGGAAGAAAATTAAGTATGTCATCCCGATGTATAAATGAGAAAAAGGAAATGTTGATAACGATCGTGATGCCGTGAAGAGGAAATTTTGTGATCTCCTTCTCATATGAGAGAAAATCATCCATAGATATATTTACAACATAGGTACTTGGCTGGCATTAGTTATTATGTCGATTCCTGTCGAATGAACATGACAAAAGCTATCATATTAATCGGCACGACCTGTCGAATACCAACAGCCGTGTCTTGTAGAGCGAGGATCTATGACGTCTTGAAGGACAACCAACTTCGCATGAAAAGATGTCATAAATGTGGATGAGACGAAAGAAGTGTCGGAAATTGTCGGAATCGCAATTTGGTGCCACAGTAATTTTATTTCGACTTTTAGTTTGTTTTGACTCTTTAAGGAAAGATTTTTTGGAACAGTTATAAATTATGAGCTCTTTTCTGCGTCTTCGTCCGCTCCGGATACCGTATTGTAGTGCGATAAAATATATATCACTTTTTAAGTTTAATCGTAATCCATAACATTCATCATCAATACACAAAAAAATTTATCAAAATCAGTGCAGTAGTTTTTGCATTATGCTCTAACAAAAATAATAAGCAAAGAAACGAACAGACAAGAAATAAAAACATCTGTGATTTTGAGTCAGGGACAGCCAATGATATTATAGTGTAATGTAAATATCATTGGGGACACCTAAACACCACATCGTATACCTATATTCTTTTGTAAATATCTGCAATGTACAGACACATTTACAGTTTTATAATAGTGTAGATTCCGAATCAGACACATCATCAAAGTTTGTGCTAGCTATGCTGATTAGTTTGTCAAACTAGAAACAATCATAACTCCGTCCCTTATACCCAACGAACCACATTAAGATGACTAAAGCAATTGCTTTTAGAACACGGAATTTTCTAAACAACTCGTTTTCAGCAACAAAATCATTCGTTCTGGCATTCGTTAAAATTATCCGAATAGAGCGACCCTGGGAAACTCCTGGTAAAGGGATCGTTGCTATAGGAACGTCGAGACTTGCCAGATCTCAATTTAACACAGCTTATTGATTATAGGGATCAAATACTCGAACTGGTACCATTATGATTTTAACATTTACGCTGTTAGCTCGTTTGATGGCCGTGATATTTGGACATGACGTTTATGAGAAATTTAAACGTTTTTTAAAAGAAATTTCAAACTTTGTTGGATTCATGATTTTAGGTTTTGTATTTCCTATTCGGTTATTAAATCACGGATCCAAATCAGAATTTGCAATATGAGACGATAATTTCGATGCCTTCCCAAATATCTTCAAATGAAATTTTACCTACGTGTATGTGAAGATCTCTTCCGAAATGTAATGTCCTTAATATGCCGAAGGTTTTTTAAGGGGATGATCCATGGACCAATGTCGAAATTGGGAAAAATAAACAGCTGTTTCATACAAAACTGCAAACCTACACGAATCAAATGTATGATATAAGATGATATATCAGATTTTTTTCGCGATTATGATGGTTGTCCCATAGATAAAGTTGTTCAGTTTGATAGTTTGATCATCCCCTTAAAAAAAACCATCAGCAATATCAGCATATTAAGTTGGATTCTGTTAACGCCACAAATAATTTTTTATTCAATTTTGTCCTGTGTTTTTTTTTCTTTACGTAAAACAGAAATGTCGTTAATTTCTTTGTCTGCTCTAACATTACTTGCTATGTCCGGAGTAATGTCAGTTACAAATTCGTCTACACATTTCATCGTCACTTTTACTAGCTCAATTTAGGTACCTGTTTCGTGGCCTTGAAGTTTATTGTTATGTCTCGTTTGAGCATGTCTTTGTTCATTCATGGTAGGTAGGTTCTTTGGGCCACACGTAAATTCACACTCCGCTGAACTTAATGCGATGATAATATCGTAGTAGATGTTGTGTATATGGATAAACCGTAGTACAAGAAGCTTTTGCTAGTTAGAAATATCCATCAAGAGCGGTAATCGATCAGCAAATTTTTTTTTAAATGACACCGATATTTATTACATTATAATGAATTTCATTATTATAGATATTATTAATATTGATTTGCAAAGTTTAAAATTTGCCTCGTTTTCTAGACATAATAATTGAATGGATTTCTGGGAAATTTTTTGATTACCTACCAAGTCTTAAAGTTTGTTCAATGGTTAAGCTTTTTTTCGAAATAGGCTTGTAGCCCAGTAATTTTACGGTTTGAGCCGGGACTAATTAATAATTTTTTTTCGGTGTTGTATTTAAGAGCCAACTTGAGCTTAGAAATGGAAAATTTTAAAAAAATCAAGCAACAGTTCCAAATTTAAAATTAAGCTATTATCTCATTATAAGAAACCTGAAAGTAATTTTTTTTGACATATTTAAGGCATTACCATTATTCATACTTCAAACATGGTGTACATAGCTTAGAAGGTTTTGAAAAATACATTCGTATTTTGTTATAAAAATCTTATTTTTTTAATTTCAATGGCTATTTTATTACTCAAAAATAATTTTTATTGTTAAATCTAATTCAAATGAGTGCATTGGTATTAAAAGCCTTCTGGGGACACAATTTTGATTTCTATGTTGCGTAGCGATTTTTTTAAATATGTTTTTAGATAGTCTTAATGTCACTAAAAGGTGCCGGTTATAAGAGACAAATTAATAATTACCCACCTCTCCTAACAAAACTCCGTAAAATGATTGGGCTATTGCGGTTGGCTTACCCAATGGAAAGTATACCTATTGCCGAAGATTTCACTAGAAAAACGGCTAGTTATGAATAAATGACGTAGCCATTTAATTAATTAAAATTGTAACTACTCCTAATTTCGAAGTATTGATCTATATTATTCTTATGTCTTTACTAAGATTAAGGGAACAAAAATGTATTAACGACCTTAAACCAAAATCACAGATTAATAATGAGTTACTAAAATACAAATGAATAGTTAAACACATGAAAATGTGTTTCATCCAATCTCGGAAACTCGTGAGTTGACCTTTAAGAGCCTTTAAGCAAACCATGACCGTGATGGTTGATTTCAAGTTCGTTACGTAACGTTATGCGTTCATCTTTCCTTATAAAAACATTATGCGATATTGGAACGTGCGCTCATTTGTATAAAGGTTACTTCTGTCTAATGTACTTTATGCTTCTGGCATAAAATTCAATGAAGGGATTTGTATTGCTTTTATTCCACGCATTTAGGGTTAGTTCTGAAGTAAATAGGTATACAGTTAAAAAAAAATACATATAAAATAGTAGTTATCAGCATGCCAGTCTTTCTTCACGGGCATATTGAATCCCGAGCGTAACGGAGTATTTTAGGGTTAACTCACGAGCGGAGGGAGGGATTTAAGACTAGAATCCTAAGTAAAGCGAGGGGTTCAAGTTGTTAATTATTTGATTGTACATGCATTGTACAATAACAGCAGTTCAACAACAAGCTTTTATAAATCTGGATGTTTATCTCTTCTTCTTTTCGTGTGAAATCATCATCTCTCCGGCTGATGGACTCATCAGGTCCCTCCTCTCCACATTATGGTCCGCCTGTTCAGACAGTTAGGTGCGGTTTGGTTTGTTCTAGTCCGCATTTGCATAAGGTGTTGCTGTTTTGGGGGATAATTCCCCATATTGTGAGATTAATATTCCGACAAGTTGAAGTATTACTTGGAAAGGAGAGCTGAAAGGACGGCTGAGATAAATTAATGAAGATGAATTGCACCTGATGCAATGACTCCAAAAAAGGGATAAAGGCAAGATGATGAAAGGAGCAAAATTTAAAATAATTATTATGAAATAAAAAATATTTATTTATTTGACGTCATACATAATATAATTCGTATTCGGTTCAAAGTATCATCGATGCAGCAGCGTTGTAAGTTTATCGTCGAAGTATGATACTGCGCACTTATACTCGCGAATTTCAAGTTTTAACTAAAAACTCACTAAGTGTTGGCGTAACTTGTGGCGAAAAGGGATCCGTTTAAAAAAAATGTGTTGACGGACGGGCAATTAATTCTAACCTTTTCATTTTCATACTAATATAATTAATTTAGTTTATTTAATATACTTTGTAAAACTTCAGCAAGATAGGAGAAATTTCAAAAATCATAAAACAATAAGCAATCCTATGCTAATTAAGGTATTGTAAGTATCAAATAACGAATAGAAATACATAAAAATAATTACTTATAGTTAGTAGTACCTATGTTTATAGGAAGCGTTCAGTTCTATTTAATGTTATGCAATTGGCCGGTCGTTTCTATACGATGACGTCATCATCTGTTATAAGTAGGTAGGTACTACGGAGGTGGCGGGTTCATGGGCGCATTCAAGTTCATATTTTGTTTTATTTAGAAGACAATGAACAAGCTGAAGCGATGTTTGGTAATTGTACATTATCGCTCTACAAATAGATACTTGAATTTCTTCTATGCTCACTTCGTTGAAAGGGAAAAAGTGATTATCTGAAAACAATAGACAACTGAAGAGGAAAAACGATTGGACACTTTGATATACCTTAGATCCTATTCAGGATTAATGCTTAATACGAAAACGAAACGAACGAAAACTTTTAATCTATGGTTGATTAGAAAAACCACAGAAGAAGATATATTTAGGTCCGCCACACACATACGGAATTTCAATCCGGAATTTCGAATCAGGATTGTGATTTTGTATAGGATTTGACAGCTGCGCAATTCCGAACGCAATTGTGGAGGGGGAAAATCCATACGAAATCGTAATCCTGATTCAGTATGTATGTGGCGGACCTTATTAGCACAGGTGCTGGAAAATACGCTACTTTTCATCATGCAACTTCTCGAAATGATAAATTACAAATCTCATCTAAATTATCGCAAAATAGACGTCAAGGCACTTGCAAAGAGGAGATGGGATTGACGAACGAGTGCTCCATTGACTCGAGCATATTTCCTAAATTTTAATAAGATAATGAGTTGATGACTGTTCTATTTTAAAATGACCGTACCCAAACTCTAGCTAGAGTTAAATCTGAATAATACTTCATATGTTTACGTAACATTGTATATTTGGTGACTTGCCTGATTGTGATTGGTTCTTATAATATTTATACAGGTTGTAAGTGACAGCCTAGCAAATAAACTCAGAACTCAGACCATCAAAATGGAGCCTACCTCAGGAAAGGCGAAAAAAAAATCAGCTGTCCCATACAAAACTGCTGCACCTACTCGACTAAAATGTATGGGACAACATATTTTTTTCGCGTTTCCTGAGGTAGGCTTCATAGTGAAAGTTGTTCAGATTGATGGTTTGAGTTCACCGTTTCAGTATTTGCTAGGCTGTCACTTACAACCTGTATAGAGCTGTCTACTATACGGGGTGTTAAGGTAAACAGTTGCATTACTTTAATGGGTGATTGTGCTTATGAATCTTATGATACTGATTACTGAACAAATTTCCCAAAGGAACATAAGGGAAATCCGTTTTTTCCGACTTTTTATACAAATGTTCGATCAACTAATTACATTTAGTATGGGAAGTACAAAAAAATATTTTCTAATTTCCTATAGGTCTCTTAGAGAAAGTTGTTCAGTATCATGAGTACAAACCCCTTAAAGTAATGCAACTGTTTACCCTAACACCCTGTAGAAGGTTAACGAAATACTTACCCTAGAAATATTTAAAGGGGTGGTTAAGAGTTTCGACGATGAACCTGCACAACTTTCACTATGGAGAAAAGATATAAAATCTGCTATCCCAAACATTTGAGACGAGTAGGTACTGCAGTTTTGAATGAAATTCGATTGATGAAAATGAAATGATCAAAGAGTTTCGATTTTCCAATATATCGCGACCGTTTCGGTCTGAACTTCACTGTAATAGAGTTGGAAAGAAAACGTTCACCCAATTGCGAAGTTCGAATGTCTGGGTAGAGGCCCTGTTTTAAGCTCGGAACCACATCAAAATTTAATGTGACTTTTAAACAAGCTATGACCGCGCGCAGCTCCGTCTGTGCGCGCAGACCTCTTCATTTAATATCCGGCAGGTCTTTGTACACCCTTTGAAGCCATAAGCTTTCACTCGTTATTATCGATTAAATAAGAACGGTACTATTTACCCGGACAAAAAGTAGCCTATGCTGCAGCCCAGATTTTAGCTTATTAAACAGTAGAACCGTATCAATATCGGTCCAGTAGTTTTCAAGACTTATAAAGACAATAAGAACACAACATACACGAAAATCATAAATTTCCAAATTGCTATTTTTGGCCTCCACTGGTATTAATTTTCGTAACGGCGTCTGGGTAACTTTTTTTTTCTATTCTATTCTAAAGATACAACTTTTTACTGTTTGATTATATTACGTAGAGGAAGAGGAAAGGATACGTTAGAGGAAGATCGCAAATGCGTTGGTACCTATGACGATATCGAAAGAACCGCTGGGCCTCTACCCGGACATTCGAACTTCGCAATTGCGTGAACGTTTTTGTTCTAATGTCAACACTATTACAATGAAGTTCGGGCCGAAACGGTCGCGATATATCGATGATCAAAAGTCCGGGTACAGGGCCTAAAGTCAAATATATAGAGAATGCACAAGATCGAGAGGGATAGCATAGACTGAAGGAGGCCTACACCATTACGGTTGAAAACGGCTAAGAAGAGGAAGATTATATTACGTAAAGATAGATTATTCAATCAAATATACTTTTAGCCCAGTCATTTTACGGAGTTTTGTTAGGCGAGGTAGGGAGTAATTATTAATTAGACTTTTAAACTGTAACTGGCACCATTTAGTGACAAAAAGACTATCTTAAAACATATTAAAATAAAAATCGCTACGCAACATAGAAATCAAAATTGTATTTCCCAGAATGCTTTTTAATTAATTATATTAATACCAATGTACTCATTTGACTTAGATTTAACAATATAAATTATTTTTGAGCAATAAAATAGGCATTGAAATTTAAAAAATGAGGTATTTATTAGAAAATACGAATGTATTTTTCAAAACCTTCTAAGTAAAATAAAATTTACCATCAGGTTTTTTAGAACGAGATAATAGCTAAATTTAAAAATTGGAACTGTTGCTGACGTGATTTTTTTTTAATTTTGGTAAATTTCTAGGCTTAAATTGGCTCTTCAATATTATACCGAAAAAAATATCAATTATTAATTAGTCCCGGCTCAAACCGTAAAATGACTGGGCTATTTATTATACACTAAAACATAAAAAGTAAAACACAGAGATTATTGTTTTCTCAATTAGTTAACAAAACAAGTCAAAGTACGTAGCATTTCAAGCCTTGGAGGGCTAACTCAAATTACTTTGTAGAAGTCTAGCTAGGTACTATGTTGAAGCAGTTTCAAACACGTAGCACTTTGAAGCCTTCAGGATTGTGGCTTCTTACTTGACAGCCTACTGTTTCATTTCTCGAGGCAATTGTTGCTATAAATTAGATCCGGCTTTAATAATTATCTTATGAATGTGTCTGCTATGTTTGAATGTATGAATACTTGTTAGTAAATCATGTTACTATGGATTGAAAGAAATAGTTAAAGAAAAGAGAAATATTCTGAAATAATAGACAACCGGACAGGAAAAATGATCGGACAAATGTTGGAACGGAAAATAGAGGGAAGATAGAGGGGAGAATAGAGATTTCGGAATTCAAACCAAATCTAAAGTGGCTTGCCGATCCGATTGATTTTGTAGGAACTTTGTATACATTTAGTCATATAGCATATGCTGACGACTATATCCCGTAGGGGTCAGGTAAATTTTAAATAGCATAGCATATTATATTCAGAATTATTGTCAAAATATCACTAGCAGTGCACAAACTCTGTCCAGTGTGAGTGTGACAGGTAGACAGAGCCTTTCGCCCGCCATTCCTCGAAATGGACGCATATTAGTTTTTTCTCTTTCCTTCGAACGAACAACAATTTTACTGACATCGCGTTTTGTGGAACATTCCACAGAGCTGCAAATCCGATTATTTATTTTAATAGTAGGAAATAGGTCTTATAGAACAGCCTAACATGCTAATTTTGATATTTAAAATTTTTAGAATTTTATACTTTTTAAAAGGCCAATTGATACATTATTTATTAACTTGACTTGACGTAATTATTAGATAATGAAATGCGTTGTTACTACGCTGAAGTCTTGATTAAGTTACACACATTTATAAATAACGCTCACAGATGCATAAATTGGTTGTTATGATCCCAAACGTAATCTACCGTACAACAATACGATACAAATACATAACATCCATGACTAAACCGGGATTCGAACCCAGGAAAACCAGGGGGTTTGGCAGACAGTGGTAACAATTACACCAACCGGGTCAACTATTATATAACTATTATATAGATTGAGGTCAAGAGCAAACCGATTCGTAATAAATAATAAATAAAAAAAACTTTTGCCATAGTTATCCAACGTGGTAGGTAAGATAACTAACTTTTTTTTTGTCGAAATTATAACCTTTTATGTTATGAAATACTCTACTCCGTATTTTTGGTCTTTGATCTTTTTGAAAAGCAGTCTAAATATCGGAAGGACTTATATTTTCATAGATATTTCTAGCATTTTTAATTCGTGCGGTTACTGAAATCACTAAACTTTCACAAATATTTCCAAGGAGTTGTGCACTTCATCTTACTCACATAGGTAATCACGATAATTTGACATGAAATCTGGTACAGGTTGGAAGAATCGTAGGTATGTACGTATGGTGTGGACTGTGGTGTACCGGGTATATTTATGATATTATATCGGAACAGAATCGATTCCAAACAAAAACTGCTGATTTCTCAATGAAACCGATAAGGATATTGTGGCGAACTATTTGGTCGACTGTATTTAAATCTATGAGCGTTCCGATGTTTCCTGGACAACGGAACCGTCAGAAAAATAACATACATATTGACTCGCAAGGAAAACACATATCAATTCATTTGGTGTATATTTCATGTTCCATTCTTTTATCATTATAATTTTGAGTGTATAAACCTATCGCATTATTTATTCGCAGTATCATCCGCTCCTCCGAGCTTCACCTGCACTTTCCAACTACCAGTAGCAACTCCACAATATTATCAAAGTTCATAAAAATTAGTACTAGGAGTAGGTTTCGCCAGGTAGTTCGCACGCGGAAGTCGAGAATTTTCCCCTCGTTGTGTGTGAGTGTGTTTTTGTGTGCGGCGTGCAACTGGCCGCTCGAGGTCGCCCACATCTGTTCTGTGCAAATTTTGTTAGCTGAGGTCGCTGCCCGCGCCCAGGGCCGCTCGTTCGTATCTCTCAATTTTTGCCTGTTAATTATAAAAATAATGCGTTATATAACGTTGTCTGTCTCCTGCTCACACTCGGGCCTCGCTCTATATGCTCGTCTCACCGCCACCGGCGTCGATACTCACACATTGAAGCGAACTAGAAAAATACATCCACAGAATTCGGCAATGCGCTTGTTTGTGTGCGTGAATGACGTTATCGCACAATGCGATTACAGAGCCGCATCGGAAATTTTTTATTTTACCTCTACTGTTTGTTTAAGAATCATTGTCTCTATTGCAATATAGGTAGCTATATAAATCTAGCACACAGTCACGTTAGTAATCAATGTTGTTAGGAACGAAAATGGGTAAAAAGACATCGAAGGTTGTCCCTATCATCAATTGGGATTAATGCAACGACAACAGACGTGCCTTTCATTAATTAGGAGGCTCCAATTTAAAGCTGAAGGATTTAGTTCTTTAATTATAAAAGTGTGACATTGATCGATAAAATTTTACCTCTAGAAGAATCTTCTATTTTGTCTATCAAACGTCAGGACAATTTCCTATTAAGTATCATCACAAACTGATTCAGGCAAGAGAGGAGTCCAGAAGGCAGGTGGGCTGATGATATTGCGAAGATGGCAGGAAAAACTTGGAGACGAAGGGCACAGGACAGGAAAAGTAGCATTATGAGGAGGAGGCTTGTACCTGCAGTGGGTGGAAAAAAGCGGATCATGATGATGACAACTAAATCAAGATAATTACACATCGCATCTATGACATCACTGTGTTCAACCTGTCATCACAGTAAAGGGATTTGCAAGCCAGCAACATTGCATTTCGCTAAATTCATTCTACATCTAACTTTAGTAGTATTTCCACCAAAATTCTAAGTCGTAGTTGCAGCGAGTGGTCTTAAGCATAATATTAAACTGCATTTTCCAATTCGGCACTGGGCTTACACGTGCCGCCCGGGGATGCGATCTTTGGCGTCATTGTATGCAGGCAGTCATATTTGCGAACCGGCGCCCGCCCGCGACCGTGCCTCACCCCTCCGTGCCTACAAAATATTATAAACATACAAGCAGTTGTAGATAATGTACAAGGTGATTTTATGTGGCATTAATTGGTTTTTCGTTTGCAGTAGGTACATACCTACATTGAAAATTCATATGCATTTAGTTTTAGCTTTTTGAAGAAATTTTTTGTAATGAGCGTTTTTCTTTTCTTTTTTAATTCTAGTTCCTAAAAAAGTCGACAGATGGCATGTTTACCGCCCCATAGAGACGTATGTCAAGACTGTGTCTGCCATTTTTTTAAGGTCAAGGGATCGAGCCCATAGAACCATGTCGGACGTACACAGTTTCAAATTTTCAATCAAAATGACTAGCAAATAATTATATATTCCATCAAAAGATGCGTTGGCATCTTTTTGATCATCTTTTCCCTCTTTATTGTTTTAAAGAAACCCTTTTTGAAATTTTGACTTCTATTAGCACAGACCGTAGCGCCATCTATCGATCCCCTAGGAAACCAAAAGAAAAACGCTCATCAAAAAAAGCACAAATGATCTAGTTTTCTATACTTTAAGATGATAGCATGAATACTAAGAATGAAGAATGGCTATGCGATATGAATGAAATATAAAAGTTATTCCGTATTCAGCGAATTTCCACACTTTTCATTTCATTTCATTATCCTCTTTTTACATCCCTTCACCATCAGCCATTACAGGGTAGTTTTTATTTTATTTATTTATTTACTTCCTAAATTATTTATTTAAGTCCTTATAGTCCTACAAAACCATAATAATACATGGTTTGGCTGTAGGAAAAGAAATTATTAGTCTAAGTCAAGAATTACAGTCTTTCCTAAGAAAGACCAATTCTTTGTTGATCCTGCTGGATGGCTGATGGATTTTTATGGGAATGATCAGACTATCAAACCAAACAACTTTCTCTATGTGGCCAACATCGGAATCGTGAAAAAAACCTGCTATACCATACAAAACTGCAAACCAAATGTATGAGCACCCTGATATTTTTTGCGCTGTTTTGACGTTAGTCCCCGTAGTGAAAGTTGTTTAGTTCGATGGTCATCAAATCAAATCAAAATTTTTTATTCATAATAATATCACATAGATAGCTTTTTGACGTCATTTTTTGACTCTACCACCGCGTCGGAAGGTGTTCCGTTAAGAAAAGATTTGGCCATCCCCATTAAAATCCGATTATTAAGAAGGACCCTTTCCGATAAAAAACAGTTGTCCATAGTATCCATTTGGGTATTGGTCCCAAAGTGATAGTTGTTAAGATATCCTCTTAATAAAATCGACTTGCATATGAAATATCGATCGAAAATATAGTTTTACCTATTAATACGTACAAGGTTTCGAAATTGAACATAGCTTAATGCAACGTACGTTCCTAAACGATATTGAAAAAAAATATATTTATTTGCTCGCGAACAAAGAGAATCTTACATTAAAGTCAAGCTTTACACAATATGTTCCGTGTTTGAGCCTTTGAATATACATAGATTGCAAAAAACCACGAAATGTATGACCAAAGTACACAAGTTGAATTGTTAGCAGCAAATATTGTTTACTATCTGCATCCGTAGTTTCGTTTCTATGCTTAATTTTTTGATTAAAATATGTGCTGGTAATTGTTAATATTATGGCGCAGTTTTACTGTTTTTCGTTGGAACAATATAATCTTTTCAATGTCAGCGTATCATTACTGTATTAGGTATTGCACTTTATTTCATGCATTCATTCTTTAGTATGGTTCTCATATTCTGCATAATATGTAAAAAAAAATATTAGAGTCAGTAAAATTTTTAGATTTTTTATAGAGTCAAAATTGAGATAATCTGACATTCTTATTGCTTTTCTGTATACTTGTTCATTTATCTGGATTTGCTTGCATTAAAATTAACTTTGGGATCAGTTTGAGTTTGATACATTTTAGTCGAGAAGCCATGTTAGTCGAGAGTTTACGAAATGCAGTTTTATATGCAACAAACTTTGTATTCCTCCTATGGTAAAAGTTGTTCAGTTTGTAGTCTTAGTTTAAATGGATGCCAACGACTTCAACTTCATACTGTTTAGGCTAGGACGTATTAAATCGGCTAAGGACATTTCCTCAGCTTGGATATCGTCTCAGTCGCAATAAAAAGAGTGATTAAACATTTACAGCTATTGGAAGAAGACAGGGAAAAATGACTATGAAATGGACATATTTTCGTAATAAGAGATCGCTGTCATCCTGCCAATATTTCACGAAAGATATTAGTTCGATAAAAAATAATCAAGACAGAAAAGTAAGTCGGAGCGACGTTTTCCTTCATGATTCTGCCCATTCGTAATACAATATTCTATAGCGTGGAATCCCTTATACGCATCTTATTTCAAGGCAAAATAGAGAGGAGAGGAGGGTTATGCCCTGCATGGTGTGTGGATACGAGCTTATGGCGAAGATCTTATTTCAGTGATAAAATGCTTTTAACTGGAAAACCATCTCCTATAATAGCTTCAAATAATTATTTGAAATCATTTATTTAAAAAAAAATACAAAAATGCTCAAATCAGCAAAGTAGGCTTCGTTAAATCAGATTTTTTATGAACATTATCATCGCATCCGCAACATACAATAATTATTTAGAATTCATAATCAGTACATCGCCTACATTTGAAACATATAACGGCTGCAAAACAGCAAGTTTACAGGAACCAAATATTACCTATACATAAAAGGAAAATTATTGTCACAGCTAAGTAGGCTTTGGAACAATTTATAAAATCGAGTTTTTAGATGTTATTAGCCGTTAAATCGTGAACTTAATAAGTATGTTCATAGCATTATATAACGCCCCTAAGTTCGCATATTGTGACGGGCAACTATGGAACCCTACTCTGCACGTGGCCTGACACGCACTTGGCTCGTTTTTTCCTCTTATTATAAGGGTAGAGCGTAGGAGTAAGGCTCGTGCCATCGTCGGAGCCCTCACTGGGTACTACGCCACAGGCACGATGATGCACAAAATGAAATTCACCCTAGATCCCAGCTGCCGAGCATGCGGAGAGGATGAAGAGACCATGGAGCATATTCTTTGTGACTTTGATGTCCTCGGAGATATATATGTATACCCAAAATCGGGAGATCTTAGGTTTCTTCCCCGCAATGGTATTGCCTCCTTCATTGACCATGTATTTGAAAGGCGAAGAAAGCAAAAATTATTGGGGCTAACACAAAAGATCCCACTGGGTCGAAGTGTTCAGCCCCCACAACAAGATAAGATAAGATAAGGGTAGAGCGTTGTTTAGTGCCTGACTGAAAAAAAACCTGAAATCTTTGTAGAACCACAGAGTACTATAACTATAAGTAAAACTATACAACTAGGTTTATGGTATGCCACGAACCATGGTTACGAAGTTAAATACATAATGTGTTTGGTTAAAAGCGTGAAATAATTAAGTCTAATAGGTGTAATGTAAACATAGCTAAAACATAGTGAAAACCAGGAAAAACTTTTTTTTTATTGTAGGTCAAACACACTTTTAAGAAAAAAAAAAGAAAACTACTGGGTACTATTTAGTGGAATATTTTGAACCTATAAAAATAGCATTTTTTATTTTAGTTTTTTTTTTATTGAGAGATTTTAAATATTATGACGCTGAACCGTAAAAGGACTCTTAAGTACCTACGGGAGCATCATGAGCGAAAAAAAGTGTTTATAAAGTAATTCTACAGAAACATCGACTGAAAAGTTGCCGAAAAATATTAAAATAAGTTCGGAATATTGTGAACAAGAAATAATACCTAATGAATCTGGAAAATGTTTACCTAGTTTACTTTAGATGCCTAAATATTCATAACAAAACATTTCCTTTGAGATTTCTGTTATTTTCCTAAAGAGTGAAGTTTTGAGAAGTTTAATCTTCAAGTGAAATTTCACCTCTTTTGTTTACTGGCGGAAATCAGTTTTTCGTTTTTAAATTTTATGAATTTAAATAGACTAAAGATAAAACCGGCCAAGTCCGATTCGGATTCGCACACTGAGAGTTCTGTCTGTACCACCATACTATATTACAAACATTTTTGTTTTTTTCCGGGATCCTTTGAGCGAGCCAGACACACATTTTGACCGGTTTTTATTATTTGTGGTTTTACCTTAGATGCACTACCACCTATAACTGTAGCAAGTTTGACGCTTGTAGGTATTGCCGTTTTTACGATAGAGCTAAAGAACAAAACAAACCTTAATTTTTTTACTTGTATATTTTATTATTTGTCATCAAATCCAATATAATGATACATATTCTGAGAAAATTTCAACCTGCTACCTATTACGGTTCAGAAGATACAGCCCTCTGGAATTAGGACGGACGGACGGACGGACGGACGGATGGTCGGACGGACGGATGGGCGGATGGATGGACGTGGACGGACGGAAAGCGTAGGTTTATGAATAGGGTCCCGTTTTCACTCTTCGGGTTCGGAACCCTAAAAGCATTCAAATGAAACATGTTTCCCTTTCAAATATTGCGTACTTACAGCTCAATGCACGAAGCGCCCTCTGCACTTCACAGAGGACGCACTAGGTCGCACTTGTGTCCTCATTATTAAACAAACGTATGTGGGCCACCGATGGTGTTATACGAAGTATAAATATAAATACATTAGAAAAAAAATCGCGTGAATCGACCCACTTTCTAGGCCAATCTAAAATAGTGCGCATTTTCAACACGGATGTTTCGCAGACGCAAATGCATTCTTTGTTGAAGCTATTTTAAGTGATTTAGTGGCGAGAGAAAAATTTACGATGGTTTAGATTTTTGTTTCAAAATTGATGCAGCGATCGAAGGTTGATCTCTATTGTATACTAAACAAATTGTAGACTAAGACACACAGTAAACAGTTCGATATTCGATAGGGGATTATACAAAATGAATAATGAATACCTACAATAACTCAATCAGGCATTCTTGCATATTTTAAAGAAGGGGGACACGAACTTTTTGATAGACTGACAGATACCGAATTATTTGTGTCACTTCCACTTCAGAAGGATAGGTACGACAATAGGTCCTTCTAAAATGTTTATTTCGATTTGAAAAATAAACTGCAAAAGTGATTGGTTTTAAAATAACATAAATATTTCATCTAATAAATAAAATAAAAAAATGGATTTTAATGTAATGTTAATGTACCTACCTACCTCTAGTACAGAGGAGATACGCATGGTGAGAACTGTCACAGAGTAGTATTAAATGTAACGAATTGAACTGAGTCGCATCGTTGACCTACTTATCGGGCAGGGATCTATTTCGGAAAAGAGCACGGCAGCTGCATTATTTTTTGGCCAGCCATGGTGACCTGGTTTACACTGGGTGCGTCTATGTGCTCTTCACAAATTAGTCCTTTGTCTTGATAGTACGCACGTTCTTACTTGGCTGTGGGGTTACGAAAATAGGACAGAATGAAAATTCACGATGCTTTAGGTTCAATTTGTTGAATGTGTAATTTGAATTCTTTATTTCAGTTAACAATATCATTTCACAAATATTTTTGTAGAAATATGTCAGAACCAAAGTTCCACTTAATTTTACTTTCAAAGTTACTATATTATGTTAATGTAACACGTTTTTTGCTTTAAAATATGTAAATTCTGCTATCTATACAATTTTTGCTACATCACTGAGATCGTTGTAGCTTTGACGAAATGTCAGGGACACGTTTGCAAAAAGTTTATGAGTTTGAATGTTATCGACATCCACGTGCAGATTTTTTTTCATTTTGTAATTCTCTCAATTTTTTGAAATCTTTGAATCTTTGAATTCTTTGAAAAATTCTTTTTCAAACTGAAATTCTCTCGAATTTCAGTTTGAAAAAGAAATTTGGATCGTAATTTAGTTGAGAATGGACCGAAACCCGTAGACCGCAATTACGGCAGACTGATTACTGGCTATTGTCTCCGTTCGATTCCTACCTTGGCAGGTGGATAATTGATTGGGCAAACAGAGTTGCGGGAGGTTTGGAATTTATAAAACCGTTACGCAATGCATTTTTTAGGGTCGGGTGGTAGTCAGCGCTTTTCAGAAATTACAGCGGGCGGTGGGTGGGTGGTGTGAACGGTGTGGCGGGATATGACGTTCGATTTAAAGGGTAGGCGGCCGGGGGTGGGAGCCCCCTAGGCCGCGGCTGCAGGGCGGCTGTTGACGGGCGCTCCGCGCTTGCGCCTTGCAGCGCCGGCGTCCGCCGCCGCCCGATTTCCGTGCAAGCGTTGACAGTTCGCTCGGTCTTACTTCCTCGATACGGCGCGTCCGCGGCGCCTCGCTGCAACCAGGGCTAAGTGCCGACTCCGAGCCCCCGCGCCTGGCCGCCCGCCAGCCCGTAGCCTCGTCCCGTCTGCTGCCCTGAGTGACGTCCACGTTGCCGATGGCTGAGTGACGCAGTTATCCAACGTGAGTAGCTCTACATGTCTACCGATGTCCCGGTGCCGATGCCGGTTGCACTTTGTGTGTCACGGAGCCTTGCCAGCATGTAGTTCACTCGGGTTTCTGAATATTGGATTACTTTTAAACCTATTTGATGCTTCCGTGACATAAATTGTGAGTACGTTGTGTTTTATTGAATTTATAGGGATTATTGATTGGAAATATGCATTTCCTTTGTCCTTCGAATTCGAAGTGTTTTCGTAATTTTAATGAGTGGTCGATTTTGGATTGGATTGTTTGCCACAGGAAGGTGGAGGTGTGTATCTCTGATTGCTAAATAGTTCACGTTTTAAGTAACATTTATATTAATTTGTCGGTTGATTATTTAACTTTCAAATCTTTTGGATTTTATATGTTTTTCATAAATATCTAAATAACTTAGAAAAAGACACTAAATACAAAGTTGTATTGTCAAAAAGAGTTTATTATAGAAAAAACCTAATTAATTCACAAGCTTTTCCACTTTAATATATGATAGTTCGTTTTGTGGGCAATCAGACCTTCGCGCCATATCGTTTTCTGGTACTGCCAGGACGAGTCGGGTTCTCACTGGATGACAATCCTTGGTATCCGCACTGAACAAATTTGTATTTACGAATCCAAAAACTCGTTAATGCATAACATAGAAATTGATTAAAAGGTGATAAAAAGAAGAAAATTAAAGAAAAGATACACATTGGAGAAATGATGACCCGATTTCAGTTTGAATTAACAGCTGTTGAGGAAACATGTTTTCTTTGCCTCGTAAAAGGACGCCATCTAGAGGAAGAAGAGCCGAAGTTACACAATATCAGATGGAAGCGATATTGATCGATCAGTATTGAGTAAAAAGTCAAAGGATGTTTTGGATATCGAAAGCGCAAATCGGTAGGTATCACAGAAAATCGAAGTCCAAGGGAAATACTATTTTAAATTTAAAGGACGAATTACAATAAAGTATCTAATGTAAACTTCTGTGACGTTTTGTATTAAATGCATAAAAAAAGTTTTTGTTTTTCCATTCGAAGTACCTACGACATAGACAATGATTGTTTGTTTTTAAAAACCTGAACATTGTTTATTTCTTTCTTATCGTGTAAATGTGTCAGCCTACCCTTCCCAACCCCCTTCCCCCTCCCCCCTCCATCGTCTGCCTCCACAACTCGAGATATTCCAGGATCTTTCGCGGTACTATTCAGGCTTTCCGTAACTATCTCGTTGCGTTTCTTTTCGATTTATTAATCTTCGGATGAATTAATTTTCAACTGCAACAGTCCTTTCTTGTAAACCGGTTTTAGGTTTCATCATCTACATCTGTAGTTGGCTACTGTCTACAGTAAACTACTGTCTAAAGTATCTATACAGTGCGCATTTTGTATGTCTAAATTAGTTCACGAAGTAATCACTAGGAGCGCTGTACGAAATTCAATATGAAAATGGGAGTAAAACTAGTGAAGTTTACTACCGTGCAAACTCATGGTAAGCCTACTGAATACGATTTTTTTTAATTCTTTTGTTTTTTTTGGAGCTTTACTACAGAATTCGAATGTCACTGGAAATAGTACCTACATTGTTTTTCTAAGGTCTAAACCTGGGAGATAACAACCAGTTACCATGACCAACTGTCTATCTATCAGTCACTTGCAGAACTTTGGCATTGAACCTCATAACAATGAAATAGATAGAAAAAAATATTATATTGTCAATATGTCCCATACTCGCTAGTGATGTCCTAAAATCATCGATGTAATAAAATAACGTAAGTGATAATGATAACATTTTCAGCAGTGAATGCGTTTCTGACGTACTCTGTATGATCGAACTTAATAACTTTCAGTATATTATTATTTGTTTTTCTTTTTAGTGTTTCTTAACGGAACGCGTATAATGGAATCACCTCTGTCTGTTCTGTCTGTCACACTCATTTTTATCGAAGACCATTAGACTAGTCATTCATAGGAAGCTGACACATTGGTATAGTTATACCTAATAATCAATCTGGGGACACGGTAATGCCACCCCCAAGACGAGCCAAGCGAAGCGCAAAGGCACTATACCTACCTTTTCTCAAAGCGCTTCGTCTTTTTTTTTGAACCCTCATGTCTTGGGTTTGGATTATACCAGATAAAAAAATTCACAGCCAAAAACGGCCTAGCCACATAATTTTGACTCAGGTGTAGAGTTTGTGAAGTTACATATTGTAGAGTTAGATCGTGTAGAGTTAGAAGTTTGGCTCTACATGAAATCTGATAACTTTTTGACAGTGCGAGCCATATGGTCTCGCCTTGGCAACATTTTACATGTAAATGTTTCTGGTGGGATGTCCATAATTTAAGTATCAATAATGTACATCCTTTTGTCTACATAGAGTAATCGTGTGGGTTACCCCACCCCAGATAACCATTGAAATCTAATGAAGTTGTGAGACAAGAAAAACAAATTATTCGAAATACTTAACAACAATACTATCCCTACCTGTATTTCAAATTCTATACAGGGTGTAAGTGACAGCCTGGCAAATAATGAAACGATGAATTCAGACCATCAAACTGAACAACTTTCACTATGGAGCCTACCTCAGGAAACGCGAAAAAAAATCACCTGTCCCGTACATTTAAGTCGGGTAATGTATGGAACAGCTGATTTTTTTTCGCGTGACCTGAGGTAGGCTCAATAGTGAAAGTTGATTAGGTTGATGGTCTGAGTTCACCGTTTCAGTATTTGATAGGCTGTCACTTATACCTATAAACTGATCTTTAAGTACTATTTGAATAATTCTTAGTCAATGACAGTTTATACTGTACTCTACGACCCATGCATGTAAAAACAAACTAGTAGTAGGAAACACTAACAGCGCCCGATCCCCGACTATTCCCGACTCTCCTTATGACGTCTAGTAGATTATCCATATTAAATTAATTTTGTATTTAAAAATTGTATCAAACCAAACTAATGAATAAAATTAAATAATCGAAGACAGTTAAATGAATTTACATTAAATAATTATACAGTTTATTAAATATTAAATGCAAAGACAAGCAAAATATTGGCCAATATTGTCCTGGCTCTCTGGGCCAGATATATTTTTTTTTAAATTGGCAAATCCATTATATTTTTTATTTTAATGTGAATATACTATTTCAAAATGGTAATTTTACTTGGCTTAGTATTATCGCCCAATTCTCGTTAACGTCAGTTCAGATCTTTCTTCGCATTGAACGTACAATTACGCATGCGCAAACATTTGCCCAGATGGATTTGTTGAAAAGCCATTGGAAAAGAAGTTAATTTAGTTTACTTATTGTGCGTTCTGCTGAAAATTCTATTAAGGTTTTAAAAATACAATGTTATTACTTTGTTAACTCCAATGAATTTACGATAGGTTGCCCATCACATTAGGGTAAAATTGGGACATCAGTAAATGGGGATTTGAGGTACCTTAGGTAGAGATAGTACTGAAACTGCGGTTTTGTATGATATAAAACTTCTACATCAAACATTATACTTGATCTTAATCCAGCGCTAATTTCATTAATTATGAAATATCAATTTTGTCCAACATAAAGAGCTGCAGTTTTGGAAATAAGATGCGACTTTTTACATTAGCCGAAAAAGTAAATTCGTAATTGTATGTGAATTATCGTCTTCTCTCTTGCATTATCCCTTTATTTGGGGTCTTGTATTTTTTTTTTATACGCAAAGATATCCTATTCATCTTATGAGTCCAACTGCACCCGGTACCCGCTTTTGATCCTTGGTTACGGTTGTGCACCACGTGAATAGCCGGTGTCCTCTGCTGTTTTTCTTTATTTCTAGTGTGGGGACTTGCTACAGATGTCAGCACCCACAAGTTATAGCAAGGATGCCAACAGATGGCGAGACCGTCGCTCTCGGAAATATGCTCCATACTTAGACAACGTTCACCGTGAATACGTAACTCGTAACCTACTACAAATAAGGTTCACAATCGAATGCAAGACACACATCGCGCAAGAGAAATAATCACTGAGATTCGATATATATACAAGGTCCAACTAAGAACTGATGGACCACGGCCGGTCCCCAGGCTTCACACATAGCCTGTTGGAAGATCTTCCCTTTTCAATGGAGGAACATTCCCAGTAGCACCTACATACCTACTAGAATTGTCAACGCTTTCCGCAAAATTGCGACTAAATTCTGAAGGTATGAAATATGGAGCACCCTACTTCAAGAAGATATCATATGTTTTTATGTAGGTACCTATATTATATTAAAGAGATAAGACTGCAGCCGTGTGCCTCGGTACCTAAAACTGATTAGATAACCCTGCAAGAATAGTAAGCCCTACGGTATATATAGGCTGTTCAGAGTTAAAAAAAATATTATTTTCTTGATCAATGGTTCTTAACATGATGGTAACCCTTGAAGTACTTGAAAAAAGGTTTCAGGGTTTATCTACTACACCTACAGGGTAACAGAAGTTAGTAGTAATATTTAAAGGGTTTGTTAAGACTATCAAAGTTTTTTTTTTGGCGGTAGGCGACGAAACTGTGTGCATACGAAAATTTTTGCTCCACAAAATTTATTTAAAATAAAATAGATTTTTTTTTTTTTTTTTTTTTTTTTTCGGGCATAGGCCCACCACACATTCCCACCGCTGTAACTCCTGTAAGCCAGGATCAACAGCGGCGACCATTCACAACACTGGACAATGAAGTCCAGCGAGCCCGGGGGATGACTCTAATCTGTCTTGGAACCCGCAATGAATTAATCAAAGAAGATAGGAGGAGTAGGAAAACGAAATATCCGACTTCCCTCCATTGCAAACGGGAGACAGCAATAATAAGGAAAAAACATGGCTATTAGAGAGCCAATTCAAGAGATCATTTATGGCAGTGTTGAAGACACGACCGCAAAAGCACCAAAAATACAAAATAAAACAATAGGAACCTAACATTGTACTGAAACTATGACCTATTTTGCTTCCAGTAATAAGTATGGCAAAAACATCTGAACGCACGGAAGTTATCCCTAGTCGCAACAAGATCCATGTAGTAAGGGACACCAGAAAACGATTTTATTGAGTCAAGCATGGTCTGGCGCTCGGCGTACCAGAGCTCACACTCCCAAAGAATATGATGAGCGGTCTGTTCGAACTCGTTACTGTCAACAGAACATTCACATAATGGTGACGCAACCAATTTAAAATAAAATAGCTTTCCCTTAAAGTTACCATGTCCAGTAAGAAATTGGGCTACGCAGTGATCTACCTCTAGCCACGCCTTGTCTAGACGATCGCGAACAGATGGAAAAAATTGGTATAGATGTCGACCCTTTGTAGACCCTTGCCACCGTAGTTCCCAGTCTAATAAAAGTTCATCAAAGATGTTGCAATCAAAGTTAAATAATTTACTAATTCTATTTCGGTCGCGAGGTTTTAAGAAGTTATGACTAACTTTTCTTGAACGAAAGTAATTGGCCGCGCGGCGTTGTATTTCCAAGTCTACGGGAACCACCCCCGCTAGAACGGGGAGTGCTTCGGTGCTGACCGTTCTATACGCTTTACACAGGAAAATCAAGGCTAAACGTTGACTTTGAAGTAACTTACGGCGCGCAGCGCCAATAGCCGACCTATCTGCCCAAACGGGGGCTCCATAACACATGCACCCGAGGTATGTAGCGGAATATATTATTTTAAGTGTTTTGTAACAAAGACCCCATGTCGAGGTGGAAATACGCGCTAAACTCAAAAAATTACTTTTGGCTTTCTCTCCTATTGTCTTGATATGATTTACGAAGCTAAAATTACGTTCCAAATGAAAGCCTAAATAGGAAACAGAATCTTTACTTTTAATATTAATGCCTTGAAATTTTATTCGTGGTGGTACTTTCAGGTTCCCTTTGAGCAATAGTTGGAATGTTTTATGCGGGGCGAACTGAAGACGATTTCTGTATCCCCAATCTGTTATTTGCTGCAGGCAGTTGCTAGCCAGTCCCTCGATACCCACTCTAGTATTGGAATGTATGAGCAGGAGACCATCATCGGCGTATCCTATTAGCGAGCAGCTTTGAGGGAAAGGAAGTGTCAGAAAATCATCAAAACCTATATTCCATAAATAGGGTCCAAGGACAGAGCCCTGAGGACAGCCCTGTGTCAGCACTTTGGACACTACATGGTGACCAAGCCTCAACTTTGAAACTCCGTTCGTAAAGTAAGAATAAATAAGCGAGTAGATGTTCCGATGACAACCTCTATTTTTGAGCTTTAGGAGAAGCATTGGCCACCATGCGTTGTCAAAGGCACCCGATATATCAAGAAATATACCGACGATATAGCTATATTCAGAGAGCTCTACCGCCTCTCTCACAAGTAAGCACGCGTCTGAAGTCGATTTCCCTATGGTAAAGCCAAATTGCCTGTCACTGAACTTAGGTCCTCCTGGAATTAACCGAGGGACAACGAGGCGTTCCAAGAGTTTACCCAAAGATGGAAGAAGGGTAATAGGTCGATAAGACTTCGGATCATCAGGGGGCTTATCACCGGCTTTGGGGATTATTTTAATGCAACCACGTCGCCATAAGTTTGGAAAAACTCCCCCAGCAATGCAACGGTTGAAAACTGTTAGAATAGACTCACCAGCAACTTTAAAAGCCTCCTTGATCATCCGATTCGAAATCTTATCCTCACCGGAAGCCTTACCCGCCGGCAGAGATCCCACGACATTTCGCAGTTCATCAAGAGACGGTAAACAAGAAGATGGTGTTTCAGGCAATTCAGCAGCTCTCTTTCTTATTTCACGATGATAATCGCTGTCGTTTTCAGGTGAATCATCCGGAATTAGTGAACCTAAAAGAGCAGCCGCCGTCTCCTCGACCCCGATAGTATGGGTGTCATTTACTTTTATATTTGAAAAATATGTAGAAGCAGGTGTTTTGCTAGTTTTACATTCGTGATAAAGAGGAGACCACGGCCCCTCCCTCTCGAGTGCTGCTACCTGCTGTGCTGAATAAAATAGATATCTACTTTAATAGTACAGATGTATTAAGATATTTGACTAATTAAGCACCTGTACTCGCCTGCCAGTGATCCTTGTTCATTATAAGCACTGTTCACACACATCAGTTCAACACTATGGACATCACATCAAGTCTCGCCGAGTACTCAAAGATCTTCGAATCCCGGATGACTGCATACGAAGAACGTCTTGCAAAGGCAACTTCATCTTCATCAACACCCACACCAGACATTGCAGCACTTGCATGTGAGTTCGCAGAATTTAAAACATTTATGTGGGATAGTCTCTCAACTCTCAAAAGCCAAGTGGAGCTATTATCGCTCGGTCTGGATCGGCATGAGACTTATCTGAGGCGGAAGGTTCTGCTCCTGCATGGGGTCCCAGAGGATAAGGACGAGAGAACCCATAAAGTAGTCGCTCAGATAATAGCCGACAAAATGAAAATGCCAGAGGTGACGCCCGATGACTTTGAAATGTGCCACCGCCTTGGCTCTAGTATATCCAAGCCAAGGCCAATCCTGCTCAGATTCCACATGGTGCAGCAGCGACGTGAGGTGTGGGATGCCAAGTCATCGTTGAAGGGGTCCGGGTTCACTTTGTCAGAGTTCCTGACCCGGACTAGACATCAAGTTTTCATGGCTGCCCGCATGCACTTCGGAGTCAATCGCTGCTGGTCGGCTGATGGCAAGGTTAACATTCTGCTGCCGGACAAGAGCCGTCGTAAATTGGAGTTGCAGTCTGATTTGTAATTTGCTCATTGCGAAGTTTCCGGGTCAACCAAGTGACTCCCAGAACGACCCGCCCCAGCAGAAAACTGCGCAGAATGAAGGCAAGACCCCTAAACCCGTAGCGAAGCCTGTTGTGAGGCCTATCAGAGCGACGAGGAAGAAATAGCTTCACTGTTTTTTAAACCTTTCTTTGCTCACTTTTCTGCCTTTTAGCCGCGGCTTTTTAATTTTGCAGTGCTTCATTTGTTTTTTTGTTGTCTGGCTTTGAAGGTAGTTCACCCAAAATTTCTATTTATGTTAGTTAAACGCTTTCTTTTCAAAATTTATTTCTTATTGTTGCGCTGTCACGTAAATTTTCGCTTTTGACAACACTTTGACATATTGGTTTTCGTTTAAAAATGTGTAAATGTCATTGCAGTGGAACTAACGTTTTTAAAATTTCTCACCTAGTTTTCTGTCTATTTTAATGTTTTATTTTTCTGTGAAATATGTAATTTTATGTTTTCGATCATTTTCTGTGTTCCCTTACTGCTTGTGTTGTGCATATTGTTACTGTTGAATGTTTTTTTTTTTTTCGCTTTGTGTTTTCTGTATTGTCCTACTACTGAATATTTTTCTTTCACACGCCCGGCGAGTACAGTGCTTTCTGTACTCGATTTGTAGTACTTTTGTGGTTGTTTTTAGGCATATTTAAGTATATATATTTATTTATATTTAATTTTTATCTATATATTTTATTATTATTTATAATGTATGATGATCACGCAGATCCAAATAATAGTTTCTTTTCCTGCTCTTCGTCGTCTGATGATTTTATTAGTGCGGATGGGAGTGACACTTCCACTACTGACTCCTTATCCGATTATCTCTCTTCTGTTTTTTCCAGTTTCTCTTTCAATTTCAATATCGTTCATATTAACGCCCAAAGCGTTCCTGGCCACTACTCTGATTTGCTTGCAACTTTCAGTAACTCAAATGTTGATGCTATTTTGATTTCAGAGTCTTTCCTAAAACCTTCTCTCCCATCAACCCAATATGCACTTCCTGGCTTCAAGCTCATCAGAAACGATCGTGTTGGTGTGGGGTGTGGTGGCGTAGCAATATATCTCAGAACCGATATCCCACATTCTGTTATCAGCGTGTCACCTTCGCGTTATTCCGGTTCTTCTGAACACCTTTTTCTTGAAGTTTCCCTACGCCATACAAAAATCTTTCTAGCCGTCTTTTACAGTCCTAATATGCATATAAATTACTTTTCCACTTTAGAATCCTTACTCCACCAATTTTGCCCCCTTTACGAACATGTCCTTTTACTTGGTGACTTCAACACTTGTCTTGTCAAAAACGATTATCGTACGCGCAATCTCCTCTCTCTGCTTTCGTCTGTCAACCTTCACGTTTTGCCACTTTCAACCACTCATCACTTCCCAAATAAAACTCCATCTCTCCTAGACCTGATGATTGTCTCTTCTCCCCAAAACGTCTCAACTTTTGGTCAACAGCCGGCCTGCTTTTCCTACCACGACCTAGTCTATCTGTCGTACAAAGTGCGCCCTCCTAAACGCAAGCCTATGTACCGTTTCCTTCGCAGCTTTAAAAATATTAATGAAGTGGCTTTGCGTCTAGATGCATGTAGCATCGATTGGGGACCTGTGCTTAGTACAGACAGTATAGACACCAAAATTTCATTATTTACCACATTCTCCTTAGCTTATTTGATATCCATGCTCCAATAAAAAAGGTTAGGGTCAAGCATGTGCCGGCTCCATGGCTTACGGATAAGATCAAGCATATTATGGCGCTGCGGAATAGGGCGAAAAGAAAATACCTGCGTTGTCCATCTGATTCCAATCACGATCGTTTCAAGTTACTTCGTAACCGCTGTAACCGTATGTGCAGGGATGCCAAGAGGGTTCATATCCATAAATCTGTAAGTGTCTCAGATCCTGCACAGGTATGGCGGTTTCTTAAATCACTAGGCATTGGTAAATCCTCCGATTCTTCCCCAATTACTCTTGACCTTTCTGCTCTTAATAGACATTTCTCTTCAGCTCCATTTAACATTGATCCCTCTGTAAAATCTAAGACACTTCTGGAACTTTCCATACTACCAATGCCTGCATGTCCCCCACTTTCTTTTTCTGCAGTATCTGAGCTTGATGTTAGGAAGCATATCCTTTCTATCTCCTCTACCGCCGAGGGCCATGACGCGATATCTTCTCGTATGATCTCCCTCATCCTTCCTGAGGTACTTCCAATTCTCACACACATCTTTAATTTCTCCTTGTCTTCCAGCACCTTTCCCTCGGCATGGAAACTAGCTCTAGTTGTTCCTCTGCCAAAATCCAGCAACCCTACTTCCTTCTCTCAATTCCGCCCCATCTCCATACTTCCTTTTCTTTCCAAGGTATTAGAGCTTATTGTTCATAAACAACTGTCTTCCTTCCTCCGATGCAACAAATTACTGAACTCGTTCCAATCTGGCTTCCGCCCTGGGCACAGTACTGTATCTGCACTTGTTAAAGTTTCTGATGATATCCGACTGGCTATGGAGAATAAAATGCTCACTATTCTCATACTTCTCGATTTCAGCAGTGCTTTCAACTCTGTTGACTTCGATGTTCTCTTAGGTATTCTTAGATCTCTCAACATTTCTCCACCAGTTATCTCTTGGTTTCACTCTTATCTCCGAGGCCAATCGCAGTGTATCCGCTCTGGCGGGATTACATTTGATTGGTGCGATCTCACTGCAGGCGTGCCTCAAGGCGGCGTTCTTTCTCCTCTTCTCTTCTCAGTTTTTATCAATACCATCTCTGTAATTATATCATCCAACTATCATTTGTACGCTGATGACCTTCAAATTTATCGACACTTTGAACCCGATAATATCAGTGACGCTATCAATGCGATAAATCTTGACTTGGAGCGTATCTGTACCTGGGCTAAGTCCAATGGTCTGATGGTTAACCCCTCCAAGTCGCAGTGTCTGGTCATCGGTAGTACAAGGATGCGTAGCCGCGTAGATCTGTCCCTCGTTTCACCTGTTAGTTACAATAATATCATCATTCCCTACAGTAAGTCCGCTAAAAATCTCGGTGTTATATTCGATTCTAACCTGTCCTGGGCGGACCACTTCAACCAGATTAGTAAAAAAGTGCACTACTCCTTCCATTCCCTCAAACGCCTTCAAAATTTTCTTCCCATCAACACCAAAATCCTCTTAGCCCAATCCCTAATCCTTCCTATTATCGACTACGCGGATGTCTGTTGTCTTGATGCCACCGAGGAGTTAAATAACAAGTTGGAAAGACTACAGAACTTGGGCATACGTTTCGTTTTCGGTCTGCGAAAATTTGACCATGTGTCCGAGTTTCGGGCCCAGCTGAAATGGCTCCCCGTACGCGATCGTAGGAATGTTCACATCCTTTGTCTTCTGTACAACATCCTACACAATCCTTCCTATCCTAACTATCTCCGTGAACGTTTCTCCTTCTCCCGCCCTTCTGACAAACCTTGCCGATCCCACATCCGTACCCAACTTAGTATCCCATCCCACTCCACCGACTTCTACTCCTACTCCTTCACCATCCATGCTGCTCGGTTGTGGAACTCACTCCCCGCCGACATTCGCGACTCCAAGACTATAGCTGTATTTAAAAAGAAAACGAAAGAGCACTACCTTTCTCTATCTTAAGTGATATTCATATATATAATTATATACATATATTAATATATATTGTATGTTGTAGGTATATATTACATTTATTTATTTATTTATTTATACTGTTTGTTTGTACACAATAAGTTTGCCTTGTAATTGTTAACTGTCTCTTCTACGGGTCTGCTGGAAGAAATCTCTTCAGAGATAAGCTCGCCCTTTGTACATGTTTTCTCAACTTTGTGTATTATTATGTCCGTGTGTACAATAAAGTGTTATAATATAATATCAAACTGAACATATTTCACAATGGAGTCAAGTCAATTTCGGAATAGTGAAAAAAATCTGCAGTTCCATACAAAACTGCAGTAACACCTACACAAATCAAATGTATGAAAAAGTTATATGCAATTACATTTTACGATGGCAATAGATGTTATAGTTACTCGTATTTACTATTGATATTTATATGGACATACTACATTATACACACACAAGTATTCATTCAATGCCATCTATTGAGTTCTTTTGAGACTATACAGCAGGGTTTCTCAAACTTTTACCCCTATTAAATTTCCCAGTGGACTAATACTACCCTACTTCCTCTTTATAAAACAAAAGTAACAAAACTAGAGCTATGAGATGAAAGACGTTTTTATTTTTTATATAATTAGCTAATAATATTACAATAAACAATTTTTTTAATGTTGAAATGATGTATCGCGAGTATCTAGTCAATATATAACTAGTCAAATCAGCAACTTTTAATCAAACGTCAAAATACGAGCTTTGTATGAAAAGTTGTACTAAATCATGAAAGGTGACGTCATTGTTTTTCGTCGTCATTTCGGTACTTTTAGTAGTTTATCCTTTAATTAAAAATAGTATTCAAGCTACAGAATTACTGACAATGTGAGCTTAGCATAATTTTCAAACGTATTTTTTACTGAAAAGATAAAACCAAAATATGTTTGATGCAGTCTACTCCTAATTGTGTCAATAATTTTAAGAACTATTTTGAAACGAAATCTTGTCGCGTAGAGTACGACTAAATCTCGTAAACAAGTACACTTTGAGAAACCCAAATTTTCAGAAACTTGACCAGTAACCAAACGTTTTATTGATGCCATTTGTATTACTTTCTCACCCTGTATCTTCCTAAATTCTAACTGGTTATCATGATACGTGGCCTTGCTAATAACGATAAGAGTAATATATACCTATAGTAGAGTTTTGTTATTTTATTTTAATATTGCACTTTTTTACCTATTCTCTTTGGAAGACAGTGCTACGTAGGTTTTATGTGGAGATATTAAGAGAAATCCATATATACATGAATAATTAGAAAGACAAATAGCCCAGTCATTTTACGGATTGAGCCGGGACTAATTAATAATTGATTATTTTTTTCGGTATAATATTGAAGAGCCAATTTGAGCCTAGAAATGTTCCTAAATAAAAAAAAAATCACGTCCGCAGCAGTTCCAATTTTAAAATTTAGCTATTATCTCGTTCTAAAAAACCTGATGGTAAATTTTTTTTGCACATATTTAAGGCTTTACCATTATACATACTTCAAACATGGTGCAAATAATTTTGTCTACTTAGAAGGTTTTGAAAAATGCATTCGTATTTCGTCGCTCCCTGCTAGTCCGAGCTCTAGAATGGATACCACGAACTGGCAGGCGTAGAGTGGGGCCTGCGGCTTATTAGACTGATGACCTGAGATAGGAAACCATCCATATAGAAATGAAATTAATAAAGTTTTTTTTTTTTTTTTTTTTTTTATTCATAATGGGTTTGCGCTTGGCTTCATCTCACCTGATGGGAAGTGTAGACGAAGCCGAGGATGTAGCGCGCTCACCCAGAAAAAGCCTATTAACTCTTCTTTTGAAAATATCCTGATTGTATTTGCTTGGAAACACAGACGCAGGGAGTGAGTTCCAAACCTTACCGGTTCTCATTATAAAAGAGTTAAGTTAATTATATAGAATTATAAAAGTTATAGCTTGTCATAAAATTTTACTTAGAATTTAACATAGGTACGATTTTTTTAAAGATAAAACTTCTAAAAACTAGTTGTTGAAGTTGTATCATAGATCGGCATCTATTTACGAACAGTGTAGGTATACAATTTAATAAGGAAGGTGTAGCCACAAATTACCATTCAAACTTTTAATATAATAACCGGTTTTAACGAGTAGACTTTTTGGCAGTGGTCGTACTGGTATAACAACGATTTATATGTACGTTTTATAATTATTATTACGTTGTTGAATAGTGTAGAGATAATAGACGGAGTTGTCTACTTAGATATAAACGGAAAAAAGGAGAATGCATCATGTTTATTTATAAAATTCACAAATCTCGTGCTCTACACGATCTTTGGGTGATATTGAAATTTAACTCTATAAATGTGAAATAAAGTAATAAAAACAAAAATTTTTCATGAAAATGCCAATTTAAAAAAAAATGGCTCCAAAAATGTTCATCATTTTCCTAAAAATAAAAACAGCATCAAGTATTGAACCAAAGTACAATACAAAATCTATAAACTTAAAAAATGTATATTTAAATGCGTTAATAAAGGGCACTAACTAGTGCCCTTTAAAACTCTCTAAAAAGCTCCTTCTCACTGGTTTTTCGCGATTTCCTCCAAAAAATTATATAACTTTTCCAATATATATTTTTTTCGTCTATCAATCGCGTATCAATGAGGGACAGCTACAGCCCTCACTGATACGCGTCTTTTGACACCTCAATCAGTGATCTATCCCGAAAATTGACGACTCCTGGGCGAATTCGCACATTCGCGGAAAACTGGCCCTACTAAAAGCGATCGAAAAAAAAACATTTACAATGTTAAAACATAAGTGTTCTCTGCCTAAATGCGTATAGGTGTATTGAAATGTGAAAATGAGATAGTTTTACGGGCTTGGTCTGTCGTGCAAGCAAAACTGCACAAACTACACGCTGCACAAGCCAGCGGCTAGGGCGGAACAGAGGCTCGCTGGCCCTTAAAAAAGTGTAGGTGAAAATGTAAGTAGTAAGAAAAATTTACAGTTAACAGGTTTCGATTTATAGTTATGGGAGATTATGTGATATCTGCATGCTCAAGACAGAATGCAGCAGGGCTGTCATGGTTCGTGATGAAGATGCCTATTTATTGATGTTCATTACGATGCTAAAACGAAATTAACAACATAATAACACTGAAATTTTTTCAGGTAAAGAGTTATATAAAGTCTAGTCTTTAATTTACGCATAAAGCTGTGTTAGTTAACATGTAGGTATATAAATACAAGCACTGAAATCATTTATATAAGGTCATTGACCATTGTACTTAAATGCTATAAGAATAAGGAAGTTTTAATTACATATTGCACAGGATAACAACAACACCAGTTAACAACAACCCATTATTAGGTTGAACGAAAAGTTATTGATAATTGTGGGACTAATTTGTTTGCACTCGACGGTAATAGCGTAACATACGTATTAGCCCAGTCATTTTACGGTTTGAGCCGGGACTATTAATTAACAATAGATTTTCTTTTCGGTATATGTACCAAAATTAAAAAAAAATCCCGTCAGCAACAGTACCAAATTTAAAATTTTGCTAGTATCTCGTTATAAAAAAACCTGATGGTAATTTTTTTTGCACATGTTTAAGGTATTACAATTATACATACTACAAACATGGTGTAAATATTTTTGTCTACTTAGAAGGTTTTGAAAAATACATTCGTATTTTCTAATAAAAATCTAATTTTTTAAATTTCATAAAAATAATGTATATTGTTAAATATGATTCAAATGACTGCATTGGTATTAATATCATTAATTTAAAAGCCTTCTGGGATGCGTAGCGATTTTTTAAATATGTTTTCAGACAGTCTTTTTGTCATTAAATGGTGCCGCTTACAGTTTAAAAGTCAAATTAATTATTACTTCCCACCTCTCTTAACAAAACTCCGTAAAATGACTGGGCTATATACGTAATTCAGAATATTTATTAAACAAATTTCGGAAAATTCTTATATGTCATAACATAACCACAAAACTAATCCTTTAATCCTTGAACTTTTTTGTAATGCAAATAGTGATGTGAATGAATTCTATGATACTTTTCAAAAACCCGTTGTCCACTTCGGAGCTTTCATAAATTCTTTGAACCTTGATATTAAATACAATGAAAACGACATTATTAAAAAAAAAATTCACATAATGAAACTAAGGAACATGAGTCCAAAAACGAAAGCCATTTTTGGACCTCCTATGCTAAAGTGCCGTCTGTCGCTGATCTGCTCATCGATTTTCAATCAGCGGTCCAGAAGTATTACTATTTTTTCGACCCATGTTCCTAAGTAAAAGTTGTTTCATTATCTGAATCAAATTATCTGAACTATGTATATTTCTAAAATTTTTCTGAATTATAAAAAATAGTGGTGTATATTAATATTAATAATGCTTAAAATCGTCTAAATGAAACGCGTGCTCTACGAGTTCTTCGTAGCAAGTAGGTAGGTGGCCTACGTTTTACACAACAACGTATAGAAAATATGTTTATATGAATATATTAGTAGGTACTATGCGAAACAACGCGATTAGAGAAGCCGGCAGCGCGGCGGCGTGTGCAGAATCGGCTGCACCGCGAGGGCCCACAAGGGGAACCGCTCTAGCCGTCTTTTTTCATTTTGCGTGCGTCTTTTTTGGCAGCGCGCGTTAACCTTGAATTTTTTCATAGCGAAGCGCTGCACGTACGCGCACAAGTTTCGGATAGTCGTAGAACGTCCCCCACTCGGCGCGTCCGAATTTTCTGCATTCGAACGGCGCGAAGAGTTTTCGGCGGTCGCATTTGCGAGCGAGGCTCCCAACAGTTAGGAGTGACGACGCGCGCAACTGGTTCGAGGCACAAGCTCACGGCGGACGCGCGGGCACCGAGCGCGCGACCAACATGCGGAAGTGAGCACGCACCGCGAGCTGCGACCGACACACACGTACCGTGCTAAACCGAGTGTAACCCACAGTGATACTGATACATGGTGAACACATACTCTGTGATACTAACTATGATATTTGTGCATAGCTCCATTGAGCTCTAATGGTTTTCTATTAACGATTCAAGGACTGGAATTTACAATGGAATCGAGGAAAGTATTGTCTTTTATTAGTATCCTAAGCGTGTGCGTGATGTTTCAACCGGTGTTTATGCCTTCGTATGGCTCATTAGGTTGATCTATAGATTTCACCCGGAGGAGGAAGCTTACGAGATAATACGAGTATAACCTCATCTGTAAATCAACCTAGGCAAATCCTTTTAAATAACTCGAGATAAAAGTCATTGATAAATATGTGTTGACACCGAGTAGCATATGATAAATTTTAAGTGTATGGGCAGTTACAGCAGTTTGCACCTTAGCATGCTCACGTCAGAGGACACTTTTGCAAAATTCTAGATATTATCGGTTGTTTTGCATACACGTGCTGTCGCTCTGGGGCTATTGAACTTGATAATGAGACACTCGTAACTCCCAAATTTCGTGCAGCTATATTGCATCACTAATATTAATTTGCAAGCTTTGATAACCGGTTGACTTTTTGCAATTTACACTAACCAGGCATCTAATACGCCGCGGCTACGATGAATCACATGGTACCTAAATTATCCATTCCCTAACTCTAACGATCATCAAATCTTCTCCTGTCCAGTCGTATATTTAATTAACTCTCCGAAATATCCAGTTTAGCAACATTTGGTTAAAAAATAAATTATGGGCGTGAATAGATCGTGCGCAAGAGTAGGCCCGGAACCGCTCTGAGGCGAAACTGGTCTCGCAACGCATATAACATTTGCATAGAAACTGTCAAAGTGGCCCCGTACGGGCCATGGCGACCGATTATCACCTACTGGCGGCCAGGCCGACGAATATTAGATACTAGTCTTCACCTGCGGCTGCGCTTGCCTATTTAGTTTTGTAACTATACGACCTTGATCGTTTTTGACTGCCGTTTCCTGTTTACATGCAGTTTTCTTTAATAATTAAATTGTCTGGGAAAGCAACAGTAATGTGATTTTGTGTTAATATACTAAATGAATGTGCCAAATTCAATAACTGTAGGGTCTTCTCAAACGGACATACAGACAACAGAAGAGTCGCTAGTCGTAGTAAGCGCGGGGCGCTGTGATGCGCCTGCCACATGCGACGACTCGAGTAGCAACTATTCAATTCAGTTGAATTTTCCGTTTGCTTCGCCTCGTCCCTGATTGGTCACTTCGATAGAGTCATCAGCATGATTAGAATATATTGCATATATTTCAATTGAAATGTACTATTATTACTGCCATGTTTTTTTGATAATATACTCGTACTGTTAGTGTTTTAGAAGATCGTCGTTGTTAACACAAGTTTTATGAGACTCATATTATATGTTGCTCAAAAAGTTAAAAAATGTATAGATCGGTACATTGTTTTTTCCTGTTTATGGCAGAGTTTAATAGTCTCCAAATAACGAAGGTCGATATTTACTAGTAAATTATTTCTGCCTACTCTTAACGACCAATGGACATCAGGCACGCTGACTCGAACGCATTTCATTTTGGGAAAACCAATTATGCCTACTTGAAATTTTAAGAATTTAATAAGTAATGACACTGTTTCGACAATGACTTAATGTGAATTAGGTAATCATATAAAACATTGATCAATTAAAAGTATTTCTTAGCATAAACATTTTTTTCTTTGCATTGATTAGAACCGAAATATAAAATTGTATCTTTATAGCAGTCGCGGCCTGATAACCCTCAGTGCGGGCCTACCACAATCATTTCAGAATGTTATGTACATAGTGATAAGGGCGTGATTAGAATAACGTAGACAAATTGGAAATACCTATCAGTGAGTTGCAATGATAAATAATACAATTTTACACATATTTTAGCGCTTTTCGATACCGCTGAAGCTTATGAACAGAAGTGTAAATCATTTCTACTGTTCACTGTACAGGGTGAAATAGAAATCATTCTACAAACTAGGGATCTATCTAATACCTATTTAATAATGATGATGATGAATGCATGGTTTGGAATGTTTGAGGTTGGGTGTTGACGAAGCTTGCAAGTGGATTATATTTTATGCATTGCGTTTGACAAATTTTGCAATAGATATAAAACAAATTCTGGTGTGACGAAGCCTAAATTTTCTGTGTAGTTTAATTTTCGTGAATACATTATTTTTGTTTGAGGTTAGTTAAACACAATAGTTTCTATATCCCAGTTATAGACTGTAGGTACCGACTTTATAATGGAAAGTAAAAATTGATTCCAAAACTTGGTTTAACCATATAGTACCTAATTATCTGCAGTAGTAATATAACTACTCCGAAAATTTATAATTTCAACGATATTTTGACGATGATCACGGGATGACTGAAAAACTGCATGTTTATTAAAAAAAACTCAGTACGAGTCCGTTAAAATGATAAATTTTAGCTTAATTAATTTTCTGTTTGATAACTAATAAAATAATATATTAATAATTAAATGAAATGAAATGGATGAATAACCGCGTAAATCCCAAAAACTGTACCACTCCTAGAAGTTGTTTACGCTACCGCTGTCGCTTATCAATAGAGCTATAAGCTATTGCTACCGTCGACTATAGTTGTCATTGTCGTGACTATTATGTTTACGATTTATATTTGTAACGTAAACACTGTCGTCAAGCACAGTTGTTCGACGTAAACGCGTAAATTGAAGTATGGCCATAGTAGATCACGTGTTGTTGTACTGCTGCATTTTAACATAGGCTATATACCGGAAATTTCGAACTATATTCACGTGGTTGCTCTTGGTATACATGGCTAAACTCACGACCGTAATTCTATTCGAGGTGGTCAGCAACTTTGCTTCAACATCCAAACATAAACAGGTTCTGTTTAAGAGTCTTTTTACCGTTCAGTGGCGAATTTTTTTAGTAGTATCTACTATTTTTTTCAATTTTCTTGGAAGTGGAACCTGGAAAAGAATCGTAATTTGGCTTTTGTAGTAAGTTGCAGTGGCACTTTTTTATTTTAGGTTTTCTTGATTCTTGTTCTCCTTTGCACTTTCCCGTTTTATGCCATGGCCGGCTCTTCTAATCATGCGGCGCCAGGACAATCAGTCCTGGGTTGTCGGATCGGGTAAGTTCTCCGCTAGTGTTATAGCTGACCAAGCGGTCATGCTGGTCCACCAGCAGGTGGCAGGAGGGCGTTCTCTACATCTTTTGTGTTCAGGCAGACGTAAAGCCTTTTGGACGAAATGTTCTTCGTCTCTTCGCATCATGCGGCCGTATCACCTGTGACGGCTTTCGGCGAGTTGCGACTTTGAAACTGCCACGAATATGTTCATTTCGAACTTTTTCCAGCTGCTCCTGACCATCTCAGCATTTTCATCTCGGTGGTATGAAGCTTTTGCACATTTGTATCTTCTTTACTGGCCAACATTCTGCCCCGTACATCATCGCCTCACCGCGGTCTTACTTTGCCCTTTTTAGGTTTTCTTGATTAAGAAATCTTAAATTTTGTGATGAGGGCACCACTGATAGGTAAAAAGACCCATAAGCATACAGTTATAGCAAAGTCAAAATGCGTAGGGCTAAACGCACACTGTAGCTATTGAATAATAATGGAGTAGGTAACTTCCTACACGTAGTGTGTTATCTATCTATCTACACATAGTATCCATTGTTCCTATAACTTTTTTAATAAAACAATTTTTCCGGCCAACTTTTAGACCACTATCGAACCACCCGCAGATTTCTCTAATATAAATGTCTACCTAAATACCATGTTATCTTCATTTCCGAGCAAGTATCTGGGACTTGAAGGGGAGGCGGGGGGGTTCCAAGGACAGCATCTCAGGACCTTCCCTTCCTGGCGCGACGCTTACGTAACCAAGGCCATGGTTCCAATGCGAGTGTGCCTATAATATCACTTATGTGCTCTGTTTTGTATGGTTATTGTTATAAGGTCTGTTTTAGCATGTGAGGCGAAAAAGATGGGCGTTCAAAATGACGGAAGGGTTATTAAGAATTTTCACAAACAAAACACTTCATTAAGGCAATATTTTGGAGTAATTATACTTATTGTTTCACATGAATAGGAGATAAATTTTATGAAAATAAACGAAAACGTGATTATTGATTAAGGACAACCTACGGTACCTCGATCACTCACATAATTTGACATGAAAACATTTAGGTATTACTACGACTACGGCAAGAGGTGCACACTGTGCACAATTCAAATTTTTGTGCTATATGCAGATTGTAGAGTTTTATAAGAGTTTAAATTTTTAAAAAGGTCGAAACTTTAAACCATAGGACTAGATTATTAATTTATGAAAAATTATTTTTTTATGATAAACAATTTCTTCGGGCATTCATACGCATGATTTTAAAAATATTATATATATAACAGGTACCCTCAATTTGACATAATACAGGGTGAAAGAAAAACTCATTGATACATGGCACCAATGTGTTTTTCTAACTTATGTACGTAATACCGACTGCTCTCAAACGGTGAAGGAAAACATCGTGAGGAAACCTGCATACGCCAAAAGAAGAAATTCTGATGTGTCTGTGAAGTCTACCAATCCGCATTGGACACGCGTGGTGGACTAATGCTCATACACCCTCCCTGAGGGTAGGCCTGTGCCCTGCAGTGGGACGTTTATAGGCTGATGATGAATGAATGAATGACAGGGTGAAAAAGGTATCATTAGCATCCTTTTAAACTAAGACTACCCATCAAACTGAACTACTTTTACTAAGGGAGCAAACAGATCGGAGCAAAAATAAATCATTTGTTCTATACTAAACTGCAATGCCTGTACAACTCAAAAGTATGCAACAGCTTAATTTTTGCTCCGATCGGTTTGCTCCCATAGTAAAAGTTGTTCGGTTGGATGGGTAGACTCTTAGTTTAAAAGAATTCTAATGATATAAATTTCACCCCGTATATTAACATGTCGAGTACTTACAGTAGGTACCTAGTTTACCTACCAACCTAGAAAAGACACCAGACGATTAATTAATTAACCTTGAGTTAGGATTAATCAATTTCCTCACAGGTACCTGGTGAATGACCTAATTTTAATTGGCCACCAGGAAATGAGAAGATACTTAATAAAATAAGTACCTAAGTTATTAAGTTATAGTTGGCCCATGAGGTATCTTAACTACTAAAGTATAAAACTAACTAACGCTCAGTTGCAGAAACGTTCATTAAAGTTATTCCTCCATTAAATCTCTTGCTGTCACTTTTTGTCTTCTTGACGTAGTTAAAGCTAGCAAGGGATTTAATGGAGGATTATCTCTAATGAGCGTTTCTACAACTGAGTGTAAGCCATAAAAAAAAAGAAAAACGTTCAGTAGAATCTCTACCTCATTAAATCAGCACATTTTTTTTTGTCGAACGTACTTTAACCCTTAACAAGTAATAATAATATTAAACCCATCCTTTCCTGTTACAATAGGGCCGATGACACACGGTTCCGTGTAGGGCGATCAAAAATAATGCAACAAACGACCCTTCTATCTTTTGTTAAAGTCGTAAAAGACATAATCCTTGACCCAAATACGTTCAAAAAGCATTGAAGACCAGTTTTCATTCCTCGGAAGTGTCCCACACAGGTTAAATTACGCAGCAGTGGTTTTTGATTCAGTTGTTTACGCTGGAATATAAAATTAAATTCCACTTCTGATATAATAAAATAGTAAGCTTAATTTAATTTTGACTCAAAATCATGCAACAACAGGGTGAAATTGATATCATTAGCATCCTTTTAAACTAAGAGTCTATCCATCAAACTGAACAACTTTTACTACGGGAGCACACCGATCGGAGCAAAAAAGAAATCAGCGGTTGCATACCTACATTTAAGTCGGCATTGCAGTTTTGTATGGAACAGCTGATTTTTTCGCATCCGTTGGCGAAGTAACATTTCATATTTTCCTGTTTATTTAAAAAAAAACTAATTTTTACTAGTTTCTTAACGGAAAGGTTGCACAGCCATATCGAGTGATATGCCATCTATCGAGTCGTTTGAAACAAAATTTTCTTTTCAATGGCTTTGAAAACACCCCCTTTTAGGAGCAATTTTATGTTTGCTCTCAAGGAAAATAAGTCGCCCCAAGATGCCTTTGATGATTTTGATAGAGCTGATTCTATAACAATTTCAAACAGACTACACTCTACTGAGAAATACTTATTAACATCACATAAACTTGTATCAGTTTGTACAGCTGTTCAGAAAGCGGAACCAAACCCAAAATCTAAGCGTGAAAGATATTTTTACACGTAATGTAGGTCCTAAACTTCACAGGCAAAACGTACGCTTGTTTAAAGATTCTTTTATAGGCACCTACCATAATAATTCGCTTTCTATTTGATTTGATAAGGTTTCAGGGTTATGATGTGCCAAGGCACATCTTTGCAAGTTGTGTTAGGTTGGATAGCCTTTTGCCCACTAAAATACTGCGTAAGAAATCTTGTTCCTCGATTGCCTCGACGCGAAGATTAGATTGGGTGTCTTAGTAAGATTAGATTGGGTGTCTTAGTGGTACTCTACACGTGTGTGATTCAGCGATCTTCAATTCAGAGAGAGAAGCGATAAATATATTGAATTGTAACTTATTATTGATCACGTAAAGTTGACTATGTCCTTGCATATCACAGTTGGTTGGAATGAACTTTACAAACAATTGAACATCATCATTGTCATTTTTATCGTCAGATGATTTAAGGTTACACAACAGATTGCCAAAAACATATTGGTAATAAAATATAAAACATACCATCTCGATAAAAGACACGGTGACACATCAAGCTATACAAAACCAACGTAAGCTGGCCGCGCATAGGTCGAGTAACGTATAACGTCGAGCGGCCAGCTTATGCTGGTTTTGTATAGCTTGATGTTGCGCCGTGCGTGCCATAATTTTATGATTATTTCCATAACGTATCACTTGCTTTTGTTTAAACAGATTTGCCAACCATAATTTTCTGCATTTTCCACATTATAGAATGTCAAAATACCAAGTTTTCCAAATGATTTTGTAGGTGAAAATGTTGGGGAGACGAATGCCTGTTAAAATACAGACCTTGTGGTTTTAGAACCTGTGTGACTGGGTCGATGTGAAGACCACTTCGCTGTTTAGGGCTGCAGTCTCCAGGTTCCGAATAGCAATATCTGAGGCAATAACCAACCTCCAGTAAGACATGGCAGCACAAGAAGAAGAATCAGCATAAAAAACTTGCTAATTGACCATGTGCGTTCAAAGGCCCTCATCAGGCTTCACCATTGAAAGATCTTTAAAGTTCTAGTGATGTTTCGCTTTCCACTACGCTCATTAACTACCTACCACGTTTTTTACATCATCTGGTTAAAAATGTTAAAATTACCAATCGAACGGAAGATGTGATTTAGATTGCTTAAATTAAATCATTGTGTAACGGAACGAAAGTTGTCATCCATGAAAATACAGCATGTAATAAATGCAACTAGCTCATTAATGCTCAAGTTTTATTACTGCCTAAACCCCTATTTATAGCGGAGTTACATTCGTTAATTAATTGAATGTACTTCGTCTTTCGATATGTTTCACTAGTTTTATCATGTAAGTTGTGCCCAACATGCGTTGCAATTTTGTATAAACCTTTCCTGGACTTCCACTAATATGAATTATAATTTAATTTAAATATTAAGTATTATTAATTGTAATAATATTTATTTAATTTCAAAACCAACATTAGCCAAATCGGTCCAGCCGTTCAAATAGGTTGGAGATAGGGACTCATTTTTAATTTTTATATATTATAGATGACTAAGCTTTTGCTCGTGAATTCGTCTGTGTTGACTTTAAAAAATTCGAATTAAACGAACTGATGAAGTGATGATGATGATAATGATAACGTACTCTACACCGCTAGTTTTTAATTACTACAATAACTTTAAGGGTGCATTCACACAATGAAACTAAACAACTTTCCCAGAGGAAAATGGGTCGAAAAACGAAAAAATATTTTTAACCTGCCATAAAAAATCAATCGGCTGATACGCACTTTTCTATGGGAGGTCCAAACAATTTTCTCGTTGTTCGACCCATGTTTCTTAGGATAAGTTGTTTAGTTTCTCTGTCTGAATACACCCTTATAGTTATATAATTAAAAACTAGTGGTGTATAGAAGAATCAATACGCGTGTAGAGTAAAATAAATACTAACAATAATCTTTCTCCTCATGATATACCTTTTGAATCAAGTATGTAAACCTCATAGCCTCCAGAGACCCAGGGTGTAAAATTTTACCGGATCGTGTTGATGAGTTTGGGGGTTATTTAGAATATTTGTGGTATGAGAAAAATAATAAAAAAAATCCTGCCCCCCTAAGTCCCTGGGTATCACAGATGATACTCTGGGTTCGAATGATACCAAAACGTGACCAAAATCCGGTTGATATAAGTAACTAATTAGCAAACTTTTATCACAAATTTCACTTATTGCACACAATCGACATATGATGTAACAGAAATAAGAAAAAAAAAACACGTAGAACCTTGTAAAAACAAATAATTACCTAGTTGGTTCCCAGCCATGTTGACGTCCGCAAAAACAATAGCACTCAAATGATCGTAATCAACTGCAAAAACTATCCAATCAAGCCATAGCCACCTTTGATTGACGCGCCGTACTATCTAATTTACAAACTAAGAAGTTTCAGAATATGCAGCTAGATGACGCAGAAATAAAATTCTATGTGCTAGTATCATAGGTGATACCGGGGGTCTCAGGAGGTCACTCCCATTAGATAATCCACTGAATCGTCTTTTAATAGTAGTTTTTATTATAAAGAAAATTCACGATAATATAAATTAATAGCACAATTGGAGAAACCCAAATGAGTGACACTATCAGTACAACCAAACCAAATACGTTCCATAACCACCAAAAAAATACCCAAGTGATCATATTCAATGAAAATAGCTGTCATGGTTGCGTTTTGCTAAAGCTTTTTTGTTGACTTGTTTAATTTACTAATAATTTTTACTGTTGAATCCCAACTTGTATGTAACAGTTTTCCTTAATTTTGTAGTGTCCATTTATTTAAAAATATTAGCCTTAAATCAAAACAATTTAAGAATCCTTATCATCTTACACTCAGTTGCAGAAACGCTCATTAAAGTTAATCCTCCATTAAATCTGTTGTTAGCTTTTGCTACGTCAACGAGGCAAAAAGCGACACCAAGAGATTTAATGGAGGATTAACTTTAATGAGGGAGTCACGTTGCTGGTTCTGACCCGAGCACATGTCTCGCGTGGTTTTCGCGCGTCGTGTTTTTGCCCGCCACGAGGCTCCCCAATCTTCAACCTCTTCTTGTTCTTGACCAAATCAATTCCTGAGATTGGGATAGCTTCTCCCATAAACTACTTGACTCTGGCGGAAATGCAGTGCTAACGCACAAGCCAGAGTCCATTAATTATAAATAAATAAATAAACTTTAATGAGCTGTTCTGCAACTACTTTTTGTTTTAATGAGCGCATAGAGATAAGGTTGGTATTTATTTAAAGTAATAACAAATCCGAAGGCATCATATTGCTGCCATACAAATTGTGCACTATTCAGTATTCATGAGTAAGCAGAATCACAACTAAGTTATAAAAGTCGCTGACGCAATCCTATAAAAATTGTTTATGACATTGACTAAGCTCGCATAGTAAATGTGTCAAAACAATTATACTATTAGTGAAAAATGTATGATCCTTTAGTACAGTTATGTAAGACAGTTGTAGCACAAAGCGCTTTCGAGTTGCAATAGAGTGAAAGGCGTTCATAGTGCACGCACTGGTTGTGCGCGCACGCAGCACGCAGACGCAGGGTGCAGGCTTGCGTTTAGTTTTATGACACAACTTTCAAGACTAGTTGTGGCCGTAGCTTTGCGTAGTACGAATTATATTAAACGTTTTAAAAAATTTGAAAGCTGGAAATGTAGGAATGGAATAACTGAGGGTTTTGCAGTTTTGTTATTATATGCGTGTAATAATTGAATTTGTAAAAGATTAAACGTACATACGAGTTCTAAAGTTTGAAGGAGCGATTGTCCTACGATATCGGTCATATTGACACGAAAGAAAAAGAAAGTTTAAAAGCATACAGTATGTATGTCTAAATATTAAATCAATCAAATTACTTGCAAAATAAGTATAAAAAACTTAACAAATGTTATTTAAAAACAACAGATTATGAAATCAATCAGCTTTAGAATTTGCGAAGAAGATAGTAAAACACTTTTAGGTACCTACGTCTTCATAAAACTAGCTTTCATTTTGGATACCCATATTGTAATTTTTTATTCCTATTTTTAAAAATTATTTATTCCCCCTCTTTTTTTGAATGGCCCAATGAAAACATTATGTTACTATTTAAATAACTAAGATACTAACATAGCAAGAGTTGACGACAAAATATAAAAGAGGCGATTGATCTGTGATAGTGGTGATATACGACTCCATAGGTCTTCTTGTTACAGCCAAACAGGAAGCTGGCATGGGTATCCGTGCAGCCAAACAAACAAAAATATACTCTAATGGCCAAACTCCTTAGAAATGATAAGAAATCTGTCAATTTATCTTTTTAATCTTACGAAAGTGTTACAAAAGGTAGGTTCATAATCTGAAATAGTAGCATTAATAACGATTAAGTTTTGTGCGTAATCTACTGGTAGAGTGAGTTGTAGAGCGCAAGCTGCGAGTACGCATTGCAACGAACCTGCAACTTTCTATTTTGTCGGTCCCCGCGACCTATGTCGGGTCGGGTAGGTACCACAATGTTTTATGCCGGAAAAGCGATGCATTAGAAAGTTGTCTTTGTTTGCTATCCATCGTGTAATTTTAGCTAATAGGTTATTTCCTCTCTGATTTTTATGTGAGGTGAGAAGAAAAGATTGGGTATTCAGTTTTTTGTATCACACTATAAGTACAAAGAAAAAAAACTAAATTGCATCAATCGCAAAATCGAAAACAGAACGCTTTCTTCCTACTTTTCATGCACATCAAACATGTAAAATGCTATAGCTTTGTAGTTCCTTTGTAAAAGTTGTTCAGTTTTATGGTTGAAACGCATACCATTCTGTAGGTATAACATTTTATACCTACAGAATAAATGCTAAATGCTAATGTTATAAAGTATCTAATGATATCTATGTAGTCCATCCACAGTTATCAATACAGAGTAATGTTTTAGTGGCTTGCTGTAATCAATAAATTTTAGATTTTTGTAGTCTCCAAAAACTCCACAAATTCATATTCTTCAATTTGATTTCATCATTATCGTTATCCTCAGATCTTATACCAGCTAATATTTAGGATGTGTAACCACAAAACTGATACGCAATGCATTCGTGAAAACGTAAAATGACTGCATCTAACGCTATGCTAGAGAATTAGAAAACCCGTTGGTTTGTGAGTTTCGACATAGTTTACGTAATCTGCGGAATCTACGGCGTACGCATCGTCGGCCATCCGGAGTGCCGCGCCTTTTTTAACAAGTGGGTACGAACTGCGTTGAATGCATTTTGGAAACTCGAGACGAGGTTCTTCTCCTAATTTTAATGTTGTGGCTCCATTGTACTAACGATGATTTTGCCAATCAATTTCAAGTAATAGAGGAAAAGTACTTGCCATTATTCGGTAAAGTTCCCCACTGTGTCCTCTGCTAATTAGAGGGACGCGGACGTGGAGAAACGCCCACAACTCCATGGCAGGTTTTTGTCTATAAGCCAGGAAGATCCCGCAAGAAAAAGTCACCTACAAACGCCCAGGATTGGTATTTTTGGAAGTCACAGGTTCAAATCAGTATAAGAACATGTCAAAATTACTATGGAGATTATGCATCTTTCTACTGAATACCCACTGCTGATCTTTCCGGACTTATCCAAAGGAACAAGAAGCGCTTGCTTTTAGCGGGCACACGTGGAGGTAACCTGATTTAGTGCACCAAGAGATGAGGTTCATTCCTATTTCATTCTTTACAAGATAAGTTTTTGCATGCGATTTAAACAACATTGACGTACGGTGAACGTCTTTGGGTTTGTTTTATTTGGTGGTCGTCTTTTTCCATTTATTCCTATATAAAATAGTTTTCGTTTGTTTTCTACATAACGTTCTATTGGGGCTGGTCAGTAAAACTTTTCTACTACCATATCAACTACCCATACTTTTGTGCACTTATGAGAATGTTTGTAGTTTCGTGAATAGTCTTTGTTCAATTTTGAAAACTATGGGGAACTCAACATATTATGAACTTGTTAAAAACCCGATTTATTTATAAACTATCGTATATAGGTTTAAATAAGGTTTTCCTGTTGTTACTAGCCGTAAAAGAGACATTACAATCATGTATATTTAAAAACTTACCTACTTCAGCAATAGGTACAATAGCCTGTACTTGAATTTTTTTTACTTTAGTCGATTGTTCCTATATCTAAAACACTAAAGATTATGTGCAATAAAACGCATAATATAAACTAGAAAGTACAGAAAGCCAGAAACAAGACATTGATGAAGTAAACCTTGTAAAGAATGGTTCCAAAAAGTGCAAGCGTATCTAATAGCGAAATGATTCACACGAATTATTTTAAGTTCATAATTTTCTACCGTTAGATGAATTACCTACTACCTACACTTGCACAACTTTGTTGCATACAGAGACAAGATATCGTTAAAAAAGGTTACATAAAAAGCATTATTACTTTTAAAACTGCAGTTTCCTTTGTTTTTAAACTAAAGATTTTCTTTGTTACACAACAAGTAGAAGTCGTAGTGAGAAGAGGGGAATGAAGTGAGGGGAGAGGCCTAAATTCGGCAGTGACGTTGCAATGGAGGCTTTAGAGAGCCGCTCGATGCAGGCCTTTGTTAGGGTCCCGTTAAGTTTCAAACTGCGTGCACACTGTATAGAGCTATGTTGCAATTCAGAGCAAATAGATAATGTATCATCTACTTATAAAGGTAGGTAAAAAAATTGAAGCACTACCAGGTCAGATAAATATTACAGAGGTTTTAGCAGCGCCGTTTTGGCCTTTTAGCTATAGATCTTAATCAAGAATAGTTATTTTTAAATAATTTTTGTAAGTTTATTGATCCTAACAAGCGAACAGTTAAATACCATTTTCTAATAGCAATTTTTAGACATGCATTACCAATTCTATATTCTAAAATGCTTCAAAACAAATTGCTCTATAACTACGATTGCAGAGTGACCGCTGCGGCACTTTGCGCAACTCGGTGCACTCCCCTCCTCCCGCCCCCCGCAGCTAGTACGCGTGCGCGTGTGTTGCATGCCGGAACCGGGTCGCAGCCGAAATTCCACACCTACCAACACAACGAGACCTCTCCTAAAACCATTATCCTACTAACTACAACACCACTCTAAGGGTCTAAGTGAATGGTTGTCTATACGTGCACGCATGCAAATATACAGTTAGGCTGTAACGGAGCAGAGTATGGGAATCAAATCGATACTATTGACTGCTGATGCAGTGGTAGGTACTTAGTTTTAACAAACGTGAGAAGATCGAGCGAAAGCTTTGTTGATAGAAACGTCGTATCTGTTCGAATCGATGCAACATTTTTGTTAACCCTGGAACGGAAACAATTAATTTGAATATTACTAATGTAATGGCATGAATGTCTGTAAAAACAAACCTTAAAAAAACACAATATTTCTTAACATTATAAACACGACATGAACATTCTAATCGCCCTGGATAACTGGCACATGTACAGAAAATACTAGGTAGTTACACATTATCAATTCAGCAGTGTTAATCGTGAGACCTTATTGTAATTAAAGTCCTGTCTATCCTTTAGTATGTTTTTTCCAATGGAAAGGTAAAGTAATTAGTTGACCTAATACGACAAAAGTGTGATTTAAAAAGGAGATAGCTTTCGAATCAATAATACCTGGAACGTATTATTAGAAATAGTGCAGGTAATGGGCTTGGAGCTGATACGACTCGTGCCCAATTTAACAAACTTCTTACTCGGAATATACGACCAGAGAGAGCGAGCGGGATTCCAAATGTAAATATGAAAACAACAAGTGCAAAAGAGATTCCTATAAAGACTTCCAATCTTGCCGATGTTTGAAACAAATATGATCATAACATCAGTCAATCCAAGGTTCAAAATAGTTTACGGGTAACATCTCTCACGAATGCAGAATCTCGCTCCAAGTACCAGTATCAGGATTTTCTTCATTGTACACCTTACGGAAAACTGTCCTTTTAAATGAAATGCTTACTGGAAAAAAAAATCTAAAGCTATTCGTAGCTAACGTTTGTATGAACTTGCTGCAATACTGAAAGAAACTCAAATGATACCACAATCTAAACAGAGAAAAACAACTGTGATGCTAAAAGCTCCATGCACTAAATAGGGGTGCTAAACCTACTAGTTGAAAGCTTCGTACGTAAATTAGGAAATATTTCCCTATAATTTGTGTAGGTAGGAAAGGAACTAAAGGGCATCGTGGGAACCTCCAGCAGTCACCGGCATTACGCATTCATGGGCTGGCCGGGCCGCATCGATCATGCATCGGTTACTAACCCGGCGACCTTGGGCCCGGCTGAACCTTTTCTAAGACCTCATGAAATTATGGGAATAACTACAGTATTGCCTGGAAAATTAATTTATCTTTCTTGCAACACACGGCGAAAGGTACTTTCACACAATTTTGTCGTACTGGAATCTGAATTATTAGAAGACAATAGGAAGGACGAGTTTATAACACAAGGGATTTCTTTTAGCATACCCGCAGGTACATCAAAGAAAATATTCTTTACCGCGCCCGTAGTGACAGTTATGAAATAATCGTTGTTTATTGCTAATCTGTAGTTAGTGCCTAATCAAGTTAGTAATTAATTATATAATTTGTGATTTGAGAACATTTAATTTACGCACCCTAAAATTATTATTTGGTATTACTTCTTGAAATGACGAACCAGAGTTTAAAGAAACAAAAATTCATTAACATGGGTAGCTAAATGAGTTGATAATGTGAGCCAGTAGGGGTAGTTACATTGGGTCATTACCTTAAATTCAACTAATTGGTAGCCTAGAAATCAATTGAGAGGCCACACAGTTGGTAAACTCCGGGAATATTGTCAGAATATGAGCGTATTCGAATTTCGAAAGCTTGTTTGGCATGAATATTAGATCTTGTAATTTTGTATTCGTAATAACAGGGCTGTAAGGTTGTTTGCTTTCTATTCTTGTTCTATTTCGTGTAAAATCTAGCTCAATTTGAATATATCGTGTTGCTAATTAATTACTTGTCATTTCACATTTATAAACCTATGTATATAGTCTCAAGAGACGTACCTACAACTGATTTTACCCTCGCTACCTATATACCCATCTCTTTAGACTTTTTCATTACTTACATCCATTAAAGGTTTCTTTTAAAATGTTATTTAATTCTAAAGATAATTAGAAATATAATAAACTTTTGGAAGCTGGGCCTGCCCATATTTTAGATACTCTATCGAAGCACATATAGAAGAATGATTTTTTCGCAGTTGGCTACAAAATTTAGGCTAAAGTTTTTATGTTGCTGTGTGATGGTTATAAGAAATACCAAACCAGGAATCCTGGGTTGGAATCCCGGTTCGGTTCGGAAATTAAAGTTGTATGTTTGTGTTGTTATTATCTGGTTTCCATAACAAAATAAGCCTTGGAGTTTCAGTTTGGGATCAGAATGATATAAATGCTCTTCTCTTAAGCCTATTTACGTCCCACTGCATGACACAGGCCTTCTCTCAAAAAAACAGTGTATGGTCGTTGTCAATGCGGATGGAGACTTCACATAAGCATCAGAATTTCTTCTTCAGCGTATGCAGGTTTCCTCACGATGTTTTCCTTCACCATTTGAGAGCAGTCGGTGTTGAGTACCTACATAAGTTCGAAAAACTTACTGGTATGTGGCATTTCGTCATTCGAACCCGGACCCTCATGATTGAGTGTCCATACCTTTCCGCAATTCGCTACGCTACAGTAATTATTTGAGTTCCCGATATTTCGGCCAATCAAAGTTCACTAGTATTGGAGATTCTTTTAGCCCAGTCATTTTACGGAGTTTTGTTAGGCGTGGTAGGGAGTAATTATTAATTGGACTTTTAAACTGTAACCGGCATGCGGCACCATTTAGTGACAAAAAGACTATCTTAAAACATATTAAAAAAAAATTCGCTACGCAAAATAGAAATCAAAATTGTGTGTCCCAGAAGGCTTTTAAATTAATAATAATATTAATACCAATGCACTAATTTGACTTAGGTTTAACAATATAAATTATTTTTGAGCAATAAAATAGGCATTGAAATTTAAAAAATTAGGTATTTATTAGAAAATACGAATGTATTTTTCAAAACCTTTTAAGTAGACAAAAATATTTACACTTTGTTTGAAGTGTGTATAATGGTAGAAGCCTTAAATGTGTGCAAAAAATTTACCATCAGGTTTTATAGAACGAGATAATAGCTAAATTTTAATATTGCAACTATTGCTGACGTGATTTTTTAAATTTTGAAACATTTCTAGGCTCAAATTGGCTCTTCAATATTATACCGAAAAAAAAATCAATAATTAATTAGTCCCGGCTCAAACCATAAAAAGACTGGGCTATTTACCTTAAGTCACAGAGTACTATAATTACTACCATAACCTCAAGTATAACTTGTGATTGAACTTATTGTTTCTTGTTACAGGGCAGGTATACGAGGCGGCCCGGGCATGGACTCGCAGCAGCAGCAGTACTGCCTGAAATGGAACAGCTTCGGCTCGAACTTGGCCACGTCATTCGCCAACCTCTGGAACTCGGAGAGTCTTGCCGACGTCATACTTTACTGCGAAGGTATGTGCTACATGTTTATTACTATCCTCGAGTATATTCCTATCCTTATTTTATCATAAACATTCTAAAGTCACATTAACAATTTAAAGATTTATTTTAACAGTTTGTGGGTAGATATTGACTGTCTTCCCATCCTTGAACATGCCAAAATTAAGCAAGCTTGAAAAATTGTTGGCTGTAGCAAAATTCGAAGTATCCTGAAGGGTATTATGATCGTGAGTTTTAGTATCGATGTCGATAATGTAAGAACGTATATATATCATAATATGCCCTTCAAAATATCAGTTTCTCTCCCGTCTAAAATAATAATAAATTTTAATGTTCTTTCATACTAGCCAAATTTCAAGTATTTTTATGTTTAGAGCGTACCTATAGTTTACAAGTTATTTTGATTTTCTATTTACTTACCTTTTCGATATTATAGTAGTTACTATTTTGCACCAATTTGCTATACCATTGAATTAAATACTTCGTTTGTGTGTTAAAATAGTATCAGAGATCAATGTCAAAGTCATTATAGCATATGACGAATTGAAACCTTGACTCATTTTTATAGATTTTTATGAATACTGTATTATTTTAAATCCTTGACCTATTATTGTGTTTATTATTTTTATTTCCATCGAATAAATAGCCCAAGAAGCTTCTGATTAAGGTGGTTTCAGTCCATATAAACGTTTGACGCACAATACGCGTAGACGGAATTAATAAAAGTAATATTTTATACATGGAAAAATAGTTTAGAAAATCTAGTTGCCGCGTAACAAATAACATTTACATTTTAACATAAAATTACGAAGATATAAAGCTTTTAAAATTTTGTATGAAAAATTTCAAAGCTTTATATCCTCGTAATTATTTTATAAATTGCAAATTTTATTTGTTACGCGGCATCTAGATTTTCCAAACTATTTTTGCATAATATACAAAGTTACCTCCTGCTTGTATTTCAATAGTTTAAAAAACTCGGCGAATGGATAAGAATTTTGATGTACTTACACAATTTGTAGGGCCTCGTGCTGAGGGTAACATAATTATGCTAAACCAACTCGTGACCAAAGAGACGGGAATAATAATTTATAAAATCATGGCATAATTCCTCAAAGAAAAGCTAACACATCTGAGTTAGAGAGAAGTACAATTACTCGTATGTGGTAGTTAACTGAGTTTGAGAAAGAGAAAAAGAAACTAAGAGTCACTAGTCTAGTAGAGATTTCCTTATTAATACCACACCTAAAAAGAATATTAACAAATTATTTTGGCATGATAAGTTTATCCCTCAAGCACTCAGTTGCAGAAACGCTCATGAGAGTTAATCCAACATTAAATCTCTTGCTAGCTTTTAGTACGTTAACAAGACAAAAAGTGACAGCAAGATTTTTAATGGAGGATTAACTTTAGTGAGCGTTTCTGCAACTGAGTGTTAGTCTGCAAAGTTTGAATTGCTTAATTAAGGGTTGTCTATAAATACCTCAGAACAGTATAAGAGGGGTTAGAAGTGCAAAGTAGGCGTGGAACGTGTCGCCACAGGTTATGCAATGATTTGCATAACACCATAAGGCGCGCGACGTGGTGCGAGGGAGAGGATGAGTAATTGTAGCAGCGTGAGCAGGAAGACAAGTGGCGACAGCCGTCTCTGAAGCAAAAGCGCTACTTTCCATTTCTAACCACTCTTATAATGGTCTGTGATAAATACAGACACTTCCTAATTCTTGTTAGGTATATAACGTTCTCATATTCTTTGCAGACTGAATTCGTTTAGGTACTTTCAACCTATTGTCAGTATCACTAAACATGTACCTGTCTGCTATTAAAATACATGACTATCTTTAATTTTAATTTCAATAACAAAGATCTTTAGCTGAAACAAAGTATTTCAAACACGCACGTGGTGACAGTATTCGTAGATACTGTTGCGTTACTTGTTACGCACGTTGAGACGCCATCTTCTTTCTCATGTGACAATGGTTTTTTTCCAATGTTTCATCTGACGTTTGAAAGACTGAACTGTTTTTCAATTTCGAGGGGAAGACGGGACGCGATAGTAAATTCAGATCTTTTGAGCGAACCATTAACTAAGTCTAGAATTAACTTACTGGTCTCAAAATTAGGTGGTCATAACTTATGTTTATAGTCAAACCACAAGGCAAAACGTTTACTTCCTTAGCTTCCTTACAGGCGTTGAGAAAATGAACGCAAAATCTGTAAATTGTTTATACAGACTGCGATAACCGGACTTTTTAATATCCCTTTTTAATTTGCCATACATAAATGTGAGATAATATCAAAAAGACGTGATTAGAACGACCTTGAAAATTCATCAAACATATCGGACTTCCTTTTTTAATCTCACACGTTGAACTCAACAGCTGAAAATGTATGGAACTGATTGAACTGATTTTACTTTCAAAAATCGCCCTCTTGGAGTATGATTTTTTAATGTCAAATCAGTAGTAGAAAGATGCATATCTCTATGGTAAATTTGTCATTTTCAACTGCTAAGCTCAGCAAATGAGATTCAAAAATCGCACTCCAGAGCGTTAACCAAAGAAAAATTATATACTAACTAATTTTCTTCGTATAATCTGAATCTGGTCAGGCCAGATAGAACCGGATATATATATTAATCAAGCAGTAGCAACAAGAAAGAACGTAAACAAAGTAATTACCTTGCTCGATGAAAATGACAACGATCAAGATCATGATCGAATGATGCATAATTTCCATAGTAATTTTGATATTTTCTTCCGCTGATTTGAACGTGTGACTTTCAAAAACACGTCTGTGTGTTAGAATTAGTAGATTATTGGGTCAGGATCAAACGCACCCACCCGATTGTTTGAAAAATCCCAAGTTGCCTTATTAGTAGAAAAACCCTAGCTACCTACCTACCTACCTACACACTGGAATATTATACCAGTGTTGTACATGTAAATAACGTGAATCCAAATTTGTTGAACATCTTGCATTCAAGTAGTGTCACCGAACCCCATTTTTATTTTAACAATTGATTTTAAACACATGTTTGCCGAATAATTTAGTAAATGCACGAGTTACTGCACGATGAATATTAAAATAAAATGTGAAAATTACATTCTAAACTTATGCATCCGAAGTGAAGAGCTACTAAAAATGTTTCAACTCCAGTTTTTCTACAATAATGATAGTATACTAATATAATTACTGTCAGACTACAACGTAAGGACGTCACTAAGAACGCATCGCGCTGGCCGCGAAATGTCGCTAAAATGATAAAAAGGTCGTTGACACCGTATCGCGATAAGTTTTGGAATAATTTGGCGTGAAAAACTGATATTATTGAGAAGTCATGGACTTTACAATCTTTACATAAGTCGGTAGGTATACTACTAAAGGAATCGTTTTGATCTTTCAATATTTCATGTACATGAATCGGTTCTTCTTTTCTTTTCGCGTCAATAGTTCTAAATTTTATTGGCCAGATATACCTATTTGGCGATCCTGAGAGCGTCCAGTGTAGCTTTATTGAGGTCCTCTCTTGCACCACCACATTCCAGTGTACCATAACGACTGAATGGGTTCCATTTATTCCCACTAGTTCAGTTGTCCAGTTCAGTTGACTGAACTAGTGAGACTTTTATTCTCGTTTGTTCAGTCGACTGAACTATTGCGTTTTTTTTCTCGCTTGTTCAGTCGAGAACTAATGAGATATTTTTCTCACTAGTCCAGTTGTAAATTAAACTACTTCGCCACAATCACACTGCACTAGGCCAAGGTCCCTGTACCCCAATTGCATAAACTTTGTCTGCAACGGCCAACTTGAGCGCGAAGCCGATTTAAGGACTTCCACACCTGCAGATTATGTCCGGGAGATAGATGTTCCTGTGGGGGAAAAGATTCAGCTGGTGAGGGTACACTTTCTTTCCACAGAGTGCGTCTAGTGGTAGATGCATCGTTGACACTATTTGTACGTCATGATTGGCAATATTATGCTCAAATGTACCACATAGGTAGATAGTTATTTTGTTCTCCATCATCATCATCTTCCTGCTCTTATACCATTACTTGGGTTTCCGGTCGGTGCAATATGTCGTCTTCCTCCATTCATCTCTCAGCCGTCATTTCAGCGTTCACTATGTTCTTCGTTCTTTTCTTCACATGTCATATTTCACACATTTCATCCATCTTTTCTTTAGTCAATATTACAAAATAAAAAATTCTTTATTCTCGTCGATCGAGTCGTCCTCTCTTCAAGAAGCCATCCACATTCATATTTAATACTCGTCGTGCAATATGACACTCATATCTCTCCTCATCACAAGCCCATACCACGATAATCTACAAGTATTACCGCGTATTTTTTCAGTTACTGACGATACTTTTAAGCTTCCTCTGATATACTCATTCCTAATCCTGTCCATTCTTGTAACACCACTTAATCCATCTTGATCTTGACATTCGCATTTACTATGTTGCAATATTATCAATGTAATATTTGAATGGAGTGCATGCACTTATTTTTAAACCATTTAACAAAATTAAAAGCTTTGTGTATCATACAACAATGTTAAAAACATGTTAATGATGAGTAATATGTTATATTCATCATTAACATGTGTAAACATGTTAATGACCCAGCCGTCATTTCAGCGTTCACTATGTTCTTCGTTCTTTTCTTCACATGTCATATTTCACACATTTCATCCATCTTTTCTTTAGTCAATAATACAAAATAAAAAATTCTTTATCCTCGTCGATCGAGTCGTCCTCTCTTCAAGAAGCCATCCACATTCATATTTAATACTCGTCGTGCAATATGACACTCATATCTCTCCTCATCACATGCCCATACCACGATAATCTACAAGTATTACCGCGCATTTTTTCAGTTACTGACGATACTTTTAAGCTTCCTCTGATATACTCATTCATAATCCTGTCCATTCTTGTAACACCACATAATCCATCTTGATCTTGACATTCGCATTTACTATGTTGCAATATTATCAATGTAATATTTGAATGGAGTGCATGCACTTATTTTTAAACCATTCAACAAAATTAAAAGCTTTGTGTATCATACAACAATGTTAAAAACATGTTAATGATGAGTAATATGTTATATTCATCATTAACATGTTTACAACATATTGTAGAGTTTCTGGCCGCATCGTCTCTAAGAACGGAAGACCTTCCGACGCGATGGTAGAGTCAAAAATTACGTCAGAAAGTTATCCATGTTATATTATTTTGAATAAAACATTTATATGCATCGAGGTCCAAAGTATTTCTTATAATAATTCGTTTACATTTTTGTGCATGCTTAGTTGCAGGTATGACGTGCCATTGTTGAAAGAGTTTGCTGCTATTTCATCTGTTTGTCATTTATCGCATAAAATTCAAGGTTACTATATTTACGCGTATTTCAATCCAAGGAAGGCAAAAACTTATCTAATCGTGCATATCGTCAGTCTTAAAAAACAAATGACGAATGCATTTTATTCATCGCTGTTTGCGTACTGCGCTTTATTTTCGGGGCATTTGCCTGCAGCAAGAAAAATAAATATTGTACAACTGTTTATACTAGAGTTAAAGACACGTTGATGTTGAGAAATACAAATAGGTAATTACTTTTTTATTCAATGTACAATATACTAAAGAAATACATGGAATATCTTAGAGCTCTATGGTCTTAGTATAACGCGATCTCGCTGATGCTAAATATGGCAAAACGAATTAGGTATATGTGGGAAATTGAGTAACTTGAGTTTTTTGGTTGTAATCGAAGATTGATATTAAATCTTGCTAAACGAAATCAGCTGTTCCATACAAAAGATAACTCGATTCATTACCTAAGATAATTAACAGTCTACCAGTTGACATCCAGTTGACATACAAAATACATACATTTCAAATCCTAAGTTTAAATCCATTGTAAAAAAACATTACTTATCACTTATAGACTATATTCTTTAACTCTGCAGTTATGTGTATGCATTGTGTGTATGGACAGGTGGTCCGCAAACGTGAACGCCCCTTCCCCAGATAAACCCATATAGGTTTTCGTGGGACGGGTTTCATCATTTAGTTGTATTATTGTAAATTTCCTTATTCAATAAATAAAAAAATAAAAAAAACAATAATAAAATTCATAAAATTCATTAAGCTATCTTTATCACTCTTTACGATCATTTGCAAAAGATAGCTTAAAAATCACAGTAGGTATAGTAATTAAGAATTTATTTAATCTCTCCTCAAATTATTGTAATTGGAACATTAATTGGAGAAGAGTTTGAATAAATTCTTTACAGCACTTTCATAAGTTTCAATGTTGCTACAAAGTAAATACTTTTTTGGTTGTAGCATGGTTGTTACTTATTATGTGCCTTTTCACAGATTCTTAGTTTAGAGGTACTCTTGTATTATTACACTGTTCTTGCTGTACCTAGGTGTGTTCCTTTCTTAGAGAACAACCCATTTCTTCCCACATGCATGCTTAGTATAACGTCAAAATAGTGTTATAATTGAGTAGGTTTTGCTTCAAATATACATAGTTATATATTTAGTATGTTTGTGTAGTATTTGGATTCAAATTTGACTGTTAATTAACGCACGTCACGTCGCGTTCTCTGCCACGGAATAGCTAGTGTAAGGGCATTGATTGCTGTAACTTAGAACCTGGGCCAATGATTTACCTTCATAGAAATTGTGCCGCGCCACAGCCGTCTCGCTGGCAGCATTGCTTGACGCGGTCTATTGAAAGAATACCCAATCGGCTCTTTTTCGAGTGTTCGCTTTGCGCGCACTAGTATTATATTTGCTTCTTTTTGCTATTATATCATTGACCTAGACAGAAACTAATTATATTTTATGATATTCTTTATAAGTCTCCCTTTTTTGCGCCTCTTAGTGGTTGTTAGTAGCCCTTGATAGATTTACTCCCATTATAAGTCACTAGAAGAATATGAAAAAGCCCAAAATATAACTAAGTCGAATAATTTCCATTTTCAATGAAGAAATCGTCGTTTATAAAAAAACAGTTTTTCTCTAAACCAAATTATTTTTGCCTAAACGAATGTTATATAAGTATCATTACAATTTATATAAATGTAAAAACATTACTACAAATAGCACGTGTATTATAAACGTAATCTTAATTTAATATTTCCTTATGGGTCAAGTTCTGTGCATGATATACGAGATAACAGTTCTACTACGAATTCGTAAATTTAGGATAATATACGACGGTTTTTTTCCGATAAAGATAATTCTACGAAACATTTTGAATATTAAAACATATTTGAATTTCTTTACGAAACAAAAATTTTGTAACTTCAACCAAACCTTCAAGAAAATTTTATCAAAAGGAAAACATTTTACATTGAAAATTTGAAACAAACACCGACTGACCTTACACTTAACAATGACTTTTAATTGCATCTCATTTGTTAACGTTTCTATACAGCAAATTTTTTCCTACGGCTTCTGTACCGAGAAGTCCCAACTTTTCGAGGTCGGCCCGCACAAGTGTGCTAGACGCAACGGGTGGGGGTTGGTGGAAATTGTAGGGTTTTGGGGGTTGGGTGGAGTGCGCCACCCCGGGCAGGCGGTGCGTGAGAAACGAGACTTAGGAAGGTAGTCCCTGTAGAGGTCGCTTTCAGTTTCTTTCTAATTGTTTATAGCTCTTAGTTTTGATGCGTAGTTTAAAAAAAACGAAAGACAGTTTGAGCTACGCCAGACTTATTAACAATATTTGGTAGGATTTTAAGTTGAAACTATATACTTAAGAACGTTTAAATATGTGAAAAAATGTTTAGCTTATTATTATTAACGTCCAAGTAATGTTTATGTTTATCATTTCTATAAAAACGACCTTTTTATCGACTATTATGCCCTAAATCTATTCCGAAATGAGATCCAGTACAGAACTAATCTCTAGGGTTCACTTTGTATAACTTGTTTTTTTTTATTCATGCTATAGGTATGCAGTAATTGTCATGCATGAGCATGACAATTAATCATGCTGTAGTGGAAAGATTAGCAAGTCAGCAATGATCATATTGAGCCAGATTATCGTACTGCAGTAATAACACCTTTTCTTATAATTAAAGAAGGAATATAATTCTACATCAAAATTCTACAATATTCATATAAAGTAAAGATATACTCGCGTAACTAACAAGAGAGGTGTAATGCTAGGATTTCTTCTGCCACTTACCTCGAGCTGGGGTGAATCTCGTTTTCTGCATGGTCGCATCAGCTCCTCGTTATACGTGTCGCCTTCTATGGGGTTTTACTTCCCAGGTTATTGGCATCCTTTAAGATTAGTTACTTGGGTTTACTGCCGGTTATTCGTCCTGAAATGGCGTGCCAGGCCTCTTTACTTTTAATTGTATAGGCTTTTCTCGAATATTATCAGTTTATTGCTGTAATTGGTGTGTACTCGAACACTACCTTATTCCAGATATTTAAAAAAAATGTTATTCCTGGTGTAGGGAGGGATGGAGTGGTTCTATAAAGGAATAGGTGTGATGTTGTGTAGGAACAAATTAATTAAGTAAAGCTATTTTCTGTTTCTTTAAAAATACTGATTCCTTTAACGGTAATAAATAACTAAAATGCAATTTGGTTAATATCTGTTTAAAGTAAAAATTTAATGAGCTCATTAAAGCGTCCTTCCTTTCAAAATATCTTACGTGTCAACTGCTAACCAAACTAGTACCTAAACAAAGGACATACGCATTGCATAACCTTCAGTTTACAATGGCTACCACGTTTTAACTGCCGCATTTGCTGCGTTTTCCGAATTCGGCTCGGAACGCATCGGCGCGGCCCGCTTTCCTTATCGACCGAGTCCGCTATATGTGTCGCGGGGCAACTGAAACACCCTGCCAGCCACCTCGAAACACCCGGCGGGCGAACTCTGCCAGACTGCCTACGTGTTCCAACTAACCGACAACGACACGGAAAATAACTCGAGGCTTAGTTTGGGCTCGTTTTTAATACCACACAAACTGACACGGCTATCTGATAGGATGCTCTCTGTGCATCTAAATATATTGCATTTCAGATTGGTATTTTGTCTTGCATGAACTTTTCAGCTGTGGGTAAAAGTAAAAGTGAACACAGTGTCACAATGTGTCGGAGCAAAGATATTGCCGTGATTCTTTTGCATTACTTTTATGGTTTCACCCGCCTGGTGTGAATTTCGTGCAGTTATTCAAATTTATACAGGCGGGTGGCGTTTTACGTGAAATAATATTTGATTGTTTATTTACATTTTCTTTAGTTTATTTGGAGAGCTTATCTTCAGTGTGTCGTAAATCGTTTTGAATATGGTAAAAGTAAAACGTAAAACCATGGATGTGTCTATCATTTACATTGTTTTAACAAACCTTTAACTTGTAAACGTTATTATCTTTTTCAACGAACATTAGGTATATCGGATACGTGTCATAGATATTGTTTGCCTACTATCTCTTATCTATTCTAGATAAAATGCAAGTTTTATAAATCTACGATAAACTGTCATGGGCTTTGGATAGGCTTATGTTAGAATTTCAAATGCAGAGCTATCGAGCAATAGTTCTACGAGGCCGTATCATGAATACTTGATAAGAGGCTCCAAATGTACAGTTTTACGTCTAATAAACGTGTTTTATGTCGTATTTATAGCTTTATTCGAATCTTTGGATCGATTTTGTTTCGACTTGGTAATGAAGAACTATGGAATCATTATGTTCTTATTGAAAATAGGTTTTAAGCTTAGGATCTTAAACAATGAAGTCTTTCAACTTCTAGATTTAATGAAGTACTAAACATAGACAAAGATATTTATTGTTATCTGTATATTGAAACTGTTTTAGTATTTTAATAGGTACCTACTTAGTTAAGATTATGTTATCGATCAAACTGTTTGTCTTATTATTGATAATGAAATGGATCATTGAAATAAGAAAAAACAATCTCGTTATTACTATCATCAAGGTACTGTGTTACATGAAAAGTTGAAAGAGAGTAGCAACCCCTTAAAACAAAAATACTTATTACTGTAATTATCGCTCTGCCATTTATCACCGTAGTTTTCAGTTAACGTCAAAAAATCAAGGTGTTTCAGTTCGCCCAAACGTCATGGTGTTTAGGGGGAGTAGGGGGTGAACACCGCAACGAGGCTACCCTACCCCCACAGCCTATACTCAAGTGCATTATACGTGAAACAACTCCCCTGCCGAGGCCCAGATATTTACCCTGTAGTTGTGCACGGAGGTTTAATCTCTACCCTACCCCTTTTGGGGGAGAATGCAAGGATGTAGTTATTGATTGGACCGGGATAGGAAAGGATTCTCACCTTCGTTGTTAGTCATGAATCATGATAATAATTTTGTCTACTGAATATTAAACGATACGTTTCAGTTAAATTCGTGTTTCATGTGATTCTAAAAACATTTTTCATTACTATTTCTTAGAGATTTGTTTTGTTTCAAATGGAGTTTATCTTTATGATGTTTCCTCTAATTTATAAGTTCTTCACCTTAATCACAGGTAAATTATTCCACATTTACTATTAAAAAAAAGAGATCACGTTTCGTTTAAAAATAAGGAAGAAAAAATTGTTACCTACAATAGATTATTCCGTCACACCCAACCCCTCAAGTCCGGTTTTAATTATGTTTTAAGCCCTTTGGAACCCATATTTACCCTACGGCATTGATGTATCTTTACTATTTAACAGATGCATGGAAATTAATTCATATTCATATTTGTGTCAGTCTTAATCAATGCTACTGCTAAGTGTGGCTGTGTGGGTAACTATCTAGGCAACTCCACACATCTGCACTCCAAGCACGTAGCCCCTGAACGTCCAAAGCGGTTCACCTAGTTTTTCAGTGCCCCCCCACTCCGTGCAAGATTGATTTTCTCTCACGCATTTCGCTTGCACTTTCGTTGGGGGTACGTGCGCCTGTCCCTGTCTAGCCCGGCTCTCCTCCCGTGCCGACCTTGAAACGGGGCGGGCGCACACTGATGCCTGTCTGGGGATGCGTTGTCATCTATTCTGTGCGTGTGTGCGTGTGGGAGAGCTTGGAAATGGGGTTAGTCGATCTCCCCCCCAGTGATGTCGTTTTCACTTGCATCCGGACGGCTTCGTATATGTACGATTTGTATAGGTAGAAATTGAACTCGGGTTTTCTATTTGATTTCGGATTCGCAACGAATTTTCACCGGTATCGGATGGAAAGGGGAGGCGAGGATATTTGTTTTTGTTTTTTTTTGTCTGTCGGTTTTTTGTGATGTGATAGATCATTTTCGTATCGATGTTGTATTGTATTTGATTGAGGTTATTTTTTCATATATTATTTTATTTCTTTGTTCAATTTATACTTTTTGATGCCTGTGAAAAATTTCACAAACATCTAATTAGATGTTTGTGAAATTTTTCACAGATTCTCTACAAAAATATTGTATAAGCGAAGAAGTACATGTTAGTATGTATTGTAAAAATTAATAAATTATTTTCACGTTCTAATCACTTACCTACCTTTTTTCGACCTTGAAACAAGAACAACGCCAAAATACAGCAATGCTGTGCAAATAATAAAAATACGCATAACTTTATTTGTGTAAAAGAAGGTGTGTACTTCTGTATAAAACACAATAGGTAGGTATAGGTACCAATACAACCTGTGTCAAGAAGTGCGTTTTTCGAAGATAAACAATAAGCCGAATATTTTAATAATAAGAAGTACCACTTTATATTTGAATGTGAAATATAGAAGTAAGTTTAAAGTTATAGTATTTTATTATACAACGTGTTAATGAATAGACACAAAACTAGAAAATATTTTGGTTAGAATCGAGAGCAGAATCGAATTATCAAGGTTTCAATATAGGTAAAATTTAAAAAAAAAAAAAATTTTTTTGTGTAATTAAAAATTTACTGAACTGGATGTCAACCCACCGCACGGGTAGGTACACCTATACTTACTACCAAAACGAGATTCTTGAAATGTATCCGTGAGCACGCCAAGACGCTAACGCTTTCAATCATTGCTGAAGTAAACAAATAGTTTTTGATTGAAAATTTAAAATGCGAATAACTATTAATAAAATAATGAAATTATTGTTTCAATGCAGTTATATCGTTTAAATCAATTGCGGTGTATCAGGTGTTGCGCTTATTCATTAACACGTTGTATACCTATATAAAGCATCATAAATTCATAACCTTACTATAAAGGGTGAAATTGATATTATTAGCATCCTTTTAAAGTAAGTGTCTACTCATCAAACTGAACAACTTTTGCTATGGGAGCAAACCGATCGGAGCAAAAGAAAAATCTGCTGCGAACTCGCGCGTATTAAGTAAATATGTGCATTTGCTTTTTATAATATTCGTTGGGATACCGTAAAATGTATCTATAAGTACAAGTAGGTAGGGTCCAGTCCAGACTAGTAATTCAGCCTTTGTATGCAACATACCTTTTATGTCTTGTCTAGTCTGACACAGGTGAGACTAAGGGTCCAGATACAAGACTAAACAAAACAGCTCCCAGTATTACAAAGGTACCCTCGTTTCAAGTTGTAAGCATATTTTTAGTTACACCCGATTTAATGCTTCTGTATAAGAAAAGGTTAAGATACCTACATAATTCTACAACTAGTTCTTTTGTAACGGTATATTTTCAATATTCTTTGAAAAATCATAAAGATCGATCAGAATCTAATTTATAATATTTTGAGAGTTGAACTGTGCTATTTTAGAGACAGAATGCCTAATTATAAAATTAATAATGTAACTGGGCAGTATCTTGTTTTGTAAACTTGTTGTGAACTGTAATGTGTGTTTTACTTATGCAAATAAATTGTTTATCTATCTATATATCATCTATGTATCTAAAAATTATTCATTGCATTTGTCATTTAAGAGGAAAGTCCTTGCAGCGTGCTCCATACAAACAAGTTTTGTCCTATTTTCAATATTAACTAATTAAATTCAAAGACATTTTTAAAACACGATCTTGAAACTAATCATAGTTACAAAGTCACCGTTGCTCAATGATTTCCATACAAATTATACTTTATTTTTAACGGAAAACTGACAATACATAACATAGAAAAAACTGACACAGAGATTCGATTCTAGATCGTGTTTAAAAAATGTCATTGACTTTTATTGGTTAATATTGAAAATACAAGAACGAAATTTCGTTTGTACGCAGCGCGCTCGGGCGCCCTGACTGGTATATCCTCTTAAGGTGGTTGCAGAGGGGTTTATTTTATACAAAACTTTGACGCACAATACGCGTAGTCGGAATTAATTAAAGTAATATTTTATATATGGAAAAATAGTTTAGAAAATCTAGATGCCGCGTCACAAATAACATTTGCAATTTATAAAATAATTACGAAGATATAAAGCTTAGAAATTTTTCATACAATATTTTAAAAGCTTTATACCTTCGTAATTATATTATAAATTGCAAATGTTATTTGTGACGCGGCAACAAGATTTTTTAAACAATTTTTCCATATATAAAATATTACTTTTATTAATTCCGTCTACGCGTATTGTGCGTCAAACTTTTGTATGGACTGAAACCACCTTAAGTTTTGTTTTATTGAACCGATTGATATGCGTCGATAAAGTGCATAATATATCTTCATTAACTTTTTGAATAAGTTACTTGTAAGTAATAGGTACAGCTAAGTAAACAGATTACCTGTGCCGATGCCGTGGTGACAATTTAGCATTACAATGAAAAACGTGTTATTTGTTACCAAAAACAAATTATGCGTGAAGGGCGCCAACTGCGTTGTTCAGGCAATGAAGTATTAATGACAATGAGAGTTTCATAAATTATTATTTTCCATTTAAAAAAATTGAAAATTTTTATGTAAGCTTTGAAGGACATAATCTCCAAACGGTTTTTGAATTAGGTACCTTTCCTAAATTGAAATGTTGTCCATTCATTTTAAATTATTTCAAGTCACTTCAATCTATGACTTTTATTATATATATATATTATTATCTACAAGGTGTAAGTGACATCCTAGCAAATACTGAAAAGGTGAACTCAGACCATCAAACTGAACAACTTTCACTATGGAGACTATCTCAGGAAACACGAAAAAAAATCAGCTGTCCCATACAAAACTGCTGTACCTATCCGATTAAAATGTATGGGACCGCTGATTTTTTTTTCGCGTTTCCTGAGGTAGGCTCCATAGTGAAAGTGGTTCAGTTTGATAGTCTGAGTTCACCGTTTCAGTATTTGCTAGGCTGTTACTGACACCCTGTATATATCCAAATTTTGTTCAATAAAATACGTTAAAAACCATATTCTGAGAACGGATAGAATTTAGTTAAAAACATTTATGTTGTGTGAGCGGAGTTGCGTATCCCGGTCCCTGTTTAGATAATACCTACATAATAGTGTGTGCTAGGGCGGACCCTACGACATAAATGTCTTTATTAACTGACGAGATCCTTTTACCATTACTGCTTATTCACTTATGCTTGCCAAAGGGGTTTGTGATATACTACGTTTAAATAATGTGTATTGTTAGTAGTTAAGTACATAATTATGCGGATTATTCCCCTCGGGTTCCGAGTTTCCAGAACATCTCTGACTCTACCCCCTTTGGGAATATAGTCGTGAGCATACGCTATGCATGCGTCTTCTCATAAAAATCACCGTTTAGAGGGAATATTAGAATCGGATAATGAATTTTGTCCTTGAATTATTTTATTGCTATTCTAATGCCCTAACGAGGATTTCTAGAGGGTATAATATAAATGCATAGCTGTATGGAATTCGGTAGATATCACATTTCTTCCTTTAGCTGTTTTAGGCAAATATTTGAAACGGTATCTTTTGCAATGTTTTGTAGGTCAATTTCTAGCCATCTTTATAGATAGAAACCCACAATTTTCTAACTTCGAACCCTGCTGAATATAGTTGCAATATTTCTGAAAATCTTATATGTTTTGTATTGTTATTATATTATAATTATTATAACACTTTATTGTACACACGGACATAATAATACACAAAGTTGAGAAAACATGTACAAAGGGCGAGCTTATCTCTGAAGAGATTTCTTCCAGCAGACCCGTAGAAGAGACAGTTAAAAATTACAAGGCAAACTTATTGTGTACAAACAAACAGTATAAATAAATAAATAAATGTAATATATACCTACAAAATACAATATATATTAATATATGTATATAATTATATATATGAATATCACTTAAGATAGAGAAAGGTTGTATCTAATTGTATATTATGAATGCCCAAGCCCAAATAGCCTGGCAGATAGAGAACCTGTCTGAAATAAATTATTTATTTTGTATTGTTATCTATTATCTAGTTATACAAAGTCCAGCCTAGGTAGCATGCCATCCCCGAGAAAACGACAAAAATCGAGATGTGCCTCCATCTTTATTATTTTACGTAGGCCAGAAAGAGCGCGCATGACCTTTTTCTCGTTTAAACGCTTTGTCGTGGGTGGCATGCTAGCTAGGCTGACTAGGCTTCGTAACTCCGATTACTGCTACATAATCTATGACTTTACGTATTAAGTTTTTTTACTTTAATCTTCCTTTCAACAAGTTTAGTAACGCAATTTAAAAACTCTACTTAGTAGTCCTTTTCGGTCATCATCATCATTGTCCCCACTACTGCGGCAAAGACTTAGTCCAACATGCGTACCCATTGCGTTTTTTTATTAAATTAGAACAGAAACGTATTTGTCGAAACAAACGAGTTCTTTCCTCGGTCGGCTTGTAATCTAACCCAAACTGTAGTTGACCTATTTACACACTACATGCGCTTGCGCCTGCAGCGGGTCAGTGGGGCCCCGCATGTTGATATCAAAACTGTTTTATTTCTAAGCTGATTTTCGTAAAGTAGGTCAATTCGATATTCTATTTGTACTCAGTACAATGGTAATCATTTTTGTGGTTGTATTTGTGGTTGTATTTGTGGTTGTATTACTTATTCTTTCAGTTGGCATATCGCGTTCGTTTGGTAGGCGTAGGTATGTTATAATGTGGGTTTAAGAGAAGTTTATTCAGAAAGCGCAAATGCGCGCTGCTTACAATCGAAGTCTGGTGATATTTTCAATACTATCCAATTAAAGTTTTAGAAACTTTTAGTTGCCAATGTTGTTTTATAAAAATGTTGATACCCTACTATCCTGTAATTAGTCGTAAGTTTTCCTAAAATGAATAAAAAAAAAAAAAAAAAAAAAAAAGTCAATGAAATTTTTCAGAAACAATGTAGGAACTAATCTCTATGTTTACTTTAAAACTATACATTTTAACGGAAATATACAAACATGGTGATTAGTTTCTAGATTGTTTCTTAAAAATTTCATTGTTATCTTTAATTAGTTAGTATTGAAAATATCATCAGACTTCGTTTGTATGGAGCGCGCTCCGAATTTTATTCCCTTAAGGCAGAATTAAGTTATACTGGCGTAATAGACGATCAGTGTGAGTAATGACGGTCTCTTAGGCACAGATTATTTAAAACTTACTAGGTACTACGTACCTTATACATTGCGTAGTACGGAATCCTTCTAAGAGACTAGTGTTGAATAGTCAACATTTACAAACTAGACTTTATTTTCCTGAAGCTGACACGAGTCTCTAATATTAAGGTATCAATTAAGTCATGTGATTTGAAATGTTAGCCCAGTCATTTTACAGAGTTATGTTAGGAGGGATGGGAAATAATTATGAATGGGACTTTTAAACGGTAACCGGCACCATTTAGTGACAAAAGACTATGTAAAAACGTATTTAAATAAATCGCTACGCAGCATGGAAATCAAAATTGTATCTCCCAGAAGGCTTTTAAGTTTTAACTTAATAATATTAATACTAATGCACTCATTTTAATTAGATTATACAATAAAAATGACTTTTGAGCATTAAAATTCGAGTTTGCGAAAAAATTAGTTCTTCCTTAGAAAATACTAACGTATTTTTCACAGTTTTCTATGTAGACAAAAACATTTACTCCGTGTTTGAAGTGTGTATTAGCCTTAAAAATGAGAACAAACAAATTTTACCGTCAGGTTTTTTAGAACGAGATAAAAAAAAAACAAAAAAAAGATAAATGCTAAATTTTAAATTTAGATCTGTTGCTCAGGTGTTATTTTTTTAAATTTTGGTATATGTCTAATTTTCTAGGCTCCAATTGGTTCTCAAATGGAATACCGAAAAAAAAATCAATTCTTAATTGGTCCCAGGTCAAACCGTAAAATGACTGGACTAATGTGTCGCGTAAAAGGCGATTGTTCCTATTAGGTATCGTCAACATCACTGATGCCCACATAGTGTTACCAGTTGCTTCCAGTTCCAGCCATTGTCTTCGACCAAATCTTTAATCGTGGCAGTTTAATTCCTGTTCCATTAACTTCACGTAGGATAAGGACAAGAGAGTGCACCTGCGTTTCAGACTCATGCTCTATCTCCTACGTAGACTCTCTCTCTTCCGGGCTAGTTAATCCCATTTGGTGATGGGTTCAGCCTTCCGTGTTTGTTCTCTGCACCTTGCTCTATTACGGACGTCATCTTCGGACTCATTGCACTCTGTCAAATCACCGCGAACTGTTTTCACCCATCTAGTCTTCGGACGTCCTATTGATGTCTGTCCTATGGAATATAATTATATTCTAATATAATACAGGTCATAAAATAAAATAGGACACTTACTGAAAGGGGTGCTTCAGACCTTCAAACTGAACAACTTCTACTATAGGACCAACACTGAAATCGCGTAAAAATATTCCGCTGTTCCTTACAAAACTGCAAACATAACTCGACTGACAAGAATGGGACAGCAGATTTTTTTTAGCGATTTCGAAATTGGTCCCACGGAGAAAGTTGTTCAGTTTGATGGTCTGAAGCACCCCTTTAAGTAAGTGACCTATTTAATTTTACAACCTATATATTTTTTAGGGCAATTCAAATTTATAATTTAATGATATTTGTATTATATGTCTTTGTCTGTTGCGGACAGAAGCTAGAGAAACACTTTTTTTTATGTTACACCTTATAATGTAATACCTGGTTTCACAAATAAAATGTCTGATTTCTGATTCTGGTATCGACAGTTGCAGTGCAATATTTCCTACAAAATCAGAATCTACATATCTCCTGCTTAGACTGCTTAAATGAATATGCAGTTACTATAGTGAAAATAATCATCGAATCAAAATTAATCACCAACCCAATCTTAAAAAAGAATCTCACGTTTCAGCAGCCAAACCTAAATGAATCTAAAACTAGTTTTAATAGAGTCCCAATTTTGATGCGAAGCGCACTGGTGCGTTAGATAAGCGTTAGTAGGTCTCCCAAGGAGGCCAATGTCAGTGATGTGTTGCAATGCGCGGGCGCCAACCAATGTCGCTCGCTCATTTCCTCAATATGGCGGCTGGTGGGCGCATACGCTGCTGTTGCAATGTTGTTTGATGCGTTTGGGAGATGATAGAGATGTTATTACTACTATTAGTTACTGCACATATTTGAAGGGATGATTTCGATTTCTTTTTCCATTTTTAATATGTCGATCGCTTTTTTAAAATTAATAAGTGCACGACGAAAACTGGATGAATACGTAGACTACGAACTTGACGTAAAAAACAAAAACACAAATATAATCATTCCTACAAATAAATGTTAATTGAAATTATGGCTAAGTATTTTATATTCGGAAGCCTGATTTCTTATAAAATTATTCGTCTGGCCTCTAAGGAATCTATTCCATTCAATGAGTTCTGTGACTTACACTCAGTTGCAGAAACGCTCGTTAAAGATAATCCTCCATTTAAAAAAAGCCACAAAGAAAATCAGCCGTCCCATACAAGATATCTACACCCACGCATTTTTCCGCGTTTTCAATATTACTCTGCAGCTCACACTGCCAGTTGCACGTGTGTACGTCCATTAAAGATAATCCTCCATTAAACCTCATGCTGTCACTTTTTGTTTTGTTGACATAATAAAAGCTAGCAAGAGATTTAATGGAGGATTATCTTTAATGAACGTACACACGTGCAACTGGCGGTGAGAGCTGCAGAATAATATTGAAAACGCGGAATAATGCGTTGGTGTCGACGTCTTGTAAGGGGCTAATTTTCTTTGTGGAACTATGAATTATTTTAGCACATTTTTGTATTCCTCCCATTTCTATACTTATCCTGAAAAATATCTTTATAGAGAGTTCGCCCTATCGTATTTCTGCTTTGTAACTCCTTCGTAATCGGTAGGATTTTTTTTCCAGATATCGTCTAGGTCATGTTTATCTAACCAGTAAGGATTTCTGAAAAATACGAAACTCACAATCTTCATCATAGGTGGGAATTTCTGGGAAAATCTTTGAAAATAATAACTTTGCTTCAACCACGAAGTATCTTGAAATGTATTTCATATAACAATTTTATTATTTAAAAAAACCTTTTGGGACTAGGTCTGGTATCTGTACACTAGTTTTAGATATTGTTTTTATTAACACTATTTGGGTCCAAAACTGAAAACTAAAATAAAAAAAAACTGAATTAATTTGTCAATGTTAGTGTTAGTAGATAGGTAGGTAGGTACTTACAACCTTTACAAATCTATCTATACTATTATAAAACTGTAACATGAAGTTTGTCTGTACATTGAAGATATTAACAACAAAAAAAGTTACGATATGGTTTTAGGTGTCCTTGATTCCATTTCACCAATTTTTGGATTTTTTGTCTGTCTGTTTGTTTGTGTGTTTGTTTGTTTGAACGAGTATCACGCAAAAACTACTGAACCGATTTTTATTAAACTTTTTTTGTTTGATAGCTTATGATCTGAATTAAGATCTGGTATATAATTTTGTGCGGACGGAGTCGCGGGTTAACGCTCGTTATAAATAATTTTAATGAATATTGTACTACGCGTTCAATAGAAACTTTAAAAGCAAAAAAATGTTTGTACTTAGTCTGTTGTTACGACGACATGCATAACGTGTTAATTTACATATTTTTAAACGTTTCCGTAATACTATTGTTGGTTATGTAACTAATCGTATAAGTACCTATGTCATAGGATTTAGGTACTTTATCGACATGCAAAGGGCTTGATGGTGAACCACTGTGATATTAGAGATTACCTATCTGATAAAATAGACTACTAAATCATATATATTTGGTTTTTTGGCTATATCACATAATTATGTTATCTTCTTATTTCGGTAGTGAATATTTTACTATTATTTTTGTACCCTTTTTTTTCGAGCCCAGCTCAGTATAAGAAAAAATACGATTACCTCTCGCTCTTGTAAGGAGCAACCCCCGCCACCTAATTTTGACCTTACCTTTGACCTTTCTCGGTGGTAAGGGATGTGGACGTCAGTAAGCAGTGATGTACTCCTGCCTCCCTCGCACTCAACATACACTAGCCTCTTCATGTCAGTGCGAGCGCATTTGTTTTAAGTGCCCAAGGTGTGTTCTAGCGTAGAATAGCCACCAACAATTCTATGATCTAGCTAGAAATAGGAATAGTTTAGATTTAGCCAAGAAATGAGAAGCAGTATAGTAGGATTCCTATAGATATTTTTCATCATAGTCTTCTTAGAAGAGTAACCGAAAGTAAGATTCACCATTACCTACTGCAATCGATGTAAAAATACCTAAGTACGTGTTTCGTCAAATTAAATCTCGCAATAGACGATAAAATAAATAAATAAATAAATATCTTGGACATTGTCACACAAATTATCTAGTCACATTAAAAGTACCTGGTACCACAGTACCTGGACTTGTATTATGATGACTAGACAACGATATAGAATACATATATAAGGTCTAACAAAATTAGGTGAAACTATTTTAAGGGGATGATCAGACCATCAAACTGAACAACTTTCTCTATGGGACCAATATCAAAATCGCAAAAAAAACATCTGCTGTCCCATGCATTTAGGTCGAGTAGGTTTGTATGGATCAGCTGTTTTTTTTCGCGATTTCGATATTAGTCCCATAGAGAAAGTTGTTCAGTTTGATGGTCTGATCATCCCTTTAAAATAGTTTCAGCTAATTTTGTTAGACCTTATATAGATACAAACATCCATGACTCGGGTACAAATATTAATATTCATCATAATTCATTCTTCATCATTCAGTCATTGCTTATAATTATATTGATATCTGACGAAATTGTATTTACTAATAATAAATCTGCAAGTCATTTCAGAAATTGAGTAGGATGTCATTTTCAATAGACCTTTTGAACTACTACCAATTTTTATTTAACATAAAATTTTTACTATACATGTAATTAATTATGAAGTTAAAATAATCGGCTCTAGTACAGGTATTTTACAGGCGTAACCTAGACCTTTGGAGTCTTTATGACGACTTAGGTCCAGCCCAACGCATCCATTTGATGACACTGTTGATTTCATGAATGAATAAAATCATTATGGAATTCACTAATACTTTCTACTAATAAAATATATTCCAAAACAAAATCATACCTATAAGCTATCTTTGTCATTCTGCTCCTATTATACTCTCTACCAAGCTCATAATACTTTATCGCGAATTTCTTCGTAAACACATACAAACCAAAAATTCAAATGTCTCCGCCACGGTTCAAGGCAACAGAATAAAAGCCTCAGTGAGTCAAGTGCAAGCATCGAAAAGAAACAAAAAACAATGAGAACGAGGAAGTGGTCGAATTTAATCCGTGGGCGGAGACTGTAGAAGCGGAACGGTTGTGCAGTGCTGGCACTGCCAGTCTTAGACCATCCGCAGACAATGCGATTAAATTGTTGTCGAGCGAGATGCTGCTCTGTCTATCCAGCTTGATCGAAAACTTGTAGATCTCGTAATAATGTTGTTCTGTTGCCTAGAACTTTTATTTACATTATTATGTACGAGACTTTACTAATATTTTTATAGCATCGTGTGAAGTGGTATAACCTATGAATATATAAGTAGGCTTAACTTATGTATCCATAATATAGGTAACGATATAAATATTCTGTATTTTAATGCATAAAATATTAAGTTCTCAGAAAAATGTGAGGGTTTAGGATTATTAGATTATATATAGTAATTATAATTAGTTAATTAAGTACTTATTTTTATCTGGGTTGACTTCACCGTTTTGAGCGTTTTGTTATTATGCCCAAGTGTCATACATTTTTGTTGATGAAACCTGTTACAATAAACCAGTAGATATATGTACACAATGCTTTCATTTTTGGATTTTATAAAACTTGACAATGATTTAACGCAGAAAGTTTATACTTGGTAAAGGTGAAGCCAAGCCGTGATTATATGTTATCTCCTAGTCCCAATGGAGTTATCAGAATCTAGTCTAGACTTGTATTAGTGCCTAACTAGATAACTATTAATGTAGAGCACATAAATAATTAGGTAGATACAAACCTCCATGATAGATAAGACAGAACACATAAGATAATATTGTTGGACATTTGTTTTTTTTTTCCAATAAACCAGTAGATATATGTACACAATGCTTTCATTTTTGGATTTTATAAAACTTGACAATGATTTAACGCAGAAAGTTTATACTTGGTAAAGGTGAAGCCAAGCCGTGATTATATGTTATCTCCTAGTCCCAATGGAGTTATCAGAATCTAGTCTAGACTTGTATTAGTGCCTAACTAGATAACTATTAATGTAGAGCACATAAATAATTAGGTAGATACAAACCTCCATGATAGATAAGACAGAACACATAAGATAATATTGTTGGACATTTGTTTTTTTTTTCGCGTTTCCGATATTGGTCCCATAGATAAAGTTGTTCAGTTTGATGGTCTGATCATCCCTTTCAAATAGTTTTAGCTAATTTTGTTAGACCTTATATACAAGTTTGATGGTCTGATCATCCCCTTAAAATAGTTTCAGCTAATTTTGTTAAACCTTATATACAGGATGTAAACTTTAAGCCTACAGACCAACATGCTGCATAACTTTTACATCGGGACCATAGAACCATGAGACCATAGAAATTGGGAAAAAATCTGCTGTCTGATATATTTGGCAGAACTATTGACATTTCCTATGAAACAGCAAATTTTTCTTGTAGTGATTTGTCCCATAGTTAAAGAAAGTTGTTCAGTTTAATTCTCTTAATATAACTATTATACTACTACTATATATAGAGTTATATACTATATATTCTATAACTCTTCGATAAAGAACTAAAAAAAAATTAACATTATAGTTTTAAAATCATTCACAAAAACGGAAGAGTTGCGATTAAACGCACGCACTATCATATCTATCTAGTATAATGCTTGTGGATGACCTTCGCTAGTCGGCGCATACGGCTGGTCCCAAGGCTAGCCGTATTTTGTTCCGCGCTTCGTTCTGACGTAATGCTCGATGTACTTATCTTCTATCAGTACCACCGTAGTATAGTATCGTATTGTAGATACGACAGCGTGATGCCGGCGCGTATTTGGGGAGCTAATTGGGTAAATGGGTTATACATTTCTTGTACTTCGTTTTGTGATGAATTTGATAGATTGGTACCGTGGAGTGTAGGTAATGAAATGTACAAGGAAATTGATTGATACAATAACAAATACTATTACTAATAGCTTACTCTTGAAATGCAACTGAGATTTCCGTAGTTAAATAACCTCCTCAGGGTTCGAATCGAACGCGTAACTCTTATAAAACTCTTTTATAACATTAGTGTAATAAATATTATAATTGTAATGGAAGTAAAGGGCTTTATTATTTGTTCTATATACCGTGTTGTTAAGAATAATTTTATAGCTCAATTTTTAACAAAAGTGGCAATGGGCTGGGCACATTGCTCGCAGAACAGATGACCGATGGAGGGCTGAAGAGTTCTCGAGTGGCGACCGCGTACCGGAAAGCGCAGCCTGGGTAGGTCCCCACAAGGTGGACCGACGACATGGTGAAGGTAGCGGGCACCCGTTGATGAGGGCAGCGCAGGACCAGTCGTAGTGGCGGTCCTTCGGGAAGGCCTATGTCCAGCTGTGGATGTTTAACATCATTAATGTTTAATAAAAACTCTTATAAGAATACAGGGTGACATTGATATCATTAACAAAGCATCCTTTTAAACAAATACCATCAAACTGAACAACTTTTACTATGGGAGCAAACCGATCGGAGCAAAAAGAAAATCAGCTGTTCCATACTAAACTGCAATGCCTGCTCGACTCAAATGAATTCAGTATTTTATACAGTATTTATTGTATGCATGCAACAGCTGATTGTTTTTTTGCACCCATGGTAAAAGTTGGTCAGTTTGATGGGTAGACTCTTAGTTTAAAAGGATGCTAATGATTCTTCTGTATAAAAGAATTTACGAGCAAATAGTCTAGTTGCTCGTAATCGTAATGCCACCGTTTAGGAAGCCGACAATAAATCAAAATCATATTACAATTGAAAAGCAATTACAAAACCAAAAAAAGTACACAAGCACTCGTGAAATACTTTATGTACTTACCATTACTCATGCATGATGTTATTAAAGATGATAACATAACATAACACATGCGTTAGCAGCCTTGGAGTGAAGACCGCATCGCATAGCCGAATATGCATCCTTTGTTGACTGGTTGAGGCTTTGTTTCGCCATGTAGTTTTTAGGGTTCCGTACCCAAAAGGGTGAAAACGGGACCCTATTCATAAGCCTACGCTGTCCGTCCGTCTGTCCTACCTATTTAGGGCTGTAACTTTTAAACTGTAATAGCTAGACATAAATTTTCACAGAGTGTGCGTTATTATGGCGGATTTGCTCTGACAAATAATAAAAATGGCAAAGAGTTAAAAATAAAAGAGGGGTTAAAAATAATTCGTCGAAGAAATTAGTTTTATCAACGTTAAAACGGTAATACAAACAAGCGTCAAACTTGGTGTGATTATAGAGAAAATTATAAAAACAAATAATAAAAACCGGCCAAGTGTTAGTCGGTCCCGCGCTAATGGTTCCGGAGGAAACGAAGTAAAGTAATCTTTATTTGATACAAAACTTTTTTGTAAGTGGTTCGGAACCCTCGGTGCACTAGTAGCCTGACTCACACTTGACCGGTATTATTAATGGGTTTCTGTTTTCGTAAAACAAAAGCGAATAAACTGTAGTAATAATTACGTGATATTGTGACGTCTGGTACTTACCTATCGGGACACAATAGTTGTACCAATAATGTGATCAATTTATCATACATGGACACTGGAAAACAACGTAAATAACGCCTGACGTTTTGCTTCCTTTTCCCAAATAACGTAACTGTTTAACCATGTTTGATGGTTTAGCTATCAGCCCACTTGGGAATTTGTATCTAGAGCAGATTAGCAGGATTCTGAACTGACTTCCTATTCTGGCGTAAGTTTCTTATTAATATTTACATAAGATTTTTGAATACTTTTGTAACATCGATTCAGTAAGGATTGTTTTGTTTTTGACCAAAAACACAGATGAGAAGGATTTCAGAGCCTCGTGGAAGGCTCAAACTCTAACCGCTCGAACACCACGCGAAAGACAAGTGCTCGCGGCAAAACCTGAAACTTTAATCTGATTCTGACTTAAGGTGGTTTCAGTCCATACAAAAGTTTGACGCACAATACGCGTAGACGGAATTAATAAAAGTAATATTTTAAGCATGGAAAAATAGTTTAGAAAATCTAGTTGCCGCGTCACAAATAAAATTTGCAATTTATAATATAATTACGAAGATATAAAGCTTTTAAATTTTTGTATGAAAAAATTTCAGAGCTTATTCTTCGTAATTATTTTATAAATTGCAAATGTTATTTGTGAAGCGGCAACTAGATTTTCTAAACTATTTTTCCACATACACAAAGTTACTTATATTAATACCGTCTACGCGTATTGTGCGTCAAAGTATTATATAAAATGTACCCCTCTGCAACCACCTTAACCAAACTGGTCATTGAAACACCCAAGTTCGTAATGAGACTCCTTAATAGCTCATTACAAAATAAACAGCTAAGATACATTGATACTCATACACTTGTAACTTCTACGAATTTGTTCCGGGACCACCGGCCGGAGTTGCCTTGAGTTTTTTTCGTTTATTGCAACGCGTGGGATGTCCGTGCACGTGTTGGTTTTAATAAATAATCCAAACACACGTAAATATAGATGAGAGGGTCAATAGAAATAAACACGAGGCGAAATGTTGAAAGCTCTTGTGAAGTCAACAACTCTAATATACATAGCTATACGGTGTAAAACTTAAATGCGTTAAAAGGGGTGCTTCGGACCATCAAAATGAACAACTTTCACAATGAGACAAACATCGAAATCGCAAAAAAAATCTACTGTTCCATACATTTAGGTACAGTAGTCATTAACATTTTCTATGGAATTAAAAAAAACATTTTTTTCGCTATTTCGACGTTGGTGTCATATTGAAAGTTGTTCAGTTTGATAGTCTGAAGTACCCTGTAATGTATGTAATGCATTTCTGTTTAGATCCTGTATATTAGCGATTATATTTATAGGAAGTGTTAGGTTAGGTTAGGTTAGGTTACTATTTCGAACGCAAAATCTTAACACTACAGAATCGATATAATGAAATGAATGAATATCATAATGTTTTAGATGTTTAATTTAAGGTATGTTCATTTTTCACACAAATACATCAAAAATAAAAAAATGTTGGCTTTGTATCAGGACCTATTATAATTAATACATACCTACATACATACCATAAACATAACCATTGTACAATGGGTGTGTAGGCGGAAACTACGGCCTGCTACGATTTATACCGTAAATATTGTAGTCATCGATTGAAATAAATAAATAAATTGAATTAATTGGATTGGTAATTGATTGTCAGTATATTGGTTCAGATTCATTTATTGCATATTTATGTTTGTTTTACAAGATCTTAAGAACATTAATAACACAGAATATTACACTAAGCCCGCAAGAGCATTGAAATATGAAGGTTAAACTCTAAATAAAATAAAGTATTTAAATTATGAATTCAATAATCAGTAGAAAATATGATAATTGATTTGGGTATTCCAGTATTATCAGTGAAATCGAAAATAGCATTTCGGTAATACTAATTACTAGTTGAATATAGTTCAATGGGACAATTTGTATAACTAAAATAAGTACACGTTTTTTTTCCCTTCGGATAAATAGACAGGAAAAGAACTAAACTAAAAACCATAATTAGACGCAAATACTAAAATACATAATTCGACCACCAACTTTGTCGTAACTTCTCATTCAGTTACGTACAGCTTTTGTTGCCCATAAATACAAAATTTAGTGTAATCTGCTATACTCGTATGGTTCCTATTCTCTTTTGATTTTCCCATTATCGTGGAGTCCATACATTCAACAAATGATAATAAAAAACGTACCTAAACTCACGACCATAATCCCTTTTGGGGCGGTTGCTGTAATTAGGAACTATTATTTAGAATCATTCAGTTATATCAAGGTTGACCAATTCGTCTACCCAAAGATTATCTAAATAGCTAATCTAATTATGTAAATAACTTTAAGCAAAAAGACCGCCTTATTTTTTATCTTCTGTATTTTATTTTCTTTGCTTTTTCTCTGTAGATATATTATGTTTTTGGTGTGATAAAATAAAGTATCAATGGTGGATTGATTTTTACCAAATGGAAACTATGAAATGACGTTGCACGTAATGATTATATGGCAAGCCTTTAAAGCACTGAATAAGAAAGTTAATTCCTCTTCAAGAGAAGACATAGAAATCAATTCATCAATTCTAAACTTTAAACCCAATATCATCATCATCAGCCTATAAACGTCCAACTGCAGGGCACAGGCCTACCGTCAGGGAGGGTGCATGTGCATCAGTCCACAACGCGTGCCCAATGCGGATTGATAGACTTCACATACATATCAGAATTTATTCTTCAGCGTATGCGGTTTCCTCACGATGTTTTCCTTCACTGTTTGAGAGCAGTATTACGTGCATAAGTTCGAAAAACTGATTGGTACATGGCATGTTGTCCTTGCGGATTTGAACCCGGACCCCCATAATTGGGTATCCATACCTCTCCGCAACGCGCCACTGACGCTCTTTATATCTAATATATCTAATTATAAAATTTCCTCTATTCCAGGTCGCACATTCAAAGCACACAAGGTGATCCTAGCTGCGTGCAGTAAGCATTTTCAGGAGCTTTTCGATACAGCACCGCCAAGCCATGCCAGCGCCTGCTACGTCATCCTGGACTCAACCAGCGCTGACAACATTCAGGCACTGCTCGAGTTCATGTATAAAGGGGAGGTGCATGTCAGTCAAGATGCACTCTCCAGCTTTCTTAAGAGCGGTGAGAGTTTACAGGTGAGTTGAAGGCTAACGAATAAGTATAATTAGTTGTGTATCCTTGTACGCTATTTCTTTTCTCGCGTTATGAAGTGAAGACAATGTGAATGGAAATTTTCCGCTACCATACTTCGCTGCAGAATTTAAGTAGTTTAGTTTAATACTCCTTTTGGTATTCATTCAAAAATGATTCACACCTGAATAAATTTACACGGCCATCATTGCAATAGCACTTACGTCAAACAATTCTTTTAGAGCATGAAACATTAGTTTACACAAATGTTTCCCCAATCCATAAGCTCAAACATGTCAAGGTTAGATGTTAGCATTATTCACATGTTTCAGGTCAAAGGCCTATCAATGGAAATGTCCCAAGATGCTTGGGTGAAGCAACAAACTCAGCAGCCTTCGGGGGATCGTCACCAGGCTCGCATAAAGACGAGTCCGGTGTCAGGATCGGGGAATTGTGAGGTTCAAGAATCAGGTCCGCCGCAGTCGCACACGACCACGTTTGCTCCGATCATGCCGCAGTACGGCTTACCCCTGCATGGGGGCAGCGGCGCCATGGGCCGGTATGCCCCGCCTGCTCACGTACCCATGCACCCGACGTCACACCGCAGACCTGCTGCACCCAAACCTTCGCCATCTCAGAGTCCGCACGCAAGGAATTACAGGTTATTATGCGCCTTATTTAATTAGGATGCCTTTGAAGTTTTACTGCATTAGTGTGTAATGCTTACTTAGCAGTTTTGGCGTAAGGTTGTGTGTGTGTCTCTGTGTAATATAACAGTCAAAATTATTGACTTCATACGATGTATAGCAACCGCAAAAACTATCAGCTATTTCCTCCTGATTTAGACGACACCTGTGATCTGCTTAACTTTTAAATTTCCTCGAATATAAAAATCATAGAATGTTACTGATTTTGCGATCGTCGCCATTGACAGTCTTCTGGAAATTCGCAACAGTTTTTCACTGAATTCTTTCACAATTCCAGGCAAAGTTCATCGTCATCCCACTGCGGCAGCGTGGCAGATGAGCCAGACACACGCTCGTCGCCAAGCGCTGGCGCAAGATTCGACGAAAACAACCCAGACTGCACATCTACCCTCGGCAACCCGATCAAGAACAATGGATACGATCGAAACGCGTCGTCGGTTAATGATGAGATGATGGAACGTCTTTCTACCGACCAGGGTGCTGAAGGTACGTAGGCTCTAAGTAGCTAAAGGATAATTTTGTAAGGATATAATCGATAGCGACCTCGAATGCATTTTCTATCTGTCCTAAGATAGATACAAAATGCATTCGACTGTGCCCCCTGTAAACCTGTATAATTATTATACTTACCTGCTATTAAGATTGTAAATTTGTACATACTTACATTTTAGACTCAATATTCTATATTTGTATATATACTTTTTACCCGATAAATAATATAGTTGGTTAAGTTAATATTAATTGAATTTCCAACATAAAAAAAGATTAATAATTATTTATTCAGAAGGATAATATGATTATTTAAAAAACACCAAACATGCAATACATTGCACAGGAAGCAAAAACTGGTTATGGTAAAATTGAGGCGGTCTTATCGCTAAAAAGCTATTTATTCCAGACAACCTTAGGACAGCATGTGAGGTCATAAAGAAGCTTCTCGCTAGGAAAGTCAGTAGAAAAAGCGGCTTTTCCCTCTGATAATATGATTCCTAATTATGGCACAATTATATTTAAAAAACGAGTTTTTAATCTTAACATTGTTTACACACGTGATAGCGTCTTATCGTGGACTTAGAAATTGTCACATTTACTTTGCGTGCATTCGTACCACATCATAATCTTTTAAAAAGCCGTAACTTAACGTTGCAATGCGTAGGCGTACGAAACCCCTTGTAAATCAAACCTTAATATTGGAATATTAAAGCAGTCCTTGAAGCCTTGTCTTTCAATATTAAGTTATTCGTTGAGAAGTTTTAGTTATAAATTACACTAAAAGGCCTTGGGCTAAATTTGGATAGGATAGAAATAGTCTTTACCAGAAACAAGTTTTATTATTTGGGGGTTCGGTGCCTTGAAAGGCTTGCATCTGTTCCACTTCGATCATCGCTGGTCATTTGTGAGCAGCCCTTTTACAGTTCCCTACTGCAGTCAAAAGTCGTAGTAGGAAAAACAAGTAAACATAATGCGGACCTTATGTTCCAGATTTACGGGTAAAGAACGAGAATGAGTACCACGCTGGTGGGTACAACAACTCTCCACCGCCAGCGACCCCCATACCAACAACCAACTTCCACGATAAACCGATCACGACGTCGCCAGTGCCACCGAAGCCTAGCCCCGACATCTGGCCTGCCAAACTGATTACTAGCAAGTCCGGAGGGATTGCTACTGCTGATGGTGAGCGAGTTTTAATATTCCTAAACCAGACACGCCATTGTGAAACTGATAATGTGCAGTGTAGAAAAAGAGTTTAAAGTTGTGAAGTGCTGCCGAGATAAGGTGAAGTAGGATGCGTATGCCATTTAGGTTTTGGGGTAATCAAAGAGAATGTAACTCACTACGTTATAAGAGTCAGGACTTCCATACTAAAAACTGGTCGTGACAGATATCCAAAATTGAATGAAACGTGTGCGACCGTTCAAAAGAATTTAATGGCGGCGGCGCACGTTTCATATAAAATATTTTTATGAGAGATTTGCGCGAGTCTGGGGGTAATTAGTTCTTTTTAATAACATTCAATTTCTGCTAATTTCAACCCTAAAGGAAATGAGCGACTATAAGAAAAAAAGGAAAGGAATCCGCAAAGTGGAGTAGAAGATGTGGTCAATAGTCAGCAAAGAATTTTGTAATTGAATATCTCAGACGACATTTTGTTAAATTGCAATCAAAGCGAACTTGATATTTGGCCTTGGCCTTCCTTCCAAAGGCTAATGCTTGCAAATTGCCTACTAAATGTTAAAGGTCAACGGTCGTAATGTTTTTTAGTCTTAAAATAGAATCGATTAGCAGGCATTACTTTTTTGTGATGTGAAATATGGTTATTAATTAGAATTCAAACTAATATCGTGAATCCAAAAGACCATATTTCTATTTGCAGAAGCATAATATTCATGACTATATTCTTTGAGGGGAAATCCGAGATATTCTTAATAAAGCATATTCAGAACATCTAAGTACAATATTTTATTACCAATATTCAAACAATGTCCACAACTCCACAGGTATCTTTAACTCTACTACTATTTAACCGATTTTGCAGCTAGGAAGTCTATAATTTGTTAACGAATTAACATCGAAATCTTATAAAATTCCAGGTAAAAAACTAAAATGCCCATACTGCGAGAGACTTTACGGGTACGAGACGAATCTGCGGGCCCACATCAGACAGCGGCATCAGGGCATCAGAGTGCCCTGCCCGCACTGCTCGCGTACGTTCACCCGCAACAACACCGTGCGCCGGCACATCGCGCGGGAACATCGCCACCAGGTGACACCCCACCTCCCTCAAGGACCATTACCAAACCACACGCAGTAAAAACTCTCTTCTACAACAACCGACCTACCTCTGCTCTATCCGACCGGCGACGGTGACCAGTTTTAAATAATTGCGGTTTTCTGTAAAGTGACAGTTGTAGTGTGGAGATGACATTTGAGAATTGAAGAACGTATGCCATATGGAAATAACTAGCAGACTGACGATTTGAAATAAGTTTAGTAAGCTTTTTCCAATCGTCTGTTTTCGGTAGTCTTTTCTAAAATATTTGTCACCCTCGCCGTGTCAAACTTTTTTGTAACAAGCGTACAATAAAAATACCTCATTGATGCATATTATGTAATCGGTAATCTACCTCAAAAGTTGATCTTAAGATTTTTTAAGGTTTTTGAAAAAAAAATATGTGCGATAATTGTTACTTAATTTAAATAATGACGTGTGACTTCGAATGGTTGCTCAGTGCTCGTCTGTACTGGTATCTTGTTTAAAACAATGTACCTAATTGCACCCTCGTCGCGTTTACGTACCTTATTTTTGTGCAAATAGTAAGATATGTCCAGTTGACTGTGAGATAAAGTTACCTTATAGACGATTTATTTTGAGCTCTCGGTCGAGTATGACATAGTTATTATTATATTACCTGAGCTAGGGAATCTTAGAAATGATGTTGAGACTGAGGTCATAGGCTAAGTGTATGTAAATATTAGGAGAATGTTTTATTTCGCCTTGGCCTAGGTTGAAACACTCGTAAGATTGCAACTTTGTGGCAAAATTTTACTCTTATTATTTTTACAATTTTTATTTTATTTCTTACTATACATAAACATTTTACAATAGACTTACGTAAATACCAGTTTAATTTTAATATTCGAATACATCTGTGATACAATAGAAAACAGGCTCTATACTTAAAACATTTTGCCACATCGGTGTCTAATGGAAAATACGGAAGTAGATTTTCAGCAGTTTTGTACTGTACAGTGAATTTGAACGGTTTTAGTTTTGTACAAAGTACAATTTGCCCTAGATACATAAGTAGTTAGGTAAAAGAAATCGTGTTATAATTTTTGCGTGTAAGATTCGAAGCATGAATGCGTTTACAATCCATTTCTGTCGTTAGCTCCAGGTTCGCCAGCGTGGATGTTAATTTTGAGACCAAATAATTATATGTTCCAATGCGATGGTGTCGATTTTAACATTCCGTTTTAAGGCTTTTTTTTCGTCTAAGTGCATTTAGAAGATCACTTACTACTTTTATGTTCCTAGTCATTTCATGTGCAACCAGTTGAGATTTAAAAGAATTATTTAAATGTTAAATGTAGGGTGGTACGTCGGTGTCTTTGTATTATATTATTGTGGTGTAGACTCCGACGGATCCGGGCGCGTTCTTTTAATACATTTGCGGTCGAATACACAAACGTAACTACACAACATCAAACTTCGAAGTTACATTATAATATTATGTTGCTTTTGTGCATTAGGCCGTTGGACTCTTGCAATAAATGGTCATAGTTAACGCAACGCAGATGGGACAGTGCCAAATATCCTCAATTTTTATGTTCACATCAATTACTTATTTATTTTATTTTTTGTTAAGTGTGAATGTAGCGACTGTGTGTTTTATTCCTGATATTTAGGAATAGGTTGCATTCATATTTATTACTGTATTTATATTTTAGGGTACATTTATTGACTATGTTTATAAAGAGACATGCTTTATGAAGGCTCAGTGATTTTTTTTTTAAATAATAGTAGATTACTGTTAATGTACCATGAGGAAGACAGCGTTTTAGTTATCTTTAAATGGTCACAGATTTACCTCGTTTTATTATTATTAAAGTAAATACGAAGATTAATTCTTATTGCACAATATTCATGACTATAGCAGATTTGATATTTATTTTGTTACCTTATAAGAAATCCATAGACCGAATAGAAGCTACTATATACCTCAACAATCAAATATATTATTCAAAATATGTTAATTGAAGCAGGCTATTTTTTACCTATACTCGCACTTTTACACTCATAAAATATGATATTTTACTACAATCTCTTTTATCAATAGTAACCTTTAATTACCTCAAAATAAAGAGTAAATCTGTATTGATTTCTGATCGCGGTATAATGTTGGCTAAAGGGGGGAATTATTTGAGAAAAAAATGGATGAAACAACTGTCCTATCTATTTTTTGTTTTTTTGTTTAATGTTCAATATAATTCGTTTTTTGGCTATTTTTTTACACTTTCAATTTATGTGAACGATTTGTATGTTTGGTTTGAGTGACCACTGAATAACATAACAGATTTTCTCAAACTCGGTATGGTTTTGTTCAAAATAGTTTATCATTAAATTATATCACACTTCAGAGTAATGTTCAAAAAAGCCTTAAAAAGGTTCCTGAAAAACCCAAATTCAGATGATTTTTGAACGTTCAATTTAAGCTTGGCAAGCATAGGCATTAAGAATGGGGCATAAGGCTAGTTTTAAAATGATTATCGCACAGGAAAATAATTGTACCTATTTTTTCTGTGGATTCGGTTGGTATTTAAAACCATTTAAGGTTATCCAAAGGGTTTCTAACTACATTGTGTTTGCAGTGGGAAGTAATAAATTGTATCGCATCTTGAGCGCAGTCAAAACGACGTCGGGAGGCAGTTTTTCCTTTTTCATTGCGGTTGGATTTGTGGATAGTGCGTTGCTGTTTCAGGGTTTTCACGAGTTTATTTTTAATTTCGACATTGTTTGAAGAAATTAGTAGCTTCTGAGAGACAATGGATGTCAATGAAGACTAATGATTGAAAGTACACTGGTGAATACCTTTCAGGGGTACTGTTTTTGAATTCTACACGTTCTAATTCGAATACAAAAATGACATAAACTGTATGGTTTCTTGACGTTTTCGTACACTAATAAGAATGTGTGGGTTTCAAGAAATAGCACTCCAGAACGCAGTGCCTTTATGTCTAGTTGGAAACGATCGGTCGCGCTCAAAACCAAAACATTTCGTTTTTTTACGTTGACCGATTCATTTTGTAAGTATTGTAAAAAATATTACGTTTCATTTTTATTTGCATTCTTTTGGTAGGTGTATTATTGTTAAGACGAAAATGTTTCGCTAATTCAATTTTAAATTGTTAACATTATGTTTGATTAGAAACAAAGATGGAATTGTTATATATTTTTTGTCTTTTCGTTTTATTTCTTATGAATTCAAAATTCATAGTTGTGATTTCTTTTGACATTTAATGTTTTTTGTGATACATATAAAGAGAATTGCATTAATGCATCACGTTTTTTTTTCTAGCTTTTATTGGATATTTTCATTTAAGTAGAATGAGGGTATAAAAGGATTGTTTAAACGGTGACATATGGAGGGTTCGTCGAAATCAATAACTTGATTTGTTTCTTTCTAAAATAAGGTACAAATTTTAGATTACCAAGTGTCAATTTGAATAATTAATAATAATTTCTGTAATATTCGTATCTAAAATTTTAATTTGTGTAAAAGATAAATTAATTTCAATTGATGATTGTACAAAAATTCAGTATACTAATGTTGGGATATTGGATAATAACACGTTTAAATTAAGTTGCATTGTTAACGCTATAGTGGACGAGTTATAAGTAGTCCATAATAGTTGTAATGTTGTCTTTGATGTGATAGGAGAAATTTCACATTTAGTCGGTGTATTGCAATCCCCTCCTTATAATATTTGTTCTTGGGCCGATCTCCCCCGATTTGTGGATGTAACTCTGTTTAGTAAGCAATGGTTTGGCAAATGGCATGTCGTCTAGATTTCAATAAATATAAAATGGTGAATGTTCGGGAAATCTAAAGGACACTGTATACAATATCTGTTCAAATTAAAAAAGCTTTTTAGCATTTTATATTATTCAGAAGGGAATTAAGACGATTCAGAACATACTGTATAACTAAATTTAATATTGGCGCTAACCTGACTGTATAATCTAAATTAAAATTTAGTCCTGGACGCGTCTAAGGTTCCCCAAGGCCTCATTTACGGAGACGCGGGGAGTCGCGCGTCGCGTTGAGCGGCGCGGCCCGCACTAAATTCAAATATATGGCGTTGTATAAGTGCGTTTACGGAGAAGCGTTGTCACACGCGTCATATTGTCATAGATTTGTTGCCCGCGCCTAGCGCCGCCCAACGCGACGCGCGACGCCCCGCGTCTCCGTAAATGAGGCCTAAAGCCAGTCATTGCTTTGTTTTGTAATTTAAATAAATGAAATCCCTTGTTATGGAGCCTGGTATGTTTTACTGGATCACAACTGAATTTATGAGTCATTCAATATGTTAATGTATCGTTTGGCTCCATTCTGGGTTCTCTTGTCGTTAAGGTCTTGTGTTTACTTATTTTAAGTTTTTTTCTTTTATCGCGATATGTCGTGATGGTAAAGCCAAAGATTGATACGGGTATGGTGACCCTCTGCCGTCACAGGGCTGCGAAGTGATTTTACATTCAATTTTCAATGTTTAAAAAGACATGGTTGTTGATTGAGTCTCAGTTGAATTTAACATAAGAAATGTTGAACGTAGTTTCCTGCGTAGCCCAATTAGTTTATAAGTTTATCTACCTCGAGGAATAAAAATTAGTAATAAGTAAGCTTTTAAATAGATTTTTTATATGAAGAAAAAATATAAAAGTTAGTTTTTAAGCGAGATGCGAAAATAAAAAATTAAAGTACAAATATGCTACCTCAGGATTCAACTTTAGTCACTCGGAGTTTTATAATTGTTCCGCAGATAGAAGTACATTTATAAGTAAATGTTATTAATGTTAACTGACTTAATAAGTACTCAATGTGAGATGTATGAATACTTAATGCAGGGACTGAACGTTGGAACAATTTTACGTAATAATGAAAAGTGTAAATAAAGAGCGTTCAGTTCGATGATAGTAAATAAATGCACATTTATTTGAATCTCTGCAAGGTAGTCATTACTTTTAATTCAGCTCTTCTCTAAGAGATTATCCATCTAAGTTACTATCTACCTCTAGGAATTAATTCTGACACCAGTGCAGTTGGGTCTAAATCGAAACTTTGTTTCTTTCACTATAATTTGATTACAAAAGAAATTAGGTGTTGTATTAAGCGTAGATCTCAACCTGACTGCGATGGTAGAAGTTTTAGTCGCCCGGACGAGCTGAGTTGACAGTCTTTAAATATTAGTAAGTAAGTGTTAAATTAGGCTAGTTATAATAATCAATCTCATTGATGTTCTACCTCATTTTGTAATCACAATATGTGTGGGGGAGTCGGCCGCAAGTCATCTCAGCGTAATCTAATTGTACCTTCCTTCACTCTCCGGAGTATAAAATATTTTTTATTCGTAATTTTATTATTATACTTTTTCCCAGTTACTTTTTGTGTTGCATAGATGTTACTATGTTTTTAAGGAGATGAAAAATGAAAAATATTGTTTGTTAGGTTTCTGCGAATTAAAAAAATGTAACAAAATTATTATTTTTTGTTTATTATTTTTGTTTCCTTTTTTTCCCATTTACGTTTTTCTGTTTATTTTAACCTTGACAAGTTACACCCGTCCATCGTATTTTAATGTTTATTATTATACTAAATTTAAGTACATTATTTAAGGAATTGACATTTAAGTAATATTCATTATATAGTTGCACTTAACTGGACAGGAAATATTTAAGTAATCATTGAATGTTTTTATATTTTAAGGGTGCACTTTGAACGATCACGAGATGACTCAAGATCCGTGTCTACGAATTTGGTAATGAAAAAAAATGTTGTCGCATTTAATGTTATGTAACTTAAAAGGTAATATTATGCTCACTTCCTGAATCACTAGAATAATTTCACTTTATACTTGGACTGTGAAAATGGATTCAATACGATGGGTAGTTATACTAACTAGGTGTTATAGCATCATTGGAAAGAATATAACAAGAACTTATACTAGATTGCTAGCAACACAGCGGTGTCCAAACGAATTTGACTATCATTCCACGACTGTAAATAAAACATAAAATAATATATTTCTTAAAACTTATATATGTTAACGTAAATTTCTCTCATTAAGTTCAAATGGAGTTATAGATGTCACATTAAACTATGTTCTTGATGTTGAACTGTGTGTACACACGATATACTAATTACTATTAAAATTAAAAGTAAACAACGAGCACTCCTACAAGAACTAAAGTACAAATTTCTGAAGTCTTAAAGTTACTGCCAGTACAAATTAAACAAATAATTACTGTATCGGATTTTATGTAAACGTTGCCAAAATTATATTTTTGGGGGCATCACTAATGTTTTTATTTTAACATAGGTTATTCGTGGAAGTGCAAAAAATGGATGAAAAATAAAATAAAAAAATACGTATAAATGTACGACAGCCCGCGTTTGGAGGTTAGTGTGTGAGCAGAATACAATATTTCTATTGAGTATTTTTATATAAGTTGGTTGGTTTCTCGCGAGGGGATTAATGAGAAACATCAGAGTAGTGGACGGAGACTGGCAACAGAACGGTGACTTAGTGTTGATTATAAGATGTACGTAAACCATCGTGGTTGTAAAACTAAGTAGGGTTTTGTACGTAGCGAAATAATGCTTATAGTAAGGTAAAAAATTATTCGGTCGTCGGTGGTTCGTGTCTGTAAAGGGGAAAAGTGATTGTCTGTGATTTTTTTAAGCGACTTTTTTATATATATGGAAAAAATATAATTCCTTAACAGTAAGAATAGCACTACTTGTGATTTTACAATTAGACGTTTATTAGTTGGACTTCATTTTTTGTATTATACGATAAAGTAATGTAGCAAGTGTTAGTGGTGATTGGTGCGGGTTGAGTGTACATAATATACAGAATGTATAAAAATTGGCGTACGACAAAATGTGTTTGCTACATCGGCAAACGTTTGGCAAATGGTTTGACCACATGCGTTGCTTGTTTGTGTTGTTTTTTGAGTCACGCGAATTTCAGTAATGCCTTTTTAAGGCTCTAATACGAATTAATAGGTCTACGTTTGGAAACGCGTGGCTCGAACTAATTAGCTAATTAATTTTATTGGATAATTGTGACGGTAATAATTTACCTCGTTCTAGCGAATTTTTTAGTGTGGTAACATTGGCGATTTTTGTTAGTTATGTGGTAAAATTAGTAAGTACTTAAATTAAATGTTACGTTTGCTTAGGGGAAGAAAGAGGGAAAAGTAACACTTGAGGAATTAAAAAAAATTAAATAGATAAGTAAACCGTTTTTTTCGTAGTTTCATCATACTTATGAACTATCTGACGCTATGTGGTCTGGTCTACCTAGCTAAAGTTTAATAAAGGAATACTTATTTTAAAATTTAATCTTCTCTTCTACGTATTTGTGCCTAGGAGAAAACAAAACAAATATTCTTTATGTAAACCGGAGTTTGCTGTGTAAGAAAATACTTCATATACTTACTTAAGTAAATAAGCGATAACGATATTATATAAAAAATCATTAGTTTAGAGAGAAAATGACGAAGCGTCAGCCTTTGCCACAAATCAAAACACTTAACGTGGAACTATATACCTACCTACTTATACCTATATACATTTCCTAAAGAAAATATCTCATTGCTGCAAATACTTCCAAACAATAACTAAATATTTAATAACGACAGGCGCTCGCACTACTGTTGACTACTGTCGCACTACTATGAAATCCTCAAGTGTTACTTTGGTCTTTTAATTTAAGAATGCATAATAATCCTTGGAATAGACACATAGAAACTTCGAAAGTTACAGTATCATATTTGAATTTTAAAACCTTGATCCTACCTAATGATAATATTTAAGTTTGAGTGGGTTTTAGTCACACCGAACATTACCTATCACTTATGACCTGACGGAGACGATGGATAGTCGAAAATACACTTCAGTTCACCAACAGCTATTCAAAGCACTAAATAATATAATAGGTACTTATGCGTTACCTCATAGACATCCATGCGGTTTATTTCAATGGAAAGAGCGCCACGGACTATACAGGGACCTTCACTTTTTTAAGGGGATGATCAGAACATCAAACTGAACAAATTTCTCTATGAGACCAGTATGAAAATCGCGAAAAAAAAATCTGCTGTCCCATACATTTGGCTCGAGTAGATTTGCAGTTTTGTATGGATTTTTTTCGTGATTTCGATGTTGGTGCCATAGAGAAAGCTGTTCAGTCTGACGGTCTAATCATCCTCTTAAAAACTCAGCATATTAAGAAGGACCCTATACGTACACACGCGCGACGCTATGCGTTACTCAAACTACGCGCGGCCAGCTTATTTTGGTTTTTTATACCTTGATGTGTCGTTGTGTGTACCTAGTTTCCTTTGACTGACCTAAGGTTAAAATCAATAAAATGTAAGTACCTAAATTAATTACTGTACACCTCATATTAAAGCAATGCAACTGAATGTAATTTATAAATTATGTGGCCATAAATATGAATAATAATTAATAAATAATTTTCCGTAAACACACGTAAAAAAATATATAATTAACAGGGTTTAAGTGTCAGCCTAGAAAATACTGAAACGGTGAACTTAGACCATCAAACTGAACAACTTTCACTATGAAGCTTACCTCAGAAGACGCGAAATGATAGTCTGAGTTCACCGTTTTAGTATTTTCTAGGCTGTCACTTACACCCTGTATACGGTCGAATTGAGAAACCTCCTTTTTTGAAATCGGTTAAAAAACAGAAGTAAACAAAGCAATTAATTGTTTCCTATGCGTCTATTCCAAAGAATGTCTCAAAAATTGTTTCATTGTATTCTAATACAGGTATAAATGTCCATATTACGCACTACTGCAAGAGTAAATACAGTTAAAACCGAACATGTACCTACATACCTACAATCTGATTTAGGTAATAGATATTACATGGAAAAAATTGTTCCATTGTGGAATTCTTAATAAAAATGTTGAAAAATTATTTCGATCTTGTTTTATTTTGTATTGTTTACGTGTTATTCCTCAGCTAGTTAATAGGTTCAAATAAAGCGCCTGATCAAATTGTTACTTATACAAATAGTTTGGATGGTAAAGGAGCGAATTTTTTACGTTGGTACATACATATCTATACTATTATAAAACTGTAACAGGAAGTTTGTCTGTACATTGAAGATATTAACAAAAAAAAAAGTTACGATATGGTTTTTAGGTATCCCTGATTCCATTTCACCAATTTTTGGATTTTTTGTCTGTCTGTTTGTTTGAACGAGTATCACGCAAAAACTACTGAACCGATTTTGATGAAACTTTTTTTGTTTGATAGCTTATGATCTGACTTAAAATCTGGTATATAATTTGTGCGGACGAAGTCGCGGGTTAACGCTCGTAGGTAATATAACTAGTCATCATCATTCTCTCGCACATTTCCCATCATTTGGGGTCGGCGCAATATGACATCATCTTCCATAAATCTCTCTTAGGCGTCATTTGAGCACTCATTCCTTTCTTACACGTATTATCATCCGTCAGACAACCCATCCATCTTTTCTTCGGCTTTCCTCTCCTACCACAGACATCTATCCAATAACCTTCATACTTAACACTCTCTTCTGTCCGCATCGCGTGCCCATACAGTAATAGATACTCTTTCTTATACTGTGCCCATACCATGATAATCTATTACCTATCCTGCCTAGCTAGCATGCCACCCCCGAGAAAACGACAAAAATCGAGATGTGCCTCCATCTTTATTATTTTACGTAGCCAGAAAGAGCGCGCATGACGTTTTTCTCGTTTAAACGCTTTGTCGAGGGTGGCATGCTAGCTAGGCAGCAATATAAATTTTGGCTTCAGAGGTGCTACTTTCAAACTTCCTCTGGATAATATTGGGCTGCGTTCCGAACCTACGCCCCAGGTGCACCCCGAGTGCAACTTTTCGCACTAACGCCGTTCCGAGCCTCGGTGAACGGTTCCGTACCATAGAGCGTGTTGAAAAAACAACCGCACCCAAAGGTCGTGAACGCAGCCCAAGTATTCAATCCTAATCCTGTCCATTCTAGTACCTACTTAACACCACAAATCCATGTGAACAGTCGCATTTTTCGTGGCCCAGCAGTCTGATCCGTGCATGACAGGTTTTATTATGGTTTTATATATTTGCGCCTCCAATTTGAGGGGGGTTCGGGATCACAGATCGTTTCCGTAACCCGCCGCCACATCATCCACCCTGAGTTGATTACACTGAAAAAAATGTTTTGTTAATATAACCGAACTTTAGTGACTGCCAAACTGTTTTGTAGCACATAACCAAACGTTTGTATATAATAGCAAAAAGTTATGCTATTTTAACCAAACGTTTGGTTATGTGCTACAAACAGTTTGGGAGTCACTAAAGTTCGGTTATATTAACAAAACATTTTTTTCAGTGTAGGTGCTTCGCATCCCGAATAGTCCCGATCTATCTCTCCGTCGCGTCGCTTTGTATGAGTGAACCGAGGTATAAGTACAAACAGTTGTGGGTAATTATACTTTAGGATTAACATAATTTGCATTATAACGGATTAACAAATTCACCTATAACCCACAGCGTCATCCACGGGTTACGTTAACGGTTAATGAGTACCTTTATTAAGATGCCTGTTTTATTCCGACTTCACACCTTCTTATATGTGTGTGCCGTTGTTGTATATGGTTCCCATAGCAAAAAGCCTAAGGCTTAATTTTGGGATCATTACAATGTATGTGCCAGTGAGCGTTATTTATTTTTCTTCAGAAAGAAACTTACACCAAGCGTCTCTCTAACGTAGCCAAGAACCCTACATACAATTAATATCATTCCATATTATCTATGAATATGCATACAAGAATAAAAAAATCAATTTGATTAAGTATAAAAAAGGTTTGCCATTCCTGTCTTATATTCACATTTTTCTGCCCTTTTCTGTACACTTTATGTGTTTTTATAATTGTATGATATTTTTTTAATATCGTAATTAATAAAAACAATTACTATAGTTTTATGTTCTGAGATTATAGCCTATATCGTAATGTCAACATAACGCACGTTGTTAACAAACTGACTCAGATTTTTACATACCACTTAACAACAATGAAATGTCATTCAATTGACATTTGCAAAACCTTTTTATTCCCAATCAGGATTATACACAGTAACGACAACTACCTAAATACAAAGCAATCAATCTAATCATGATCTAATCCCAACTCAAATTACAACTGGCATTTAGTTTAATTTCAAAAGTGAACTAGTTTTTTTAGTAGCTTACGAAGGCGTGCGTTATTTCGTTACATTTGAAATCCTTAACTTATATGCCATTATAAGATTACTGTTCAAAAAATCACGGGACAGATTAAAAAAACCTAGACTAAGAATACAAGAATGCAAGAACATTGTATACAGGGTGTAAAATTGAAATTAAATGGGACACTTAAAGGGGTGCTTCAAACCGACTAACTGAACAAATTTCAATATGGGACCGACACTGAAATCGCAAATCAGCTGGCCCATACAAAACTGCAAACACAACTCCACTGAAATGTATATGGGACAGCAGATTTTTTTTTCGCGATTTCGATATTGTTCAGTTTGATGGTCTGAGGCACCCCTTTAAGTAAGTGTCCCATTTAATTTTACACCCTGTATATTCTATACAACGAACACTCTGCCTCCACCAATTTTTTATCCTCATCCCGGTTTGGTAGGAAGCATAAGTTTAAAATGTACCCAATGGTGTATTCCTGTACTTCACTCACTCAGTATCGCACATTCTTACCTACTTGTAATTTTTTCCCATTTGTATGAAATGACAGGTGTGGTAACGTTAATAACGTACTTAGATTAATTATCGGTGTTCATTGCGCGCGATGATCAATCTTTAATTTAAGTTGTTAGCTTTCTGTGCCTAAGTAAACGAAAAAAGAAACGAAAAGAAACGAAACTGAACTGTGTAAACGAAAATCTCGCATCTAATCATCACAACACAAGCTGTGATAATACAGGGTGACATTGATATCACTAGCAGGGCTGCCAGTAGATTTTTTATAATTACTCAGCCATCTCCGTGAAATTATACAAAATTGCCTTGCAGGATACAATCAGGGGTAAGTACAAAACATTCGAATCAAATAAACATTTATTTTTTATCATTTATCGAATAATTAGATTTTTTAAGGTCAAAAAGGTTTTTGCCAACTTTTTTTTTAATCATTTATTGGTTCAACTTAAGTAATACATCTTTCTATTATACACAACAATAAGGTCGAGATTCATGCTCGGATTCAGGTTCACAGACTTGTTTTAAGCGTAAGCTTGGTCTAAGTAAGGCCGAAAATATATGTATCTATGATTGTGACTGAGTAGCGGCTTTTAGGTAACTGGTCTGTGCTTGTTATTTAGTTTAATGCTTGTTTTGTATCAAATTATACATGAGTGTACAGGATACAAAGAGGATACAATCTACCACAAAATTATACAGTTTTTGTATCCAATTATACAATCTGGCAGCCCTGATCACTAGCATCCTTTTAAACTTATAGTCTACCCATCGAACTGAACAACTTTAACTATGGCAGCAAACCGACCGGAGCAAAAAAAAATCTGCTGTTGCATTCATTTGAGTCGCGAACTCGCGCGTCGACATTGCAGTTTAGTATGGAACAGCAGATTTTTTATTTGCTCCTATCGGTGTGCTCCCATACTAAAAGTTGTTCAGTTTTATGGGTAGACTCTTAGTTTAAAAGGATCTTATCTTATCTTATCTTGTTGTGGGGGCTGGCAAGCCAGCAACACTTCGACCCAGTGGGATCTTTTGTGTTAGCCCCAATACTTTTTGTTTTCTTCACCCTTCAAATACATGGTCAATGAAGGGGGCAACACCATTCAGGGGAAGAAACCTAAGATCTCCCGGTCTCAGGTATCCATCTCCGAGAAGGCACATGCGTTTTACCGCCAGGACATCACAGTCACAAAGAACATGCTCCATAGTCTCTTCATCCTCTCCGCATGCTCTGCAGCTGGGATCCAGGGTGAGTTTCATTTTGTGCATCATCGCGCCTGTAGCGTAGTGCCCAGTGAGGGCTCCGACTATGGCACGAGCCTTGCTCCTGCTATTATTCAGTATGAATCTTGAGACGCGAGTTGTCACATTGCTGATAAAGTTTTTGGAGTGTTGTAGGCCTACAAGGCTAGACCACTCCAGTTTGTGTGCTTTATCAGCCCAATCCCTAATGGCCATTCTTATACTGCATGCCGGGATTCCCACACTTGGTTCTGGGCCAACCATCTTTCGTTCTGACCCAGCCCTCGCCAGCTCGTCAGCTAGTTTAAAAGGATGCTAATGATATCAATTTCACCCTGTAGTCTAGTTATTGGCTCGTAGGTAGGCTCGCTTACAATCCGAAGGAGGGGATTCACACAACCCGGAGTCAACCGAATTTGAAAAAAGGAGGATGTTCTCAATTCGACTGTTTTTTTTTATGTTTGTTACCTTAGAACTTTCGACTGGGAGAACCGATTTCGATGATTCTTTTTTTATTTGAAAGCTGGTGCTTCCCATTTTAATTTGGTGAAGCGCTTCGGAGCTACACAATAGAACTCCTCAAAAATTGAAAGCAAATCATCGGCGATCAAAACATTTGCTTCGTATCGATGTACCCTTTGCGTGTATAACTGATATCTGAGTCGAACTAATGAATTCGCCACTGAACATTGTAAAATAAACAAAAAATTAAAACCGCAAAAAAAAAACTAAAAAATTAGTAGGACCAATCGTTTTTCGGTTGGGCAGCGTTCGGGAAGCTACGTAGTATCTTCACGTCCCAAATACCGCAGTGTCTTAAAACGAAAGTCTTCGATCAGTGTGTGTTGCCAGTGATGACATATGGAAAAGAGACGTGGTCGTTCACTCAAGGCCTCATAAAAAGGCTGAAAGTCACCCAAAGAGCAATGGAGAGGGCTATGCTCGGAGTTTCCCTGCGAGATCGAATCAGAAATGAAGAGATCCGCAGAAGAACCAGAGTAACTGACATAGCCCAAAGAGTTGCTAAATTGAAGTGGCAGTGGGCGGGGCATATTGCTCGCAGAACCGATGGCCGATGGGGCCGAAAAATTCTCGAGTGGCGACCGCGTACCGGAAAGCGCAGCGTGGGTAGGCCTCGCACACGGTGGACCGACGACCTTGTGAAGGCGGCGGGAACCCGTTGGATGAGGGCAGCGCAGGACCGGTCGTTATGGCGATCCTTGGGGGAGGCCTATGTCCAGCAGTGGACGTCCATCGGCTGAGATGATGATGATGATGATGAATCGTTTTTAGGACTTAATGACCGATTTTAATTTTATGGCTTTTCGATGAAGGAAAACATCATGAGGAAATAATCGACATAGGTACCTACTTCGATATGCGTGAATTGTAGGTGTAGGTATCTCAGTCCATTTTTTCCCTTCAACTTCAACTAATAATTTGCCTAGTTTTGGAAATTGTTTAAGTAGGTAAGGTACAGTTATTCCTTTGGAGATACCGATAAACATACTTTTAGAACTACTATTTAACTACTATTGGACCTATCTATCTAAAGGAATGAACTAGTTACTAGTAGGTATTTTTTTCCTAGTGCACACGGAAGTATTCAAAATTACCTATACGATCCAGGTTCAAATAACACCCAAAAAGTCTAATCTTACTTGAGCCAACCAGAAAACCAACAGTTAATTTTATGTAGCTAACTACCTATTTAAAAACTCGCCTGTCTGACAGGTCCTTTGTTGTCAAACCAGGAATCAAATCAAATATCAACTCCCACAATTATTAATAATCTCTTCTCAGTTTACTTACAAAGTTCAGTCCAGCCTATTCAAGTTCGACCGGTGACCGATTCACTGCCTACAATATAGTATTACCAGGACGAGTAGCTACCTATATAAATGGAGTGTTTTGTACGTCAGGCATTCATTCATCGAGTGGATTACCTCTAGAACAGCAATGGAAGCTAAGGTAGGTTGATATTAGACACCGATTGATTGTTTCCGCTAAATAGTGCGTAATGGTTTAGTATGTTATATTTTTTTTCTACATTTAAATCCTTCTAAGATTTCCTTGCCTGGTCTAGTTGGTCGCATATTATTAATGACAGCTTTAGGATAAGAGAAATAAAATATTATTACTGATTTAACACGTTCCTGGACACGGGCTATAGCAGTGATAACAATAAAAGTTCTATTGTGTCTCATTCACCGCCCGGGAACGTTTTAACCTATCATTTGGAGCCCCTACTCTATCGCTAACTTTGTGTAATCACATTGTAACTGACGTTACTGACGTTACTGACGACTAGCTAGAGATGGCAAGAGGCTCTACAGTACTTATTGTATTGGAAGAGTAAGGGAGGCACTCGTAGTGAAATGTGGATATTCTGAATTATGGTAGGTACTTTTTTTACTGTAACTCTGACCACCGATTAGTCATGATAATTCTTAAAAAAAGGAAAACAAACAAGCTTATTACATCGTTGGATAGCTAAAATAGATCAATCTAGGTCGCAGTAGCTATTTGGTCATTGACCAAGCCCTTATAACCAAATAATACATCGTTGGACATATTGTGATTCTGAATAGAAACCACTGTAAATATAATTTATAAAGAAAATTATCTTGTTTCAGTTGGTAGTAGTGCTCGCCCTGACGGCCGTGTGCCACGGTTCAGTGGTGCCGGTGGCGCATGCAGACGCCGACTACACGAGCTTCGCGTACGACGTCGCAGACCCCCACACCGGTGATTACAAGAGCCAGGTGGAGACTCGCGTCGGCGGCTTCGTGCAGGGCCAGTACTCGCTGCTGGACGCCGACGGCACCAAGCGCACCGTCGATTACGCCGCTGATGACATCAATGGATTTAACGCTATTGTGCGCAAGGACCCCGTCATAGCCGCCGCTCCCATCGTGGCTGCTGCTCCCACTGTTGTTGCTGCACGTACTTACGCCGCTCCTGCCGTATACGCTGCCGCTGCTCCCGTCGTAGCTGCTCACAGTTACGCAGCTCCTTCTGTGTATGCTGCCGCCGCTCCTTCTGTGTATGCCGCCGCCGCTCCTTCTGTGTACGCCGCCGCCGCTCCTGTGTACGCCGCTGCTCCTGTTGTGCGTACTTACGCTGCTGGACACGGTGTTGTGGCCCCATCCGTCTACTCCGCTCCTCTCTCTTACGCTGCGCCGGCTACATACTGGTAGACAATGCAATGCTCACAAAATCTGTTAATTGTTTGTCGTATAGCCACTTGTTGTAAATATGTATTTATTAAGAAAGTAAGCAATTAAAAGTGAAACTACCATAATTTTCTTGTTTTATCTCTATTAATAGGCATAATACATATACCTAAACTTTAACACAAAATTAAGGGCTAAAGAGAAAACCTCATACCTACCTATTTAGTACTAAAAAGGCATTACGGCATCGCATGGAACGAGCCGGATATTCTTTTTTAATTTAAATATCTTTTTATCAGTTACATAATTGTATTATTTAGCGTGTCTGATCTTCAATGTTACTCGTCATCATCATCGGCCTATAATTATGATAGATATCCCAGTGCACGGAGGATTTATAGGCGCTAGTTTATAGGGAACAAAATAACGATATTAAGAAAAAACAAAAGGATATTCTTACCTATTAAAAAAAAAAGATTGAATAAGTAATATGTAGGTAGGTGATATGTAGTAAACATGTTTTTCTTCCTCCTCTATGCTTGAAAGTCTAGATATAGGGTCCTTCTCAATATACTGACACTTTTTAAAGGGGATGATCAGACCGTCAAACTGTAAAACTTTCTCTATGGGACCAACATCGAAATCGCGAAAAAAAATCTGCTGTCCCATACAAAACTGCAAACCTACTCGAGCCATACATATGTCTGGAAACAGCAGTTTTTTTTCGCGATTTCGTAGTTGGTCCCATAGAGAAAGAGATGATCAGTTTGACGGTCTGATCATCCCCTTAAAAAAAAGGGTCAGCACATTAACATGGACCCTGTTTATTTGACTATTCCACATTATTACTGTTCCTGCAAAATAATTCAGTCAGTAATTTTACAGTCACAGTATCTTCATATAAGTTAAATTTTTAAAAATATTATTTAATAAATCCTCCCTGGTGATTGACGTACTGAAGCTCCTATTTCAAGTCCGGCGCACCCTGGAAAATCAGCGTTTCTTTATTGTTAATACTGGTTAGATTATCTCTTTACCACGTAGACAAGTCAAACTCTATTACATCCATTCGACATTGGCGTTATATTTTCAGAGAATTCCATAACGTTAAAGGAATTAGAAAACTATGGGCGACCAAAGCAAACTCAGATGCGATCAGGTGATGATATTAGATATCTCTTGCTCTACGTATTTCTTAAGGGCACAGTAAGATTTCCTAGGGGGTGCGGGTGCCCTTTTCTACTACCCCTAGCTACGTATATGGCCATCGCCTCGACAGAAAAACAAAATTAAATAAAAGGTATAAAGGAAAGAAAACCTTTAAGGTGGTTGCAGAGGGGCCAATTTTATACAAAACCGTGACGCACGATACGCGTAGACGGTATTAATATAAGTAACTTTGTGTATATGGAAAAATAGTTTAGAAAATCTAGATGCCGCGTCACAAATAACATTTACAATTTATAAAATAATAACTAAGATATAAAGCTTTGAAATTTTTCATACATAATTGTAAAAGGTTTATATCTTCGTAATTATATCATAAATTGCAAATGTTATTTGTGATACGGCAACTAGATTTTCGAATCTATTTTTCTATATATGAAACATTACTTTTATTAATTCCGTCTACGCGTATTGTGCGTCAAACTTTTGTATGGACTGAAACCACCTTAAGGATAAATACTAATAAATAAAGAATTTGCCAGTATTGCTATGAAATGATTAGGTATTCAAAAGTTTATCGTAATTATAGTGATCAAGTTTAGCTGTATCGGTGAATGAATAAGGACTTCCGGTCGATTTATTATGTAGGTGTTTAATAGACAAAAAACGTTTACCACTTAATTATGTATAAAGAATTAGTCTGTATCATGAACCAAGTTATAATCAAGTAGTATTTGCGTCGCTGGTGGATGAGTGTTGGTGGTTGAAGGAATAAGTAGAACAGGTAAAAAAAATGAGTCCTTTTTATTTAGAAGTTTCCTTACTGACAAACATTATTTATATGATTTAGGTATAGTCAAGTAATCGTGTGAATCAAATAAGATATACAAATGTGTTCAGCAAGACTGTGTCAAAACAGGTGTAACTTAGTGAAAAGAAGATTTCGAAGATATACTGAGAAAAGAGTGTTGAGTGTTGTTGAGGTAGAAAAGTATGCTTCCTATTTCAACAACTTTGTGATGTTCGCACATGCGAAGACAATGAATGACAGTGGGTATGCTGAAATGGATAAAAGATCGGTATTATAGCGGTAATTATAGTAGTAAGCAGTTTGAAATGTTCTTCTAAGAAGTAAGCATTCGCACTATTACAAATGAGTGCATAACTAAGGCTCGTGTGAAACGATGTATGAACGTGGATTAGCAAATTACTTGGGTTCGTAAAAGTAGTGGTATATTAATTATCTGCCTACCCCACACAGAAAGAGGCGCGAAATTAAAGGTAGAGTTATTAATTGATTATGATCACTAGAAGATTTGATTTGATACTTGATACAACTAAAACAGTTCCGTGACTGACTGACAGACAACGTATAGCGTAAACCGCTTAAGGTGGTTTCAGTCCATACAAAAGTTTGACGCACAATACGCGTAGACGGAATTAATAAAAGTAATATTTTGTAAGTATATGAAAAAATAGTTTCGAAAATCTAGTTGCCGCGTCACAACTAAAGATATAAAGCTTTTAAAATTTTGTATGAAAATTTCAAAGCTTTATATCTTCGTAACTATTTTATAAATTGCAAATGTTATTTGTGACGCGGCATCTAGATTTTCTAAACTATTTTTCCATATGTACAAAGTTACTTATATTAATACCGTCTACGCGTATTGTGCGTCAAAGTTTTGTATAAAATTGACCTCTCTGCAACCACCTTAAGATAGAAACTTGATATTTGGAATACATATTCTGCAGAGGATGTTGGGGTGCACTAAAAAGGATTCTTTGAAAATCAATCCTTAAATGGGTTGCAACGGGGTGTTAAAGCTAGTTCATGTATTTAATTTGGCAAGTTGAAGAATGTTTTAAATTAAAATGTACAAAATAAGTATTATAAAAGTTTCGTTTTATTTTTACTCATACAATAAGGTATGTAGTTCGTAACAATATTTACATCGATGAACAGAACACGTCATGGTCTACTGCTAACAACACTTACGCTATTATATAATTTACCAGTAAGAGACTGGGCTGGCGTAAGCTGAGTATCCTACAGGAGAAGCGGCGTAGTAAGGTGCCGCGACAGAACGAGCGGCATAGAAAGAGGGAGCGGCGTAGGATCGAGCAGCATAGACAGAGGGAGCGGCGTAAGCTCCAGTGGCATACACAGCAGGAGCGGCGGCGTAAACAGAAGGAGCGGCGTATGTGCGCGCGGCTACAACGGGAGCGGCGGCGGCGTACACAGAAGGAGCGGCGTATGTGCGCGCGGCTACAACGGGAGCTGCGGCGGCGTACACAGAAGGAGCGGCGGCGGCGTATACAGAAGGAGCAGCGGCGTAAGTACGAGCAGCGACCACGGCGGGTGCAGCGGCAGCATACACGGCAGGTGCGGCGTAAGTACGCGCGGCGACAACAGCGGGAGCAGCAGCCACAACGGGAGCGGCGGCAACGACGGGGTCCTTGCGCACAACCGCGTTGAATCCATTGATGTCATCGGCGGCGTAATCAACGGTACGCTTGGTGCCGTCGGCGTCCAGCAGCGAGTACTGGCCCTGCACGACGCCGCCGACGCGGGTCTCCACCTGGCTCTTGTAGTCACCGGTGTTGGGGTCCGCGACGTCGTACGAGAAGCTCGTGTAGTCGGCGTCTGCTCGCGCCACCGGCACCACTGATCCGTGGCACACGGCCACCAGAGCGAGCACTACTACCAACTGGAACAAGATAATACATGTTAGATTTGTATCCTTGTCAAAGATGAAAGACTAAAGTAACACTTCCTAACCTGAGCAAGTAATACAAGATGAACAGGATTTTTCGATGAAAAACTCTATTCATATTAAAGTACCTCAATATTTTCAGACTACATTTTAATATTAAAGTCAGAAAACTAAATTTATAAAATAACAGAAATAGAGACGGAACCAAATTGCGTATTGATTTTTGCAAACGAATCTATTTTTTTTATCAAATCTTGGTTGTATGCAAGGAGACACTATTCAAACACGGAGTATTGGAAACACTTAACACATGTTTAGAATACAAAGTAGTACCTTAGCTGCCATTGCGATAGACTAGAGGATATCCACTTGAATGAGTACTGATCTAAATCGCGAGGAGCTTTTATAATGAAGCTCGCGCGAGGGCGGGGCCGTGCGCGCACGCATGCTCACCCGTTGATCTTTAAAGAGACGCGCATGTGTAGCAGGCAATAGTCATTATCATTACCAATGGATCCGGAAACGCAAGGCCGTTCGGCACTCAGGAAAGTTGAGAGATTATGAAGATGGTATTGTATTAAAATTTAAAATCGAGCAAGAAATTATTGTGATACGTTTTATGAGGCAAGTTAACATGACAGTCAGAGGACGATCGCCATATACAGAGTCTTTCTTAATGCTGACGATTTTTAAGGGATGATAATTGAAATCGCGAAAAAAGAATCTGCTGTTCCATAAAAAACTGCTATACGATACAAAAATGCAGGTATTGAAGAGCAGATTTTTTCTCGCGATGTTGGTTTCATAGTAAAGTTGTTCAGTTTGATGGTCTGACGCACCCTCTAAGATATGTAACGTATTATATTTTACACATTTGGTTCGAGTAGGTTTGCAGTTTTGTATGCAACAGCTGATCTTTTTTTCGCGATTTCGATGTTAGTAATAGAGAAAGTTGTTCAGTTTGCAGGGCAGGGGTGCGATTTCAAAATCTCATTCGCCGAGCTCAGCAGTTCAAAATATCAAAATTACTATAGAGACATGTATCTTTCTACTGCTGATTTGACTTTCAAATTCAAATAGTACTCCTGGAGTATGATTTTTGAAAGTCAAATCAGCAGTAGAAAGATGCGTATCTCCATACATTTTTAACTGCTGAGTTCAACGTATGAGATTCAAAAATCGCACTCCTGATAATTTCTTTAAAAAACCATAAGTGTATTAAGAAAGACCCTATAAACTTAAAATGTGGTTCATATCTTTTGTAAACCCCGCATATGGACATAAATTTTTCGAAAGACTGTTATGTTGACTTTTTTTTCCGTTTTTCACAGTGCATCCAAAAAAGGTGAAACCGGAGAAAAATTATTCCGTATTGGTCTTAAATCATTATCAAGAAGAACGAAAAAAAAAAACACAAAAACCTGTATACAATAAAGGGTCTAACTAACCCTAGTAATATTTAAAGGGGTTGTTTAGTCCATCAAACTGAACATTTATAAATAAATAAATAAATAAAAAAAAAAAATGTTCTCTATTGAGACAACGTCTTAAACAAATCTGCTGCTCATTTGAGTCGAGTGAGATTTGTATGAAACTTGTTCAGTTTGATCGTCCAAACCACCCCTTTAAATTTTACTAGGGTGTTTTGTGACAGTACTAAATTACCTTGACAATGACAGGATCAATCAAAATAAAAGAAATTTTCATAACTTTCTTTAAATGTCTTATGACAAATACTTGCACATGATAATAATACATAATAATGATGTTAACCTCTCAGTAGAGAGTAGTATAGTCCTTGAAGTCAACACACTAATAAACTAAGTAACTACCTAGATTCAAGTTGGTTATGGTTTGATATCTTTTTCATTGGAAAAAGATATCAAACGAACAAAATAATTGAGTGCCTACACGAAAACGCAGCAGGTATGTACTTCGAATGCTGTGGGCGGCAATACTCACTTATTATTGTATCAATATATATTCAAGAATACTAAAAATGAAATGCAAATAGATTAAGGTACAGTCCAACGTTAACTGTCCAAAAGGTAAACAATAAGTTTGGCGAGAATTTACAAAAAGTTTACGATTTTGCAAGTCATAGGTAGGTATAAATGAATTATAATAGTGGGAAAGGCGTCTAGAGTACCTCAAATACTTAATAAAATACGGAACACTAATTATTGTCGTAAAATAATGTTTTAAATTGGATCAGTAGGATTTATTATATATATGTAAGTAACATTTTAAAAAATGCGTCCTCATTCGACCCAGCATGGTTTCTTGGTGATAGATAATACACCATACAATACAATCTGTACCCAGCAATATCTTCTTGGAGAATTAGTTCTGTCATTTTTGGAGTTCGTCTGTCTTCGTAGAAGGAGATAATTAGGTAATAATTTCTGTAACCGAGAACAATAAACTGTACCTAAGTCCCTTTGCTATGATTTTAGAAGCTTATCCTGTAAAATCAATTTTGTATTAATACTTATTTTAGTTGACTGATAAGGACTATGATTTCTCGTTTTACAGATTAAGAAAATTATGGGAAGATAGACTTAAATCACAGCCCGGACACTGCATACAAAAAATTTAAATTGACATGATGACGTCAGCACATGCGAAAGAACTGCCGGGTAACCAAAGGGCGATAGAGGGGGTGAGGTAAAAAGTTGGTGGAAGGAAGGTAGTGTCCGTACTGTATCTCGTATTTGATACTCTTTCTTATACTGTGCTTAAATAGAGCACCTCCGAACTCCAGCATTTCTACAACATAGTTTTTTGTTGTCATATTTCGTAAGGTATTTTGAAATTAGCTCTAAAAGATCGGTATCGCCTGCATTTATGCATTGCTCCGTATCGGTAGCGTCAAGGTAATCTTCGCCGAATGATACGAACGTATCAAATTAACATTTTACTTACTGCTACTTAATTTTGTGTGAAGTAGGTTCAAACTATGAATATTTTGACGCAATTCGAGTTAATAGTGCTAATATTTTTGGGAAAATATGGTCTACCATGTTAATTTTGTTAATACATTTTGTCGTAAATTAATATTAAGATAAGATTAGGTGTCGTAGGTTTTCTATCGTAAGTATTCATAGTATATTAATCAAAAGTCGATGTAGATTAACACAGCCTTAAAAAGTATATATTAAGCACAATATATAATTACTGAAGTTAGAAATCTCGTTTAACCGAATAATTGTTTAATGGGTTGTTTTTTTACGATTAAATTAAAATATAGAGTGCGCGTCACATATTATTATGAGTTTAGGTTTTAAAATAAAAACAATGAAGAATAATTTTGAACCAGGATTGCCCAGGGCTTTTGTTTAATAATTTTGAAGAAGCTCGCATGCAGATTTTATTTTGTACATTGTCTCTGACGACGTCTGGAAGGTGGCATAGGTGTTGTTAGTACCTATACAATACAGGTTGTTAGGGGCGAATATCCAAAGAAATCTATAGGAAATTTGCAATTTCTTTTTGGCTTTCCATAATAAATGCAATCAGTTGATCTAACGTATGTTTGAAAAGTCAAAAAAAAATCATGGGTACAACTGTTTACCATAACACCATGTATACTTTAGTATACAAGGGATAAACTGATTCAGGTTTTACAAACCCTACGTTGCAGATTCAAATATTAATTTAATTTGTGATTAACAATTTATTTATTTCATTAAGGTGGTCTCAGTCCATAAAAACGTTTGACGCACAATACGCGTAGACTGAATTAATAAAAATAATATTTTATTTATGGAAAAATAGCTTAGAAAATCTAGTTGCCGCGTCACAAATAACATTTGCAATTTATAATATAATTACGAAGATATAAAGCTTCTCTATCTTCGTAATTATTTTATAAATTGCAAATGTTATTTGTGACGCGGCATCTAGATTTTCCAAACTATTTTTCGATATATACAAAGTGACTTATATTAATATCGTCTACGCGTATTGTGCGCCAAAGTTTTGTATAAAATTGACCCTTCCGCAACCGCCTTAAGAATAATGTAGGTCGAATCTTCGATCAATTTACTTATTACCTTAAAATTGATAAATCAAAACAAAATGTTTTTGCACGACCGTAACCAGTCGGGCAGGAAGCAATAGCTAAATACTTACTTTATTTGAACATTAAGTATTACGTGGTGCATGTCTCATAAAACTGTTTCAAGGACGCTTTAAATACTTGGGACGGTTTTTTTGTTTCAACTTTGATATTTCAGTACCTGTTTAATATTTGAATGAGTTAATGAGTTAAATGTTCGCGTTATTTTGCTTTTAATACTTTTTTAAATACTCCCATTCAAAAACTAATTTTATTAGAATTAATTAGGTACCTATCACACAGATTGCTTTTTGACGACACCTTTTTGACTCTATCACTGCGTCGGATGGAAGTTCCGTTGTATAGAAGTTTAGACCAGAAATACAAACACTACAACACATCTTTTAAAGCACAATAATCCCAATTCGAGTAAGCACATAAGATAAATCAGCTATATTTATTATATTGTATGAAGATGAAGTGTTTACCGATACGCTGGAACCACTTCATCTCTATCATCGACTGTAATAATAGAATTATCTTTTAAAGTTTTCTTCCATCTCTTTTATGTGATCAAATTATTTTATTACAATAAGTACTATAAGGTCTAACAAAATTAGGTGAAACTATTTTAACGGGATGATCAGACTATCAAACTGAACAACTTTCTCTATGGGACCAATATCGAAATCGCGAAAAATCTGCTGTTCCATATAAACCTACTCGACCAAAATTTATGGAACAGCAAATTTTTTTTTCGCTATTTCAATATTGGTTCCGATAGAGAAAGTTGTTCAGTTTGATGGTCTGATCATCCCCTTAAAATAGTTTCTTATATAAGGTCTCACAAAACTAGCTGAAACTATTTTAAGGGTATGATCAGACCATCAAACTGAACAACTTTCTCTATGGGACCAATATCAAAATCGCGAAAAAAAATCAGCTGTTCCATACAAACATACACGACCTAAATGTCCCATACATTTAGGTAGACCATCAAACTGAACAACTTTCTCTATGGGACCAATGTCCCATAGGGAAAGTTGTTCAGTTTGATGGTCTGATCATCCCCTTAAAATAGTTTCACCTTATTTTGTTAGACCTTATATAGGTAAGCTACAATAGATCTATTCAGGTCGCTGTAGCTATTGGTTCATTGACCAAGCCCTTACGCATTACTTTTCAAATAGTGTACCTATCTGCATGTTCATTAACACATGACAATGACAATTCAGGGTACCTTCTAACATTACCAATTTGTTATTTTTGGAGCTAAACTATAAAGTTATTATACCTTTACTATACCTTACAGTAGTAGAGGAACTGACATGATTTGTCAAATGAAACCGTGTTCAGGAGATAAGGTATTTGCAGGAAAAAACTCGAGCACTGTCCATAATTCTGAGTCTAACGTGAAATGTGGTTCCAAAAAGATCTCAAAAACGGTTCTATTGCCTGGCGTCACGTATCTCTTTCTATTATACAGTGATGCCGGTAGGTACATCTCGCTCTCTCAGATGTCAGTCACTGTATTCGTAACTTTATGAGCTAAACAACATGTGTACCATCGAAAAGTTTGTAATCTAAGATGTGTACCAAGAATCGCAGTACCTAATGTCATTGTAAATTACAATTGTCATGTTTATGAACTCTAGGCCCCTGGTTTAGAAAGAAGTGTTGTCGTAAACGAAGAAATCGATAGAAAAAATATAATATTTTACCAACTTTTATTGGTTTATTATCTTTGCTACAATAATAAAAGGAACAATAGAGATTAACAATTAAGCGTTTGTACAAAATTAATTATTTAAACAATTTTTAAAATCTAAAATCTATTGAGCGGCGAGATCAATGAGAATGAATAGAAGGAATGAAGTATCGTGATAATCATTATTATAGGTAGGTACCTCATACCTACTTCATACAATGAATAAGATTCAATGAAATGTATGAAATGTTGATCTCTAGAAAAAGTAAACTAAATAAATATAGGACATTCGTTAACCATTAGTAATCATCTTTGGTAGGTGGGTGAAGATCGGTAATTATTTACCAGCCCAAGTTGGCGACGTGGCCAAGACCGGCACCGTAACCGTGAGCGCCGTATCCGCCGTAACCGTGACCGCCGTACGCTGCATAACCGCCGTAACCACCGTGGGCACCATAAGCGCCGTAAGCGCCAGCTCCATATGCAGCTACTCCAGCGTAAGCCTGAGGTGCGTAAGCGCCCGCACCATAGGAGAGACCATGAGCGAGAGGAGCACCATGATGCACAGATGAGGAGTAAGCAGATACAGCTGGGGAATGTCCTGCGTACGCAAGAGGAGCGGCGTGCCCGGCGTATGCCAGGGGAGCGGCGTGACCGGCGTATGCCAGAGGAGCGGCATGGCCGGCGTATGCGAGGGGAGCGGTGTGACCAGCGTACGCCAGAGGAGCAGCGTGACCGGCGTACGCCAGAGGAGCGGCATGAGCGGCGTAGGCAGCGGGAGCGGGATGTACTCCAACAGCGGGATCCTTGCGAACGACGGCGTTGAATCCAGTATGTGGGTTAGCAGCGTAGTCAACGATGCGCTTGGTGCCGTCGGATTCCAGAAGCGAGTACTGACCCACTACGCTGTCACCGACGCGTTTCTCATGCTGGCTCTTGACATCGCCGGTGTGAGGGTCTGAAACTCCATATGAGAAGCTGGAGTGGTCGCCGCCGTGGACCGCGCTACTGTGTGCAGCCGCCACTAATAGGATGAAAAGTGTAACCTGTGGAATTAACACAATATTTTTACTAGCTATTTAACTTCGAGGATTTTGCTCAAGAGTGGGGAAGCAAAGGCTGATATAACAATATTTATTTTATAGGTTTATTAATGCATCTACTTATTTATATTCGTACTTTTAGTAAACAAACATTGTAAGCGACCGATGGGCCACTTACACAAGCGTCTTTGTATTTACATACTCAGATAGGTTAGCTTGGTCACCGGTATGCTTTAGGATAAATTTCACCGAATAAGTAGCATAAATCAGTAATAATTAAGTTCCAAAACTGTATTTTCTAGTGTTTTAAGTTTAATATGGAACAAATTTTATTATTATTATTATTATATATACTTTGTTTAAAAATAAAAGATTTGAAACACTATTTAACATTTAATAAATACATTGTTGCTCGTTGTAAATATGGAGTTAAATTTTAACACGTATTATTATTACCTTGAAGAACATTTTTGTGTTGTTATGTAAATGCTGTATAAAATACAACTGATGAATAATAACATGTTGCATGCCTTTTTATACTAACAAGCCTAATTCAAAAATTCGTATGCATTCATAGTAACGCAATAATGTCGGCAGGAAACGTAACATAAAGCATTGTAACAAAATCTTTATACTAAAGCATAATATGAGTAACTCCGGATTCGCGGAAACCCCTTTCCTTTTCTTACTTATTTGCTATGTTAATTAATTCGTTATTTCTATCTTTATGGTGTCCGTTACGTTACCTTGAAATTTCGATTTACCTAATTGCATAATGTTAAAATGTAATGTAAACTTTGTCATACACTCATTATTCTTATTTCTAATCGTCACGGGTCATCCTCTATACACTATCTTCGTCCTGAGGACTGGATTGAGGTCAAGAGCAAACCCATCCTTAATAATAAAAAAATAATAATCTGGATGGTAGTTGTTGTATTTATGACAACATCGAAAGGGATTTTGGTCGTGTAGGCACGTAAAAACATTCTGTTTGAAGGGTAGAAAGTAATATGTTAATTTGTAGTTAGTTTTTGTATTTTATTATATTTTTACACGAGGCTTGCTTGTTAAAACTGTAATTTTGTAGACGTAGTAAAGTTTTTGTCCACTTGAATTCGGTTATGACATCGTAATCATCTATAAACATGTCAACACATTTTTTCGCTCCTTAACGCCTTCAGCAGCTAGACATCCATTGGCTTTTTATCTTTTTTCGCGACCATTTCAATCCAATTGCAATCTATTTGTTTTCCTCTCCACAGGTGCTCGTGGCGCGTAGTAAGATAAGATAAGATAAATATTCTTTACTTCTTTTCTTTTCTTCCTTTAACTAATCACTGAAGTAAACAACAAATACAGCCTGTGCAGTTCTTTGGTTAGGCGACTGATGTTTTAGTGGTATTTCATATTTACGACATACTTCTAAAACAGTGCAGTGGCCCTAGATAGTGCCGCTTTGTACGGCCAAGTCGGATACCTACTGGGGTGGCTAAATAAACCCAAAGTGTCTCATCATCATAATGGGCGTTATTTCATCATCAACTAGATGTTTTAAACAGCGTATGTTTGGTTAAGACACCGACGTTCATGGCTGTATAAGCCAGTCATCCGATAAACGAACGAATAAAATTATTGTTTACTGTATCGTCTAGTCGTCCGAGTATCGGATGATGTTACTTGTATTGTACTGGTGATTTATAGATTACCATCTAATTTACTAAGTCAGTCACAGATTTTACAACATTATCCGATCCGATCCGGTTAGGTTCGCGATAGAGACTCCTCTGCACCTCCTATGTGACTGTGGCCCCCTGATGTACAAACGTAGTACTCATCTAGATTCTAGGTTCTGTCACCAGATGAGATACAAACTATCCCTATCAAGAATCTACTGCGTTTTCTGGCCGCAGTGGGGATTTGTAAGGAACTTTAAAAAAGGGCGTTCACAAAGGACCAGCGATGGTCTACGTGGCACAGGCTCAGCAAGCCTGTCAAGGCCCAAAAACCCCCCCCTTATAATAATAATAGGTTCGCGAGGAGTGAAGCGATCGCTACTGTTTCTAAAATTTTTTAAAACGGGCATGGTCAATAGATTTATAACATATTTATTCATCCGATAGTCGGACGACTAACTTTATTGTATACGTCTGTTAATCGGACGACTAGCTACAGCCAATCGAAATGTCTATAGTGTCCGATAGTCGGACGACTAACTTTATTGTATACGTCTGTTAATCGGACGACTAGCTACAGCCAATCGAAATGTCTATAGTGTCCGATAGTCGGACGACTAACTTTATTGTATACGTCTGTTAATCGGACGACTAGCTACAGCCAATCGAAATGTCTATAGTGTCCGATAGTCGGACGACTAACTTTATTGTATACGTCTGTTAATCGGACGACTAGCTACAGCCAATCGAAATGTCTATAGTGTCCGATAGTCGGACGACTAACTTTATTGTATACGTCTGTTAATCGGACGACTAGCTACAGCCAATCGAAATGTCTATAGTGTCCGATAGTCGGACGACTAACTTTATTTTATTCGTCCTTTTATCGGACGACTCTAGCAACAGCCAAATAATCCCTGACAGCTACTAACCCGCACCCGGTCCTGTTTTGTGAAGTAGGTATGACCAGTATCATTAGCCCTATTTGGAAGGGAGCTTTTTCAATTCAATTCAATTTATTTAACAACTTACACTAACAGTAGAACACTACACATGTAAGTTTTAGTCACCTGATAATTTAAATTACATAATTTCTTAGATTAATATTTCGAGCGCTATATCATTAAATTATTTTAAAAAATTATAACATTTAGAAAAAAATAATTTAGAATTAGACATGCATATCAAAGAATATTAGATTACATTTTTATAGTCAGTTTCATAATTATTATACATGTCAAAATATTAATCATAGTTAAGAGCAATGGGGGAAATATCCACCACAGAGCTTCTAGCTGATACTGAGCGTAAATATCGTCCGGCTGATAGTAGGAGCCTAGATTCCGAGTCCGCAAAAATGTCCACCAGATCAAGGTATACGATAGTATTCATGAGCTTCAAGGCCTTTTATAGTGGTGTATGTGACATGGATACAGTTCTTGTTTTAGGTACCGCAAAAAGTGGGTGTTGGCGTGGACGAAAGGCATGTCTTTGTGCCATAAATAAAAATAAAAAAGCCTTTATTTGTATTCCATATCATTTGACTGTTTCTACATTTCAGATGTTAGTATTGTTAGTATCTTCACTTTTTAGTTTGTTAGTATGATTAGTTTTCTTCATTGATTAAGATATGGACCCCACTTTGGGTGAAGGCCTCCTCCATCCTCTTCCACAACTCCCTGTCTTTGCCCGTGCACATCCAGTTTTCACCGGCTATCTTTGCAATGTCGTCGGCCCATCGTTTATTCGGCCTGCCAACATTCCTTTTGCCAGCTGGGCCTTTCCATTTTGTTGTTTGTATTATTATTATTATTATTATTATATATGATACACTAGCAGCTCAAAGCTGATGCGTGTATATCACTGCACTTGTTTAGTTTTTTAAATATTTGTCCAGTCTATTTTTGAAAGAGTTCACTGAAGGCGCACTTATTACAGTCTCAGGCAATTTGTTCCACTCGTGAACTATACGGTTGGGCAAAAAATGTTTTCGGGGGTTGCTTGTACAAAACGTGCCATCAATTTTGAGAGAGTGACCTCTGAGATTTTGGTTCTGGTTCATCCGGTATATATCTTGAATTCCTTGGACATCATAAGATCCAGCAAGTATCTTATACGTCTCTATGAGGTCACCACGTTGACGCCGTTGTTCAAGTGTTGTTAACCCAAGCTCTTGTAGTCGTCTCTCATATGGTTTGTCCCGCAGTTCAACAACCATTTTTGTTGCTCTTCTCTGGACCTTTTCAATCAGATCAATGTCTTGTATTGTCCATCTTTTGTCTTTATAGCGTGAGATGTGTCCAGCCCATTGCCATGCCAGTCTTTGTGCCATGCTGCAGTGAAAAAGCTTCATAACATAATACATACAATTAAATATCAACTCTGATTATCTAAACACAACAATGCGACGCAATATCGATATCTCTCATCATCAACCATCTGTTCTCTGGACGACTTGAGCGAGATTTACGACGATTCAATAAGAAAATAATAAGAATATCCACTGGCTTTATATTGTTGAGTATTGGCACGTTGCTTTTATTTTGGTATTTTTCATCATAATCACCAGCCTATGCAGGTGTAGCTCACAGCAGGGCACAGGCCTGCCCTTCAGAGGTATGGGCGTTAGTCCACTACGCGTGTCCAAGCGGATTGGTAGACTTCACATACGCGTCATAATTTATTATTCAGATTCAGGTTTTCTTACGATTTTTTCCGTCACCGATTGAAAGTAGTCGCTAGTCGGTATTAAGTACTCCTCATTGGAGAAGTACTTACCAATCGGTATCAATCTACATGGCAAGTCGTCCGTGCGGATTCAAACCCGGACCCTCGTGATTGAGTGTCCATACGGCTCCGCAACGCGACACCGTCTTGTATTGTTATTGATACAATAGTTTTAAACTACTGTCTTATAGCATAGGTCTTGAGGTTTTGTACTTATTCACAACTATTATCGCATGTGTGGTTTTTACTGTCTACATTTAACATGAAATAATTTCCTTTTATAGCTACTAGTAATAGCTATGTTAATTTTTGAAACAGATAAATGTGTCAACTGATTATTTAATAGTAACACGGAGCTGCTTTGGTTTTAATTACTTACCCTACCACATAAAATGTTTCCAAATTCGATACACGATGATGATTTAAGCATCCTTGTAAACTCGTACTTGAGCAAACATTCTCAAGTTATTAAAAATGTTAATCTTGTTGGCTTGAAACAAATTAAGAAGATTAGCATGCTTAATTACAGTATCACGACTTTCAAGTAACCTCTTAATACGCAAAGTTACGCCAATATTGCTACTTACACGCATCATAATTTTCACATTTGACCCCCAAAACTACAATGCAGAGAGCCTTTTTGTGAATATAAAAAGTAAAAAATACTTGAACTAATCAGTTTCTAGCTAAGCTCGAACAATAGCACACGAACTAAAATGGCAGCAAAGGTAATCACTTAATTTTGGAAACTTCACGCTTCTTGACCACGAGATGTGTTGTTAGCAATTTGTTATTTTATCGAATTAGTAATTAAATTAATGAATAACTTGTTTTGTTACAGTTTATCGTTATTGCCCTTTTTGTGGCAGCCGTGCAAGGCAGCGCGAGCAATGGAAATAGCTACTCCTATTCTTACGGAGTATCAGACCCTCACACCGGCGATGTGAAAAGCCAGCACGAGAAGCGCGTCGGCAACAGCGTAGTGGGCCAATACTCGCTGCTGGAATCCGATGGCACCAAACGAGTGGTTGACTACGCTTCTGACCCACATACTGGATTTAACGCTGTAGTCCGCAAGGATCCCGCTGTTGGCGTTCACCCTGCTCCCGCTGCGTACGCCGGACACGCCGCTCCCCTAGCTTACGCCGGCCACGCCGCTCCCCTGGCATACGCCGGCCACGCCGCTCCTCTAGCCTACGGTGGCCACACCACTCCTCTGGCCTACGCTGGACACGCAGCTCCTCATTACGGTGCCCACGGCCAAGCTGTTTCCTACTCAAACTCTTATTCTCACCATGGAAGTCCCGCTTACGCCGGAGCTTATGCTGGACAGGGTTACGCTGGATACGGCGATCATGGAACTTACGCCGGTAATGGAGCCTATAGAGCGGGTTACGGAGCATACGGTGCTGGATACGGTAGCTATGGCGCTTACGCCGCACCTCTAGCTCATGGAGCTGTTGGTGCCCATGGACTTGGATACGCCGGTGCTCACGGACTCGGTTACGCCGGTGCTCAAGGACTTGGATACGCTGGTGCACATGGGCTCGGATACTCCGGTGGTCATGGACTTGGATACGTCGGTGCTCAAGGCCTCGGATACGCCGGTGCTCACGGTCTCGGCTATGCCTCTCAGTGGTAGAACGAAAACTAATCAATGTCAAATAATGCTGTGATCGATAAATAAACATTGTTTTAATATTTCTGTCTTTTAATACTCTACTACTCTTTGTTTAATCTACCCATTATTAAATATTATTTAATAAATAAGATTAGGTACGAATTCAATTTTTTTTAAATTGCTTGTAAATATTTCTAAGAAAGTACCTTACCTACCTACCTAATATATAATATCAACCTCGAACCGAAAACGAACGGTCTAGGTATTTCATGTCGCGTACCTCCAGCTAAAATCTCTCGCTGAGCGCGACCTCCAAAAGCGTGTAGTGTTCGACCATAATTACTTTACTTCCTCTTATCAGTTTGGAATGTTTGTGCAGGACTTGAATATAAAAGAACATAATCAGGATTAAACATTCACAGTTCATTGTGCAACAGCATTAAACGTATCAAAATGGCAGCTAAGGTACCTATACATACAGTTCTGTGATATGTCCGAAGTGAAAACATTTAAATTATAGTGATACCAAGGATATACCGTACAGTACAATTTACAGTTACCTATTGATTTGACGATTAGTCAGATGTAGATTATAATAAATTATTATGGTTCATATTTGTCGACATTCCCAATGGAAATAAAGATAAAAATTTATTGTGTTTGTGAAAGTAGCTAAATAATTATGGCCGGTAGCACAGTCTGTAGTGAACCTGCCTGCTGTGTCGAGAGTCGCGGGTTCGAATCCCGTAAGGGAAATATTTATATGATGAATATGAATATTTGTTACCCGAGTCATGGATGTTTCTATCTATATATGTATTGTATATCGTTGTCTAGTCATCATAATACAAGTTTGTGTGACAAAATATGTCCAAGATATTTATTTATTTATTAAAAATTTTCAGTTCGTCGTTGTTGCGATGCTAGTGGCAGCCGCTCAGGGCAGCGGGCTCCACGGAGCGGACTACACTAGCTTCTCGTACGGCGTGTCGGACCCCCACACCGGCGACGTGAAGGGCCAGCACGAGACCCGCATCGGAGACAGCGTGGTGGGCCAGTACTCGCTGCTCGAGTCCGACGGCACCAAGCGCACCGTTGACTACGCCGCCGACGCGCACTCCGGGTTCAACGCTGTGGTGCGCAAGGACCCCGCTCTGGTCGCACACGCCGCTCCCGCTGTGTACGCCGCCCCCGTCGCCCATGCCGCTCCTGTGGCGTACGCCGCTCCTGCCGTCTCCTACTCCTCTATCGCCCACGCCGCTCCTCTTTCCTACGCCGCTCAAGTTGCTCCAGTGGCTGTTGCCTCACCCCTTGCCTATGGCGCCTATGGTGCTGTTGCCCACGGTGCTTATGCCGCTCCTCTTGCCCACGGCGCGTACGCTGCTGCCCCTCTTGCCTACGGCGCTTACGGCGCTCATGGTCTTGGCTACGGATCACTGGGATACTCCAAGCTGTACTAAATAGTAATAGAAATATCTCTCAATGTACCTGTAACCAAGATTGAACTGTGATTTAATAAAAATATTTCGAAAAATTTATTTCCCTTTTCTTGTGATAAAACTTTTAATTCTATACATAATTTATGTAATATGTAAACAAGATTTTTTATCATAAACTTTATATAGTTAGTATATTAGGTTTATGATTTTTATACAGGGTGTAAATACGTACATAAACAAATTAATGTTTCGCATACCTACAGTGGTAGATCATTTTTACTCCAAAAAGTTTGTCGTCTCTCTATCAGAAACCATTGCTTAAAGATAAGTTAAGAAAAATAAAATTGAATGGAAATAAAAATGAAATGAATGAATATTTAAGGAATGGTTAATAATGATTTCATAGTATTTTTACGAGAAATAAAATGAACATACATTATTTTATTACACTAATAATAATTATTATTAAAATATGACTTGTTACAAATATTTACGTTACAAATCAAATCAAGCAAATCTAGCAAAGTCACGGACGTCATCAAGCGTATCGCGAAACTCAAGTGGCACAGGGCTGGTCATATCGCCAGATAAGAAGGCTCGTGAGGCAAAGCACTGTTGGAGTGGAGACCGTGGGGAGAAAAACGCCTAAGAGGAAGACCGCAAATGCGATGGTATGACGATATCAAAAGAACAGCTGGAGTTAAATGGATAGAGACGGCACAAGATCGAGAGGGATGGCATAGACTGAAGGAGGCCTACACCATTACGGTTGAAAACGACTAAGAAGAAGAAGAAGTTACAAATAGTGTGCTAAGGCTGCTCTTCTAATGAGGCTCCGTTGACCCACGGCAGACCGAGACGATGCGCATCTTCTTCTTCAACGGCAAGTGCAACAAGATCTTGATTTGATTTGACCTATCATGCTGGGAGACACTGGCCATAGACCGGTCACAGTGGAAGCAGGCGACGTACGAGCACGGGGTAAGACGCGGTGAGCTGGAGACCCGGCCACCTGTAGCTATCCTTTATAATAAATAGTCGAAAGGGTGTTGATTGGCAGAAAGTGTGGACGCATATTTCACTATGAAAGTGGGAAAGTACTGTATAGTATGTCATTCTTAACTGAACAAAACAGTCGCTATGGCCGTTTACATCCATGATAAATAGATAAAATAATAATAAATGAGACCTGGGTGCTGTAGAGACTGCAAAACCATGGGGATTCGAAGCAAAAGCTTTTTTTAGAGACCTGGGTTATGTCGTTTAAGAGATAAAGGTTGTGACCACCGCTCTGGTTCATATTTGATCCAACAAGTGTACTTAGCTGTGCAGCGGGGAAATACCGCCAGTATAATGAGCACTTTTGGTTCAGATAACTGGATCAAAAGGCCATAAAGCCAGTTTAAATACATTCTTTGTTTAGTCTAGTTATATTTTAATTTTAAGTTCATTTGTTTTATACAGTTTTCAATAAATAAATAACGCTCGATAAATAATAAAGTAGAAGAAAGAGTAGTATACGTTGAAGTAAAAAAACGAACTATGAATTAATAAAATATCGTAGTAAACCTCAAGGAGAGTGTATGTAATATGGGGTTGTAATGCGGATTTGGAGACTTTATGACGTGAAAAAAAATCTGCTGTTCCATACATTTGTGTCGGGGAGGTACAGCAGTTTTGTATGGGACAGCTGATTTTTTTTCGCTTTTCCTGAGGTAGGCTCCATATTGAAAGTATTCCTTTTTATGGTCTGGGTTCACCGTTTCAGTATTTGCTAGGCTGTCACTTACGCCCTATATAAGCATCAGAATTTCTTCTTCATCGTATCAGCAGGTTTCCTCACTATGTTTTCCTTCACCGTTTGACAGGAGTCAGTAATATATTTATACATATCACAGAGTACTATAATTACTACCGTAAGTACATTATGTGGAAAAAGTCATGGCGTGTCGTCTGTGCGGATCCGAAACCGGACCACGGATCTTTAGGGTGACTATCCATTGATGCGGAGCTAGCTGGCGGAGCGGAGTAGCGAGGAAATATTAACCGATCAGGATTGCATCCATTGCATTTTCCTCATCTCCCACTTAAGACTTTAGGGAGAAGGGAGGAGCTGAAAATCAGCGCTGAGCGGGTTCAACCCCGTGCCAGCACAGGCTGAGCCTCAACCTTTTGCCTCAGTCCTGTAACTCTATATTGTTTTGTACTTTAGATTGTAAGAAAAGTAAGGCAATAAATGATTTTTTAATTTAATTAATTTAATTTCGAGGCAGACCCCGGAAAAGGTGGCGAGACGAGCGGGATGCCTACGGCAATGAGTGGTGGGATGCAGCACCGAACAGAGAGACGTGGAAGGGTTTGGGAGAGACCTTTGGCCAGCAGTGGGACAAAACAGGTTAATAAAAAAAATTTACTTAATTGCATAAAATTTCGACCGAGATTTTGATTGCAATCTTATTGGTTAATAAAACTCAGTTTCTCCGCTCCACCAGCTAGTTCCGCGTCAATGGAGTGGCCGTGTTTCCACCAGCGATGTACGAGGTAGCGAGGCGGTGAGCGAGGAAACAATCCGCCAACCGCCAATAGCGTGCTCGCTCGATCACGTCATTGGGAAATTGAAACACTCTCATTGGTCGATTTTTTCCTCGCTCACCGCCTCGCTACCTCACACATCTCTGGTGGAAACGCAGCCTGTCCATATAATCTTCTATTACAACATTGCAATAAACAGATAGCCTTCATTGACAACTTGGAAATTATAATTCAATTGCCGTATGCTTTATGGTAAACAGGTAGAGGCCCCAAATAGATGTCAGAATATAATAAAAAGCATATGTAGGTACTGGCCCAAAATATTATGCGTCTGGCCTACAAATTGATTGAATCGAGCTTGTGCATAAGTTTGTGTACGAGGAAACATCATTTGGAATTAGTACATTGTTAAAACGGTTTATTGGGTACCTAAGCTTTCAAGTGACTGATGGGCAACCGAATCATTACGCAATATTCATTATGTTTTACGCGTGCACAACAAAAAACAATTCGTCATCATCACCCTATCATCATTAGGCCTCTCCAAAGGTGCGCTACAATAGTATCCTCGGCCTTCCTCATCCAGTTGCTTCACGCTACCTTTTTAGGTCTTCTATCCATCGGGCTGCAGGGCGTCTCACACAAACAAAACAGAAGAGACTAAAATGTTCAATGGACACAAGGATTTAAGAAAATGGTCAGAATTACGTTATATGAGAAGAAAGAGATAAAGTGAAAAGTTCAAAAACCCGACACTCAGTTTGACCTTAGAGCGCATAATATCGTATGCATATTATACCTTTGACTTCCTATTAATTACACGGAAACATTTTGTAAGGTATATAAAAGGCAAATCGAACTCAGGATTATTCAGTCACAGCTCACTGTACAAAACACGAACATATCAAAATGGCAGCCAAGGTGAATATATGCGTGTACTATGGTTTTTAAAATAATAACGAACAACTTTGAGTCGCTAATCTATTCCCTCCATTATTTAGAATTAAACATAGCCACCAATGAAATAATTTTGTTTGTTATTAGACCAAGTGGTGAAAAAGTTATAGTGTTATATACATATTTGTAATCTACGCATTAATTAAATAACTACTAAAATTTTCAGTTCGTCGTTGTTGCGATGCTAGTGGCAGCCGCTCAGGGCAGCGGGCTCCACGGAGCGGACTACACCAGCTTCTCGTACGGCGTGTCGGACCCCCACACCGGCGACGTGAAGGGCCAGCACGAGACCCGCATTGGAGACAGCGTGGTGGGTCAGTACTCGCTGCTCGAGTCCGACGGCACCAAGCGCACCGTTGACTACGCCGCCGACGCGCACTCCGGATTCAACGCTGTGGTGCGCAAGGACCCCGCTCTGGTCGCACACGCCACTCCAGCTGTGTACGCCACCCCTGTTGCTCACGCCGCTCCTCTGGCGTACGCCGCTCACATCACCCCTGCCGTTTCTTACACTGCACACTCTTCTAATATCGCTCATGGGTCACCTCTGGCTTACGGTGCTGTTGCCCACGGTGCCTTCGCCGCTCCTCTTGCCTACGGTGCCTACGGCGCTGTTGCCCACGGCGCGTACTCTGCTCCTCTTGCCCACAGCGCATACGCCGCTCCTCTTGCCCACGGTGCCATTGCGTACGGCACTCATGGTCTCGGCTACGGATCTTTGGGATACTCCAAGCTGTACTGAATAAACTGATATTTAGGTAACTTATTCCTGTATTGTTATGAAGATGAAACTGAGCTGTGATTGAATAATAAAAAGAAACAAAACGTGAATTAAGCCTTTTTATATTGTTTTACACATACTTAATTCTTCGAAAGCATACCTATTTCTTAAATTGAATTTAATTCTCAAAACGAGAAGTAGCAAACGACCTTAGAGTTTATTTTTATTTAGCTGCAATTTTTAATCCAAACTTTTTAGGGCTACGTAATCAAACAAACAACCCTTGTAGCTTCATCATACATGTCGGTCTGTATAACCCTCCTCAAACTGTCTCGCTTTGTTTTTGATACACTTATATACAACGAAAAGGGGGCCAAAGACATAATATATTATTACAATACGGTGTTTCAGGCTGAATGCATGGGCATCACCCTAGCAGCCAGAGCAATTATGGATAGAGCGACTACCAATCACTCAATCAGAATTTTATCGGATAGTATGTCCACACTAATGGCACTCCAGAGCAATGTTGTCACATCAAGCATGGTTTTGGAATCAAGTCACAAAGCCCTATCAGAGGCACGAGTATGTGAAGGTAACCACTTTACCCTGCAATGGATAAAAGGCAGCAAACAGCAACTCGCGTGGCAATGATGCAGCGGACGAATTGGCGAGACGCGGGTCCAGCACAGTCGCAATAGGACCCGAGCCCATTATACCGCTACCTTTCGGCTGGATCCGCTCGCAGCTACGCAAGCACACAAGTCAAAAACGAGACGCACTTTGGGCTGCACTAACAGATTGTGAACAGGCGAAGAGTGATCTACCAAGGGTGAACCCTCGCCTCACCAGGAGCCTTCTGCGTCTCAGGAGAACTCAATTACGCTTAGTTACTGGAGCCCTGACTGGTCATGGTCCTTTTAACAAACATCTTTTCAATATTGGTGTTGATAACAGTCCGCTATGCAGGGTGTGCATGGAGGTTGAAGAAACGGCTGCGCAAGTGCTGTTGGAATGCAGCGGGCTAGCACACTACCGGACACAACACCTCGGATCACCGGGTTCCCTTCCAGAAGTCTTCGGCAGCATTAACAAGCTGGTGGGCTTCCTGGAGGAGTTGGGGTGGTAGGAGTAGTCATTCCCACCTAACGCAAAATAGGCGCCAAGTAGTCGAGTTGCGAAAAATGAGCCCGCTCAACCAATACCAATACCAATACCAATACGTCTATGGTCAACACCTCCACCAATCTCAGACAGCGCAAGTTATAGCTACGAAACGAAGCCAGATGACGAGAGTAGTATATTCCTTGCAGATGACGCTACCTATCACCCTCGCAAATAATGCTCCATCAAGACCACCCCAAGACCCAAGGAATATACTACTCTCTACTAGACCACTTTCAACGTCGCACTCGTAACCTGAAACCTCCAAAACAATATATAAAATTACAAAAGAATGCAGAACAAAAATCGAGCAAAACAAATTAATACAGAAAGGACAAGGTCCAACCACAGAGTACTATAATGTCAAACTATCAACCGTTGAACCATGACCGGTCCCCAAGCATCCCATCTTCCCTTTTCAATGAAGGAATCTTCTACCTTCCTTCTTCCTTCTATTTTTTTAACTGTTTTGTGTCAACTGATGTGCAGAGGCCTCCCATCTTCTCCTCCAATCCTCCCTATGCAATGCAATCTCTGGGCATCCCTTCAGAAAGGTATAAAAATATTGGTCGGCCAGGAGTACTATTTTTGAATCTCATACGTTGAACTCAGCAGTTGAAAATGTATGGAGATACACATCTTTCTAACTGCTGATTTGACTTTAAAAAATCGCACTCCTGGAGTATGATTTTTGAATGTCAAATCAGCAGTAGAAAGACGCATATATATCTCCACTATCTCCATAGTTATTTTGGGGAGTCGCGTGGCTAGTCTCTCGAGTAGACGTCTTTCGTTCGGCTCGCGATTTAAGTAGCCAGAGTAGCCACGCGCTTCCACCATTTTATGGTGGTATTGGGTGTGTGTTTTTGTATAAAAACAGGGCTTCGAGATCGCCATATCCATTACCGTACACTGTCAAGCCCTATTGCATTTCAAACTAGACATTGGCAAAATCATCACTACCAAGATAGCAGCCATTTTTTAAAAATAGAATAGATTAGAATAGTTATTTTGACATTTTCAACTGCTGAGCTCAGCAAATGAGATTAAAAAAAAATATATATAGGGTGGAATTCAGAAACCTCCTTTTTTGAAGTCGGTTAAAAATCGCACTCCAGGGCGAGACTTGGCAGGTTTTATTAGTCAACAAAATTGGTCGAACCGAAGACAGTGTTTTATTAGTATCACGTTGGTTTTGTGCTGATACTCGATGACGGTTTTGCATGGTCGTTTTTATGATAATTACATTTGTACGGCGCCTCGAGGGAATTACTATAGAATCCTACTCTATGCACGAACCCATTTTCACTTGACTCTTTTGATCGTACACATCTGTAAACCTAAGTTTTTGATTAAAAGATAAGCCTGCGACACAATTATATACTTTGTTTACATAATAATTATGCGAGCTTGAAGGTGGTTTAAAAGCTCTTAATTGGAGTATGCATAATGTTTGCTTTTTGCTCATAGTTATTAGCTTTTTCTACAGATGAAGTAAAATTTAACTAAATAAAAAAGAAGTTCAGTCAACCAATTTGAAACGAAACGAAACGCCAATATAGAACCTTATACACAGACCTACTATACCTACCTACTAAACCTAGTTTTACGGGGCTACGACGCCAACGCGCGATAGCGACATTTAACACATCCATCTGTCAAATTTAGTCTTTTATCTCGTTCGTTCGCGCGCAAATAGAAAGAGAGCGGAAACGTGATAGCGCTATATCACGCTATCGCAGGTTGGCGTACTAGAGGGGGCAGAGGTGGTTGTCACAAGATAGTTAGACATTTTAAATTGGTTGACTAAGTACGTGGCTACAATACTTAATTTATCGAATTTTTGGAATTTACATATTATGCACGTGGTTGGAAGTTAAGGTCGAGGCGGGAAGCGGATAAAAAAGAAAGTGACGAAAATAAATTCCCAAAGCCCCTCACTCGTAGTGACCTTAGAGCGCATATCGTAAGTTTCAACTTCCTATTAATTATACGGAAATATTGAGTATAACTTAATATAAAAGACAAATCGAAATCAGGATTGATCATTCACAGTTCAGTGTGCAATACAGAAACATATCAAAATGGCAGCCAAGGTAAATATTTGCAGAATTATTAAACGAAAAATAAAACGTATTTTACGTCTAACAATCTGGAGTACTGATAATACAAATAAACCTGTGAAAATATTTTAGTTTTTAATGTAATAAATTCCATTTTCAGTTCGTCGTTGTTGCGATGTTAGTGGCAGCCGCTCAGGGTAGCGGGCTCCACGGAGCGGACTACACCAGCTTCTCGTACGGCGTGTCGGACCCCCACACCGGCGAAGTGAAGGGCCAGCACGAGACCCGCATCGGAGACAGCGTGGTGGGCCAGTACTCGCTGCTCGAGTCCGACGGCACCAAGCGCACCGTTAACTACGCCGCCGACGCGCACTCCGGGTTCAACGCTGTGGTGCGCAAGGACCCCGCTCTGGTCGCACACGCCGCTCCCGCTGTGTACGCCGCCCCCGTCGCCCATGCCGCTCCTGTGGCGTACGCCGCCCCTGCCGTCTCCTACTCCTCTATCGCCCACGCCGCTCCTCTTTCCTACGCCGCTCAAGTCGCTCCAGTGGCTGTTGCCTCTCCCCTTGCCTATGGCGCCTATGGTGCTGTTGCCCACGGTGCTTATGCCGCTCCTTTTGCCCACGGCGCGTACGCTGCTGCCCCTCTTGCCTACGGCGCTTACGGTGCTCATGGTCTTGGCTACGGATCTCTGGGATACTCCAAGCTGTACTAAAATAACTAGGAAATTAAATGTTATGGTTGAAAGTTGCAAAACTGTGCTGTGATTGAATAAAACTAATTTAAACAAAATTTCGTTTTCTTTTCTTAATTTTTATTTCGCCATTTCCCCTTTAGGAAAGAACACAAAAGCTGTAAATGATTGGTTAAGTAGAGATAATCTAAAACCTTATTTTCAAAATTTCGATCTAGAAGCAGTTGGATGTTTATTAAAACACAACAATGTTTTCTACTTTTACAAGAATTCCTTTGTGAAAAGCCAACACGTGTCCAAAAAGGCACGGATGGCAGTTCATAATGGAGTGTTAGTCCCGACATTGATGTATGGAAGTGAATCTTGGGTATGGCAGAAGACGCATGAAAGTAGGATTAACGCAGTGGAAATGCGCTCACTGAGAAGTATGTGTGGTGTGACTGTGATGGACAAATTGAAAAATAGTTTTATTAGAGAACGTTGTGGTTTGAAAGAGGATGTAGTGACAAAAATAGAGAAAGGTATGTTGAGATGGTTTGGTCATGTGGAAAGAATGGATGAGAGCAGATTGACGAGGGCAATCTATAAGGCAAGCGTAAGTGGAAATGTTGGAAGGGGACGGCCTAGACGTACATATACGAACCAAATTGGCGACGTGCTTAAAAAGGGCCAGGTCAGATCTACCCGTAACCGACGAGCATGCATGAAAGGACTTATGAATGTGGGGGAAGCTAGAGAGGTATGTCAGGATCGTAGCACGTGGCGTTCCGTTGTCTCTGCCTACCCCAGTGGGAGACAGGCGTGAGAATATGTATGTATGTATGTAGATGATGAATTCTAGCATAGCATATGCTCACGACTATATTCCCCGAGGGGGTAGTCAGAGATATTCTGAAACCTCAGGAGTGCAATTCTTTGAACTCCGCAGTTGAAAATGTCAATATGGAGATCTGCATCTTTCTACTTCTGATTTGACATTCAAAAATCATACTCCAGGAGTGCGATTTTTGAAGTCAAATCAGCGGTAGATAGATGCGTATCTCCATACATTTTCAACTGCTGAATTCAACGTATGAGATTAAAAAATCGCACTCCAGGAATGCAATTCATTAAGCGCAAACAACGTCACAACCTATATTCTTCGTTGAAACATCAGCGAGCTGACAATCCCGTGTTCGCTATGGTTATGCCATATGTCAAACTCATATAAAACCTTCGACGATCTGAACGATGCAAGAAGGAGGTTATATTTGTGAGCTCGTCGATGTTTTTGATGTGACTCTTAGTGAATTGCACTAGAGAACATCCACTAGAATCCAGAATCCAGAAATTACAGAAATCCAGAATTTTAGTAGGTTTTTAAAATCTAAGACCGAATATAAATTAAGTAAATAAAAAAAATACTTACATCATATACTTACAATCTAAGATCTATGAAAGAAAAATATTTTAATCAGGTATTCAATTTAAAACATGCACATATATGCCTCGCGCTCGTAGCAAGCAGTTATATTCTTTTTAGGTGAGTTCGCTCTGATTTTAGGCAAATACGGTTCAGTGTCATAGTACATGTTTATAAAATGATAATAATATAAGTAGGTTAAGATAAAAGATAAAACAGCAAAACTTCTTTGTCGTTACAAACCTAATATGAAAAGAAAAATGTACAAAGTAGATTAGTAGAGTTTCTAACAATGAATAATTGGATCGTTCATTTTTTACGGTCGGCGGCGGTCATTGCTCATTATGTCCATGTACATATAAACGTATTTTTTTTCAAACCTTTAAGTCAAGCGCGACTATTGTCATTCATATTTGCGGGTACTTGACCCAACGAAGGCCATTTATCTGGTAAACTTTTACTTTGCTTTTTTGCCTCTTGTTATTTTTAAATTGATGTTATATTTGCGTAAGGTTTAAGAGGAAAGCCGGTCTGCACCAAATTTGAAGAATAGGTGTTTAACAGATCTTTTGTTGTCGCAATGTTCCCGAGCAACCGAGCTATCAGTGCGACAATGACAACTGCAGCTTGAACTGATTTTACCTACATGAAATGGACAAAATTACTTTTGCCTCCTCCAAAACTAATCCAATTTTAATCATTCTTTTAAGAATAATATGAGAAAGACGTTGGCTAGGTCTGTTTCCTTTTTTATATTGTTTAGGTATTCATCAAATTTGCTAGCTGGATATCTGAATAAAGCGGTAAAATTGAGCAATTTTTCGATATTTTTGAAGGCTCCTTATTCCTATAAGTAGTAATTAATTTATTAAAAAAACATAGGGATATAGCAGATTGGCATAAGATTGTATGGTAAAAAATATTTGCTCTAGTGTCTTTATCCAGGGAGGAAACGGTGGAATACTTTTGTATGGACTAAATGGAACCCGCCTTTCCTCTTAAAGTAAGTAGTAAGTTTATGCTATTTGTTCTATTTGACAGTAGTTAATCAATAAAGAAAGGAACATTGGGTGGTCTCGACCACTCTCAAGTAATACAGATCAAATCTATACTTGAGCATGACTTGAGCACAGATGTCAACATAATTATTGTTTTAAAATTCATGAGTTACTCATCTGAGTATTGATTGTTGAATCTAGACTCAAGCAACGTTCTAAAATCAAAACAAGACTTAAAACTAGTTTCAAGTAGAGATCATGACTTGAGTTTCGTTCTGTAATACGGGCCTTAGTCAACGATCTTCTTGAATAGAGTTGGATGATGTGTTGATGAAGGGTTCGTAATTATCTCCGGCTCAAAGAATCCAGTCTATTTTTGAATTTAATGTTCTCATACCTATTACTGTGAGATGACTATGAGATGCTAGAGCCGCCGTTTAGCTCACTCCTTCTGTGGCATGGAGACAAGCAGGATGCTGGCTCTATAAGATTGCGTTTTGGCTCTGTAGTTAGGTTCAGTTTGAGGTAGATTATGAGTTTGTATTATTTAATGTTGTTCCTATCTTGAATAATATTTTTATTCAAATTAATGAGTTTTGACAGCGGCTAATTATGAGGGCAGCGCAGGACCGGTCGTTATGGCGATCCTTTGGGGAGGCCTATGTCCAGCAGTGGACGTCCATCGGCTGAGACGATGATGAATGAGTTTTTGCAATGGGATTATTATGTTTGACTTTACATGGAAAGCACCTAATGGAAATACAAGAATGAAGTCAGAGACGTACCGCGCTTGCCCAGTGAAACAAACTTCGTAAGCCATGACGTCAGTCATCTCTTCGCTATACTGTGCTAAGGCACAAGATAGTCATATCACAGAGCACTGTAACTATATCTTGTGCCTTAGCACAGTAGGGCTGGCATAGCATGCCACACATGACAAAGCGACAAAATGTGAAAACCTTCGTGGGAGTGCATTTTGGCATGCGTAAAGTAATGAGGAAGGATAAATCGGTAATAAAGATAGAAACCTAATAGAGAAACATCTATATAAAGAATACGCCCTTCTGGAGTTCGATTTTTGAAACTCCTTCTTTAAACTCAGCAGTTGAAAATGTCATAATTACTATGGAGATATGCATCTTTCTACTACTGATTTGACTTTCAAAAATTGCACTCCTGAAGTATGATTTTTGAAAGTCAAATCAGCAGCAGAAAGATGCATATCTCCATAGTAATTTTGACATTTTCAACTGCTGAGTTCAAAGAATGAGTTTCAAAAATCGCACTCCTGGCGTAGAAAGTTTAAATAATATTAATTTTTTTTCCTTGAATTGTAATGTAGCTCTCACAAAGTCTTTTTCCAAACATCGTTTGTACAGCACCGAGTTTCCAATCTCACCGATCCCCACTACCCAATCGTAGCCCGCGTAGTCCCAGCAACGCCCATTGCCGAGGTCCGTACCCCTTAAGGGTGCCCCTTGGGCAGGTTGCTTAAGCTCATGCATTGGTTCGGTAGACCTACCAGGGCGCTTCGCCGTCACTGGTGTGGTCCCCCCATAGCCCGCAGTAATAAGCAGTCGATGCTCCCTGAGCAATGCTGTATTGGTCAAATCAAAAAAAAAAAAAAAAAAAAAAAAAAAAACCGAGTTTCCAATGCAACAAAAAAAGCGCTGCATGCGGAAAAGCGCATACTTTTAGTCTCTAATTTCTCTTACTTTTTATCACGCCTCTAATAAAAAAATTGTAAACTCAGTACTGTTGAACAAAATCAAGTCAAATGAATAAGTACGATTATTATTTGACTTGGCCTATGGAAAATTGAGGCGTCTGTCGTATACCTACACAGCACAGTGGGTAGATTCAGGCTGCGGATGATGATGATGACTTGAGTCACAGGATACCTAATAGAATTCTAGATTCTTAGGATGCTTTCAGTACCTACATAAACATTTAAGATTTTATTCATTTTAAACTAAGAGTCTACCCATCAAACTGAACAACTTTCACTATGGGAGCAAACAGATCGGAGCAAAAAAATAATCAGCTGTTGCATACATTTGAGTCGAGTAGGCATTGCATTTTAGTATGGAACAGCTGATTATTTTTTTGCTCCGATCGGTTTGCTCCCATAGTGAAAGTTGTTCAGTTTGATGGGTAGACTCTTAGTTTAAAAGGATGCTTATGATATCAATTTCATCCTGCACATATAGGATTCATAGGAAAAAATATAAAATTCTTAAGTTTAGTGAGTATTTATTTTCGTATTTACACACAGCATCTTTTCACATCCATCACAGGGTCAGAATAAATTATTTAGATTATTATCTAATTTTTATCTAGTACAGTTTAGAGTATCCCAGATGTCCGTAACCGAGACCATGTCCATGAGCGCCATACGCGATGGCACCGTGGGCAAGAGGAGCAGCGTAAGCGCCGTGGGCAAGAGGAGCGGCGTAGAGACCATGGGCAAGAGGAGCGGCGTACGCACCATGGGCGACAGCGCCGTAGGCACCGTGGGTAAGAGGAGCGGCATACGCCCCGTGGGCGACAGCGCCGTAGGCACCGTGGGCAAGAGGAGCGGCGTAGGCACCGTGGGCAACAGCACCGTAGGCCAGAGGAGACCCATGAGCGACATGAGAAGACTGTGCGGAGTAAGAAACGGCAGGGGCGACGTGAGCGGCATGAGCAGCGTATGCCAGAGGAGCGGCGTGAGCAACAGGAGCGGCGTACACAGCTGGAGCGACGTGTGCGACCAGAGCGGGGTCCTTGCGCACCACAGCGTTGAAACCGGAGTGCGCGTCGGCGGCGTAGTCAACGGTGCGCTTGGTGCCGTCGGACTCGAGCAGCGAGTACTGGCCCACCACGCTGTCTCCGATGCGGGTCTCGTGCTGGCCCTTCACGTCGCCGGTGTGGGGGTCCGACACACCGTACGAGAAGCTGGTGTAGTCCGCTCCGTGGAGCCCGCTGCCCTGAGCGGCTGCCACCAGCATAGCGACGACGACGAACTGCAAAGAAAATGTATATTGAATACGTTGTGTTTTGAAACATCAGCAAATCAAAAGAGATTGGAATTGAAAATCACTTTGAAAACCCGTTGAAGTTCACTATTAAAGTATAATATCACGTTTGTAAGTATTAAACTATACAGGTCACAAAACGTTTACAACGAAGTATATATAAATTATTATTTATTATTACCTTAGCTGCCATTTCGAAACGTTTAGTGTTATTGCACAGTGAACTGAGAATGCTTGATCCTGATTTTAGTTTGTCTTTTATATTAAATGCTGCACAATCATTCCGTGCTAATAATAGGAAGTAAAAGACACTGTACGCGCTCTAGGTCACGCCGAGTGAGGGTTTTTTAGGAGTTCAATTTCGTCAGTCAACAAGTAGCAATGCGGAACTTGACCACGCCGCCGGGATATTATACGAGTACCTACGATGTCTATTGGTAGGTATATTTGATTTTATAAACCCTACTAATATTATATAAAATTTATCCGGAACCGACGAGCTTGTATGAAGTTATGGATGTTGAGGAGGCGACAGATGTGTGTCAGAATCTAGCATGTGGCGATCTGTTATCTCTGCCTACCCCAGGGGTGAGCATTGGTATGTATGTATGGATAATACACTAATATTATATATATACGTGCGAAAGTTTGGGTGTTTGTTCTAGATTCATGCTTATATGGCATGACGGATCTATATGTATCAATCCATATAATTTGCAACGGAGATATCCTGGAATATCACATAGAGTACCAACTTTGGATTATGTACGGTACAAAACCGAACAGTATTTTTAATACTTACGCGGCGACCTACTTCGGGCGTCGTCCGATCCATGTGTTTATTTTAACTAATTAGTGTACAATAAAACCTCATAGTGACAATGACAACACATACTTGTTTACTTTACTTCGTGCACTTTAACTGAACTATCAACTTAACTTACTAAACGATAAAGAGCTACAAACTGTGGCTCATACATGTTTTTGGACCTTCGAGCCGGATCAACTACTTAACGGTCTCATGCCATATAACTTAAGCAACATCCAACTGACGCTGCCACCTAGCAAGGAAGACAGCTATAGAGACTTGGATGCAAGGTTGAAACTCCTTAAAAATAACGAGAAACTGCCATCCCATTTAAGCTCTCACAACATACATCAATTTTCCGTCCTGTATTTGGTCGTGGGAGGATTCATGGGAGCCTGCATATGTTTCGTCGTGAGGCGTTACAAACAAAGGCGTTGCAGTAAGAAAGAACACACCGATGCAACAGCCCAAACACGGACGAGAACAGCACGCCGTCCTACAGCTGGATATTATATCATCATGGGGTCCACTTATAAACATAGAAACAGAGAAAATATTATTTTCCTTTCCTTTCACCCTTTCGAGTGATGAATAAAAGAAATAAGGATGGACAAAGCCCCAAAGCAAGTCATGTTATATTTTGAGAAGGAAACAATTATATTTATTGTTTGCATCGAAATTAGGCGCGTCTTCCGTTTCTGACAAAATAGTTTGGACTCAACCTTGAGATGGTCTGATTCTAGGTTAGATAAAGAACGATGTTACACATATGTGTAGTCAAATTGGTATTTGTGTTAATTGGGCTATTAAAATTATAATCAGGTATAATGTTGTCTGAGTATTAGCAGTCCATCAGCATTATCTCAGAATTAAGCGCAATTCACTATGATTTATTTAATGCAGATACAATTTATAACAATTACTTTAGTAGGTAGCTACTAATTCAAATATAAAAGTATACCTATATTTTATACACCCTTACAATTTAGGGTCACAATGGAACTAATCGAGGCTGATTACCAGCTGCGAGTAACATCTCAGATTTGATAGTTCTATGTCTTCATTATTATCTTTGATTATTTATTCAGATTTAGGATTACTAACAAGGTTAACACAGATTCAAACATAGTTGTAAAGGTTATACAATAGGCATGTGCCACCTCACTTATAAGTAACCACGGCATTCAATTGGACAATTTTTCAAAATTTATAATCATCTAGATATACATGCAAGCATTATTAAAAAGGCATTATTCAAAATGAAAAAGGCAAAAATAACGACAACTAACATAAAAAAATGTTGAACACATAAATGATTGAAAATAAAACAGAAATTGGAAAGAGAAGTAAACTTTTATTTACAGTCAATTATTTACAAACAGCCAAATCATCTGTCCAGTGTCATTGTTTAGTAGTAGCGAGCGTAGGCGTATGGGGAACCGTATCCGTAAGCTCCGAACCTGGCGATGTTGTTGTAGCCGAAGGGAGCGGAGTAGGCCAGAGGAGCGGCGGAATACGCCAGGGGAGCGGCAGAGTAGGCCAGGGGAGCGGTGTAGGGAGCGTACGCAGGAGCGGCCGCGATCAGAGCAGGGTCCTTCCTGACGACGGCGTTGAAGCCCTCGGCGCCGGCGGAGTAGTCCACGGTACGCTTGGTGCCGTCGGATTCGAGTAGCGAGTACTGGCCGGCGACGTTGTTCCCGGCGCGGGTCTCCACCTGGCTCTTGAAGTCGCCGGTGTAGGGGTCGGCTACGCCGTATGAGAAGCTGGAGAGGTCGGAGGCGGCAGCAGCGGCCACGAGGGCGAGGATGACGACGAACTGAAAGGTTAAGATATTTATTAGTCTTTTTTCAAAACTGATTTTTGGACATTGGACAGCTGTACCTATGGTTTTGAATCCCGGTTCAGTCATGGATTGCGTTGTGCAGTTGTGGTCTAGTTTCCAGAATAAAGGCCTTGTTATTATCAAAACAAAGTACGATTTTTTTTAAATACATATATTTACTTATTTATGTACCATCTATTTGCTGTCCCCTTATGAGGTTTTACTCTCACAAGGAAGGCAATCGGAACAATTTAAAAGATGATTATGATTTTTGTCTTTTGAATAAAATACATGGATGAAAGTATTAGTTTGAAATGTATATTACCTTCGCAACCATTTTGAGATATTAGTAGTTGTGACTACGTCGGTAGATCCTGTGAATCTGATGCTATCTTCAAAGCTTCGTCAGGTTTTTATATCACCCACCAATGATCCAGTTTAATCTCAGAGAACTCGTTTCGAGAAGAAATTCAGGAAACGTCTCTAAAAGTCAAGTTCGTCTCAGGACGATGCACCGAATAATGGAAGGTCTCAGTTTTTTGTGTTGACAGTAACTAGTTTGGTATACTTAATAGGGCGTTGTTTACAAGAAAGGTACAAACAAGATACAATCTTAATGTCTTCATTGATAGCCATGCAGTTTGGGTTAATTTCTTTCCAATTTTGCAATGTTGTGTAAACTTATGGTGTATAAAACTTTATGTACATATAGGTACCTATTTCATAACGAAAAGAGAATCAATCACAAAGTAAAGACTTAGGGTATAGTTTATTCAGATAAAACATTGAGCTGTACATACAATAAATAACTATAGAATACAAGTTATATCATAGAAATAGCATTGCATATCTTTAGCGTTACTAAGTCAATTTCCCTGAGCTCTAGTTAGGTATAATACACAATCCGACAAGGCTATCTGGTCCGGTCACCAATTATACTTCATTATCATTCACTGCCAGCTTATAGAACATAAACCTATTTTCATAACAGGAACATTTTAGCTAAGAAGTGTAAATACAAACTAGGCTATATTTTTGTTTCTTTATTATTTCAAAATCGGTGTCCGTATTTCGTCGCGTTCGTTTTCAATACGCGTTTAGACTCTCACAAACGTTCTTCAAAGAATTTAGTGGATATTGAATCAGTAAACCTTTTTCTGAGTATTCTAGATAGGTCAAGCCCCATCGTAAGTGGCGAGCATGGCAAGGTGAGGAGGCGTGAGAGCCTAAAGGCGTTCTAATACCTAGACTGTAATTTAATTCCAAGGATTGTGACGATTAGAAACAGAATGTTGGACGACTGATACTCTTGACGTAGCTACTGCTGGGGTAACGTTTGGTATGCTCTGTGGTGCTTGTACCAAGTGACCCCCAGCTACGTAATTTTGAGTCAGAATAGGTCTTCCATCGTTATTCACTGTCGCTCGGAATCCACGATAGTCATCTGCTCTGTAGTCGACTGTTCTTCTGATACCATCTGGTTGTACTAAGGAGTACTGGCCGGTGACAGTGTCACCTCTTCTGCTTTCGTGTTGATTTTTAATATCGCCCGTGTGTTCATCGTTAACTTCGTAAGAGAAACTGTAGTTGGGGTTGTCGGGATATTGTAGTACGGGGATTTGAATTTGATGCAGTACCATGCACGAAGCGGTTATGATTAAGCCGGATAGAACTGCCAGCTGGAAAGGAAAAATGTTTTTACCATGAATCAGTTATAATATCAGTACTCTGTTGTAATAAAAATTAAAATGTTATAATTAACATTGTCAGTCATAAACACGTCAAGTGTTAATTAGTTTAAGATTTTTATAATTTTTTTCGCAGTTGTTTAATCATCGTGCTATTCCGGCGATGCTAAGGATCTATAACTAGCATGATTTTTTTCCCCTAGGGGGCAGTCAAATCAAAATCAAATCAAATACACTAGTCAACGGTATTCCAAATACAATATACACGGTGTAAACTTAAATGGGCACTTCAGACTATCAAACTAAACTAACAATTTTAACTTGACTTTCACCATGAGGCCAACTTCGAACTCGCAATAAAAAATCTGTTTTTTTAAATTCAATACTTATTGGTCCCATAGTTTAATGCCCGTAATATGTACGTAATATCATTGTAGATATCTTTGTATTGAAATGATAATATCTACTGACCTTCTGAATCATGATGTCTCTTGATTTATTCAAGTTTGTCAAACGATAGATATCTGAATGGAGTATGAATCTAGGAACGTTTTCTCACAATTTATATGCAAATAATATGAAAATTAAGACGTTGTGGTGCAATACAGTATCAAATTCTCTTGTAAATTGAGACAAACTGATTCTGGTTGTACAGTAGTAAATGCGGCATTATTATCTTTGTTAATAATGTGGGACAATAATTTTAACGTGAAACTTCTTTCCTTTCAATGCGGTTTTCTGACTACCTCGAAAGATATGATGATCTTGTTTTATTGTATCACATACAAAGCTAAGATACATATGCGATGCTACAACTACACGTAATGCAGTTACAGAATAACCCCTCTCGAATTTCCCTTGCCTTTTTTACCCGAATTCACTCGATTTTAAGGAAAATATTGATATTACTCAGCTGCTGAACGGTATTCTGTAACTTTTACTACTTGCCGTATGAGACAATGAACTACTTAATACGATAATTGAATGATTTTGTATTTGTTTGCTTGTTTGTTTGTTTATTTGTGTTGAAAATTAATTAATTAATAATGAATATGATCTCTCTCAAACATTGCTGTGCCCAGCCGGGTTCACATGTATTACCTACCTTCTATGTTAATTTAACACCATTTATTACTATGTAAGTACATGTCTAAATGCAATGAATAAATAAATAAATAAATAAATAAAAATACTCCCAAAACTGTACTACTTAAGTTTTTTGAGAAAATTAAATAACCATTTCAGAGTAGGGCAAAAGTGGCAAAATCCGTGGCTTGAGCCATTAATGAGGGCTGGGATTAGAGACTCATTGAGATCTTTTGTATTGACCACTAGTCTAGACATTTATTTTCTTCACCCTTCAAAAACATGGTAAATGATGAGGCAATGCCGTTCAGTTGAGACGCATGTAATCTCCCAGTTTTGAATATCAATCTCCAAGTAATTCGAAAAGCATTTGAACTTAAAACAATACACACTTAAAGTTAAGCAATACTTAATAGCGATCATCAAGTTGATCTCGAGTGCGGCCGTGGCAATGAACTTAGTTGCATTATGCCATTGCACTCGCCTTGGGCGAATGCCGAATTCTGACAACGACCTATGTTGCATCATGTGTGGTGTATGTTACTGGTTCTGAGCGATTTTTGTAATACGAAATCATGTTGTATACAGGGTGAAATTGATCATTGGCATCCTTTTAAAATACCCTGTAGTGACGGTGTTTCAAGACAATTTAGACTATTATATGTGTTGTTATAGGCTGCATTCAAAACTGAAAAGATAGTCAAGAACAAGAAAAGTTATTTTACCTCGATGAAAGTCTAAACTTTAGCTTGACAGCATTTTTCTTGCCTACCTTAACCCCTTTTATTTTTTAATTATCATAAAAATGTTTCGAGGGTGTATTCTTTTGTATGGAAGGTACAAAAACTCGTCTGGCTTCTCCTTGTTCCTTAGGGAATATTGTTTATTTTCATTACATATTAAAACAACCTTAACATTTTTTGGTATTAAAAAAAGGGGGCTGTATAATTTAGACACAAAAAGAAAATATTAAATTAATCAGCTTATGGTACAGACCGAACGTCGAAATTCTGAGTGGTTAATTATAATAACAAAGATCGTTAACGAAACCAGTGATTAGAAGTATTACTTTAAATAACTATTATATTGATCTTACTTGCTTCATTACTTTTGACTTTAGTATAAGCCTGCAGCAATGTGCATCGGAAGCTAAATCAAATATTAAAAGCATGGCTTCGAAGTATCTTCTGCCTGGATATGGTGACGACTATGAATGATATCCCACATCACCTTCAAACTGGATGCCTGAGGAATAACCAGTATGCGAGATCTGGGAAGCAGGTCTTTAGACTTTGAGGCCCGTGTTTTTGCTACCTGAAGATAATTCTGACTCCTGTATGGCTCGCCGGAATCATGTTTTTAGGGAAGCTACTAGCGAGGACCACAAATCCTAGGGAGTTTGGAACTCCTCTGTATCCTTCATATTTTTCGAACCTACTTAGACTCAACTCACGCTTAAAATACGCCTCTAAATCTAAGGTCGAGATTCAGAGACGATTTTTAAGTCATTGTTCGAACTAATTAGGGTCAAAAATGTATGGATATTGACATACGGGAGTTCCAACCAAGTTTTAAAAAACGGCTCTGAATCTCGAACTTAACCGCCGTTATAATTATAACTTAATGTAATATACCAGTAGGCGTAGCATGCCACCCACGTAAAGACAACAAAAATCAAGATGTTCCTCTATCTTTATTATTAATTTTACGTATGCCAAAAAGGGCGCCCATGAAGTTTTTCTCGTTTTGTCGCTATGTCGTGCGTGGCATGCTAGTGGCGCGTAGTAAATTCCCAGTCTACGCAAAGGTTATTTATTGTTTTAAATTATTATCTGATCAAAAGTATTAATCAAGATTTTTTTAATTTGAATTTCGAAGCAAGAACCAGGACCGTAAAATCAATGGTAATAAATAATTTAACATAATAGGTAATTAAAATACCTAAAGGAGATACAAGGTACAGGAAGAAGTAAATTCGCTAAATAGAGCAGCAATTAATCCAAGCTTGATTAGCATAAGCCACATTCAAATATTTAAAATGTCAATCGTAATAAAATTACCCGGTAATTGAACAAGAAAACTACTTATTTAGGGTAAGCATCCACTGAAAGTTATGAAATATGATTAAAAGTATCGCTTCTTTCATACTTATTTTAGCTCAAGTACCTACGCAGTAAATAGATTTAAGAATCTTAAGTAAGCAGTTAATAGATTGAGATGCCAATGATAATAAATAAGTCATAATTATCTTTAAATGTCTTAAAAAATGAAAGAAACCCAATAATTAAACTATTTCGTTAAACGAAATAGTATAATCATCATCACCGTCACCATCCTATAATCACGGGCCTCTAAAGAATAATGGTGAGTGGAAGTACATCGTTACTTTATATTACAAGAGATTTCACTGCCTAGTTTTATGATAGTATGTACTCTGTTGTTTTACGTATGGTAGTAACTATTAAATAATCTGTGCTTTTACTACAAAGTACCTAATATAGTGCCGTCTTCGTTCTAATTTAATAGCTCCGCTATTACATCGCATCGCAATGCCAGTGGACTCTCATCATTAATATCGAAGACAAGATATACTATTAGGTTTTGTTCGTAGTTATTTTCCTCAATTTAGATCGAAGCGATTTCAATTTAATTATAAGTTTTATTTATTCGCGAAAGAGTTCAAGGTTCGTTCTCCACTATTTCGTTCAAGTAGGTCGGTTAAGTATTACGTATAGTTATAATTATAGATAAATTATAAACTGTTTATAATTTAAGAGTATAAGAGAATTCGTGTAAGTTAAGAGTTTATTAAATTGGTAAGTCATAAAACTAAACACAGTAAATACTTAAATAACATAAAAAATAAACCTATTCTATAACTATAATAGGTATAGGATATATAGGTTGCTTCTGACCATACCTACGTAAACCGAAAGTATACATACCCACCCAACCCATTATGCTAGCGGCATTTCCCAGCTGCACAGCTAATTAAGGACACTAAATTATGAGGAACTATTAATACCACAGATCACCAAAACTAAACGGAGATGTGAAAAGGGGGCGGGGCCAGTGTCGCAGCAATATGCGCAAAAACGGAACACATTGCTCGCGACAGTAAGGATTCAATATAATTATTATGAGGCTGAAAGCCAGTCGAGATACTATGTGTTAATAGTTTACAATGCTTGCTTAGTACTAAAGATTATTCGAACGTTGAGTTCTGATACCGCAATGGATAATGAGCAAATTCAAGCTAACAAAATACTTTCTATCGCGTGGTACTGGTGATAATACGACACTAGGTTTCGTACTCAGCGCGTTGGCTGGCGTCTCTCTAGATCTCTATTATTAATACTTATTATTGAACAATGAAGTACACCTACAACACTACAGTTTTATTTACAACGTTCATAAAAAAATCCGATCATGTGATCGGATTATTCTTCTTCTATTATTATTCGATTTAATCGTATGAATTATTTTGTCATTATATTCAATATTTCGACTCAATCGATTGAGGAGAGTAGCATATTCCTTGTTATACTTACAGCAATGATCTGACATATACAGGGTCCTTCTTAATATGCTGACACTTTTTTAAGTGGATGATTAGACCATCAAACTGAACAACTTTCTCAACGGGACCAACATCAAAATCACATAAAAACTCAGCTCTTCCATACTAAACTGCAAACCTACTCTCGTCAAATGTATGGGACAGAAGATTTTGTTTTCGCGATTTCGATGTTGATTCCATAGAGAAAGTTGTTCAGTTTGTTGGTCTGATCATCCCCTTAAAAAAGTGTCAGCATATTAAGTTGGACCCTATATATGAATGACGATGACAGCAAGGTACTGCTGCTACAGATAGGTACTGCTTGCTTTCAAAGCAGGTAACAAATGCTATAATAGCCCTGGCATCACTCTTGCTGGTTCGCCACTCGTAAAGGTGAACGAGTTCAAGTATTTGGGACACTGGGTCACCGATGACCTTAAGGACAATTCTGATATGAAGCGGGAACGCAGTGCGTTGACGGTGCGCTGTAATATGTTGGCGCGCAGGTTTGCACGATGCACTGAAGAGGTAAAGCGTACACTTTTCAGAGCTTTTTGCCAGTCGATGTACACGTGCAGCCTGTGGGTCAGCTATACGCAGAGAGCCTACAATGCTCTGCGTATCCAGTACAATAATGGGTTCAGGATGCTGATGGGGCTCCCGAGGTTTTGTAGCGCGTCAGGGATGTTCGCGGTGGCAAGTGTGACTTCCTTTCACGCCATAATACGCAGTAGAGTCGCCTCCCTGATGCGTCGCGTCCAAAGTAGCACCAACAGTCTCCTGAACACCATTTCAAACCGGCCACACTGTCCCTTCTGGAGGCACAGGACGGAACTACACCTCTCCACTGCCCCCTCTATCAGAAAATAGGCTATTTTAAATTATATGACTGTTATGTATTATACTGTACTAACATAGTTTTTAAGTATATACTAACAATCTATGGACTGTGTCTGAAATAAAATTATTTTGAATTTGAATTTTTGAACAGGTACAAAAAACCTAACGAGAAAATGGTAACAACAATCTAAACTAAAGACGGGTTTTTCCACTGCTATCTTAGACTGCTATAAATAAAAGGTCTTATTTATACACGAGCTTTTGATCCGCGACTTCGTCCGCGTGGATTACGCCTTTAGGTGTAGATTTTCGAAAAATCCTTTCTTAGTGGGTCCACATCCTCTTTAGAATATTAGGTATATTCCTTTCATGTATCTAACAGCTGTTAGCAACAGCGGTATAGGCTGTGCTTTGTCATTCAGTCAGTCTCGGAACTCTTTTTATTTAAGTATAGATTGAAGTACATTTTGAACATACAGTTCATGGGAAAAATGTAGTTTCATTTCGTATCGGCATGATTTAGAAACAACTAAGTTCCTTTTTTTTAAATCAAATTTACTAACACAATTATAACAATTGCCTCCGTGTTCTAATGGTTAAGAGCATTGGGCTCTCGACACGGAGGTCGTGGGTTCGATTCCTACGGGGGACACCTAGTGATATGTCACTTTGTGCGTTTTTCCCCAGTTGGTTAGGAAATTGCAGGTTGAATCACCTGATTGTCTGAAAAGAAAAATGATTCAGTGCTTCGGATGACACGTTAAGCCGTTGGTCCCGGCTACTATCTCTGGTGGTAGTAGTCGTTACATAAAAATCACGTCAGAGGCCGTAAGGCGGTCTGACAAAACTCTGACACCGATACGACGCACGATAAGAAGAATTATAACAATGTCAAAGTTATGTATAAAATAATCTAATCTAGTAAAAAAACGCATCAAAACATTAAAAAAGAAAAATAAACTCTTTTTAACATTACAAAAACATAAAACCAGTCTAACACGTTGCATAACAGTATAAAAAGCTCATCACTGGCAGGTCATTGACATAAGATGAGTCTGAATGAACGTAACATCGTCGTTTTACTACGGCAGATGCTCAGGCGCATAGACCTTAGAATGTACACAACAGCTACAAAATTATTTAGTTTTTAACAGGGTTCACACTGTATCCTTTTGTTTAGTAGTTTCAATTTCGTTGGTTTTAATTCTTTTTAGTACCTATTGACAAAATGATCAAAATTCTGTGTATGTATCGTTATCGAATTGAAAAGAAACCGGCCATGTGTCACCATACAATATTACCAACAAATTTTGTTGTATGGGGCGAATGCCCCGGGCGGCACTTTACTAGGGGCAGCAAATTCGGGAAAAATATGGATTGATTGAGCTCTGTCTACATAACTAATTCGTAAAAGAGAAAAGTCGAGCTCGCTTCGCTCGTTCTTAGTTTCTGTTTTTGCATGGAAAAACCAAAAGATGTCTTGATGATGTTTGAGATTACCGTGCCTACACATAATCCAAAAGAGTTCTGACCACAGACAGCTAAGACGTGTTGCTAAAAATGTCGAGCTTGCTTCGCTCGATCCATAGCCTTTACTTTGGTAACTTTGCACATGTTTTGTAGGTAAAAAGCGCTGACTAAAACAGATTTGTATTGAGGAGAAAAGTGGAGCTCGCTTCGCTCGCTCTAAGTTTCTATTTTTGCATGGAAAAACCAAAAGATGTCTGACCACAACCCTAATCAATGTGTAAAAAAATTTCGAGCTCGCTCCGTTATTTTTTGTGTAAGTAAGATAAGGGGGCGGCAAAATCGATCTGTGCCCCGGGCGGCAGAAACCCACGCTACGCCACTGATAATAATTATCTCGAAGTTTGTGACGTTGACGTAGTATTTGTAAGTCTATGTTTTACTCTAAGAGTTGAGGATGCTCACGCGCTTCGTATCGTGTCATCGAATGACATTGGGAAGGTTGCGCAGATTTGAGTGAGTCAGCGCATTTGGAGGAATGCGGATTTCGTGGTAGTTAGCGCCAGGGTTGGGTAGGGTTTGCAGAAAAATTTTGAGTTTAATAATTTAATTAAAGTATTATTAGCTTGTAAAGAGGTTTTAGAATATTGTACAAGGTCTTTCTGAACATGCTGACAGTTTTTTTGGAGGTCAATTGGAAATTAAAGATATATCCTTTATATCCACCACATTATTGTTTATTACTATCTTTACAATTTAAATATCAAGGCGTCACTCTAGACTGAAGTATGATCAATGTTCTGACGATGAAACTAAACCACTTTCTCGACAATATGGGACTAACATCGAAATCGGGGAAAATAATCAGATATGTCATACATTTCGGTCAAGTAGGTTTGCTGTTTTGTAGTCAGCATAATAAAGAAAGACCCGACCTATACATATTGTAGGTATGTGAATTATGTTTTTCTCATGAATACTTTGGCACAAATTTCTAAAAAAATCATTTTATTCAAGCGGGCAACAAAAAAAAAGGATTAGATTTTTTATTTGATTATGTCTATTAGTCATTTTAACGTTTAACCTAACCATACTCACAGATAGTTAATATTCTATGTCCATAGTTTCCACTGACGCATAACATAAACTTTATTCCGATCCTTAAGCTGTCGATTCTATTGACGGCAGCGGTGCCTGCGTACGCGCAACCAAGGCCACCGCCTCCAAATAGTCTTTGTCTAGCTGATCACTATCTACTGCCCACCACTCCAATTGTAATAGTTATAATTATAACATAAAACATGCTTTGTTTGGCTTTATTGCTCTTATTACGCCAAAGTGATATAATATAGTCAAACAGCTGGGTAAATATAATATGTTTTCCCACTGTCAGGCTAAGGGAAATACGCTACTCATAAACGGCGCGAGATATCAACCTGTTTTTTAAGGGAATAATTTGACCTTCAAACAAAACGACTTCCTCTGGGGGACTAACACCGAAAACACAAAAAAAGGAGATGTCTCCCTCCCCACACAATTGGGTCGAGTGAGCAAACCCACTTGGTTTGCAGCTTTGTATCGAAAAGCAGATATTATTTTCAAGAATTCTACTTTGTTTTCTTAGAAAAAGTTATTTAGTATGATGGTTTGATCACATTCCCCTCAAAGAACCTCTAATTTTAATTTTGCATTTTCATGGATGTTTTGAATATGGAAAAATATTTTTGTTTTATCTTCTTAGTAAAAAAAACATTTGAAAATAACGCTATACTCACATTTTAATAATACTGATTTTAATAATATGATGAACTATAAAAAGTAATGAAATGTTGATGACGTCACTTGTATTGGGTATTTAGTATAATTTTTCATACATCGCGCGCGTTTTGACGTTCGATTAAAAGTTGCTGATTTGACTAATTGTCCGATCCCCTATTGAATTTGTTGGCGAAAGAAAAGTATTATCATTGACAGCTTGGTTCGTCTTTCAAACAGAAAACTCTAAGGGGACCTTGCTACAAATGCATGCTGTTTGGAATAATGATATGATCTTAGGTTTTTACTACAGCGACTGACTACATAAAAGTAGTCACAAAATCAATCAGCATCTGAAGCACAGGATACGTTCTTACTCTGCTGAACCAGTGCAATTCTCTATTATACGTCACATCGCTAGATCAAAAACATCGACGATCTCACAAATGTAACATCCTTCTTGCATCCTTCAAATCGCCGAAGTTTTTATATGTATGAGTTTGATAAATGACATAACCATACCGAATTGTCAGCTCGCCGATGTTTCAACGACGAATTTAAGGTTGTGACGATGTTTGCGCTTAGAGAATTTCATTGCAGATGGAATGGGAAAACACATCGATCTGGGAATTCACGGGAGAGATTCTGACGATTCCTCAAGGGATTATTAGTCGTTTACGAAATCCGATTGGGTTGGTGGTATTCTAAGCAGTACACACACGGCAAATGTTTAAAGTTAGTTTTAGCAGCTTGGGAATAAATTGGTAGTGACGAACCCATAAGTTGGTTAATCCACATTCCAAAGTATAAGTACGAAACCAAGTCCAAAAAAATTTATAGGTTCGTAAATTGCTTTAGATAATGGAGCAATGAAACAAGTGACATTTACCAGATTAATTAGATTTTTAATGGAATTAGATTGACTCATTATTATTAGCTATAATACATTGTTTATTACGATACGTAACGTAATTACTTACGTCAATGTGTAATAAAATTTATTACCCTTGGCCAGAGAAAAAAGTTGCCATTTAGATGAATAGAAAAAAAAAACTAGTAGAATTTAGTACCTATAGGTTAAATCATGATTGAGATTTGAACATTAATCTTAAAATAAAATCTTGTCTGATTAAAAAAATGATAAGATTTTGACCGTGCCTTACGATATTCAATTTGTCTTCTATTGTTTTGATTTTTAATTTATTGTACAGCAGCGTTATAGGTACCTAGAGGTACAAACATTAGTTAGATACATGCTCGATATTTTACCGAAACAATGGTTTATAGTGGACTCAGAAGCCAAACTTGACAATCAGTGCACAATAGCCCAAAATTTAATGACTTAATGCACAGTTATGTATATACAGGGTGTAATATAAAATGGGACAGTCACTTAAAGGAGTGCTTCAGATCGTCAAACTGAACAGCTTTTACTATGGGATCTACACTGAAATCGCGAATAATAAAATCCGCTGTCCCATACAAAACTGCAAATATAACTCTACTGAAATGTATGGTAGAGCCGATTTTTTTTTCGCGATTTGATATTAGTCCTATAGAGAAAGTTATTCAGTTTGATGGTCTAAAGCACCCCTTTAAGTAACTGTCCCATTTCATGTTACACCCTGTATAAGATATCTAGATGCACATAAATTGAATTTTGATGTTCATTACTATGGCGTACGATGTAGGTAGGTACACACTGACCTATCTTTTTTTCAAAGTTCTAGGTACTTACTTGCCGAGCTAACATAATTAAAATATATCAATATATCATCTGGTAATATGTCTTTGCGCAGGTGTATAGCGGGCGTATGACATTTGTGATAGGTACAAATGTATCACATTATGAAGTCATCTGAACCAAGCCATTCTCATCTTTACGTTGTCGTCGTAAGACTTGATGTAGGACCTTTTTAGGACGAACAGAACAGCCTTGTAAGGCTTCCGGGAGGCAAGAGAAAGGACATGTTATCGACATGCTCTTTTTAGTTTAAATAAGTCTTCGTGTATTTCTTATGGGGTCCGGTATTGTAGATTTTTATGGCTATAGTGTACAATCTGTAGCGAAAGTGTGTCATCGGTTTGGGCTGTAAAATAAACAAGTCTTGGCGTACTTTAAATGTGCAGTGTACGGTTAAGGTCAGCTGGAATGATGCTGTACAATTTGTTGATACATTTACATGCAGAATCGTAAATTGTAGCAGGTTTTGCTATTGCATCGAATTGAATTTTACGAAGTCCAGTTTTTATTGCCATTTTATACCTACTCGTGGTATATTTTTTTCTGGTGCTTTTTTAGCACTGCTTTTGTTCGTAAAATTAAATTGAGAGCTTTTGTAGGTTAATGTTACGCTAAATAAGCTAAATTACTGATAGTTAACCATCGAGTTCAAACTTCGAATCGTATAAAAATAGAACTTCATAAGCAGCCACTGTAGTAGTTAGTTCCGCGAATCGTCGAGTGAGGGCGCTGTTCTATATTTGAACGTGCTCTACCAAATGAAAGCTTTTATTTCGGTCGTCTCGAGGGGGCTTGTTCTATTTTCACACCTGTAACAAAAACTCCTGTAGTTTACTGCTCGCCTGGTACATTCGGGGCGGGAAGTGACTGTCGTGACGTAACGGACATATGCCCGTCACTGTCATTTATCAGCTGTCACTTTGACGTTCCGATACGGGGGATTATAGGGGGAGCAGGGAAATATGAAAAATGGTTTGTTTGACAACATGATTAAAAAGGGAAAACGTGGAAAAACTTGGGACGTGTGTCAACAAAACCGAAGTAGGTCATGCGTTTGAACTTTCGGTATTTCAGTTTTGGTACAGCCCTAAAGAGATAATCTGAAATGTTTTTAAACCTTCACGAATGTGAGTGTAAGTGATTTAATTCGATAATTCTATAACTTGCTTTTTTCCTACTTCTCTACCTGTATGGAAAAAAATGCTTTTCATCAATAAGACCGCCTTTTTTGTACCGTTATAATTTAAGTTACCGTTGGGATCGAACCTCTGCCCCTGCCCAGAAGGTGAGGTTACTAGCCACCACTAACATAACCATGGTTTTGAGAGACGAGTTTTAGCAGTAACTTACATAAAAAAGATGTTTTCACCCCTTTTATTTATTCTACTTTAAAACAATGGCTCGATCGTGATATGTGGTGTCAATGATTTTGTCAATATCATGTTGAAATTAACTGCTTGCTTGACGGTAATGTTCTTAGACAAGCGAAAAGTTTTTAATCTAAGACTAAAGTTGTTCCTCCACTGTCACTGACGACCTACGCCCAGGGTGCACCGGCCCACCGCTTTTTCCTCCAGACTCACCCAAAGGGACCAGAAGCAAGAAGCCGGGGAGGTAACCTAACCCAGCACCCCACGGCATTAATAAAAAAAAATACAACATCAAACGCGTTACGTAAAAGTATTATTTAAGCTCAGTAACGAATTTCCTTGAAATTTCAGTAATAAGGTTAGGAATACCAGGATTACAGGATATGTAAGGATGTTTATACTTAACGCTACAGCTGAAATTTAGTTAGGTGTGCGTGTCTTACCAATTTTATACGTACACCTGTATTCTATACTTTGTGCATGTTGTTGTAGGGTAGTGAATTGTTTGGGAATTGTATAATAATAGTTAAAAATTAAATAAATAGATAATTAAACTCCGATTTGTTACACATTCTTTATTAAAACTAAATTTTCAGGAGATGCATTTAAACGAACCAAAGTGAATTAAGTGTTGTTTTTGCATGTAAAAAGAAAACCAGAATATTAAAATGTACTTAAATGCTACGCTAATATCAACTGTACCGTAATTTAATTGAACTTTTTATATTACTTCACAAGAAGCCGACTCGTTATTTTAAAAGTTTATGCACGTCAAATATAAAGTTTTATATTTCATTCAATACAAGCTTAGTTTAGAAACTTTATTAACGTTACAGATGTGTGCGTCTAAACACACATAAAAATCACTGATAACTTTTCAGACTGCTTGGCGCTTCGCTCTTTCGTTTCCCAATTTAGAATCACTCTTACCCTACCGCACCCCTATCAATAGCCCGTTGGCATCCCGCTCGCACTTCAAGCTTTCCTCGAGCTTTCCTCGGGCATGCGCAGTGCGTCGCGACGCACGTGCCGTTCTAACTCCTGGTGGTTTCTGGGAGCCTGGTACCGGGCGCGCCTAGGGCGGCCGCGTCGCGCCGCCGCCCATCGTCGGAGCCGCCCTAGCCTTCCCGCCCGCCCAGAAGCTTAGAAGACACCCTCCGGTACGGTCCTTTCCCGAATCGAGAAGGAATCGAGCGCGCACGTGCGAAAACTTGTTGACGACACTTCTTAACAACAACAAAAATTATTTCGGAATGTTTTTAGCCAGTGCTTGTTAAGTTTTCTTACTAATCCATCATTAGTTTTGTTCCCTAGTTTGTTCTAAAAGTTTTCCATCTAGTTTGGTAATTGGTGTTTTGTTAACAGGTGTTAGTGTTGTGTCTTCTAGGTGCTGGTACTCTGCTGATGAGCTTTCTGTAAGCGTGGTCGTCTCTGCTGCTCGGACATCAAGATGAGGCGTCATCCTTCTATGCCAGGTTAGTTTATCTTGCCATTGGTGTCATATTTGATAAATATTATGAAATTTTATTATTAAGGAAATAAAAAAGAGAGTTATGAAAGGGCAGTTTTTGAGTCTACTGTACGTTTTCAAAGTATATTTCATTCATTTCATTCATTCATTTTATTATCTAATTATGTATCGTCCTATGAGAAACCATTTTTCTCATGACAATGTTATAGTCTTATTACCGTACCTAATGAGAGGATGACTTTGCTGATGTCAAAACAGATACAACTTTTTTTTTTATTTCAAATGGGTTTGCTCTTGACCTCATTCCAGTCCTCAGGCCAAAGATGGGGTCGAAGATGTAGCGAGCTTACCCAGAAGATGCCTATTCACTCGTACTTTAAAGTAATTCGGGTTGTAAGCGCTCGGAAATACTGACGCATACTGACTTGGCATGAATTAATAACTTAGATGAGTACAGGGTGTAATTTAAATCATCCGACTGATATAATTTTCATGGACTCCTAATCTACTAATCATGAAGATAATTGCTGCAGGGTTAAAACCTAAATAGCACAGCTCCGATGCGGCCCTGCAACGAATGTAATATTTTTTTTGTGAATTTGGAAAGGTCCTCTAAAAAGCTATGTAAGTTTTATTACTGGACCCTCTCGTAGCCCCTCTCTACTACTAGTGAAAAAAAACTAGTTTCCATACAAGACACACCAGCCTCGAATCCCACTTTAGGTACATGGGAATGAGAAGTATAAAAATTTGTAGTTCAAATATTTCAAATTACTAGACACAGTACAAAGGTAGGTATTATAATAGTTATAAAAAGTCATTGCTCAGAACCATCCCTAAAAGTTTATAGAATGTTGAAGACATTCTATAAACTTCACTTTGGAAAAAAAATGTGGATGTCCATGCGAGCAAAGTCATAGAAAAAAGTCAGTGGAGTATAATTTATAACGTTAATGGGATTGCTTCTTGATATCCCCTGACTCAACATTTCTTGCAGATGAATTAACGTTGGTGATTGATGCGATTGAATATTATCTGACAATATTTAAATTGATATACAGGGTGTAAGTGACAGCCTAGAAAATACTGAAACGGTGAACTCAGACCATCAAACTGAATAACTTTCACTATGGAGTCTACCGCAGGAAACGCGATAAAAAATCAGCTGTCCCTTACATTTTAGTCGGGTCAGTACAGCAGTTTGGTATGGGACAGCAGATTTTTTTTTGCGTTTCCTGAGTTAGGCTCCATAGTGAAAGTTGTTCAGTTTGATGGTCTGACTTCACAGTTTCAGTATTTGCTAGGCTGTCACTTACACCCTATATGTATATATGCATATACATGTATATTTAAACGAGCGTTAACCCGCGACTTCGTCAGCACAAATTATATACCAGATTTTAAGTCAGATCATAAGCTATCAATCAAAAAAAGTTTCATCAAAATCGGTTCAGTAGTTTTTGCGTGATACTCGTTCAAACAAACAAACAAACACACAAACAAACAGACAGACAAAAAATCCAAAAATTGGTGAAATGGAATCAGGGACACCTAAAAACCATATCATAACTTATTTTTTGTTAATATCTTCAATGTATAGACACACTTCTGTTACAGCTTTATAATAGTATAGATAGATATAGATTGAAAGACTTGAAAATTATAGAAATGTGTATAATCACGGTTTATTTCGGCCTTATTTTTAATTGGTGACTTGACTTTAATTGAAACAGCAGACTAAGATTATGCTCGGTCTAACGTCTTAATGAACCCTACCAATAATTATAATATAATTATCATATCTGTTACTTAAATATAAAATCATACTTAATTTACGATGATGGTAATAACAGGCGTTTTCTCTAAAAAATGTTCAAAGACACTGGAAGGATGGCGGCGTTACAATCGTGAAAAGAACTCCGCACAAAATGTTCAGAAAAAGCCGTTCGGTGAATTTGCCTGAAATTGTAGGGATATACAGTGTGAAATTGATATCATTAGCATCCTTTTAAACTAAGAGTCTACCCATAATACTAAACCACTTTTACTATGGGAGCAAACCAATCGGAGCGAATAAAAAATCAGCTCTTCCATACTAAACTGCAATATCGACGCGCGAGTTCGCGACTCAAATGTATGCAACAACTGATTTTTTTTTTGCTCATATCTGTTTGCTCCCATGGTAAAAGTTGTTTAGTTTGATGGGTAGACTCTTGGTTTAAAAGGATGCTAATGATATCAACTTCACCCTGTATAGTCTGTAATACGCTGATCGCAAATGTGACGTTACAACGTTAAATAAGGGCCAGTTTTTGCGATTTGCCGACTGCGCCAGAAGGAGGGTTATTGTTTTTCGAGCGTATGTATGTATATTTAAAATTTACACTATAAAAATGAGTGCCATTTATGTTTGATAATAAGAATAGTTCTGTTAATAATAGTACACTATATGTAGAAACGAAACACGAGCAACAGACACATTCAAGGTCACGTCAATCTCATGTTGAGACGTAAGCCCTGACTGACTAGTTGGTTAAACCAACTAGTCAGTCAGAGCTTACGTCTCTGGCTAAAGTTAACCTGACTAACGATTAAATGGGTTGGTGGGTGGTTTGTAATGTATGAAAGGTACATGAGGTGTCCATTAGCCCAGCAATGAATACAATGTGACATTCTTGTTTTTCATGTTTTTTAATTGTTTAGATGTAAAAAAAATACGATTGAGGACAGCACAATAGGCTCGGTACCTTAAGAAGTACCGATGGACCCCTAATGGACACCTCATCTACCTTTCATCAAATCTTCTTGAATATTTCGCAATGCCACCAAATGTTGACCTTGCTACAAGTCTACCGATATACAACGTCGTCGATTCAATATACAGGGTGTTGTCATTACATATCAAAGGAGGTGGTTAAGACCATCAAACTGAGCAATTTTCACTATGGAATCAACTTCGATATAGCGAAAAAAAAGTTCGCTGGTCTGAAATACCCACTTAAGTATTACTAGGTTGTTTTGTTACACCCTGTAGAGGAAGAATACTAATAGTCTGCCAACTCTATAGTCTTTGTTGAGAGACAAAAGGACTTATTAGAGGAATGAATAAGTAAGCGATAATTAACTTTTGTGCGGCATCTTTAGGAAATTCATAAACGAAATTACATCTTTGTACAAGCCTCGCTGAATTGCTCATCATTTTTGCTCTACTCTTTAAGAGGTTACCGAGCCTATTGTGCTGCCTTCAATATTATTTTAAGTAATAAAACAAGAATGTTACATTGTAGTCCTGATTGGCTTTCAATTTATGGAAACATTACGGATTATTATGTTTTATGCTTGTAGCTATTATCTTTAAAACCTCCAAAAGTGGCCATTTTTACACACATAAAAACAAATTCGCAGTGACCCGATAAATTGAAAATCAGCAGTGACTACAATGTAACATTCTTGTTTTTTGTAAATATTGATTAATTGTTAAGAAATAAAAAAAATACGATTGGGGGCAGCACAAAAGGCTCGGTGCAGCCTTTTTGTTAAATTAGGTACGTATTGACTGATATACCTATCTACCAACAATATAATAAAAACGTAATTTTTAATACTATTCAGCAATTCATTAATTGTGTTACAATATAACACGGAGTGCTAAAAACCATCAAACCGGACATCTGGAACAAATATTGAAAATAGCGAAAAAAAAATTATTTCATAAAAAAATAGCTATTGGACCCTAATTTATGAAATATCTTATTTATTTGTCTCATAGTTTAAGCTGTTCAGTTTGATGATCTGAAGCACCCCCTTAAGAATATAACGTATTTAAGTTTACACCCTATTAGCAAAGACTAAATTTGTAATAGGTACCTAACTATTCAGTAGCCCATTATAACAGCTCATTTTATCCAGTAAAACATTGAAAAGGAAAAAATGAAATGAAAATGAAAAATGTTTATTAGCAACATGCATAATAAAAATCAATTTTAAACTTAAGACTATAAATACATTTAAGTCTAATATATGCATATTGCTGCATTAGCAAAGGCAAAAAGTGAAACCACTCTTATAACATAAAAAAACTCACTACCTGTCACACTGCACAGAGGTTTGACATTGCTAGTGCAATCAGAATATTCTAATGGTTCTTAGAATATTCACCAATTACCTAACATTAATTTTAAAGGATTCTCAGATAAAATCCATTCCATGTAGGCACTTAATATTAATAGAATTTATATTAAAGCACTACATACATAACCATTAACCTAAAGAAAAAACAAACAAAAAAAAAACAAAACTAATACTACTTACAAATAAAAAATGTCCTCGAAATTTCCGCCGCTTGGCGGCAAGGTGCCCAGGAGGCTGGCAGCGTTACCTCTTTGTATGGCCAGGCTGATGCGCTGACCGAGGTAGCTGCCAGCCCTCTGGTCACCGGAGACCTCGATTAGGCGCGCCGATAATTCTTTAAATAATCGGCGCGCCTCTGGCCCCCACGGACCCAATGTCTCGACCCCAAACGGCGCAAATATGTAAGCCTCGCCGAGGTTTACATATAAGCGCCGTTTGAGGTTTTCCGCGGTAGCCGCCGCCGCACCCGCATTGGATGAGGTCGCCGGTGCCAGTGTATCTACACAGGTAGCGTCCCAGACCAGCGACCTCCCCAATTTCCATGGAACGAGCGTTATTCCGTCGGGCCTCTTCCCATCGCTCCGTATTAGACCTCTAGGTTCTAAGATCGCGGGTACATTGGCAGTAACAAGGGCCCGACGGATAACGTCGTTCAATGTTGCGTGGTGTGACCAGCGGCCAGCGCTCCGGGAGCAGGAGAGTCCGTGGTGGCCGAGTTCGTTGACGGATATTAATTATTATATTAATATTAATAGATTTAATTATTTTTCTGGAATCCCATACTTTTGGTCATCTGTGCTAGATTTAAAGGTTTTAGTGGAGATCGCGAAGGAAATTACCGCTAAGTGATTGATAGGAAATGGTACGGTTTTTCTTAACCTTTTTTTTCGTAACACTCTTTTGTTTTCAGGATTTTTGTGTAGCCATTTTCTTTGTGATAGAATAGTTAGATTAAGGTAAACTGTTTCGATGTATAGTTTCGTATACAGGGTGTTAGGGTAAACAGTTGCAGTCCTTTAAGGCGGTTGCAGAGGGGTCAATTTTATACAAAACGTTGACGCACAATACGCGTAGACGGTATTAATATTAGGATCTTTGTATATATGGAAAAATAGTTTAAAAAATCTAGATGCCGCGTAACAAATAACATTTGCAATTTATTAAATAATTACGAAGATATAAAGTTTTGAAATTTTTCATACAAAATTTTAAAAGCTTTATATCTTCGTAATAATATTATAAATTGCAAATGTTATTCGTTACGCGGCAACTAGATTTTCTAAACTATTTTTCCATGTATAAAATATTACTTTTATTAATTCCGTCTAAGCGTATTGTGCGTCAAACTTTTTTCGAACTGAAACCACCTTAAGGGGTTGCATTTAGTATGGAAAGTTGATTTTTTGCGAATTATCTATAGGTTTCTTTGGAAAAGTTGTTCAGTATCATGGGTACAATCACCCCTTAAAGTAATGCAATTGCTTACATAATACCCTGTATAATGTAAGACATGAAAAATACTAAGTTTTATTAACCTAATCTATTAAAATATGTAAAAATACTTTAAATTATATACCTACCGCTAAATTACCAAACAGTGTACTATCATAATGGGAAAACGATAGTTTTAATTATATTACAAACAATTTACTACCGTGTTCCCTTTCAGGACAGTTAGAAACTTTGCTTAAGGCGGTTGCAGAGGGGTCAATTTTATACAAAACTTTGACGCACAATACGTGTAGACGGTATTAATATAAGTTACTTTGTATATATGGATTAATAGTTTGGAAAATCTAGATGCCGCGTAACAAATAACATTTGCGATTTATAAAATAATTACGAAGATATAAAGCTTTAAAATTTTCATAAAAAAATTCAAAAGCTTTATATTATTATATTATGGACTGAAACCACCTTAACACGTTCCGGGGCGGTGAGCGAGACACAATATAACTTTTATTGTTATCACTGCTATAGCCGGTCACTGTCCCGGAACGTGTTAAGGTGGTTTCAGTCCATACAAAAGTTTGACGCACAATACGTGTAGACGGAATTAGTAAAAGTAATACTTATATATGGAAAAATAGTTTAGAAAAAGATATAAAGCTTTGAAATTTTTCATATAAAATTTTAAAAGCTTTATATCTTCGTAATTATATTATAAATTGCAAATCTTATTTGTTACGCGGCAACTAGATTTTCTAAACTATTTTTCCATTTATACAAAGTAACTTATATTAATACCGTCTACACGTATTGTGCGTCAAAGTTTTGTATAAAATTGACCACTCTGCAACCACCTTTACTATACGACCTACCGTTGTAGTAAACTTTACTTTTAGCTTATTCAATTGTATGTAGGTATTCAGGGTTTTAGGATTGAATGGAATATAGAAAAGAATAATATTGCATTTGTCTTAAAAAAAAACAAAAAAATAATATGCATATAAACTATGTTTTGTATTATATTGTCAGTCTTTGAATTTTGTCAGATTTTCGTTAAAGTATATGCTAATATTTAGAGAAAAAAAAGGGCGAACAGAAAAAAGGTGCCATTTTTTTTTACATTGGCTTTTACAGTAGGTTTTGGCCCACTGTAAATTTGATACTATATTATATTTTAACGCTAATCTGACATGGTACCCACACACGTATGGTTTCTAGATCGGTGAGCTTTATGTTACTTATATTTTGGATTACATTAATTTCTAGATTGTGTTAACAACATTTCATTTTAACCCCCGACGCAAAAAGAAGGGTGTTATAATAATTAACTTTAATAACTAACTAAAATATCAAACAAGGACATAACTTCGTTTTGTATGGACCGCTTTATCACTGGCAGCCGGTACTTTACAAATACATAAAAGTAAAAATAGTTTGCATTTATGTATTTATGCAGCAGGTTAGGTACACTGTATTTGAGCAGAAAGCTAATGTCATTATAAATGATAACAGGAAGTAGGTAGAGGTACCTACATACAGGGTGCAAGCGACAGCCCTCCGCAGACTGAAACGGTGAGCTCAGATCATCAAACTGAACAACTTTCACTGTGGAGCCTACCTCAGGAAACGCGAAAAAATAATCAGCTGTCCCATACATTTGAGTCGGGTAGGTACAGCACTTTTGTGTGAAACATCTAATTTTTTCGCGTTTCCTGAGGTAGGCTCCGTAGTGAAAGTTGTTCCGTTTGATGGTCTGAGTTCACCGTTTCAGTTTGCTGATGGCCATACCTTACACTTTGTATAGCCTTTACTCTACAAAAATACTGCTAAAGTAACCTTATCGCTCATCAAGGCGGTTGCTATTCACTATTCAGTCAGTTACAAAAATGTCTGTCGTCTATGCGCCTGCATGTATATTTAATGCACTGGCAGAGCTGGGAACACAAACGAGAAGTTAGTAGATATACAAGTAGGAGCTTCTAGTCAGCTTATGCACAAAGTCATGGCGAGTTGAGTGCTAGTGTAATCTAGTCGACGAGTTTTTTTTAAGGGTTACGTAGTACAACTCCACTAAAGCTAGGATATCTATGCATATGGTGTAACAAAACACCCTATAGTAATATTTAGACCATCAAACTAAACAGCTTTCACTATGGAGACAAAGTCGAATGAAAAAATAGAACCTCCTTTTTTAAGGTCGGTTATATTGTAAAAAACAAGCTAGGCTACCTATAGGGTCTTTTATTATTTAACCATAGGCAATAGAGCCCATTGGACGTTCAGACATGTGAATAGCCATGTCCCGGGACGTTTATTAATGTGCTGAGAAAAAGAAATTGATTATCCCATCCATTTCAGCCGACGAGTAGGTTTGCAGTTATGTACTTATAGAACAGCTGATTTGTTTTTCTCGATTTCGATGTTGGTCTCGTAGAGAAAGTTGTTTAGATTGATGGTTTGATCAACCCCTTAAAAAAAATGTCATCGTATTTAGAATGACCCTGTATATTTTATGTCAAATTACGATAATATACCTAATGTAAACTTCTGAGAGATATCATCATCATCATCATTAGCCTATAAACGTCCCACTGCAGGGCACAGGCCTACCCTCAATGAGGGTGTATAGGCATTAGTCCACTACGCATGCCCAATGCGGATTGGCAGACTTCACATACACATCAGAATTTCTTCTTCAGTTTACCTATGCAGGTTTCCTCACGATGTTTTCCTTCACCGTTTGAGTGAAGTCGGTATTACGTACATAAGTTAGAAAAACTCATTGGTACATGGAATGTGTCCATGCGGACCACAGACGATCTGAGAGATATAAGTGTACAAAAATGCAAACCAAACCCAAAGCTAAGCAAAGTTATGCTTCATAACTTGCTAGCTAGCTATTGAAATTTCATTTTGGTTTAATTTACTCTTTGCTTTCAACGCTGAACGGAAATTTACTTTTCGTTGCAGAATAGATTGTTGATTATACGTTCAGAATTATATCATCGGCTGATATTTCAAAGCGATTATTGGAAAAGGTTTTTACTTGGGTTGAGTGTTTACAGTTGATTAATCTTCTGTCATCAGCAGAGATAGGAACTACGGGTGCTCTTACTATCAATAGTATGGATAGGACCAAATATCCCGGGATTTCTCGGGATGTCCCGGGATTCGGTACCTTAGTACCGGATGTAAATACATTACTAGGATTCCGAATGAGCATGATTCTACTGCTTGTATTGTAGTATACACAATCTTTCCCTTTAAATGAATAACAGGAAACTGGTTACTAGACTATGTAAATAAAACAATCATTATGATATTTAGGGTACATTTTTCTCGATTTAAATAAAAACAAAATATAACAGCTTTTATTAAGACTCAAATCAGGTAATAAAATTCCTCGACTATCCCGGGATTTCCAAGTCATATCCATGTTAGTGATAACGTCTAAACGCACTTAGATTCCGATCTCTGATCATCAGCCTTTATACGTCACACTGTAGGGCCTACCCGCAGGAAGGGTGCGTATGGGCCATCAATACACAACGCGTGCCCAATGCTGATTGGTGGACTACTTACACATGACTCATTAGAATTTCTTCTTCAGCGCATGCAGGTTTCCTCACTATATTTTCCTTCACTGTTTGAGAACAGTCGGTGTATAGGTAGGTACATAATTTAGAAAAACTCATTCTATGCAAATAAGAAATTTTTGAACTTTGTGGTAGGTGCATTTACGATTAAAGCCTGACCAGAAATATAAAATGCGCTGCAATCAACTATAACCTTTAAAATCAGTGTTTCAGGACATTTTTTCACTTCTATTATATCTCAAAATGGAATCAAAACACCAAAAATATGAAATAAAACAATTTTCCGCAACATGGCAATGCTTTTATATCTTTTTGGTCGAGTTTTACATACGTACAGTGTAGTGTACAGTAGTACCAGGTTTATAAGTCTTACCGATGTACCTGCGCAGTAGACAAATTTTAATACCGCGCGAAATTATGTTAACCAATCAGGATGTGCCACCTTCAATCCGCTTACGCTATTGGCTAATTTGTTTTCGCGCCCTTTTCGCTGCTATCCGGCAAAGACATAATTCAAATCCAACGTCAAAATTGCAAAATGCATACTTTTTAGTAAAGACCGTGCGATTTCTCTGCTGCTGTGAACACGGGCTCTTTCTCCAGAAAGTTCTCAGTTGAAAAGAGTCATAAAATTTAAATGCCACAAAAGACTGCCGCAAGATTTGGAATAAGTTATGTTTCCTTTTAAGCGAGATTTGGCTTAAATTCGGATTAAGACGAATCGTCACGTATTTTCCTCTGTGAAAAAAGTTCTTTTTTCTTGAACATGTATAAAAAAAAAGATATATACTTTTTTGAGAAAATCACTTTTTTATATCAACAAAAATATCAAATTTATTTTCCATTCAAAACAGTTTTTAGTTATATTCTTTGTATTTTTACGCAATTAATTTATTTTGGTTGTTAAAAATGCTTACTGTAAACTTTATAACGCAAAACGTATTTCACATAAGCGTACGAAGTCGCAGGCACAGTTTGTATTTAGTATTTAATTATTGTACGTCTCTAGCTAGTTTAAGTTTAATTGCCACTGCCGTAAAACGATTTCTCTTAACTACCTTAGTTATCCTTAAGTATTTGCCGAGTCGTTAGGACCAAAATAATTAAGTGGCACCTTTACGAGCGTCCATAAGAAAGTTTGATAGAATTTCTTACTAGTAGTTGTAATTCACATACCTACAATCCAAAAAAATATAATTATATTCCTCATACCTAGGTGTATCCGAAATACCCTAGGTATGTATAATATATTCCACGATTTATGTTATATTTTTTTAAATGTATATTTGCAAACTTTGTACCGGAACGGCTTAAAAAAATGTTTGCTACTTAATTATTTTGAATTACACTTCCACACATTAAATAATCGACTACACAACATTTATAACATAAGTTACTAAAAAAAGGGTAGAAAGCTAGAAAGTGAAATTTTAGATTTGAGTCGGACGGAGCAAAATTTTGTTCCATATGTTCAAAATAAGTTTAGAAACTACTGCACTTTCTCATTTTGTGGAGACATCAACGAAATATAATTATTATTATTAAAACATTTTTTGGGAGTTCGGAATTGAACGAATAGTGAAACATTTTTAAATTAGCAATTTTTATCCACGACTTCATCCGCTCGGAATATTGTCGTCCTGTTTATTTCGTAGTTCCTAAGTTTTGGTTTTGAATAAACTAAAAGACGTTCCAAAATCGAAGACGTCCCACCTAGGGCAATTTTTTTGGAAAAATTCGTATTTTTAATGTACAGAATAATTACAGGTAACCATTTTACATTTTTACAATACGATAGCGTAGCTGCTGCGTGGTGGCTGCGTAGATTGATTATTATTTATTAGTTTACATAATTTCAATGCAAGGAACGTAAAAGTTGTTATAAGGTAAGGTATAGGTAAGGCCTATACCTTTAAATTCCCTACGTGTAGGTAAGACTATGACTGGCTCAACGCCAATAAAACAATTGAATTGCATGTGAAGGAATCTGTAGGTCTGCATTCAATTTAAACGAAATAGCAATTTCTCCTATTCCGTTCCAGGTTGTAACATCTTTTTAAATGTTTAATAGCCCAGGTAAATGAGACAAATACGACGAACTAATTAGTGTCGTTTTGAAAAAATCTACAGACTTGTGATATCTCAATAACAGTCCACATGTGTCCGTGAGCTGGAGGGCTGGAGGTGAGCGGGTTGAAAGTTTCCTTACTCCAGTTTTTCATCTATATCCAGGAAACTTTTAGAATGATCGTTATAATTACTTCAAGTTCAACTAAAATAAACAAAAGCGTGCCTATAAATAGTTAATGTACGGGCCTTCAAAGCACACGATTGAGGCATTTATCACCATTATAATTAATATGTAGATGACACGATTGTATCAAGACCTCCGCTTCTAAGTACCTAGTAGACAAAGTTGTATTACGTTATGCGACACAACCTGCCCACCAAATAATTTCTACTCTACACGTGTTTCGCTCCACCAAGGAGCATCCTCAGGAGTTAGACCGACGAACGTTCGAAACAGAGTTGTTACTCCGCCGAGCGTCCGTCACCGTCAAAGTAACGCCTGATTCAATTAATTACCATTATAATTATAATTCCTTTGATTCATCAAATGTTACTTTGATTGTTGCCGCAGAACATTATATTACCTCATGCGAGTACTTACTCGTGAAACCGTTTACATTTTAGTAATGTACGGTCTGTTATACATTCCTGTGTTTGTACCTACATATATAAATTAATTATTATAATAATTCAAGGGGTGGTAATTAACATTGCTGCAACTAACCAGTTAGGGTACACTATTGTATAGAAAATTCATTTTTTTTCGCGATTTCAATGTTGGTCCCATCTGGTGTACATTATTTAGTTTGATGCTCTGAAGCGTCTGAAGCCCACCTTTAAGTTTACACCCTATATTACTATACTCCATTCCAAATAGCATCAAAATTTTAAGGCTATTTTGAATTACAGAAACACAGATTTGAAACACTCTGACTTATTCTTAAAACAGCTTTAGTAACGTCCAAGATATGTCGGATAGTTTATCTTTCTGATAAAAAAATTATATTTGCTAAAGCTATACTTATTATATAAGGTCTAACAAAATTAGGTGAAACTATTTTAAGGGGATGATCAGACCATCAAACTGAACAACTTTCTCTATGAGACCAATATCGAATTCGCGAAAAAAAATCAGCTGTTCCATACAAACCTACTCGCCCTAAATGTGTGGGACAGCAGATTTTTTTGCGCGATTTCGATATTGGTCTCATAGAGAAAGTTGTTCAGTTTGATGGTCTGATCATCCCCTTAAAATAGTTTCACCTAATTTTTTTAGACCTTATATAGGAATCGGAATATCTTTTCGCCCTTATTTGGAATGAAGTATAGGTTTAACTATGGGTTCGAATTTACTTGAAAATCTATTTATTTAATGTGAAATAATTGATTATACGAAACTTAGAGATTTAAATTTAAATGCTAAAATCTACAAACCTTTAAAAAGAACCTATTCTTCAATTCGCAGAAATCAAAACATCCTAAAAATCTAAATTTGATTATTTAACTTACCAATTAGGGGAAAAACATTTTCGCTTCATGTACTTAATATTGCTTTGTTCATCCCTTCTACTAGGTATACAAAATACCACACCTACCTAATCACTGTATTGATTGCCGAGATTGAAAGTCAATGAGGCAGCCACATCTAACCCAATATTATAACCATACATATTATACGACACAGGTACACAATATATTTGTATTTTTGCTCCTTTATCAGTTCTTACGATTTCAAAAGCTCAAAAACAGTTGCTCGGAAGCGAACGCTTTGCTCGCTTTCGAGCTGTTTTCGCTCTATTTCGATAGCTCAGGAACGAATGCTACCGTTGATTACATACCTGCCTTAACGAGGATGGCTCTGTGCAATGAAAATAAATTGGGAAAAATGCCCCGGGGGGACAATTTGCCGTTGATAGAGAAAAACAATTTTTGAAATTTTTTGTTATTCGCTTCTGTTTCCAAGGTACCGTATAACCGTACAGACACATTCATTTATATACAGACCATCAATCTGAACAACTTTCACTACGAGACCACTATTGAAATCACGAAAAAAAAACAACTATTCCATAGAAATGGGTCAGTATCCCGGGATCTCAGAAACTATAAGAAATAGAAAAAAATATCCTATTGAAATAAACGCGTTATACAGAATGGATTTTCGAAACGGGGCAGTAAAGGCAGTTACCTTAAGGTGGTTGCAGAGGGGTCAATTTTACACAAAACTTTGACGCACAATACGCGTAGACGGTATTAATATAAGATACTTTGTATTTATGGAAAATTAGTTTAGAAAATCTAAATGCCGCGTCACAAATAACATTTGAAATTTATAAAATAATTACGAAGATATAAAGCTTTGAAATTTTTCATACAAAATTTTAAAAGCTTTATATCTTCGTAATTATATTATAAATTGCAAATGTTATTTGTGACGCGGCAAAAAGATTTTCTAAACTATTTTTTAATATTACTTTACGCGTATTGTGCGTCAAACTTTTGTATGGACTGAAACCACCTTAAGATACTAAGTTTGAGCCTCATTTCCCACGAAATGTATAGAAGTTTTTTTGCAATTTTTGACTTTTCTATAGTAGGTAGACAGTTTATTCATTATAATAAGAAACGGTATCGATTGGCATAAAAAAAAGTGTTTGTGTAAATTGTCAATTAACTTGCTGACTGTACTTTTTTTCAAAATCTGTACAGGCATTTCAAAATGTATCTAAAAGTTAAGGATAGAACGTTTCGCTGTAGCTACAACGGTTAAGGTAGGTACTGCCCCGTCTCAAATATCCATTATCCACCCTGTATGTAAAGTCAAGAAAATTCTTGCAAAATTTAATTACTTCAAAAAATTCAGTTGAAAATATTATGATGTTAATTTTATACCTATACACATGCAAACATACCATGGACATTTTACTTTAAAAATATATGTTTGTAAGTATAAGGCCTAATCCCCTCAATGCAATGCAAGCTCAATGAGAATTTGTAGAGCTCAGACGTCCTGAATAGCCTTAGGAATTCTCTACGGTACGGTACTTATAAGAATTCGCTTCGTAAACTTTGAAATTAAATTGAAATGTTTTTAAATTGTTGATGTTGTTGATGGAAATCCTACTTAATTCTTAATCAGCAGTAGTATCAAAGGTGAGGTATCAAATCTTTGAAATATATTTCAAAATAATTTACGGAGACATTAAATGTGATAAAACCGTGTGATAAGATAAGGGAAGTTGAAGGATGATGCAGTAACTAGGATTGAGAGAGGTATGGCTAGATGGTTCGGTCATGTAGAAAGAATGAATGAAAGAAGACTTACGAATGAAATAAATCGAACAAAGGTGAGTGGAAGTGGTGGGAGAGGCAGCCGCGGAAAACATACCATGATACCATGAGATCAAATGCTTGAGTCTGAGTACGCTAACGTATAGTTTAGGTACTGTATAGGATCAATTATTTAATTAAATAGACTAATTTACTTATATATACTGTATACATAACCTTAGCTTACGAATTTATATTTGTTATTGTTAATAAGTCTAAGCAGTGGACGTCAATCGGCTGAGATGATGATGATGATTTCGTGTTATGTTGTAGTTTCTGGCCGCATCTTTTCTACAACGAGAACACGTTCCAACATGTGGCGGTAGCTTCAAAAAAAGATTTGACTTTTAATTAGTGGGCTTCAAGCTCCTATATTGAATAAATGATTTTGAGTTTGAGTTTGATAATATAATCAATGATCAATTTTTCGAAAAGGACAAGTACGTAGTCCCCTCAATCGACGGAAGTGCATGAAAAGATGTATGAATGTGAATGAGGCTAAAGAGAGCCGAGAGTAGCAGCGTGTGGTGGTCCGTGGTTTCTGCCTACTACCAGGCGACAATTTCGTAAGCTAATGTTTGTATGTATGTACATTAAATGTTTGAATCAGTTTCAAAATGCAGAATCGCTCTTTTGTTAAATATTGATAATCTCTCCATAATATTCACCGAACTCTTCATCCACCACGGACAACATAGTTTCAAACTAACTTTTCAACGAATTCCCACAAGATTAAAGAACAAGTTCAAGCCTTCATAGTTAAAATATTTAATGACTTAGCCGCTTTATCCTTAACATACTGTATTTGATGACCGACTTTTTAACATCTAAACTATTATAAAACTGTAGCAGAACGTTTGTCTGTACATTGAAGATATTAACAAAAAAAAAAGTTACGGTATGGTTTTTAGGTGTCCCTGATTCCATTTCACCAATTTTTGGATTTTTTGTCTGTCTGTTTGTTTGTGTGTTTGTTTGTTTGAACGAGTATCACGCAAAAACTACTGGACCGATTTTGATGAAACTTTTTTTGTTTGATAGCTTATGATCTGACTTAAAATCTGGTATATAATTTGTGCGGACGAAGTTGCGGGTTAACGCTCGTGTTTGATTAAACTGTACAATAAACATCACAAGTACCGTAACACTTTACACTTCATGTATGTTTTATTACTAATAACAAATGCAGGTACTTATGGCTTTTGTGTCAAACTGTACGTCTCCCAAAGGACATATTCTTGCTTTCACAAAGTTCTCCATTGTTGGGAACATCACGAAGGCTTCGTAAATTGGTTGTGATTAATAATAAATTTACTGAGGTATAAAAACGCAAGCAGTTGAACAATTCTGGACCTTATGTCAAAGCGTTAAAGTAAAACGGTTGAGAATTATACCGACTGTATTGTCAAGAGATTCCGTGGTTAGAGGAAGAAACAAATATATACATTATTAATAACCTATTCTGACAATGCTCTACAAATTAGTGATTGAAGGCGGTCGGCGTCGCACAACATTGTAGCTTTTCGAAAGCTTTTTTGTTGGGACTTGATACTCAAATAGAAGGCAGTTTTCCACCCCTGTCCCTTCAAGATCAATGGTCTCATATTCGTCTTCTTAGAAAGCTGCAACGGACAAAAAATCAATAGTTACTACTCTCTAAGACACGTATTTATAAACTCCTAGCGACCCGCCCCGGCTTCGCACGGGTGCTACTGCAATTATATACAACGAGCGTTAACCCGCGACTTTGTCCGCATAAATTATATACCAGATTTTAAATCAGATCTTAAGCTATCAAACAAAAAAAGTTTCATCAAAATCGGGTTCAGTAGTTTTTCCGTGATGCTCGTTCAAACAAACAAACACACAAACAAACAGAGAGACAAAAAATCCAAAAATTGATGATATGGAATCAGGGATACCTAAAAACCATATCGTAAATTTGTTTTTGTTAATATCTTCAATGTACAGACAAACTTCCTGTTACAGTTTTATAATAGTTTAGAGACAAAAAATCCAAAAATTGATGATATGGAATCAGGGATACCTAAAAACCATATCGTAAATTTGTTTTTGTTAATATCTTCAATGTACAGACAAACTTCCTGTTACAGTTTTATAATAGTTTAGATTAGATATAAACTTTCCTCTTGAATCACTCTATCTATTAAAAAAAACCGGTCAAGTGCGTGTCGGGCCACGCGCAGGGTAGGCGGTTCCGTGGTTGGCCATCACAATATATGGACTTAGAAAGCTTTTTGTTTTATACTACGGTTTAACGGCTAATAAAGTGTAAAAGTCTTTTTTTTTTTTAAGTTGGTCGACTATTACTCGTAATTGTAAAGCCTTCTTAGCGGTGATAGTTTTCCTTTTAATTTCTTTATATTTATAGAATTTTTTCACATGTACAGAAACAACCATTTAGTTGGCACGGGGGGGGGGGGGGGGGCGTGGACACTTGACTCTATCAAAAAATTACACTTTAATGCTTAATATTATTTTTAAAAGACCTATCTAAAGATACCCCATAACATGGGATAGACGGGAAAAAAAAGTGTCATCCCCACTTCACGTGTAGGGGAGGTACCCTAAAAAAATATTTTTCAAGATTATATTTCACCACTTTGTCGACGTGATAATTATGTATACATATGCCAAATTACAGCTTTCTAGTATTAAGCGTCTATGAGCTAAGCCGCGGACAGACGGACGGACATGGCGAAACTATAAGGGTTCCTTTTTGACTTCGGAACTCTAAAAATCGCATCAAAATCCGTTGCATAGTTTTAAAGATCTAAGCATACATAGGGATAGACAGCGGGAAGCGACTTTGTTTTATTTATACTACTATACTAAGTAGCGATGATGCGTTCGCACTTCTAAAAGCTACCGAAGTTCTAAAAGCTCTAGAAAGTGGCACTAACCCAGACGAGTGTCGTAAGAGGAAACTAATTCCTTCAGGAACCATCAACTTCTTTGATCACCGTGTGGCTGCTGGTTATAGCCACTGCATCTGATCCCACCTCTGATATAGGTTTACCGTTCTATGAGAAGGTTGACGACGAAGAAAGAGCATAATACGGGTGTGACAGCTTAACTAATACTGAAACAGTGAATTCAGATCATCAAACTGAACAACTTTCACTATGGAGCCTCCCTCAGGAAAGGTGAAAAAAAAATCTGCTGCTTCATACATTTGAGTCGAGTAGAGCTGTTTTGTAAACGCCCTGTACCCGGACTTTCGATTTTCGATATATCACGGCCGTTTCGGTCCGAATAGGATTGACATTGGAACGAAAACGTTCAAGCAATTGCGAAGTTCGAATGTCCGGGTAGACCCCCAGAGCAGCCGATTTTTTTTCGCGTTTCCTAATGGTGGCTCTATAGTAAAAGTTGTTCTGTTTGATGGTTTGAAATCACCTATTCAGTATTTGCCAGGCTATCATTTACAACCTGAACTATGAAAAAGTAAATTAAAATATCCTAAGTGTCTAAAAGCTTTTTCTAATAAAACCGTCGAATAGTCAAAATCGGGTATGCTAATTAATTCTTTCGTTCACTTAAATGTCAGCTTATAAACTCCAGAGTCAGTACTTGTTATTAGTTTAATAACACGAGACTAACTTTAGGTGAAACTGCATTCAGAACCATCATACATAGAAATAGGATGATATATCGCAGATCTCTCGGGATGCAAAGTTCATAAAACAAGTTAGGACCGTCATGTCTGTCGCGTCTAACTCCAATGCCTGTACCAAGTTTAGCAGTTTTTGCATGCATGACGAGAAACTTAGCATTTTAATTAAAGTTTGACATAACTGCTAATTCTGAAGATTTTTAATTTTCTTCTCTCAGTTTCGATCACAAATTAATCGTAGTCACTTTAGGATTGCACCTCATCTGCCAGCATCGAATCGCATTTTTTCGTCTGAGCGATTCCTTTTCTGTCACTCAGGACCGCGAACGCGACCGTACGGCGTACGCGGCAGCACCGGTAGTGCTGTGACCTTTCTCGCTCTAGCAAATGACGTTCCTGAGCGACAGAAAAGGAAAGAGCTTATTCTGCTGGTTTTGGCTGCAATTTTTTTCGACATGCTTCGATAAGTCTGATATAGCTCGCCTTAATTATCTGAAGTGCTATTTTGGAAAGTCACGGTCAATTTCAGCAGAAGCAATTATGTTAAAATTACTATGGAGATTATGCATCATTCGATCATGATTTTGAACGTGTCATAATGTTTAGGAGGTAGATAATCAATATCACTATCCACCGCTGATGGAATCCTACTCGGTATAGGCCTGCATTTGTCAATAGCTACGGCCACTCTTCTTATCGTCAACCCATGCCGGATGCCGGACGACCCACACTTTGCTTCCCTTACTCGGGCAAAGCTTTGCTCCGTCACCTCACCTTGCTATGATGTGTCCATGTTGAGGAGCTAATGCAACTATTTAACTCTTATTCTATTTCCCCTTCCCCCAACGTATTATTTTCTGCAGTTATATTATAATCTTCAGGTTTTTGAAAATTTGGTTTAACGTAAGGTCTCAATGCATACGCTGAAGAAGAAATGTCGATGCGTGTATGTGAAGTCTAACAATCCGCATTAGGCTCGCGTGGTAGACTAACGCCCATACACCCTCCCTGAGGGTAGGCCTGTGACCTGCAATGGGACGCTCTGTGTGCGAAGCTACTAAAATTGTATCAATTTTATGACAATGGAACTTTCTTTGCTCGTAACTCGCCAATCCGTATCAGAGTGCAGTAAAACTGTACTAAAATAACTTTACTGCGTCAAAGCGCAAGGAATCAGAAACAGTCGATACTTTGTAACCTTATTACACTACAAAGTATTTTGAAACTAAGTACCTAGTACGTGAGCCCATGTCCACTTTTTTGACAGTTCGAAGACTCGTTTATCGATAGATCATTCTGCTACAATAATTGTTACAACAGTATTAAAGACTCGTAATTCTGAGATATAACTTTTTTGAAATTTATATGTTTGGTGAAAATAATGTTGTTTCACGAAGGACATCATCGACGTTTTATACATTTTTGGTCCAAATGTGAAAGTGTCGGCCAACAAAAACTTATGCTATATTCTGTTAGAACTTGTCCGTCTAAGCATTTATTATTATGGCACGAAAGCTGTACGTGTAAGTTTTATTTCATCAAAAATGTATGAAAATTTCAAACCTTAATAAAACCAAGGAAAATGTGCCTACTGCTTAGGTGCCAAACTAAAAAATGCTAAGCCAAACTAGTTGTAACAGAATACAGCACTAATTTCATCGAAAATGTGTATGAAAAGGCAGATTTTCGACGCCAAATAAAACCAACGACAATGAACCTACAGCTTTGATGTCATAATAATTAATATTTAGAAAGACAAGTCCTGACATAATACAGCAATTCTTTTTTGCCTGCACTTCACATTTTTGATCAAAATCGATGATGTCCTGACCTGACTTACTGTTGATATGGCTGACAGGCTAAAAGGATCATTAATATTCTGCTGTATAACGTAAGTCTTAAGATATCAGTAAAACTTTGCCTCAAAAATACTGTTTGCCAATTCTTAATATTATACAGGGTGTTCCGTAAACCGACGTCAACCCGGTGGATGTTGATAGGTTAGTTCATGCCTAACCAGAATATACTAAAATAAAAAAAAAATCAATCAATCAATCTGTCAACATTTTACTTTAGGAAAAGGTTCTTAGTTTTCGAGATAAGGACAGTTTTATGAAATTCGGGAAACTCTTTAGTCACTATTTTGAGTGCCACGGCTACAAATGTTCTATGCAGTATCTGTGTTAAAACTGTCAATATCTCGAAAACTAAGACACTTTTACTATAGTCAAATTTTGATATTCTGCTTAGTCATGACCTAACCTATCAGCATTCGCCGGGTTGACGTCGGTTTACGGGACACCCTGTATAATAAAATTCCTTGGTTGAATCAGATTGATTGATGTGATTTTAAATCCGACTGTACATGATTTTAGTTTTTCCAGCACATTCCAGTCGCGTTGAGTCTGTTATACATGTGTAGTAGTTATTTGACGTGAGCATAATTAAAATGATTTCTACTTTAAAATATTATTTTGACTTATGTAATTATGAATTGTCCTGGGTGTGTAAAGTATATAAGAAGTGGATATGGGTTGATGTACTAAAAGTATTTGCCCAACCATTCGCATCTCTTTGTCTGCAATTTTAAGTCGACAAGGAAAAGCTCTTCCAGCTTACTTTTATTTATCCTTTTTACATCGACGATGTCACGCAAGTCAAGCAATATTAATTCTTCTAGAGAAGTTCTAAGTTCTTCATAAGGGGCCTTTTTGATTGAAATGCATTGTTGGTGCAATAAAAAGCTAACTGTTGTGGTTCACGCTATAGCTACTTAGCTTTCTATGTTAGTCGATGATTGCCATTTTTCTAGCTTTTGAGAGGGTTGTATTTTTTTTAGTGGCGTCACATGGCGACACCAAGCTATACAAAACCAACATAAGCTGGCCGCGTGTAGGTCGAGTAACGTATAACGTCGCGCGGCCAGCTTATGTTGGTTTTGTATAGCTTGATGTGTCGCCGTGCGTACATAGCTGTACAAAGTCTTAATACTACACGAATTATAAAACAAAAAATAAACCATACAGACAAATACAGTTTAAAAAAAGGTTTAGAATGGTTAGATTTAAGGTTATGGCAAGTGTTTTTTTTTATTGTTATTATCATTTTATTCATTTTGTTAAAAATGTGATTGTATTGTTACAATTCGGGCACCTATCTTTTAGTTGTGACGTTTGTAGATGCTTTTTTTATATGTTTTATTAAGTTTATCAATCATTTATTTTAATAGGAAATTTTATAGTACAATCGGAACCAATTAAAAGGACCAATAACGTGCGTCAGGAAACGCTATAAAATTGAAAATGACAGTTAAATTGCTCGGCAGTTATCTGAGAATTTGCAGTATCCATCGATTAATTATATAATAATAGGTACCAAATTATAAAACACGCTGTTAAAAAAGTAAGCCAACGAAAATTTTAAATTAATTTAACGCAACATTCATTTGTACGAAGCAAGCTCATTAAATTTTGTCGCTTGTACAATTTTCGGAACAATAATGTCGCCAAAGGTCTTTTAAAAAGAGAAATTTTCGTGATTTATTTGTCATTTTTAGCCAAAAAGAAAGTAAGTTGGTCTGACTCTCGTAAAACGGGCGGAGTCGGATGTTTGTTAGTGTCGGCACTCGGAGCAACTCTTAGCCCTTTGTGGAAGTTGAGAGGCGTACCTACAACGCGTACTTAATGGAACTAGCTCCTGGTTTTGTAGAAGCTTTTAAACACATGAATAGTTTATTTGCCTTATTCGGAGTTTGTTAAATTAGGAAGGTGTAATAACCGGCAAACAACTTTGCAAAAACCTTGACTGGGCAGATTGTGGCCAAAGCGCTACTGCCAAACCCCTCACCCCATCCCCATTGGTCAAGTTGTTTGTCGCGAAGTTGTGTCTAAGTTGACATCCATTAAAACCAAGACCACACTATAAAAAAGAGTATCTAGTACCATTTTTTTTATGGAAGCACACCTGATAATCGCTAGAAACATAATTGACAACGTACTTACTTATATCAAATCTTGATGTACCATCAAACTGAAAAACTTTCTCTATGGGACCAATATCGAAATCGTGAAAAAAAATCTGCTGTCCTATACATTTGAGTCGAGTTAATGAGTTGAGAGCAGTTTTGTATGGAATAACATTTCTTTTCGCGATTTCGATATTGGTCCCATAGTAAAAGTGGTTCAGTTTGATGGTCTGAAGCACCCCTTTAAGTAAGTGTCGCATTTAATTTTACACCCCGTGTAATAGGTAAATATAGTTCAGTTTAACGCGTAAAGTCTTAGTTAATATGGGTACTTACCTATCATTTTAATTTTCACCCTGTACAAAATTATGTTGCACCGAAACAAAGTATATAAACACGTAACTTTTTATCCAAACAGAAGAGGTATAAATAATTTGTCGCATTTAAAAAGCTACGCGTTTAAAACTTATAGCTGGTGAATAGTGTGTAACAAAAGTGGATACGGGCTCACATACTACCAAGCGGTATTAGAAACAGAAATAAATCAGACTATTTACAATTGAATTGTAATAGCAAATGAGCTTACTCCCAGAATCACGTACTAAACTGCAAATACATTTAGTTTCTAACTAGACTAATGTTTATACGAACGAAGTTCCACAAATCAGACTGTTTTCGTACTTATTACGTACATGTAAGACTTGTTTTAAGAGACTGCTTGTATTGGACTGCATGAGAATTTGTTTGCAGTACAGATTGGATTACTGCAGTATTAGCTCTGGAACACAGAACTTAGTTAGTGGTAAGCCGATATTCTGTCTCGTACCGTCTCTTTAGTAAAATGTTTGTCTTTTATCAGCAGCGATTTATTACCTTTGTTTGTTTCATGTTTTTATTGATTTGACTTTTGTGGGATGGAGTTAGGGTTTGTTTTTAAGTTGATCGATGAATGGACAAGCCTTATTGATTAAAAAAACTGGATTAAATTTTTTGAAACTTACCTTTTGAATGCAATAATTTGACTAGCTCTTCCTTTCTTCATAATTTTCATAAATTGAAATACCAACTCTGATTCAACTTTCGAGAAACATTGTCATAACTCAAGCCATTTAACTATGAACATAGAGTACTATAATACTGCGTCAACTATGAAGATAGCTCCTAAAATGCATTACGTATTTTGTGGCATGCATCACTAAACTAAAAAATTATCAAACAAATAAGTAACCAAAATGATTTTCATGATTTTAGAATTTGCGAACATCAAACTGAACGTGTCGGTCGGAAAATATTGATAATTTTCTCATCTTTAAAGGAAGAGGGTGGGTATTCTTCCTTCTTTTTACAACGAGAAACAATTGGTTATCGGACTCTGAGTGGTCTTTTGTCTTTATTCAATTTCCATTATACAAAAAACATTTATTTTTTCGATGTATTTTTGTGTCATCGTCACTCCCTAGGGAAAATGTTTTTTAGTAAGTATCCATACTAAATATAATTTTAGTACATAAACTAGGACCAAGGGATGTTAAAGTCCTTATTATATTAAGATTAGATACACTCTTTTTGAAGATGCCAACTCGACGCTAAACGCGCTACGTGAGAAAAGGCTTACAAAGTCAATTATTTCGACGTATAAAACGTTCAGAATACAACAGGAATCTCGTATTCAAACTGTTCTCTAACGAAAGAAATTAAGATTTTAAAATAAAATTTCATTAAAACGAATTCTTAAGAACTTTTTTTGGATTTCAAAAAGGCTAAGAGGGTATTAGGACTTATCTACCCACTGCAGAACCTTTTAAGGACTCGCCGCAACAAAATGCTCTTGCCAAGATGTGGCCAGAACTAACTCGGATTGCAACTGGCGCAAATTGCTACTGACTTTAATAGTGGTGAAGGGCGGGTATTTTAAAAGTGCATACCTACATGGATAAAATATAATACTTAAACTCACGTCTTTTTCAGTGTAAGCGGTGCAAAGCCTGAACTTTTTTCTTGCCTGCACTGTTTAAGGTTACACTGGTTACGTAAGGTCTTACATATTCCCTATGACTAGCCATCTTTATATGTCATTCCATTCTGAAACCTTCATTATGGTAAATGTGACCCTTACTACAATCGAAAACTTAAAAACATCGCGTATACCTCTACCGTACCGGTACCGATAGTTAGAATGTTAGCAGAACTACACGCGTATAAATAGCCAAGTGCATGTAGGACCACGTGCAGGGTAGGGTTCCGTAGTTGGCCGTCACAATATTATATGGACTTAGAAAGTGGCTTTTTGTTTTAATAATACGGTTTAACGGCTAATAAAGTCTAAAAAGTACATTTTATAAGTTGGTCGATTATTACTCGTAAACTGGTAAAGCCTACTTAGCGGTGATAGTCTTCCTTTTATTTTCGTTATATATATTACTACCATGAATTTTTTCACATATCCAGAAACGACCGTTTAGCTGGCAGGGGGCACTTGACTCTATCAAAAATTTTCAATTTAAAGCTTAATATTTCGCTAACGGATCCCTAAATCGAAAAATGGTTTCCCGACACCTATAATATTTTTAAACCACCTATCCAATGATACCCCATACCATGGGGAAGACGAGAAAAAAAATCCATTTCCACTTCGCGTGAAGGGGAGGTACTACAAACCCTAAAAAATATTATCAAGATTTTATTTTACGTCTTTGACGGCGTGATTAATGTGTATTTTTCAAATTATAGCTTTCTAGTACTAAGCTCAGCTCTCTGAGCTAAGCCGCGGGCAGACGGCCGGACGGACAGACGGACGGACGAGGCGAAACTATAAGGTTTCCTTGTTGACTTCCTAAAAATGCATAGCTTCTAAACAAAAGAAAATTGACTCTTGGGAGTTCTCGTGCATTCGAAAGGGACGTCCGATTTTTGGATCTTATAAAATTATAGTGCATTTGTATCGTTTTAACAAAACCTTTTTTTTTTCAATGTAGTGCAGGACCTACCTACCTTACTAAGTGGGATCACACACGATGACGCATTGACGGAGCGGCAAACGTCAGTCCGTCATATGTAAAGCAAGGAGTTGTATGAAACCGCACGTTGTAACAAGAAGCTATCATGCTAGCTACTCGTTCGGTTCACAAATAATAACATTAGTCAGATATAGGTTCTAAGTACATAAGTCGAATAATAGAAATTATTCTTTAAAAAGAATAAAAATCCTTGAATAAATTAAATAAGTGGGAAAGCCGCATGATCTAAGTAGTATGTTTTACGAAATAATACTAATATTGCATTATCTTAAGGCGAAACGTAACAACCTTATTTCTATAGTTATAGAGATCATTATCGTTGAAAGAATAAATATCTTCAGAATTAACTGGACACGACCTTATTTTCATCGAGTTAAGGTTCAATTTTGTTTGTTAAAATTTCGCCCACTTTGCACACTTCGGCCACTTTGCCCATATTGCCCATATCGACCACCTTTTGATGAGCATAAATAGGCGGGTTCGAGAGGGGGACGGGGCATTCAACGATTAACATTCTTTGAGCTCACTCGCTGCCGGTTGGTGTTTTGATTTTACTTAAATTTTCTACGTACCTACTTTTTGGAGATTTTGTTGATAATTTGTAAAGTAATTCAAGGGGAAGCGATAAACTTTCTTTATTGATTTTTGGGATAAATTCTGGGGTTTTCATATCTTTAATTACTTACTAAATTCATTTATTTGGGGTTAATGTTTAAATTGTGAGCTTGAAGGGTATTACGGAACACGATGAAGTATCGTGGGTTATAGGCTCCTTTTACACCTTGCGGTGTTAAAGGTGAAAGCGCTTATAGCTTCCATTGTTTAGCCTGGTCTTGTGGTGTGCCAGGGATTGTTCTTTACCGACATAACAATCTATAGCCACATAGGTTTCGTAAGCTGGGTGTATTGTTACGGGGTATCCCACCGTCGAAGTGGAGGGAGTCCTTTAGGGGGCCTTAGTACCTTATGCTCGGCGTGCGAAATCTAGTCCCCTTAACATACGACACTTTTACTGTAGGGACCGTTCATATCACAACTTATGGCTTCGGCCGTGATATGAACATTACACATGGAATAGGGTTAGGTACACTTAGAGGGCTCCACCCTCGAACCTTTTAACTTAGCTAGTCAGAAGGTTTCTTCCCTAGACAATCACGGGAAAACCTACATTACACACCTACACAATTAAATGTAAATGTGAGGCCTGCCTCTAGTATTGCGGAATACTCTTACACCGGAGTGTTTCAAACCTTAGGGAAACTTCTTTAGAATAGGAATATTTTAGACATTGGTTAGTTTATTAAATTCACGTTTATTGTAGGAATAGGCTAGGATAGGATAGGTATCATAGCTACTTAGATTAATATTGGGGATAATTGATGTTAGAATTCATAAGACAATAATATTATCTTGATCTTAATTAATTAGGGAGGTAATTTTAAACTCTAACAATATCTTCTCTTTACAATATTGGTTTTATAGTAGATTGGTACTAAATTGAGAAATTAGTATGAACTTATCTTCAAAGTTGCTGACTATTTAATAGAGAATGTTAAGCATATTAAAGAAAGACACATCCACTGAATTTGCTCAGATTCATAGTTTATTTTCCTAGTATTATACTAACTGTCTCAATGACTCTGACAAACTGACTAGAACTACAAATAAAAGTAATCATTATAGTCCTCTATTTTAATATTAAATACTTACTCATACTTACTGGTTTCATATTAAAGTTGTTGAATACTTGAAGGTATCACTGTAGAGGTTCTGGCCACATCTTCTCTGCAGTTAGGTCCCTAGTGACGTGGTAGTAGAATCCTTTTTTAAGGCCATACCCTATCCAATAGAAGTATTTGAGAAGGAACTTTATTTACAAGATTTACATAAGAAGTCCTAATTAAGAAATCTAAATATTAATAATATAACATAATAAACCTCTTGAAAAAGTCAACTTGAGGTCCTGATAGTTTTTGCTTGTCTTTGGGTGAGCAGAGAGCAGCCCGTAGCTAATCTCCATACAAAAATCATTGGAGACGTTACACTTCAAAAGATAAAGCTGAAAATATCATTAATTCTACTCATATTCCAAATGTCTACCAAATGATGACATTCACAACAGAAATATTTAATATTCTTCTCTGATAATTCTAGTATCCGGCCACATGGTTGGGGTCTCCCCTAAAAAACAATCACAATGTTGTCTAAATCAATTTATGCTTACCATTTTCTTATGATATTTATCTAATTCAGACTTACACCCTGTATAATAGGTTAGGTTAAGTATTATTCAGGTTAGAATTATTCTGGGTTCATTGCAAATAAGATCTAGGTCACTAGGTCCTTCTAAAAGAATCTGAGTTTCTACTACATAATGTGGGTTCCTAGACGATCACTCCTTCTGGCCAATTTTTAGTTTAAGTGTAGATAATTAGGTAGATTTAAGTTTTGATGTAAATTAAGTCTGTTGTTATGGAATAGTTCTATGGATAACTTAAAGATTAGGTATTACATATCATTAGGTTATTAGAATCGAGAAAACAAGATAGTCTTAGTTATATCATAAATAATTCAATAAGTAGTAGGTATATAGGATCTAGTATAGATAGGATAGGTTAGGGAGGTCAGTTACAATTTGGTGCCGATAGCCCAGGATTATTGAATAAGATTCAAATTGTTTCTTAGTTAGCATAGGATAATACAATTTAGTACTAGTACAAATTGAAGCCGAGTGACCAGTATGAGAGTTTTACCTTTGGTTGGTCTCGACCAGTATTCGTTACATTTCGTTGGCCGAGACCAAGATTGAATTACACTTAATATTCTGTAGATTGGGTTGAATAGGTTAAATAGTTAAAAGAATTCTGGCTTGTTACTATTTGGTTTGCATGTCCAAGTTTAGAAATATTTACATTTTGTTGGCAAATTTATTTGTCAAATTCTTTTCACTATCTATTTTATGAATAGGAAATATAATTAGTACTAGTACATAGTGTTTAGGATAGCTAAAGGAGATTTATGGTTTCTGTTAAGTCCCTTATGGCATGGGTCGTGAAGTTAGTATTGTATGTTTGTTGTGTATGTATCAAGTATGTATGTTAAAGTGGCTTGGCCACAATTTGTTGCCTCGTGAAATGGAAAGAAGGACTTAGTTTTGTCTATTTGTATTGATCAGACCCTCTAGTATGATTTCACAATTAGCGTGCGGCTTGAATATTCTCTATATAACATGTTTCGGCAATCGTGGTTTTCAATCTTTGAAAAGAGTGGGAATAATTTATTTTGTGTACATAGGAAAAAGTCACTCGTGTGGGGGGAATCATGCTAGACGTTTTAAAGTAAGCTAGTTGTAGGTAGGTAAAGGAAAACTCAAAGAATTCAAGAATAAAATGATTTAATTTTTACAATAAGATAAACATTGTACCCACCACCTGATATAGCACTACTTAAAAATAATTAGGAGTTCACTCATAGTTTCACTTTATCGCACTTTCCTAGGCAGGTTTTCTGATAAGACACTAATAGGAAATCAGTCACTTAGTCAAATGTTGGGTAGAACATGGTGTGATGGAATCTAGGCTTCATGCTATGCTATGTTAATATGTTTGTTTGAGGATTTAGTTTGAAAAGAAACCGTCTCGTTTTTGTAAGCGCGTGATGATGTTCGGTATTTCGTTGTACTTGCAGGCGTTTTCTCAGTTCCGGGTTTTCCTTGGACTATTTCCGTAGCAATAAAGCAATGGTTGTAACTTCAGTAGTAGTTTTTAGATCTTGCGGCCGCCATATCCAATGTTTACTCAATTGCTGTATTGGAGTTGGGAAACGGTGATTGGTTTTGAATCAAGTTGTAGCTTTTGTGTCTTGATAGTTTTAGAGGGTTTATTTTTCCAGTGAAGCTTCCATGGAAATAGTTGAATTTTCCTTGTTGAATATAAACACTACGTTGTTGAATAATTTCAATTTTTAACGCCATTGTCAGGCCTATGACAGTTTTAGTTCTAATATTCCCATTGAGGCGCTGAAGTCGCATTTTCTTTTATGACATGAGACGTTATCATTGGTCAATGCTAGAACATCTTATAAACTTACATAGATAGTAGCGCCATAGTGGAAATTCTGGAACTAAGAGTAAATTTTACCGTCGCATCTGAAGCTTGCTACATATTAATGATCTGTGGTCGTAGGAAAGAATATCACAGATAACAAAAATTTATTGGATTGTAGGAGACCTATGGAAAAGTTTTTATTCTAACGTTCGGATACAGTAATCGTGGTTTTTACGTTTTAGTAGCATTATTTACTTATGGATTTAAGAAATAATATGATGATTATGTTTCAATGATAGAGTTTTAAAAGTATAAGAAAAGGGGGGGTGTATGTTTGTTAAGTTAGTTAATATTTTATAATACCTAGAATAGTAAATATAGGGGTAGAAATATAATTATGATACCAGTATGCTAATATCAAGTGAGAAGGAATCTGGTGAAGAGATGTAAGAATTGGAGGTGAGAGTATTATAATCCTACTAATATTATAAACGCGAAAGTTTGAAGGTATGGATGTTTGTTACTCTTTCACGTAAAAACTACTGAACGGATTTCGATGAAATTTGGCATACAGATGGGCCATGGCCTGGATAACGCATAGGGTACATATTATCCGGGTAACGCAGACGAAGTCGCGGGCGACAGCTGATAGATTAATAAAGTTGTAAACGTGGGGGGGTGAGAGTGTATAGATTGCTGAAGTTGTAAATATGGGGGGGTGTATAGAATAAAATGAATAGAGTTTTGATGGGGTTGATTTAATAACTTTCTTTTGTTGTAAATGGAATATTTATATAATTATAGGAAATATACGGAATTGATGATTAAAGATACCGAGGTAGAAACTAGAAAATAATTCGTCATGCGGTCTTATGATCATGATATAAATCAATGAAGATGAAATAGCTTTTAAGTAAATAAGAGATTAAGTAAAAGGATGGAGGAACACGGAATTGTTACCAGCTGCATCTTGCTGTAGCTAGTCCACTGACTTCTACTCAAAAATCTGTTGGTTCTTTCAAGAGAGATTAATAAAATCACAATAGTTGAAACAGAAAAATCAACTTTACTTTTAGTTAGATGTAATGAATTCGTTTCATGGAGCAAAGTTCATGTGTTATTAATCTACATAATGCATATTTCCAAATAGCCTAGTAAGAAGTCACAGGGTTCTCTTTGAATGGGAAATCAAATGTTTGCAATGTAGGTATTACCATCATCATCATCTTAAGAGCTACACTCTTGTCGGTGGATTGTTCGCCAATCCTAATGGCTAATATGTCTTTTCACAAGGTCTGAAAACCTCAGTAGGTAGCTTTAGTGGAGCCATAGATGTTATTTTAGGACATGAGGTTTATTGTGATTATTGTATGAAAAAAAAACAAAAATATAATAGGTGCAGTTGCTTATTTATTACAAAACACTAACTTATTCTTTAAGAATAATGAATTGAAATGATCTTAATTGGAAGTACCTAAATGAGTAAATGATAAGAAAAACTTACACATCACTGTGTCATTGTGTTTTATTAAGATGAATTTTTAATACTTGTAAATTTTTCATAGTAATTTGAAAAGAAGCATCTTATATATTCCATGGCTGAATGCAGAAATCAATTATTAAATTTAGCTTTCCTTTTATGGTTTCGAAAATAAAAATCAACACGATTCCATAATCAAAGGGGTATCTACCTAAGGTTTAGATAAATATTATAGTTAAGAGTCAACTTTAATAAGTAGAAAATAATTCAGAATCTACTTTTGATATGAGCATGAATTTGTAGAATCAACTCTAATAATGGTAAATAATATTTGAGATAGAAAATGTGGGAAAATAGAAATTTTCAAACAAAATAATAAGTTTACTTATTTAATTTATATTTTAAATTGGTAGGGTAAATTCACAAACTAATTTTTATAGCAGTTGTTTTCGGCATTCTAGTTTTCCTAAGGGATCTAAAATAGTCATGATGATACAAACTAATAGAAATACTCGTAGTCATTATGATCCGAATCATCAGATTTAAATAAATTTAAGTAATTGTAAATTTAAAACATAAGCAGTTGTAGTATTATCATTGAATTTATATAACAGATCTGTTTCTTCAATCCTTAACCAGATTATCTAAGAGTCCTGAAATGTAGATTGTAATATGAGAATTGTATTAGTCTAAAGGGCGGTTCAAAATTGATGCCATCAATGTTTCGATCTCTCCGTCAATGATTTCTTCATTTTTATGGATATTATAATCATATCATAGTTATTTATAGGTACAGTTCCGGTTTATAATTTTGACTGGTACATTGGTTTCTTGAGTCTGAAACAATAGACATAATATTATTCTTCAAGAAATTTGGACTCAAATATAATAGTCAAAATAATGCTTTATTGACAGGAGTTAAGGATTACTTTCAGTTAAAAGGTCAACATAGTATTGAAAAAGTCATATAGAGAGGAAATAAAATTAACTATCACCAGCGTCGCACGGCAATTCAATATTAAGAAAATTAAGATTAACCATAATTTTCAATATTTTTTTAAACATAAACTGCTTATTTTGTTATGTGTCATTGAGTATATGGTTATTGAGTAGGTAGATATGTATTTAAGTTGGTTCATGCTTCATTACAATAATGCTGGCAGTGGATGGGTGAATCATACAGTACGCTAGAATTAAAAGTATAGTACTACTTTATAGGATACTAACGTTCCAGGTACTGGGCTGAGTAGTAGCAGTCTCCGTTGTAGTTTTAGATTTTTCTCTGTTTTCACAGTTAGGTCTGACAACGCATGGTCTCCGCTCCGTATCTTTTCCTTCAGGAATTATGCTGGATTCATGGATACTTTCTTTTTATTCTGTAAATAATAATGTATACATAATGTAAGTAACTTGCGTTGAAATTAATTTAAGGCTAAAAAGATTTCTTAGTGGAAAAATCTTTGCCGAATGCGTGTCTGGAATTTTGCACTGGTATGTGAAGGGTCAAATGGGGACTCATAACAATAAATAATTAAATAGTTTACAAGTTTACAAAATAATGACATTCTTTATTGGTTTTATGTAACTCATCATCACCAGCCTATTATTATCATCATCATCATCAGCCTATTATCATCATCAACTGCAGAACATAGGATTCTCTTAGGGCGCGCCATAAAACTCTGTCCGTTTAGGTTGTCTGTCTGGTGGACAGCGGGGCAGTCCACCCTACTGCTGCTAGTTCGCGATCTCAGTTTCAGAACTTTGACACCACACCTGTTGTCAGGTCTTCGGCAAATCTGACCAACCCTTTGCCATTTCAGCTTGCTAATTTTCCGAGTTATGTCGACTGCTTTAGATCTCTGACGTATCTTTTCGTATCAGATGTGATTTCTCAGTTAAACATCGAGCATAGCTCTCTCCATACATATAATATGTAATGAAAAACAGTTTAAACAATTTGTCTCCCGGCGAGAGATTTACTTACCGATATAACGACAATCCGGGTCTTCTTTTATGTTAAGTACTCTGTCACACTTGTAAGCGTTATATTTCAGCATAGTTTAGTCGGGGAGTTCATACACTGCTTTAGTTTTGTTTTTAGAGACATTTTTTACGAAATACGGCGGTCGGCGGTTTGAAAATATTTCGCGGAGGAACATTGTGACATTGACAGCAAGTACTCTATGATTGACAGCCGATGGTCACATTGTTTATGGTTTTTACTTTTTTTTATCAATTTTTACGGCTCTGGATTTCTTCTTTTTGAGCAAATCTTAGAGTTCGAGATCTTTGAGATGTCTTTGAGTATCAGATTATTTCTATTTTCTTGAATATGGTCTTCTAATTGAATTTATCTGTTAAAAGTTGTTGTACAGCTGACGGTGCGTGTGGCAATGCAACAATAGAAAAAAAGGATAGCGCTATATGAGATCTCCCAGAACTATTAGAGAAATGGTTTCATCCTCTTTCTTATACTGTGCTTCAGTTTTGGCCTCGGACAAAGAGATTTTAAAATAACTTCAGCCTGTAAGCGTTCCGCTGTGGATTGATGGACTTCACATGTCATCTTATTCTTCTTCAGTGTATGAGGGTTTCCTTACGATTATGTTTTCCTTCACTGTTTGAGAGCGATCGATATTACGTACATGGGTTGGAGGGACACATTGGTACATGACGTGTTGTCTGTGTATATTCGAATCCGGGATCCCCGTAAATAGGTATCCATGTCTCTCCGCAGCGCACCACCGACGCACTTTCTTAATTGATCTACATAAATTGAAAAAAAAAGGGAAAAATTTTGTTTACGGTTTAGAATAAAGATAGACGTTTCTATATGATTCAGATTGATTCTCGCGTAAAATTCCCTTGGAATAAAGTTGTGTCATGGTTGGGTTCCTCCTTATTGAATAACTTTATGTGTCCCAATGACTTTCTTTTGGTATATTATAATATCAATTGATGTGTTCCATAGTTGTATAAAAAAATAATAATAATAACAATAGTAACTAAAGTCAACGGTTGTAGTGACTAGTTTCATTGCCTTTCCAAATTGACGAATAAAAAAAAAAGGGGTTAGTTTTGGGGAGAAGTTTTGACGTTTTGGCTTTGTTTACTTTAAAAATTGTAGAAATTATTTATCGAAAAAGTTTAGTTTAGAGTTAAATATGTTAAATTCATAGAAATTTCATGGCTGCGGACTGTTGCATTGTTAGAGGCGAATGAATTAGAGTTTGAGGAGGGATGAATATTATCTGGTTTTTATTTGTGCATTGTGGAGAAATGAAAGAGAAGTATAAAGTGAGTATGGAATGTTTCAATCGTATTTATCATATATAGTTGGGCTTTAGCGGTGTACCAGACCATGTAGCCATGGGATAAGTTTATTTGCGCTTTGTTCTAAAGACCCCATACACACAACGAGATTCCTTAATGAATTGGTGTTAGGTTAGATAAGAAACAAAAAGAAGAATTCAGTTTGATCTGGTAGTTAAGGAATTCTCATACTCCACTGGCAGCAATGATATCTTCTGGGCGACCACTACACACTCTCCAAACAATTAATGATTGCAGTAGATGTTGGAAAGTTTCAGATAGGGTATATACTATTCAAACGATGATTAATGGACTAACCCTGATGAGGGTCTGGATTATGGTAGAATGTATTATGGAGTTTTATTAGATTGAAAAATTGAATCAGATAGATTGACATAGTACATAATTCTTCTAATTGACTAGCCTCACAATCTAGTTTCTGCACATGAACCAGATGTTCTAGTGAAATCTGTTAATTGATCTTGAACCTTGTGATATTAGTCTGAGACTTTTCTCACTGTTGGGATTGTTTCTTCTTTGGTTTTAAATACACACCACACGAAAAAAAAAAGGGGGTACTTTGGAGCAGGGCATTGATAAACTCTTTTCATTTATATTTGTGAGAGATTTGAAAACACCTTCTGGCTTAAAAGGAAAACGCCGGCAGTTATTTTCATGGGGGTGAATTGTAACAAGAAGCTATCATGCTAGCTACTCGTTCGGTTCACAAATAATAACATTAGTCAGATATAGGTTCTAAGTACATAAGTCGAATAATAGAAATTATTCTTTAAAAAGAATAAAAATCCTTGAATAAATTAAATAAGTGGGAAAGCCGCATGATCTAAGTAGTATGTTTTACGAAATAATACTAATATTGCATTATCTTAAGGCGAAACGTAACAACCTTATTTCTATAGTTATAGAGATCATTATCGTTGAAAGAATAAATATCTTCAGAATTAACTGGACACGACCTTATTTTCATCGAGTTAAGGTTCAATTTTGTTTGTTAAAATTTCGCCCACTTTGCACACTTCGGCCACTTTGCCCATATTGCCCATATCGACCACCTTTTGATGAGCATAAATAGGCGGGTTCGAGAGGGGGACGGGGCATTCAACGATTAACATTCTTTGAGCTCACTCGCTGCCGGTTGGTGTTTTGATTTTACTTAAATTTTCTACGTACCTACTTTTTGGAGATTTTGTTGATAATTTGTAAAGTAATTCAAGGGGAAGCGATAAACTTTCTTTATTGATTTTTGGGATAAATTCTGGGGTTTTCATATCTTTAATTACTTACTAAATTCATTTATTTGGGGTTAATGTTTAAATTGTGAGCTTGAAGGGTATTACGGAACACGATGAAGTATCGTGGGTTATAGGCTCCTTTTACACCTTGCGGTGTTAAAGGTGAAAGCGCTTATAGCTTCCATTGTTTAGCCTGGTCTTGTGGTGTGCCAGGGATTGTTCTTTACCGACATAACAATCTATAGCCACATAGGTTTCGTAAGCTGGGTGTATTGTTACGGGGTATCCCACCGTCGAAGTGGAGGGAGTCCTTTAGGGGGCCTTAGTACCTTATGCTCGGCGTGCGAAATCTAGTCCCCTTAACATATGACACTTTTACTGTAGGGACCGTTCATATCACAACTTATGGCTTCGGCCGTGATATGAACATTACACATGGAATAGGGTTAGGTACACTTAGAGGGCTCCACCCTCGAACCTTTTAACTTAGCTAGTCAGAAGGTTTCTTCCCTAGACAATCACGGGAAAACCTACATTACACACCTACACAATTAAATGTAAATGTGAGGCCTGCCTCTAGTATTGCGGAATACTCTTACACCGGAGTGTTTCAAACCTTAGGGAAACTTCTTTAGAATAGGAATATTTTAGACATTGGTTAGTTTATTAAATTCACGTTTATTGTAGGAATAGGCTAGGATAGGATAGGTATCATAGCTACTTAGATTAATATTGGGGATAATTGATGTTAGAATTCATAAGACAATAATATTATCTTGATCTTAATTAATTAGGGAGGTAATTTTAAACTCTAACAATATCTTCTCTTTACAATATTGGTTTTATAGTAGATTGGTACTAAATTGAGAAATTAGTATGAACTTATCTTCAAAGTTGCTGACTATTTAATAGAGAATGTTAAGCATATTAAAGAAAGACACATCCACTGAATTTGCTCAGATTCATAGTTTATTTTCCTAGTATTATACTAACTGTCTCAATGACTCTGACAAACTGACTAGAACTACAAATAAAAGTAATCATTATAGTCCTCTATTTTAATATTAAATACTTACTCATACTTACTGGTTTCATATTAAAGTTGTTGAATACTTGAAGGTATCACTGTAGAGGTTCTGGCCACATCTTCTCTGCAGTTAGGTCCCTAGTGACGTGGTAGTAGAATCCTTTTTTAAGGCCATACCCTATCCAATAGAAGTATTTGAGAAGGAACTTTATTTACAAGATTTACATAAGAAGTCCTAATTAAGAAATCTAAATATTAATAATATAACATAATAAACCTCTTGAAAAAGTCAACTTGAGGTCCTGATAGTTTTTGCTTGTCTTTGGGTGAGCAGAGAGCAGCCCGTAGCTAATCTCCATACAAAAATGATTGGAGACGTTACACTTCAAAAGATAAAGCTGAAAATATCATTAATTCTACTCATATTCCAAATGTCTACCAAATGATGACATTCACAACAGAAATATTTAATATTCTTCTCTGATAATTCTAGTATCCGGCCACATGGTTGGGGTCTCCCCTAAAAAACAATCACAATGTTGTCTAAATCAATTTATGCTTACCATTTTCTTATGATATTTATCTAATTCAGACTTACACCCTGTATAATAGGTTAGGTTAAGTATTATTCAGGTTAGAATTATTCTGGGTTCATTGCAAATAAGATCTAGGTCACTAGGTCCTTCTAAAAGAATCTGAGTTTCTACTACATAATGTGGGTTCCTAGACGATCACTCCTTCTGGCCAATTTTTAGTTTAAGTGTAGATAATTAGGTAGATTTAAGTTTTGATGTAAATTAAGTCTGTTGTTATGGAATAGTTCTATGGATAACTTAAAGATTAGGTATTACATATCATTAGGTTATTAGAATCGAGAAAACAAGATAGTCTTAGTTATATCATAAATAATTCAATAAGTAGTAGGTATATAGGATCTAGTATAGATAGGATAGGTTAGGGAGGTCAGTTACAACGTAGAAGCACACACGGTGACGGATTGACGCACCGTGTGTGATTCTACGTGCGGTTTCATACAACTCCTTGCTTCACTAATGACGGACTGACGTCTGCCGCTCCGTCAATGCGTCATCGTGTGTGATCCCACTTAGATCAATAACAATCGGATTGTTACGAACTTTTTCCACTGGTAGCTAGAAAGTTTATTTAGGTTCAAGAACGGTGCGAACACTTTAAGATCTATTATTGAACTGGAATTGCGTTTCGCAATATAAGTTTTGGAGTTGACAGTTTTGTGAAAGTTCGGGATGGAAAAGTAAAGTGCTATGAAAAATAAGTTTCTCAGGCATGCTTTAGAATTCTGTGCACTTTACATGCCATATTTTGAAGTTTACTTTGTCCGCACTTTTGTTGGAGTCCAAAAATAAAATTTTGCGCGACGAAGTTCTGTTTTAGCTCGAGTAAATTAGTTTTCAATCCTAGCGTTATGCTATTGAATGCCTCAACTATTTCGTTTGAAGAACTTCATTGTCTCGGGTGTGGAGTGCGTCACCCAACTATATCTCAGACGACCCACAACAGCCCCGCGCATCGGCACCCGCGTCTTAACAGTCTTGAAATGCATTGCTTTCAATTTGAGTCTTAAGACACGATAATAAATCTCGTATTGTATTTTGTGGACGCAACCGTGCCCGCCTCGCTCCTGCCTCGCACCCGCCTCGTACTCGCCACGCGCTCTCCTCTTGCTCGCCCCGCAACCGCTTGTTACAATACAATACCAGATTTATTATTGTGTTATAAGACTCTAATTGCATGCAATGCGGGTAAGACGCGGGGCAGGTGGCGGGCGCGGAGCGAGTGTGGGTCGCGGCCTAAAAGCAACTTGCACGTTCAGATTCCGCTCGATATTTTGTTTTCTGGAGTGCGATTTTTTAATCTCATACGTCAAACTCAGCAGTTGAAAATGTATGAAGATACGCATCTTTCTACTACTGATTTGACTTTAAAAAATCGCACTCCTGAAGTATGATTTTTGAAAGTCAAATCAGCAGTAAAAAGATGCATATGCATATCTTCATAGTAATTCTCAACTGCTGAGCTCATTGAATGAGATTCAAAAATCGCACTCCTGTTCGCGAAAAATATTTTATTTATACTGGCTGTACTCCAAGTTTCATATCAAATTATAATACTTGATAAGACGACGATACGTTGAAAAACTCGTACTTTATCTACTGAGATCTTAATTATCATCATTTTTGTTGATTGTCTCTTACACACTACTACTTGTTTTCACGTTCCCTTAACTCATTATTTGGTTATAAAAGCTGGTACGAGCAATTCCGATAAACGATGAAATCAAATTCAATTTTAATTGGTTTTCTTAGTGCTATTCAAAGAGCGCGTCTACTGCGGACAATGGATAGGAATGGAAATCTCTTACAGGATAGCAAAGTGTCCGTTGAGATACACTGGGACCGGAAAAAGACAAATTTACAGAAGCGCATTATCGCCCGCCTATGTAATAGTCCATTGGGTTTACCTTCGTGATTGAAAACCTGTCATTTCCGCGAGATTGAGTAGGAAACATCCAAACACTTCCTATTTATCTAGTTAATAGGATGCAAGGTAGGAAGAAAGGTAGAGGAAGGCATTTACAAAATTGTTAAGTTCAAATGTAGGAAGAAAACGAGATCATATCATATAGGGGCAGAAGCTATAGCAGAAAAGTGAGAAAACAGGTTTTAATACAATTCAATTCATTCATTTCAGGTTTGCTCTACTGGCAAGAGAGTGGAATAAAAATTACAATAAGTTATTATAAATAAAATTACTGTATCATTATATTATCGCATTTAATTTCCTTGAAAACATTAATTTGATCAGCTTAGTACGTTTACAAAGCATACATTTAAACAAATTTCAGTAGACAGTGCAGACCGTATCGCCTTCATTTTTAAACAAAACCAAAGTCACTCGACTAAAATGAAAGGCATTTAAGCAACAATAAAACAGGAACTGTGCCAAAATAATAACCTCGTCAGTACATTGTGTGGAATTATCGTGGCAGAGCGGGAAGCCGCTTCTTCAAGTTTTGAAACTTCGCCTTCCTGTTTCCTGATAAGCATTTTGGGCTTATAATTTTGCGTTTAGTGTTACATGTTGTTTTAATAACGTTTATTACAGTACTGAGTAACTACCTCCGTGGTCCAATGGTTAAGAGCATTGGGCTCTCGACACAGAGGTAATGGGTTCGATTCCCACTGGGGATACCTAGCTAGTGATATGTCACTTTGTGCGTTTTTCCCCAGTTGGTTAGGACATTGCAGGCTGAATCACCTGATTGTCTGGAAAAGAAAGATGATTCCGTATGTTTCCGTACGTTAAACCGTTGGTCCCGACTACTTTATATCTCTAGAGGTAGTAGTCGTTACATAAAAACCAAGTCAGAGGCCATAAGGCGGTCTGAAAAAACTCTGACACCAGGGCTTGCTGTACTGCCCACACGATAAGAAGAAGAACTGAGTAGTGTTATCTAGATAGGTAGCGAAGATTTTTTATAGACGTATTTTTGGACAGCCATAAGCCATGTGGGTCGATTTAGACCACGGGTGTTGTATGATATGAGGCAAAACTGACGAATGATCATCATCTAGGCCATTCTAAGCCAATGGACGTCCACAGCTTGACATAGGCGTCCCCTAAGGGTCGCCACGACCAGTCTAAGAGGTATTAAAACTTTTGTAAAAATTTTACATCTTATATACTAGTTTTATTAAACGGCCCTTTGAAATAGTCTTATCAATCCTTCTTGCACCGGGGCACGCTCTCTTCCCCAGACTAGACGGTTCAAATATAACAATGAACTGGGAGTTTGATACCGTTAATCATATTAGTTTCTTTTTGGGTAGGCTACATAAATAAACTTGTGGTAGTATGCCCCTATTTATGGGGGACACGTCTCCTGTCTGGCCCTTGTATCCCGCCCAGAAATAAATACTGGATTCGCCCTTGGTCGTGAGTGAGTATTTGCTTGTGGGTATTATAATCTAATCGGCTGAATCTTGATTCTGTTTAACGTCCCAAATCGAGTAAAAGTACAAGAGATATATTATGTAAAGGATTCGGAGGCTTAAGCAAACTTACGTCAGGAGCTCTTGGCTATATTTTAAATCTCCGCCATTTTCTTGGATTTCCTGGAAGCATTTATTTTGCAATATAATTAGGATAGGTTTATTTTTAGATAATGTTTCAACAATGGCTTAGCAATCTTTTAAATTTTCTAAATATTGCCACAAATCATTAGTCAGCTATAACTTATACAGCAACAGATATGCCTATAGCTTATTATTAGTTTTTTACTTCAATCAAACGTTAATTACAATGCATAGGTACATTAGAGAACTTACTACGACCATATAAATGGTCTTTTCCGAAAAGGACAAGTGCGCAACGTCGGTTGAGCGTTTTTTTGAGATGTCTGTTACAGCTTTGCTCAGGGACCAACTACAGATTTTTACTGCAGACTATTGGAGGGACCACGAAGGGTCTACCAAGCCAAATGAATGAACTTAAGCAACCGACCTAGGGGCACCCAGAGGGGTACGGACCTCGGCATAGGACGTTGCTGGGGCTTCGCGGTGGATTGGGTAGCGGGAATCGGTGAGAACCACCGACGGAAGTGCATGAAAGCATGAGGCGAAAGAAGTATGTCAGAATCGTAGTGTGTGGCGAGCCGTTGTCTCTGCCTACGCCTGTGGGATAATGGCGTCAGTATATGTATGTATGCATACAGTACTTTAGTAGAAGCTACTATATAGCAGTCGTCAAACCAGAATGCACTTACAACGCAAATCATTGGATGTGTGACTGATTCAGCGATCTTTTATATCAAAGCGTCTCCGTACTGATGTTGAGACCGAAATTGGTCCTGGACAACACCATTGTATCACGTATTTTATGAATAAAAGTCGAATTCTTTTGAGTTGGAGGGAAATTCTCTGACAGTATGTTGACTACTTTTCTATCTTACTGAAAAGATGTGTCAATCATATAGAGGCTCTCTACATTGCCTAGGATGAGTTCAGATATATCGGGAACGGGGTTTAGTATGTAATTCGGGGAGGTTGTTCTGCAATTCCCATGTTGTTGTTGACCTAACTCAACGAAGACTGGGTCCGCATGAGCATTTTAACCCTTATTGGTGAGAGGCCCATGATGCCAACCAATGCCCTGCACAGAAATTTACGTAGAGCCTCCATACAGGGTCCTTCTTAATATGCTGACACTTTTTAAGGGGATAATCAGACTATCAAACTGAACCACTTTCTCTATGGGTTCAACATCTAAATCACGAAAAAAATCAGCTGTCCCGTACATTTGGCTCAAGAAGGTTTGCTGTTTTGTATGGAAAAGATGATTTTTTTTTTCGCGATTATATGTTGGTCCTATAGAGAAAGTTGTTCAGTTTGACGGTCTGATCATCCCCTTAAAAAGTGTCAGCATATTAAGAAGGACCCTATTATATCCCTATCAAACATCAGCTTACATTGTAGGATGAAGTTTAGCAACAGACAAAGTCCTACCACAGATGTCCTAGAGACCGTTCACCAACGATTGAATGGCTTTCTTGTTCTAATGTTTGTTCCTTTCAAAGGCTGTAGGTGAAGGCGCTAACTAGAAAAGCTACGGATTCTAAGAAAATCACTTCTTTGTTCTGAGTCTTTGTCGCAGACAACTCTTGAAACAATCGATTTGGCTTTTCAAACATAAATTGGAGTTGAAAATAGTTATTTCAACGTTTAACGAAATACTAGCTAAATAGAATAACAAAGTTTCATAGATACTTAATAGAACAATAATCAATGTCGAAATAAGTAAACTTAGTTGACCTCAATTGACTGGAAGTACAATCAGCAAAACTGAAGCATTATGAACGCTATTGTTAGAGAAATAAGCTTGCAAATAGTGATTTTAAATACCTTAAGCACTCGTCAACCCTAAGGACCTTAAATAAACTTTGCAGTCACGAATGCTTTTACTATTTTATGATCAATTTTAGAAGGCTATTAGGACGATGTTGGATACAATACTTGTAAAATATTCTGATAACATTAAATCCTCACTGTTGTATACCACGGCGAATGTTTTAATTCCATTCTCGAAGTTCATGCTCATCCCATATACAGGGTGTAATTGACAGCCTAACAAATACTGAAACGGCGAACTCAGACCATCAAACTGAACAACTTTCACTATGGAGCCTACCTCAGGAAACGCGAAAAAAAATCTGCTGTCCCATACAAAACTGCTGTACCTACATGACCATAATGTATGGGACAGCTGACTTTTTTCGCGTTTCCTGAGGTAGGCTCCATAATAAAAGTTGTTCAGTTTCATGGTCTGAGTTTACCGTTTCAGTATTTACTAGGCTGTCACTTACATTACACCCTGTATATGAGTGTTCTACGTTACTCATATAGCTAATCTTTTTAAAGAAAAAACACGCGTATAGTGGGCATGTGAGGGCCATTTTTCCTTTTGTATTGCCGGTATGTAATGCTACAGGTAACGTTCCCATTTTAAACGATTTAAAAACAAACTTGATGAAGAAAAACATTTCTCATTAAATCCTCATCATCGTCCATATCAGATTATAAGGGGTTGGAATAGAATGTTACCTACTTAGATTCTTCTCTATTAGCCGTCATTTCTACGCTCACTCCTGTATTATTCAAAGTCAAAGTCAAAGTATCTTTATTGGAAAACCATAGATGGTAACAAGGTCAAGGGGAGGTATTTTTGTGTTTGTTGTAAATAAAGTAGGTATATTTCATTCATTCACTCTTTCTTCCCTCCTCAAAGGGTAGACATTTGTGTCCTACAGTGGGACAGATATAATAGATATTACATCATCAGCATATATTATAGGCTGATGGTGAAGATACTCTTTTCATAGTCATCTTGTACACATTCCACCCATCATTTCTTTCGTCTTCCTCTCCCTTATTTGTTTCGTCTCAGTGTGAATCGTTAAAGATAGACTCATATAAGAATATCAAACAATGTGAGGATCCTTAACCGATATCATCCCCTCAATCTGTTAGCATCATAAAGACGATTTAACAACCATAGTAAAAATCCAAGTGTCGGTGAATTTGATTGGCTGAGACTGCCTTGAATATTTTTATTGGAGCACTTTGAATGCCTTATGTGCGGTAAAGGGACACGTCAAAGATTTTGATAGGTTGGCTTGTTTGTACAAATGTTTGTACAGATCAATGGAAACAAATTTATTGCCAGTTATGTAAATTTTAAGTGAATTTCAAATAGTCCTCTTAATTTGAATTCAAGTTCTGGTAAATTTATTTGCGGTGGCAAAACCGTGCAGCATTAAGATAAATTATTACGGAACCCTACAATGTTTGCAGGCACTTGTCTGGGTTTAGGTTTAATTTTACCGCATTTGAGTTTTCTATGGCTTGCGGGGTCGGTCTACAAAATGCTTAGGTATTTCAACAAATTATTAAACTCTTCTTATGTTAATTGGCAAATCTTTTCACCACAACGGCAATTCAAACTCAAATAATTTGCCATCGACTAGGTTAAAATCATAAATTTATAAAGAACCAAAACCACACATCACAAAAACTAAAGGGAGAGCGCAGGAATATGCGCAAAAGCGGAACACATTGCTCGCGACAGTTATGATTCCATTCAGTTCATTTTCGAACGTCAGCGGAATATTTTGTGAAAATGCCGTGTTGTGCCGTGGTAATCTGCAAAAATAGAAGTAATACTAGCAACTTTAAGTCAAATAGAACCACATACCATCGGTAAGAATTAAAAACAGTCCATTTTTATAACTAAAACATCGAAAATAATTTTACGAAACTTGATGATGCGACACTCGGTTTCGTACTCAGCGCGTTTTAGATCGCTTTAAATCTCTATGACCAAAACATTCACCCAATATTTGGCCAAAACATCACTCAACACGTAATGGTATCGGAACTGTATCACCCTATCAACCATACAACGAGTTATTATCGTTACTGGCGGATATCATCGACCGACTGAATGAGATTTATTTACTTTTTATTACCTTTGGGGAGATGAGCGAATGAATGAATGATGATCGTGTTGGCGTGACCGGAATGTTCTCTGTACTTTCAATTTGCTTTAAACACTCGAAAGCACACAATATTTTGTGTCGTTAGTTAAGTAGTTTTATTTTTTGAACTTTCACTCGGTTATTAATATTTATTAAACAATTTTATTTAAATTAAATCGCGTCAATATAAAATTATATAATTTGTACATTGGATTGGACCTTTGAGTGAGCGCTAGTTTTTATTATGTCGAAGCATGTTGCTGATTGGGATCCTGTTTATTAATTTATTTTTGTTTTTTTGGTGTATAATAAAGTATAATTGATTGATTGCATGTTGTAAATATGGATATATTCAATTCAATTCAATTTATTTATATATGGCCATTATGACGAAGCGTGTTGCAGATTTGAAGCTTGTTCTTTCTTATGCATTTATAAATATATTTGATATTTTAATTGTCTCTATTAATATCAATTAAATCAGCCTACATCACCACTCCTTTCGGTACAGCGCTAATCTGATCCATTTCTGACCCGAAACCTTAACAGTGTCGTATATTTTTGATATAAACTAATGAAATGAATCCATAACATCGTGAGGAAACCTGCATACGCTGAAGAAGAAGTTCCGATGCGTATGTGAAGTCTACCAATACGCATTGGGCACGCGTGGTGGACTAATGCCCATACACCCTCCATTAGGGTAGGTCTATGCCCTGCAATAGGACGGATACTTAAATTAATATCATTAGCATCCTTTTAAACTAAGAGTCTACCCATCAAACTGAACAACTTTCACTATGGGAGCAAACCAATCGAAGCAACAAAAAAAAATGTTGTTGCATACATTCGAGTTGATTATAGGCATTGCAGTTTAGTATGGAACGGCTGATTTTTTTGTTGCTCCGATCGGTTTGCTCCCATAGTAAAAGTTGTTCAGTTTGATGGGTATACTCTTAGTAAGGATGCTAATGATATCAATTTCGCCCTGTATGTTTGATGATTATTATGAATGAAATTAATAACAAAGTAAGTATTGATGAACAACACAGCAAGACTATTTTAAAATTTAAACTTCTGAAGGAAAATTTTTACTGTAAATAAATCCTTACTTAATATACCTACTAAGTCAATGGAAACAATGTTATCTATACTAGAGATAGAAGTTTATCCCGAACACCTATTTTGTGAGCACTCAAAGTATTTCGAACTGAATTGGTGCACCAAGTTTGGTCCACAGTTTGGATTTGGATATGTTTCTATCCCAAACTAGACACCTAAGGTTTTAACGAGTCTATACAAGGTGTTTGGACCATCGAATTGAACAACTTTTAACATTGAAGTCGCTGAAAAAAAAATCTGCTATTCCGTTTAAATAGCTATGTCGTATAATAGAGCAGATTTTTTTTTTCGCGATTCCAAAGTTGATCCCATAGTATAAGTTGTTCAGTTTGACAGTCTGAAGCACCCTGTTCGATATGTAACGCATATAAGTATACACCTTGTCTAATATAGTATGAGTGGCAACCCTAGTATAACTATTTAAGTTTACACAACCAAATAGAAACAGTTGCTAATTACACCATTAAAGTACAAACGATGAATGAATGACTGTCTGGGAAGGGGCGGTTAATATTATATTCTTAGTCACAGATCGATATCTAGCCTAGACTACGTTGTAACTTGTGTATTATAATTTGTGCCCAGACTCGGTTCGAAGTGATACCAGAGTAAATAGGAGTGCGAAAGCATCTAATTGTGGTCGGTGATTGTTTGACTATACAGGGTGAAATTGATATCATTAGCATCTTTTTAAACTAAGAGTCTACCCATCAAACTGAACCACTTTTACTATGATAGTAATGTGAACGGAGAAAAAAAAATCTGTTGTTGCATATATTTGAGTCTAGTAGGCTATACAGTTTAGTATGGAAAAGCTGATTTTATTTTTGCTCCGATCTATTTGCTCCTGAGATCATTATTTATGGTTTGCTCCCATGGTAAAAGTTGTTCAGTTTTATGGGTGGACTCATTGTTTAAAAGGATGCTCATGATATCAATTTCATCTCCACGGGAGGGTCAGTCGCGATCTCTGCCCACTCCTTTTCCTTCTGGCACCTACACACGGCACATCGCTGGCCGGTTGTCACCGATCCCCACTACCGAATCGTAGTCCGCGTTGTCCCAGCAACGCCCATTGCCGAGGTCCGTACCCCTTAGGGGTGCCCCTTGAGAACGTTGCTTAAGTTCATTCCCTGGTTTGGTAGACCTCCCCCCAGTCCGCACTAATAAGCAATACCTGCTCCCGGAGTAATGCTGTATTGGTCAATTCGAAAAAAAAGGTTTAAAAAAATATTTCACCCTGTAGATAGTTGACCTTGAAAAATAGTAACAATATCGATAGTATCTATAGTTTTATTTTAAAATAATTGACACTATCGATAGTATAAAGAAGCCATACTATCAATTTGTCTTAAAATATCGACACTATCGATAGCACGACCGATATTGTTACTATTTTTCAAGGACACGATAGTATAGATAGACTATCGATAATTTCACTATGGTAAGGCAACACTTGTGTGGACAGTGACTGAATAGATTACTTATTATAGTTACTTAGGGCGACACCTTGGACACTTATCCGTCATTCGTATACTAATGGGAAAAATTTACAAGAAGAGGTAGGTAAGCATATTGTGCGATACTGAGTAAGTGCGTCGAGACAGGAATACGCCATTACCTACATTTTCCGCCCCGCTTCCTGCCATAGGGGTTAAGGTTATAATTGGGTTGGAGCAGAAAGTGTCCGTACTTGTATGTAAGTACTAGATAATCTTTCTTGTTCTGTGTCCGGACACCACACGGCTATCCCACTGTCTCACACTCAGTTGCAGAAACGCTCATTAGAGTTAATCCTCCGTTAAATCTGTTCCTAGCTTTTACTACATCAGCAAGACAAAAAGTGACAGCCAGAGATTTAATGGAGGATTAACTTTAATGAGCGTTTCTGCAACTGAGCGTAAGCCACTGTGTATTTGTATTTTGTATACTTGTAAACTTCGATCCAAGTACTTAAACTAAACTATGATTAACATTGCTGGTAGTTAGAATTTACAAGGCTGTTTTCCAATAAATACAAACTACTTTGTTATAATATAACTAGAGTTAGTGCTACGCAGTACGCAGGCACGAACTGTTTCAGTATTTCTTGTTTGTTGAATTTGGTACAATTTATGGGCGAAATTCTATAATATGAATGCTGTGTCGTCGTCAAAATCTCTGATGCCCACACCGTGTGTCTACACTAGGGCGTACGTTTAATCAGAATCGGGAGGATACGGGCGACTGCGAACTGCTTTCATTCCGCTATGATAAATCACTGTCATGATATATACAGAAACAGAAATGAGAACCCGACTCCACCTCAGTAATAAGACTTATTGAAGATAATGTTGAATTAATTTCTGAAAAATATGACAAAATGTTTATGGACAAATGTTCAAGAAATAGTGTGATCAACATTTTTTTGATCACACTATTTCTTGAACTTGCGAGATCGAATCAGAAATGAAGAGATTTGCAGAAGAATCAGAGTAGCCGACATAGCCTAAAGAGTTTCTAAACTAAAGTGGCAATGGGCGGGGTACATTTCTCGCAGAACTGATGGCCGATGGGGCTGAAGAGTTCTTGAGTGGCGAGCGCGTACCGGAAGGCGCAGCGTGGGTAGACAAAGTGAACCGACGACCTGGTGAAGGCGGCGCCGATAACCCGTTGGATGAGGGCAGCGCAGGACCTGGAGGCCTATGTCCAGTAGTGGACTTCTATCGGCTGATATGATGATTCCTTGAATAAATAGTCCTTATACGATTTATACCGGTTCTCTTTTCTGTGATTACTGATTATACACTCGTCCAGTTCTCGCGCACGCTGCAGCTTGTATCTCAGACCTAGTTTACCCGTGAAACGTAAACTAAAGGTTTATTGCATTCGCTGATTACCCATCAGCTAATTGCACAGTATCTACGTCCTTATTGCGACGAGACTCAAGACTTTGACGAGATAGGATGTTTAGTAAGATGACTTGTTAAATGAAGGAATGGTATTGAACTAATGTTCTGTAAACTATATCTAAATTGCAACGCGTTTCTTCGAAATATTGATCTGTTTCTTAGGAGACGTTTTTGTAAAATACTTATTCAGCTACTTGGGATTTAAGTTTTTAAGTGCATAAGTGAGTGCGTTAAACTTAGACGAACTTTCTTAGACTTCCTGTAGGCTTAGCATGCCATTCCCGACAAAACGAGAAAAATCTAGATGTGCCTTTGTCTTACGCATGCCAAAATGAGCAAGATGATGATAATTGCATTACCGGCAGCGTCCATATGCTCCAATCGCGTGCAGGGGTCCGGGCAGGAAGTGCAAGACATGAGGTGGGCCATAGCCTGAGGAGCAACACCGGATTCACAATCATAAACGTGTAATGACTAACCGGTACTCTCTCTAACTCTTCAACATTGTTGTCAATACCTGAAAGGATCAGTCACCTCATTCGACACCCCTCTGGATCGGTGCTATTTTAAGCGGGACCCACGCCTTCGCCTCCTACAAAACTGTAAACCTACTCGAGCCAAATGTTTGGGACATCTTTTTTGGTCCACCGTTTAATGTAATAGTTTTAAACAAAAGTTAAAAATAAACATTTATCTTATCTTATCTTATCTTAGCTTTTTTTTTCGCGATTTCGATGTTGGTCCCATAGAGAAAGTTGTTCAGTTTGATGGTCTGATCATCCCCTTAAAAAAGTGTCAGCATATTAAGAAAGACCCTGTATAATCAAATTAATATAGGGTAACGAAATTGCAAGCAAGACTTAAATAAATAATTGTTTCAGTAAAATGTTATAAAACTTTGAAGCTGTAAAACAAAAGAAAATTCTTTCGCTATATCACGTACGTACGAAGCTCAGAAAGTAATAATATTTATTACATTTCATGTTTCAGCGCTCACCTCAGTTTTATTGTGTAATAAACGCCTTGATGACACGCATCCGTGTGTTCCTAGCGTTATTGCCGCAAGTATTGCGGTAATATTGAGATGCCTATTGTATTGTGTTAAGAAGAAAATATGTTTTCTTTACGGTATATGTTATTGCGTGCCTGAATCTGAACGAATTTGAAAGTATCTCGGCTTTTACGTGCGCTGTTAACATTTATTTATTATGTAGTTACTTTTAACTGTTGCTTGCCTACATTACCCACCTTCATTTCGCGATATTGGAGGTATCATATTGACTCACTTGCTTCACCGCCTAAATTTATTCAAAATGTGTTCCAATATATTTTCTAATAACAGCGGTACACTGCATAGCCCAGTCATACACATTTTTCGGTATAATATTGAAGAGCCAATTTGAGCCTATAAATGTACTAAAGTTAAAAAAAAATCACGTCAGCAACAGTTCCAATTTTAAAATTTTGCTATTATCTTGTTCTAAAAAACCTGATGGTAAATTTTTTTTTGCATTTTGCAAATATTTAAGGCTTTACCATTATACATACTACAAACATGGTGTGAATATTTTTGTCTACTTGGAAGGTTTTGAAAAATACATTCGTATTTTCTAATAAATACATAATTTTTAAATTTCATTGCCTATTTCATTGCTCAAAAATAATTTATATTGTTAAATCTAAGTCAAATGAGTGCATTGGTATTAATATTAATAATTTAAAATCCTTCTGGGACACATAATTTTGATTTCTATGTTGATATTGCGTAGCGATTTTTTTTTTAATATGCTTTAAGATAGTCCTTTTGTCACTTAATGGTTCCGGTTATAGTTTAAAAGTCCAATTAGTAATTACTCCCTACCTCGCCTAACAAAACTCCGTAAAATGACTGGGCTAGTATAAGTATTCCGTTATTTTAGGAAAGCGCAGCGTGGGTAGGCCCACCACAAGATGGACCGACAACCTGGTGAAGGCAGCGGGAACCCGTTGTTTGAGGACAGCGCATAACCGGAGGAGGACGACTAGTATGTCCTGCAGTAAACGTCTATCGGCAGAGATGATGATATAAGTTTAGGTATTATTATAATAAAGGGGTGCGATGAAAAGAGCCTCCCTGAGTGACGAAACCGAAGTTCGTCTGGCGCTCCCATATCAGCTTCGATACAACCATTGCTGACTGGCCAAGCTTTTCCACTATCCGGCATGTTATAGGATATAGTCCATGCGCTGACATGAAAGAGGAAAATTAAAACAAACTAGTTATTTATGTGACTAGAATACGAAGTTGTACGTGAGAAATCTAATCAAACAAATCTGTTCGCTTCAGAAATAACTTAATTTAGAACTGACTGGAAAAGTTAGGTCCCGCTGCGTCAGATATCACGGCTGAAGTGAGGGCGGCGGGAAAAAGTGCTTAATTGACTTAGAAATAGATTTGATTTCACACTGTTTGCTTTTATAGCCAGACTAGGCTGAGAATAAACTTCGCCTATATAGTGTGAAAGTAATAAGAACGAATTTCTGCAATTTGTCTTGTTTTGACTTTGGGAGTTTTTGTGGGCGAAGGCCACTGGACACGTCGATGCATCCTGAACCATCAATATTAAAGTCTCTGTGCTCTTAAAAATTGTTGATATATATTTACTGGGGTTTTAGTTCGGATTTAGGATCTTGATCGTTTTTTTTATTTAGATTCGTACGTTCTATAATGTTTAACAGAAAGTGTTTGGGTGGGAACTCGGAAGAAGTTTTATTTTTATTTGATAATCCTAAAATTCCTTTTAGTTCCTTTTTGAAGAATTGTATAATGCTTCAAAAAGTGTCTTTGAAATAATTATGCAGTGTTTGGGAAATTTATTATTATTATAATAATTCATTACACTCATACAGTAGAATTCTTTATGTATATATAATAATAATCATAATCTTTATGTATATATATAATAATAATCTTGCTACTATTGTAGAGGTATCCTTAAAAAGTTGTTCAAATTCAAATTCAAAAATTTTTTATTCAAAATAATATCACATAGATAGCTTTTTGTCGTCATTTTTGCGTCACTTTGAGCAATGTTTCTCTTTATGTAATGAGTCGTATTTAAGTATTGTATTCTACAAAGTTATTTCATCGAAATCGTTTATTCTTAATCAGTAAAACATAACAGGGCAAGCTCTAGAGCTATTGTTTGAAGAAGACATTCCTTCGCTTTTTGCCGGACTCTGACTTCAAAGGATTTTAGCAAATTTTTTGTGACCCCAAAATTATCCACTCTGTTTCATTCCAGGTATACATCTTTGAATAGAATAGAAAATCCGATTGTAAAAAGGTCGCGTAATTTTGTCGTTTAGGACCGTGTTACTAAAGACGGTCAGGAAAAATGGGAAATTGTTTTTTTGTTAAAGTTATTTGTAAAATTTTCCTTTAGTGTAGTTCTTTTTTATAATAAAACTTTGAATGTATCGACTGATTTATGTAATTTCAGGAAAATAAATACGAAGTTCAAAGCAGACTAACAAAATTTGTATGTGTCGAACACACTACCATTTATTTATTTATACACATAAACCTTCTTATCATTTCACTTTAACGGTTATTAAATTTTATTGTAAAAATGAATTTGGTCCAAGTCATGGGTTGAAAAAAAATGGCTTTGAAATTCAACTCCAAAATTATTTGCCCGATTCAGAAACCAAACGCAACTATTTCGTCCTTTTCACTGATCCCAAATTAGAAAAATGAATTCCCCGTACAATATTTTCTTAACAAAAATACAGACTAATATTTTTTTCTCGAAGCCCAGCTGTTATACTGGCGTTAATGAGATAAAAACTTTTGAAATTCATTTTAATCTCACGTTTCCCCTCGGATTTGTGCAAGTTTCGAACTGGCCTGGATTATAGCTCGTTATTTCAGTTTGCGTTAAAAATCATTTTGTTAACTTAATTTAGAGGTGGTTTCAGTGATGTAATATTATTGAGGAGTGTGTGAGTGAAATAGGTAGTTCAAAGGAGTTGCCCTAGATGTATATAGGTACGCTGATTAAACCATCAAGTTTTAAAAGATAATTACATATAGGTATTTATATTTTATTAATGCATAAACTCGGCGGTGTAAAAATGTCCGATGTTAGGGTAGACAGTTGCATTACTGTAATGGGTGATTGTGCCCAAGATACCGAACAACTTTTCCAAAGGAACATAAGGGAAATTTGCAAAAAAATATTTCAACTATTTATATAATTTTTTGATTAGTATGGAAAGTCCGTTTTTTTTTGTTTCTTAGGGAAAGTTGTTGGTTGTGATACAATCATTTCATCATCATCATCATTATCATCAGCCTATCATCGTCCACTGCTGAACATAGGCCTCTCCCAAGGCGCGCCACAAAACTCTGTCCTCGGCCTTCCTCATCCAGTCGCTCCCCGCTACCTTTTTTAGGTCGTCTGTCCAGCGGGCAGCAGGACGTCCCACACTACGTCTACCAGTTCGCGGTCTCCACTCCAGAACCCTGACACCCCACCGGTTGTCAGTTCTTCGGCAGATATGACCAGCCCATTGCCACTTCAGCTTGCTAATTTTCTGAGCTATGTCAACCACTTTCGTTCTCTGACGTATCACTTCATTTCTGATGTGATCTCTCAGAGAAACACCGAGCATAGCTCTCTCCATAGCTCGCTGCGCGACCTTGAATCGATGAACTAGTCCTATCGTCAGGGTCCATGTTTCCGCACCATAGGTCATTACTGGCAGGACGCACTGATCGGACACCTTCGTTTTGAGGCATTGTGGTAGAGCCGAGTAAAATATAGGAGTTTCCCGAAAGCAGCCCATCCTAGTTGGATGCGCCTAGCGGCCTCCTTGTCGAAGTTGTTTCTACCTAGTCTTATAGTCAGTCCAAGGTAGACATAGTCTTGCACAACTTCTAGCGCCGCCTCACCGACGTAAACCGCCTCTGATCGACCGATACAATCATTATATTATACAAAATATTAATATTATTCTATTCAGCCCAGAGTAGCGTGGATTCTAAAATAACAATACCTACGTATTTAATAACACACAATTTTCTCTTTGTTTTTTCAGCAAAAAAATATTTCAACTATTCATATAAACTTTTGATTAGTATGGAAAGTCGGTTTTTTTTTTGTTTCGTAGGGAAAGTTGTTGGTTGTGATACAATCATTATATTATACAAAATATTAATATTATTCTATTCAGCCCAGAGTAGCGCGGATTCTAAAATAAAAATACCTACGTATTTTCGTAACACAATTTTCTCTTTGTTTTTTCAACAATTACAGTTTCGTTTTAACATTTAAAATGCGGTAAATTCCTGAATATTTGCTATTCCAGTTTTTAACCTGTTTATTACTAAACTGGCTACACCAGGAATTTTTGTTATGTCTGTGGGAATACGGAAGTTTCCGGGAATTTTTACACGGAAAATAAAAAAACAAGAAATCAGGTGAGTTTCGTTGTCTAGAATGGATGAGACAAATAAAACAAACATTAAAAAATGTTTATTCAAATACTAGACAAGAGCATTTTTAGAGAAGAATGGCATACTATCTGAAGTTAGTCTCAAAAACATATTAGGTATACATGAACAAAAGCTCATTGCAATATGGCTTTTGCTCCAAAACTTTGTATCAATTTACATCTCTGCTGATAGGTAGTACTCGTTATATAAAAAAAAAAACTACGTCAGAGGCCATAAGGCGGTCTGAAAAAATTCCAGAGCAGAGAATTTATTCCTAACTAATGTTAGAAACGAACATTCAAACCAAATCCTATAATTATAGTCTCAAAAAATATAGAGATCTACAACTATATGTAATAAGACTATATTGATAATAATATAAGCCAATTAGTGACACCGCCTGGTCGAGCAACAATCCGTTATTACATAATAAGTTACGTTCCAGATGTTCCGTAACGATTATGAAGATCTTTTTCAAACCTTGTCACATTTTAACGCTAAAAACATAATTGGTAATTGTTACGCGGATTCAAGTCACTCCAAAAAGAATAAAAATCGTGTGTATGCAAGGTGGACCGACGACCTGGTGAAGGCGGCGGAAACCCGTTGGATGTCGGCAGCGCAGGACGGGTCGTTATGGCGATTCTTAGGGGAGGTCTATGTCCAGCAGTAGACGTCTATCGGCTGAGGTGATGGTGATGTAAAAATTGGTTTAACATTAGGTACCTAGGTTCTACGAGGCATTGTGTTAAACATGTTACAGGCAACAATGTGTTTACCCCTAACACATCAAAGTTGCAGAGCTGCAGTGGTCCCTAGCGAACCGGCGATCCAAAATTAACGTCGGCTAATTAACCTTGCAGAGTTTAATCAGACCACGATCTCAGCGGACAGGTGATACCCGTGTAATTTCCACGTTTTACAAAGGCTTAAGTTAAGGGGGTTCACTTTATATCATGTTTCATGCAAACCTAATCTTATTTCTGTAGTGTGATTTTTTAGAGTCACACGATGAAATCAGCAGTGGAAAATGACAAAATTACTATGGAGATTATGCATCTTTCTACTGCTGATTTGAACGTTTGACTTTCAAAAATAGCACTACCGAACTTTGAAACAGAATCAGGGCATCTACCCTTTCATTCGACATGATTTCATTGGACATTAGAACTTCGCAATTGCGTGAACGTTTGCGATCCAATGTTAATCAATGTTAAAAATCTATTACAATCAAGTTTGGACCGAAACGGTCTCGATATATCGAAATCGAAGGTCCGGGTATAGGGTCAGAATCAGAAGTATTTATTTGCAAAAAGTCAGTCATTTATATTTCCGCGAAAACACATTTGATGTTTTTTTTTTCTAGTTAAGTTTTGTAAACGCATAAGCATTTTTCTTGGACCTGTGTCGTCAATTATGCAAAAAAAATTTTTTTTGTGATGGCTATTAGAAGATTAAATAATTTTTTTTTATTGTCTGGCCTACTTCTAACCCATTGTTCTGCAAAGGCCTTCTCCGCCTCTTCCATGCATAAAAAATCTGTCTTGGATCAGTCCCGCCTACCTAGTACGATGCGTGCGGCACCGTTTTGTCTGTAGCAAACCGCAAGTTCGCTAGGACCACTGCAGTTCTGCTAATTAACCTGGTCTTAAATTAACGTCAGCTAATTAACCTGGCACCGTTTAATCAGACCACGATCTCAGTGGACAGGTGATTCCCGTGTAATTTCCACGTTGTACATGGGGTAAATGGGGTTTGTTTTACATCATGTTTCATGCAAAAACAATCTAATCTAAACTTTGAAACAATTAAAAATGTTCTGAAAAATTAATTAACAAAGTCAGTCTCAGTCATATATATTTGCGCAGAAACACGTTTGATGTTTTTTTTTTCAGGGAAGTATTGCAAACGCATAATTATCTTCTTCATCATGCATTTGTCTTTGATATCGAGAAATCGTACCATTAAGGTGCAGAGAGGGGCTAGTACAACAGCGCGACATAATAATATCATTATACCTAGGGCTTTATCTCTCTTTCACATATCGCATAGCTTTGGTAGCAATAGCAGAGCGAGACGAGCGTACACAAAGTAAGTACATGAAACAACTAACGATCTGTTACAACCATTTTGTTCAATAACAACAAGAATTTCAAGCACTGAGAGACTGAACTTCGTCGGTCAAACTAACCATGTATGACTGCTATATTCTCGGAATCAAAACTTTTGGACCGCACAAATTCAGCGGAATGTAGGATAAATGTTTATTTTAAGTATCGAGTGTTTTGATGGTTCGTACTGTGTAAATATGAAATGTTGGAGTTTGTTTGAAGTGAAATCGTGGAACATTTGAAATTCCCTTCAATGAACTGGCCTTCGAAAGTCCATCGTCGGTTACATATTTTCCCATATCAAGTTTTTCTAACATTTTCAGTTGTTTTTGTAATATTTCGCATACTCAAAATTTTTGGACACTAAAATAATATTTTCGACGGAGTGTTGGTGGCGGATTGCGGAGAGGTAAAGACACTCAGTCATTAGGGTCCGGGTACGAATCCGCGCAGACGACATGCCATGTAGGTACCAAAATGTTTTCCTAACTTTTATAGGTACGTAATACAGACTGCTCTCAAAAGGCGAAGAAAAATATCTGATGCGTATTCCGTAATCCGTATTGGAAACACGTGGTGGACTAACGCCCATACACCATCTTTGAGGGTACGCCTGTCCCCTGCAGTGGGACGTACCGGGTACAGGGTGAAATTGATATCATTAGCATCCTTTTAAACTAAGATTCTACCCATCGAACGGAACAACTTTTACTATGGGAGCAAACCGATCGGAGCAAAAAAAATCAACTGTTGCATACATTTGAGTCACAAATTCGCGCGACTAGATTGCAGTTTAGTATGGAACAGATTTTTTATTTGCTCCGATCGGTTAGCTCCCATAGTAAAAGTTGTTCAGTTTGCTGGGTAGACTCTCAGTTTAAAAGGATGCTAATGATATCAATTTCACCCTGTATAGGCTAGGCCCTATGATTAGTTATGGATGATGACGAGCTGATGATGATGGTGATGTTATATGCAATAAGATATAATGATTGATTGATTGAATTAAATATTAACAACTTTTTAACAACAAAAAGAAATTGCGCTCTTTATCAAAATTAATAATTATTCTGCTTTTTACTTTTCTTCCTCGCGTCGTGGCGGAAGGTGTTCCGTTGTAGAGAAGATGCGGCCAGAAACTATACAACACGGATCTTTTACATAAAGCAAAACAGGCATGGGCATTGCATTTCCAATCCAATAATATGTCAACAAATATGCACATAACAGTAAATGGACAACAACTGCAGGCATCAATATTCATTTAGAAGTTGTCACCAGTTTGCTGATCACATCAAAAGTTATTACAATCTTGACTCTATGTATGTACCTACCTATTATTCACATTTTGACAAGAACGTTTCCTCACTCCTCTTTTGCGATTCTATTAATCTTCCAGACCATTTCCGAAACAACTGCCATTTTCACCCATGCGTCTAAAGGGGCGTTCGCACGGAATAATTTGAAGGGAGGAAACCTTAGGAGGAAACGAATATTCCAGGGTTGAGGGCGTTAAGGGTATGTAAAGGGTGTAACAACAATTTAAGATTTGTATGGAAATCTTTGAGGCACTCTAACGTCAAAAATAATATAGATTTTCAAGAAAATCTGACTTCATACAAACATAGAAATTAGTTTCTAGATTGTTTTTGAAAAATTTCATTGATTTTTATTGGTTAGTATTGAAAATATCACCAGACTTCGTTTGTATGGAGCGCGCTCCGAATTACAAGGTGTAAAAAACATCCTACTAATACTTAAAAAGGTGGTTTGACCATCAAACTGAACAACTTTCACTCTGGAGCAAACATCGAGAAAAAATAAATCTGCTGTCCAATACAAAACTGCAGTACCGACTCGACTAAAGTGTATGGGACAGCTGTTTTTTTTATTTTTCTCGATGTTTGCTCCATAGTGAAAGTTGTTCAGTTTGATGGTCAAACCACCTTCTTAAGTATTAGAAGGGTGTTTTTTACACCTTGTAATTCGGAGCGCGCTCCATACAAACGAAGTCTGGTGATATTTTCAATACTAACCAATAAAAATCAATGAAATTTTTCAAGAAACTAATTTCTATGTTTGTATGAAGTCAGATTTTCTTGAAAATCTATATTAGTTTTGACGTTAGAGTGCCTCAAAGATTTCCATACAAATCTTAAATTAATCTTAGCATTAAAACTGTAATTTTAACGAAAATCTGACTTCATACAAACATAGAGATTAGTTTCTAGATTGTTTTTGTAAAGTTTCATTGACTTTAATTGGGTAGTATGGAAAATATCACCAAACTTCGTTTGTATGCAGCGCTTATATTGCGCTCTCGGTATAAACTTCTCATCATCGCTGAGCTGAGCTTCGTTGAAACGTGTTTTGACCCAGCTAGCGTTGGAAACTCTTCGTATTTCAGGGTTGCAGAGGAATCTCAGAAATTTTCGCAAGATCTAAAGTATATTGACAGTAGAGTGAACAGTGCCGGATTAACCATAGAGGCAAAGTAGTCAGCTCTCTATGGGCCCAGCGACACCCAGGGGCCCCGCAGCCTGCGAGAAAAATAATTGAAAACTCGAAGATTTAGCACCAAAATTATCCCAAAATTAAAAGGCATTATTTAAAACTCCAATAAAAGTCCAGACTTGATTTTGGCACTTTACGTGTTATGTCTAGTCTAGATAATTTGTGTGTCGAAAATAATATTTATACTCAGAATAACTTACAATGGAAATTGATATTATTGGCATCAACTATGGGAGCAAACCGATCGTTGAAAAAAAAACTGCTATTTCATACAGTTACTTAAGGGTAGTGGAGCCAATTTCGACGTCGCAAAAAAAAAAACAGCTGTTCCATAAATTTTAGTCGAGTCGGTACTGCAATTGACCTTGGCTGATATCGTCATACAATAATTTAAAATTCTAATTGAAACGCCATTTGTCTTTTTATTTGCAAATAGATTCGGATAATCTATACAGGGTGAAATTGATATCAAACTGAACAACTTTTACTATGGGAGCAAACCGATCGGAGCAAATAAAAAATCAGCTGTTCCATACTTAACTGCAATCTCGACGCGCGAGCTCGCGACTCAAATGTATAATGTATGCAACAGCTGATTTTTTTTGCTACTATCGTTTTGCTCCCGTAGTAAAAGTTGTTCAGTTGAGTTTAAAACTAGTTTAAAACGATGCAAACTGCAGTAAGTACTCGACTTTAATGATGATTTTATGCTCGATATTTAAAGCTGGTGATGGTCTGAAGCACCCCCTTGAGCACCCCCTTACTAGGGGGTTTTTTTTATTACACTCTGTAGATGAAGGAAAATGAAGGCACAAGGCATGGTTTGCTTCTGCATTCAGTGTTCGTTTTGGAATGATCACAAATGAGGAGTGGTCTTTACGGAATCAAGGCAGGAAATGTAACACGGACGCGGACGGGCCTTTGTGTGGGTCCGTCTGTCAGACGCAAGGGAACCAACTACTCGCAAACTTTTACTATTCCTTTGTACTTGACAAGTGGTGATAGCGGTCTCACTATAAAGTGTTTATTATGATTTATATTGTGATCTTCGCTTGTTCACCGTTTCATTATAAAATCCATTTCATTATATGATGGTCTTTCGAAAATAACTGCGTAACCTATAACTAGCATTAACCCGCTACTTCATCCGCACAAATTATATACCAGATTTTTAATGCCGATCATAAGCTATCAAACAAAAAAGTTTCATCAAAATAGGTTCAGTAGTTTTCGCGTGATGGTCGATCAAACAAACAAAAAACTTCTTTTTTTAAATTTACAGTTTTATAATAGTACAAGCGTTAACCCGCGACTTCGTCCGCACAAATTATATACCAGATTTTAATTCAGCTATCAAACAAAAAAAGTTTCATTAAATAGTTTTCGCGTGATGCTCGATCAAACAAACAAACAAACAAACTTATTTTTTTAATTTACAGTTTTATAATAGTATAGATTAGATATAGATAATGTTCACGACAATCTGTCTGAATGTCGTAAACATAATAATTATGCTTATGCTTGTTTAGAATACGTCTGCTGTACAGGGTGATCCGGACGGGGACGATCAAATTTTTTTTCAGATTCATCACACCTAGATGTACTTATCCGAAAATACCCCAATGTATGTTCAGCGATTTTTTGTAGTTTAGAAGTTATTTTTTTTAAAAGTGTCTTTGATAATTTTCTACGGGAGTGACTTAAAACAGTCAAATTTTAACCGTCTTCAAAAAAGGAGGAGGTTTTACGATTAAACCTTTTATTCAATAATTCATGTTATACGTTTGACCTATATAAGAGATCACGGTGATTCACTTCAGAGATGGAGATAAAACTCAAAGGCATTAAACATTTAAATGGTTCATAAAAGATCCCGCAAGAACGGATCTTGAAGAGATTTACTTCATTACTGTCAACCTGTAAGTATTTTAATCTCTACCTGTTTACAAGATCTTTACGGTTTACAAGTTGTGAAGGTTATACAGGGTCCTTCTTAAAATGCAGAAAATTTTTTAATGGGATGAACATCGTATGTCGATGTTGGTTCCATAGAGAAAGTTGTTCAGTTTGATGATCTTATAATCCCCTTAAAAAGTGCCAGCATATTAAGAGGATAGGCGAGCTGAATTGGAAGTTCGGAGAACAGGTCACTTTTCTGACCGTATACGTATTTGTCCGATCCGCTCCACCCATACACACCACCGCCAAAGAAAGTGCGAAAGAGACAACTGCAGCTCGAACCGATTTTATCTACATAAAATCGACAAAATCAGCATTTGGTATTCTCCTGTTTCCTCCTCCAAAACTAAACCGATTGTAATATTTTTTTCAAGAATGATATGAAAGACTTTGGCTATGTCTGCATGTTATGCTTTTTTTGTTTAATATTCGTCAAATTTGACTTCTGGATGTCTGAATACGAGCGGTAAAATGGTCATTTTCAATGGTCCCTAGTTCTAGCTAGCTAGTTCTAGCTGTCCCATACATTTGACTCGAGTTATGTTTGCAGTTTTGTATGGGACAGCTGATTTTTTTTTTTGCTATTTCGATATTGGTCCCATAGAGAAAGTTGTTCAGTTTGATGGTCTGATCATGCCATTAAAATAGTTTCATCCCATTAAAATAGTTTTGTTAGACCTTATATAAACTCAAGACCGTAACCTCTTTTAGGGTTGTTAGAAATACCGCTACAACTACCAAGATATCTTTTGAAGTCCGCAATTAGACATCAGAAATTTATAGATAGTGAAGTGGTGATAGAGTGGTGGTAGACTTCACATAAGCATCATAATTTTTTCTTCAGCGTATACAGGTTTCCTTACGATGTTTTTTCACCGTAAGAGAGCATTCGGTATTACGTACAATAAGTTAGAAAAACTCATTGATACACAGCATCTCGTCCAAGCGAATTCGTAGCTGTACCTTCCTGATTGTGTCTCCATACTTCTCCGCAACGCGCCATCGACGCGACACTCTTATGTACTTGGCGATGTAGAATGGTAGGAAATAGCATAAACCATTTTAAGCCAGAACTCAATATAACATTAAAAGTCAACCCCGTTATATCTATTCTTTGATGAAAGTAAAAAAAAACGAATCCTTCCCAAACTTCCTAACTTTATTTATTAAGAATAAGACTAGCAAGTTTGAAGATAAAATTAACAAGCGTAACATTTAATCAATAACCTTATATAAAAGTGCCTCACCCTGTTTTGCGTGTAACACTTCCTGATTTTCTTCTTTAGTCGATTTGTTTAAACAAAACTGGACCGATATTTTGTTGATATAAAAAGCCGACCAAGCTCTAGGAAGGTATCACAATCACAGGATTCGCCGACGTAGTCACAACTACCAATAACTCTTCAAAATGTTTGCGAAGGTAAATAACATTGATTTTATTTAATCATACTTAAAACTACCAACCAATTAACCGATTACAAACGCCCATTTGAATATTTATTTCAGAGCCACTTATAATCAAATTAAATTTTGTAAAAATTTTTGCGAATTGGATAACCGCATTGACAAAAGTATATTCGCAATATTCCTATAAATACACCACGTTTTCGCCTGATTGAGGCATGCTCCAAATCACAAATGAGCAATGAGTATTCTTAATCTGTTTTTTTTTCGAGACGTAGTTACCATCCACTGCACTGGTGTCATTGCTAAGTAGGTATTATTTATTTTCCCTTCTGCCACCAACATTTTTCCATTTATTAATTTACTAATTATGAGTCTATTAGTACAGTGTCTCTAAAATTAAGAACTTTTTAATTTGATTAAGCATAACTTCTACCAAAACTTTGAATGATTCCAGTTCGTCGTCATCCTCGCCCTCGTGGCCGCTGCTGCCGCCTCCGGCCTCTCCAGCTTCTCATACGGCGTAGCTGACCCCTACACCGGCGACTTCAAGAACCAGGTGGAGACCCGCGTTGGCAACAACGTCGCCGGCCAGTACTCGCTGCTCGAGTCCGACGGCACCAAGCGCACTGTGGACTACTCCGCCGGCGCCGAGGGCTTCAACGCCGTCGTCAGGAAGGACCCTGCTCTGATCGCGGCTGCTCCCGCGTACGCTCCCTACACCGCTCCCCTGGCCTACTCTGCCGCTCCCCTGGCGTATTCCGCCGCTCCTCTGGCCTACTCCGCTCCCTTCGGCTACAACAACATCGCCAGGTTCGGAGCTTACGGATACGGCTCCCCATACGCCTACGCTCGCTACTACTAAACCACGACCTTATGCGATTGAAAGAAATTTGTAAATATGTATAAATTGGAGTAAACAACTAAAAATATTTTATTATTTTATTTACACGTACTATCTAGAATCTGTTCCTTTTCTGCTGTTTGTCTTGTAACATGTCTTTATAAGTGAGTGATTCAGGTCGTAAAGAAATCAGGTCATCCTTAGAATGTGTGGAGACTTCGCCCGCCGCCCCTTTTTGTTATATCTCCTTTTATGCCCAATTAGTTTTAATAATGCAATGAGTTCAATCGCTAACAAATCTATATCTTAAAATAATATATAACATTATTTTATAGCACATTAATAACTAGCCGCTTTCGAGTTATTACAAAGTTGGTACAAATCAGCCAATAAGAAAAGAGAATATCCAATTATGAATATACCTACCCAATTCAAATTAAAGATTGAAAAATTTGTCTCGGGCGGGACTTGAACCCGCACTCTTCCAAACCGGGGAACTGCGTTATCCAATTTCGCCGCCATTTTCACGTCCCCACAGACGCAACAGATTGAAACCCGGTTTGGAAGAGTACGGGTTCAAGTCGCGCCCGAAACAAATTTTTCAATATATTTAATTTGATTCGAAATAGCACAACATGGCTGTAACATGTTTAAAATCAATAATATTTGATACCTACCCAAATACTTATTTGGTGATTTACATACTAGTTTTAAATTATTAATAGCCCAGTTAATAACAGACCTTGGGAACAAATTTTTGTAGCGTATAAGCGTACTTATAATATATTGAAATGTCAACAACTCTTATTATAAAGTCTACTTACTAGGTTCGGCCTTCGAAGGTTGCTCGAAATGTATTCTCACATCCTATGTCATGCAAATTTACACACATAAGGACAGTGGTTCTAAACCTATTCCATATCTTTACCCCAAAAATCGCAACTAAAATAATGGATTTACCCATTTTAAAAACTGAAAAAAAAAACAATTAAGTTTAAATTAATTTTATTATAGTTATGTTCTTTATATTTTCTTTTCTTTTCATTAAATATTTACTCAAAATAACCGGCCGAGTACTTATTGACCACGATTAGTACAGTAAAGGTACATATACGTCTATTAGATCGTATATTCCATCCATGCAGGAGTGCGATTTTTGAATCTCACACGTTGAACTCAGCAGTTGAAAATGTATGGAGATACGCATCTTTCTACTGCTGCTTTAACTTTCAAAAATCGCACGCCTGGAGTATAATTATTGAATGTCGAATCAGCAGTAGAAAGATGCATGTCTCCATAGTAATATTGACATTTTCAACTGCTGAGTTCAATAAATGAGATTCAAAAATCGCACTCCAGGTGAATAAAATCTCCCAGGTTGAGAACCACTGTGTTAGTGTAATCATGATACATGGCTTAGCTCTGAATTATTCAACCCTTATCCTTACCTATTGTTATGACAAGTGGTCCTTTCACGTACAATAAATTATCTCTTTTAGCAATAATCCAAAGCTTTGGTTGGGTATCTAATAAATACAGGAATAATTTAGGACACTTTAGGACTTTCGAAACTACCCCTATTTAGACAAATTAGCTGCATAGACTTCTAACTTAGAGCAAACATTTTCAGAAACAAATTAAGATAAAAAAAAATGTAAAAAGGTAAGGTAGGTGTAGGTTAATTGTAAATTAAATGAATGAAGAGCTATTTAGAACAGAATTTTAATAGAAAAACTTTGAGAATATAATTAATTAATAACTCCACTTATAGCTATTTATAAATCATGCATTGTAAACAATGGTTTAAATGAAACCACAAGACCCAAATCAATTAGTTAACGATCGCGTCAGTAACTTTAACAAATCGTTATTTAACTGAGCTGTTCTGCTGCCGATAAACTTGAACGGATATATATATCATCGGCCGAATTTAGTACAGGGTGTTAGGGTAAACAGTTGCATTACTTTAAGGGGTGATTGTACCCGTTTGGGTTATTCGTCGTCCCATCGTCTTCGTATATCGTATTCCGTATTCTCAGATATTTAAAAAAAATCGACCAAAAGAAAAATAATTATAATTGAAAATGCGCAAAGAACTTTAGTCGATGAGCGGTGATCAATTTAAAAAAGTTAAACACCAAACATAGCATTAGCATTCAGGATGAAGTTGAGGAAAAAGCCACAATTGTTTAATTTGCCCCACTACCTACTATTCAGCGTGTAAGGATAAACAAATTCATTACTTTAACACGTTCCGGGACAGTGAACGAGACACAATTGAACTTTTATTGTTATCACGGCTATAGGCGGTCACTGTCCCGGAACGTGTTAAGGGGGATTGTACCTACCCATGATATCTTTCCCTAAGAAACCTTCCTATAGGTTTAGCAAAAATAATGTTTTACTTCAATGCAATCAGCGGATTGAACGTTGTATGAAATGTGGAATGTTTTATTTGCGAATTTCCTTTGAGAAAGTTGTTCAGTATCCTGAGTACAATCACCGATTAAAGTAATGGAACTGTCTACCCTAACACCCTGTAGATTTACAGCTTAAGGTGGTTTCAGTCCATACAAAAGTTTGACGCACAATACGCGTAGACGGAATTAATAACAGTAATATTTTATATATGGAAAAATAGTTTAGAAAATCTAGTTGCCACTTCAAAGATAACATTTGCAATTTATAATATAATTACGAAGATATAAAACTTTTAAAATTATGTATGAAAAATTTCAAAGCTTTATATCTTCCTAATTATTTTATAAATTGCACATGTTATTTATTACGCGGCATCTAGATTTTCTAAACAATTTTTCCATGTATACAAAGTTACTTATATTAATACCGTCTACGCGTATTGTGCGTCAAAGTTTTGTATAAAATTGGCCCCTCTGCAACCACTTTAAAGTAAAGTATTTAAATTGTACAATAGAAAGTATCGACGCATTACTTCCAGCCCATTATTATCATACGTAATAATTTTAGTCATCTTACTAATAATGGATTTAGCGTTTAGCTTTGTTAACAGAGAGGTTCTACCGTTTATGTTAATTTGACTGTGATGTTACTATAACGCGTATCATATAGGAGTCTACTATCATTTATCAGAGCCTAATTTATTTACGCTAGGCATACTATTATTGTTTCATGTTAGGGACTAGTAGGTATAGTATTATATTATCAATCAATCAATTATACTTTATTATCTGTGGTTAGTGAAGGTAAGTATCTTTTGAATCACAGAAAATTTTATTTTTCAAAATTTTTAAAGCCACTTAAAATAAAAAAATTCTAATGTGGCTATTGGCAACGGAATGCTTTGTTTTTTCATACCAAATGTATACTGTTAGGAAAAGTACAACTCTACCTATCAAGCTGAAAAACTTTTACTGTGGGAGCAAACCGAACAGAACAAAGAAAATCGACTGTTCCATACTAAATTGCAGCGCCTACATAACTCATATGTATGAGAGAGCTGTTTTTTTGTTCTGATCGGTTTGCTCCCATAGTAAAAATTGTTCAGTTAGATAGGTAGAGTATGTGGTTAAAAGGTTAATGATACTTTTCCTTACACCCTGTATAAAAAGGACCACCCTACGAAGGAAAAGGCTCCATAGAGTGCTAAATTAAATACGTTGCAAACTTTAAATTATTTCAAAATGAATGATTTTTTTTATTTTTTTTGTTTGATGGTCTGAAGCATCCTTTTAAGTATTTGAGTAGGTAACGCATTTAAGTTTACACCTACAATTAAGTTAATAATAATTTGAATCAATTCAAAATAGTAAATGGATTTTTCTACCCTAAATAAAATCCAAATTAGTTAATTTATAAGAAAACATAAACCTTGCATAAATTAGACGTTTTATAAAAACAATTTTACTCACCTCCACCGTAAAGCCATATTCCACAATCTTTATTTTATTGAAATAAACCAGTGTATCTTCTATTCCATCCTACGAATAAGAAAGTATAGAAATGTAAATCAAGCTCAAAAAGTGGCACCAAAAAAACTGTAAAGTGTTCTAAATTTGTTCTTCAAATGTAATTTTTCATTAGGTGCCAAAATTATGTGGATTTTGTTTAGAGTTACCCTTCTACAGTTTTTCTTATTCGTAGATTCTATCCTTTACCATTGGTAATGTCAAGATAAATTCACAACTGTAGTACACCGTTCGTTTCCCGGAGGGTATACAGACTTTATTGCCCATTGAGACAATATTGCGTTCCGTGTACTTCACTGTAGTATTTGATGAATAAAAATGTTTTGCTATAAGACCTTTTTACGAGTGAAAGTGGAAACAGTTGGACAACTTACGAATCGTGACTTAAGGTGGTTGCAGAGGGGTCAATTTTATACAAAACTTTGACGCACAATACGCGTAGACGGTATTAATATAAGTAACTTTGTATGTGTGGAAAAATTGTTTAGAATATCTAGATGCCGCGTCACAAATAACATTTGCAATTTATAAAGTATTACACCTAATTTATTTCTTAAGTTTCATTATAAGTAACAAAAAAGATAATTATAAAGTTACGAAGATATAAAGCTTTGAAATTTTTCATACAAAATTTTAAAAGCTTTATATCTTCGTAATTATATTATAAATTGGAAATGTTATTTGTGTCGCGGCAACTAGATTTTCTAAACTATTTTTCCATATAATATATAAGGTCTAACAAAATTAGCTGAAACTATTTTAAGGGGATGATCAGACCATCAAACTGAACATCTTTCTCTATGGGACCAATATCGAAATCGCAAAAATGAAATCTGCTGTCCCATACATTTAGGTCGAGTAGGTTTGTATGGAACAGCTGATTTTTTTTTCGCGATTTCGGTATTGGTCCCATAGAGAAAGTTGTTCAGTTTGATGGTCTGATCATCCCCTTAAAATAGTTTCAGCTAATTTTGTTAGACCTTATATAACATACATTTAGGTCGAGTAGGTTTGTATGGAACAGCAGACTTTTTTTTCTCGATTTCCATGTTGGTCCCATAGTAAAAGTTACCACCCTATTCCAGCTTCAAAACGACCCCGATTCCACGGTATTATAATTTTGTGGGACTAATAATATTATATTCAAATAAACATAAACTATAATCAAAATAACATTCAGGAAGACTTAAAATATCCCTCGACGTAAATACCAGGCATCCAATATGTGACCACTCGATTCTATCAATATATCTCGTCGAAGCGAATGCCAATACGAACTTATTGACTACCTACCCATCTTATCGTGTTTAGAAGTGGTTTTATCGGGGTCACGTATCTGAGAATAGGATACGTTCGTAAGATTTGCTGGGCCCTGTTTGGCGTTGTTGTCAAGATTAATGTTGTTAGGTTGTGTGTTTATGCCACTGTTTCAGACTCGTATGGTTAGGTTAGGTTTAACTTTTGATATATTAAAAGATATAAAAGAAATCCGGTAACGCGACGCGTATAATGCGGTCCTTACTTGCCTGAATCTGATGAAATAGGGAACCACTACGGTCAGCGATGAAGGGGTTTGATTTAATGACTCTTGCCCGAAGCCCATGGTTGTGGATATTAGAGATGTTGACGATACTTATTTACTACGCTGTCTCAGGGACCTAAAGTGGGTCGTGACCAAAAGACAGCAAAACAAATGCTATTCATCTCTTTTCTGTGCCATCTTAATCAAGTTAGGCCCCTTCATTTCTTCGAGATATTGGGTGATCGGATCTATCCAGTGATTACTGGTTCTGCCCAGAGGGTCACCACAGGTAAATGTTCTATGCATGGCACGATCTTTTCCCATCCGTTCTATGTGTCCTAGTCGCGCATATTTTGTTTTTACGATGACTGAAAGCAATAGTCTTATCCAGGGGCCTATTTCATAAACGTGACAATTGTAATTTACAATGACAATTTGAGATACATTACAGAGAACGCTAGGACAACCCGTTGTTTAACGCCATAAGTAACCAGTAATGTGCCCTGAATTGTTAGTGCATAATATTAATTAATTAAAAATTGCAATCATATTTATGAAATAGGCCCCTGATAGCCTGATACAACACTATATTAGGTACCTACTTTAAGGCAAAAATGATGAAGGGAGAACTACCGCTCTCGCTTAAACGTCGACTCATCGACATGTGTATCCTGCCCATCCTAACTTACGGAGCTCAAACGTGGTCACTCACTGAGGCCCAAAAGTCCAAGCTTAAGGTTTGCCAGAGAGCGATGGAGCGCAGCATTCTAGGTGTTAAACGAACCGACTGGGTCAGAAACACCACGTTGCGCTCCAAAACTCAAATAGCCGACGTCGGAGAGAAAAGTGCCAAACTTAAATGGGAGTGGGCCGGTCATGTCTGTCGGATGCATCCTGAGAGATGGGCAAAAATCATCATGCCCTGGATCCCCGAAAACGGTCGGCGGCGTCCAGGTCGACCGAGGAAGAGGTGGCGTGATGACCTGGACAAATTTGACGACCAATGGCCAGAGGTTGCCCACAACAGGAACGAGTGGAAGAGCAGAGGTGAGGCCTTTGCCCAGCAGTGGGATGAAATAGGCTAATAAAAAAAAAAAATAAAAACTTTAAGGCAATGTAAAATGTATGAACATTTTACATCATTCTCTTTTTGGTTTTATCCATGGTTATTGGATAACTAGAGTAGTGAACCCGTCAGTGGCTGGGCTGCAATCCTTTTGTGAAGGGGTTCAATATAGAAATTGTCCCTTTGCTTGGTATTGGAGTTGAATTTAGGATAAAATTGGTTTACGTCCGGCCATTTTTCAAACATTTTTTGTTCGACAACACAGTCAATACTTAATTCTATTTAATCTACAATCATACAAATCATTTATTTGCTAATAAATAGGGTGAGTACAGTAAATGTTAGATGTTAATATAGTATAATTATTAAGAACTCCTATTTAGCCATTATAAAGAATAGCATGCAAATATTCAATCATTCCTACAATTAAATTAGTCATTGAAATTATCACAGTCACTTCCTATTGATCCCGATAACGGAAAAAGCTTAGGTACATAATCAGAAAGAAAAAACAGTAATTATCAATGTCACAACTACAATACAAAAACAAACAAATGAAAACAAATAATAAAGTCAAAAGCTAAGCTATGTATTGATTTACTTGTAATTAGTCTGTGTTTTCTAGAAATTTCTCGATTGAGTAAAAGGTATTTTTACGAACACAAGAAAGAAAAATTCTAAAACGGTTCCTTTACTATGGATTATAATCGTAACTATCATCATCATCGTCATCAGAACATCATAATTATTTCAACTGTACCCAGATTTTTCAAAATAAACAAAGTTAAGAAGATTCAACTGTTTGAATTTCATTAAATTACATTTGTTATATACCAACAATACATATACATTATTCTTTTTCCAATGTCCCACGAGAGTAGGTAGAGTCTACACCCCGCCACATTATGCTACGATTCAGACACACTTCTTTTGATCCATATTCAATTAAGAATATTTCGTTGTTGACTTTTTCTGGAATCGGGCTCACATTTTTATTAATTTTAAATTTTATAATTCCCTACAAAACTTGAACTCTAAAAACAGATTTGTTCACGTTTTGGCAAATTCTCAAAACTATACAGCAGCTGGACGTTTTCTCAATTTTCAACATTTTCCGACTCTACTCAATCCATTTGCAATGTTAAATCGGCATAACATTAACATGCAGTTTCCATAAATCTCGTCCAACCTGTTACCAATAGGTATCCTGATAAACTTTCAACAGGAGTCGTGATTTGTATTTAAATAAAATTATTATTTTATAACACGGGGATAAGCTTAACCCACAGATAGTTTGCGTCAAATAAAAACCGGCCAAGTGCGATTCGGGCTCCGGCAAGGAGGGTTCTGTGCCATAAGTTGATTATGTACCCAACTAAATTGTTTCTTTGTAATCAAATCAATCATCCGTCAGTTTCTAAACATATTACCAAAATGTTTTGTTTAAAATTTTGTAAGTGTTTCAACCAAGCCGTGTGTACACGCTTTGATACATTGATATTTGGGATCCATTCTAGTAATTATTTTGTATTGGCCATGTAATTTAGCATGGTAATGAATGTATTCTTTTGTGTATGCCTTAATAAATAAAATAAAATAAATAGGTACCTACAATGTTTCCAAAAATTTTTGTTTTTTCCAGGATTCGAAGCGTGAGCACATAAAGTTGACCGGTTTTTACTATGTATTGGTGGTTTTACTTTACAGTAAGTTATTTTTAAGTTACAGTGGAGCATCGGTGGCGCGTTGCGGAGATGTATGGACACCCAATTATGGGGGTCCGGGTTCGAATCCGCACGGACAACATGCCATGTACCAATGAGTTTTTCTAACTTATGTACGGAATACCGATTGCTCTCAAACGGTGAAGGAAAACATCGTGAGGAAACCTGCATACACTGATGAAGAAATTCTGATGTGTATTTGAAGTCTACCAATCCGCATTGGGCACACGTTGTGGACTAATGCCCATACACCCTCCCTGAGGGTAGGCCTGTGCCCTGCAGTGGGACGTATGTAGGCTGATGATGATGATACTTTACAGTAAAGTCAAACCAAGTTTGACGCTTGTATGTGTTATCGTTTTTATGATAAAGCAAAAATAAAAAACCCAATAACACGGTTCTTGTACAGGGATTCCCTTAAATTTTTTTGGTAGTAAATTCTACATAAAAATAAATAACACATAATTAAGTAAGTACTCTCTGAAAATTTCAGCCCGCTACCATTACGGCTCAAAAGATACAGTTCTTTAGAATCGGATACGGAATCCTAGAATGCACACTTCAACAAAAGGGTAGTTAAAAAGTTCATCCTCATAATTCGGATACGGTACCTCATATAATCGCGTGGTGTACCAATGCCCATACAACCTCCCTGAGGGTAGGCCTGTGCCCTGCAGTGGGACGTTTATAGGCTGATATGATATACAATACAAGTTATCTAACCTTGTATTATTTTAACGAACCTAAAATGGTGAGATAAATTCAGAGGGCGAGATAGAAGAAATAATTGGGTTTGAAAGAAATGAAAACCAGATTTCTCATTAAAATGCGCAGTTGGACGTATCCTTTTTCATTATTTTCATGAATTTAGCGTGGAAGGAACTAGAGGGAGTTTAGCTAAAAAATAGTATTAGTTTTCATTGTAAGTACTTTATTATGATGACCTAAATATATTAAACAAAAAGTAAAAATTCTAAATGGAAATAAAACAAAACTAAAAATTTAAAGGATTCTTGATTCTTCACATCGTGTTGGTACCAATTTGATAAACAATTTTAACTATACAGGGTGGAACAAAACACCCTAGAACAAAACACTTCTGTTACAGCTTTATAATAGTATAGATATACTATTATAAAGCTGTAACAGAAGTGTGTCTGTACATTGAAGATATTAACAAAAAATAAGTTACGATATGGTTTTTAGGTATCCCTGATTCCATATCACCAATTTTTGGATTTTTTGTCTGTCTGTTTGCTTGTGTGTTTGTTTGGGTGTTAGTTTGGGTGTTTGTTTGGGTGTTTGTTTGTTTGAACGAGCATCACGCAAAAAGTACTGAACCGATTTTGATGAAACTTTTTTTATTTGATAGCTTATGATCTGACTTAAAATCTGGTATATAAGGTCTAACAAAATTAGCTGAAACTATTTTAAGGGGATGATCGGACCATCAAACTGAACAACTTTCTCTATGGGACCAATATCGAAATCGAAAAAAAAACATCAGCTGTTCCATACAATCGTACTCGACCTAAATATATGGGACAGCGGATTTTTTTCCGCGATTTCGATATTGGTCCCATAGAGAAAGTTGTTCAGTTTGATGGTCTAAGCATCCCTTTAAAATTGTTTCAGCTAATTTTGTTAGACCTTATATAATTTGTGCGGACGAAGTCGCGGGTTAACGCTCGTATTTAATAGAGTGGTTTAGTTAGACCATAGTCACCATAGAGAAACACGTAAGGAGTAGGTATTGTTTATTTCTCCATAGAACATTGTTCTGCCATTTTTTGCTGGGGGGAGGGACCGTTGCTATGACAATAACAGTAAAACGCATCGAATTAAGTAGCCCATCGGGGCTAGGTCGGGGCCGTCGCGGGGGTGAGACTTTGACAGAGGGGAAAGTATGGGAAATTATGCGTAAGGCCCTTTCTCTCAGGGTACGAGTTACGTGTTTCTCTATGAGTTAGACCATCAAACTGAACAATTTTCACTTTCGAGCCAACTTAGAAATCGCGTATCTATTCTATCTACTCGACTCAGCGGATTATTTAAATGTTTTTTCGACTTTGTCTCGATAGTCAAAGCTGTTCAGTTTGAGGGTCTAAACCACGTCGTGAACTACGATGAGACGGTCAGTTGCAGAAACGTTCATTAGAGTTAATCCTCCATTAAATCTCTTGCTAGCTTTTACTACGTCCGCAAGACAAAAAGTGACAGGAAGAGATGTTAATAAAAGATTAACTTTAATGAGCGTTTCTGCAACTGAGTGCTAACAAAATTGTGATCTCAGTTTTCTATTCTATTCTATTAAATATTACTAGGGTGTTTTGTTACACCCTGTATATTAATTTTTCCTTAGTACCTACTACCGTACTTACCTATGTAAAATTTATTTTGTTCATTTTCAAGATTTTATTCTTCCACTTTTTCGGCGTGATTAATATGTATACCCTTGCCAAATTACAGCTTTCTAGTACCACAGAGTACTATAATTACTAGTACTAAGCATCTCTCAGCTAAACCGCGGACAGACGGACAGACGGACGCACGTGGCGAAACTATAAGGGTTCCTTGTTGACTACGGAACCCTAAAAACCAATTTCAGTTTGTCTATAGGTATATACAGGTGTACAAAGACTCCTTTCCATTCTACTTTTGTTCAGCATCTGCATGACTCTACAAAACCAACATAAGCTATCTGCGCGACGCTACACGTTACTTGACCTACGCGTGGCCAGCTTATGTTGGTTTTGTATAGCTTGATGTGTCGCCGTGTGTACATACCAAACGATGTCTTTTCTTTTTTCTTTTTTTTTTCATCGTACGTTTCTGATTCAACGAAAACGAGCTATATTTTTTCTAACAATATACAAGAAGACGTAGTAGTATATTATAATTTGGACATCGTCGTATTCATTGGGTCGTATTCTCTATCGAATATTTCGCTTCGCTGACGTTAAATTGATGTGTAACGATGATTGATGTGTAACCAGAATTCGTCAATTGACTAAAATATCGTTTCACTGAATTTGATTTTGTTATTATTTTAATTATATATCTTTTATAAAACGTTTGTTTATGCTTCATTACTCTGTAACTAACGAAAACGCGGATTCAAGAATGTAAAATATTATAAATCGAAATATTACAAGGCACATCCATTTACTTAACTATTCTTCTTTAGAATTGATGATCCAAGATATTGAAAAAAAAACATGAATTATGTTCTGAGGTTTAAGAACATCTCTAACTACCACAGTAAGTCGTGAGTATATGCTTATGCGATGCTGAAAAAAAAATTCGATAAGCATAATATGCTCACGTCTATTTTTCCCGAGGGGATAGTCAAGAGATATTCTGAAATCTCATAAAATCCGCGTTTCTCTAATATAATATATAATTATATAACTATATAATTAATATATAATATAATATATAATTATAAAACTGTAACAGAAGTGTGTCTGTACATTGAAGATATTAACAAAAAAAAGTTACTATATGGTTTTTAGGTGTCCCTGATTCCATATCACCAATTTTTCGATTTTTTGTCTGTCTGTTTGTTTGTGAGTTTGTTTGTTTGTTTGAACGAGCATCACGCAAAAACTACTGAACCGATTTTGATGAAACCTTTTTCGTTTTATAGCTTATGATCTGACTTAAAATCTGGTATACAGGGTGTAAGTGACAGCCTAGTAAATACTGAAACGGTGAACTCAGACCATCAAACTGAACAACTTTCACTATGGAGCCTACCTCAGGACACGCCGAAAAAAATCAGCTGTCCCATACATTTTAGTCGGGTAGGACAGCTGATTTTTTTTGGCGTTTCCTGAGGTAGGCTACATAGTAAAAGAAGTTCAGTTTGATGGTCTGAGTTAACCGTTTCAGTATTTGCTAGGCTGTCACTTACACCCTGTATAATTTATGCGGACGAAGTCGCGGGTTAACGCTAGCATAATACATATAAAGTTTATTATTTTTCTTCCACAAACATTATTACAAGATTACAACTTAAATATTACTAATAGTATCGAAACTCCTACTCCTCCTACGTCCAGTATGATGGTAGGTCTGTGTGGGACCGTAAGATTCGGTAAGTCAATTAGGTATTGGACGTCACCTAAAACAATATTTCTTATTGCTTGTCTGTTTGTTCAATCATTTTAACCTTTACTACGGAATATATAAGAGTACCTACAACCTTTACCGAACTACGAAAAGAAGAACACGTTATCCTACGTAGCTGTGGTATAGACGGTGACGTCATCGATTCGAAATCGTTAGTAAAAACTAAAAGTATTGACAATCCATACTATTATAAAACTGTAACAGGAAGTTTGTCTGTACATTGAAGATATTAACAAAAAAAAAGTTACGATATGGTTTTTAGGTGTCCCTGATTCCATTTCACCAATTTTTGGATTTTTTGTCTGTCTGTTTGATTGTGTGTTTGTTTGGGTGTTTGTTTGTTTGTTTGAACGAGTATCACGCAAAAACTACTGAACGGATTTTGATGAAACTTTTTTTGTTTGATAGCTTATGATCTGACTTAAAATCTGGTATATAATTTGTGCGGACGAAGTCGCGGGTTAACGCTCGTTCTTTATAATAACAAATATTTAGGTCTGGAGTGCGATTTTTTAATCTCATTCGCTGAGCTTAGCAGTTGAAAATGTCAAAATTAATATGAAGATATCTTTCTACTGCCAATTTGACATTCAATAATTATACTCCAGGCGTGCGATTTTTGAAAGTTGAATCAGCAGTAGAAAGATGCATATCTCCATATATTTTCAACTGCTGAGATCAACGTATGAGATTTAAAAATCGCACTCCAGAACACGTTTAATTTAATTATAATTTTCTAGCTTACAAACTGAAATAAAATATTATTCTCAACTATAAAACAAATCTAAAGAAAAATTTTACCATTCAATGAATTAAACAACATTATCAAAGGAATTTACACAAAACAGATATCGGGACGGAAACTAGTATTTCCTCTTAGTATCTCGTTCTCCGATAGTCTCAGCTGTGCAAACAATACTCAAGTTTCAGCGAAGTACAAGACAAGACGGATAACAGTTAGTTTATGTTGTCATAGAGCTTGTACCGACACTACCGACATTCCACAATTGAACGTTGAATTGTATTATCGAAGCAGATTTCTGCTACAGAGATTTCTGGGTCGCCCTAGAAATACGTATGCGGACCAAATTGGCCGCGTGAAGGGTCAGATCAAATGAACCCAAACCCGAAGATCGTGTATGAAACGACTTATGACTGTGGAGGAGACAACAGAGGTGTGTCAGGATCGTAGCCGATCCATTGTCTCTGCCAACCCCAATGGGACACAGGCGTGAGTATATGTATGAATTTCTGCTACAGCGACTACTAATTAAGAAATGTCAGTTGTGCAAGATATTATCCCGAATTCACATTTATCACAGAAGAGAGATTCCGGCTTATGTCTTAAGGTGGTTGCAGAGGGGTCACTTTACTTAAAAGCTTTGACGCACAATACGCGTAGACGGAATTAATAAAAGTGATATTTTATATATAGAAAAATAGTTTAGAAAATCTAGTTGCCGCGTCACAAATAAAATTTGCAATTTATAAAATAATTATGAAGATATAAAGCTTTGAAATTTTTCATACAAAATTTTAAAAGCTTTATATTTTCGTAATTATAAATTATAAATTGCAAATGTTATTTGTTACGCGGCAACTAGATTTTCTAAACTATTTTTCGAAATATAAAATATTACTTTTATTAATTCCGTCTACGCGTATTGTGCGTCAAACTTTTGTATGGACTGAAACAACCTTAATAGACTTCTATACTGCTAGTAGGTGTAGCCTTCTTACCACTGATATGGTTGATATGACTTAAATCTATTCATATATTACCTTCAGAAAAAAGTCATAAGTCACTATGACAATTTTATGAAGAATCAGTCATAATCATAAGACTTGAAGGTTGAATTTAATTTTATTAGTATTTTTGTTTTTTTTAGTCACGCTTCTCCTCTTTGTAACTACATTTTCCTCGTACTGATTTCTAATGGTTCTATTTTCTGTGAGCATTACCTATAATCGGTTTTAGAAACTTTGAGAGTTAAGAGATTACTATTAAAGTAAAAATGAACATTGCTTCGCCATAACTCATACCTACACAGGAACAATGCCTTTTAAATATTCTAAACTGGACAGAGTTTGGGCACTGCTCATCTTAGCTGCTCATAGACGTTTCCAGCTTTTGACCTAAGGGGGTAGACCGGGCAGCACGAGGAATATCTCTTTAATTTGATTCGAAATAGCACAACATGGCTGTAACATGATTAAAAATCATAAATATTTGAAATTGGAACAGGGTGTTTCATCTATATCGTATGAATTCCAGTTGTAATGCTGGACTTGCGGGTTGGTTAGTTTGTAATAACTACCAGTAGATGGCACTCACGTCCCCTTAAGACGCAACAAATTGAAAATTTCGTTCTCAGGGTAGTTCCGTGAGGCTCGGTGGCGAAATTGGATAACGCAGTTCCCCCCCGGTTTGGAAAAGTGCGGGTTCAAGTCCCGCCCGAGACAAAATTTTTTCACCTTTAATTTGATACGAGGAATATCGTTTGCAAAGAGGACCGTAATTTGACTAATTAAGGTCACAAAGATATAAAAATGTCTTTTATTTATAGGAAACAAATGTAGCTGAACTATAATGATATAGTCCATTTTTGGAATCAGGTAATAAAGCCCAATACCGAATATGTAGTCAAAATTTTTTTAGGACCACAATTTTGCCTGCAACATCAAAAACTAAAGTCAAACGGCGGACCTCATAATTATTTTGCAAATTTTCCTCGAGCGGCCTACTCTAGGGGCAAAACTGGAATTTCCTTTAGGTATACATAATTAACCAGGTAAGTGTACGGGAAGTAGGGTACTCTAGGGAAGAGGAGGCCAGAAAATATCAAATCCCATAAAAAAGAAGCCGGGTTCATTTCATAAAATTCTAAATGAAATAACAAATTATTAAAGAACGTGAATACAAGCCAATTCAAACATCAGTTAAACAAATTGAAACAGATGTAATATAAATTCACAGTTCAAAGCAAGAATTAATATTCAATATTAACAGGCAGCACGAATTAAAAAAAAAACGCCAAAATTTTCGCGAATAGCAATTTTGCTCAAAAATGTCGAACTATCAGTGTTTCACAGAAGCGTTCTGAACTCTGTTTAACAGTTGCCATGGACGTATTAAGGGACAAAATTGAGGTACTTATTCATATGGGCAACGGCTTAATTTGAAGTGGGTAATCAGGTCCGTCGGAATCCTGACCACATACCGTGGAATTCCCAGGAGAAAAGAAAGAGTGGACATCCGTGGCGTGGCTTCTTAGCAGTACGCATATGTGTGTGAAGACCATTGACGTAGAATAATATGGACGCCGGGTCTAGTACACAATGCTCGAAAAAAGTGTACGAGACCGAGACTAAACTACTATGAAGGTACGCGCGCAGGGACGTGCTCCTATAACACTATGGTATTATGGTATATTTGGTTCTAAATTAGCTTACAGTTTTTTTACACGTGGACTCTACTCACGTCATTTACTCTCGTCTCATCGGCATGATCTCTGTAATTTTTTGTGTAGGTAGGTTTTATATACACATTTATTTTAGGGATCACGAATAAAACCCTGGATACGCCCTTGTTCTGTATACGACATTCGCAAACACATTGTTCTGCGGATATTGCTAACTAAATACCAATCCCGAAGGTAAATTTTAGGAACGACGAACAATTCTCTGTTGAAACGCGATTTTCATATGCGTGTGAATATTCGGGTTACAAAGCTGTGCGGTGCTTGAGTTTTTAAAATTAGAATATTCGATGTTTTAGATATTATTGAAAAGGATTTCTAAACCAGATTTTTAAGGCGAGTTTGATTGGAAATATTTGTTAGGGTAGACCCAGAAAGCAAACCGAAGGAATTACTCGAAACCCAACGAAGATGGAAACTCGATAGAAGCCGCCGCCGTCAGAAATGAAACAAAGTTATTTTATTGATAGAAAGATAAAGAACATAGACATTTTGTTGATAGGCATCGCATCTACTTGGATAAAGATATAATATGGAAGCGAATTGTTGTATTTTATTTATTTATTTATTAACACTTTATTGTACACATAACATTACAGAAAAAACAATTAAAGTAGACATGTACAAAGGGCGAGGCTTATTTTGGAGAGTGATAGTGTTCATTCGCTTTTTGAAGGACGCAAATGTTTGAAAATCACGAATATCGGCGGGGAGTGAGTTCCACAACCGGGCCGCATGGATAGTGAAAGAGTAGGAGTAGAAGTTGGTGGAGTGGGTCTGGATTCTAAGTTGGGTACGGATATGAGAACGACAAGGTTTGTCAGGAGGGCGGGAGAAGGAGACACGATCACGGAGATAGCTAGGGGCGGAAGGATTGTGAAGGATTATGTGGAGGAGACAGAGGATATGGACATCACGACGCTTGCGAATAGGGAGCCACTTTAACTGCGCCCTGTACTCGGACACGTGGTCATACTTCCGTAAGCCAAAAATGAAGCGTATGGCTAGGTTGTAATAAAATTTTCCGTCATTTCTATGCTAAATGGTAACCTTATGGTAATCAACCAAATATGGACCCGTAAAATGACCCTAAGTCTCCGCATTATAATAGTTTTTACTATAATATAAACTATAGTTTTTGTATGAAAACAACAACGGTGTAAGGAAAAGGATCATTAACCTTTAACCCACATACGCTACCTATCAAACTGAAAATTTTTTACTATGGGACCAAACCTGTGAGAAGAAAAAAAACTGCTGTTTCATACGTTTGAATCGAGTAGGCAGTGCGGTTTAGTATGTAACAGCTGTTTTTTTTTTTGCGCTGACACGTTTGCTCCCATAGTTAAAGTTGTTCAGTTTGATACTACCTACTCTACCCGTGTAGATGGTTTAAAGGGTAATGATACTTTCCTGTATTTATTTTTGAAACAGTAATTTTTACAGGGCTGAAATCTAGTATATTTTGGTACAAATGTACTAAAGGGAAATTTTCATTGAAGGAAAGGGACTTGTCCGTACAAGGAAATGGACGTACGAGGAAATGGCCGTTCGGGGAAATGTCCGTGCGGGGAAATGGTTGTACAAGGAATTCGGGCAATGGATGTTCAGGGAAAAGGACGTAACCAACCTGATCCGGTAATCACTTTGACGTTTTAATAGTAATAGATTGATAATGATAATAGAACCTGATAAAATATAGATAAGTTAGCAACGGAATCCTTTATTTTCGCACATTTTGTAATCGAGTAAAAAGGGTCCTCAAAGTAATTCGACAGGTACATTATGGTATCAAATTTCCCTCCACATATTGGGTTTAGGGGTTGTTGTTTACCGTATTTTGTAACGTTTACATTAGGCAGGATCATTCGTGAAACAAGATTCTTGGAAAGAGAGACGCTTTGAGCTTTAGGTTATATTTGGGATGGTAATAATGATATTTTACGTTTATTGTTACATTTAGATATTTAGTTATTTTCTTGAAGGCTACTATTAAAAGATTCTTTAAAAGCGGAATATTATTGGTACCATAGAGATCTAGAGAGATGCCAACCGCATCAAACCTAGTTTCGCATCACCACCAGTACCACGCGATAAAAAATATTTTGTTTTGCTTGAATGTGCTCATTATCCACGATTCGAACTCAAGGTTCGAATAATCTTAAGTACTACGCAAGCATTGTAAACTATTTACACATAATATCTCGACTGGCTTTCAGCCTCATAATATATTGAATCATTACTGTCACGAGCAATGTGTTCCGTTTTTGCGCATATTGCTGCGACACTGGCCCCGCCCCTTTTTCACATCTCCCTTTAGTTTTTGTGATCTGTGATAGGTACATAGTCATCAGCGACGACATACATACATCTATATTCTCACGCTTATCTCATACTACTAGGGTAGGCAGAGACAACGAAACGTCACCTGCTACGATCCTGATAAATATCTCTAGTTTCCTCCATATTCATTACTTAGTCCTTTAATGCATGCTCATCGGCTTCATGTAGATTTGACCGGGTCCTTTTTAAGTTTAAGGGTGTATTCAATCAATGAAACTAAACAAGTTTCCCTTAGGAACATGGGTCGAAAAACGAGAAAATTTTTAGGACCTTCCACACAGAAGTCCGGATCAGCCGATCGATTTTCTATGGGTGGTCAAAAAACATTTCTCGTTTTTTGCCCCATATTTCTTTGAGAAAGTAATTTAGTTTCGTTTTCTGATTACACCCTTATAGTTATGTTAGTAATTAAAAACTAGTGGTGTATACATTAATTAAATTTGTCCGCAGATTGGAAGTTGATAGAGGCCTTTTAGTTTCCATAGAGACCTTACAAATACGGGGTATGGCATTCCTACGTTAGCAGTAGGCTTATGTGATAAACGAAAAGCGAGTAGGATTGTACCAGATCAAAATATACTTAGATAACTTACCTAACCTTACTTAACTTACTTAAATCTGAAAGAAATATGTCTCCTCTCGAAAGAGGGTTGAGAGGGACTAAACTGCTCTCGATTGCCTGGCCTGGGGGATTGATTGGCCTAGTTACCCAAGTCGTTCCGTTGTTGATCCCAAAGTGAAAGTTGTTCAGTTTTATGATCTGAAACACCCTCTTAAGTATGCAACGCATGTAAATTGACACCCTGTCTATCCGTAGATGAAAACTATTTTACTTCCCCACTATGTTACTTAGCACAAAAAAAAACATTATCTTCGAAGCAAAATGCTTGTATCCAGTAACTTGATCCAAGAACATATTGAACGTAAAGGGCGGGTCCACTCTGGACCGCCTGAAAAAGGCAGCACCGCTCCGACGTGACCAGAAAAGAAAATTAATGGATTCTAGATATTCTTCGTTCGATTTAATGTGGTGCGGGCTTTACGATAAGAATGTTCGTAACAGGTATCATTTAGTTAATGAGGCGTTTTCCAAGACTAGTAAAAAAATCATTAGCTGGCGTAATTAAATTCGGAAAAAGCCTGTCAAATTTAAGGTATAAAGTTTGTTTTCGGTTTGTCTACTGGCAAGAAATCTCTGGAGTTACAAAGTAATAAAATTTACTCTACAAAAAAATTGAACATTGAATACATTTAATTTGTGGTACCTACATAAAACGAATGGTCAGGTCGTGAAAGTCAAGTAATTCCCATTTGAACCATAAACTTAATGTTATGATTTTAACTAATAATGATTTTTTTTATAATTAATCTGATTTGTTTCTAAAATAGGAAAAAATTTAAAGGAGAAAATGAATGGTCTTATTTACTCTACTTAATTGGTCGAATAAACTGTTCCCTGCAAAAATGACAATTTGGTATAAGATATTCCATCACTCATGGTAAAATTTGCGGGTTGATTGCCCACTTACTCGGCTGAAAATAAGCCTATTCATACGAAAATGCCTTTGCGTACGTTTATGGAGAATTTTATAGTCACATTCAATTTCTTTTCAAGTGTGAAGCACCAAGGTTCGGGATTAGATTGTTGTTTTACGGATTAATCTTTTTTTTTTTACTTATATTTAATGGACTCTTGCTTGTGCGTCAGCACTGCATTTCCGCCAGTGTCACGTGTTTATGGGAGAATCTATCCCAATCTCAGGGATTGTTTTTGGTCAAGAACAAGAAGAGATTGAGGATTACGGAGCCTCGTGGCAGGCAAAAACGCGACGCGCGAAATCCACGCGAGACGTGTGCTCGGGTCAGAACCTGCAACGTGACTCGGATTAATCATTGTGGAGGCGTAAATAAGTGATGACATTATACACTCGAATATTTTTGGTGCGAAAGTTATGGAGTCAGATTGTTAATTATAATAAGTCAGCGTTACATATTTTAGATGAATGCTTTAGGCCATCTAACTGAACAACCTTTACTATAGAGACAATATCGATTTGCGAAAAAAGGTTGTTCAATAGAAAACGTCATTGGCTACTCAACAACTCGACTCAAATGTATTAGTTTTTTTCGCAATACCATAATGTTTGCCAGTTTTATGCACCCCTTAAAATATATTACGCATTTGAGTTTACACCCTGGAGTGCAATTCACTAAGCGTCACAACGCTGTCGAAAACATCGACGAGCTTGCATCCTTTAGATGGTCGGAGATTTTATATGAGTTTGACATATGAAATTGAATGCTCGCCGACGTTTCAACGACGAATTTAAGGTTGTGACGATGTTTGCGCTTAGTGAATTGCATTGCTGTATAAGCTCCTACTTAGTTATAGACTGAAGGATACTACTGCTGGATAAAGGTTTCCTTTCAGGAATTATAGTCAGAGTAGGAAATAATAAATAATAATAAATATCTTGGACATTGTCACACAAATTATCTAGTCACATTTAAAGTACCTGGACTTGTATTATGATGACTAGACAACGATATAGAATACATATATAAATACAAACATCCATGACTCGGGTACAAATATTCATATTCATCATATAAATATCTGCCCCTTACAGGATTCGAACCCGCGACCCTCGGCACAGCAGGCAGGTTCACTACAGACTGTGCTACCGGGCCGCCATGGATCATTGGATGGATCAATGGAGCATACACAAAATCTTGGGCATAAAAATGATAGCGATATTAAAAAAAAGTATTCTTAATCTCATCAGTGACGTCAAACTTTGCTTGCTCAAACGAATGATATTATACACAAGATATTATTATGATACTAGGTATAAAATTGTGCCGCGCCACAACCGTCTCGCTCGTAGCATTTTTTGACGCGGACTATTGAGAGACGACCAAATTGGGTTGTTTTCGTCTTCACCTTGCGCGCGCTAGTAACATAATATCTGCTTCTTTTTGGTATAATAATTCACTGACACAAAAAAACATTTTAGAAACACAATAATCTTCATAAAACCCTACCTATTTCAAGGAATTAAAATTTCAAGGACGGCTAAGCCTGAATTAACCCTAGATTCCAATTAAGTATTCAGAACGTGTCTCCGAAGTGGGGAGGTGCGATAAATGAATTTTAATTGGTGTGCTAACGACCTTGTGACTTACAACTTGTGATCTACAAAATTCACGAATATACACTGTCGTTTTCCCTTTAAAATGAAGACGACATTTGATGCTTTTAGTGACCTTACAAAGTGTTAACTTGCTGTTGGATGTTGTGTAATAAATAAATATCTTGGACATTGTCACAAAAATTATCTAGTCACATTTAAAGTACCTGGACTTGTATTATGATGACTAGACAACGATGTAAAATACATATATAGATACAGACATCCATGACTCGGGTACAAATATTCATATTCATCATATAAATATTTGTCCCTTACGGGATTCGAACCCGCGACCCTCGGCACAGCAGGCAGGTTCACTACAGACTGTGCTACCGGGCCGTCATTGTACTTAATATATTATAATGTAACTGTACTTTAAAAATATTCTAATCTTGTTACAGGTAAGCCAACAAGTTCTATCAAATTCAAGTCAAAGGTAAGTTGAATTTGTTTTGCCCGCGATGTTAATGATGCAGCAATTAAAGGTATAACGAATAATCGATGGGTTACCTACAATATCAGAACTGTATTAGTCTGGTAGCTCCTAACCCTGTAGCCCTCGCTTGATAGTTTACTTAACTCCTCGAGATACATTAACTGTGATAGTAGGCCCTTTTCGTGAACTATAATGCACGTTAGCTATTAGCATAATGAGGCATATCTGTCGTAGGTAGATCCATCCATTTATCACAGTCCTTGCCCTTCGAACTTCGAATATAGGCCTTCATCATATTCGTCAAAGATGTTCTGTCCCCCAACCTCCGCCCTGCTCACCAGAAAGATAGGTCAACGATATTAGGCGTCAAGGGAGTCCCAAATATATGCAGAGGGCAAGGGACAGAACGTCTATAAGGAGATGCATGCATTAAATAATTTTTGGTGCCCTTTTTACAGAATAATCGTTTATTGCTGGAACTAAATTTCATGTAACTAGTCTACTTACTCAAATTAAAACTCTCAGCACTTTTTCTCTAGTAACCGCAAGTTTCGAACCTCTGAGCTCTTGCTTTGACGTTTTACAAACCCGAGGCTAATTACCAGTAAAAGTTTTAATAGCCAGGTTGTCACAAGGTAGATTATAGACTTGTTATATCGATTCTGACTACTTTTGACGTTAACTATTAAAGAGGTTTCGATTTGTGACTCTTCGTCGATCGATTAGTGGTACTTTTCGTTTGGCTCGTTTTTAGCTTGGTTTAAAAAATTCATGGAAAAAGAGATAATTTCTCCAGGTATGGGGACAAGGCCCCCAAAAAATGTTAGCATATAGTTATGGAACACATGTTGATTTGTTCCTCATATATCTAGATTATACTAGTGGTAATATTAGCTATACCTCATCTATTGGAGTGTCGCGTAATCGCAGTTGGCGCACATCTTGTCGTCTTAAGATATGTTGGTTTTTTAATTTTTATTTTCGTATTCATCTATACACGCATTGCTTTACATGTGCCGTTTTAATAGGAAAAAGAATCTTAACAAAAACGGTGCATTTTTTACATTTATTTCATAATTCCGTTTCCATTTTTACCTAATCTTTAGTTCGATTACTATAGTAAATTAAATTATGTTTTTAGTATGTAATACCATCAAAAAACGTAACCGTTTGTAGGCCTACAATAAATTGACTCCTTTTACGTAACAAATCAATGATTAGAAAGCTTGGATAACATTCAGTTTTTGCAGTCTAGTAATTTGATGTTATGCTACGATTTAGCTGAAGTACCGAATAACGAAAGCAGTTAGATGAAAACTCTTAAAAATTTTATAAACTTAGAAACGCTAAGTTCTATTTCAGAATTCGAGGAAATCAGTTTAAACTGTTTAAATAAATGGGGAGGTCTATTCTAAGCCGGAACCACATGCCTAATAGATTCAACTTCAAAAGGCGAAACATTTCCTCTATGATGACAATTTACCTGAAGCTAGTTTCAAACTTAAACAAATTTTGCTGCGTTCTCTTCATTATTTACTCAGAATAAGAGCCCGTAATAACAATGCGGTTTTTAAACGCTTGTAGTTGACGAAACGCTGACACGAACGCTTGAAATCCAAATACTTGAAAAACTTACTTAATACCTTGCTAGTAGAGTTAATGGTGCTCAGAAAAACCCAAAAGGGGTTTATGGTATCATGCATTTATGAATAGTTTGAAGAAAATAGTTTTCTGATTAGTTTCTACTATTTGTTGGTTGTGGTTTCCATTAAATAATTATGCTAATTTGTTTCTCGTTTTTATAAACTCTTCTATCTTTATCAGCCTTATCAGACTAGGGCAGAGGTCTAATCGCAAAATGGTGAGGGTGTAGGGCGTTCCCACTGCCGATCGGTTTACGTCACATACCGCCACACACGAACGCCAGTTTCCACACGATGTTAAACTTTGCATAATTATCATTACCTAACACGAAGAAAACAAATAAGAACTCTGATTGTATTTGGTGACTCTCATGGTGCTAACATTCCTGACGATAAAATAAACTCGACGATTTAAAATCGCTTGTTTGTAAGGTCAGAGGTGAACCGTGGCTGTCCGTCCACCTGGCTGGCTCACTGTTGACTTTCTGGCTAATTAAACAAAGAAAGGGTGTTTTAAACAGAATGCATAAAAGGGTAAAAATAAACTTGGATGCCGAGGTAAATGTCAGCAGGAGATTCAGGTACTTTCGAGCTGAAACTGGCACAGAATTTAATTATGCTAGCCTATACATATAGATAGTGTGATAGTGTGGTTGTTGTACGAGGCGTCTGGTATAAAGTATACACCAGTAGTTTTTAATTACTGACATAACTTTAAGGGTGTATTCCGACCATTAGCCCAGTCATTTTATGGTTTGAGCCGGGACTAATTAGTAATTGAATTTTTTTTCGGTATAATATTGAAGAGCCAATTTGAGCAAAAAAATCACGTCAGCAACAGTTCCAATTTTAAAATTTAGCTATTATCTCGTTCTAAAAAACCTGATGGTCATTTTTTTTTGCACATATTTAAGGCTTTACCATCATACACACTACAACCATGGTGTGAATATTTTTGTCTACTTAGAAGGTTTTGAAAAATACATTCGTATTTTCTAATATACCTCATTTTTTAAATAGTTTATTGCTCAAAAATAATTTATATTGTTAAATCTAAGTCAAATGAGTGCATTGGTATTAATATTAATAATATAAATTCCTTCTGGGACACATAATTTTGATTTCTATGTTGCGTAGCGATTTTTTTTTAAATATGCTTTAAGATAGTCCTTTTGTCCTTTTGTTCCGGTTACAGTTTAAAAGTAATTCCAATTAGTAATTACCCCCTACCCCGCGTTACGAAACTCCGTAAAATGACTGGGCTACATGAATCTGAACAAAAGTGCGGATGGGCCGATCGATTTTCTATAGGAAGTCCAAAATCTGTTTTTCTCGTTTTTTGACCCATGTTCCTTAGGGAAAGTTGTTTAGATTCAAGGTCTGAATACCGGGTGTTATGTTACTAATTAACAACTAGTGTATTGTGTATGTACCCTGCATTCGCTGAAGAAGAAATTCTAATGCGTATGTCTACTAATCAGACTTGGGTCCAAATACCCTCCATGAGAGTAGGCCTATGCCCTGCAGTGAGACGTATTACACTTCAAGGGGTACAATCGTACCCATGATACTGAATCACATTCCCTAAGAAGCCTGTAGTAAATTAGCATAAAAAATTCTGGACTTTCCATACTAAATGCAATCAGCTGATCGTTTGTATGAAAAATAGATTTTTTTTTGCTATTGTGGTCCTTTGGGCTAGTTGTCATGAGTACAATCTCCCATTCAAGTAATGCAACTGTCTACCCTAAAAACCTGTATAGACTTGATTATGATGATGATGCGTTGTATAAAGTTTTCATACTAAACGTTCGATCACCTGATTGCGTTTAGTATGGAAAGTCCTATTTCTTTCAAAATCAATTTATTTTATTTATTTCTGTAGGGTATATAATGATAATGATGATGATGCATTATGAATTTATGCACTGCTGCTTGTAGCACAGTTTCAGACTATCCATAAAGGATTAGGGAATTATTATGTGTCAAGCGCACTTGGCCTAAAATATTACCTGTGTTTACTACAATACAATATTCTACTTAATCCGCTGCCTCATGCCGGCTTCTAAATGTCATGATTAATGTACTTTTGTATGCTTAACATGAGTTTTCACCACAGAGAAATTATGCGCTCCAAAGGTTTTCACTGTACGCACGGCGACACATCAAGCTATACAAAACCAACATAAGCTGGCCGCATGACGTTAACGTTACTCGACCTACACGCGGCCAGCTTATGTTGGTTTTGTATAGCTTTTTCTTTTTTTATTTATAATTAATGTACTCTTGCTTGTGCGTCAGCACTGCATTTCCGCCAGTGTCAAGTGTTTATGGGAGAATCTATCCCAATCTCAGGCATTGTTTTTGGTCAAGAACAAGAAGAGATTGAGGATTGCGGAGCCTCGTGACAGGCAAAAACGCGACGCGCGAAATCCACGCGAGACGAGTGCTCGGGTCAGAACCTGCAACGTGACTCCTTTGTATAGCTTGATGTGTCGCCGTGTGTACGTTACTACTGTAGTTGTGGCGTCAATTTTGTATGACAGAATTAGTTCTCAACGTAACCACTAGGAGCGCTGTACGATATTCAAAAAACTGTAGTTTACCATAGTAACTTCTACTTTACTACAGTGTAATCACATGGTAGGCCTACTGGCACAGTTATCCAATTAAGGTTTAATCCTTTATTATGGAGTGCCACGTATAATTTTAACGGACTATTTGAGAGTTTAATTAACTACTTTTGTTGTATTCTATTCTATTTTTAAAAAATGGCTGCCATCTTGGTAGTGATGATTTTGCCAATATCTAGTTTAAGGAGCAATTAGTGCTTGTCATTGTACGGTAATGGATATGGCGATCTCAAAGCCCTGTTTTTATACAAAAACACACAACCGAAACCGCCATAAAATGGCGGAGCCGCGTGGCTACTTAAATCGTGAGCCGAACGAAAGACGTCTACTCGGGAGACCTCTAGCCACGCGACTCCTACTTTTGTTGTAAAGGAGTTGTTTCAATCCAGGCCAACATATTGTACGGTATCTAGAAAAAAATCGTAAAAATACGCACATCGCGTTAAATATAATCATAAAATTTAGTCTGTCTATACAGGACCGTACAAAAATTATTTTCATAAACATTAAACTATGTAAACAGCTTTTGTCAAAATGATGTTTGACAAACGCCTTATTAAAAAGTTGGAATCTATCTATCTATCCTATTATAAAACTGTAACAGGAAGTTTGTCTGTACATTGAAGATATTAACAAAAAAAAGTTACGATATGGTTTTTAGGTGTCCCTGATTCCATTTCACCAATTTTTGGATTTTTTGTCTGTCTGTTTGTTTGTGTGTTTGTTTGTTTGAACGAGTATCACGCAAAAACTACTGAACCGATTTTGATGAAACTTTTTTTGTTTGATAACTTATGATCTGACTTAAAATCTGGTATATAATTTGTGCGGACGAAGTCGCGGGTTAACGCTCGTACTATTATAAAACTGTAACAGGAAGTTTGTCTGTACATTGAAGATATTAACAAAAAAAAAAGTTACGATATGGTTTTTAGGTGTCCCTGATTCCATTTCACCAATTTTTGGATTTTTTGTCTTTCTGTTTGTTTGTGTGTTTGTGCTCAGGCGAAACGAACAATAACGATAAACCTAACATTTAAAAAGAATACCTACTGACATGTAACTTTAACCGTTTTATTTATACTTGTTCTTCTTAATTACTAGAGTTTCAGGTCCTCCGCTAACCATTATTTGTTATATTATCTCAATAGAAGAGTTAGTTAGCGATGGCATCTCTAGACGTTGTGTAGCCTTGATTTTTTTCTTCTCCCATAGCAAATACGGTCTTTGCCCGAACTGAAGATTTTCTTAGATTTTTCTAACAAATAAACCTGCTGAGAACTGAAGATCGCAATGGTTGTGCTTTTGGGCAATCAACGATATCAACGAAATGAAAAGCCAATGCCTAAAAATGGCGCCTTTTTTCTTTTCATCAATCATACTTGAATATTATAGTTCAGAATAAAATTACAAACAAAACTTGTTATTAGAAGTATATCTCTAAACTCAGTCCGAACGTAGATATAAAAGCATGAAGTAAACGTTATGAATATTATTTTCAACTTCAAGCCTTTTTATCTCTTGGACTGCGTGTAGGGATATACAAGTAATAATAAGTTTTGTTTGTTACTTTATATTAAACTATAATATTCAAATCAAATTAAAGATTGAAAAATTTGTCTCGGGTGGGACTTGAACCCGTACTCTTCCAAACCGGGGAACTGCGTTATCCAATTTCGCCACCGAGCCCACTACACAGAGAACGAAATTTTCAATCTGTTGCGTCTTAAGGGGACGTTTTTTCAATCTTTAGTTTGATTCAAAATATCACAACATGGCTGTAACATGTTTAAAAAATCAATAATATATATAATATTCAAGTTTGGTTGATGGACGCGCCAAAAACAACGGCGAAAAATAAGGCGCCATCCTTCCATACAAAACCAGCATTGTCTTTTACTAAGTCATAAAGTAGATAGGCACTAATAAAATTTCAGATTGTAATACTTTCAGACAGACCCCCAAAAGGTTCATTCTACGAAGTAAATTGAAAATTTATACGAACTGAAAACACTTCTATTGAAGTCATTAACATTGAAAACTCACCCTAGTTCCAACGATATTAATGTCCAGATTTGCTAAATAAGCTTCTTTCTTGTCTTATCTCTTAAAATTTACTCTAAATTGGTTCACTTAGTCAATGGTACTTAACGTTTTGCACCGAGACGGCAAGCACTTAAAAATTGAACTAAAATTTCAAATAATTTAAGACTTAAGACTACAGAGAACGATTAATAGGGTTTCCATTAAAAAGTTTTACAGATTGAAAGAGTATAATTATACCTACCTAATATTCAGTATCATTGAGTAAAACACGATTAGGTAAAAACTAAAACTGTATGTTTGAAAAAAGGAGTCAATTTGTTTTAGGCCCACAAATGGTAACGTTTATCGATGGTATTATATTGGTATTACACTCTAAAAATTTATTTTTTACTGTAATCGGACGATAGATTAGGTAAAAATGCAAACGGAATTATGAAATCAATATAAAAATATGAAATAAATATAAAAAATATACCAAATTAAAGATTGAAAAATTGGTCTCGGGCGGGACTTGAACCCGCACGTTTCCAAACCGGGGAACTGCGTGATCAAAAAAAAAATTGAAAAGAAAATGATTGAAAATTTCGTTCTCTGGGTAGTGGGCTCGGTGGCGAAATTGGATAACGCAGTTCCCGGTTTGGAAAAGTGCGGGTTCAAGCCCCCCCCCCCCCGAGACAAATTTTTCAATCTTTAATTTGATTCGAAATAGCACAACATGGCTGTAACATGTTTAAAAATCAATAATATTTGAAAAAATATACCGTTTTGACTTTTTTGCTTAGATTCTTTTTCCCTGTTAAAACGGCACATGTAAATCAATGCGTGTATAGGAACGTCTTAGATAATCATATGAAAGTAAAAATAAAAAACCAACATATTTTACCAAGACAAGATGTGCGCCAACGGTGATTACGCGAAACTCCATTTAGATGTGGTATAGCTAATATTACCACTATAATCTAGAGATTATGAGAAACAAATTGACATGAGCTCCATAACTATACGCCTAACTATATGCTATTTTTTTTTGGAAGCCTTTTCTCCATAGCTGGAGAAATTATGTTCTTTTGTTTTTATTTCAACGTAATTGTCTCACTCGATCAGAATATAATTTAAAGTTCTAAAAAATACTACATTTGTAATTATTTCAGGAAATCTTCGGGTTCAAAGTCGCGAGTACTTGGTGGGAATAGGCAAGAAATAGGTATTTCAATTTATAAATATAGAATGTAAACACGCGATTTCATACCCAAAGTGCCAGTGAAGTTCGCGGCTTATTTCCACGAGTGCCAATTACGTTAATGTTATTGTAAATACAACGGTTCTACTAATTAGATTACTGGAATCATGTTACATTCGTATCAGAAACTGTGTTTATTTTAATAAAGGTCAAGCCAACGCGGTTTGCGGTACGGGTGGACGACTTCTCAATATTATTATTCAAAATTCAAAATAATTTTATTTCAGACACAGTCCATAGATTGTTAGTATATACTTAAAAACTATGTTAGTACAGTATAATACATAACAGTCATATAATTTAAAATAGCCTATTTTCTGATAGAGAGGGCAGCGGAGAGGTGTAGTTCCGTCCAGTGCCTCCAGAAGGGACAGTGTGGCCGGTTTGAAATGGTGTTGAGGAGACTGTTGGTGCTACTTTGGACGCGACGCATCAGGGAGGCGACTCTACTGCGTATTATGGCGTGAAAGGAAGTCACACTTGCCACCGCGAACATCCCTGACGCGCTAGAAAACCTCGGGAGCCCCATCAGCATCCTGAACCCATTATTGTACTGGATACGCGGAGCATTGTAGGCTCTCTGCGTATAGCTGACCCACAGGCTGCACGTGTACACCGACTGGCAAAAAGCTCTGAAAAGTGTACGCTTTACCTTTATTGAGTCTTGGCAATCCTACATTGTCTTGAAGTTCACTATACCCTACAAAAGGCATTATTTCGCTCTCTTTGACTTTTGATCCGGCGTATCTTTCCCTCGATGAGACTTGACTTATTGTATTATTACAATATCTAAACTATTATAAAACTGTAACAGGAAGTTTGTCTGTACATTGAAGATATTAACAAGAAAAAAGTTACGATATGGTTTTTAGGTGTCCCTGATTCCATTTCACCAATTTTTGGATTTTTTTGTCTGTCTGTTTGTTTGTGTGTTTGTTTGGGTGTTTGTTTGTTTGTTTGTTTGAACGAGTATCACGCAAAAACTACTGAACCGATTTTGATGAAACTTTTTTTGTTTGATAGCTTATGATCTGACTTAAAATCTGGTATATAATTTGTGCGGACGAAGTCGCGGGTTAACGCTTGTTATAAATAAAATAAAAAGTGTTTATTTCAGTAACTTAATCTACGATACAAATCAGGTGATAAAATTTCCTTTTTAGCAAAAAAATTGCTTATGTGGGGATATTCCGCTCTTCTATAACTATTACAAATGGTAGATCAAGTTAACAAATACTAAAATGGAACAAATAAAATTTAGTAAAGTTTACATAGTTATATAAGAAAATAAATTTGAAAACGGTACAAGCAAGATTATGGTGAGTGTGCGCAGCACAGTATTATATAGGTGTGAGTGAGTGAGTGAGTGCTATTTATTTATAAATATATTATTTTAACATAACGTCATTTATTGACTCTGCATGTAGCCACGTATGAACTATAATACTTTTGGTTTAGGTAATTATTTGCATCTTTAAAAAAAAATACAGTTGTACGGTGTCACGAAAGTTTAGATTTACTCTTATCTTTTCTAACTTGCGTAGCCGTGGCAAGGCGTAGTTGTAGGCCGCCTCATTTTCAGCTGATGGTTAGCTATGAAACACGCTTTCCCAGAAAATCCATTTAGTTATTCAAAGACACTGATCTTTATACACACGATTATATAAGGTCTAACAAAATTAGCTGAAACTATTTAAAAGAGATGATCAGACCATCAAACTGAACAACTGTTAGCTAGTTATACCCGTTAGATGTACTCGTATATATATTAGAAATATATTTTTTAGTGCTCCTATGTTATTGTAAATGTTTAAATATGAATACTGTTGATGTGCCATATTATATAAAATAAAATCAAAAATAAATAAAACAACTTTCTCTGTGGGACCAATATAGAAATCGCGAAAAAAAAATCACCTACCATTTACCCATACATTTGAGGCGGAATATGTTTGCAGTTTTGTATGAGGCAGCTGATTTTTTTTCGCGATTTCGATATTGGTCCCGTAGAGAAAGTTATTCAGTTTGATGGTCTGATCATCCCCTTAAAACAGTTTTAGCTAATTTTGTTATATATATAAACATACGTAATGTTTCACGGGATAAAAGTGAGCTTATAACCGGGATCGCAAGCCGCGTGAGTTTGATTTTACAATTAGCTATTGAAATGTTACGCTCACTTGAGGATTCATGCGCTCACCCATCAAAGCAAAAGCTACGTTTGAGTTAGGTAATAAACGTTTTCGACTAAAATGTACAAAACAAGGGCTTAAGAGGAGATTTATTTATCTTTCGATTCCAAAATTAAATGATTAAATGAGTATTGGTCAAGCAATAATTCATGTTATGGTATTTAAAAAAAAGAGGTTATATGTTATTGTTTTTTGTTATGGAGACGTTGGTAAATAATTTTAACCTATTATTTTGGTATCTGAAAAGTCAGGCTCGCGCAACTCTGTAACATGTTATAATGTAATGTTAAAATGTTATATGAAACGTGCACCGCCGCCATTAAAGTCCTTTTAACGCTCGCACACGTTTCATACTATTCTGGATATCTGTCACGACCAGTTTTTAGTATGGAAGTCCCGACTCTTATAACTTAGTGCGTTACATTCTCTTTGCTAAAAAGTATTCAGTTAAAGATGTTGTCATGATGTAATCAAAAGGAGCTCTAGAAAATTTTCTTGGTATTAAAAAGAAGTACGCTACTTTTCTCGGTAACATAAAATGTAGAAAATGTTAGTAAAACTGATGTTGACTGAAGCAGAAAAGGAATGACTTTATTCAGAAACAACTATCTGGTTCGTAAAGAATGTTCCATTTGCATAACATTCCAAAGACCTTTGTATACGGATATTTGTATGCGTCTACGTTTATTGTATGGTACGTTTTTATGAGATCGCTACATAAGTCACGAGAGTGGAAAAACTTCAAACTTTACGCAAGTTACAGGGTTTAAAATTAAATGCGTAACATACATTAAAGTTACTTATTACTACGTAGTATCTTCACGTCCCAAAATTTGCAGTGACTCAAAACGAAAGTCTTTGACCAGTGTGTGTTATGAAACAGAGAGAGAGAGAGAGAGAGACGTAGTCGCTCACTCATTGAGGCCTCTAAAAAAGGCTGAAAGTCAACCAAAGGGCAATGGAGAGGACTATGCTCGGAGTTTTCCAGCGAGATTGAATCAGATACGAAGAGATCCGCAGAAGAGCAAGAGTAACAGACAGCCCAATGAATTGCTAAACTAAAGTGGCAGTGGGCAGTTGCTTGCAGAACCGATGGTCGATGGCTGCGGAGAGTTCTCGACTGTCGACTACGTACCGGAAAGCTCAGCATGGGTAGGCAAGTAGTAGGTAGTACAAGGTAGACCGACGTGCTGGTGAAGGCAGCGGGAACCCGTTGGATGAGGGCAGCGCAGGATCGGATCTTGTGGCGATCCTTGGGAGAGGCCTATGTCCAGCAGGAGACGTCCACCGGCTGAGATGAGGATGATGATGACATATTAAAGGGGGTATACTTCAGACCATCAAACTCTCTAAAAAATAATCAGCTGTTCCATACTTTTGAGACGAGTTGTCATTGATGTTCTCTATTTAGTAGGTAAGTTTGACACCCTTATATTATAACTTTATTTCACTGTTTATGTTTAGGCTGGAAACAAGCATTCTGACACACGCAGACATGGCTTCGATTTGGACGTAGTAGATGAACTTCAATCAATCAATTATTCTTGAACTTGAACTTCGCACTTGTGTACCTGCGTGGGTTTCGTAACGCCTGTTTTTGTTTTCACACTCTTGTTCTCTCTGACTCCCCGTCCCGTTTCCCAGAAATTGTCGATAAATCCCTTTTCCTGTTCGGCCTGAATCAATTTACAATGGCTTTGGTCCTGACAGTGAAATCAAGTTTTCAATAAACGAAATACTTTGTAACTTTAACTCTCGAAGAAAAACAATGACATTTACAATAAATTGGGCATTGAACTCCAATACACGAATCAAGCAGTTGCGTCACTTACTACTAAACTACAGTAATCGCCTGCTGACTCACCAGATCACTATCCGTCTGAGTCGGTGGGTTGCAGGCTACACGGAAGTTTCTCTCTACCTCGGAACAAACAAGAGCGATCAATCAACAATAAGGTTTATGTCAAAAGCACACGATCAAAACAAACAATATCGTACAAATAAGGTGGGCCGATCGCTATGAAATAAAAGTTCATAATAAACGATGAATAATTCATCTAGTATCAAATATTAATAAACTCACTCCGGCCATTGGATCGCTACTGCTTTGTTATTGCAATGGAATTGTACCAAGAATTAAATTCCTCATTTCCTTTCATGATAAATCGCTTATTCGTTCGTTTTATTCGAATTCTCTCATAATACGTCGGATACCGGATGCCATTGAATATACTATTATTCAATGGCATATATTGCTGAATAAAGTGATCAATGATGAAAGATTGTAGACTTATTGTAATATTATTTTTATTTCATCATCATCGTCTCAGCCAATAAACGTCTATGACTGTACATTACGCCTCTCCCATGTATCGCTACAACGACCGGTCCTGCGCTGCCCTCATCCAATGGGTTCCTGCCGCCTTCATCAGGTTGTCGGTTCACCTTCCTCGTCGTCGGGGTCTACCCATGCTGCGCTTTCCGGTATGCGGTCGCCAGTCGAGAACTCTTCGGCCATCGGTTCTGCGAGAAACATGCCCCGCCAATTGCCACATTAGTTTAGCAATTCTTTGGGCTATTAGCCCAGTCATTTTACGATTTGAGACGGGACTAAATAATAATTGATATATTTTTTTCGGTATTGTATTTAAGGGCTCATTTGAGCTTGGGAAATCAACCAAAATAAAAAAAATATAGCTTTTATCTCCTTCTAAAAAAACGAATCGTAACTTTTTTTGGCTTTACCAATATACTTACTTCAAACATGGTGTTTATTAATATTTTTGTCTACTTAGAAGGCTTTGAAAAATACATTAGTATTTTCTGTTAAAAATCTCATTCTTTTAAATTTCAATGTCTATTTTATTGCTCAAAAATTATTTATATTGATAACCTAATTAAAATGAATGCATTTGTATTAATATTATTAATTTAAAAGCCTTCTGGGAGATACAATTTTGATTTCTATGTTGCGTAGCGAACTTTTTTAAATATGTTTTCATATAGTCTTTTTGTCACTAAATGGTGCCGGCTATAGTTTAAAAGTCCAATTAATAATTACTCCCCACCCCTCCTAACAAAACTCCGTAAAATTACTGGGCTATATATTTTATTTGTTCTAATAAATTATTTGCGTGTGTTGAGAGAAATGGATAGAACACAAGAACCAGCTTTTGGAAACAAAAGGATAATTATTGTACTAAAACAGATTGTTTTGTTAGATGGCGAGGTACCTTTTTTCGTTAAAACAGGTCAGCCTCAACCTATGGTAGCAAGTTGACCACTAACTTGTCTGTCTCCACTATATTTGTTGACTTTGCCCTGTAGTAGTATTCTACAGGTTAATAATAGTGCACACACTGAGACGAGTTATTTGCGTACCTGTTCGTACTTCCACCATCGTACACAACGTTGACTTGTTTTCTGTAAAGATATTTATTCTTGTACGAGCGTTAACCCGCGACTTCGTCCGCACAAATTATATACCAGATTTTAAGTCAGATCATAAGCTATCAAACAAAAAAAGGTTCATCAAAATCGGTTCAGTAGTTTTTGCGTGAAACTCGTTCAAACAAACAAACAGACAGACAAAAAATCCAAAAATTGGTGAAATGGAATCAGGGACACCTAAAAACCATATCGTAACTTTTTTTTTGTTAATATCTTCAATGTACAGACAAACTTCTGTTACAGTTTTATAATAGTATATAGATGTAGGTACATCACCACTTTTAATGGACATGATACAATCCACACCTCGAAATTGAAGCATTTATATATTCCTGCAATGTTTTCCTTCCCCGAGAAGTCAGTTTAATTAAAAAGTAATTAAAATTTAAAACAAGCAGAAAAAAAGAAAAGCTTGAATATTATTCCATTCCAGGTCCTTAATGGAGCATTTTGTACAGGTAAAATACAAATTAAGTAAACGCTCCTGACTTTTTCTTCATCAAGGGATCTGCCTCTCAATTAGGGATCTAGGTTAGATGCCTAATGACTTTTGCTATAAGAACATTCTCAATTTCTCATTATATTTACGGTTTTCTTTTAGGAAAATATGCACCACGTTATAAGTAAGTATTTTAACATTTAATTTAGATTTATTTTTATTTTATTTAATGCTTTCATGTGATTATGATTATGAACAGATAGAACGTCGGAGATAACTGAATATGTGCAAATCTTTGACTACTTATATAAGGTCTAACAAAATTAGCTGAAACTATTTTAAGGGTATGCTCAGACCATCAAACTGAACAACTTTCTCTATGGGACCAATACCGAAAACGCGAAAAAAAAAATTCATGTCACATCACAACAAAACTGCAAACACAACTTGACTCAAATGTATGGGGCAGTAGATTTTTTTTTTGAGATTTCGATATTGGTCTCGTAGAGAAAGTTGTTCAGTTTGATGGTCTGAGCATACCCTTAAAATAGTTTCAGCTAATTTTGTTAGACCTTATATAGGGACTAGTTACGCGTGTAATTCAACTAATAAAGATTTCAGCCACTTTTTGCGGGGGGCGAGGTAACATGAAATCCGCAACTTTGGTATTTATTCCCATTACTTCAGATTCTAATTTTGAAAGTTAAAAATCATGAAAAGTAGTCTCTCGTGAACCCCAAACGATCTAAGTTCGAAATTATTGTTTCGCAATTATAGGCTGTCTCGTTTAGTGATAAGGTATAAAATTGAATGTAAATGCACATGATTAATTGATCTTATACCGTGGCAGAGTGGAAATGCTACCGCAAGGCTAGTCCTTATAATAAATAGTCAAAGGTGCAAATATATTCGGTTAGTCGTCAGATTAGTATTTCTCTTGCATATTTCTATGGTATTATTGTGGTCAAAACGTAAGCTATAATAAACAGGGTGTCAGGGACAACCGGGAAAATACTAAAACGGTAATTTCAGACCCATCAAACTGAGTAGCCGTGGTGGTCCAGTGGCGAGTAACCTTGCCTGCCGTGCAGGAGGCGATGGTTCGATCCCCGTCCAGGCCGACTCGTACCAATGAGTTTTTCGGAATTTATGTACGATTTGTAACACCACTGGCTTTTCGGTGAAGGAAAACATCGTGAGGAAACCTGCATGCTTCAATATCGAGGCATGTATTGTATCTACTGCCCATTATAAGTGGCGACAGGCTCACTCCCTGTCACACTGGACAGAGTTTCGGTACTACTAGTGAAACGTGGATGTTCTGAACTTTCAGAATATCTCTGACTACCCCCTCGGGGAATATAGTCGTGAGCATATGCTATGCTATGCTATGCCATCAAACTGAACAACTTTCACTATAAGGACGAACATTGGATTCACGAAAAAGAATCATCTGGTTCCAACAAAACTGTAGTACCTTACAGAAATGATTTCTTTGGTTTTTTTGTTTTGGCTCCATAGTAAAAGTTGTTCAGTTTGATGGTCTGAATTCACCGTTTCAGTATTTGCCCGGCTGTCCCTTAATCCCTATACTATAGCTAGTGTCTTTAAACTATAAATATGCTGCTGTCTTTTACGAGTTATTTACTACTACAACTATACGGTTTATAAATATTTGAAAAGCAAAATTTGAGATGATTAAAAGGTAAAAGATGTGTTTTGTAGAGGGTCTGGCCGCATATTTTTTACATCACACTACTACATCTACTGCATCTTCTCTATTTCTCTGTTCTCATTTATTTATTCATTTAATCTTATTTACATATCATAACTTTGGTGTCGAAGTCGCCATAGCCGAACGCGGTTGGGAGGACTATCTCTACAACGGAACACCTTCCGACGCGGTGTGGTAGAGTCAAAAATTACGTCAGGTAATCTTGTGATATTGTTTTACATAAAAATTTTGGATTTTGTAACCTCAAGGTTAAAAGCTCTAAAAAAACAAAAGAATTAAAAAAAAAGAGTTCGAGCTTGATACAGTCGTGAGTTTATAGGTACGTATAGGTATATAGAGTGTAAGGAAAAGTATCATTAACCTTTAAACCACATACTCTACCCATAAAAATGAACGAGCAAATGAGTAAGAAAAAATCTTTTGTTTTATACATTTGAGTCCTGCAGACATTGTAGTTTAGTACGGTACAGACGATTTTTATTTTTGCGCTGAATGGATTTCTCAAATTATTATAGTAAAAGTTGTTCAGTTTTATGGGTAGACATACTCTACCCATAAAACTGAACAACTTTTACTTAAAAGGTTAATGATATTTTTCCTTACACCCTGTATAGTAATTTTCGTTTTAAAATAAAGTTTATATTGTTTTCAGATGGCTATTAACTTCTGCTAAAACCTACACTGTTTCCTTTAAAATATTCAAGGGGTTGAAAAAATACTTGCCAAAGAAATATGCTTTACATTCTCTGAAACTGTTTAGATGAATCCAAGTTTTATTATCGAGGATAAAAATTCGGTATTTTTTTTTCATAAAATAAGAATTGTCGAAGAACATTCTGAGAAAAGATAGACCAGAGACTTAGGAAACCCTATACGATACGTCTGTACGATAGAGAGTCATATTTTTGACAAGTCAAATGCAAGTCAACGTAAAACGCAGACCCAAATCAATAAAGATTATCCAGTATTAGGTTCTTAACATACCTCTATAAAGATCATCAATTCGTTCTTGTCAAATTCGACTTAGGCGCTGCTTTTACAGAAGAGACGCGTGGCGGTGGCCGATAGTAAAAGTAACACAATATTAAACCTTATAGTACCTAGCATAGCGTCTTTTCGAAAATTACACCCGCGCCACGCGCGACGTGGATTCGCGATTCGTCAAACGACGACGTTATGCTGCATACTATAAGGTTTAATATTGTGTTACTTTGGCTATCCGTCACCGCCACGCGTCTTTTCTGTATTGTTAGCACCTTAGATACAACTGGTCTCGTCGGTGCCTCGCACAATATCTTGAGGAAGTTTAGTGGTAATATCTAAAGTCTAAACAGCTCGGCAATAAGGTACTGTACTAAATATTGGTGTTCGGTTTAAAATACCACCAGCAGCAGACGATAATCTCATCTATGGATGACACAGTGATTTTGATTTTAGAGTTTGTTCCTCTGTCTATATAAATTCTTATTAAAAATGTTACCAGAAATGTTTCTTTTTACGTGACTGTAATAAAGAAAAAAACAATTATTTGACGTCTTATTCATGAGAAAATGTATTTCCCTGCAGGAACTAATTGTTCAACCACCACTTCAAGAAACATTGGAAACGACACGTTCAAACCACAGTTTGCCTACCCTAGTGTCAAATCAATCTTGCGAGTATCATTGCCTACTTTTGCAAAAGTCACGTCACACTGAGCTATGCCGAATGGGCCTTTCATGACGTTGGCGTCGATAACACAGGATCCCAACCGAGACGTAATGAAATTCCGAGCAGATTCATAAGTCGGTCTTCCAAGCCCTTTCCATTTGAAGGGTTGCGAAGCCTAAAAATTCATTCATTCATTCGACTTCACCTTTTGTTTTATTTATGTTAAAAATTTCTCCTTCGCTGCGCCGTATCTATTCAGAATTTTCATATAATGTTGCAATGCTATTTTCATTTCAGTGAAATGCTCGGTGCGCTTAATGTTTTTAAATCTGCAATGAGAATACAACTGAATACAACTCTATTTTAATAATATACCTTGTTTCAACGTTATTTGCTTTAACGTAATATGATTTTATTCGAATATTAATTGGTAACCGCATACGTGCTGGGAATGGAAATGAATTTTCAGAATAGGTTATTTGTCTACATGAAATATATTTTATTTTTATCTTCTCATTTCTATAAAAAAAGCGATTGAAATAAAGCATCACTTCCAATTATTTTTAAACTTGAATACTAATTTAAATAACAAAATAAACTACAAAAGTACAATGAGAATAATAATTTGTAAAATTGTTAATATTACTCTGCATTACTTTATTTTAATTGCATGGCTTGTTTCATTAGTATAATTGCGAAAGAATTAAACATGTTGTGCAAGAGGACTTATAAATATGAGCGAAACGAGAATGGTATTATGTGAAGTCTGAAGCATTGCATTTTCTTTCTTCGACTTTCTCTTTACTTTCGCGACGAACTTTTAGCTCAAAGGACTCGTTTTCTAACGTATCGTCTGTACCTATCAATTGTATCCAAACTAATGGAATGCTTGTAAGAAAATTGCGTTATTCCATTTGCAGATGAAAGAGGCACTGCTCGAATTTCCTTTTAAAGTTGTCGCAATAAAAACAATGACGCTTTACTTTATATAGTACTATTGTTCAAAATATAAGCACCGATTCGGGTCTTCAAATTACTCGTAGGCTGCTCAAAGTTTAGATGCTCAATCAGGGTAAAGTCGGTATTGAACCTGCGTCCCCATAGCTCTATCAACCACCGGCGTAATACCAGAACACCTCCACCATAGTTTAAAGCTCATTTGAAACCTAGCACTTATAATACAACTCCAAACAGCTGCCATACTGAATACAAGTCGAATCGTAAGAAAGTTTTTACAAGTAGAAGAAGATGCCACTGATCTAAGAATATAGAAGTATTTCCTAATATGTCATTTACTTGGCATTGTCCCGTAAATTGCATAACAGAAATACCAGCGCAAGCTGAGAAATTACAAAGACAACAAAATAATAATAAATAACACTCACAGGCACATACATTGTAATGATCCCAAGCAAGCACTGTAGGCTGTTTATTATGGAAACCATACAACAATGGTACAAACATATAAACATCCATGACCGAATCGGGATTCGAACCCAGGACCCTGGTTTGGCAGTCCGGCGTGGTAACCATTATACCAACAGGGTAGTCAGATGTCATTTGTACAATGAATATGAATATTTGAACCCAAGTTATGGATGTTTGTATCTATATTCATCATTATAAAAGTCCTGGCTAGATTCTCGTACTTTATATGTGACTAGATAATTTGCGTGACAATGTCCTAGATATTTTTTTATTTATTCAAAATCTGTGCTCTAGTTGGAATAAAAAATATTTATATATGAAATTCCACGAAGAACCCAGGTACTCTTCGTGGATCGCATCATTTTATTACTAAGCTAGTTTAAATAAAACCGGAAACGTTAACTAACTGATTCTTGCCAGGGTTAGCGCCAAACATTTTTTTCAGAACAATTTTACCGCAGTAGTATGACGGAAGATGGTGTTTTTTTTAATTATTGCACTAATCCTTCTCACCTATCTCCTGTTTTCGTCTTGTGTATTGGGACATCCTGTCACATACAACTCAAGTCTTTTCGCAAGGGACTACCCCTGCGAAAACACGACTGTATGATACTCCACTCCTCCACGGCGGTGACATCTCTCTCTCTCTCTCTGCTACCACTACTTTCGTACATCTAAACTATTATAAAACTGTAACAGGAAGTTTGTCTGTACATTGAAGATATTAACAAAAGTTACTTACGATATGGTTTTTAGGTATCCTTGATTCCATATCATAAAGGAGAATGGGCATTTTGGTACCCGCTCCAATAGCAATGACTGTAGTTACGTTCGATGGGTCTTTTTATGACCACCAATGTTTAATAAGACCGCTTGATCCAAATCATTGTGAGTTCGGAGATATACCAATATGAAAATGACAAGTTTTATAGAAAATAAAAATTAATTAAAATGGCACATGGTGTCTATTATTGCTATTTATATTTGTAATAAAATACTTTTATGCCAGAATGTTATATAATAATAATAAAACAATATGATAACAATAAAAAATATATAATAATAGTTAATAACAATCTATTATATATATAAAACAGCCGGGTTGGTTCGAACACTTATAACTCGAAAACGGCTGAACCGATTTCGATGAAACTTGGAATATAGATAGTTCATTACCTGGATTAACATATAGGCTACATATTATAAAGAGAGCTGGGTAGCGGGCGAAGCCGCACGGGTCCACTAGTAATATATATTAATTATGTGGTATACTAACATTGTATTATTGTGTTGTTGTGGTACTCTAAATAATACGTTGCAATACTATGCTCAATACTATGCTCGAGTAATACTATTGAAAATAAAAAATCAATATATTTATATATATATATAAAACAGCCGGGTTGGTTCGAACACTTATAACTCGAAAACGGCTGGACCGATTTCGATGAAACTTGGAATATAGGCTACATATTATAAAGGGAGTTGGGCAGCGGGCGAAGCCGCACGGGTCCACTAGTAATATATATTAATTATGTGGTATACCAACATTGTATTATCGTGTTGTTGTGGTACACTAAATAATACGTTGTAGTACTATGTTCGAGTAATATTATTGAAAATAAAAAAAAACTAAAGATTTAATTCGAAATGACATTTATTTTCATTCAAGACCATCTACAATTACATCATTTAGAAATGATGCAGGGGCAGTAAAACCTTCATGTCTCGCATATCCAAGATACCAGATAATTGAAATAATATGAGCACAAGTGCCCATTGTACGTCGTCCAGTGAGGCAAGTACAATAATGTTGCACGATATCGTTGTCATTATTTGTGTTATTGTTTTTTACTAAAACATAACAATAGTACGTTTTCGATCTCCTGTGGCGTGACTGTACGCGCCCACGTAACAGCCAAACATCTTCGTTAATGCCGTAGTCTGGCAAGTCTTCCAGAGCGTTTTCTCTGTATATTTCGATTGAATATAAGCCATTCCTTAAATGCTCACTGCAATATGATCTCGCAAGCTTTAATTGGTATGTACCTAAAGAAAGCAAAATGACATGCTCTTCTGTTAGATGTGGGAAATTCTGAACATTATTTGCTTCTATTCTTAGAAAATCTGCTCTTCTGTTGTTTAATCTTTTCCTCTCTACATAATTGTGCAGAAGGTTTGGGGAATCCATTTTGTTTCGGATGATATTTAAATAGGATTCTACATTATTACTATCGGCGATGGGTTCGTGAAAATGATTTATAATAGCAGCGGCGATTTTAAAATCAGTGAACATGTGTGGAAGAGCTCTATTGAAATATTTTTGCCGTAAGAGCTTAAAATCTCGCTTGAACTTTCCATTCACTACTTCCACAACCCATCGACATATCGTCACCGATCTAGCTTCATTGGCCTGCTCAGTAGTCAGCTGTGTCTCGTTTCTATCTTTTGTTGGAGGCATGTATGATTCATAGCCACATGCTTCAATATCGTTCAAACTATCTCTGAATCCTCGGTCCAATATAAACACATCGTTTGCTTGCAGGAAGAAATGTAAAGGATTCTCTCCATTGTTCATTATATCACTCATTATATTTGCATCAGTCTTTGTTGCAGCGTATGGACCCAGTACGTCAAGAATGTATCCATCAGTGCATACTATCAAAAAAGGTTTTAAAAGATTTTGGAATTTGTGCAAACTGTATGATTGTCTTTGAAATAAAAAGTTCGAGCTTTTGTTTATGTAAATATAAGTGCCATCATATATTAGTATCACTTTATCATTTTCTTCGTTACCAAACAAAGCTTTAGGAATTGTGAGGTTTCTTTCTAATACCTCATTTCTATTGATGTGGTCCAGTCCCAAATGTAATATTACATATTCATTAGCTAGGCATTCACGCACAATAGCTAATAAACGCTCCAGTTTTCTTCGAGACACATTAAATAATGTTGCCAATCTCTCATCGGAATCTCCGGTACGTAGTTTTGTAAGGTATATACCTAATGCAGTTCTTGGTTCCTTGCATCTCTCACTTAGAGAAGGCACCTGATCCAGTATGGCATCGAACTGTTCGCCATTACGTCCGGTCCAAAAATGCATTTCTTCATTGCTCAATGAACCTCTTGTGTTAAAGTCGAGCCTAGGTCCACGTTCTAAAGCCCGTCTCATCATGTCACAGACGTCTGTAAATTGTTGTGCATTGAAATGATGAGTGACATTGCAAGATTGAGGCAGTTCATCCCAGATGTTGCTCTCAAGGTGTTGGCTGCACACTCTAGCGCCCTCAGGAATATATAACTTATGTTCACAAAACATATTAAGTTTGATAGTCTCAGGTATGCGATTACGGGTTGGGTTTCGGCAATCGTTGAATATAATTACAATGCCTTGGTGTGTTTGGGGCTCGAACGTAGTCTGGAACCTGAAGTTCCTGGGCATTTGGTTCTGCTTCTGGTATAGCAGGTACCACGTCGTCATTGTGTCTAACAGCGTTCTCAATTCTCTGCCAACATCGATGACAGACACATCGAGTATTGTTGAACGCCACCTGAAAAGGGTAAAATACGATGTAGATGTTTTTTTATTTACTCTGGCTTGATAACGTTTTGTCATAAAAACCTAATTCGGTCCGGTCAGTAGGTATCTATAGTAGGATTATTTACTCGGTGCATACTCCGATGATTTATGACCGAGTTTCCAGCGAGATAATAGTATAGAACGATGCCACATAATCGTAATAATTCGAAACAATAATGTAAGCAGGTAGAAAATGTTGACCCTTCTAGTGCTTATCAGAACCGGTTCACGCATCGGTCGGCGCATATTTCCGTCCTTCATTTGTTTTACTGTCCACGTGCACAATAAATGCCAAAATGTTTTGTTATTTAGTGAATCACTACTGGTACGGACAGAACACCTGAATTCCGTGAACTGATAAAACGAGGTTGGAGTTTCGTACGCAGGCGGATTGCCCTATCCATACACTATATTAGGAAACGTTTTTGATAACACTCTAGAACATACTTCCAAAACTTAATAGTTAATACGTGTTTATCCAGTGAAATGTTCATGAGTCTTATTGTAATCCGTTATTTAATGTTGCTAAACGTAGCTTAGAAACATTGAAAAAGTAAAGCTTAGAGAAGATATGGTATGGCGTTTGTAGTTTAAGACCAATTACATTCAAGCTGCATGACAGTTGACAATCATACGCTTTTCAAAAGAGCGCTATTTTCTAACATGAAAAAGTGAAGCTAAGAGAAGATATGTTATGGCGTTCGTTGTTAATGCGGTATTACAATCACACGCTTTTCAAAAGAGCGTCATTTTCTAACACTGCTAACAATTTCGTAATAAGGAGAATCACCTGTGACACATTTAAATAGTATAACGAAGTGGGTACTAACCTCCAATTCAGCATGTTCTTGTATGTACGCCGCAAACGCTGGTCGTGTCCTTGGGAGGTCATCGGTCAAAACATGTCGCTGGTATCTTGCATTATGTAGGCCTCGCCGGCACACCACACAATTGCTATGTTGTTCCATTGCAACAGTCCAAATCGGTAACGAAATTCACAAAAACACTTCACAAGCCGAGGTCAACGTTTAAAGCAGGTAGAAAATGTCCAAAAAGAGGTGCAGGGGTCGGTGATAAAAGCGAGATGAGAACGTATTCTGATGAACAGCAGCGGGACGTCGTCTTTCGTACGGTACGATTGAACGACTGGAGTGAAGGAGCCGATCCGATGACGCGCTAAACTGCCCAAGCGCATCGCTCCCCACCACTCCTAGCTGGGATATAGCCGCGCGCTCACATTCCTCTTCTTATAACCGTCGGTTGTCGTCAATGTAATAAATATAATAGGAATTATTTTAAGAATATATGCAGTTCTATTTTATTTATTTGGTAAAAACAGACAATAGACGTTACATGGTTAATTACATAAGTTTACAAAAAAATAGTAGTTTAATTAATAGTTCGTAGCAATTAGTGTAATATTATAGTACATTTATTTATTTATTTATTTTAGGAAGATTTACAGCATTACATTTTAATAAACGTTCTTATATAAATCTAAACGCCATTTAAAAGATCTCCACATTTAACATATTATTTTTAATATATTAAATAAAATACATTAAAAAAATAATATATAATAAGCATATTATGTATATAATATGTATATATAATTGTAATAATGACATTAAAAAAATAATTGCCTAATAATGTCGAAAAACCAAAAAAAATAATTAAAGAATCATCACGAATAGCTCCGTTCCCACAGCGAATGATGACAAGCGTCCTAGTACACATTGATGTACATAAAGTAACCTTTAAAATCTGATATATATTATGTCTATTGGGGCGGGTACCACATTTCATACATTTTTGCCCATTGTCCTTTTTGGATTTTTTCTGTTTGTTTGTATGATTGTTTGTGTGTTTGTTTGAACGAGCATCACGCTAAAACTACTGAACCGATTTTGATGAAACTTTTTTTGTTTGATAGCTTATGATCGGACTTAAAATGTGGTATATAATTTGTGCGGACAAAGTCGCGGGTTAACGCTCATCTTATATATTTTTATCCTTAAATATTCCGTGGTTTCGGCTAATTTTGACCTAAAATTTTCTAATTGACTGACGTATCGTTATGTTTGTTGGCCTAATGTCCATTTCATAAATAAGGATCGATAACAATAATAATTGTTCCAAAAGAAACTTTATCAAGCAAATACTCGTAGTTTCTGAGAAAATTGCCTCTGTATGGATACTTTTAGTATGTAGCACGCACTGCGACACATCAAGCTATACAAAACCAACATAAGCGGGCCGCGCGACATTATACGTTACTCAACCTACGCGCGGCTAGCTTATTTTGGTTTTGTATAGCTCGATGTTCGCCGTGTGTACTAGATATTCTTTCTTATACTGTAATTTTAGTATGGATACTAAAGTGAATCAATTAACTAGAGTTCAATTTTTCCAATTTTAAAACCCTACTACTAATTGACCTTTCGCTGCATTATATCGTGTGTTTGTATCGTGCAGTACAAGTGCTAGCCCAATTAGACCTTCCTCCATTTCTGACTAATGATGTACTCAAGGCTTCCCTAGCGCTTATCTTTTGTCATTCTGAGGGCTACATTGTTGTTCTTAGAGATCCGTCCATGAATAGGACAAACGATAAACAAGCAGTAAGTTTTCAGAATTATAATTTGTAATTGTATCACACTTAATTTTGATCACAATTATAAAGTGTTGGCATTGTATTTTACTACTTCTCCTTATCATAGTGCTGTACGTCTTTCTATACGTGCAGCCTGTGGGCTAAATATACTCAAAAAGCTAACAGCGCCCTTCGGGTTCAATAATAACGCGTTCAGGATGATGTTGGGGCTGCTGCGCTTCTGCAGCGCATCAGGTATGTTCGCAGACAATCGTGTGAACTGTTTTTATACCATGCTGCGCAAACGTCGCGGGTCCCTGGTACGCAGAGTGCGCGGCAGCGGCAAAGCATCCTGATGATCGGGAGTAGGCTTGACTGCTCTTACATAAACCGGTGCTGCATGATGCATAGTGCTACATGAGTCATGCAGCACTTGCGAGGGTAAACATATTGAATTGCATTGCATTCCTTGGCTCATACATCTATACCAAACTACAAAATACGCAGGTAATACTGCCGCTGACGGGTATGATGGGTATGCCGAAAAGTTATCCATAAGCTTCTTCTAGAAATGAACTACAGGGAGACCGAAGCATTTCTTCGAATACCGGAATAGGGCATTTTATGCATGACTATGTCTATTTGCCTATAAATTATTGCCTAGTGGTGTGTCATCTATCTAATGATAAAAATCCCGATCCCAAGATCTAACGGTCGCAGGGCTAGGCCCACACACATACACACACACACACACACACTCATACTGTCATACAAAAACAAATCATACCCTCAAGATTTTCCCTTTATTTTTTTTTTTTTTTTTTTTTTTTACTTTTTAAAGAAATGAGATCACTTAGCTTGGTTCTGTTCTTTTGTTACATTGTTATTTTAAAATCAACACTGTAATATTATTATTATTACAGTGTTGATAGTGTATAAGTATACCGATGCTCACCTTAAGGACGCATTATCAACAATAAATAAAAAAATAAAATAATAACAATAAATATCTTGGACATTATCATACAAAATGTATATGGTCCCATTTAAAGTAACAAAATCTAGCCTAGACTTGGAATATAATGACTAGACAAAGATATATAGATACAAACATCCATGACTCTTGTACAAAATATGTATTTATCTCACAAATATTTTTCTCTTCTGGGTTTCGAACCCGCGACGCACGGTACAGTAAGCAGGTTCACTATCGACTGTTTTATCGGGCCCTCGATCCGTCTTGACAATGTACAGAATGAGGATGGAACAAGTGCGCAATAAATATAACAAATATACTTTGTACAACACCAGCATAGCAGTGTTGACAATGCCCTTACAAATTCCGTAATAATAAATCTTTGCGAACTGCACAAACTGCCTGTACAATTTCCACAATGTACAAACATTGTTGAAAATGCAGTTTTAAAACCGCTGAAAACAAATCGTATTGTTGAAAAATGAAGAAAATGAAAATTGTGAAGTGAAAATAATTTTTTTTTCTGTTCGTCGTTATGACAACCCTGTCATCATCGACTGAGACAACGAACACTATTTGACTAGAAGATAGTGCCAAGTCTATACAACTAAGTTCGTTTTTGGAAAGAGTAAATAATAAATTACGGAACCCTGGTTATGTATCTCGTAACGCACTTGACTACGGTCGTGTTATTAACCTAAATGGGCGGATGTCACGTGAGGCATTCCTTCAAGACCCTTGCTTTTAGCGGAGTAGTCGAGTATAGTCAGTGCTGTGAAATAATAATTAAGTATACAGAGTGTCAGGAAAAGTATCATTTACAAACTAGGTGTATGGAATTAATGATACTTTTCCTTACTCCCTGTGGTACAAGGGGATTGCATTTGAAGTTATTTTTGGGGTATTTTCAAACATTGTTGTATCTGGTATTTTTGTGTTGAGTAAGGAATCTTAGATTATCACCATCATCAATCAAATCTTTTGAATCTCAAAACATTTGAAAGTATTAGGATTAAGGTTATTTTTTAGTCACAGCGTCGATTGGAATCTGTCAGGTTACGTACGAAAATGAATCTTTCTAAGGAAAATGTTCGTGCAATAATTTTCTACAACTTTAGAAGAGGCCTGACACGGCTTCAGTATTTTGAAGAGCTAACATCTGTGTTCAGTGATGAAGCCCCAAGTCTGCGGACTGTCGAACGCTGGTATTTAGAATTCCAGCGGTTAACGCAGAGTGATATACCAAAGTTTGTTTACCACAAGTCATCGCCGAACTTCGAAAATCTAACTCAAAGCGACGCATCATCCTGCACCACGACAACGCAAGCTCACACAGCGCTCGTCAAACGATTAAGTATTTGAAGCAGGAAAAAGTAGAAATTCTTGACCATCCTCCATACAGTCCTGACCTAAGCTCTAACGATTTCTTTACATTGCCTAAAATTAAGAAAAGTCTTCGTGGTCAAAGGTTCCAGTTCGGTGAAGAAGCAGTCGACGCTTTCTAGTCAGCCATTTTGAGCACCCCCACTTTAGAGTGGAATAAATGTTATAATAACTGGTTTGAGCGAATGGAAAAGTGTATTAAGCTACGTGGTGAATACTTTGAAAAACAATAAAAAGTACTATAAGGTTCTAGTTGTGCTTTTTTCTTCAAACGACAAAACTTAAAAGGCATGCTAATTATCATCACACAGTAGCAGCGGCAGTACACACGCGTTACGCAGTCACCACTCGAAAAGATTTCGGCCTCATCAGCCATCTATTCTGCAAGCAATGTGCCCAGCCCCAGCCCTTAACTATATATAGAAGCTTTATTGCCTCGTTCTGTATCGTGCTAGATATAACATTACATTAATTCTATAGCAATCCGGTAATGGCTTCAGATTTGCGATATTACGCCGCCCATCTCGTTATGATTTTGTGCTTGGATGGATAGTAGTGCAGTTCAGTAAGCCAAATGCCAACCTTCAATAAATTGTATACCTACTAAAAGCGGATACAATATTGCATACTAAAAGTATAAAAAGCTTAGTTATAAAATTCCTGAATTTTAGCTTAATAGTCCAACTTAATTCCTAGTACTAATTATTAACACGTTCCGGGGCAGTGAACGAGACACAATAGAACTTTTATTGTTATCACTGCTATAGCCGGTCACTGTCCCGGAACGTGTTAAACACCAGTAGAAAAGAGTTAAAGAATCTATTCGAAACTTACCTTAAGTCTCGAAAAGATTCTTTAAGGTATTTAGATCTCATGTTTATAAGTGGATAGATTAGTTTAAATCTTAACACTATTTTCGAAAAGATCTGGTTATTTTTGAATGTAACATTAACCGGTAATAAATAACTTAAAAAGCATCCATTTCTTTTTAGATAGCTCGTATGCATTTTTCTTCAAGCTAATTTTGGTACGAGCTATACAGAAGTAAAAATTAAAATTAAAATTAAAAACCTTTAAGGGGGTAGTTTAGACCAACAAACTGAACAACTTTCACTAACAACACGCGTTTGCGATGTTACAAAAGATTTTTTTTTCCGCGATTTCGATGTTAGTCCCATAGAGAAAGTTGTTCAGTTTGATGGTCTTAACCACCCCCTAAAATGTTTATTTGTATTTTTGTAACACCCTGTATACATGTAAATTGTAGCCTGAGGTATGTCGTAATGATTAATCAAAATTAATTTAATCAAATTAATATTGATTAATCTCACTAAGGTTTAAACCACATCATCGAAACAAAGAAAAGCTCGTAAATAAATCTACATAAGCATTAGAATAAAATCTACGTTATTCAGCATTGAATTTATCGATGCATCGAACACTCGTAGCAAATGTAAAATTCACTGATCCATCCATATTCTGAAATCTATAGACACTCCTATTCGGATTTTGCATTGGATTTTTCTAAAATGGGCTTTGCACTATTTTGTATGTTGCATTTTGTAGTATACTTTAGTTCTATATTGATCTAAATCTCAGACAAAACGAGGTTTAATATACCTCTTTAGTATTTTTTCGTGATCATTTCTAACATTTGAGATTTTTAGTAGATAGGTAGTATAACCAAAATATATAAGGTCTAACAAAATTAGCGGAAACTATTTTAAGGGGATAATTAGACCATCAAACTGAACAACTTTCTCAATGGCACCAACATCGATATCACGATAAAAACAGCTCTTCCATACAAAACTGCAAACATACTCGACTCAAATGTATGGGACAGCTGATTCTTTTTCGCGATTTCGATGTTGGTCCCATAAAGTAAGTTGTTCAGTTTGATGGTCTAGTCATCCCCTTAAGAAAGTGTCAGCATATTAAGAACGACCCTGTATAAGGTCTAAAAAATTAGCTGAAACTATTTTGACGGGATGATCAGACCATCAAACTGAACAACTTTCTCCATAAATAAACTAAAAATTAAAAGGCATTTATTGCTTAGTATAAGAACTGCCCAAGCTACGCCTTTCAGTAAGCGGTCACCACTCGAGAACCCTTCAGCCACACAGTTTAGTTTGACCAATCCCGCGATCACCTATCGCTAATTACTCGAAAATCTCAGATTATAATATGGTACCTATGTAGTAGCCAGTATTATCAATGTTAGCAGAGTATAAAACTACGATTACGTATTATGAAAGTGCTGCAGATGTGATATTACAAGCAATAAACAACCCTCTTGTCTGGATAGTAAAAGAAATACAATCTCTTACATAATATAATACAAGCACCTTTCTGATGGATGTAAAATAAAATGGCCTATTATACCGTGAACTGTTGAGAAAGCAGTTTTTTATTATATTTTTCTCTTGTTACTGTCGACTTTATGAAGCTAAAAAATGGTTGGAACTTTTAAGTGGACACGATTTTATTACTGTTGAATTTATGAAGTCAGCTTTAGGACTAGGTATTTATAACAATAAATATTTCGCCGCCCCCACAGAATAAAATGGTAGTGCTTAAGAGGTTCCCCTGACCGAACGACCTTGACTCTTTCAGAGCCGCTTCACTTCTACTAAACTACGTAATTTTAGTAGGTATATATTTTGACTGGTTTGTCCTTCATTATGTCACTGTGGTGCCTTCTGATTCTTCTGTATTCGCACCAAATTTAACAAGTATCTAATTAACTCATTAAATATTGGTCTTAAAAAAAATTTTCTTCATAGCAATTTCAGATCTTAAGGTGGTTGCAGAGGGGTCAATTTTATACAAAACTTTGACGCAAAATACGTGTAGACGGTATAAATATAAATAACTTTGTGTATATGGAAAAATAGTTAAGAAAATCTAGTTGCCGCGTAACAAATAACATTTATTTTTTATTTATTTTTTATTAGTTACGAAGATATAAAGCTTTGAAATTTTTCATACAAAATTTTAAAAGCTTTATTTCTTCGTAGTTATATTATAAATTGCAAATGTTATTTGTGACGCGGCAAATAGATTTTCTAACCTTTTTTTCCATATATAAAATATTACTTTTATTAATTTCGTCTACGCGTATTGTGCGTCAAACTTTTGTATGGACTGAAGCCACCTTAATATTGTCTACACAGTGGTATGTAATCTGTGGCCGCAAGTAAAAGTGACTTCAATTTATAAAGTAGATGCACATAATACAGATTTTTTTCCAATATTTAGGATTTCCTTTGAACACAGGTTTCATTTGTATTTTATAGAAAGATAAGAAACATACTTCATAGTAAGTAAAGCCGAGATTTTGAAGATCATTCCTACATTTTTTAATAATTTGTATGTCTTTCAAAGAACGAGAAGATAGCTTCTAAAAACCAGCAAAATATGGCCAGGCGGCCCAGCGTTTACCGATGGGGAGCCATTTAATTTACTTTAAGGGGTGATGTACCCACGATACTGAACAACTTTCCCGAAGAAACCAATTGGAAATTAGAAAAAAAACGACACTTCATGCACACGTTCGATCATCTGATTGCATTTAGTATAGAAAGTCCGAAATTTTTTTTTTGCGAATTTGCTTTAGGTTTCTTAGAAAAAGTAGTTTAATACATGTATCATGGGTACAATTACCCATTAAAGTAATGCAACTGTTAACCCTAACCTACCCTAAGATTCTGTAGGTGTATCCTACTAATATATAAATGTGAAAATTTGTCTTATTCTGACTCAGTCACGCATTTTAAACGTCGCATCGATCACATGCTTAAACAGATAGAATAATGTTTTTGGATAGACACTTTTTTAAACGCAGACAAAGTAGTGGGCAAAAGCTGGTATCATCCATGTTTCCCAAAACACGAACTACACTAGTACGTCCGTAACTAAACCGTCTAATTCAATTATTTGTGCACGGATATTGAGCGCTGTCCTTGAATTCGCTGAACCTTATGTACCAGGCACTATGCACTATTTTCGTCTAAATACACTGGTTCGAGCGCTCAAAATCCGTGCTGCGTATAAACAATCAAAGGTACTTATACCTACCTACAGCTGATATCGGTAGACGTATTTAATCACCCGATTCATTAAAATCCATATTTCATTAAAATCGATGTTAACCCGGCGGAAACAAGAAGTTTTGATCTTGTTAAAATTTATAAGTGTACTTCGGGCTTTCGGCTATTTTAGAAGTTGTTCAAGAGTATTATTGGAATATTTTGGTGTTCTGAAGAACCGACCGGTGCAAGAAATAACAAAAGGAGTTTGGCTACTAAGTTGGAACGGATTCGAATTTTAACGTTTCAACTTGTGAGAGTTTGTTTTTTTTAGAAATGTAAACTTTATTCTTTGTACAATGTTTTTGTAAAAAAGTGAGATCGTATTTTAAAGTTATGCGGATATACTATAATAATATTATTGACGGAGTTTTCCAGCCTGTCTTCAGCTTTGTGGAAACAATTGACTGTTGGTACATAATATTCCAACTTTTTAGTGAAAAATGTGTTTGTGAATGTTTTCAAAATTCGTAAAATGGGGTTTACGAACATTGATTAATTTTGAAATTCAAATGCTTATAACTCTATCACTTTTAACTCTAAAAATAAATAAAAAAAAATTTTAATGCCGATTTAGCATTTGGACTTCATTTTCATTATAGAAAAAAAAATGAATTTATATTTACGGAGAGAAATTTTTTTCCGGCTTATCAAGTCTATATTGAAAATAGGGTCAGTTCGATTGCCCTCATTTTTCTAAGGCCTATCAAAGTAGTCCCCAACTACTTCATATTTTATGAGGTTTCGTGCTATTGTGACTTTCAATAATTTTTCTTTCTTGGTACAGTTACAGTAAGTCTCCTGACGCCTTGGCAAAAGGTGGGTAAATTAGCAATGTTGCCAAAACAAAAATAAAAAAAACGGATGCGTCCACTAGTCTTCGATATTTTAATAAAAACCATTTAAAAATATAATCATCTAAGATACCCCGTTATTTGAAAGTCACCCCCTTTTACCGGTATCTCTGACTACCCCGGGGAATAATGCATGCATTTTTAATTTTATAGTTAAGAATCGATTTGTAAGTATCCATTAACCACAGACAACGCGTTCCATACAAAACTGCAATAAGGTATTGCAGTTTTGTATGGAACGCGCTCTTTTATTTTCACTGTATGGCTATTGGAACTATACTTAGTAAAGGTTTTCCAGTTTGATTGTCTGAATCACCCCTTTAAATATAACGACACTTTGCTGTTACACTGTGTATTTTAATTACATTTAATTTAATTTGTTTTTAATTACAGGTAAATGGTGCATTTTTTCGTTAGAATCAGCGGTAAAGTTAAACTTATTTTATTTTTTAATTTTAACTATTATAATTATAATCTATTCTTTAGATTCTAGATATAGACCAAACTTTGGACACTTCATACAAGGCACTCATACACGTTCTGACAATTAATCTTAAATATACACCACTCTTTTAATTTAAAAAAAAAATGTAACGGTGTATTCAGACATTGAAACTAAACATTTTTTCCTGAGGAACATGGGTCGAAAAATTGTTTACTCTGCTACAAAAGTCAGCCGATCGATTTTCTATGGGAAGTTTAACAATTTTTTTTCCTTTTCTGACCCATGTTCCTTAAGGAAAGTTGTTTAGTGTCATTGTCTGAATATACCATTAAAATATTGTTAGTAATTTAAAATTTGCGGTGTATAAATAGGTACATCATTGTTTTATTACAGAGCCCGTAATACATATAATTTATTAAAAAAGCTCTACTGAAGAAACAAAATGCTTAATTAATATCCATTACCAAGTATGCTTTGGCAACTATAGTTCGTTCAAGCTTACACTCTAATTTCCTACGTTAAAGTCGTTAATCGATTTAACATCTATCTTAGAAGCAATCAAATTGCTTGTTCGTAAGAGACTACAGTGTAGCTTGTGAACAGACATGTTGTTAGATAGAGGTGCCAAGGCAATAACATGCTGCCTACAGAGTAAATAGCAGAGACAATATAGTAGTGTTGCTGGAAGTATAACTGATGTGTGTGAGTAGATAAATATCTTTTCCATAAAAGATAAAGACATAATTGACCTATTTATACTCTCAGAGGAAAATAAACTTTTTCAGAAAACATAAAAAGTCTCATGGACCCATCGTTTATAATGATAATAAACCATATCTTCTCAAGGTGAAATATGTTAACTAAACGTCATGTTTTTGTTCCGGAAAGTGTTACGTTAATCTGCCTTGCCTTTTATATGTAATAATAATTTATAAATGTAACAAACTAATTCTTCTTCTTCTTATCGTGTGGGCAGAGCCCTGAAGTGCAATTCTCTAAGCGCAAACATCGGTTGTAACATCGGCAAGATGACAATTAGGTATGCGTTTTTGACACAACGCATAACGAATTGACAGCTCGCCGATGTTACAACCCTCTGTTACAATCGATATTTGCGTTTTGAATTGCACTCCTGGTGTCAGAGTTTTTTCAGACCGCCTAACGGCCTCTGACGTGGTTTTGACCTCTGACTACTACCACCAGAGATAGTAACCGGGACCAACGACTTAAAGTGCGATCGGAAGCACGGAATCATTTTTCTTTTCAGACAATCAGGTGATTCAGCCTGCAATGTTCTTACCAACCACTCGGACCTGGTTGGACCATAACGAGTCTCACTACTTGTGAAACGAAATAACTATTTGATATTTTGGTTCGATCCCTTAAATAATTTGTCTTTCCCACTAAAACTCATTGTTCCCACCAATCAAATACGAACGAAAATATTTTCAATCAATCAACCGCTGCACTTTTCTTTCTCTACTACTCTAAGTTAATTGATGCTGAATCTCATCTTAGGAAAATAAGTTAATTCGTCTATTAGAAACATACAAAAATGTCAACAGTTAACGTGTTAGTTACACTGGTCTGTGGATACGAACAACATTTTGAAGAGCAATAACATGCCTTTAGAGTATACAGAGGCAGAAGTGTTTAGTTACTAGAAGTGTGAGTAGATTATTTTGGGCATAGAATCCTATATTGGCATGTTAGCAGTCAACTTGTTAATAGGTGAGACGTTTTAGAGAGGAATAGTAAACGACAGAAAGATCAGTATTGTATAGAGTTAATTAAGTATCTCTCATGTTGGTACCATAAATATATTCTTTATTTCCATACCAATAACAGACAAAGACAGTTCACAAACTAAAATTAAATTTGGAATGAGTTCTTTATAAATATAATTATCTTTATCTTCGCTTTGTGGAGAACATTTTATTATTATTTATTACTTGGGATGGGAATGATTCAAGATAATTTTCTTCTTCCGACGACCTTACTTCGGAAGGTACGTTGAGTACACGTAAATGGTTTCTTTCAAGATGATAAAAATAAAAAGTAATTTATTGACCAAAAAAACAATGTTTAGTAGGGACTTAAGGCTAATTGGTACATTATTGGTTACTTAATTAAAGGACCTCTGGTCTCCAATCTAAATTACCAAAAATAAATTGGTAATTTGTCGTTTGGAGTACAGGTGTTCCGACGTACATGTACAGCAGCCTCATGATGTATTGAAATTATTAATATTTGTGACTTGTATCCTTTATAAGCATAATGTAGGTAAGATTTAATACTGAGTAAGTAGTTATACAAGGATAGTTGGGCATAGAAAAAGAATAGAAAATAACAAAAATAATGTTTCAAATGCGCGCGTGTGTGGGAGGGGGTGTGTGATGATGGTATTTACATAGATTAAGTTTCATAATATACTAAGTTTCTTTGGTCTTTACTGAGCCAAATGGATCACTGTTGTCTGGAAATAAATTATTTTTGAATTTGAATTGGTTGCTTGTCAGCTAGCTTACAAATGTCGTTTTACTAGCTGGCTGCTGGTCTACTTAAACGTACGTACATGTTCACACTGTAGTTTTTACGCTCATTTTGCAGTTCACAGAATCTTCTGAAGTTCTGAGTAACGGTACAAAACGTGACACTGCTATACTGGGTGAAACGTAACGTGGGACCCTCCCTTCAAGGGTGTATTCAGACAATGAAACCAAACAACTTTCCCTAAGGAACATAATGCCGAAAAGAAATAAAAAAATGTTAGACCTCCCATACAAAAGTGCGGATCAGCCGATCTATTTTCTACAGGTCCTTTTTGTTTTTCAACCCATGTTCTTTAGGGAAAGTTGTTTGGTTTCATTGTCTGAATGCACCCTTAAAGGGAGGGTCCCTCGTTACGTTTCACCACGTATATAATAATAGTGTCAACTCGTGGAAGGCAAATCGTCAACCCTCCTAATGTTTAAACCAGGTGGCTCAAACGATTCATCGTGAGAGCTTTTTTGGAGTCGATCTCGGAAAACCATTAACATTTCCTTGTAAGAACACAAAATAATCGCGATACGCCGGCGCGGCGGTGCCTCTAATGATCTAAAAAGTCACCTACATTATAAAATGTACTCGTATCTGTGCATATTTTTCTTTCTTAAATAAATAAAAGTATGTCCTTGTTCTAGTCTAGTTGATCGCTTGCCACTTAAATATTTTGCAGTAGAATCGTCGCCACTATGAAGTCAGAGCACCCGTGGCTTAAACTAAAGCGCAATCTATAGACGTATAAATTAACCGTATCTAGCCAATCTATCTCTAAGGAGACTTTAGTGGATCGTTAGTGTTAACCGGGTGAATGACGAAGCATCTACCCGGGTGTCACCTGGCTGTCAGCCGGGTAATGAATGAACGGCGCAAGCAGCCTTAACCCTTTGGTTGGTAATGACAGGAGTACGTGGTTTGGCATACGTTTAACAAGATGAGTTTTATGTTTATAAATAAGGAACAATAAATGTTTGAAACCAGAATGTTTTTTGAAGCGTAAAGTGCTTGCGTAGCGTGTCATAAACATTAAACACGTTATTGTATTTATATTAATAAATTTTGTCATTTATTTAATTAAATATAATATTAAACACATAAGATAAGGTGAAGCCAAAATTGGAGGTGTTCCGATCTCCCTCAGATTTTCGATCGTGGAATTTTCAATTCGGAATACCTATCCCAGCCTATGGAATTACCACAATGCATTGCACTCTAGTAGGTCAAAATAAATTAAAATGATAAAGAATATTTATTTAGCAGGGAAAGGGAAGTCTAAAAGCATAGTTCTTATTTACATTCACAAAGCAATTAACAATTTGACAAACATTCTTATGATTTTTACGATCGTATTCCTCCTTTCAGGGTCGTCAGGTATCAACAATTTTTAGGGTTCCTTACCCAAAGGTTGCACCGTACGTCCTAACTCTAAAGGACTGTTTCTTTTGAACCGTAATAGGTAGAAAGTTGAAATTTTTACAGAAATGAAAGTGAAGAACGAATATGAGTTACCTATTATTTTGGATTTGCTAACAAATCATAAAAAAGCATAAAGTCGAAAATTAAGAGGGTTCCCATTCAAGAAACGTGTTTTTATCAAGGGTTTTTGTTTTTGCTCCATCGTAAAAACGGTAATACATACAAGCGTCAAACATGGTGTGATTATAGAGCATACTCTGAAGTAGAACAACAAATAATAAAAACCTAAAGTATAAGGTCCGCCACATACATACGGAATAAACCTGATTCGGAATTGGATTCCGGATGGAGTGTTGCCGCTTTCAGAGACTTTTTCACTAGATCTAGTGATTTTTTGTTATCTTAGGTGGCACTTTTTTAAGATTTACAGTCATATCAAACAAGTTATTTTTGAGCGTAGGCGTTAATGGAACGATACCGTATCGTGACGGTGCAGTTGCCACGTCGTTGCGGTATAGTTGCGAAAATGTCTACGCTCAAAAATCGCTTGTGTGATAATGGTTTATACCATCTTGTATGCAGATTATGTCTAATGCTAAAACTATCGATCGTATTTTGATATAGTTGCATAATATTGAAATACAATTTACAAATCATCATCGTAACGTCATGACATCATCACATGCTAGTAATAATCATGTGTAGAAATCTTTTGTTTCGTTATAATAAATACCTAAAAATACAATTGTCATTAATTTGGCATTTCATTCATTTTGATTTTAGACATTTTTTAAACAGCACTCTAAGTAATTTTTGTAACCATAATTGACAACACTGAATCCTGAATGAGGACTCCGGATCTCAATTCCGTATGTATGTGGCGGACCTTACGGAGAACATTTGGTAGTGCGCGAGTCCGAATTGCACTTGGAAGGTTTTTATTCTAATAGTTCCATTCACGAAAGTTTATAACCCAGTCATTTTATGGAGTTTTGTTAGGAGGAGTGGGGAGTAATTATGAATTGGACTTTTAAACTGTAACAGGCACCATTTAGTGACAAAAAGACTACCGGAAAACAAATTAAAAAAAAAAATCGCTACGCAACATAGAAATCAAAATTGTATCTCCCTGAAGGCTTTTAAATTATAGTATTCACTCCAATGCACTTTTGCCACACCACATTAATTTTGAGCAATAAAATAGGCGTTAAAATAAAAAAAAACTAGATATTTAATAGAAAATACTAATGTATTTGTCAAAGCCTTGTAAGTACACAAAAATATTAACACCATTTTTAAAGTGTGTATGATAGCCATACAGCCATACATACAAACATGTATAAGCCTTAAAAACTTGCAAAAAAAAAATTACCATTTGTTTTTTTCGAACGAGATAAATGCTGAATTTAAAATTTGCGGCAGTTGCTGACGTGATATTTTTTTAATTTTGGTATATTTCTAAGCTCAAATTGGCTCTTAAATACTATAAAGAATAAAAATATCAATTATTAATTAGTCCTGGCTCAAACCGTAAAATGACTGGGCTATTTAATTCCATTCACAAAAACCTTACGAAAAAAACATCGCCGCCTTTAGACACGCTTATATCAAGATAAGTAAGCTCCATCCATAAACTAGTACCTTTGTGTATACGAGAAGCTTCTGAGTAACAAACGTACTAAAACCAAAATCTGCAGTCTCATTGTAGTACCAAGCACTGCACTGCAATAATGGGCGGTCCAATTAAGAGACACTGTGAATACGGAATAGTGGAATGGAATTAAATTCCTCTCTAACTTTGACAATAGATGAACCTTAGTGCGATATGTATAAGCATCGTTTTCGACTGTCAAATGCAATTAAACGGTGTTTGTTTGAAGCACCGGATTATCCTGGCTTCGGACGATGCCGATGTGTGATTGAGTTTAAAAAAAAGAAGTAGCGGTACTGAGTTATTATTTTTAATGTTCCGTACCAAAAGTTTTTTAGTGTCCGTCCGTCCGTCTGTCACAGGCATTTTTCTATATATATTTATATATATTTCTATATATAACATAGGAAGCTGAAACTTGGCACAGACTTAGCAATTAATGGTCTAATATATAAGTCAAAAAAGCCTCAATTTTATATTGGAGGAAATTTTGGGATATAGAAAGGGTAAACAAACAAACAAAAATTACAATATCGTGTGGGATATCAATTGAAAGCTTATGAAAATGCGAGTCTAAATTATATATTTTTAAAATAAATCTTTGCTCAACAATTTTTTTAATGTACTGGGAAAAACTACTGCCCTCACGTCTATTTTAAAAAAATATAGCGATTTAAAATTAAAAAAAAAATCATTAGTGCACCTGTAGCTTAAAAAAGTACCGATATTGTTTCTGAACCAGACAAAACAAAAATTATCCAAAACGGAACAGTTTTTGCCGGTTCCGAAATAAATACTTTCAGGTTCTGTACTACATGAACATTAGAAATACATTGTAGGTGGCGGAAAAATTATAAACCTGGTACTATCTTGGACAGTTTTATTTTTATAACCAAAAAAGTGCCACCAGTGTAAAATGACCTTCAATTACTTTATGACCACATACTTAGTAAGTGTCAGTTTATAGTGGTTGTTATCACCTATCTACCGGCCTATGTTAAACAACTGGTAGTACGGAAAACTATTGGCCCGATTCCCGACTCGCTGTTGGCCGGTTTTTTTATTTTACAGAGACTGCTGTTTTTCTTTTTCAGTTTCTCTAGGTTTTAATTTAAATAGACTAAGAGATAAGTGTACTTTTTGCAACCATCAGCTACAAGGCTGATTCAGTATTTATGGGTTGTAGAGCATCTGAGTTTTTGTACTGTTCACATAGCTACAGTGTACATACGATACTATCAGCCTTGCAGCTGATCGTAAATTTTTTACTGACCTATAAACATCTGTAACTCCTAAACCGACTGACGTTATGCAAGCAGAACTAGTCCATCCCCATCACAGAGTTGCTCTACACCCCATAAACACTGAATCAGCCTTGCTGCTGATGGTTGCAAAAATTACACTCATCTCGCATAATAAAAGGTTACAGGTTATCTTGATCTCTAATATGCTGTAATACTGTACTGTGTTTTGTGAGAAAAAAATAAATTAAATAAATTAATTAATCAAAAACATTCACCAACATCCATTATAACCATTCAAATGACGGACCAATTAGGTACATCCCAAAACTACTTCATTCCATACCTTTTTAGTCATCACGTTCTCTTGTTTTTCCCTTGTATTTTCTCGTTATTTAGCCATTTCCTCCCATTTCTATTTATCTGAACGTGTAGGTAATACCATCGCGCATAGACGGTATTCGCCTCTGGCACCAATCCTGCTGCAATATCCGATACTAGATTTGTACGACTCAAGCCGAAGTATAGGTGAAATTCGTCTGGTAAAAACGGTTGATTCCGCAGTTTTGAGCACTTTTCTGTGTGTCTATTTTGTAGACGTATTTGTTGTTTATGTATTTGATAGTTCATGAAATTGCAGTTGTTTACATGCAGACTAAAACTCGTTCGAAAATAAAAGGGATTACACGCAAAATTGCACAAAACACATTTCGATGTTGGTCCCTAAGAGAAAGTTGTTCGGTTCGGTTCGATATACTAATTATCCTCTTAAGAAACCGTCAGTACATTAAGTTGAACCCTGTTAGTATATATACAGGATCATTCTTAATATGCTCACACTTTTTTAAGGGGATGATCAGACCGTCAAACTGAACAACTTTCCATAAGATACCAAAATCGAAATCGCGAAAAAAATTTCCTTACAAAATTAACTGCAAACCTATTCGAACCAAAATGTATGGGACAGCTGTTTTTTTTGCGATTTCGATGTTGATGCCATAGAGAAAGTTGTTCAGTTTGACGGTCTGATCATCCTCTTAAAAAAGTGTCAGCATATTAAGAAGGACTCTGTATCACGTGTACTGTATTTCTCTTTTGTTAATAAAGATAATTGTATTTGTATTCTATATTATAGTTGCTGTAAAACCAGTCTTTATAAAATTTTATTCCGCGCATCAACATAATTACAAAGCATATCAAAATTTAAAAAAAAAAACTGCTTTATAAAAGGAAATAATCTTTAATAATATAATAATGGTTAAGACATTTGTTATCTTTATTCTATAAAGTCATTTATCCGAAGGCAAATGTAATTGTAGGTCTCGTCTGTCACGATCTCTATGTCCAGAACAACAAACAACAGGTCATATTGGAATTCTTCACATAGTACCGTATCACGAATATTCGCAAATTGATTTACCATCTCGAGCCTCGTCGATTTTACGCCCTACTTCGTCTGAACTTAACAAACTTTGCTGCTCCGTAGATAAAAACAAGGGATTTTCAACGTTATTTATAGAGAAAATATGTATACGTTGTCTAACAACCGATGCAGAAATAAAAATAAAAGGATTTTACATTGTGGTTACATAAAGAGTGTAAGATAACATTTAAACCCTTTTGCAGGCATAGGGAACATTTTTACCACCATACATTTTTGAATTCCATGAAACGAAAGATCTCTTTTCTGTTTTTTTTTTCTTTTTCTTCTAACGCTGACAGTGACAGGTGTCATAAATTTAAATTAAGTTAAATAATGAAATAATAATTATTATTATTTTATTTTATTATTTTTATAAATTAAATTCTTTTCACGGCGCATTTTTTTAGATTAATAATAATAAAGTATTCCAAAACCATCAACAGTTTTTATTTTCATTCGCTAGATCGTTATGCCAGTTAAAGTAGAGTTAACAAACTGAACAACTTTCACTAGGAAACTACAAAATATAAATGAGACAAATATAAGTAAACGTAGAGGTGAGGGTGTAGATGTGCCTCATTTTTTTTGTAGTCAGATCCCCGCGGAACGTGTGTGCCCGATAACAATTGTTTATATATTGTTTTTGGTATACATGATGTAAGGGACAGCCCTCCGTAGACTGAAATGGTGAACTCAGACCATCAAACTGAACAACTTTTACTATGAAGTCTACCTCAGGTAGTAAACGCAAAAAAAATAACTGACATTTGAGTCGGGTAGGTACATACAGTTTTGTATGAAACAAAATATTTCTTTTCGCGCTTCCTGAGGTAGGCTCCATAGTGAAAGTTGTTCTGTTTGACAGTCTGAGTTCACCGTTTCAGTCTTTGTAGGGCTGTCCCTTACAACCTGTAGAAGAGCTTGACGGGCTAAATAATAAACAATGTTTCATAACAATGTTTCCTCAATATATTACATTTCACGATAAATCGACACCTATTTTATTATCTCCATAGTTTTCATTTTTCAGCTCAATGAATTGCGAAACCGAGAGGATATTTATTTTTTCCTGCCTTTCATTTATTTTTCGAAATGAAAAATGTCGGTGTTAAAAAAGATGTATTTTCCGGTACAAGTGCCAATTCAATACCGAATTCAAATCAAAGTTTTGTACGTAAATTTTTAAATGAATTCGTTCGACATTTCAGTGGTAGATTTACCTTATTGTAATGTAATGGAAAATAAATTCACTGAAATGAACTGAATTTGGAATGACGAAATTAGTATTGAATTTTTATTTACAAGAACGGTATTTACAGTTGCTGGAATAATGAAAGCGCATGAATAAAATCGTTTTCAATTCGATACTATATTTTGTATAAAATAAGTATACCTTGACTATTATAAAACTGTAACAGAAGTGTGTCTGTACATTGAAGATATTTACATGAAAAAGATTACGATATGTTTTTTAGGTATCCCGGACTCCAAATTAACCTTTTTTAGGGTTCCGTATACCCAAAGAGTAAAAACTGTGCTTTATTACGATTTGCAGACAAATAATGAAAATGTCAAAAAGTTAAAATTAATTCCTCATACAAGGAACTAGTTTTAATCAAAGTTTTTTCTTCTCGCTATATCGTAAAATCGGTAATACATACAAGCGTTAAACTTGGTGTGATTTAGAGCAAGCTCTATCATATAACAATAAATAATAAAAATCGGCCAAGTGTGAGTCGGTCTCGTGCTAAAAGTCCCGGAGATTTTTTTTTTCAAATATAATTTGTTTGTTTGGTGTTGATGGTGTGATACGGAACCCTCGGTGCGCGAGTAGCCCGACTCGGCCCGGGGGTTAAAAAAGGTATCAGACTGCACAATCACTTTTGTGAGAATTCAAGGTCGCCCGACCATTGGCTAATCTTCAAGCTCTTTTCTAGCGAAGTCGGCTAAAATAAATAGCTGTCACATTGACAAATATGCGACTAGATATTTCTCTCCGTTTAGAGGTCATCAGAACGTGTCATCTATTAGTTTTAAGTAGCCTTTAACCACGTCAGAGGCCGAAAGATGGTCTGAAAAACATGACAGGGCCTGGAGTGCGATTTTTGAATCTCATACGTTGAACACGGCAGTTGAAAATGTATGGAGATACGCATCTTTCTAATGCTGATTTGACTTTCAAAAATCGCACTCCTGGGGTATGATTTTTGAACGTCAAATCATCAGTAGAAAGATGCATATTTTCATAGTAATTTTGACATTTTCAACTGCTGAGCTCAGCTAATGAGATTCAAAAATCGCACTCTTGCTGCCCACACGATAAGAAGAAGAGTAGCCTTTCGTCCATATAAATATACTGCAAAGAAATAAGTTACTGTGAAGAAAGTGGGTAGTCTATTATTTTTAGTTTAATGAACAGTACCCATTCAGCTTGGATTCCTGAAATATTCCATCTAGAATGATAATATCATACTCAAATAGAAGAGAATAGAGATGAATTTCGTATAAACAGCGGTTATTCGGATTGTGGTACAATCCGCTTTGGTGGAACTTATACCAGGAATTCGAGCTTTGCTTTACTTGAAGTTGGATGTTAAATTAATATAGGTACAGAGTGAGCCGTGAATAGACGAGAAAATTAAGTATAAAATTCCTCACCTTCTAATGTTGGTTGGCAGATATTTTCAGCGCTCGATAAAAGAATTTGCGTAGGATTAAGAATTGGAGTGTGTATTTTTATTACATTACTTTAATTATTACTGCCCACTTTCTTCCTATTTCGACCCCAATTTATTACCTTTGCAAACTCGTAAATAATATCATGTGAACGATTGAATGAAATAAGGCACAATATGAAATATGTTTCATTTCGATATTTCCTCGCAACTCTGAGAAAGAATTTCTGCTCTAGACTTCTTCTAGATTATCTTTTGTCATATTATATTGCAGTACGTACTATTCTGAAAGCTAAATCGTTTCTGTTTACATAAATGGTTAGATCAAGTCTTCAGAATAAGTAATTCAATTCATTTATTTTATTTCAGATCATTGATCCATAGTGGTGTTAGTAACAATGACTTAAAACTATGTTAGTGACCAAATTTTTAGGTAGGTAATAGGTAGCCTACTACAAGCGTACCCCTACTGGCGAGATCGGGTAAAAATAAAAAAAATAAAAAAAGTGCGAGTCGGGCTACTAGCGCACTGAGTGTTCCGTACCACACCACATATACGCAACATAGTAAGTTTACCTTTATGGGACTTTTAGCGCGAACCGTTTTTTATTATTTGTTGTTATATTGTAGAGTTTGTTCTATAATCACACCAATTTTGACGCTTTTATGTATTACCGTTTTTACGATAGAGCGAGAAGAAAAAACTTTGATAATAACTAGTTTCCTGTATGACTATATAACAACGCATATTCTGTGCAAATTTTAACTGTATCGCTATTACGGTTCAAAAGTTACAGCCCTAAATTGGTAGGACGGACGGACGGACAACGCAGGCTTAGTAATAGGGTCCGGTTTTCACCCTTTGGGTAAGGAACCCTAAAAATGCCTTGTCGTTTTTCGTGGTAACAAACTTACATTTTCATTTAGTACCTACATGATTGGTTGCATAAATAAAGAAGGTAGATTCAAAATTTTTTTTTGCCAATAAGTTATTCTACGTGATTTTTTTTGTTTTGGCAAGACAATTTTCACAATTAAATGTAATCATCTCGCGCATTAGCAAGATGCGAGCGCTACTGTCGATAATTTAGATAGACAGATAAACAATTTATTTTCGTAATTAACACACACATAATATTACAGTTCACAACAAGTTTACAAAACAAGAATACAACAAAACATCAATAGAACAACATGTAATTTATTGTATGCTACAGCAGCAAATAGGTCCCAGCTCAACATAGACCTTGCCCGAAAGCAGGGTGTTGATTTTCAGATGAAACCTCTTTAAGTAGTAGTCAGACGCAGCAACCAATGTAGAGATAATAAATAAGTAAGCGTAAGTTCAAATGAAATATATAATTTAAACATGAGTCTGTCTTTATGTAAATATATGATAAATAACAGTTATTTAGGAAGGTAATTTAACCCAAGCGTCTTGGCAAACACAATTTATAAAGGTGGCAAAGCGGTGTTTTATCCGACGAAATTAATAATACAAGCCTCTGACGAATCTTGTACCATTATACCTCTCTTTATTTTTGCATCTTTATGAGGTAAATATTACCTGATTATTCCTGTTTAATAACTAATGTTTTGTAAGGGTTGGTAAGAGTATGGTTGGTAAAGGTTTAAAGAGTTAATCAAAGTAAGTAAGTTATGGGTCTCAGTAAGTACTGTCCATTGAAATAAACGTTAATGTCACTCAATTGCGATTGTGTAACCAAACCCAATTTATCTGGCTGAACGTTTTCATCTTGTTTCTAAGAAAAGGCATATAATTTTGTAGCGCTGTTATAAAGGTACGGGGGCTTTATAACAGTGCTTTAAATTTTCTTAAATTTTCTTATAAATAAGATAAAAATGTTCGGCCAGATAAATTGGGCGTTCAAACGCTCCTTTTAACCGCTTGAACCATTATGAAATTTTTAATTTAAATAATAAAATAAATAAATCCCAAGTGAGTAGGCTTTTTGTCATGGAAACCATATAACAACGCAACGGCACAAACATAATAACATCCATGCCCGTTGCGCGCTGTAAGGTATATAAAATACGGGGTGTAAGGGACAGCCTTATAGACTGTAGACTGAAACGGTAAACTCAGACCATTAAACTGAATAACTTTCATTATGGAGCTTCCTCATGAAACGCGAAACTAAATCAGCTGTTTCATACAAAAGTGCAAACATAACTCGACTCTAATGTATTGGACAGCTGATTATTTCACAATTTTGTTAGACCTTATACAACGTGTTAATGAATTAACGCAAATCTCGAAAGTAGTTTGTTTAGAATCGAGAGCAGGATCGAATTATCATGGTTTCAATATAGGAAATTTTTTCAAAATATTAAATAATTTGTTTGTAAAATTCACGGAACCCGATGTCAACCCACCCCACTAACTACCAAAACAAGATTATTAAAATGTATCCATGAGTACGTTAGCGCTTACATTCATTGCTGAAATAATAACAAATCATTTTTGCCTCAAAACTTAAAATGCGAATAACTTTAAATTTTAACTATCAAAATAATCAAATTATCGTTTCAATCTTATTATTTTGTTATTTAAATCAGTTGGGGTGTATGCGGTTTTGCGCTAATTCATTAACACGTTGTATAGGAGAAAGAAGTCCGTCAATATTAAAGTACTTAAAAATAGATTGTACATAAAAATTATTATCAGTCAACTTGACAATCGGGTTCGTATCGGAATAGCGGAGTTAAATGGAGTTGGCTGTAACCGCAGCTGGGACACAGAAAATCATTTGCGATTGTGTTCAGTTTCCGACTAACCGATAGTTAAACCGCGTTTCAATTCAATCAAGATTAATTATATTAACAGTTGATTGACTTAGTTTGATTTTGATTTCAAATATTATTGATTTTTAAACATGTTCCAGCCATTTTGTGCTATCTCGAATTAAATTAAAGATTGCAAAATTTTTCTCGGGCGGTACTTGAACTCGCACTCCTCCAAACCGGGAACTGCGTTGTCAGCCCGAGACAAATTTTTCAATCTTTAATTTGATTTTGATTTGCATTTTAAACACAATAAAAGTAACTAAATACGTTTCAAAATCTTATCATTCGTATTTTTAACCTCCGACGCAAAATGAGGGGTGTTATAAGTATGACGCCTATGTCGGTCTGTCGGTCTGTCTGTCTGTGGCATCGTAGCTCCCAAACGGGTGAACCGATTTCGACGCGTTTTTTTTAATAGAAAGTTAATTTTTGCAGGAGCGTTTTTAGCTTTGTTTCATGAAAATCGGTTCAGTAGTTTTCAAGTAACTTTAAAAATTAAGAAATAACATTAAATTACAAATTTAAAAACCTTTAAGTGAAAAATAATTCGGTCACCCTATAAAAATAAGGTGACCGAATTATTTTTAACTTTTTTTAAATGGTTGTTTTTTTAGTTATTTAAAGTAAAATAAGTAAGTTAGGTTACGGGCCTGTAAGAGCCCACTGCAGGGCAAAGGCCTCTTCTCACTAATACAGGTGAGAGAAAGTGGGCTGGGTCAAACTCAAAATTAAGCAGCAAAACTGTTACACATTGCTTTACGACTAAAATTATTACTTTATAGTAGAACTTTTTTATTTAATGTCAACTTACATATGTATTTTAACATTGTGTATGATAAGAAATAGGTAGAATTAAAAAGTCATATTATGTTATTATTTTTTAGAAGTGGAAACTCCACTCCGTGCCCTGTCACAACTACGATTTTATAAACAAAAGATGTTTATTATTAGAGTTCCCTTAAAAACTCGCTATTTTTTGCTAATCTGAATATAGCTTTAAACATATAGGATTGCTTTTACGCAATTGTCACTTTAATAATACCTACTACTGTACCTAAATTTCGACTTTAATCTCATCGGCAACATTTTTTACCACTCCGTGGACTTTATGTTTTCAAACATTTAAAGTCCGGAAAAAATAACTTTTTGCAATTTTCGTATAAATTTGTATCCTTAAATTGGCCACACTGTAACTGACAGTTTGAAAAAGTAGTGTCAGTGCATCAGCTGTGATAATTAGTGTTTTGTTTTGGAGATTTAATTACAATTATTTGAAATTAGAAAGCATAATTTAACAACTCCGTGGGCTAATTCTAAGAATTAACCGGTAAGTATTCCTATCGATTGATAATTAAAAAATATGCGCTAATTGGATATCTCTATGAATTTCTACTTTCTAACCTTCAAATGTAAAAGCCTGTTTTGTCAGGCGGGTAAATATTCAAAAATCTCCACTCCATGGACCTCGACTCCGTGGTAACGACTTGTCCACGGAGTGGAAAGAGCGTCCATGGAATGGAAATTGTTGATAAGAGTAGCTTGATTATTATTTTAAGTAATTTGAATATTTAAAGTATTTTTGTAATTGTGGGTGTCGTAAGAGGCGACTAAGGGATTTGAGGTTTCTTATGCAGTTTTTATGTGGGCGAAAGGTCTATCACCACTTAGCCCATAATTCTATCCTGAAACTTAAAGGCTAAATGTGAGCATTGCTACAGCTGCTGACTTGACCAAAAAGTGAGTAGTTGTACCAATGTTTCTGACCACCCTAAATGGGATTATGGTCGTGAGCGTATGTATGTATGTATTTATTAATTATTTTAAGTAGTTTGTTTAGGTACTTTATTAATCGCCTATTGGATTATGAAAAAAAGTTTTATGTAGGTACTTAGTTCATAGATTTTCTTTAACCATTTTTTTTTCAGAAGCCTGAAAAAATGGGTGGAAGTCTGTCAGAAAGAAAAAAAGAGGAGCGAAGACGAAAAAAAAAGGAGTGCGAGCAAAGGCGAAGAGATAAAATCAAAGCTAATCCCGTGGCATACGAAGCAGCTAAAGCAAAAGAAAGAGAAAGGTGGCAGAAAAGAAAGGCTGAACAAAAGGTCAAGACTATAAAGGTAATGACACCAAGGGAACAGAGAGCGCAACGAGCTATTTGGAGAAAAGAATACAGGGTTAAACAACAACATAAAAAACGACAAGAAAATGCCATAAGAATTGCAGTTGAAAACTCACCCCCAACTACAGACGATGAATCTTCTCAGGCAAATGAACAAATTTTAGATCATCCTATAGAGTCCCCGCCACAGACTTCAGGTTCTTCAACACCGGTATCTTCAACTTGCTCACGTCAAAAAGTCGTTGGACAAAGAATCAAAAAGCGTAACTACAGTTTACTGAAGCGTGTTATTGAAAAGCAGCAACAAGCTATAAAAAAGTTACAGATTAAACTTAATACACTTAGAGTTCAAAAATCCCGAAATGCTGTAAGAGCGTTGCAAAGAGATAAAGAAATATTACCACCAAGAGCTAGAATTGCCAACAGATCTAACGTCACGTGTGCAATGCGAAAAAGAGATGTGCAGAAGTTTTTGGAATCTGATGAAAATAGCAGAATTAGGCCCGGAAAGAAAGATACAATAACAAGAAATCAAGTAAAAAAACAGAGACGCCTTTTATCAGACACTTTACGTAATCTCTTTGAAAAGTTTGTATCTCTTGGCCATCCTTACAAGATCAGTTACCCAACCTTTTGTCGTCTCAAACCCTTTTGGATTCTAGAGCCAAATATATCTAAAAGAGAAACTTGTCTGTGCAGTACTCATGAGAATTTTCAATTTATAATTGACAAGTTACATATTTATAAGTTGATTCGCGAGAAAACCTCAAACGACGTCGCAAAAAGTGTAACATGTTCTACAGATAGTGATGAGTGTATGAACAGAGAATGTAAATTGTGCTGTCATAAAATTCCCACAATAAGTCCTTATGAAGATGGCCCCATTTGTTATAAAAAGTGGACTAAGATCAGTGAGCAACGCATCATCTCAGGAGTTGCAAAGAAAGTGTCAAGAGTAATAAAAAAAGATGTATACACTACAAAAGTTAAACTTATTACTGAAATGAAAGATTCAATGCCAAAATTCTTACAACATAAACATTCCTGGACTCATGAATCAAAAACAATGTCAGATTTAAGGAAACAACTTGAAGATGGCGAAGTTTTGATTCACATGGACTTTTCGGAGAACTATATGTGCAAGTACAGCCAAGAGATACAGTCCGCGCATTTCGGCGCATCTCGCCAACAAATAACTTTACACACTGTAGTGACTTACCATAAATCAGCTTCAACTGGTGATATTGTAGCAAAATCGTTCTGCAGTTTGTCGGAATCCCTTAGGCATGATGCATGTGCAGTATTGGCTCATCTCAAAGGAATTTTGTCTCGTCTTTTAGTATTTACTCCAATCAAATCTTTGCACATCCTTACAGACAGTCCATCTACCCAATACCGTAATAAAAAAATGTTTTATTTATTTGCCAACCATTTAGTGGAACACTACAGTTTACAAAAAGCTAGCTGGCATTTCCATGGCACCTTTCCCATGCCCTGCTTGGGCATGGGAAAGGTGCCCCAGACGGAGTAGGTGCTTACGTCAAAAGAACGGCTGATCGATATGTAGCTCTCGGTCAAGATATTGAAGATCTGAAGACCCTGTATCAAACCCTAACTGCAGTGGAAACAAAAGTTGACATATTTTTGGTAAAAGAAGAAGAATTTTGCGCTGCCGATGATCTTTTGTCTCTAGTGCCGGAACTAAAACCGGTCAAAAACAAATGCGTGTCCACCAAGTTCGCTGGAATATTTCTGAACCAAATACTATTTATTTGCGTAGACTTAGCTGTCTTAATTGTGAAAAAGATTGCCAGCACTACGGTATCGGAAAACATATATACCAAAGAGCCTCACAACAAACACCAGAATTTCCAGCTCATGATGATCAGACGTTGCCGTTCACAGGGCAAACTGAAGAGGAATGTTCACCTGAGATCGTTAACAAGCGACCTAGACGCAGAATAATGCGCCTTGATAGTAGCGAAAGCGAAGATGCAGGATCGGTTGAAGGAATTGCTCGAAAAAATTATGATAATGATTTGATTGGTGGTGATAAAAATATGGCTTTTAAGCATCTTAGACGCATAATAAATTTTTTCGGCGACGATAGCGACAGTGAAGTTGCAGGACCGGCTATGAAGATTTTTTATGATAAAAGTGATAACATGGCATGTGATAATGCAGAAATAAATACTGAAATGCCTCAGGATGTGCCTTACGAAAAAAATCTCAATACAATTGAAAGTTCTGATGAGGATGATAATATTTTTTAATTACTTACTTGTTCAACAAAGTTGATTATAAGTTTTATTGTGATTTTTGAAAGAAACGTGATCTCAATTATGTTCCTAAGCTATGTTACTGTTGTTCCTAGTGATAATAAATGATTATGTATCTGTAATTTTGGTTTTTTATTAGTTTATTCGTCAATATCTTCTGACAAAACTCTACTCCGTGGTCAAAAATCTACTCCATGCCAAGCTCCGTGGACACAATTCCACTCCATGGGCATACATTTTCTTATTTTTCAATTTTCTTAGTACCCATGACGTTTCATGCTTGGTTTCCATTTTTAAAATATTGTTTATGGATCAATCCTAAAGATACGCAAGTAAAAAGTAACACAAATTAATGTAAGATTTTTTTTTATTCTGCTCCAACTTTTGAGATTGACCCGGCTATACTTCTGCAGGCCCAGTGTGGATTGGTGGAGAACTTAGCGATCAACTTTTTGTCAAAACCTTTTAAGTTCCCTTATTAAACATCTGATCTGGCTTAGGTATGGCTGTTTAGAAATGGGTAAACCGTCATCTAAGGAATCTATTCGGAACAAACGGTCGTGCTTTCTGAAACATGGAAGTATTCGAGATGAAATACATCTAAAAGGTCACACATCCAAATACAGACCTGTATTGAGTAAGTTTCTGATTTAATCGTGTCCAAGATAACGCTAACGTATTATGACTGTACTAGCCAATTTTTGTAAGCAATATTTTGTTTATGTGATCATCATATCCATTGCTTGAAATTTTTACAAATAAAAAATACAAAAATATTTATTTCAATGAGCACTTTAACTTAGGTAGGTACATTTAGTTCATACAACAAAGAATAGGTATTGCACATTGACATCACAGTATTTAATCAATAAAATGATTTACAATTATCCCCCACACTAGGCTAAGCCTGGCAAAATGTGACGGGAAAAATATTAGCGAGGTATCATTTAGTTAATACAATGAGCAGTACAATTATCAACAAGAGCAATAAAAATAAAAAAGATTGAGTAAAATAAAGGTTATAGAATGTTGAAGTAGGTTAGCACTATAGATTATACTTATTAAATAACTAAATATTAAGAAACAGTAGTACTAAGAACTGTTTAAAAAACACAATAATAATAAAAGACGTTTATTCAAACACACTTACAGTTACAAAAGTAGGTACAATATTTCAAAAAAAATAACTAAAAATTACACATTTTTGCAAGTGCAGTAGAACAGGATACAATCTAGATTTGATGCCGATTGAATCGGGTTTACGTTATTGAAATGTAAAGCTCAAAAAGTGTCACAAAAAAACTGTACCGTGTTCTAAATTTGTTCATTAAAAACTGTACCTTGCCGCCAAAACTCGTACAATATAAATGTCTTTTTTCATTAGGTGCCAAAAATCGTGAGATTCAAAATCATAACCGAATGAATACTCAAAGTAGTTTCCTGCTGCTGATTTCAGCGTATGAGTTTCAAAAATTACACTCCTGATTTCAGAGTGCAATTTTTTAACTCATCCATCAGTTTATTACAATTTTTTTTAGTTTCGTTACTCTCATAAAAGTATAGTAAAATCATTTGCTTGACCCTTGGTTACCATTACTAAGATCGAATAAATAGTTAATTCCATTAATTCGACAAGACCTCATCCCAGGTAAAGAGTGAGCATTCCTCGGAACCAATCCTGCTAAAAGGTCTATCTTGTAACCTTTCTGAGAACTGTGTTCTAACTCACTCCTTATGCCTTGTTGATAGAGGTCAAATTCTTTTAAATTGGGTTTTGTAATATGGATACATTATCAATATGTTTAAGGATATGTAATAAACCCGAAAGTTATGTGTCGGTGTTTTTGAAACAAGTATTTTTCTCAAAATATTTACACCTTATAAAATATAAATAAAAAAGTAGCTGATACTTAGTTGAAGCATAGGTTCTGACCACCCCGATAGGGTCGTCATTTAATTTTTGTACGATGTGTATACAGTATGTACATATTTTTTCACTTTATTTCGATGTTGGCTTCATAGCCCAGTCATTTTACGTAGTTTTGTTAGGAGAGGTGGGAAGTAATTATTAATTGGACTTTTAAACTGTAACCAGCACTGACAAAAAGACTATCTGAAAACATATTTAAAAAAAATCGCTACGCAACATAGAAATCAAAATTGTGAGTCCCAGAAGGCTTTTAAATTAATAATATGAATACCAATGCACTCATTTGAATTAGATTTAACAATATAAAATATTTTTGAGCAATAAAACAGACATTAAAATTTAGAAAATGATGTTTTAATTAGAAAATACGAATGTATTTTTCCAAACCGTCTAAGTGGACACAAATATTTACACCATGTTTGAAGTATTAAACATTTGCAGAACAAAAATTACCATCAGGTTTTTTAGAAGGAGTATACTTCAATTTCAAATTTGAAACTGTTGCTGATGGGATTTTTTTTATTTTGGTACATTTCTAAGCTCAAATTGGCACTTAAATACAATACCGAAAAAAAATATCAATTACTAATTAGTCCCGGCTCAAACCGTAAAATGACTGGGCTATCGGTAAAAGTAGGTATACAGTTCTGTTTGATGGTCTAAACTAAACCTCCCCAATAAATATTTTGTTGCTATATAGAGTCCTTCTTAATATACTGACACTTTTAAGAGGATGATCAGACCGTCAAACTGAACAACTTTCTCTATGGTACCAACTCGAAATCGCGAAAAGGAAATCTGGTGTTTCATACAATACTGCAAACCTACGCGAGCCAAATGTATGAGACAGCTGTTTTTTGTTTTTTTGCGATTTCTATGGGACCACCCATAGGAAAACTTGTTCAGTTTGATGGTCGAGTCATCCCCTTACAAAACTGTCAGCATATTAAGAAGGACTCCGTTTAATATACATCTTGTATTTGAAACACCAAATAACCATGTTTCGTTCCAGGTACGCTTTCAGATTAAAATACGTACATTCATTAATTTAGCTACACTAGATCTAAAGGCAAAATTTAACGCTAAAATGGTATACCTACTGTGTACAGGTTGTTACAAAAATACAAATAAACATTTATGGGGGTGGTTAAGACCATCAAACTGAACAACTTTCAATATGGGACCAATATCGAAATCGCGAAAAAAAAAACCGATGTTCCATCATCATCATATCAGCCGATAGACGTCCACAGCTGGATATGGGCCTCCCCCAAAATGAGGAGATTTGCCATAATCGCCATGATACATAAACAACAGATCTACTCGAGCTAAATGTATGGGACAAAAGATTTTTCTTTTCGCGATTTTGATGTTGGTCTCATGGTGAAAGTTGTTCAGTTTGTTGGTTTAAACCACCCCCTTAATAGTTGTTAATTTTAATGTTTACTTCTGTAACACTCTGTATACAGGGTGACATTGATATCATAAGCATCCTTTTATACTAAGAGTCTACCCATCGGACTGAACAACTTTTACTATGGGAGCAAACCGATTGGAGCAAATAAAAAATCTGCTGTTCCATACTAAACTGCAACTGCAAGCAGATTTTTTTTTGCTCCGATCGGTTTGCTCCCATAGTAAAAGATCGATGGGTAGACTTAGTTTAAAAGAATGCTAATGATATCAATTTCACCCTGTAGTAGCAATCTTCCTCATCCAACCAATCATCCATGTGTGTTCGATCACCAAATGAATGAACTCTCAGAATAGCCTACTCTGATCCAGGTAGCTGTCAGATTAAAACGTATATCAAACATTTAGCTTTAAGATATAAAACCAAAATGTAGGTCAAACAGCTGACGCGGCAGCTCGCAGCAAAATGAGCTCGGCTCTGTAATAACAAATTTAATTTTTGTCGAAAAATTAATGTCAGCATTCTGATTGGCTATTAAAATATTCCTGATTTTCTTACACTCAGTGTGCAATTTTCTTTGTACAGGAACGCGAATAAAATTGCCTCGTTGGTGATAAAAAAAAGATCACAAAAATCACCACTGATAAAAGAGGTGATTATGGTGTATTATTATTCTGTTGTAAAGAATATAAAAAAGGGACAAGGGCTCCTTCAGTAAAGATATTGTCATACAAAGATACCAGCGACATTTTCTATTTGTCACATAAAAAGTTTAAGCTGCAAAAAGGCTTATGTAATTATAATTATTGCAACTAGCATAGCAACCCACTGCGGACGCCTGCACCCCACGCATGGGTACAGAAGCCAATCTATTGGTGAAAACCATACCCAAATCCTTACTTTGCAGCCCTTTAGTGGTATTTTCAAGATATCTATTCTTGTGTACCCCTACATGCTCTGTCTGTACACTGTGTCTCTAGTTCTACATATCTTAATGCAATGTAAATGGTTTCATCTTGACTGTAATCTGTACGTGTACCTATACAATAAAAATAAAATAAATAAAATAATATGTACCTACCTATTTAATGTTTCTATCCTTAGTGGTTTAGGCAGTGTTTCGAGTATTGTACCTATGTCAGTTTGTCATTCAGTCAGTCAATCATGGAACGATGAAATTGATATCATTAGCATCCTTTTAAACTAAGAGTCTACCCATCAAACTAAACAACTTTTACTATGGGAGAAAACCGATCGGAGCCAAAAAAAATCTGATGTTCTATACTAAACTACAGTGCCGTGCCTTATCGATTCGACTCTAATGTATGCAACATGTAATTTTTTTTGTGCTCCGATTGGTTTGCTCTCATAGTAAAAGTTGTTCAGTTTGATGGGTAGACTCTTAGTTTAAAATGATGCTAATGATATCAATTTCACCCTGTAGATAGATAGAAAGTTAGTCGGATAGAATATATTAGATTGAATGTGATAAAAGTCACAATACCTTAGGACGAGGCGAGGTCGTTGATGAAAATAATGTGAACTTCGAATAAATTATTCGACTTTAGAAGAGTTTTAAGTCTATTCGGGCTATATGTTATCTACTTTTGAAACACTTTCAACAAAGACAAATCACGTATGAGATATCAACTGTGATCCCCACTTTGTGTGAACGTGACTCGATTTAGTAAAGTAGAAAATATTGTACCATTCTGTAGAAAATATTTTTTTTTTGTTAATCGTCTACGTATGTTGACAATTTATTATAACTTATCGTTCTATATGTACCTAGAGAAAAAAAACGCAGCAAAAAGTAATAAAGCGATAAAGATATTATGATTATTAGCCCAGTCATTTTACGGTTTGAGCCGGGACTTGTATAGTATTTAAGAGCCAATTTGAGCTTAGAAATGTGCCAAAATTAAAAAAAAATTACGTCAGCAACAGTTCCAATTTCAAAATTTAGCTATTATTTCGTTCTAAAAAAGCTGATGGTAATATTTTTTTTCACATGTTTCAAGCTTTACCATTACACATACTTCAAACATGGTGTTAATATTTTTGTCTACTCCGATGGTTTTGAAAAATACAACCGTATTTTCTGATAAATACCTATTTTTTTACATTTCAATGCCTATTTTATTGCTCAAAAACAGTTTATATTGTTAAATCTAAGTTAAATGAATGCATTGGTATTAATATTATTAATTTAAAAGCCTTCTGGGACACAAGATTTAGATTTCTATGTTGCGTAGCGATTTTTTTTTAATATGTTTTTTAAGATGGTCTTTTTGACACTAAATGGTGCCGGTTACAGTTTAAAAGTCCAATTAATAATTACTCCCTACCCCGCCTAACAAAACTCAGTAAAATGACTGGGCTAAAGCTTGAACTTTAAAGAACAGTACAGTAACTCTCAAGAACCTTTCATATTCTTTAAGAAGTATCGAGCCTATTGTGCTGCCCTCAATCGTATTTTTTTTATTTCTAGACAATTGAACAACATTTCCAAAAAAAACAAAAATATGTTTTTTTTGTAGTAGTTTGTAGTAGTAGGTACTTACTTATAGGCCCGATTTACAGACAAAGTGCGACATCGCCCTGGTGTCTTGGGTTTTGGGACTACGTAACTGATTGGGGTGACAAAAGACGCGTCTCGAAAAGGGATACAAAAATTAAAAAATATTTTGTAAAAACTCGAAAACATCTTTTTAAAATGAAATTTAAAAAATGCGGTCGTTTTTGCCCGGGTTTTGGTCAGACAAAAAATATCTCGAAAACGAAATGAGACAGCAAAAAAGTTAAAAAACCCTTAGAGATAATGATTTTGGCTATATATAAAAAATTATTGCTGGTAAAAAATTATCACTTAATCTGTGTATTTTTTGGACACGACATCTGTGTATTTTTTTGGTACCTATCTTGAAAGTTCCTGAAGCAACCCTTTTTGATTATAATGGTCTTCTAAACACGTCATAAAAAAATTTTTAATTATGTTGTACCTATTTTGTGCCTGTAACAACATCCCATTATCAACAGGTTTTCTTGAGCTATAAATAATAAATTACAGTATTTTTATGGCATAATTACGAGGGTCATTAACCGAGATGAAGCCTCAGTAATTACTGCTAGGCGCCCTGACCTGACGACAGTGTGCTTCACGCGCGTAGAACCACTATCGGTATAATATTGGAGCACCAAAAATTTAGTTGGAACACAGTCATCATTATGGCTTGTCATCTCTCATCAGGGGCCATTTTTTTCATATGAATTATAAAATAAGGAATTCTTATATTAATTACGTAAACACATTGGTATCGAAACCTTTTTGTATTAAATGTCCAACACTGCTAGCATGCCACTCACGACAAAGCGTTTAAACGAGTAAAACGTCATGCGCGCTCTTTCTGGCAAACGTAAAATAATAAAGATAGAGGCACATCTCGATTTTTGTCGTTTTCTCGGGGGTGGCATGCGAGGCCTACAGGAAAGAAAATTGAGTTACTGATGACATTCTTATATTAATTATGTAAACACAAATTGGTATTCTAAACCTTGTTATGCAAAGTCTAGACGAAATTCATACAAAAATAACAGGAAGTACTTTTCGAAATGCGCAGGAATGATAATTTTATTAATAGGTACTGTTTTGTCGTGTTGACTTTTCAAACAAATCGATCAGGTCAATAGAGAGTAGACGAAAAGGTGATTTAATATACATAACTTCACATAATTTGATTGGAACTATGTATTAAAATAATCTATGTTTCGTACGACCAGTTACATAATTTCTGTTTTCATTCACCAATTTCAAAGCACATAAACATATCGATATTACCTACGAGTTAATATTTTCATTCTCTAGTACGTTAATTCATTGAATGAAATGCATGATTATTGCAACAGAAAGATAAGAACAACACGAAGAACAAACCATAACAACTAAATTACAAATAAACCAAAGTAGAAAAGAAAAAACAAATAAACCAGTTTAGTATTCTCCAGTATTATCTCAATATTTGCCGTCTAAACAATATGAATGGTAGTAATAAAATAAAAATGAGGTGGTCCTCAGACATTAATGCACAGCCCGCCTACGGCGTAGTCCTCTAACAATGGCTTAGGTCACGATACTGGGCTCAAGACAATCGTCCTACCTTCAATTATTTGATGAATGATGATTTATGCTAAGTATAGTATAAATAGTAAGAGTACAAAAAAAAATTAAAAGAAAATTTTTACTTCTAGTCCTGTATCTTTTTAGGATTCCGTAGTCAAACAAGTAACCCTAATATAGTATCGTCCATTCTGTCTACCTATCTATCTGTATGCATTTACCACAATAATTGCACATATAGAAGAAGGATTTCACATGAAATCAGACAATAATCTATACTATTATAAAGCTGTAACAGAAGTGTGTCTGTACATTGAAGATATTAACAAAAAAAAAGTTATGATATGGTTTTTAGGTGTCCCTGATTCCATTTCACCAATTTTTGGATTTTTTGTTTGTCTGTTTGTTTGTTTGAACGAGGGTCACGCAAAAACTACTGAATCGATTTTGATGAAACTTTTTTTTGTTTGATAGCTTATGATCTGACTTAAAATCTGGTATATAATTTGTGCGGACGAAGTCGCGGGTTAACGCTCGTAACCTATAAAATCAGAAATTTGGTAATTAGAAAGAAAAACTAGTTGTGACGTTCTTTGGAAAAAGGGATGTCGGTTTTAGTTAGATTTTGGATCCATGAATACCGACAATAAGGTCCCTTTCCCCTGAGAATTTCATAATTATTTGACATAGGTACAACGAAATGGAGAATACTTACATAGTTAGTCCAATGCGTGAATTTAAAAAGGTATCAGGAATAGGAATAGTAATAAAGTGAACATCATCGCTATTTATTACAAGCTTTTTTGTACTATAAAAGTCACAGTGCGTCAAATAAAATAGTTTTTCGAAACGTCCGTCCCCCAATATGAACAGTACTAATGAATTATTTATCGATTAATTGACATTTCTTATCGAATAAATGGAAGCAAGTACGAATTTATTTTGAAATCTTATCGCACGAACGATAACATTGCTCTGCAAACCTTATTTGAATGCCACTACCGCCATGAGAAAAAGTGCCTCTCCAAAAACACTGCTTAAACCATCTGCAACAGATGTAAAGGCCGACGTTGATTAAAAGATTTATAACCCTCACCTTTCCTAAATTAATTTGTCCAGATCTTATTGGTTATCCCACGGAGCATTCTTAGAAAATCATAAGATCTTTTTTAATAAAGCCAAATAAACGATCCGTTATTAAATTAAGGCCTGAATTTACAAAACGGCCTATGGAAAGTTATCAAACAATAAATTAATAAAGTTTGGTAACTTTAGTTATATTAGATAGAAACTTAGCTTCGGTATTGGGAAATTCTTCCGTAAAACATTCTTAGCATTTCCTCTAAGATACTTGCAGTATTAGAACCTTTGCTATTAGTGTGGTTACTTATTTATTTAAATAAACTCGCATGTAATTTCCCTATGAACATGACTTTTTGGAAATTCAGGTTTAAAGTTAGGTATGTTTTGTTCTTATCAGTACCTATAGGCTCTTGGGGTGCAAGGAAAGAGTGAGTGACAAAACCTGAGTTCATCTGGCGCACCCTGGGCAGTAAACCACGATACGCTTAGTGATCGTAAAATACCTACCTAGTTCATATCCTAAGTGTTATGTAATTATTAGGAATAGGTCCTTCAAGATCCAGTGGCAATATCTAGCGACAAAAGCCCTGATTTTGATGTTCATTATCAACTTATCATCGTCCACTGCTGAACATAGGCCTCTTCCAAGGCGCGCCACAAAACTCAGTCCTCGGCCTTACTCATCCAGCCGCTCCCCGCTTAAAATACTACACCTACCAGTTCGTGGTCTCCACTCAAGAACTCTGACACCTCATCGGTTGTCAGCTCTTCGGCAGATATGACCAGCCTATTGTCACTTCAGCTTGCTAATTTTCTGAGCTATATCAACCACTTTAGTTCTGTTACGTATCACTTCATTTCTGATGTGATCTCTCAGAGAAACACCTAGTATAGCTCTCTCTCTCCATAGCTCGCTGAGCGACCTTGAATTGATGAACTAGTCCTATCGTCAGGGTCTACGTTTCCGCGCCATAGGTCATCACTAGGTCACTAGCAGGACGCACTGATTGAACACCTTCGTTTTGAGGCATTGTTGCATTGTGTGTTTCTTTTTTGTAAATATTAAAAGTGTAGTATTTAGTTTTGCAGGTCAGTGTATTTCTATAGGTTCAATCAAATATTCCCTACGTTATAAAAGTATTGAATGTTTATATTAGTTTCAGTAACTACCGTAAAATATTACTTTAAGAATTCTGCAGTCCGAACTTCTGAAGCCAGAATATTGAAGTCCGTTTTATTTTCTGGTTTTATCGTTATTATCGATGGGGCAGTGCAACGTATGGATGCGGAGTGAATACAAATTTGTGTTATTCTTGAGTAAGGTTTTAGAAAATATGAGAATTTAATGTCAAACTTCTTTGAAAGACTGGTTTTAGTATCCACTTCTGTTGCACTGGCTTTTTTATTAATAATAATGAAATCATCATATCCTATGTATGAAATACCGATGTATGTATACCTAAATATTTTAGTAATCTATCTAAGTATACAAAGTGTTAATGAATAAGCGCAAAACCTCATACACCCCAACTGATTTATAACAAAATAATTATATTGGAACAATAATTTCATTATTTTGATAGTAAAATTTTAAGTTATTCTCATTTTAAGTTTTGAGGCAACAATGATTTGTTATCATTTCAGCAATGAATGAAAGCGCTAACGAACTCATGGATACAGTTTAATAATCTTGTATCGGTAGTAAGTAGGGTGAGTGTGCCCGTGCGGTAGGTTGACGGCGAGTTCAGTAAATAATAAATTTTACAAACAAATTACTTAATATTTTGAAAAAAATTACCTATCCTTAAACCATGATAATTCAATTTTGCTCTCGATTCTAAACAAACTACTTTCTAGTTTTGCGTTAATTCATTAACACGTTGTATATCTCTACGTAAGATTAAAAGTTTCCTAGCAAACAATGTTGTGCAAGTTACAATTCTGAACATGCTCTGAACAAAGTAGTTTCTACTTCCTAGTTAATTCTATTACACATTGTCACAGAATATAACTAAAGAGTAGGTACCTACATATTAGATTAGATACTATACACTTTACATTATTAAACTGCTTCTGACCATCAAACTGAACAACTTTCAGTAGGAAGCCAAAAACGAAAAGGCGAAAAGTAATTTGGTTGTTCCATAGAAAACTTCAATAGCTTCCCGATTCAAATGTTCGGAAAAGCTCCATAGTGAAAGTTGTTTAGTTTGGTCGTCTGATGCAACCCCTTTAATATGCAAGTAACGCATTTAAATTTACACTGTGTCCTGTACATAATGGTAGATTACTATAAATACAGAATGGCCACTACTCCCTGCCCCTCACTAACTTCGGATACCGCACCTCACCCCGCACTTCGAGGGTAACATTAGAGGAACCGAGCAAGAAGCACATACAGCTGGCGCGCGCGTTAGAGTGGCACGCGCCATCTTCTTTCTGTTGCTGTTCTATTGAAGCATCGTTAGATCGTTGTATATTCCTAAAATGCCATGATGACCAGAAAAATAGAGGTCGTAAATTCCATCGCACCCTCATAATGTTGCAGAAAATTTAACAAGTCCCTGTTAACTTATTAGAGCGTGAAAAATTTCAACTCGTGCTAATTTAGTTTAAGTCCCGTGTGCCGTATCATGAAAGGAAACTGAAAAGAAAGTGTGGAATCAAAATTAAGACTTTAACAGTTAAAAATAAAGTCGAGTTTGGAATGCGCAATCGCTTTCAAATTCGGTGTAATTTTATGACTCGCTTATAACATTTTTACACTCCGAACCTCCACCGAATTTCCTCCAAACCAAATTAATATTATAGCAAAGCACGTGTATATGAGAACGAAAATCTAGCAGTACGGTCGCGATTGAAGAATTCCGACAAAATTGTACTGTACGGGATATGAACCCTCAACATGGGTGGGCATGCTTTCGTTGGATTTCACCGGTGAAATTCGATGCTCGAATACAAATACCTAAAAACAAATGAGTGCAATAAGGACCAGACCAGGAAGGTTATTAGGTGGCATAGGTATTGTCCATACCTTGGAGTACAGACTGCCTAACAAGCAGTGAAACATGAAAACATGATAATACTCCTTGGTGGTCCTTAAATAACCGTCGTTATTTTCGACGTTACTTTGTCCGTTTCTAATCCAACGACAAAAATTGTAGCTCCTGTCATTCATTACGTCACGTCATTGGATAGAAAGGGACTCAAAAACGTTGGAAATATCGACGACGGAGACGTACGAAAGAAGGTCGAACATTACCAACCGCCATGGCCAATTTTCTTATTTCCATGCTTGTAAGGAGGAGTGGCATCCATTGGACAACAACAACAACAACAACAACCATACAACTATTGTTTATATTTATTACCCCAAGATTGATTATCGTAGGGCTAGGGACAATAAGTACTTACATCGTTACCCATACCTCCTTACACGCGTACCACCATACACACACACACACACACACACACACACACACACACACACACACACACACACACACACACTCACACCCCAACACACTCACCCCACACACCCATACACACACACACACACTTACATACACTATTTACCAATTTTGTTTTTTTTCCACTTTCATTTTTGTGTTTTTGTTTGTTGTCTCTCACCGATGTTCCCATCTATAGTCGTATGTAATAAGTATTGAACTGCTAACACACACCGAGAGTGGAGGCCTGGTGACCTGTATCATAGGTTTTTATTACCCATCACAGGCACCAGCGATCCACAACCATAAATATCTGTGCAGTTCCTAGCTTAAGACTTGTTATTATGTACATACTGGTTTGTGCTGAGAAATAAACGTTTTTATTTATTTATTTATTTTATATATGTCTAGAGCTAATAATAAACAAAACGTATAATAGAAGTCAAGAGAATGATATTAATCACTATAGCAAAATGCGATGTTCCGGTAGTTAACTGTCCATTGCACTGGTACATAATAAATTTAACCATTGTCTTCCATTCATTCCAATAGGCTTAATTCTATTCAAAAGGGAATCCATCCAATATAGATTGTAGAATAGTTCACAGAGATCATAAAAAAGAGTTGAAACTTTTAACTGAATTGAAAAGATTATAGGAATTGAATTGATTATTGGAAAGTTGAATGAGGCTAGTAATAGATGGAGGCAATAATACATATTAATCTCTATGGATCAAGGCTACGGTGAAATTTTTCGATGGCAGTCTTCTATTCTTCTTGTTATCGTGTGGGCAAGCCCTGGTGTCAGGGTTTTTTCAGACCGCCTTACGGCCTCTCACGTGGTTTTTATGTAACGACTACTACCATCAGAGATAGTAGCCGGGACCAACGGCTTAACGTACCATCCGAAACACGGAATCATCTTTCTTTTCAGACAATCAGGTGATTCAGCCATGCAATGTCCTAACCAACTGGGGAATAACGCACAAAGTGAGATATCAATAGGTGTCCTTCGTGGGAATCGAACCCACGACCTCCATGTCGAGAGCGCAATGCTCTTAACCATTAGACCACGAACACAGTTCTATTTCACTGATAGTTTTCAGCCTTCGGAAAGATGGCTGACTTTTTGACGAATATTGTTTGTTCAAAAGACATGCCATGTAATTAGTCCTAGATATATCAACTAGATGTCAGTGTATCTATTTATTTATTTATTTTAACACTTTCGATCGCTATCACACACTTCACTTTCTATTCGTTATAGACGAGATGAAAAAGTCGATTTTGATCGGTCTTATAGCTTTGTATGGCAACTTTAGACAGTCTTACTATTACGTATCTATGGGTATTAAACTAATGTGAAGAATATGACAGTATAAAAAAAACGGTAACCTAGAAATTTAAAAATTTAAGGCGGTTGCAGAGGGGTCAATTTTATACAAAACTTTGACGCACAATACGCGTAGACGGTATTAATATAAGTAACTTTGTATATATGGAAAAATAGTTTGGAAAATCTAGATGCCGCGTAACAAATAACATTTGCAATTTATAAAATAATTACGAAGATATAAAGCTTTGAAATTTTTCATACAAAATTTTAAAATCTTTATATCTTCGTAATTATACTATAAATTGCAAATGTTTTTTGTTACGCGGCAACTAGATTTTCTAAACTATTTTTCCATATATAAAATATTACTTTTATTAATTCCGTCTACGCGTATTGTGCGTCAAACGTTTGTATGGACTGAAACCACCTTAAGTAATTTTTTTTTATATATATTTTTTTTTGGTTACGGCGGGTTGTGATCTTTAAGACTTGGGTTTCTATATTAGTAATTTCATACTTACAACAATATCAAAACGGGAATCGGTAAACTTTTTGGTTATTTAAATGTCCCGGGGCTACACGCTACAGTAGCACAGTCCCTCCCAAATTTTTTTTCGTGAGGTTTTTCCTTGTAGTGGGACTCTACAGGCTAGGTATACCTTACATACATATGTATGGGACAATTGGCTCGAGTAGGTTTGCAGTTTTGTATGGAAGAGCTGATTTTTTTTTCGCGATTTCGATCTTGGTGCCATAAACAAAGTTGTTTAGTTTGATGGTCTGATCATTCCCTTAAAAAAAGTGTTAGCATATTAAGAAGGACCCTGTATATCTAACTAATTTGACCAGCGTGTATATTGTCCTCATTGTGGTTCTAAGATCAAAACCAAAAACTGCCGAATAGAGTAGGTATATAGGGTGAAACTGATATCATTAGCATCCATTTAAACTAAGAGTCTACCCATCAAACTGAACAACTTTTACTATGGGAGCCAACAAATCGGAGCTAAAAAAAATCGGCTGTTGCATACATTTGTGTCGCGTAGGCATTTCAGTTTAGTATGGAACAGCAGATTTTTTTGTTGCTCCGATCGGTTTGCTCCCAAAGTGAAAGTTGTTCAGTTTGATACCCATCAAACTGAACAACTTTCACTAACCCAAACTACACTGAGTCTACCCAGACTCTTAGTTTAAAAGGATGCTAATGATATCAATTTCACCCTGTATACTGAAATAGCAAAACCCGTTTGCTATTTATAACCAAATGTTGATTTTGAACTACAAAACAGTTTGTATGTTACTAAAGTTTGGTAATCAGAACAAAAAAAAAATTCTGTGCACCGTATAAAGCGCTTTATATTAAAATTGATTAACTTTTGACTTTTAATTCGATATGTAAAGCAAATAATTTTACACCCTGTATATGAAACTAATTTGAGTAGCCTGTCTATTGCTACTGTGATTTTTAGGTCAAAATAGAGAACCTATCGTTTAAAAGCCCTTTTAAAATGGATTAGCTTTTGAAAAAAATAAATAATATGCGAGTTAAATAAGATTGATTCTGTATAGGTAGCTCTGAGAAAAACAAATAGATTAAAATTACTGAATCCATGAACGTGCCGTTTTTGTTCGCTCTAGACGAGTCATGCAGTTATCCTCCACATGTTTTTCTGCAACGCTCGCGTGAGACGTTGATAAATTGGTATTGTTTCCTTACATACTTTTGCTAACATAGGATCGAGATTAAGATATCACTAAACTTTGCCTTTAACAACCGTCCGCACTGGCTTTCGTCATCGCAGCTAGATAAAATATAATTATATCACTTTTAAACACAAAAAGTTTCATCAAAATAGGTCCTGTTGTTTTCGAATTAAAAACAATTAGATACAAACATCAACATTTTTTTTTATTTGGTGTCTTGCCCTCAGATGCAGAAACGCTCATTAGAGTTAATCCTCCATTAAATCTCTTGCTAGCTTTTACTACGTCAACAAGACAAAAAGTGACAGCAGGATTTTTAATGGAGGATTAACTTTAATGAGCGTTTCTGAAACTGACCGATAGACACCTGAACACAATATCGTAACCTTCTGTTTTGTTAATAATATCAATGAATGAATGAGTGAATGAATAAAGACATAGCAGGCATAGACATATACTATATATGCATAGCGTAAAGCCTCTGCCCCGCTGGGGTAGGCAGAGACCCTTCTGTAGGAATAACCGACACTTCTTTTATAGTTTTTTATTAGTGTATGGAAGGAGAGTTCGTTTTTTAAGCATTGAAGTGTCATTTAGAATGAAAAGCTACCTCTGGCGGCCCACGTAGTTTATAACGGCGTCAACGTCAAAGCTAAGCTTTCAAGAGGAGCCAATAAACGCCTCTATTTGTTGTCATGAACACAGAAGCTACAAAGCTATCATCTGAAGAAGATGAATAAGAGAGTATAAATCCTGAAAACTATAAAAATTCTTACAACATATTTTTTTTTTAAGTAACTTTTGTTCTCCACGGACTCAAGGTCTTATCTTTTTTTTTTGTCTTTTTAATTATTGAGACTAAATGATATGATATATAAGAAAATATGTTTGACATATAAATAGATAAAAAAATATCAGGGTCGTGTCTTGGCTAAAGATGCACTTTTTAGTTCGCATGTATAGCCAAGAAAGGCAAAATTGGAAATGAGGGTTAAAAAATGACGATTCGACTCACATAATACTATCTTATCCTACTTACAATATAAATGGTTAGGTTAGGTTATTTGTTCTTTTTTTTTCTTAGATTACTTATGAATATAATTTTTTTTTTCTTGTTTTAATATTATTATTTTTTTTTATTATCTTTACTTATGTTTATGCACAACATAGTTAGGTGTGTAGTACTAGATACTCTAGATACTATATCACGGTATAAGAAATATACTGCGACATAGTACCTCGTTCACATTAGGAGAAGTGTAAAATATCGAGTTTTCCCAGCTGATTATGCAAGGGAACAATCAAGGGAGACGAATGCATAAGAAGTGGGAAGGACTTATTGCCTTAAGAACCTGTGTGTAAATGGTCTAATCTTGGATAAGTTATATGTCAAGATTGACAGTCAAAGATACGAAAGCGTAGAAAAAAATTGCAACCAGTACTGGCCTCTAAATCCTATCCATGATACACGCACACAGACATAACATACATTACATAAAAACTACGTCAGAGGCCGAAAGGCGGTCTGAAAAAACTCTGACACCAGGGCTCTGCCCACACGATAAGAAGAAGACATAATTTGTATAACGCCTCACTCACACCAACCTAAGATAGTTGGCCCCTTTTGTTTTATACGGTAGAAACGTAAAGCTGCTTCTAGACATATACTTTTTCTAAGGGTCTAATATAAACACAATCTTCCTGTTCAGGGCTGCAGTCTCCAAGGTCCAAATAGCCCTAGCCAACTTCCGGTAGCAGAAGGAAAGAAATAAAAAGAAGTATCAAGAGTCTATGGAGTCTATGTTAGTCATTTATTCGGCACCAAATCTTTCCTGTGTGCACATAATAATATACGGGTCTCAAACTGCGCCAAGTCTTGTTTTCCAGCGCAAAATTGAAAAATGTACTGAATAAACTAAAATAAGCTGCAAGTTAGCACTGCTTATTTAAAACAATTAAGCTCTCAGAACTTAGTAAACACTTAAGTTTCCAATCAAGGCTTAAAATCTTACAGGAACTTACAGGCAGCGCTTCAATTACGGTACCTAGTATCAAATAGTAGTATTAAGTTTACAAGTACCTACCTACGTTCTTGAACTAATACGTCGCGAACTTATTAAACACTTCTTGCTTTTGCCCGCGACTTCGTATTAATTTCAGAATTTGAATACAGGGTGTTGGGGGTAAACAGTTGTATGACTTTAAGGGGTGATTGTAACCATGGTACTGAATAACTTTCCCTAAGAAATCTATACGTAAATAAAGAAAAATGTTTTGGACTTTCCATAATAAATGCAATCATCAGCCTATCGAAAAATTTGTATGAAAATATTTTTTTTTTCAAATTTTCCTTGTGTTCCTTAGGCAAAGTTATTCAGTATGATGAGTACAATCACCCATTAAATTAATGCAACGGTTTACCTAACATTCTGTATAGGTACTCAATACCCTTCTTTTCGCAGATGCATGGGTAACATGGGTTTTTATTTGGACTACTAGATGACCGTGGCGAACTTTGTACCGTCTTAGAATCTTCCCGACACACACTTGGCCGTTTTTTTTGCCCATGTTCATAACGGATAATGTAGTATTCTAATGGTGACAGAATTATGGTTTCGGAGCCTATTCAATACAAACAACCAAAAAAAATCAAAATACAATAGATTGAATTTCAAACAATCAAAACTTTATCAGTGATGCTTTAACAAACATTTTTTTTATTGTCGGATTCTATAATTTTTTAACTCGATAATTTTTCTTACATGATGGAGTATAACTCGCTCCCTATTACAAAACATAATTCTAAATTTCAGTTATGTGCCATTTAGGCACCGCACCGTGCTGTCTGAATTGTCGAATTGTCTGAAATAGACAATAAACTTCAATAAAATTACAATTATTAAATTACATTATAACGAGATTCCGAATTCAATGCATTTTCCGTAAAAAACTGTCTTCTAGACGGAAAACAATAACGGTCGGAATTGCAAATGCAAATCGAATTGGTTAGGTTATATTAGATGGGTTTCCGTGAACAAGGTTAGGTTATATTGTTTTCTCATAGTCTTAAGATGCGTTAGATTGTTTTGGTACCCTGAAACGACTGTTTTAAATTGTTTTGATGGAACGAAAATACAGGAGTACGTATGAACCACTTTACTCTACTATTGGAACAACAAGATTTTGTTCTCGCGATTTTAATTTTGGCTCCATAGCAAAAGTTGTTAACTTTGACTGTCTTTAGCACCCCCCAAATGTGAGGCATTTTAGTTTTCACTCTGAATAATTGAAAATCATATTTTCTGTCTAGAACTCATCTAGTAAGTCTTTGTTTTATTTTATATATTTCGTTTTAGATAAACTAACACCGAGTTCTGTACTAACAAGAGTGATCAATGATCATGCAAGTATCTTTGTCTAGCTTAAGGCGAGTGGGTGTAAATTAATAGCCTGTGCATGACGTATGCGTTCCAACACCCGATGGTAATATTTGAAAATACAGGGTATAAAATTAAATGGGAGACTTACTTAAGGTGGTTGCAGTCCATACAAAAGTTTGACGCAGAATACGCGTAGACGGAATTAATAAAATTAATATTTTATATATGGAAAAATAGTTTAGAAAATCTAGTTGCCGCGTCACAAATAACGAAGATATAATGCTTTTAAAATTTTGTATGAAAAATTTCAAAGCTTTATACCTTCGTTTATATTTTCCCAACTATTTTTCCATATATACAAAATTACTTATATTAATACCGTCTACGAGTATTGTGCGTCAAAGTTTTGTATGAAATTGACCCCTCTGCAACCACCTTAAGCCCACAGATTACCCCCAATAGATACCCCATGATGAAAATTTTGTACAGGCCCGAAGTCACCATTTTTGGCTGTAGGTGCGGGTAGCGGGGCACAAAACAATAATAAATAAATAATAATAAATATCTCGGACATTGTTACACAAATTATCTAGTCACATTTAAAGTGCCTAGACTTATTTGTATTATGATGACTAGACAACGATATAGAATACATATATAGATAGAAACATCCATGACTCGGGTAAAAATATTAATATTCATCATAAAAATATTTGTCCCTTACGGGACTCGAACCCGCGACCCTCGGCACAGCAGGCAGGTTCACTACAGACTGTGCTACCGGGCCGTCAATGCAATATGATTGGCCATTTCAAGGTCGCACTACTCCGAGCTCCCACTACTCCGTTGCGTATATCAGTGCAAAATCATTGATGTGTGGCGTGCGTCGGCGGTCTCGTATGTGGTATCTAGGTAATCTGTGCTTAAGCCAGACCGTGCCGGGCCATGCTTCAGACTATCAAACTGAACAACTTTTACAACGGGACCAACACGAAAATCGCGAAAAAAAAATCTGATGTCCCATACATTTCAGTCGAGTTATGTTTGCAATTTTGTATGGAACGGCGGATTTTTTTTTCGCGATTTCCATGTTGGTCCCATAGTTGTTCAGTTTGATGGTCTGAAGCATCCCTTTAAGTAGGTGTCCCATTTAATTTTACACCCTGTATTAAGAAGACATATCGCTTTTCATATTACCGTTCACGGATCACATGACGTAAGGAACTATGATAATATACTATAGGAAAAAGGTCAAATATTAAAGATATTTGTGTTTGACAATGTTCCAACACTTAGTTCCAACAAGATGTCCTGAAGTTTTTACTCACGAATAATCAGTTTAAAGGTCAAGAGCTGACACAAGATTGGCATCTCAGTTCTTGAGTTCCAAACATTCTTTGCAAGCACAGACGCTGTCAAGTGCCCAAGCCTAGAATCTAAGAAAATAGAATCAGTTCATAACATCCGAATGTTATTTATATTTATAGCTTACTTCAAAAAAGGGTCTCTGTTTGAACTATACGCATTTCGATGAATATGACAGCGATATTAATATTCTTATATCGATTATACAGCTTTGCAACAACTAGAGATATTAAAGGAGTCAACAATAAACATGAAGTGGAATTATTTTGTAGGAAATATTTCGTTTGTCAAGAGATAGGCAGGGATATGCATAGATTAATATGTATATTGGATAGGGATATGCAGTGCTGACCGCCAAACTCAAGTAATGGAGAGGAACCCGAAGAAAAAGAAGGAATGATTATTAACTTTTCTTTTTTACAGCTTTCTTGAAGTCGGTTCAAATGTCAATCCTCAGATAATTTAAAATTGCATTCTACTGGTGTATTATTTGCTCATATCCATAGCACTGTGTCGGTTTCAATGTATGCCATGAACGTTAATGTAGATATCAAAAGTTATACGTGAAGTGAACATAAAGGATCAGATAAAATAATTGAAGATACCTACATATTATGCAAACTGCGTGACATGATGCGCGGTATTTTCAAGGCTTACAACACTAAGCGTTTCTAATTAATAGGAAGAGAGATATAAATCACTCTTTCTCTCAATGAATTCTTTCACAAACCGAAATATGGGACAAAATATATTCACTACTGTAATTCTGTTTCATTACGGTAACTTTTTGCATGCATTGGATAGCATTTGCGACATTTTTTTATGCATATAACTTGGTAAAATAGACGTGACTATAGCTATTTTTGATGTGGGAATATATCTGGCATGTGCAATTCCCAGTGGCGCGCTCCTATGCGGAATCTGACATCCGGCTCTCCTATTATTGTACCTGCCTTGCCTGCTACGTATTGAATGATCGGGGAAAATGATATAGTTGTGAAGCTTTACAGAAAGACCGTAGGTTTTGTTTTAAATTCTTGCACATAAATTAATCTCAATTTTATTGTATAGGGAACCTTCACTGTTCTTTATCGCTCTCAAGACGATTTTAAATCCAATCCCTGAGCTTTATTGGTTTTACAGTCCAGGGCCATTAAGGTTCGATGTAAATCCTAGATGTGCTGCTTATTGCAAAAGAGTTGTAGATATAGATTGCTGGCGAGATAATTCTGAATTCGTTCCACGCAAATGCACACTAATATTTAAGCGTAGCATTAGTAAAGGTACAGCTATATTCCCCGAGGGCATAGATTACTAAGATTGCCCAAACTCTCTCCAGAAAGTCTAGGCTATTTAGTGTTCCATCCAATAGCAGCAACCCGTCGTCGATTTTATGTTAAATGCCATTGTGGCTGCGACCATCGCTGGAATGCGATTTTTGAAAGTCACTATCTCAAAATCATGATCAAACTATACATAATCTCCATAGTAATTTTGACATTGTCTACTGCTCATTGAACGTGTGTCTTTCAAAAACCGGACTCCAGGTTTTTTTCGGGACATCACGTTTCGTATGAAATGTTGGCATGTGAGTGATGTCTCTCATAAGTTTTCTGTGATAGGTTGCTTTTGCACTGAGCATGTGGCAGTGAGAGTAGAAATACGAATGCAATGGCACGTATCTACGACTTTGCACGTTGCGTAGATTTATTCTACTATTGAAGTAGATGAAATATCAAATATAGCTGTTATTATGTTTTACAGTTGGACGTGATATTTCATCACGTTCGATTTTGGTTGGTCACAAGGCTTCTCCATTTTGTACAGTTCAAATACTGTTTTATTTTGTCCACAAAACAATCATGAGAATACTATAGGTACTCGAAAAACTCATTCCACATTCTTGCTAGACGTAAGGAAAGAGGCCATTAAATTAAAAATAAAATCCGGCCAAATGCTAGTCGGACTACTCGCTTATCGAGGGTTCCTTACCGTCATACATATTATCTTACTTACGGTTCAGAAGATACAGCCCTCTGAAGCTAGGGTGCACGGATGGACGAAGTAGGCTAATAGGTTCCCATTTTCATTCGTTGGGTACGGAACCCTAAAACGAAAAATAAGAAACACAGGTTGTACACATAACTATGAATATCTATACCACACTGACCTGAACAAGAAACCTTAAGGAAAAATACCAAACCAAATACGCGTTGTATATTTTCAGGTGGGTATCGAAGAAGGAGACCCTTAATTTTATATCTTCGGGCATTACACAATTTTTATTCAAAATGATTCATTCAAGGTCTAACCCGCCTCTAGCTAACCTCATCAGAATATAAACATCGCTACATGCCTTTGTGGGACAGCGGTCTGCGAGCACTAAATTAAATTTTACGCTCCCTGGGGTTTCTGAAAATTTGTACTTCACTTCACATGCTTGAACGCTCATTATACGGTCATGTTATACGTATATGTTTGTCTTGTTTCCATGTAGGCAGTAATGTTAACGAAAATGTGGTGAGGGTATTCTCTATTTTAGTAGGGTATTTTGGTAAAATAGAAGGAGCGGGCTTGCGGTACGGGTTTGCTGATTGTAGTTGGCATCAATTTTGTTTTAAAAGGTGCATTGAAAGTGAGATAGTATTATATTCTGCCTCCGTAGTCTAATGGTTAAGAGCATTGGGCTCTCGACACGGAGGTCGTGGGTTCGATTCCCACGGGGGACTCCTAGTGATATGTCACTTTGTGCGTTTTTCCCCAGTTATGACATTGCAGGCTGAATCACCTGATGAAAAGAAAGATGATTCCGTGCTTTGGATAGCACGAAAAGCCATTGGTCCCGGCTACTATCTCTGGTGGTAGTAGTCGTTACATAAAAACCACGTCAGAGGCCTTAAAGCAGTCTGAAAAAATTCTGGCACCAGGTTTCTGCCCACACGATATGAAGAAGATTATGTTGACTCTCATTTGCAGTGAAAACATGAAATTACATTTAATCGTAGTAGAGCAAGTCTGTCCAGCGGGCAACAGGACGTCCCACACTACGTCTACCAGTTCGCGGTCTCCACTCCAGAACCCTGACACCCCACCGGTTGTCTGTTCTTCGGCAGATATGACCAGCCCATTGCCACTTCAGCTTGCTAATTTTCTGAGCTATGTCAACCACTTTCGTTTTCTGACGTATCACTTCATTTCTGATGTGAACTCTCAGAGAAACACCGAGCATAGCTCTCTCCATAGCTCGCTGCGCGACCTTGAATTTATGACGACCTAAAAAAGGTAGCGGGGAGTGACTGGATGAGGAAGGCCGAGGACAGAGTTTTGTGGCGCACCTTGGGAGAGGCCTATGTTCAGCAGTGGACGATGATAGGCTGATGATGATGATGATGATGATGTAGTAGAGCAAGTAAACTTGTACAGTACTAGCATTGCCTACTGTTAATTTCCGATTTCCCACAAACTAAAACAGATGATCAACCCAAATTTAAATTTACGGTTATTGAATCGACTCGATTACGCTCCTTGCCTTGAGCCTTTATAACGTTAATAAATTTTCCATTAGTAAAAGTCCAACTTCGTCCCGTTTAAAGTAAGAAACTTGGCGTGCATGCTAATAAACGTCAGCTGTTGTACAAAGTACCTTAATTAAGTGAAAAAGGTAAAATGCCGAAGCGAGAAATGCTTTGAGAGCGAATTGTTGTCCTTTGTAAAAAATGTCTTTCAATTTCATGTTCTAGAGGATTTTGAGTTGTAGTTTAAACGTTTTTGACACGCAAAGGAACATTATCTTGATTGGGATGGACAGAATATTTGTTACAACTACTAGAATATTTTTTTGAAACATGAAGTTACAACTCTCTTTTATAACATTGAAGATTTCAGGCTGCAATAAAGTGTCGAAGTAATAGGTGAAGGTGATTAGCTTTTAACCCACAGTCAGTAATACATGAAAAACTTTGTATCTTAGTCACCTACGACACCCACCAAGGGAAGAGGGACGTCTTAGCCGATGAACCCATATTGCATTGTCCATCTGGGGTGGTACCACTCATAGCCGGTACCACACGACATTGTCAATTTGTATAGATTTATCATCACAGATTTAAAGCAGCATCCTTAACAACAAAACCTCCAAACCTTCAAAACCTCCTCAAAACTTTTTGTTTAAGACTGAGTGAGTGAGTGAGTAATATGTTCATACACGATTTCATTATGATGCAAGCAACGGCTACTAAGGAATTTTCTTATTAAATATTTCAAGCTTTTATGCGTCCAATAGTAAATTATAATGTAGATAACATCATCACATCGGCCTCTGCGTTCATAGAGACGATGCGGCATAGTATATGCTAATTCCTATATGCCCTGAGGTCATTCTCCGATAGAATACCCTACAAGCTACCGTTACCGTTATCTTTTATACTTACTTAATAATAAGGATGAGTCCCTACCGGCCTACGAACAAACCAGTTATGGTTTATAGTACGTTGATATTTGTTAATTTAAGTAAACAGTGTATTCATCATCATCAGCCTATAAACGTCCCACTGCAGGGCACAGGCCTACCCTCAAGGTGTATGGGCATTAGTCCACCACGCGTGCCCAATGCGGATTGGTAGACTTCACATACGCATCAGAATTTCTTCTTCAGCGTCTGCAGGTTTCCTCACGATGTTTTCCTTCACCGTTTGAGAGCAGTCAGTATTACGTACATAAGTTAGAAAAACTCATTGGTACATGGCATGTTGTCCGTGCGGATTCGAACCCGGACCCCCATAATTGGGTGTCCATACCTCTCCGCAACGCGCCACCGACGCTCTACAAACAGTGTATTGTCATGTATAAATTAATAAAAAAAAAAAATCAATCCATTATATAATTTAAAATTCACTTGGATATTATGTGCTCGTTGGCGTAATAGGCCATCGTCGGTACTTGAAACGATCACAGAAGTTAAGCTAGTAACTTATTTTTAATCTGTGGCTAAGCAGCGTCAGCACAGATTAATAATAAGTGACGTCAGGTCCAGTAGTTACTCTTTAGATGGGTAACCGTTTAATTTTTTCACATCGAGAGACTCCGTCAGATCAGAGGCCTATAAAGGCGCCTTGAAAATTCCTCGACAGCAAGTTGACCACTGTCTTTTGCCTCCACCAATTTATACTGGGCTCGCGTGGTGAACAATGGCCTACTCACTCTCATCCTTATTTTTAATAGGATACAAGATAGAGAGAATTTAACTAATTGATAACCACGGCGTATCGTATGCCTATATAAATTTGTCAAAGGAAATCTTCAAAATCTTCTGCGTCAGCAGCGTGAAATCGAACCAACATTTTATATCCAGAAATTTCCTGTAAAAAGCTCTTTCATTCAATCCGACGTTCCAATGTAGCTTTACTAGGCTTAGAGAGGTTTTTTGACGAGAAATTCTTTTCACCCCGAGCCCATGTTATGTAATCTTCTAACTGCCTGCAAAATGGTGATAAAGTTTATAGTAGCGTTAATAAAAAAAAGTCTTAATAGATTTGATATCCCCCTTCTAAATCATCATCTAAATTCTAAATGGATCTTCCGTTAGACCGCTTTAAATGATTTGGAGAGAATATACAGGGTGTAAAATTGAATGCGTTACACATTGACATACAAAATAATGGACGACGGGTCTAGTATAAAATTTTCAAAAAAAGTATATGAGACTAACCTACACAAACCTAAGTACGTCTATAGTAATATAAACCAACTAAAACATTGAACATTCTGAAATTCTTTTTCATTGACGACCCAGTTGGTGTAATGGTTGCCACGCCGGACTGCCAAACCAGGGTCCTGGGTTTGAATCCCGGTTCCGTCAAGGATGTTATATGTTTGTGACGTTGTAGTATGATTCCCATAACAAAAAGCCTAAGGCTTACTTGGGATCATTACAATGTCTGTGCCTGTCAGCGCTATTTATTTATTTATCATTTTCATTTTGTTTGCGTACTTTTTACCCCATCACGGCACGGCGCGTAGTCGGCCGATCAAACGGAGAATGTCACGTAATTGGTTCTGTTTATGCGTTTTTTGCTCTTTTGATTCGGACACTTATGAGCGCGGACCCGATGTCCAGTAGTTGATAAGTCAATGGCGTTAAGGTGGTTTCAGTCCATACAAAAGTTTGACGCACAATACGTGTAGACGGCAATTTATAATATAATTACGAAGATATAAAGCTTTTAAAATTTTGTATGAAAAATTTCAAAACTTTATATCTTCGTAATTGTTTTATAAATTGCAAATGTTATTTATTACGCGGCATCTAGATTTTCTAAACTATTTTTCCATATATACAAAGTTACTTATATTAATACCGTCTACGCGTATTGTGCGTCAAAGTTTTGTATAAAATTGACCCCTCTGCAACCGCCTTAACATTTTATGTTGTTCCATAGAAAACGTCTACTCTTCCCAAATGTACATTATCATCATCGGCGTATATACGTCCCGCTGGGCTGCGTTCAGAACCTACGCCCTAGGTGCACCCCTAGTGCAACTTTTCGCACTAACGCCGTTCCGAGCCTCGGTGAACGGTTCCGTACCATAGAGCGTGTTGAAAAAACAACCGCACCCTAAGGTCGTGAACGCAGCCCTGCAATATACAGACCTACCTCCAATGGAGAGTGTATGGGTGTTAATCTTCCACGCATGTACTTAGAGTAGCAGATATTTTTTTCGCTATTGGGACCTTGTCTACAAAGTGAAAGTTGTTCAGTTTGATGCTTTGAAGCATGAAGCGGATACTGTATTGGGGCGTGTTAGTGGATGCCCGCATTTAAAAATTGCCCGTCGTCTGCTCAAGGTCTGCTTCATTGTTGAAACTTATCGACGTCGAGCTGGGTGCAACTTTTAGTTGTATTTTTTCTTGAGCGCACGCACGCAAAAAATATACGTACGCACGTAAAAATATAGACAAGATGATCACTAATTAGCTTGCACTAAAATGCCATTGGTCCTCGTGTTGGTGATTAATCCGCTTTCTCTTCAGTTAACGAAAGTCTTTGCCCTTCTTCAGCGTACTTTCAAAACAGGAGTTATTTTGTCCCACATTATTTAAAAAAAAATGTATTTATAAAAATAAAAATACGTTACATTACAATGTGGCTCTTTGGACCTCAACACGGCACTGGGCCAGTTCTAGAGATACCAAAAGCCCTCTCAGGATTATTACAATATTTAAGTCTCACCTCATATGGCAAGATTCCTTTTAGATAATTTTTATATATACGAAGTTATCTAAATGATAGAGATTAAATAATGTAAATAAAAAAGGAGAATATTGACCAAAAAGCAACAGTAGGAAATTTGGAGGGCGTACTTGTAAACGATCCCTAACTCTGTCTATACGAAGCAAAGTATTCATTATATCTATGTACAGGATGTTGTGAATCCACTAATCCACAAATCCAAATCCACTATTATTATAACTCATAAAGTATAATAATTATCTGTCGCAAAACCGATGACCTTTGAAAACAGGTTCTAGAGTGCAGACAATTCGGGGCGACCCATTACTCGCAAGGTGGCTTGAAGATACCAGATTTACAGGACAAATCGTAGTGCCGTATATTAGAAAGGCATTTGTCCAGCTAAGGACTAGTTTTTCTGTACTACTTACATTATTGATTGATGATGTCATCCGCAAATATATTTGTCAACGGCGACCCTCATTTGGTTCATAAGATAAGATAAGAGAAATATTCTTTATTTGAACACCAAAATAAACAAAAAAACAACAACAATATACACGAACAAGAAGGGTACAAAAGGCGGCGGTTCATTTGGCTGAAACATCCTAGTTTTGTTTTCAATATTCTGCTACCTATAGGATTACTGGCCAAATGGAGCATGGAACATCTAAAATTCCTCTAAAAATTTTTTGTTTCATTAATTTTATCTGCAATCGGCCAACGATGGCCATAATCAGATAGTTTCTCTGTTGTTCGTAAGTTTCTACTATGGGTGATTCTTCATCAAGCCTCAAGCCCATTTTTTCAAGATCCAGAATATGCCACCTCTTAAGCCATGTCTTTTGATTATGATTGCACAGATTTCTGGCCAATCTATTAGTGTGTCAGTGTGTCCTTTGAGCCTTTTCTTGTATCTTGTAAAAACTTGTTGACCTCCTCCTTGATTGTTGGTATTTGTGTATTTCATTATTCCTCGTGAACCAGGTCACACCAGATATTGATCTCAGTATCAGTAAAGCACTAAGCAATCTCTGCAGTTTAAATGTTTCCTCGAATGTAAATTTGCATTGAGCGCCAAACCAAACATAAAAAGTAACGTATCAAAATAAACGAACAATACTATATTTTAACTGAATGAATTGTTGCGATCTCTTCCGTCCTCATTATTTAGATACATTTCGAAACACATCCTGTAAATAAATGTATAGAAAGACAAAAAGCCTCGAGCAGTTGTTTCTGGCGCTACAAGAGTTTGTCTGTGAGTAATTATGTTGTGATAACCGAAATTATTCTGGATTCAAAGGAAAAATACTCTTCATAGAGAGCTTTATGCAAAATAATTACATAAATTCACGACTGTTCTTTTCGTTGTAGACAGAAACGTTGTTACAAAATGACAATCTTTTAAATTTTGTGGTTATTCCAGTATTTTGAGTACCTACCCTATTCCGGAGGCCCAAGCTACACCTCATTATAAGAATGAGAAAGGCAGAGTGATTTATATAGGAATATTTGCGAAGCTAGTCTTATAATATAAGTGAGCCCATCATTGCAAATAGCTCCCATTCTGTGCTCCCATTTAATTCAATGTATTTTATTGGAATCCTTTAAGGAAAGTATGCGCTCACTTTACAATTTCCTTTTAAGGATAATCGACCTTTGGATTTAGGGTCACGTAGTCAGACAAGGAACCCTTTATGTCCATCGTCTGTATATCACAATCATTATATTACTATAAACACTTCATAGTTAAATGCACTAATGGTTAAAAAAAACTAAGGGAGAGTTATCTAGCATAATAATGTGAGAGAAAAGCTTGATGTCCTAGTCGTTTCTGTAAGTCAAAGCACTTGTAGAAAGGAGACAGTTTTGGCGAATACTCTACTGACAAGACTAAACACTTTTTTATAACAAGCTTTAATTGCGTTGTCCCACGATATACATAATATGCATATCGGAAACCGGGAAGTGGGTCAAATTTAACTTGCAAGATTTCATTACAGACACCGGTATAGGTGAAAGTAAATAAAAGCTTGTAAAATGGTGACATAAATAGACAACATTGAAACCTATCCTTGAAAAGTTTTTAACATAACTACCCAGCATATAAAATATTTTCTGCGAACATGTTCCTAATATTAAGCTCTTTCGTGTAGGTTAGGTACTCCCAAAACCTAGGTATTAAAGATTGAAAGCAAACTGTGTTTGGTATGGAATACTAATTGTGTAACATAGACTAGGCACTGAACCAGTTTGTAGGGTTCCGTAATGAAATAATTTTATTATGGTGATTGGTAGTTAAGAAACAATTTTATTCGAACCAAGAAAAATGGGTTAAAAAAATTTTTTTTCTACCATTCGAGTGAGATATCGTTAGACGGCTGTTGTAAAATGGAACAATACATTAATAATATATTATAAACGAAGTCGTTATAATGTTCTCGAGATATTTGCAATCAAAGTCAAAGACAGAGCGTGCTGACCCTTCTTCTTCCCCTAATTTTTAAAATACTGGAGTTAAAAATCTGATAATTTTACACTTTACCCATTTTAACCTTACTAAAAACTAACAATATTGCACTTAGGACCTAAGTGCTTTCAATAAAAATTATAACTGATGCTGTAGTGCAAGAGCCGGAAAAAAATTTGTTAAACCTGTAACTAAAATAGTATCGTATCCTGTCACTAGATGGCGTTTAAGCGGGGCGATTGGCGATTCGAGCTGTACCAGGATACGTATTTTATACAATTACTACACGGAGCCCTATCATAAGCGAGTCCGATACGCTCCTGGCCGATTTTTTACAACAGTCACATTTCATACTTCAACGCAGTTTCAATTACATCACACCCTGGGGAAATTGAAACAAAATGTAGAACCTCTATGTTTGAAGTTTCAGATAAAATGCCCGTTCCCTCACCATGTCTTATTTATTGCCATCACTTTTTATCGTCCACGTGGGACACTGAGATATTAAAAGACTTTCTAACATACATTTATAAGTGCTATGACTATGAGTTTATTGGTTATGTGCTTGTACGGAGACAGCTATGTAGTTCTAGCACGTTGTAGCAATATTAATTTCTGAACACCCAGAAAGGGATGATAAACGTGTTTGTTAATTAAAAATGGTTAAAAAAGATGGAAATTGGGGTAATCTAGGATAGAAAATAGAAATAATCTATTAGCTGTAACAAAAAACCCTAGTAATATTTAACGGGGTAATTAAGACCATCGAACTGAACAACTTGCTGTCCCATACAATTGAGTCATGTTCGTTAGTCATTTTACGGTTTGAGCCGGGACTAATTAGTAATGGATATTTTTTTTATCGGTACAGTTCCTATTTAAGAGCCAATTTGAGCTTAGAAATGTACCAAAATTAAAAAAATATCACGTCAGCAATAGCCCTAAATTTTAAATTCATTTATCTCTTTCTAAAAAATCGAATGGTAAATTTTTTTTCCAAGCTTTTAAGGTTTTACCATTATACATACTTCAAACATCGTATTAATATTTTTGTCTACTTACAAGGCTTTGGAAAATACATTAGTATTTTCTATTCATATCATATAATGCTCAAACATAATCTAGATGGTTAAATCTAATTAAAATTTGGTGCATTAGTATTAATATTATTAATTTAAAAGCCTTCTGGGAAATACAATTTTGATTTCTATGTAGCGAATTTTTTTTAATATTCATCAGATAGTCTTTTTGTCACTAAATGGTGCCGTTTACAGTTTAAAAGTCCAATTCATAATTATTCCCCACCCCTCCTAACAAAACTCCGTAAAATGACTGGTCTATAAAACAACCGTTTTTTTAATTTATTCCCGATGTTGGCTCCATAGTAAAAGTTGTTCACTTTGATGGTTTAAACCACATTTAAATATTAGTTGGTATTTTGTTACATTATGTATAGCTGTTGCACAAAAAATACCATTTTGTAACATCTTCACCTTAAGTTGAGCTTGTCTGCTCCCGACAGATTGCCAATTAAAATAGAGATGTGCCTCCATCTTCGTCACTGAGAGCGCAAGGTGCATCTTAAGATTTTTCATTTTATCGGAGACCGTATGCTAAGCTTCCGTGCAGAGTACAGTAGTACCAGGTTTATAAGTCTTACCGATGTACCTACGCAGTTGACAAAATTTTACAGCGCGCTAAATTATATTGATCAACGAGCGTTAACCCGCGACTTCGTCCGCACAAATTATATACCAGATTTTAAGTCAGATCATAAGCTATCAAACAAAAAAAGTTTCATCACAATCGGTTCAGTAGTTTTTGCGTGATACTCGTTCAAACAAACAAACAAACAAACACACAAACAAACAGACAGACAAAAAATCCAAAAATTCGTGAAATGGAATCAGGGACACCTAAAAACCATATCGTAACTTTTTTTTTGTTAATATCTTCAATGTACAGACAAACTTCCTGTTACAGTTTTATAATAGTATAGATTAGGATGTGCCACCTTCAATCCCTTGTCGCTATTAAATCAAATTAAATTAAAAGTTATTGGCTAATGGCTAATTGTTTTCGCACCCTTTTCGCTGCTATCAGTTTTTGTTTCACCCTTTGATTACTAAATGACTTCGGTTTTTGACGAGGACTGGGGGCTGCTCTACGCAAACTGTAAATCCCTCCAGTCCACTACCGGGATATAAAGTGGGTATACCCATAGGCTTGGCTATAAGGATTTCATAACCTTTTTGTAGACGCTTACAAACTTTTAAAATTTCAAAAATCTCATGGATCTCCTTTGATTTTAATAGAATAGTAGAAAAAGAGAAGTGTGTGAGAATGTGTGTGAAATAATTTTTATTATGTAGGACTGGAGGTTACCATGTGAGTTTCTTACTCATTTTTCTCACAAGAAACAGTCTTGTGAACGAGTCACTTAAGACTGAATCGTGTAGCCATGGAATGGATCCCTCAGAAGAACATGGACCCGAGGCTACGAAACCCTGTACCTATACTATCTAGACCCTGTCCTAACCCTGTATGATACCTTTTATCTAGTAACCTTCTTCGACCCCATCTTTGTCCTGAGGACTAAATTGAAGTCAAAAGCAAAACCAACATTATTAAAAAAAAACTCATCATGACCGGTAGTAAAGTTTCTGACTATCCCAAAAAGGAAAAAGATCGTGTATAAGAATGCTGTAACTAGATTTGAAATGTTTGATTTGATGTGATCTTTATTCATTATCAAATATAAACATCTATTCATCATCATCATCACATCCTACGGGTATATACGTCACACTGCAGGGCATACTCAGGGATATGCGTATGCGCGTTAGTCCACCACGCGTGCCCAACGCGGATTGGTAGACTTCACATACGCATCGGAATATCTTCTTCAACGTATGCAGGTTTCCTCACTATGTTTTCCTTCACCGTTTGAGAGCAGTCGGTATTACGCATAGATATCCAACGTATAGTAATTCCTATCTCCACAGTATTATGTACTTAAGTTAGAAAAACTCATTTGTACATGGCATGTCTTCTTCTTTTAGATTTTTGAATTATTTTTGCTAACCAAGTAAAGCTGAATAAAACAATATCAACTCGTATTGTGCTTTTTACCGTCCCCGTCATGTGCAGGACTTTGCTTTGACCTCATTGTTGTTGTTTCTATAAAAATGAGCTAGGAAACTTACCACGTAGTTATGTGAAAAATTAAAAATATTTTCTGTTAGTTTGGTTTACTGCTTAACTTCATGTCAAATTTCGATGTGCAAATACAGGGTACTTCTTAATATGCTGACGCTTTTTTTAAGGGGATGATCAGACCATCAAACTGGACAACATTCTCTAGGCCAACATCGTAATCGTGAAAATAATATCAGCTGTCACATAAATTTGACTCGAGTAGGTTTGCAGTTTTGTATGAAAGAGCTAATATTTGTTTCGCGATGTCGATCTTAGTGCCATAGAGAAAGTTGTTCAGTTTGACGGTCGGATAATCCCCTTAACAAAGTGTCAGCATAACTTAAGAAGGACCCTATACAACGTTTTAATGAATAAGCGCAAAACCTCATAAACCCCAACTGATTTATAACAAAATAATTGGAATGAAACAATAATTTCATTATTTTAAAGTTATTCGCATTTAAAGTTTTGAGGCAAAAATGATTTGTTAATCATAATCATAATCATTTATTTCATAAAAATAAATATAATTTCAGCAATGAATGAAAGCGCTAACATACTCATGGATACATTTTAATAATCTTGTTTTGATAGTAAGTAGAGTGAGTATGCCCCTGGTGCGGGTTGACATCGGGTTCAGTAAATTTAAAATTTTACAAACCAATTATTTAATATTTTGATAAAAATTACCTATTTTGAAACCATGATAATTTGATTCTGCTCTCGATTCTAAACAAACTACTTTCTAGTTTTGCGTTGATTCATTAACACGTTGTATAAGCGAGTAATTGAGGCGGGACATACAGAGAGCATGGATGAAAGTATAAGGGTTCCTTGTTTGACTACGGAACCCTAAAAAAAGGCTGGATTTTAATTATGGGACATATTTTGAGTTACACAGGCGTATACAGGGTGTAAGGAAAAGTATCATTAACCTTTAAACCACATACTCTACTCATCAAACTAAACAACTTTTACCTACGGGAGCAAACCTGTCAGAACAAAAAAAATTCTGTCTCATACATTTGAGTCAAGTAGGTATTGCAGTTTAGTATGGAACAGCAGATTCTTTTTTGCTCTGACAGTTTTTCTCCCATAGTCAAAGTTGTTCAGTTTATGATGGGTAGCGTATGTGGTTTAAAGATAATGATACTTTTCTTTACACCCTGTATAGGTATAACACATTTAATAGATTGTACTCGTACATAAAAGAGGAATGGTAGTTCGAATTCTAAATAATTCCATCCTCATAAAAATCTCAAAGAATTCGAAACCTCTCTGAAATTCTATCTAAAACCTATTTCATTTACATTCAAAAGGAGTACCTAGATACTGTTCAGTGGCTTATATTCACTAACCGTGAAAGAAATCAGGAATCCAAAAAGTATTTTTAAGGATGCTTTTGAACCTTTCATTGGACACTTTTTTAAAGTGAGTTACTTGAATAGAGCACTACAGAATCTGATCAGAATCTGGTTGGAGTTTAAAAATGGATTTAAAGATAGAAATAATATTTGTTTACGAGGTTAGGGGCAAGTTTTAACTCTCTCTGTAAGTTTCAAATAGCCTATCTAACATACCTAGTATATTTATGGCAAAAATATATTTACCAGTATCAAAATTTAAAAATTTTTATTCAAAATAGTATCACATAGATAGCTTTTTGACGTCATTTTTTTAATCTACCACCGCGTCGGAAGGTGTTCCGTTGAGAGAAGACGCGGCCAGAAACTCTACAACTCACATCTTTTAAACAAAACAAAATATACAAAGTACCTACTATTAAAATACAATATTGCATTACATAGAGTAACATTGTCAAGACCAGACATTTTGGTCATTCAAATAATCATCGAGTTTATAGTAGCCTTTTTTACAGAGGACTTGTTTAACATGGGACTTAAACTTTTTGTCTGGCAAGTAGAATATCCTCTGGTATCTTATTATAATAGCGTATACAGTGCCCCATGAAAGATGTGTTTACCTTACTGAGTCGAAATTGTGGGAATACTAATTTATTTTTATTTCTTGTATTGTAATTATGAACGTCACTGTTTTTGGGAAAGAGATACAAATTTTTCCGAACGTATAAAATATTTTCGTAAATATATTGACTGTAGAAAGATATCGATATCTTTAAAAAGATACTGATATCTTTAAAAAGATCTCGTAGTGATATTCTATAATTATCTGTTGGATAGGCTATCTAACATGGGCCTAAGTCTCAATGAGTCTAGTCGAGCAAAGGTTTTTTACCACTATAATATTATTGGGCATGCATTCGGAAAGATGGGCCAAAATGACCACGGACTGGGTTCCCCAGGATGGTCGCCGGCGTCGAGGCAGACCCAGAAAAAGGTGGAGAGACAACATGGATGCCTTCTTGGAGAGTTGGCCAGAAGTTGCACACAATAGAGAGGATTGGAGAGTAAAAGGGAAGGCCTTTGCCCAGCAGTTAGACATTGAACAGGCTAAGTAAAAAAAAAAATATATATATATATACTATTGAACCTCAACCCACAGTTTAAATTATAATTTTCTTTATAATCATCATCACAGCCTATACAGGGTGTAAGTGAAAGCCTAGCAAATACTGAAACGGTGAATTCAGACCCTCAAACTGAAAAACTTTCACTATGTTACCACCCTCAGGAAATGCGATTTTTTTTCAGTCCACCGCTGGACATAGGGCTCCCCCAAGGATCGCCATAACGACCGGTCCTGCGCTACCCTCATCCAACGGGTTCCCGCCGCCGTTCTTAATAGTATTTTGAGGTTATTATTAGCTACACGTAATTTGATCTCTGATCAAAAATTTCCATTCTGCCACCTTCATTAGTATTATCAGAGATCAAATGATTCAAAACTGAAACCCATATGCAATTGCAATTAATTACATGCATAATTTATTATTCCATTTCGACTTTAATATTGAACAGATATAGGTATTAGATGTATGTTAGGTTCGGTTTAGTAGCTTACTTTCACCCATAAAAACACTGTAAAAGAAACCTTTTACCACTAGAAAGTTAAAAATCTATGATTACTTACGTAACACCCTAAACACGTGTCTGACTCAAACTTAACCTCTATTTCTCCATCATTCCATCCATAAAGAAAACCTTGTTACGACCCAAGGCAGAATTCTAAATGAACTACATAGCACGTGTGGTGATAACTGATGCGACGGTAATGAACTATAATGAACATTTTGTTAATTAATGGTGGATGTTTGCGGTGGGGGTTAAAGGGAGGGTTGTGTTGCGTCGAACTAGTCTAGCAATTTTGGTAACCATCAGCTGCAAGGCTGATTCAGTATTCATAGAGTGTAGAGCATCTTTGTGATGGGAATGGACCATGGTCTGCCTTCATAACTTCAGGTCGGTTTAGGAGTCAAGTACAGCCAAACACAAAAAAAAAAGCCCATACACAAAGCCCAGCAGATCTAAAAAAAAAAAGTTATATTTAGCAAAAAATAGGCTTATATTCCACCTTAGCACTAAAAGAATTTGAAAATTCATATCATGTTAGAAACGTATTTACATCAAGGTTACAGACGTGCATAATGTAAGGACATTCCAACCTGTTCGCCATCATGCTGAGTATTCCGTCGGGACTGGCACGCAACTAAAATTTTTATAATTTAAGAACCCTGCAACCCTGGTATTTACTGACTGTATAGGTATACATTGTCCACTTATAGAGTCAAAAACGCGTCAAGCTGTATATATTAGACTCTTTAAATATAAACACAGACATGTCTATTGTCAAAATTATGGTCCTCAAACTTGGACGAATAAAGCACGTTCAAGTCCTCAAAGTATGACACGTCACAATTGAGAAACAATTGAAATGGTGCTACTATCCTACAAGTATCTCCCATTTAAGTAGGTTGAAACAACACATTGCTAGCTACCTATCCTACCTCATCATCATCATCTCAGACGATGGACGTCCACTGCTGGACATAGGCCTCCCCAAGGATCGCCATAACGACCGGTGCTGCGCTGCCCTCATCCAACGGTCTCCCGTCGCCTTCACCAGGTGGTCGGTCCACCTACCCACGCTGCGCTTTCCAGTACGCGGTCGCCACTCGTGAATTTTCGACCCCATCGGCCATCGGCCTATCCTACCTACTACAACTGTATTCCGATACAACTCTTTTAACTTATTCGACATTCTTCGCTTCAAGCTTTGAGCATACTCGCCAGTTATAATTTAATCTGGTCCTTTTTGAATATATCCAAATTGATCAACGTGTGTACGTACCCTAGGCCGTCCCCTTCCGGCACTTCCACTTTTGCCATATAAAATTGCACTCGTCTGACTGCTCTCACTTATTCATTCCACATTTATGTAGCTGGTATCTTTTTATTATCGTTTACAGCTTTTCATTTTGCATTTGCCTCCACTCACGACCTAATTTTCCGGAAGGGATCAGAGTTATTCATAATATAGCGTATTTGGAATATCCACTGTATATATGCACAGTATGTCTGTACATATTTACAAAAAGATTAGGAAATGGTACTTAGGTGTCCCTGACTTCAAATTATTTATTTTTCGTCTGTCTGTTTGTTCAAGATTCACATAAAAATTACTGAACGGACTTTGATAAAATATTTGTTGTTTTAAAGCTTATAATTTGTCTTAAAATCTGTTATATAATTTTTACGGACGAAGTCGCGGGGAAAAGATGGTATTTAATAAAAACAGTGTACATAATACGGGTATACCTTAGTATTGAAGTAGGTTTTTTTAAAAATGACGTCTATTATTTAAAAAAAGATTGAGTTGAGTTCACGATGTTTTTCTGTACCAAAAAGCCCGTGTTTTTTTTCTTTGGCTTCAATTTAACTGTGATAATTTCAAAATCCATAAAGTTTAATAAACAAACGTGATCTCGAGACAAAATAAATGTGAAAACAATAAGTACTGCTTGAAGAAGCTTATTTTAATTGATCTAATTACATCCAATTAAAATGTAAACCGCGCTTTAGAACATGGTTTGATCAATCAATTAGTGGTCGTGATGCGTGTTTGACAAGCATACGTTTACAAGACTACATATAGGTACCTACAGCTATCTTGAGATGTAGATATCTAATAAGTATAATAGGTACCTAATTAGTTTGCACAATATTTATGCAAAGATTTTAAGGAAATACATTATTTTGAAGGTTGAGAAGTCAGCTGTAATAAAGAAAGTGGTTTGTCGTTTGGTGTCTATTTTTGGGGCAAGTTAAGTAATATAATATAAAAAAAATCTACATATCTATGGTGCTACCAGTACATAATATTTCATGTTATAGTGATGGTGTTCTGTAGCGTTTTGTTTCACATAAATTAGTTGAAAAGTCGTTGGCAAAACCTGGCCCTATACTTAGTTGGACTTAAAATTTTTGATATATCGTGTTTTTGCTTTCGTAACTTCATTGGAATAGATTTTATAATTAAGCACGAAAACGTTCACGATATATTGAAATCGAAAGTCCAAGTAGATCCGTTGTAGTAAGTCATAATGTAGCAAACTCGGTTTCATCTCAAAAGTCTTGGGCAAGAAGCCTAAAGTTTTTCTTCGATGTCGGTATAATTGTAGGTATGCCTCATTATTTTCCCATTAATACTTCTTTTGTACAAAACTTTTCTTTTGCAACAATGTTATTTTCTTTATCATCAGCGAAATACATTAGAAGATTTTCTTTACGTAGTCACTTAGATCTTGTGTTTCTGGAATATATACGTTGTATGCTGTAGATGCTAGGTTTTTTTATAATTTTGAACGGAACAAATTTTCATGAAAGGAAAACCTGGTCTCGTTTAAGCTGTGGGAATATCAAATATATGCAGTGTACCTACAGGTAGGCTGGCTTCCTATACGTGATCGCAGAAATTCTCATATCATCTCTCTCCTGTACAACACCCTCCACAATCCGTCTGCTCCTAGTTACCTCCGCGAACGCTTCTCCTTCTCCCGTCCTTCTGACAAACCCTGTAGATCCCACATCCGTACCCTCCTTAATATCCCATCCCACACTACTGACTTCTATTCCTATTCCTTCACTGTCCATGCAGTCCGGCTCTGGAACTCTCTCCCATTTAATATAAGAGACTGTGAAACGATTGCTTCATTTAAAAAACAAGTCAAAGATCACTATCTCTCTCTTCATTCAATAAACTAGTATATTTATTTGTTTATCATTCTTTATATATATTTAAAAAAAAAGTTAAATAATGTTTTATTCGTTAAATGTGCACACTATGCCTGCCTCACTTAATATGCTCTCTCTCTTTCACGGGTTTGCTGGAAGAAATCTCTTTAAAGATAAGCTCGCCCTTTGTAATTGTCTATTATGCTGTTATCGTTTATATTTCCGTGTGTAAAATAAAGTGTTAAAATAAATAAATAAAAAATAAATAGGGTAACTTTTTGAAATTAACAAAATGGCTTTTTACTACAAACTGACGCCACCTATTTAATTGCTTTTTACTAACTTTGAAAAATTGACGCGACCTATTCGCAAGTAACGTTAATTATGTTTTTCGTTAATTTTAAATGGTCTAGTACACAAAATAGCTGATTTTGCGTTCAATTCTTCGACATTATATTATATGTCTTGTGTTGTTTCATATCAAAGTTGAGTTATTGTATCTTCATAAAACAAAAACATTCGTTTCATTCAAAAGATTCGAAACTAATGAACAGTAAATTGGTTGATTGAAAATCGTTTTCATCCAATGTCTGGTATTGGCATTTTTCTCATACCGTGCCTCTACTATCATTTCATCTTTGTCTACAGATTACACCACACATGAAGTCTCTCTAAACAAGCAATTTCCGCCTTTACTACAGGATCATAAGGGATATCTTCTTAGCTTTCGTACGCGGAATGTGTAAATATTACAGTATAATAAAAAAATTCCCTAACGTAGACTATTAACCGCATTCTGCCATCATTACCATTGTCATCTCCATAAGTGCCAACATTAAATGTCCTTATTTGAGTCGAGGAGTGTCCTTATGAAATTCCTAAAGATCTATTTACTGCGGAGCCCTCCAGAATATCAATGAGTTTGAAAATTCAAATTGGAATTTATTTCTTGGTGCGGGCACGGGCAAGCGCCGCTGAAAAATCTTGCAATTTCGGTTCAAATTGTTGGATTATTAAAAGTTTTCTTGCATTGACATTTAAATTGTTAACCTATTTTTATCCGATGCCATCAAATTGCCATACAATCGTGCGCCATCTTGTTCTTGGACGTTCCGGTTGGTGTAATGGTTACCACGCCGGACTGCCGAGCCAGGGTCCTGGGTTCGAATCCCGGTTCGGTCATGGATGTTATATTTATAACTATATTTATAACTTATAATTATATTTATACTATTTTAAGAGGATGATCAGACCATCAAACTGAACAACTTTCTCTATGGGGCCAATATTGAAATCGCGAAAAAAAAATCTGCTGTCCCATACATTTACATCGAGTAGGTTTGCATGGAACAGCTGATTTTTTTTAACAATTTCGATATTGGTCCCATAGAGAAAGTTGTTCAGTTTGATGGTCTGATCATCCCCTTAAAATATTTTCAGCTAATTTTGTTAGACCTTATATATGTGTGCCGTTGTTGTATGGTTTCTATAACAAAAATCCTAAGGCTTAATTTGGGATCATTACAATGTATGTGCCTGTGAGCGTTAATTTATTTATTATTATAATAACAAACCTATTATAATTTTTCATGGCTTTGGAAACTTTAGTAGCAATTGTGTTCCAAATCTATACCGAGGTGAAACTTTAGCACTACTTGTATAAATTACTGTCTACCCGCTCATTAAACCGACCGCTTTCACGCAGCATTAAGCTTTCTGAACAGAAATAATTTGCACTAGACCTCAATAGACAGTGTAACCTTACCGTTATTTAGTGAGTTTTATCTACTATGTTCTTCTAAAACCGACCTAAGCATTCACTAGCTAAAGGTGAATTTGGTTTGGTGATAGCAGAAAACGTTCCAATTTCCAGAAAGCACATTCGCGAGACTGTAATTTAAGTATCTGTCTATAGAATACCCTCAGTTGAGATTCTATTCAGCGATTGGCGGTTGAATGTAATTTGAAAACTTTTTTCAGAGCATTTAAATCTTGGGCATCTTTTATTCAATGATGGTACTTCCTTGGACATTTCCATCAATTTGTCAATCCCAAATCGTTTGTAAAGATAAGTTAACCCGGTAGGTGGATTACAAATAATTTGTATTGATGTAAGATAAATTATTGTCTTACGTAGACGTAACGTAGCGTAACATTGTATAGGTAATTATTGAAATAATCAAAATAAATTCTTTGGATCCGACTTTTTCACCATAGTATTATTTTATCAAATGCAAGGCATCAAAACTATTGATTTTAATGTACTATAAAATTCAATTGCAGGAAAGAGGAAGTTGGACCTATGCAATGCTATCGGAATGTGGTTGGGTTTAAACTAACTCTATATATTTATAACTAAGATAACAAAATTACAGGACACAATAGACTTCCAACGTGAAATAAACTCAAATAAGCATTCTCCAATATGGTGTAGGTATTGCAGTGGTTGCTAGAAATCGGACGAAATCCAGCCAATTTACCATCGTTAGATTAATGAACAAGCAATAAAAATTATACTATTATACGTAGCGTTATAAAACTACATATATTTGGTCTGCAACTGCAGCATTTCAAATTGTAAGTGATATTGCATTTTGTTTGCTGGTTTTGAAAGCGGCTGACTCGTTTTATTTTTTACTTCCGAGTTAAGTTGGTACTGTGGATAAAGTGATTTTAAACGATTCTTTTTATCTATGGTTTCCTTCGTTTTGCATTATTGCGTATCCAAACGCAAAATATCTGTTTATTACACACTATATTTTTTAGAATGACCTATGACGACATTTTAAAGTTACCCCTTTAATACCATAGTCTTCCACTGTCAAGGGTGTCGTTCTTAAAAAGTCACTAGTCAGTCGTGAGCATAAATCATCATGATCATCATCATCTCAGCCAATGGACGTCCACTGCTGGACATAGGATCGCCATAACGACAGGTCATGCGCTGCCCTCATCCAACGGGTTCCCGCCGCCTTCACCAGGTCGTCGTCGCTCCACCGTATGGGGGGCCTACCCACGCTGCGCTTTCCGCTTTCGTACCGGAAAGCATAAATGTTTGTACAAAATAAGATATTACATAGAAGTTAGGAATGTACTAGGTACCTCTAGTAGGAATTCAAATAGAAATTAGTTATTTGGCTAAACGGGAATTTTAGTTGGCTATGAATACCAACTTGGCAGGCTTCGAGATCTAAATAGGAAAAGACAAAGTTAAACGAAACAAAACTGTCTGAGAATAGATCAGAGCATTATTCATTTTATATACTATATCCCTCAATAGTTTCTGAGAGGATTACGTAAAAAAACTACAATTGCCTTTTCACACAAAACAAACAACACAGAATTGTATATCAACGGGCAACGGCGACGTACGAATATTACTCGTGGCTTTCCCAAATTAAAAGGGAGACTATACTCGTAAGTGACAAAACAAACTCGGTCAAGCATCCTTGCCTCGTTGGAACACTCCTCCATATTTAGTTTTCATCCATCAACCTCCATCCCCTTGACATTATTCTGTTTTGTTCCCTCGAAAATTTATGCACTTTTTCCATATTCATGACTAAACGAGCGAGAACGTTTGTGGACAAAAGATTAAATTCATTTCCCCTTTACGAGTATCATAAAATGCGTGATTTGAATAAACATAATTTTCTGCTAAAAGCTCTTAGCCCTGTCAATTTACGGAGTTTTGTTAGGAGGGGTGGGAAGTAATTATGAATGGTACTTTTAAACTGTAACTTGCACCATTTAGAGACGAAAATACTGTCTGGAAATAAATTAAAAACTAATTCGCTTCGCAGCATAGAAATCAAAATTTTATCTCCTTGAAGGCTTTTAACTTAATAATAATAATACCAATGCACTCATTTTAACAATATGACGTTTGAGCATTAAAATAGCCATTTCAATTTAAAAAAAAATGAGTTAGGTAATTATAAGAAAATACTAATGTATTTTTCAAAGCTTTTTAAGTAGACAAAAATATTTATTACTCTATTTTTGAAGTGTCAAGATAGTATAAGCCTTAAAAACGTGTAAAACAATTTTACCATCAGGTTTTTTAGACCGATATAAACGCAAAATTTAAAATTTTGGTGACATGATTTTTATTTTTATTTTGGTATATTTCTACGCTCAAATTGGCTCATAAAATAAGTGATATACCAAAAAAATAATCATTCCTAAATTAGTACCGGGTCAAACTATAAAATGACTGGGCTATCTTCACAAAAATACGTATTGAGCAAAACCGGAACTTCATTCTCATCATCAACTTATCATATTCGTATACCGAAAGCTAAGTTAATTTTATTTGCCGTATTATAGCAATTTACAGGCTCAAGTATTTGTCGGCAATACCCTTGCGAGAGCCGCCTGATTGAATTACGCACAAATATAATATTATATCGTGACTTCGTGACAAGGAGGAAATGTTGAGTACCTACGAGATGCCAATATCGCGAAGGCGTAATTAATGTAGTGAAAGATCTGAACTTCACTTAAAGTGATGTGTTGCGGTAATATTTGTATTTGGTTACGGGGTGGAAAGTAGAGATGAATTTTAAAGAAAACTATGAAATATCAGACGTGGTAGGTACTTCATGACTATTTCCGATCAATTAATGGGTGGGTGGTTCCAAGGCAATCCAAGGGTGGTACCCGTTGTGGTATAAGGAAACCAGGATCTGATCATGGCATCCCAGAGAAATCGTATACTAGCATAACTAGTAAGTCTCTTTCCCATTAAACCATTCTTTTTGGTCCTGTATAATCACATTCTAATCTTTTTCGTGCTTATTTTTATACAAAATGTTCAACCCTAGAAACTTCTGAACGCAATCAGTCAACTGAGTGACTCCAATTTCGTCAATTCTCTACAAATCCGATTGCACCAAATTTCACACAAATATCACCAAATTTCACGCAAATTGTGGTAGCAATTAAGTCTATTAGCTTCGTATTGTTACAGAAACAATACTGGGTAGTTTCTACCCGTTTGCCCTAAGGATATAACGGTGTACTTTGTCTTCAACAAGCTTGTCATTTTGACAACATAAGATCCTATTACAAGGTCATTAGGACGTGTTCTCATTGGAAGTATATGCAGTTACAAACTCTCGTTTGTCAAGATGTATATCGCACATTTAGTTCTTTAAAGTCATAAATGTAGGGCTGACGTAACCTCAGGGTTAAAAGCTCCACAAAAAAATAAAATATATAAATGTAGAAAAATCCAAAATTGGGCTACAACGCCATAACTTTCCTTTTGTGTAAATGCATTGAGTGCTTAAAGATCTTTTTTTTTAATTCAACAACATGTGCGTTCTAACGCACATTAAACACACATTATTATTGTGCTCTCTAGAGCTCAACTCTTATTATATAGCTCTAGTCAAAAAAATTATGCGCCTTGAGCGCTCTACTACATTTATGACTTTAAATAACTAGATGTGCGATATGTTTCTCGCTTATAAAGGATTGTTGATTGTGATGAGCAAAATATACTTCGTCTAAATTATATTCTAATAATTCTGTAATCTAAAATGTACTCTATCCAGTATAGTCAAAGGCTAAATCTGTTTTAAGAGGTTAATAGTAATGGTTAACATTAGCCTGAAAGTACTCAACGAATCATTCTGAGCATCCTTGAAAGAAGGAAATGTCTTTTGTGTGTGAAATAGGTAGTCATCAAAAAGGAGCATCCAATTTTATGAGCGGAGCGGCCCTAAATATGAATATTTATGGTTTTCTTCTCTTCTATCACTTTATATTATGTCAGCTCGCATATGAATAGTTAGATTACTTTTATGGAGAAATAATGTTACAGGAAAAGGGGTTTTAATTTTTTAAAGTTGTTTACTTACCTACTCAGCAGTTGGAAAACATCACACAGACGACGTAAGCTTTGAGTTTGTTTATGTAGGTAATGTTTTTTTCCTTAAACGAATTTTCAATTACATACTTACTAGGTATTTAAAATATCTAACTAACTGGACGTCTGTATTGTCCAGTGAATTTTTTTTTTTAATGACGTTTCCTTAAATTCGGTTAATTTTAAATTCGGGTAATTCCGTAAAGTTGCTAACAATTTGTAGAAAGACTAAAACTAAGTTGCCATGAATGCAAACACCCCATTAGAAAGTCTTTAGCTATTTTTTGGCAGCGTCTTACAAATAATTATTTTCATTTTATTCATACTTTTTTTAGGTTAACTTTTCGTCAGAGAATTTGAAATGATAGACGTTGTCTTTTCATTATGTTTTTTGTGCGTCCGCATAATATTTTTATGTGGCTTAAGGGAAATTTCTTCCATTTCCCCCGAGCGAACTAAAATTTATTTCGTAGCTAAATTAGGTTTGAAACCGCAAAACTGATATAATTCACATTCGTAATTAAATTCGAGGCCGTAAGGAAATTACTTCGACAGCTGATAAAAGTTGATTGTTAGCTTTTGGGATGGGAGACAGAGTTCTGTATGAGTTAGGGTTGTCACTTTAAATGTCAAAGTATTTTTCGTTTAATTACGAGGTTTTAAATCAAATGTGAAAAATATATTACCGTCTGTAAAAATTACAAATGATACTATTTTTTCTTGTGTCGTTGGCGCGTTGTGGAGAGGTATGGTAACTCAATCTTGAGGTCCGGGTTTGAATCCGTATGGGGGACATTCCATGTTGTTGTATGTATGTTTTAACTTATGTAATAACGACTACTTTCAAATGGTAAAAGAAAACACGGTGAGGAAACCTGCATACGCTGAAGAAGAAATTCCGATCCGTATGTGAAGTTTACCAATTCGTATTGGGCGCGTATAGGACTTACGCCTATAAACCCTCTCTGAGGGTAGGCCTGTGCTCTGTAGTGGGACGTATATAGGCTGATGATGATGACCATATTTTTTTCATTTCATATATGTGAATCAACAACACAAGACTGGTAAATACTTCACATGAGTGCGATTAATTTCAACTCGAAGAAAGGCATATTTTGATTGATCTTATCAGCACAATATTTTTAAAGTTGCCTACGTTATTTACAAGATATTTGTGGCATCCCTAACTAGAAGAGAGAAAGAGCCTAGGACGAAACACAAAGGCTTGCTTTAAATATCGTTATTGCTTCTTGAAAATAATTACATCTATAGGTACTTGCATTGTTTTCTCCTTAATTGAATCGTATAGTGAATCAAAAGAGTCTGATTCTGTTTTCCACGTTCCGCGTAAAATAAAAATAAACGTAAGTCGTCATTTGTTTGCGTTCTGAATAGAAATAGAGATTGTGGTTCTTTTGTTATTAATTACCAATACATTTTAGATCAAATTATAAGCTTTGTTACTATTCATAATTGGCAGCCCGGTAGCACAGTCTGTAGTGAACCTGCCGAGAGTCGCGGGTTCGAATCCCGTAAGGGACAAATATTTATATGATGAATATGAATATTTGTACCCGAGTCATGGATGTTTGTATCTATATATTATGTATTCTATATCGTTGTCTAGTCATCATAATACAAGTCCAGGAGTGCGATTTTAGAATCTCATTCGTTGAACTCAGCAGTTAAAAATGTATGGAGATACGCATTTTTCTACTGCTGATTTGACTTTCAAAAATCGCACTCCTGGACTATGCTTTTTGAAAGTTAAATCAGCAGCAGAAAGATGCATATCTCCATAGTTATTTTGACATTTTCAACTGCTGAGCTCAGCGAATAAGATTCAAAAATCGCACTCCAGGTACTTTAAATGTGACTAGATAATTTGTATGACAATGTCCAAGATATTTTTTATTTATTTATAATATTATATTGTGACTTTTCCTTCAGTACCTATCAAATCATTCTTTCATTGACATTGACACGTGACTTGTGGCTACCCTTTCGCCAAACATAACACTGCAATAGAAACCTTATCCCTTAGTCGTCTTGTACGATACCCACGGTAATTCTTTTCTCGCTTATACTAATATATTTACTTAATTTTTTTTTTGTACTTAATCATATGTCGATAATTGTATTGTGTTTAAATTGTTGTCATTTTGGTGAATAGGTAGGTATAGCCTTTTAAGTAAATTAATCGTTTGAAATTAATATCGGAGACTGATATTACAACGAACAATGTGTTTTCGCTCCAATTGGTTCGAATAGCCGTAAATATCCAATTAGACTTTATAGGGCCATTGAGCTCAGGGGCCCAGGTGTGTTTGTAGGTAGTTACACATATTGAAATTATTGTTTGTTTTATTACAATATAACAGCTTATTGAAATATTGATACAGATAAATAATGATTAATGAAATGATTGAATGTTACATTTTGTAACTATGCACGTATCATTCGTCATTCTCTTGCCCGTTTCCCATTATTTGGGGACGGCGCAATATGTCATCCTCTTCCATTCATCTCTCTTAGCCGTGGATTCAACACAACTTTATCATCCTTCACACAACCCATCCATCTTTTCTTCGGCCTGCCTCTCTTACCACAGCCATCCACATTCATACTTGAGACTTGTCTCGTATCATGACACTCGTCTCTTCGCATTAAATGCCCATACCACGATAATCTATTACCCTGCAATTTTTCCGTCATAGGATGCTACTTTCAAACTTCCTCTAATATACTCATTCCTAATCTTGTCCATTCTAGTTACACCACACATCCATCGCAACATTCGCATCTCAGCTGCATGCAATCGTTTCTCATCCGTCCCTTGTGTGGCCCAACACTCTGATCCGTACATAACTACAGGTCTTACTATGCACGTATCATTGTTATGCTAAATACTAACTTACTAACCGCTCGGAGAATAACGTCGCGTCGTGGGAATTATGTTGCAAATAGGTACCATACTCAAAAAAAGAATGCATATATGAATTTCATTATTGTACCTTTGCACGAGTAATATAATATACTAGGTATTCCTCTCTACGAAGTATAAGTCAAAAACAGTTGACTTTCGAAGTAAAAGTTTCATAAAGTTATGTAAAACACATGAAATTTTCGAAAAGGAAATAAATTTGTTGTAACTTCCTCCACATAAACTTCGTCGCAAGTCTTCATTTCTCCCGACTTAAGAAAAGTTCGATCCGTATGGTTTTAATCCCTTTTCTCTCCTACATAAATGTGAAAATTTATATGACTCCAATACAAGTCCTACATATTTCTCAATTCATAACTATATTATGTTGATCCATTATTAGACATTTAAATTGGTTTATAATTCCATCGGGCGGTTTTTTGGAATTATATTTCTTATATACATTCACCAAGATTTTTATTTTGAACAAATTATTTATTTTAAATATTATTGATTTATAAACATGTTACAGCCATGTTGTGCTATTTCGTGCGGGTTCAAGTCCCGCCCGAGACAAATCTTTCGATCTTTAATTTAATTCGAAATTATCTATTTGTATAAACAACACAAAAAGATCTGACTGTGACTCTCGTACTTAGTTCAATCGGGACTAAATATATAATCCGAGTAACAATATCCAAGATATGTAAAAACTATAAAGGATGATCAAGTTTTATGGGTATGCAATTTAAATCATTAAATTATGAAAACTTGAAGAAAAAATACTCAACTAAGCATAATAATTTTATTTTATTTCAGCGATTAAAGAGTCAGTACAGGTAATTGTAGGTGTTTGGTGAACTAGATCTAGCCTAGGATCGTATTATGTCCTCTATAATGTACACCCCAACTATAAATTAAGTGCTTAAACGGGAACAACAGAGCGATAGTAACACTCTTAATGGTTTTGTTTTGAAAGAAATGTAATCGACTGAAAACTGTTTCTGGAAAACACTTTAGACAGCTTAAAATACATTTTAGATTGAATATAAGTAGTTTCATTACCATTGATCGTATACAGAAAATGACGTTATACAAAAGACAATTATTTTACCTTAAAAACACATAATTCTCATAAATAACGTTTTTTATAGTCATATAATTATCCCACGTTAGATTAGGTTAGCTATATTTTTGGTTATATGTATAGTAGGTTATTTATAACCTACTATACATATATGATCCTATGGGATCATACTCGTAGGTATAGGTTTTGGTGACGTTATTTATACAGGGTGAAATTGATATCATTAGCATCCTTTTAAACTAAGAGTCTACCCATCAAACTGAACAACTATCACTATGGGAGCAAACCGATCGGAGCAAAAAAATAATCAGCTATTCCATACTAAACTGCAATGCCAACTGGACTCAAATGTATGCAACAGCAGACTTTTTTTTTTTTTTCAAGCCGCATCAATATACCTTTGACCTTATTTACTATATAGGCATAATTACCGCTATAATAGATACTCTCAAGGACCAACTAAAGTGGCAGTGGGAGGGGCATATTGCTCGCAGGACCGATGGCCAATGGGGCCGAAAGCGCAGCGTGGGTCCCACAAGGTGAACCGACGACCTGTTGAAGCCAGCGGGAACCCGTTGGATGAGGGACGTAGGATCAGTCGTTGTGTCGATACTTGGGGGACGCCTTTCTCCAGCAGTGAACATTAATCGGCTGATATGATGAATGATGAAGGACCACCTACTTGATGTGCCTTCCAAAGCATGAAGGTCAAATATTTCTAATGCTTTTAATCAAAAATCCGAAAGAGTTTTAACCCTTGAAAAGGATCTACTAACAAAAAAAATCCACGTCTACTTGTTCTGTTTTCTTTCCGTCCCAGCATTATCTAATTGAACCTCTCCCGTCCTATTCAAACAATCACAATTGCAGGCAGATTAGCGTGAAAGTTTCTAATGGATCTCTGTTTGCTTTCAAACGTATTATGTTACAGTTGCATTGAGTGCTTCTTGATGTAGATACTGCATCATTGTGTAAGAGAATTGACAGCGTTATTTATACTAGATGAAATTTGATCTTATGAACTGAAGCCTGTTCTGAGTGCCGACGGGCTCACTCTCCGTCGCTGGACAGAGATTCTGTACTAATAGTGGATATTTTGAGTTTCTCCCTCGGGAAATATAGTTGTGAGCATGTTTATGTATGAACTGAATTCTCACAGTCTGCTGCACACTACTTTATTAGAAAAGCATTTAGACAGGCAGTATGTTTTGAGTGCATTGTGTACATTAGAATCCTTAATCTGATGGAATGGGAAACTAATACGATCAAAGGTGTGGTCGGATACAGCGGCTAAAAGCGAAAGTAAAGATGGGCGGCTCGGATTTGCATAGAAGATGGACAGTGCGATAAAAAAGGATACCAAGATACAAGGTATAAGAAGACCGATGCCGATGAAGAGATTGACAGTCATATTTTGGACGTGGGGTTTCTTGTCGTATGGCTATAGAAAGAGATCTGTGGAGAGCTTTGGGTAAAGCCTATATGGATAAAGCATAGGTACACTGTAGTACGCTGATGAGGCGGCAGTAGTAGTAGAATAAAGTAGGTGCTATTATTTTATTTGATTTAAAAAATTTATTCATTGCAATTTTACCTACGTTGTAGTAAATACAACGCAGAGTTGGATACAATATTACTCCTATAGCCACAAAAAGCTGAAACTTCGTTCAATAATGGTTGAAGTCTAAATCCCGTTACCAACTTCACAACAGGATAAAAACTGATTGTAAGCCGTCGACGTCGTGCCTCATTGTGGCTATTAACAAAGTTCTGGTACTGGTAACTGTAACTGACTTTTACTAAAATACTTTACAATGTTTGACGAATGAGCTTCGTCAGTTTTGGAATGCTGCAATGCGATTTTAACAAACTGGTTTCAGATGAACTTATTAATTTTGCCGCGTGGTAGAATGATCCATCCTGTTTCTTCATGTAGGTATCATTAGAGATAAGCAGATACGATTTTTCATGCAGTGTTTTACGAAGTGAACGGTTGGAACCTATCACAAGACACCTGTTGCTTCGTCGAAATTTCCTTCAATTCACTGTTTCTAATTATTTCTATCTATCTATAACGTCACGCCTCTTTCCCAGTGGGGTAAGCAGAGACCAGGGCGCGCCACTTACTACGATCCTTCTTTTGCCTCATGCACATCCATACATCTCTTCATACATGCCCTTCGGTTTCGAGTACTCCGCACCTCCCCTTTTTGTAGGACGCAACTGATTTCTAATTATTTATCATGTGAATGATGATTCTGCCTGTGTCAAGGTAAGAAAACACACTATAGTAATAAAAAACGGAGTCCAGTAAATCGTTGTGATTCAACGATGAGCATCCCAGTGATGCGCATATGGTCTGGATGGAATTACAGGTCAATTCAGGCTTGAGGTCTTAAAATGAAATAAATTTTAGGGTAACAAGAAATTTCCTTCACTCGATATGATCGATGACGACAGTAAATTATAATGTCAAAAATGTCATTTATGTGCTCAACTCGACGGGGGAAATTTTTCAAAAAAGGACTTCAAATTCCACCATTGTTACTAATTTTTCGACTCAACCTAGTAAAGGATCCTCGAGATTATAACCGAGAATGTTTCAGAGAGAGATGATTTCGAAGACAGGATGACTCAAATAATTTTTTGACTAAAGTTGCGTCCAGGAAGCGATCAATCGCTTCCTCGACTCAACTTTAGTCAAAAAATTCTTTGAGTTTGGTATTCTCAAAAATATGGATTTATTTGGAAACCATGAATATCATAAAAGGTTATCCTTCCTACTACAGACATTGTGCTTTAAAAGATTGTTGGAAAATCTTAATCTTATCTACTAACTTAAATACACTTATAGTTACTGAAAAATCATAAAAAACGGCTGATAAATCCTACATACGGAAAAGTCGTGAGCGTAATATATGCATATGCTTATCAAACTAAATTATCACATTACCACAGAGCGGTTGGGTTATAAAATAACAATTGTTTAGCTCCCTAACGGGTAACAAATGTCCCTGTCAGTCCAAATCATTTTCCATCTGCCAAACAAACGCCGTGGGACCCCGGAAAGTAAAGGGATTTGCTGGAACAAATGGTATGAAAATGCTGCGTTTTGTCGCTTGAACGATATTCAGCAATGTTTTGTTTTGTTAGGCTTTCTGAATGAATGGCGAGGATTTTTCGGGACACGAAAGGGTCTTGTAAATTTAAGTTGTATTAGAAGGGTTATTTTATGATGTGGACTTAATGGATATAATCTAGAAATAAACATTTTAACGGGTTCTTACCGCGTTTAAGAACCCGTTAAAATGTTTATTTCTAGATTAAATAATAACCGCGTAACTCTCAAAAACTGTATTAATGGATATAATTTATCCATTAGGACCATGTTTTAGGTGGATTCATTTGAACGAATTAACACCTTTTTTTTCCAAGTTATTATCAGGGAGCATTAAGTGAGGGTAACATGCTGAAAGGGTGTGATTCCTTTTATGGATTTAAATAGGTAGTAGGTACTTATTAGGTACTTAAGTTTTTCTTCAGAAGCTATAACATTAAAAAAAACTAAACTAATTATATTATTTATGCAGACCGACGGAGCGACGACAGTGGCGCGTTGCGGAGAGCTATGGAGCCTCAATCTTGAGGTTCAGGTTCCAATCCGCAGAGATGATATGCCCTATCTACCAATGCGTTTTTCTAACTTATGTGCGTAATAACGACTGCTTTCAAACGGTGAAGGAAACATCGTGAGGAATACGCTGTAGATGAAATTCCGATGCGTATGTGAAGTCCTGTGCCCTGCAGTGGGACGTGTATAGGCTGTGATGATGATGATTTATGTGTATCGGAATTTTTGTATCCGTCTTATTTTCTCAATACTGTTATGTCAAATAAATAACGTTACAGCAAGCATTCAAGTTTACTATCTGTGGGACCAACTCTTCAAAGTTATTTGCCGAATTACTTGTCTTACTACTACTGTTTTAGGTTTTAGTTTCTATGACGTAATATAAATGTTATTATTTACGCCCTAAAACATACAGTCTGGAATCCTCGGTTCGCGAGTAGTCCGACTCTCACTTGGCCTATTTTTTCACCTTCTTTTAACCTTTTTGTTAAAGACGGATATTTCCTATACTATAAATAACATTTTTTACAACCTCTGACCTTTTGAGGTTAAGAGTGTTCTTCCGAGCAAAAATGTGGCCAGTTCACTAAATGGAAGATAATAATTATTATTATGAAGTTTAACTTTAGAGGATAGTGAAAAAAGATTATAGGTGCAAAAACGTTACTAGGAAAAATAATAGGTGTAATCTTCTGTCAAGTCGATGACATAAAGTATTCTCGACTTGGGAGTCGCGTTGAAGGTCTGCTATTGGGTAGTCACGTGTCTCTCGTCGATTGTTAGTTGCGTCCCGGGCTTACAACGACTTTAACTTCCGTACAACGTCAAGCACTATTGCTAAATAAACTAGACATTGGCAAAATCATCACAACCAAGATGGCAGCCATTTTTTTAAAAACAGAAATGCTCGACTTGCTAAATCTATGGTACTTAAGTCAAACTTAAGTGTAATTAAATTCCGAATAGTAAAGATATTTATCTCACTGGCACTCACTCGTTATGCATAGCTAGCCTCTACTTATCAGTGTCAGCTGGTTTGTATGAAGTTTCCAGATTGTGGCTACTTTTCTAGAAAATATAGGTACTTTTACATTTAATATCTACACACCATTATGAAAATACCAGAGAGGGACATAAATTATTTCTTAAGAGATGTAAGTACGTACGTACGTACAGACATTCATCTTTATCTTTTTGCATTTTTTGTTGCGAAGGACTTGCGGCTTGAGCTGTTTATTCCACATAAGAAGACTCTTGCTAAAACTCTTATATCCAGGGAATAGGAGTTACAATTTATAGAGTCAAGCGTCCTCGTAAGATGAACGAAATAAGAAATGTTTCATTCGAGCTCTGATGTTGGTTCTTCTAGCCTACTTTAATAAAGATAAATGTTGAAAGTTTACAGAAAAAGTTTCAACCTATATTATTTTACGTTTTTATTTGAAACTAGTTTCATATTAAATTCAGTTTGATAGGTAAATACCAATAGCGGTGACATCGACATGGAAGAGAGCTAGCAACTCAATCACGAGGCGGCGGTTTGATTCTTGGTTTGTTCTGTAGTACTAAGTTCTACGGAATTTTTGTACGGTTGTACTCGTCATTATCACTACCGTGGCAGTGAAGGAAAACATCGGGCGGGAAACCTGCATACCCGAGAACGAAAAGATAATACAATAAGTTCGAAGGTAGGATAAAATACGAATGAGCTTGGGGCGAACATAATAGATCAGGAATGGTCGCAGTGTTACAAGAACCTTGATTGCAATAGCCCACTCATAAAAAAATATAACAACTAAGCTTATATCAAAGTAAAATTAATACCATGTACAATATCTTCGATCCATCTTCGATCACTATGAAACCTCCGAATTTTTTTTTATTGAAATCTTTACTATAAGTATAATACCTGCCTATGCCAGATAGATGGTGCGATATAAGACCATAGTGTACTCAAATATTCGTTTGAGTACATTTTTGGAGTGTTGTTTCTATAACTACCTATACTAGAGGGGATGATCAGACCATTGTACTGAACAATTTTCTCTATGGGTCGTGGAAATCGCGGTCGGACTTTCGATACTCATCCTTTTAAAAAACCGTCAGCATCTGTATATACCTACCTAGTTTTTTATGAGTGATCGAAAAGTACATACCTAGGTATAAACTCGCGATGCATTCTTTTGCTAGTACCACTATAAATAATTGCCAGTGCCACTCAGAATTTTAATTGAATTGCTGGATTATTTTAACTAAAGTCAATAACGAAAACGTTTTACATTTTAGTCACCAATTGCTACCAGTTTCGTACTTATTTATTTTTACTTTATTTTGATTGACTACGATACCCTAAAATAAAAGCTATGCCGGGGTTCTTTAAAATTAATGTTTGCGCCATATTTTGTATTTGTATCTACTTATAACTTTTAAGTACGATACGTGGAGACGTGGAGCTACAGTACGGCTTAGGCCGAGATTCAGAGTCGTCTTTTGATCGCGGGGCGTCACGCGTCGCGTGCTGCGTGGCTTCTAGCGTTCGTCGGACGATTTTTCCGTTTACAGAGAGGCGGCGCGTGCAGCAGTCAGCGTCTTCACACGCACAAAAACAAACATATGATAATGTACGATTTTGTTTATGGAGACGCGGGGCATGGAGCGTCGCGTGAAGTGTAGCGATGCCTGCCGCTGCGCCCGCAGCGGCGCACGCGGCGGCGGCGCAGCTCTGCGGGGTAGGAAGGGAGAGGTGCGGGATAGGTGGTGTCGTCCTGCACAAAAAGCTGCGGTGGCCGCAGCGGACGACAACGCCGCGTACGGAGCTACGCCCGATGCCCCGTGCGGCGCTGCGACCGACGCGTCGTTGCCATCCGCGGGCTCCGCCACAAAACACGCTCCATTTCAAACAAACACGTGAAAAACAGCTTCTCCGTAAACGCACTTATACAACGCCATATGTTTGAATTTAGTGTGGGACGCGCCGCTCAACGCGACGCGCGACGCCCCGCTCAACGCGAAGCGCGACGCCCCGCGTCTCCGTAAATGAAGCCTTAGGCTGCGTTTCCACCAGAGATGTGCGAGGTAGCGAGGCGGTGAGCGAGGAAAAAATCGACCAATGAGAGTGCTTCAATTTTCCTATGATGTGATCGAGCGAGCCCGCTATTGGCGGATTGTTTCCTCGCTCATCGCCTCGCTACCTCGCACATCTAAGTACGGTCGAAAATGTATAGATTTTGACATGCGGGAGTCTGAACTAAGACTTAAAAAACCTCTCTGAATCTCGGCCTTAGAAATAGAATCAGAGACCGTCGTTGGTGTCGCGTTGTGGAGAGGTATGGACACTCAAAATGAGGTCCGGATTCGAATCCGCATGGACGACATGCCGTATACCAATGAGTTTTTCTAACTTATTTACGTAATACGAACTGCTCTCAAACAGTGAAAGAAAACATCTTGAGAAATAAGAAATTTTATCGCAATCTTTATAAGCGCATTGGGGTTCGATTTCTCAGATGCTTGACCGTAGTAATCGTCAATTGATGCATTAAATCTAGTTACTGAAAAATAAATACGGAATAATAAATCTTGAATTTGTTCATGATGACTAAATAATTATTTCATTTTACCTTCTTAATTTTTAACAATTTCTTCTTCTTTTCAGGTAAGTAAATTCCGAAGTCCGGTGAAATCTTTAAGGTAGAAACATGATTGGTAGATATTAATGTGTTATCATTATTAATTAGCATTATTTTAAATATTGGTTCGCAAAGCTGAATACCCTAATATTTACTTTGAATATCTTTGTTCCATTATAGATTCAAAGTTAATATAAGGGTATTACAATAAACACCAATAATAATGTGTATAAATGTATGTGGTAAGTATTATATTTTTTGCTTTGTAGCAAAAAATATATTTCTAAGTTTAAAACTTTTTAAGAAAATGAAGAATATAATGCTTTTTTGCAACTAGTTAAATGTTTAATAAAGTTTAAAAGCATTGCTAATAAAAACAAAAAGAAACTTAGTTCATATTTTATTCTTAGCCTAGCACTAACTTCGACATTTTATGAATGTGGTTTATTCTGGAATTTTGGTAAGTACATAATTTTTTTTGTGCTTAAAGTTTGATCAAAATTGACCTGAGTAGATAATTTTTATGATTAATTATTGATGAATGATGATATTATGGTTTCCAAAAGGCTAGTTCTTGGTGGTAGTGTCTTGAGTTATAGGTTTTTATTTACAAAGAAACCTAATTCAGCCACCAGTCTTCATCCAAATATATAATAGTCGCTTTAACTACAATTTTGTAAATAATAAAATTAATTAGTAGAATTTCTTGTTATAAAGTAGAATTCTGGTACCAGAAACAGGTACAGTAAACTAACATTTGTTTTTTTTAACTAGATTTCTTACTAATTATTAATCCGTCTCTATCTAGATTTTTATTAATTATTAACCAGGTTTAATGTACGCACGGCGACACATCAAGCTATACATAACCAATATAAGCTGGTCGCGCGACGTTATACGTTACTCTGCTTATGCGCGGCCAGCTTATTTTGGGTTTTTATAGCTTGATGTGTCGTACATAACTTTTTTTATCCTCTGTGTAAGTAAATAGTTAAAATATTTGAATTTTGGGTAACTACAGTTCGAGGTAGTAAAACATTCAATATTTTTGTAGGACATAAATTGTTACCTATATCATACAAAGTCTTTTATATTTTGTCTGTTTCTTTAAGCATTAAAGAAATAAACACTTCCTCAAAATTTTCATTGGTTTTATTATATTACAATTATTGTGAAAAATTTAAACGACCTTCTATTTAGGTACATATACTTACTGTTATTTGTAAACGGGCTACAGCCATTTTGAAATCATCATAATGATTTGAATCGTTTTGTGAAATTAATTTTCGTTTACGTTTCAAAGAGATTAAAATACTGGGTATCATTGAAATGACTCGAAAAAAAATGTTCAATTCAAACTGAACAACTTTTACTATGCCAGCAAACTTGAAATTGCAAAAGAAAAACTGCTTAGCAGTATGGAAAAGCAGATTTTCTCCCATAGCCATAGTAAATGTTGTTATGATTGACGGTCTGAACGACCCAAAAAAATTGTCTATTGCTTTCATTTACACGCTATAGAGAAGTTACCTTATATACTTACATGTACTTACCTACTGTTCATTTTATTAAAGTTTTGAAAAATTATTTCAATGGATTTGGTTGCATTTGGATACTGGAGTGCGATTTTTGAAACTCATTCTTTGAACTCAGCAGTTGAAAATGTAAATATTACTATGGAGATATGCATCTTTCTACTGCTGATTTGACATTCAAAAATCATTCTCCAGGATTGCGATTTTTTTAAGTCAAATCAGCAGTAGAAAGATCCGTGTCTCCATACATTTACTAAATCTGCAAAATCGCACTCCTGGATGTAACAAAACATCCTAAGAATATTTAAAGAGGTGGTTTGACTACCAAACTGAACAACTTTCACTATGGAGAAAAAGACGAAAAAAACAATCTGCTATCCCAAACAATAGAGTCGAATAGGCAGTTCTGCAGTTCTGTATGAAACAGCTGAACTTTTAATTTTTTCTCGATGTTGGCTCCATGGTGAAAGTTGGTCAGTTTTATGGTCTCAACCACCCTAGCAACCACCTCATTAAATATCGCTAGTGTGTTTTGTTACACTGTATAATACAGTACCTTATATACTAAAATACAGAATACACGATGTGGTTGTTAGAAATACAGACATCCGGGAAGGTCCAAAATTAGAAATTAATGTCTATTTTGTTGTAAGGTTTGATTACATAACCCAAGGGTCAATATACATTTTTATCAAACAAAATCTTGATTACTTTTTGATCTCCAAATCACGGAGCCTTGAAGGCAAACAACGATAATTTCATTTCATTCCGTTTTCAGTCTTATTTGCCCTATCGATAACGTTTTAATTGAATTTTTTCCTTTGACGTTTGTACTTTGTAGGGTTTATAAGGCTGTCAAATAAAAAAAGGTTAGACAACACAAAGTTTATGCTTGGACCACGGACCTGAAAAAAGACAAAACTTGGACTTGGAAAAAAAGACGGACGGAATCTCGTCTAATCAAAAGTGAAGCACAGTGTGCGTGCTGTCGTCCCTGCCGCGCTGTACATAATGGCGGTGGGTTGTCGGACCTGTGCCTATAACTGGTACGTCTGTGTGAGTGTAGGTCCCTTGTAGAACAAACAAAATTGTAGGACCTTGCATGCTTCACCTCTTTTTAGTGTGAGATTACGTCCGTCTTTTTTTCAGGGTCCGTGGCTTGGACATTGTAAGTATTATATATTTCAATTTATGAGGCCTGATTTTATGGAACAATAAGTTGAGCACGTTGAGCAGGTATAAACTAAAGTCAAGATACTTCTTAGTTGTTATTCAGCAACAATACCAAAAGGAGACAAGAAGAAAACTGTTTAATCTTGAAGGAACCGAAACATGGACTCGTTACAGGGTGTAAACTTAAATACGTTACATTACATACCTACTGTAGGTGTTTTTTAAGAATATCCTGCCACCCTCATGCTACCACCACATATATTTTGTGCTTTTGAATAGATCGCATTTAGTAGGTAGCGACATCTGTCACAGTAGTACAGAAGTATTCCTAACCAGCTTGAGGAAAGCTTTAACTTTGGCTTTTACGAGTGTATGTAGGGTTGTTTGATACGTAGTTCATACACGATACGTGAGATGGCGCTTTTGCTTTAATTGCAATTTTTTTCGCTTTTTGTATTCTTTTGTTTTCTTTTATAATTAATTAATATTAATATTTAAAGCATTTTAAACTTTTATTTGATATTTTAAAAATTTTAATCTTTAAATTACGTGTCTATTCGTTTTATCCAGTACTTCTGGTATACATAGTTCGAACAGCGCGTGCGTGAAAATCTTCTCGCTCCACCCCTAAACATCCCCTATCTTTTTCCAACACTTCTCGAGAGATCTTTTCAAAGTTATGCTCGCCTGGTACCGCGTAGACATTTTCCGCTCTAATCGGGATTTCCAGAAATCTATTAGCCCGAAGGTGCGAATTAGATTCTCGCTTATCCCCGACGCCTGGTTCCCCTCGAGTTTTCCAAGTGAGTTTTCATGGCTAGAAAGTTAGCGGGAAATCTCTTCAAGGTTTATGATAGCCTAGTACTTTTCACCGTAGCGTTGAAGCCTCCGCTACGGTTCGACGCTACGGGGCCTTCGTAGCGTTTGGCTACGCTTCTCGTAGCCGTCGTAGTCTTTGAACTCGTGTTTGAGCTTTGTTTTTGTTAGTTTTTTATAATTTGTTTTTAGTGTCTACTTTTATTCTAATGAACTTAAAAGTTGAAAACAATACTTACATACATATTTTCAACTGTTTAGTTCAGAAATAGGTAGTTTATTTTTTTTATTCACAATTTCAATGGAAGAAATGCATTGGAGAAATGATTTGGTTTGACATTCAAATCGATTAGACACAAGGGAATGATTAATTTGTTGTCATCATTGTGAGTAGTTCCATTATTTATCTTCGAAGCGCCTCTTCCGACCTTCACCAAATAGAAATGGAATTCAGTTGGTGAATCTTTTTGAACAGGACAAGGATCATCCACCTTAGTTATGGTAGAACATACTGAAAAAAAAACATACAGAAGAAAATTGCCTTTCTCCGTTTTCTGAAGTCAAAGTCAGTAATTTTATTGAATAATGTAAGTGTTTATAAGATGTTGAAGGAATCAATGTTATTTTATGTGTAATGATAATAGTCCTCTAGAGGTGTACAGTGCAATAATCTTATAAACTAGGTACTGCAGCGAACTACTAATTAGCTTCCTTAGGCATAGGTTTTTTATTGTTGTCTTTTCGTAATCATCTTGTTTTTAAGCATTCGTTCAAATGTTTAGTTTCACTAATAAATTATTTAACTGCAAAAACATGACACATTATTTGTCTTGTAGTCAGTTAATAGTACATTATGGTACAAGTGTGTAATGTTGGTGATTACCGCTGAGGCGCCATTGAGACCCGAGCCGTAGGCGAGGTCTTAAGAGAGCCGAGGACGGTAATCATCAATACACACGTGTATCATACGACATTTTTCAACACACTTGTGAAGAAAATAATAATAAAAAATCATTTTATTTAGTAAATAAAAAGTTTATTTAGAGAATTTATTTGTACTATTGAATATGATCTTTTTTGTATCGAAACTTTTTTAAAAACAAAGCAACTCAAGAACTCAACCAAGAAGTTTAGATACCTACTATCTAAACCTATAACTCACTTGTGAATAATAGTAATGAAAAAGTCACAGTTTGATTATAGGTGTCATTATGTGCCTAATTGCGGTAAAATAAGGGCCATTTTATGAGCAAGTGTGTTGAAAACATTATTATTTAAAAAGAATTAAGAAGCAATAAAGAATCTAAATAACTTAGTTTTCCTAGTTATTGGACCTCCATTTATAAAATACGACATTTTTTCGTATCAATATCGAACTGCAAAGTCAAGGCCTGATGGATACAAATTCCCCGTTGGCACGAAGAATAAACTGCTGAACTTGAAAATACGTGACGTGACTTATCATTTCTCTACGTAATATATGTACCTAATATATGTATATTGGGAATATGAACTCAGCATAATAAATTGAAAGCATATTTTTTTAAATTGTAACATTTAAATTCTGACAAATAACCTTGTAACGCATGTCAAACACATTTTGTAGCCTACATTACTTAAGGATACTGTAGCTTTTTAATTGGTGTAAGAATTTTTATAATCGGTTCAGAATATCTAGAGATTATACAGGGTGTAAGAGACAGCCTAGCAAATACCAAATACCAAATTTAGACCATCAAACTGACCGCAAAAAAAAATCATCTGCCCCATACATTTGAGTCAAGTAGGTACAGTTGTTTTGTATGGAGCAGCAGATTTTTTTTGCGTTTCCTGAGGCTGGCTCCATAGTGAAAGTTATTCAGTCTGATTGTCTGAATTCACCGTTTCAGTATTTTCTAGGCTGGCACTTACACCCTGTATGTACAAACAAACAAATCTTACCTGTTTATAATATTAATTAATGTAGATGTACATAAAAAGAATGGGAGACCGATACGACATAAGCGGAATGGACGAAAGAGTGCATTTAGCGCGTACACTTATGCACATCAAAATATCCTGCGTTCCTGACTGCTTTTCTATAAAGATTAGCAGTCGCCGTAGACGAAGGAATCCATCATCATGATTCATCATTATTATCATCTCAGCCGATGGACGTCCACTGCTGGACATAGGCCTCCCCCAAAGATCGCTATAACGACCGCCCTCATCCAACGGGTACCCGCCGCCTTCACTAGGTCGTCGGTCCATCGTGTGGGGCTGCGCTTTCCGGTACGCGGTCGCAACTCGAGAACTTCTCGCCCCATCGGCCATCGGTTTTGCGAGCAATGTGCCCCGCCCACTGCCACTTTAGTTTAGCAATTCTTTGGGCTATGTCAGTTACTCTGGTTCTTCTGCGGATCTCTTAATTTCTGATTCGATCTCGCAGGGAAACTCCGAGCATAGCCCTCTCTATTGCCCTTTGGGTGACTTTCAGCCTTTTTATGAGGCCTCATCATGATTACATTGAGAGAACTATCTAGCATTTCCTCATTTAATATCATAAAAAAGAGTAAATTTTCGAGATCACAAATCCAATAGTTCCATGATATACGTGTGAGCCATAAGGAAAATTACCTCACCGGCTATTAAGGGGCGTCGAATACCACCATAAAACTAGTAATTTCACAAAGCATTATTTTATTTCACCGCTCGCGCTCCTGTTATTTCGAAATGGAGCTTCTTTTTTATGTGTCCCTGGTTTCCCCTTTTATTTTTTATTCGGACGCTGACGACTAAAACAATTTGCGGTGCAAACTGTCAACGGTCGCCAAGGGGAGGCTTAAACTACAGTAAAGTAATCAAGCAGAACCGACAACATGTATTCATTATCATCTGCCGTCTGCTATTTATACAGGGTGTAAACTTAAACGCTTGACATACTTTACGGGGTGCTGGAAAACCATCAAGCTGAACAACTTTCACTATAGGACCAACATTGACATTGATATTTGGACTTATTATAAATACATTCCAACCTCTACAAATCGGAGTATACTAAGAATACTACCGTAAAACTACTTAGAGATACCTACTTGATCATTAGTCATTATTGAGTTTTCGTCTGACCCATTTGTCTCTCTTTGTGAAAGCCTCTCCCTAGTACAGAAGTTGCCCAGATCAATTTTGAGATCTTTAAAAGGACTCCGAACTCAGATCAATCGGAGTAAAGACAACTTAAACAAGTTCGGTAGAATTGATGAACCGGACCTAAGGTGTGTTGCTTCTCAAACGATGACCAAGCCTTTCCTGACCGGATACTTGCGAACGGAACTTATGGACGCTTCCGGTAGTGATATCCGTGTGGCAAATTACTGGGCTAGAATAATATAGAATGACAGATGGTTAAAAGTCCTATATAAATAAACAAAGAATTAAAAAACACATCGACTTGACAGAACAATTTACCAACCGTGCCGTGTTATCAAATGTGTAGCGATACGCGATGCTGTTTTCTTAGTATCAATACTGTCTCAATACTTTCATGATTCAATTCAGCATTTTTAAATGTTTTCATTCCATCTGAACTTTTTTCCGCTAATTTGATATAATATTATTTTAATGTGCATGGATCTGGTCAACATGACGCATGTTTTCATCAATCGTCTTCAGTAGGGAGTGACTATAAATTGTAAAGCCATCGAAAGTATGGAATGTGACTTTTTTAAACGTAAAAGTAAAAGTTCTGATTTGCATTAATTTTTATCATTATAGGTATTTTGTTTGATTTAATGTGGCTTTCGGCTTTGAAACGACATTGATCTCATGATGTATACAGGGTGTTAGGGTAAACAGATTCATTACTTTAAAGGGTGATTATACCCATGATACTGAACAACTTTCCCTAAGAAACCTATAGGAATATAGTAAAAAAATATTTTTTTGACTTCTCATACTAAATGCAATCGGCTGATCACAGATCACAAAAACTATAAGGAGATGTGAAAAGGGAGCGAAGCCAGTGTCGCAGCAATATGCGCAAAAATGGAACACATTGCTCGCGACACTAATGATTCAATATATTATGAGGCTGAAAGCCTGAGATATTACTTGTAAATAGTTTACAATGCTTGCGTAGTACTAAAGATTATTCGAACGTTGAGTTCTGATACTGCAATGGATAATGAGCATATTCACGCTCACAAAATACTTTCTATCGCGTGGTACTGGTGGTGATGCGACACTTGGTTTCGTACTCAGCGCCTTGGTCAGCATCTCTCTAGATCTCTATGCAGCTGATCGATTTTCCTATAGGTTTTTCAGGGAAAGTTGTTCAGTATCATGGGTATAATGACCATTTAAAGTAATGCAACTGTGTACCCTAACAACCTGTATTAGTCAATTTTGTACGGTTATTACTTACATGATCACCGAATCACACAACTGGCATAATTACACTTTTGTTATTCACTGAATAATGTTATAATGAAATAAGATGCCCTATTTTGGAATGGTGCCCAATATTAGCTCTACTATGTTTACGATTATTACTGTATATCCTTTGCCAAAGGAGTCAAGGTCGGGGACCAGTTCTTTTGTATTACAATAGTAATTTAATAAATTATGTCTTAATGTGTTGGGCTATTTGCATTATTTATTATAGAAAGCTTATTTGTAATGGATACATATTCAATATAATTTAAAAAACAAAGCCGTATTTGCCATCGGGAGTCACGTTGCAAGTTTCGCCGCGAGAAGCTGTGTCATTTGCGTGGTGTTCGCGCGGTTCACATTTGACCTTGCCACGAGGCGCTTTAAGAGGAAAAATAGGATTCTTCAAAGCGTTATATATCATGAAGTACTCTAACAGTAGGAGTATGATTAGCGGATATGTGTAAATTGAACATATAATTGAAGTATTGATAAGAGCCAAAACACGATTAAGACACATTTTCTCCATAGAAAAACAAGCCAAAGTAGCCTCCGTCTTTATCGATAAACGCTTGAAACTGCTAAACGGTGAATAATAGAAACACGAGACTTGATTTAAAAAAAAGAGATTGATATTTTACAAATTTTGATAAGAGCAGAATTGAACTTGCATAAATAGTACAATCACAATTAAATAAAGTTTGTTTTACTCTTGCGTCGTTCCAGGCGCCCCATCTCTTTCTCTCGCATCAGGCAGTAATATAAGCTATCACACACCCATTTCAATTATTCGCCCGCTTCAATTATTTTTCGACAAAGGCCTTTAAGATTCTTCTACAAACTATTTGAAATTGGAAGAAAAGCAGTGCAAGTCACAAGCAAAAGTTCATTAATTTGTAATTCCAAAAAATTAGGTGTAAGTACACACGGCGACACATCAAGCTACCAAAGCAAACCAAAATAAGCTGGCCGCGCGTAGGTAGAGTAATGTACACAATTTCGGAATTAAAAAAATCAATTGATATATTATGTTCAGTCAGCAGCGATGAGTTATACAACGTGTTAATGAATTAGCGCAAAACCTCATACACCCCAACTGATTTATAACAAAATAATTAGATTGAAACAGTAATTTCATTATTTTGATAGTTAAATTTTAAAGTTATTCGCATTTTAAGTTTTGAAGCAAAAATGATTTGTTATCATTTCAGCAATGAATGAAAGCGCTAACGTACTCATGGATACATTTTAATAATCTTGTTTTGATAGTAAGTAGGGTGAGTGTGCCCGGGGGGTGAGTTGACATCGGGTTCAGTAAATTTTAAATTTAACAAACAAATTATTTAATATTTTGAAAAAAATGTTGAAACCATGATAATTCGATTCTGCTCTCGATTCAAACTACTTTCTAGTTTTGCGTTAATTCATTAACACGTTGTATATACACTTTAGTACTACGACGTAGAACAAAAGTGTATACATCTTATTGCTGCTGACTGTTCATAAATTAAGTAGTTAGGTACCAAGCATTAGTACCAACATAGAAAAAATCTAGTAAATAAACTTTCTACGAAACTTAGGAAAAAAATGCCTCTGCCTCTGCCTTTTTAGAACGGGAACTTTTAAGTGAAGTCATTAAAAGTTTATAATAAGTATTCTAGGCTTTTCTATCCAGCTTCTGTGGAAATCTACTCGCAATTTATATTGTGATATATCTGTGTGGTTACGGCAAAGAAAATATACACTACGCGTTACGGCTTAGAGCATACCATACTATTTCTTTCCGTGGGTGTCGTAAGAGGCTACTAAAGGATATGATATCTTATGAAGTATATGGTTGCGTTATTCCATGCGAAAACCTTCAACAGACTAATTGAGCCTTCCTACATTCTACACCCTGTACTAAAAACCCCAAAAGATATGTGATTATGGTCTTAAACTTGGGGTGAAAGATATTAAGTAGATATCATCATCATATCAGCCATTAAACGTCCACTGCTGGACATAAGCCTCCCCCAAAATGGAGGGATTCACCATAATCGCCACGCTTGGCAGGCGGGTTGGCGATCGCAGTTGGATTGAATGTGTGTACTCAGAGGAAGCTGCTGCCCATCTTCTGGTAGATCCCTTAGTCGCCTTTTACGACACCCACGGGAGGAAATGGGATGGTGCTATTCTTAGCCGACACCACACAGACACTCCGTTCCATACGTAGATATACAAGCATTCATTACAATTCTCCCTAGATATAAATCTTTTTCTTATCGTGTAGGCAGAGCCCTGGTGTCAAAGTTTTTTCAGACCGCCTTACGGCCTCTGACGTGGTTTTTATGTAACGACTACTACCACCAGAGATAGTAGCCGAGACCAACGGCTTAGCGTGTCATCCAAAGCACGGAATAATTTTTATTTTTAGTCAATCAGGTGATTCAGCCTACATACAATGTCCTAACCAACTGCGGAAAAACGCACAACGTGAACAATATAAATATAATGGGTGTTAAGGTAAACAGTTGCATTACTTTAATGGGTAATTGTACCCATGATGCTGAACAAATTTTCCTAAGAAACCTATAGGAAATACGCAAAAAAAATGTTTGTCTTCCCATACTAAATGCAACCAGCTGATCGAACTTTTGTATGAAAAGTCGAAAAAAAATCGAGTTTCCTATAGGTTTCTTAGGGAAAGTTGTTCAGAATCATGGGTACAATTACCCCTTAAAGTAATGCAACTGTTTACCCTAACACCCTGTATAAATATCTCACTAGATTATCTAGTCCCAATGAAAGTACCAGAATCTAGCCTGGAGTTGTATAATGATGACTAAAAAACGACAACAATATATACAATACAAATATAGAACATACATTATATCCATGAATGTCTGTAGCTTTTCGTACGTAGATAACGTACAAAGAAAACATATCGTGATTCAAATATATTTTCTGAAAACTATACAAGCAGTAGTGACAGTTCATACTACATGTTCTAATCAAGCACACAAGCGGGCGGTTTCTGAATGCACAGACAGTTTTGTCTGCGTTTACAGTGAGATTTTTGGATTACTGGCCAAACTTTCACATCTGTTCCAACCAGGGTCCTGGGTTCTAATCCCGGTTCGGTCATGGATGTTTATAATTATGTTTGTGCCGTTGTTGTATGGTTTCCATAATAAACAGCCTATAGCACTTGCTTGTGATCATTACACAGAGTACGAACCAGTCGGAACAGCATTCTGCGAACTGTTGTTGAATGTTGGGATAGCCCTATAATGAAACGGTGGGTGCAGCTGCACACCAGCCTGTAGACATTCCCAATGTTGGGTAAAGTCCCATATTTAAAAAATGTGCTATTTTACTAACAATAGGGTAAGTTTCTTTGTTACTAACACTTTTATGGACTAACTGTCCGAAATAAAGAATTATTTAATTTAATTTATTACAATGTATGTGCCTTGAAGCGATATTTATTTATTTATCTATACAAATTTTACTATGGGACTAACGTTGAAATCTTACTTTACTGAATACTTATAAGAATAACACTTATTATTGTGTTTATTATAACAATCGCAATACTCCGAATGTTCCCAAATTAACCTGATGCTTATAATTTGTTGTTTAAGTTTACTTCTCAGTTAAGTGAAATTTTATTTCTCTTTGATCGGTCGTGTGGATATAAATGTTTTATTTTATTTTATTTATTTCTTTTTTGGAGAACTTACAGCTAAATAACAGTTTTGTGACAAAGACAAATTGATAGTCTGATGCTGACAACAAGTTCCCAAGATTTCCATACAACAAGTATTTTTTCTTTTTCAAATATTGCTCACTGTGTTGATTCCATAATACAAGTTTCCACACTGAACTATTCCTCAAAATAATTAGCCAGACATCAAAAAATTACCCTGTCATTGTATGACTGTATTGTATTATGGTTACTGTCATCAAGCGTAAATAATTCTTGATGTAGATCACGTAGACTAAGTATCACTACTGCTGGATTTATGTATTGGGACTTTAGGACAAGACTATAGACATTTCCCTGCGCTGTCATTAAGGTCTTGTAGCTTGTCCGTTAGCCTAACCTTTGGCTTCAAACGGAACTATATTGCTCCCTAGTTACTTATGTGACAATAGTGTGTAGCTATGTTGCAGTAAATGTGTGAATTCAGACAATGTGGACACATTAATTTGTCCATTAAAATTGACAACGGAATAGAGTTTTGGCCCGGGTGTCGTTTGAAATAGGCTATTTATTTAGAATATCTCTAAATACTCCAATGTAATCGTGAACATGTCTTTTTGTGTCGGCATGAAGCTATAATATAGCGCATAACAAATTACAATCATTCAAAAATCTGTCTCTTTCTTACTCCATGATCTTTATCCATCTCACTCTGTATCTTTTGTGATTTGAAAGTGTAAAGTAGGTATAAATTAATTTTATGGATTTTAATTCGTATAAACAAGATTTTTTCTTACACTTTAAATATTTTTCAGTTTGATGATCCTTAAAATCTTTTAAAAGAGACGAGACATCTAAGGATGAGACCTATTTAAATCGTCTGATTGTTGAAAACAAAATTAATTGCAGACATATTTCAGTCAATGTTGAAAACGCTTAACAGATAGGTAGCCATTTATGAAACAGTCACAACGATTAGACAAAGTTATGCAGCTCTAATAAAACACATTTCTTAATATTATCCTTGAGTTAGGTTTAATCTAATCTAGAAATAAACATTTTTACGGGTGCTTACCGCGTTTTGGTATATTTGAGTTCCCGATATATTGCTTTAATCTATATCTACGTTTTCCATTCTCTATACATATAATAAAACGGTGAACTAGCGTGGATGTCACATTAAAAATATTTGCAAAAATATTTATTGGAGGCGTTTAGGATACGTAATAGAATGTTTTGACACCATTTTTTGGATTTTTTTTGTTCTAGTTCATTGTATGGCCTGTATAAATATTTCGTTTGCATTCCTTTCCCCGTATATTTGTCAGATAACATGAATTCTTTAAGACTCTAGTTACTTCAAACAGTACCAGTAATTTTAACTTGCCCCGTGACATATGCAAATGCAATCAATAGGTATGTCAGACCCATACCATGACGATGTCTCGTTTGTCATTCATTTGTTTCTGTGCTACATACTCTCATATAGCTCATATATTGCTCGTATAGCTAATTTACTATTGCTCTTTGCTTTACTTAAGCCGTAAGATATACAACGTGTTAATGAATAAACGCAAAACTAGAAAGCAGTTTGTTTAGAATCGAGAGCAGAATCGAATTATCATGGTTTCAACATAGGTAATTTTTTTCAAAATATTATATAATTTACTTGTAAAATTTAAAATTTACTGAATCCGATGTCAACTCACCGCACGGGCACACTCACCCTACTCACTACCAAAACAAGCTTCTTAAAATGTATCCATGAGTACGTTAGCGCTTTCATTAATTGCTGAAATGATAACAAAACATTTTTGCGTCAAAACTTAAAATGCGAATAACTTTAAATTTTAACTATCAAAATAATGAAATTATTGTTTCATTCTAATTATTTTGTTATAAATCAGTTGGGCTGTATGAGCTTTTGTATTAATTCTTTAACACGTTGTATAAGGTCTAACAAAATCAGCTTTAACTATGTTAAGGGGATGATCAGACCATCAAACTGAACAACTTTCTCTATGGGACCAATATCGAAATCACGAAAAAAAAATCAGCTGTCCAATACATTAGAGTCGAGCTATGTTTGGAGTTTTGTATGGGACAGCTGATTTTTTTTAAAGCGAAAATATAGAAAAAGATGTTCAGTTTTACGGTCTGATCATCCCCTTAAAATAGTTTCAGCCAATTTTGTAAGACCTGATATAAGTATAAGTTTCGTTTCTTTTTTGTTTTTCTTTAGGTTAATGGTTATGTATTTAATATAGTGCTCATGTTAATGTATATTTTTATTTATTTATTCAATAATAAAACTTTATCTGCCGTAAGATTAAAGTTGTAAATTAGTATAAAGATCAAACGATGCTTTTTTACAATTTTGTCGTACCTACTTACCTATCTATTAATGTTTTTTTCTTTGACATAAAATTATTAAGTTTGCGTTACTTTAAATGTTCATTTACATGGAATTATTTTACTTATTCGTCATTCCTAATTATTAATGCAAAAGTGTAAGTATATAATAAAGTATGAGCATATACAGATTTTCAGCTGCATCTATAGGTATATCAAAAGAAAACATTTATTTACCGTTTACTATACGTTCGCATATTTCATAAACCCAGAGTAGCGTGAAAACAGCAAAAATGTTATACAAACAAAACCTATCGGCGACAAAATTGAATAGCACTCTGTACGAAGTGGCAAAGATAAATATGAACAAGAGAATTTCCGGACTACCGGGATGGATCCCGGAATCCTGCGGGATTTACAGGTAAGTTCCGATGTTTTCTTTCACTATAAGCTGGGGGTTAAAAGCTTCCGAAACGAAGGTTTGGTCGGAACACGGGTTTGGAATAAGATTTATAGAATGGTGTGATAATAATGTGGATTCTGGATTTTCGAATCGTTAATTCCACGGCTTTGAAGGCTAATAGTGTCAATTGTTAGTTTTTTTTAATGTAGCTGCATTATATCTCTGGTGTTTATAGACAGATTTTGACTTTATTTTGCTTAATAGTAATAAATATTACCTTTACTCAGTATGCAGTGAAATCTAGTAAAGCGCTTCAAAGATAAACAATAGGTACTCACTAGATAAGTTGCACCACGTCTTGTTGTGAATCAAGCTGGCTTGACACCGACATAACAAAAAAAACTTATCGATGCAATTAATAAAGACAAAAGACAAGCGATCTTGCACTATTATTTCTAACTATTTAGTTTTGAAACTGGTGTTTATTCTTGTCAAAAATATTTGATACTCTACTGTCTATCTTATACAGGGTGAAATTGATATCATTGGCATCCTTTTAAACTAAGAGTCTATCTACCCATCAAACTGAACAACTTTTACTCTGGAAGCAAACAGATCGGAGGAAAAAAAAACTTCTGTTGCATACAATTGAGTCTCGTTCTTAACAACATACACCATTTCCTAAAAACTGAGAATAACAGATTGTGGTCATTGCTGGTTTTAAATATTATACAGAGATATTTGCAAATTTCTCAATATTTAAAAATATTTTGTTTATAATTATTATTCGGTTGACACAAAAACATTTACTATCAAACTAAAAACATTTTAATAAAACCGAGACAAGCTCATCATCAATGTTAGAAAAGCAATCCTAACAAAGGACTAGAAATTGTAGATTTTATATGAGAAAAATAAAAACGGTCTCACTCAACAATACAACATAAGCCGCTTATATTGCATAGATACATCGTGAACAGAATACTGTGTGCATTCTATTCAGTACCTGTAGGTACCATAACATTGCAATTGCACAAATATAATCTAAATATTACATGTAATCTTCTTCTTCTTGTAGTGCCATCTCCTATCGAAGGTTGGCTGTCAATAGGGCTATTCGGACCCTTGAGACGGCAGCCCTAAATAGTAAGGTAGAGTTCATATCGAACCATTCACACCGATTCCTAAGCCAGGAAGTCCTTCTTCTACCAAGCATTCGTCTTTCTAAAATTTTCCCCTGTATAATAATCTGGAGAAGTTGGTATTTTTCACTTCTCATAATGTGACCGAGGTACTGAAGTTTCCGAGTTTTATGTTGTTGTTCATTCTCTGCAGGACAACCTTGTTGCTAATTCTTATTACTCAATTAATTCTAATTACATGTAATAAAAACTGCAATCTGTGTGTTTAGTGTATCTGGAAACATTGGAATGGGATCCAGGATGACCGAAAGAAGAATATTTTTAAATTTTTGTCTGAATTAATTTATTTGCAACTGCATTTTTTTCAGGAAAATATTGGATTTATTACCTCGTTACCTATGCTAAACTAGCTTGATAGATATTAATTAAAATAAGCAAAAGAACACTTTATTATTTTAGTATACAATAACGTAAAAATTAGACGAACGAAGTAGTATGGAAAATCTATAATAGTTGTAAAGATAGAATAGATACTTTGTTGAAAAGCATCTTGTGAATACAAATAGCTTGTAGTCAGACTTTAGGGTTCATTGTTTTATTTACAATTTATACAATTTTTACTATTCATTTTTATTATCAAAATAAAACCACTGAAAAGAAAAGAAAAATGTTTACTGTCAATGCTAAAATGAAGATGGAGAGCATTTTTGTACTGAAAAGTATGTACGTAATTTTATGAAGCTATTTTGTATTATCTTTTCTTTTATAATTTAACGAGCGTTAACCCGCGACTTTGTCCGCACAAATTATATACCAGATTTTAAGTCAGATCATAAGCTATCAAACAAAAAAAGTTTCATCAAAATCGGTTCAGTAGTTTTTGCGTGATACTCGTTCAAACAAACAAACAAACAAACACACAAACAAACAGACAGACAAAAAATCCAAAAATTGATGAAATGGAATCAGGGACACCTAAAAACCATATCGTAACTTTTTTTTTGTTAATATTATCAATGTACAGACAAACTTCCTGTTACAGCTTTATAATAGTATAGATGACACATGGACGTCAAATGCTGGTCATTACCCCTTTCAAAGGCACGACGGCAAAGATTTCTTTGCACGGTGGATTCTTACGATCTTCAAAAGTCCAATAAAACAACTTCCAGTTCGTGGTCACGACGTGGTAAAAACTTTATCCCCAATTAGCCTGATCCAGTTGTGCCAAATATTAGAAAGAAAATTATCATCATAATGATGTTAGGTACCAAAAATGATAATAATTGACATAGGATAATGACGAGATTTGAACAAAAATTTGATTTTTTTTATAATTTATTAAATAATAATATTAAAGAAGTCTGCGGGGTCTCCATATAAACAGTGAAAACGCATATCTTAATCTTCTTCATTATAAGAGGCCAGTGAGTTAAGAAAAACAGAAATAATTTACTGTATTTGTTTTACGTTACTACTTTCCATAACCTTGATATTAGCATGGGACTCCAAGATAATAGACTCTGAAACGAGATCAGCATTACCATAACAGAACAGACTCTGTTATCAGTCCAATCACGTTTCACGAGCAAACGTCTCAAAGTCAAGGCTGTGCTGGTATCTAGTGACATTTCCTTATGTTTGCCATGCTGTCGGGAAGCTAAGAAACATAGAGTAGTGACTTTAAAATCGAATAATGAAGATGTACCTATTGGCAATTTTTTTTTAGGTTACCTACAGTTGAGATTGTCATACAAAACTAGTTTAGAAATGGAGTAAAATAAATAAAAAATGTCTTTGACATTGTTGCACAGAATATCTAGTCCCATTTAAAGGACAATAATCTAGCCTAGACTTGTATAATGATGACTAGACAACGATATAGAATACTTCTTCTTTCTTATCGTGTGGGCAGAGCCCTGGTGTCAGAGTTTTTTCAGACCCCCTTACGGTCTGTGACGTGGTTTTAATGTAACGACTACTACCACCAGAGATAGTAGCCGGGATCAACGGCTTAACGTGCCATCCGAAGCATGGAGTCATTTTTCTTTTCAGACAATCAGGTAATTCAGCCTGCAATGTCCTAACTAACTGGGGAAAAACGCACAAAGTGACATATCACTAGGTGTCCTCCGTGGGAATCGAAACCACGACCTCCGTGTCGAGAGCCAATGCTCTTAACCATTGGACCACGGAGGCAGTTAGAATACTTATGGTTACAAACACCCATGACTCTGCTAAAACATATATCATCATACAAATATTTGCCGCTTACGGGATTTCGAACCTGCGCCGCACATGCAGAAGGCAGGTTTACTACGGACTGAGCCATCGAAAGCTCAGTCGATAACTAATTGGTGCATTTTGATAAAAAGTATGTTAGCAGGTATCTTGAGCCTGTACCTTTTGACAATGTAACTTTTTTCATGGATTAAATGATTGACTTTAGTTACAGACTTGAAAATCAAAAGTTAAGATATAGATATAGCCCAAAAAGTTATAGTACCGGATTAAAATTTCAAGGGTAGTTCAGACCATCAAACTGAACAACTTTTACTATGGGAGCAAAATTGAAATAGCAAAAAAAAATCTGCCTTTCTATACTGCAATGCCTACTCGACTCAAATGTTGAGAAAGCTGATTTTTTTTTACGAATTCAGATTTGCTTCCATAGTAAAAGTTGTTCAGTTTCATGATTTGAACCACCCCTGACAGTATCTCTTGTAAACTAAATATTTTTACTTTAAACTTTTCGTCGCGTCGATTTTTGCATCTGTAACTGAAAACAATTTTGTCTTCCCGTTTAAAATCAAGTATTTTGTCAGAAGGTATTATACATATATACATATATAGGTATATCAATATTACATTACATAACGTATAAACTTGTTAGTACTCAATCAAATAGACTAAATACTACTTTCGTATCAAGTTCCTATATCGAGGATGTGACGTCATTTCCTCTAATACCGCAATTACCACAATAGTGCTCTGTTTACATTATTGTTCTCACAGAAAATCGATTAAACCTAATTTGCATTGCGCAAACAATAGACACGTTACAATAATCAAGCAGTATCGAGACTTGATAATTACCATTTGTGATACACCCACATAGAGATGCCTGGATGTCCAGATTTTGAATTGCTACGGCTTTTGTGCATAAGTTTGTTTAAAAAGCAAAATATGTAATTATGGGACTATTTATATCATTTTATTATTATCATCATAGATCGCAAAACAATAATAATTATGATATCCGATTATTTTTTGTTTCATTGCATAGCACAGCCTTCCTTTCATGAAGGATAAGGGTTGAGCATTATCTGGCACCGCACGCTTTATCCATTCCTGTCGCTTAGGAACGTCATTTGCTGGAGCGAGAAAGGTCGCAGTACTGCCGGTGTTGCCGCGTGCTACGGCAGTCCCACTACTCACTCTAGCAATTGACGTTCTCGAACGACAGTAAAGGATGGAGCGTGAAAAAATGCGATTCCGTGCTGCCAGGTGAGGTTCAACCCAAGAAGTGCTAAGAATGGCGTGGTGGAGGAAAGTTAGTGACCCTGTGATTCCATCGTAGATAGTTATTTCTACCACGTTGGCTTGGCATCGATACTGCTTGATAAGTTAAGGTTGCAGGTCTTATCTGTGGAACCATTAAGTACTTGTCAATACTAGTAATAATAAATTACATTATTACTGTTGCAATTAATCATATTTCTTTATTTAATAAATTATCATATCAATTACGGAAATAATTGTGGTGCCGACCGTTTTTCCTATTTCGCTAAGTTAAATTTTGTACAGATAAAAATGAACGTAAGAACATTTTCAACCTCGAATCACATTCTGTAAGGCCATAATTTATGAGATTATTTCGCCATGTTAGAGCAAAAACAAATTAACTCTTTTTTTATAATCGAAATTTCTATACCAACAAATTTAAAATGTTCCCCTTGTTCTAGTGATAAAACCAATGAAGCGTCTTGCTATGCGCATGAGGTTTAGTCGGTATACTACTAGAAAAAGGGGAACATTTTAAATCGGTTGGTGTAAAGGTGATTTGTTTTTGCTCTAAACGGCGATTTATCTAGAAACCAGAATTATATTATTCTATGAATTGAATTTTCTTTACCACCTTTTTATGCATTTAAATAAAAAATCAGGAACCTAAAATTACCTCTCCAGACAAGACGTGATTTCCACACAAATACCGAGCATTGTGAAGTGAACACGGTCAAATTGCGTGCTCCACACAACTTGCCAGCCCTTGAGTTTATTTGAATCGATAACAGAGTCAAGCTGAGTGTAGATCCAGGATTTGGGGAAGGTACCTAAGAGTTTTTTTTTTTAAGTAGCGTGGTAATAAAGGCCTAATTTAAACCAATAGGTATCCGTTTTTTTTCTTTGTATTTGGTTATTTGGTGTAAATGGTGTTAGTATAATTTAGTCATTCAAAGATTCCATATTGTAGACCCTATTGTGTAACAACCCGGTCATCGATATAAGAAAGATGTTCTTATAACTATACCTGAAATGTGTAAGTGATATTGTATGTCCCCAACGATCATAATCTTCTATCTTTTTTATAAATCAGTAGTTAAAACTAGAACTGTAAAGATAAAAACTGTCAGAAAACATATTATTCGATTTTATAACGATCATTCATCGGCATCTTACATAATAGCATCACGTGGTCAGAAACATTGCTACAAATACCCATAGAGGTCGTGTCAACGCCCGAGTTACGCCGTCCTCTATCCAAATACGTAAGTCCTTGGCACACACGTTCCTTGGGGGTCTGACTATCTAGAGGGATAAATACAAAAAAACTTGTGGCGACTTGCTTCAGATGTCAGCACCCACAAGTTATAGCAAAGATGCTAACAGATGGCGATACCGTCGCTCTCGGAAATATGCTCCATACATAGACAAAGTTCACCGTGAATACGTAACTCGTAACCTACTACAAATAAGGTTCACAATCGAATGCAAGACATATATCGCGCAAGAGAAATAATCACAGAGATTCAATACATATATAAGGTCCAACTAAGAACTGTTGGACCACGGCCGGTCCCCAGGCTTCACATATAGCCTGGTGGAAGATCTTCCCTTTTCAATGGAGGAACATTCCTAGTAGCACCTCCATAAACTTAAACTAAAAATGTTTTATTCAAAATAATATCACATGCCTAGCTTTCTGACGTCATTATTTACTACCACCACCGCGTCGGAAGGTGTTCCGTTGTAGAGAAGATGTGGCCAGAAACTAGTTAAGAACGTGAGACTGTTTTTGATAATACTTATATTATGTTTTTAATACGTCCTACCTACCTATACATAGATAAAGAAAAAGTTTTTTAATAGTTCTGATTCCATCTGACTACACGGTTGGTGTAATGGTAACCACGCCGGACTGCCAAACCAAGGTCTTGGGTTCGAATCCCGGTTCGGTCATTGATGTTTATATGTTTGTGCCGTTGTTGTATGGTTTCCATAATAAACAGCCTATTAGTGCTTGCTTGGGATCATTGCAATGTATGTGCCTGTGAGCGTTATTTATTTATTTTATTTATTTATATCTTTCGTAAAACCTAATCATTATTAAGCTTAGTGACAAATAAGTATCCTATTAATATTAATTACTTCTAAATGATTCAGTAAACATGATCCACTAGTAACTTTATTTCAAACCTTCAGTAGATTAAAGTCCGTCAAACGAAACTCATGAATAAACAAATAAGAACATTTGAATATTTCGAAACTTTTGTTACGGGACTGTGAAAACACAGCCATTTTAATTTAAACCCTGTCGGGACATTTGAAATAAATTCGCGAAGTGATTTGAACGTAATTTGCAGCATAATGACTTTTAAAGTAGGTGGAAAATGACTTGTTAGATTTTATTATTTTGCTTTTATTGCCAGTTTCATTTTGCTTTTTTGACGTACAACGTCTTTCATTTCAGTCAGTAGGGTCAAAGAAAATATACGTAGAGCGTCACTTTCAAAAACCATGTGTAACAAAATATTTTATGACTCATTATGGCTATGTGCACGACACTAGCGCCCCTAGCGGTTAAATTGTTTGTTAAAAGTTTTTAATTTTATAATAAAATAATATCTCCCGCTATCCCTCAAACGAAGACTCATCGACATGTGTATCCTGCCTATCCTAACCTACGGTGCCCAGACCTGGTCTCTCACTGAGTCTCTAAAGTCCAAACTCAAGGTTTGCCAGAGGGCAATGAAGCGTAGTATACTGGGTGTTAAAAGAACGGATCATGTCAGAAACACTACACTGCGCTCCAAAACACGAATAGCCGATGTTGGAGAAAAATCCGCCAGATTAAAGTGGGATTGGGCCGGCTATGTCTGTCGAATGCACGAGTAAAGGTGGGCAAGAATAGTAACGCCCTGGATCCCAGAAAACGGTTGTCGGCGTCCAGGTCGTCCTAGGAAGAGGTGGCGGGACGATCTGGATGCTTTCGGTGACGCGTGGCCAGAGCATGCCCAGGACAGAGATGGTTGGAGGATGAAAGGGGAGGCCTTTGCCCAGCAGTGGGATGAAGTGGGCTAGTAAAAAAAAAGTTATAATGTAAAAACTGAAGAAATAAGCAAAATTATCGATATTAAAAATATTAAAATACCAATTCGATAGAATTCACGATTTTTGCAGTGGCAATTTCAGATACCAATCTCCCCTCGTGGAATATAGTCGTGAGCATATTATTATGTTTATGCTTATGCCTATTACATGCCAATAGAAACATCCATGCCAAATTTTAAGTGTGTAGTCTTTAAAGTTTTCGTGAGATTTCGTGTTGAGTTAGTGTGTGGATTTACATAGATTCAAGCATATTTTTCACAGCTTGTCCAACAAAAGCACTAATTTCTGCCACCCCGGGCGCTGCGATCGATTTGACAGCTCCCACTTCGCACGTAGCCTCTCTTGTAGGTAATGTTCTATTACCATAGTTTAGAGGATAGAAGCCAATACTCGGTACAAGACGTTTCAATGCGGCTGCTTCCCTGATACAGTCTACCCGATTTTCTTAGATAAAATATTGTTACGACTTACGCTTCTTGCGTTAAAGCAGTAAGCTTAAAAATAAAAAGAACTATAACTTTTATAAGCACACGACCACAGTCACGCTCCAAAACTTTCCTGTGATTAACCAACTAACCTTTTTTTAAAAGCGTACCTAGTGTTGAAGTTAAAACACAGTTAAATAAACTTTATAACACGTCCTCCATTTCTTTTTACCTGTCATTTAACGTTTTGGTACACATTTTGTTAAAAGAGACACTTTTTTTATAACTGTAGTTTCAGAGTATACTACTGGATATAATTTAAATTATTGTGAGAAGTTAGGTTAATATTCATACGGACAAAAACTAATGACTTTCGGGGTGATTAGAAATTTTGCTTAAACATCCACTATATTTTTAAGCGTGTATTGCAGCAGGGCTCATCTATACCATATTCAAATGGAATGACGTGTCAAGTTTTGAAATATGGCTAGCTTCTTGCCCACTAAAACACTGCTTCATAAGAAACCTTACTTTGTCTCTTCGTTCGACACCCACAGAAAGAAATGGTGTGACCATTTCTTTCAAAAATCTATTCTCCAACCCTTACCTAAAACCCGTTAACATAAAAAAGTCACTGCACTGTAATGCAAGTGTCATTCGCTCGAGACACGGTGCACTGGATGCAATAAATGGACTTCTCGACGGAATGCATAATTCATTGCAAGTTTGAGACAAAGGAAGATTCTTGGGGTAGGCGCTTCTATTTCTACCGTATTAAACTTACTCTATGGCTTGGAGAGCCTTTTGCTATGTAAAGTTTGTATGTTGATTTAAATTTGTTTTTTTTTTTATTTAGCGGGCAGATAAAGGCAGGTATCGGCTAAAACCACGAAAATATTTAGAAAATACTCGTGAAGGTTATTTACTTATTCTGAAGTGACAAGATACTGACATTCTCGGGAACTGCCGACGCTATTCATAAACTAGCTTATCATTATTTTATATACGGCCTAGCCTATCTGTAACCGACCTGGTTCACTCCGCTGTTTAGGTGTAAAAACGTCAGACAAACTCCACTGCATTCGAATTCATTATGTAAAAAAATTGATAGGTTCCTTTAATCAATAGTGATTACTTGCTCAGTGAATCAATATAGAGCCAGATCCAATGACCGCCAGACGTCACTTATTTTCTGATGAACAACATTGTGTAAGATTGAGTAGTGTTTAGAAGAAGATTCATAAATTTGAATTTTATTTCGATTTTTATCTTGTTTCTACATTTTTATATTTTCAAGTGACAAACAATGTCAACCTTATTTTGTGCAGTGCATTCTTTCAACATTTTTTTCTGGGCTCTCTCATTGTAAAGCCATAACGAATATAATAAGAATTCATCAAGTTTTCTACGGTGGAAACTCCTCGTCCGTCCACCACAACTTCACTATGTATACTCAGTTTAACAAGTGCATGAGAAAGTTGTCTCCAATATTTCGTCTTTTGGTTTTATCTAAGTTTTTCACAATATTTTAAGCAGGTGTTTTTCTTGATAATAAAGTTTTATGATAAAAATTTCATATAAAACTGTAATAAGGCAATTTACATTTAAATGGAAAGGTTTTTCTTGTCACTTAGGTTCTGACGCGGATCGCCTCGGGAAAATTATGTTCTTGTCTAGTCTAGGCTGTATATTAAGTCCCTTGATAATTATCATGTCGCACGACGCTTCTCTCCACCGTAAGACCTTAAGTAGGCTAAAAGGCGATCTATTCATATTATCAAATCATAATAATAATCACACTATTTGTGGGTGTTGGTGGTTTTCGAAATAAGGTGTTTTTCGAAATAAGAAAAAAGATTATCCCCTATTGTTATTGATTCTTCTTCTTTTTGTATATTGGTTCTATAGTGATGTTTTTTTAATACTAAATATAAAAACCTTATTGCACTCAAAATAAATGGCTTGAGTTTCTTAACTTAGTATCGCTACTTGAAACTTCATTCCACCCTAAAACTTTCAGTATTAGTTACAATGTACAATTTACAATATTTGGTTGTAAGATAAATAAATCTTAAATATCCTAAAGGTAAGCCGGAAAGCAAAAGCGACTAAGGGTTTTAGTGCGCGAAAAGCTAGCTGCCTAGCTATCGCTACTTAAAATTTCATTCTATCCTGAAACCTTCAATAGTCTGTATTGCTCCTGAGCGATTTCGGCCAAGGCGACTGCTTCAACTCCGTCGTTGGCGTTGATGGGCTCTCATGTGGCTAACATAGACAATCTTCTTGGAGAAGATCCTCGCACGAAGCGGGCACGTGACCGCGTCATTCTCATAGTGATATTGTACAGCCGCTGATGCGTTCAGACTTTCAATTCATCACGTTTGGCATCTAATTCCTAACCTTCAATATGCTCAGAGAGCCTCAGGCGGTTTGAAAAAACACTGACACTTGCTGGCCACACGATAAGAAGAAGAATATGAAACTTGCTATAGTCAGACAAAAGTTATAGTAACAGAATAGTATTTTCGGGACGATTTTTCAATCGCCAGATAAAATTTATTTCTATGAGTAAAATTTATCGATTTCACAAAATACTTAAACTAAACCTAAGAAATACGAGCAAAGATATTATTTTACCTAATGTTTTATGTTTGTACAAATAGTACAATTGGGATTGATAAGCCAAGAGAAGTTAAAAAACATTTTAGGTATCCAAAAAGTTTTTATTTGTCGTATACATATTTTTCATTCAACCAAAGAGTTTTCTTTACATCAATGAAATACAGTACTGGCAGCTATTTGTCAGAAAAAAATGACGTTAAGCCAAATACTACAATTAAAAAGAAAAAAGTTTTCTTCCTTTTTAGTTTTTATGGCTTTTATATTTTGTTTCCAGGACATCTTGCCAGATCACTAAAAAATTTAAAAAACGATAAAAAGTTTTTATTCCGAAATCCGAAATAATCCGCTGTCGCGTGAGGAGCGGGAAGGAGTTGCCAGCGAGCAACCGTCAGTATTGAATTGACAGCTTCCGAATATATTTTTTTAAAGATTTTTACGGCTCTGGATTCAGCGTCCTTTTGAGCCAGTCTGTATATCTTTATATTTTTTATAAGTTGTTGATGTACTGCCAAAGGGGGCGATCCAAAGAGCACGCAGATGGGTCCGCCAGAAACCATAATTCCGCTAACAGTATAAATGTAAATAAATTGTTAGTATTTACTAAAACAGTCTTTGTTTGTTCTAGAGTATTCACATAGCAACAAATCCACGGACTCTGCCAAAAGATTTTGGCTAGATATACGGATACTGTTTAATACGCACAAAGATATATTGCTTGGAAGTATTTTATTGCTTTGTACTTTTGTCGTAGGCGCCATTGTGATCATACGAGTGTAGGAGCTAGTTTTACTTTGGTTAAATCCAAAAAAATTAATAGAATTCAAACGGCCAACAGGATCTAGTAGATATAACGATAACTAGTTTATTTCATCAGAACAATACAAACACCATAGAATCCGGTAGGTATAGGTAGGCGTAGTTTGGGACACCACGCCGTCCGACTGAATAAGTAAACCAAAAATATACCTATCTGTATTGTGGTATCCAAAAGAATTTTAAGGTAAGGCGTTCTTTCTGGCCTAAGTAAAATAATAAAGATGGACTCACATCTCGATTTTTATCGTTTTCTCGGGAGTGGCATGCGAGGCCTACAGGAACATTATTTGCTAGAGCGAGAAAGGTTGCAGGAATGCAGGTGCTGCGTGCTATCGCATTCCCAATATCCGTCTCACTCTAGCACATGACGTTCTCGAACTTCCGAAAAGGATAGTACGTGAAAAAAATCGATTCCGTGCTGCCAGATGAGGTAAAGTTGTCATTTTCAGTACAGTTTTTAAGGTTCCGTACCCAAAGGGTAAACGGGATCCTATTACTAAGCCTACGTTGTCCGTACGTCCGTCCGTCTGTCTATCCATTCGTCCGTCCATCATACTTATTTAGGGCTGTAACTTTGGAACCGTAATAGCTAGACAGTTAAAATTTTCAGAGAATATGCGTTATTACGGCGGATTTGTTAACAAAGAATAAAAATTTCAAAATGTTAAAAATTAAGGAGGGTCCTCATACAAGACACTCGTTTTTATCAAAGTTTCTTCTCGCTCTATCGTAAAAACGGTAATACATAAAAGCGTCAAACTTGGTGTGATTATAGAGAAAACTATACATAATAATAACAAATAATAAAAACCGGCCAAGTGTGAGTCGGTCTCACGCTAAAGGTCCCGGAGAAAACAAAACATTTGTTATGTGGTGGTGTGGTACGGAACCCTCGGTACTCGAGTAGCATGACTCGCACTTGACTAGTTTTATTTTATTTGGCATTCCTACCGTTGTAACTCTTGTAAATCCCGGATAAACAACAACTAGTACTCACAACTTTAGACGATGAAATGAAATCCAGCGAGCCCCGAGGGGATTACACTAATCCACGCTGTTAAAAATTCTGCCAATGACATAATAAATACAAAATAAAAGAGAAATAACTGCCCTTAGTGATGGATTAGGCTGCCAATGTCAAGCGACGTACGCCAAGCCATGACAAATAATTGGATTCAGCTATGACCGAAATAGGTCTTATATAAAATGTGTGGCTTTACTTACGTTTAACACTAGAGTTAACCCTCGACTTCGTCCGCACAAATTATATACCAAATTTTAAGTCCGACAATAAGCTATCAAAAAAAAAGTTTCATCAAAATAGGTTAAGTGGTTTTTGCGTGATGCTCATTCAAACAAACAAACAGACAGACAAAAAATCCAAAAGTTGGTGATATGGAATCAGGGACACCTAAAAACCATATCGTAACTTTTTTTTGTTAATATCTTCAATGTACAGACACACTTTTGTTACAGTTTTATAATAGTTTAGACACATAAATACTCGTGCCCATTGTCCCTAAAGGGATGAGCAGATTAATAAACGTTCAGAAACCTACTGTTTAATTATCCGCCGAATCTTTATCACTGATATCTTTGGAAGAGCCGCCGTTTTGTCATGCCCTTAGAAAAAGTATATATCTAGAATGACCATCACGTTTCTACCGTATAAAACAAAAGGGGCGAACATTCCTAGGTTGGTGTGTGTGAGGCGCCATACAAATTATGTCGGCTAAGCTATGGAACTTAAGTAAATACTTCAAAGAGACATAGCTTCTAAGGAGAGCTCAAAATGATCTCGTGACGCGCTCACCTATAGATTATAAGAGCCGGTTTTTTACAAGTGACGTGAATAGGAACTGATCGTTGCATGCTCACACCGGCGGTGACTTGTAGTAGTACCTATCGAAGTCAAAGTTTTGTTGTACAGTCACAGAAAAGAATATAGTATAAACAGTACGTAGCAGTACTAGGTTTATAAGTCTCACCGATGTATCTGCGCAGTTGACAAATATTAATAGCGCGAGAAATTATATTGATCATTCAGGATGTGCCATCTTCAATTCTTTGCCACGATTGGCTAATTGTTTTCGCGCCCTTTTAGCTGCTATCCAACTTCACACCCTTTGATTACTAAACGACTTCGGGTTTTGTCGGGGGACTGCGCAAACGCTGGCGCAAACGAATATTGACGAGGGGAATTAAGTATTTCCCTGGTCGTAATGTACATTATTATTTCTATGATCAAATCGTGATTGTTTTTGTTTTTATTTTTGAGGCAACTTTTCAGAAGAAAGATAATATGCTTCGAAAGAATTGTAAAAACAAAAAATGCATAAGAGGCTTTCATACAGAATTAAGACAAATGACATATTTTCCTGAAGAGAATTCTCTTTGACGGTTTTCCGAAACAAAGTAGGCATATAAGTACCAAGGGAGCAATTTAAAATTCAATTACATTAACTGACATTCAAATAGCCACGTGCATATTCAGCAGTTTCTGCAATTCGGTCCCCGATGCTGAGTTTCCGTCGTCTGTGATTGGTTCCATATTTAATTTTCATTTATTATGGAAAGATATGCAAGAGCATACAATTTTCGTATATCTTTCTGCGTTGATTTGTATTTTTTTCTTTGGATTCCTGTCTTTTCCTTGGAAAAATTTGGAAAGCACATTTTTTTCTTATTTAATCGAGTACCTAATACCTAGTACATAAGTAGGTATCCTATTTAAATACTATCATTTAACAAAATGCAGTTAAAATCACAGCATTTGTTTACTTTCATTATGATGTTCGGGAAAATGGCAGGCAATTTTGTAACGCTAGAGTTAACATATTAAAAAAAAAATTATCATGTGTGTAAGTATAAATTAATCCATACTGTACTTAATAAATAAATATGTATGTTCCCAAAAACGTCTTAGCTTGTGATAAATAATGTCCGTAGGTAAATATACATTGTTTCGACGAATTTAATACGCTGACTCCATAATTCCACATTGTCCATATAAAGTTTAATATTGATTGACACAGACATTAGAAAACTCGTATTTTTGATTTTATTTGTGGTAACTATAACTTTCTTTTATTTTATAAAGCCTAACATAAATATTTAACAAATGAAAAGGATTTTTAGCATACTAAAATTTAACATGCAAAACATTTGAAACTTTTCAACACGTCGCGTCGTTGCTAAATCCCCTTCTATTTTGGAGCAAACAATGTTAAATGAAGTGACTTTATCTCAACACAGCAGTCGTACAGTCAGCATGACAAGTTGATCAATATTTAGACTTAACATTTTAGAGGAAAGAAATTCGTACACGAAAAAAGTAATTGATGAAAAGAGGCTTTACCAGCAGGTTGACCACGTCTTCATCAATCCGCACCAGGCCAACCACTACCTGTAACATTTTTTCTGAGAGAAGATCTTTGCCCTGCAGTAGAATTAGACAAATTTTACTTAACAATCTTGTGAACCGCAAACATGAAATTTACATTAAATACCTATATTGAGAGCTTGAACAAAATTTCTTGAATCTTTGTCCTTTATTGCTCAAGACAGAAAAAAAGGATTATCAGAAATCAAACTTATTTATTGTTAAGCATGCAAATTTCATGTTTTGAAGATATTGAACTGAAGTTGCAAGGTTGCAACAGAGCACTGCATATTTGAAGATTCCTAGAGTCAGAGACCCAGAGATGTGAGAACATACGAGAGAGAGGATTTGCGAAGACTAGATGGGTGAGCAGAGGAGCACAGCTTGCACTGATAAGAGTGCAATATTATATTTACATACATAGTGGATTAAATCAGACGATGTACCGGATGAATGAGAGTAGACTCACTAGGGAGATTTATTGATCCAATGTGAGTAGAACAGTCGAGAGGTGGTGTCCAAGGAGAACTTACCACGACCAAAAAAACGGTCTTCTCCGAAAAAGACAAGTACGTAGCACCCTCAAATGACGGAAGTGCATGAAGAGATGTTTGAAAGTGGATGAGGCGAGAGAAGTATGTCAGAATCGTAGTGTGTGGCGAGCTGTAGTCTCTGCTTACCCCTGTGGGATAGTGGCGTGAGTGTATGTATGTATGTATGAATGTAATAAGTCAGAAGCAAATTGGAGAAAAAAACAGATGATAATAATGGTGGTCACTGGTCAGTCTTCATCATCTTTTATCTCCATTATTATGGGATTGGAAATAACTAGGCAGGGTAAGAGGGCGGATTGTACAAATGTTTTTTGCAAAAGCGTTAATTTTCTTTGATTGATCTGTTTTCTTTTATGCAAAGTAAGAAGCATCGTAGGCGTGAGCATAGTGTTAATTTTCGACCTAATTTTTGAATGAATTTTGATGCAGACTGTACTAAAGCGCAGGTAAAATTGTAACAATGTGTTTTGACAATAAATACGATGTCTGATGTGTTTTCATAATATTTTATTTATTTCAGCATTTTTATGTAATTCATAGATCGTTCTAATGATTATTTATGTGTATCGATTTAGAACGGATTACGTCTATTTTGCATAGTTTCTCTATGAAAAATTTCAGACACCTGTCATCAATTTACACGACAGCGTTGATATAATAGAAATTAACCCTTGCACCTATTGCCAGACCGTTCCACGGAGACGTTGAGGGGGGCGGAGAAGCACGTGCGACTGCCTTTGAGCGGTGCTCGTTTCCCTTCTCCACAGATCACAAAAACTAAAGGGAGATGTGAAAAGGCGGCGAGGCCAGTGTCGCAGCAATATACACAAAAACGGAACACATTGCTCGCGACAGTAAGGATTCCATATATTATGAGGCTGAAAGCCAGTCGACATATTATATGTAAATAGTTTACAATGCTTGCGTAGTACTAAAGATTATTCTAAAGTTGAGTTCTGATACCGCAATGGATAATGAGCACATTCAAGCTAACAAAATACTTTCTATCGCATGGTAATGGTGGTGATGCGACACTAGGTTTCGTACTTAGCGCGATGGTTGGCCTCTCACTAGATCTCTATGCCCTTCTCCTTTACACTATCCTACCCCCGCTGATATCTAGAGTACCTCGCCTCCCCCAACGCCTGTGCCCTGCGGGACAGTCGTGCACTAACTTGACAAACTATGAACCCGTTGTTGTAATTGTGGCAAGTTACTGACGATCCAAAATAGGGATACAGTCTTGAGTTTGAGAAAAAATAACCAATCGTTTAATCAGATCAACCTACTTTTTTTTGACGTGGACGGATAGCACTGGAAATTACAAAAATAGATAACTGACGAATTTTTGTATATAAAATGTTTTCTTAAATGTGAAATGGGCTTGCTTATCGCTTTAGTCTGTTGATAGGCGACCATGAGACGTTGATGCGGGAGACGCTGAGAAAACCAAAGGTTCAAAGGCCCGGGTTGAATAGTTCAGTTTGAAAAGCACGAAAAATTTAGAAAAGCTCTTTCCTACATACAGTCAATTATTGTTATGCATCAGATACGTTGACCCTACGTTACGTAACTTGTACTCGAGCAAGGCTTGCACCAAAGTTCCTCATAACTTGTGCAGTTGAACACACTTGTACTGAAAACGTTATATCACTTAACGTCCACTTTGTCACGTATGTAATGGGACTTATATAGGCTGATTAAGTCAATTAGTAGGAACTCTATGTCCTTGATCGTGGCACTAGTAGGCTGCTATAAAAATAGGCGTCTTAAGAAGAAAAGCTGAAAACTAGATACCTCTATAAAAACTTTTATTTAAGACTTTTTTCCTCGACGTTTTCTTTTGTACAATCATCGGATCTTCAGATAACTTGACCTTTGTATTTTCAAAACAATCTTCCAACTTTCAAATAATATTTCCAATCAGAAGTACTTCTTAAAGCCCCTTTATAGAACCTTTTCGTCTTACCATCATTTACGTCAATAGATAGCATTTAAGTCTGAAACAGAACGTTGAATGTTTTATGTTTATGAAAGATATTTTCCCGTTATACATTAGTGTATATTTAGGTTTGGTGCTTTGTTAGCTGTACTAACGTTGTGAGGGAAAATGGCACTTACGTTTATTTCGGACGAGTCCTGTTTGTCCCTTTGGCACCTTTGGGAATGATTTCCCTTTATTGATAATTTTACACGTGAATGAAATTAACTTTTTAACATTTCTCGTATAATAAGTTTTTAAAACATTTTTCGTCATTAAATCATGTATATGTATTTAAATTATTTGATTATAATTATAACTATTCCTTTTGAATTTACATTATTATCTTTTCTGGACTACGTTCTAACTATAGATTCTTTTTCTATTATCCTGAAATGTGCCTTTGCCTTTCCATTCCATTTGACGACACGGTTGGTGTAACTACCACGCCGGACTGCCAAACCAGGGTCCTGGGTTCGAATCCCGGTTCGATCATGGATATTATATGTTTGTGCCGTTGTCGTATGATTCCCATAACAAAAAGCCTGAGGCTTACTTGGGATCATTACAATGTATATGCCTGTGAGCGTTATTTTTTTTTTATTTAGTCACAAAATATTGCCTTTTGCGTAGTTTGTAATTTTGACCGATTATTATTTAGCGATTTCAGATTTTCTTCTGTGGCCTTAGTTGGTGTTAAAACGATAGTTAAAATCATCATCATAGCATAATTATGTTCAGGTTTCAGGTATTCCCCGGTGGTGTTGTCAGAGATACCTACTAAATATAGCGTATTAAATTTTATCCTTTCTCTACCACTGTTAAAAGCGCACCATTATTACTTAATGCATTTGGTATTTTGAGTTTAAGCTTTCTGATATAAAATATCTCGTCAAATCACAATCTCACTAAAAGCCGGATCTAAAATTCATGTCCATTCCTTCAAAAAATAATAAAAATATATAACATTATTTAATAAGAGTACCCGTCGAATTATTGCCCATGCAATTTTCATACGATATTTAGACGTGATACGATGACTGGTTTTTATTACTTCTAACCATAAAATGGCCGTAAAAGGCTATTACGGGCCACAAGACACGTCTGCACGAAATGTCTTGACCTTTACTTTTGAGTGAACAAAGCGAAGATGTTATGAAAAAACAGTACTTTCCTTCTAGGGCAGTCAGGTAAAAAAAGATAAGTTTATAGCCAGTGATCCAAATACAGCTCGAAAGTCGAAGCTTAGTACTCTTTTAGGTTTTTTTATTTTTATTTATTTCCTTTTTGGAGAATTTACAGCTAAATAAAAGTTTTGTGATACAGACAAATTGATAGACAGATGCTGACAACAAGTTCCATCTATTCTAAGAGTTTAGGGGATGAATTTCGAAAAATCATTTATTAATAAGCACCTAGAAAAGTATTTTTGCCAAATTTGAAGATTTACAGTTTTGAAAATTTCGTGGAAAAGCGGATTTTTCTTTATTATTAGATTAACTTTACCATCGTAAAGAAAAAAAAGTCGATTGTGTTTACTGACTTGATCACGTGATCTCAGAGACGGTACTGCTTGCTTAGTGTATTAGACTACGGGTCTATCATTTATTATCTTCCTAGTATCCCTAAGGCGTTGTCCGCGTTTTAGTTTAGCCCCAATGGAACATATTTTCTTGGTATAAAAAAATGTCCCGTCCAACGCCTCGGGGTAAAACTGTTCAGACTTTTGCGACATGAAAATATTGCGTCAAATTACGAGTAAGTATAAATAAATATTGGGCTTGAGAAGATTTGTGAATAAAATATTCAGAATATGATTGTTGTTGTTGAAATGAAGAGGTTCGCAGAAGAACCAAGGTAGCCGATATAGCCCGAAGAATTGCTGCCACATTGCTCGTGGAACAGATGGCCGATGGGCCCGAAGAGTTCTTGTGTGGCGACTGTGTGTAAACCAAAGACCTAGTGAAGGTGGCGGGAACCCGTTGGACGAGGGCAGCGCAGGACCGATCGTAATGGCTAGCAGTGCCATTTGGCTGAGATAATAAATATGATTGTGACAGTTTTGCTGTCTCAGCTATGAGATATTTTGTATGATTTCAGATAATATTATGATTGTTCAAGTAGGTTCAAAACGTAATTTTGAGTAATTATTATTTTTACCATTTTGTACTCGTGGTGCTACCCATTTAGTAAACGTTGTTTATTACCGTTTAGTTTCCCATCATTATACTTATCGTTAAATCTTATTTTAGGTATCTAACACAAAAAATGTAACTTCAATGATTGTAACTTGCAAAGGGTATAATGTGGATATCCACATTCTGAAAGGTTTTATTCGAATCGTTTGATGGAGGAATAAAATTTGATAGCTGCAAACGAATAGCCATTATAGGAATACTCGACGAAATACACAATTTACGAGCAAAAAATCACGGCGATGTTATAGTCCTAACCTTGTGAATGTAACACATGTGACATAAAAGTGAACATCTGTGATAGAGTAAACACAAAATACTAACTGATTTGAAGGTGATTAAAATTGACTCCGAACTCAGGTCGGTCGGAGTAAAGAGAACCTGTTCGAGTGTGTTGCTCCTCAGACTATTAGCTCATATTGTATCCTGCCCTCTCCACCCGGACATCTCCACGCGTACAGAGCTTATAAACACTACCGGTGTCACACTATCCGTGTCACAAAATACAGGGCTTGGGAAATTTGAAATGGCATGGGCATCATCATCTGATACAGATGATTTAAGCAGTGTTGTAGGAGAAGCAAGACAGAGTTTTGTGTTGATGATATGGTCATCGACTTTATAAAAGAAGAAGTGCAGAATAGAGAACTGCTCGAAGAGTTTCTTGCGATGGCAAGTCATTTAGTGTGACTTGTTATAGTGGTGAAGATTTTCGCCAAGAGTCTTGCTCAGGGCGCACTGTACGTATCGGGTGTTTAATACGTTATTCAATAGGGGTAGGCTCTCTTCGTGTTATAAGGGGTGCAAATGTTCTCTTAACACTATCTTATCTTATTAAAAAATTTGTTAAACGATGGGAGGCAATATCGTTTAGGGGAAGAAACCTGTAATTTCCCAGTTTTGGATATCCATCTGCCAGGAGGCACATGCGTTTAACTACCACCACAAGATATGTTCCATGGTTTCCTCCTCCTCTCCGCACGCTCGGCAGCTGGGATCTATATACGGTGAGCTTCATCTTGTGGAACACTATACCACACTACACCTACATTTTCTATTTTATTTGGAATGAGGACTGGGATCCTGAAATGTAAGTATACCGGACCTTTAAAACACATGAGTAAAACCGAAACACTGTTTTCGTGCAGAGAAAAAAAATTAATAAATGATTCTAGCACAAAATCTAAAAGGAAAATAAAACTTGCACTAGACATGTGAAACAAATTGATATTGTTTGTCACAGGATCGTTTGTCTTATTCACACCTGTGCATTTTCTCGGGGATGGAGCGAACGTAGCGATTGTTAAAATCTAAGGCTCTGATGATTCGAGAGATTTTTTAAATAAGAAATTGAAATAGATTTGAGCAACAGTTACAACAAAGTCAGAAGATTAAAAAACCTTTGTGTAAAGATTTAATTGCGAACTAGTTAACTAGTGCACTGTCTGAACAGAAAACTTTATACAAAGAAAAAGAATTAGCTATGAAAGCACCGTACAAAAAAGTTAAAATTATTCCTCTTGCTAGACAAAATAACTTTACTCATTTTAAGTATTCTATGATATGAAGATTATGAAGTCGGTACCAAAGCTTTCATGTTTCTACAGATATTGCTTAGTCAATCGTTCTGTATTGTCAAAATCGAACCCACTTTGTTAATAAGCAATTTCCATTTCACTAATTTCCTCAACCAACACAACTGACCTAATCTAATCAAGATTAACCTAAACAACTGAACGCTTAACATCCTCACGAACCCGGTGTCTCATTGTCCCCCGTCAGCCCCTTTCTATTGTAATGTTGGCCGCATAATGTTCCAACCAACCTGACCCGAACACTAATTCTTAGCCGCAGTTTTGTTTTTAAGCGAATGTTTTGTTTGATGCAGATGTTTTGCGTTCAATCAAATCAGCCCAAATTAATCCACTGCTAGCCATAGGCCTCTTTTTTATTGCATCACTCCTCACGGTCCTGTGCTAATTTGATCCATTTCTGACCCGCAACTCTCACAGCACGTTTTGCGTTCACACGCTGCCTATTCACACGTGTATAATTTACCTGTAGTACTATAGCATGATTTCTCCGTATGATAAGAATAAGTAAGTACAACGTCCAGTAGATCAAACCCGGGCAGGGGTGGTTCTATTTTCAACCTAATGCCTACCGATAGTAAACAGTGGTGCAGTGCTCTCTGTGAGTGTGAGAGTGTGGTTTCAATGTTTGGCATGAACGCTGATGTGATTGAAAGGAGGAAAAAAGATATGCGGAGTGAAGATAGAAGACCTTGATTTTCAAGGCTTCGCAGTAAAAGTTCAGGAAGAATGACACAGGTGCGGCGGTAAGCGCTTAGCGGAGATTTCGTTTTCACTACGAAAAACTCGATGACCCGACAACAAAATCCTTTGCAGACGCCTGCGTCTTTGCTTCAGAACGTGCACCTAAAGGAAGAACATAAGCATAAGCATGACTACCGACAAATTCCTCGAGAGGTCTCTAAAATAATCAATGTTTTTAATTACCACTCTATCAACTCTGCTCAGTGTGACAGCTAGTGAACCAGACGCTTTTAACGATCAATGGACACAAAACTCAAATTGAAGCTACATGGTTTAACCTCACAATGACCAAAACAGTATCTACTTTTTTTTATTTACCCTCATATCTCACAATTTATTTACTGGAAACTAGAACTTTGAAACAGACCACTTTTTCTGGTTTAGAAAGAACTTTTAGAATAGTACCGAAGTCGGATCGGATAACTTACTTTTAGAATGGAGTCGTATTAAAGTTCGGACGTTCATTCCGACAATCTCATTTCATGTTTTGATCAAACAAAATGCCTTTTGCTTATTTTAATTTTGTTATTCCGGCTTTAAATAGACTACTTTTTCTAATAGTGATGCAACTGTTTCGTCTAACAGCCTGTATATAAATTCAAGAAATCTAATTTTGGTACATTTGACTAAAATCTACTTTATAATAACTAATTTTCTAGTAAAGTATGCTAATATAAATAGTTTGTCAAAAACTTGTTTTACTATTTATAAAACATTGTAAGACAGTAGTATTCTGTACTACTGGTGAAACCTGGATGTTCTCAGGTATCAGAATATCTCTGATTACCTCCTCGGGGAATATAGTCGTGACCATATGATATGCTATGCTAATTTTGTAGTCACTATAATTATCTAGTACGTCAAAACCTATTTTCAGTCCCAATTATAATATAAATTAACTGTACAATAAAAAGTTAAAAGGTTTGAACTTTATTACCGGATCACAAGGACCCTACAAGTTACTTTATTGCAACAAAAACAAGAATTACAAAACCTCTTAAGCAACAGAATCACGTGCATGGCCTCAATAGCGTAAAATCTTGAGGGTTCATAAATCTACTGTTTCGCCTCATTGGGACCAACAGCCCGGAAAGCCTTCGTGTTACGCTCGGTTTGCCTTTGTTTGATTCCAAGGTAGATATAGAACTGCTGAAAGCACCTCAGTACGAGGCTGTGATAATAACTGTTATCTTGGGAGTGTTCTGAAGCGAATGTAATATTAAACGCAGAGCTAAACCATAATGGTTGGGTGCGGTGGTTGTAGCCTAGACTAGGGAACAACCACTTCGCGAGGAAATACTTATCCAAAAAACTAATACTAATATGGGATACCTACTACTCATTTCAAAGCGCTTTCATTTTGGGGTATTTTTAAATAAAACCTATAACGTTTCATATGTCTGCTGTGGCATGGCATCTTGAAACCGTTATATTCCAACGTACCTTTAAGATGAAGTTAATCTGGTTACATTATAATGATAGCTCATATCAATTGAGACTGTGACTGTTATAAACAATCAGGTATATAGGCAGAATGTACCTGTTTATTGTGCAAACGTCAAATACACTCTTGTCCTTACCCTTTCAAACCTGTTGGAATGGGAACCAGCTAAAAATAGGAACCGCTAAAAGGTGATGGGCATCACAGATGTTGACGATGAAAATTTGAAAATTTTGTACCTTAAGGGATTGATGTGTGACTGATCTATAATGCTCGCCTGTAGTTTCATACAATGTCCAACTTAATGACCATCAAACTAAACAACTTTGTCCATGGAACCAACGTCTCCATTTGAGTCGAGAATTTTAGGGAACAGAATTTCTTTATAGTGATTTCGACATTGTTCCCATAGAAAAAGTTGTTCAGTTCGATGGTCTGATTATCCGCTTTAAACTGTCCGTATGTATTAGACCACAGATATATTTTTCTGATATGCAGGTTTCTTCCGTATGCAGTTACCAACCTACCGCAGAGCTAGTGATAAAAACAAATACAAACAAACATAAATTCTATCGAATTTAGAGGTGTAGGCAAGGTGTTGTACCGCCACCACGCGATTAAATCACAAGTTATCTATTATAGGCTATCTCCGCTCTAGTATATACCTAAATGTGTTAGTCGCGTGGGGACTAAATTCGTTACTGAGTCCATAATATCACGCGAAGTCTATTATATTTTCCATTATCTATTTAAAGTCAGCTTGAGTTAAAGGCTTTTAAATATAAATATCGATAACAAGCTTTGGGTGAGCCTGAGTGCATGAAAATAGAAGCAGGGCAGATTACATTGTTTTTTAGCTTCTAAAATATTATCTAGAGATGTTATGTTTCAACGAAGAAATATGTTACCTTTATAGGATAAGTGGAGGAGAACTAGATGCTTGGAGGATGAAAGGGGAGGCCTTTGCTCAGCAGTGGGATGAAAATATGGGCTAGTAAAAAAAGGATAAGTATATCGATTTTTCAAGAAAATAATAATATAGTTAATGGCCAGATAGCTTAGTTGGTAGAGGGCTACATGCACCGAGGCTGATCCGAGAGTCGCAAATACATGGTGTCTCAGAAGTGGTGGTCGAAAATGCACGAGGGGTTTATTTGTATGATGAACATGAATATTTGTACCCAAGTTATAGATTATTCTGACTTTGACCATGTCTTATAATCTCTATTATAATTAGTATTTATTTTACTGGTCATCAAAATATGTATAAGTTCGGGCTAGATTCTAGTACTTTCAATAAGACTAGATAATTTTGTGTTATGATGTCCAAGACATTTATTTGTTTTATTTATATATATTATTATATTATATTTCTGTCTATTCCAAAAGGTAATTAATTAGGGTTGCGAGATTAATTCTGTAAACAAATTTAATTTACAAGCACTAATATGATTTTTAGGTAAGGAATACAATATTTATTTATTTTATATTTTCGTATATTAGTTATGGTATATTGTATATGTTTTTTTGTACACAATAATCTTGCTGACAGTTTATTTAGAGAAATCAAATCTGCGCGAGCAAATATTTGATTTCCAAATTAGAAATAGATGGGAAACGACCAAATATTTTACTTACAAACCATTATATTTCAATCGACTTCTGATTGAATTTCGGCTAAGATACTAGACTAATTGTTGGAAATAGGAATGATGAAAACAATGATGATCCATTTATTTAGAATTAATGAATATTGAAGAATCAAGTTTTTAAATTAGGTTGTATTTTGCATCAAATCGAAGTCACAATCTCAAAATGTATGTTTTGTTTATCTGCTGTACGTCAGAGACCTCATTAAATTAAGTAGTGTTTGTGCAGTTGACAGGACAAAGTGTTAGTGATCAAGGACCTTTTTTTTAAAGTACTTAGCCACCATTGTAAACAAGGATTTATCACTCAGTTGCAGAAACGCTCATTAAAGTTAATCCTCCATTAAATCTGTTGCTGTCACTTTGTTTCAGTAAAAACTAGCAAGAGATTTAATGGAGCATTAACTCTAATGACCGTTTCTGCAACTGAATGTAAGAGAAACATATTACTTTGATATTATCTTTAATCAAACCAACATTTTTCAAGAGATATTCCATCCAAACTGGATATCAACACAACAAAATTTAAAAAAAATCTCGTTCAGTTAAGTGTTTGTTTTGTTAGGTCTCTTGAATAACCTAGACCTTCATGGATGAAAGCCTTTTCGTTCTCGTTTCAGACTATATATAGTCTACAATATACTCTTTAGTTGTACCATGACGACATTAATATATTATGAAGGGTGAACAAAGGATTAGAATTTTGGTGTTACGCAAACGACGACCCAGCCATGTGTATGGAATGATAAGAGATTTTCCGAGACGAACGAAGTAGAGAAGAAAACTCTTTAAGCATGAATAAATGTACTTTTATAAAGTATGTGTACTCTTACAAAGTATAATCGGATTTGCGATGTTACTCGCGAAGTTATATTCGGTATAGAAATGGATTTGAAAGTGTTTAGTACAGGAAAAATACGGCGACTTGACAATAAATATGAAAGGTGAGCTAGAAAGGTTTAAAAATTTTAAATCCCTAACTGAAAATATAACGTTGAATAGGATATCGCATCATCATGGGCCTTATTTCATATATATTAGATGTTTCAAACAGCGTCTGTTTGGTTAAGACACCGACGTTCATGGCTGTATAAGCCAATATGGGAGCATAGTTAGTAGATGATCAGTGTACTTTAAATGTAAAAAATACAATAAAAAATGTGGGCCCTCATAAAAGGGTTTAAGGTGGTTTCAGTCCATACAAACGTTTGACGCACAATACGCGTAGACGGAATTAATAAAAGTAATAGTTTATATATGGAAAAATAGTTTAGAAAATCTAGTTGCCGCGTAACAAATAACATTTGCAATATATAATTACGAAGATATAAAACTTTTAAAATTTTGTATGAAAAATTTCAAAGCTTTATATCTTCGTAATTATTTTATAAATTGCAAATGTTATTTGTTACGCGGCATCTTGATTTTCTAAACTATTTTTCCATATATACAAATTTACTTATATTAATACCGTCTACGCGTATTGTGCGTCAAAGTTTTGTATATAATTGACCCCTCTGCAACCGCCTTAAAGATGATGGTAGCTTCTTCATTATTGGCACTCCATACTGATTTCTACCATATTATGTACCTACTTAAAATAGCTCTGCAATACAAGCTTTCAATATTACCGCATCAAAATCAGTTGTTTTCGAGAAGAACGAAAGTGACAATGGCCGGTTTTTAAATGGGTACAAATTATAGTACCATCTTCGATCCGTCGTGGATCAAAATAAGACATCTAAACATATGTTGCTAATCAAAGAATACTAACTAAGTACTTATAATATTACTCCAAAGACATTTGACGACCCGTTTGGTGTAATGGTTACCATGCCGGACTATCAAACCAGGGTCCTGGGTTCGAATCCCGGTTCGGTCATGGATGTTTATATGTTTGTGCCGTTGTTGTAGGGATTCCATAATAAACAGCCTATTAGTGCTTGCTTGGGATCATTACAATGTATGTGCCTGTGAGCGTTATTTATTTATTTATTTATTCTATACAAGGCGGACTTCGCATCAGTGCGCTTTTAACGGGACCGCTAGATTATGCTTAATTGTTGTACATTACTGTTTTGTGACCGAATACGTTTAAAAGATTTGTAAGGACTGGAATGTCAGTGGCAATGTATATCTGTTGCATACAAAGGTGACATAAGAGACATGTGCCATTTTTTGGTTCTGTTATTGTATGACGTCGTGAGTCCCATATAGAATGTCATTGTATTACTCTATATAAGCTAGATGTTCTATTATTACTGATATCAGTGAATCATTTTGCTCCTGCTCCAGAGTCCTGAGTGTAATTAATTAAGGTGGTTAACTCCAAAAAGGGTTCGAGTTCCGGTTACACTTCCTAATTAGTACAACCTAATTTAAGATGTCCCTTCATGTAACTGTTTTAGTAACGTTTTAAGAATGAAAATTGCTTAATTTGCGGGATGTTTATGAAAGAACTATCTTTAGAGCCTTTAACTTCGTTTTGTCGACACTTTGGTTAGAAAGTTCTCATCTGAAAGAGCAATAGTTTAAGTTCTTTAGTAAATATACGTTCATACAATTGTTAGAAATTGACAGATGCATTTTTTATTTCTCTCCATTGTTAAAGGCTGGAGAGGCCTATGTCCAGTAGTGGACGTCCATCGGCTGAGATGATGATGGTCTAAACCATCCCTTTATATATTTCTAGGGTGTTTTGTTACGACACATTGTATAGTACTAGCTATTACCCGTGACTTCGTCTGCGAATAATTTGTATGCCTGCTTATGTACGTCTTCAGGATGTTAATTCATACTATCTCCCTGCAAAATGTCATTAAGATCAGCAGGCACACATTTACAATTTATTATGGGACACTTATGTTGGTTCCAAATCTTATATTAGTTACAATACAACGTCCAAATATACAAAGAACAAAGCACTGAAGGTATATGAAAATGTATCTGCAAATGCAAAGTCAGTTTACTCTAGAAGCTGCTAAATAAACCCTGTGATAAACACGTTACACCTGCTCTTGGCTATTACCTACCTAACCCAATTATAGCCAACTTCATTAGTACACTATATTTATCCAGCTTTGTTTCTGTGGTGGCTTAGAGTCGGTTGAAACAGCTCAGCTTATACCTGTATAAGTATCATGTACTTACCTACTTATATCATATTGTAGTAGACAAAATGGTACAGAAGGTAAGCTCAATAAATTCAAAGTACGCTAACCAGGAGACAGTTCAAGAGACGGATATCATTTTGCAAAACTCGAAGCTGCTTATTTGTATTTTGTAGCCAGAAAAATGCATAGATACGTTATGCAACGATCTGAATTATGACGATAGCCAATTTAGAATACCATAAACAAATGCAGGCAAACACAAGACGTCTTTCAGGATGCTGCTGGGACTGCCGCGTATCTGCAGCGCGTCTAGTTAGGGTATATTTGCGGAGGCTCATGTCGATGGGTTTCCCACTATGGTGTACCACCGCGCTGACGATTCAAGCCAGCACCAAAAGCATCGGAAATAAAATGGTATCTAGTAGATACTATGACAGTGGCTTTATCAAGCACTGGATCAGTCTACACTTATCTGTTTGTACTAACACAGTTATTTAAGTTTGATTTGTTGTGTTGTTTGACTAAAGATTAATATCGATGCATGTGTGTCAAATGAATATTTTTTGAGAGTTACGCAGTTATTATTTAATCTAGAACTAAACAACTGAACTCAAATACACCAAAACGCGGCGCGGCGCGGTAAGAACCCGTTAAAATGTTTAATTCTAGATTAAATATTTTTTATTGTATTTATTCATTTATTTGCATGAATCTGATGAAACGGAAAACTGTTTTGATCAAAGGCTAGTTACAGTCACTCTAATTAGTAATCACACGAGTTGTTGACCTTGCCTGGTAGTGCGTGGTAGTCCTGGTAGAGCTGGATACATCGCTTCTATAATACAGGGTTCTTCTTAATTTGCTTACACTTTAAGGGGATGATCAGACCATCAAACTGAACAACTTTCTCTATGGCACCAACATCGAATGAATCGGACAGCAGATTTTGTTTTCGTGATTTCGATTTTGGTCCCATAGAGAAAGTGGTTCAGTATGATGGTCTGTTCGTCTCCTTAAAAAAGTGTCAGCATACTAAAATTATTGTACCTTGTACAGTAAATACAACGTTAACTTATTGTAAGTACAATTAATCGTCTGTTATTGTGATAAACCAGTCGCTGTAGTTGAAATCGATTACCATGTAAGTTTATTATCATTTCAGTGCTAATTCGTGTTCTATAGAGTGGATCTACTGTCCTATCTTTATACTCCAACTAGGGACATCTGCATACGAGTCGCTCTATGCGATCTGTTGAAATGCATTCCCTGTAACCTCGTTCGCGTAAAGCTTTTATGATGCCATTACGATTTGCAATCCCATTCGGGGCTTTATTTGAAATCGTTTCGAGGAGAAGAGCTTTTCATTTGCCACTTGAATTTTGTTTAAACGTTGATTCCTTTTTGTATTGAGCTCACAAGTTGATTACTTACGTTGACGATTGTTTAGTCTATCGTGTTTAAGTACTGACAATGACGTTACGCTGGGTTCTGTAAAAATCGCATCAAAATAGCTTTAGTAGTTTTCGTAACAGATAAACAAACGTGAATTTCGAAACATTATTTGTTGTTTCAGAGTGTATTCAGAGATTTGGGGTACCCAAATAGTTAAAAACTTAGCATTCGAAGTTATATCCCCCCCCCCCCCCCCTAACCCTATTCTTCCACCTCATCATCTCAGCCGATGGACGTCCACGGCTGGGCATAGGCCTCCCCCAAGGATCGCCATAACGACCGGACCGCCGAAATTTTTTAAAAATAGCATAACAAGATAATTATAGTTAATATCACATCGATTTTTTTTACATCAGCTGACTGACGCTTTATTGTAAAAACCGGCCAAGTTCGAGTTGGACTTGCGCCCCCTGGGTTCAGTACCAAGATAATTAATACGAAAAGAAGTATTCCGGAATGCGATGTAGTGGTGCGAACCTGACACAGACTTGGCAGGTTCTTATTATTAAATTTACGATAGGGCAAAAACAAAAAACCTTGAAAAAACACGTTTCTTGTTTGGCGTACCTGGCGGGACCCGGTATTCACTTTTTTATTTTTAGCATAACTATGCAAAATAATAACATGTCTTGTGAAAATTCCAACTCGCTACCTATTATGGTTTAAAAGATACAACCCTTTAGAGTTCGGACGGACGGACGTACAGCGTAGGCTTAGTACTAGGGTTTGGTTGGCACCCTTTGGGTTCGGAACCATAAAAATAAGTTACATAAAAGTGAATGAAAATTTGTGGCGCAGTGCCCAGAATGCGGCGGTATTTCTTCTTGCTAAAGCGATATTCAGTCTCCGAGAGGGGAAGCTTCTAACCGTTTGGTTACTCGAGAAAGAACATTTTTCACTTTATGTAACCGATCATCGAGAAAAAGACGGTCGCCATTTTTAAAGCAGGTTGTAATAAGAAATCTTAGAAAAAGTATGTGTCTAGAACGAGCCTAACGCTTCTACCGCATAAAACATAAAAAAGGGGCCAACTTTCTTAGGTTGGTGTGCGTGAGGCGTCATACAAATTATGTTTTATGTGCGTGTATATGGATATGATTTAGAGACTAGTGCTGGTTGCAATTTTTTTCGACGCTTTCGCAACTTCGACTGTCTATCACATCTTGACATAATTATACATAACATACATACATAACGCTCACAGGCACATACATTGTTATGATCCCAAGCAAGCACTAATAGGCTGTTTATTATGGAAACCATACAACAACGGCACAAACATATAAACATCCATGACCGAACCGGGATTCGAACCCAGGACCCTGGTTTGGCAGTCCGGCGTGGTAACCATTACACCAACCGGGTCGTCGAATTATAACTTATCCTAGTAAGAAATGTATATGTAAGTAGGTAATTAGGTATTGGCTATGTGCACGAAACTAGCGCCATCTAGACAACAAAACAAAACACGTGGTAACTGTAGCAATTAAGGATCTCTTAGTTGGATCCATAGTAAAAGTGATTTTTTTTCGCGATGATTTTAGTATTGGTCCCATAGTAAAAGTTGTTCAGTTTGATGGTCTGAAGCACCCCTTTAAGTAAGTATCCCATTTACTTTTACACCCTGTATAAAAACTTAGTACTTCGAATAATGTCTAACCTTCAAAATGTTCTGAAACATTAAAAAAGTAGATACGACACCGATAACCGTCAGCATAAAACAAGGTATCAAAAAAAATAAAGAATTCCTTTGATATCAAGCTGAATACAGTTCCTGCCAAAATAAATATTTGACATTTGTTGAGGAAAACGTGTGAATATCGCCATGTGTTTTCTGAGGTGCGAATTCTAAACTAAAGGTGTATACGGGCAATATAAAGCATGCGTGCCTTTTTAATTATTTTAATAAATTAAAAATAAACAAAGCCATTTCATTATTTTATGTGTAATAGTGCTTAACGCGACTTCATTTTAATAGCATTATTCTCCTCTAAAAATCCATGTTGTCCTCTGAATAACTAGGACAGCCACCATCATTTTTTTTTCAAAACCGTTTACAAATAACTCGGCTACTGTGAAATTAAGAGCGTTTTTATCTGTGAATGTTCCAAATCGTACATAAATCCTAGTGAGAACTGCCTATATGAACGTTATTTAAAAGGAAATTGTGCATCTTTTCTAGATAAGTAGCTTCAGTTATTAAATCGATAAAGAATGTAGAATATTTTTGCTAATAGAGATACAATTTAAACCTTAAACTCCGATTGGTATACATTGTTGAAATTAGCACACTATATCATATTTTAGCTGGGATGGGTGTTGTTCACGTCCAAAGGAAGTTAGTCACCGATACCCCGTACGTGTCCCCCGGTGGTGCTAAACGAAAAACAAACCACTGGCTGCTGCATCTGCTCTCCGAAGAGCCTCACAGCTAATTAAAATCATTTATCTAGTAGTCTAAACAACTCTTATCAGGGCTCACCAAGAATATCAAGGTTTTTCAACGAAGGGAATCGGAACATGTGTCCGAATCTGCCAACTCGTCAACATTGAGGGTACAGTAGTACCAGATTTGTAAGTTCCCCCGATGTACCTGCGCAGTTGACAAATTTTAATAGCATGCAAAATTACACTGACCAATCAGGATGTGCAACCTTCAATGCCTTGTCACGATTGGCTAATTGTTTTCGCGCCCTTTTCGCTGCTATCCAATTTTGCGCCATTTGATTACTAAACGACTTCGGGTTTTGTCAGAGACTCTGCGCACACGAAAATTGCCTAGGTTAATTAATTTCCTGGTCCTGGTTTTTCTGTATTAGTCTCCAAAAGATCTTAAGCGAACAGAAAGCAGATATTGTTGCTCTATCATACAAAGTATGGCATAGCCTCGTACTGCAGGATGACGCTGGAAAATGTCGATATCATTTACAACGGAGCTAGTGACAATGACATCCATTATTATAGTTCTTTTTCATGTCGGGGATTTAAAAATAGCCAATGTTTACTAACCACCTTTGGCGTCATGGGCTACTAATGGATTCGTGGCGCTTATTCACCCTGTCATCTACTCGGGCGATTTCAATAGCCCTTACAACTTGGCGCTAGAATATCGATGACGCAAACGATATAGCTTTTACAAAATGGGCAGACGGAAAAAAACTCCAGCTCGTGTTCGATGCTAAAGACAAGGGATGTTTCCACACTGCCCGCTGGAAAAGGGACTATAACCCAAGCCTCACATTTGTTACACAAGGCAGTTTTGTTCGAATTCTACCCATTACTAATTCGGTGCTGAAATTTCCCTAAAAGCTATTAACACCGTCCAATTTTGCTGGATGTAGGCATTGAGATCCCGTTGATAAATCCTATACCGCAGCCTAGATAGAGCTTCAATCTAGCAAATTTCGTCGTATTTAATGGAAAAGTGGACGCGGTCGTTAGATGGATCCACGGGCCACGTGTCACTTGCGTTTTTTAGAGGATATCGTAAGAAGTACATACCGGTATGCAGTGAGGATAGCGATCGCCTGTAAAATGAGTACTTAGAGTCTGGTGTTTGTAGTAACGGAGCCGAACTATTACAGTCCCTTGAAACTGGCCGGTAGCAGAAGTGGAAGGAAAACGAGGAAGCGATGAACTTTTACAGGCAAGTAGGAAATCATGGCGAGTTCTTAATAAATTTACAGGGGAAAAACACGAGAGTGACGAAAGCGACCACGACGAAGGAATATTTGAAATCCAACACCCATGTTCTTAGTCAAATATATCAAAAAAGCCCATACAAACACTACAAACGAGTAAGGAAGCCTCAAGGAAACAACTAATAATACGGGTACGGGCCTGTTTCACCACTCCCGAAAAAGTTCTTGGTAGTATAACTGACAGATCTATCGGATAATCTTTAAGAACTTATTCAAAAGTGGTAAAACATTCCCTAATAATAAGAAAAATTCGTTGTTGCAGTACAGTTGATTACAAAATTTCGTTAATTTCTTTTTATTCCTACAAATAGCCTTTCAAAATCCAAACTGGCCACAGGAACGGTCTTAAAATCAGTATGTGGTTTGTACAGGGAGACCAGGAATGCAACGCTGTCAAAGACATCGACGAGCTCGCATCCTTTAGTCGATCTAAAGGAGATTATAAATGAGTTTGACACATGAAATTGAAAGCTCGCCGACGTTCCAACGACGATTTTAAAGATTGTGACGATGTTTGCGCTTAGTGAATTGCATTGCTGTAGCTCCTGTATAAATTTGAAGCGGTAACTGAAAATGGTCTTAAAAAAATGTGCGGCCACTTTCCATGGTCTTACCATTGCGTGTTGGTATTAGACGAAGGTCTATAACATGAGAATAGACAAACAAAGTGGTAACCTATAAAAAATGAAAAAAATAATAAAAAAATTGACATTTTAAACTAACATTTAAATATAGTTACGGCGGGTTGTGATCGTAAGACTTAGGTTTTTGTACCTAAAATGGCATGACTTACAATCGGCAATCGGTAATATTTTTTTGTAATTAGATAGTCCCGTGGCTACAGTACTAGATCATGCGCATGCGATGAGTAACTATCACTGCTAGAAAAGTAAACGCAACTTTTGATTTTCTAAAAGAAACCGTGAACGTTTTCGTTCAAATGTTGACTCTATTCCAGTGAAGTTCTCCATCAAAATTTAAGAGCCTACCGAGCCTATTGTGCTGCCCTCAATAGATTTTTTATATTTCTAAACAATTAAACGTTTCTAAAAAACAAGAATGCCGCTTTTGGCGGTTTTAAAGATAATAATAACTAGAAACATTATAAAAACAAATCCGCAGCGACCCGATAAATTGAAAATCAGCAATGACTACAATGTGACATTCTTGTTTTTTGAAAATATTGTTTAATTGTTAAGAAATAAAATACGATTGGGGGCAGAACAATAGGCTCGGTGCAGCATTAATAAAAGTCAGAGTTTAACCAAATCTACAACTCTATGAGAGCCAAATCTACAACCATGTTTCCGCCATACGAGACGTCTGCTTTTCTGTATATAGGTATCATCATGTTTTTCACTTATTTTTTTTTTAATTCATTTGGTTTTTTTTTGGAGCTTTTAACCCTGAGGTTACGTCAGCCCCATCGTGCCTTAACCCTTAAGACTCTACAAAGTGAAACAATTTTACAATGCAATAAAAACCTAACACTACCTAACGAATATACAAACACACACACATATTAAACACTAGTACTATAAATAAAAAGGTACACCATTTTAGCCTCTCCCAACGTAGGGGCTGCTAAAATGGTGACAAAAGAGCCTACATTCACAAGATTTTGATGCAAATGATTTAAGCAATGTTATAGGAGAAACACGTATGTATACGCACCTTATAATTTCAACCTAAAATATTTGTCGCTGTTTGTAACAACTTCTTTGAAAGTTTGTTTCACATTTACGATAGTTACAAAAACAATTTATAGGCACAACTGTAGAATTTTAATGTATTTCGTACATGAAAACGCTATTATGACTTCCATTGTTTCGCCTATTAATTCGTCATAGTAACCATGTCTTTTTACAGTCACAATAATCAATGTTTATGTAACTATACACAGTCAGTCATAAAAACAGTCTATCAGATTTGATAAAGCTTTGGAAAATTCTAGATTCAAAAAACATTGCCCACGTGACAAAGTGTATTCGTTTCGGGTCGTTTCGCAGCTGGCGAATGTGTATGATCAAAGAACAAAATATACAAATCGTATGATAGCTGAAATTATACACAGGATAGGAGGAATATCGTGCTTCCCAAGGAAATGGAAATTATCGTTTTCTACAGTGGCATCACTACACACAGTATAAAACAAAGTCGCTTCCCGCTGTCTGTCCCTATGTATGCTTAGATCTCTAAAACTACGCAACGAATTTTGATGCGGTTTTTTTTAATAGATAGAGTGATTCAAGAGGAATCATTCTATCAAGTCGCAGTCCACCGGATCGAAGGATGTCCCACACTAGACACTACGCCTGCCCTTTCATGGACCTAATTTTAGAACTTCGAGTTTCGGTAGATCATCATATCAGCCGACAGACGTCCACTGCTGGACATAAGCCTCCCCCGAAATGGGGGGATTTGCCATAATCGCCACGCTTGGCAGGCGGGTTGGCGATCGCAGTTGGATTGAATGTGTGTACTCAGAGGATGCTGCTGCCCATCCTCCGGTGGATCCCTTAGTCGCCTTTTACGACATCCACGGGAGGAAATGGGATGGTGCTATTCTTAGCCGACACCACACGGCGAACCACCAGTTTATTGCCCCTTAAGCTAGCTTTAGAGATAAGCCAGTTTATAATTATTTATAGTATATAACGTTGTACATGTAATATTATTATTGTGTCTACAAGATGCTAAAACATACTCAATGAGATTTATGTTGTAAATAAAGACATATTTTTACAGCGAGAGAAAATACCAGGGCCAGCAAAAAATAGGTACTATTTTCATCTGTGATAGATCATAATTTAGATCAAATAAATCTAGAGAATAAGATAATCTTACAATAAATTACCAAACATTGAGTTACCCACGTCGGTAGTTGGAATTTGTAAAACCGGAGAGATTTAGAGAAAAAAACCGTAGGAAATTATTTTTTGTATGTATTTAAAAATACATATTGATAATAATACATTTTATCATAATCATCTCAGCATAATACATATCCCACTGCACTCTCACACAGGATAAGTAGCCTCAGGGAGATTGTACTCGTATGGGCGTTACTCCACCACGCGTGCTCAATGCCGATGCGGATTGGTAGACTTCACATACGTATCAGCTCTTCAGCGTATGCAGGTTTCACCGTTTAAGAGTAGTCGGTATTACGTAAATAAATTAGAAAACTCATTGGTCCGGTACATGGCATGTGGTTCATGCGGATTCGAACCTGGACCTCAAGATTGAGTTTCCATAGCTCTGCGCAAGGCGTCACCGACCGAAGATATTTACATACATTTCGTAATTTTTCACCTTTCATAAAAATAAGAAAGCTTTATATTAGAAAAAATAAATTATCGTCAATTTGTATGAAAAGATTAATAATCAAATACTGTTTCTGTCTGTGTCAGATTAAAGAGAAACGGTTTTCTAATTTTAGCGTTCCTTCGTTTACACTTTGTCGAAGTAATTTAACCCACGCGGGTCAAGACACTGCCTAATCATTAGTCCAAAAATATATTTATTTTTGGACTAATGATTGATAATTATAGACCCTTAAGCCACCTTTAGTATTAGGGACCCGTACCAAAAAAGTCAACACCCTATCGAGAAACTTAGTTAATATTATGTATATCTAAATGTTACAGCAGTAGGCCTCGCATGCTACCCGCGAGAAAACGACAAAAATCGAGATGTGCCTCCATCTTTATTATTTTACGCACACCAAAAAGAGCGCGCACTACGTTTTTCTCATGTAAACGCTTTGTCGTGGGTGGCATAATAGCCGTACTGATTATCTCAGCATCTATGTATACATTATCAAATTTAGCTGAATGATCAGACCAACAAATTGAAAAATTTTTTCTTTGGGACCAACATCGAAATGGCGAATCAAAAATCTGTTGTTTAATAAAAAACTGCAAACCTAACTAGACTCGAATGTATGGGACAACTGGTGAATATTCCGCGATTTCAATATTGGTCCCGAAGAAAATGTTATTCAGTTTGATTGTCTGATCATCTCTTATTACATTAGCTAATTTTGTTGAACCTTGTAATAGATTGCGCATTTTAGTCTTAAATCTTGTGAATTTTTATTTCCACTGTAGCTCTCTACAATATATACTCTATTTGTAAGGCAGGTACCAAAAATTTAGGAATGAAATTTAATTAAAGTTAAAATAACACAATCTTGTTAACATATAAAATATGAAAATGCGCTAATTACATATTTTTAACAAACTCTCTATTATTGGCCTTTTACCATTTTATTCAAGATGAAAATTATGCGAAAGGATAACATCCTATCTTTTCAATATCCCCCACAATTTCCAAAGAAGAAATATAATAACCTTTTTTCGTTAAATTATAGTATGGAACCCTCCGCGCCCTCCTTTTAAGACTTCGACGTATTTAAAAAGGGGTGTTTACAGAAAGTTATTTTTAGTCAGCTAATCGATTACCTAAACGTAAGTCTAAAAACTGGATGTGCTCCTGAAATCTGTTTGTATACACTTCGCCCTGTTATATCAGGTTACAGATCAAAGTGAACTCTGCAAAGTGCGAAATTCGCCTTGCGTTTTGTTTTCCCTATTAAATTACAGAATTATTTCCTCGTACTACAGCTAAAACTGCAGAAGGGATATTGCAATTTTTTGTAGGTATACATTTTATGAATGAACCTTACTTATATTAACAACATTTTTAATTTAACTGTTACACCATCTTTATTTCAAGTAATTCACAGAGACTTACTAGTTGCTATTATTATAAAAAATTATTTTATGTTATCTAAACTATTATAAAACTGTAACCGGAAGTTTGTCTGTACATTGAAGAAAAAAAAGTTACGATATGGTTTTTAGGTATCCCTGATTCCATATCAACAATTTTTGGATTTTTTGTCTGTCTGTTTGTTTGTTTGTGTGCTTGTTTGAACGAGCATCACGCAAAAACTACTGAACCGATTTTGATGAAACTTGTTTTTGTTTGGTAGCTTATTATCTGACTTATAATCTGGTATATAATTTGTGCGGACAAAGTCGCGGGTTAACGCTCGTAATCAATAAAGGTGTTTTTTATTTTCTAAATTACAAATTTTCTAAATTTAAATTTTCTATGTGGTTTAATAACTTAAGATAACATAAATATTATTAACAGAAAACATATACGACAGACTCAAACGAGATAGTTAATTCATATTCGAAAGTAACATAATACAGAAGTCCCATTTTTGAGTCGTCGTGAAATTCGAAATCATGACCGAATGCATACACAAACTTCATATTATTTAGGTAATTTTCTACTGCTGAATCCAAAGTGTGAGGTTCAAAAATATTATGCATTATTTGTATACTATTTAAGGTGGCTTGTACTAAAAAGTATTTAAGTTAACATGTTTGAATACTTTGTTGTCGAAATACGGTATGAAGCTACATAGATTTATTCCATGGTATGCATACATACAGCGTTTACGTTAATCCATTATGAGTACCTAGTGAGTCTTGCTACAACTGCAAGCTTGAGAAAATAGATGGTAATTGTACTTAAGTCTTCGACAACCCCCCATAAGGGATTATGGTCATGTATTTATGTATGTGTTTGCATTCTAAAAAGATTATTTTTATCTGTGATTGGTACACAACACATTCTGTCCACTTGAGAATCTGTTCAATTGAAAATCCGTTGAGTATTACATACTTTGATACCGCGTAAAAAAGTTGCATAGCTCAAATGTTGCGTCATAGAGATTTTGTTTACACAATTTCCGCTAAATTATTACCACTTTGTATAAAAACGTGATACAATAAATTTCATTCAAAAATAGATCAGCAAAAAATACTGCAGCAATATTTACAATATAACGTTATACAAGTAACATTTTGATACCAAAAAGGAGAATTAAGCGTTCCGCTGCCAAGCCTATAATATGCGCTATCTTGTATGATAGATGGGCCCCAAGATGGATAAGCCCGTTATTAAGGGTTTAATACACATTATCAATTTCAAGATGTTTCTAAAAAGAGTTTACCTTCAATGCTGTCTCATCATCATCATCATCTTATTTAAGAACTACGCTCTTGTCGGTGGAGTATTCGCCAATCCTGTCTCTTTTCCACTAGTCTCTTGAGTTCTTGATACGACACGACATCAACCTTTTCCTTCACTTGGGCTAGATAACTCTGTCTAGGTCTTCGACTGCCTCTCTTTCCCTCTATCTTCCCTTCCAGTGTATGGTTTTAGAGAAATAGTCGTTTCGTATCAAGTGTCCGATGACAATAATTAATTAATACTATATTAATCTGTATAATATTAATCATTTATTTAAACAGAATGTTTTTATGAGCACTGAAATGAAATGAAGAAATATTTATTTCTCTCTTCACTGTATGTTTGTAATTAATAAATAACAATCACAGGCACATACATTACCATACATACCATAGATTAATCCCAAGTAAGCTACTTGGTTTTTTATTATGGAAACCATACAACAACGGCACAAACATGACCGAACCGGGATTCGAACCCAGGACCCTGGTATGACAGTCCGGCGTGCTAACCACTACACCAAATGGGTCATCAATTTGTCTGTAACATAATTCAATGTAATAGTTATTAAGTCGTATTAATATGTTGTAGAGTTACACATGGTTTCAGGTTGAATTTTATCTACAGCGACAACACGTTCCGACGTGAAGGTAGCTTTAAAAAAAGATTGCTTCAAGTTCCATATATTGAATAAATTATTTTGACTGTGACTTAGGTAAAAATCATCATTTCGGTGACAAAGAAAATAAAATCTTGTTTAGCATTGGACTGGGGCAAGGACATGTTTAAAATAGCAAAACAACTTTGTGAAATTATTTTACTAGGTATAATAGAATAACATTTGCATTAAGGAAGTAAACAAAACGAATGAGCTTATCACGAACGAAAATTCTTCAAAAGAATGCAATGAAAAACTACACGAAATCAAGTACTTTGAACTGCTACGGAAATTACGGAACTCTAAAAATTTTAAAGTTACAAAAAGACGCCGAATAAAACGATTTTTATAACTTTTAGATGTTTACAACATTTAACTCTCATCCTATATGAGATTGATAAATAAGTACACATAATTGTAATTAAAAGGATATCCATATCTTATAATTACCACTTTTCCAAATAAACTAAAAGCTTCTAAATTGAAAAATCGTGAAAGGCACGACGGTTGTAAACCTAATTCACTCAAATCGCAGCCCAATAGACTGAGCGTTTATCGCAACGATCTTTAGCACTTGCAATTAAAAAAGTGTCTAATTTTTCCGCGAACTTAGAAAACATTATAGGGCGCAATGCAGTAGGAGTACTACCCAGTATTCCTAAATTTGAAGTCTCTCAATTCGTTTTATTTTCGAACTTATCACGTTGGTTTAAGAGCATCGTCAAAGGACTTGTTATTAGGAATGATAGCTGGTATATTGTGGGCCGGAGCAGGGAACGGACCAGACGCGTAGTTATCGTTCCGCGGAAAGCACGCTCGTGAAAAGCGTTCGCGTACGAATCTTACGTAAACATCTGCGTTATAGGTTACGGTTTACTGAAGTGGAAACGTTTATTTTGAATAGTGCTGTGATAAGTGATTTTGGAGTGACATGTGAAGGTTTGTGTGCTTCTTTTTAAAGTTTAAAATTGAGTTGGAACTTTTTTTCTAGAATTAGTTTTGTTTAAGATTTGTATCTTTTTGCACTTCAAGTTTGTAGGTAATTAAGTCTTGCAGTTGTTTTGATAGACACAAATTACCTAGAACCGAATTTTATATCAGCATCATTTCGTTAACTTGCAATTCTTTATAAAACAATACAACTGGGTATACTAAAGTTGATTTCAGACCGTATCTAGGATTATTTCAAACTGACAGCTCAGTGAATAGTGATTTCAATCGTAGATTTTAGCTAATAAAATCAATGTCAGTATTAAGCGACCTATAGTAAAAAGGAAAACAAAATTGTTTTCATATTATTATGTTATCAAAATATCTTTAATTATCATTGCTTAAGCTGGTTTCAGTCCATACAAAAGTTTGACGCACAATACGCGTAGACGGAATTAATAAAAGTAATATTTTATATATGGAAAAATAGTTTAGAAAATTTAGTTACCGCTTCACAAATAACAATTGCAATTTATAATATAATTACGAAGATATAAAGCTTTTAAAAGTTTGTATGAAAAATTTCAAAGCTTTATATCTTCATAATTATTTTATAAATTGCAAATGTTATTTGTGACGCGGCATCTAGATTTTCTAAACTATTTTTCTATATATACAAAGTTACTTATATTAATACCGTCTACGCGTATTGTGCGTCAAACTTTTATTACAAAATTGACCCCTCTGCAACCACCTTACGGGAATAGTTTTTCTGCGCGCTCCATACGCAAAGTTTGTTTATTAAACAAAATAAAGTCAATGAAAATTTTCAGAAACAGTCTAAAAACTTATATCTATGCTTGTATGTTGTCAGATTTTCATTAAAATATACAGTTTCAATGCTAGGATTAATTTAAGATTTGTATGGAAATCTTTGAGGCACTGTAACTTTAAAACTATACATTTTAACGAAAATCGGACAAAATAAAAGCATAGAGATTAGTTTCTAGATTGATTCTGAAATGTCATTGACTTTAATTGGTTAGTATTGAAAATATAACCAAACTTCGCTTGTATAGAACAGAAACTATCCTATTAAACTAATATCACTAGGAATGCAGATGCCACTATAATATAATCCTAGTATAGTTACTTATCACTTTTCAGAAATAAATTCATCCGTAGCCTAAGGCCCGATTCGACCAAACGCGAGTAAATTTTATTCTTAGGTTAAGTCGCCGGTTACTCTAGAGTAAAACAATTTTGCGTTTTAACCTTAATCTATGAATAAGTTGAGAGTAAATTTTAAACGCCAATTTTGACGGTGTAAAGCTTATACCGAGACTAATGAAATGTCAATGTAACATATTTTAAAAAAATTAATAAAAAAAATTAATAAAAAGAAACCTAACAAATTAAAACTGTACAACCTCACATTGCAATAAGTAACGTATACAACGAGGTAAACACTAGGATTAAAATTGTTCCTTAACGAACTTAAACTCAAACTTCCTCAAAGAAAGTAACTATACAGTTACTTTTCTATAAATCAAAGTTTGGTCGAATCCAGCCTTAGTTTAATAAACTACCTAGGACCTAGTCAGGTCTACAAAAGCTCAGCTTTCAGGCGAAAATTTTACATGGGTGGTATTTCAGACTCATCCCACCCCATAATGTGGTCATAATCTAAATATTCCGTCCATTGTGGTTGCTGACAATAATGGAATAAATTATGATAATAGAGCGTTCATGAGCGAGACTTATTCGGCTTTTATATGTAAATTGTTCATTTTAATCTATTCTTGCTTATATTATTAAACTTAGTTACCGTGAAACTGATTGTTTTATACAGGGTGAAATTAATATCATTGGCATCCTTTTAAACTAAGAGTCTACCCATCAAACTGAAATCGATCGGTGCAAAAAAAAAATCTGCTGTTGCACACATTTGAGTCGCGAACTCGCGCGTCGGTATTGCTGTTTAGTATGGAACAGCTGATTTTATTTTGCTCCGATCGGTTTGCTTCCATAGTAAAAGTTGTTCAGTTTGATGGGTAGACTCTTAGTTAATATAATGATATCAATTTCACCCTGTATACAACAGAAGATAATATTGGTAAAGGAAAATGTTTGAAACGGATAGTAAAAATTTCACTGAATTTATTTGATGATCTTTTTCCATGCGGCTTTGATACCAATAAAACTAATTAGGTAATTAACTTCCTATTGCTTTATGTAAAATTGTTAAACATTCTGAGCTGTGACTAGAAATCTATGCTCATTTTAATACTATACGTTAGTAAAATTATTTCATTTTACTATAAATTATTGATCTAGGATTATCTATGGAGTACTAGAAAACTTTATTAATTTAAAGAAAGCTAAGTAAGTGCGTACACGCTTAGATTAATAAACAACTTTGATCTAAGCTTACACGTCGAAATCAGGAGGTCCGACTTTTTGTTGGTTAAAATAAGAAAACTAGAATGACTTCAACTGATAATACCTGAAGCCAATGGTTCCACTGAAAAATGTTTGTAAGTACCTACTTTCACTTTTACGTTTTTAAAGAAATTTAAATAAATCGAAGAAGCTTTTTTTTCACGAGTTTTATTTCGAACTCGAATATCTTGTCATTTTGGAATTTCATACCGCGAATTGAATTTTACGTCGAACGGGATGAACCACTCCATCACGTTCAATTTCAGTTTCTAGGAAACAAAAAACAATCTTTTTTTGAGCATTAACAGCATATACATAGCTAGAACGATTTAACTAATACATAGTAAACACATCCTCAATTAAGCTAATAACAAATATTACAAATATCTATAAAAATAATTTTTTTTCATAAAGTATCATTATATGTTTCTGTGCTCAACATTCTACTATCGATATTTTTTTCTGATTTGTAACCTTTTTCCGAGTATCAAAATTTATTATTATCATTTCATAGAATCCACATTATGGAAACAATTGAAAATGTATTCATGACAATATGACAGTAATATAATCGAATGAAAATTTTAACAAAAAATTTATGTTCTTATGATGCGAACGAAAAAGTCATCGGCTGCAATATTATTTTTTAACTTTTTAGTTTTTTAAAAGGCGGTTTTAATTTTTTATTAAAAGGTTGTTTATTTCACAATTTTCAGTGGTGAATTCATTAGTTCAATTTAATAGTAGTGCTTTAAATTAACGCACTAGTCGGCGAACTACGATTTTCAAAGGTTCCCCTCAATTTCTCTGGGATGCCATCATTAGATCCTGGTTTCCTTATCATGGTACCACCCTTGAAATATCTTATTTCCAACAAAAAAAGAATCATCAAAATCGGTTGAAGAAACCTCCTCCTTTTTTGATGTCGGTTAAAAAAAATAAATACGGTCGAATTGAGAATCCTCCTCCTTTTTTGATGTCGGTTAAAAATAGAAGTAAACAAGCTTTACGATAATTAGGTATTCAATGTAGCCCAGTCATTTTACGGTTTGAGTCGGGACTAATTAATAATTGATATTTTTTTCGGTATAGTATTTAAGAGTCAATTTGAACCTGGAAATGTACCAAAATTAAAAAAATATTTCGTCAGCAACAGCCCCAAATATAAAATTTTGCATTTATCTCGTTCTAAAAATCTGATGAAAAATTTTTTTTTTTCACATTTTTAAGGCTTTTAAGGTGTTAATATTTTGTCTACTTAGAAGGCTTTGAAAAATACGTTAGTATTTTCTAATGAATACCTCATTTTAAATATTTCAATGGTTATTTTATTGCTCAAAAATAATTTACATTGTTCAATCTTATTAAAATGAGTGCAATGATATTAAAATTATTAATTTAAAAGCCTTCTGAGCGACACAATTTTTATTTCTATGTTGCGTAGCGATTTTTTTTAATATGTCGTCAAATTTTCTTTTTGTAACTAAATGGTACCGTTTACAGTTAAAAAGTCCTATTGATAATTACTCCCCAACCCTCCTAACAAAATTCCGTAAAATGACTGGGCTAATGCTTCAAAACGTTATCATGAATCATTCTCCAATTATTTTCTGAAACATTTGATTACCTACGCCACGATTCAGAATGTATTTTGGTTCCATATTCATAGCTTTTTCGATGTATTTTATGGAAACAGGTTTAAAACTCTTTGATTTTAGAATCATTGTAATAACAGATTTTTTAGTCTGCTTTTATGAAATTAAATTAGGTAAAGTACCTTTTAATGAGGTTGAAATCTATTAAGGTTCACTTGAAATGAAAACTAAATATTTTGTATCATTTACTCAGTCCTAAGTTAGAAAACGAACTCAACTATTTCAGGTCCGTCCGAGTCGCGTTATAGGTCTGCTATTGGGTAATCACGTGTCGCTCGTCGATTGTTGGTTGCCGCCTCCCGGGCCAACAGCGAACCTCAAGTGGTGGCTCAAGATAGTGGTCTTTTCGAAAAACAATCCTTGAAGGCACCTAAATACCTAAACTACCGTACAACGTCTAGCACTCTTGCTAAATAAACTAGACATTGACAAAATCATCAAACCAAGAACGTAGTACTTCCTATCTCTATGAACCAAGATGGCAGCCATTTTTTTAAAAATAGAATAGAATAGATAGAAGGTCCGTCCGTGCTGAACCAAAAGTTTTTTATCTACACTGTAGATAGACTTATGATTTATTTTTAAGTAGTAGGTACTCTATATTATACTGTGCAAGGAAATCGACCGTCTTCAGTGCGCGCGACCAGTCGCGCGTAGACCAGTCTATCTATCTATCTATACTATTATAAAACTGTAACAGGAAGTTTGTCTGTACATTGAAGATATTAACAAAAAAAAAGTTACGATATGGTTTTTAGGTGTCCCTGATTCCATTTCACCAATTTTTGGATTTTTTGTCTGTCTGTTTGTTTGTGTGTTTGTTTGTTTGAACGAGTATCACGCAAAAACTACTGAACCAATTTTGATGAAACTTTTTTTGTTTGATAGCTTATGATCTGACTTAAAATCTGGTATATAATTTGTGCGGACGAAGTCGCGGGTTAACGCTCGTACTATTATAAAACTGTAACAGGAAGTTTGTCTATACATTGAAGATATTAACCAAAAAAACTTACGATATGGTTTTTAGGTGTCCCTGATTCCATATCACCAATTTTAGGATTGTTTGTCTGTCTGTTTGTTTGTGTGTTTGTTTGTTTGAACGAACATCACGCAAAAACTACTGAACCAAAACATTTTTTGTTTTATAGCTAATGATCTGACTTAAAATCTGGAATATAATTTGTGCGGACAAAGTCGCGGGTTAACGCTCGTAGGTCTATAAGATCATAATATTATGATTACTTAGTGTTGGCACAGTTTAACCAGAGAATTGGGACAACATTATGATAGTTTAATCTTCAATGCATATTTTCTAGCATGTTTTCCTGTCATTCGGATCTGCATGCGGTAGATTACTGGTTGCATTCGATATGTCAGTAGACACAAGATATAAGCCAACACCAGAACTTCGCTTGCGGGAACCGCGTAGGAACTACAAGGAAATATTTTTTGTATACATACAGGGTGTAAGTGACAGCCTAGCAAATACTGGACTAAACGGTTAACTCAGACCATCAAACTGAACAACTTTCACCATGGAGCCTACCTGAGGAAACGCGAAAAAAAAATCAGCCGTCCCATACATTTTAGTCGGGTAAGTATTTTAGTTTTGTATAGGACAGCTGATTTTTTTTCGCGTTTCCTGAGGTACGCTCCATAGCGAAAGTTGTTCAGTTTGATGGTCTGAGTTCACCGTTTCAGTATTTGCTAGGCTGCCACTTACACCCTGTATAGGAAAATGTCATTGTATACGGAATCAATTTACTTTGACACATTCGAGTCGCCTCCATCGCGCTGTCACACAGTGATGACTGATGAATGAATGAAATATAATTAACAGGAAATATGTGCTCCACGGTATGTAGGTACTTATACAAAAAGGAGAATGCCCAATCCCGTTTCGCATACAAAACTGGTAATGAATTTGAATTTTATGAGAAATGTCACGATAGAAAAGAATAATTTCCATTTCCTTGGGAAGCACATTATTCCTCCTATCCTGTGTATAATTTCAGCTATCATACGATTTGTATGTGTTCTTTGTTCATACACATTTGCCAGCTAGGAAACGACCCGAAACGAATTATGCTATGTTATCTTAGTACAAACTAAGTGGAACGCTGATTTTCCATAGACAGCTTCCGCCATCTATCGGTTATGTTTCGAAGCACTATGTGTTGAACTAGGGTTCATATCGGAGTAACAGCGCACTACACCTCACGCGCTGCGTTGTAGTAGTGAGAGATTTCGCCCATATTAATCACTGTCTTGTTGGTCTAGCGGTCTAGACAACCGGCTTACGATCCGGGTAGCTAAGGTTCGATCCTCGTGTCGGCCGATCGTCTTTTTCAATGAGGGATTTTCCAAAAGCAAAAAAAAAAAGTTTGTTCCTAATTTCTTGATAGATGGCGTTGATCAGAGAGGGGTCCAGTAGGTATGAATTATATTAATTAATATTAATAGTAAAAATACACAGTCAAAACCCTTTCTTATTGTTGTTGGTTTATTATTTAGCAATCTCAGTGTTATTGTCCGTCTTTATATTCTTTTATTGATTCTTTATATTGATAAGTGAAGTGATCAATTTAAGTATTGTTCGTATATTCAAAATAGATACGAAGCCCATACAGCCAAGTCTGACACTTTATTCGTTTTTGACAGACAATAAATAAATAATAAATAACGCTCACAGGCACATACTTTGTAATGATCCCAAGTAAGCCTTAGGCTTTTTGTTATGGGAACCATTCAACAACGGCACAAACATATATCATCCATGACCGAACCGGGACTCGAACCCAGGACCCTGGTTTGACAGTCCGGCGTATTGCCACGCCAGATTGGTAATAACTTGTACTGTGTATTTTTATTACTAATATTAATTAATATATTTAGCGCAAAACCGGGACGCATGGAGAGATCGGAAGGAGGCCTTTGCCCAACAATGGGACAGCGACGGCTGATATAATAATAATAATAATATATTTGCTCATTCCTATTGGACCCCTCTCTAGTCAACGCCATCTATTGAGAAATTAGGAACTAACTTTTTTTTTCTTCTGGAAAATCCCTCATTTATTTCATAATGTGGCGCCACCTAGTGCTAATAAGCGGCAACGCAATTACGACGTCCTAAAATTCAAGGCGAGTTACGTATCTATATCCAATATACATATTTATCTATGAAACGAATACACTTCGTCACATGGGCAATGTCTTTTCAACATAATTTTCGTACATTTAGGGTCTGAATTCCAAGAAATATTTTTTTCCTATCTACTATAGCCAAGAATTAACATACACCTGCATGAAAAAGTAAGATTTTAAGTTCCGCCGATTTTTTGATGATACTTTACAGTGGTAAGTATTTAGTTTTTATAATGGAAAATTAAACATAATTATGTTATAGAATAAAGGGCCTAGAGATGGTTTCTATATTTATTATAATTAGTGTACCTATCTGTTCTATACTGTTCTACTCTATAGTGTGTAATATTAAATTGATGTTGGAGATTATCTGAGATCAATAATGTCATTGTCCGAGATTAATATACTCCGGCACCGACTCCAAATAAACTCCAAATAAAATGTACCCGGAATCCAAATAAAATGTACCCGTAACCCAAATAAAATGTACCCGGAACCGACGAGCTTGTATGAAGAAACTTATGGATGTTGAGGTGGCGAAGAATGTGTGTCAGAATCGTAGCATGTGGCGATCTGTTGTCTCTGCCTACCCCAGTAGTTGGACATAGGCGTGAGCATATGTATGGCACCGACTCCATTTGACCGAAAGCGATGAAACTTTTATGAGTTGTCACCAAAAATCAGCTGTTTCATTCAAAACTGCAGTACCTAGTACCTGCTAAATATTTTTATTTTTTCCAACGTTGATTCCATAGAGAGTGTTTGTACAAATTATTCAGTACTTACCTAGTATATTAATTATTAAGAGGTAAAAATATGGCGGTCAATGTATGATTCTGAATTTCAGTTAACGATTTTTTTTATCAGGCCTACAGTCGATTCGAAGATACTGAATGAGAGTTAAACATCGATCACTGACTGCCAGTTGACAGGTCTAACGAGGGTAGACGAATGGGTCGTTTACTTTCAGTCGTTTGCCTTCCAGTTGTCTTATCTGGAGTTCGCTAATTATTTATTGACTTGTGACGTCAACAGTGTTGGTCAAACGCATAATTTAGGTCATTCTATATTATACAGAGTCTAACTAACCTTAGTTATAAATACAGGATGTTAGGGTAAACAGTTGAATTTAAGTGGCGATTGTACCATTGATACTGAACAACTTTCCTTAAGAAACCTATAAGGAAATTCGTAAAAAAGTTTTCGGATTTCATACTAAACGTTCGATCAGCTGATTGCATTTGGTATGGGAAGTCCAAAAAATTTTTTGCGTGTCTATCTATCTAAAGGTTTTTTAGGGAAAGTTGTTCAGTATCATAGGTACAATCACCCCTTAAAGTAATGCAACTGTTTACCCTAACACCCTGTATATATTTAAAGCAGTGGTTTAGACCGTCAAATTGAACATATTTCACTATGGAGACCAAACCGGAAAAAAAATCATATATAGGTTGTAAGGGTAGACGCTTGTACCATTTGACTGATTGCGATGAAACTTTGGTAGGTTGCTAACTTATTTTGCGCATACCCCGGGAAGGTTAATAAAAAAACTGGCAAAAAACCGAATGCTGGGCAATTACAATAATTTATAATAATAGCCAATGAACATTCATTTATACTTAAAAGGAGTTGACTATGAATAAATAATATGTTGATACATTTATGCTTACAAAACGTAAAATAGAGGACAATAACTTTATGTACACACAGCGACACATCAAGCTATACAAAACCAACATAAGCTGGCCGCGCGTCGTTATATGTTGCTCAGCCTACACGCGGCCAGCTTTCTTTTGTTTTGTATAGCTTGATGTGTTGCCGTGTATACTTAACAGACAGCTTTTAAACGGTGAAAGAACAAATCGAAAGAAATCTGCACACGCTGAAGAAGAAATTATGATGCCTAAATGTGATTATATGATAATATTTTGCCTTTTTTTTTAATGTTGTATGTTGTTGTTTTGTAGCAATGCTCCTGGCCACCCCGAAACGGATTTTGAACTTGATAAGCCTAGCAACCTCCTGGGTACGGTGCCCCAAGGTGAGGCCTTAAATGAGGTTTTTTGTGTATAGGGTTTTTATTTACTTTTTCTTTTTTCCTTATTTTTCGACCTGTGTATAAGATCCCCTGTATGGTTATTTAATAAACAACGTTATGTAGAGTCTATTGACGAATTTTTGTTTATTTTATAGAATGTGGAAATAACAAAATAAATTTTCTTCGAATTCATTTTATGCCGTATTTAGGTTTTAGAACTTTCATCTTAGGGCCTGCGCCTACTCCCAAAGTTCCTATTTGAGTTAAACATAAGAAGATTAATTGATATTTAATTAGGCTAAACTGACCCTAATTAGCTTTGCAGCAAGTAGTTTTTAATTAAATTCGTCACAGGAGTACATTATTTGTGCATTTTTACTACGTTCTATTTAAGAATAGAAATAAAGGGTGTAAGTTAAAGTATCATTAACCTTTAAACCACATACTCTACCTATCAAACTGAACAACTTTTACTGTGGTCCCGTACTAAACTCGAATACCTACTCGACTCAAATGTATATGCAACAGCAGATTTTTTTTTTGCTCCGATCGGTTTGCTCCCATATTAAAAGTTGTTCAGTTTGATGGGTAGAGTATGTGGTTTAAAGGTTAATTACTTATACTTTTCCTTACACCCTGTATATTCCAATTCCTAAGTGGGTTTCTGGTCAATTCTCCGCTGAAAATATGTCTTGGATATTATAGAAGAAAGAGAGAGTTCATTTTATTAATATTACATACACATAAACACTTACGACAGTAATTCCCTTTTGGTATGCGTGGGAAAAATTCAGAAAAATTGCTAAAACTACAAACTTTCAGTAATAATTTAATATCATTTTTGTTAAAACACTGTATCCCTTATCGAATGTAAATAAAGACACAAAAAGAATAAGAAAATAAATAAAATTATTCTTAATTCAAAATATCCTTAAAATTACATTGTTATTTGGAACAGAGTACTGTATGACATACATACAGTGTATGTGCCTACTATAGCTGATTTAGTTGTAAGCTATCACAGCTTAGATGCGGAGAAAACCTTCCTCCCATTCGTGAAGTGGTTCGATTCCGAGCTCGAATCGATCACTTTTTCAAGTACAAAATCACTTAGATCGACGTTTAAGGAAAACATCGTGAGGGAAACCAAGATAGGTCTCTAGAGGTAGTCTAATGTCGAGGCAGCGGGCTCTCTATATTTTATGTCAGTGCTGCTAGTGAAAGGCGTAATTATTATGACATGACATAAGCATGTCCCTAAATTTAGGGAATTGAGAAAAAACCTAAACACCTTAGATCTGACAGCTACATTTTTGATATCATTATGCCATCTAGTCAGTGTCATTTAACTTTCTTTTTTATAAAAACGTCTCATTCGGATATGTTTCATAACATTTCCCGGGAAAGAAAAGCAACCACACAAACTGCGTTGGGCCAACTTTTTTACCTTTACATTAAGTCATGAGAAAAATAAAAAAATAAAATAAACTTGAAACTGAGAACATTATTGCAAACCAATTGATACACAAAAGGCGATTGATACACAAACGATCAGAGTACAAAAATAAACTTAAATCTCCTAAATGTATGGCAAAATATGTTTACCAAAGTTGGTCTGTCCCTCGTGATCCCGGCTTAGCGAGCCCCAACCGCTACATAAATCCGTTTTAACAGATATCGTCGCAGCACCTTTGACCTATTTATAATAGCTTTTAGTACTTAAAAGCAGCCTGTATTTTATATACAGGGTGTTACAAAAATACAGATAAACATTTAAGGGGGTGGTTAAGACCATCAAACTGAACAACTTTCACTATGGGACCAATATCGAAATCGCGGAAAAAAATCGGATGTTCGATCATCATCATATCAGCCGATAGACGTCCACTGCTGGACATAGGCCTCCACCAAAATGAGGAGATTTTCCATAATCGCCATGATGCGATGCGTTTGCGATGTTCCATAGTAAACTAAAGATCTACTCGAGCTAAATATATGGGACAAAAGATTGTTTTTTTTTCGCGATTTTGATGTTGGTCCTATAGTCAAAGTTGTTCAGTTTGTTGGTCTAAACCACCGCCTTAAAAGTTTTCAATTTTTAATCCTATTTCTGTAACACCCTGCATAGAATAAGATACTATGACATATTTTAAGAAATTTTATCATTTGTGATCTCTATGCTTGTGTGTTGTCAGATTTTCGTTAAAATGTATACCTAGTTTTAATGTTACAGTGCCTCTTATGTAGTAATAGATACCTACTCTTTCTTTTACTGTGATATCGTTACAGAAATTAGGAAAGTAGGATATTCTAAATTGTTTGTTTTATTTTATTTTATTGAGAATTATTATAAAACTTTACATAATTTTAAATATTATTGATTTTTAAACATGTTACAGCCATGTTTTGCTATTTCGAATCAAATAAAAGATTGAAAAACTTGTCTCGGGCGGGACTTGAACCCGCACTCTTTCAAACCCCAACTGCGTTATCCAATTTCGCCACTGAGCTCTAGTGGGCTCAGTAGTTCTCTGGGTAGTCCCAGAGAACGACATTTTCAATCTGTTGCGTCTTAAGGGGACGTGAACGCCAGCTACTGGTAGTTACATAATTGGTTTACATAATTTTTTTGGGATAGTAAGTAAAATCTCATAATTATGGGCATAAAATAATAAAATATGTAAACACGGCTATACATCAAGATAATTATACAAAACCAACTTAAGCTTGCCGCACGATGTTATACCTACGTTACGTGACCTACGCGCGGCCAACTTCTTTTAGGTTTTGTATAGCTGAATGTGTCCGCCGTGTGTACATAGTATTATTTTTTTGTACATTTATAAACTGTCAAGCTACAAAGTTTTTAAGGTGGTTTCCGTCCATAAAAAAGTTTGACGCACAATACGCGTAGACGGAATTAATAAAAGTAATATTTTATATATGGAAAAATAGTTTAGGAAATCTAGTGGCCGCGTCACAAATAACATTTGCAATTTATAATATAATTACGAACATATAAAGATTTTAAAATTTTGTACGTAAAATTATATCTTAGTAATTATTTTATAAATTGCAAATGTTATTTGTGACGCGGCATCTAGATTTTCTAAACTATTTTTCCATATATACAAAGTTACTTATATTAATACCGTCTACGCGTATTGTGCGTCAGAGTTTTGTATAAAATTGACCCCTCTGCAACCACCTTAAGAGAGATAAGGCAATGAAAAACAGCAACCGGTGGCCAGTGACAATCAGTTAACACGCTTTTTCATACAATTTGTAGGGACTCGCCGCACACGTGAGGCTGGTGGCTGCCACTATAGCAGTATCCATCAGCCACCGGTGGCTGTGGCCGGTGGCTCGTTTGCGCCGAGCCTTCTTTGTAGCCTAGTGTAAGCGAAACTTTTTCGTAGCAAAAGATCAAAGAATTCCCCCTCGAGTTTGTTGCGTGAACTTTGTACGAAATTTTACTGACTCTTTCGGTTTTCGCTTGTTAAAAGGGAAGATGTTGGGCTGAACATCAATACTTTGCTTGTATATAACACATTTTGTGCTTGGCTAGCTTTTAATAGTGTTTTGAACTTTTTCGGACTGAATATTTTGTGATACCATTGGCATCGGGATGAAAAATCATTAAAGTACAATGCTCAGCTATGATCGAAATGCTTAAGTCGATGTTGATGATAATATCCTAAAAAATATATTATATCCAAATCCAACAGGATTGTAATGACCGGGGATAGGATAGACAGATTTTCTGTAAAAAAAAAAATAATTGAATCTTTTGACCATAATCCATTTAAAAGATGAACTTAGGTCCTGCAGGCTTAAAAATCTTAAAATGACAGACGACATCTGTTTTCAATTTTGTTTGTTCCGTTAAAAATGTTACGTAACTGAGATATTCGCGTTTTTGGCCCTTATTTTTTCTTTGACATTATTTAACACCACGCAAAGCGTTTTTTTTTAATAAAGTAAATAATAATTAATATAACAGTTTCTGTTTTCCAAAACTGTAATGACAGCAGACGAACGAAAAGCTTGCAAAAAGCCTTTCATAAAATCCTTTGAAGAAACTTTTTAAGACGTGACAGGACGGCTCAATTTTTAGTTCTTTCTTTTTGTGATAAAATATAGTAAAATGGAAAATTCGGAACACTTATAATGTGTCTGATGGTAGGGGTGGTGTGTTGGCCACATTCTGTATTTACATAATTTTTCGTTTTCGTATCATATGGTTATAGTAAGTGTAATATTTTTTTTATCGTGTACAAACGAAAAGTGAATTTTCTGATAGAAAACGTAAAAAATTACATTGTGGAGTTCAACCGCAAAAACATCCGTCTTCGATTGCACTCATCGCATGATCCTATTTATTACCATATGAGTGAAATAAATAAAATAGATATTTGATTGACCACAATAGTATTTAAAATACTTAGCCTCTTTTTTATTGCACCACCATACCATACCATATCTTATTTTATTATTCTTTTAACTGTTTACTATCATTCTTTTAAAATTTTTCCTATCGTTCTTTTTTCATTTATTCTTTCTTTATACATTTTCATTTTTTTATTGTCTGTATCCTTTTTTTTCTTAGTCTTTCTTTATTCTTTTTCAAATTTTTTTATTTTAATCTTTTTTTTATTCTTTCTTTTCTTCTATCTCAAATTGCCAGCAATACCTTCAAATAGACACTGACAATACTGTTCATAACATTGCTGGATCTAGGCTTGCTCCATTACCTTCCATAATGTGATTGTTCATCATTTTTTCATAGAGTCTGAAGGTGTAACATTTTTAAAAAACTATTCCATTGTAAGAATAATGGTTGCCCAATCATTATCTGTTGTAATTGTAGGAGTAGCAAATTTAAATCCTTTAGAGCTTCATTCTTTTTAATTCAAAGAGCTTGCGATTTCAGCCTATTCTTTCGTTAACTGCCCATTAATTATAACTGTAATGAACACCGCTAATTGGACAAAAAAGAAAAGATAGATCGTTCTCATTTTGCAACAATGGCCGTCAAAAGAAGTTTTTCAGGCGTTGCTAACCGATAAGTATGATTCGTGAAAGTGTAAAGGTTTTCTTTGTAAAAGGTGTAAGATTATAACATGATTATAATTTGATTAATCAGGGTTGCCAAAATAATTACGAAGTTTTTTTTGAAAAATTGGGTTGCTATATTATTCAAAAAAAATTTAAGAAAAATTTATTTCGAAAGTTTCGTAGGGTGTTGCATACAAACGAAGTATAATAATATTAATCAATTAAAGTCAATGACATTTTTTAGACACGATCTAGAAACCAATATCTGTGCTTTACATTTGTCTGTCTACATAGCGTTGTTTTTACAGATTCAGCGGCCCTAGCATGCCACCCCAACAAAACGAGAAAAATCAAGACGTGCCTCTAGGTTCGATACGTGACCACTTTGCTAGCAGAACATACTGGACAGAGACCATGATATTGTTTTCGCCGTTTTGATTCCTTGCTGGATCTTATTGCCAAAGAGTCGAATTGTTATACAGAGTTGATCCAAATATGCTCTCAATGAGAGCATATTTGTCTTTTGTCCGGGTTGAAATGACGGGGTTGAGTTGTCCGGGTTGAACAGTCAGGGTCGAGTTGTCTGGGTGGAATAGTCCGGGTTGAATTGTCGGGGTCGAGTTGTCCGGATTGAGTTGCCCGGGTCGAATAGTCGGGGTCGAGTTGTCCCGGGGTCGAGTTGACGTAGACTCCTTATTAAAGCGCTGTAGTCGGCTCAACGTATTATAAAGAACAACCAGAAAAATAAGTCCCCTCGTCAATCTTCGTTTGCGCCGTCTCCCGAAAAAACCCAAAGTCGTTTAGTAATCAAAGGGTGCAAAATCGGATAGCAGCAAAAAGGGCGCGAAGACAATTAGCCAATCATGGCAAGGGAATGAAGGTAGCACATCCTGATTGGTCAATATAATCTCGTGCGCTATTAAAATTTTTCAAACATCGATTCGACTTATAAACCTGGTATTACTGTACAAACTTGCGTTATCTATTCCCCCTTTGTTTGTGTGCTTGTCTTACAGATTTCTGCTTTAGTACATTAATAGTTACGATTCGTCCCAAATACGATACCTATCCGAAGAATCAAGCAATTTTCGTTCTTGTGACGAATGGAATAAGAATTATTTAACAGGGCTAGCATGTAATAAACTGTAGTCAGATAGTGAACAAACACTTTATCCGACGTAATCGTCGACAGCAGGCAATTACGTTCAGGCTGCTTGGTTTCCTCATGAACGTTGCCGAAATATCGACAGTGTAATTTTTTATCGATATTATCTTTGAAAATTAGTTACACTATTTGATAGTTATGACCAGCAAATAGTAATTCTATCGATGTTATTTATAGTACCGGACACCGGGGTCTCTGGTAGAATTGTAATACTGATTCTGGAACTAACACTATTTTTAAATATGCATCAATTGATAATATTTTTACTTATTGGCAAATTCCAAACTATTCATAGTAATGTACCGATAAAAGACACCCTTATTTTTTAAGCTGTAGCACAATTCCCAGTTTCTAAGTCTTAGCACTAACACCAGTCTCCACATAAATAACTGTACCTACCTATAATTTTATGACCATTTTGTTATTGAAAACTGTGTGGAGAAGAATAAACGTTTATATTATTTATTATTATTATTTAAAAAATTACCATGCAAATTTTAAGGGTGTATGCAATCACATAATTAAACTAAAGAACGTTGTTTTGTTACAAAAGTTTAAAATGATAATTTTTGTTAGACCTCCCAAAGAAAATATATCGGTTGATCATTATTTTTGAATGGAAGTTCCTGAAATGTCTCTCGTTTTGTAGTTGTGAGTAATGTATGTTCCATTTGGAAAGTTCTTGAGGTTTCTTAACTAAATGTGTTTGATAATTAAAAATAGTGTAATATATTGACTATCGATAAATAGAGAGTATCGAGCGAGCACCGCTAGTTTTTTTCACGGACGTTAGCGAGAAAGGTTCCTTCCTGTAGACATTATCTTACGGGTTTGATAAACTATTTCTAGTACATAGTTCCAAGGGTCCTTAATGCCTTCGTTTTATCTCAATTACTCGTGTGTAGGAATCGATGTGGATTTCAGCACTTTTATTTCTATGAATAGGTACAAAATGTTAAATTACAACGAAATTCGAAAAAATATGTTCTGAGTAAAGGACGCCCAATTACCTGGTTTGTCGAGTGCTAAGATTCATCGAGTTTTGTGTATTCAAATGTAGATTTAAATGATCTCTTTGCGAATTAGGATTATCTAATATTTTTTGCTTGAATGGTTCATATTTTCATTCCCTTCGTTATGTAGATACTGCAGGCTATGACTTACATTTTCATGTATTTTATTCAGATTCATGAAATTTATGCTTTGTACAGTAGCCGATATATTTTTTTTTTCTAAATTTAACTGAGGAGCTATAGCTATCAGCTATTGCTATATTATAAACCATGCATGCAAAAAAGTATCATACCTGTGATAACCTAACAGTTCACCTTACATAAAAGTAGGTAGGTTCTGTGGAGGCGTAGTTCAGATGGTAATTAAAATAATAAAGATTTACTGATTTACTTATTTATTATTATATTATTTTGCTTTTAGCCCTGAGAACGATCTTCATCTTCCGACCCCCCATAATAATTGAAGCCCGCGCCGGGGTTATTCGACGTTCCAAATTTAAATCAAATAAAAACCAGCCAGCAAGCTATGGCTATACAACCTCCTTACATTCCCTAATCTTTTCCCACAATTCCATTTATCCCTGAAGATCATTAGAAATGAGGTAACCGTATCTTTTTGGACTCCTGGACGCGATTGCCTCCATCCTCAGCTGTGAGTAAACAGTCACTGTGGTCGATAACGGTCATGATGATGATGATGACGACTGCCGAAATGAGGGTCAGTTGATATAATATTATAGCTATATATACAGGGTGTCCCGTAAACCGACGTCAAACAGAAAACAATAAAATAAAAATAAAAAAAAATCTGTCAGTCAATCAATCAATCTTTCAACATTATTCTTTAGTAAAAGATTCTTAGTTTTCGAGATAAGGACAGCTTTATGAAATTCGTGAAACTCTTTGCCTTAATCACTACTTTGAATGCCACGGCTACAAATTAATGTTCTATGCAGTATCTGTGTTAAAACTGTCAATATCTCGAAAACTAAAACACTTTTACTAAAGTCAAATTTTGATATTCTGCTTAGTCATGACATCTCTATCAGCATCCGCCGGGTTGACGTCGGTTTACGGGACACCCTGTATATCTAGCTATTAAATAATGTTAGTTTATTCATTTCCGCAAAAAAAAAGTAAAAGAATGGTCTCGACATACAAACATTCATTCTCACACTTCACTCGATTGAATAGAAAAAAATAATTTAATGACCCCATTTTCGTTATATGGAAAAATAATATTTTGCCGTTAGATCGAAAAAAATTTTATCTACCATATTTTCGATTTAATAATAGGTGCAATAGTGAGGGAGTAATTGAGGCGGGGCATACAGACAGACAGTCACAATGGACGACATAAAGGTTCCTTGTTTGTCTACGGAACCCTTAATAGAGCGTTATAATCTATAATCAATACTTTGCAAGCTTTATTATGGAAGAAAATTGGAAATTTCTTGCCAGTCATCTGCATGCCCGAAGTTACGGAACATTTTATAGAACACTGGGTCAGACGCTTGATATTGATGGGAATATCGAATAATACTGGCGATCTATATCGCAGATTAACGTTTATTCGTTAACACCCATCGCAGACACCAGTCTCTCACCAAATGTACCGTTGAAGTAAAAACATTGGATTTGTTCTCTTAGGTAGTACTTAATAAGATCTTACTTTTGCTGTATATTTGTTGAAAGAAAAGTAAATGCCTTATTATCTATACTATTATAAAACTGTAACAGGAAGTTTGTCTGTACATTGAAGATATTAAAAAAAAAAGTTACGATATGGTTTTTAGGTGTCCCTGATTCCATTTCACCAATTTTTGAATTTTTTGTCTGTCTGTTTGTTTGTGTGTTTGTTTGTTTGTTTGTTTGTTTGAACGAGTATCACGCAAAAACTACTGAACCGATTTTGATGAAACTTTTTTTGTTTGGTAGCTTATGATCTGACTTAAAATCTGGTGTATAATTTGTGCGGACGAAGTCGCGGGTTAACGCTCGTTATATTATATAATAAAAGAAACTCTGAAATACCAGTAAGTATGTACCTACATGTCTTTTCTTACATTTGGTATTAAAGTCATAAATAATTATATGTTTGATCCATGCCCACTGACCCACTACCCAAATACAACCATAATTTGTGGTTGTATTGGGTTGTTTTTGACCCAGTGGCCATAAATATGGGTTAAACAAAACATATTATTGAATTATTTAATTTATCTTTATTGGTTATCAAACAGCAAATTACTTAATTTCTAATAAAACAACATTTAAATGAAATTTAAGCCAATAACATGATAACACGTCTTAAAAACTGTTTAAATTTAAAAAAATATGTGCATTTTTATATTTTGGGGATTTGGCATTGTGATCAAAATCAAGAGAGAGGAAAGTTAAAGATACAACTTCGATGTCTTTCATTAAAAAAAAGAACGAAAATATCTTCTGTCTGTTTGGATGAAAATTAATAGTAGGTATATTTTCTAGTACGTAGGTATAATGACATGGCTTCCATTGTGATTGTATGAATAAATTTTGAATTAATTGAATTGACCATTATACTTAATAACAATGTAATCGTGACGGAAATTGTTAAAATAGTTATATTGTACACAATAATAATATTTTTGCATGCCAAAATGGTAGAATATGATTTGAACTTGATTATTTTATTGTAAGATCTATTATTAATATTATCATATTAATTGTACTCATATTCGCAAATAAATGATGTCTATGTCTATGTCTCATTGTCATAACATAACAGAAAACTCCCTAATATTTATTTGGGAGAAACCATGAAAAATATTCAACATTACGCAGGAAATTGAAAATGTTCGAAACATGAAAGGCTATGTGACTTGTAAGGATAACATCGAAGGTTACGATTTGACGGATAGATTTCGTTTCGGCACGGATATGACTGGCCGTTCCGGTTCGCGATGAAAATACCCCCGAAAGTAAAGATGGGGAAAAGAGGTATCGGCTTGATAGATATTGTTGTCAGGACAATGTGAACTCGATAATATTATGTTTTACAGAGATGGGTGAAAAACTCTCAACAAAATTCATTATTCCATAATGCACTTCGTAGCTGATGGATGTTGTATGAAATCTGAGAAATGGATCAAAATCAACACAGATTGAATTACTCAAGATTGAAAAAAGAGGTCAAGGTAGACCAAGAAAAAAATGAGAAGCTGAGAAACAGAGAGGATGAGAAAATGAGAAAGATCCTTTCAAAAGTGAGACAATGAGTAGACCATAATTGAAAAAATTGTTTACAAGATAAGGGAAAGTGCCTTTCACAAGTTAGAAACGAACAGTCTAAATTAAATAAATCTTTTCAAAAAAGGTGATTTTGAAGCATGTCGTGGTGCGTTTCAAAATACATGAACAAACAAATAAGAACTCAGTCACGCCCAAAAATTGTTTTGTCGCAAGGCAACCTGTCTAAAATGCTTTCGGAATTTATGGTATTTTAAACAGCGAATAGAAATAAATAAGTTTGCTGATTTCAAAGAGAGTTAGTTTTACGTAATGCTAATAAATAATATTACTACCAAAATAAAAATAAAACAGTAAAATACCTGGAGAAATATTGTACATAGAGACAATCTTACCTAATTAATAAAACATTATAATTGTAATTATATGTAGCAGGCAAATTATTTGCTTAAAGATAAAACAGAAAGTAGGAAAACGTGTTAAAGACGAATACAATTACAAAAAATAATTTGGTTTGCAGATGGACTGTCGTAATTTAATTTTAGATTCCAACTTTGCTCTCCGAAAATGTTTACCTACTCACGTTTTTATTTTAAATACAGGCGGGTAAATGAAAACTGTATACAAATGCAAAAAGGGAAGACACATTTTACTTGTCTGTTCTTCGTCGCAAAGTCAAATTTTTTTTTGTTCAAACTTGGTGTAGAGTGTTGGTGAAGAGTATTTTATTTCTGTAGTTTACTCAAATGCTTTAGTTTGTTTGTCTTGCAATATGCACGGTCTTGAGTTTGTATTTACACCATATACTTTGCTAACCAAAAATATAAGCAAGATCTACATCGCTGTTATTTAGGAGCCACGTTTTTGTCGATAGAACAATTTTACTAGTAATTTTCACTGCTTCAAAATGGGTATATTGTCGTGTCATTAGATAAGTTTACCTCTAGAGGTACATTATCTAATATTATTACATGGAATCTGCTTCCACTTTGGCATTAACATTCTGGGTATTCATTGTGTTTTTTTTCCGTTCGATAAATAAATATATATATTAATTATTCAGACGTAATTATTTGTACTTATACATTTTTTTAGGATGACATTTTCTATTTGACTGATAGAGGTAAAGAAACATTCTTTCAGATTTCATAGCGAAACATTGAAATATCAGATAGAAAAAACAAAACAAACAGAAAAAAAACACCTAGGCTACTTAAAGGTAAAAAATGTCCTCTAAAGCCCCTACTCGGGGCAGAGTGCCTAGGAGGCTGGCAGCGTTGCCTCTTTGGATCGCTAGACTAATCCTTTGCGCAAAATAGCTGCCAGCCCTCCTGTTGCCTGTAGCCTCGAATAGACACATTGAGAGGCATTTGAGGAACATTTTCTCCTCAGGACCCCGGCAACCTAGGGTCTCCACGGCGAAGGGCAGGAAAATGTAGTTGTCACAATTATTCAATACAATATTTTATATCCACTTGAATTGCTTTGTAGAAAACTTCCTGGGAATTAAGTACTTTGTTGTTGCCACTATCTGTAATTAGATCGACCAGTGGACCAAGACTGATTGTATAATGATAAATCGAGATAGAACGGTGAGTTTAGGATCAATCTATCCAGTAATTCGGTTTAGTTTGGCTTGGGAATAAGCCATGGATTAATGCCAGAAATTTCGTGTCATACAGATCTTGGGAAAGCTTTTGATGAGTACTTCCAAAATAATGATTTCATATCATTACTATTAGCTTTAGCTTATGGCACCAGCAGCGTAGTTTCTTTTCACTGAATAAATTTTAATACTAAATGGGGTAATAATATCATGTAGCCTGGTGCGGATGCACTTTTAAAGCCAAGATAGGCTACATCAGCCACCTGAGAGCACATCAACGAAGCTCTCGAAGTCAACAGCCATAATCAGTCGCTGTGGTCGAACACAGCCATGAAGCATCATCTGTCAAACTTTGCCATAAAAACCATCATGTAGGCCTATCATGAGTTACGTTATTACTACTGTAGTTGTGTCGCTAATTGTGTATGTCAGAATTAGTTCTCAACGTAACCACTAGAAGCGCTGTACGAAATTAAAAAAAACTGTAGTAAACTACAGTAAAACTGGGTCCGTAACATAAGTCCGATTTACACATATCCGAATGCAGGGTACAGCTGAAAATCAGGGCTGCGCTCGCTGTGATCTCTGATCAGATCAGATCGGCCGGCATAACACTGAGCTGATTTCTTTTTCTCGCAAGCAGACTCTATAAGTATAATTATTGTAATTACTTTAACAATTACTGTACCTACATTCTGTTTGCACAATATAACTTTTTTCAATTTCAATTAAGTCCGAAAGATTTTTTTCCGATCCAAACGAGAGAAGCATCGAATTAAGTTGCAGCGAAAGACGGTGCATCGACAGACGTTAACTACTTTAGTATACTACAATGTAATGTATCATTACATTACCATTTACTACAGGCAGACAGTCTGTCCGGTATAAGTGATAGCTAATCGATTGGCGCCACCCTCTAGTGTCCCAGGATCTAAATTCCAAACTTTTTAGAGAGTCATTTGTATTATATTAGTTAATTTCCGTGGGCACTCGTGAGCGCCTGTCGCAATTTACAGTGCCAAAATGGCGTAAATCAAACAGACACAAAAAAAATTTAGAAGCCGCTTGACCAGTTGTAACAACACAATATTTTACCATATTTCTATTTAAGTGTATAAATGCGTACCTACCTATATTACTTGGTGCGTTGATTTGGTTGCCAACATCGCACCAAACACGCACTAACCGTTTTGATTGGTTGTTTTTATTAAAGTGCGATCCATCTTTCACCCTTGTCAATTTGACAAAGAGCATCTCATAATCCATTTTTTCCCTCTCAAATGCTATGTGTGATATGATTGAATGAGGCCTTCAAATGTCAGCGTTAGGCTGCCCTTTCCATTATAGGCGGCGGAGTGGAGCAAGCTAGTACTGCGGAGCGGAGTCGCGGACTGTGTCTGTCCATTGACGCGGAGCGTGGCGGCGGAGAGCGGAGCGAGCGAGTATTGCGAAGTGGAGATGCGGACTGTGGGTGCCTGTGTACTGATGCGGAGCGAAACTGAAAAATATTAACCAATAGGCCCCGCTCCGCCGCCTCGCTCCGCTGCCCCGCACCGCTATGCCTCGCATTGCTTCCGGAAATGTGTGAATTTTTAAACTAGCTTGCAAATCCCTGTCCACTGGAGCGGAGCGGAGATTTTGTGCTATCCTATTAGTTAATATTTCTCCTTTTCTCCGCTCCGCAGCCTCGCTCCGCATCAGTTGACAGGCAGTCAGGCACCCAACTACCCCATAACCTTGGGGTACCTACGCTCATAAAGTTATATTTAGATTTCTGTAAGTGCTTCATAATTATAAAGAAAAAGACAAAAATTTTAATACAAATCAATTTAAGCCTTTCAGAAACAAATACAGCACACAAACGAATAACATTATATACCTGTCAACCGTTTTCTTAGTAAGAAAATGAAGTGCGCACTCCAAACTAAACCTCCATAAAAATGCAAAAAAAAAAATAAGCATCACCTAAGTGGTGCAAGAAAGGAGTAAAATTTCCTACAGTGCTCTTTCACCTTAATAGTCTAGAGTAGGTAGAATTTTTTATTACAGCATTATACCGTTAAAAGATTAATGACATAATGCCGTAGTTGTACCTAATGAGGTTAATGAGAACTTACTCCTTACCATCCCACAAATTAATGAATACCTACTACACCACCAAATAATACCTAGGCATGAATTTAAATCTAATATGCTACCCAACCTTTCTTGGCAACATTTATAATTATGGTGGTTTTGCCATTTCCCTTCCTCATTTAATGGGTGATGTTGACTGATGTAACACTGATGTGATGTGCCAGTAGGTACTTGTATTTCCCATGTTTTCAATATTTAAGGCAGTCGGTGCCAAGGTAGAAGTTAAACTACTTACCTACTCATTTTATAGTAGAACTCACAACCCTAATAAGATTCGGTACTCATTTGAATATTATTTATGAACTATATTATATTAGAATGATTGTACAATTTAATCTAGCAACATAGACCCATTACGTCCTCTATAGAATCTAGATGTAGATAACAAAGCTAGGTCTTAGACAGGATTAATGCAGACGATTAAACTATACATTTGTGATGGCAAACAGTACTAATGGAAGCATTTGATGCTATTGAATTAGAGTATAAGTAGTATAAGGATTAAAATAAAATAAATAAACGACCATTTCTCAACCTCTTTGGGGAGAAGACACCTTTAACCAGCAGTTGGATAATATAGGCTACCATCATCATCAGCCTTTTTCCAACAACTGCAATAAACGTCACCCTATGAAAAAAAAATACAGATCTCGTGTCTTCCAAGACCTTCGGGTAGTTTTGCTTTTTGTAGCCCTCGTTAAGAGGCTTCTTTTAACATCCCAATCACTCACGTACTCCTAAATCCCGCGACACCGATCCTGTAACATGACAGGGATGAGAGCAACACAAGTCACATCTAAACGTAAAATTTAAGTGAGATGACAGATATCTCCATAGTATCTCACTTAAATTTGACGTTTAGAAGTGACCTGTGTCGCTCTCACTCTCACCCATGGACGAAGAATTTTTCGCTTACGCCTCTCACCCCTGTCATGTTACAGGGGCAGGGCGATGTCGCACTTTCCCTGAAAATCGGGCCTATACCGAAGCGACAAAAAAAACATGTTCAATGTTAAAAAAGAAAATAATGAATTTATGTAGGAAACCCCCTTTTCCCTAGGAATAAATGATTATGATTATCAAAATAACAAAAATTCAATAAAAATATAATAAAAATTAAAGGTTATTTGTAAAACTTATTCTATCGAGTCGATGGCTTGTCATTCTAATCTTTCCAGCCAAGTATTTTGCCACACGGATAGCATTATCGGCAGCGTATATTAATAAAACCTACACTCACACTAAGCTTTGGTAATAAATAACTTTCCTGCAATATAAATAAGGTTTTAATTACATATTTCGAAGAGTCTCTCAAGGATTACGCCTAAGGCATTCGCGTTACTTATTGTTCGCGACAGCGGGTTACAGATTTGTGCATCGACGCAGGAAGCTAGGATTCCTCCCTGCGAGTTGAGACACCCAACGTGATCAGTGCAAATTCTAATTAGATTTTTATGTTTTCTAAATGCTTATTTACAGCTTATTTACTTTATAGAATGCACTGGTCATGTTGGAAATAACGTATTTGTATAGTTAGTTATAGTTTTGTATAGTTTCCTTAAGTTTTATTCACCGTTTTCAGTTTCCTCGTTATTTTTGTTTATTTCGTTGTTTACATTTATAATTGATATGGTTTTAGGTTTTTAAACAATAAAGTTCCTCATTTTACATAGTTAGAATAAGTTAGGATAAGTTTTGAATTGTTTTAATAGTGTTTTTAGAGAGTTTTATTTTAGAAGTTTTCAAACCCTTATATCTTACGATGGGCAATAGATAGATCTTACCTGAAAGTTTATATAGCAAATAGTTAACGAACTTTATCTAGTTCACATAGTTTACATAGTATACAAGTCATAAAAAGTAAAATATGACACATTAAAGGTTCATTTTTGTACCTAACAGTTTGGCCCCGTATTTTGCATAGTAAATAGATTGACACAGTCATAAAAATAGACGCACTAAGTGCGGTTGGTCCAGGTGCACTAAGACAGAACCCTAGGCCATGGATAGAGTGCCTAGGAATAGCATAGACGAAAATAGTTTGAACATAGTGCGGTAAAAATCGGTAATTTTACCGCTTTACTCTGTCTTAGTCGCCTGGATATCATAGTTATAGTGGACTGTCACACATCAAAATACGGGGCATTGTAAGGGCTTTCTAACCATATATAAAGTTTAAACCTAAGTCATATAGTTTATAAATTATAGACCAAAATGTATATAATTCATAAGAAAAAAATGATGTAATATAAAACTTTATTACGTAATAAACCGAGGCCGTCCTTACGGTATTGCTCTGAGAGGCTCAACGCGCTCGAAAACAGAGCAAAAACAATCAGTCACGACAAGTCCTCCAGAAGCAATACCGGAAGAAAAACTAGTGAAGAAAACTGAAGAACCTCTTTTAATTCGAAGAACCCCTGCCCTGCTCTCTCAAGATCAGCTGTTCGCTCTCTACGGCCTACTGGTCCCATATCTCACAGTACTGCCGTAACGGGACGTCGTCCGGCGATAGCATAGTTTGCTAAGTGTGTTAGACCAGGTCTGTCGAAGGCTGGTCGACCACATTTTATGGTCCTTCGAGCCGGATACCGTCCTGAGCGTACTGTGAGACCTGGGTGAAGACCTTCAAGAGCTGCTGTATAGAAGATGCCGGTGACAAGAAGTATGAAGTCAACGCCGCGTCAAGACGGACTCCCGCCCCGTGACGAGGAGTCCACGTCACGTCCTGATGCATCCGCGTCGGGCACCCCGTCCGACTCCGAGCCGACGGCGTCGTCCGCGACGACCGCGGAGTCGCGTACGGCCACCACAGCCCCGGATACATCAGCCACGTCGACCGACGCCACCAGCGCGTTGAAGAACCCCGTACCAGAGAAGCCCGTACGAACACCGGCACGATCCAGAGCATCAAGCAGAAGACGACGGGAGCTGGCGGAGGCCCGGCTCGAGCTCCTACAAGCTCGCGTCCAGCTAGCCGAGGCCAAAGTCAGCGTCCTAGAAGAGGAAACTTCAGACGAAGAGGACTCAATAGAAGAAACGGTCCGTGAAGAAAGAACGTCGGAATGGGTCGACAGAAGCACTCTCGCCCTCACGATGGAGCCTCACAACGTGCAAGATCATAGTTCGGAACCACCGCCCGCCGTGCTGCCGCCACCACCGACGTGTGACGACGAGCCAGACGGGTGCCGCGTGGACGCCGAGGCACGAGGCCCCATCAATAGTCAACCGACGAAGACCCCGGAGGCGAGGCCCTATAGGGAGGGCCTCCCCGGGGACCACAGCCACCCTGTCGCGATGCTGGAGCCGCCGCCACGACAGGAGCAAAGACTGATTATAGACCGAAGAGCGGCCCTGGCGCTGGGGCCCTGGGACAACAACACCGGGGAGCCACGTCAGCCTGTAGCGCCGCGCCAGCCGCCTACGCTACAGGAAATACGGAAGCACATAGAACATAGAAGATGGGATGCGGCGCAGAGGCCCCCCGGTGGGGACGTCGCCGAGGATCCGCATCAACTTGTCGCGCCGCGCCAGCCGCCTACGCGACAAGACAGCAAGCCGAACGAGCTGGCGATCCAAGAACTCGCCAGTGCCATCACTCTCGCCGCACGGTCGGCGGCGCAGCCCGCAATAGCATCGAGGGTTCCTGACCTACCCTTCTTCAGCGGCCAGTCGGCGGAGTGGCTACCGTTCAAGATAGCAGTAGAAGAGTCAATGGCACAGCTGACGGAGCAAGAAACCATAGCGAGACTGCGGAGGAGCCTGCGCGGGCCGGCACGGGACGCCGCCCACTGCCTGTTTGTAGGCCACACGTCGACACACGAGGTAATGCAGCTTCTTCAGGCAAGATTCGGACGACCCGACGCACTCGTCATGGCGGAAATAAAGAAGCTTAGAGAGCTGCCGCGCCTCACAGAAAACCCCAAAGATGTCTGCGTCTTCGCGTCGCGTGTGGCGAACATCACCGCGACAATCAAGGCGCTGGGTCGGTCGCACTATCTACACAACCCAGAGATAGTGCGGGCCGTAATAGAGAAGTTTCCGCCTACGCTACGGTTCCGCTACTACGACTTCGCTCCGGAGCAGCCTGCGTTCCAGCCTGACATGGTAACGTTGACCAAATTTTTAGATCATACCGCCGAACGGTGCGGTAACTTTGCTCCCCTCGAACACGTGCCGCAGTTCGACCGGCGGGAGCAGACACACAGAGGACCAGCGCGCACATACCACGCCGACGGACAGCGAGCGAAGCCCGAGCCCTGTCCAATCTGTAAGAAAGGCGACCACAAGGTAAACAATTGTGAAGTGTTTAAGAAAGAAAATGTGTCGGCGCGCTGGGACATAGCTCGAGAGAAACGACTGTGTTTTAAGTGTCTTCGTGTTCGCAGCAAACAACATAACTGCAAGACACGCAGGTGTGAGACGAGCGGGTGTCAATACAGTCACCACCCCAATCAGATCAAGAGGAAACAGTGTCGTCGGCGCGAAACAAGTTTAATACGGCGCTATTGAAGATTGTTCCAGTCATAGTTAGCGGTCCTAGGTCGCAAATTGAGACCTACGCGCTGTTGGACGACGGCTCTACGTGCACTATAATAGAACGAGAGATCGCTAATAAGGTAGGTGCGAAAGGGACAGCATCACCGTTTACGATAGAAGGGGTGGCGGGCGCGCGGATCGACGCAAGCGAGTCGACGCGCGTGCGCTTGAAAATTGGCGGCAAATATAGTTTGGAAGAATTCGAGGTAACTGCGCGCACGATGGAAAAACTTCATTTATCACCACAGCGGGTCTCGCCGGAGCTCATCTTCGGCCTCGATCACCTCAAGGAGATAGCAGAGGAACTCGTCTATGAAGAGGGCAAGCCAACGGTACTCATCGGGCAAGACAACTGGCAGCTGCTGCTCTCTCACGCCGTGCGCCGGGGGGCGGACGATCAACCCGTCGCTTCCCTGACGGACCTAGGGTGGGTCCTTCATGGCGTGCGCGATGGTCGGCGTGAGAAGGTCCATAGTCATCGCGTCAGCTACGTGTCTTCGCCCCAGCCCGAGAGTCCCATAGAAGAACTAATACGAGAACATTTTTCGCTAGATTCGCTGTGTGTCGAGCCGCGACGAAGTTACAATGATAGTGAGAAGCGTGCGCTATCAATTTTAGATGAAACAACCAAGCGGTTACCGGCGGGAGGCTTCGAGACCGGGCTCCTATGGCGTCGTGACGACTTCACGCCGCCTGACAGCTACTCTACTGCGCTTCGCCGCCTCGAGCTAATAGAAAAGAAGCTGGATCGGGACCCTGCGCTGAAGAAAAGGTACACCGCCCAGATTCAAGAGTACATAGAAAAGGACTACGCGGAGGAAGCGCCCGTGTCTACCGCGCGACCAGAAAAGGTATGGTACCTACCTCACTTCGGCGTAGTCAACCCAGAGAAGCCCGACAAGCTGCGTATAGTGCACGACGCGGCGGCGAAGTCGAGAGGGACGAGTCTGAACGACCTACTGCTGTCCGGTCCCGACCTACTTCAATCGCTGCCCGGCGTGTTAATGAGATTCCGACAGCGAAATATAGCCGTGACAGCCGATATTCGCGAAATGTTCATGCGAATAACCGTTCGCGAAGAAGATAGAGACATGCAGCGCTTCCTATGGAGAGGGGAGCGACGCGACGGACCTCCGACCGAATATCGCATGAAGAGCGTAATATTCGGGGCCACCTCTTCGCCTAGTACAGCTATTTTTGTAAAAAATAGGAACGCCGAGTACTTCAAAGAAAAATACCCGGAGGCAGTGGACGCCGTAGTACGTAGTCATTACGTAGATGACTACATAGCTAGCTACGACAGCGAGGAGGACGCCCTACGAGTCTCAAACCAAGTCGCCTTCATACACAGTCGAGGTAATTTTTTTCTTGCTAAATGGGCATCGAACTCTCAACGTGTTCGTGGACAGCTGGCGCCGGGCGAGAAGAAAGAAGTAGTACAACTTGACACCGAGAAGATATTGGGGATGGTCTGGCGGACGCAGACCGACACGCTTTCGTTCAACATAAACGAACGTAAGTTGCCTACTTCACTACTCGACGGCACCCCTACCAAGAGAGAGGCCCTACGCGTGGTAATGTCCATATACGATCCACTGGGGCTCGCTACGCCTATCACCGTGCAAGCTAAGAGAGTGCTACAGAACACATGGCGCTCTGGCATCGAGTGGGACACCGCGCTACAACCGGCAGAGGCGGAGGCATGGAGGAGTTGGGTAGGCGAGGCTAAGCGACTCTCACGCTTAGCCGTGCCACGTTGCTACGCCCAACTAGCACACGCGACGAACATAGAGCTACACACGTTCGTCGATGCCAGCAGCTCGGCCTACGCGGCCGTTTCCTACTGGCGAGTGACCGATTGCGATGGAACAGTCTACGTGTCCCTCATCGCTGCGAAGGGAAGAGTCGCGCCGCTGAAGACTGTGTCCATCCCGCGCCTCGAGCTACAGGCTGCAGTGCTGGGCGCCCGCCTAGCACACACGATCGCCGCCGAGCACGACATCAAGCCGCATCGTCGGATATTTTGGTCCGACTCACGCACCGTGCTAACCTGGCTACGCAACGGTCCTCGTGTCTACAAACCATTCGTCTCGCATCGTGTCGCCGAGATCGGTGAGTCTACAAAAACGACAGAGTGGAGATGGGTCCCCACTAAGGCGAACGTCGCAGACGACGCGACGAGAGAAACGCCTGCCAACTTCGAGTCGACGCATCGCTGGTTCGTAGGGCCGCCTTTCCTACACCTACAGGAAAGTGAGTGGCCAATAGAGACAGAAGATAGTACCCCAGACGACGTCGACGCCACCGAAGAAAAACTACATGCGACGAGGTCAACGACACGACTCACCGAAGCCCTACCCGATGTGAAACGTTTCTCCAACTTCAATCGCCTGCTACGAGCGACCGCACGAGTTCTACAGTTCATCGAGTTGCTACGCACACCGCAACAATGTAACGCGGCCTACAAACGTATGAAGAAAAACACAGATAGCGACTCGACGTGGGGAAACAAGAAAGAAAATCGCAAGAAAATAGTCAAGAAAACGGCGACGGGCGACGTGACTACATCGCCGTACAAACCTATAGAAGCACATCATGTACACCGTGCACAGCTCCTGTGGACTCGAGCTCAACAAGAAGAGGTCTACGCGGACGAGGTGATTGCCCTGCGACTGGGCCGCCCTCTACCGACAGACAGCAGACTCAAACAGCTGTCCGTTATCTACGATCAAGACGGCGTGATAAGGTTACGATCACGCATAGACGCCGCTACGGACATCTGCTACAGTCAACGAGAGCCTGCTATTATCGACGGCGGCCACGCGTGGACCCAGCTGTACATCACACATGTACACACACAGCTACACCACGGCGGGTTCGAGACTACAGCGAACGAAGTACGACAACACTACTGGGTGCTACGACTACGCTACGCCGTTCGTAGCGCCGTGAAACAGTGTCTACGGTGCCGCATCGCTAAGGCGAAGCCGGCGCAACCATCTACGGGCAACCACCCACCGAGTCGCCTTGCTCATCATCAGCGGGCCTTCACTTTCACCGCCCTCGATTATTTTGGGCCCCTCACCGTGACCGTCGGCCGTACCCATCAGAAGAGGTACGGCGTGCTCTACACGTGCCTCACTACCCGAGCTGTCCACATAGAGCTCGCGGGTAGTCTTAGCACGGACTCTGCGGTGATGGCGCTAAGAAGGTTCATTGGACGACGTGGCTGCCCTACAGAGCTCTGGTCGGACCAGGGCACCAACCTGCGCGGCGCAGACATCGAGCTCCGCCGCGCGATCGACGGGGCGACGCAAGAAGAGGCGTCGCTGCGCGCCATTCGGTGGCGCTTCATACCGCCGAGCGCCCCATTCATGGGGGGCGCATGGGAGCGTATGGTGCGGAGTATCAAAACCGCACTGTACACCACACTGAACGAGCGCGCGCCGAAGGAAGAGGTGCTCGCTACCCTACTCGTCGAGGCGGAGCACACAGTCAATAGCCGCCCCCTCACACACCTGTCGACGGCCCCGGACGACGAGGAAGCCCTCACGCCCAACCACTTCCTCTTGGGCGGGCCATCACGCGTCCCACAACCCGGGACGTTCACCGACGGCGACATCAGCGGGCGCAGAGAGTGGCGAGTCAGTCAGCGGCTGGCCGACTACTTCTGGGCGCGCTGGGTGCGCGAGTACCTCCCCGAGCTGCAATACCGGCGGGAGCCCCGCGCCACGGGTGGCGCGATCCAGCTGGGCGATCTGGTCCTCATCGCAGACGGGACACTACCTCGCAACATCTGGCCGCGAGGCGTCGTGATCGCCACCTTCCCCGGTCCCGACGGCGAGGTACGAGCCGTCGACGTGCGCACCAACAAGGGAGTCCTGCGGCGACCTACAAAGAAACTGGTGATCCTGCCCACTGCCAACGAGTCGCCCTGATGGTCTACGAGCCTGCCTGCCTGCCTGCCGCTCACTCGAAAAGTTCCAGCTGCGAGAGCTGCGGCGGGAGATAATGTTCGCGACAGCGGGTTACAGATTTGTGCATCGACGCAGGAAGCTAGGATTCCTCCCTGCGAGTTGAGACACCCAACGTGATCAGTGCAAATTCTAATTAGATTTTTATGTTTTCTAAATGCTTATTTACAGCTTATTTACTTTATAGAATGCACTGGTCATGTTGGAAATAACGTATTTGTATAGTTAGTTATAGTTTTGTATAGTTTCCTTAAGTTTTATTCACCGTTTTCAGTTTCCTCGTTATTTTTGTTTATTTCGTTGTTTACATTTATAATTGATATGGTTTTAGGTTTTTAAACAATAAAGTTCCTCATTTTACATAGTTAGAATAAGTTAGGATAAGTTTTGAATTGTTTTAATAGTGTTTTTAGAGAGTTTTATTTTAGAAGTTTTCAAACCCTTATATCTTACGATGGGCAATAGATAGATCTTACCTGAAAGTTTATATAGCAAATAGTTAACGAACTTTATCTAGTTCACATAGTTTACATAGTATACAAGTCATAAAAAGTAAAATATGACACATTAAAGGTTCATTTTTGTACCTAACAGTTTGGCCCCGTATTTTGCATAGTAAATAGATTGACACAGTCATAAAAATAGACGCACTAAGTGCGGTTGGTCCAGGTGCACTAAGACAGAACCCTAGGCCATGGATAGAGTGCCTAGGAATAGCATAGACGAAAATAGTTTGAACATAGTGCGGTAAAAATCGGTAATTTTACCGCTTTACTCTGTCTTAGTCGCCTGGATATCATAGTTATAGTGGACTGTCACACATCAAAATACGGGGCATTGTAAGGGCTTTCTAACCATATATAAAGTTTAAACCTAAGTCATATAGTTTATAAATTATAGACCAAAATGTATATAATTCATAAGAAAAAAATGATGTAATATAAAACTTTATTACGTAATAAACCGAGGCCGTCCTTACGGTATTGCTCTGAGAGGCTCAACGCGCTCGAAAACAGAGCAAAAACAATCAGTCACGACAAGTCCTCCAGAAGCAATACCGGAAGAAAAACTAGTGAAGAAAACTGAAGAACCTCTTTTAATTCGAAGAACCCCTGCCCTGCTCTCTCAAGATCAGCTGTTCGCTCTCTACGGCCTACTGGTCCCATATCTCACAGTACTGCCGTAACGGGACGTCGTCCGGCGATAGCATAGTTTGCTAAGTGTGTTAGACCAGGTCTGTCGAAGGCTGGTCGACCACACTTATGTTACATTGTCAATACGAGTTAACTTTGTAAAACCACAACGTAATTAGGATTTAACTTCTTCATCTTCGCTTTATTGGCTTATGTAAGTATATTCGAATTATTAATACCAGACAATACCAAAGGGCCAAATTTATATGCTGTAAATATGGATCTACAATAATTAATTCTGAATTAATTTTCCAAGTTGCTTCGGTAGTTTCTTATGTCATTACACATATTGTGTAAACAGTTCATGTTGATAGAAGCAAGTTAGTTGAACATTCTTGATAGTTTGAAAATACAAAGATCGACGTTGTTTTACTATGATATCGATAAACCAGATGTAGCTGGCATTCCAAGATTATTAATAATTCAATTGATACACCTACAATGTTATTGCTATCGATGCAAAAATTAGAAGTTTCTAGAAATAATGTTGAATATCCTATAAAATGAGTAAGTTTATTGTTACTGCAAGTAAATAAATGAAATTGATGAAATGAACAAAGTTTAATTTATAGAGAAGTTGAACTTTAATCTATGGACCAAACTTCTGGGAAAAGTTTTACTGCATTCTTCTAAGCCACTGATAATAATATAAGCCTCTACTTCCTCTGGTTAAGTGATTTGCTGAACGAAAGTATAAAGCTTCGAGAGAATAAAGCTTAGAAATGAAAGTCGGTTGAAAAGTATTGTTTCAAAACTATTTTCGGTTTATGCGTTCTGTCCTCAGATAAATTAACAGGAATGGATGCGATATTACGCGCGTACCCCTCTGCCAAAGGCATGCGCTCAGTGAGCATACCCGTTATATAAAACTAGTCCACGCGCGTCTCGCGCCAGTCGCCAAGTGTTTGTTCTCGTGGCACGACATCCTGCAAAAATTCCTGTCTGTAGTGTTTATCAGTGCAAAAAAAGGTCAGGAACTTCAAGCTTACAAAAGGATAACACTACCTTTCACTTGTGAGTATTTTTTTGTCCAAATATTATCAAATAATGCAATAAACTACCATAAAATAGAAAAATATTTCCAATAAATAAGTGTTGCCGGTTGACCGTATTAGTCCATATTTTGAAGTTGTATGAACATTACTACATTTTACCGTATATTACTTGTGATGTTATTATTACTCTACCTGTATAATAAAATAATAGAGTAAATACTGCTTGCACTTATTAAACTTACTTGGTATATTTGGTAATAGGAAAAAACCATCATAATATAACCCATGAACAATTCGTTACATGTCACTTTTTAGAATTAAAACTATTGTTTAAATGTACAATAATAGTGTTAGTATTTTTATAAAAATGTGTATGTTTTATTCTTAATTCGATCCAAATAATTATTTTATTTAAATGTGGCTGGCCACACCGCTACGAAATTAGTGAAGGACCTGCACATATTAAATATCGATATCGATATTTCGCTACTTGTTAGTATTTTAATAGCTGTATATCTTTACAGATTTCCAAAAGAACCCAGTATCCGGGTTGCTTGGTCAATCAATCGGGGTCATCTTAAAATAAAATCCTTTTCATTATTTAACCTTTTTATTCAAATAACTTAATAATTATCTAACTAAATCATTAAAAAAGAATCTTAAACAAACATATAAGGTAACCTATAATATAGCCATGTTGTGGTGTTTCAATTCACTAAATCAATACTGTAATATTTTTCAGTATAGTGTATCTTTCTATGAATAAATCATTATTATTTATTGCTGCGAACATTACATACCTACTTTAAATTCGTAACATCATTTAATAAATAGCTGAACTATTATTTTATAGTGCATTGTATTCTATTACATAATTTTGTTGTAATTACAATTACTTATTTTAAATACATTTGGTAAACATGAGGGTATACGTGTTTTTATTTAGCCTCTTTCCCAGTATTTAGAATTGATTAAATATCTTCTCTTTGTTGAAAATGTTCTAAGTCCTAATTTTGTATGGGACCCTCTTTGCGACACCCCGACCGTGAAAAATATTATATTCATTTCATTTGATAGTCATACACGATTATTCATGATTGCCAAACTTATCGATAAATAAGGTATCGATAGTGTCAAGCACTAGCACTTTTATGAGTCCATTTCAACTAGCCAGCATAACTAGACCTGTATTTTCAAATACTTTGCGTGAATATGTGGTTCAACTTACCTTCTGGCCTTTTGGCCTTCTGTTTACGTATTTAATACACGTCTATGTGTGCGAATGTAATTGTTTGTGTACAGTTCAAGCTAGTGTTTGTAAATGTCGTCGTTTGCGTGCATAGCGACGTGATTGAGAAATGCATTAGTAATGAACAATTGATTTGTGTGCGTTACCTCGCCCCCCGGCAAAAGTGACAGACTTTTTCGCGTAGAATTGAGCGATCGTTTCCAATCCATTCCTGTTAATTTATCTGAGGTTCTGTCTGTCGGTAATCTAGAATTTCCATCTTAACACTTTCACTGCTGAGTTTGAAAATGAGTCCGTTTATCAATGGTAAATTATTACACTTTGGCGTTTTTCCATCAGAGAAACTGTTTCTAAATATACCTATCTTTAAACGTTCAGTTAGATGATGAAGAAGCTAATTAAAGGAATAAATATGCACTAAGTGTTAATGATTGTGTTATTTTATTGGATATTTATATTAAGTACATAAATGCTCGTGGAAACAAGAGACTAAAAATATTATGGTATGTTTCCAAAAACCTTTTACTCTTGGACGTCACACTACGATCTTTGCCTCAGGTTCAACTTTGATCTGGCTGGTTTTGTCCAAAATATAGAAATTTCACAAGAGTATTGAATCGTTAATCCATTAAAAATTTTCGGCTGCGTATTTGCAAACCCTAACCTCAACTTGCATGAGTTAATGTGCTGTGTTTACTCAAGCGCCCTCTGAAAGACTTCGTTAGCAAAGCGGAGACGAAGAAGTGTTTTGTCGCTGACAAACTAATGCAATTACCAGAAGTCGAGACGATGTCACTACGTGCGTTTTCAAAATTACTTTGAACTTTCTCTTGCATGAGGTACGCTCTATGGCTTACATTAAGCCCGGTTTACAGTGGTCTTTAGCCCTGGAATAAAACCGTCTCGGTAACAAGGGGCCTTTCTTCTTCGTTGTTTTCTTAACATTTCCTTACTCGAGTGGAGGACATTTTTGACATTTGTGCTGTTGTTGTATGGTTTCCATAATAAAAAAGCCTATAGCGCTTGCTTGGGATCATGTGCCTGTGAGCATTATTTATTTAATTTGTATGACAAAAATGTCAAAAACGTGAGGAAGCCTCAAGGAAACAACTAATAATACGGGTGTTAGACTCTATTGGCCCATATTAGATTGATTTTTCTAGGTCCCTTTGAAACAAGGATCAGGTGATGAGGTGATAGTGATGGTGGTGGGTGTTCCAGGCCCCTAGGTAACAGGTTTTACACTCATGTTCTGATGTTGATTTTAGAAATTCTTGCATCATCGCTTGCATTGTTAGCTTGTCGTCCTCTTGGGTATCTTGCTTGGCTTCATAATAAAGCCTAGCAGCGCTGTTTGAATAATGCTGCTGCTTATAAACGGACCAAATACCATGCCATCCCATTATCATGCTGACACGGAACAAGACGAGGAGATGACAACTAATTGTACAAGTTTTTCTAGGTCATACATAATACAAATCGAACGCGTCTATTCAAAACAAAATAATTATTTGTCTTGAATGTGATTTCAAACTATTGGCTAAACCAACCAGACCAGAAACCAATTTTACTTGTAGGTTCGTTAGTAACAATATAATATAATTTTCTTGTGCGGCTCAAGGATACCGATAAGAAGGAAAATAGTGATGAATAGGGTGTGATATTATTTATTATATTTTCGGTTTTCCATGGATTTGGACTCTATTAGTTCGGGATGGAAAGAAATACTATAGCTATGAACTTGATATCATAATTATTTATATTTACCCAATAGCTTTGAAGGGCATCTTTTTGCATTATAAGGATCGTTGGAGAGCTTCGAAATTTAAAAAGAAGATGGATGCAAATTAATTATAGCTACACACACTACCTACTAAGAAAAATTGTATGCCATTATAAACCATCCCCTTTACATTGTGATGGTGCACCGACGACCTGGTGAAGGCGGCGGGAACTCGTCAGATGAGCGCAGCGCAGGCACAGGACTGGTCGTTGTGGCGATCCTTAGGAGAGGCTTTTATTCAGCTGTAGACATCTATCGGCTGATATAATGATGACTTTTGAATTCATTCAAAATAAATGCAAACGAAGTATTGTTTCATGTTGTCAACAATCTAGCCAGCAATACAATAGATCGATACTAAATCTCAAATGACAGTTAGTGGGATCACACACAATGACACATGACGGAGCGGCAATCGTCAGTGCGTCATTTGTGAAATAAGGAGTTTTATGAAACCGCACGTTGAAGCACATACTGTGCGTCAATCCGTCACCGTGTGTGCTTCTACGTGCGGTTTCATACAACTCCATGCTTCATAAATGACGGACTGACGTCTACCGCTCCGTCAATGCGTCATTGTGTGTGATCCCACTTATACAGAATAATTCGATTTAAACTCCACCAGTTTTTCTCCTATTTCCGACCGAAACCTATTTCGGACTGTCTCGACCGCACTCTAGCGACAACATAATCATTCATTCGCCACATTTTCCCGGCTAATAGGCAATATTCCCCGAAGAGCATCAAAGCCTTAATGCCACAGTGATAAAGACCTTTTCATCTCATCATGTTTCCATTTCACTCAATTTTAGATTATGTTTACGACGCACTTTCAAAGTAAAATAAATTATTTATAAGAGCGGGTTAAGGGTGTTCTTAGGAAAACCTTATAGGAAGTTATTATTATAGTCAAATTATACAGTGTCCTTCTTTCTATGCTGACGGTTTTTTAACGGGATGATCAACCCATCAAACTGAAAAACTTTCTGTTTGGGACCTAAGATCAAAGTAAAATTAATGGATAGGCCCAAAGCGCGTTATGTTAAAGCACACAACTATTAAATTTGGTCCATAGCTAACTAGCCAAACTAGCGCACTTGGTCTGTCATCTCGGTACATATCTATACTATTATAAAACTGTAACAGGAAGTTTGTCTGTACATTGAAGATATTAACAAAAAAAAAGTTACGATATGGTTTTTAGGTGTCCCTGATTCCATTTCACCAATTTTTGGATTTTTTGTCTGTCTGTATGTTTGTGTGTTTGTTTGGGTGTTTGTTTGAACGAGTATCGCGCAAAAACTACTGAACCAATTTTGATGAAACTTTTTTTGTTTGATAGCTTATGATCTGACTTAAAACCTGGTATATAATTTGTGCGGACGAAGTCGCGGGTTAACGCTCGTTTGAAACAAAACTGTCATTTGTTTTGCCTAATTTTTCTGGTTTGAAATGTTCGCGTAAGACCTAACCATTAATTTTACTTTGATCTAAGTTTGGGACCAATATCGGAAACGGAATCCTAATGAAACAGCAGACTTTTTTTCGTGATTACGATGTTGGTCCCATAGAGAAAGTTGTTAAGTTTGATAGTATGAATATCTCCATGAAATACCGTCAGCATATTAAGAAGGGTCCTTCTTAATATGCTGACACTTTTTTAAGGGGACGATCAGACCATCAAACTGAATATCTTGCTCAATGGGACCACCATCAAAATCGTGAAAAAAAAAATCCGCTGTCACAAACATTTGAGTCGAGCTGGTACTGCAGTTTTGTATGGCGTCGGTGTTGGCTCCATAGTGAAAGTTGTTCAGTTTGATGGTCTGAAGCACCCCTTAAGTATTACTAGGGAGTTATGTTACACCTTGTAGTTTCCAGTAAGTTTTATGTTAGTATTAGAATAGATAAGTTTAATCGTGTGTTAAAGCCGTCGTAGATACAGCTTAAATACACACACATAATTTAAAGTCTATTAATCCCGTAACAATATAACCTACTATCCAACTTTCCAGACTGTTGACACGCTTCTAATAAATTAGAAGATAAAATCATATTATACCCGTATCTCTAATTTCAGAGAGATCTTTGAACGATACATGGTTTGATGAGGTGGTTGGGAAATCAAGTAGGTACTAGCTTTCCTCATGTCTAATTTGAAAATATTCTCTTGGTCCACGAAGTGTAGAAAGTACCCACCGTAAATCTAATTTATTATTTAAGAATTCCAAAACGTCTATGTCGAAATTGGCTTGACATAATTTAGATAAGCAATGAAAATCTGAATTCAGAATGATTTCAATAATTACTTTAATGATTTCAAACGAAACATTGTGTAGGCGTGATTCTGCTTAGTGAAAATATTTGCATACAACTTTTGTGACGAACGATTAGTCATCATCAGCCTATAAACATCCCACTGCAGGGCACAGGCCTACCCTCAGCGAGGGTGTATGGGTGTTAGTCCACCACGCGTGCCCAATGCGGATTGGTAAGACTTCACATACGCATCGGATTTCTTCTTTAGCCTATGCAGGTTCCCTCACAATGTCTTCCTTCACATTCAGTCGCTCGCTGTCTTCGGTTCAGCGTGCTGAAGGGCGTCCCACACTCCTGTTCGCGGTCTCCATTGTATAACTGATACTCCCTATCAGTTATCATCACTTTCTATGACAGTCAATTTTTATCATGATATCATTAAATTTAAGCGAACCAAAAAACAAATCTAAAGTTCAAACACAAACATAAATAATGCTCAACACTTGCCAGAAAACCCTAAAAAGCATTTGATGTTTTATTCATTCAACATTATCGAGGTAGACAGGGACAAATGAAAATAAAAATGGATGTAGTTACGGAAGCTTCCTGGCAACGTTTGTGAAAAGAAATCTTGTTTCTACAATGAGCGAAAGGACTTTAGTATACTGACCCAAATATAAATGTCTCTTCATTATACTAATGCTATCAAATCATCTTTGAGACTGAGGGCAGATAGAAAATTTCAGTCTAAAGAACATTCGAGGACAAACCTGGCAACTCTAGTAGCGCATTCACCACTTTCCTCTTGCTCTTCCTCCTATCTTATTCTCACCTTAGATAAGTAAACTTACTATAATTATCCCTGCGAATTCATATAGAGGGTATAAGAAAAGACCTTAGTTATATTAAATAGAAAGAATAGAGTATATTGAATAGAGTAGTTAGACCTTAAGGCCAACACACTGAATATCTTTCAACGTGAAGTATGGAGCCAACATCGAAAATAATAAAAAATCTGCTGTTTTATAGAAAACTGTAGTACCCTTTCTTGTTCCCGTATATTGTTGTTTTTTGTGTATTTTGGTGTACCAATAAAGAATATCTTTCTTATTATATTTCGTTTTGTTTCCATAGTTAAAGTTTTTCTGTTTGATGGACTAACTAAACTACCCCATGTTAAAATTACTAGGGTCTTTTGTTATACTCTGTAGGTACAGGGTGTTAGGGTAAACAGTTGCATTACTTTACCCTAACAAAAAATCACCCCTTAAAAGGGGTGATTTTAGCCATGATAATGAACTACTTTCCCTAAGAAACCTATAGGAAATTAGTAAAAAAAATGTTGGACTTCCCATACTAAAAGCAATCAGCTGATCGCACTTTTGTATGAAAAGTCGAATTTTTTTTGCGAATTTCCTATAGGTTTCTTTGAGAAATTTGTTCAGTATTACAGGTACAATCACCCCTTAAAGTAATTCAACTGTTTACCCCAACACCCTGTATATCACTTAAATAAGTACATAGCACGCAACGTAAAAAAGACGCAATAGAAATTGTTATAGAAAGGATTTAAATTCGTACTTTACACGGGAAGATTTACGCAATTTCTCATTTACAAGTCCTCTAGCTACTCCTTAAAAAGTTAGTAGGCAAGTTAACCTAAACTTATAAAGTTGTACTTGTAAAGTTCAGCAGACCTACAATTATTACGAGACTATTAACAAGAAGCGTTCGCGTTCATAAACTTACAAATACAATGTTATCTAACCAAACAGCTTGAGTCGACTTCAAATTAACGTTTAGTATCGTTAAACTTCCTAAAGGCTTATTAAGCAAGACAATGTTGAAGGAATAATGTTTAACAAACAAAAAACAGCTAATTGTTTCTCATTTGCAAACTAATTAGTCCGTTTCAGGCGACTTTGTAGCTTTGTGGAAATGAAAATAAAGTGTAGATTGCGAAAAATTATTTTAGACATTTCGGTGGTACAGTTGGATTTAATAAATGACTGATAACATAACATAAAATCGCAGGTCGTCAGAGCTATGCTATACCGCCTAACTATCTTTTTCTTCTGAAAACGTTTATATAACTTTTAACTTTTTTGCTATAACATATTGAATTGGACTAAATCAATATAACTTATACCCACAGATGGGCTTATACCAAAACATTATACCGATTTTGAAATAATAAAATTTTTAATTAGACATATATTGTAGCTTTAAATATTGGACGTAGGAATGTATTACGTTCTGGGATCATGTCTCAAACAAATTATCCTACGAAGTAAATTTTTGATTAAAGTCACATTTTTCTATGTAACGTGCTAAAAGAATGTTACAATGATACATGACACAAGAAATTGTTCTCGTCTTTTTCACGCCCTAATTTCTACACGTCATTTTCGAAGACATTAGTAATTTGATATGCAGATATTTTAATCCTGATCAAAAGCATCCAATAAACTAATTCAAGTAGCAAATTGAATGAACAATGTACCAGGGCTACCGTACCTGGATAGGTCAGTTCGATAGGTAGAAACTTTTCTAATTTCCTTTGAGGTTACAGGAATAGTGCTTGCCTGAAGCCAGAATGCTTTTAGATAGCTGGATAGTTTAAAATTACACTATTTCGAAAGATGTGTGGTGTGACTATAAGGGATAGAATGAGGAATCCTGCGATAAGGGAACGCTGAGGTTTGAATGAAGATGTAGTGGTTAAAGTTGAAAGGAGAATGCTTCGTTGGTTCGGACATATCGAGGATGAATGAAAGTCGACATACAAATCAGATATATTGGGCGTGTGTGGAAGGAAATATTAGTAGAGGTAGACCTAGGAGGACGTACCTAGACCAGATCAAGGAAGTCATTAAAAATGCCAGGTTAAAAGTAGCCGGAATCGATAGGAATGTATGACAAGATGTATGGACCTAGAGGAAGCAAGAGAGGTGTGTCAGAACCGCCTAAAATGGAGATTCAGAGGAATATTATACAGCATCTTTGGTAATACTTTAACTAAGTAGTATACATTATAATACTCATTAACTGACAAACTTTCACAATGGAACCAACTACGAAATCAGCTGTAGCTGTAGCAAAATATAAAATCGCGAATAGGAAGAAAGGCGTTTCTGTAAAAAAACAGATGTTTTTTTTTTCGAGATATCGATGGTGGCTTCATAGTGAATGTTGAATGAATGAATGAAATAATATTTTTTTTAATTTATTTATTGAAGAAACAAACAGTCACTTAAAAACATTTTGATTTTAAGATACACTTACAGACCTGGAGTTCTCTATATTATAATTAAGTTTAGTAAATTAATAATTTGTTTACTAGTTTAGTCACTACTAATGGAAATAGGGGGGAATCCCCCGAAAGCCAATCTCAATCACAAAGAAAACAAGAAACAGTTCCATATGGCCCGACAGATAGCATTTAGCTAGAAATATGCTTTATTTACACCAAAACAAAATACAATGCACAAAGAAACAATTGCATTGCAATTGCATTGCATTTGTATGGAATTGATCAGTTTGACTAGTAGAATATATGGTTAAAGTATCAACAAATTATCATGTACATCTACACTACAGATTGATTATGAATTACAGCAGAAGGTTTTATGATAGAATTTAAGGGTGTTTTTCGCGTTTTCCTCCACTTAAACATAAAGTTATAACTGGGCACCATCTTTAACTCGTAGTAGATGGTATACGCCCTGGTCTCTGCCTACCCCACTCGGAAAGAGGCAGGACGTTATAGATACAAAAATAGAATAACAAATCGAGTCACGTTGCAGGTTCTGTCCCGAGCACTTGACTCGCGTGGTTTTCGCGGGTCGCGTTTTTGCCTGTCACGATGCTCTGCAATCCTCAATCTTCTTGTTCTTTACCAAAAACAATCCCTGAGATTGGGATAGATTCTTCCATAAACTACTTGACACTGGAGGAAATGCAGTGCTAACGCACAAGCAAGAGTCCATTAATTATAAAAAAAAAAACACTCACTTTTGGAATGAATAAATTTCACATAAAAGGGAATTAATCATTTATAAAGTAGTATCTATGACTTTAAAAAAAAAAGGTTGGCGTAGAGGTGAATACGCTTATTAAAAAAATATGTTTGCAGAATATGTTTTTAGAAAATAGGTTTGTGAGTACGCTCATTACAGAAACATGTTTTTTTACGAGTTAGACATGAAAAAGAAAATCTGAAATTCAATGCTGTATAAAAACTACTTACAAGACCCTAAAGTTACATAAAAATGAGATTTAGATAATACGAGCGTTAACCCGCGACTTCGTCCGCTCAAATTATATACCAGATTTTAAGTCAGATCATAAGCTATGAAACAAAAAAAGTTTCATCAAAATCGGTTCAGTAGTTTTTGCGTGATACTCGTTCAAACAAACAAACACACAAACAAACACCCAAACAAACACACAAACAAACAGACGGACGAAAAATCCAAAAATTGGTGAAATGGAATCAGGGACACCTAAAAACCATATCGTAACTTTTTTTTTGTTAATATCTTCAATGTACAGACAAACTTCCTGTTACAGTTTTATAATAATAATATATTATCATCACAAATTTAGGACAGATGCCTTGAAACTTTTTACAAAAACGCGAATAACAAGTTTAATACACCTACCAGGTGCTGTCTCTTACGAAATTTTTGAAGATTTTTTACAGATTACGTATCTTTATGCCGAAATTGATTTTTCTCATCGTCGTATTATATCATATAGAAACCACCCAAATTCTTTCCGTGGGTATCATACGAGGAGACTAAGGACTTAAAAGTTTCTCAAGCAGTGTTTATGTGGGCGATAGGCCTAACCACCTATCACACATCATTCCATCCTGAAACTTAAAATACTAAATGTAACTATGGAGGTGCTACTTGGGAATGTTTCTCCATTGAAAAGGGAAGATATTCCACAAGGCTATGTGTGAAGCCTGGGGACCGGCAGTGGTCCAACAGTCCTTAGTTGGACGTTGTATATGTATCAAATATCTGTGATTATTTCTCTTGCGCGATGTATGCCTTGCATTCGATTGTGAACCTTATTTGTAATAGGTTACGAGTTACGTATTCACGGTAAACGTTGTCTATGTATGGAACATATTTTAGAGAGCGACGGTATCGCCATCTGTTGGCATCTTTGCTATAACTTGTGGGTGCTGACATCTGTAGCAAGTCCCCACATAACCATTGCTACAGCTACATTTAATATTTTAATGTATGTATTTCGAATATAAAAGAAACAGTAATTAAACGTTAACTATTTGTTTTTTATTCTGGTAACTTTATTGGGACTAGATTCCTACCTAATCATAGAGACAATGTTCAAGATACATATTTACTTACATATTAAGAATCAAATTTGTACAGTAGCAAGGTCACTCACAGGCCACTGCAAATTAAATAAACACATGCACACACTGAATTTAAGTGATACCACCGGCTGCAGATTCTGCAAGGAGGAGATGGAGACTCCTATACACCTCCTATGTGACTGTGGCCCCCTGATGTACAAACGTAGTACTCATCTAGGTAGGCAGGTTCTGACACCAGATGAGATACAAACTATCCCTATCAAAAATCGACTGCGTTTTCTGGCCGCAGTGGGGATTGTTAGAGAACTTTAAAAAGGGCGTTCACAAAGGACCAGCGATGGTCTACGTGGCACAGGCTTGATAAACCTGTCAAGGCCCAGAATACCCCCAAATAATAAAATACATATTAATGGTTTTAGAATTGCATTACGTAGTCTAAAATGGTCATAGGTGTAAGCCTTGCACCCATATAAAACTTTCTCCAATAGATTTTGACTTTTTGTCACTTATACATGGGTATATTTTACATTTTAAAACTTAGATGATTAAACTTGTCGGACGTTTTGACATGTGTGTGTACTGCCAAAGTCCCGAAACGGCATGAATACGTGCCATAAAATCCAAATCACAAAACATCCTCTTCCCGAAACATCCGATTTCTATAACATCCACATCCCATGACATCCAAATGATTTCCCTATTCCGAGCTCAGTTCAGTCAACATCCTCACTAGGTATGTAAATAAGGAGACGTGACTTAAATAGGTCGCTGCCGCACGATATGCCTTGTTTAGTTTGTGGTAAATCTGTTTGAGGATTCTCTTCCATTAGCTATTTGTTTAATGAGAACAAGATAATTATGTATTAGTACACGTTACTATGGCTGTAGGGCATTACACGTCACCAATCCAAGAGATATTATAATCGGAAGAGAGAATTTGGTCCCATATTATTATGATACGTTAATTTAACTCTAATTTTAGTCAGAAACTTTGGTCAGTGATGCTAAAACTTATAAGGTAAAGGCAACAGGTAGACTTTCACTCAGTTGCAGAAACGCTCATTAAAGTTAATCCTCCATTAAATCTCTTGCTGTCACTTTTTGTCTTGTTGACGTAGTTAAAGCTAGCAAGAGATTTAATGGAGGATTAACTCTTATGAACGTTTCTGCAACTGAGTGTTTGTCACACTGATTATCTAGACGAGATCTAGGCCCATTTAAGAAACCCGGTTATGACTTGTCAACGATATATAATACAGGATACAAACGTCCATGACTTGGGTACAAATAATCGTAATTTACCATACAAATATATATGCCCTTTATGGTATTCGAACAAGAGACCCTCTGCACAGCAGATTCACTATCGACTGAGGCCAAATAATTATAATATTAATCTCTTCCGGATCTTACAATCTTGCCACGTATCAACGAAGATGCTAATAGAAACCTTCAAAGGCATTCAGTGTTCGTAAACTCAACGCCAGCATTCGATTGCTTTATCGACTTTCTTACCATTTACCTTACAATTTCTATCCTAACGAACGAGATAATATAAATTAATGAATAATCTTAGAACGACGACGTCTGCAAAATTGGTTTGTGTTTTAGGAAACGCTGTAAAGTTGATCGTATTAAATCAGTTTGCTTTTATTTTAACAATATGTAAATGTGGCTTGAGTCTTGTGAATCTTATGATATTATTCAAAGTTGTAGGCTCTTATCTAAAGCCTACGTGAATATAGCTTTTTGTAGGTAGTAAATCGGCCGCTGACAGCTTTTTTGTGACGTTTCGTGCTCTATTTCACGAAGGGTAAATGCAAATCGGTTTTGATTTGTTTTTCGTACCATTAGATTATAATCTCATTTGGAACTGGATGGAAATTAAACTTCTTTTGTTTGTAATTCAAATGCGATGAAATAGAAATGTTAGAATGTTTTCTTCAAATATCGCAATCGCTAGTATTAACAAACACTAAATAAAGGTTGAGGAAATACTTTATTCACATCAAGCCAGTAAATAATGTTTATGGGGCCTCAGAGATCTTCATTTTCTTCACATTCGACTTTTCAGCTATCTACTTTTTGTTTAATGGTACCTATATCCATAAATTTACATTTATACCCAAGAAAAACTGCTCTTCGTGAGTTGTGAACCAAATCTTTTTCTTATTCCAATAAATATAGAGGAAGTAGACTAGAGGTGCTAATTCTGCACTTTTTTGAGTACCTAGTTAATGATGAGTTAATGGTTCAAAAATTTGAAATTGAATTGTAGCCAACTTGTAGCATAATTAAGTAGGGTGTTTAGGCAGCTAGGCAGGTACAACCCTCGCTCCTTCTTTCTTCCTTCTATTAGTTATTTTCGGGTGAGATAATAGACTGGGGTGCTCTTCAATTAATTATTTTGATTATAATATCAGATATGACTATATTTTTAATTGCCATAGAAGTACACTTAAAGATATATTGAAATCGGTATGCGCTAGGGATCGTAGCCGAGAGAGAAGTGTAGTGTGTCGAGCCCCCCGCCGCAGTCTTCTTGCCGCCGTCGCCTGCGCCGCCGAAGTCCGATGCTCCACGCTAGATGGCGCTGCTTAGTCTCATGAACATAGGGTATACTAAATTATGCTACAAGTTGGCTACAATATTACCCATCCATAATATTCACGCTAATCAAGGAATATCCATGCAAATAAAAATATTTTCATAGTATTCACATTTCACTAGCGGTGCTGTCCAGAGTCCCAATGTACTTATGTTCGTATTTGTATACGCATTTGTGTATAAAATCATGTAAGTGTATAAAAATAGCATAGATCCTAGAAGACAGTTTTTGATGCCCGTTTCGACACAAGCACAAGGTACACTCATGAGCAGGAGGCGGAATAACTTGGACGGTTATGATGACAACTAAAGGGTGTAAGAAAACGTGGTAGTGGTGTAAGTGGTAGTTTAGACAATCAAACTGAGCAACTTTCACTATAAAGATAAAGTCGAAAAAAAATAAGCTGTCCCATTTGAGTCGATAAAGATAATTTATTTGTAGAACATGTGTATTAAATACTAGACATGCAGATTAAAAAGTCCTTCATTCCTTGACTTACTAAAAATTACAATTTTGATTCTATATTAAGATTTAAGAAATAATATTCAGCTGTCAAAAATTAAGTCACAATACAATAATTAATTATATTATATTATTATAACACTTGATTGTACCCACGGACATAATAATACACAAAGTTGAGAAAACATGTACAAAGGGCGAGCTTATCTCTGAAGAGATTTCTTCCAGCAGACCCGTAGAAGAGACAGTTAACAATTACAAGGCAAACTTATTGTGTACAAGCAAACAGTATAAATAAATAAATAAATGTAATATATACCTACAACATACAATATATATTAATATATGTATATAATTATATATATGAATATCACTTAAGATAGAGAAAGGTAGTGCTCTTTCGTTTTCTTTTTAAATACTTAGCTGTATTTTAGTCTTGGAGTCGCGAATGTCGGCGGGGAGTGAGTTCCACAACCGAGCAGCATGGATGGTGAAGGAGTAGGAGTAGAAGTCGGTGGAGTGGGATGGGATACTAAGTTGGGTACGGATGTGGGATCGGCAAGGTTTGTCAGAAGGGCGGGAGAAGGAGAAAATCATGATAACAATGATTCAACAAATAATACATTAAAAATTAGTAAAAGAAGATATAATCAAAGATAATAAAAAAATTATAAAAAAACAGCTACCAAATCGAGTAGGGTACCGCAGTTCTGTATGAAACAACGGATTTTCTTGTTTTTTCTCAATGTTGGCTCCATAGTGATAGTTGTTCAGTTTGATGATCTAAGCCACCCCTTTAAGTACTAGGAGGGTGTTTTGTTACACCCTGTCGATTTGGCCCAGAATATTGAATATATAAAAGGCCTGCTACACTCGGTCTATATAATATACCTAAGTAAAAACAACATCAAAACTAGGCGGCGTATCTACTGGAAATGGTCGATACAAGTTTACGAAGCCTTCAGTGCAGTTGATATGTCCATTGTCGCATTTCAACAGACATTGTAAGCTGGTGCAGCATTGTATCTAACAAGGGAGTCGTTCTGTTTCGTCCAACTGTTGTAAATCTACCTAATTATTCGAAGTGCAAAGATGCAAATGAACATAGAACTAACTGTTACTGACAAATCTAAATTTTGAGAACATCTTATGAAACAATATTTATTTCTTTTTGTTTTCTTTACATCATAAAATCAAAGCTAGATTTAGGCAGATATAATTTGCGCTCATGTTCCTATATTCAAGGTTTATTCCGGTCAAGAGCATTTTTGGGTTACAAATTATTACCAACATTGATTTATCTCGTCTTAATTTTTTCTAATCATGATATGGGTCTAAAATACTAATCATTTATTAATTAACTGATGTACTTCAAATAGGTCTTTGGGCCTTAAAACATTGTTTTCGATTTTTATGAAAAGTTTGAAGAAAAGCTGTGAATTCGTTCGAAAGTTAGGTACATTATCATTAACATACTGTTAAGTATTCAATTTATTATGTATCTTTTGTATCTGCCATTATAAAAAGGATTCTAAAAACTATACATTAAAGTCTGTACTTGTAAAAAATACCACGCAACTAGTTGTACCTACCTGGTTACCTGGATGTATTCAATATAAGCTAACGAAGCTCTCCGCTGCAGTTAAATGTCCATTGTTGTCTTTCAGCCGACATTGTAAGCTGGTACTGATTGAAATACAGTCGCTATGGCTTCGAACGGCCTATAAAATCACGTACCGAGAGGGTAGTTCGATGTATTTTAAATATAATATAACATATTTAGAAGGATATAGGGTAGTACAAAGGATTCGGTCCAACAAGAACCCCCTGTATGTATAAGGGAATAGAATAGACACGACAACTAATTCATCCTGGAACCGATGAACGGCTTCGTACCAGTCGCTTTTGAGACCATCGTGAAATAGGGTTCGGAGGCGTTCCGGCTCCTTCTTGGTTCAAAGCATACAACGAGAGAACGCAGGTTTAATAACGGACACATTTTCTACGGGGGACAACCCTAAGCTTATTCTCTGTGTTTTATGCTTCCATAAAAATAATAAAAAAATATTCATAGTTAAATAATTCACATTTCATTACCGATTCTCAAACTCTATCTAGTGTGATATACTGATATGTATAGTGAGCCCTTTGTCGCTGACAGCCAACACGATACTTAATTAATAAAAATAGAGATACCTACTTACCTGGAGAAAATGGTACTTCGTTTCTGCTTGAATCAATCATCATCATCATCTTCGTTGTTGTCTAATCTAAGCATTACGTAAAACCTTATACAGGGTGTAAGGAAAAGTATCATCAACCTTTAAGCCACATACTATATCCATCAAACTAAACAACTTTTAATATAGAAGCAAATCATTCTGAACCAAAAAAACTCAGCAGTCCCATACGTTTGAATCGACTAGGTATTGCAGTTAGTGACAGCTGTTTTTTTTTGTTCTGACAGGTTTTCTCCCATAGTAAAAGTTGTTCAATTTGATGGGTAAAATATGTGGTTTAAAGGTTAATGATACTTTTCCTTACACCCTGTATAAGTATTTATGTTATTTTTTTCTTATCATCCTACCTATTAGGTATTATAATTATAACAGTCAGAATTCCGAGTAACATTATTAAACCGATTAGATTTGTCTTTATACTAGGTACCTCAAGACTTTCTTCCACATTTTTCATAACATGCCTCCTTACAACACAAAAACAAATATTAAAAACGGAAAATTTCCAAGTCAAACAGTAAACAGTTTAAACAGTAAAAATCTCGGACGTCATATAAAATCAGGCCCTAAAAGATAACAAAACGTCAGCAAAGCATTCAGCGAAGAAAACACATTCGGAAATAGTTCAAAGACTTGCCGGCGATTTATGTGGACAGTGAATGCGAATAGACCTACTAGTACCGTCTGATTTGTAAAATTTATGTTTTTGACTTTGTCTGTTAATGTTTTAGCCGAATTTTTTTAGAGAAGGAGAGAAAAAAAAAGAGATGAACGAATGACAAAAAATATGTGTGTGTACCTACGTATGTACACACGGCGACACATCAAGCTATACAAAACCAAAATAAACTGGCCGCTCGTAGGACGAGTAACGTTTAACGTCTTGCGACCAGCTTATATTGGTTTTGTATAGCTTGATGTGTCGCCGTGTGTACGCGCAACGTAAAGAGTTAGAATAATTGTAATACTTCCTTTACTTGGCGTGAATTAACCATAAGATATGTGATCTATGGAATTAACGCTTTAAAATAAAGAACCGAGTCAAACATAAACTATCTACGTTCCGATTTTATCTTTTAGGTTATATTCTCTAATTTCTTTATGCTAAAAATACAATCTGATCTGTTTTTCTTAAGAGCCTACCGAGCATATTGTGCTGCCCTCAATCGTATTTTTTTAATTTCTAAACAATTAAACATTTTCAAAAAACAAGAATGTCACATTGTACTTCTGACAATCGATTTCAATTTATCGAAACATTACGGATTATTATGTTTTATGCTTGTAGCTATTATCATTAAAACCGCCAAACGTGACCACTTTTGTTAAGGATAATAACTTCTTAATAACTACTGACATTATAAAAACAAATCCGCAGTGACTCGATAAATTGAAAATCAGCAATGACTACAATGTGACAGTCTTGTTTTTTTGGAAATATTTTTTAATTGTTAAAAAATAAAAAAATACAATTAGGTGCAGCACTATAGGCTTGGTGCAGCCTTCGTTATTCAATAGCCAATAGCAGGCCAATAGAGACAAATGAGACTTCCGTGGCGTTAATACGCCAGAAGTTAAAAGCGCTGCTTAGGAAAAGGCTCTATAGGTATTGAAATAAACAATGTCACAGTTTTTCTTGAAATCACAAACTAAACGTTTCTTTTCTGTACAATTCACAGAACCTTCTTTTAAATAATAAATAGGTAGGCATGGTTCCACGTGCTCCCGAATGCTACCTGCCTTCTGTAATTGAATTTCTGGTACAACTCAATTCGAAGGAAACTTTCATAAAAGGTTTGTGTAAAATTAGGTTACTGAAAGAATATAAGGTACTTTATGTAAAACGTATTCATAATTTAGTACCTACTGTGACTTTTTTTACGAGTTTTTTGTCAGAATAAATTCTTTCGTGAGGTATAATTGATAAGTTACCTTGGAAATCATGTTACGTTGTTTGTCGTTTCTACGAACGGAAAACTTTTGCGTGCAGAAGTGGATTTTAGGTTATGTTAAGTTTAGGTTCATTGGTAACACCTTGCATAATGTTTGAACTATAAAGGTAAGCGCATATTAGGGGCAGGGCAGCATCGCAAAATCCTCCCAAATCGCTTCGATACAATTTATAATGAACTATCGCATAGTATCGCATTATTGCGGGGCCGTTTTCCGTCCGTGTGATGCGGCCCGTCGTAGTGTGCCATACTAAGCGTTGCTAACCGTAAGTGGAACTTTTTATGTCTGCAGTATTAAGTCAAACTAAAAATCTGTCAATGCGTTGCAACCCGGCGACCTCTAGTGTGCGAAGCACGCATTTTCCGCTGCGATGCAGCCCGCTTCGCCAAGGTGCGACCCATCTTATTATGAGCTTACCTTAAAGGCAACTGACAACCGAATAGAACCAAAAACATTTATTTTGCGATATAATACTGTGTATTCTCGTGGGTACTAGACCATTCTCGCTTTGATTTATCGACGTCAGCTAGGTCTAGAATAATAGGTTCCATTTGCTATCTGAAATCGTATAAACTGGTCGTTCGTACACCCTACTCACAAAACAATACATTATAGCTAGTAGTATCTCAGTTAATCCTCCATTAAATCTCTTGCTGTCACTTTTTGTCTTGTTGACGTAGTTAAAGATAGCAAGAGGTTTAATGGAGGATTAAAGAGCAACGCTTTCTGCAACTCAGTGTAAGGCTATTATTTTTACTAGTCAATATGTAAGAGGCTGAGCAGAAACCTTAATATATAAGGTCTAACAAAACTAGCTGAAACTATTTTAAGGGGATGATCAGACCATCAAACTGAACAACTTTCTCTATGGGACTAATATTGAAATCGCGAAAAAAAAATCTGGTGTCCCATACATTTAGGTCGAGTAGGTTTGTATGGAACAGCTGATATTTTTTTCGCGATTTCGGTATTGGTCCCATAGAGAAAGTTGTTCAGTTTGATGGTCTGATCATCCCCTTAAAATAGTTTCACCTAATATTGTTAGATCTTATATATTGAATTTAAGACCTAATTTTGTGTACCGTTTTCGTCCCCTTCTGTCTAGAAAGTCTGTCGAGTATGGAAGTCTTTCCATACTGTCTATATTAACGGACAATGTGTCCGGCGACAATTGTCTTTCTTTGCGCAGCGCGAGAGAGTGGTAAGATCTTACCACGCTCTGGCTGGATTGAAAATCTTGGTAACACACAGTTACTTAGCAAGATTTTCACGCCAAGAAGCCTCTTGAACGCCAACTTTCAGGAGTAACAGATATTTAACATGCATGTCATTCGGTATATTAAGGCGTTCAAGATGAGTTAATATTTTAAGCGTTTACCTATGAAGTAGTATCCAGAAATCTACTTCGACGATACCGAAACACCAATACATAGTGTGGCATGATGTAGCTAGTAACCCCTATTCTTCTTTGCACACACTGAAACTAAGTGACACCACCGGCTGCAGATTCTGCAAGGAGGAAATGGAGACTCCTCTGCACCTCCTATGTGACTGTGGCCCCCTGATGTACAAACGTAGTACTCATCTAGGTAGGCAGGTTCTGTCACCAGATGAGATACAAACTATCCCTATCAAGAATCTACTGCGTTTTCTGGCCGCAGTGGGGATTGGTAAGGAACTTTAAAAAAGGGCGTTCACAAAGGACCAGCGATGGTCTACGTGGCACAGGCTAAGCCTGTCAAGGCCCAAAAACCCCCCCTAATAATAATAAAACCCCTATTCTTCGACCAACAATAATTTCACTGAAATATCGTTAAATGTTTCGCTAGGCTTACAACAATAGCCTATACAGGCCTTTGTTCTAAGCGACCTTTGAACGAATAGATAATGATTCAGCTATAATATTAGACAATTTCTAGCTTGGGCTTTTGTCTTATCTCTAACGCTTGCTACGGATGTTGGCACAATATACATTAGCGACATGTTTCGATGTTGGTAACTCTAACTGATCTTATATTAATAAATTATTCAATGACAACTTAATAACATAAAGCACACAAGCTGGAGTGGTCTAGCCTTGGAGGCCTACAACACTCCCAAAAATTCATCAGCAATGTGACTACTCGTGTCTCAAAGTTCATACTGAATAGCAGGAGCAAGGCTTGTGCCATAGTCGGAGCCCTCACTGGGCACAACGCCACAGGCATGATGATGCACATAATGAAACACACCCTGGATCCCAGCTGACGAGCATGCGGAGAGGATGAAGAGACTACGGAGCATGTTCTTTGTGACTGTGATGTCCTGGCGGCATAACGCATGTGCCTCCTCGGAGATGGATACCAAAAACCGGAAGATCTTAGGTTTCTTCCCCTCAATGGTATTGCCTCCTTCATTGACCATGTATTTGTAGGGTGAAGAAAACAAAAAGTATTGGGGATAACACAAAAAATCCCACTGGGTCGAAGTGTTGCTGGCTTGCCAGCCCCCACAACAAGATAAGATAAAGTAGATTAATAACATCAAATACATAAAATGGATGTTGTCAGTTTCTTCTTACTTTAGTTCTGGCTTCATACTTTATTGAGTACAGCTGGCGAAAAATATAAAATTCAAAAAATTAAAAGTTCTTGTCAGAAACTACTCTGCTTATTAAGCGTGTAGCATTCACCTAAGACACTCAAGAACGCTCAAAGATTTTCCGATAATGCTCCTATTGTCCGACACAGTAACCTTATTCATAGGTCCAATTTTCCTATATCTCCGATCCCAATAATTTTAGGGTCGTTTCTACGATAACTCACAAAAAAGAAGATAGTTATTGATGACTAGTTTCCCGTGACGTCAGGATATATCCGTATTTATAGAGATCTGGGGATTTGGTTCGTTTACTGTCAGCACTCAATGCTTACTTGTTTGAGATAGAATTGATTGAAGGTTTATCAATGTGTTTAGTTTCACATTATTTCTTTCCGTAGATGTCTTAAAGAGGAAGCTATGTGCAAAGGTTACTTGTGTTTTGTTGGTTGTGGTCACTCTGAAGGGATATACGGTTTCGGCAACAGTTAATGGCATTCTACTTGTCTTCTATGCATTCACCATAAGCCATAATTAAGCCAAATTTATTTGAATTCCGTTTGGTAGTAGGTATAGACCAATAAAACATATCTTTGGGTTTATATTATTAGTATTATAACTGAGCTTTTTCCTTCGCCTTCCGTTTCTATGTTTGTTTCGTTTTCAAGATTAAAAATCAATTGCACTCAAGATTTATCCTCGAGATTAGCATACATGTAGTGCAAATAAAGGTTTCGCCTTCTCAGCACTATATTTGAGAGCTAAAGTAGGTTATCTATTTCTCTATTTAATATGGTTGAATGTGTCAGTCGTTCAGAATAATATTTGGATAATGTTGATGACCTAATTATTAAGACAATATATTTTGTGGGAGGATGATGAGGATGATGATATTTTTCAAGTTTTTTTATCTACCTAATATTCTTCAATAATAATTATATTTAATAACTTAAACATACACTTGATAAAACGTAATAAATCATACATTTCTATAACATTCACTTATACATAAGTATCTATTTCAAATAAGTCATGTTTAAACACCACAATTGTTTGATTACAAGGACAATGTCAAGGGTTTAAGTATAGAGAAAATGAAACTAAATAACTTTCCTTAAGGAATATATGAGTCGAAAAATCAGAATTTGTTTTTGCCCTTCCAAACAAAAGTGTGAATCAGCCGATCGATTTTCTAAACGTTTTTTATCAGGGAAAGTTGTTTATTGTCATAATTTCATTATCTGAATGCACCCTCAAAATTTCCCGAGTAATTGAAAAATAGTAAGTGCATTAACGCTACCAAAACATTATTTATTTACACCACACATAGATACGCTTATAAGTAATCGGCTAACCAACGATTAATTGATATTTTATTTTGTAAAACAAAAACCACCCCTTCCGACATGTGATACAGTTCCCACCATTTGGAATGCGTGGCGTGGCAGAGCCTGTGAAATTATATGAACTATCATTAAATAGTTATCAGTGCCTAGTTTGAAAAATCGATAGCTTTTTTAAACCCGTTGTCCGGTTGTATGCGCTATAAAAACCTTTTAATTATTACAATCACTAATTTATTTAAATATAAGTGAAACGAATAATTTTATTCAACGAGTTAACAAATAGGTAATTACAAAAGATAAATTTACAAGTATAAGTTACATGTGTGTAGGTAGGTATACATGTAAAGAAAAATGGTACATATAGGGTCCTGCTTAATATGCTGACGGTTTTTTAAGAGGATGATCAGACCATCAAACTGGACAATTTTCTCTATAGGACCAATATTGAAATCGCGACAAAACTGGCTGTTCCTGTTAAGGTGGTTGCAGAGGGGACAATTTTATACAAAACTTTGACGCACAATACGCGTAGACGGTATTAATATAAGTAACTTTGTATACATGGAAAAATAGTTTAGACAATCTAGTTGCCGCGTCTCAAATAACATTTGCAATTTATAAAATAATTACGAAGATTTAATAAAGCTTTGAAATTTTTCATACAAAATTTTTAAAGCTTTATGCCATCGTAATTTTATAAAAAATTGCAAATGTTATTTGTGACGCGGCAACTAGATTTCCAAACTATTTTTCCATATATAAAATAATACTTTTGTTAATTCCGTCTACGCGTATTGTACGTCTTAAATTGAAATTTTAATCGACCCATTATATAGGTATTCGACATCGGCCCCATAGAGAAAGTTGTCCAGTTTCAGGGTCAGATAATCCTCTTAAAACCGTCATCATTATTAAGTTTGACCCTGAATAGTTAGATAAACAGAGTGGAGGCAAGTTTGACAACTAACGGACCTCCACGGAAACCTCCACGAAACCACAATTGTTAGATGGGCTCTAACACTCTAACCAACTCCCTCTCATTTTTATTCGCGATAGGAGGCCTGTGCCACAAAATAAAATTGTACATAAGAGCGGCGCCTCGCAAACATCACACAAATAGACACGTACTTAGGGACACAAAATATACAGGGTCCAACCTACTTTTTTTTTTTAATAGGAATTTTTTCGCGATTTCGGTGTTGGTCCCATAGAGAAACCTGAAGCTGCTTAAAAAACGTCAGCATATTAACACTTTAACTGCTGACGACCTACGTCGTAGGTCAGCAACAAATGGGCCGCAGTGCGCACGACTCGCCCGGTGAGTTAGAATTGTATTGCATTCCACAGTCTTAGCACTGCGCGAAGATCATTGTTTTGAGCTTAGCAGCGAAAGTGTTAAGAAGGACCCTATACCCGAATGTGTAGACAGATACTGGCGCGGCGTTCGACCGACTTTATCAAAGATATTGTATTGGTTCCATAATGAGAATGGCAATGGGATCACTACCCACCACACTGAACAGAGTCTCGGTACTAGTAGTGAAACGTGGATATTCTGAGTTTTCAGAATTTAAAAAAAATGTTAATGTCATAGTTAAAGAATACAAAGTTCTGATTATATGACTATGTTACATAGTGTTACATTCAGCAATATAGGATCTATGGTCTCCAAGCTAGATTACCTAAAAGAAGGTTATTTGTCTTTTGGAGGTCAGTGTTCTGTATACTTTGGTTCCGTCGTATATTTATGTGAAGTTGTGGCAATTTAGGGACTTTAGGCAATAATTATTGGTTAATATATCTTTGACTACCCCCTTGGGGAATAAAGTTTGAGCATATGCATTGATGCTAATGAAAGTTACTCAATTTCAAGGTTTAAATTGGGAAGAGAATCAATGATGAAAAGCCCTTTGAAAGTGCCGTCTTTTGAAATAGTTTGTAACTTAGATCTGACTGCATAATTTTAAAAGATACATTCTTTTTACAAGCTTTTATTTAACTTACAATGTTTGTATATATGTTTAAATGTTCAGATCAAATATTGCAACTGAATTTTAAATCATTTATCCTCAATACGATGTTTCAAGCTTTTTTCACAAAATAATTAGAAATGTTTCCGTATAACGAAATACACATTAAGTATAACGGAAACGACAAACGAAAAGTGAGGAAAGAAATCGGAAATAAAACAAAAATGCGTGTGTCAAAAGTACTTGAAAGATGCCAGAATTAGAATGTAACAGTCAAAGGGCTAAGGAAATAAACAAATCAGTCGGAACGGAAGACCTGCTTTTATCTAAGTCGGCATTTCGTTATTTTTGTAATCACTGTGAATGAGGCAAGTTTAAACGTTCTGTTATGATCAGGGCAGGAAGCATTGGTTTAATATCTAAATAAATAGGGAAGGTCACGGGCGTATACCCTTCCGGGGTGGTCAGAAGCGTTGCTACAACTTTGTTTATGTTTATTTTGTATTTCAACAGATACCATTTATAATAACATGCATGAGATTTCTCTAAAATGACGGATGCATCTGTCAACGCAGAAAAATTCTGCCTACGACGTGAGTGATGCGTAGGTAGGTATACTATATGTGAACGTTTACCCTAGAACTAGAAATGTTTCAAAGGATGGCTTTGAATTATTTTTTAGCGGTAAGAGAGCCTTATTATTTGTACCTTTGTTTTGGTGTTCAATAAAGAACTGACTTGGTTAAAGGCTCATTTTACAAGATAATCATTCATGACCAGCCAACTGTGGTACGGGTACACGAAGAGCGTACAACTCTCTTCGTGTACAGTACAATAACGCGTTCCGGGCCATGCTCAACGTGCCCTGGCGGTGTAGTGCGTCTGCCATGTTTGCTGAGAGCAGGGTCATTGACTTCTTTGCTGTCATGAGGAGGCATAAGACCTCATGGTGTTTCGCACCATTTACTCTGTATCAAAGCACTATAATATGACGATGATTCTATAAAAGGTCCTGCTCAGATGGTAATTTAAACTATTATAAAACTGTAACAGGAAGTTTAACAAATAAAAAGTTACGATATGGTTTTTAGATCCCTGATTCCATATCACCAATTTTTGGATTTTTTGTCTGTCTGTTTGTTTGTTTGTTTGTGTGCTTGTTTGTTTGAACGAGCATCACGCAAAAACTACTAAACCGATTTTGATGAAACTTTTTTTGTTTGATAGCTTATTATGTGACTTAAAATCTGGTATATAATTTGTGCGGACAAAGTCGCGGGTTAACGCTCGTAGAATATAAATGTAATGACATGACATTTAACTTAGCTAGCTCCTATGTAGGTGTTTGACATAATTTAATCTAATAATAATTCCATTTCTAATTTTAATTTACTTTATTATACTTGTATATTAAAAGTGTATATATGGGTGTTTTACCTGAAATAAAAGTGATTTATTTTATTTTTATTTTATTTAGCATATTTAAAGTGGGTAGACAAAACCTGACGATGATGATCATTTCGATACAAAAGTACTGAATAAGAAACCTTAGTCTCTCTGTACCACGAGAAGAAATGATGAACCATTTTGAGCTAGAAGCGGCATGGAACGAAAATAAAAAACCTTTCTTTTATCGTGGACAGGAATTTGATATTTAAGGAAATTGACCGTGATAGACGAACGACGTTCCTAATTTGATAGGGTAAAAATTACACAGTTCTACCTAAATCACTTTGTCGATCCAAATGTTATTGTGGAACTTTTGGACCGAAACCAACTGGCAAGAGAAAGATCTTCCTAGAAGTTGCAGAATTACTGAACGGTAAGCACTATCAAAAACGTTGTACTTTTATGAACTGTCAAACTGACTGTTGGCTAAGAAACTCGTTGATCTAAAGTGGAAAAAATTCTCACACATCTTTAGCCACTCAGCAAAAATTAAAAGAGCTTGGATGAGACTCTTCAGAATTCTTTAGGCTGTGTCAGGTTAACATCACGAGAGTCCTCTCGTGATGTTAACCAAAACTACTTGTCGCGGTATTTTGATCAGAAGCCCCAAACGTTCTATAGCAATGGGATCATGTCCCTACCTACAAGATGGCAAAAATTTATCGAACAAAATGGTGCCTTTATACTTTAGTTAAATGTAAATAAACTGTATTAAAAATGTTTAGAATTTTCGTAAAAAATACGAAGAAACTTTTTCCCCGACCAATATTATGTATGTATAAAACTTGCAGTGGGATCTTAGTGTATAACAACAAACTTTAATGAATAACGAGCGTTAACCCGCTACTTCGTCCGCACAAATTATATACCAGATTTTAAGTCAGATCATAAGCTATCAAACAAAAAAAGTTTCATCAAAATCGGTTCAGTAGTTTTTGCGTGATACTCGTTCAAACAAACAAACAAACAAACACACAAACAAACAGACAGACAAAAAATCCAAAAATTGGTGAAATGGAATCAGGGACACCTAAAAACCATATCGTAACTTTTTTTTTGTTAATATCTTCAATGTACAGACAAACTTCCTGTTACAGTTTTATAATAGTAATAGACACCAAACACTACTACTAAGCCATTTTACTACCAAAAGTGGTACAGACAGTCATCCGTCTTTAAAAAAGTAAGACAAATAGCCCGGATAAAACTTGAGTAAACGTTACTAATGAAATAATAAATGGGTTTGTCGAAAGAAATGGGGGAAAAATTCAAAGAAAAACTCCAGTTGAAATGGGTCTCGGAAAGTCACTTAGAACGAGGACATTTAAGTGGAGTGAAATTTAAAAGTCGCTATCTGGAGCTTATCACGGAACTTACGATGTACCTAATTGGGATTTTATTTTCTGTACTAATTTTCTGTGTTCGTAAAAGTTTGTAGTAAAATATTACTATTCTTATCTTTAATTTAAATAATGGGATGTTCTAAAGCTTTTACTGAGCTGATTGTACACAATTGCCGAGTTACGGATTGACTGTACATTCATTAAAGATAATCCTCCATTAAATCTATTGCTGTCACTTTTTGTCTTGTTGACGTATTAAAAGGTAGCAAGAAGAGATTTCATGGAGGATTAATTTTAATAAACGTACGTGCAACTGACCGTGATAGTCAGTATTCTTAGTTAACAGGCTTTAATGTGGGACGCCCTCCGGCCCCAAATTGATGACAGGTAGTGGAGAGCGACTGGAAGAGGAAAGCCGAGGATAGAGTTTTGTGGAACGCTTTGACAGACGCATATGCTCAGTAAAGAAGGGATAACCTAAGTATACGTTTATGATAATGAGTTAGTGTTCTTTGGGTTATAGACACTCATTAGAATTAGAAACGCTCATTAGAGTTAATACTCTATTAAATCTCTTGCGAGCTTACCCTACGTCAGCAAGACAAAAAGTGACACCAAGAGATTTAATGGAGGATTAACTTTAATGAGCGTTTTGTAATTCAATCAGTAAATGTATAGAATATGTTCATTTTAGCATCCAATAAGAAAATGTTGACTTTCGATTCGTTGATGTTACCTGTTCACCCGTAGTTTGTATTACCACAGAATACTATAATTACTACGTATTACTGCTTTGACTATTTATTATAAGGACTAGCCTTGCGGTAGTATTTCCCCTCTTCCACGGTATAAGAACAATTGATCATGGTACATTTACACTCAATTTTATACCTTATCACTAAACGAGACAGCCTATAATCGCGAAAAAATAATTTCTAACTTAGAACGTTTGGGGTTCACACGGGACTACTTTTCATGATTTTTAGCATTCAAAAGTTATGGAGAATAAAATTCAAAGTTGCGGATTTCATGTTACCTCGCCCTCCGCAGAAAGTGGCAGAAATGTTTGTTATTAGAATTATACGCGTAACTAGTCCCTATATAAGTAGTCAAAGTATTATTGAGAAATCTAAGAATGTGAAATGATCATAATCAGCCTATCATCGTCCACTGCTATAAACATAGGCAGTAAATGATAAATGCGTTCTTATTATGCCATCTTCAATCAACAAAAGCCATTCTTAAAAATGTTTCTAGAATTCTACTTCGACAATCGACGTGAAAATAAAATTTTGTATAGATCACATCAGATTTAAAATGATAAGTGAATTTTACTGTGGTTGTCATTTCTTTCAGGGTCCTAAAAGCAATAAAAATTACATAAATCTCAATCCTTTTAGGCCTCGTTTAAACGGTAATCGACTGTGACAATTCGAAATTACCGAACCTTACCCATGTTTTATTAAATTTCTTATCGATGACCTTTTTGTCGTAATAAGTAGGTAAGTTATAGGCTTATAGCATGTTGGGAGTGAGACGTAGTGGGCCATACAGACCTAGGTACTCCAATATACGGTTCTAATATTGTTCATATTAGTTAAAGATATAATTATATTTTTACTTACTTGTGTAAAGAAATTAAACTTGTAATACTTTTGGAGGATAATTTATATTTCACTTTTATAATTTTCACTTCTTTATAATTTTACTGAATTAAATTTAAAACAGACTTATTTAGAACTAATTGTTATTTCGAGTGCCGGCTGAGAATTGACCGTTCAACTGTCCTGCACCATTTCCATCGGACTCCCTACTTTTTTCCGTCCAGTGTACCAACCAAACGCACCTGGCGTTTCATTGGACAATCACAAAAGTCGGTGCTACCAACCGAACGAATCAATGACCGTTAAAAATGTTTTTCACGGCTCTGGATACAAGTCCTTTTTAAGTCATTCGTTAGTTATTTTTCAGGCAATTTGAAAGAATATTAAACGTGTTGCTAGCACAAAATAAAGATTAAGTAACAAAATATCACGAATCACGACACTTGCAACAACTTTCGTACCTGTGTGTCACAAGTAAAGATTTGATTGATTAACTAATCGATCGAATTTCTGCTACTCAAAGCTGTTGAAGCATTTCACTCCACATACAAAGTGTACTCTTCCACGAAAATTAAGACTGGAGTGTTATTTATTTAATTCTAAGAAAACGCTCCAGAAATTAAATTTCGAGGTGTCATTCTTACAAATAAACTTTTTAAATGTAGGTACCGGAAAGAGATGCAGCCCTTATCTTATTAGGTCCATTATATAGTATAAAGGACTGAATAAAATACCTATTTACTTGTTTGTGTAGTTTTAAGGCTTCGTCTTCCAAGAAAACTGCTTGAAGGTTGGAACTTTAGGCAATTTTAAATATCAACCATGACCCTTTGACTTACAGAGAACCAAACATTTTGCATTGAAAATGTTCACAGCAGTAGGTATAAAGTATTGATGGGCACGATTTCAAATTGCTTTGGATATTACAAAGTTTTAAAGCAAATTGGATCGTTCAGCTGCGCATTTATCCGTAACGACTTTATTTTATAAACTAGATTTACGTAGGTACCTACTACATTTTTTGTCTGCGGCTTCGCCCGCTTAAAATTAAGTTTTTTAACTAAATATAATATTTTACCTTGGTCCACAGCTTATGTTTGTAAGTACTTTTCATGGGCGATCGTTTGAACTGTTGAAGCGAAAAAGAGGGATAAAGATCTGACTTCAAACAGCGTTTTTTTTTTTTAATATCAATTCCTATTACTATTATTTAGCTCAGCTTTTTTATAGAAATCTTTTTAAAATACATTTTACCAGCGGTACTCAAACTTTGTCTAGTATGACATGTAGTGAAACCATCACCACTTCGTTCGCAACAAAAGCAAAGTTGTGTTAGAAAACAGAGTCGGAACTCTGTTCTCCTTATTTCTGTTTCTCCGCTTGCTTACTTCTCCAAAAGCACGCAACGGATTTTGATATGTTTTTCACTGTCATTTAGATAATTTCTTCCGAAAGTATTATGTGTATAATATATTTAGGATATTAAAGATCCCACCTGGACGAAGCTGGAACAGTTCGCTAGTCGTACATAAAGCAGTCTTAATTCGTTTTGGCAAAATAAACAAGTTGTGTGACTGTATCTATAACGTCACGCCTCTTTCCCAGTGGTGTATGCAGAGACCAAGGCGCGCCACTTACTACGATCCTTACATACTTCTTTTGCCTCATGCACATCCATACATCTCTTCATACATGCCCGTCGGTTTCGAGTACTCCCCACCTCCCCTTTTTGTAGGACGCAACTGATTTGATCAGCATACGTCCTACGAGGGCGCCGCGCCCTCTGCCGACGCTTCCACTCACATTACCAACACATATCTCTTTTGTACATCTGCTGTCACTTATCCTCTCCACATGACCAAACCAACGAAGCATACCTTTCTCTATTCTTGTCACTACATCTTCTTTTAATTTACATCTATCTATTATTAAAAGAAGATGTAGTGACAGTATATTTAGGTACGTCTGCTAAAATAAACTCTTTTACTTTAAAGTATCAACTTAAAAGTTAAAACTGCAGAACTAAAATTACACAACCTTACTCATGGACGAAGTTGGCTCGACGCCCGGTTCCATGGAATAAATTTCCTCACTAAACCCACCCTGTAATGAAATCCTTTACCCCAAATGTAACTGCTCTTTTGGAAGGCTGAAAAAGAGATATAAAAACATGCAATTTTGTACATTAGGGCCTTATGTTACCGTTTAAATTTTATTAACCTTATGTAAGATGCGCAATGTTCTGGGATCTTACGTAACACTCAGCTAGAAGTTTTAGTCTTATGTAACCATGTTATGGTTGCAGCCTCATTGAAGAATACAAAATTTTGATATTGTGACTGAAACTTTACGTATTTTGAACCTACAATCAGCATCCGATAAGGAGTGCAATTTTTTATGACACTTAAAAACATTAAAAATAAAAATATTTTAATAATTATTTTTCAACATACTTGCTCGAAAAGTGACTCTTATTGCACTGCTTTTAGGTACATAATGCAGCTTATAGAACACGCGTGCAAAAATGATTACATTATCGCACTAGTGCGGTAATGTTACTCTTTTTTTATAGTTTGTTTTTAAATCTCAGCAAAGAAAAAGAAAGAAGCCCAGCGCCATTTTCCACAAAAATTTATCTAAAATTATTGTATTTTACGAAATTTTAGTACTTTTTCCTCGCAAGTATGTTGAAAAACGTCGTATGAAACGCGTGAGCGTTGGGCATTACAGCCCTCGGCTAGTATGCATCACTCGCCTCGCGGCTCGTGCTGCAATCCGGCCTCGGCTGTAATGACCAACTTTGCTCACTTGTATCATAATGTACTATTGTTGAAAATATTTTCGATTAAACCAACTCTTAAATATTGCACTGCTTTATAATTTGAAATTCATAATCATGCATGACAAAGACCAGATTTGAAAGGAATTTTGAGGTACCAAAATTTCCTCTCCGTTCAAAGTTTGTTCACATATTTAAGTATCAAAAGTTTTTTACTAAACATTGAACCCAAAAATTCAATTTTAAAGTTTGCAACTCTGAGGTAGCAAAATAAATTATGTAGGAGTGCTTCGGCAGGAGAAATGAAGGAAGAAAATTGAATCGAGTCACGGCTTTCGCCCTGTGGTAGTTAGACAGGGACGAATCCGCGCTCGATTACGGTTCTGTGGTTGACATCTACATGCAGAAAAGGTTGAAATTGTATGCCGGTTTTGCTGAGAGAGCAGCAGAAAACGTATTGAATTTTATTTAGTTTTTTCGCATGCATGTGGTTTTGTCGCAGCGTGAATCAAACTTGTGCGGCTGATTTCTCTTAAGCTGACTGTAATGAGTTTTAATGAAGCCCAGTTATTTTACAGTTTGAGCCGGGACAAATTAATACATGATATTTTTTTTCGGTATAGTATTTAAGGGCCAATTTGAGCTTCGAAATGTACCAAAATATAAAAAATATCACGTCAGCAACAGCCCCTAATTGTAAATTTAGCCTTCATCTCGTTCTAAAAAAACGAATGGTAATTTTTTTTGCAAGCTTTTAAGGCTTTACCATTATACATACTTTCAAACATGGTGTTAATATTTTTTTCTACTTTGAAGGCTTTGAAGAATACATTAGTATTTTCCATTAAATATCTCATTTTTTAAATTTCAATGCCTATTTTATTGCTTAAAAATAATTTATATTGTTAAATCTAATTAAAATGAGTGCATAAGTATCAACTGCTTTATTTGAGTAGGTATTTACTTAAAATGAGTCACTATATCGAGCACGACTTCCGTTCGACTAAACAGAAGACGTGCTCGAGGCCTAAAATATTTAAAATAAAGGAATATTATTTATTTACTCCACCACCTATCACATTTGATGTCGAGCTTGGATACTGTTATTGAAGCGTCGATGTTCTGAATATCAGCAAGGTAAGAACCCGTTAAAATGTTTATTTCTAGATTAAATAATAACCGCGTAACTCTCAAAAACTGTGTTATCAGCAAGGTATTTAAAATGTCTCTTACTCGGGGAATATAGTCGAAAGAATAATTTGCTTACCTAAGCATATTTCGCATACGAAAATACTAACATGGTGGATTAAAAGATTCGCTATGGCACTTCTGCCTAACATTTTTTTACAAAGGATTATTTAGTTATTTAGTAATCCACGATGAAATAAAACAAATAAATTATTGCCCCTTAACCATGTGTATTCGATTTCTATCAGTAGACAATAATAATTTTCGTTTCCAGATTTTAAGCCCCACTAGTGAAATTATCAAACACTCTGCACCTACTTCCGTGAATAAAAACTAGTTAAACCCATACTTCCCTATCGCCAGGGAAACATTTTACTTAAGTTTACAACCGAAACGCCAATGGGTGCAGTCACGCTATCCCTAGCAACGGATAGTGCATCAGCCTATGTCTACTTATTTTGTACTTTTGGTTACCACTGTAATCTATACCTATGTAATTAGTAACTTCATAATAATACATCGAAACTACCGGAATAAAATGTTCTGTTTACCAGTTATCTTTCTTATCTCTGAAATCAAGAAAAAATCTAGTGTTCACAACAAGTTTACAAAACAAGAATACAATGAAACATCAATAGAACATCATATAATTGATTGTACGCTACAGCATCAAATAGGTTCCAGTTCAACAAAGACGTTACCGTGTCTGAAATTAGGCTTTGACATTTAACTACAAAGTATCGGAAAATCTAATAAACAATAAGTTAGATTTTTATAACTCACGCGCGAAGCGCCTTCGCTGCATAGAAAATTACACCTTCCCGCGCTTTTCAGTCGTGCTTGCCGCGACTCTTAATACCTATGAAAGAAAGAAAGCCAAATCGCGCCTAAGTACATAAATGATGCTAGAGGGTCTGGTTTTCCTAAAATATAACAAAATAACGTGACCGATTGAGGTCATACTCACATAATAATTACATTTTATTTTGTTGAGAGGATGGCTCACAGAAGAAAATCATTAAAAGAAATTAAAATCTACGCGGATAAAGTAGCGGGGAAAAAGCTAGAAGCGTTATAAATATCAAATTAGATATGAATATTAGGTAAATGAGTAAAATAAGTGGACACTGGCTGATGTACTATAAGATGAAGCTTCACGCTATTAATCCAATTGCGTGTTATGTTGTTTTTGTTTTCTATTTTTAATCTTATGATCGCATTAAACATCACTATCTATAATATCCTATATTATACTGGATGACATTTTTATCATTAGCATCCTTTTAAACTATGAGTCTACCCATCAAACTGAAAAACTTTCACTATGGGATCAAACCGATCGGAGCAAAAGAAAAATCTGCTGTTCCATACTAAACTGCAATGCCTACTCGACTCAAATATTATATGCAACAGTAGATTTTTTTTGCTCCGATCGGTTTGCTCCCATCGTAAAAGTTGTTCAGTTTGATGGGTAGACTCTTAGTTTAAAAGGATGCTAATGATATCAATTTCATCCTGTAGTTATATTGAAATTGTAAATTCAGCGTTTCTGTACATTAAACATATCGGTATGATGCTTTTAAGGCTTAAGAGCCTAACGCGGGTTACATATTAACAACATAATTATTAATATTACACACCACGAGTGTCAAACGCAGTAATTCAAAATTCAGCTAAAAACTAAAATTCAGGCGTCGTTTCTAATTTGGGTAAAGCAAATGATTGACGGAAACATTTCCCTGAAGCGAGTTCTGTGCGATCAATGTTTCGTTAAGTTTTTTGAATGAGTTTTGTTTGGTTTAGTTCAAAGGTTCACGCTCTTGACCTTGATTGAAGTTCAACAAAGTTCAGTTTATAAAATCTATTGAACGTTTATTTTAATATTTTACATTTTTCTATACATTTTTTAAAACGAAAGTCTTCGGTCAGTGTGTGTTGCCAGTGATGACATATGGAACAGAGACGTGGTCGTTCACTCAAGGCCTCATAAAAAGGCTGAAAGTCACCCAAAGGGGAATGGCGAAGGCTATGCTCGGAATTTCCCTGCGAGATTGAATCAGAAATAAAGAGATCCGCAGAAGAACTGCTATTGCTAAACTAAAGTGGCAGTGGGCGGGGCACATTGCTCGCAGAACCGATGGCCGATGGGGCCGAAAAGTTCTTGAGTGGCGACCGCGTACCGGAAAGCGCAGCGTGGGTAGGCCCCTCACAAGGTGGACCGACGACCTGGTGAAGGCGGCGGGAACCCGTTGGACGAGGGCAGCGCAGGACCGGTCGTTATGGCGATCCTTGGGGGAGGCCTATGTCCAGCAGTGGACGTCCATCGGCTGAGATGATGATGATGATTTTTTTTGTACGGAAGTCTATTAAATAAAGCCAGAATAAAGTAAAGAGCTTGCTCAACGTCACTTAAAATTAAAATCAAATTAAAAAGTATTTATTTTTCTCTTATTTACACAAAGTACATAATAAATATAACACGGTTTTAAAAATAACAGAGACAAAAAGGTAAAGGACTCAGTATAACAGTCGGGGTTGCCGACTGCCACTGCTATTCTGTCCCTCCCTTAAACATAATAAATAAATAAATAATATATTCTTAATAACTATAAACAAACATTCAATATTGACATTTTAGAACAATAAAAATTTAAATTTAAAACACATGAAAAATATATACAATTGCAGTTTTATTTGTAGGCATTTAGGCTACAAGGTCCTAAGGAGGGATGCCAGCCGCTATTATTTGCTGCTTCATAAGCCATTCTCTACATTACTACTTGTGTGTTATATGGCTGTAATATTTACATTTTACACCCACACTAAACTCTCGATAATATTTTATCATTTCGGGGCAAAAGCTTCATACTACCATAGTTTAACGTATGTATAAACTGTATAAATATAAAAAAACATAGATTTATTTGCCTTCGATATTCACAGATAACGTAAACATTAGTTTTGATGTTGAATTTTTTCCTGTCCCATGGGATTTTACTGCAATTGACGTTAATCTAGGTATGCCAACAACTGAAATTGAATGCAAAGCCGATTATTTTTTCTGGCGAATATTGGAAATTGAAATGAAATGAGATTTATTTGCAGAACATGGTGTTAGCTACTATACATAGTAGTCCAGTCATTTTACGGTTTGAGCTGGAACTAATTAATAATTGATATTTTTTTGATATAGTATTTAAGAGCCAATTTTAGCTTAAAAATGTACCAAAATTAAAAAAATATCACGTCAGCAACAGCCCCAAATTTTAAATTTAGCATTTTACTCGTTCTAAAAAAACGAATGGTAAATTTTTTTTTGCAAGCTTTTAAGGCTTTACCATTAATACCATTACACATACTTCAAACATAGTGTTAATATTTTTGTCTACTTACAAGGCTTTGAAAAATACATTAGTATTTTCTATTAAATATCTCATTTTTTAAATATCAATGCATATTTTATTACTCAAAAATAATTTATGTTGTTAAATCCAATTAAAATGAGTGCATTGGTATTAATATTATTAATTTAAAAGCGTTCTAGGACATGCAATTTTGATTTCTATGTTGCGCAGCGAATTAATTTGTAATATGTTTTCTGATAGTCTTTTGGCACTAAATGGTGCCGGCTACAGTTTAAAAGTCCAATTCATAATTACTCCCCACCCCTCCTTACAAAACTCTGTAAAATGACTAGGCTATGTGTTTGCTGTATGTTTGCTCAACATTGACTGCTCATAAGTTCAATTTATTTCCGATAATTCTCTTGATAATTCTCTTACGACGACTCAACCTAAATATTCCAAAGAGATGCAGACAACGCGAGCCCAATGCGAATTGGTAGAGGTAAACTGGTCAACTTGCTGTCAGAGAATTTTCCTGCCATCTGCCTAAATGAATTAGACACCTTACAACTCTCCTCTGGATAACTAAGTTCTATGCTAAAGAGACACCGCACGCCAAACAAATTTGTGATCAAAAAGCAGCTTCTCAAACAGGCGTATTCAGAACTTACGATTCGATTTACGTCCGTCTACGATCGTTATTCTGCTCTCTAGCGACTTACTAAGTTTCCAAACTTTTTTCCAAGTGTTTCGAATAGGGATGTTCCACATCTTCGCTTTCTTTTACACATAAATCGAGTAAACAGCTCGCGTGGGACTCGCTCGACTCGAATCGGGACGCCCAAATTCAATTCCCATTTGCACGAATAACTTTTCCGTATGAAAACATGTTTCTCATTTGGGGGTAATAACAGATATTAAAGTGCCTTTATTAATGTGGAAAAAACATCAACCAATCAATCAATCAAATATACTTTATTTTACACAAAAACATAAACAGTAAAATACAGAAATAAAAATACAAGAGGCACAAAATAGCACAAAACTAACATCTTATTATCATGCAAAATTGTTATAATGACAATGGTAAAAGAAAATTAAAGGCGCTCCATACAAACGAAGTCTGGTTATATTTTCAATAAAACAATTGAAATCAATGAAATTTTTCAGAAAAAATGTAGAAACCAATCTCTATGCTTGAAATGTGTCTGTCAGATTTTCGTTAAAATGTTGAGTCTAAAAGTTACAGTGCCTCAAAAATTTTTATCATCATCATCATCATCTCAGCCGATAAACGTCCACTGCTGGACATAGGCCTCCCCCAATGATCGCCATAACGACCGGTCCTGCGCTGCCCTCATCCAATCCTCATCCAAAGATTTCCATACAAATCTTAAATTAATCCTAGCAAACTTCGTTTGTATGGACCGCGCTCCGAATTATATCCTCTTAAATAAATTGTAAAGCCAACTTGCATAAGAATCTCGTTCTGTGGATCGAAATGGCGCTTGAAATTTCAAAAATCTAGATATTCGTAATACGATGTCTCCATCCATTATATCCAATAAATTACACGATCAATCTGGATCCAAATAGCATGGATCGCGATGTGTAATGGCTACCATATACTCTGCTCCTCCTTCCTCTTGGGGTAAACGTTGCTAAAACTACAATTTAGCGACATTACAACAACCGTTAGGTCTTAGGTGGTGCCTGCCCTCAACAGAATATTTAGATTATAGATTTTTCAGTCTAGAAAAACTAAAATAAAAACCGGCCAAGAGCACGCCATGTATCGTTATGTATACTCTAAGGTCGTTGCACTTTTAATTTGTAGGATTCCTTGATTTCATTCATTCATCACAGCTTATACCCACTGCACGGCACAGGCCTACCCTCAGGGAGGGTGTATGAGCGATAGTCCACCACGCGTGCCTAATGCGGATTGGTAGACATCACATTTTCATCTTCAGCGTATGCAGGTTTCCTCACGATGTTTTCTATCATTGTTTGAGAGCAGGTATTGCGTACATAAGTTAGAAAAACTCATTGGTACATGGCATGTGGTCCGTGCTAATTCGAACCCGAACCTCAAGATTGAGTTTTCATAGCTGTCCGCAACGCTTTCTTTCCGTGATAGGGAAATCTTAAATATTGTTATGACCATATGACGGTTCCATTGAACGGTATAAGCATAAGCCCGAAGTAAACCTTGATACAACCGCAGCAGGCTTATAAGCATGTTGGTAGGGTAACAGCGACCACTCCAAAATAGAAGTTTTGTTATGTCAGCGTCTGTGATGTCACTTTAAAAGTTTGGAGCCTTTATACAGAGACTTTCCTTTGACCACTGAAACGGTACCAATTCAAACTAATTTTCCGGTTCTCAACCACTGGTCTGAGAAATGAGCACGGTCTTATATAATGTAGTTAATTAAACAAGAACAATAAAGTTCCTTCAAAATAGAGTCTTTGTTCCAGTTTCAAGTTAAACAAACTATAACAATAGTACTAAAACTATTGTATAAGCTTTCCTTTATTATATTTCTAAATGGACACACATGCATACATATTCTCACGACTGTCTCTCACTGGGGTAGGCAGAGACAACGGAACGCCACCTGCTACGATCCTGACATACCTCTCTAGCTTCCTCCACATTCATAAGTCCTTTCATGCATGCTCGTCGGTTACGGGTAGATCTGACCTGGCCCTTTTTAAGCACGTCGCCAATTTGGTTCGTATATGTACGTCTAGGCCGTCCCCTTCCAACATTTCCACTTACGCTTGCCTTATAGATTGCCCTCGTCAATCTGCTCTCATCCATTCTTTCCACATGACCAAACCATCTCAACATACCTTTCTCTATTTTTGTCACTACATCCTCTTTCAAACCACAACGTTCTCTAATAAAACTATTTTTCAATTTGTCCATCACAGTCACACCACACATACTTCTAAATGGATTTCGGTAAATATTGTAATTAGAAATTAAACTTTGGTGCAGTATGGATGTCTGCCCTTTCGTAAGAGGAACCTTCTACGATTCAGTGGAACATAAATTTATTTCACTTTTTAGGTTTACCATCAGTAGGTATACTACAATTTTACAAATAACATTATTAAAGGCACTGAGCGAAATGCGCTGTTAATTATAGGTAAACAGAGCGTGCATAATTATTTCTTACAATAAATTAATTATGTGTAGACTGTTGAAGAAAAGGCATCGACGGTTTATCTGAGAATTATATTTAAAACATTATAAATGAACTCAAATTAACCTCTAACTTACGGATGGATTCAGCTGGGCTAGTATGGCAGCGTGATACAGGGCTATCGGGCCTTTTTTTTATTTGTGCGCGAACGAACGAGATAAAAGGCGTGATATAGCCGTATCACGCGCAACATGCTACGGCGGCTGTACTCTAACTTAGAAAAGTTTGCCTTTTGAGATAGATACACTTAAAGACATTCTTATGTGTAGTCTCAATTAAATATAAAAGATAGTATTTCCAGCCAATCAATGCACTCTTACCTCACACCTATACCTCCAATTGATGATAATGAAAGATTAGTTCTAATTCTTACTATGGTGCGTATTGTCATTGTCATTGTACAGGTGCCTTTTGACATTGGAAATGTCTTTTCTTTCGCTCCAGTGTAGGCTCCGATTTCACGAAAAAGTGCAATTTCCTTATATCTCGGAGAGTTGTGAAGATATGATATTCAAAAAAGGGTCAAAAGACGCGTATTTACGAGAGCTATAAGGTGCAAAGAGAGTGCGAGAAAGTCAAAAACGAAAAAAGTTATGGCCAAATTAGTAAAAAAAAAAAATGTTTTCCCGAATTTTTGATTTTGGCGCTCGATATTTTGAAAACGAGGAATGATATCAAAAATTTGAGTGACATTCCTCTGGACAATTTAGTCAGCTACAATTTGAGCCTAAAACAAAGACGATCGGGTGAGGGGTTTGCCCTGTAGCCTAACCTTTTTGAGACAATATTTTTTCGAATTCCGTAGATTCATTTCCAATGTGGTCGATAGTCGTGTGAGGCATGAAATCTGTGACTTTTATTAAGGTTACTTTGTTTAGGCTGGGCCTAAACAAATCGCTCAATATGTTATAAGTTAAACTTAACTATAAAAACTATACGTAAATATGGTATACCTTTAGCAGTGAGTCTCTCCCCATTACTCGATGTAAAAACTTTAGTTGATCTCCTTTTTGGATTCAACTTAAATCCGTCTTTATTAAAAATGTTAACTCACTTTCTCAACGGGCAGTTTAGGAACACTTAAACAATTTCAACCGACTAAAGTACTCAGATTTTAGAGGGAAATTTTAAAAATTTACTTTATTGCAGCATTGCAGCAGTAATTTATAGCCATAACGGAAACTCTCCTGAACTTTTTATGGAAATCTCGAATTTATTACAGAGGCATACTGTGCGCGATCAATTTTAATTTGTGTAATGTATTGCTAGTTTATTCCTAATTATACTGATTGTAACCCAATTTCTCTTCGTGGATGTCGTTCAAGTAGTTTCTCTCTATATCACTAGACACATCATCATATCAGCCGATAGACTTCCACTGCTGGACATAGGCCTACCCCTAGATGGGGAGATTTGTCATAATCGCCACGCTTGGCAGGCGGGTTGGCGATCGCAGTTGGATTGAATGTAGGTACACTCAGAGGTTGCTGCTGCCCATCCTCCGGTAGATTCCTTAATTACCTTTTACCACACCCTAGGGAGTAAATGGGGTGTTGCTATTCTTAGCCAACACGACTAGACACATCATTCAATCCAAAATCTCGAAATTTTACTTTAATTATATTAATTTTATTTTAATTATACATTTTAAAAGGTAGTAACAGTTGCTGATCACATCGAAAAGAAATATTGGTACAGTCGTAATAATTGCGAGTGTATCTATATTTATCTTATGTACCAAAACTTTTTTTCAAAACTTCGTCATAATAATCTTTATACTATAATTTGATAGCAAAATAACTTTCATAATTATCTTACTAATGCACCGCATAAAATCAAGTTTCATTTTGATTAAGCAACGGTATAGAGCTTCAGCGATATTAATGTGGACCCTAATTGGAGCTTAGGTTCAGACGTGAGATTGGATGCTACAATTATGTAAAATTGGTTCTCATTTTGTAACTGAATTCACGTAGCTAACAAGGTGCAAAATTGATTATCGAACTTAATTTGCTAGAAGTTATTAAATTTTCGTATAGATCAAAGTTAAATTGACTAAAATTCAAGTTTACAAACATACATCAACATAGACAGTTAAACATATTTTAAAAATACATCTTACTTTTGATATGAGAGAAATTTTGAATAACGTGGATGTTTTGAGATTTCAAAATATCTGTAACTATCCCTAGGAAAATATTCGTGAGCATTTGCTATGCTAATGAAATACTGACCTAAAATAGCTGCTGTTTCTTTTTTATAAAATGTTGATCCTTTTTTATAAAATGTTGATCCTTTTTTATAAAATGTTTACAAGGTCCCTAATACTTGAACTCAAAAGCTGGAAACCATAAGGCACATTCATGTGTTTTGCGAATTTAAAAATTTGATTAGATTTGCACGATTTTCAAGTTTTGCTTTAATTTAATAACAATTTTGTAAGTATATCAAACTCAACGTAAACTTATAATATATCTGTATACAAACGAAGCAAAAACAGTTGTTAAACATTTCATCAAATACAATGTTTTTCATCTCAATGCGCATGGAAAAAGATTCGGCTCTTACGTACCTATACTTACTTTAGATATTGTATACAACAAACCGTTTCCCGGAAAACGTAGATAAGTATCTTCTAAAATTAGATCCTAATATCGTTAGGGAAGTAAAGGGAACGGACGCAAACTGGAATGATGCTGAATAGGTACCTACAAACATCTGGAATAATACACAAGAACATAATATCATCCAGTAGTAATGTTTAGTATTACTGTTCATTCTGTCGTAATTATTATCGAATATTTATTATTAAAATTCGAGCAACTTGATTAAACTGAGTTTATTATTCTTTCTACGGAAGAAAGGTACTGACAGGGTAGACAGGGAATCCTAGTTTAGGAGCTTTAAATACAGATCTAACATTAGAAACCTACCTATATCCAAAAAACGAATATATAGGTACTGTACCAGTGACTAGTGAGCATAAAATAAATGACTACGATAGATATTTTAACATTTGGCCACCTAAGAGAATTCAGATTCTCTAAGATGGCCACAGATAAATAAATTTACGCATTATGCTGGACTGCTTCTATGCTTCCAGGAAGCTGACATAGGTGGGTATAATTTTCTCCAGAATGTCAAAAAAGTGGCTTCTGGAAAATATAGTCTAAGCTATTCCAGCCTTGTAGTAAAGTATTGGATTTTTTTCTAAAAATATTTATTTTATTTCTAGTGCTATGCGGATGTCTCTGCCAAAAACTAATAAAAAATAAATCATTTGACAAAAATGAACAGTGGAAAGTAACAGTGACAGTGCGGTTTAGTGACATCAAAAATGGACAAAAAAGCCGAAACGGGCAAGACGTGCGGGCAAGTGAGACGTGGGATACGCGACAAAACACCGGATTTGTCGTCCGAATTGTCGTTTGAGGAGTTGAGGAATAAATTCGACACTAGCGCCGCGGTGGTGAGGCGCGAAATCGCTTCGAACCCCGCTACACATGGCAGCGCGACCCGACAGGTTGTGAGCGGGAAAATCTTCAAGAAGTGCAAGAGCGCCACTTTTCAGATAGATGGCGCCACTTATACTATTGGTGAGTTTTTATTAGCATTTTTTAGCATGTGCATTGCTTTTTTAAGTAGGGTGTAACCCGTCAAAAAATTATTCAATTGTAATAATTTTACTTACCTAACGTGGAGCTTAATATTAACGTTTTACTTCAGAATTAGAAAACATGATTCGCATCTTAAGATAACATTATCATAAGTATAACTAAGTATGTAGGTGCCTACCTGCGTATATCCGGGTTAACCCACTAGTCGACTCCAGTAGTTTGCCCCAGGTTTCGTTTGAACGATGTAGTGGAGGCTGACCTTCGTGAGCTTCATGCCAGCCACTGGTGAAAGGTACAGGATTATGGAAAGTGGCGTCCTCTCATTCTGGAGGCCAAGATCAATTTTGGGTCGCTGAGCCAGTGGAGTGGGTTCATGGACGAATTAACGAGTTAGAATGGAAATCCACATGTTTTCTAAGATGTAAATTATTGATATTCCATCATACGTACCATATATCGGCTGGAGGGATTTTGATGAAACTTCAAATACTGAAAGCTTACGAATAAGATTGCGAATAAGCATGGCTTCTACCAACAAGTATTAAGGCAAACAAGTATTTAGTGATAGCTCTGTCTCTCACACTGCTCATACTGATGACAGTGACAGCATCATATTTTAAACATGTTCAAACTTAAACGCTTTTTGGTGCAAGCCACCCTTAGTAATAAGAAGATTAAAAGGCTCTTTTAAAAAGAAATTATTCAAAGATATTATTATCACAACAATTTCTAAGTTAAACCAATTCTAAGAATTCATTTAATTTGTTGGAAACTTCTGATCGATGAGCGACACCGCTGAAAAGTTATAAACATTTTCCTAACAAATTCTTAATAAATAATTAACGTCTCGCAATTTGTCGATTGGATCAAAAGTTTGTCGTACAAACAAATTACAATGAATTATAAATACATTTACCTACAATGAAAACCAACTATTCAAAGATAATTAGGAGAACCTGCAATCATAATCAGCCTCATCCACACCTGAATTTTGGCCTCCTGAATTTGCTATACTTTCTGGTTCTGTGTCAATTGCTTTCTTATACTTATTAGCGGTGCTTTTCGATATCGTTAGTCTGGGATGTTATTTTTTTCTCTCTATCAGTCCATCGTCCACTGCTGAACATAGGCCCCTCCCAAAGCGCTCGATAAAATTGTATACTCAGCCCTTGTGATATAGTTCCTCCAGCGGGCCACAGAGCTTCCCACAATATTCTTGCCAGTTCGTGGTCTCCATTATAAAACTTGGTCTCCCCATCGGTTGTCAGTTCTAGCCTAGCTACCAGCCACTAGCCCATTGCCAACATAGATAATTATGTCAATCACTTGTTGTAATGCTGATTGGACTGGATTATTTGAAGTTAGTTTTCATATTTTATTGAATTCTTTGAATCGACTCTTATTACAAATATTATAATAATGAACATGTTACAGCCATGTTGTGCTATTTTATCCTGCTATCATTTGTTTGCGGTTTCAAGTCCTGTCCGAGACATAATTTTTCAATCTTTAATTTGATTCGACTCTAGACCACTTTTCGTAAAAATTACTAAACTTTTTTTCTAAAAAACAAACGTATTATAATACAAGAGACTTCTTATATAGGTAGTGACGTAGGGAACGTTTACGTTTAGCGAACTTTAGAAAACTTTCTAAAATTCAAAGAACGACAATTAAATTAATTTAAACTATAATAAAGTATTGTACGATCTTTGGAATTCTCTTTTTTTAATGGCTCCCAAAACTTTTTAGCTCCAGATATTTTGAAATTTTATTGAATTTGAGTCCAAAACTTTATGAAAAGTTTAAAAGAGGAATCGTCTTCATTCGATTCAACGATTTTGAAGTATAGGTAGGTGTAGGTATGGTTTTTTGTCGGCATAATATTGTTATGAATAGTTACTTTTTTAATGTCTGGCATAAAACATATTTTTTTTAATAATTCTGTTTCGTTTTGCTTACGCTCAAATACGAGATTATTTTAGTCATCGTGTTTAAAATGCTTCTAGACAATTAATTGTTTAACACGTTCCGGGACAGTGACCGCCTATAGCCGTGATAACAATAAAAGTTCTATTGTGTCTCGTTCACTGTCCCGGAACGTGTTAATGTATGAGTTACGAGTATGTTTGTAGAAAAAACGCAATAAACCATAATGGAACTCATAAAATCTTTGAAATATATTACTTTAAGACATCATTAATTCATTATTAACATCGATTAAATGGCATTCCTTTGTATTGAAAAATCCGTTTTCTAATTCTAATATTTATTCCATTGTAAATCCCTGAATAGTTTAAACTATAGTTTTAAGATTAACAAAAAAAAACATATTATATTAAATGAGCTGCATGTAAATTTACTTCAATTGCGTTAGATTGCATGAGCTTAAGAAATCGAATATGTTGCATTTTTATTCATTTGTGTTGTTTTGTGTTGTTTAAGGTATCCAAAACTGTCAGAGAGAAGGTAGGCAACATTCACAAAATAATTCTTAAAACACAATACATAACACTCGCACCCGTGTCCAACTAGAAAGGGCAAAATCTACAAATCAACTGATACCTCTTTAGCTTAACAAAGCCACTTCGAAAAGGGAAACGGGTGTGAGTGTGTGTAAGGACGTTTGTCAGGTAAGGTTTCATTTAAGGCATAAGAGGAGGAAGGCTCATGGCAAAACCATCATAAATTATAATAATTTTGTACTATTCGATCCACCTAGCATAAAGTGACCTTATAATATTTTACAGAAAAGTAGTATGGAACCTCCCTTTAAGAGGAACGTAGAGCTAGCTGCCTCCATACAAAAAACGAAACCGTTTTTCCACAGTTCCTCTTAAAATGTAAAGATATTCGATCAGATTAAGTGTGACCTCCAGTAATGGAGAGGAAACCGAAGAAGAAAAATAAGATTTGTATCTGGTTAGATATCATAGTCAGGAAACTCCTCTGAAGAGACAGGCAATGCCAAAATGACAAAATATTGTGACAAAAGTGACAGGCAGATCCAAAATGACACAGTATGTCAAAAGAGACAGGCGATGCCAACATAAAAAAATATGAATAAAGTGACAGGCAAAGCCAAAATGATAAAAGTGACAGGCGATGTCAACAGTGAAAGGCAGTACCAAAATGACAATAGTGACAGGCGGTGCCAAAATGACAGGTAAGGTCAGAAGTAACAGGTCAACACTAGTGTCTTGTAACTACGGAGTACCAGGGATTTCCTTGTGGTTACATTGGTGTAACGAGCGGTGTAACTACGGGGATCTCTCTGGCCATGCTCATTTTGGTCTATTAAATTCGCACTTTCCAGATGTTGCACTTCCGTGATTCGCAATTTAGCGTGTCGCGCTTCCGTGATTCGCAATTTAGCGTGTCGCACTTCCGTGATTCGCTTTTTGATGATATCGCACTTCCATGATTCGCTCATTGGTAGTGTCGCAACTCTGTGGTAAGATCCTAAACTCCTGATGTACAATCGTAGTATTTATCTAGGCAGACAATTATTAACACCTGATGACATACAAACCATCCCGATCAAAAACCTGCTACATTTTTTCTGGGATTAGTAGGGAACTGTAAAAGGGGCATTCACAAAGGACTATATTTACAAAACGAATTTCACAAGGGCAAAGGATAGTTCTACTTTTATTTCTAGCCACGTAGGTAGGTAAGAAAGTTACAAAAACTTGGGGAAGTTCCACAATGGTTAGTTTATCTATTGCAACGATAAAACAAATTGTTAGCGGTGGCGAGTAAATGTAGCGAAGACACGCGAACCTGTGACGTTGGTCCAATTAGGGAAGAGGCCGTGGCCTAGAACCAACCATTTTGTTTGTGAAGAGGTACGATTTATATTTATTTTTTATTTTTTTCAATTTGGTAGTGGAGGCGGGACTTTAAGTCGTGGATGGAAAATTTTTGAGATCCTCATTATAATTCGCCTTTTGAATTATTGATCATAAATTCAGACTTGAATAAAAATTTACTCGTAATTGTAGAGTTTCTGGCGTCATCCTCTCTACAACGGATAACCTTCCGACGCGGTGGTAGAGTCAAAAACTCACGTCCAAAAGCTATGTGAATGCTAAGAATAATGTTGATGGTAATTATTATTCTAAAAAAAGAAATTGATTTTTTTAAGTATCCGAAAAATTACATGAAGCTGTCAAAATAATATTGTTCAGTCATCTCTTGTATTTTTCAGATTTTGCGTCCATCTATTAACACATTAATAATAATAGTAGATTACACACCGAGGGCTGTAAAGTAAGAAAGGTCTCAGATCTCATGTATGTAATAAACATGTGATCTGAGGCTTTTTTATTTACTGCCCGAGGTTAGTACACTATTTTACTCCCCGACGGAGGCGGAAAGTGGCAACTTATTTTAGCGCAGCGGGACGAAAGTTGACGCTTTACGCTCGGAGGGGTGTAAATCAATTAATGAACACAGTTAGCTAATAAACCGTGGTTTAAGTGATAGGTTTATTACGAGTCTATTTGCAATATAATTTTAGCTTAGATTTGATCAATATTTTACGTGTATTTCTTAGATTCTTTGTTGTACACAAAAACAATCAATCAATTATACTTTATTTGACACCGAAAAAATAGAGTATACAGAGAGCAAACAATCAGGAAATACAAAAGGCAACATTATTATGAAAAATTACTGTGTGCGCGTGCGCGTGCGTGTACATCGCAATCGGTTCATTCGATCAAACGTTTTCAAGTACAAATGAACGCGCGTACAAAGTTGCGGACGCCACTATGCCTAAAATAAAAACGAAAAAAGTAAAAAGTTAAAAAAAAAATATTGCAGCAACATTAATTAATTTGTTTTATCGAAAACGCTGTCAAGCCGGTACGATTCGCGACAGGGCTTGCATTAGTTGTTTGGCTTGATTTGACACCGAGTTCTATAAAACAAATTAATGTTTTTATGATGCGAACGAAAAAGTCATCGGCTGCAATATAATTTTTTAATTTTTTGTTTTTTTTGAAGGCGGTTTTAATTTTTTGTTAAAATTTTGTTTATTCCACTATTTTCAGTGGTGAATTCATTAGTTCAATTTAATAGTAGTGCTTTAAATTAACAAACGCACTAGCTGACACTACGATGTTCAAAGGTTCCCTTCGATTTCTTTGGGATGCCATCATCAGATCCTGGTTTCCTTATCATGAACCACCCTAGGAATATCTCCTTTCCAACAAAAAAAGAATCATTAAAATTGGTTCATAAACAACGAAGTTATCCGCGAACACACATAAAAAAATGTAATAATGCTTAATCATGACCGATATCAGCATCCGCCGGGTTGACGTCGGTATACGGGACACCCTGTATATACGGTCGAATTCAGAAACCTCCTCCTTTTTTGAAATCGCGGTTAAAAAGAAAAGACGATTGAAATCTTGTTTTTTCTTAATAGGGATAAACAAATTGCATTTTTATTAGATTTTGACGCGTTATCCGATAATGAAGTTACGGTTTCTACTCAGTATTATTAATGACTTTTTAATGGAACAGATTCATAATTTGATCTACGTTCATAAACTTTATTTTCTTTCGTCTTTATATTATTTTGTTTGCTACGAGATTTATAGCCAGTTTTCTCCGCAATTTGTCGCCTAAGACATTGTTTCTTTTTAAAAATATCCATTGCGGTATCAGAACTCAACGTTCGAATAACCTTTAGTACTACGCAAGCATTGTAAACTATATACACATAATATCTCTACTGGCTTTCAGCCTCATAATATATTGAATCATTACTGTCGCGAGCAATGTGTTCCGTTTTTGCGCATATTGCTGCGACACTGGCCCTGTCCCCTTTTCACATCTCCCTTTAGTTTTTGTGATCTGTGCTAAATACATATAAAATTAAGACCATATTATCACCCTTCAGGATGGAATGACGTGTGTGGTATAGCTGGATTTTTACTTAATCATTTGATTAATTACTTCTTAATGATTTGATGACTTAACGAAATACGTCGTATTTTTTAGACCGTGTTATTCAAAATCGGGCATAGGCCCACCACACATTCCCACCGCTGTAACTCCTGTAAGCCAGGATCAACAGCGGCGACCATTCACAAACACTGGACAATGAAGTCCAGCGAGCCCGGGGGATGACTCTAATCTGTCTTGGAAACCCGCAATGAATTAATCAAAGAAGATAGGAGGAGTAGGAAACTGAAATATCCGTCTTCCCTCCATTGCAAACGGGAGGCAGCAGAGAAGTGTTGAAGACACGACCGCAAAAGCACCAAAAATACAAAATAAAACAATAGGAACCTAACATTGTACTGAAACTATGACCTATTTTGCTTCCAGTAATAAGTATGGCAAAAACATCTGAACGCACGGAAGTTATCCCTACATTATCCCTATACTAGACCGTGTTATGTCTTTCATGTTAAAAGAAAAGTCAATACGTTTTTAGAGGAACGAATCCAAACCATTATTAAGTAAAACGGAGAAATTGCCGGAGGACGTGCTCTTTCAAGGAATTATTTATTTTGTCATTAGAGAGCACAATATAGACGTACAATTGTGTTTGCACCAGCTTAGCCTTTTAAATAAATACACATATCTTTATTAGCAAAAGACAAATTCAGTACACATGATACAATGGACCCCGAATGCGGCAAGCCAGAATCTCGGGAATCCTCTACGATTTGTCAGGAAAAAAATTACTAATTTTAGTACAGAGTGAGCGAAGTTAAATGATTATGAGATTTAACATTTAAAACAATTTAACAAAGAAATTTTTAGTACCTACAGAAAATTAATTTACAACTAATATAGGTAACGAAGACAAGCATTAAAATTCAGTAACATAACCATTCATTTAAAAATTTTGAAATATAAATTAAAAAGTGTGAGTGAGGGTGTGTATGTGTGTGTGTTATTGAGTTGGTGTTTTAACAAGGAACGGCTAAGAGTGTTTCAGTGGCAACATAATCAAGGGACTTTAAATAATTGATTACTTTATGTTTGATCTCTCTGGCACTAAGGTCTTTCAGGTATACGAACAACAGGTCGGTCGGTCGGTCGGTCTTTCAACAAGGTATTACGATTTTATTACCCTAACGCAAATAAAGATTTTAACGGAAATTAATACTCGTACATACATCTTACTACTATAATCCCTTTTGGGGTGGTCAAAAGATTTGCTACAACTGAAAACAGTCAATCAAGTGGTTAATATTGCTTACTCTCTAGGTTAATAATTATCAATTCATTTCATTGTTTTGGCTTGCCGAAGTTAACATACACCTTGAGAACTTCACCCACCTGGCGCTTTCCGTCTGAAGTCGATTGCTTAGATCAATCCCTAAAAGTCAGTTTAGAGAAGGTTCTCAACGTGCGCCTAGATAATGCAAATTTTACTCAAGCGTCCCTCCCTATCCGCCACGGGGGTTTAGGTGTGCGACGCGTTCAGGATACGAGCCTCCCAGCGTTCTTGGCGTCTGCGAATGGTGTGGTGAGTCTGGTTACTCGATTACTCTCAGTGGATGGTGCCAGCGTCGTCATTCCTTTCGTGGACGAAGCCTTTGAGGCTTGGTCTAGGCTGTGCCCCAATATGCAAGCACCGTCCACACCTACAGTTCAGCGGGAATGGGATGAGATTAGGTGTAACATAATCCTTCAAGAACTGATTTCCAACTCGTCCGGCTCGAATTTAGCACGCTTAAGAGCCGCATCACAAGTAGAATCTGGCGCATGGCTACATGCGCTTCCTTCGCCCCATTTAGGGACACATCTGGATAACGACTCCCTCAGAGTGGCAGCGGCCCTAAGACTGGGGTGTAGCGTATGTGTTCCACACACCTGCGTTTGCGGTGCAGCAGTGGAGGCAGACGGCTTTCATGGTCTGAGCTGCGTCAAATGCGCAGGAAGGTCTCCGCGGCACCACGCGCTTAATGATATTATTCGTCGAGCGCTGGTGTCCGCCAATGTTCCCTGTACAACTGAGCCACCTGGTTTGAGCCGTACCGACGGGAAGAGACCAGACGGATTGACCCTTGTACCGTGGCAAAAGGGCAAATGTCTTCTATGGGATGCAACGTGCGTATGTACGTACGCTGCATCTTACTTGAGAGGTTCCATTCGAGTAGCAGGGTCGGCAGCGGAAAGGGCAGCAGTACGTAAACACCAATGTTACACAACTTTGGAGCAGAGCTACTTATTCGTGCCCTTCGCTGTGGAGACGGCGGGCCCGTGGGGTCATGAAGCAAAAACTTTTATGAGGAACCTGGGCAAACGTTTACGGGATGCGGGTAACGGTCCTCGTGCCGGGTCATACCTAGCCCAACGCATATCATTAGCGATTCAACGCGGAAATGCAGCCAGCATTATGGGCACCTTCGGGCCAGGTATGACCTGGGGCGGGCTTTTCGACTAAATAGGATTAGTTAAATTTGTAGTTTAGAATGTTTAGAATGGTTTAAGTTTAGGGTAAGTTTTATTTGTGCTTTTACTATTTTATTCCTTTAAATAAATATTTAAGATTCATTTCATTACTAATGCATCACACGATAAAATAATTGCAATTATGTAAAATGTCAAAACCGTGAAAATTATTGTCTCATCTCATTAGAATTATTTCTACAAATACATGAGAAATACATTTGAGACAATGTCCACAATTGACTCACGGTTTGACTTGTCATCGTATAATAGTAAGTAGAAGTAATGATGGGAACAGATGAACGTAAATACCGGTCAAAACCATCCTTTTTGCTTCGTCGTAGTCGGGTAAAAAATTACCAGTCAGCTTTAGAGGCTTTCCTGTTAGCAGTTATTGTGACTCTGTATCGTACGTAGGTATTTATATTTAAGTTATTCTTTACATAAATTTACGTAAAATATTTAAAACTTTCGCAAAACAATGGCCTAAAGGCAATGCCGTCATAAAAGAATGCAAACAATATACTTTTTCTACATGTAAGTACCTACGTCATGCCCTAGAGCGTGCGTAAACAGAATATCTAGGTAAAGTGCAGTAGTTTCAAGACCACTCGGTCAGGTCGACCTTTAGGTAAACAGGGATTGACCGCATATCCACATGGTGGTATACTCTGCATTCCCATGCTTCAGTCAATGTATGCGTTACATTGACGTAGAATACTATGGACGCCGAGTCTAGTACAAAATATTCGAAAAAAGGGTCTGAGACTAAACTACAAAAACCTAATTACGTGTTGTAATAATATAAATCAACTAAAAAAATTTAAAATACTGAAATTCTTTTCCATCCCACCGCCGCGCGCCCGCGCGTACGCGTAGTCGGCCGATAAAACGAAGACTGTCTCGTAATTGGTTCTCTTTTTTGTATTTGGTGCTCCTTTGGTTCGGTCACTACGTCCAGTAGTTGGTAATCAATGATGCGTTACATGTTTTTTCTTGGACGTTCCTTTCGAGTTCGTAGTTCGATGGATAAGATTGGAGTCGTGTTGTATCAGGAAGCCAAGTCACTTAGACAGAAAGGAGTCACTACCGGCGAATGCATGATACAAGAGAGCAAGCGCAGTTAACCCTCCGCATGCCTGGTGGATGAAAATCACACGGCGTGCCTGGTGGGGCCCATTGGACCCCAATTAGAAATACTGTTTTTAAGTAGAAAAATATACAAATTTATATTTTTTTTATTAGCTACGTTTGATTTCACATCTATTTATATGAATGAGTCGAAAATTAAAACAAATATTTCCAAGTTAACATATTTATTAACCTTAAGAAAAAACCTTCAAAATTTCGAGAAAAAAAAAACATCCTCTCAGATTTTGAACCAAAACAGAAAAAATAACAAAACGTTCTTTTATTTTTTAACATTTTTTAGTCTCTCATGGCTGTATCTAGCTTATGCATACAAAAAGGAACTAATGGAAATCATTCTTCATCATGATCTGGACCTTGGTTTTGGAGACAATTACCACACACAACATTTCCGTGTTCTTTGCAGACGTGGCTGTCACAGGTGACACATACTTGTCGGGATTTGCGATCATTACTTCTCGGGCATACGCAGCAACGACCCTTAACACCAGAAGAAGATTTCTTGCTGGGTGGTGCATGTTCTTGACCAAGATGTGTCCCAATTCGTTTGCGGAGATTCACCGAAATTTTTAGCATGAGGCTGAACTCCTGGTACTCCGGTGATAATGTTTTCAGACCTGGTGGGAACGCGAGCAGTTGGAGGGCATTTCTTCCAAACCGTACCATCTTTACCCTTATAGATTCCTGTAGGTGTCAGGTTTAAGAGAGGTTCATCCATTTCAGGATCTGACTCGCTACTGCTTGGTTGCGTTTCCGCTGCAGCAGATTCTTGCACTTCACAAGTGAAATCCTCGTCAGAATCTTCATGATTGCTAATGTGGTCAGATTCATCTCCACTGTTGTCAAACATTATGTCATTATCTTCATCCTCGAGCTCTAAGGCTGCAGATATTTCCTTTTCTGTGAGTAATCTACTCATTTTGCCTTGAAAAACACGAAAAAAATCTACTTTTAGCTTAATTGTTATCGAAAACACCTTGTGTATCTGAGTCACTAATAATTTGTAAGCCATAACAGTAATTGAATCAACATAACATCATTTTAGAAAAAAAATTACCAACTACCCTCAAGATATATTTTTTTTTTTTGCATTTTGTCATTTATATGTAATAACAATAAATAATATCACGAAATACATTGATAATAAACAAAAAAATATATATGAAAAACTCACCACCAAATACTCCCGTCCTGTGCCTGGTGGGGTCCGCTGGACCCCAATTCACTTTGATCGAGTCTATCTCAGAAGAAAACCGGCTGAAGACTGCGGGGAGGGGATTATTAGCACGTACGGTTCTTTTGCGGAAGCTACCAAGAGTCACAGGTCACTCAACATTGTATTTTTTAAGTTATGACAGATTTTGCATTGACTGGGGTCCAATGGACCCCACCAGGCATGCGGAAGGTTAAAACACATAATTTTAACCACCATACCCGTATTTTGTACGAAAAAAAAAGTTTTGTTTTTTTTCATTTCAAATTATCATTAATAGCCGTAATACCTTGATCTGAAAGAAATTTAAAAAAAGGAAAGTCAACAGAAAATGGCAGGCAAAGGAAATTAATGCTAACTTCGCATTTTTCAAACAACTCGAGGAATTAATCGAAAGTATAGAAAAATCAGATAATTTTTATGTAAGTTTTGTATGAAATACTTAATCTCCAAATGGGTTTACAGACATTCTATTACATAGCAAATAGTAGTTCATTATTTTTATATGGGTACCTAACTATAATTATAATTTGATTATGATAAACGAATGCTAATGTGAAACCAATTTTTCGCATTTATGTAATTGTTTTTCATAAAAAAGACTGAAAAGTTTCTGACCATTCCAAAAGAGTTGATGTATGTGATAAAATATTAGAGAAGCATTTTCACAATGAATAGTCAAAATCAACGTAAGTGTAATTAATTATAACAATAAAACCCAAACAAGGACCCGGAGAGTACATTTACCCCACACTGGGTAATATAGATATAATAAAACGAAACAAGAAACAATTACTTATGCTCTTAGAAACAAATGTATGTTTACTGAGTAGGTACATGGACCTGTAGAGTAACCAAGTGTTGGGTATTTTCGGGATGATAAGTATACAGGGTGTTAGGGTTGCATAACTTTAAGGGGATACTGTACCCATGATACTGAACAACTTTCCCTAAGAAACCTGTAGAAATTTCGCAAAAAATTTGGACTTTCCATACTAAATGCTATGCTATGCTAGCTAACCGAACGTTTGTATGAAAAGTTGAAATATTTTTGGCGAATTTCCCTTTGTTCCTCTGGTAAAGTTGTTTACTATCATCTTTTAAAGTAATGCAGCTGTTTACCCTAACATCCTGTGTTTTAAGTAGGTATATTAACGTACAGTCGATAAACTGGAACTTGACTAACCCTGAGTCTAATGAAACGTACAAGCATTCGTAAGTCGAAATTAGCTTGACATTATTGCAACAGAAAATTTATAGACTGACGATTTTATACAAAAGGCAATGATTGCACTTTGTCGACTATGCAGGGTATAGAAAAATCATGAATGCAAAACCCGACAAATTTTTGTGCAAACTCAATTATTTGTACAAAATTATTGACTCCACTACCCTAGGTAGGCGAAGGCTGGCAGCTAGCAAAACGCTATGATTCTAACAAATTTCTTTGGCCTCACTCATAATAAATTATAATTATTTTCGGTCTTACTGAATTGACGCAACTCTTTGTTTTGATGCCTTTTTCATGCTAAGCGTTTGTGGAAAGAGCTATGTCTATTTATAAATCTTGGGACGGCTGGCTACCCTACTTCTATGCGAAGTGTACTTAGAAAATATTGTTTAAATGTAATTTAATATTCACAAGTCGGGTTGCTCGGGTACTTTAGAACTAATTGCGTCTTGTTCTTTAACAAAAGCTGTATTAGGAAGAATTTTATTCTTGAAAATATACCCTTTTTTAACCCCTACGCCAGGAGGGTGTTTTAATATTAATTTCTATTTGCGTTTATCTACAGGCTGTTAAAAAATTAGCCTAGTACTATTTAAAATTAAATGGGCGGTTTAGAACATAAAACTGAACAACTTTCACTATGGCGACAAGACAACGTCGAAAAAAAATCTGCTGTCCCATACATTTGAGTCGAGTAGGTAGGTTCTGCAGTTTTGTATAAAACGGCAAATTTCTTCTTTTATCTTCCGCCCCCTTCTTTTATCTTTCCCTTAATACGCTACTACAGTGTGACACTAAAATGGGCTGACAATTTTTTAAGGATGATTCAGACCATCAAACTGAACAACTTTTAAGACGGGAGCAAACAAGAAATTACAAAAAAATAAGTTGATACACAGAGAAAACATTGCATTGTTTCATATTTGCTCCCTAAAAGTTGTTCAGTTTGATGGTCTGGATCACCACAGATTTTTTTAGATTCGTTTTAATATAGAAAATAATTTATTGGTTAAAATGTTTTCGACATGCTAAGGCACTGTGAGTCACGGGGATTCTTATGCACGTAAATCTATCACCCGATATGGGACAGTGGGTAATTACTTACCTACTTCCGCGCCGAATTTTTTATTAGGTCATTAAAGTTTAATATTCTTCATGATTACCTACCTTAAGTGGTTCGAACTTGCAGTCATTTGCATTTATTTTTGATGTAGATCAATAAAATGTCGTTGTTGACAGAAAAACCAGCCAAGAGCGAGTCGGACAACTCTCGCACTGAGGGTTCCTTACTAGTATACAAAGTATTTACCAAAAATATTGTGTTTTCTCCGGGAGCCTTACGCGAGCCCGACTTACACTTGGCCGATTTTATTATTTATTGCTAATTTTACTTTAGAGTTTGCATTACAATCGCACTTCGTATGGTGCTTTATCCTTATTTACCGTATTTACGATAGAGCAAAAACAAACAACGTTGAAAGAATCTAGTTTTTACTATGATTTTTAAGCAAGTCCAACAGAATAATAACACATATTCTGTGAAAATTCCAACCGGCGGCGTCCTATTACGGTTCAAAAGATATCATTACTAATTACGACGTTATCATCACAGCCTATATACGTCCCACTGCAGGGCACAGGCCTACTCCCCTCAGGGCGAGTGTACACATGAACCATAGTCCACCAGGCGTGCTCAATGCGGATTGGTGGACTTCACATACGCATCGCAATTTCTTCTTCAGCGTATGCAAGTTTCCTCATGAAGTTTTCCTTCACCGTTTGAGAGCAGTCGGTATTACGTACTTAAGTTAGATAAAAACCTGGACGTACCTCAAGATTGATTTTCCATCGTAGCTATCCGCAACGCGGCACCATGACGTGTGCGGAAAAACCATGTATAACATTTTCATTGATTAATTAGGTAGTTAGCCTTGATAATTTTAATTATATTATTGTTTCAGATGTGCAGTTTTCTTACAAATTTTTCCTTAACATTGATTTGATATTCAGTGAGACTTTTATTAGTGTTCATTATTTTTATTGTTATTTATTAATAGTTTATTTTATCAACACGTGTAACAATGAATTTCGCCAAAGAAATAGTTTTGGTTTTTAGGGTTCCGCACCCAAATGGGAGCCAATGAGACCCTATTACTAAGTCTACTCCGTCCGTCCGTCCGTCGTCACCGGTCCTAAATTTAAAGGGCTTTATCTTTTAAACTGTAATAAATAGCCCGTTGAAATTTCCACACATTAATATTTGTGTTATTTATTATGTTGGATTTTCCAATAAATAATAAAAAGTAAGAAATTAAGGGTTTCTTGTATACATACAAGAAACTTTGTGTTTTTTTCAATATTTCATGTTTTTGCTCAATCGTAAAAACGGTGAATACATCCAAGCGTCAAACATGGTGTGATTGTAATAAATTATACTCTTAACAAAAACACCACAACAAAAACTGGTCAAGTGTAAGTTGGGCTTGCGCTAAATCAAATCGAAATCAAATAATCATAATCAGACCAATAGATCCATAATAGCGTTAGTAGGAGCTTAAAATTATGTTAGTATTACAATAAAAAGAAGAATAAATACAGATACAGATTACATTTAAATTTAAACAGCCCCAATAGCCAGACCTACCCAGTGTCGTAGAAAAGGACAATCATAATGATCGGCTAAGGATCCTGGAAAACACAAATTTTTTAGGTGGTACGGAACCCTCCATGAGAGTCTCAATCGCACTTGGCCAGTTTTTATTGATAATATATTACTTATGTCACGCTTAAATCGTTCTAGTGTCACGCCCACGACTTCGTACACATACTGAATATGTAATATGCAATATTTTTCTTCTCTCGAATCGGTTGCGTCATGGCATGGCATAGTGTCCTTGAATTTGATGGCAGTATTTTAAAAAAACTTTGAGTTTACTAATTTTTTGAACGAGTCCACTTATTGCGATTTCAATAAACACAAATGTTACTCCAAGCTAAGCTCTATGTTGTAAACACAATTCGAAACGATTCAGTGGTTTTTTTCTTAAGTGCACAAACAAACAGAAAATATAGTTATTCTTATTATGGTACTTTCGTGTCACCACCATCATTTTCCCCGCCCGATAGACGTCGTTTGCTGGAGATAGGCTTCCTCCAAGGATCGCCACAACGACCGGAGGTCCTGCGCTGCCCTTATCCAATGGGTTCTCGCCGCCTTCACCAGGTCGTCGGTCCACCTTGTGGGAGTACCCACGCTGCGCTTTCCGGTACGCGGTCGCCATTCGAGAACCCTTCGGCGCCATGCATCAGCCATCGCGGTTCTAGCCCATTCATTTTACGGCTTGAGCCGACTAATTAATAATTGATTTTTTTCGGTACCGTATTTAAGAGCCATTTTGAGCCCAGAAATATTCCAAAATAAAAAAACTCGTCAGAAACATCCCCAAATTAATAATTTTGTATTTATCTCGTTTTAAAAAACCTGAAGGTACATTTTTTTGTGCACATTTTTAATGCTTTACTATTATACATACTTCAAACATCGTGTTTATATTTTTGTCTACTCAGAAGGCTTTGAAAAATACATTTGTATATTTCTAACGAATACCTCATTTTTTTAAATTTCAATGCCTATTTTATTGCTCAAAAATAATTTATATTGTAAAATCTAATTAAAATGAGTTCATTGGTATTTAGTCTTATTAAGTTAGAACCCTTCTGGGAGATACAATTTTGATTTCTATGTTGCGTAGTGAAATATTTTAATTTTTTTTTCAGATAGTCACTATACGGTGCCGGTTTCAATTTAAAAGTCCGATTCCTAATTACTCCCCACCCCTCCTAACAAAACTCCGTAAAATGACTGGGCTATTCTGTGAGAACACATCGTGTGAGAATACATAATCGATTGTACCAAAATGTAATCAAAAACCACATTAGGACATTTCTATCATAGCGCTGAATTATTCCTACTAAACCGCAAATCATTTTGTATTGCCAATGTTAATTAAAATACCGCTCAATCATGGAGTAAATTACTGCAGATTGTAATTTCAAAACCCAAACAAGTTATAATTAGTATACTTAGTAATCAGTGAGTAGCGGGGATTCGGAAAGGTTAAATAATGAAAAGATAAAGGAATAGGCATGAAGCTAGAAAATCGCGTTCTAGGAAAGATGAAATAAGGTTTCTTTTGCAGTGTCTTTGAGGGCGAGAGCACTCCCTAATCACTTTACTATAACTTCATTCAAATCGGCTCGCACTGAGAAGAGGTAAGCATATACAATTATGAGTGAGTGCGAGTGAAAGAGGACTACACCATTGCCTGTCATCTTCAACGAGGGGTGAAGTAAGAGAGAGAGGGAGAAAATGAGAGTCCGTACTGTGTAGAGACTATCAAACTAAACAATATTCTCTATGGGGCCAAAATCGAAAAAAACGGCTGTTTCATACAAAATTGCGAACTTACTCGATCCAAATGTGTGGGACAGCTACATTTTCGTTTTTTTTTTCTTGCGATTCCGTTGTTGGTCCCCTAGAACTCAAACTCTACATTTTTTATTCAAAATTATATCACATAATACTTATAGGTAGATAGTTCTTAATGACGTCATTGTTTGACTCTACCACCACATCGAAAGGCGTTCTGTTGTAGAGTAGATGCGGCCAGAAAAAGTGGTCTAGTCTGAAGGTCTAATCATCCCCATTAAAAACCGTCAGCACATTAAGAATGACCCTGTACGACCATAGTCTTTCTTATAATGCTGCGTATGGCTACGTTAACTATAACCAATTACGACGCACAATACGCGTAGACGGAATTAATAAAAGTAATATTTTATATTTAGAAAAATAGTTTAGAAAATCTAGTTGCCGCGTCACAAATAACATTTGCGATTTTTAAAATAATTACGAATATATAAAGCTTTCAAAATGTTGTATGATAAATTTCAAAGCTTTATATCTTCGTAATTATTTTATAAATTGCAAATGTTTTTCCATATATAAGGTCTAACAAAATTAGGTGAAACTATTTTAAGGGGATGATCTGACCATCAAACTGAACAACTTTCTCTATGGAACCAATATCGAAATCGCGAAAAAAAAACAGCTGTTCCATACAAACCTACTCGACCTAAATGTATGGGACAGCAGATTTTTTTTTCGCGATTTCAATATTGGTCCCATAGAGAAAGTTGTTCAGTTTGATGGTCTGAGCATACCCTTAAAATAGTTTCACCTAATTTTGTTAGACCTTATATACAAAGTTACTTATATTAATACCGTCTACGCGTATTATGCGTCAAAGTTTTGTATAAAATTGACCCCTCTGCAACAGTCATTTCATTACATCCTGAAAAGCTTGAAATCTTTAACTAAATCGAGCTTTGCTTCAACTGGACGTTGAGATGATTTTTGGCAGTTGTAGCAAAGTTTCTGACGACCCTGAATAGGATTATGGTATTTGCATTTATGTCTGTACCTACGTGACATTGACTGTTGTTTGAAATGTTGAAAGTTTGCATCACTAAATGGCGTTCTAGCTTATAGCCCAGTCATTCAAAATTGTGTGTCCCAGAAGGCTTTTAAATTAATAATATTAATACCAATGCACTCATTTGACTTAGATTTAATAATATCAATTATTTTTAAGCAATAAAATAGTCATTGAAATATAAAAAAGAGGTATTTATTAGAAAATACGAATATATTTTTCAAAACCTTCTAAGTAGACAAAAATATTTACACCATGTTTGTAGTGTGTATGATGGTAAAACCTTAAATATGTGCAAAAAAAATTAACCTTCATGTTTTTTAGAACGTGATAATAGCTAAATTTTAAGGAACTGTTGGTGACGGGATTTTGTTTTTAATTTTGGTACATTTCCAGGCTCAAATAGGCTCTCCAATATTATACCGAAAAAAAATGTCAATTATTAATTAGTCCCGGCTTAAACCGTAAAATGACTGGGCTATTAGTGGTGATTGTACTTATGATACCTGAAAAACTTCCCTCGAGGGACCTATAGGACATTCACAAAAAAAGTTTCAACTTTTCATTCAAAGTTCGATCAGCTGAAAGAATTATTTTTTAGTATGGCAATTCCACATTTTTTTTACCTATTTTCTATACGTTACGTTCATTAGGGAAAGTTGTTCAGTTTCATGATTACAATCACCCTTTAAATTAATGTAACTGTCTACATTTACACCCTGTATAAGGCAAAAACTGTAACCACTCATTTGTTTTCCTTCACTGTTCTGGGTACCTATTTCCAAGGTATTTCAAATTAGGAAGAAAAGTTTACCAATTATAGCTCCAAAGCCACGATAATTTTATTACATACGTACTTATGTGATATTTTAAATTAGGAATAAAGAGTTAAATCAGCAGCTACCTGTGGCTGGTGACTGGAGCAGCATGTGTTGAGCATCGGGCGACAGTCGCGCGCAGGCTTCCACGCGGCACGGTTGCGCGGTCGTGTCATGCCGATGCCGCCGTAGCGGGTTTCCGAACACACCAAACTCGAATGCGAGGTGAAATAAAAAAAAATCGTCCAAGTTTAAAATTCGTGTTTTTAAATTTTTTTTTGCTAGTGCATTCGCTAGAAAAGGCGACCACCTGTTGATCATGATTTGGCCAAAGTCTAGTGGACAGCGTCACAATCTGTTTACAAATGGGGAGACCCCCACCCCATCCAGAGCCATGACGCAATGTTTTATGACCGCCCGTGTACGTTACTATGGCGGAAAAACAACACTCGTCGTGAAAATAGCTTTCCGTGTTGCCACCTGCTATATTCTAAACATTCATTACACGGTGTTGCCATAGTTGAATAAATAACGGCCGTTGAAAAAATACGGGAGGCAGCTGAAATTCCTACCGGGTTTATTCACAGTATAAAATTTTTCGTACACCGGGCATTGTTTCGAAACAACGCGAAGTTAATTTGGAATTTAATAAACGCAAGTTCGCTAAATTTTTCGGTAATTAAGTAACAAAGGTGCCTTAGTCTGTATTCGTTATCGTATATGCGTTAAAAACAAAAAATTACGTGTCAAAAGGCTCGATATGAAGGAATCTTTTTCATATCAATAGTCCGATAATATCTTATTTGAGAAACCTGCATTGAAACCACGGTTGCGGTTTTGATACCCAGGGAAGTTATTTTAACGAAGAATACGAATATTTTGTTTTCAAGTCAATTATTTGTAATTAGATTTGTTTTGTATTATTATTATTCTAGTCACCAAATACGAACCTAGACTTGAAGACTGATTGGGACTAGAAAATTTATATGTATGTGATTTTGTCCAAGATAGTCACAAAAACATTATGAATAGTACTTTTCGTAAGAGATTGCATTATTACAAGAGATATACCGTTTAAAAAATCGACCACGAAATAGACCAGCAATGGTTGCAGTGTTACAAGCCATACTTGCAAATCCTTGCAATAAATCTCCCCATAATAATAATACAGCAAAAACCAAATAAGACAAGAAAAAAAAACTCAACTAACGACAGGGTTGCACTGGAAAATTTGTTATTAAAATTAAATCAAATCACTACCTACACAGAGTTCTATACTAGTATCTCATTTCTTATACTGTAAATAAAATTAGTCTAATGCAAAGTTAATGTGAAACGGGAAGAATTTATGAAGGAAATAATTTGACTTCTATTTATAAAAAAATTTATAGATCATTATGATGTTTTATTAAAATACCTATTGCTATTTTTGAATGTTAACTTATGGAAAAGAATTAACATTTTCTTTGAGGTTTTGATGAAACATTTGAATGTAATTCTATTCTATCTAATCCAATGCAACAAATATTATGGTACCTACTACCAATATTCTACCAATACTCAAAATATTCAAATGTATAAACCTGCGTCCTACAACGTAATAAAACAATTTGAAATGTCAACATTTTCTTTTTACCTTCACCAATCTTTTAGTAGAGTAGTTTCACGTTATTCGTATTTTGTGATGATTTTACAATATATTTAAAAATAAACTACGTCTTTCGCTTCCGCAGTCCACTTAATTACTTACCTACTAACATTTTTGTGGTTGAGAACGTCATTGGGTTTAATAGATAAAAACGGCTTATAATCGTCCATTACCTAAGCCAACGAAAAATAAACAAAAACCGAACTGATATTTCGTGATGTGACTTTTTCTAACAAAAGATTAAAAATATCATTGAAATTAGTGTTCTTCAATACCAAAATCTATGCATGTTATACAAATATTCGTGGAATAAAAAACCCGACCTGAAAAAACGACTACGTTCGCGTTCGTACCCATGTTCGGTTCGCGACAAGGCCACTCGGGTTCATGATGGACGTGTTATGTAGAAAACATAAGGAGCACGACTTTCGTCACCCTTTGCCAGTTGACACTACAATACGAGGCCATTAAAAACTGATCATTGTCGACAGACAATATTGTGCGGTCAGCATCTTGCTCGAAAAATCTAAGATTAATTTGATTCATTTCGTTCTGAGTATTTTCCACGGGGCCGAGTAGAAAGTGTTCATTACACGGCTTCTGTCAAGTTCGAAATCATTGCTGATACATTCTTTAAAATAAAAATGTAACAATGAGCAGTTGTGTAATAAATTTTTACGACATCATATCTTAATCTATATTTTTGACACGAAATGAAATCATGTTAGCTTAAAAGCCGTAAATACTTCAGATTACTAATACTGATTACAAAATTTTACTCTACTACCATCATTATACGTCCGAATCTTAAATTAAAAAAAATTACGAATTGCGTATTCTCATTTTTTACCTAATCATCACTTTTTATTAGCTGTAAACCGATGAAGACGTCTAAATCATGATCATTATTTACGATCGCAAACTGTAGCATATCAAAACAGTGAAGACTAAAATAAACATATCAGGAATTTTGAGTGATTGATTTTACAGTGTTAAGATACAGGGTGATTTAAAGTTGTAAAACAAAAGTGTTTAAGTGTAAAAGTGTCTAAACTGGAGAGAGCGTATGATGTGATGATGCGGCGTGGCAAAGCGCTGCTAGAAGGCAGCAGGCAAGGTTCCGTGGACGGTAACAGTAACATGGCTAATGATAAGGAGCTAGTGCACAAGTGTCACAGTGACCCAGGCGGTGGGAGGGCCCTGGGCGCAGCGCCCAGAACGCAAAGACATCGATCCGCTTCGGGCGCTCCGAGGAAATGCGTTCTGACTCTTGACGGATACTCGTATGTTATTGGTAAGTTGATATTGAGATTTCGGCAATGAAATTTCACTTTCTTTTTTAATTTATTTTATGGGGGCTTTTGACCCTCAGGTTATGACATCCCCAACTTGCCTTAACCTAGAGAAGAGACTCAACAAAACAATATACATCATGTTTGATCATAAACGGTGGTATCATTCGCGCGGTGTTGGCGCGGTTGGCGTTCGAGCTCGCCACGAGAGGCTTCGCCATCTTCTTTCTCAAACATGATTTTGCTCATAGTCATTATGGGGCAAAGACATTTTAAGAATTGATGGATTTGCGCAAGGCCATTTGAATTTCAGTCAATATGGGAAATAGACGATTTGGGTTTTGGTTGTACTGTACCGGAGGGAAATGATTCATGAGACTGGTATATATATCATATACAAATTAAGAAACTACTTGATATTGACAGAATTACAGTGCTAAGCATCAAAAACAACCGGCCATATTTAAAAAATATATAATCTTTGGGGAAAATGTTATTTGTATTCTTCCGAGTGTATGGACATTGACAGGACACATTAACTTTAGTATCGACATTGTTTCAAATGCAACGTGACTTTGGACTAATTGGTTTAGCAAAATAGTTGCCTAGGGATGTTTTTCCACCCATATTTGTAAATTGACACTGACTAAGTAATGTATTAACTGAAGATCCGTTTATACTGGTGTAAATTTATTGGAAACACAAATGCTGATGGCAGGGCATAATGGATTGAAGTTCGATAATAATCAACCTTTGAGACTATCTATGTCTCAAAGTCTATGTCGGAGTTTCTGTATAGGGGCGATTGACTATTACAGGCAGCCTTTGCAGTTATAGCTTTGTACACTATTACACTTAGGATTTAGCCATTACCATAATTGTATACTTACCTAAATACATTGAGGCAGCTTTTGAATAATAATCGTACGAATATTATAATTTATATCGTGCTATCTTACATAATGTTATAATTAAATGTGAAAGTTCGGATGTTCGTGATTCAATTAATACTGATAAAACTGTTTCGTGACTAACTGATAGACAAACGCACAGCCAACCACTGAAAATGGAAATGCGCATGAAATTTGAAGTGCAATAAAAACAGATTTTTTAAAGAAATAAACCCTTATAGGGATGCAAAGGCATGATGAATTTAAAAAATTATGCTGAAAAAGTTGCGGCTAAAAACTAGTCATATTATAAACGGCTGGATTTTGATTGATTTATTTATTTTATTTTATTTATTTATTTATATCAGGTAACAGTACTATATTGCAACAGACCCATAGAATACATACCTTAAAATAAAATACATATAAAAATATATCTAAACTTATTTTAAACACTACACTCTATAAGGTTTCGTTGTTTTCGCTAAAGGTAGCGTCGAAAGACGACTCCGGCGGGCCATAAGTCAGGACACTCTTCAGGTTAGCCGCACTAACATGGATTTTGAAGGTCTTGAAGTCTGATGACCTATTTAATTGGGCACACGGATAGAATGGTATTCCTCTTTTATCAACGCAGATTAAGTCTCAGGCAACAGCTAGTTTTAAATAAAGCTTACCATTTAAATTATAAATTATTGTGGTAGGCTTTTGAGACCATTTTAACATGCTGGTGTCTTGAATCAAAATGTTGTATTCATTTTAATATGAGTTTAAACACATTTTACATGTCACAATTCAAATTAAATTCATCTGTTACAATGCGAACAAAGAACAAACAAAAGCGATTACATTTAGTTAAATATTGTTGAACTCAAATAGTTTAACATTTTAGCTTGTAACTAACTTTTTCAATAGCAAAAATGTTTGTAGTTAGTCTATTTTAAAAACGATTTCATTTCTCCGTAGAAAAAGTAAAGGTACCTCACTGCAATACAGTTACAGACAAGTTGTCAAACAAGTGAGATATAAAAGGCATGTATGAGAATTTCGACAAAGCCTTTTGTACAGCCTTCGACAGTCTAGCAGAGCTTTCCTACTTATATCTTCTTTGATTACATTCATTTTGGGTTTCAAGAGTCATACCCCGGACTCGCTGGACTTCATTGTCTATAGTGTTGTGAATGGTCGCCGCTGGTGATCGCTTGATTTTGAGCCCGGTATATGCTGGCCTGTAGTGTTGTCTCGGTAATTTCTTTTACCACATCGGTCCATCTCGTAGACATGCGTCCTCTATCTTTCTTTCCCTCCATACGGCCGGTGATCAAGAGTCTTAAAAGTTACAGTGGAGGGAAATTGTGGTGGGCCTATGCTCAATAAAAAGTCTAGCAGAGTATCTACCGCGATACAGCGTAGTAGCCTCTGGTTCTCCTTCTTTTTACGCTCAATATAATGGAGGAGATAAAGCGCGCGAAAGAACCTTGTTGCTAGACCTAGGATAGATTATTCTGAATATTTTGAGCTGAGTTTCTTCTGAATATTTTGCCCCAACACAAAAAAAAACTAAGAATAGGTTATGCTACTAATAGGGCCACAAGTTTTGATGAAAAATCTCAAAAGTTCGGTAGCAGTTCGGACCCAAACTACTGAGTCAAAAAAAGTCTCAGAAGTTCGGCACTGAATTACGAAGTTCGGGTACCAAATTACTAATACACAATACGGCGGTCTGAAAAAACTCTGATCCCCGGGGCTCTGCCCATACGATAAGAAGAAGAATACAAAATAGTTTCAAAAGTTCGGTAGCAGTTCGGGTCCGAACTATAGCAAAAAAATGTCTCAAAAGTTCGGTAGGTACCGATATAATTAAATAATTACAGAATTACTGAAACTAAATTATGCTATCGACTAACCTCAGCTCAGTCACCCGAACTAGACTCAACGGGTTTTAACCAACAAACTCATTATTTTTTATTGTAGATGATAGACCTAAAGGGAGAGCAGAGAAAATCTAACAATGTTTTATACGCCCCAAGCATGTGATAATGGAGATTAAAGGATTAGGTTCTAAAGCCTTTTGATGTTGTTCGTTAATTATTTTAATGAGCAAACATTGTTGCTTGAAGCTTTTTAGACATCAAAGGAGAATTTACGAGGTGTTGGAAAGGAGCGTCGATCAATGTAATTTTTCTGGATTTTCTTGAATGTGAATTTATTTTACTCTTACATATCGAAATTAATACAGCGACATGTTACCAAAGTATAAGAACGAGTATGGTACTACATAATATGCAGGATGCTAGGGTAAGTACAGTTTCAGTACTTTAACTCACAGGAAATTAAAAAAAAAAATTTTGCACTCTCCATCTAATCGCAATCAGCTGATAGAACGCTTTTTTTATTTACCTTTTTTTTATATGAAAAGTATATATTTTTTTTACGAATTTTCCTTATTTTCTTTTGGACAAGTTGTTCATTATCATGAGTACAATCACCCACTAAAGTAATGCAACTAGTCTACCCTAAAACTCTGTTATTTTTTATTTGCTGTACATGTTTTCATTTACTAGGATACAGTTCAATCCATCAAAGTGGACAACTTTTCACATGGGAGGAAAATTGGGTTCTACTTGGGTCATTATAATGTATGTGCCTGTGAGCGTTATTTATTTATTTCATTACTTATTATTCGTACTAGTACGTAACTTAGTATACGTTCTTGACTCGTAATTTTTATATTTGTAATGGATTACTACTGGATTACTTTACTGGATCGAAAATCTTATTAAACTACCATCATTCTCTTGCCCATTTCCCATTATTTGGGGTCGGCGTAATATGTCATCCTCTTCCATTCTTATTAAACTACCAATAATTTTAAAATTTTATTGATTACTATTTTATTTTCCCAGCACGCTTAGCCGTTTTTTCATAAAACTTCCCCGCGTGTGCACAATAACCCAAGAACTATTTAGGAACGCATATAGGACAAACATACAAACATTAATTTTTATTTATATAAATATAGAAAAAGATAGATAGATAAATATATTACAGTCAAAATAAACAGGTAAAATAAAAAAAATCGAATCAAATGAATGATTGAATAATTCAGTATCGGACGGGACTAGAATCCGCAACCAAAATCTGCGTTTTGAAAAATTTTGAAAAATTGGACAGAGTGTCGGAAGCCCCGATAGAAACGTTGCAGGTTCGTTCCCGTCCGATACAAAATGTACCAATAATTTAATCCGCAACATCAAATAACCGAGAGCAATGACCGCCACTATTTAAAAAAATCCATAAATCCAACAAACAAAATGGACACATGAAGTACCGCCGCGCCGCCACACAGATATCTAAAACAAACCGGGAACAAAACAACAAACACGTTCGATTAATGCTACATCACTGTTATCTGATAACATTTTTTATCTATCTTTTTTATCCGTGACGTCACTCATCGATACGATACGACATGGGTTGCGTTGTAAATGTTGATAATTGTTATAGTGTGTTTGAAGTTGTTCATGCTTAGAACATTATGTAGGTCACAAGAACAATTAACGAAAAACAGGAATATGATATTCAATAATTGGTAACTGAACAAAATTATGATATATCATAACCTCTAGCTTAACTTTATAAGGTCAGGTAGAGCCTTAAGGGCTTTTCTGAAGTAGCCTTAGTGGTAAATATATCTATAATACATTTCAATATGTTATCAAGAAACATTTTCAAGTACCTATACCTAATATACATACAATTAGCATCCTTTTAAATTAAGAGTCTAACCATCAAACTGAACAACTTTTACTATAGGAGCAAACCGATCGGAGCTAATAAAAAATCTGCTGTTCTATACTAAAATGCAAACATAAAATAAAATGTATGCAACAGCAGATTTTTTTTGCTCCGATCGATTTGCTGCCATAGTAAAAGTTGTTCAGTTTGATGGGAAGACTCTTAGTTTAAAAGGATAACGATATATCAATTTCACCCTGTATATACAGGGTGTAAAATAAAATGGGACCGTCAGTTAAAGGGGTGCTTCAGACCATCAAACTAAACAACTTTTACTATGGAACCAACACTGAAATCGCGAAAAAAAATCCGCTTTCCCATACAAAACTGCAAACATAACTCGACTGAAATGTATGGGACACTCGATTTTTTTTTCGCAATTTCATTATTGGTCTCATAGCGAAAGTTGTTCATTTTGATGGTCCAAAGCGCCCCTTTAAGTAACTGTCTCATTTTATGATACACCCTGTACATAATTATAAATCTTATTTCGGTAGATTTAACTATAACAGTATAGTTGTCACATATACCAACTACGAGATATTTTTCTCCATACTGTAACGAAAGGCTAGCAAGTTGTCATAAAATATTATCCCTTATAGTGCCAAGTTGTCAGTCTGTCACCTATAATTTGGAGCACTATAACCATATTAAAACCTTCATTAAAATCAGTTTGAACCTTAACGTGGGGAGTCCCTTTATAAGAACCGATTTATATACAAAGTCCTCTTTGATTGCACAAATTAATTTAATTACTCTCAGCAAGAAAGATAATTAGTATGGTTGTGACATTATTACCTTCCCTTTTATTGAAGTAAAAACCCTCGTAAAATTTTATCGAATCTGCTTCTTATGAAAAGCTTAGTAGAGTCGACTTTGAATTATTGTTTGCTGCAAAAGGCGATGGGGAATAATTATCAAGTTTTTATTCGTAAATGTTGTAGTAATTATGCCGGTGTCATAAATCTGGCGAATTATTTGATGACCAACTGACAAATTAATAAAGATTTTGCTTTGGTTAGTGTAGGTATGCAACAGTAGAGAATTTTTTTAAACATTTTACAATCGTTATGTGACGAATATATATGACATTTTTTGAGCAGAGCTTCCGGTGTGTTTGTAAATGAAACTACCTAAGGTACGTTTTCATACGAAACGAATCAATGACCCCACGTTATAGCCCAGTCATTTTACGGAGTTTTGTTAGGCGGGGTAGGGAGTAATTATTAATTGGACTTTTAAACTGTAACCGGCACCATTTAGTGACAAATAGACTATCTTAAAACATATTAAAAAATAATTCGCTACGCAACATAGAAATCAAAATTTTGTGTCCGAGAAGGCTTTTAAATTAATAATATTAATACCAATACACTCATTTGACTCAGATTTAACAATATAAATTATTTTTGACCAATAAAATAGGCATAGAAATTTTAAAAATGAGGTATTTATTAGAAATTACTAATGTATTTTTCAAAACCTTCTAGGTAGATGAAAATATTTACACCGTGATTAAAGTATGTATAATGGTAAAGCCTTAAATATGTGCAAAAAAAAAGGTTTTTTAAAACCAGATAATAGCAAAATTTTAAATTTGGATGTGTTGCTCACGTGATTTTTTTTAAATTTGGTACATTTCTAGGCTCAAATTGGCTCTTCAATATTATACCAAAAAAAAAATAACAATTATTAATTAGTCCCGGCTCAAACCGTAAAATGACTGGACTATAATTTTTGTAACGCTACGAAAACGTTTAGTGTTGTTTACTGAAGTACATGTCATTCTGGTTTTGTAGTAATAATCTCCAAATTTCTATAAAAAAATCGTCGAGTTTCGATTTCAATATTATCCATGTTAATAAAAGTCCTAGCTAGGAATGTACCCAAAATACTAACGAAAAATTGTATATTTTCGGGACATTTGATTTGATGATTGTAAGTTTTTATCGACAGTTTACTAAATAAAACAAGAACACAGTCATGACCTTCGACATCTCCTGATTTTAGAAGAGTATAGTGTACATGTCGTGCCGTGTGGTGCCGTGGTGCCGTGTGGTGTCGGCTATGAATAGCACCATCCCATTTCCTCCCGTGGGTGTTGTAAAAAGCGACTAAGGGATCTACTGAAGGATGGGCAGCAGCATCCTCTGAGTACACACATTGATTCGATCCAACTGCGATCGCCAACCCGCCTGCCAAGCGTGGCGATTATGGCAAATCCCCCCATTTTGGGAGAGGCTTATGTCCAGCAGTGGACGACTAATGGCTGATATGATGATGATGATGATAGTGTACACGAACAATACAAAGTAGTATTTTAACATACAATGTGATGTTACAATGTATGTTTGACATAATTAAGTAGTTTAACAATTGTTATGACACATAATACATAAGTGTAATGGATGCCAAGACTATATTACAATATAAACTTGTATGCATACTTCACCATCCATAGAGAGAAGTTTGTATTTCGAAATGCACGTTCGAAACTTTGGTTAGGATTAAGTTTGGCTTGAGAATATTCTAACCTAAAGCCAATTAATTATAACTAAACTGTTATCAATTAATTAACAATGGTTGGAACTATTTATAGCTATTTATAACTACTGTAATAACTACAGTCAAGTTATTAATCAATTCAGCATATATGTGAATAATTTTGATTCAATTAGGTATCCAATCAATGGTAAATAAAATAAGCCACCCTCTCAATTGGCTAAGAATCAATTCAGATAATTGAAATGACTTGTCATTTTATGTTCAGTAGATTATTTTTTATAAAATTTCTTTATTATAAAAAATTATATTACAGTATTTTGCTAGAAATATTTTAAATATAACTGTTCTGCATTATTATCTTCCACTCTCTATTCTAATGCTCCTACGCGTAACTTTATACGTGCGATACATCAAGCTATACAAAACCATCGTAATCTGGCCGCGCGTAGGTCGAGTAACGTATAACGTCGCGCGACCAGCTTATATTGGTTTTTGTATAGCTTGATATGTCGCCGTGTGTACGTAGCGTCAAGGGCGGCGGCGGCGCCGGCATAGTGTGCCCATTGCTACTTTTAATTGACAGTAGACATAAATCGTATATGATTTTATTCAAATTATTCAAACATATCAATGGATGCGCGACTACACCGAGCAAGCACTAAAACAAGTTGCATTGTATGCGTGTGCGCATAGAACCGAACCGGCTCCCCTAATAAGGAACGTTGCGCCTAATCTTGTGCTTATATTATTTTTTAGTAAAGTTTCGACTCTGGTTCCAAATGATATTGGAATTACGAAAACTTTAGCCTCATTTTAGCTTTGACATATAATAAGGCTTACGAAATTAATACACCAACATTTGCCACCGTATGGTTTCTTGTAATATACCATCCCATTTCTGTCTGTGAATGTCTTCATAAATTATTATTTATATTTAATTTCTTTTTGTTTATTTTTGTGGACATAACGCTCGCCACCAATCACAACCTGAAACGTAATTTTAAACAGAAATAACACTGAACTTTAAAATAAAATCCTTCGCAAAGATTCTGTCTACCCAGGAAAGAAATACGGCCATGAGTTTATATACGTACCTTCGGAACTTAATTATAACGAAATAACAGAAATTCCCATTCCCAAAAGAACCAGTTTTAACGAATACTAGTCAAAAATAAAATATTTACGAAGCACACATTTTAATAAGAAATAATAAGACAGTTTCTAATAATAATGAAGGTAATGAAAGCATGTTAATGTTAATCAAAACTGACTATCCCTCATAAACCAGCTCAATATTTATAATACAATCATATAACTAGGTAGAACAATAATTATAAACAAAGTTAATCTGCGCTCCAGAACTGTCATAGCGGACGTGGGGTGCAAGAGAGATCAGCAGTAGGACTCGGCCGGTCTAGTCTGTGGATAGCTACAAGTTAGAGTAAAGTAAAGACTGCCAAAATAAATAGTTTTCACTTAAATTATACTGGGTAATAGATATTTTTATCCGCGAAGAAAGAATGCTAATAACTACCTCCATAATCTCATTGTTTAAGAGCATTGGCCTCTTAACACGGAGGTCGTGGGTTCGATTTCCACCTTTTCATATGTCACTTTGTGCGTTTGTCCCCAGTTGGTTAGGACATTGCAGGCTGGATCACCTGATTGATTCCAAATGCTGTAGGTAGTGTAGTGTCTTAGTTATCTTTTCTTTTCAGTACGAGCCCCTTTGTATGAAGAGTCCAGGGTGTGGTATGTTATGTTTTGTTGAAAATATTTATGTTATGTTATGTAGTCAGCTCTCCTTTTTAGGGATATGCAGGGTCCAACTGAATTAGCTGACGGTTTTTAAGGGGATAATCAGATCATCAAACTGAACAAATTTCATTATGGTCGAGTAGGATTGCAGGTTTGTATGGGACAGCTCTGACTTATTTTTCGCGATTTCGCTGTTAGCCCCATATAGATAGTTGTTCAGTTTCATGGTCTGATCATCCTCTTAATAACCTTTTATTATATTTTCGATCTTTTAACCCAATACACTGAATAAATAGTTTAGTAAATTTGCTAACAAATAAAATATAATAATTATAGTATGAATGAACTCTTTAGTTATAGAAGAGATAAACATAACTAAAATACATAGAATGTTAAGCTAATAAAATAGAACGCAATCTCTTTAAATAAACTTAATTTATTCTATTACATTAAGCGTGAAAATATTTAAAAAAGTTTCTTCATAATTTCAATTAAAACTTAGACGTTGGACTGCATGACCATAGTGTATATAAATACAGTACCTAGTTGAATTAAGTGTGAAAGTGCATTGTTGGTTAAGGAGCAACATACTACAGGGTCCTTCTTAATATGCTGACACTTTTTTAAGAGGATGATCAGACCGTCAAAATGAACAACTTTCTCTATGGAACCAACATCGAAATCGCGAAAAAAAAAATCAGATGTTCCGTAAAAAACTGCAAACCTACTCGAGCCAAATATGTGGGACAGTAGATTTTTTTTTCACGATTTCCATGTTGGCGCAATAGAGAAAGTTGTTCAGTTTGATGGTCAGGTCATCCCCTTAAAAAAGTGTCAGCATATTAAGAAAGGACACTGTATACAGAGTGTAAACTTTATGTACATTCTCGATTGTTATACCTACTTAACAGTGAATTTAAAATATTTAATCAAATTTTTGATTAAAAATATTAAATTGTTTGCTACTTCATAAATTTCATAACAATAAACGTGTGAGGTACTAAATACAATTTTTACACTTATTTACACACTGACTATAATAAAACTAAAATATTTTAGTTTTTTTTTGCTTAATTTTTCATAAGGACATAATGATTTCAAAATATTATGAGTAGACATATTGGTACAAAAGTCGAGCTTCTCTTTCAATTCATTTCTTAAAAGAAAAGAAACCCGTAAGAACGTCTTCCTAGTGTCACACACGTGCGTTTGCACGAGAAATCATAACGATCTACAACGCAATTCTCCAAGCGCAAATATCTTCCCAACCTTAAATTCGTCGTTGAAACATCGACGAGCAGACAATTCAGTATTCGCTATGCTTATTTCACTGTGTGAAACTCGTATAAAAACAGGATGCAAGAAGGATGTTACAATTTTGTGAGCTCGTCGATGTTTCTGACAGCGATGTGAAGCTTAGAGAATTGCACACCAGAGAGTGTATGTTTAACTTCTGCTGTACATAGTCTGTGGCAGTCGGCTGGGCTGCATGGTGCAACTGAAAAGTATGACCTTTTCCTGACATTTTACGCTACGGTTTAGGTCACAGCTCGGTCGTGCTAGATCGACAATTGCATCGTTTGCTATGTTTGTTTGCTGGATGAGCTGGCTGGATATTTGAGCTGCTACAAGCGTTTGTTATTGTATGTATGTTGTTAGCAGTTTTTATTGTGAAATTGCTAGTCCTTTTTAGATCTTTGAATACTCCTTCTGGTGCAGTCGGGTAATAACTTCTGAATATTTTTTTAATTGTTAAACAGGGTAAAGGGACAACGTCACACCGCAAAAATAAAAATGTTTTGTCAAACTTCTCAATATCCATGCGACCAAAAGGAACAGCGGTTTTTTTTTATTTGCGGTATCAATGTTGATCCCACAATAAAAGTTGTCGAAAAATATAGCCCTGTATTCTTCAGGGTCATCCGCCAGTTACCAACCAATTTTTGCGATGTGGTTCAGCTTTCTCTCGGGAACGTAATCTGATATTAGTCCGAGTTTACACTTCGATGAATCTAGGTCCCTGTTAGCTCGATTTGTGCCCTTGATTACCTAACTTATTTTTTCATTTTTTTAATTTCAAGGATACATTTTTAATAATACTGTCATATGCTTACGACACAATTATAGGACTGGTTTTGTGGTTTCATCACACTAAAAAAAAGGATTAATCGAATTAAACCAAATGTTTTGTTAATTTAACCAAATGTTTTGATAAATTTAATCAATTTCTAGTAACAACCGAACTAAGTTTGGTTAACTTTAACAAAACTTTCGGTTAAATTTAGCAAAGTTAGTTGGTAGTTGCAGCAAATCTTCTGACCACCCCGAAATGGTATGCGAAATGGTATCCAACTTTTTTTTATACGGTTGAACATTTTTATCACTATAGGCTGTTCAAATAAGTACAAGAATGATGATACATTGCATATGTTTAACCTTTTATTCAAGAATTAATCTACTTAATACTTAAAACGTATAATTTATGAGTACTAAATCATTTCTTTGGGAGAGACCGCCTCTTATAGCTTTAAAAGAAATCTTTGAAACGCCTTTATAATACAACGAGCGTTAACCCGCAACTTTGTCCGCACAAATTATATACCAGATTTTAAGTCAAATTTAGCTATCAAACAAAAAAAGTTTCATCAGAATCGGTTTAGTAATTTTTGCGTGATGCTCGTTGAAACAAATAAACACACAAATAAACGAACAAACAAACAAACAGACAGACAAAAAATCCAAAAATTGGTGATATGCAGTTGGTGATTGCATTTGTCAAAAATTGTCTATTAGTAGGCAACGATATTAATGTACCTACTAACAGGTATATTTTATGGTCTGCTTTCATAAAAGAATAAACAGTAATATTGTGTTGATCTGGAGGCACGGCAGTGTCCCCGCCAAGACGATAACTGTATATTACAGATGATAAATCTATACTATTATAAAACTGTAACAGGAAGTTTGTCTGTACATTGAAGATATTAACAAAAAAAAGTTACGATATGGTTTTTAGGTGTCCTTGATTCCATATCACCAATTTTTTGATTTTTTGTCTGTCTGTTTGTTTGTTTGTTCGTTTGTTTGTGTGTTTATTTGTTTCAACGAGCATCACGCAAAAACTACTGAACCGATTCTGATGAAACTTTTTTTTTTTGATTGCTAATGATTTGACTTAAAATCTGGTATATAATTTGTGCGGACGAAGTCGCGGGTTAACGCTCGTAATATTATAAAACTGTAACAGAAAGTGTGTCTATACATTAAAGATATTAACAAAAAAAGAGAAATGGTTTTTAGATGTCCCTGATTCCATATATAAGCAATTTTTGGAATTTTTGTATGTCTGTTTGTTTGTGTGTTTGTTTGTTTGTTTGTTTGAACGAGCATCACGCTAAAACTACTGAACCGATTTTAATGAAACTTTTTTGTTTGATACCTAATGATCTGACTTAAAATCTGGTATATAATTTGTGCGGACAAAGTCGCGGGTTAACGCTAGTTATAATTATAAAACTTTATTGAGAGGTGAAGTTCAATGGAAATGGGTTAAATCATTACGTAGCTAATTTTGCATTGAATTAATAATGTATTTACTCGCTCGGTAAAAGCACTCTATACTTTGCACCTGATTAGACCGTCTGAGTACCTATTACTGGCAGAGCTTAGAATTGAATCGGTAACTTAAAAAATCGAAGCCTTATACTTAAAAAATAGTACTGAGAAATATTATAAGTAGTTAAGTGCAGTTTATCAGTTTGCACTTAAAAGTTAATTCGTTAAAAATCTCGCTGAGACGAATGAGCAATGTGCACAAAATTGTTTATGTTCAACAAATAGTTTGCAAGTCACTAAAGTTTGGCTATATTTTAACCAAACATTTTGTGCACTTGCCAGAATAATTTCTAAAGAAAACAAGATTGCAGACCAACAAACTGAACAACTTTCACTATGGAGCCGAGCCGATGAATAAAAAAAATCTGCTGTCCCATACATTTTAGTCGGGTAGGTACAGCAGTTGTGTATGGGATAGCTGATTTTTTTTTCGCGTTTCCTGAGGTAGGCTCCATAGTGAAAGTTGTTCAGTTTGATAGTCTGAGTTCACCGTTTCAGTATTTGCTAGGCTGTCACTTACACCCTGTATATTAAAGTATTAAGTCCCTAACTGAACTTCCGAGCACCCGATACTGAAAACCGATTTGAGTGGTGCCGAGTAAGTGAGATCACCCCGCAATCAGGTCCGTTGTGCGGTTTTTAATATAAACTGAAATATGTACGGTCAATGCTTGCAAGGAAATAAAAGACTGCACACTGACCGGAGCGGATTACTGTGCACTGTGTGATCTGCCTAAGCATGTAATTCTTGTATCCCTATGTAACATCTGATAAGCCCTTAGAAAAAGTATATGTCTAGAAAGAGCCTCATACTTCTACCGTATAAAAGGGGCCAACTTTCTTAGTTTGGTGTGCGTAAGGCGCCATACAAATTATGTCTGTGTGTGTGTGTGTTATATGGATAGGGTTTAGAGGCCAATACTGGTTACAATATTTTTCTACGCTTTTGTAGCTTCGACTGTCAATCTTGACACATAACTTATCCAAGGATAAACCTATGGTTGCAATAAATGATTTGTATTTGTTTTGTATTGTGGTGATGCCGCCGCGTGGTGAAGGCGCGTTTGCATACACCATCTATGTAGTAAGTAGTAAAAGGCAATTATTGAAAGATCGCTCTGTGGCGTGCCTGGGACGTACTCAGGCTTCGGTAGGCACTATGAGCAAAAAAGCAAAAAATAACTTCTGACTTCCAACAAAACTCATTGCTTCCAACGTAATGACACGGTGGTCAGCATTAATTTAATCCTCTTTGAACTCATTTATAAGTCCCATTCCGAAGTAGGCGGATTATGTCGTGTTGGATCGATCGAATTACACACGTTTTAAATTGTATGACACGCTTCTAGCACGCATTAAAGTTATCTACTTACCTTGTTTAGATAGATAAAGTTATTAGATTAAACTCTAGCTATACAAATTGTGTGAAAATTATGAATGTTTTCGCATTGTTGTTTGGTTTCCATAATAGAAGCCTCATAGTTTTCGTTTGGGATTTGAACAATGTATCCCCAGCAAACAATTTGGTCGTATTAGGCCCACATTTATACGACTAATTTGACTTATAAAAGTTATATTACGGTTATTTGGTGCTTTGGTGGATATACTGGTGCTTTATTCGTCTAATGATCGACTATACGACACCTATACGACCAATACGGGTCTTCATACATAGTTAACGGGATTGGATAGTTTCATTGCAAAAAATGTGTCATTTGACATCGGCATAATAACACAACATAACATAAATATTCTTTATTTGCACACCAAAAATATACAGTAACAAAAACAGAATAAAAAGAACTTAAGGGTACAAATGGCGGTCAATAATAAAATGTGACTTTACCAACCTGCACTAGGTCATGGGTAGTGGAGTAGGCTCCTCAATGCTTATTCGCAAAATTCATTTTCTTCTACTTCGGGTTCCTCTCCATTACTGGAGTTGGCTGTCTATCTCTCGCCAAACGAAACAGCTCTTTGACGCTGGCGATGTCTGTCCACTCTTTCAGGTTCGCGAGCCACGATATTCGTGGCCTACAGACGCTTTTTTGCCCTCAACTTTGCCGATTATTATAGTCTGAAGCAGTTTGGCATCGCTCATTCCTCAATATATAATATGACCAAGGTAGGCGACTTTCCTTCTTTTAATGGTTTGCAACCCGCTCCCGGGACTTTCTACTTCCTACTAGTTTCTGGCAAAGTGCTTCTTTCATTCATTCCTAAATTAATTTTACAGAACCTCAATTATTACTATTAGGCTGAAACTCTCTGGGTACTGGTAAATACATTTTAATAGACTTTTCCGCAATAATTATTTAAAACTATCGGAGCGGCTCAGAATTGCGTATGCGCATCAGTGCGGAGCGCGGGGAGCAGTGACAGCTGTCAGTATTGACAGCTTCCGCGTGCAGGCACAGGGGCGACCCATAGAGCACGCATGGCGGCGCCAAAAACCACATTTCCGCTAACATTACCAACTCAGTACCTACTGAAAATACCAAAAACGGTCACACTAAACATCATAATGAATATAGGTCAGTATTGCAAAAACGTTTGAAGATGATTTTATCCCTAGTTGTATTTAGGTTGCCCTATCCAAATAATGCTTATCACTAAAGTAAAGCCACGTGTACACGCTTCAAAGCCTTTCACACTCATCTATCTGCGCATTAAGATCCGGCCAACGCCCTACATCAATCAATTTGAGACCTTTGAACGGTATGCTATTTATTTTATACTAGCTTTTGCCCCCGAATCTGCCCGTGTTTAAGTAAGAAGTTTGATTCATAATCATAACCCTTCAAGCTTTAACGTCGGTATAAAATAAAATTATGTAAGTCATCATCATCATATAAGCCGGTAGACGTCCACTGCTGGACATAGGCCTCCCCTTAAAATAGGGGATTTGCCATAATCACCACGCTTGACAGGCGGGTTGGCGATCGCAGTTGGATTGAATGTGTGTACTCAGAGGATGCTGCTGCCCATCCTCCGGTAGATCCCTTAGTCGCCTTTTACGACGCCCACGGGAGGAAAAGGGGTCGTGCTATTCTTAGCCGACACCACACGGACAATGTTCACCAATGTTTATTTAATTGGATGTAGAATGAACTAATTACCTAAGTATGAGCATCAAAGTGGGAATGTTACCATGTCTTTAATGTTTTAATTTATTAAATAAATATTTATTGTGCTAACTGTCTAGGTTTTAACTTTTCGTTGCATTTAATTAACTTGCTTTTCTGTTAATCGTGTTTAATTAAACATCATTATAAATATCACAGATAATTATGACGAATACACAGTTTTTAATAACAGGCTTCTGGTGTTCGCGTCATTATGTAATTTTTGAGCAGGTATTTTGTATGCAAGCAAATATGTAATTAATTAATATTCTAAACAAACATATTTACAAACGTAAAGCTCTAGCATAAATAATAAGTATCTACAAATAGGTGCATAGAGTACTATAATTACTGCCATAAGTAGGAAAAAGTGCAGTGCAAAGAAAATTGTACCTTTGAACGTAAATTAAAAACATGGCTTATAGATCGTGCTATCTATGACATTGATGAATTTTATAACTTTTACCTAATGTTATTAGAATGTAACCGGACTGTAATATAAATAATATAATTATAAGTAGTTAAGGAGTGCATTTGACATGTAAAAATATCTTTATGAAATACGAGCGTTAACCCGCGACTTCGTCCGCACAAATTATATACCAGATTTTAAGTCAGATCATAAGCTATCAAACAAAAAAAGTTTATCAAAATCGGTTCAGTAGTTTTTGCGTGATACTCGTTCAAACAAACGAACAAACAAACAAACACACAAACAAACAAACAGACAAAAAATCGAAAAATTAGTGAAATGGAATCAGGGACACCTAAAAACCATATCGTAACTTTTTTTTTGTTAATATCTTCAATGTACAGACAAACTTCCTGTTACAGTTTTATAATAGTATAGAAATGATTATGATTATGATTTGGTGTATGTATTGACTAGAATTGGACATTGATGGTGATAGCACTATTCAAATCACGCTCTCATTTGTTTTGTCAGTAGGGCAGCCTGTGGTTAAGATAATTGTAGTATCAATGATAAACAAGCAGTAGTATACCTTTTTTAATTAAAATTAATGCATCTGAAATTACTTATTAATGTCATTAATTATGAGCTTTTTATCAGCACACTCGAAACTTTTTCTTTTGCCAATTATTATTCTAACAATATTTTTGGCAAAAATTTATGTTCACAGGTATGTATTTTTATAGTTTTATTTTATAGAATACGCTATAACGGAGTACCTACACACGGCGAGAAATCAACCTACCCATAGTTGAACTCTATGTACATTATTTTGAGCATGATTTATGGATCTGGGACGCGGCAGCGAATGATACAAATTACCAAAAAGTGAATGCTTCTGAAATATTATTTTGCTAAAACTTTTATTTGCTTTTTTGTACCTACCCATTTACCTAGTATTTTTTTAAAGGCTCTAGCATTAATAGTAAGTATTATAATAATAATAGTAATATTACACACTTTAAATTTTACATTTAATGAAATTGCCTTTATTTCTGTTAGAAACTAATATTGTAAGTTGATTATCATTATCATCGGCCTTAACATAAACAGCATGTTGCATATTATGTTCATAAGGGAAATATAAAATGAATTCGTACACTTCTTCTTCTTTTGTCAGCATGATAATCACTCACTCAATTCGTACACTTAAAAAAATAAAAATAATGTATTTCAGACTTTCGCGCATATTTTAGTACTGTTGGTAAAATGTAGGTACTTATTCTGTCTATAATGCTGGCACCTAAAATGGCATATTTCATAAATATCACATGTCATGACAAATTCGCGTGTCTAAGGAAAAATAGGCAATACAAATATGAAAATGTGGATCCCAGTAGATAATTTTTGGTTTAATTTTTACCTATTTTATGCGCGTCGAAAACAGACGAACGCCAGAAACGAGTATTTGTTATGTGTGCCATTTTTCAAATAGGCCATGTGAGCTCCTCAGACAACATTAGCAGATTGTTTACTGCATTTTAAAGACATTCACTTTCTACTGCTTGATTATTAACATTGTAAACTAATCATGCCATAACCGCAAGCCGGTTCAACAAGTCACAAGCAATAACCGTTAAAATGTCGCACGTAAATCAGAACGGTATCAAGTTTCAAAAATAGAACATCATTAAAATCATTATTGTTACGTCACAATTCAATCGTGAGCTTTATTAATGGCCAGTTCGTTCCACTTTTGAAATTGGCGGTCGTTAGAGTTCAAAATCTGGTCAACAATATAATAACCAACATTATAATACTAGAGTTAACCCGGGACTTCGTCCGCACAAATTAAATACCAAATTTTAAATCAGATCTTAAGCTATCAAACAAAAAAGTTTCATCGTAATAGGTTCAGTAGTCTTAGCGTAATACTCGAACAAATAAACAAAAAAACAAACAGACAGACAAAAAATCCAAAAATTTGTGATTTAGTGTCCACCTAAAAACCATATCGTAACTTTTTTTAAATATTTTCTATGTTCAGTACAGACACATTTCTGTTACAATTTTATAATACTTTATATTTAGGGCCATATTAAACAAGTTTTTTTTAGTTTAGGCATTGCAGGGACGAAATCGTCGATCCTTTTGATATCAATCACGATATCAGTCAACGATATTTTTTATATCAATCAGTGTCACGGCGGTATCACGGCGATGTCACGGCGATAACGCTGAGTTAAAATCGTGGTGCTTGAGTTGCGACATGGAGGTGGTGCAGTTGCGACGTCATTGCGGTGTAGTAGCGAACTTGTTTGATAGGTCTTTTAACGCCTGCCACACACATACGGAATTGAAAATCAGAATAGGATTTTGGATTTTCCCTCGCTAGAATTCCGTGAACCCCTCTAGAACGGAATTTCGAATCAAACAAACAAAACAATGCATACAAAGTATTAATTCCGTCCGGAATAATTCCCCATGTATGCATGGCAGGTCTTAATCTTTCCGGGATACTGAATCGGTATTAGGATTTTGTGTAGGATTTGATACCGCGGTAATTCCGAAAGGAATAAAAAAAGAACTGGAATTCCGGAGGGGGCAAATTCATACGAAATCGTAATTCTAATTCGGAATTCGGAATGGATATTCCTACTATCGGCGAACTAGCCCCTTGGTGCTGGTGAAGTATTCGCCAATACTGTCTCTTTTCCGCAATGAGCGTTTTTCTTTTCTTATTTATTTTAGTTCCTAAAAAAATCAACAGATGGCATGTTTATTGCTCCATAGAGACGTTCATGAGATTCTGTCAAAATCATGTCTGGCATTTTTTTTCGGCCAAGGGATCGAGCCCATACAATCATGTCAGAAGTAAATTGTCATGTCAGTTTAAAATTTTCGATCAACATGATTGGCAAATAATGAAATATGCCATCAAAAGATGCGTTGGCGTCTTTTTGGTCATCTTTTCCCTCTTTATTATTTTAAAGAAACCGTTTTTTTTCACACAAAATTTTGACCTGACACAGACCGTAGCGCCATTTATCGATCCCCTAGAAAACCAAAAGAAAAACGCTCATTGCTTTGAGTTTTTGATACGACACGACATCAACCTATTCTTTCACCTGTGCTAAATAACTCTGTCTAGGTCTTCCTCTGCCTCTCTTCCTCTCTATTACGCCTCTTCATTTTCATAAAATGTCTTTTAAAAAACTGTCATTAAATTACACGATGTAACAAGAAGCCATAAAAGCACTTCTTTTTACCAAAATTAGCCCCATTTCACATGTATACTTTTGGTAGGAGCATGTTTACTTAATTCAACAGCCAGCTTGTTACATAGAATGCTCGTCGAAGGCGTAATTCCAGCGTTCTTAATGAAATTGCCTCGACGAAAACATTTCACAACGTTCGGCCTAGGCGCGGTTACCGCCAATTGAACTATTAACCTTAGTGCACACTTAAAGCTTAGCTATTATTGTAATGGTTGTATCGTATATCTACGCCTATACGTTGTTCTGATGAAATAAACGAGTTATCTATTTTATCTATCTTTCTACACTGTAAAGATTAGGTTTTTTATTTCCCCTCTCTTTTTTGAATCGCAGACACCATTCTAAAAAATACACTGGCCTGCAAAACTAAGTATCACACTTTTAAAATTGCATTAATTTTTTAAGTACATAAAATATACTTTCCAAATAAAAAGGACTCGAAAAAGAGTTTAATTTAAAAATAATAGTTACAAAGAAAGCTAAATAACATTTGCTATAAAACGTTTTTTAATTTTAAATCTCTAATTTCTATAGTGTAGAAAAAATTTAATAATTAAAGGTAATTAAAGTAGTACTTAGTTTTGCAGGTCAGTGTATTATACCTAGCTTCACTTCACAAACACTTCGTCACTTTCAAAAATAAGACGAATCTAACGACACTTTATCCATTAAAACCCAACAAGATATTTAGGCTGCAGAGTGAGCCGAAGAATTAGAAATACAAACATACATAAATACATAGCATAGCATTACATATGCTTACGACTATATTCCCCGAGGAGGTTGTCAAAGATATTCTGAAACTAAAACATGAACATGAACATTCTGTGTGATACATTAATACTTTCACTCTAAAAACATTACCCTCCTTCTGGCGCGAAATTTTTTTCTGTCGCTTTATAAGTATGATAAGCAGTGCTTACAACTTTTCCTACTTATACAACGCCCAAGGAAACCCTATGATGGGAGAGTACGAAACGTTCTTGGCAGTTTTAATTTTAAAATCTGTGACAGTAGTTATAGCTCACTTTTTGTTTTTATTAACATCGCATCGCTTTCGACTAGCATTTATAGGTAGTGGAAGAAAGCTCGCGCTATAAAATGACTTCCTTTATTAGACCCGACCCGAAGTCTAAGGAGCACATTATTATACAGTATGTTTCCAAATTACTAAGATTTCAGAAACATGCAACATGTCTAAGTAACTGATAATTAAGTACAGAAACCTGTACATTATTTACAGCAAGACAGCAGCAGTTCACCTTTCAAAAAGTAAAAAGTACCTGACTGTACACGTTGACAGATCTACCTACCCATAGTTAAACTATGGTCATGGACATAGAGTTCAACTATGGGTAGGCCGTGTGTAGCTATTTGTTAAGATAGGTTAGGGGTCAATCATCTATAAAGATGGCTTGAAAATGTTCTTACAGAAAGTTAAGTATTAACTTGCCTCCACCAATCCGCACTAAACCCGCGTGGTGGAGTATCGCTCCTTCCTTCTCACACTTTGGATATTTGGGTCATTTGTGCCCTCTACTAAGCTACTTACAGTAATATAGTGCTTAATGCCATGTGTAAATAATCCACAGAGACAAAGCTTCTTAAGGAGCGCACAAAATAAACACGTGTCGCGTTCGCCCATAGATTCTTTACTAGCCAAGCCAATTTTGTCCACGGGCAACATATTGGTGAACTCGTCGGTGAAAGGTCACGCACACACCGCTACTTCTTGTAGTGGTGTACCTACCTATCGTAGCGCCACTGTATAAGAAAGAGTATTTTTACCTCATCTCGTGAAAGATGGGTGGAAAACAACAGAAGGCAATGGTGTACTCCTCTCTCACTCACACATCTTGTCAGCGTGAGCCTATTTGTAAGAAGTGACAGTGAAGTGTCCAGATTTTGGTCCCAATAAATGCCTAACCTACAGAAAAGCAGCTTCATACAAGGTCGCGATAGCCGTTACACCCCTATATACGTAGCGTCCGGCAGTTAGTGCATACGTGAACTGTCACGTACGAAATGAGCGGCAGTTTGGAAGAAACATCGCTGCGCATGCGGCCACCGCCACCGCCGCCGCCACGAGCTTATATGAAGCTGTTTTCCTGTAGTTTATTTATTCGGTGGTGTGGTAGCGAGATTGTATAAAGCTTTGTCTCTGTGGTGTATTTACTCATGAACTTATAGATTGATGATAATGATAACACGCTGTATATAAGATTCTAAATAGTCTGCTTCACACATGGCGCTCTCTTGGGATTGCGTATAAGATTACCAGCGGATATGAGACGTAACGTAAATGAATTACTTGCGCAATCGTTGTAGGTATAAATTAAATCAATTAGACACGTGCTGCTTGTTCAAACTGATACGTTAGATAGTTTTTGATCAATTTAATTATACTGGCTGTTGTTTGGCTTCTTTTGTAGAGCAATGCATTTGTTTTATTTACGACTATTGGCTCAAAATTTACAGTCCAAGAATAGGATCCGGCTTTCGGGTAAAATCGTTAATGTTCGTATAATAGTTACCGTATAACACATTAAGAACTATGTACCTAGCACTCGCTGATTCTGTTATTACGTATAGCATAAGTTACGGCCGTAGTTTTAAGACCTACACACGTTCCGGGACAGTGAACGAGACACAATAGAACTTTTATTGTTATCACGGCTATAGGCGGTCACTGTCCCGGAACGTGTTAAGCGATTTGTTTAACTTGCAACTGTCATTATTAAAAACAATCTAATAAGATTAAAAATAAATTCAAGGAAGACTATACAAAGTTATTCCGATACTGTAATGTACTAAGCATATTTGATAAAATTAAACTACTAATGATATGTGAGGATTTTGAACAACTGCATACATTAAAAGAAAAAACCAGACCTAAGAATTTACGTCACTTAACATACTTACCAATGTACGAATTACCTGCATATATAAATGTATATGGTCAACGTACTAGAGAATATTATGCTTCCCAATATTCTAAACAACTTACCAATGGAAATAGTACATTAAATATTACAATGTAAAAACAAAAAACAATGTAAAAATATTCTTAAATCTCATCTTAGTATATAACTCATAAGTAAATAAAATACAACACGCAGGTACGCTGTGTACAGCGACTCACCTCCTGCGAATAAACCGATCAAGGTTTGCAGTAGGAAGATTTATAGTTGGTAAAAAAATATTGTAACTTTTTTCTTTGCAAAATAAATTTAAAAAAAAAATAGATAAGATAGCGGCCAATGACAATCTTAAAGTAATGGGCAATTCTCAAAAAATTTGTCCATAGGAAAATTACCTTGTCCTATGAATTAAGCAATTACAATTAAAATGTAGACTATATTTATTCGAATAAATCATATATTCAGCATATTTAAATAATTTAAAAAAAAATTACTTAAATTTCGTCACGGACATTTTTTTTCTCAAAAAAATTTCGAATATTAACCAATTTTACCCGACACCCGAATCCTATTCTAAGGGCTCACGGACTGTATATTTATGTTGTTAATTATCAAAAACCGGTAAGTCACATTACTAGTCAAAACCTCCACTTGCTTGATGCCAGTCGATTACCCTCAATATCCGTGTGGTGTCGGCTAAGAATAGCACCATCCCATTTCCTCCCGTGGGTGTCGTAAAAGGCGACTAAGTGATCTACTGAAGGATGGGCAGCAGCATCCTCTGAGTACACACATTGATTCGATCCAACTGCGATCGCCAACCCGCCTGCCAAGCGTGGCGATTATGGCAAATCCCCCCATTTTGGGGGAGGCTTATGTCCAGCAGTGGACGTTTAATGGCTGATATGATGCTCTGTTTTTTACTTTAAGTGCATATATCTCGAGATACAAGCATTGTAACCTCACTCGATTGAGTAGAAAAAACTATTAAAAAAAAAAAATATTTCTGTTTTTGATTTAGGTACGTGGTATCTTGGTTCTTAGGTATCTGTATTCAAGCTAAATATCAATTCAATATATTCAAAAATATGGGAGTCATTGAAGAGGGGCAGACAGACAGAATGGACGAATGTATATGGGATCCTTGTTTGACTAAGGAACCCTAAAGTTTTTAAAGATAGATTAAGCTCTTAAGAAGGCGCGTGCGCTGAGTCTATGATAAATGTCCCCATCTAACTTAACTTATTGCCAATTCAGCGAGCCGTGCCTCCTTCGCTTCGTAAAGGAATTTCCGAATCTATAATTAGCTTATTTTATAAACGCGCCCTATGAAGGCTAAAGGTCGTAGTTAAACAAAGTTTGCTGATGCTATTCTAGCAGGACTATCTTAAACTGTAAATATAAACATAACCTAAAAATGTTAGTAAACCTTACGTACTAATAACCGCAGATGACTACCGAATTTAAAACACCTTAGCCACAGATTATTTAACAGTTATGAATGTAATCTAAACACCATAATTATCGCATCTATTTTTGTAACTATCTTCAATATATAAAACTATCATAAAACACAATAAAACACATCATATTACTCACAGTCATTACAATACAAATTTATTTTTATAAGTAAAATCATAATAATCATAAATGTTACTAGTACCTATATACATATATATATATATATATGTGCGTGTATGTATGTATGTGTATGTGTATATATATATATGTATATATGTGTATATGTGTATATGTATGCATGTATGTATGTGTATATATATATATATATACCGTTTATTTAATTTAATATACTATAAGTACTTGTATACAATAAATATACATAGGTTTATTATTATTATTTTTTTTTTGGTATCTCAAATTTTATTACAAAAGATTGGTAAATAAATATACATAATAATTATATAATATTTGCATGTCAATAATAATTACTCTGCGTTAACTCTGCATGTCCTTTTAATCATGGAAGAATAGTTAATCCTGGCACAGACCTCTTTGGTCATTCTGGATTGCTATTGCAACGCCTAGATAATAATATAAAAAAAAAAAAAAAAAACGTTCATCTAAGCCAAGTCACTCTTTATTATCACTATTGTCTAAGGTGTGAAATGTATGATGTATTGTTGTCTATATGAATAAATGAAATGAAAATGAAATGAAATATACAGACAAACTATAATAGTGTAGATACATGTAGATGTAACTCTTAATCTTTAAACGACATGTTAACTGAAATATTGAAGTGAAATTAATTGAAATGTCAAACATATTAAATAACGAGACATAAACATTATCATAATTATTTTAGACGTATTAAATCTGCAAGATTAATTCAAACTAAACTCATTCTGTTCAATTTACTCTCTAAGTCACGTCAGTCAAGCCTTTTTGAATCTTACGGACCAGATTTACGAGATCTGATAGGTGACGTCTTACGTGAACTTTAAATTAATGTGCACCTGTATAATGAATTCCAATCGAAGTTTCTTAAACTGAAAATTAACCTAAATACCTATACAATACAAATGTCAACGAGAAACGTCAACATGGGATAACCGATACAATTAATAAAATATAACGAAACTCTCATTCTCTTTACAGCGATGGCAAGCCATACTAAATGAGCAATGACATGCCATTGACACGACAGAAAAAAAATAACTATTTGAACTTAAAAAATCCATCATACTTAGTCGAAGCTTTTATTCCTCTTTTTTTGGGTTCCGTACCGAGAGGGTGAAAACGGGACCCTATTTTACTAAGCCTTCGTTGTCCCTGTCTGTCTGTCCTAACTATTTAGGGCAGTAACTTTTGAACCGTAATAGCTAGACAGATGAAATTTTCACAAAATGTGCGTTATTATGGTGTATTTGCTATCAAATAATAAAAATGTCAAAAAGGTAAAAATTAAGGGGCCTCATTCAAAAAACTAGTTTTTGGCAAAGCTTTTTCTTCTCGCTCTATCGTTAAAACAGTAATACGTACAAGCGTCAAACTTAGTGTGATAGTAGATCAAACTCTTTTGTATAACAGCAAATAATAAAAACCGGTCAAGTGTGAGTTGGTCTCACGCTAAATCTTCCGTTCCGTTCTGTTGACTCACCAGCCAGCAGTACTGCTGCAAGGAAGCAAAGATGACAGCTATATGAGGGGGGCCAGCGCTACAACAGTTCTATATAGAGGTGCTCGTGAGCTCAGAGTATCGCAATGCAACCAACCAAGCTTATAGTTAGGCTAGGAACATTATCACGCTAAATCTTACGGAGAAAAAATTGGTTTTGTAAGTTAATGTTGTTTTGGTGTTGTGGCACCGAGCCCTCGGTTCGCTAGTAGCCCGACTCGCACTTGACCGGTTTTATATTAAATGCTATTGTTTATGTTTTGACATGCAATTCTGCCAATGTCAATTAGTTTGTCGTAAATAATCTCAAGGATACACATTTGCTCACAAAATGGCGGAGCCATTGGCCAGCCAAAGTTCATAGACGTCCGTTTAATTTACAATTTCCGCAGTGTTTGTTTACGTCCTTAACCAATCCTGTTGGTATTGGGTTTTTAGTATTTGCGGCATGCGCCATTAAAATGTGTACGCAACGCTGCGCCGGCGCCGACGACGTAGGTATACGTTTACCTAATGATTTATAGACTTGCGGTTTGTACTATGTAATACTTGGAATACTTTTTAAAGAGTTTAGTATCTTATTTACCAGAAAATTGGAGAAAATACCAAAACTAAGTTTTGACAGAAATGTAGAGCGAAAGAGATAACAATGTAGATGCCTTGATACATTTTTTTCTAACCTGTTTTGTCCCACTACACTGCTGGGCTAGGTGTAATAAAAACAATAGTGGTTCAGCTCGGCGGTCACGACCGACAGGTCAATCGTGCGCGGTGTGCGGAAGCCGGGGGGGTGCGCCCCGGTACCGTCTTACCTGCACGCGGTACCGACTTTACCGGTGCCCCGCACACGTTTTTAAAACACCACAGACTTCTGTGTATAACACTATGGCTGGGCAAAGGTGCCTAAACTTATCCTCGGGTGCCGAGGCCGAGGAAAATTCCGTGATGCTTTGACCAACAACAGTGTTTCTACTTCCTAGTGTTTTTTTACACAGTGTAGACCATTTCAGTGTCATAGAAAAACGTCGCCTGAAAACTCGGATTGTTTACAAGTGCGTCAAAAACAAGTCGATCTGAATACATAAATGCTATGGAAATACATACAAAAAGAATTCATCTCATTACAAACATAACAATACAGCTATACAAAAACAAGTAGGTAGGTAAACGAAATTTTACAACAGTAAGAATGTCACGCCAACTCCGTTTACGGTCTAAACAGCCAAACAAAGTGTTTTAAAACGGTTTGATATGTTACTTCACGGGTTTTTAAATAATTTTCAACTGAACACTTTTTTCTATAGAAAAAATACAGCACCTTAAATAACAATCATATTTGTTGTTTTGTAAATTGGCTACAGAAGGTTCTCAAACTTTTAACAAAAATAATATTGATGAAAATATTGATTTTATTATTAGTTTTATTTTATAATTTCTTCCACCTGTACTTACTTTTTTTACGAAATGCTTATTAGACAAAGGTTGGTATAAGGTATGCCACATTACTAATGACATTATATATATTAGCCGCTAATATACAATATAATAAAACAGAATGTTTAGTACTTAGGTTACAGCTACGAAGCGAGATGTAAATATAGATGGGGTTTTGCAACTTATTAAATTTTTATATTTTTCTTAGGGATATTGATGTGTTGCCGTATGGTGTCGGCTAAGAATAGCACCATCCCATTTCCTCCCGTGGGTGTCGTAAAAGGCGACTAAGGGATCTACCAGAGGATGGGCAGCAGCATCCTCTGAGTACACACATTCAATCCAACTGCGATCGCCAACCCGCCTGCCAACCGTGGCATTTTGGGGGAGGCTTATGTGCAGCAGTGGACGTCTGTCTGCTGATATGATGATATTGATGTGGCCTGGCATGGTTCTTGTTCCTTGTTTAGCGAATATAACAGTACATCGAGCAAGACATGAGAATAGAGAAGGTCTACTTGAACTCTTATCGTATACGATAATAAGAATGGTGCAAAGTGAAAAGTGTTAACTTTAATGTTTGTGTTTGGTAAAATGCACCTTCATCGTCAACTACAATCGTCTCCGCTACTGGGACACATTCCAACCCACTGTATATCCTTATATTACCATGTCCATCAATTAAAATAATTATCAATGCAACTCATTAAGCTACCGTTTTTTCAGTGGATACATGTAAAGCTTTACGTATTACGCTTACTACAGTTTGAGAGCCTACGGCAAAGAGTGTAAAGTGTGTTGATGTGTTAACGACCGACTAAATGACAATGGTAACCATTGTTGTTACTAATAGGCCATGTCCATTGCCAATGCCAAAGAGCAGAGGATCTTAATTAGTGTTGGTCTCCTTTTTTTTATATGAAAATCATGTTTTTTTTTATTAAACATGGGTTTGCTGGTTTGCTTTTATTTTAGCAGATATTACTGGAACGTAGGAGTATGTCACATCGGATTTTCTTTTTCATAAAATAGTTTTTAATTTTGTAACTAAATACCTACAAAATAAAGTAATACTATGTACAGCTAAGATCAACTTTTTAAATAGCATCTAAGGTCCCTGACACTTAAATTTCGTTAAAAGAAAAATTTAAAATTAAAATTAAAGACTGGTCATAAAAAACTTATTTAACTTAAATAGAGTAAAATCTTTGTGAGACAATTAATTATATTTGTTTTAACCCTAAGCATTTTTATTAAAATTTTGCCTTAATTATGTATATTTTGAAGCAAGTTGAATGAACCTGTTGTCTGCCTTAAACGATTACTTAACTAAATTAAAGTGAACCTTTTCATTAACATTTTAACATCTGCCTCCGTGGTCTAATGGTTAAGAGCATTGGCTCTCGACACGGAGGTCGTGGGTTCGATTTCCACGTGGGACACCTAGTGATATGTCATTTTGTGCGTTTTTCCCCAGTTGGTTAGGACATTGCAGGCTGAATCACCCGATTGTCTGAAAAGAAAAATGATTCCGTGCTTCGGATGGCACGTTAAGCCGTTGGTTCCGGCTACTATCTCTGATGGTAGTAGACGTTACATAAAAACCACGTCAGAGGCCGTAAGGCGCACTGAAAAAACTCTGACACTAGGGCTCTGCACACAAGACAAAAAAAAATTTACATTTTTAAACTTTTTGCGGTGCCCATAACTTTGTGATTTTCTCGCGACAATTTTTTTTGTGTCTGCTAGGTTTTATGATAAATAAATATTGCATATCATCAATTAATTGAAACCAAAACATGTAATAAACCATTGCTACACTACAACTGAATAGTAATTAAAAGACGTAGTAAGTACGTACTTCAAATGCTCTGAGCTAGAAGCAAATAATGCAAAAAAACTGTTTCTTCATACCAAAGAGAACTATAATTACCGTTCGTTCTAGTGGTTGTTCTGGCAAAGATTTTAATCACTCTTTCGTTAGTTTAAGTCTTATATTTTTCATAATAATTTTGATGAAGATGTCATCCAAAATCAATACAACCATGTTGTCACGATTATCTTCACAAAATCTCTGTTTTTCTACGCAGTACTGTGGCGTAGATCTGATAACGGCATTGAAGCCCTATAAGGTTCTGCGTCAAACGCGACTAACACTAAAATATGATAATTTATTACTACTTTACGGCTGCCGGCGAACATTAAAGCGAGCGACGCCATCTTGATTACGAGCTGAATGAAAAAGTTCTACAATACTGCGAGGAAAACATGGCTCCTGATTGTATGATTGATGTTCATTTGTCAGAAATGTGACATTTAATCGAAACAAAAAACCATTACGTTGTGGATTAGGAGGTGACCCTCGTGCGGGGTACCTGGTGCAAAGAATTTTTGAGAATTTTGAGGGAAAGGCGTTTTGTTTAGTTGGTTGTGTTTTGACGAAGCTTGCGTGCGGATTATACTTAACTAGTTTCTATAATACATTGCTTTTGACGAAGTTTGCAGCCGGATAATAAAACATAATGTTATTCTGAGTATGACGAAGCCTGCGTTCCGTATTCTTTTCTATGTAAAAGCCATCATAATCTAATCTACTTCTAGCTATATTTACAATATTATGTTTTGTGTACCGCTACTGGATTAAGCATTCTCTCCATCGTGTTCTTCTTTGTGAAGGGGTTAACAGCTACCTATATTTACAATATTAAAAGTTGTTACACTGTACCTATTGAATAAAGCCCTCGCTTCATTGTTCGTCTTTGTGCTAAGGTAAAACTTATTCTTTAGAAAAGCATTCAGGCTGTTTACCCATATTCGAGTCGATACTATGAGGACTGTCGGGTAAAATACTCTATGTGATGAATATGGTACTAAAAAGGAGTGTGTGCTGAAGTGATGACTAAAAGAGATAAATGGAGGAATACGAAATTGCGCCGACCCAAAATAATGGGATAAGGGCGGCAAGAAGATGGTGATGATCAATTCATCTGACAATCAGACCAAGCTACTCTTCAGCTGAACGATTTTATGTCCTACGAATATGGGTGGTTTTATATCCCATATCATCTTCTAACTCTGCAGTGATCGGCGACTCAAAGTCGATCTTGGCCTGCATCATCTGCTAGTAGTGTTATGTAAAAATACAACAATAGACTTAATAACCAGGAACCTAAAACTTCAGCAGTAAGTACTCACACCAGCACGTTAGAAGATCATCATAAATACATAGAACAAAAAGATAAATTCTATAAAAAATATTCCCTTTTTAAAGTGGGGTTCTTTTTGTTTAAATCTGTGCAAGCTGAACCATCAGTTTTTATAAACTTTCCTTGTTAGGAAATACTCAATGTCTCAACATAGAATGTAAAACTTACAGCTTCGCCCTTGTAAATAAAAACTCCACCTGTACATTTTCCTTTGACACCTAAACCGCAGTACTTTCATGTAAATTTCGAAACATGATATCAAAAACTGCCTTAATGATCCTAGAGTCAGGACTGCTCATTAAAACTTTTAACACAGAATGACTATTTCCAACAAATATGCAACTCCTATTTCTCCAAGATACTAAATTCCAAACGCATCGCATTAAGATTGATTTTCCTCCGGAAAACACCATCGATACTATTATGTCATGTCATGTATTAGCACGCATGTGCGTCGCGTGTCTGTGGCAAAATCGAATCGGAGCGCACAAAAGGTCTCAAAGATATTTCTAAAACTTTTGCAATATGATTATTTTGTTTTTGAAGGGTGATTGTGGGCAAAGTACTGTATAATATCTGAGATAGCCAGAGGAAGATGATGAAGTTTATGACAATTTACCTCATTAGATGAGAGATCATTCGATGTGTGTTTACTGGAGACAGGAATTACATGTCATCTTTAAAATAGTAAAGAAACATCAGATTTGCCTAAGGAACCTAAAGAGATTTAGGAGTAAGAAATAAACACACCTTGAGACGACCTTCCAACAAAAAGCTACAAAATACGTAAGAAACGGTAGCCATTAGCTTAGTCAGAGACAATTTATTTTAAGCTTTTATCTAAACCAATTTTACCAGTCTTCATCTAATAAAATTGCCCAATAATATTCAGAATAGATCGAGAAGTACCTACAAATAAATATTATTATTCTTGATATCTAAAGAAGCAATTTTAGTGGAATTCATAAGACAAAATTTACCGAAGAAATTGGTTTTTGATCTCAAGGAGTATTGAAGTTCAATTCTGAAGACAAACTTTTTAGATCTGGTTATAAAGTTTCTTTTTCCTAATTATAGAATCGACTCGATAATCTCGATATAAGAAAAAATTATAAAATGATAAATAACTTCGATTTTAGAATCATTTTCTATTTCTAAAGCCAAAATACTACTCACCAACAAAACTATACTGGGTGGCAATGAAAGAGTGTCTTTCCTTTTAAGGGTGTATTCAGACGTTGAAATTAAACAACTTTTCCTAAGGAACGTGGGTCGAAAAAGGAAAAAAAATTTTGACCTCTTTTCTATGGGAAGTCCAAAATTATTTTTCGGTTTTCATTGTTTGTTCAATATACCCTAAAGGAAAGACCCCCGTTCTTTATCACCAGTATATGGGGCACGAATTATTCACTTGGCTTCCAAGCCTTGACCGAGCTGAGCCGAGCCATGAGTGGCAGAGATCTAGCAAGAGAAGAGATGTTCATATGGCGGCCAGCTGGGCTAATGACAATACGAAGATAGCTGGAAAGACTTATGGATGCATAATCAATATTAATCATGATGTTAATGATAATTATGCTAATGATGATGATGAAAATGGTGCTGAAGATGATTCTGACGATGATGCTGATGAATATATTTAAATTGAATTGGAATATGGTATTTATTATATTATAATTCGAGGGTCTAGTTATTGATTATGCTTATGCATGCTTTGTATCTGCGCAAGCAACGTAAAGTTCACTTCTATGTTTCGCCACTATATTAGAGCTGTCATTCCTAATGTCCTTAAAAGGCAGTATAATGAACACGGTCAGAGTAGCTTTAAGTGAGAAATTCTTCTAGTTGGAAGCTATGGAATGTTTTCTAGTAAGACTGTGATGTGATAACGTTTGGTAGACTGTGTAATCTAATTAGTTACGTATCATAAGAATGAGATTTCTTGCTTAGCTTCAACGTTGCAATAAATTATTACAACAATTGAAAATTTCTGTATAAATTCAAAGTAAGTCAAATTTTGCTGTCTCTGCTGCCTGATGGCAATTACTCCTTCATTTTAGCAATTGTTCCACAAAGAGCGGCTGTTGATCCATTATTTTGGGAAGGTACCGGACAACGGGACTACTAACTTGATAATCGACACGAGATTACCCTTTGGAAGTTTGTATTTAGCAGGTCCTTTTACGGTAATCAATACAAAAATCATAGTATCCATGGCCTAAAAATGAAAGTAACAATGTTCCTATAAATAGTCAATTATTGTTTTGATGATTTCATTTTATTTCATTCGTTAACGATGACGATACGTTAAAAACTCGTTAGTACTTAGAGCTGCCGTACACACAATCTAGATCGTGTTATAGACTCTGAACAGGATCTACTAATTGACGTGTATTCCCTATTTTGGTTCTATCTAGTGCGTAGTGCTTGTTATCTTGCTGGGTATTTTTATGTGTTTTTATAAACCTTTTTTAAGGAAACTTAGTTAATATTTTTTAGATTTTATTTGTGTATCCTTTTGAAAATTAAGTTTTCTTTAAATTTTAAATAGAAATGAGATTGGCATTACGGAAGTATTCGACGCAGGTTTATAACATTCAGGTTTTAGATTTTGAAATTATCTTTATTACCTTAGTCAGTGCTCTGTCTTTCTGTATGTACGTAGATACTAATATCATTATGCTTTCGCACGCTAGAGCGCAAGCACACTTTTTTTTTGCGAAAATATCTCTGCCTCGTGTATACTGTGCTGTTTCGAAAGAAAGACAGACAAAATGTAACATTCAGGGTATTTCCAAGTGATTAAAAGCGCAAGCGCGTGTTTTCTTAGGCAGTGCAGTATCTGTTACTATTAAATAATAATATTTGCTTTATTAACTTTTCTTTTTTAAATCTTTATTGAAAAGAGCTTTGTAGCAAAGCGACTATGCCGTTCTATTGTACCTTTTCACATATTTTCTTCAATAATAATACTTAAAATAATGAATTTACTTTCTACAACGTATACCAAATATAAATAATGTGTACAGTGTTTTAGCTGGATCTGATAGGGGAAAGGTTAAGGCACTGTTGCATCCCCCTGTTTCAAAGAGTCTGTTTTCAAAAATCTGTCTCCTTCGAGCCTCGTTCCGCACACACTCCATCAAAATGTGGTACACATCCTCCACCACCCCACATTCACTGCCAGTGCCTTATTACCTTATAAGTCATCATCATTACCTAAGGAATACCCTCTATATATTTACATAATCTTAATATATTATAGTTAGTTAAGCTAGATCATAGTATAAGAAAGAGTATCTAGTACCTATTACATACAGTATGGCCTTCAACCAATTTTAACCTCCACCGCTTGTTCGGAATCGCGACTGAATATTTGTAGGCAATGGCGTATTTCTGTATAGCTCGCACTCACTCAGTATCACACATGCTTATCTCTTCTTGTAAATTTTTCCCATTTGTTTCCAATGACAGCTAAGTGCATTCCCAAGGTGTGGCTAGGAGCTACTTTGTACACCTATGCTACAAATTCAATTACAGATTTTATTACAATTATATTGTGAATTTAATTAAGCAAATTGTTAATCACTTAAATGTAAGTCGATAAAACTTTATATACTCGATTCTGATCACGAACGTGGAACTTTCAAACTGATTGTCACTTCATTAGTAGATAAGAGCTTGAAAGTTTCCGAAGTGTCCCAAACAGGTATTAGGACCTTTTTGTTTGTTAGATAACTTTGGGCCTTATACTAATCTAATTAAAATGTTTTTTGATTGCAGGTAAGCCAGATGCTACTACTATCAGGTCACGATTGAGGTATAGTGAAAAGCTATCCTTATTTAGTCTTTGACAGATGCCATATTTTTCGATAGATTTAAATTGACTTCATGGCATAATAAATGTTTATTCAACCCTTATAGACGAAATTTTTTTCGCTTAATTCAACCCACCATTAGGTCTCGTCCAGGAAACTGGCATAGGTATTGTCTTATCCTCCTCTACAAGGGCATTAGTGTTACTGTTACCCATACAGGACGACGTAACTCGTGTCGTAACACGAGTTTACGTTAAGTGTTACCAAATGAATACTAACGAAAATTAAAACCAACTGTACGAAATCATTAACAGAGTGATATTGGAAAAAATCCTTGTGAGATTTTTTTATCTAAAGCTGTACGAAATTATTGTTTTTAAAACCAGAAAAAGAGAGATAATAAAAATATTGGAAATTTCCGTTACGAAATAAGTCATAAACTCATCACCACATCTCTATTAAAAGAAAACCGCAATGTTCAGAAAAAAAAACATTCCAAATTCTAACACACCTACATTTCCAAACATTCATGTCCTATTTTTCCCTTTTACCCTTTGATCCGGACAAACAAAACGGGTCTCTATATGGAACAATTCGGTTCCCGCATTGATTGGGTTTCGGGACTTTGTCCACACAGTTTCGGGAAAAGTGTTCCGGATTCACAATTGTGTTGCAATATTATGATAACTTGATAATGTTGATCCTGGATTAGTTTTTTTTGGTGGTAAAATTAAGGCGCAGAAAACTTTTGCTTCACTTTTGTAGGGGTTGACAGACTTTGCAGCAACTACCAACTACCTTCGGGTTGCATTAACGTGTGTAGAAGATACTTACCCTATGAAAAATAATAGGAGTAACTTTTAAATATAGAAGTTTAGTAAGGCATTCTGTGAGTGGAATATTTAGTTGAAAGGGGCCATCCCGCAAATTTAAAAAAATACACGAACGTGACGAGCTTTTATGAAGAGACTTATTAACTGTTGGAAAGCCAAGATATATTTTAGAATGGTATCTGAGCAGGAGGCGATAAATTTATCTCAGTCAATCCCACCGGGAAATATGCGTGAGTAGGTAGTAGGTACATGTCTGTAAGTATTTTGTGTGTTATTTTATTTGGGACCCTTAATTATTAAAATGCACAACAAAATGCGTTTCTTGCGAAGTATGTGTGGTGTGACGCTGAAAGATAGAGTGAGAAATTGTGTAATAAGAGATAGATGTAAATTAAAAGAAGATGTAGTGACAAGAATAGAGAAAGGTATGCTTCGTTGGTTTGGTCATGTGGAGAGGATGAGTGACAGCAGATGTACGAAAGAGATTGCTAATGTGAGTGAATGCGTCGGCAGAGGGCACCCTCGTAGGACGTATGCTGATCAAATCAGTTGCGTCCTACAAAAATGGGAGGTGTGGAGTACTTGAAACCGACGGGCATGTATGAAGAGATGTATGGATGTGCATGAGGCAAAAGAAGTATGTAAGGATCGTAGTAAGTGGCGCGCCCTGATCTCTGCCTACCCCACTGGGAAAGAGGCGTGATGTTATAGATAGATAGATAGACATTAAAATTCTTAGTGAATATAACATCTGGCGTCAGGAGTCAGTAACTACCGCAAACCAACTTAGGTTTGACTTCGACGCAAAAATCAATCACTACTATAATTGGAGAATGTAGATATATTATGTTTGTGTACTATAAAGAAACGCCCTTGGAGTCTGATTGGTATTTCGATTAGCAGGTTATTTAACTTCTTGCAATTTTAAAGAAGACACGAAGCTAAATCGACGCACGGTTTTACAATTATCCGTTTCTGAAATTCAGTTTTGGTTCCTGTAAAAAACTAAATTAAATAATAAACATCCAGCATCGTTTTCGATAATTCAAAGCTCTTATTTATGAGATGAATCTTTTTTTTTTTGTTTAACAAATTTTATCTGCAATCGGCCAACGATGGCCATAATCCGATGGTTTCTATGTTTTTGCTCGTGAGTTTCTTCTATGGGTGATTTTTCATCAAGCCTCATGCCCATTTTTTATCTATCTCGAATCGAGATCTAGAATATGCCACCTCTTAAGCCGAGTCTTCTGATTATGATTGCACAGACTTCTGGCCAATCTATTTGTGTGTCCTTTGAGCCTTTTCTTGTATCTTACACAGAACGAGATTAATCTCACTAAGAAAAATGAGAGGGAGGGGGCCATACTCCTCCACAAAGATCTATTGTAGATTAAAAGATATACTTAGTTATTTAGCCTAAAATATATTTTAAAATAAACATTCATAAATTCAAAACCGCACTCCTTATCGGAATAGTTAAAAATCTCACTCTCACATTATTATATGCAAAAGTGTGTCTGTTACTATGTTTGTTACATTTGCTCGGCTAAACTACTGGTGAAAGGCAAGGAGATAGTTTGTATCCCGAGGACGAACATAAATAGGCACACAAATTACACGTAGACGAAGTTACCACTAATAGCTGTCACGAGTAAAGTAGGTACCTACCTACTGCATAGAAACGGGGCATGCAGTTGTAGTAAGGTATACTTAGATAGACGTAGTCCTATTATGAAGTAAGTTAAAAAATATGCATAGTGAGAGAAGTTAACAAGCTTCATGCGCTTGCCAAAACAAGCACCACTTTAAACTATACTTGACTCTCACTTTACGTTCTCGAGTGCTCTGTGTGACGTCGAGTGAAACTAACACAAAGGGGACTTATGGTGAATTTATTTTGTGCTGCAGATTTTTATACGTGAATAGTTTTTGTAAAGTAGATTAATCGTAGTACCGAGATGTACAAAGACTTCATTATTACAGATGTTTAGCTAAATTCCATTTAATTTTAGGATTTAAGACATCAATTAGTTATACTTTACAAATAAGGTGGCCTTATAGCTATAAAGCGATTTCTTCCAGTACCCTTGGAGGAGGAGGATGAGGAAATGTTTGCATGGAAAGATATTGTACATTGGCTACACTCAAGGTTTCTTATGATACGAAATTTTAGTTAATAATTTAATTACAGCTAAAAAACTTTAAAAACTTTTATCATTTTTGTTAGTTTACATACTTCCTTCTGTATCTGAAAAATGGAACACGTAAAAGTAGCCGTAGTTCAGTAGTTAAAAGCGAATAAATGCCTTATATTTCTATATAGCAAACACCGTCCCTGAAAATAAGTAGTTTCCATTAGATCAGGCGTTTGATGTGACAGCGGGCTCGATGCCGTTGATAAAAATATGTAAATTTGGTGAAAATTACGTCCTTCGCAAGATCTCCTCGGATGTCCCAGGAGTGATGCCTATTTGCGTATCAAGGGCTTCAGTAATATAATATTAATAATCAGCCAACTTTTGAAACCGGCTTCGCCAGCATGGAATTGGTTTCGTTTGAGGGATAAAATACTCAATACTGGAGTGCGATCTTGAATCTCATACGTTGAACTCAGTAGTTGAAAATATATGGAAATACGCGTCTTTCTACTGCTGGTTTGACTTTCAAAAATCGCACTGCTGGAGTATGATTTTTTAATGTCGGAAAGATGCATGATGATGATACATTTTCAACTGCTGAGCTCAGCGAATGAGATTCAAAAATCGCACTCCTGGTCTCCTTACCTTGCATGATTATGAGTTAGAAAGTGGAATAGAGAAACTTAAATTCACATCATTAATAATTAAACTGTAAAAAAAACTATGAGAAACATCGAAATATTTCCATTCTCTTCAAACGAATTCTGAGGCAGTGGAAATTTTTCACAAGGTTCATTATGAAACCAATATGTACATTTTTTTCTATTTTACCTACCTACTTATTCGAAGCGATTGGTGAAAAAGGCTATTTGGTGGTGGTTTCTGTGCGAAAAACCAACCACTTGCCATTCTGAAATCCTTTTGCTACAAATTAATGGCTTTCAGATTTATTCCTTTAGGTATTTGTATGGCGGGACCTTGCTTCCTGCCAAATTTCATAATTCCAGGTCAAAAGATGTGCCCTATACCTACATAGGTTTCGATTTACGAGTTGCTAGGTGCTAGTATCAAAATATGACATAAATATTCGTAATTTTGCAGACTTTGACTTACGATGGAACAGGATATATCTTAACATACAATGCATTTACACCCGCAAACAGACACACAGCTACACCCGTTTTTTTCCTTTTGATGTACCCTACCTACGGAACCCAAAAAATATGGCGGTAGCCTGAAATAAAACAGTCGTGATTTTGAGTTCTTCTAAACTATTATAAAACTGTAACAGAAAGCGTATCTGTACATTGAAGATATTAATAAAAAAAATGGTTTTTAGGTGTCCCTGATTCCATATCACTATATTTTTTTTTTATTGGTCTATTTGTTTGTTTTTTGTTTGTTTGATCGAGCATCACGCAAAAACTACTGAACCGATATTGATGAAACGTTTTTTACCTTTCGTTCGTTAGCTTATGATCTGACTTAAAATCTGGTATATAGTTTGTGCGGACAAAGTCGTGGGTTAACGCTAGTAATTTATAAAAATGTTAACGAGATCATTACATACGAGTGTATGTCCCATTAGGGTAGAGAGGTCCGCCTCTTTAGCGTCTTCAACATTCATTGCATTGCATGCATTTTGTAAGCATGCTTGACCGTTTTAGGCACATTAGTTCTGTTTTTTTCTCACTTCCTTATGGTTTTGTTAGAAGAGGAGTCAAATAAATAATACTAAAAATTGAAAATAAATTTGAAAAATCAGTTAGCAAATAACTTAGATCAAGAACGGTTCCCGATTGGACTTGTTTGCAAACAGACAAAATTGTAAGTCCGTAGATTGTTTGAATAAAACTTGGAGAATCGACGGGTTCCGAAAATGGCTAAGTGTTCAGAATTTCGGAAAAGTTTAAGAATGTGGTAAAATTAAATACTGCTTATAAGATAAAGAACATTTTTCTCTTTTTTAGCTGTTACAATTTACGGTATCCACCCGTGAAACGTTCTTAAATCTTTTATGAAAGGAAGATGAAGCGTAAACTAACTATCAAAGAGATTTCGATTATAATGTTTATCCAAACGAAACAGATAAGAACTCTACTAGTTCTAGTCTAGACTAAGGGATGTAAGGTTTCTCATACATTGCTTTAGTTGGCTAGCCAAATTATCGACCTTCATATTACAAATGAAACGATGAAAACGTAAACCAACAACTACAACTTTAACACTTTCTTTGCGGAAAAACACCTATTTATTTAAACGATTTTATTTAACTTCGAACCGGTCTAATTATCGATCTATTTAACTAACTTACAACGGATTCTTGTAATAGAATTTTCACCCATTTTATAGAGTTTAATTTTCCATGAAAAGAATCAAGAGTTTATTAGTGTGAAAAATACCAAACCCAGTAGTGAAAAATAAATCAAATTCAAGATTGAAAAATTAAGTCTCGGGCGGGACTTGAACCCGCACTCTTCAAAACCGGGGAACTGCGTTTTCCAATTTCGTCACCAACCTCACAACCAAGAGAACGAAATTGTCAATCTGTTGCAAATTGAAAAACGCAATTTCCCGAAGAGTGCGGGTTCAAGTCCCACCCGAGACTTAATTTTTGAAATTATCGTAGCATAACATGGCTTTAACATGCTTATAATCAATAATATCAGTAGTGAAAGCTTCATAGTTGTAGCACAGATGATGACAAGTGAGTTTATATTAGAACCTGCTACGTCGACGAATTCTAAAATTAAATACATTTTGTTTTATTTATATATTCACTGCAGGTATGCAAAGCCTTTTCGGAACAGAACTAATGCGCTTTGCTGTTTAGTGAATTAAATGCTTTAATTTGCTTTGCAGTGATAACTTGTGTACCTACAATGCGGTAATTCCATTAGTTAGTTGGCGAGCGTTCTGTTTACTTTTATGCAGCGAGCATAGCATAATGCTCACGACTATATTCCCCAATGGCGTCAAGAGATATTATGAAAACAATGAACATCCACGTTTCACTATTAGTATCAAAACCCTGTCCAGTGTGATAGGGAGTGAGCCCGTCCTCACTTGTAATGGACAGTGAGTACAATACATGCCTCCAAAGTGAATCATGCAGTTACCACGCGATGTTTTCCTGTAAAATGTGTCAAAATCTTATAAACTTTTTTCCAGAACCGACAACAGAACTATTGTATTGTAGTTCCAAAAGAAGGATGAAACTGCTCGCATAGCATATAAGAACGCCGGACGGCCGGTAGGAAGAAAGTTAAAAGGGTTTCCAAAAATATAAATTTGATGTTGTTTTTTATCCCATCTTTCACGACAAGAGAACCCTTTTTAAGGACCCATACGGACCCTTTTTCAGGGAATGATCAGGCCCCCACTAATAAAGACAACATCTACGCTACGCAAAACGACATTATCCGTAATAACCAATAATCTAGGCAGAAGGAGCAATACGAGAAACGATATGACGAAAAAGGATGTAAGTATATCTATATAAACAAAGCAAAATTAAAAAATACGTGAAAAAACTTACACAAAAAACGACTTTACGACACTCAGATGCAGTGTTCGGCGGACTTCTCACCGATGGGTCAGACCATATAGGTTTTCGTGATGGAAGTCGTGAATTTGGCAGGTTATCTAGCGTCTTTGCAATCGGCATAGGATGTGGGTGTGTTTTTGGACTTGGCCTATTTGGCGGTTGGTTGAAGTAAGTAGTCGAATTGCTGATTACGTACGTACTAAGTATGTACGTACCTACTATTTTTAAGAAGCCATATCCTCTGATACAAATCTAGCTGCCATCTTAGAACCAGCTAAAGCACGAAAGCGCTCCAGATGCTCCGGTTTCGGTATTAAAATAAAATAAATATCTACAAAGTGTTAGGCTAAACAGTTGCATTACTTTTAAGGGTGATTGAACATTTGATTGTGTTAGTGAACAACTTTCCCTATGAAACCTATAGGAAATGCACAATTTTTTTAACTTTCTATACTAAATTGCACTCAGCTGATGGAACGTTTGTATGAAAAGTTAAATTGTTTTTTTGCGAATTTCCTTAGGTTTCTTAGGGAAAGTTGTTTAGTATCATGGGTACAATCGCCCCTTAAAGTTATGCAACTGTTTACCCTAACACTTTGTTATAACCTTTTTAGAGCTTAATTAGTCTAAGGTCTTGCTAATGAGATTAAAATTCTGTTATTTTCTTAATACCTAGAAATAATGTAAATTAAATTTTAATTGGAGTGAAGTTATTTTATAGTTAGTGAGGTTATAAAAAGCTCGTCGCTCATTATCATTTAGATTATAATATCTATAAAATTTTACGATGACCGTTCCGTTTTATGAACTTGCTTATTTCATTTTCATTTTTAAGTACAAATTTCATTTTATAAAAACTGATAAGTTTTTGGAATCGCGATTTCGATGTTGGCTTCATAGGAAAAGTTTTTAAGGTGGTTGCAGAGGAGTCAATTTTATACAAAACTTTGACGCACAATACGCGTAAACGGTATTAATATATTAAGTAACTTTGTATATATGGAAAAATAGTATAGAAAATCTAGATACCGCGTCACAAATAACATTTGCAATTTATAAAATAATTACGAAGATATAAAGCTTTGAAATTTTTCGTTCAAAATTTTTAAAGCTTTATATCTTCGTAAAAATATTAAGAAAATAAAACTAACTTAACTTAAAATATGGTGCAGGTTTGGACCGCGCGGGAGGGTTTCCTCGCTGAACGGCTAAACTGATCCGTTGAGCGAGGAAAGCGCCAGCCCTTGGATCCCCGGTCGAGTCTACCAGGCGCTTTGCCAGATCTTTAAAGAGCGCATGGGCACCGGGATCCCACGGGCCAAGGGTTTCGACACCGTATGCTATGAATTTGTATTGGGTGCCGATACCCTTGTATTTATCTTCTTTTGGAAAAATAGTTTAGAAAAACTAGATACCGCTCTAAAATAATATTTGCAATTTATTTGTGACGCGGCAACTAGATTTTCTAAACTATTTGTACATATATATATAAAATATTACTTTTATTAATTCCGTCTACGCGTATTGTGCGTCAAACTTTTGTATGGACTGAAACCACCTTAAGTTCAGAGGTTTGAAGCACCCCCTAAAATATGTAACGCATTTAAGTCTACACCCTGTATGATACATCTTCAGGCTCATATCCAAGATTCATGTTCGGGATGATTTTACCTGGGGCTATTTAATAAACATGACAATAATAATTTACAATGACAATTCAGAGTATATTATTATTTATTAGTAACATATAAACAACACGTTCTCATTAAATTCTTAAGTAATGTAATGAATCAAATTGTTAATATAAATTACAATTATCATGTTATGAAATAGGCCCCAGATATATTTATTCGAAGAATTCGAACAACACATTACAATTACAACCTCCTAGCAACTCTCACGGCTGTAGGAGACGCCAAGCTTAAGCTCATCACAAATTACCGGTATAATATGTTGCTGTACTCTTCTAACGCATGCAAGTTGCTAATCGCTTCCTCTCACTCACACGAGGAAAAAGACGTGCTTATGTAATTTTGCGTGCGTAAGAAGAGTATAGTACGGCGTGCCTGTGATGAGCGTTAGGTAGTGCTTGCACCTCGGCGCTTGATCAGCATATCAAGGCGCATTATTACTATGCCCATTTTCGTAGTTCGTTAAAACTCCTGAATTTCCAGGATCAGGCAACTATGTACCCTATTCCTCTCACCATTAAATGTTATATTCGTCAAACTCATACCTCATGCAAACCTACAAACGCTTTTACGTCGTAAAGTCTAAATTATGAACGGGCTAGCACGTCAGCAATCAGGAACCCAAATCTCCCACTGTAGGCTCTGCATAATTCATGTTACGCAAATGTAGCCCTTAAGCACAACGATGTTTATATACATTTCATTCTACATAGATACCTCACTGATTAACCCTTAAGTCTGTATCTTAAATAAGAAAATGATTTGATTCATGAAACTTCGAAGGCTGAAGGAAGTTATTAAAGCCAAAGAGTTGGAGTCCATCGTATTTATTTGGTTTTCTATCTCGCGATCAGCAGGATTTCTTATTGTTCAATGTAGTAACATTTTATTATCGTGTTGTTATAGTCGAGCCGATGCTCGAGCAGTTTTCCACCTGGAATGGTATTTTTGAAAGTCACACGTTCAAATCAGCAGTAGAAAATTACCTAAATAGTATAAAGTTTTCTATTCATTCGGTCTGACGATTCAAAAATAGCACTTCAGATGTGCGTTGACCCGAGCGTGTAATTTCTCTTTTGGTTGACCCTGAAGGGTTCATGCTAAAAGGTGTAATTAGCAGTTATAGCAAAGTTTCTAACAAACCCCGAGGGTATTGTGGTGAACTATATTACGTAATCAGAATACTATGATCATAGCAAAGTCATGCTCTTGGGTAGAGGTAATGATGTAATACAGCCGGTCTTGTTTTGGGAATTGCTCGTTGGAAGGCTCTGTTTGCAAGAAGGTGAAAATATTTTTTTTTTGTGGTAATATTAGTTTATTATCCCGTTAAACATTTAAATCTATTGAACAACTTTTAAGACTAATGATTCGCTGCCTGCCACGTCCACAGTTTTTGCTTCGAGTTCATCCCTGAAAAAGAAAATTCATTTGAAATCAGTGTGCCCACTCCTTATCTTCTATCTACTTATCATCACTTGAAAATGGAGTTTCTAACTAATCGCTCCTTTACTCTCTCACACACTTTTATCGCCATATATTTCTACCTTCGAATGTACCACTCCATTTATTCCTGTGTGTGTAATAGTTTGGGATGTTTACATTGTATGAGCCCATGAGCGATATTTACTTATTTTATTTAATATATATTCTGAAGGTGAGCTTTGCTTGGTAGTTGTGGCAAATCTTCTGATCACCCTGGGATTACGGTCGTAAGTTTATATATTTATAGTACACACATTTCTCGAAACTCCTCTGAAGAAAGGCACACGAAAATAAAATATGTCTTTTGAAATGCTATTTTTAACGTAAGAAGCTTTTGAAAGGTATACCTGTCTTCTTACCTAATTCCTCATCATCCTCGGTCTATGTACGTCCCACTGCGGGCCCTGCAGGATACAGGCCTACCCTCAACGAAGGGTGTACGGGCGTCAGTTTACCACGCGCGTCCAATGCATATTGGTGGAATACACATACGCATCAGAATTTCTTCTTCAGCGTAACTTACCTAATGAAACTACAATAATACTTCAACTTACCCAGCTTTCTTTACAGACTGAATGGAAGATTCGACCACCTTTAGCTTATTAGTAACTTTATCAAAGTACGTTAAGTCAAGGGTGTAAGGCACATCTCTGAAGTTGATTACAATTACGTATGCTTCATCGTTGTTCCACCTGTTGAATGAAACTAAATAATGTCTTTAGGTCGACTAAAAAAATTATAAAGAAAAGTTTGCAGTTTTAAATGGAACAGCCAATGATATTACAATTGTAATATTATTAGGAATAGCAGTTTTTTTCAGCGATTTCAATATTGGTCGTATAGAAAAAGTTGTTATGTTTGACTATCGGATCATCCCGTTAAAAACCGTTAGCAAATTAATAAAGACCCTGATATAGGTTTCGGAATTGAAGGTTCTTACTGCAGCGCCTGCCTAGTATTGAAGACCTTTACTTGTGTCTATTTCAAGGTCTTGTCTTATTGTTTACAAATAGGTTAGATAAAAACGTGAGTCACCTAAGATAAAGGTTAGGTTAGTGTAGAATGGTGGTAAGACCACAAATTCCATTTCAATTTCGATAAAATTAGGACACAAGTGTGAAGTTACGACAAAATAATCTTAGATGATTTGACGTGAAACCGATATAGCATTTATCTTCGAGAAAACCACTTTAAGTCGCTCCACGTTGACATGTCTAATCTACTGAAGTGTTTTGAATATCTATTGCTATGGAATATTGCGAAAATCATGTTTTACAACCATGATCTGTGATGATAAGGCTCGCTTATTTGCTATGACTACTTATGAATTAAAAAATACTACTTTCAAGTACTTTAAAAGTTCATGCCATAGGCTATTCTTCTTCCGCGCATAGTTTGGTGCAAACCTAAATCAACAAATTTTTTACTACAACCACTGGCTTTTCTGTGTAAAAGGACATCAGGACGAAACATTGTTTTATGGCCACTCCCCAAAGAGCTAATTTATCTGTAACGCTAGTTAGAATTCCCGTAGTATGCTATACTGCCACAAAATTGAGCAACTTAAGGTGGTTTCAGTCCATACAAAAGTTCGACGCACAATACGCGGAGACGGAGTTAATAAAAGTAATATTTTATATATGGAAAAATAGTTTAGAAAATCTAGTTGCCGCGTCACAAATAACCTTTGCAATTTATAATATAATTACGAAGATATACAGCTTTTAAAATTTTGTATGAAAAATTTATTTCGTAATTATTATATAAATTGCAAATGTTATTTGTGACGCGGCATCTAGATTTTCTAAACAATTTTTCCATATTATATACACTTATATTAATACCGTCTACGCGTATTGTGCGTCAAAGTTTTGTATAAAATTGACCCCTCTGCAACCACCTTAACGCAAGCAATTTATATCTCTAAACTAATTGCCAGAGTTCATAATTTTAACACGCCACAAACTTTGCGAGCAAACAATTTAAAACTAATCTCACCTCCTAAAAGCGAATACATCGTTGTTTAAAGCTACCGACTCGAATCTTCCTTGTCTGAAAACGGGATCAGTGCGCAGGCGTGCGAGTGCCTTGTATACATTCAGGTGAGACCTTTCGATACCTCGTTGATATTCCACGTTCAAGGTTTCATATCCATCAGCTACGGGCAACCAGGTCTTGTCTCCTGTTGAAAAACCTGACAAAAATATCTTTGTTAATTTTTTAAGTAGATGATACAGGTACTCGTTAAATAGAGATATTTGACAATCGTAAGAATCTATCTTAGGACAGCCTGATGATAATGTATAATTTGTTAGCCTGTTGGGATTCTATTCTGGCCTTACTACGTCTCCCGGTTTATAAAATGGAGATCCATCGTCTTTGATTTTTATATGTATCGTATCCCGCTTTCATCATTGTATTAACATAATATTATAATGTTATAATATTTTGTGAGTGGGTGTATGTGTCTCCAATTTTCATCCGATTTAATCTGAACTACCTCCGTAGTCTAATGGTTAAGAGAATTGGGCTCTCGTCATATAGGTCGTGGGTTCGATTCCCACGGGGGACACCTAGTGATATGTCACTTTGTGCGTTTTTCCCCAGTTGGCAAGCTGAATCACCTGATTGTCTGAAATGAAAAATGATTCCGTGCTTCGGATGGCATCTTAAGCCGTTGGTCCCGGCTACTATCTTTCAATTCCCCTCTCTCTATACCTTTGCCTTTCTATTGTTTATCTAGCCTATAATTACAATCCGGCTCTTTGAGTTATATAATGAACGCTCAGATATCAATAGCATTAATTTTAATTACCCGTGTAATTCAGGAAAACAATGTCATTATAAATACAATTGGTAATATGGCTTCAAAGATTAAAATAATTGATATTATCAGTTTTGGCTTAATAAAGATATTCATTAGATAAATTTGATTACATATTAATAGTAACTGCTTTCATAATTAAGTTTCATTAGGATGCGATTCAAAAGTAAGAGAACACAAACACTTTCAGTATAATTATTGAAAAATTTAGGTGCTGCCATTTATATTTAGAATTAGCTCTGGCAATCAGCTCTACAATGAACTAGTCATGTTTAATATAACATGTGTAACTAACCAGCGTTCTTGTTAGCATTCCACTGGAAAGGAGTTCGCTCTGGGTCCCTTGAGGCTGATACGTAGTTGATTGGATCATCAGTATTACAGCCACTCGGATCTACCGTATCTTCCCAGCTTACGTATCCATCAACCATACCTATTTCTTCTCCCTGAATCAGTTTTAAATATAAATGAAAGATCCTTTAAATCTTTTCTCTTGAATAAAGCAAAATTAATTGATTTGGCATTTGGAAAAGGCTTACCATGTAAGTAACAGCAATGCCAGGAAGTAGTAATAGAATCATGTTGATGCCATCAACCAATTGAGGGCTGAATCTTGAAGCAACTCTGTTGTTGTCATGATTTCCAGCCTAAAATAATAATGAGTTAGTAAAGCAGAAAATAAAATACCTAGCAACTTTGATAATTATATATGTATGTATGTAAACAAGGCTACCTACCACCCAGTTAGCTAATTTGTCAACCGGTTTGAATGTCAGGAACTTGTCAAGGGCGTATTTGATTTCAGCAGCAGAGGATTCACCATTAACATCAGAAATAAGTACAAAGTTAAAAGGCATCTGAGCACCTTCACGTTCACCGTCACCAAAGTATTTCATCGTGATTTGAGGTGAACTGTAAGCTTCAGTCATCATTACTCTAGTAAAACCGTCCTTAGCTTTATATTCATCGAAAACCTCCCTCCACTGGTAAACCATGTCAAAAGTTTCTTCATGATCTTTTGTGTAAATGTGGTCTAAATAATCGTAGTCGTCAGGATTATTAGTGTTACCAGTCAGGGGTTCGTCCGGGTATTTTCCACCGAATTCTTCTTTGTCTACTTCGAATAAATGAGCAATAGCGTCGACTCTGAAACCAGCTACTCCTTTGTCGAACCAGAAACGGATTACATTTTTCATTTCTTCGACGACATCTGGGTTGCGGTAATTGAGATCTGGTTGGCCAATGACGAATTGGTGCAAGTAGTATTTGCCAACTTCTTCTCTGTACTCCCAGGCACTCTTTCGAAATACGCTGACCTAAAAAAACAGCATAAAACAATTAACAGACAAAACATAATGCTATTTTAAAATTTTTATCGATTGTTATTTTATTTGAGGACACTTTTTATTATTAAGGATCTTTTATCAGAAAGTTGTGTTGTGTTAGTTTTGAAGCAGAGTTGAAAAGGCGATAAATAATTTTGTTATCCTACCCCTCTGCAAAATAGGATGATAGGAGTAAGTGTACTAATTTTTGTTTTATGTTTTTGAGATACAAATACCGATATAATTATTTGTTTGCTTTTACTCACCCAATTATTCGGAGGCTGTAGTTTTCCATTCTCGTCCACTACTCCATCTTCCCACATGAAGTAGTCGTAGTATTTTTCATGACCTTTCAGAGCCTCTTCAAACCACATACTTTCATTACTAGAGTGATTAGGAACGAAGTCTAAAATTACTTTAATGTCTGCAAAAAGGTTAAACATTTAGATGTTGATTGAATTTAAACTTTACACTGTTTCACGTTGTAGATTTTTTAATTACCTAATTCTTTAGCCTTTGCTATTAGATTTTCAAAGTCCTCCATAGTGCCATATTCGTCCTGAACATCGTAGAAATCAGAGATGTCATATCCGAAATCGTACATTGGAGACTTAAACATAGGAGACAACCAGGTGGCACCAACACCCAGTTCTTTCAAATATTCCAATTTTGATGTTATACCTGAACAAAAAGATATTATTATTGACTTTGTTTTATATAAAAATATCATTTTATTTTTTATTCGTTGACTAATGAAAGAATTATTTAAAATACGTGTTTTGTTATAATTAATAATGAGAAATATTTAGTCTCACCATTGAGATCTCCGATTCCGTCGCCATCGCTGTCCATGAATGATCTGGGATATATCTGGTAGAATATTGTGGTTTCCCACCAATCCAGTTCTCTACTCTCATTTGCTTGAGCAAACAGGACTAATAGAGGCCACAAAAATAAGCCTTTCATTTTGATTCTGTTGAAACATGTTTATAGTTATATTATTTGACTCATAGGTACTCCAATAATTATTTGGGAAATATTAATACACAAACAACTTACTTCGCCTTGACGACTGTTGAAGAAAACATTTTTTTTTACTACAAATGCCTTTATATATCGTAACAACGGTTGATATGAGATAATAGTAGAGATAAACAATCTAAAAACTCATCTTGTTGTATTGTGCTCAGAACAAACGATCAACCAACACATTAGATAAATAGGAAGTGGCATCGTACTGGGTGTAATTTGAACGTGTGAGATAGTAACGGTCATAATAAAATAGATCTTGTTGGTTTTTCACTCGACCTATTTCGACTAGAGCAACTACTTAATTTGAAAAATAATCAGGAGTGCGATTTTCAAAACTCATTCGTTGAACTCAGCAGTTGTAAATGCCAAAATTACTATGGAGATATGCATCTTTCTACTAATGATTTGACTTTCAACAATCGCACTCCTGAAGTATGATTTTTGAAAGTCAAATCAGCAGTAGAAAGATGCATATCTCTATGGTAATTTTGACATTTTCAACTGCTGAGTTCAAAGTATGAGTTTCAAAAATCGCACTCCAGGTACCTTAATTTTTAAAACAAGTAGGACCATAAATAAGAAATAGTGAAGATAATAATGTTTAATAATTTATTACTTTGGTAAATAATCTATTGAACAACTTTTAAAACCAATGATTCACTGCCTGCGACGTTCACACTTTTTGCTTCCACCACGTCTCTGAAAAAGAAAATTCAATTAGAATTGGTTCAAGATCAAAATTTACCTAATAAAGTTTTGATGATCTGATTCTAATTCAAACTGGTGTGGAGGAAAGGAAACGTGCTTGAGATTAATCTATGCATGATAGTATATTATCTACCACATAAAAGCCAATGCCTAAAAATGGCGCCCTTTTTCTGTTCGCCTATATTTTAAGGCGATTTTTCCAATCAAACTTGAATACTATAGTTCAGAATAAAGATACAAACGAAAAGTGTTATTACAAATATCTCGAAACTCAGTCCGAACTGAGATACAAAGACTTGAAGTAAACGTAATGATTATATTGTCAACTTCAAGCCTTTACATTGCCATTCGGACTGAGTTTAGGGATATGCGTGTTAACAAGTTTAGTTTGTTACTTTATTCTGAAATAAAATAGTCAAGTTTGGTTGCAGGCCCCGCCAAAAACAACGGTGAAAAATAAGGCGTCAACCTTCCATACAAAACCCGCATTGTATTTTACAATTCACCTGTCTCCATTTACCAGAAGATTTGTTTGCTACATACATTAATAAACTTACGACCCTTTCAGGGCAATAAGATATTTTACTACTTACAAAACTGTTTAGCATAAATTAAAGGTATGCATTATGACGAGTCATGAGTTAATTAGTGGCTAGTTTTTCCAATAAAAATTATAATTATATTTAAATTAGATACAGCGTCCGAGGGTATTATATTAAACCTTGTTACTTAGTCGCCTTGTACGACATCTTCCACAAGACATGGGATGATGCTTTCTAAGCCTACGACTTTTTGCTCTTTTTTCTCTTACATCTTCAATTTTCTCTATACTATGTTGAAGGTTTGAAACCAAAGTTATCAGTCTTTTCTCAATATGAAATAGTACTACTTACCCAATTTTCTTTTTTGACTGAATGGAAGATTCGACGACCTCCAGCCTATTAGAGACATTATCAAAGTATGTTAAGTCAAGGGTGTAAGGTACATCTCTGAAGTTGACTAAAACTACGTATGTTTCATCGAAGTGCCACCTGTTGAATGAAACAAATATAATTTGGTGGCTCAATAACTATATAGCATGAAACAGACGATAATAGAATTCTACATAACCATTTGTGACATGGTTCCAAACGAATCGTTAATGTTATCAAAATTAAAAAGCGTTATGTTTATGGGACAGGATTTTCACACTTTAGCTAATGGGTCTCGTCTATTTAATGCTAAAAACGTGAAGGTATTATCTAGCTAGCCTCAAACACTGTCTAGCTTCTGAAATATCATTGTCTTCCTGTTTTATTTTTTATCCGAGATTTATTCATTGAGAAAATATTCAAATAATGCTAGGAGAGTAAGAGAAATGACAAAAACTAAAAATATTAAAACAAAATGTAAGTACTAATAATTATTATTATCTTTTCATACGGTACTACACGGACGATGAAGAAAGCTAATTATTTCGTCGTCATCATCATCAGTCCTATAACTACTCTAATTATAATTAAATAGGATTAAATCAATTTCCAATTAAGGTACTACTACCTCAAAAGTCTCAACACAATTTTAATTTCTTAACTAGTTTCCAGAGTTCACAATTTTCATACTACAATTTTTTTATCAACTTTTTCTAACAAATAATTTAAAACTAATCTCACCTCCTAAAAGCGAAAACATCCTTGTTTAAAGCTACAGACTCGAATCTTCCTTGTCTGAAAACGGGCTCAGTGCGCAGGCGAGAGAGTGCCTTGTAGACATTCAGGTGAGACCTTTCGATACGTCGTTGGTATTCCACATTCAAGGTTTCATATCCATCGGCTACGGGCAGCCAGGTCTTGTTGGCTGTTGAGAAACCTGACGAAAAATATAGCACTATTAAATTGGGAAGTAAAAGCGCTTGTTAGTAATCGAATTCATCCAACGATGGATAATATTTGAAAGATTGTTTATGATCTGAGAATTAAACAGGAAACAAGGGAATCATACAATGGAATAATAATTCGTTCGTTGCACTACCAGTAAATCGTGCGGGATGCTTATAAAACTTCTCACTTACCAGCATTCTTATCAGCGTTCCACTGGAAAGGAGTTCGCTCTGGATCCCTGGAGGACGATACGTAGTTAATTGGGTCATCAGTATTACATCCACTCGGATGTACCGTATCTTCCCAGCTTACGAATCCATCAACCATACCTATTTCTTCTCCCTAAACAAGTTGTTGGTAAATATAAATATTCACTTGAATGAAGTAAAACTATTTGATTTGATACAAAAAAAGGCTTACCATGTAAGTAACCGCAATGCCAGGAAGTAGTAACAATAGCATATTGATGCCATCAACTATTTGTGGGCTGAATCTCGAAGCAGCTCTGCTGTTGTCATGATTTCCAGCCTAAAATAATAATGAAATAGGTAATTAAACATGGAAGAAAATTTGCAAGCCTATGACTTGTTCATAAGATTGATTCAAGAATAAATTTTCAGCTAAGCTACCTACCACCCAGTTAGATAATCTGTCTATCGGTTTGAATGTTAGGAACTTATCCAGAGCGTATTTAACCTCAGCAGCAGAAGATTTACTATTGACATCAGTAATTAGTGCAAAGTTGAAAGGCATCTGAGCACCTTCACGTTCACCGTCACCAAAGTATCTCATCGTGATTTGGGGTGTACTGTAAACTTCGGTCATCATCACTCGAGTAATACCATCCTTGGCTTTATATTTATCGAGAACCTCCCTCCACTGGTAGACCATGTCATAAGTATCTTCACAATCTTTTGTGTAAATGTGGTCTACATAACCGTAGTCGTCAGGATCATCAGTATTACCAGTCAGAGGTTCATCTGGGAATTTTCCTCCAAATTCATTTTTGTCTACTTCAAATATATGAGGAACAGCGTCGACTCTGAAACCAGCTACTCCTCTGTCTAACCAGAAACGGATTACATTTTTCATTTCTTCGACGACATCTGGGTTGCGGTAGTTGAGATCTGGTTGGCCAATGACGAATTGGTGCAAGTAGTATTTGCCAACTTCTTCTCTGTACTCCCAGGCACTCTTTCGAAAAACGCTGACCTAAAAAAATTCAATAGAAAATAATTAATTTACAAAATCGATTTCATGATAAAATGATATTTGATTGTCCTTTTGTTCGTTTTTTTAATCGAATCTTTTGTCAAAAAGATGTGACAGGACAGAGTAAAAATGCTCAATTGTGTCTGCCTTCTTCAATAGGAGTAAGCATTTATTCGTTTGTTTACTTTCATAAAATATTTTAGATTATTGGTGATATTATTATTTATGTGGTGTTTACTCACCCAATTATTTGGGGGCTGTAGTTTTCCATTTTCGTCCACTACTCCATCTTCCCACACAAAGTAATCGTGGTACTTATCATGACCTTTCAGAGCCTCTTCGAACCACATACTCTCATTACTAGAGTGATTAGGAACGAAGTCTAAAACTATTTTTATGTCTGTAAAAATGATTATATTTATTGATGTAATTTAAACTTTGCACGGCTTAAAATAAGATCTATGAATACATAAATTTAATTACCCACCCAATTCCATAGCCTTTGCTATTAGCTTTTCGAAGTCCTGCATAGTGCCGTATTCATCATGAATCTCATAGAAATTAGAGATGTCGTATCCGAAATCATACATTGGAGATTGGAACATAGGAGACAACCAAGTGGCACCAACACCCAGTTCTTTCAAATATTCCAATTTTGATGTTATACCTGAACAAAAAAAAGTACAGTGCAGTAGACAGTGCAGTAGATCATCACATGAAAAAGTAAAATAAAAATATGGCTTTGTCCTGTACTCCTTGTAAAACAGTTTTTTTCCTTATGTTACCAAATTAAATTATAGGATTATTTTAAACAACAGATATTTGCTATAGTACTTGTATCCAATCCTTATATACGATGCTTGAAACATCTAACTAGATGACAGAAGACGCATAATGATTGTTTATAACATTAGTAAATAAATATATACAAAAATATTGTTGTCTCACCATTAAGATCTCCAATGCCATCGCCATCGCTATCCATGAATGATCTGGGATATATCTGGTAGAAAATTGTGGTTTCCCACCAATCCAGTTCTCTATTCTCATTTCCTTGAGCTAACAGAAACAGCAGAGGCAATATAAACAAACCTCTTATTTGGACTCTGTTGAAATTATAATTATATTTATAACAATTTCATTTCTATTAACTAGTTGTTTTCCTACGGCTAACGCTGCTAGAGTTATGGGCAACTTTGCACCTGGAACGAGGTGGGTTATTTGATTATGTTTATTTTTGTTTTTTGTTTGTCTTAAGTACTACTATTATAATAAGTAAATATGGGACTTTGCTTCGTGAAATAAATTTTTTTTTTTAAATAAATTGGTTATTAGTTTTTTACATTTTATGTTATTTCTAATAAACTCTCCCCTTTCTAAAGTTTACATACTATGCAATTTTACTAATCTTACAAAAAATATATTTATCATGTTCATCGCCTTTTTAAAACAGGTTGTCTTTAACTTAAAGATTGAGTTAAATAAAAAATGATGAGATGATGTTTATTCGAAAAAAATATAACATTTTCAAAATGTGTTTTTAATAAAGAGATTATAACGTGTTATACAAAATATGTTTTGAAAATGTAAAATAAACAATGGACATACCTCATCTTGACGACTGTAATGTTGAAGATAATGGATTTCTACTTCAAATGCCTTTATATAGTGTAACAAACGTATACTTGAGTTTAAAAACTCGATCTTGGTTTACTATCGTTTCTTTATAGTAACCAACGAACAAATGATCACATAATCAACCAACACGTTAAAGTATAGGAAGTGACATTTTACTGAGTGTAAAATCAACCTAAAAATAGCACTAATACTGAGACAGATCTCAAAACCACAGGACATATTACAGTCTCTTTCTATTGCATAAGCATCTGTGTTGTTTTCTATATTTATGAGTGAGATAGATTGATTTTCTAATTTTTTTAATAGACTTTCATTGTCATAAGTTGTACACACCTGACCCTTTTTCGTTGTTCAGTTTGATTGTCTGATCATCCCTTTAAAAAACCGCCAGCACATTAAGAAGGACCGTAGGACCGTATAATTTATGTTATTCATAGCCCATTTCGAACTTACTGCTTCATTATAAAACCGTACGCAGGATATTTTAAGAGCATTAGTTGAGTGTACACAACAACATGCTCTCTCGTCCATACCACGTGGTGTGGGCTTCAAAGTTGACAATAACTGAAGGAATAATTGTCGTCTTAAAACCCTAGTTTAGCCAATATAGTGCTCTTTTAATAAGGCCTACACTGCCGTACAGAACACGACGCCGCCGGCGACACGTCTTACTTAAAATATTTAAAAAAAGACACTTGACTAGCGATAAAGCGTAAATAATACAGTTACCGATTTGTTAAAAATTAAAATTAAAAAATATCTTTTACTCTACCTATATTTTTTAGTAACAGTTCGATATGGAGTATTATGTCTGAAATTAAGATTTATTATTAATGTTTAATCAATCGCTCAATCATAAATCGCATGAAATTCCATCTTCTAGATTATAACGTAATTAATACCAACAGGAAAACATCGTGAGGAAACATGCTTTGGCTGTTGAAGAAATCCTAATTCGTAATAAATAAATAAAATAAATAAATTGTAATGATCCCAAGCAAGCACTATTATATAGGCTGTTTATCATGGAAACCATACTACAACGATAATTGAAGTCTATCAATCCTCATTAGACATGCGTGGTAGACTTGGCCTTGACGGTAGGCCTATGTCTTACAGTGGGATATTACATAGACTGTGATGATGATGATCACTATTATAGTACAACATAACAATACCTACTTGCCGTGAAGCATTTTCAATCGAACTGTAGTACAAGACATTCTTTTATCTTACTCAGTATTTTATCATTTCAGTACTCAATTTTATTGGCTAACATTCCATAACAAAACCACTTGTTGAGACAAATCTAGAAGTACTTCAAAAACAATCTATGTAAATAAGTCTTTATCAAACCCCGTGGTTCAAATCCACTGATAAAATATAGATAGTTACTTAAAGATTCGGTATAAAACCTTGCATACTTTGTCAAATATTAGTAGCTTTGGCTCCCAGCAAAGATATCGGTACATATTTTTCTATAATCATGAAGGCGGTATTCCTACTGCCTCTATTATTGGTGCTATGTGGTGGAAAAACTATAAAAAATTATGAAAGGGACCTGGAATGGTGGGAGACTACTGTTTTTTATCAAATATATCCTCGCTCGTTTGCTGACAGCAACGGTGATGGAATTGGAGATCTGAATGGTAAGTACATTTTTATCTAACTGAATTTGAGGAACTTCTAGCTTCCATAGAAGAAATAACGATTGATGGAAATATCATTATTTTCATAATGGTTGATTTTCTTTTTAGGAATTACATCAAAACTAGAATACATCAAAGAATTAGGTGTCGGAGCTATATGGATGTCACCAATGTTCCAATCACCTATGTATGATTTCGGTTATGATATTGCCGATTTCTATGCTGTACATGATGAATATGGAACTATGGATGATTTTGAAGCTCTCGTTGAGAAAGCTAATGAACTTGGTAAGTAGTATTGTGAAAAACAGCTTTAAAAAGAAAGCTCCACTAAATGGAAGCTTTATCTTTATTTTTAGAATTTCTTCTTAGAAACTTTTCAAAAAAAAAATTATATCAATATTTTATAGAATTCCTTTCATGTATTTTATATTCAATGTTACTAAAAAAAAAGAAAAAAGACAAGAATCCTGAATAAAATTGTTTTATCAAAATGAATGAAGCGATAAAAAATACTAACAAAAAGTGTGATCTTACAGGAATAAAAGTAGTTCTAGATCTTGTACCAAACCATACATCAAACGAAAGTGTCTGGTTCCAAGAAGCTTTGAACGGTAACGAAAAATATTATAACTACTTTGTGTGGGAGGACGGGGTTATTGATGAAAATGGAAATTTGCAGCCTCCTAATAACTGGGTAAAGTACTTTTCATCTTTTTAAGTATATAATATTGGAAATTCTCATTCACTCCTATATCGTAAATCGAGATTTTATTTTGAAGTTTTTGATATTGCGACCTTGTTACCTTGTTTTAGCTTAGTCATTTCCGGGGTAGTGCTTGGGAATACAGAGAAGAAGTTGGAAAATTCTACTTACATCAGTTCGTTGTTGGTCAGCCTGACTTGAACTACCGTAACCCTGATGTTGTTGAGGAAATGAAGGTCAGTAGCTAATTAAGAAATATTGTAAATATTTGATAAAGCTAGTTTTATTTTATTATCCTTACCTATGTAATTTATTGCGACAGAAAACAAAATAAAATGCATATTTATCTGAAATATTAAAAAATATAATTACCTGGGTGTATAATATTGTATTCTAAATTAGATTATTTAATCGAATTAAATATTTTCAGAATATAATACGCTTCTGGCTAAACAAAGGAGTTGCTGGATTCAGAGTTGACGCTGTCAATTGTCTATTCGAAGTAGACAAAGAACTTTTCGGTGGCGTATACCCTGATGAACCATTGTCAGGCAGAACAGACGTCGATTTAGGATCTCATGACTCTCTGAGTCACCTTTACACTAAAGACCAAGATGAAACGTACTATATGGTTTACGAATGGAGAAATGTGCTAGACGAATTTAAAGCACAAGATGGTGTGCCTAGAGTGATGATGACGGAAGTTTACGCCGGAATTAAAGATGTTGTCAGGTATTTCGGTGAAGGTGAACAAGAGGGAGCTCAAATGCCATTCAATTTTGATCTTATCACCGATGTCGATGCGTCATCGTCTGCTGGTGATATCAAGCGAGCCGTCGATAAATTCTTAACTTATAAACCAGTTGATAAGGGTGCTAACTGGGTGGTATGTTCTAAAATCCTAGTATTATTATTCTTATTTGAATGTCGTCTCTAAGGATATTGTAAATTATTCCGAATCTAAATTTTTAGGTAGGAAATCACGACAACAGCCGTATGGCAACCAGGTATGGCACTGCATTAGTTGATGGAATAAACATGATTGTTTTATTGCTACCAGGTGTTGGAGTCACGTACATGGTAAGATAATCTGCTGATAAGTGAAGTTAGTAATCTTGATAAACAAACAAGATAAAATGTTTATCTTACTTTAGGGTGAAGAACTCGGCATGGTTGATGGTTACGTAAGCTGGGAAGATACGGTAGACCCATCGGGATGTAATACTAATGATCCAATCAATTATGTGAAGTCTTCGAGAGACCCAGAAAGAACTCCCTTCCAATGGAATTCAGAGAAAAACGCTGGTACGTTTTATAACAATATCTATAGCATTGTGATAAAAAACATAGTCGCTATTTTATTTTTGTCTTGTTTAAGGCTTTTCTAGTGCTGATAAGACTTGGTTGCCAGTGGCTGAAGGATTCGAGACTTTGAACGTAGAAGCTCAGAAAGCATCTGATTGGTCTCACTTGAAGGTGTACCAGGCCCTTGTTGAGTTGCGACTGGAGAAAGTGTTTCAATATGGACGATACGACTCATTGGCTATTAACCATGATGTTTTTGTTTTTAAACGGTAAATATAATTATGATTTAAGATTTTAAACGTCTATTATAAACGCAATACAAGTTTACGACCATATTATTCCTTTGGGAGTAGTCAAAAACTTAACTATAGTTACTAAACATAATTTGAAGCGCACCTGCTGCTGCTGTAACAAGGTTTATATTTAGGATGAGGTACAAGAGCAAGAAAATTTCGGAAATCACGATTTAAAAGATAACTGGCCTTCTGCCCTTAAATAACTTAGCCGAAGAAACTTTATCTCTTCAAACTTCAAAGACTTTATTGCGACACAGGTAATATAACGGTGGTGAACAATATTTTAGATAGAACTCTGTGATCTGCCTGCATGCAATATTTAATTTTAGAGGACATGTAGACATTTACTTTAAAATTCTACAATTACAATTTATAGTTCTTAAATTGAACTTGCACAAATAGGGTTGAATATATATTCCACCCTATTTCTTAGATTCTATTTCTATTTCTGGGTTAGATAACCCAGAAAGCATTTGTATTATATAAATGTTTATATTTCAGGTGGCACAAGAAAGAAATTTACCTTGTGGTTGTGAACATGAGAGACACAGAGCATGTGGTTGACTTGACGTACTTTGAAAATGTGACTGGCACTCTAAAGGTTGTACTAAGGAGCGTACAATCACCTAAAAGCGAAGGGTATGTACATTATTATTACACACATTTTATCGCAAACCTAACAGCTTAGGTATTCTATATAAGACTTTATCAAACGAATCTTTGTTTTTGTATGAACTGCTGCCATGTCATGGTTATTGAAGAATGTGCTATTAGCAATTATTTTGGAACAGGACCAACAGAAAGAGGCCAGGCAGTTGGAATATGGCGAACAAGTTTGCCATGATGAACTGGTGGAATAGATGGCGCAAAAGAAAAAGGTGAATTATCAGATTTACCAGTAATAGCATGACGAAAATTATTGTTCTAGGTTTTTGACATTATAAAATGTTACAACTCATAACTAATGCGTCAAAGTCCAGAACATCCAAAACAGCTCTTGGCTAAAATTTACAAGACGACACACATGATAAAATGATAATATATTTCGAAATTGATCGGATTTGTCCTGCTTGTTATCAAAGCGAGACCTTCACCTGGCCTTTAATTCCATCCAACAGAGCATTTATTAGGGTTCTAGGTAGTTACTCCTGAATCTTTTTAATTCGCCATTGGGTATATTAGTTCTACTTGGTAGAATGTTCAATAAATCAATGATTATGTTCTTTACAGTGACAAACTGGATGCATCATCTGTTCCGGTTGCTGGCTACGAGGGTTTGGTGCTCAAAATGAAGTAACTGGATATTTAGTTTGTAAACCAATAAAATGTATTTATTGTAAAAGATAATAAAGATTTAATTTCAATTCTGATGTTATACAGTTTTATTATTATTATGTATCTCTGTAAAAAGGTTTACTCACGGGCCATGGCCCGGACCTTTGGAAGGCTTGCGTGGGGACACAGGTCCAACACGTAGAGGCCCCTTTGAGATACTTTTATCTAAATGCGATGGGATGCACCAAGCGTGGTCTATCTCTGAATGCATTATTATTATTTATTATTATAACATAAGTAACAGTGAACACTTAATGACAATGAATCCCGCAAAACCAATTGCTCGGTTTGTTTATGTCTGTTACTGCCTTTGTTGTTTGTAGTCATGACGAAAATACGCTACTTACTTGAAACTTTGACGTCCAATGATTGGTAATGAACCTAATGTAACCTATCTAGAACCTAGAGCTATCGTATATATATAGTCGAAATCCTACTATAAATTAGTATTTTACAGCGAACTATAATAATAATAATAATAACCAACCACCACTTTCTCAAACAACAAACACAGAAACTCTTCCCCAAAACATACACTCCATCATCATTAGCAACACTAACACTGGTGAACACTTGGCTTAGGCCCGTGCCATCAGAACTCCGGTTACGTAAAACCGAGAAAGAAAAAGGAAGAATAATAATAATAATAAATATCTTGGACATTGTCACACAAATTATCTAGTCACAGTACCTGGACTTGTATTATGATGACTAGACAACGATATAGAATACATATATAGATACAAACATCCATGATATAAAATAAACTATAAAATAAATATTTGATTGTACTAACATAATTATACAAATTGCCAGCAGCTACCATCTTTAGGCGAATTGAGCCTTATTCTACATTGTATTGTGCAATAATTATAATGATAGTATTTTAATGTATAATTAACGCCTCTTCTGAAGTAGTTGCTAATTGATGTCCTATTAAACTGGGTGCGGAGCAGCCAAGATCTTTTCTCCACATAAAGTTTTGGAAACTTTCGTCTTAAGTGTCATTAAAGTTGTGCTACAACGTCGTCTTTGTTCACGAAGCGTGATTTTTTTATAATGGTTTCATTATTAATACTTACTACAGCAAAAGAAACATAAACCCCTTTTGTATGTTTCAAACCGTGTTACAGTGCTTATGAAGTTATATCTAATCTATCTAAGAGAGGAGCTTTAGAATGAGCCTATCTTTTCATTCCACCTACGACAACCACTCATAAAAATCAAAGATTGTCGAATGTGGTTGAAGGGTTCACACATATTTTTACCGGTTTACCTATTCGACATGTCAAAAGCTGTTGAGAATTGACAACCAACTCACCACTATCATCCCCCAGTAACCAGTACTACTTACTCGTGGGAGAAGAATAATTGTGAGCTACAGGGGGACATAATTGTTTAGGCTGATGATGATGATGCTCTTTATTTCTAAATTATTGAATACCACGTTAGACATTTAGCCTGGCGGCACGAATAAGTATTAAAGACTTGAAAGTGTTTAGTGCACTGTTATTAGCGAAAAAAAAAATCTATTGTTCTGTATCTCACATTGCTCATACAAATAACAATGACAGCATCATATTTAAACATGTTTAAGGTTCAAGCCTATATACTCCTTAAGGAGTTTTTGGAGAAAAATTGTGTATTCTAGATTATAACATTTTTTTAAAATTTAAATAAATGAAAAAAAAAAACTTTTAGATCCAAGCAGCCCCTATCAGCCGATAGACGTCCACTGCTGGACATAAGCCTCCCCCAAAATGGGGGGATTTGCCATAATCGCCACGCTTGGCAGGCGGGTTGGCGATCGCAGTTGGATTGAATTTGTGTACTCAGAGGATGCTGCTGCCCATCCTTCGGTAGATCCCTAAATCGCCTTTTATGACATCCACGGGAGGAAATGGGATGGTGCTATTCTTAGCCGACACCACTCGGCCAAGCCGACACCACTCCACCGATCCAAGCAGACTTAAACATAATTTAAAGAATAATAGCAATTGTCTGTTTGTAATAAAACTGATGTTAATAGAATTCTATGCTAGTTTATAAATAATATGCAAATAAAACGAGCAAAACTAATTAAGAAAATTTTACTAGTACAAAAATGTATTCACGTTTTACATTAATTAAACGCTTTACACTTGCATTCTGAGTACAAGAGCTTCGTCTGCAGCTAAATCCAGATAATTAGCTTGGATAATGTCACTGAAAATAAATAAAACAAAACATTACAAATATTATAATACACCTTGGTGACGTAGGTACTCATATGGAACTGACGTTCATATTCTCTTTCACGGTGGACAACATTGTTGTTAAAACCATTGAACTATTATGTACTAGAGATAACACTGTACATCGCAACGCTGTCCCATTTTTTATGGCGAAATCGCCACACTTTCTTAGTATATCGCTATCACTATCTCTTTCACACTTTCCTGCGCTCGTCGTACTCTCATGTGGCGCACGACGTTTGATGTCGTGTTAGTTCTAGTACGTAGTACATTAAATTGGTAGGTGGCTATCTTTTTGCCCCAATTTTTGCCCAGAAAATCACTCCAAAAGAAACTTTATTCCTTAGTCACCGTGGTTCATTCTAATTCGATGCAGAGAGTAATAATATTGCAATTATTATTCGGCTAGTAATAATGCCTTAAATACTGACAAGAGACCATGGTTCATCAGATGTAGATAATTATTTATACATAGCTTGGTATAATTCGTTTGGCGCCTAACAATTCTTCCTCAAACTGTATAGTCAGAAGGACAGAACGGGAAAGAGGTAAAGAAAGAGAAATAATAATAGATGTTTACCTGAAAGTTCTAGAAGATAGAACACTGCTGGCTTCTACTTCTAATTGTCCAAAGATCATGTCGAAAGCCGTCAAATTTACGACGTGGTAATTTCTTCCAACGTTCATTATGATGACGTAGGTATCATCATTGTACCATCTGAAATACTGGTCTTATCAGTACTATGATATATCATGAAAATTATCATAATATCAAGAAAATTATGACAAATATCTCCAAGAATGTTATTGTGAAATAAACATGACATTACCACAAATTTTATGAAATACGTAAAACTGATAATAGACAAACATATTTTCGTTTTCAAGGATTGTAGTACTTTTGAGAAATATATAGTTATCCATTGAAAAAACATATATTTTATTATATAACACCTTATCTATCCGTACGATGTTATCTATCAAGTACAATTCGACCTACAATTCTATTAAATATACAAAGAATCTCAAGTATTCATTTCAATAAATGAATTCCACTTAAGGAAATTAGCTATACACTCAATTAGATGGGAAATACTAAACCTCTTGAAAGCAAATACTTCATTCTTCAAAGCTAAAGACTCGTAACGTCCAAGTCTGAAGGCAGGACGCTTGCGCAGAGTCGTCAAAGCCCTGTATAGTTGATTGTGAGATCTGACTGCTGCACGCTGATTGGCCATATTTAGGTGTTCGTAACCATCGGCAACTGGTAGCCAAGTGTGATCAGCAGTTGAGAACCCTGGAATTAAAAAATGGATCTAGGATTTGCGCGTTCAATGTTCAGAGACAACGCATTTTTTTTTACATAGTATAAAGTAAAGCATAATTATTATATTTTATGTAGGTATTTTTATGACTATGTTGACCTGGGAGTCCACATTTCTTTATCAATACCCAAACTAAGGTCGATTTGAAAGGTGGATTATCCTTTTGTCACATAAACTTTTTATTAATATTAACATTCAAAAACTCCGTTTATATTTAGATAGGTTGTATTTTATCAGTATAAAATTAAATCAAAACTATTATTAGAGTTTCGTAGCAGTTTTTATTTGTGTTCATAATAATTGGATCCCTGAAATAAACGTACCTACAGAAAAACGTCGGTAATCTTTTATTCAAAATATCTTTTGTCGTTTGTGAATTGATTATATCCATGTTATACCCTTGTACTTATTGCGAACCAATTAATTCCGTCCCTACTATTGACTCCTTCAATGAGAATAAAAAATGCTCCAAAATAAATCTTTTTGGGATAAGGGATGTTCTTCACAAATGGATTCCACTTTAGTAAACTCGCTTTTCGATCGACTTAAAAAGAGATGTAAATTCAGTTCTAGTCTCAAGAGCACGATGATGTATTCGTTATTTTATCCGATTATAGGATTTCAGGGGTAACCTTCTCGATTTGGAGTCTTACCACGTACGATACAAGAGGCTTGTATATTTAGGATGATCTGCCGATATCCGTTCAAATCAAATACAGAAAAACAGAATTATCTCGAATATAGTTTACGAAAAAATCACAGAGTAAATATTTTTTGACGGTCTTGCGATACCTGTAATACTTCTTAATAAATATTTATTATAGAACACTAAACAACTAAATGTACCTACAGAAAATATTTGTTATAAATAACATTCGCAGATGGTTAGGTATTTTAGCTTTTATTAATGAAACTAACCATCCGGACCACCTAAGTTATACTTTCCCCCTCTGAATCGGGATTCGAATCCAGAACCATTCCTAATACCTTTATCATAAAACTCATTTTTATATTCAACAATCATAGCCCTGAAAATCAATGTATGTAAGTATTCCTAAAAGTACTTAGAGTTATTTCAGCTTCCATTGGCTGAATGGCATTAACATTTGCGTTCTTGTTAGCAGCGTCGACACCTGTCGCTTTAATGATATCACATCGGATTCGTTCTTTGGCAAAAAATCCCTAGCAAAGCCGGTAACCCCAACTCGTAAATATTAAAATGGCTTAACTTTCGAGACTTCGCAGAATCAATCATAGGGTTTTACTCAAAATATTTAAAAGGGTCGGAGATTGAAAGGTTTACGGTACCTCCATTATGTCCGCCGTTCCATTGAAAGGGTGTTCTGGCAGGATCTCGGGATACGTCGACGAAATTAACGGGGTCGTCTGTGTTGCAAGCTAGAGGATCCTTGGTTTGAGTCCATGGAACGAATCCATTTAACATTCCTATTTCTTCACCCTATAAAAATTGTTTAGAAAATAAAATAAATGATGTCATGAATAATTGAGATTGATAAAAATTTCATCTTTCGATTTGGAGGTCTGTCACAAAAATGGAGTGACTGCATTTTTACTCAAACTATTTTGCAAGATCAAACTAAAGTATTTATTACAGTAAAATATCCTCTCTTTTGTAAAGTATGTTATTGGAAAAAATTGGCATTCTATTTTATTGCTAAATAAATCCGGATGCATTGATGACTGACTGGACATCAGTGATCATAATCATAAATACCTACAATATACTTAATCAACAACATAACAAGCCAAAACGATTCGATAAAGCACCTATCAGACATAATTCAACGAAGTACAACGAAGCTCCTTAAGAGCCCATAAAGGAAGACCTCTGAATAACCAATGGTATTTTATAGGTAATCAATGTTTTTATTACCATATAAGTTATAGCTATTCCTGGAAGTAGTAAAATGAGCATATTGAAAGCGTCCACCAACTCTATTCTGAATCGAGAGGCTACTCTCGACTTATCGTGGCTGCCAATCTGAAAAGAATTATACAGATGTTTATATTTCTCTTCCAGCTCATTTAAGCCGTTCAATTATAGTAAGGATCATCTTGTGGTTTTAGGGTGGAATTACATGTCAAGTGCTGATGAGTCGCAAGCCTTACCCAGTAACTCGGTACCTACGAGAAACCTTATTCTTAGCTACCTAGTACGATTCCCACAGAAAGATTATGGGTTGGTCTATTTTAAGCGAGACGATGATATCACATTGTGAAAATTTTAAGGAAATACACATTTAAGTTTTTTTCTTTTTCAAACAAACGAAATGAGTCGAAATCCGATTATGCATTTTGCATATTTGAATATGCAATCTAATTAAAATGCTTTCGGCCTGTACTAAATATTCTAGCAGGTTTTTGAGACGACATTTGTAATTTTTTAAAACTTATTATATAATTAGAAAGATCATTTGCATACTTCCTTTAGTAGTTGGAGTAAGAGCATGCATTAGATATGATTGAAGAGAGGAATCGGATGCATTTGCACTCATAGTTGAGTGCAGAAAAGACAACAAAAAATCTTACTATCCAGTTAGCTTGCTTCTTCAAAGGTTTGTACGTCATCCAGCCATCTACTGCGTATTTAATGTCTCTGGCATCCGAATCTTTGTCCAAGTCATCAATAAGTGCAAAATTCAAGGGTATATGAGATCCAGAACGTGAATTTTCTCCGTAATAGCGTACTGCATTTTTTATGCCAGTATGCGCTTCTGTCATTATTACCCTGCGAATATTAAAAATAAATGTAAAAAAATAATAAAGTATTGATTCAAAGCGAAAAACGTGAGGAAATTTTATGTGATATTTCTGGTTGTTTAAAAAATGAGGGAAGCCTTTGATGTCAACGATTTAAAGTCTTAGGAAAACGATAAAGGTAATGAATGCGTTTTCTGGCAGCTAATTTAAACGTAGTTCAACATGCCTCTATAGATGTCGTTGTCGTGACTTGGGTTCAAATATGGCAGATTTATCCTAGGCCGACGTGCAAACCGAATTCAAACCGAACTAGAATAAAACTAAATGCACGTCACTGGTTCAGACGCATCCGTTGACATAGTGCATTTTCATGTTTTCCTGCTTATTTAAATGTTACTATTGTGAAGTATCATTTATTTATACAAATCAAATGTTACTATTTGATTTGTATTTTATTAAAGCATGATTGCACATATATGTCGCACCAGCATCATTTATCGAGCCATTTGTAATTTTTTTCTTTTTTAATGGCTTTCAGAATGTCCCTCAGGAACAAAAGCGGAGGCAAATAGGACATTTCTTTTTCTTCGCTTGACATAAGTCAAAATGATTCTCTCCAGTCTGTAAGAAAACATACCTTGTCACGTTATTCCGGACAGAGATGGAATCGAAAACATCCCTGAATTGCGATACCATATCGTAAGTCTCCTCCAAGTCTTTAGTGTAAATGTGGTCTACGTATCCATAGTCTTCAGATCCAACTCCTGGTTTGCCCAACATCGGTTCGTCTGGGTAATGACCACCATACGAGTCTTTGTCTACTTCGAAGAGGTAGTTCATGGAACTCATCCTCATTCCCGCTACTCCTTTTTCTAGCCAATATTTAATTATGTTCTGAAATATACGTAACTCGAATTCACTTCCAACTTTTATTGATTAAAAACAATAATTGTTATACCCATGTGCTGTTTAACCTTAGTTAATTTTTGAATCTTTAATTGAATTAGGTACATTAACAGTTAGCGTTGTTTATTATACACCACTAATTTTTAATTAAGTACTAAAAACAATTTTAAGGGTGTATTCAGACGATGAAACTAAACAACTTTCCTAAGGAACATGGGTCGAAAGACGATAAAACTTATTAGACTTCCCTTATTAAACTGCGTTCATCTGATCAATTTTGTATACAGGGTGTAACATAAAATAGGACACTTACTTAGGTAAGGGGTGTTTCAGACCATCAAACTGAACAACTTTCTCTATGGGACCAATATTGAAATCGCGAAAAAAAAATCGGCTGTCCCATACATTTCAGTCGAGTTATGTTTGCATTTTTGTATGGGACAGCAGATTTTTTTTTTCGCGATTTCAGTGTTCCTAGTATATAGTAAAAGTTGTTCAGTTTGATGGTCTGAAGCACCCCTTATAAGTTACTGTCTCATTTTACTTTACACCCTGTATATGGGTCGCCCAAAAATTTTTTCGACCCGTGTTCCTTAGGGAAAGTTGTTTAGTTACATTGTCTGAATCATTAACTTAATTAATATTACTACTATAAGTAGACCAACACAGTGTGCGAATGAGATTCCGACCTTCCCGAAAAACATACGCGTGCAAAAGAGATTCTAATATAATAGCCGTAAAACCACTTTTGAACGATGAAGTCTCGGTTGGTAACCTGTCAAAAAATTATCGCTTATTATTTTATGATTTTCTTTATAATTCATTTTGTGTTTTATCAGACAAATATAAAAAATCATTACAGTATCATATTCTGTGTTGGAATGCAGTGTCACCTTGTACCGGGAACTCAAATAAAGAGACGTTTCAAAGGTAATTAACATTAGTACAGTACTACTTTCGTAATCTTTTTTTTTTCATATATGTTATTCTTAAAATTATTTCGTAATACATTCATTACATGCAGTAAACGTTCTATTTTCTAGATAATATATTATTTCAAATATTTATGTGTAAGATCAACAAATATTGTATACGTGAAAAACAAACCGTTTCGCATAGAGATTGATTTCCAAAATCTAAGTATCAACTAAAACTCACACATGTATCAATTTCGCACATATTGACATTTCGGTATCAGTGATTCGATCATGAGGAGATGGTTGGTCTATTACGATAGTATATTAAGTTTATGGTCTGAATACACCATTAAATTTTTTTTGTATTTAAAATCTAGGGGTACGTCACGGGTACTTATAGAAAAGTTGACTGTCAAATAAAGTTAGGTTATCATTTCAAAATGTTCCAACAACAATAGTTTTCTTTTTACTGGCTTTTGGCTTATTCTAAATCTAAGTACTAATTTGGAGTAACAAAATTCTTACCTTTATTTCTTCAACTACGACTGGATTTCGATAGTTCAAATCGGGCTGTGATGATCCAAATTGATGGAGATAGAATTGGTCTCTGCTAGGTACGTAGGTCCACGCACTTTTTCTGAAGACGCTAACCTAAAAAAAATATTGAAAAATATGTTTAAGATATAAATCATCAACATCATCACAACCTATATACGTCTCACTGCAGGGCACAGGTCTACCCCCAGGAAGAGTATGATCGTTAGTGTACCACGCGTGCCCAATGCGGATTGGTAGACTTCACATACACATCTGAATTTCTTCTTCAGCGTATGCTGGTTTCCTCACGATGTTTTCCTTCACCGTTTGAGAGTAGTCAGAACACAATCAGCAACACGCTTCGTCAACATAAAGACTAAGGCCCACTCGAAAGTCCAGCTCGACGCATATAAATCCGCCATATTAATTAGTATTTATAAAATAGCCCCTCATCATCAGCCTATACAGGCTGAAATTGATATAATTAGCATCCTTTTAAACTAATAGTCTACCCATCAAACTGAACAACGTTTACAAAGGGAGCAATCCGATAGGAGTAAAAAAAAATTTGCTGTTCCATCATCATTGCTTCATTTAAAAAACAAGTCAAAGATCACTATCTCTAAACTAGTATATTTATTTGTTTATCATTCTTTACATAATATATATATATATGTATGTATGTATGTATATACCTGTATCTTTATATAATCATATCTATTTATTAGTGTTAAATACTGTTAAATGTGCACACTATGCCTGCCTCACTGGCTCTCTCTCTTTCACGGGTTTACTGGAAGAAATCTCTTTAGAGATAAGCTCACCCTTTGTAATTGTCTATAATGCTGTTTTCATTTATATTTCCGTGTGTACAATAAAGTGTTAAAATAAAATAAATAAATAAATAAAATCAGCCCGGTAAACACCACTGCTGGGTATAGACCTCTTCATTTTCACGCCAACCAGAACGGTCCCACGCTAGTCTTATCCACTGTTTGCCGGCTACTCTACAAATGTCATCCATCCCCCTGACATAGACCAGCGTCTATGTGCACTGCGTCCTTAGTCAGAGTCCATGTTTCGGAACCATACGTAAAAGTGGGCAAAACACATTGTTAAACATCTTGGTCACCAGGCTCTGTAGGGTTTCGGATTTCAGCACACCTCTAGCTATAGATTGCTAAAGAGTTGTTTATTAGAAATTAAAATAAATTTGTCGTTGGAATTTTCAATAACTGGTCCGTTCTAAAAACTTTCAGTGTGAACCCCGTAGTAAGTAGGGTGAGTGTTCCCGTGCGATGGGTTGACATCGGGTTCAGTAAATTTTAAAGGTAAATTTGAATTTGAATTTTATACGAAATGCCACTAAAGAAAAGGATAATTTCCACGAAAATTACAACATTGACATTGACAATTGCACGATATTCCTCATACCCTGTGTATAATTTCAGCTATCATACGATTTGTATGTGTTCTTTGATCATACAAATTCGCCAGCTGCAAAAAGACGGATACACTTCGTCACGTGGGCAATGTCTTTATACAAACAAATTATTTAATATTTTGAAAAAATAACCTATGTTAACCGATCCGAACCGAGATGATGATGAACCCATGAGAATTCGATTCTGCTCTCGATTCTAAACAAACTTCTTTCTAGTTTTAGTGAAGTATTTCACAAGTTAAATTATGTTTTGGCACAAACTATTCTAACTATGGCTTAAAGCCCAGTCATTTTACGGTTTGAGCTGGGACTAATTAAGATTTTTTTTAAATATTATTAAGTTAAAAGCCTCATGGGAGGATACAATTTTGATTTCTATGTTTCGTAGTGAATTTATTTTTAATGTGTTTTCAGATAGTCTCTTTGTCACTAAATAGTGCCGGTTACAGTGTAAAAGTCTCATTCATAATGACTCGACTCAGGAGGGATGAAACGAAACTCCGTGGAATGACTGGGCTATTAATTAAAATCCGTTCCGCTGAAAGTTATTTTCACGCTGCTGTCTTTATTTCTCAAAGATAATTTTAGATTTCATGACTGAATTGTGTTTAACGAACCACTGCCAATTAGTTTTAATAAACATTTTATAAACTCTAGATTCAGAAAAATGATTTTTACACCATGATTTCAATCTCACGGTATATTTATGTAAGTTTAGATTAGGTACTCTTAGATATCACACGTCAATAATTATATTATGTTTTAAGGTAAGACTGAGATTATTACTAATATAATGGTTCTAAGGCGCAGTTTATACAGAAGAGATGTGTGGTGGTGGCGGATAGTCAAAGTAACACAATATAAACCTTATAGTACGTAGCATGGCGTCGTTTGGAGAATTACGCCCGCGCCTCGGCCCGAGGCGCGATTCTCCTTTACGACAAAAACGACGCTATGCTACGTACTATAACTTTATATTGTGTTACTTTGACTATCCGCCACCGCCACACGTCTCTTCTGTATAAACAGGCCCTTAGACCACGTCAATTCGAAAGCTATATTACTTGACTTCTCTTTCTTCTTTCGTGTTAGCACGAGCCATATCTTTCAATCAGCCATGCTGTAGTGGAAAGATTAACCAGGCTACTGCCTGGCAATGACATTTTACAAATAGACGCGTTATTCGCTAACATCACTGCACTTTAAAATGGCGCGATACAGTGACGTGTGGCCCGTACACTAGACAGCGCGTGACTATGTGAAAGCCGGGCAATTACCTTGCTTTTTTGTTGCCATTATGGAACGCAGGCATCGCATCTACAGATAAAAACATCTTAGACTACCTGGTGATTATTTGACTGAATTCCTATTAGTAGTATTTTCTCACCCAGTTGTTAGGAGGTTCTCTGCGGCCACTTGTATCCAGATGCCCATTTTCCCAGATGTACCAGTCATTGTAATATTCATCCTTGCTCGAAGATTTTATGAACCATTCACTTTCATTGCTCGTGTGATTCGGTACGAACTCTAGAACTATTTTAATATCTGTAAAAAAACATTTGAAAGTCAGACAATATTAAGAATAGGTATACAAAAGAAATGAACATCGATCATTATCGTTATGTAATATTTAAGATATTAATTAATTTATATATTTTTGTTTAGTTATGAATAGGTAAGTATCTAAGTACAAGTAGGCGATATTAATTTTCTAGTCTCTTTTGTTGTTATTGATAACTCTAATCTATATTTTTCTTTTCTAAATCCATTAATTTAGACAACAATAAACTAGTCGTTAAATAAAACCTTTCCCAATTTATTTAACACAATTTAAAAAATGTAGTGAGTCTTCGATCCAATAAAATTTTCATTAGAGCCAACGCATAATTTTGCATAATAGATTGAAATATGAATAACTTACTCAAATCTGTGGCTTTTCTTAATAGTAGCTCGAATTCTTCCATTGTTCCGTATTCAGGTTCTATAGAGTAGTAATCTGAGACGTCATAGCCATAGTCATTCATGGGTGACTTGTAGATAGGTGATAACCATGCTGCATCTACTCCTATCTCCTTTAGGTAGTCTAGTTTTGATATTATACCTATGGAAATATTTTAAAAATTGAAATTGATAAAGTTTTATATATGTTATTTTTTCTTTTTTTTAAAGTTACAGGTTGCTTCTAGTGATAGAGTATTAGGATTGCAGAAGTAAATGAATGAATAGTCACTCGTTTGACCATAATGCCTGGTCTTGACAAATTTACGATTGTAGGTAAAATTGTAATTTGTGTACTTTGTTTTGTCACAGTTTAAGAAATTGTATCTAGTACTACATGTTTTGTTTAAAAGATGTGTGTTGTAGAGTTTCTGGCATCTTCTCTACAACGGAACAACTTCCGAGTCGGTGGAAGAGTCAATAAAATTACGACAAAACGCTCTACAATTTTGAGTTTGTGTTTGAGAGATTTTCAAGCCAAGCCGAGCATACTCATCATAATTAACGCCTATAATTTTCACAGCACGCATATGGATAAGGTTAATTATTGATTAAACCTAAATCATTTATTTAGCTTTCTTTATAGTCTTCTTTATAAATCAACTAGAGTCCCGCCCCAGCTTCGCACGGGTGCAATGGTGATAAATAAACCTTCCTCTTGAATCACTCTATCTATTAAAAAAAACGCATAAAAATCCGTTGCGTAGTTTTAAAGATCTAAGCATATATAGGGATAGACAGCGGGAAGCGACCTTGTTTTATACTAGTGATGTCTCCTAACCATTCAGAGTTAAAGTGTAATTTTTTAACGTTTATTTTAAAAAGTCAAGTAAAAAATTTATGCTTTTTGCACACGATTACAAGTGAACCGTCATAGTTTTATGGCCGACTGAATTCTATTAGCGATTTTAAGAGCGAAAAAATTTACGTGAGTGCTTTTGCCCAAGATCCAGAACAATGGACCCTCTAGAAGCCATAATGTTGGTACTTTAACTCTTTCGACCCATTGAAGACACACGAAAATTCTTAAGTTTTTTTGCAAGCACTAGAAGCACAATAGAGGCATCATTCTCACCCTTATCTGTTACAAATTACTTTAAAAATACCTACAACTGCATGGTTTCAAAAATGCTGGACCATTGTGAAATAAGCAAATATAATCTAGTTAGAGGTTTACTGTAAGTACTGTCGGATTATTTTAAATAATGCGTATAAGAGAAAGGGGAAATGATTTCCGTGTTGGGTCTTACTTAGTCCAACGCGTGTCTTTAGCAATACAAGGCGGAAACGCAGCCCGCATTATGGGCACGCTTGGGCCAGGGACGGCTAGGGGCGGACTTTTTGATTAAGTGTTTGACGTGGCATGTTGCATTTTATTAATATTAAAAATAGCATAAATATTTCAATTTAGATATAAGTTTAAATACAATAATATACATTAGATAAATAAAGAAAAATACAAAATATATCCCTGAATTGTGTTAGCACAAATAATTTCACGCCCTAAGCAGACCGAATTAAGTACCTACGTACGTACTACAAATCGTACAATTTTTAAGAGACAAAATTCAGTAGTTTTCCCGGAAGATTTTTTTACTTTTCAGAAATTACGGACAGCTGCCAGATAATCCAGATTTTACCTTTTCTTTTTATTGAAGGACCAAAAGCTGGGTCGTTTTGTACCTTTTTAGTAGGAGCATAAACCTATACTAATATAACTACAATATTTTATTGTCTTAAAAATACATTTCATACAAGGAAAAGAATTATTATAACACGTCGTTTTCTAAAGATAACATTAATCATGGTATAAGAGTAAAATTATAGTACTCTGTGGTAAAAGAAATTCCTTTTTTTGCCGCTGACATACAAAATGTAAAATTAAATGCGTTACATACTTGAAGGGGTGCTTCAGACCAACGTTCACTCTGGAACCAACATCGAAATCACAAAAAAATCTGCTGTTCCATACATTTGGCTCGACCAGCCCATTGACGTTTTTTTTTAAACAGTAGGCCTTGCCACCACCGAGAAAACGATAAAAATCGAGATGCGCCTTCATCTTTATTATTTTATATTTGCCAGAAAGAGCGTGCATGACGTTTAAAAACTTTGTCGTGGTTGGCATAGCCGTGCAGATTTCTTTTCTCGATTTCGATGTTGGTCACGTAGTAAAACAACGTTTATATCCCACCCTTTTAATATTATGTCTCTCACGTAAAATTACTCTATGTATATTCAAAAGTAGTTTAATTTATCAAACTACAAAAATAAAGACGAATAAGAACTATGTGACAGTATATTTCTTTGTGAAATGATGAATTGATGAGTCATATTTCTCTTCTATTTCCTGAGATTTCATGTGATACTATGTTCCTACGTTTTAGGTTAGCGCCTATCCAACATAATTGACTGAAAGTTCAATTGTATGGCTCAACTTATTTTTCTGAATCTTTACATACCATTGATGTCACCAATACCGTCTCCATCGGTGTCCATAAAGGATCTTGGGTAGATTTGATAGATGACAGCCGTCTGCCACCAATCTTTGTTTATGTTAACGTTTTCATATCTTGCTGTTACAGTCGCTGCTACCAGACATAATATAAGCGGTCGCCACATTACTGAAAATATATTGTTGAATGTTTTAAACAAGAGACCAGAAATAATAAAGAAAATCCACAAACACTTTTTCTACAAATAAACTTAAATGCTAATTATAAAAAAAATTTACGGCAGGTACCTGAAGAGGTCGACACACTGTTTGTTTTATAGTCTGTTGAGTAAAATTGAAAAATTAATTTATAATTAATTCAAACGGTAATTTTCAGCTACGTTATAGGTACATAGCATAAATTAGTATTCCTTTGCTGCGCTGTAATTGGTTGAAATTAATCGAGTTTTCAGAGGATTCGATCTTGGACGCACTTCACCAGTCTACCACAACACGTTTGACTATTATATTGCAATTTTCTACGAAAAAAAGCACTGCAATTTTAAATTCAGTCCAACTTACAATTTTTGAAAGAAATTCAGTATAATTAACCCAATTAACTAAAATCTTTGCCTTTTTGTCCGACCTTTCTTAGCTTCTTGATTAAAATTTAAAGTAAAATGAAATCCTTATAAATGTTTGATTTAAGGGACCATACGTCCTGGAATTACCTGGGAAGGAGGTCTCTTATTTTTTCATTTTTCTACAAGATTTATACAAGTTACCGAAACAAAAAAAAAATCCTGAATAAATTATCTAGTGAAATCATAAATATAATAAGTAATTTCAATCGTGCGTATTAAGCACGATTGAAATTACTTCACAGGATAGAATTTCTTTTCGAAAAGTTAAGAAAATAACGCATTTTTAACATTATTTTCTCAAACGAGAATAACTTGCAAACATTTATAATTCACCATCACCATATTCACCATTAGTTTATTTAGTGAAATCATTAAAAACATCTATAAAAACTACTTTTATTAATTCTTTTTAATCGACAATACGGCACACGCACGCACTTTTCGGAGCGCTGGGCAATCGCGTTTCTCATAGAAAATATTCGTCTGAACCTATGGCCCCTAAGCAAGAATAAATAACTTTAATTATAAACTACAATATTTAGGACTTTATAACATGGAACAATCAATACGACTGATTAGTTGAACTGACTTTTGTTTAGTGAGAGACAATATTTTGAATTAATCGTCATAATATTTGGCAAACATACTAAACATTAGAAAGAAACAGATAGAAATGTATTCACAACATCGTGGCTTTAGCAAACATAGTTTATTATTTTTTCAGCTTAAATGTCTGACAAACCAAGGTTAGGTAGATTTACAACGGAAAAGAGATTTTATTGGTAAACTGGCTTGATGGTGCTGGATAAAATACTCTATTCATTGCTTATACATCCAGATCCAGCCACTGAAAAACTTTTAAACGTACATACGAAACTAAAGCTGAGATTCTGAAACGAAATGTTAGTTCGAACTCCCGAATGTCAAAATCCATACGTTCTCTCCTCCTACTCAGTCTTAACTCACGCTCATAAGAGTTTCCGAGTCTCTTCCAAGTCAGAAAAACAAGGCACGTTATAAAATATTAAATACGTAACACATTTTCTTCTTTAATTTATGTACTATATTCAGCATCTACGTTATAACTTAAATAAATATATAAATTAAAATCCAAATTACTGTTACCTGTTGCGTTGGTCACAGAATGAAATGAAAATATATTCTTCGGCCCTTTTTATCATCGAGTCTTGACAAAAATGTTTAAACAACATTGCATTATTTTTGTTGAATACAATAACTGTTATATCGTTTATCGATGTAAACATCATGTCTGGCGATCGTGATGTCATGGTAATTTAGTAATCCACACACACATTACAACACAGTACATACATAAATCCTTACCTTGTCCCCGGAGAGGTAGGTAGAATAAAACTCCTTGCTTGTCATAAATTCTCGTTGGTTTCCAATCGGTTTCGGTTACTTTTGAACTGACATTTTCCTAATTAATAATAATTAAATTGAAAGACCACAGATGAATAATGATAGTACTAAATTCTACGTACGAAAGACATACCTAATACTACGTCTAACTTATCTATTATCTGCTGAAAGTGTGTATTTGCTTGTATATAAGTCGGTAATATTTGTCACATATAAATGAAAAACTAATATCGAATTTTTATTTTCAGGTAAGCATTGCAATTGGAAATATGAACATTTCAACGCTTGTAAGTCGAAGTGATTTATTTTAATTCAATTTGTGTTTATTAAAAACTTCATTGAAATCAAAGAAATTGCGCGTTACGTTTGCATTTTCCTACAATACCATAAAGGTATTATGGTATAGTAACTTTATGTATGATACCTAATATTGAAAGCTCAATATTAAATGACTCCGAATTAATTGAAAGTATATCATAGACACCTTTTAGTATCTTTTCCACTACTTTCGTCTTCGAAGCAATTTTTTAGTTTTCTGTGGCAACAATTAAATTAATAGTATGTACACTTTTTCATGTAACTTCTTCTGTGTACGTCCAACTTTCCTTTATAAACGAAATATCTAAATCCACATCAATTAGAACCCTAATCCATAAGGGAGGGTAGGTACCAACAAACGTCGTGACTTTAAACTCCTTATCAAATCACAATTTTAATGATTTAAGAGGTTACTCCTTTGAGAGTGTAGGATAGTGAATTATTAAGCCTTTTAAAAATATATTAATAAACCACACCAAAACAGAAAGCATCGTTGACGCGTTGCAAAGAGGTATGGATACGATTCGAATATGGACCCATATTTGAATCGGTACATATGACATGCTATACGAGTTTTTGTTACTCATGTACGTTATACCGACTGCTCTGAAACGGCGAGGAAACCTGCATACATTATGAAGTCTACCAATCCGCATTTGGCGCAGTGCGCCCTGCAGTGGGACGTATATAGCCATTGGCTTACCAACTACTGGACGTAGTCCGCGCTCAAAAGTATCCGAACAAAAGGAGCACCAAAACGTAAAAAATAGAACCAATTACGCGACAGTCTTCGTTTGATCGGCCGACTACGCGCACGCATGGACGCGCGGCGCGCGGGTGTGGGATGGAAAAGAATTTCAGCATTTTCAATGTTTTTAGTTAGTTTGGACAGGGTGTAAGGGACAGCCATCCACAAAATGAAACGGTGAACTCAGATCATCAAATTAAACAACTTTCACTATAGCCTACATCAGGAATTGCGAAGAAAATCAGCTGTTTCGTACAAAACTACTGTACCTACCCGAATCAAATGTATGAGACAGCTGAATTTTTTTGCGTTTCCTGATGTAGGCTCCATTTAGAAAGTTGTTCAGTAAATGGTCTCACCATTTTTGTAAGCGAAGGGTTGTCCCTTACAACTTGCATTACTACACGCACTTAGGTTTGTGTAGTTTAGTCTCGGACACTTTTTTCGAGAATTTTGTACTAGACTTTGTCCATAGTATTCAATGTACGTCAATGTATGTAGCCTGATAATAATGATATTGAAGCGCTCGCGAGCATGTGAACTTTCTATTTATTATACGAGAAGGCTTAAGAGCATACCGAGTCTATAGTGCTGCTCTCAATCGTATTTTTTAATTTCTAAACATTTTGAACAACATTTGTGCCGAGGGTCACGGGTTCGAATCCCGTCAGGGAAAAATATTTATATGATGAATATGAATATTTGTACCCGAATCGTGGATGTTTGTATCTATGTTTATGTATTCTATATCTTTGTCTAGTCATCATAATACAAGTCCAGGTACTTTCAATGTGACTAGATAATTTGTGTGACAATATCCAAGATATTTATTTATTATTATTTATTTCCAAAAAACAAGAATGTCACATTTCAGTACAATAGGTTCGGTACTCTCTTAAGCACTCTGAACGCTCTTTGCGTTTTTCCTTCGTCCGGATTACCTACTACAGTATTGTAATTATTGCTCGAATAGCGAATTGAGTCATAACCCAAGTAAATTAATTAACCGCGCATGACCTAACGGATAATTTTATCACATAGTTTGAATTTTGACAGTGAATCGGTTTTGTTGGGGAACATTAAATGACCCATTGTCAATAAATTTGACCCGTAGTTGTTAAATTGGACTGACCGTTGGCAATTATTGGCAAATTAGTGTAGTAATAGGTTATCTATGTTTATTAGATCATGTTTTACCTACAATAGTATGAAGTAAGTTAAAGATTTGCGCAGTGGCGATTTTATACTTCGATAAATGAAGGGGCTTGGGTTGCAATTCGGGCACAATCTCGCCTACCAAAATCCGCAATAGTGAAGTGGAAATAAAAATCACGGACAATGAAGTCGTTTCAAAAAAGGAGCGTAGGTGCCTGATGCAGCAATCTCAAGGCAATTAGACCGTTCGCCATTTTGATTTAATGAAATAAAAATGATTATTTTCTTGCTAGAGTATGGGTGACTTGCACCAAATCTAACGTTTTATCTTAAACGTTTTGGTGCTAGCATGTAGCAAATATTTGGCTTCATGGGTGTCTTCAAATTTATAAATGATAATGTAAGTGAGTTTTAGCTTGAAGGATCCCACTGCAGGGCTAAGGCCTCCTCTCACGGATAGGGGTGAAAGGTAGGGGGCTTTAATCCACTATACTCACCCAGTAGCCCAGCTCTGGTGTAGCTCATTTTCGGTTCGAGCCGGGACTAATTAATAATTTATTTTTTTCGGTATATTATTTAAGAGCCGATTTGAGCCTAGAAATGTACAAAAAATTAATTAGATACCTAGTCTTTTTGTCACTAAATGGTGCCGGTTACAGTTTCAAAGTCCCATTAATAATTACTCCCCACTCCACCTAACAAATCTGCGTAAAATGAATGGGCTACAGAATGGACCTCCAAGTTGTAAGTAACCAGATTTATTGCTTCTCATCAAAACTAGGATGCCTGACACCAAATATCAAAGGCAGCAAAAGATTTTCTTCATCTTAATTACGTTTTTTTTAGTCACAATTTCGTTTAATTAATTAAACCAATACGTAGTCGATTAAACTATCTCATTTAAAGTACTTAAGATACGACTCAAGTAACAAGATACAAGTTTAGGTCAAAACTTTAACAAAGTTACCCATCGTTAGTCCCTCTTACCCCAAAAGTTTTCTTCGGGAATTGTTTTTGATATTCTAAGAACAATGTAAGTAAACTCGATGACCGAAATGTCTTTTGTTCTTTCTTCCTTGTTACGCTATTGGTTTTGGATGTTATCTTTACGACGCGACGGAGGTAAAGGCAGACGAATCATACAATGTTGACGAATTTGTGTTTTAATAATAATCCGAAAATAAAATTAACGTTACTACCTAACTAACCTATGTTGGTACCGTGCTGTGTTCATTGCAGTTCCAGCTTCGGAAACGATGGGATTTTTTTTTTTATTTTATCAAAAAAAAAAATTATTTTCTTTTTTCGCATGTTGACATAGACAGATGCACTCTCTCGCCATAACCCTTCTGAATCTGATGGTATGGGAAACCGATACGATTAGAGGCTGGGTTGAAGGCAATGACTCTAAGCCATAGCCACACGGTGTTGGCATCAGAGACATTTGACGATGCCTAACGGAGTTAGTTGTCTTTTACTAACTCACTCATCTGGGTTGGCGCTATTCTATTTAATCCACAAGTCCATAGTAATGCTGTCAAAGTTCACTTCTTCTGTATAGTCTATGGCATCTCATTGATTTACTTGTCATCGTAGTGAAGAGATTTTCCAACCAGCATTAGAAAAATGTCCGATCGTATCCGTGGTTCAGTATCTGTAGGTAGATACGGTGACAGATCAACCTACCCATAGTTGAACTCTACGTTTATGAACATAGGGTTCCAGTAAGGGTAGGTTGATCTGCTGCCGTGTGTACGTCACTTACGGAGGCTCTTTTCATGCACCCCAAACCGTGGACTTTGAGTTTCCAAAAACCTATCAAACATTACCAAAATTTACATTTCAATGATCATACCTCATCGATCAACATTTTATAAATGTAAAAAAATATTCTACACATTTCTTTTATGTATTTTTATCTTTATTTTTAACCATAGCCATAAGTTGTATACACTTTTGTAATATTATGTTTAGTAGGATTAATTTTATAGTGCTGTTGTTTTGTAAATATTGTTATGATTTAATAAAATATTGCAAGCTTCCTTTCATAAACATAAAAATTTTTCCTTAATACCAGGCCCTTTAAGGTCCTGTTAATGCTTCGAAAATCGGTAACACGTTTAGCCTTTGTGCCCGGGTTACATCGTCGATTCTCTGAAGACTTGGAACAAATTGAATCTCAAAGCTAATGCGTTTCACGAGTGCGTCTGATCGCAAGAGATTTAGCTGCTTTCGTAGTTATTTAAGTAAACATGAAGGGGAAAATGTTTGATGTTCAGCGGCCGTTGCATGGCAGCGTGATATATAGTTATATAGTTTATTTCTATTTGCTTGTGAACGAACGAGATAAAAGACATGATATAGCTTTATCGCGCACATGATACTACGGTCACCCCTTTAATTGGGGTCGATTTTCGAAAAATCCTTTCTTAGTGCACCCCTACGTCCTCTGTAGAATCCTACTTCCTACTAATATTATAAACGCGAAAGTTTGTATGTATTGATGTTTGTTACTCTTTCACGCAAAAACTACTGAACGGGTTTCGATGCAATTTGGCATACAGATAGACCATGGCCTGGATTAACACATAGAGTACTTTTTATCCGGGTAACGCAGACGAAATCGCGCGCAACAGCTAGTATAATATAATTATTCCAAATTTAATTTTTCTGTCTTCAGCGGTTTAGGCGTTGTCTGCCAGTTAGTCACGAAACTCTTTTTTATAAGTATAGATTGTTTTGATGCCTTTAATTAAGATGGAAACATTCTGTGGATGTGGATCAATTTCCGTTCATCGCATCACATCAAATCATCTAATATCGCATCACATCGCATCCTAGTCAGTGGACAAGTACCTTTAGTAGCTGGTTTTATTAATAACCGCGCCTGTCGAGAGAAAAAGTTTAATTTCCAAAATTGTTAGCTCCACAATTTTAATCTAGGCAAGGGCAAGGCCTTTATGAAGCAGTTATGTGAAATTGGGCGTTTCATATTGCTAACGTTTTTAATATCTCTAGGCAAGAGACAAATTTTATGCGAGTAGTTCTAAACGAAATTGTTTGGTGACTACGAAAAACATTTTATTTTTTTTGTTTACGTTACGTTACCGCTTTTTCCGAGTGGGTTAAGCAAGATTTTCTGACAGTGAATTTCGAAACTTTGAACAAATATGCACTAAGACCTGGCATTTCCGTTAACAAAATTATCTTTTCATATAAGATAAGATAAGATAAATATACTGTATGCACACCAAAATAAAAAAAAAGACATCAATATGACCAAGAAGGGTACAAAGGCGGCCTTATCACTAAAAGTGATATTTCAGGCAGATGTGCCCTCTAGTGGAGCAAAACAAGCCAAGTTAATATTTCCCTGCTAATTAAAAAAAATGTATTTTTCAATATTTCATTTGTACTTTATTAACAGCTCACCTAGCTCTCATCAACTTTTATATTTAACGCGCGTTAACCCGCGACTTTGTCCGCACAAATTATATACCAGATTTTAAGTCAGATGATAAGCTATCAAACAAAAAAAGTTGCATTAAAATCGGTTCAGTAGTTTTTGCGTGATGCTCGTTCAAACAAACAAACAAACACACAAACAAACAAACAGACAGACAATAAATCCAAAAATTGGTGATATGGAATCAGGGATACCTAAAAACCATATCGTAACTTTTTTTTTGTTAATATCTTCAATGTACGGACAAACTTCCTGTTACAGTTTTATAATAGTTTAGGTGATATGGAATCAGGGATACCTAAAAACCATATCGTAACTTTTTTTTTGTTAATATCTTCAATGTACAGACAAACTTCCTGTTACAGTTTTATAATAGTTTAGATTGGCTGTCCAAAAATCTCCCATTGTTCTCTTCTTAAATGGGTCTGTTACGGCAAAAAGCCGAAACACCTAGTTTAAGCCGAGCATAACTAAAACCTAACCTAACCACCAGCTGCACCTAGCTAGGTGTAATCGCACTTCTGTTTTTACCCATAACAAATCTACCACGATCTTTACTTAACTCTCAATTTATGTACCTTCATAAATCGTGTTAGTCAATCATCGAATTATAGCGAAAATCATTCGAGTTCAAATAGTACCTCAACGAAGTGTGTTTACAAAGGTCGTGAGTCCTCATTACGAGGCGCTTTGCTGTCTCTTGTTTCCTTCACGTTATTACGGCTGAATGAGGGGCATTTACGAAGTCAGCTAAGAGGCACGTTCGGTTGTCTGGTTCAAATAAGGGGAAATTACTATGGGATAAATATGTAGTGTTTGTTTCGTTCGTTACGCAATGAGAGACCTCCCGGGAATGCGAACAACAGATGAAACAGCAGTTTTTTTTCGCGATTTGAAGTTGGTCCCATTCTAAAATTTGTTCAGTCTGATCGTCTGACTGAAGCACCCCATAAAGTATGTAACGCTTATAGGGGACATAAACTCTTGCCGTTCGATATGGACAGAGAAAAAGTAGAAGTTTTTATAAGAACAATAATCTTTTTAAGCGCAACTTTCACCTACAAAAACACTGCGAAAGAAACTTTATACCGCAGCATCTACATTCGAAAAAAAAAACTAAAAAGTTAAAAAATAATATTGCAGCCGATGACTTTTTCGTTCGCACCATAAGCACATTTATTTGTTTTATCGAAGTCGCAAGCCGGTACGATTCGCGACAGGGTTTGCATTAGTTTTTTGGCTTGGCTTGACACCGACTTCTATAAAACAAATTAATGTTCTTATGATACGAACGAAAAAGTCATCGGCTGCAATATTATTTTTAAAATTTTTAGTTTTTTTGAAGGCAGTTTTAATTTGTTGTTAAAATTTTGTTTATTTCACAATTTTCAGTGGTGAATTCATTAGTTCAATTTAAAAGTAGTGCTTTAAATTAACAAACGCACTAGCCGGCAGTACGATTTTCAAAGGTTCCCCTCGATTTCTCTGGGATGCCATCATCAGATCCTTCTTTCTTTATTATGGTACCAACCTTGAAATATCTTCGTTCCAACAAAAAAAGAATGATCAAAATCGGTTCATAAACGTTAAGCGAAAATTTTTTCGTCTATGGTGTGATCCCACTTAGCCAGTGAGGTAAGTACTAGAGGCGGCGCTGAGACTGGATTGTTTGTAACACTCGTACATGCCAAATGGCGTATGCTTACTTAGTCTGTACTATGCGCTTGCCGCAACGTGACGTTTCCATTGCGCGCCCCGCACTGCTGATCGTGGTGCACAGATTATGTTTGCGTTGCCTGTTCCAGTGTATATATGTAACAATCACAACTCATAACCGGTCAAAACCACTTTTGACTGCAAAAATCAGGCAAAAGTGGTTCTGACCTATGCCCTTAGTCGTAATTATATTTTATGCATAACCGTAGCAATTCGGTTCAGGAGTGCGATTTTTGAATCTCATACGTTGAACTCAGCATTTGAAAATGTATGGAGATAAGCATTTTTCTACTGCTGATTTGACTTTCAAAAATAGCACTCCTGGAGTATGATTTTTGAAAGCCAAATCAGCAGTAGAAAGATGCATAATCTCCATAGTAATTTGGACATTTTCAACTGCTGAGTTCAACGAGTGAGTTTCAAAAATCGCACTCCTGGTCGCAAGAAACCTAACATGCTCGTCGCTTCGCTCCTAACCTAACCGACTGAGTTAGATCTGGGGTCTAAAAGACATGACCGGTCAAAATCACTTTTGCCTGATTTTTGCAGTCAAAAGTGATTTTGACCGGTTATGGGTTTGGCTGTAACTTATACATAATTATTGGGCTAAACCCATAATTTCGTTTCTTAGTTCTTATCTTATCATCTTCAACAATACTAAATGTATTATATAACGCCATGCAGTACAGCAACAGATTTACATCGCATCGTTGCACTTAGGGACTATCCGGTTTCGTCACAGCTGCAGGGCTGCCAACGTAATTTAATTGAGTTAACATAATTTACGTGCATACATGAAGCGCAAAACGTATAGGGAAAAGGTTAGACGAAAGATAAATTGTTACATTATTACGTTTTTAGGACGCGAAGTGAAGGAAGCAGCACAAATTCGATCGTTATAGAAATATTTCCCTTGTAAATTGATTAACAAAACAACCTGCGGGGCTAGTACGCCAACCCGCGATGGTGACATTTAACACATCCGTCTGTCTTATTTAATCTTTTATCTCGTTCGTTCGCGCGGAAATAGAAGGAGAGCGGAAGCGTGATAGCGCTATATCACGGTATCTCGGGTTGGCCAAGATCCGTACCAAGATATTTACAACACAAATATTGTTCTCCGGGATCCTTAGCTATGAGATGTTATAAATTTTTTTTTTGTATCTAATGCCGTTTTGACTATAAAGAAAAAACCAAAGGCCTTGAAAAAAAGTTTCATGTATGAGGTCTTAATTTTTTACTATATATATTAATAGATATTTCAGTTTTATTATTAACGAGCGTTAACCCGCGACTTCGTCCGCACAAATTATATACCAGATTTTAAGTCAGATCATAAGCTATCAAACAAAAAAAGTTTCATCAAAATCGGTTCAGTAGTTTTTGCGTGATACTCGTTCAAACAAACAAACAAACAAACAAACAGACAGACAAAAAATCCAAAAATTGGTGATATGGAATCAGGGATACCTAAAAACCATATCGTAACTTTTTTTTTTGTTAATATCTTCAATGTACAGACACACTTCTGTTACAGCTTTATAATAGTATATAGATATAGATAGATAGATAAAGGCATACAAAAGCAAAGTTACAGACTACCCCGAAAGGGATTATGGTCGTGAGTTTATGTACGTATATAATATAAGGTTACAGTGTAATGCATTTAGTCTTCAAAGTACTGTTTTCTTTTTTCATTACTGGGAAAATACTACCTTTCAATGCAGCCTTTGAGAGGTCCACGAGGAAAAATATCTGAATAATAATGAATTTCAATGTAGCAGGCACCATGATTCTAGGAACTAAAGATGATGGAAAATTCAATTTCCGCCCGTACTTGAAGTGAAAGATTTTTCATTTAACATCTTTCAATAAATTTGTAGAGAATTCAAATCGTAAAGAACAAAAAAAAAAAGACAACGCTTATCGAAAATTAAGCATCTCTTAAATATTTGGAAAATCTTAGATATATGAAAAAATCTAGCAAATACCGAAACGGTGAACTCAGACCATCAAACTGGACAACTTGGAGCCTACCTCAGGAGACGCGAAAAAAATCAGCTGTCCCATACAAAGCTGCTGTACCTACCCGACTTAAATGTATGGGACAGCTGATTTTTTTTCGCGTCTCCTGAGGTAGGTTCAATAGTGAAAGTTGTCACTTACACCCTGTATACATACAATTATTTAATTTAAAATAATTTTATTGATTTTGTTGCTCGTATATGAATTATGATCCACACTTCCAGGGACACCCTGTATAAATCGACGTACCGCCCGTTTATCATAGTGAAGAAAATAATTTAGCCCAGTCATTTCACGGTTTGAGCCGGGACTAATTAATAATTAAATTTTTTTTTCGGTATAGTATTTAGGAGCCAATTTGAGCCTAGAAGTATATCAAAAATTAAAAGAAACTCACGTCAGCAACATCCCCAAATTTAAAATTTAGCATTAATCTCATTCTAAAAAACCTGATGGTAAATTTCTCATACTAAACTGCTGTACCTACCCGACTAAAATGTTTGGGACAGCTGATTTTTTTTTTCGCTTTTCCTGAGGTAGGCTCCATAGTGAAAGTTGTTCAGTTTTATGGTCTCTGTTCACCGTTTAGCCCAGTCATTGTACGGTTTGAGCCGGGACTAATTAATAATTGATTTTTTTTTTCCGGTATAATATTGAAGAACCAATTTGAGCCTAGAAATGTACCAAAATTAAAAAATAATCACGTCAGCAACAGTTCCAATTTCAAAATTTAACTTTTATCTCGTTCTAAAAAAACCTGACGGTAAATTTTTTGTAGCTCGTATTTAAGGTTTTACCATTACACATACTTCAAACATGGTGTTAATATTTTTGTTCACTTTTAAAGCTTTGAAAAATACATCAGTTTTTTTCTAATGAATACCTATTGTTTTTAAATTTTAATGCTTATTTTATTGCACAAAAATAACTTATATTGTTAAGTCTTAATAAAATAAGTGCATTGGTATCAATATTATTAAGTTAGAACCCTTCTGGGACATAGAATTTTTATTTCTATGTTACGTAGCAAATTTTTTTTTAATTTATTTTCAGATAGTCTTGTTGTGACTAAACAGTGCCGGTTACAGTTTAAAATTCCTATTCATAATTACTCCCTACCCTTCTAACAAATAATATAAATTTTAATTTATGTAACAAAGTCACTACACTACGAACGAATGAATTAAGTTTTTAATTTATGTAACCCATGTTTTAAAGACAGTGATGCTGTGTACATGCCTGTGTAATATTGGATTACAATCTAGTTCTAAATTTGTTATTGCAATTTAAAACGGATTCATCTTTACTGTAATCTGTACGTCTATCTATCTATATACTATTATAAAACTGTAATAGGAAGTTTGTCTGTACATTGAAGATATTAACAAAAAAAAAGTTACGATATGGTTTTTAGGTGTCCCTGATTCCATTTCACCAATTTTTGGATTTTTTGTCTGTCTGTTTGTTTGTGTGTTTGTTTGTTTGTTTGAACGAGTATCACGTAAAAACTACTGAACCGATTTTGATGAAACTTTTTTTGTTTGATAGCTTATGATCTGACTTAAAATCTGGTACATAATTTGTGCGGACGAAGTCGCGGGTTAACGCTCGTATTATAATAAAATAAAAATTACCCACCTGCAAATGGAAAAAAGAATATAGGTATACCTACGTATTTTTCATTCAATGCCTCCGAACGTTAGTAAATTATGGGTAGGTACTTCATACTGTTGCAAAAAGCCAAATTGTTCTTCGTAACAATGACACAAAACGTTTACCATACATTAAATTGTTTTCATAATAAGAGCTCGTTTCAAGTCGAATTTTCTCATGTGTGTGTGTGTTATAATAATGACGGTGTTGCCCTGCTGCAATGGAAAACGGAAGTTCTTTTGCCAGAGTGGGTGCGATACCAGTGGACTATGGGTGATTGAAGTCGGTTTATGTGTAACTTCTTCTATACGAACAATCTCACAATAAAATTATTGCGTATTATCAACTGCAAGCGCGCGGAAGGTGGTCATTCTGTATTATAATATTCTATGATGTTGTGTAAAATTTGATGTATAAATAAATAGTATCGAATTTGAATTGCGTTGGTAAAAATAAATAACATAAAAATAAAACATCCATACATCCATGTTGAGGAGGCGAAAGATGTGTGTCAGAATCGTAGCATGTGACGATCTGTTGTCTCTGCCTACCCCCGTAGTGAGACATAGGCGTGAGCATTTGTACGTATGTATAAAAATAAAACGGTCTATATGCGAATCGGACTCGCGCGATGGTTTTGTACAACCGCATAATAATATTTAAAGAAAAAAAAGGAGTCGCGCTGTTGGTCTGCTATTGGGTAGTCACGTGTCGCTCGTCAATTGGTGGTTGCCCCCTCCCGGGACTACAACAAAGCTCCAGTGGTGGCTCAAGATAGTGTTCTTTTTGAAAAACAATCCTTGAAGGCACCAAAATACAACCAAAAACTACTGTACAAAGTCAAGCACTCTTGCCAAACTCTTGCTAAATAAACCAAAGCGAATGTAACTTACTACGTTATAATAAACTAGACATTGGCAAAATCATCAGAACCAAGATGGCAGCCATTTTTTTTTTAAATAGAATAGAAAAGATGAAAAAAATCGACGAGATCATTAGTGCCAGCTTGATTTAGTAACAATTCTGTTTGCCAGTTTATGATGGCTCAAAAGTATTAATTTTATAACATAAAAAACGGTGTATTTCTTATTTTGTAAACGTCAACTAACTTACAAAGGTTCATGAGAATTGCAAGACCTTTCCGATAATTACGTAGTACTTATTATCTCTATGCCGATAACATGCTCTCTCCAGTCCAAAGAGAATTTAATACTATACTACGTGTCCAGTCTGCGAATTCCATTATTTGTTCGAAGAGTTCGTGCCGTGTCGGAAATGTTCGGAATTGAATCCGATCATAATCTTGTTCTAGACGATTCCACGCCAATGATTGAAGTGAAATCGTCTTCAGACATTACTGAGAATCTACCTTTTCGGGTATCATATCTTTATCGCCAGTGGTAAAAGATGTGAATTTTTTTCTTATATTTCTCTTGATTTCTAGTTGATTTTAAATTTATTGTATACTGAATCCTTTAAGCTACTATTCCGAGACTGACTGCCGACTGGAACTGCAGGCTGCAAGTACAGTTTTGTGTCCAGTATCTGTAGAAATATTTTAAATATAGCACGGATCGCTGCACTTGCAGACTGCAGTTGCAGTCGGCAGTAGGCAATATTATAGGAAATATAAAGGAAGTAACATAACAACATAAGTATAGTTTTTTTCTAGCTAGATTAGGAATGGATATCAAGTATACATAAACATTTGTGTTCTTTTTGAGATTTTCACCTAAATTACAATCAGTCGATTTACCGAATTTAATTTTTTTTTAAATGTGATGTGAAGTCACATAAGTTCGTTCTCATTACAAAGTGATGATGTGGTTGCTGGCTTGCTTAAGCTAACTTAGAATTAGGTGAAAACCCAAATACCGAACTATTCTGTTGGTTTTTTTAATAAATGACATTTAAAATTAGTTTTATGATTTTTTTAAATAAATGAACATGTTTAATTAAACATTAGTAAAAAAAAACAGTATTGTCAGTTTAGTTCAATAAATTTGGTTATCAACAACAAAACCAAAAAATTCTCATAAAATGTCGAAGCTGCTCGCATAGGTTCATAATCTTTTTGACTGGACAAGACTAGGGTTTAATTTTATAATGTTAATGTCCAAACAGTAAAATACAGACCTAAAGTCACCAAAGGCAGCAGATATGCATTATGTATTTGAGTGCAGCGTGTTCAGTGGGATCACAATGGCGCCGGATTTGAGCTTCACACGGATTCGTTATCGAATCGAATGTGGATTGCACAATCCTGTTCACACTTTGTGGGCATCTGTACGGTTTCGAGACGATTTCCCCTATTTTTTTCAGTGTTTGGTATTTTTTCTGAATAATCACAGTTTTCGTTTACATTCTGAAAAAAATGCTGTTTGGTCAGAGTCTACACTAAAACTTTTGAGAGGTATAGAATCCAAACTAAATAGCCCTCCCCCAAGGATCGCCATAACGACCGGTCCTGCGCTGCCCTCATCCAACGGGTTCCCGCCGCCTTCACCAGGTCGTCGGTCATTAGTTAATATCATTAAATGCTTTGTTATAAATATGTAGGTATACATATTAACTTTGCTGAATGCACCTTTCTGGTTGTCATCTCAGCTCAATAGTTGTAGTAGAAACTCACTCAGCGGTTTGAGAACACTATGTTCAATATAATAGCACTGAGCATGAATAAAAAATATGTACTAATTTATTGACAAGTACACAAAAAACATCAGATGTTGGGTCCGGATTTTCATAATAATTTCATCAGCAACCTATTCTAAGAATTGGTCGTGTTCCAAAAACACTAGACTTAAGTAGACTAACCTAACAAAGAAAAGTGCCTGATGGCTCGCTACACTCTTCAGCTCTGCCATGACGTCAACTTTGAGCTAAATTGCTTTCAGACTCCATATTGTTCATACCACGACACGAATAGTTTACTTGAGATAAAATGTATGATAATATTATAGGTACTAGCAGGCTCAAGAGTGATTTATGTAATCACGACTATAATCCTTTTTGAGGTCACCAGTACGGCTAGCATGCCACCGACGACAAAGCAACAAAATGAAAAAAACTTTTTGGCATATCTACTTAAAATATCAAAGTTGGAGGCACGTCTCGTTTTTTATCGTTTTCGCAGGGTTGGAATGCAACGCTTACAGAACCTTTTACCTACATTTTTTAGTTCCAGCTATATAGTACCTTACTGCCAACAATCTTTTTATGTTATTAGGCTCTCTTATAGCATTATTATTATTATGTATTAAAGCATAATTTATTATTGTGTATCACAGCAGGCATTTCATGGGCCGTAGCCCGGACCTTTGAAAGGGTAGGGTACACAGAGGCCCCTTTGAAACACTTCTATCTAAATACAATAGGATGCACCAATCGTGGTCTACTCTGAATGCGTTATGTAAATGAACTCAAAGATTTACCACGTTCGGTGCAGAGACTATTGCTGAAAGGACAAATAATTACTCGGGTTATGGGGTGAACTGAGTGGACCGGGAAATCTGGGTTATTGTGGACTAGGGACGCAAACCGTAACAAACGTATCTACTACTATTGAAGGTAGAATGACGAGGCAAGTGGTGATCGTGATTTCATTTATGAAGAAATGTTTCATATGTAATAAGTTTCATTAAAATTCAGCAAGACTAGTCCAACCGAACGTAATAAAATATTTTGAATTCGTTTCATGTCGGTAATCTAAATGAAACTTTGCCAATATGCAAATATTTCACTGCAACATAATAATGCAATCGTGAATGTTCTTCACGAAGCGTTTTAGTTGAAAAATTCTAGGAATATTTCAAAGTGTATTGCTAGGAAATTAATGATACTGATTTATTTTAATGTTCTGCTGGAAACCTGTAAGTGTTATACATACTTGTTATTGATATAGTATGTTTAATAATTTTTTTGCCGTTTTGACCGTTTTGTGTCAGGCTTCGAATAGTACCAACTACCAACCCAGTCGGGTGTCGTACTTGGAAAATAATTCCTTCAGGCGTCACACACATCTTTGACGCCCATACCGTGTGCCTACCCTACAACCACTGCATCTAGCCCCACCACAAATCATATCGGTCTCCCGTTCCATCAGACATAGGAGGGTCAAGACGAAAGAGTGCACCTGTGTTTAGCGCGTACACTGCGTACACTACATGCACTGTAATAGTAGATTGTTAACTAAGAGATGAAAGTCACCCATTTCACACGAGATGTTTGGCGCCCATAGTTCGAGTGTGAAATGGATGTCTTTCACTCGAGTTAAACACTCTGCTTTTCATTTCGAATACGAGGAAAGTAAACAAGGCTTGACTTTAAATTAATGTTCTATAATATGATGCGAACGAAAAAATCATCGGCTGCAATATTATTTTTTAACTTTTTAGTTTTTTGAAGGCGGTTTTAATTTTTTGTTAAAATTTTGTTTATTTTACAATTTTCAGTGGTGAATTCGTTAGTTCAATTTAATAGTAGTGCTTTAAATTAACAAACGCACTAGCCGGCACTACGATTTTTAAAGGTTTCCCTCGATTTCTCTGGGATGCCATCATCAGACTCTGGTTTCCTTATCATGGCACTACCCTTGGAATATCTTCTTTCGAACCAAAAAAGAATCATCAAAATGGGTTCATAAACGACGAAGTTATCCGCGAACGCACATAAAAAAAAAATATATATATATATATTTAATATATATATATACGACCGAATTGAGAAACCTCCTCCTTTTTTGAAGTTGGTTAAAAAGGGATACATACTTTTTTATCCTTTCGTCTGTGTTTCTCTGTATCGCAGTTATTTATTTTACCTACTACGTTTACCTGAAGTAAGCCTTCGTATACCTACTACTCGAATGCGAGTTTTAAATGCAACAGATTGTAACAGGATTTCTGTGTGAAACGGAATACGTAACGTAGTTTCTGTATGCATTTCAATAGAAATAATTACGTTTACCTAGAATCAGACCCGTATTCTCGTATTACAGAAACAAGAACATTGATTTTCAGCGTTCCTCAAAGTGTTTTGTTTCGAAAATCCGGCTTTTGTTTACGTTAATTACAGTTTTGGCAATACACGTTTATTTAATATACCTATACCTACTCGTATATACAGGGTGTAAGTGACAGCCTAGCAAATACTGAAACGGTGAACTCAGACCATCAAACTGAACAACTTTCACTATGGAGCCTATCTCAGGAAACGCGAAAAAAAAATCAGCTGTCCCATACTAAACTGCTGTACCTACCCGACTAAAATGTTTGGGACAGCTGATTTTTTTTTCGCTTTTCCTGAGGTAGGCTCCATAGTGAAAGTTGTTCAGTTTGATGGTCTCTGTTCACCGTTTAGCCCAGTCATTTTACGGTTTGAGCCGGGACTAATTAATAATTGATATTTTTTTTCCGCTATAATATTGAAGAACCAATTTGAGCCTAGAAATGTACCAAAATTAAAAAATAATCACGTCAGCAACAGTTCCAAATTCAAAATTTTACTTTTATCTCGTTCTAAAAAAACCTGACGGTAAATTTTTTGTTGCTCATATTTAAGGTTTTACCATTACACATACTTCAAACATGGTACCTATACATATTTTTGTCTACTTAGAAGGTTTTGAAAAATACATTAGTTATTTCTAATAAATACCTCATTTTTTAAATTTTAATGCCTATTTTATTGCTCAAAAATAGTTTATAAATTGTTAAATCTAAGTCAAATGAGTGCATTAGTATTAATATTATTAATTAAAAAGCCTTCTGGGACACACAATTTCGATTTCTATGTTGCCTAGCAAATTTTTTTTTAATAAGTTATGAGATAGTCTTTTTGTCACTAAATGGTGCCGGTTACAGTTTAAAAGTCTAATTAGTAATTACTCCCTACTTCGCCTAACAAAACTCCGTAAAATGACTGGGCTAGTTTCAGTATTTGCAAGGCGGTCACTTACACCCTGTATACTTCGCGACGAGTCGAGAGGGAAACCAAAATGCTTAAATATCAAGAACGGTGTTGTATCCACTGTCCTGTCCATTAAAAGTGCCGAGGGGATCGCTAGGTACTAAGATATTTTGAACTACATATCTAACTACAAGTTTGTATATTTTAAACGTCAAACTGAACATAGTGAAACATCACTATGGTGATAAGATCGAGAAAAAATAAAACATCTGTTGCATAGAAAACTGCATTACCTACTCGACTCTAAAAATGTATGAGACAGCCATTGACTTACCAACTACTGGACGTAGGGTTTGTACTAGACCCAGCGTCCTTTATTTTGTATCTCAATGGAGACAGCGGATTATTTTTTGGCGATTTTGATGTTGGTCCCATAGAGAAAGTAGTTCTGTTTGATTGTCTGATCATCCCCTTAAAAAACAATTAAATTAACAAGGACCCTATTAGGTGGCTAACCTTTTTAATTTCATTCGTTCTCAATGTATTTCGTATATACTTTTTACTGCTATGAAACAACATTTTCTGTGGTGGAGTTGTACCTCTAGTTGTACCCTAAGAACAAGAACTTACAGTACAGTGTCACCAACTTATCTGTAGAATGAGCGATGGCGCCACTTTCTGTATCAAAGAATGAGAGACTACATCAGTGTTACCAGACATGCAATAATTATCCTAGATCCACGATATTTTTGAGGGGCATGCAATAGAAAATAAAAGTCGGGTCTCGCACGATAATTCACATAAAATCCAGTATAATCCACGATAATTTTGTATTTTAATGAAATCTGTGTATCAAATCATTATTTTCAACCATATTATCCATCAAATTCCAATAATATACATCATTTTGGTGTTAATTATCGCGTAAAACAGTTTTCAAATACCTAATACTAAAATTGAAGTTCTAATGAGAACAATTGAGATAGAAAATATTTCCTCAAAGTGTCGTTTCAATCAAGAGTTTTTAATAAAATTCCCTAAAAACCTCGTACTTGCCTACCTATAAATAGGTAACATTAAAACTTTAAATAGTGGCATGCACGTGGCATGCAATATAGGTAAGAATGATTGAATTTCACGCATCATTTCACTGTTTTAGGTTCTAAGAGAGACTTTTTGGAATTTTTGATGCGATAATAACACGATATTTTGCTGTTAATCTGGGATAATTCTTAAGTGTGGATCTGGCAACACTGGACTACATCGACTGACAGCAACAAAATGACGTTTTCAAAATGGCATCAGTAGTTGGCCATTCTACAGATAAGTTGGTGGTTGGATAAGTAAGGTTCTTGTTCTTAGGTTGTACCCAATTTTTTACTGTGGATTTACTAAGAAGATTATAATAAAAATACGTAAATACTTACAGGGCAGACACCCAATGTCAGAGAATAACGCTAGTCATAATTAAATACATAATCTTATTCCAAATACTGTTAACGTGGCAAACAAGCCTGCTTAGGATTTAACTTTAGATTTCCTAAACACTAATTAGTCACTTACGAACAAGTACAGAGCTCAATTAAATGTTTGCCTAACTTAGTTACCTACATAGTGTCTAGACTAGGGTTGAACAGCAGACATTTTGAAATGCTCATTACGTTTTCTTTCATGTGATTAATGAAAGAAAACGCTGAAATGAGCTGAGATTTTCTTTCAGTAATAACTTTTGAGTTTATTTTCGCGACGCATTTATAATTGCATAATACTATTGACATGTTTTCATTGATATTTTCACTATCATAACCTAGTTACCTACGCTCATTTAATAAAAAAATACTAACTTAGCTCACAGACACAATACCTACATCCCAAACTGAAGCTTGCACTTTTTTAATGTGGAAAATAGACAACAACAACACAAACATGCAACATCCATGACCGAACCGGGATTAAATCCCAGGAACTCTGGTTTGCGTGGTAACCATTCACTTAATTACCAACTACTGGACGTCGTCGGACCCGAGCTCAAAAGTGTCTGAATCAAAAGAAAACAAAATGCAGAAAGAGTAACAGTTACGCGTCAGTCTTCGTTTGATCGACCGACTCCGTGCATGTTTATAATGCCGTGCCACTGCATGTGCTGTAAGAATTTTTTTAAACTAATGAAAAAAGAATTTTAACAGTTTCAGTGTTTTTTTTAGTTGGTTAGTTATAAACACGAACTTATGTTTATGTAGGTTAGTCTGGGAAACTTTTTTCGAGAATTTTGTATTAGACCCAGCGTCCATTTGTTGGTAAGTCAATGGTCGTCATGAGGAGAGTAGAGCCACAGTTCTATACCGAAGCTTCATGTAGTTTCTTTATCATCTTTAAATTATTCTGACTAGGTATGATAAATGGGTAAGGTCGAAGACGTGGGTGAGCGAATCACAAAGTTGAATTGGAGATGGGCAGGATACTTTGCCTAGATGGGAAGAGTTCCAGTGCACCTAGGCGGTACTGTATCAGAGCGGTGGCCAAGAGAGAGTCGGGGGTCAGTAGGCAGACTACCATACGCACGCTGGTCTGATTACATTGTACGGGTGACGGGTCCGCATTGGATCAGATTAGCACAGGACCGTGAGGAATAGCGCAATAAACGCCTGTACAAGATGTAAGTGACAGCCTAGTAACTACTGAAACTGTGAACACAGACCATCAAACTGAACAACTTTCACTATGGAGCCTACCTCAGGAAACACAAAAAAAAAATCAGCTGCCCCAAACAAAACTGCTGTACCTAACCGACTAAAATGTATGGGATAGCTGATTTTTTTTCGCGTCTCCTGAGTTAGGCTCCATAGTGAAAGTTGTTCAGTTTGATGGTCTGAGTTCACCGTTTCGGTATTTGCTAGGCTGTCACTTACACCCTGTATGCTCTGCAGTGGGTTGATGTGGGCTGATTTTTGATGATGACATAATTATTTATAATAATGCTGTTTACCCTTTGGGAATACAGCCGTGAGCATATGCTATGTTATTCTTGCAATCAAGCCCTAACTTAAATAAGTTACCTAAATCAATATTAGTTATAGGTCTTATTTGAACGCAGCAACCCTACTCGACGACGGCGACGGCTTAGAGCTCCACAAGCTTATATGTTTTAAGCTTTGAATTATTTAAACTTGTGTGCGGTTAAGTCTTTTATGTTTTTCATTTAGTTTATAAATTAATGTCGTCTGGTAAAAGAGTCTAGATTATTCTTTCCGTTCATGCTCATTTTCATTATAACCGTCACATCAGCAGTCCTCAAAGGTCTAACTGAATTCTGTAAGATAATTTATCATTCCTACATTCAAAGTATCAAGCTGACCTATTTTTCCCTTATCCTTGGAGTCATGTAATCGGACCTGAAAGCGTTGAAGCGTAAAGTCGTGGATGCCCTTCCTTTTCCACTTGTTTTTCTCGACTGGTCATGTAAGATATATGCATCTATATGTATAACCACCTTCATTTCTCTAAAACTACTTCGTTCCATATATGTATAGACAAATAATATATAGATTCACAGCATTCTGGCGCATTCTCATTAGCAATTACAATTGCAGGTCACAGATCGGAAATAGACAAATGGATCACACTAGCACCGCGAGAAGTGGTGCAATAAAAAGGAGGCCTAGGCCTATAGAATTTGATTGATTGACTGATTTGTTATTAAAAAATCTAGTTAAAAACAACAACCTATCCTAAACTCTTTGACTACTTATATAGGGACTAGTTACGCGTGTAATTCTTCTAACAAACATTTCTGCCACTTTTTGCGGGGGGCGAGGTAACATGAAATCCGCAACTTTGGATTTTATTCCCTATGGGGAACTACTACGAGACTACTTTTCATGATTTTTTACATTCAAAACTAGAATCTAAAGTTATGTGCCTTAGAATGTAATTTTGAATGTTAAATATCATGAAAAGTAGTCTCGTGTGAACCCCAAACGTCATAAGTTCGTAGTTATTGTTTCGCAATCATAGACTGTCTAGTTTAGTGATAAGATATAAAATTGAATGTAAATGCACATGATCAATTGTTCTTATACCGTGGCAGAGGGGAAATGCTACCGCAAGGATAGTCATTATAATAAAAAAAAGTCCAATAGTCAAAGCCTGAACTATTTGCAAAACAAAGAAACGAAAGTGTTTTCCACTTTGGATTGTATTTTACTCTAAAAGTGACAAAGAGATAAAATTCCATCCCACTTAAAGATGCGTTTAACAGCTCTCTATAGGACTACTGCTGAACTAAAAGCTATTCGATTCGCTTCATTACCGCAAGGAAGCCTCGTCTGTCGTTTGAATAAAACATGACCGTGTTGGGAACCATTTTGCAGTTGAATTTTCTGTCATTTGAAATTTTGTTCGGAAAATGGTTTGATGAATTTTACATCGTTCTCTTTTGAAACTGGAGCTATGGAGTTTGATTTGATATCAATGCGGGTGCAATGCTGTAGAAAATTTAATAATCTGTCTGAATTCACATAAATTATTTCAGTAAGAAAATTTGTAAACGTTTATCTACAACTAGAGCTTTTTGAACATGCAGTTGTAGCGTGATCAATTTTTATCGCCAGTTTCCACAAATATTAGGAGAAAATTGAGTTTTTTGCATTAAGTTGGAAATTACATGCTAATAAAACCCACTAGGGGCTTGGCAATACCTCTTTCTGGACCTGGCTGGACCATATTATAATGAACATTTTGAAATGAACTCAGGACAATGTAGGTACTAATATAATGAATTATACTTAATACACAACAATACAAAATAAATGTAAGTGGGTATTGGTACAAAACAGTCTTGTCTTACTAAAAATATTTTTTTGTTTCAATAATTAGGCCGGCTTCTCTTGGGTACACTCCAGAAAAACATTTCTCTTGATAATTTACGTTCAGTACAAAAATATAAGTCACGTACGTACTATTATTTTAGTTTTCTCTAGACAGCACTAACTTGTATTATATGTACCTAATTTGGGATTCTGTGTCATCATTAAATTCCCTTTTTATGAGTCGTATTTCAAGCCCTGTGGGAAATAGAGCTGGAAATGGTTTACGCCGGTCTAATCTATAATTTAATGAAGAGTTTTCATTAAAAAAACCGGCCAAGAACGTGTCGGACTAGCCCATGATAGGGTTCCGTAGCCATTGTATAAAGCAGCGATTACATTACCATTTAGGGTTGATTTCAGCATACATTGCTTGCTTTGATCGCTACATTTTAAAATAGAGAGAACAAATCAGGTGATGTATGCCGAAATTGGCCCTAAATGTAGGCTGGAATAAGAGAAAAACAGTATAATACAGTATCTTACATTTGACTACGAAACGATCGAAAGTGTCCCGTGTTTTTCTCGAATCCCCAATTTTAGGGAGCAAAGGAGCAATTTATTAATTTATTCATAAGATTATTATGGTTTTGATATGAAAGATGTTTTGATACTTTGAATTATTCAACATTTTGTGCAGTCAACGTTCGTTTATGTACAACAAACGAACATTTCCGGTGCAATTGCATATTTATTGGAAGTGAACCATTTATCAATTTACGACACCTGTCAGACATGATGCAAACCATAGACAAGACAACACTTTTTACTGTCAATGAGATGCCGGTGAGATTAGGTAATTTTACAACAAACGAACATTTCCGGTGCTATTGCATATTTATTGGTAGTGAACCATTTATCAATTTGCAACAACACCTGTCAGACATGATGCTAACCATAGACAAGACAACACTTTTTACTGTCAATGAGATGCCGATGAGATTAGGTAATTTTACAACAAACGAACATTTCCGGTGCTATTGCATATTTATTGGTAGTGAACCATTTATCAATTTGCAACAACACCTGTCAGACATGATGTAAACCATAGACAAGACAACACTTCTTACTGTCAATGAGATGACGACGAGATTAGGTAATTTTTAGCCTGCAATAAAAATCTTTTCGCGTCTTCGCACGTTCACGGCCAGTTGCGAGTAGGTACTGAACTAGTTTTTATCCATTAACTCTCTTGCTAACTTTTTGGTTTGTTGACGTAGTAAACGAATGTAAGAGATTTAATGGAGAATTAACTTTAATGAACGTACGTGCAACTGGCTGTCAGACCAGTAAATATTTGGAAACCTTTTAAATTTGCAAATCTTCGTTCGTTCTATCTAATATAATCCTTCATCCCCAGTCCCAAGTAATAGTTTTTGAAAATCGATTTCTTAAAAAACCAGCCAATTTTACTGTTTTCCTAACATTATTATTATGAGTAGCTAATATTATTAAATTTATAAAGTACAATAACAAATTTAAATCAATAGATTAGTTTAAAGTTAGTTAAACGTTCACTCGGTCTTCCGGGAAATCAAAATTGCACGTGGCTTTAAAGCAGATTTCAGGAAGATCGGTTGCAAAATGGACGCCGGTGGACGGAAGAGTGCAGTCTATTCAAAATACTCCGTTTACATTCACTGATTTATATACGAAATAATTCGGGAATAAAATTGCATTCGATTATTATTTAGAGTAGAGTAAAAATATTTCAAATATTATTTATTTTTAAACATGTTACAGCCATGTTATGCTATTTTGAATCAAATTAAATAAATAAAAATAATATTTTATTAATATTATATATATTTTTTTAACAAATTTTTCAATCTTTAATTGTAAAAATATTTGTAGATCATTTTTATAGTTATTGTTGATGGTACTCGAAAGTTTTTTGGAACAGACCACCCGATTTCATCTCATAGGTATCGCAGGGCGGGACTAAGGTCAGCCATATAATACGCAATAAACAGTTTTTAATTAAAGTTCTATTTTTAATTTAATTCCCAGCCGGAATTCCGAATCAAAATTGTTATTTTGCAATTATAGGATTTGATGCCTTCGTAATTCTGAACGGAATTCTAGAGGGGGAAATTCATACGAAAGCGTAATCCTGATTCAGAATTCCGTGTGTGGCAGGTGTAAACATTGAACAAGAATTTTTTGAAGTGAAACTTTTTACAGAAGGGCTTTGAAATTCTGATCCACAACCTTTTCGTGTGACAGAAGTTCGAAATATAAATTTGACAGCTGCTGAAATTTCACTTCTGCCGGGCGTCCTGTGGACTTAAGGACAGAAGTACTTTTTTTTAATCTCACACTTTTAAAATCATGATCGAATGATTCTCCATACAAATTTTGACATTTTCTACTGCGAGGTTTCTTTTGGAGTGTCTTGGTTTCACTCGGCATTGTCATGTCTTTAGATACATATTTTCTTCGCCCCCATTGGCCAGATGGCCGAAGGCGCCAAAGGCAAGATGTTCTGCGAGAAATGTGCCCAGTCGATGTCAACTTCAGTTTACCAATTCTTCGGGTTATGTCGGCTACGCTGGTTCTCCTGCGGAACTCTTCAGCTCTTCATTCCTGATTCGATCCCGCAGAGAAACTCCGAGCATAGCCATCTCCATGTCCACTCTTCACTATTATACATTTACTTCCATTGTAATAGTTCATGCAAAGTTCTATTAATATTTCCCTTTGGCTTTGAAATTTGCAAATTAATACGTTCTCAAAGCCCTTTGATTAATAATATCTACGTCTGTGCATAATAGATCCAGTCAGATTGCATCTATCTGTATAATAATCCTATAATATGAGCTGTTTAATTGAAGCATGGTCAAACGTAAAGGACATCAGACCATCCTAAACATTTTTTTACTGTCTGACATGACTAAATTCCCGACCGAGACAATGCTGATGTCATCCACGACCTACCCATCGACGGCGACCCTCATTTGTTCTTAGCGTGAGCTCGGATGTGGCTGGAGAATCCGTTTTGTCAACTGAAAAAATAATCTGTTACATTTACCTTCAATCAATCAATCATCAATTATATAAGAATGATTTTTTTGGTACTATTAATTTCAGCCAGATGAAGTCAGGAGCATCGGTGGCGCATTGCGGAGAGGTGTGGACACCCAATTATGGGGGTCCGGGTTCGAATCCGCACGGACAACATGCCATATACCAATGAGTTTTTCTAACTTATGTACGTAATACCGACAGCTCTCAAACGGTGAAGGAAAACATCGTGAGGAAACCTGCATACACTGAAAAAGAAATTCGGATGTGTATGTGAAGTCTACCAATCCGCATTGGGCACGCGTGGACTAATGCCCATACACCTTTCTTGCGGGTAGGCCTGTGCCCTGCAGTGGAACATTTATAGGCTCATGATGATGAAGTCAGCTGTTGGATATAAATGCCTCCCACAAAATGATCTCCACATTTTACATTATTTTACTAATATTATATGATTGCATAATACGCTTCTACATTACTAATATTTACCATTATAATTATGATTGCGTAATACGCTTCAATATTATTCTAATCTTAGTTACAGTAGGCTTACAAGTTGTATGTGGAACAGCAGATATTTTTTTTGCAGATTGATGTTGGCCGCACAGTGAAAGTTGCTCGGTTGATGATCTTTTCAACCCTATAAAATTTGTTCCGCTTCAAATCAGCAACTGGTACAGTCACCATCAGATATATAGCAATCAGTGTACAAATATTTCTGAGTTTATAATAAATTCTTAACAGCAAAAGTTCATCATCATCATCTCAGTCAATGGACGTCCACTGCTGAACATAGGCTAGGGACCGGTCCTGCGTTGCCCTCATCCAACGGGTTCCCGCCGCCTTCACCAGGTCGTCGGTCTATCGTGTGGGGGGCCTTCCCACGCTGCGCTTTCCGGTACGCGGTCGCCACTCGAGAACTTTAAAACTTACCTAACAGTAAACACCTCTTTTAGTTCTTCTTGTTCAGATATTTATAATAACTTCTGCTGTAAAGATTTCATTGAAAATTAACACTGCTCAGAAATATTTGAACACCTTGTCTGTTAAGATATATCTGTATAGGTATTACGCATAGCACTACTATACAATAAGCTATTGTGTTGGACAGGCTTGCCAGTTTGGCACATATATAGGTATTATCCGTGAACAATTCAATTGTCAATATCAAATGTCTTGAAGACAATTTCGCTCGAGGCTATATTAGAGAATAGCTTAGGTACTGTGACGATGAAGTAAGTAGTCAATATTGAGAATGCTGTAGTCTATAATCTATACTATTATAAAACTATAATAGAAATGTGTCTGTACATTGAAGATATTTAAAAAAAAGTTACGATATGGTTTTTAGGTGTCCCTGTTTCCATATCAGCGGTCTGTTTGTTTGTGTGTTTGTTAGTATGTTTTTTTGTTTGAACGAGCATCACGCAAAAACTACTGAACCGATTTTAATGAAACTTTTTCTTTGATAGTTAATGATCTGACTTAAAATCTGGTATATAATTTGTGCGGACAAAGTTGCGGGTTAACGCTAGTTACAAACTTATAAAACAGTTCCGTGACTGACTGAACCCTCTGTGTGACTCGCACTTGGCAGTTTTTCTGTATTTCCTGATGGTATTCACTCTCTGTTTTGGTGTAAAATTAAGTATAATTGATTGATTGATATAATGATTTCCCTCCTGTGTGCACCTCGGGAATAGATAAAAAAAAGAAATCATATAACGCAATCTAAATAATAGCATTCATTATATTTATTTCTTTATCAAATTCGAAATTTTATTTTGAATACTCGTAGTGTAAGAAAGTGTCCGATTCTATTCTTCAAACGAATCTTTTTCTAGGTGTGGATCGCTGAAAGCACCTGAAAAATAAAATAATGCTAAGGACACTCCATTCATATCCATAGTCCCTGCCTATTACTCCGGTTGTGGTGTACGTATGTACGGGAGACTGGGGCTTGTAGTAACAAGTGACACTTAATTTACAAAGCGATTTTTTTTTCATTTTTGATTCACATGAAGGCTCAAAGTTTTACTTATAATGCGAAGCATTGTGTAAATTAAAATTATATTTATAGTGCCCTGCACGACGGCGAAATGAGAGGTCTTGAAATCCATATCGGACAGATAGTATGAAAAATAACACACGTTAATTTTGATTTTCGTGTTCTACATTTTAATCAATGTCTGATTGTTACATCTACTCATAGAACATTAAAAATACATCTTGATTTTAATTTATGTTTATGTTATCTGCCTTACATTTGTAGTATTTAATAAATGATGATAGGTTTAAAATATCAGTCAACGGGATAAATAGTAAAAAAAATTTAAACATTCATTTGTAAATACAAGAGTTTTATCAAAAAATGTTACAACAAGCCCCTGAAACAATTAAAACTGGAAACTTGCGAAAAGTATTTTTAAGATTGTGTTTTCATCGAGCTTGCATTCGAAAACCGCCACATCAAAGTCAACATTAAATATACATCTTGTACGTAAAATATACATTTTGTACGTCGAATAATTTCAATAAAGAAAAGTTTTAATTCGGTGTTAGTAATAATAATAATTAAAAATAATATAGATATTTTCTTCTAATATAGAAATGTCTATATTAGAAGAAAATATCTATATTATTTTTAATTATTATTATTACTAATAATGACTTATTGGGTAATGACCCACGTATAATATGATAACTAAAATTATAAACAAACAAAATATGAGAAATATCATACTTCCCAAGGAAATGGAAATTATCCTTTTCTATCGTGGGATTTCTTAAAAAAATCAAATTCATATTTACCAGTATTGTAGGCGAAATGGATTTGTTCAATGTCTTCGAGAACTACTTTGAACTGAACTACTAATGTTTAACTTACTGTTCATTTTTTTAATGGTTTGGAGGAGTTTATCGAAGTATTGAACTTGTTTTTTCTCTGAAATAAAATTGATAAATATACTACTGCAGGCAACTAGAGGGTACTAAAGGCAATGAATATGTTTGTACTCTCGGAATACTAATCATCATCATTCTCTTGTCCATTTCTTATTATTTGGGGTCGGCGCAATATGACATCTTCCTCCATTCATCTCTCTTGGCCTTCATTTTCCTCACCTCCCCTTCCCTCTCACTGGTAAAAACGTTTAATATAGATTTCCTCACCCTAAAACACCCTAGTAATAATATTAAAATTTTTATGTTTTTATATTTGTCCCATGCGGGATTCGAACCAAAGACCCTCGGCACATCGGGCTGGTTCACTACCAACTGAGCTACCGGGCTGTTTAATTATACAGGGTGTAAGGGACAGCCCTCCGCAAACTGAAACAGTGAACTCAGACCATCAAACAACATTCACTATGAAGCCTATCTCAGGAATGGCGAAAAAAACAGCTTTTTCATACAAAACTGCTGTACCTACCCGACTGTCAGCAGCAAAAAGATGTATACACTTTAGTATTACGACGTGGAACAAAAGTGTATACATCTTATTGCTGATTACTGTACTTAAGTAATGTACTTTTTAAGAATTTGATCAGTGATACAACTATTTTACAGTTTTCCTACTAAAAAAATGGTTAAATTAGAAGGTAATAATAAAAATAAAATAAAGGATAATAATTACCATCTTCAATTAGCTCCTTGTCTGTAAATTAAAAAAGATAATTAGGTAATAAACTAAGATCCCATCACAAATGTTTTACCTCCATATATTATTATGTTTAAGCATTGTCCGTGTGATGTCACCATCCCATTTTCCTTTCGTGTGTGTCGTAAAAAGCGACTAAGGGATCTACCTGAGGATGGGCAGCAGCATCCTCTGAGAACACATATGCAATCCAACTGCGATCGCCAAACCAGCTGCCAATCGTGGCGATAAAAGCATATCCCCCATTTTAGGGGAGGCCTATGTCCAGCAGTGGACGTCTATCGGCTGATGTGAAGATGATGATGAAGCCATGATGCATGCTCCAGTAGAAAGTTGATAGTTTAAGGATTCTAAAACAATAGGGCTGTCTGCTTAGGCCTGTAGCAACCATCTGGCAACAGAAGCGAGTGCTGCGCATATTAGCCAAGGCTGTAATGACCAACGCTCACGCGTTTCATACGACGTTTTTCAGCATACATGCGAGGAAAAAGTAATAACAATTCCTAAAACACAACTATTTCAGACAAATATTTTTTTTAAATGGCACCACGGGATTCGACAACGTTCCAAATTTAAATTAAATAAGAACCAGCCAGCAAGCTATGGCTATACAACCTCCTTACATTCCCTACCTACTATAACTATGTATCTATATCTATATCTATATCTATACTATTATAAAACTGTAACAGGAAGTTTGTCTGTACATTGAAGATATTAACAACAAAAAAGTTACGACATGGTTTTTAGGTGTCCCTGATTCCATTTCACCAATTTTTGGATTTTTTGTCTGTCTGTTTGTTTGTGTGTTTGTTTGAACGAGTATCACGCAAAAACTACTGAACCGATTTTGATGAAACTTTTTTTGTTTGATAGCTTATGATCTGACTTAAAATCTGGTATATAATTTTTGCGGACGAAGTCGCGGATTAACGCTCGTTAATTTATAAAAGTTTACAGAATTGACGATTAAACATTTATGTGTACCTATTATTATTATTATTATATAATGTGTACCTAAGTACATAACAAAAAAAGTTGTTGTAATGTTACCACCTTATATGTATAATATAGGTAGGCAGTAAGTCAATTTCATCGAATTCGGAAAAAACCTGCAATGATGATATTGTGTGGTATTGTGAAAATAAACAAAATAAATAAAACATAATACTATTAATACTTACTAGCTTGGTGTTTCAAAACTTTTTCTTTAGCCTTTGCTGTAAAAAAAAAAAACAAAGTATTAAAATTACCTATTATGTTCTATTGGTTAATGGTACAGATTTTCACACAGACTTCTCGGCGCTTCCTCGTGTATGGAAACGCCTTTTGAATAGCTGGCTATCCTTTTACCTCGGGAATTTTAAATCATAATTTCTTTAAAAATAATATTTTATTAATTGCACTACGCTCTCCTTTTCTTGTGTAAAGGTTCTTATTGACCGCGGCTTTTCAATACGGCCTGGCGGTTATGACGTGGTACTTATACTACATTTCAAATAGCAACGAACTAAAGCTGGTTTGAATTATGAAACAGAGACATGAAACACTTAGGTTTAACTTTAGTAATGTCCAAGATATTATGCTGATAGTATATCTTTTTGATAAATAAACTATATTTGGTCAGTTCTAATTTTTACGCTTGGTATTTTCGGAGGCTCGTATTTCATTCCTCTGTTTCTCTTTTTACTTTACACTTAGCTTTACACTTGCCTTCACACTTGCCTTTAGACTTAGCTGTTTAAGAGTCATTTTACCGTTCAGTGGCACCCTCATCACAAATTTCTCAATAATGAAAGCTGAAACTGAATAAGTGCTACTCCAACATACTATATGTAAATAAAAAAAAAAACAAATAAAATTTAATAAACTTACCACAAAAGCCAAAAAGCTATTTTTATAGAATACTTACACGTTCTTAACATTCCATTTTATAGACTTATCAAAATAAATTTAGATATGTGGCCGTTTCTCTTTAAAAACGCCTATAAAATTATTGTATAAAATAAGCCTTTTGTAGTAACTTGATGTAGCACTTTTTTATTGAGGAAGAAGTCCTTTTAAAAATTGTGATGAGGGCGTTACTGAACGGTACAAGGACTCTTAAGAGTATGCCACGCTGGATAGATAATGTTGCGGCTTCTAATCCTGTCCGCCAGTAAATCAAGAATACAATATTCAATATAAATTTTTTGTTACTCACCCAGATGTTTATAATACTTTACAAGTTCTGAAAATGATAAAACATTGTTTTATAGAAGTTTTAGCAAAAAATTTGTTAGCCGTCTGTCATATTTCTGTGTAATAAAGGTCCCTATAGTAACTTATAGCCTGTGAACTCAAAGCTATCAAAAATTCACAAATCTCATGCCTTTAGTTTTGGGTCTAATAATTATTTTTGTTTATTTTATTTCACGTTTTTTGAGTTCATTTTCAATGTACCCAACATTGAAAATTGAAATCAATAAATATGAAATAAAACAAACATAGTGATTCAAGAAACGGCTAATTTAAAAAAATGCATTGCTCCAAAAAAAAAATCATCGTTTTACAAAATAAAAAAGAATACCTCCAGAATACCAAAGTTATAAAAACTTTGAAAATTAATAATTAAACGCATTAAAAGGGCCCTTAAGAGACTCCCTTCTTATCGTGTGGGCAGAGCCCTGGTGTTAGAGCTTTTTCAGACCGCCTTACGGTGTCTGACGAGGTTTGGTAGAGACTCCTTAAAAACGCACATTACCACCGTATTTTTTTAAATTTCCTTTAACCAAAATTTAACTGTTTAAAAAAAATTACCATCTTGTAGCCCTCGTCGATCCACGTCTTGACACCTCAATCATTTCTCTAGCCCAAAAAAGCCTTTAATACTGAAGGGATCGAAAAACACATTTTCAATGTTAAATACTTAGATAAAGTATATGTCTAGATTGAGCCTTATGCTTCTACCGTATAAAACGAAATTGGCCAACTTTCTTAGGTTGGTGTGCGTGAGGCGTTATACAAATTATGTCTGTGTACGTGCAGCGATAGGGTTTAGCGGCCAGTGCTGGTTGTATTTTTTATCGACGCTTTCGTTGCTTCGATTGTCTATCTTGACATATAACTTATCAAAGGTTAAATACGGGAATTCATACAAACCTTTACTCATATCTTCAGAGTCAAATGAACCCTCATGCACGTCTTCGAGTGCGAAATCTATAAAATATTATAATAAAACACACGTTTTAACACATGAAAGACTTTTGAAAACTGTATATATGATATGGTACAGAATTGACAAAATATGATTAACATTATCGACTTCTTACGCGCACACAACTTTAAATACTCAAAACTTTTGATTGTATGAACCGATTTAGATGAAATAGAGCCTAAATGTTAATCCAAAATACCAAACTAAGCTCTATGCTTTTGTGAAAACCCCATTCAAATAGTCGTTTATAATCGACATAAATGCGTGCACAAACAAACAGACTAAACAGACGAAAATTCTAAAAGTGGTATCAATGCATTTCATTTTCATTACGTATCCTAAACGCCCTCAATGAATATTTTTGCAAATATGTTCAATGTATTATACGACAAGATAACAATTTTATTTTTATATTTGTCCCCACAAATTATAAACCAGATTTTAAGTCAGATCTTATGCTATCAAACAAAAAAAGTTTCATCAAAATCGGTTTAGTTGATTTTGCGTGATGCTCGTTTACACAAACAAACAAACAGACAGACAAAAAATAAAAAAATTGGTGATATGGAATCAGGGACACCTAAAAACCATATCGTAACCTTTTTTTTTGGTTATATCTTCAATGTACAGACACACTTCTGTTACAATTTTATAATAGTACAGATAGATAGATAGATAGATGTATTATAGATATTGATTGTTATTTATTAACGATTTTTATTTTTACTTAATTTATACAATTCGATTTCTAAAAAAAAACTCGCCGCGGTAAATTTATATGAAAAGCTCACAATTTTATTTTGTGAATAAAATAACAAAATTATATCAAAATAAACACGGTTAAACTAGGTATGAAGAGTTCTTACCGGGATGATAAAAGTAGGTATTGTACAAGAAAATCAATAATTATTAAACATTTACCGGTCAATCCGGTCACATCCAAATCAATGTTACAGTAAACTCGTGCAATGATGAAAAACTGTAAAATGGCCATCATAATATTAGATAAAAATAAAATTTTGTCTGTTCATTTTCTTAACCCGTATTTTTAACCGACTTCAAAAAAGGAGGAGTTTTCTCAATTCGACCGTATACAGGGTGTCCCAGAAATGGTGAATCAAACTGCTATGGGAGGCAGCTTGACTAATGTCCTATCCATAAAAAATATAAAAAAAAATAAAACGCACATGACCATAAAAAAAAAGATTAAAAAAAAAGATTTCGGTTCAGAAAAAACAATTAAACTAAGTGGTCTGTGCACGAAGTGCAGACATTTTTTTTTGTAAAATGTTAACAATCAGTCGAAGCAACCTCTAACAATTAATATTGGCAGAAAAAAATTACAAATTATCCCAAAACGCGATAATTAGAGCTGGAAACTTAGAAAAATTTGATGATTTTCCCGTTTTTTTGGATATTCTTTTTTTTTTATGGTCATGTGCGATTTATTTTTTTTTATATTTTTTATGGATAGGACATTAGTCAAGCTGCCTCCCATAGCAGTTTGAGTCACCATTTCTTGGACACCCTGTATATACATATATTTTTTTTTATGTCTGTTCGCGGATAACTTCGTCGTTTATGAATAGATTTTGATGATTCTTTTTTTGTTGCGAAGAAGATATTCCAAGAGTGGTACCATGATAAGGAAACCAGGATCTGATGATGGCATCCCAGAGAAATGGAGGGGAACCTTTGAAAATCGTAGTGCCGGCTAGTGCGTTTGTTACTTTAAAGCACTACTATTAAATTTAACTAATGGATTCACCACTGAAAATTGTGAAATAAACAAAATTTTAACAAAAAACTAAAACCGCCTTCAAAAAAACTAAAAAGTTAAAAAATAATATTGCAGCCGATGACTTTTTCGTTCGCATCATAAAAACATTAATTTGTTTTATAGAAGTCGGTGTCAAGCCAAACCAAAAAACTAATGCAAGCCCTGTCGTGAATTGTACCGGCTTGACAGCGACTTCGATAAAACAAATTAATGTTCTGATGCGAACGAAAAAGTCATCGGCTTCAATATTATTTTTTAACTTTTTAGTTTTTTTGAAGGCGGTTTTATTGAAGCACTGTTCCTTTCTTTATAATCGTGATAGAACGTTACAAAGGGCCAAAACTATCGGTATACAAACTAACTACCTATGTAAACAATTGTATGAAAAAATGTATGAAAAATCTATTGTTAAAAATACAACCTAGAGTATTTACAGGGTGTAAGGGACAGCAAACTGAAACGGTGAATTCAGACTATCAAACAGAATAACTTTCATTATGGAGCCTACCTCAGGAAACGCGAAAAAATCAGCTGTTTCATACATAATTGCTGTGACTACCCGACTCAAATGTATGGGACAGAAGATTTTTTTCGCGTTTTCTAAGTAGGCTCCATAGTGAAAGTTGTTCAGTTTGATGATCTGAGTTCACAGTTTCAGTTTGCGTAGGGTTGTCCCTTACAATTGATTAAAATTAAAAATATAATAACTCACAGCAATGCAGGCATAAACAACCGAAGTCATTTTGGCATTTAAAACGGATCAGCAAAATTTTTTTCGGCTTAATTCATTACTGAGCAAATGCAAGTTTCATTAGATTAAAATTGAATTAACTGGTGTAGGTTGGTTTGAACGAGTTTATATAGTAGGGTTAGATTGCAGTGCTAATTAAATTGAAGACCTTTATGCTAATTCCGTCGCAGGCTGTTAATTAGGAAACGTCTAGACTCATAAATTATAAGTTGATTGGTTTCTGATAGTGCGCTTATGAGTCGAGTTTTATAGTTCACGAGCGTTAACCCGCGACTTCGTCCGCACAAATTATATACCAGATTTTAAGTCAGATCATAAGCTATCAAACAAAAAAAGTTTCATCAAAATCGGTTCAGTAGTTTTTGCGTGATACTCGTTCAAACAAACACACAAACAAACAGACAGACAAAAAATCCAAAAATTGGTGAAATGGAATCAGGGACACCTAAAAAACATATCGTAACTTTTTTTTTGTTATCTTCAATGTACAGACAAACTTCCTGTTACAGTTTTATAATAGTGTAGATAAACATGAAAAACTAATAAGGTTTCGTCGATTAATTGCAATAGGGGAGCGGACTGCATAAAATCTATTTAATTTTTTTTCTTAGTAAAAAATAGCATTTGAAAATAACGCAATACTCACATTTTTTTTTAGCTAGAATACTATTTTTTAATAACATGATGAACTAAAAATAAAATAAAAATTTTTAAACGTCGCGCGCGTTTTGACGTTCAATTAAAAGTTGCTAATTTGACTAATTGTCCGATCCCCGATATATTTTTATTACTACCAAATATGAGACTGCTCAAACTGCAGACTTCTGCCGGCCACTTCTGGCCGCTGACCGCTGCCATCATAACATAACATAAATATTCTTTATTGACACACCAAGAATAGAAAAAATACAATCTCCATCTATCTCGCCATCCATCCATCATCCATCACGCCATCTCGGTGTGAATTGAGAGTAAGACAAGAAGATAGATGATGATATATTTTGGTATGGAATCCTGCACTTCGGGCTACTGCTGCAAAACGATATTGGAAACGGAATTTTTACTGAAATGTGATGCAGCCTGGCTTACCATCGAGGATCAAAGGTTCCAAAGGCTGGCATCATATTTTTCGTTGTTTCGTTTCGGGGATGGAAATTTTATTTAAGTTATCTACGTCAAATGTAATGTCATTTGACTGTAATTTAAATAAAATGTCCATCCCCTACCACGAAAGGAAACAAATTTATTTTCTTTCCCTATATCTTGTTCTAAGTTGTTACAGTTAACACCCACCCACTATAGAAAAACAGGTTCTATATTGAGATACGAAACCAATAAACAAAATTAAAGCTCATTTGCGCCTTCTTCAACTCACGCTTACCACTCGATGAGATTGCCTGTCTTATAGACCTGTCGTCTACATGCATTTTCATTACTTTTTTCACCGATCGTGATGAAGCAGTTGGGGTAGCCTAGCCTTTGCACAGTATTGAAGAGTATGTAGATCCCAAGTAAACTCTATTTTTTCTGCTAGGTCGTTTAACAACAAATGATTTATGATATTTTTTATTTCGCATTTTTGTTTTTAGTACTGAACTGGATGTTTTTTATTTACTTGTACTTAGTGTCAGTTTTCTTTCCATCTTTTCTTTTTGGGTTATGAGTTTATAATGCACTGTTAAAGTTCTAAAATTGAGTATTTCTGAAAATAGGTAGTTCGTAATTTCTTCTCAGTTAAAAACAAAGGTCTCGTGGAATTTTTTATTTGGACTTACTTGTAATATAAAAGAATAGAAAATTTAACAAATTACATAGAAAATTTTTAAATAATCAATTATACTTTATTGCTTTTTTTTTGTTTATTTTTTTTTACTTTTTTTTTTATTTGTTTATTACTATTTTTTTCGAATTTTAATTTTTTTTTACCTTTATTTTATTATTTCTATAATTACCTAATAAGAAACATTTTTGTTGGATTCTATCTCTTAACTTTAATTATAATCTATAGTTTAAAAAAGAAAAAATGACTTATAAATTATTTCCACGCCATAATACAATAGCATATTTTTACTGGACTATTTAATCGATTTCAACGCAAACACACTAAATAACCTTAGTGATTAAATTACACCGAAAGCACCTTGCGGCGCGAGTTATGAAATTTTCCAAAAGTAGGTATACATAAAATAATATTTAAAATTCATCGAAAGTGAAAGGAGCAGTAGATTTTTAATGTTAATAATACTCCAATAATAAAGAACAACTCGGTGTAAAAGGTCAAGGTAAAAATTCCTTGTTCGTAATGAATCACCATAAAACATCAAGTTGACTACTGACTTCCCTAAACAATAATTTTAACTATGACGCCTTAAAAAGGTACCTTATGATCGACGACCCGGTTGGTGTAATGGTTACCACGCCGAACTGCCAAACCAGGGTCCTGGGTTCGAATCCCGGTTCGGCCATGGATGTTTATATGTTTGTGCCGTTGTTGTTGGGTTTCCATAATAAACAGCCTGTAGTGCTTGCTTGGGATCATTACAATGTATGTGCCTGTGAGCGTTATTTTTTTTCTTAATATAGGTATGTCGCATTTCTGAAGAAAAAAAAATTATATCGATAGTATCGATAGTCTTGCTGTAGGTGCTTATCGATTGTGGTCTATCGATAAGCACCACTAGTGGTGGTGGTGGTTCAGTTATCTAATCATTTATTATGTTACTATTAATTTGTATCGTGTCGCAAGCGACTGTCGCCATTCGACCATATATCCACCTTAAGGTGGTTGCAGAGGCGTCAATTTTATACAAAACTTTGACGCACAATACGCGTAGAGGGCATTAATATAAATAACTTTGTTTATATGGAACAATAGTTAAGAAACTCTAGATGCCGCGTCTCAAATAACATTTGCAATTTATAAAATAATTACGAAGATATAAAGCTTTGAAATTTTTTATACAAAATGTCAAATGTTATTTGTGACGCGGCAACTAGATTTTCTAAACAATTTTTCCACATTGTAAGCTCGACGGGAAGCTGGATGAATCAAACTCGTTCATTGCCAACAATTATATTTTATAACTTATCACTTCACTGGTTAACACGAAACATGTTAACACGGCAACGGCTAGTTTTCGAATGATAGCCGTTCTGAAAGAGTGAGCGACCGAAAGAGCATTGAATGAATCGATTCAAAGAATGATCGTTAACGAATGGAGTTGATGAGCTGTACCTTAATGTTGCCAGCAAAGATATAAAGTAAATAGGCGGCCCTATCGATATGCTCGTTACAATATATAAAATATTACTTTTATTAATTCCGTCTACGCGTATTGTGCGTCAAACTTTTGTACGGACTGAAACCGCCTTAATGAAACCTAAACCGTACTACATTAGAGTAATTAATAATCCATCTGCGATGTCTCTAATCTATGGTTAAGTCTTAACACAACTAATCAAGCTTTACCTATGCTAAGCTCACGTGGTGGAGATAATTACCTACCATTATCTCGAACACGTGACCTAAGAGTTGGTAATTAGGTACACTCTACGATAGCGGGGCACTATGAAACCCAGCAGTACAGCAAGCATGTTTGTGTAAGAGTAGACATATTTACCCATTATACCTTATGCTATGGCTCCACCTGTCTTGCGGCTTAACACGTATTGGACAATATAGGCACAGTCAAAAGCCATGAGGAGTTTTCAATTTTTTTAAAGTTTTTAGTGACACTAAATAGATGTAATGTCTTTAAAAAGTTGCTGCGTGAGCGTGTTAATATATGTTGCAAATATGTTTTTCCCCCTTCGGGCAGAAAGCGTCAGCTTTCGTCCCGTTGCGTTGAAATTGCCGCTTTCCGCCTCAGTCGGAGAGAAAAATAGTGTACTAACCTCGGGCAGCAAATAAGAAAGCCTCAGATCACATGGTTTTTGACCCCAGCTTCGCCTCAGCCAACAATTACATGAGATCTGAGACCTTTTTTACTTTTCTGCCCTCGGTGTGTAATCTACTATTCTGTGGTCATAATTGTAACTTCTGTTACCTCTTAATTTCTGTTTCTCGATAATAATTACCAATTTCAGTAAATAATATTAGAGGGTGCCATTTAATTTAATGTTTTATAGTTTTACTCATAAAACATAAACATTACAGTCGTCAATGAATTGGTATGTTATAAGAGTAACATAGTTTGGATAGCCCTATGGGATTGTGGCGTGAACAGATGATGTTTTTAACCTTTAAATATTTATTGTAAATACTAGTAGTTTCTGGAAGTCCACAAAACATACCATGTTTGCTGTGTGTACACAGTATTTGTAAGCCTATTTATTCCCTAAGGATTGTTCGTGTCAGGTTTCGCGTGCATCGATCCAAGGTCTTTGCACTTTACCGTGCTTCCGTGTCTACGGAATTCTAAGGAAGAAGTCCCAGGAATCAAGGTAATTTCACCCTTATGGTACGGAGACAGAAGAGCCTTGTCAGGAAACTTGTGTTAAATGGACCAACACAATAATGCAGTCCTTAAGCACTGCGGCAGAATTATATTATTTCAAATGAAAATTAGTTTTGCCGTTTCTCTGAATTGCGCAATGATATATAATTTGTAGCAAGATTTTCCTAATGTATGCTTTAAGGTGCAGTTATCCCGAAAATCAGCATATTAATTTCAACGCAACCAAAAATAGATTCTGGGAATTTGTCATTTACCTACGTCGATTCGTAGTTTTTCGTTATTATATTATGATTTGGGACGAGAGTGGCTTTTTTCTCGCACAGCGCTTTCAGCATCTCGTTACGTTTTGGCGAAAAAATCAAGTCCCTTACAAAAGATAATTATAGAAATAGGAAAGGGCGCTGTTGAGACAAAAATGTATGGTGCTCTATGGAACGATTTACAACAACCGCCTGGCGCGCGCCATACACTTTGTTTCACAGCGCCCCTCTTGATCATTTCATACTAATGAAATTCCTTAATTTGGAATGACAAAGTGAAATTTTATTTGCACTTGGTAGTTTCGGTGTGCAAGTAAATAATATTATGTAATCTTATCTTAACTTAAGTGCCACATAAACGGTCTAAACGTGTTATAGACAGTTTACCATAGTATTAAAACACTTCGAAACATATTCACATCAAAATTTTAAAGTTACTTAGCATATTTAAACCTCTTTTTTTTTTGCAATTCGGACAGACTCTAAAACATGAATAAATCGGGCAGCCTCATACCCTTAAAAATATGAATGCGAGGGCATTTGAAACTTCAATTTATATTCAAAGCTCAGACATATCGATTTCTAGAATTGCGGAACAGTATGGACAGTTTCAGATTTACTATTTTGCATGCATACTCTTATATGCTCACGCCATTATTCTATCGGGCAGGCAAAGACTAGCTCGCTGCAAAACTGACATAGTATTGCGATTCGCCTTAATTTATTTCTTTTCATGCACACCTCGTTAGAGGATCCTATTTTATCAGAAAACCTATAGTAATATTAATATAAAATAATATATTTTATCAGAAAAATAAGGTCTAACAAAATTAGCTGAAACTATTTTAAGGGGATGGTCAGACCATCAAACTGAACAACTTTCTCTATGGGACCACAATTGAAATCGCGAAAAAAAAATCAGCTGCTCCATACAAACCTACTCGACCTAAATGTACGGGACAGTAGATTTTTTTTCGCGATTTCGATATTGGTCCCATAGAGAAAGTTGTTCAGTTTGATGGTCTGATCATCCCCTTAAAATAGTTTCAGCTAGTTTTGTTAGACCGTATATAAGAAGCAAAATACATAATGTAACAAATAAGTGGAAGGGCCTGAGTTAGTTAGCAGGTACGTTAGTCAGACGACATGTGACGGGTCTGCAATGTACTTTGCATAATCTACTAATTAAAATAATTCCTTTCTCGCCCGATTAGTCTATTTATCGCGAACCCCACGTTTCTATTCCAGCGACATGCCTGACTTGACTCATAGCTACAATAAATAAGTTTCCACTTTGTTGAAAGCGCAGTAATGAAGCTGAAAGCAACTGATGCATACCTTGCTATGAACAGAGAAAACTATGGAGTTTCTTAATTATGTGCTTCTAAGTAAATTAATATATTATTCTATTAGAACTATGTTAACTGGAACTGTATTTCTGTGTTAACTTCTTTATTTATTTTGTCCATGAATAAACCGGCTTTTGAATATTAAAATATCAGATTTCAGAATGATTGAACGACGATGAATTGCCCCTGCCTTTTATTTCTTCACTTTTACACTAATAACATTTCTTTATTAATGCAGCAGAGGCTCAGTTGCACGTTCCACATAAACAAAGGGTTTTCCATGTAAAACACTAAACCTAGTATTCATCGTGGAATAAAATACTTTCATAAGGTAGCTTTAAAAGCTGTGGCTACAGAGTGTAAGTAACATCTTAGCAAATACTGAAACGGTGAATTCAGACCATCAAACTAAACAACTTTCACTTTGGTGCCTACTTCAGTTTTGTATGGAGCAGCAGATTTTTTTCGCGTTTCCTGAGAGTAGCTCCATAGTGAAAGTTCAGTTTGATGGTCTAAATTCACCGTTTCAGTATTTGCTAGGCTGTCACTTACACCCTGTATAAATAGCATAAACACCAGCTGTGAGTATCTTTTCAAACAGTGTCGCTTCAACACTCGCTCCATTTTGACCTGCAATAAACCAGAAAGCAGTTAACATTATGGCTGCTTACTGGGCAAAGAAAATAATAACATGGAAACGTGATATTCAAATTGATTCAAAAATGAAGAAAAGAGTCAGTTATAGCCTGTTATCCCACTGCAGGGTAAAAACCTCTACTCTGGAATAAGGGTGAGAGGGAGGGGGGCATATCTAATCCACGCGGGCCCAGTGCAGATTGGTGGAAGTGGTCAACTTGTATGACAATGTCCAAGTAAAACTTGCTGTCCGAACATAATATTTAAGCCGCAAATTGACGTCTGACCTGGTCTAACAAATAGTTACACCACCATTTGACAGAACTATGCGGGACCATCAGCTTAACTTGCCGTGTGGTGTCAGGCTTCGAGTAGCACCAAACCAGTCGGGTGTCGTAAGAGTCGAATAATTTCTTCAGGTGTCTCACACACCTTCGACATCCAAGCCGTGTTGCTGCCGGTTATAGCCACCGCATGTGACCCCACCTCTGATTGTATTGGTCTCCAATTCCAGACAGGAGGGTGAAGATGAGAGAGTGCATCTGTGTTTAGCGCGTACACTTATGCATTTTAAAACATCGTACGTTAATGATTGTTTTTCTTTAAAGATTAGAAGTCGAAGTAATAGAAATCGACTAGAATAATATTATAAAGAAATCCGATTAATTTATAACTTTGTCTACAAATTCGTTTCTCTATTCTATGATAACAACTTATATCTACCTATCCTATATCTATATCTGACTCAACGCCGCCCGTAGCTAGCTTGGCATCTGACGTCTGACGTTGCTATGCACACTTGCAAACACTTTGAACTTAAAATAAATTCAGGATTTATTTTATAAGCTTATCTTGAATAGTAAATATTTAACTATTCTACTCTAAGCTTAGTTTCATTGCTTGGTACAGTTTAAATTATTTTGCACGTGTTTGTGGATTTGATCTCGGTTTATACTGCAGATTAAGTTACTACGTTTTTACGTTGAGTCGTTTTCGTTTTGTAGTGTTGCTGTGTTATTGTTTTTACGTCGCAACAAAGTTTAAAATTTTCTTTGTGTTGCTGTCGAATACCAAAAAAGAAAGTGTTCAGAACAAAATTGCAGCCGAAACTTATCGTCTACTAAAATGAGTCAGTAACATAAAATATACTCATTGGTGAGAGATGAGGCCTTCCCCTTTAGCACTTTAGTGGAGTCCTGCGGCCGTAGTATGATGCGCGCGATAAGGCTTTATCATGCCTTTTATCTCGTTCTTTCGCGCGCAAATAGAAAGAGAGCTAAAGGCGCGACAGCACTTTATCACGCTGCCATACCACGGCCGCTGGAGGCTATAAACTTGTTTTTATTTGTACATTAATTTTGAGGTAGGCAAAGAACGACGATTCCTGCTACGAATCTGATAAACAGAGCAAAAAAAAGTTATAGTGTTTTTAAATCACTACTGGTGGAAATTATGAGTGATGATGATCAAGATTAACAATTGTCTACTTATACATTTTTTTATTTTTTTATTTATTCAATACATTACTTTATAATAACTATTTATAAATATTATCCCCGCTTCAGCAACCACAGGGTTTATATGAAGTGCGATACATGAGGTCGCTTTCAATATAGCGCTTAATAGATAGATAGGTACATACAAAAAAAAATATATATTTTATCACAATTTAAGACTACAATATGTCTTATATCGAATATTATTGATTTTTAAACGTGTTACAGTCATGTTGTGGCTTCTAATATATGGGTTACAAAATTAATTAGTTACATTATACATCTTGGTTTGTTACGTAATGTTTTTTAAGTACTTTTTTACATTTTTTACATGTTTTTATGTTTATACTATATTCACTAATGTCTTTTTGTAGTTTTCTTGGTAGGTTATTTAGAACAGTAGGTAACATGTATTCCCACGTCCTTCGTCCGTACTCATTAGTATAACCGGGCAGTCTATAAGTAGGTAGGTATGACAAAACTCGAAGATGAGATGGTCGCGAGGTCTTGGTTAGTGTGTGTATGTTATTGTATTCTTCCGTTATTATTACCATTTTGATTTTATCGAACACATTCATAACTTTACAATGTAAAAATAGATTTGTGTAATCGTCTTTGTATTGTTTATTAATGTTTCTAGGTGTTATGGTTTTTAATATAGATAACTGTAGTTTATAAATGACATGCCGTAGTAAAAATCGAACATAGGTTCATGTCAGATATTTTATGACATTTGAGTTGAGTAGGCATTGCAGTTTAGTATGGAGCAGAAAATTTATTTTTGTTTTGATCGGTTTGCTCTCATAATAAAAGTTGTTCAGTTTGATTGGTAGACTATTAGTTTAAAAGCATGACGCATACATTTGAGTCGAGTAGGCATTGCAGTTTAGTATGGAACAGCAATTTTTTTTTTGTGCTGATCGGTTTGCTCACATCGTAAAATTTGTTCAGTTTGATGGGTAGACTCTTAGTATAAAAGCATGCTAATAATATCACTTTCGCCTTGGTCAATATAACACTACTTTCCGTTAACTGCATTTTCAGTCATTCAAGGAATATCGTCTAAAACCACACGGAGTCATTAACCTGTAGTATCTCTTTAAGAAACCCCTCCTTTTATGCGCAGAACGTGCCAACACTCTCCCGAGGACGCTTAGACGGTCCAGTCTGTTAAAAAATGTTTTCTGTTAATTTTAACCGCAGTCTGGTATCTAGGTTTTAGGTATTATTCAGGTTTGTCAAGTTTAGAGATGAAAATGTTGATAATCCCGAGTCTATGTTCTACAACCAGTGAAAGATGGATATTACAATATTTTGGATCTTAGTTGCATTAGAGCTACCTTCTCCAGCAAAGACGTTGAAATAAGTTCTTAAACATGAACTGAAAGATTGATAGAATTAACGATTTGCATTTAGGCACAAAGTCAGTAGGCAGACGAAGACTTGTGATGGTGACATTTTAAAGGATTCGATTTAGATCAGAACATAGAAGTAAGTATTATTTGGCAAAACTGTAAATGCATTTCTGCTATTTTTGCATTCAAACGCATACGCACGTACACACGGCGACACATCAAGCTATACAAAACCAACATAAGCTGGCCGCGCGTAGGTCGAAGTAATATAACGTCGCGCGGCCAGCTTATGTTGGTTTTGTATAGCTTGATGTGTCGCCGTACGTACGTGACAGTGGAAGAACAGCGGTAAGTGCATATTACGACGGTTCGCATTGGAGCCGAGCGGAAAATGTGTAATTCGCAGACTTGTGCGTGCCGGGTCACAACGCATTGACAGATTTTTAGTTAGACGTAATAATGCAGCCGTTGTAAAAGTTGGCCGCATTGGCATCGGAGCGGAGCGGGCTGCATCGCACGGACGGAAATCTGCCGTACTATAATCCGAGCGGTACCACCCCGGCATAGTATGCATTAGTTCATATAAATTGTATAAAAGCTATTTAGGCGGTTTTTTCGCTGCGATCCGACTCGATGTGGCCTGTCGTAATATGCGCTTACCTTAACTACAATATTTAATACTGCTGTAGTTCACATACCGTTTTAGATAAGACAAAATAAATTTCATTTTTTGTTAGTTTATTCTAGAAAGAAATTCCGTAATACGACGTAAATTATAAGTTTTTGTTTTGCAACAACATCTTAATGCCCAAAATCCACGCATAGAATACCAAAAAATGTTTTCGTCCTCCCATTTATAACTTTTAAGTATATTTTCATGTTATTATTATCGAGGCAAAAGAGAATTAAATCAAAACCTCCGTCATTTTTTCCGAACAAATTCATGACAGGAATTATAAGTAGGTATTATAGTAGGTAGGTACCTGAGTTGAGGAGCGTCCTTGACATCCTGACTTAATCTAAAGGTAACTATTGGCTTCGAAGGAAGGAGCATTTGTTAATGATTAGGAAATTTATATGAGTATACGATTTTGTTAATATCATTCCATCACTGTACCTATGTTCATAAGTATTTTAGTAAATATTGGTGTAATTGTGGGGACTTGCTACAGATGTCAGCACCCACAAGTTATAGCAGAGATGCCAACAGATGGCGATACCGTCGCTCTGGGAAATATGCTCCATAGATAGAAAACGTTCACCGTGAATACGTAACTCGTAACTTACTACAAATAAGGTTCACAATCGAATGCAAGACATACATCGCGCTAGAGAAATAATCACAGAGATTCGATACATATACAAGGTCCAACTAAGAACTGTTGGACCACGACCGGTCCCCAGGCTTCACACATAGCCTATTCCATATAATTTTTACGAACACGTCATAAACGTCACACAATTTTTTTTTACTTTTATGTAACTGATAATAACACGACACTTTTTTTAAAGGTTTAAGCTGTTTTACATAAAAGAGGAACTATTTCTGTTAGATACACTGTGTGTTACTCCGTCGCGGTACCGCAAGGCTCAACAGGTGTCTCACCTATATGAAAAAAATGTACATGAAATGTACATAAAAAATATAATTATACGTTTCGGTTTTATGCTCCAAAAATAATGGCAATGTGCGATATGGTACCGCCAGGGAGCTACCACTGCCGCGGTATCACTCGTTTTTCTCAAAAAGCGGACATAATTTACAAGACTTTTTTGTCGTGAAAAACAGAAAGGGTCGAATTTTTTTTAATACTACAAATAAAGGAACTCAAAACGCCACTAGCCTAAGATGTGATGCAGGTTCCGTCCTTGTAGGCTACGCAAAACACTGGCGGCATTTCCTCGCTGAATGGCTTATAGTGATCCGTTGAGCGAGGAAAGCGCCAGTCCTTGGGTCCCTTTCGATTCTATATCAGGCGCTTTGTGAGGTCTTTTAAAAGCGCCTGCGCATTAGGTTTCGACACCAAATACCATAAAATTGTATTGGGTGCAGATATCCCTGTACAAGTAGGCCTTTCGTTTTTTTTTTCGTGGCCTGTAAATGAGACGGGACCAGTGTGACCACAAAAATAGCATCCAATACTAGCATCCGACCCAATATAAATTATACTTTATTTCATTATTTTTTAATAATACAAATTTATTCAACAACTTACACTAATACAAATGTGTAATAAAACTGAAATATCCTAAAACTAAAATATAACTAGATTAAACAAAATAACATAAATCAAAGAGCCCGCCTCGAGTCGAACCCGGTTGAAATGTGCCCATCACGCTCGTGGCGTTTCCACGCTGTATGGCTAGGGAAATGTGTTGAACCAGGTACGACCCGCAGCGGGGCTCTCGGCCTATCTCCCTAATAATAAATAAATAAGTTTCTTGGACATTGCCACACAAATTATCTAGTCACATTTAAAGTACCAGAATCTAGTCAGGACTTGTATTATGATGACTAGACAACGATATATAATACGTAATTAATTGTATAGATATTTATAAACACCGGGTACAAATAATCATATTCATCATACAAATATTTGTCCCTTACGGGATATAAGGAATAGAAGGCAGGTTCACTACAGACTGAGCTACCGGGCCGTCTAGTTTAATTTCCTCAATGTGTTATTGTGTTACATTCGAATCCGCACAAACGTCACTTGTGTGACGCGGCGCGGACACGCCACCCCTCGCTGTATGAATATGAGTGACTTTGAAGCGGCGTCCAATTAGCGGGACCGCAACACGAGGCCGTGCGGCGCTAGCATTATGACCCTAGTAGTTTGCCGGGGTCACTAGGGTTCTAATGGTTCCGAGCGTGTTCAGAGTCATTAGAATAGCTATGGCCGTAGGTGATTTTGCCTTGGCTGATCTCGAATCGATATTCTGTCTCCAAACTCAGTACTATCAATTATAGACGACCCAATAGCTCAGTCGGTAGTGAATCTACCTTATGTACCGAGGATTGCGATTTCGAATCCCGTAGGGGCAAATATTTGCAGGTACAATGAATATTATGAATATTTTTGTGCCCGAGTCATGGATGTTTTTACTTATCTACTTTAAATGTGACTAGATAATTTGATTGAGTGTCAATGGCCAAGATATACTTTTTTTTTTAATATGCTTCCGTCACACTATTTTTTCTGTGAGTGTCAGACGAGGCGATTTTGGGACAGATTTCAAATGCAATATTTATACAGGGTGTAAGTGACAGCCTAGCAAATACTGAAATGATGAACTCAGACCATTAAACTGAACAACTTTCACTATGGAGCCTACCTCAGGAAGCGCAAAAAAAAAATCATCTGTCCCATACATTTTAGTCGGGTAGGTACAGCAGTTTTGTATGGGACAGCTGATTTATTCTCGTGTTCCGTGAGGTAGGCTCTAGACTGAAAGTTTTTCAGTTTGATGGTCTGAGTTCACCGGTTCAGTATTTGCTAAGCTGTCACTTACACCCTGTATAATGTGAAAAATTAAAAAGGGCGCGCCATGGAACTGAAAAACTTTTACTATGAAACCAATATTAAAATCACGAAAAACAAATTTCGATGGGTGTGTAACTTATATAAGTTTACCAGTTTTTAGTTTGGTTAATATACCAGAGTAATCTTCTTCTCCAGACTAATAAATTTACATAATGTATATTATTATGATTACACAATGTAAAACAACAAGACCTTTATTTTAAGGACCCGAAAAAAAAAAAAAAATATAAAATTAATTGCTATCAAAGCGGCAATGTATTGAAAACAAATTCATGTTATGTAAGAAAAGCAATTTCCCTTCATTGAATACAATCTTTGCATTTTAATCAGACGAGAAAAACTCAAAGGCTATTGGATATTCAACGCTACTTCGTATCATAATAAACATCAAATTCCTTTGTAATAATGCATCACTCATTATTTATAGCGAATATTCCATGTTACTCCTACATAAACGTAACATTATGCTACGCAGTTTGCTACGATTCGTAGCATTGCTACGCTGGGGAATGCTACGGAAATCATTAAATGAATAATTCAGAAAATGAATACATTAAAATTCTGTATCAAACTGAATGAACGCTTTCAATTTACCTAATTAATTAACTGAATGGGAATCATGTTTAATATTCATATTAAAATTGATATTTTGAATAAATGCTATTAATAAGTATACAGGGTGTAAAAAACACTATTATGTTAAATGGGGTCGTACAGACTCATTTCATCAACTTTCAATATTATGAAGTCCACATCAAAATATAATTTTAAGAAGAAACTACAGTACTTTACCTTCTCGACTCAAATATGTGGGACAGCAGCATTGACATAGAATACTATGGACGTCGGGTCTAGTACACAATTCTCGAAAAAAGTGTCGGAGACTAAACTACACAAATCTAAGTACATGTAGTAATATAAACCAACTAAAATATTAAAAATGCTGAAATTATTTTCCATCCCACTCCCACATCGGGGCAAGGCGCGTGGCGAGCGCCCGCGCGTGAATTAAGAATGATACGCAGACTTACGGGAGTATATGTTTATTGAAAATGAAATTTATCAAGCAAAGATGAGCGGAAGTGTTGTGAGAGGCCGTACGAGGAAAACATACCATGATCAAATCAATGATCTTTTCCAAAAAGGACAAGTGCGTAGCACCCTCAATCGACGGAAGTGCATGAAAAGATGTATGAATGTCAATGAGGCTAAAGAGGTGTATCAGAGTCGTAGCGTGTGGCGGTCCGTGGTCTCTGCCTACCCCCATGGGACAATGGCGTGAGTTTATGTATGTATGTCTATTGTGAGTTGGAGATCCGCCAAGAGTAAGAGACCTAATCCTTGATTACAATATCTTATATACTAATTACTACGCACTAAGAAGTTTGCTTCTTCTTTTATAATGCGCACGGCTAAAGAGTGGAACGTACTGCCTGCGGACCTATTCCCTGAGCAATACAACTTAGGCCTCTTCAAGGCGAGAGTGAATAGGCACATTTCTAGGTAAGCATGCTACATCTTCGGCCTCATCGTCACTTAACATCAGGTGAGATCGGGGTCAAATGCTTACCTATCAGATATAAAAAAAAAAAAAAAAAAAAAAAAAAAAAAAACAACTTTATTGCTAACTCAGCATCGGATGCTGGCCCAGATTAATAGGCACAGGTACAAAGTGCGTCGTGAGCATCAGCAGTTCCGTAGTGTTCTGGTTTACTTGAACTGGATGTCGGATTCTGGGTACGCATCCTTAACTCGTGCGCGTAGTCGGCCGATCAAACGAAGACGTTTTGGTGCTATTTTGATTCGAACACTTTTGAGCGCGGACCCTATGTCCAGTAGTTAGTATGTCAATGGACAGCACACATTTTTTTTCTTTATATTTGCTCCAAAAGTTGTGTAGTTTGACAGTCTAACTAAACCAACCCTTTAAATATTGCTAGCGTGTTTTGTAACACCCTGTATAGTTCCAACACTTTAAATTCTTAACCCGTCAACGTACTATGACAGAAAGACTATCTTTTTAAAAGCAAAGACTTTTTATTTATCGCAATTTAAAACTCGTTTACAAAGAAAACATTTCAGCGTTCTAGAAATAAAACAAGTGTAGGCGAGACAAAGTTATTCTTCTACCCAACACTTTCGTGGAACCTCAACGTGGAAAAATTTATAAAGTTAGATAGGCAGAACGAAACCCGAGCACAGAGAAAAGGTCGTGAAATCAGCAGTCTATGTTTCAACCAACTTCAGTTAATTTCTCTATTTAACACGCATACATAATAAATAGTACATACTTAGATGACCCGGTGCCAGTCTGTAGTGAACCTGCCTGCTGTGCCGCGGGTTCGAATCCCGTAAGGAACAAATATTTATATGATGAATATGAAGATTTGTACCCGAGTCATGGATGTTTGTTTCTATATATGTATTCTATATCGTTGTCTAGTCATCATAATACAAGTCCAGGTACTTTAAATGTGACTAGATAATTTGTGTAACAATGTCCAAGATAATTTTTAAATTTTGAAAAAAACATTCGATTCTTACAAAAAATTTAAAGTTATTTCTCTGGCTAGTTAAAACTATAATATTAGATTGAAATAACTGGTCAAGTGCGTGACGGACCACGCGCAGGGTAGGGTACCGTAGTTTCCCGTCATAATATAAAAAGGGACTGAGAAGGAGGCTTTTTGTTTTATACGGTTTAACGGCTAATAAAGTCTAAAAAGTACATTTTATAAGTTGTTCGACTATTACTCATAAACTTGTAAAGCCTACTTAGCAGTGATAGTTTTCCATTTAACTTCGTTATATATACTACTGCCATGAATGTTTTCACAAATTCAGAAACAACCGTTTAACTGGCAGAGGGGGGGGGAGACACTTGACTCTAACAAAAATTTTCACTTCAAAGCTTAATATTTCGCTAACGGATCCCTGAATCGAAAAATGGTTTCACATATCCACAATATTTTTAAACGACTTATTCAACGATACCCCACATCATGGGGTAGACGAGAAAAAAATGCCATTCCCACTTCGCGTGTAGGGGAGGTACCCTAAAAAAAAATATTGTTCAAGATTTCATTTTACCCCTTTTTTGGCGCGATTAATGTGTATATCCATGCCAAATTACAGCTTTTATAGTACTAAGCGTCTCTGAGCTAAGCTGCGGACAGACTGACGGACGGACGGACAGATGGAAGGACATGGCGATTATAAGGATTCCTTGTTGACTTCGGAACCTTTTATGCATTTTTTGATAATTCTCTTGGCGTGATTTTTCGCTAGCAAGCGCAAAATTAGCTTCACTTTCGAAAAAGTTCGTAAGTTATAGGGCCTCGTGCTAGCTTTTACTACATAAACGAGGCAAAAAGTGACAGCAAGAGATTTAATGGAGGATTAACTTTAATAAGCGTTTCTGCAACAGAGCGTAAGTCTTTAATGCTATTTAATTTTGAGTTTTGTCGACGTAAGTTGTATTCCTGCACGGCTAGCTTGCCACCCACGACAAAGCGTTTCAACGAGAAAAACGTCATGCGCGCTCTATCTAGCATACATCTATACACTATTATAAAACTGTAACAGGAAGTTTGTCTGTACATTGAAGATATTAACAAAAAAAAAGTTACGATATGGTTTTTAGGTGTCCCTGATTCCATTTCACCAATTTTTGGATTTTTTGTCTGTCTGTTTGTTTGTGTGTTTGTTTGTTTGTTTGTTTGAACGAGTATCACGCAAAAACTACTAAACCGATTTTGATGAAACTTTTTTTGTTTGATAGCTAATGATCTGACTTAAAATCTGGTATATAATTTGTGCGGACGAAGTCGCGGGTTAACGCTCGTAAAATAATAAAGATAGAGGCACATCTCGATTATAATCGTTTTCTCGGAGGCCTACTGGTAAGATCCCATTTCCGTTCAGAGCGAATGAGTTATTGTTGTTATTATAGCGTTATCAGAGCGAATGATAATTCATTCGCCATAATATATAAACCACTATAATAACATTAGTTATTATAGTGGTTTATACGGGTTTGCTGGAAGAAATCTCTTAAGAGATAAGCTCGCCCTTTTTAATTGTCTATTATGCTGTTTTCATTTATATTTCCGTGTGTACAAAAAGAGTTAATATATTGGAAATTGTCACACAAATATATATACATACATTTAAAGACCCAGAATCTAGCCAGGACTTGTATTATGATGACTAGACAACGATATAGGATACATAATTATATAGATACAAACATCTATGACCCGGGCACAAATATTCATATTTACCATACAAATATTTGTCCCTTCCGGGATTCGAACCCCCGATCCTCGGCACAGAAGGCAGGTTCACTACCAACTGAACTACTGCTGGGCCGTCAAAGAAAAATTAAAATAAAAAAATCGGTCAAGTGCGAGTCGGGCTACTCGCGCATTGAGGCAGAGGGTTCCGTACCACACCACCACAACATATTAACGTAATAAAATATTTTTTTACTCCGGGACCTTTATTGGCCGGTTTTTATTATTTGTTGTTATACTGTAGAGTTTGCTCTACAATCACACCAAGTTTGACACTTTTATGTATTACCGTTTTTACCATAGAGCGAGAAGAAAAAACGTTGATAAAAACTGGTTCCTTGTATGAGGACCCCCCTTAATTTTTTGACATTTTTATTATTTGTTAGAAAATCCGCCGTAACGTAACACACATTCTGTAAAAATTTTAACTATCTAGCTCTTACGGTTCAAAAGTTACAGCCCTAAATAGGTAGGACAGACGGACGGGCGGACAACGCAGGCTTAGTAATACCCCGTTTTCACCCTTTGGGTACGGAACCCTAAAAATGAGTCAGGAATACATCACTGCTTTATTCCTGTCGTCCACCTCCCTTACCGCAGAGAGATGAGGTCAAAATTGGTGAGAGGCAAGGATTGTCCGTACTGTACGTAAGTAAGTACTCCTTCCAATAATGTTGTTCAGCTGCAGAATCACTTCTAAGTTAGCTACTGATAATTATCAATGTAAAGTCCAAAAATGATAAATCACCAACAAGAAACTATTAACCCGATTAAAAGTAATTTAAAACTACGAAACGTACGAAAGCCGTTAAAGCCATAGCCAGAAGTTTTACAGCCCTCTTGGCCTCGTTCAGCCGAACTGTTGACATTTCAACGCACCCTCATTGAATTACAGTCGTCAACTTGAATTTACAGCTTCGGTCGATGACGTCACTTTATGTTTCGTTCGAATACACTCGCGGAGCGTGCAACGGGTTTTTTGTGAAATAAAAATTCCATTTTATGCCGTCTTTTTATAAACATCTGTGATATAAATGGTAAGCAAAATTGTGGAATGAGAGGTCTGGTTCTCCGTATCATTTGCATTTCGTTTTGCAATAATTTTGTAGGGCTTATTTTTTAAAATTATTAATGGACTCTTGGTTGTGCGTTAGCACTGCATTTCCGCCAGTGTCAAGTGTTTACGGGAGAATCTATCCCAATCTCAGGGATTGTTTTTGGTCTAGAACAAGAAGAGATTTAGGATTTCGGAGCCTCGTGGCAGGCAAAAACGCGACACGCGAAATCCACGCGAGACGAGTGCTCGGGTCAGAACCTGCAACGTGATTCCTTTATAGAGCTTATGCTTTGGCATAAGCTAACTTGGCATGCTTCTATTTAGCAAACATCATTATGCATAATGTTCTAAAACAGAATAATCTTTTTGCATAGAGTATATAAATCTAGAATTATCACATGGCATATTCTTCGTATCGCATACCTAATTATTTATATATATTTTTTAAATATCTTTATTTAAGGAGCTTGGTCTTATAGTCTAAGTCGCTCCGTAAGGGAAATCTATGTGTAATACACAATTCAAGATCTTAAATTTTGTATTGGGCAAGAAGGAATCAAGAAAAAGAAAATCACCACGAAAGCTGTCTTAAATTACAAATTCGGACCAGTACTTTTGATGATGCAAATTCTCACTGCCTACGTGTAATTTTTATTCCGTATAGTCTTTCAAAATGTCCTATCGACGTAATGCACCGCAATCTAAACCGTTCGAACAAAACCACTAACCCAATAAAACGTCGGTCGGTCCATCGTACAACACGACATAAGCACGTCGAGACACGTCCCGCTATGTGGGTCAACGATTTCATTATTGTCGTGTCAATGTTTATGCGTCAGGCAGAATTCTCCCTTGGGGAATTAAATATTTAGAGCGGCTTCTTTCCGGGATTTCAAAAAATTACAGTAAAACCAGTTTTTACTGTGGGTAAGGATTGAGGGAGAAACTGAAAAAAATATTTGTTATCAGCCAGTGTTATGCACTCAGTTGAAGAAACGCTCATTAGAGTTGATCCTCCATGAAATCTCTTTCTAGCTTTAACTACGTCAACAAGACTTTAATGGAGGATTAACTTAAGAGGCTATGTGAAAAAAATGGATTCTTCAAAGCGTCATATATATCATGAAGTACTAACAATAGGAGTATGATTAGGGGATATGTGTAAATTGAACATATAATTAAAGTTTTGATTAGAGCCAAAACACGATCAGGACACATTTTTTTCGATAGAAAAACAAGCCAAAGTAGCCTCCGTCTTTATCGATAAACTTTGAGGACTGCTAAACGGTGAATAATAGAAACACGAGATTTGATTAAAAAAAAAAGACATTGATATTTTACAAATTTTGATTAGAGCAGAATTGAACTTACATAAATAGTACAATCACAATTAAATAAAATTTGTTTTACGCTTGCGTCGTTTCAGGCGCGCGTGCCGCCCCATCTATTTCTCTCGCATCAGGCAGTAATATAAGCAATCACACACCCATTTCGCTTCAATTATTTTTCGACATAGGCCCTTAAAGTCCAAAATTTTCTGAAACAAACTCTAATGAATATCCGAAATATTTACAAGGGATGAAACAGATGACATAATAAGTAACAGATTATTTTAAGCATCAACGTCTTGGCAGCACTTGCGCACAATTGAATTGACAAATATCCGTAGCCGAAATTAAATAAAAAATATCAGTTTTTATAAACTAGTGGTCTTATTTTCGTATTTTAAAATTTAGGCGTCCATCCAACGTCCGTCTTAGTTTTGACGATTGTGCTTTATAAATATTTGCTAACTACAAGGGGTGTTTGCAAAAAAAATTCTAGAGCCACTATACAATTGGACCTTCGTTTCAGGCCGGGGAGAGGCAACCGACCCGCGACCATCCAATAACAGACCTACAACGCAACACGAAATTTTATTTTGAACATACTAGTCGTTTCATAAATACCTCTTTCTTACCATTTATTAGTAAATGAAAGAACTTTCAGAAAGCAACAGTTAGAAGTTAGCTTCTAATTGTTGCTTTCTGAAAGGTCCTATCGCCATTTGACACGTCATCGTAATTCTATCCTGAAACCTGAATTATGCTAAATGAGAGCACAACTGCACGTTTTTTAAACATAGTAGGTAGTCGTGGCAACGTTTCTAACCACCCCTAAATGAATAACAGTGATAAGTTTATGTGAATATGTATTTATGTAACTCCAAACTACAAAATACCTAACTCGCTCGAGCGGTCTGGCGACACAATTCTCTCCAAAGTTTTCCACCTGAAGTAAAACTTAACAACACAAAGGATCTTAATAACTGATTAAGACAAAATTAATCTAAAGTTTAATGAAAACAAGGCAAGTTTAGTTTATATATGTTTTTCTGGAGATATTCAATTTTGGTTCATTGACTTACCAACTACTGGACGTAGGGCCCGCGCTGAAAAGTGTCCGATCGAAAAGAGCACCAAAACGTATATACACAAACAATTACGGGACAGTCTTCGTTTAATCGGCAGACTACGCGCACGCGTGCGCGGCGCGCCTTGCCCTGATAATAGAGTGGAATGGAAAAGAATTTCGGCATTTTCAATGTTTTGGTTTGGTTTTAGTTGGTTTGGTATTACTACACTTACTTTGGTTTGTGTAGTTTAGTCTCTGACACTTTTCGAGAATTTCGTACTAGACCCTGCGTCCATAGTATTCTATGTCAATGTTTTGATTCTAATTTGAGGCACTTCTGTAGATTCAGAGTTCATTTAAGATTTGATTTAAAAACTTAGTACTAATTTCAAACTAATTATAAATGACGAAAGCTTAAAGCTAATTACAAAATGTGTATCTACTGCGTGGGACAAAAGCGGAAAACGATTTAAAATGTATAATTTTGAGGCTAGAACAAATGTTTGCGGAGGCACACACTACTGGTTTCCATGCCATCGTGCGGAAAAGAGTGGCCTCCCTGTGTGCCGCGTGCGGGGCAGCACCAACAGTCTCCTAAACACTGTGGATAGGTTGGATAGTTCCTTTTTGAGGCACTGGATCAATAGCCTGTATTAGCCATGTATCCGGTGACTCAGTTGGGAACAAAATAAATAAATAGTTATTGTCTTCACAAATGTATTTACTAACATAGTTCTTAGTTTGTTTTTGTATTACTAACCCTGGATTTATGGACTCCGGTTTATGGTGGTATTATTGACTCCGGTCTGTAATAAATATTATAATAATAATACAATGTTTTAGTTTGTATTTTTATAGGTAAGTACGCACGGCGACACATCAAGCTATACAAAACCAAAATAAGCTGGCCGCGCGTAGGACAAGTAACGTATAACGTCTCACGACCAGCATATATTGGTTTTTTATAGCTTGATGTGTCGCCGTGTGTAGTGTACATCAATAGCGACCTGTTACGCGCAGACCACTTACTTTAAATACTCATAAATGTTGATTGAATGAACCGATTGCGATAAAATAATGCTTAAATATTTAATCCAAACTATGCTTTTCCGAGAACGTCATCAAAATCGGTTTAGTAGTTTCTAAATTATGGCTACACAAACAAATAGACAAACGGACAAAAATTCTAAAAATGGTCTCAATGCTCATTACGTATCATAAAAGGCCCCAATTAATATTTTTGTAAATATCTTCAATGTACATCTACACCAAATTTACAATTTCATTTTCTGTATAGATATAGGTATAGATATTGAGAGTGTTACAGAAGTAAAAATTAGATTAACAAACTGAACAACTTTCACTACCAACCTTTCGGGACCAACATCGAAATCGCAAAAAAAAAATCTTTTGTTCCATATATTTAGCTCGAGTAGATCTGTAGTTTAGTATGGAACATAGCAAACGCATTGCATCATGGTGATTATGACAATTCTCCTTATTTTGGGGGAGGACTATGCCCAGCAGTGGACGTTGTCGGCTGATTTGATGATGATGATGATGGAACATCCGATTTTTTTTTCGCGAATTCTATATTGGTCACATAGTGAAAGTTGTTTAGTTTGATGGCCTTAACCACCCCCTTAAATGTTTATTTGTATTTTTGTAACACCTCAGGAAACTATTTCGTGAATTTTGTATTAGACCTACTGTCCAATTTCTCGTTACGTCAATACTTATTACCTCGTATTTTTTACGTTTGTCTTTAAGTTTGTCTAAATAACGTCATACGCGATCTGTTATGTAGACAAAGCGAATAGTGTACCACAGGCACTATCACGTAGGACTGCGGTCGTATTACGTGATCTGCACGTAAACGGGCCTACGTTATCACGTTATAATAAAACGTACTAAGCTAACAATATACGGCTATCATTAAACGGTAGGTAGGTACTCTGTTAGTGCGAGGAGAGAGACGAAATTGTCTTTTTTTGTAGCATTAGTATAATAGATAGACGATATATTAGCAACTATGACGGAAAATTTCAGGGTAAATAGATTATCGTGCACAGAACATTTTAAGAGGGGTTAGAAATTCAAAGTAGCGCTTTTGCTTCGGAGACGGCTGTCGCCACTTGTTGTCCCGCTCACGCTGCTACAATTACTCATGCCCTCTCGCTCGCACCACGCCGCGCGCCTTATGCTGTTATGCAAATCATTGCATAACCTGTGGCGACACGTTCTACGCCTACTTTGCACTTCTAACCCCTCATATAATGTTCTGTGTTATCGTGGTATGGGCATGTAATGCGGAGAGACGAGTGTCATGTTACGAGATGAGTGTTAAGTATGAATGTGGATGGCTGTGGTAGGAGAGGCAGACCGAAGGAAAGATGGATGGATTGTGTGAAGGATGATATGTGCAAAAAAGGAGTGAGTGTTGAAACAACGGCTAAGAGAGATGAATGGAAAGGATGACATATTGCGCCGACCCCAAATAATGGGAAATGGATAGACGTACTTTTTGTTATCATCAGCTGCAAGGCTGATTCAGTATTCATTTGGTGAAAAGCATCTCTGTGATGGGGATGGACCAGGTCCGACCTTTGAATGACTGTATCTCCTAAACCGACTAACAGTCCATGTCAGTTTTTGTACTGTTCGCCTACGATTTACCAAAATCAAATCAAAATCATCAATTTATTCAAAATAATGTCACAGAGATAGCTTTATGACGTCATTTTTTGACTCTATCACCGCGTCGGAAGGTGTTCCGTTGAGAGAAGATGCGGCCAGAAACTTCATCTTTTAAACAAAACAAAATATACAAAGTACAAATTAAAGTACAATATTGCATTTCATAGAGTAACATTGTCAAGACGAGACATTTTGGTCATTCAAATAGTCATCGAGTTTATAGTAGCCTTTTTTTACAGAGACTACACTTGTGTTTGTTTCCGTTTTTCACTTGAGAATACAAAACGAAAGACGCGATCAACGCTCCAAAAATGGTCCTTCCATTTTAGGCAGGACAAATATTGCAGATCTCTCTGATCCAAAATGCATACTACCCTCGAATAAAACCGGTCAAGTGCGAAACGGGCTACTCGCGCATCGAGGTTTCCATACCACACAATATACTACTTACAAAAAAGTTTTGTTTTTTCTGGGACCTATAGCGCAAGACCGACTCACACTTGGCCGTTTTTATAACTTTTTGTTACACTGCAGAGTTTGTTCTATAATCACACCAAGTAACGCTCGTATGTATTGCCTTTTTATACGATAGAGCGAGAAGAAAAAACGTTTGTTAAAACTAGTTTCTCGTATGAGGACCACTTAATTTTATTTTTTTTGACATTTTTATAATTAAAAAAAAAAATCTCCATAATAACGCACATTCTGTGAAAATTTCAACTGTCTAGCTATTACGGCTCAAAAGTTACGAACCTAAAAAATAAAAACAAAAAAACAATTTAAAAATTAATAAAAAAAAATTTAAATTGACAAGATGATGACAGCACATGCGAAAGGTAACTGGAGGGCGTTATAGGGGGTGAGGTAAAAAGTTGGTGGGGGGCAGGGAGTGTCCGTACTGTATGTACTAATTGATACTCTTTCTTATACTGTGGAAGGTCAGCGCAGGTTTCATATGAATAGATGATATAGGTACTATTTGTTATGTATTCATACGTAGGTTTATGAATAGGGTCTCGGTTTTACCCTTTGGGTACGGAACCCTTAAAACGATAAAAATCGAGAGGTCCTCTGTCTTTCTTACTTCGAGCATGACAAAACGAGCGCGACTGACGGTTTTCTCGATTTATCGATTTGTCTTGCGTGACATTGCCATAGATAATGATCCCGTCACCATTTGTAATGGACAGTAGAAATAATTCACGCCTCGATAAGTATGTAGAAATGTCTGTTTGTAAAAGATATAAGATCACATCTAAATTACTTCTTAGGTAGGTCCTAATCAAACTTGTGCAATTCATCTTCCGTACCTGAAGAGAAGGGCGACGCCAAACAATTTATTCGATCTTTGATGTACGTGGAAATGGAACTCGAGAAAATTCTCATTAAATCTTCACTTTATAGATATGATTTTACCTACTTTGATTTTTTTTAGATGTACCTTGGTATGTTTCTACCTTTTTAAAGAGCAGGGTTTTTTTTCTTTTATTTAATTTTTCGCAATAGTTTTAAATTAATAGTATATTATACACCGAGGGCAGGAAAGTAAGAAAGGTCTCTCCGTTTCCTCGAGTATCATTAACCTTTTAACCACATACTCTACCCATCAAAATGAACAACTTTTACTATATGGGAGTAAACCTATCAGAACAAAAAAGTCAGCTGTCTCATACATTTGAGTCTTAAAGGTATTGCAGTCGTGCAGGTAGTCAAAGTTGATCAGTTTGGTGGGTAAAGTATGTGGTCTAAAGGTAAATGATACTATTGCTACTACTGATATTATTTAAATGAATTCTAGGTACAATAAACAAAATTTGTCGAGGGTAGAAAAATTAAGTCTCGGGCGGGACTTGAACCCGCACTCTTCCAAACCGGGGAATTGCATTATCCAATTTCGCCACCGAGCCCACTAACCAGAGAACGAAATATTCAATCGTATCGGACGTGAGCGCCATCTACTGAAGTTATTATAAACTAACCCACCCGCAAGTTCCGCCCGAGACATAATTTCTCAATCTTTAAATTTATTCAAAATAGCACAACATATCTGTAACATGTTTAAAACCAATATTATTTAAAATCGTAAAGGGTATTCTAAAAGAAATATACTTTTCCTTACACCCTGTATAGCGGGACCTCTATAGTTGCTACGCGGTATTTACATAATCGGACACCTAATGGGCTTTTAAAATTTTCCCTTTTCCTTAAACTGATGGACAATGCCCGCTGTTGAGTTTTTTGAGAAGTAAATTAAAAAAGAAATGTAAAAAGTTTTCCCCCGGGAAACAATGAAGTGGTTGATTCTAAAACGGAACCACACGGCTTCGTTCCTGATTGTTCCCTATTATGAAATTGTATTCAATAATCCTGGAACATAATATAAAACTTTTAACCTACTTTCTCAGTACACTTAACTTTCATTACATTGTCAAGTTTGCTCTTATGGCAAACCATTCCAACATTCGAACTAACTTTTATTACGGCACCAACAGACCGCAACTAATAATGGAGAAAATTTTCTATTGCATTGAGGCTTATATAAAAAAGTTTTCCAGTGGAAAAACGGAAAAATATGTATCGCAGATACGTATAACAAGGAAAACGTTTGCAATAAATGAAGTTACAATTAAATATTATTTTACATGGGCATAATTGCAGCATCTCCCATCCTCTAAATTCCATAGCTTCTTTTTATTATCATCGTGTGGGCAGAACCCTGGTGTCAGAGTTTTTTCAGACAGCCTTACGGCCTCTGACGTGGTTCTTATGGAACGACTACTACTACCACCAGAGATAGTAGCCGGGACCAACGGCTTAACGTGCCATCCGAAGTACGAAATCATTTTTCTTTTCAGACAAATGTTTCAGTTGATTCAGCCTGCAATGTCCTTACCAACTGGGGAATAACGCACAAAGTGACATTTCACTAGGTGTCCCCCGTGGGAATCGAACCCACGACCTCCGTGTCGAGAGCCAATGCTCTTAACCATTAGACGACGGAGGCAGTTATTTCCATAGCTGAAAAATTATTTGATAAAATATTGATGAGACTAGCTTTTGCCCGCAACTTTGTCCGCTTGCATTTCGGAAAACTTCCTTGCACCCTTTCAGAAGATAATTTTCGAAAAGTCCTTTATTCGTGCACTCCTACATCCTCTTTAGAATATGATTGTGTTCCACATTTCATGTTTCTATCTTCAGTGGTTTAGGCTGTGCGTTGTGAGTTGGTCAGTCAATCAGTTCCGGAACTTTTTTATACGTGATGCCTAGTCGATTATGACTGCAGTGACTGCTTATGATTACAAAAGCCGTCAGTTGCCTTATCCACCTGGATCTAATGTTGTTGGAAACATTCCGAAACGTTGCGATCTGAATAGGAATTGGATGACTCTTGCCCATAGCAATATGTGGACATCAGAGAATGATGTTGATGGTGTTTAAAGGAATTTGTTACCTTTTAAACACTTGTTTCGGTTGATCTAATACGGATTAGCATCAACTATTAGTGTATGGGTAATGGGTAGAATAACGGTGCGGTGCATTCTGAGTAAAACTTTTTGTGCTTACGTCCCTATTCGGTATAACTTTCCCTGAAAAAAATCTCAAAAAGCTAGTAGAGCTGTAAATGATTGTACCTAATGTAGGTTTAACAGTTTTTTATTGGTACCACATCTAGGAATACACGCAGAAGTTCGCGCTACTCTTTATAATTAGTTTACACAGCAATTAAAACGGGTAGGTAAGTGGGTCATCGGTTCAATTTGCACAAAGTTCAACTTGATTCAGACTACTTAGTTAGTTTCCAGCTGAACAAACTTGGGAATTTCTCCAAGGGTGTTATATTCCATTTTGTGATAATTGTAAAGAACTGCAGGTTGAGGGCTAGAGTTTGAGAAACCTTCTTTTTTTTTAAGTCGGTTAAATAGTTCTTTTCTAAATAGATTAGAGAAAATAAATAACTAATTTATCAAGACATGAACTCAAGTGGTTCTATAAAAGCGATTACTGGACAGCGACAGGTACAATCGCGTAGATAAGCGCTCGTGTATAGCAGGGATCACGAACTTTTGGCACAAGTGCCACGGACAGATGAGACGGAAAATTTATCGTACAGGTACGGTTTTAAGTATTGGAAAAATGATTTAAAAATACGGTATGTTAATTCTATTATGTTTTTATGATGCTAATGATGTGAAGTATCAGTACAGAAGCGCGGTACTGAGAGGGGCGTACAATACTTTAAATCATTATGGTCCGGGTTGGCATGTACAACGTGCTGTAAGTTAAGCAGTGAGTGTTTTTAATTTATTTACGTAATACCGACAGCTCTCCTAACGGTGAAGGAACACATTGTGAGAAAACCTGTACACCTCAGATGCTTGAAAAAAGGAAAGCAAAGTTAGTGCCAAAACTACCTCATTAATCTAGACAACAAATTTATATTAATCAAAAATTTTTGTTACATATTGACAACCCGGTTTGTATAATGGTTACCACGCTGGACTGCCAAACCAAATGCCTGCCAGTCCTGGGTTCAAATCCCGGTTCGGTCATGGATGTTAAATGTTTGTGCCGTTGTTTTATGGTTTCCATAAGCCTATAGTGCTTGATTGGGATCATTACAATGTATGTGCCTGTGAGCGTTATTTATTTATTATATTGCCTCTGACTTCCCTCGCCGTCCTCTTGCCTCTTTGCTTGTTAAGCTCGCCTTTTTCCATTCAGCAGCAATAAGTTATATACACTTTAGTACTACGACGTAGAACAAAAGTGTATACACCTTGTTGCTGCTGACTGTACATCACGACTTATTGTTATTTCAAATATTATTGATTTTTAAACATGTCACTGCCATGTTGTGCTATTTCGAATATCAAATTAAAGATTGAAGAAACTTTTCCAAACCGAGGAACTGCGTTTTCCAATTTCGCCACCGAGAACGAAATTATTGTTATTTTTTGTAATTTGTAGTTTTGTGTACAATAATGAATCTATGTATTCATATTGTATCTTTTATTTAATTTCCGGCACACGGATGTCAAAAGGTTCACCACCCCTGGTACAGCGGTTAGCAATAATAGGGACACTCCTCTTCTTATCGCGGCTGGACATCGGATACCAGGGAGCGGCGTGCACTCATCATAATGCACTCGAGTGAAAAAGTGGAGTGTTTTGTTGTCAGGGGAGTGCAACTTTGTAAAATAAATGGAATTAAAGTAATTTGCGTTTAGGTATATGTTATCAACCTGGTCTCAGGCTTAGATCAAAGTAAAATTAATGGATAGGCCCAAAGCGCTTTAAGTTGAAGCACGCAACTAGCACACTTGGTCTGTCATCTCGGTACATATGAAGTAAAACTGTCAATTGTTTTGCCTCATTTTTCTGGTTTAAAATGTTCGCTTAAGGCCTATCCATTAATTTTACTTTGATCTAAGGTCTCAGGTCACCAAGGTGGTGTCTGGTTTTTGACATTTGATTATTTAGTATTTATTTAAAATAGAGATCAAATGAAGGAGCAACGCAATGTTATTCAGTCTTAAGGAGGACGCAAATTTATCCGTGGCGTACGAGCTGAAGGAGGCGAAAGAATCGGATTTTAGAATTCTTTGTATGAAATTTTATTACACCTCGCACACTTATCCGCGGCGAATCGGACGAATCGTCAGAAGAAATAAAAGGAAATGCGTTTCGGTCACCTCCATCGGGTCCTTCTGAGCGGACCCTTAGAATGAACTTCGTGGATTAGATGATAGAATGAACTTCACAATTTCTTTTCGTGGATGTTGTATAACACGACTGAGGGATAATGTTTCTAATGAAGTGTTTTGGTAAAGGCTAGCCACCTCGTACCTCTCAATACTTCGTCATTCGACTTGATACTACGTATTCAAAATACCGATACCAAATAAAATTTATATAAGTACCTATTTGTACCCAATTTTTCTTCGCAGTGTTTTTGTTTTAAAACTAACTTTATTTACTTTTGTGACCGACAGTACAAAGCGATGGTGCTGATGATAACGCCTTTATGAAGCCTATTCCATTCCATTCACTTGATTAAACGATTCCACTACATACGCAGTTATTCTCTATCACACATAACCAAAGTCCCATTACTGACCATAAACCTAATTAGAATAGAGTCGAAAGTCATATTTTATCAATAAGGTACGTACAATGTTAACCATGAAACAAAAATAATTGATTCGAAACTCAAATTAAAAGCCATTTCAGTTTTTTTACGTAAATTAAATAGGTCGTAGGGCAGTTTATTCAAAGTCCCTTTTTTGTGTGATGGTAATTGAAATGTTACGAGGGTTGACATAAAAACCCTCGGAATAAGGTTGTCGACAAGTTCGGTATTTTGATATTAGTTTGTAACGTATTTTATACCAACGAAAAAAGAAAACGTGATGACGGAGACGCGACACTCGAAACTATTGATCTCCAAAGTATCCTATAGTGGCTCATTTGTGTGCGTGCATCATTGAACTATGAGAACTAGATAAACAATCAATGCTCCAAAAATAGCGAAGCCAAAAGAGCTCCTAAGTAGCTCAGGAGACAGTAAACGGACCTACCGACTATGTTTATTACCAAATACAAAGAATTAATTCCACCCAATAGCATGAATCATCGACACAATCACCCACACAAATTAAGTATGCTTGTTATTCATCATCAATGTTCCTGCAGTGATGATGAATAGCATGCATACTTAATTTGTGTGGGTTATTGTGCCAATTTGGGTAAAATTTGCTAAGTGTAGTCTGTTGTTTTCAATATATCAATGGCGTGAGTTGATGCGGGCGCTTGTATGAAGACTTTAGCTATCTTTTTTCGGTGTCTATAATACGTAGGTAGTTCTCATTTATATGCTGTGTCTATACTAATTATGCTTCTTGGACCCTTTTAAAAAACAACTGGACCGCTTTCATTATTCTCACTTCATAATGTATATAGGGTCCTTCTTAGTATGCTGTCACTTATTGAAGGGGATGATCAGACCATCAAACTGAACAACTTTCTATATTGCACTAACATTGAAATTGCGAAGAAAAAATTTGCTATTCCATACAAAACTGAAGGAAGAAATTTGAAGAAATCGCTTTTTAGCGATAAGACCGCCTGTTTTTGTGCCTTTTGTATTTTCTGATTGTTTGCTCTCTGTATACTCTGTTTTTTTTGGTGTCAAATAAAGTATAATTGATTGATTGATTGAAAACTGCAAATCTACTTGACTTGACATATTGGACAGCAGATTTTTTTTCGTAATTTCGTTGTTGTTCCAATAAAGTTGTTCATCTTGATGGTCTGATCATCCCCTGAAAAGAGTGTCAGCTTATCAAGTTGGACCCTATATAAGGTCTAACAAAATTAGGTGAAACTATTTTAAGGGTATGCTCAGACCATCAAACTGAACAACTTTCTCTATGAGACCAATATCGAAATCGCGAATAAAAATCAGCTGTTCCATACAAACCTGCTCGACCTAAATGTATGGGACAGCAGATTTTTTTTCGCGATTTCGATATTGGTCCCATAGAGAAAGTTGTTCAGTTTGATGGTCTGATCATACCCTTAAAATAGTTTCAGCTAATTTTGTTAGACCTTATATACAGGGTGACTGGTAATTCGATCTATTCCTTGAAAGGGGTTATACTAGAGTTCATTTGCAACAATTTTTCCCCAGTTAACTGGGGGTCGAAAATCGCTTGTTTTCGAGTTCTCTCATTTTTAAGAATTTTTTGAATATTTTCGTTTTTCGACCTAAAAATGACAATTGTGAAAAAAATACTCCACTCTCTGCACTCTGTAAGCATTTTTCTAGTAGCTGATGAATGAGCGACTACTTTAAACTAAAATACATGTGAAAAATACCCAAAACCACCGAAATAAAAGGTTATAAACCGCAAGACAACAATTTTTTATTTGGATTTTGTTTCAATCCAAAGAGGATTACTCAAAAAAAATTTATGACACTTGGCGTACAAATTGCGGAAATAACTTCCTCAATTCCTAAGCTTTCCAAAAAGATGCAAAAGTTGTGTACTTTAGTTCAAGTTTGGAAAATAAACCTTATTAAACACGCAGATGTGAATTTTATTCAAAAAGTTATTGGTTTGGTGAAAATAAAAAAAAGAGTAAAATAATAATGTTTAGTACCTAATCATATGAAATTACAAATTTTGTTTTGAAGTTTTACATTTAAAAATCACAAGTCTTGCTCAAATTGTCTTCCTCCGTTACGTATGCAAGCACGAAGCCTGCGACGTACTTCGCTTACTGTCACTCGAGTTGAAAGCGTGTCTTTAATTTGTTGGGCAGCTGCCAAAATCCTCTCTCTTAATTCTTCTTGAGAAGAGATAGGTGTACGATACACCAATGTCTTCATATGACCCCAAATGTAGAAGTCGCATGGGGTTAGATCGGGACTCCTAGCCGGCCAAGGGATCGGGCCGCCTCGACCAATCCATCTCAGTGGATAGTTCTCATCCATCCACTGTCGCACGCCCCGGTAATAGTGGGCTGGGCAGCCATCATGTTGATACACCAAAGCTGTTCTTGTGGTAAGCGGCACATCCTCCAGCAGCGGACGTAACTCTTCTCTTAAAAAGTTTTCATAGGCGATGCCGGTTAGGCGTGCCGGCAGAAAGAATGGCCCGATTAAATTATTGTGCACGATTCCCATCCACACATTAAGTGAGAATCTGTGCTGGTGAGCTCCTTCGTTAGATTTTCTCGGATTCTGACCTTTAGGGGCCCAAAAATGCAGATTATGATAGTTTGTAATACCATCACGGTCGAAGTTCGATTCATCTGTCCACAAGATTGTTTTTAGATACTCAGGGTCTTCAATGTCTGCATTTATTAGAAATCTGCAGAAATCCATCCTTCTGACAGGATCTCCCTCCTCGATAGCTTGTACTGGCGTGTAATGGAATGGATACTGCCGTGCTGTGTGCTGAGTGAACCAGACTTTCCACTGAGACATACCAAGCTGCCTAGCCACAATTCTGGTTGAAGTAGTGCCGTCTGCTTGAAAACACTGCAAAATTTGCTCCTCTTCGATTGGATCACTAACGCTAGGTCTACCAGCGTCGGTTTGGCGACGTCGAACCGATCCCGTTTCTCGAATGCGCCGATATGTCGTACCAAACACGCTGACATCAGGTAAACGGCGGGTAGGAAAACGTCTTTGATAGTCTCTTCGAGCAGCAGCAGCGTCACCATCACAAAACCCGTAACAATACATGATATCCGCGTATTCTTCATTTTGGTAAGCAGCCATTTGAAAAGGAAGCTGTTTTAGCGCAGAATTTAAGTTAGTTAACAACGACACGTCCGAACTCCAAGATGGTTGAAACTAACTGATTACTTAATGAATTGAGCGAATGAGTGGGCCTCGATTGTGAACCTTAGTACAAACATTCCCGAATACTTACAAAAGAGAAACAATGTAAGCAATAAAATGAAAGAGACAAAAGCAAATCGGCATCTTGTAAGGTTCGCTTCTAGGAAATCCGCTACCTGCTCTGCCATTGTTAACAATTTTTTTCAAACTCTTGTCAAAGTAGACAACATTTGCACCTTTTTGGAAAGTTTAGGAATTGAGGAAGTTATTTCCGTAATTTGTACGCCAAGTGTGATACATTTTTTTTAAGTAATCCTCTTTGGATTGAAACGAAATCCAAATAAAAAAATTTTGTCGTGCGGTTTATAACCTTTTATTTCAGTGGTTTCGGGTATTTTACACATGTATTTTAGTTTAATGTAGTCGCTCATTCATCAGCTATTAGAAAAATGCTTACTTAGTGCAGAGAGTGGAGTATTTTTTTCACAATTGTCAGTTTTAGGTGGAAAAATGGATTTTTTCAAAAAAATCTTAAAAATGAGATAACTCGAAAACAAGCGATTTTTGACCCCCAGTTAACTGGGGCAAAATTGTTGCAAATGAACTCTAGTATAACCCCTTTCAAGGAATAGGTCGAATTACCAGTCACCCTGTATAGGGTATGTATACAGACAAACGATCATTAAAACCGTCCATGCCAATTTCCTTAAAGTGACTTCCACGTACCCTTTCTAGCACACCGAAGTCTCTTTGGAGGCTCTATTATCCTCATTAGTGATATTAAACATGAGGATACTTATGTCAAGACATAAATATTATGTCACTTAATTTTTATATAATATACCAAATAAATGTCAAATGCCCATGTTGTACCTACTCCTGTAATGATCGGAAACACTGCGCTCGAAGTTGTTGACGATTATGTTTACCTGGGACAAACTATTCAGTTAGGTAGGTCCAACTTCGAGAAAGAGATCAACCGTCGAATCCAACTCGGTTGGGCAGCGTTCGGGAAGCTACGTAGTATCTTCACGTCCCAAATACCGCAGTGTCTTAAAACGAAAGTCTTCGATCAGTGTGTGTTGCCAGTGATGACATATGGAACAGAGACATGGTCGTTCACTCAAGGCCTCATAAAAAGGCTGAAAGTCACCCAAAGAGCAATGGAGAGGGCTATGCTCGGAGTTTCCCTGCGAGATCGAATCAGAAATGAAGAGATCCGCAGAAGAACCAGAGTAACTGACATAGCCCAAAGAATTGCTAAATTAAAGTGGCAGTGGGCGGGGCATATTGCTCGCAGAACCGATGGCCGATGGGGCCGAAAAGTTCTCGAGTGGCGACCGCGTACTGGAAAGCGTAGCGTGGGTAGGCCCCGCACACGGTGGACCGACGACCTTGTGAAGGCGGCGGGATCCCGTTGGATGAGGGCAGCGCAGGACCGGTCGTTATGGCGATCCTTGGGGGAGGCCTATGTCCAGCAGTGGACGTCCATCGGCTGAGATGATGATGATGATGATACCAAATAAATAAACAATACAAAAGAGCAACATATCAGAAGTCGACAACATTTCAAACGTAATTAATTTTCAAACTAATTACTTTTTATGAGTGGGACTTCGCTCCAGGAACCTGTTGAATCTATTTCTGCGCCACGTTGGAACAGGAACTTGACAAATTGCGACTATTTCCCTAACGACGACGAAGGGATGTCGGAGGTGTAATGGGGAGGGGGATGCTGAAATAAAGAAATACAGACGCGCGGATATTGTGCGTGTAACCAGCGGCTTTAAGCTTCTATACAACTTCTTTTTTTCGTGTCAATTGTTATACAACTACAACTGTTGTAACAACAGTATTTATTATCATTATGAGAAAAGTTGGTCTACAAGAAATTTGAAGAATAGGTTTTTTACAGATCTTCTCGTATTTCTTTCGCGCTGTTCCCGAGCAACCGAGCCATCAGTGCGAAAGCGACAACTTATTAACTAGATAAAATGGAAGAAATCACGATTTGGTATTCCCCTGTTTCCTCCTCCAAAACAAAACCTATTTTAATAATTCTTTCAAGAATAATTTGAGAAAGACTTTGGTTATGTTTAAAGTCGTGTTTGCTTGTTTGATGTCTGAACACAACGGTAAAACTTAACAATTTTTCGTCATTTTCGAAGGCTCCTAGTTCTTATAGTACTTAATTAATTATGGAAAAAAAAAAACATATGTCTCATAGATTGTATGGTAAAAAAGTATTTGCTCTATTGTTAATCCATGAAGGAAACGCGGAATGCATTTGTATGGACTAAACGGAACCCGCTTTTTCTCTTAACTGAGCAAGGTGCAACGGATATGGGTACCTAGTAATATTTAATGGGGTTTTTTAGACTTTAGCCCATTAAAATTAACAACATTCACTGTGTAGCCAACTTCAAAATGGCGAAAAAGCAATTAGCTGTAGCACACATTTGAGACGAGTTGGTGGTGCAGTTTTGTAAGAAACAGCTGTTTTTTTTTTTCGATTTCGATGTCGGCTCCATAGTGAAAGTTATTCAGTTTGATGGTCTGATTCACCCTCTAAAATAAATAAAGCATTTCAGGTTACACATCGGTATCGATGAAAAATGTTAATTCGCTTAATATCTGACTGATTTTTAGGATATTTTCTGACTATAAAATGGAATATAGTCGTGAACGTATGTTATGCTATACAAACCATTATATAATAATACAGTTTCGCGACTAAAACCGATATCTCGTCTGCACAACCCCAACACTCGTAATCCAGTCATGTCGGGTCAGCTCCCAGATTAATTTTTAAAATGGACCTGTCGCCTAATCCAGTTGTCCGTTTCATGTTCTACATAATGTTGTCTGTTGGGTCGCTTCACTGAACTCCTAATTTGTATTAAGGGTTAAAAGTTATTATTTAACATTGAATAAAAAGGTTTTTTTTTATTTGAAGCTTGGAGTGAGCGTTAAATGGGCTGTTGTTTGTCTTGTTTTATTGCTAATGGAATTTGACTGGACTTTTAAGGTAAATAGGATTACCTTTTTGAATAAGTTGACAAAGTTCTTGGTTATATTTGAAGAAGAATTTATGTGGCTTTGGCTTATATTGGACTACCCTATCCCTTTCCGGAGAGTTGACGTTAAAATTCTAAAAATTTTGCAAACATAAACATCAAATGTTCCCGACGTATAATATTCCCCGAAACGATTGTCAGGGATGTTCTGAATAATAATAAATAAACCATAAAAACCATTTATTCATTGGGGTCCGGCATCGAATTCGCAGAGACAACAGCGTAGGTACCAATAAATTTTTCTTACATAATTAATTATGTACGTAATACCGACGGCTTTCAAACGGTAAAGGAAAACATCGTGAAAACATTTATTTATTTATTCTATGTTTACAATACACAATATCATCATTACAGGTTTTTTCCTAATTCGATGACATTGACAACAACATTTTTGTTATTTACTTAGGTACACATAAATGTTTAATCGTCAATTCTGTGAACTTGGCCAGTGTACAATGAAATAAGTCTACGTCTTTGGAAACGTCATTTAATATACGTAGTGCTGTTGTAGTCGGGGCGTGCGACAAAACGTTAGTCCTACAGGAGGGCAATGCAAACAATTGGGGCCTGGGCCCCCTCCGCAACCGTGTGTTCGGGACCTGCAAGCTAATTGCTTTTAATATTTTCGGATTATTAAGTTTGCCTCTTAATATTTTAAAAAAGTATAACGCAAGGCCTAGTTTTGCAATGTGAAGTCTACCAATCCACTCGCATAAAACATACATATTATCGATAGTGTAATACCACGTAATACTAGGTATTCATATTTCTGCAACACTGACATGAATAACGTTCGTATGTTTCTAACCACCTCATAAGGAAATAAGGTCGTAAATTTAAGTAATTATGCAACGATGCTCATCATTGCACCAAAAATTTTTTCAATCAGCCGACCACGATGATAGTAATTACGTCGAAGCTTTGATCTTAGCCTGTCAATAGATGGCAGATCGGTTAATTTGCGTTGTCGTTAGCAGGCGTTGTGTTAGCTAATTTGTAATTGGTTTGTAATTACATGCTCTGAAACACGAGGGTTACAGCAAAGTGTTTAATGAACTATGTTGCAATCGATTGTTTACGAGCTTTGAATAATGTTAATAAATATTTGGTAACCAACCTTGAACCAATTGTGGTAAAATAGCATAGCATATGCTCACGACTATATTCCCCGAGGGGGTAATCAGAGATATTCTGAAACCTCAGAATATCCACGTCTCACTAGTAGTACCGAAACTCTGTCCAGTGTGACGGGGTGTAAGCCCGTCGCCACTTGTAATGGACAGGAAAAAAAATGTAAAATAATTAATGTTAAACCAAACTAAGCCCTATACTGTTTTGGTTATAAGGGCTTGGTCGATGACCAAATAGCTACTGCGACCTGGATAGATCTATTGTAGCTGGCCCTATACTGTTGCGAAAACCCAATTCAAATCGGTTCAGGCACAAACAAAACCAAACTAAGCCCTATATATACGCCCTTCATGATGCGTGCACAAACAAATAGCTAAACAGACAAACGATCTTATTGCATTATTTTATGTTCCTTAACCCTTGCAATTAATAATATAGAAGAAGATAAATGTAGATAACCATACTTTACTAGCAAAGCCTGAAACCGGTCCAGTGTGACAGCCCGTTACATTCTTTGGGCAGTGGACAATATAAATGAACCTACCTTGAAATTAAAGTATGTTTGTAAGAGTACATTTCCCTTTACACCAAAAAGCCAAAGGACGTCCTGTCGAATCGATGTCATGTAATTTGGTTTGCAGGCACCATATTTTCCACTTAAACCAAAACAAATTTATTCAGCCTTTGTATTCAGAAGATAAGTGCGTGAAAATCGTCAGTATAGCCGTGTAAGGTCGTAAATTTTCCAGCTCGGTAGCGGCAAGGCCGATTGGCCACTTTATCTCGCGCCGCGTAATGGCTGAATACGAGACGTGATGGGTTAGTGCCGGCTATAATGTCAGCTGGCCTTTAACGTTAGTACATAAGGACTATTTTTGTTTGTATTTTTAACAAATAAACACGCTATTATTACAAGATTCTAGAGGATATTTTAAATTTGAAAGAATTATTGTGAACTTTATCACTATTAATTATGAGTAACCCAATGCTAATTATGTCACTTTGCGAATAACTGTCACAACTAGCCCATGGATTGTCGGGACACAATAGAACATCAATTGTTCATCACGTAAATCTATGCTTCCGGCAAATCAAAGATGAAACAACTTTTTTTCTCGAAATTATGAGAAAATGTACGTGTTGTGTACGTGATATTACGTTTTTATAATCGTGATTGTGAAGTAAAGTAAGTAAAGTAAAGGTTTATTTGTATAAATTAGTTACACGGTACAAAAAAACTTAAACATAATCGGTGGCACACAATATTATTGATGACTTAACTTAAATTAAGTTTTTTCATTCTCAAGTTTCTAGATAAACATATAAAAACATAATAGACAGGTTGTATTGAAATGCTTTACGTTTCAGATCAACAAACTGAACAATTTTAACTATGGGATCAACGAGCGATAAACGAAAGAGCGATGATAGCCCATACGGAAGAGAGCTAGCGCCTCAATCCTGAGGTCGCGGTCCGATTCCTAGCCTGTAACATGTACCACTAAGTTCTTCGGAATTTATGTACGGTTGTATTTATCATTTACTAGCTTAGCGGTGAAGGAAAACATCGTGAGGAAACCTGCATTCCCGAGGATGAAAAGATAATACCATAAGTTCGGAGGTATGCGTAAAATATGGGTGAGCTTGGGTCGAACACAGAAAGGACCAGCGCTGGTCTCAGTGTTACAACGACCCTTGCTTGCAATAGCCCAACCACAAATAATAATAATAATAGGATCAACAGGGAAATCGCGCAAATATTTCAATTTACAACATACAAGGTGTACCTAAACTTGACCTTTTAAATATGACCACACCTTTCTGTCACATCCTGTATATTAAATTTTTAGGAAAATATATACGTGTTAATGAATAAGCGCAAAACCTCATACCCCCCAACTGATTTATAACAAAATAATTAGATTGAAACAATAATTTCATTATTTTCATAGTTAAAATTTAAAGTTATTCGCATTTTAAGTTTGTGGGTCCCGTCCCATGTCTGTGGGTCCGACGTCGGACCCAAACATTTTTCATACGTAGAGAGTCTGTGGGTCCTACGTCGGACCCTTAAGCATAGTGCCGCCATTGGTTGGGCGGTTGTGCAGGCGCGTTTCGTTCTACCTCACGTTTTATATTTTTTATAGACTTAGTGTACTGTTGGGATGTCACTTAATTTTTTGGAGTGTGGTTTGGGAAAAATGAAACGCAATAAAAAATAAAAATGTGGTTCGCGGGCAGTGCCGACGTGCGGCAATGGCGGCCGGTTTTTGTTTTGTTATTTAGTTATTGTGGCGTAATTCTAGTGTTTAGAAACAAAGTATTGTTACTATAAAGTGATAAAATAAGAGTTTATTATATTATCGTGTAGTTAGTGTGATCTGTGAAGTGCAAACAGTGAAAAAAGTTAATGTGATTGTAAATTTCGTTCGAGGTCATGTCGGACAAAACTCGAAATCAAAATTTGATTTGAATCAAAAAAATTGATAATTCTATTTGAATATCAGGTACGTAATTTAGCTCTCATATAACATAATATCACTGTGGCAAATATTGTGAGCTTTCCATTGATATTTTTTTATACCATAGGGTCAAACATAACCTCCACAAATAATTATTTTCTAAAGGTAGTCGAAAATAAAACAAATGACGTAATATTCCCAGACATTCGGGGCACTTTTTTTGCGCGGGAGGTCGACACGAAACGGGTTAAGTTTTGAGGCAAAAATGATTTGTTATCAAAGCCAAAAAGCCAAAGCCAAAGTATTTTTTTATTATTTGGTTATAAGGGCTTGGTCAATGACCAAATAGCTACTGCGACCTAGATAGATCTATTGTAGCTGTCACCCTAGACCTAAAGGTCATTTCCTAGGCCCACGGACTTCATGAACCGTGTTATGCTTTTGGAGGGGAGGTCCCTGATGTCAGTAGGTGTTATTATGTATCCACCTAGATGGCGACTCCTGCTGTGAATGAGCACTTCGCATTCGCAGAGGAGATGTATGGGCGTTTCCTCTGCTTCACAGCAAAATCTGCAAGTGGGTGAGTCTACAAGCCCCATTCTGTGAAGGTGTTTGTTTAACTTGCAGTGTCCTGTTAAGGCTCGTACTAATAGCCTTAAGTCGTTGCGGTTTGAATTGATGGCATCTGAGGTATGTCTGTTTGAAAAGCCGGTCACAAGTTCTTTCGCATGCCTCAGTCCTGGTGTATCCGACCAGAGCTTACGGCTTTGGTCCACGGCCCATTCCTTTAGCACACGTCTAGAGGTGTTGCGGGAGATGCCGCAATAAGGCTCGGGGCCTATGGCGTCCTCTTCCGCCCCTCTTCGTGCCAGCTCGTCAGCAGCCTCATTTCCATCAATACCGCAGTGTCCGGGCACCCAGCCTAGGGTGACAGAGTTTGTCCGTCCTAGCTGGTTGAGTGCTCGGGCACATTCTAATGTTAGTTTCGACTCTATTTCATCAGATCCTAGCGCTTTTAGAGCAGCCTGGCTATCTGATAAAATAACAATATGTTTCCCCTTTGGGCATCTTTTCAGATTCAATCGCAATCTATGATAGCGTACATTTCAGTCTGGAATACTGTGGCATGCTGTCCAAGGTGAATCGCCTTTTTAATTCCTGGATTGCCGCCACATATTCCAGCTCCAGCACGGTTGTCCTTCCTGGAGCCATCTGTAAACCAGACGACATCTCCAGCGCTGAAGGATTGTGGGGTATTCCCGTTCCAGTCCTCTCTTTGGGGTAGGATTACCTTGTATAACCTGTTGAAGTTATATTCTTTGTTCATTGTGTCTTTCGGCATACACATGATCGGAATTGTTAAGAGAGTTTCATGTAACCCTTTCATAACAGAGGACTTCCATTTGGAATCTCCTCGTTCCAAGGCTCGGAGCATTGCAAAGCCAAAGTAATTTAGTTATGTATTTATTGTATTTTTTTTTATTTATTATAATTTTAGCAATGAATGAAAACGCTAACGTACTCATGAATACATTTTAAGAATCTTATTTTGGTAGTATGTAGGGTGAGTGTGCCCGTGCGGTGGGCTGACATCGGGTTCAGTAAATTTAAAATTTTACAAACAAATTATTTATGTTAAAAAAAAATACCTATGTTGAAACCATAATAATTCGATTCTGCTCTCGATTCTAAACAAACTACTTTCTAGTTTTGCGTTAATTCATTAACACGTATAGTCTATAGCTTCCTACATTACAAGTTAAACATAATGTCGCTAACAAAATGCTAAAAAGTAATATTTGTACTTTAGTTCCCTTAATTGTAAGGAAATACATTTGTTAATTATACATCCGAGAACCAAAACAAATTATCGTCAAGATCCAATCTCATTATCCGACTATCCGTGGCCAAGGAGGCCATCGACTCAGAACTGCCGGAGGCTTAGAGCCGTTGTCATGGCGACCGGGTAATCCAGTTTACTATTTGATACTTGAGACTGAAATTTCAGGAGGTAAACGGATCTTAGTTACGTCTTAGGTTTGATTTGATGGGTTTAAGGTTAGGTTAAGGCCTATTTGTTTTAATTTGAGGTCTTGGATGTGTTGTTTTGGTTGGATAAGGGTTATGCTAGCGACCGATGGATAAATAAAGCAAATATTTTATACTAGCTGTTGCCCGAATTCTGTCTGCGTGGATCCTAAAAAAGTTCATGCACGTATAGGTGGGATTTATACCGCCTGAAATCCGAATATTTGTGTGGAACATCGATTATAGCTATAATTTTTTCATCGCTTTTCAATGAAAATCTTTATCTTTTGATTTCGCGCCTATCGCATGACCGACGCGATCTACATTCGACTAGACTTCACCGAAATCTATTTCACTCCTTAACAGAGTACCTAGACCTAGAGGTTGATTAATTATCAAATAAACAACGGCCAAGTGTGAGTTGGTTTTGCGCTAAAAGCCCTGGAGAAAACAAAATTATTTTGTAAGTTAATATTTTGCGTGGTGGTGTGGCACGGAACCTTCGGTGCGCGAGTAGCCCGACTCGCACTTGACAGATTTTATTTGTTTTTAACCCTCCTGCATCGATTGACAACATATTTGATGAGTGATTATGAATCCTATCTACGTCTGCTAAGATAAAAGATGGCAAAACACCTTAAAAGTTCATTCTCCAGAACATTAATCTCAATCATACTACTAATAACAATAAATCGTTCGTTGAAATGAAATCGTATGTCAGCGTATTAACCCTCACGAGTCTCTAGAGGGTGTTCCGATAACGAGCGTACTGCGGCCGGGGAGATTTACGACATCACCGGCTTTAACTATGGCCTTAAATAAACATAGGAGTTGTAGGGTTAAGTCACGCAAGTTTTAAATGTTGTTATATTGTTTACTAACTGCGTTGCACACGGTGGACTGTTAGAGTTAAACCGCGACTTCGTCCGCACAAATTATACAGGGTATAAGTGACAGTCTAGCAAATACTGAAACGGTGAACTCAGACCATCAAACTGAACTACTTTTACTATGGAGCCTACCTCAGGAAACGCAAAAAAAAACAGATGTCTCATACACTTTAGTGGAGTAGGTAGGTACACTTACACCCTGTATACCAGATTTTAAGTCAGATCATAAGCTATCAAACTAAAAAAGTTTCATCAAAATCGGTTCAGTACTTTTTGACTTACAAGTGAGCCTAAATTCAAATGAAAAATTATTAAAGAAGAGCTTTTGATATCGGTTGGTAACTAAGGTACTAGGTAAAGAGCGATGATAGTCCATACGGAAGAGAGCTAGCGACTCAATCATGAGGTGACGGTTCGATTCCTGGCCTGTACCACTAAGCTCTACGGAATTTATGTACGGTTGTATTTATCATTATCACTAGCTCGGCTCGGCGTCGGATTGGGCTGGAAATGTCTGCCGCATGCCAGACGACCTGTGGGCCAAAACCACTACCAACTGGTCCCCAGCAAAAGGAAATCGGCGTCGAGGCAGACCAAGAAAAAGGTGGCGAGACAAAATCGATAGCTTCCTAAAGAACTGACCTAACGAAGCGCAAAACCGGGACGCATGGAGAGATCGGAGGGAGGCCTTTGCCCAACAATGGGACAGCAACGGCTGATATAATAATAATAATAACTAGCTCGGCGGTGAAGGAAAACATCGTGAGGAAACCTGCATGTACCCGAGAATGGAAATAAAAATTAGTTCGGATGTATGTGTAAAATATGGTTGAGCTTAGGGTGATCACAATAGACCAGCAATGGTCGCAGTGTTACATAACGAACCTTGCTTGCAATAGTCCAGGCAACAATAATAATAGGCACTACGACACTACTACTAAAGTCCTGGGCCTGTAACCGGACATTCGAACTTCGCAATTGTGTGAACGTTTTCGTTTCATTTTCAACTCTATTATAATAAGTTCGGACCGAAACGGTCTCGATATATTGTAAATCGAAAGTCCAAGTATAGGGCCAGATTTCCAATCCCGGTCCGGTCATGAATGTTAGGTACAATGTCCCACCGTTGTTATGATTCTCAATACCAATTATAAAGGACTTGTAGCAGCTTTCAGTTTGGGGATAGAACAATGTAACTAGTTATACAAAGACTTGTGTTCAAGACCAACTACACTGATAAATTCATAAATGCATGAACTAATACCCTTCTAGGCTTATTAAAATCTTTGCTAGAACGACAAACCACCATACAACTGTATCCAAATTAACTTTTAGCATTTTAACCTGCAAATAGGCATCTTCTGGGTAAGCTCGCTACATCTTCGACCCCATCTTTGTCTTGAGGACTGGATTGAGGTCAAGAGCAAACCCATTTGAAATAAAAAATAAATGCTGAAGAAGAAATTCTGATGCATATGAGTAGTCCACTAATCCGCATTAGGCACGCGTGGTGGACTGACGCCCAAACACCCTCTTTGAGGGTAGGCCAGTGCCCTGCAGTGGGACGTATATAGGCTGATGATGATGAAGATGAAATAGCGTGACAAATAGTGATGGGTGGCAAGCCTTTCGACCATTACAAAACTGCTTAGAAAATGGAGAAACGAACCCACAGAAATTAATGAAATAGTTTATTCTTAGATGGTAGCTGTTTATTACTATTAAAAGAACCTTTATCTTTATAAATCCACTCGCATTCTTGAAGCCGGTTGGATTCCAAACCCAAAGGGAGCTCTTCACACCTGTGATGTAACAAGGAGTTGAATGACAAGCTTTGAGCGACTTTCATATCAATCGTAAATTTTGTAGCCTGTAGATTCCACCACTGGATGAATTGCTTCACGTTAAGAAAGTGAGAAAAAGTAGACTTCACTTCAAAACGTTGAACAAGAGTGCAGCTACTCCACTAGTTTTCTGTCTAGTTTTTCCCTAAGTCGACGACGGCACTCGAGACGTGATATTAGCCGAAACGTCCATCTACCCACCTACCCCCCTTCAATGTTGCAAAACTCAAATCATAACCCAGCTAAAAAAAAGTTGATTCTAATCGCTAATAGGTTAGAGCTGTACATTTTATTGGCATTTTTATACTCTCACTGCAATCACGCTGTGAGTCAGGTAAACTAGGATTAAGTTCTCCATCAGGAGTTCTTTCAACTAAGCAACCTATTGTGTACACAATTTATTGATTTCCAATAGTCGATTGTTGTGACCAGTTGCACAGATTAATAATAAGTTACTAGTCAGTTGCTCTCTCAGGCCGTCGGGTCCAGCAAAATGAAGAATGTCTCACACTATATGCAGAAGAGTATCTCATACTACTCGTACGTCTACCAGTTTGTAGTCTCCATTCTATAACTCAGACTCCCCATCGGTTATATGGCTATCTTGTCTTGTTGTGGGGGTTGGCAAGCCAGCAACACTTCGACCCAGTGGGATCTTTTGTGTTAGTTATATGGCTAGAGATATCACTAATCTTTGCTCTCATGCATTGATGAATGTCAATCTTGTTAGTTTAAAGATTTTGCTGATTACTTCGTTTAGCTGGACTGCCAAACCATATACTGAATTGAAATCTCAGTTCGGTCGCTTATTAATTTTCTGTGGCCAGTTGCCATTTGTAGTCAGAACAATATATCTGTTTGCATATTTTATTTGTTCAAAACTTCTGAAACCTTTCAATCTATTTCCATGCGTATAAAGCAAATAAATATTAACTGTAACCTTTTCATGCTTACATTCTTTTACTATCAAATGATTTTGTAAGTTGACACTAGAATATTTGATCAAATGTCTTTTTTGTGTGTTTAAGTGCCTTTTTGATATTTTTATAAGTTTTGCACAGCCTTTCATCTGATATTTTATTTGTTGAAATAAAATAGAAAATCATATCTTTTATTTCAATAACAGATTTAAAAATAAACATTATTTATCGTCATTATTTTATTTAACACTTTCGCGGACACTGAACGAGACACAATAGAACAATATGTTTAAATCTAAATATTGCGAATGTAGGCTCTTTTATCACCATTTTCACCGCCCCTACGTCGGGAGAGGCTAAAATGGTATACCTTTTTATTTATAGTACTAGTGTTTAATATGTGTGTTTGTTTGTATATTCGTTAGGTAGTGTTAGGTTTTTATTTCATTTTAAAATTGTTTCATTTTGTAGAGTCTTAAGGGTTAAGGCACGATGGGGCTGACGTAACCTCAGGGTTAAAAGCTCCAAAAAATAACAAAAGAATTAAAAAAAAAAAACTTTTATTGTTATCACTGCTATAGCCGGTCACTGTCCGCGAACGTGTTAAGCTGTGGATGGAGCTTAATCTGATTGACGCATGCAAGAAAATTATTAAAGAAACACTGTCCATCGTTCCATGTAATAATGAAAAGATATTTTTGTTTTTCTACCGAATCTGATTATCAATTACAATTATAAATAGGTATGTCATAATAAGCACATACCTTTCGACATACAGGGTGTTGACAACCTAGCAAATACTGAAACGGTGAACTCAGACCATCAAATTGAACAACTTTCACTATGGAGCCTACCTCAAGAAACGCCAAAAAAAATCAGTTGTCCCATGCAAATCTGCTGTACCTATCCGTCTAAAATGTATGGGACAGCTGATTTTTTTTCGCGTTTCCTGAGGTAGGCTCCATAGTGAAAATTGTTCAATTTGATGGTCTGAGTTCACCGTTTCAGTATTTGCGAGGCTGTCACTTACACCATGTATTTTGAACATTAATAACACCGTTCTAAAAATAAGTAAGATTATTCAAATGTCTATTTCTGTAATAAAAAAAATGTTTATCTTGAACAAAGTATAACTACATTTAAAAATAAGACAGACGTATTCAATTATGATTTCAAACAATTAGACATAAACTGAATGTTACCTACTTTTATTAAATTTAAAAGCCATCTGTTTTCACTGAGAGAAGGAAACAGCAAAATGTTGAGTGCAGGATTACTTTTATATCATTTCTGCGCGACTTCTAATCAGTAGTGAAAGCTTTGAGCGAATAAGCTTTACCTCCAGTATTTTCATTTTCTTTTCTCTTCTACACAATTATTAAATCTTGTAGAACGTAGATACCTATTATAGCCAAGTCATTTTACGGAGTTTTGTTAGGCGGGTTAGGGAGTAATTATTAATTGGACTTTTAAACTGTAATCGGTACCATTACGTGACAAAAAGACTATCTTAAAACATATTAAAAAAAAATTTGCTACGCAACATAGAAATCAAAATCGTGTGTCCCAGAAGGCTTTTAAATTAATAATATTAATACCAATGCACTCATTTGACTTAGATTTAACAATATACATAATTTTTGAGCAGTAAAATAGGCATTGAAATTTAAAAAATGAGGTATTTATTAGAAAATACGAATGTATTTTTCAAAACCAAACTAAAGAAGACTAAAATATTTACACCATATTTGAAGTATGTATAATGGTAAAGCCTTAAATATGTGCAAAAAAAATTTACCATCAGGTTTGTTTAGAACGAGATATTAGCTAAATTTTAAAATGGGCACTGTTGCTGACATAATTTTTTTTTAATTTTGGTACATTTCTAGGCTCAAATCGGCTTTTCAATGTTATACCGAAAAAAAATATCAATTATTAATTAGTCCCGGCTCAAACCGTAAAATGACTGGGCTATTAGTAGAGAGATATACGTTACCGGTACAAATTAAAAAAAACCGTCCAAGTGCAGGTTGAAGTTGCGTAATTAATATTCCGTACCGAACAGTAGGACAAAGTTTGTTTTTAGGATTCCGTATCTAAAGGTTGCCAACGGGGCCATATTCATAAGCCTATAAACCGTCTGTCGGTCCTGGATCTAAAGAAACATGAAACGTGTTTTTTTAAGGTATTTTTGTTTTGTAAGAATGGCAATACATACAAGCGTCAAACTTGGTATGATTGTAGTGCATACTCTAAAGTAAAACAATAAATAATAAAAACCGGTTCTGCAGAGGTCTTGCTTACTTTTTTAGGATTCTGTACACGAAGGGTGAAAACGGGACCCTATTCATAAGCCTGTCCCTCCGTCCGTCCGTCTGTCTGTCTGTCCTATCTATTTAGGGCTGTAACTTTTGAACCATACCAATAGCTGGACTGGCGAATTTTTTACAAAATGTGCGTTATTATAACGAATTTACTAAGAAATAATAAAACAGTCACAAAATTAAAAATTAAGGGACCTCATACAGGAAACTAGTTTTTATCAACATTTTCTCTCTCGTAAAAACGGTAATACATACAAGCGTCAAACTTGTTGTAAATATAAGCAAACTCTACAATATAAAAACAAATAATAAAAACCGGCCAAGTCTGAGTCGGTCTCGCGCTAAAGACCCCGGAGGAAACAAAACAGTTTTGTAAGTTAATGTGTTTTGTGGTGGTGTGGTACGGAACCATTGATGCGAGAAGCCCGACACGCACTAGAACAGTTTTAATATTTATGCTATAGGTAGTTATATTGTTCAATTATAATATTAAACCATGTAGACCACTACCAATCATAAGACCTTGAAAGTTCTGAGATGCTTGGCAAAGTCCGTAAGCGTAATCTGTCCAATATCTCCTTAAGAACATTATAATCTTAAATAACTTGAGAATACGTCTTGAATAATATTATGTACAGAAGATTACAATGTAAATACTCATGAAATTCTATGATATCAGTAGTTCAAGTTTGATTGACTGAACTGTTCTGCATGTTTGTCTAAGAAGCAAACTGAACCGAACTACTAAAGTTTGTAGCAACATCATTCAGTTCCAGTTATTAGTTAGGTTAGGAGCGTCGGCGACGCAAGACGTAGGTACGATACGGAAACTCAATCATGAGGGTCCGGGTTCGAATCCGCAAGGACGACATGCCATGTACCAATGAGTTTTTCTAACGTAATACCGAATGCTATTAGACGGTCCTGAGGAAACTTGCATTCGCTGAAGAAGTTATTTTGATGCGTATCAGTCTAGCAATCCGCATTGGGCATGCGTGGTGAACTAACGCCCATACACTCTCCCTGAGGGTAGGCCTGTGCCCTGCAGTGGGACGTGGAAGGCTGTTGATGATTAGTTAGGTGAATTACACTCAGTTGCAGAAACGCTCATTAGAGTTAAGTCCACCATTAAATCTCTTGCTAGCTTTTACTACATCAACGAGGCAAAAAGTGACAGCAAGAGATTTAATGGAGGATTAACTTTAATGAGCGTTTCTGCAACTGAGCGTAAGTCTTTAATGCTATTAAATTTTTATGAGTTAGAGTTTCGTCGAGGTAAGTTGTATTCCTGGCTCTAAAGTCGAAAAAAATTAATCTATCAAACCTATTTTCAGCACTACCATTGACTTTTCAATAAATATGCAATATTTTACCTTAGAGCTACAAGAAATCTTCCAGTTGGTTACCTAAACAATATTCTTAATGCAGTATGCTCTCAAATAATATGAATAAGTTAATAATGTTTATTATTATTGGTTTGTTTCAGGTAAACATCCACTCATTTGAATCGTTCGTTCGTTTGTAAGTAAATACTACTTCAAAAGGTTCGTATTTTGTAAAGAAACATATAAAAAGATATTTTACTCCCACTGAAGTAGTCAAAGAGATACCTAACAGATTTTTATTTCTCCGCAAAAAAAAGGCATGACATTAACTTCATTCCAAATTATATGCGAAAATATTTACTATAGACTGAGAGACCACATCGTCATCGAGTACCACTATCATTAATGCTTTCATCGAGGTATTAATACTAGTCTGAACCAACAGGAACCAACCTAAAGGTCGATTTACACATCCATAAGTAAGTAAGTAAGTCCAACTTACCACTTCCTTGCTTACTTAATCGAGAAGAAGACAGCTACGTCCAAACGGTGAATTAGGCTTATCGGTAAGTAAGTTTAATAATTTATCAGAACCTTACGACGACGGACGCGAGACACGTCCTGCCAACATGGGTGGGAGGCAGACGCGTGCGTTTTGTTGTGTGTCAACTTATGAACTTACTTACTAGTGCTGTCCACACGGCGGCAAGATAAGTTGGTGGGGAGCGGGAGGCGAAGCGGGAGGGGTTACGTGCTACTGTCCTGTCCAAAAAATAGAACTGGTTCCTATCCTGCGGCAATTCGCTACTTACTTTCTTGCTTACTTGCCGCCCAGCGTCCACACGTAGTTTTTACTTACTTACTTATGGATGTGTAAATCGGCCTTAATACTAAATCGCGTGGTCTACTTTAGCTTGGCAGTTTTTTGAGTTCCACCAATTTTTCAACTTATGAATTTTAATGTACCTAACAGTTGTTCATCTTTAACCAAGACTTTGTGGATTTAAACGTTTTACATTGCTAACTTTGAATGTTCTATTTTTAAAGTGTAGCGATCAAAGCAAGCAATGTATACCGAATCGGGCCCGATTAATTGAGATATGTAATCGCACCTTTACCTTAAATGTAAATGTGTGCGCTTCAGTGTGCCTCGTGTTCCCAATATTTATAAACAGTTAGTTTGTTGCCTACGCTACGCTGCAAAAAGGTTCGAACCTCAAATAAGACAATTTTAAAAGAGAGCCAATAATCGCTTATTTTTTCCCCAATAACGCGCTTTTGACCATATTTTAGAGACACTCCAGCAATCTCTTTTTTTTCTTTTCTATTAGTCTATTCGTCTTTTTAGAGTTCGATAAATAGAGCATTCCGTATGAGGTTCTCTAATTTGCGGAATTGGCGATGAATTCCCAGCAAACAATTTGGTCGTATTAGGCCCCCATTTATATGACTTCTATGACTTATAAAAGTTATATTACTGTGATTTCGTCATATACTGGTGCTTTATTCGTCTAATGTTCGACTATACGACACCTATACGACCAAATTGTTAGTTGGGTTGTTTGGTCAAAATTCAACAACTGTATAATGTTTATGTTACTTCAAAATCTTACTGGTAAACTTTGACTAGCACTAGATAGTCATTCTTATACTGTTCTTTGACTATTTTTTAAATATCTTTAGTGAACTTTTCACAGTTTTAAATTAATTTATGCATAAAATGATTATCATAATACATTTATTCCTTTCTATTTTTTTAAACATGTCCAAAAAGACGTATTTCTCTATAAACTATTTAATTAAAATAAGGGCACAAGAAATCTTTTAAAATATTCGCAGTTGTTAGAATCATATTTACGCAGGCGATTTCAGTTTTTGTTTGAAATTCCAGACAAAAAGAAAAATATAAAGAGCAACTCTGAGATTCACGTCATTATTTTCATGGTTGGCTTGCTCATTTCGTCAGCGGTTCCAGGTACATTTTGCATAGTTATATACAGATTTACACCTTTTTGATTCAAACGATGTAGGTTGTGGTTAATTAAAATTTGTCTAATGTTTCCTTGATGTGTGTTCTATACATAATTATAATAGTATGCCCGCCTACGTTCTCATCCACCCACCTACTTATCTTCTTATATTAGGTGGGATATCAGTATTACATTTCATTACTTCTAATTAGTTTCTTTTTAAATCCCATTCCAATCAGTTTGGTGGTATTGAAGTGCATGCACACCTTACAGACAGACGAAGACACAAAAGATCAAAATATTTATTTGAACTTCGCACGGAATCTATACACGCAAAATCTTCAGAAAAAAAATGTATGATAAATACTGTACCCATCAAAATATAAAGGGTGTAAAATAAAACGCGTCACATATAGAACAGTGTGCTTCAGACCATCAAACTGAACAACTTTCGCTAAGAGCCAACATCGAAATCGCAACAAATGTATAAAACAGCTTTTTTCACGATTAAATATTGTTCCTATACTTTGTAGGTAAGAGTTGTGAATAATAGTTGGATGGTCTGAGGCACCCCATATGTTAACGCATAAATTTATGTTTACGCAATAACAAGCAGGCAGAATTAGCGAATTTGTTTTATACTATTTAGAGACGAGAAAAAAGAAATTAAAGTTATAAAATTTATTTTCAACACACTTGCTCATAAAATGGCCCTTATTTCACCGCAATTAGGCACATAATGACACCTATAATCAAACTGTGACTTTTTCATTACTATTATTCACAAGTGAGTTATAGGTTTTTTTCTTATTGGTTGAGTTCAAGAAGTTTAGATAATAGGTATCTAAACTTCTTGGTTGAGTTCTTGAGTTGCTTTGTTCTTAAAAAAGTTTCGATACAAAAAAGATCATATTCAATAGTACAAATAAATTCTCTAAATAAACTTTTTATTTACTAAATAAAATGATTTTTTATTATTATTTTCTTCACAAGTGTGTTGAAAAACGTCGTATGATACACGTGTGTATTGATGATTACCGTCCTCGGCTCTCTTAAGACTCTCGCCTACGGCTCGGGTCTCAATGGCGCCTCAGCGGTAATCACCAACATTACACACTTGTACCATAGTGTACTATTGTCAATTTATTTTTCCCTAAATACTTGTCTATGTCTAAGCACAAGTTTAAAAGTAAAGTAGTAGTAGTAGTAGTAGTTAGTAGTGTAGGTATAAAGTATAATTGATTGATTGATTGATTGAAGTTTACAGTTTTGTTATATGAAATTATGGATAGTTAAAGTCGTGATGCCAGCATGTAAGTTTAACTCGCAAGTTCAAATTCACGATAAAAAATAGTTGTACCTACCACTGTTTTTGAACACTCGCAAACGGATTGCTATCATGAGTTCCTTTGTTAACCCCCCGACGCAAAAAATTTATAAGTTTGACCCCAATGTCTGTGCGTCTGTCTGTCTGTGGCATCATAGCTCCTAAACGGGTGAACCGATTTCAACGCGGTTTTTTTTAATAGAAAGCTCATTTTTGCGAGAGCGTTCTTAGCTTTGTTTTATGAATATCGGTTCAGTAGTTCTAAAGTTACTTTAAAAGTTACGAAATAACGTTAAATTACCAATTTAATAAAAAAAAACCCCAACGCCAAAAACAAATCGGTCACCTATTATTTTTGATGTAACTTATGTATTACTTTGTAACTCTCTTTAAGATATTTTAGGTCAATTGGAGACCGCAGTGATTATAAAAAAATCAATGGTCATTTCATAGCGGTCCCCTACACATTAATTGACCTAAAATATCTTAAAGATAGTTAAAAAGTCGAGCATACATTTGCTTCTTTGGCTACTTATATCGGGACTAGTTACGCGTGTAATTCTACTAACAAACATTTCTGCCACTTTTTGCGGGGTAGGGAACATGAAATCCGCAACTTTGGATTTTATTCCCATAACTTTAGATTTTGAACGTTTAAAATCATGAAAAGTAGTCTCGCGTGAACCCCAAACGTTCTAAGTTCGAAATTATTGTTTCGCAATTATAGGCTGTCTCGTTTAGTGATAAGGTATAAAATTGAATGTAAATGCACATGATTAATTAATCTTATACCGTGGCGAGAGGGGAAATGCTACCGCAAGGCCAGTGCTTATAATAAATAGTCAAAGATTTGCTTACATCAAAAATAATAGGTGACCGAATATTTTTTTACTTTTGAAATGTTTGTTTTTGTACGTAATAAATTCACGCCGTCGGAGGTACGGTAAAATACCGTATAATTTTTAATCACACTCATAAATAACTGCGTACCTACAAACAGAACGCGTCGTTTTGTGAAACGGACACGGGAGTCGTAGTGATAAATGACTCGCGAAACATAATTAATGTGGTTTCATATAGAGCAGGTATTTCACGACTACTGCCTGACTGGTCGGCGTATAAAGTTGCGATGTTGTTTCAATATGATCGATACAGAATACCTACAGTTAGTGCATCTAATTGGCGGAGCCCTAATGACGTATTCATGACATTTCCTATAGTGGATAGCGGGCATTGCCCATGATTTTACTACTTATACGTAACGTCAGTGTCCCCTTTTACCCGACTGCACGACGCAAAGGAAGGTTAATTGTGTTTATCAGCCTATGTATGTAAGTGTGTTCCTTTGTGGCACTCTAGAGACCAAACGCGTGCCGATTTTGATGATTTTTACGTCAATCAATTTGTCTTAATCTTGCCATTGTCACTAAAGACATGACAGTAATCAAAATTCATTATGGCGACAACCAGACTCCATATTGTGAAAAATGACAAAATTAAAGTTGATGAACTATGTTGAGTGTTGTTGTGTATTATACTAAATCTATGGGTATCATTGAATTTGTATTTGAAAATCATCTTTAGGTTTCTCTTCTCATCATAGATTTTGTACTGCTTATCATTTTTAATTTTGATTGACCATTTAGGGCCAATAACGATTTAATGTTGAAAAAACTAAAAAGTGTAAAATAAAAAAATTCGAAAAACCCGTCTGCATAAAAAGTGAACTTTAAATAAAAACTGAAAAGAAAAAAACAAGTCCAGTAGTATAGAATTCTTTTAAGTAATAATGAAGCGATTTAACAGTCGGGACCCAATAAAAATTCCAGATCGGATCATGTTTTCCCAATAATGGGTCCTATTGAAGTCACTTTAATATTACTTAAAAGAATTCTTAGACTACTGGACTTGTTTTTTTGGCAGTTCTTCTATAGCCAGTAGTTAGTTAGTAGTTTTCAGCGCCATCAGGTGGTGCTCTGTTTCAATCCCACACAACGCATTCGAGTAGGTTTTTAGTAATTTGAAAACTCGCAGTAAGCCCTTTAACCACTACAATAATTTACTCATGTTTTATGTTAAAGCAATGTTAAAGAGCATATCCAAAAAACTTGATTGCGGTGCCACAAAATAAAGAGACAATGAAGACCTCGGTAACGCAAGGTTTTTGTTTTGCCAACGGAGTGGGAAAGGAAAAGGTTGAAGAGGGGGAAGAAGCCAATTTCCTCCCGCTCGTTGCGGTAGTGCGTAAAGAAAGGCCAATTCCACACTTGACTTATTTGAGCTAACTTCTCAGGATCAAGCTGAGATAGCCTGCGTTTACGGAGTACTTAAAAAAGATCTGTGTTGAACGAGGTGATGGGTTAAGATATTTTAAAGAGGAAAAACACAATGCAAGAAAGAATTTCCTATCTACATCTATATTTCTATTCTACTGGAACGGGCTCAGTAGAAAAGATTCCGACCACCCTAAAAATAGATACAGCCGATACACAGCATTTATGTAAATATATTATACTATATCTCCTATTTTTATAACTTCCAATTCCTCAAATCCAACTTGTTATTGACATTTTTTAAGCATCTTTCAACTATCCTAGATAAAGTCAAAAGAGGAAACAGCACGCTCTTACCGCACCAACACATTTTTTTTACTACACTCCTGTACAGAACAACCGTTTGCATTCACATGCATCCGCTTTCATCGCTGTCCTCATATCTGCTATCTTCTGAGACATGTGAATTTCTAACAATCACATAGGCAAATTGATTTTGTTAATTTAGGGGCCAATAAGAATGACTATTTCAAGCATTGCATAAGAAGCTATGACGTCAGAGGCAATTAAATAATTATTATGGTTTGATAACCATGGTGTGATCACCTTCATTAGTTCATCCAAAACAAATAAAATATGATTGAAGGCACTTAAACCTCTTATTCAAACTGTAGAAAGTATAGTAACTTACCGCTTCTTCTTATTTTTTATTTTAACTAAGGAATCTATTACAACATTATTCTCACCACTTCTAATTCAGAACTATTTCCATAAACAATTCTGAAACACGTCATACATAGAATACGACACGACCTAAACTCTATAATCTTGTATAACTAGACCCTTGAACGAAGACACGCGAACCAGTCCATTTAAAACCTTAAAGCGTTGGTACAAGAGTCATGGCTGGAGACAACTTGTGTGGAGACAACTAGCTCTAATCTGAAGCATATTGAATATTTCATAAACTACGCGAATGGTGGCTTAGATTTAGCGGGTAAACTTTGAGGATATATTATTATGCAAAGTGAGACATTACAGTGTTGTTCACGTATTTTGATAGCTTAGTGTATACAGGGTGAAATTGATATCATTAGCATTCTTTTAAACTAAGAGTCTACCCATCATACTGAACAACTTTTACTATGGGATCAGCTGTTGCATACATTTGAGTCGCGAACTCGCGCGTTGCGATTCCAGTTTAGTATGGAACACCAGATTTTTTATTTGCTTCGATCGGTTTGCTCCCATAGTAAAAGTTGTTCAGTTTGATGGGTAGACTCTTAGTTTAAAAGGATGCTAATGATATCAGTTTCACCCTGTATAAGAGCGTTGATGGTGCATTGCGGACAGGTGTGGATACTCAATCATAATGGTCTGGGTTTGAATCCGCACGTATATGCCATTTACCAATAAGTTTTTCTAACTTATTGACGTATAACACCGACTGCTTTCAAACGATGAAGGAAAACTTCGTCAGGAAATCTGCATACGCTGAAGAAGAAATTCTGATAAGTATATGTAGTCTACCAATCCGCATTTAGGTGTGGTGGATTGTCCATACACCCTTCTTGAAGATAGGACTGTGCTGTGCAGTGGAATATATAGGTGATATATAATAATTGTTCGTAAACTGAAGCCCTCGTGTCAACACTAGTCCATGTAGTGTAGTGGAGTATCAATTATTTTATTAAATAGACTATGTATTATTGTATGCATAACCTTAGCATAAGAATTTATATTGTTTAGTTATTAAGTCGTGTTATGTTGTAGAGTTTCTGGCCGCATCTTCTCTACAGCGACAACACGTTCCGACGCGGTGGTAGCTTCAAAAAAAGATTTGATGTTTAATAAGTGTGCTTCAAGCTCCTATATTGAATAAATTATGTTGACTTTGACTTCTAATATGGACCTTAAGAAGGCCTGGGCCCTACAACGAGGCGTACGTTAATAGGCTGATGATGATGATGAACCTGAAATGCGGAGCGGAGACAAGTATCTAGTCACTTTCACTAGTATATTGCTGTACATGTGAACATTCATTTTGGTAGAAATTTTTGTTCTTTTTTTAAGTCTCATTCTGCATGGTGGAATAATTTGTTTTTTTAATAAATTGAGTGAGGTGTTTTTAGATAGGTTTTGACCAATGAAACAAAACTCTAATGGAAATTAAATCGCTATAATGTTTCTGTCTTGAGATATCAGCGCTCAAAGTCAAAAATAGGGCGTACTCCTTTAACTTCTAAAATACTATAGTAAAAAAATCTATTTTTTTTTTCAATATTAGCTTATGAAAGTTATAACGGATGCTGTAGCACAACCAGTTTCGGAAAAAACCCAGTAACATAGATTGATTTTCTAATAAAAGAACTAGATGGCGTTTCACATAGTTATCTTTGTGTTTCAAAAATGTCTCTAGAAGAATTAGAAGAAAAATATTCAATAAACAGATTGAATATTATTCTTCCTATTCTACTTATACAATTGCTACTGAACCTTATCATGGGCGAGTCCGACACGCTTTTGTTTTAAACTATTATAGAATTATTGATCACTATTGTAGCTTTTGCCTGCAGCTTTTACCGCCGTGGCACCAGTTTAGGAGTTGATTTTAGATTAATCCTTTGTTAGTGCACCTCAACATCCTTTGTAGGTAGAATATTGCATTCCAAATTTCATGTTTCTGGCTGTGCATTGTCTATCAGTCAGTCCCGGAACTGTTTTATAGTTACGTATAGATTGTAAACCATGTTAACACAGTTGCCCGTTTATTCCCCCGTGTATGTTTACCACACGCCGTATTTTTCATTCATGATACCTTCTCGTTCGACGGGTTGTTAAGTCAATTTTACGGTCGTTTTAGCTTGTTAGCGTGCGGTGCATGCTATTTACAAACTTTATAAGGTTACAAGTAATAGGACTAATAGGTATTATGTTTCTACGAACACATAAAAACGTAAGCGTTTTGGTGCACAATTTTGAAACGAGTTCCAACTATATTTTTGCGTGAAACTATAGCAAGATTCGCTTTTAGTATATTTTTTACTTTTTGACATATTGTTTACTTAACTATAATTGTAATTTCTTAAGTCTAATCTAAAATCTAATATAAAGTCATAAAACCGATGTTATTTATATCTATGATGCAACGTTTAAGTTGGCAACACTTTCATTTTTTTTCCAAAATTGTTTAACTGTACCTACCCAACAGTAAACTCAAATCAAATTTATGTTAAGCCAAAAACCGATATATTTCATATAAAAATTGGTATAAGTAAAAAAAACTTGTGGGACTTCCAGGTCTGGTATATTATGTATACTAGTTTTTGATATATTGTTTTTTTAAGTGTCCAAAAACGAAAAAAAATGAATTGACGTGTAAAATGACGATAGATGGCTAGCTTGAAACCTTATCTCTTTAGAAGCCTAGCACGACACCCATCGACCACCGCTAACAAACCACTAATCTCAAATAATAGCTTTATACCTACCATATTTCATACACATTTGACATCATACTCAACAACACTTCAAGCTTAGGAACCTTAGTGTGCCTATATGAGAAAAGAAGGGGCAAAGTTCAGAGTGTTATCATCATCAGCGATGCATGGTACATGCCTTCACGTACGCATCAGAATTTCTTCTTCAGCATATGTTGGTTTCCTCACTTTTGATTATTTGTGGTTGGGCTATTTTAAGCAAGGATCGTTATAACACTGAGACCAGCGCTGGTCCTTTGAATTCACCCCAAGCTCACCCATATTTTACGCATACCTCCAAACTTATGGCATTTTCTTTTCATTCTCGGGAATGCAGGTTTCCTAACGATTTTTTCCTTCACCGCCGAGCTAGTAAATGATGATAAATACAGCCGAACATAAATTTCTTAAACTTAGTGGTACCTACAGGCCAGGAATCCAACCGCGACCTCATGATTGAGGCGCTAGCTCTCTTCCGTATGAGCTATCATCGCTCTTCCTCACGATGTTTTCCTTAACCGTTTACGTGCAGACGGTATTATGTACATAAGTCATTAGAAAAATTCATTGGTAAGTACACAGAGTACTATAATTAGTACCGTGTTAGTACATGACATTTCGTCTGTGCGGACCGTCTGTGCGGAACGGTCAGCACCGAAGCACTCCCCGTTCTAGCGGGGGTGGTTCCCGTAGACTTGGAAATACAACGCCGCGCGGCCAATTACTTTCGTTCAAGAAAAGTTAGTCATAACTTCTTAAAACCTCGCGACCGAAATAGAATTAGTAAATTATTTAACTTTGATTCCAACATCTTTGATGAACTTTTATTTGACTGGGAACTACGGTGGCAAGGTTCTACAAAGGGTCGACATCTATACCAATTTTTTCCATCTGTTCGCGATCGTCTAGACAAGGCGTGGCTAGAGGTAGATCACTGCGTAGCCCAATTTCTTACTGGACATAGTAACTTTAAGGGAAAGCTATTTTATTTTAAATTGGTTGCGTCACCTTTATGTGAATGTTCTGTTGACAGTAACGAGTTCGAACAGACCGCTCATCATATTCTTTGGGAGTGTGAGCTCTGGTAAGCCGAGCGCCAGACCATGCTTGACTCAATAAAATCGTTTTCTGGTGTCCCTTACTACATGGATCTTGTTGCGACTAGGGATAACTTCCGTGCGTTCAGATGTTTTTGTCATACTTATTACTGGAAGCAAAATAGGTCATAGTTTCAGTACAATGTTAGGTTCCTATTGTTTTATTTTGTATTTTTGGTGCTTTTGCGGTCGTGTCTTCAACACTGCCATAAATGATCTCTTGCATTGGCTCTCTAATAGCCATGTTTTTTTCCTTCTTATAGCTGTCTCCCGTTTGCAATGGAGGGAAGTCGGATATTTCGTTTTCCTACTCCTACTATCTTCTTTGATTAATTCATTGCGGGTTCCAAGACAGATTAGAGTCATCCCCCGGGCTCGCTGAACTTCATTGTCCAGTGTTGTGAATGGTCGCCGCTGTTGATCCTGGCTTACAGGAGTTACAGCGGTGGAAATGTGTGGTGGGCTTATGCCCGAATTAATTTAAAATTTCGTCTGTGCGGATTTGAACTCACAACGCACCACAACGTTCGCGTTCTTATGCGATATCCTTTATGGAAATTATATTTTATCGGATACGTAATTTTTCGGACATCTCTGTAGCCTCTAACAGTTGCGACGATTCAAAGCACTAGACAATGAAGTCCAACGAGCCTAGGGAATTACTCCAAACTGTCTTGGAACCCTACAATGCTAATAAAAGGTAGATGAATAAAACACGTAACCTCCATTATAAACGTGAGACAGCTATCTGAAAAACAAGGCTAATAATAGTAGCACTACATGATACTTTACTCATCAATCATCATGTCACATTACGTCTAGGTGCCCAGCAGTGTCGACACCAAGTTCTAATGTTAGTGCACTATTATCGTACAAGAACGTATATCTTAGATGTAAGTTTAGGTAAATCTTTGATATTTACATCCATCACCATCATTTTTCTTTATTGATAATAACTAGTAAGGTGATTTTGCAAGGCAAGCTTCTTCACTTGCAGCTATTCTCTAGACTTAGTAATACAAAGAAAACACTCGCGCATTTTGAAACTACATCTGACGCATATTAAAAAGTGGGCCTGCGAGAACTTTGGATTAGGTTATTGAAATCACGTTTAATATCTTCTTCGTTTCGGTTATAATAACAATAGATTTTCTATTGTTTGCCAGTCATTTGAAAGTAAAAAAATGCTTGTTTTTTTATTTATATTTTTTTCTTTTTAAAGGTGACGAATGTTAATGGCAATTGTAACGCTATCTTATATAGCATACTATTTTGTTTTGTGAATCTTTCCATAAAACGCAATTATACTACAAAATTCTCCTAATGCTGATGTATTAACACACGATTTATAACAAAGTGGTTGGTTGCAGTGGCGAGTCCTCCGGGCGGCGCGGGCGCACCGCGAGAGGAGCCCCCTCGCCCACCGCCGCCCCCCGCACCTCGCAACGGCACCCCTCCCAGTAAGCACGGTTTCATGACAGTGGCGATTATCTAGAATTACCGATATATTTTGCTGCACTGCATTTTTGTTAAGTTGTTTAAAAGAAAATAACTTGGCCCACGTGTTACTGTGCCCTTGTATTTGTTTGGTTTGCTTACTCCTTTTTGCATAGCATGCCAGTTCCGATGTTATAACTTTATTTGTCTATAAAGTCTTTCTATTATTTTAATACATTTTTTTTGTGAATCAGATTTCTGAGAGTACCACTTCTTTAATGGATCCTTATGAAGTTTTTCAGAATTTCTATCACAACACAGTGGATTTATGTTTTCTAAACTTACGTAAGCGTAGTTTGATGCCAGTCACGAACTGTAGGACTTCCAGGTCAAACCAGTGCAGCTTAAAGTTTCTTATAGTTCCAATCAAGATAGTCGCCTAGTCTATTCGTGCACGTTCCATATATCTTTTATTCCTTATCCTGTTGCATTATACCTTATACTGTTGTTATTTGAAATTGGAAGACGAATCAACCGAATGGTTTTTCTATGTCGAGCCAAGTTTTGATTGTCTTCTTATTTCGAATAATAAAGTTACGTAGAGTTTGAAAGATTTTTCCTTTACTCCTCTTCATATAATTTTACTTTGTTGGTGTCGTAATTATGTAGGTTCATTTAATAATATTAATTTTAATTGTGTTATTAGATATTGATTAAGAAATTATAATATGGCATTTGAAAGGAATTAAATCACATTGAATGCAATAGATTTATGCATTTTCAGACTATGTCAATTGCATGTTTGGCGTGAATATATGACTTAATGCTTCTTTCAGATAGTCAAATTACTTGTTTAGTTAGTACTTTGTTATTTCTTCAATGAATACAAAAATTTTGTAGCAATAGGTAGTTTTCCCAGTAAGTACACACGTGCGAAACATCAAGCTATACAAAACCAACATAAGCTGGCCGCGCGACGTTATACGTTACTCGACCTACGCGTAGCCAGCTTATTTTGGTTTTGTATAGCTTGATGTTTCGTCGTGTGTACATGTAGTTAATTAGTTTAATTTTAATTTATATATTCAAAATTAAGGTTGACTGTTTACTGAGAAAGTGTTAAGCTAAACTTAACTAATTTATTTAATAAAGACATTTACTTCATAAATAAGTTAAGTTTAGCTTCTATCTGGTAGCTAGACTTGAAATATAATAAATTAATATAATAGAGTTTTTAGTTTTTTAGTTTACATGTATTGTAAATTAATACAAGATTATTTTTTAGCAACCTAATCATATCGTTTGGCAATAATATAAATAGATCGGTAAAAAAAATCCCAAAAGAAACAGTTTTCTCGAAATAGATTTTGTAAAAAGCCAACGCCTACAAATGGCGCCTTTTTTCTTTTCGCCTATGTTTGAGCGCGGCCATCAATCAAACTTGAATATTATAATTCAGATTAAAGTTACAAACAAAACTTGTTAAATACAAATATCTCGAAATTCAGTCCGAACAGAGATATAAAGGCATGAAGTAAACGTAATGATTATATTTTCAACTTCAAGCCTTTATCTCCGTTCGCACTGAGTTTAGAGATATACATATTAACAAGTTTTGTTTGTTACTATATTCTAAAATAAAGTATTCCAGTTTTTTTTATTTATTTATTTATCACTTTATTGTACACATTATATTACAGAAAAAACAATTAAAGTAGTTTAGTTGATGGCCGCGCCCAAAACAACGGCGAAAAATAAGTCGCCAACCTTCCATACAGAACCCGCATTGTCTTTTAAACATAAGACGTATTTTAGTAAATTATTAAATGGCATGGCTCGGGGACAGAAAAAAATTCTTACTGATATTAATAATATGAGTTTGACGATACAAAACTCATAAAAACTGAGATGATGTTTGATCTTTATTTATTAGTTATACTTTTTCAAACGAATTTGATTAGTTTTGATATTAGACAAATAAAATGCGTAGTGCCCGTAAGACTTGGCCAACGCGCTATTGTGCTCGTTGATAATATTCCCAAAGTAAGCCCTCCCTAGTTCCCCATTCAAGGGCTCATCAACTCTTCACCTAATCTATAAGGTCTAACAAAATCAGCTGAAACTATTTTAAGGGGATAATCAGACCATCGAACTGAACAACTTTCACTATGGGACCAATATCGAAATAGCGAAAAAAAATCATATAAACATATGAAGCGAGCAGAGAGCACGCAAGTCGGCACGTAAATGGGGGATTTAATAATAAAGCCTACCTGCATCAAAACAGGGGCATTCGCATGGTTAGAATATGAAATGTACTTTGAATATTACAAAAACAAAATAGTATTAAAAGATATAAATAACATCAACATAGTATCAAAAGATACAATAACAGGACACTGCAAGTTAAACAAACATCTACACAGCATGGGGCTCGTAGATTCACCCACTTGCAGATTCTGCTTTGAAGCAGAGGAAACGCCCATACACCTCCTCTGCGACTGCGAAATGCTCATTCACAGCAGGAGTCGCCATCTAGGTGGGTACACCTACTGACATTAGGGACCTCCCCTCTAAAAGCATAACACGGTTCATGAAGTCCGTGAGCCTAGGAAATGACCTTTAGGTCTAGGGTGACAGCTACAATAGATCTATTCAGGTCGCAGTAACTATTGGTTCATTGACCAAGCCGTTACAACCAAATAATAATAATATAAATACTGAAATATCTTGGACATTGTCACACAAATTATCTAGTCCCATTTAAAGTACCAGAATCTAGACTGAACTTGTATTATGATGACTAGACAACTATAATCCAATACATAGCCAAATACAAACATCTAGAACGGTAGTCAAACATCCATGACTTGGGTACAAATATTCTCATTAACCATACAAATATTTGCCTCTTGCGGGATTCCCCGCGACTCTTGGCACAGCAGGCAGGTTCAATACAAACAGAGCTATGGGGTATAGGGCCGTCAAAATGAAGGTAGGTAGCTGATAAAAAGTAATTAAATGAATGAAGATTTTGGTATTGAAGTTGGCCTGTATGGCTAGCCGGCAATTAGATTTTTTCCAAATTCGCTGTTTGGACCTTGAAACTATTATAAATCTCTAAAGGACACTCGGATGATCACATATAATAAGTAATTTTGTTAAGCCACCAGTTTCAGTATCATATCTATCTAATTATATCAAATTGAAATTTCGGATATAAATAAAATAAAAAATAAATAATGCTCACAGGCACATACATTGTAATGATCCCAAGTAAGCCTCAGGCTTTTTGTTATGGGAACCATTCAACAACGGCACAAACATATAACATCCATAACCGAACCGGGATTCGAACCCAGGACATAATCATATAATACCATATAAGAACCTTTGTGTAGAGATAATAAACGATTATTTATTATTATTATTGTTATATATCCGAATTTTTAATTAGCAAATAAAGAAATTTAGAATTAAAATTGCCGTATGGTGTCGGCTAAGAATAGCACCATCCCATTTCATCCCGTGGGTGTCGTAAATGGCGACTAAGGGATCTACTGAAGGATGGGCAGCAGCATCCTCTGAGTACACACATAGATTCGATCCAACTGCGATCGCCAACCCGTCTGCCAAGCGTGGCGATTATGGCAAATCCCCCCATTTTGGGGGAGGCTTATGTCCAGCAGTGATCGTTTAATGGCTGATATGATGATGATGAAATAAAGAAATAAGAAAAAATATAGTAATGGTCATAGGATCTCGTTATAATTCTTTTAATTATGTAGCTTCCAAAAATCTACAAGAAAATTACCGATTTATTACATTTTTCTATCACTTAGGTATTGTCTATCAATACAAATAGGTTTCAAGCTGCGAAAGCATTTTTGTAAAAATTCAAGATGTCTCGAAGGACCATAGGCCACTAATCTTTACCCCTTTGCAAGCCTTAGGGTGGTAAGCAAAATATTTCGTCTAACAATATCATGGCATTTACATGTTTTAATATATTCTTGCCGAAGAAAAAACCTAACAAGAAGCCAATTGCCAATTACTTTATATGCATGGAGCATTAAATACTGATGAACTGAAAATAATAGCCTATTTGCCTGCATACAATTTAGTAATAATTTATTTTTATCTTCTATCAGTGAAAATAAAAGTTTAAAAATAACGCTAAACTCACATTTTAAGCTTTAATTTTAATACCAGATTAAACTATAAAAAGTATAATGAGGACGATAAAATCATAGTCAAAGTACGAGTAAATACAATTTTCATACAAAGCGTGCGTTTTGACGTTCGATAAAGAGTCGCTGATTTGACTAGTCGCCAAACAGCTTACTCTTTCCAATCTTAAATCAAACCAGAACTGTTTATATTATATTTATATTATTATTATATTTATATTATTATTATATTTATATTATTATTATATTTATATTATTATTATATTTACAGCTTTTAATTAGACACAATGGTTCTAGTCCATTTTTGATATGGACAAGTTTCATAAATTTTTGGTCCATAGCATAAGCATATGCTCACGACCCCGAGGGGGTAGTCAGAGATATTCTGAAACCTCAGAATATCCACGTTTCACTAGTAGTACCGAAACTCTGGTACGATTTTTGGTCCATAATTATATGAAATGGCCCTACACAGCTTTGGTGCCATAATAATTTTAACTGAATATAACGATATTTTTCTTTTGCTGGCACCTTAAATAAATAATAATACTCAGTGATTCTCAAGGTATTACATTTTAATTTGTTTACACAGTAAATAGAACAGCGACTCTTTCTTGTAGAGAACGGAACGAGGCCTTTGCCAAACAGTGGGACATTAATGACTGAAAATAATAAACAAAACAAATAAAAATTAAATGGTTTATCGAGCAGTAAAACCACAAAAAGTAATGATAAAGCCCTGAACAAATTCTGATATACACCGTTTTGGTGTGACAAACATAAAATACACAGTAACCATGTTAAAATTTTTGTTTCAATGTGCGACGTTTCGTAGACTTATTTATACTTTAATTTGAAATACAGCCAAACCACTGGCACCGTTGGCTACATTACAAGGTTTCAAAATAATTGGACTGTTGTTATGCACATGTCACAATAATGGTTAAATACTACGTTGTGCTCTGATTTTATATTTTACTGTGTATTGTAATTATGAATGGAAAGAGGCTATCCATAAATCATGAACCAGTTTTATAATTAAGTGTTTATGCTCTTAACAGATGTGGAGTAGTACAATTACAATGAAAGTTATAAAAAAAAAAAGAATTAATCATAAATCTATACCATCCAATACAAACAGAAAAATCCGTATCAAATTAAAGATTGAAAAATCTCTGGGTAGTTCCAGAGAACGAAATTTTCAATCTGTTGCGTCTTAAGGGGGCGTGAGCGCCATCTACTGGCAGTTATTACAAACTAACCAACCCGCAAGTCCAGTATTACAACTGGAATTCATACGATATAGATGACACACGCTGTTCCAATTTCAAATATTATTGATTTTTAAGACGCAACAGATTGAAAATTTCGTTCTCTGGGTAGTGGGCTCGGTGGCAAAATTGGATAACTCGGAAAAGCGCGTTTGGAAAAGTGCGGGTTCAAGCCCCGCCCGAGACAAATTTTTCAATCTTTAATTTGATTCGAAACAGCACAACATGGCTGTAACATGTTTAAAAATCAATAATATTTGAAAAAAAGAAAAATCCGTTATTCGCCACATGCTACTTTTACCTGTGTACCGCAATACAATTTTTAAATTTGAAGTTTATTAACAAACAGAAAAGAGATAATATATATCATAATCATTTGTTAGAAATTATTAGAACAATTAAGGAACATTAATAAAACTCATACAAAACAGTTCCGATACGAAAACTAATTTAAAAATAGTGTTTGATGGAAAATTTTCACTGTATCTACACATACGTAAGTAATTATTATTTAATGCGCTGAATTGAAGTATATTCTACCAATTTAACACTTTTTTGTTTGCATTTTAAAGACCTAATCAAGCAAATTAGACTTTAAAAAGAAACACTCGAATTCACCCGAATCTTACCCCCTAAAGACCACAAACAAAAACAATAAAAGTAAAATGATGACTCCATAAATCTGAATTTTAAACACGAATTCAAATACTTTTTAGAGAAAGATTTTGAGAAAGTTACGAGTAAAACATTCCTTTAACAGTACAATTGAATTCACTAGTCTAGTTACAAAGATTATTATTATTCGTATGGCTTTCCATTCCTGCGGAGATTACAAGTTTAACTCAATAGTTTTAAGAGGATATGTGAAAAAATAGGATTCTTCAAAGCGTCATATATCATGAAGTACTAACAGTAGGAGTATGAATTTCGGATATGTGTAAATTGAACATATAATTGAAGTTTTGATTACAGCCAAAACACGATTAAGACACATTTTCTCGATAGAAAAACAAGCCAAAGTAGCCTCCGTTTTTATTTATAAACGCTTAGAACTGCTAAACGGTCAATAATAGAAACACGAGACTTGATTTAAAAAAAAGAGATTGATTTTTTACAAATTTCGATTAGAGCAGAATTGAACTTACATAAATATTACAATCACAATTAAATAAAGAGTGTTTTACGCTTGCATCGTTTCAGTCGCGCGCGCCGCCCCATCTCTTTCACTCGCATCAATTCGCTTCAATTATTTTTCGACATAGGCCCTTAAGCCATAGTTTGGCTCTCGGGGTCAGTTCGTTTAGTTCCCGGGTTCTACCGTCAAATCTTCTGCCAGGGCACTCGTTTACTATGAGCTCGATAGTCTGCTTCGGAGTACCACAGTCGTACTCGGGTGAGCTTTTTATGCCCCTTTTGTGAAGATGGTAGTTACACCGAGCGACTCCTGTTCTAATTTTGTTCAGACTAGACCACGGTTTTCGGTCCAGTTGGAAACCAGGAAGCTGCTTTGTAGGATCGGAGACCAGATCTGTTACAAAGATGTATTATAGCTAAAAATGTAAGAGATAGTAACTATAATACGTACTTATTTTATTATTATTATATTAATCTTACCTAGCGGACAAACAACAATCGACGGACAATGATGATGATGATTAAACTTACCTAACGGAGTCTTGATCAAAAATCAAGATGATTGTAAAGCTGACAATCTTCATACCAAAAAGTTATGATATCGTATAAACAATGTTTCCGTATTTAAATAGTAGTCTCATAATGAGATGTAGATTGAAGAGAAATTATCAGGTTGGCACTACCTTGGATAGTTTTATTTCTTAACGAGCGTTAACCCGCGACTTCGTCCGCACAAATTATACACCAGATTTTAAGTCAGATCATAAGCTATCTAACAAAAAAAGTTTCATCAAAATCGGTTCAGTAGTTTTTGCGTGATACTCGTTCAAACAAACAAACAAACACACAAACAAACAGACAGACAAAAAATCCAAAAATTGGTGAAATGGAATCAGGGTCACCTAAAAACCATATCGTAACTTTTTTTTGTTAATATCTTCAATGTACAGACAAACATCCTGTTACAGTTTTATAATAGTATATAGATAAAAAAAAAGTAAAACCAGTATAAACTGATCTTTAGTCAACAAATTGTCACTAAAAGCTTTGTCTCAGTTTAAACTGATTATACCTTTGACTATTTATTGTAAGGACTAGCCTTGCTGTAGTATTTCCCCTCTGCCACGGTATAAGAACAATTGATCATGTGCATTCACATTCAATTTTATACCTTATCACTAAACGAGGCAGCCTATCATTGCGAAACAATAATTTCGAACTTAGATCGTTTGGGGTTCACACGAGACTACTTTTCATGATTTTTTACAATCAAAATTAGAATCTAAAGTTATGGGCAATAAAATCCAAAGTTGTGGATTAAATTAAAATTAAAACAAAAAGTGGCAGAAATGTTTGTTAGTAGAATTACACGCGTGGCTAGTCCCTATATAAGTAGTTAGAGGGTGGCACGGAACAGTAATTGAACGGTATTTAATTTTTTTTTTTTTTTAACTATTTTATTTTTTTTCCCCTGAGGGTCCTGCAGTGGGACTTTTATAGGCTGATGATGGTTCTTTTTAGTCTGTATTTTAAAGAAAAATTTTTACTCTAAATTTTTTTACATTATTTGAGCACTAAAGTTTCTGACGCAGTTATTAAAACCTTATATGTAATAAAAAGCTACTCAAACAAAAGCCAAATAAAAGAGGCTTTCAGACAAACTTAAATTTGCTACGTGGTCAGCTAGGAAATTTTTCGTTTATTTCGTAGATAGCCTATTTTCTTTTAGGCTGTCCCTTAGAGGATTGTTGAAGAAAAGTGAGGGTCAAAGCCACTTTTGTCCTTTATGTGAAAGTTCACGCGAGGTATTTTGTCGAATTTTTAGAACGAATAGACTAAGATCCCGTTACAATTTTTCTACACCCATATGTTTAGGCAATGATAAATTTTATTATGTAAAAGGTGGCAAGGCAATCTTATTATTTAAGCGGATTGCAAAAATATTTTATTTACTTATTTTGTTCCTTTTATACCCACTTATAAGTATAACATCTTCCCAGAAGAGAGGTAATTTGATATGTGAAATAATCATCAAAATCAGTCCAAAATTTTCGTGTAAGTACCTATTAACTAATAATGAAATTAACGTGGCAAAATAATATATGATGCGATCATACATTTCCTGTAACAAAATGAGCATATAGGTAATCAACGGGAGCAACATCTTTGCAACTGGATGCCAGGGAGTGGTGATAGGCGGATGTATTTTTGGATCGTTAAACGATTGGAATATTATGTCTCTTTACCTAAACATATGAGCGTAGAAAACCTTTAGCGGGATCTTGAAGTAAAAGGTAAAAGGTGTAACAAAGGCCGGAATGTTAAGGATGATGAAGTGTTTTAGAGACTGGTCAAGATTACCTAGATAGAAAGGACAGGAGTTTTTATAGATAACAAAAATGGGAATACATGTTTGTGTAAATTATTTATTTTATGTGACTATTTTAGTATTTTATCTCGAGCGTCTCCGTATTTCGGCATGTTAAGCAGAAGGTTTTTTTTATAAGCCATGTTAGAGGCCTATTGAGGTGGATTGAAAATCTGAAAACAGGGTTGACCACTATCTTGCCATTATACTTGCCTTGACGACCCGGTTGTTGTAATGGTTACCACACCGGTCTGCCAAACCAGGGTCCTGGGTTCGAATCCCGGTTCGGTCATGGATGTTTATAGGTTTGTACCGTTGTTGTATGGTTTCCATAATAAACAGACTATAGCGCTGGTTTGGGATCATTACAATGTATGTGCCTGTGAGCGTTATTTATTATGGGCTTCTTCTTCTATGATTACTAAGGTTTTTTTTATTTTATGCGAATGGCAAATTTTGTTTGTAGACATAAGTTATAATTATACATCCAGCGTCTCAAGCCATCGATGGGCCTCAGGTGCCAGGTGTGTCAGGTCTTCAGGACGACTGAGGCGCTTATGAATAGGTTGACGATACTGTAATGAGTGACTAAAGTTCCTTAAAAAAAAAAATGTGCCAGCCCCTTCTGTGCTCTCCTTAGGGTCATATCACACAAGCGATTTCTGAGCCCAAGCTTGCAGGAGCTTGAAGGAACAATATGGTCGCGATTCCGCTGCGTTCACACTATGAATGTTGTGATGCTAGGATTCAATCGCGACGTCGCAGCAGTGCAGTTGCGTCATGGTTATGTGTGTGTACTCTAAGTAAGAAAAATGCTGTCTATGCCTTAGGTTAATGCTAATATGACACAATAAATACTACCAATATGCCTAATCTTTTTTGCTACAGGTAAGCCTTTACTACAACTATTGTTGTAGCAGAGCTTCTAACCACCCACTTCAATGGGATTATGGTAGTGAGTTTATTTAAGAGGGACCGTTCCTTTTCTATATTTTTGTTAAACATAAAAAAAACTTAATACCAATAATAAGTTACAAGTAATCAGTAACTCTGTAAGAATACCACGCCCACTGAAAAACTAGCTGTCTTCAACGAATGCAATTTAACCTGTCCACCGTTACCATGGCAACCGGACAAAGTAAACAGAAACTGGCAAACGCCACGGAACTACTTCGTGATAAGCTCTGAGTGTTTGAAAAAACAACTTTATTTGCTGCTCTTTTCGTTGCAATGTTGACTGTTTCCGTGCTTAGTTTTATTTAACTTGCTTTCTTGTTGATGGTTTTGAACAGGAAGCTGGCAAAGGTTTGATTTTTAATAACAACTAGGGCGTATGGTAGCTGATGGTTATGTTTTTTATACTACCAATAGGATTATACCTCTGGAATTCTACTCCTGGCTCACTAACTTAATTCCTCGCTGGAAAATAAATTATGTTTTTTTTTATCTCTACCTTACTGGTAAATGAAGCAATTTCACCAGTGGAATTCTATTCCTGACTCATAACCTCCCTTTATCTATGGGAAATGAAACTGTTATAATAGTAGACTTTCATTCCAGGCTCACCAGTTCACTTTCTCGCTAAAAAATAATGTTATTCCATTGGTGGATTTTATCATACTTACCATAAAATAAGTATGATAGCGCCGTAACTTGCCTTCACTCTCGCAAGCGTGCGATCCTTTGCCCTGGAATGGAATCCTGAAGGTTATATCTAACTTATACCTAACTTACTTATATCTAACTTACTCCTCCTCCAATCCGCATTGGCCCAGCGTCATGTATGACCCACTCCTTCTATACCTATTCTCTATTCTAATTCTATTCTAACCTACGTTATACCATGGCATGGACATGGATGCTGTTGGTTCCTACAAATAGATGGGAAGAACTGACAATAGAAACAATAATGCACTACATAAGCGGTAATGAGAGCTTGCAAGTTAGAGAGGGCTACACGGTTGGTTACTGTCTTCCACGGGGGGTGAGGTAAAAATTGATGGGATGCAGGAAGTGTCCGTACTATACAGGGTGTTACAAAAATACAAAGAAACATTTAAGGGGGTGGTTAAGACCATCAAACTAAACAACTTTCACTGTGGGACCAATATCGAATACGCGAAAAAAAATCTGATGTTCCATCATCATCATATCAGCCGATAGACGTCCACTGCTGGACATCGGCCTTCCCCAAAATGTGGAGATTTGCCATAATCGCCATGATGCGGTGCGTTTGCGATGTTCCATACTAAGCTACAGATCTACTCGAGCTAAATTTATGGGACAAAAGATTTTTTTTGAAGAAACAGATTAGGAAAGCAGAGCCCGCTACCCAGCGGTACAGCAGCTAGGAAGATGACGATGATGATGTTGGTCACATAGTGAAAGTTGTTCAGTTTGATGGTCTCAACAACCCCCTTAAAAGTTTTAAATGTTTATTTTTACTTTTATAACACCCTGTATATAGGGTCCTTCTTAATATGCTGATATGTTTTAAGCGGATGATCAGATCAAACTGGACAACTTTCTCTATGGCACCAACATCGAAATCGCAAAAAAAATCTGATGTCAGTCTGTAAACTGCAAACCTACTGGAGCCAAATGTATGGGACAGCAGATTTTTTTTTGGCGATTTCGATGTTGGTCCCATAGAGAAAATTGTTCAGTTTGATGGTCGGATCATCCCCTTATAAAGTGTCAGCATATTGAGAAAGATCCTGAATAGAACCATACGCTTTCTTATGCTTTTGCTTTGTAATGTGACCATATTTATAAAATCCTTTTCAGTAAAAGTATACATCGTCTATAATAGTCCTTTCATTCACAGATGAAATATAAAACGTCTTACCATAATAGCTACTGAATAAAGAAAATCTGATAAGATGTCGTTGTCAGATATTACTTTGGCAATATTCTTTCGAAAATATCTGTTGTTATCGGTCGTAGAGATCATGATATCCAATTTTATATAAACGAGATAAGGAATATTTTTTTTGTAGATAGAAATAGAATAATCTGCCCTTTACTTGTCTATACTATTATAAAACGTAACAGGAAGTTTGTCTGTACATTGAAGATATTAACAAAAAAAAAGTTACGATATGGTTTTTAGGTGTCCCTGATTCCATTTCACCAATTTTTGGATTTTTTGTCTGTCTGTTTGTTTGGGTGTTTGTTTGTTTGTTTGTTTGAACGAGTATCACGCAAAAACTACTAAACCGATTTTGATGAAACTTTTTTTGTTTAATAGCTTTTAATCTGACTTAAAATCTGGTATATAATTTGTGCGGACAAAGTCGCGAGTTAACGCTCGTAAATATATAATATTATGAAAAGATTGGGTAGTTATTTTTTGATATAATAACGTTTAATACATAAAGCACGAGGTGTCTTTCCAATATTTTTGTGGACGGCTACTTCTCAAAACTGGACACGTCTTTCGTTTTTCACTCATTTTTTTCATGGTCCATTTATTTGTCTCATTAGTAGACTCACTCCGAAAAACCTGAATCTTTTCTAGGAATTTAGTATAATGATTAGACTATGATGCAGAACACATAAAATACTAGATAGGTACAAACATATACATGACTCAGGTATACAAATATAATACGTGCCTATTTATCACACCAATAAACCAAGATAAAACCAAAGTAATGACAAACAAAGACAGGTTACCCATCAAAATTCTAACAACACAAATAGAATATGTAGACGAATACATATACCTAGGACACCTAATTACATTCCAGTCATGCACAGAAAAAGAAATAAAAATGCGAATTAAAAATACCTGGAACAAATATTGGGCCATGAAGGAGATATTTAAAGGACCTCTACCAACCAAACTAAAAACAAAAGCGATGGATATGTGTCTAACACCTTGCTTAACTTACGCCTGCCAAACCTGGCCGCTAACGAAAACTCTACTAAATAAGGTGAGGACCTGCCAAAGAGGAATAGAAAGAAGCTACATGAATTTAAAAATAATGGACAGAGTGAAAAATAATACAATTAGGAAAATGACTAAAGCAAACGATGCAGTCGTAAAAATAAAAAAGTTGAAAAGGAAATGGGCAGGACACATACAAAGAGTTAAAGACGAAAGATGGTCTCAAGTGGTAAAAAATTGGACACCATTAGACACAAAAAGAAGACGAGGAAGGCCTTACAAGAGATGGAGAGATGACATTGTAGTAGCGGGACCACTTTGGTCGAGACTGGCGAGAAACAGAAAGGACTGGAGTCATTTGGAGGAGGCTTTCACCGCTTAGGCGGCCCTTGCACTAATACTAATATACAATTAAAATAACATAACATAAGATAAATTCTACTAACAATACTAACAAAATGAAATATCTAAGTTTAATGTACATACCAGTTGTAAGGAATAAAGCTATAATAATAATAATTTATCACACAAATATTTGGACAAAGCGGGATTCCAACCTCTAACCCTTAGCTTCGTAAGCAAGTGCACCGCCTATCATTAGGAAACATATCAGTGATGTGTGATGTTTTAATAACATTTAACAATTTTATTTTAAATCCGTCCCTTTTAATTACAATGCCATGTTCCTAAACAGTTTATTTTCAAGGCATTTTGAAAATTGGAGCTTCTGCCCGCGGCTTTGTTCGCACCGGCTCCCTTCATCGTAGCAAAATAAAATAATATATATAAATTTCAAATATAATAATAAGCTTTTACTTTTAAACACAACCGTAATACGACCTGTCGTTATGTACGGATCAGAGTGTTGGGCCACAAAAGGGACGGATGAGAAACGATTGCATGCAACTGAGATAAGAATGTTGAGATGGATGTGTGGTGTAACTAGAATGGACAAGATTAGGAATGAGTATATTAGAGGAAGTTTGAAAGTAGCACCTATAACGGAAAAATTGCAGGGTAATAGATTATCGGGGTATGGACATGTAATGCGGAGAGAAGAGTGTCATGTTACGAGACGAGTGTTAAGTATGAATGTGGATGGCTGTAGTAGGAGAGGGAGGCCGAAGAAAAGATGGATGGATTGTGTGAAGGATGATATGTGTAAAAAAGGAGTGAGTGTTGAAACGACGGCTAAGAGAGATGAATGGAAGAGGATGACATATTGCGCCGACCCCAAATAATGGGAAATGAGCAAGACAATTATGACTTTTAAACACAAAAACTGTCATCAAAATTGGATTTCAGTAGTTTTGCGCAATGCTCGAACAAACAGAAAGACAAAAAAATCCAAAAATCGGTGATTTGGACTTTGGAGTCAGGAATACCATAAACACCATATCGTTACATTTTTTTAAATATCGTCGATGTACAGACAAACAGACACACTTCTGTTACAGTTTTATGAAAGTGTAGATTAAATATTTTACAATTATTTTCAAAAACGTCCGTCCCTTCTATTTCCAATGCCATGATCCTCAGCAGTCCATTTTCAGGCCAATTAAAAATGGTACTCAGTAAAACGATCGAACGAGAGCGACGTTTGGATAAAAATAAATCAAAAGCCTGCTCATGACAGCGCTGCCGGTGTTTTTAATGAAAAAGTTGAAAGGCAAAGATGCTCAGATTTCAAAAGTGTGAGCCTGAATAGCGAATGAATGGGACTGGAGAGATTCAATAAACACTATTCAGGTGAGAGTAGAAAAGCGCTGGAAAACGGTGTACATGCTTAATTGAACGAGCGAACTACCTTTTAAGGGTTCCGGATCCGAATGGTGAAAATCCATTTAATGCTCAACCAAAGTGTGAATAAAAAACAAAAGTGGTGATGGTGAAGCTCATTGGTCGCGACAGGTCAATCAAGCGCGGTGTGCAGGGCTGGGAGGAGCACGTCCCGGCCTCCTCTGCCTGCGCACGTACCCTCAAAGCTAATTCAATTTTAGGGTCCCGCCAAAACCTCCGAGCTTCACCAATTAGTTTTTATTACACTACAGGGTGAAATTGATATCATTAGCATCCTTTAAAACTAAGAGTCTACCCATCAAACTAAACAACTTTCACAAAGGGAGCAAACCGATCGGAGCAAAAAAATAATCTGGTGTTCCATACTAAACTGCAATGCCTACTCGACTCAAATGTATGCAACAGCTGATTATTTTTTGCTCCGATCTGTTTGCTCCCATAGTGAAAGATGTCAGTTTGATGGGAAGACTCTTAGTTTAAAAGGATGCTAATGATATCAATTTCACCCTGTATATGGCTCAACACTTGATGATTAGTACTGACGTCAGTCGTCCGTAGCTACGATAAACAAAAAATAAATATATTTCATTAGAATGCAGTATACAGTACAGGTACTCGTTCAACACCTAACTTCCATATTATTACTAAGGAAATCAATATTCGCAATAGTCTATAAGAACATCTTTATAGATATTCAGCTTACTAACTCTCTGATTTATTGGAACATTTTTTTTTAGGCCGTTGCGTCGGCATTATAATGCCGTGTTCAGTCTATACGTACCTATACGCATAATTGCACGACAATAATCAATTTCAAATTATATATTTCAATTGTGTTAAAAGCACAAATAAATACATTCATTAATAAAATTAAATAAATAAATTCGTGATGATCAAAAAATTAGCTTCAACTAAGTATACAAACTTATGGTAGCAATAGGCTCACTCAGTGAATTGGTGAAATTCGTTTAAGCTTTCGTCCACAAAACACTGCATAAGAACTCTTATTCCTTAGTCATCTCCTGCGGCATCCAGCCACGGCAAGAAAAGGGATGGTCTATATTCTAAGCCGGAACCACGCGATTCACGTATGGATGATAATGGGCACGGTTTTATAACTCCGGAATCCTCTTTTACGTGTTTTGATTTGCTATTTTACGTGTTTGGATATTGCATGAAAATGTTTCGTATTTTACAAAATTCATTTTGTATTTCTATGTGGAATGTTTGTTTCATTTTACATTTGATATGGATGATTTTAATTTTGTATCCGCATGTTCCCTTTGATCTGTCACTGTATTTTGCCATTTTCTGCCTATAATATTAATAATGTTTGCTGGTTTTCATTATGGGGCATGTTTTTTGAGTTACATGGTTTTATTTAAAACGTATACTTAGTTTATAATAAACTATAATCCCGCCGTAATTTTTGCTTTATATAAACTTTACATCATCATCATCATCATATCAGCCAATACATGTCCACTGCTGGACATAAGCCTCCCCCAAAATGGGGGGGATTTGCCATAATCGCCACGCTTGGCAGGCGGCTTGGCGATCGCAGTTGGATCGAATTAATGTATGTACTCAGAGGATTTCCCATTTCCTCCCGTGGGTGTTGTAAAAGGCGACTAAGGGATCTACTGAAGGATGATCTATTGAAGATATTAAATCTTCAATGTACAGACAAACTTCCTGTTACAGTTTTATAATAGTATAGATAGATATATTTTGAGCGAGGTATTATAGGCTCAACGCGTTTTATTGCGTCCACGGAAAAATCTGAAAAAAAACTCAATCTTTATATAAATCTTGCCGGGGTCAACATGGTCTACGAGTCTCCGGAGATGCAGTTGTGTGTATGCAGGGTGAAATTGATATCATTAGCATCCTTTTAAACTAAGAGTCTACCCATCGAATTGAATAACTTTTACCCATTTTGGGGGAGGCTTATGTCCAGCAGTGGACGTGTATTGGCTGATATGATGATGATGATGATGATGATGTAAAGTTTATATAAAGCAAAAATTACGGCGGGATTTTAGTCTATACTATTATAAAACTGTAACAGGAAGTTTGTCTGTACATTGAAGATATTAACAAAAAAAAAGTTACGATATGGTTTTTAGGTGTCCCTGATTCCATTTCACCAATTTTTGGATTTTTTGTCTGTCTGTTTGTTTGTGTGTTTGTGTGTTTGTTTGTTTGAACGAGTATCACGCAAAAACTACTGAACCTGATTTTGATGAAACTTTTTTTGTTTGATAGCTTATGATCTGACTTAAAATCTGGTATATAATTTGTGCGGACGAAGTCGCGGGTTAACGCTCGTTTTAAATACAAATCTTATTGTCCACAGAACAAGGCGCACTAACGATAGTACGGCGCTCTTCAAGCCGAAGCAAAGCCGAGAGCTGCTCAACGCCCACCGACGAGCAGCTTGACCAAGTCGACCTTGACACGGAACACTTGCCCGCCGTCGATACGCCCGATGCCTGTGATAAGGCCGCACTTAGGTAACTAATGACTTTACTACCTACACAGACGACACTCGTCGCGATAAATTAATTGAACGCAGACGCGCGGGGAGAGGACCTCGCGTCCATGCCCGTTGTGCCTGCGCCTTTGACTATTTATTATAAGGACTAGCCTTGCGGTAGCATTTCCCCTCTGCCACGGTATCAGATCAATTAATCATGTGCATTTACATTCAATTTTATACCTTATCACTAAACAAGATACAGCCTAGAATCCAACTTAGAACGCTTTTCATGATTTTTAACGTTCAAAATTAGAATCTAAAGTTATCTATACTATTATAAAGCTGTAACAGAAGTGTGTCTGTACATTGAAGATATTAACAAAAAATAAGTTACGATATGCTATTTAGGTATCCCTGATTCCATATCACCAATTTTTGGATTTTTTGTCTGTTTGTTTGTTTGAACGAGCATCACGCAAAAAGTGCTGAACCGATTTTGATGAAACTTTTTTTGTTTGATAGCTTATGATCTGACTTAAAAATCTGGTATATAATTTGTGCGGACAAAGTCGCGCGTTAACGCTCGTATTATAATAATTATAAAGATTACATGTATAACACTTTTTACTATAGTGCGGGAAGAAAGAACGTTAATACAAATTAGTTTCTTGTATAAGGACCCCCCCTTAATTTTTAACTTTTTGATATTTTTATTATTTGTTAGCAAATCCGCCGTTATTAAGCACATTCCGTGTAAATTTCAACTGTCTAGCTATTACGGTTCAAAAGTTACAGTCCTAAATAGGTAGGACAGACAGACAGTCAAATGTACGGACGGACGGACGGACGGACAACGTTGGCTATGAACAGGGGCCCGTTTTGACCCTTTTGGATAGGAAACCCTAAAAACACAAAGCTTTAAAATAATATAAAAAGAAACAATGCTCAAAATATCGGATAAAATTTTCTACTTCACGGGAAAAAGGAAATAAAATAGCCAACTCATTCGTGGCTGGTAGAAATCGAATTCAGCTAACATAAATAAACTTACGTCTCCCTTTCTACCTTCAAACGAGGGAGGCTTCTACAAAACAAATGATATCACTGCTGTGTAAAGATTAATATGTATTTTGGATATAGATAGGTAACTCACCTTGAACTTTAGGACGTCCTAATTGCGTTGCCGCTTATTAGCACTAGGGAGCGCCACAATACGAAAGAAAAAGACGATCGGCCGACACGAGGATCGAACCTTACCAACCAACTTTAGCAAACCTTAGCTACCCTGATCGTAAGCCGGTTGTCTAGACCGCAAGACCAACAAGACAGATTGATATGGGCGAAATCTCTCACTACTACAGCGCAGCGCGTGAGGTGTAGTGCGCTATTACATCCATATGAACCCTTGTTCAACACATAGTGCTTCGAAACATAACCGATAGATGGCGGAAGCTGTCTATGAAAAATCAGCGTTCCACTTAGTTTGTCATAAGATAACATAGCATGCTGCTGTGAGTTTAGGTATCATGAGATCAATTTTGTAGTATACCTACAGTAGTACGAATAGTAAACTCCCGCTATCCCTCAAACGAAGACTCATCGACATGTGTATCCTGCCTATCCTAACCTACGGTGCCCAGACCTGGTCTCTTACTGAGTCTCAAAAGTCCAAACTCAAGGTTTGTCAGAGGGCAATGGAGCGTAGTATACTGGGTGTTAAAAGAACGGATCATGTCAGAAACACTACACTGCGCTCCAAAACACGAATAGCCGATGTTGGAGAAAAATCCAGCCAGATTAAAGTGGGATTGGGCCGGCCATGTCTGTCGAATGCACGAGGAAAGGTGGGCAAGAATCCAGGTCGTCCTAGGAAGAGGTGGCGGGACGATCTGTATGCTTTCGATGACGCGTGGCCAGAGCATGCCCAGGACAGAGATGGTTGGAGGATGAAAGGGGAGGCCTTTTCCCAGCAGTGGGATGAAGTGGGCTAGTAAAAAAAAAAGTACGGATAGTAGCAGTAGTAACAGTAGTAATACCTACTGTCTTCTTCACAGTGACTTTGGTGACTGTGCCCAGGAGCTACATGAGCTAATTCCGTCGTCCCTTTTCTACTGTCGGACATCCAGGCGCACCGCGGGATATCGCCCCTGCCTGGTAGACATCCCACATATTCGCACTAAGCGACTTTCAGAATCTTTTTTAATGCGCACAGCCAAGTCATTGACGCCCTCACACCTCCCTGCCACTTCTCTAAGACCGGGCGCGGCGGCGGCTGCTGCAGAGGGTCTCAAGCGGCGCACATATGCCACCCTGGGTGACGGCTACATTCTTGCGCCATTCGGTGTAGAGACCCTGGGGCCGTGGGGGCCGGACGCCTGACAGCTCTTCAAAGAGTTGTCGTCGCGCTTGATTGAGGTGTCCGGTGACCGAAGGGCTGGCGCGTACCTCGGGCAACGAATATCCATTGTCATCCAACGAGGTAACGCAGCCAGCGTCCTGGGCACCCTCCCGCCTCGAGCACGTCTTCTGTTTAGTGTAAGTCGAACGGAAGTTGTGCTCGATATAGTGGCTCATTTTTTCTTCGCCTACTTTATTTGTTTTTATTTTTATTTTTAATTATAGCCATATTTAGCCATAAGTTGTACATAATGTTTTAATTGTAAATACCTATACCGTTAATAAAAGTCACAGTATAAGAAAGAGTATCTATTACTAGATGCAGTACGGACACTCCCTTCTTCCCACCAACTTTTTACCTCCCCCCTCTATCGCCCTATGGTTACCCGCCGTTTACCGTTTACCTATGAAGAAGACTTAAGGTTCAATTTCTTTGGTTTCGCATGTGCTGACGTCATCTTATAAATTTTTTGTATGCAGTGTCCGGGCTGTGGCCAAGTAGTGGAACGCCCTGAATGCGTCAGTATTTCCGAGAGCTTGTAACCCGAATTCTTTAAAGTACGAGTAAATAGGCTTCTTTTGGGTAAGCTCGCTACATCTTCGACCTCATCTTTGTCCTGAGGGCTGGATTGAGGTCAAGAGCAAACCCATATTTTATATATTTAAAAAAAAATCTCTATTGCGCGACTGCATCGCTTCCGTCGGGCGTTTCAAGTGCAGCAAGCGCGATTCGGTCGCGATGCTGTAGCGCTATCAAACTGCATCGCTGTAAAAAATCGTCGTGGGCGACAACCCTAAAACACACGTCAACAAAAAAATTAACTGTATATAAAAACTGAAAAGAAAAAATTCACAGATTTCGTGCCTCACACGACTATCGTGCACATTGGAAATGAATCTACGGAATTCGAAAAAATATTGTCTCAAAAAGGTTAGGCTACAGGGCAAACCCTTAACCCGATCGTCTTTGTTTTAGGCTCAAATTGTATCTGACTAAATTGTTCAGAGGAGATTTGCTCAAATTTTCGATATCATTCTTCGTTTCCAAAATGTCGAGCGCCAAAATAAAAATTTTGAATTTTTTGAATGTCATATCTTCACAACTTTCCGAGATATAAGGGGATCGCACTTTTTCGTGAAATCGGGGCCTATACTGGAGCGAACGAAAAGACATTTCCAATGTCAAAAAACAAGTCCAGTGGTCAATCGATTGACCTAAGCATCATCAAAATCGGCCCATGCGTTTGGTCTCTAGTGTGCCACAATAGTACAAACTTACATACATACATAGGCTGATAAACACATTACCCTTCCTTTGCGTCGCGCAGTCGGGTAAAAAACAAAGAAGCAATTTTATAGGTCGAGTAATGAAAAATTACTTCGTTCTATGCGATCGAACACCGTTGGATATTTTCATTCAATTTTCATAGCGGGTCAATTATTCCGCTTGATTCCCCAGTTACTGAGGAAGGGAGGGGGTTATGCCGAATGAATTGAATCGGAAACTGTTAATGTTGAACCCGTATCGGCAATCGACAAGTTGGATCGGCATTTTTAATGCTTGGATACTTTTGAATTATTGTTTTAAAGTTGACTTTGAGTGGTTGGAACCTATATTTAGGGTTCCGTATCAAAAAGGTGAAAACGGGTCCCTATTACTAAGCCTACGTTGTCCGTCCGTCCGTCCGTCTGTCCTTCCTATTTAGGGCTGTAACTTTTGAACTGTAAGAGCTAGATATTTGAAATTTTCACAGAATGTGCGTTATTACGGCGGATTTGCTAACAAATAATAAAAATATCAAAAAGTTAAAAATTAAGAGGAGTCTTCATATAAGAAACTCGTTTTTATCAACGTCTTTTTCTTCTCGCTCTATCGTAAAAAGTGTTATACATAAAAGCGTCAAACTTGGTGTAATTATAGAACAAACTACACAGTATAGCAACAAATAATAAAAACTGGCCAAGTGTGAGTCGGTTTCGTGCTAAAGATCTCGGAAAAAATTATGTTTTGTGGTGGTGTGGTACGGAACCTTCGGTGCGCGAGTAGCCCGACTCGCACTTGACCGGTTTTTTTTTTAAACTTTATTTGAAATTTATTTTAATGATGATGAATGAATGTCTACCATATTAGGTATGAGTCTTCTACCCTGTATCATTATTTTTCGAATTAAGTCCCAACTTTGCTTTTATTTACACTTTGTTTTAAGTCCGTAGTCAAACAAGGAACCCTTATACTTTCATCCATTCTGTCTGTCTGTATGCCTTGCTTCAAATTACTCCAACATTTTTATTAAATATACAGCATTATTTTTACGTTATAGTGTATTTCATAAATACACTATTAAAATTAACATAAATATACTTGATTAGTCGAGAAAAAAAATAGTTTCTTAAAATGATGTCTACTGTCCGTAAAAAAAATTACATACCTAATTTGTGCTACTACGCCGTAGCATTCGATCGTAGCCTATGGGCTACGATCGTAGCGCGTAGTCACCAGGTAAACTGAACTTATTTGACTTGTACGAACAAACATTATTTAGCTTGCACGTTATTTTCAATCCTTTCGTCTAAATATCCTGCGTGCATCACCGACTGCTTTTCTCATATACAGGGTGTAATAAAACACCGTAGTTATAAAGGGGTGCTTTATATTATCATCAGTTTGAGCAACTTTCACTGTGGAGACAAAGTCAAACAAAAATTAAACAATCAGGCTGTCCCATACATTTGAGTCGCGTAGGTACAATCAGCAGCAATAAGTTATATACACTTTAGTACTACGACGTAGAACAAAAGTGTAAACAATTGCAGTTTTGTATGAAACAGCAGTTTTTTTTCGCGATTTCGATGTTTGCTCTACAGTGACAGTTGTCGAGTTTGATGATCTAAGCCGCCTATAAATATTACTAGGGTTTTTTTGCACCCTGTATAAAGCAGTAGCTATAGTCGAAAACAGCTATGAGAATTCGTTTGTTTTTAGGGTTCCGTAGTCAAACAAGAAACCCTTATTCTTTCGTCCATTCTGTCTGCCTGTCGATTACTCGCTCATTTTTGCACCAATTGAATCGAAATTTGGCATGACGACAGAGAGTAACCCAAAAACAGAAATGAGGTAGTCATGAAGAAACTATTTTTTCCATGTTAAATTATCATTTTAAACGTTTAACATTATCCATATTAAGGTGGTTTCAGTCCATACAAAAGTTTGACGCACAATACGCGTAAACGGAAATAATAAAAGTAATATTTTATATATGGAAAAATAGTTTAGAAAATCTAGATGCCGCGTATGAAATACAATTTGCAATTTATAAAATAATTACGAAGATATAAAGATTTCAAATTTTTCATACAAAATTTTAAAAGCTTTATAACTTCGTAATTATATTATAAATTGTGCGTCAAAGTTTTGTATGGACTGAAACCACCTTAAGTTATTTGAGCTATGTTAGGATAAGCTTTTCATGTCATGACTACAGAACCCTGTTTAGGGCGAGTCCGACACGCTCTTGGCCGGTTTTTACTATTTTTGATTACGCACCACAGAAATAATAACTTGAAATGTTTTCTCCTTCTCAATTGACATTATCGAAACGACCGAATCTCGAGAGGCTATTGTACGAAACGAAATCGAATTTCTCTATTGTCTTATTTCTTTAAAGAATTTATCGCTCCCGCGGCTTTATTAAAGCATTTAGCTTTATTATCATTGTATTGTGGCTCTTTCGCTGGGACGCCACTTATTCTTAGTATTATTAAAGATGGAATAACGTTTTTAAAATTTAACGTTTTAGTCTTTAAGCGGAAAATAAATAAACTCCGCTTGCGCTCGTATTGTAGTAACGTAAAGAGTATACCTACTTATTCGCACACACACATACAAACCAAACATCTTACAAGTACAAATCTCCAGTAAGTTAACTATACACAGTACACATAAATTGGATTTTTGAACTGTGACTTTTATGATGATGAGCTGATGTCAAAATTCAGTTGTACCTATACAAATACGCCTATAGCTTACTCAATATTACCCCAGGCATGGGCCACTCCAAAGCACTTATCAAAGGCTACAATCGCAAACTTGCGAACGGTCTCCTTGCCCTCAGCAAGGATCAAATTTGTGCAATAGCAAGGTCACTCACAGGCCACTGCAAATTAAATAAACACATGCACACACTGAATTTAAGTGATACCACCGGCTGCAGATTCTGCAAGGAGGAGATGGAAACTCCTATACACCTCCTATGTGACTGTGGCCCCCTGATGTACAAAAGGTAGTACTCATCTAGGTAGGCAGGATCTGACACCAGATGAGATACAAACTATCCTTATCAAAAATCTACTGCGTTTTCTGGCCGCAGTGGGGATTGGTAGAGAACTTTAAAAAGGGCGTTCACAAAGGACCAGCGATGGTCTACGTGGCACAGGCTTGATAAGCCTGTCAAGGCCCAAAATACCCCCAAATAATAATAATAATACTCAATATTAAAAACAGAAATCCGTCTGTACAATGGTTTTTTTGTGGATTAATAAATATTATTCTTATTCTTCTTTGTTTGACCACAGAGAAATTACACGCACCCCTAGGTTTTGACTTAAACCCACGTCCTAATATTAAAATTGTAAAATAGTGTTTTTCGGTCTTTTTATTCGTTATGTCTTCAGGTCTAATCTTCCAGCCCATCTGTAGGCCTCGCATGCCACCCTCGAGAAAACGATAAAAATCGAGATGTGCCTCCATCTTTATTATTTTACGTATGCCAGAAAGGGCGCGCATGACGTTTTTTTTTTCGTTTAAACGCTTCGTCGTGGGTGGCATGCTAGCCGTGTTGGTATGATTTCTCTACTTGTGCGCCAATTTTTTTCCGTACTACGCGGAACTCTGGACTTAGTCATTTTCTATGCAGAGAAGGCGTGTCGAGATGACGTGTGCGAGTACAGTAATCATAGGTACTTTAATTTTAAAAGATACTACTAGGAAAATGTTATCAGTTTCTATGCTTGCGTAAGAGTTTTCTCGTGCTCATTCGAGCTACAGTATTCTTAATCTTATAAGGTTTGTATGCGTGAGCTACATCCCTAAGAGTTTAAAAATTCATCCAGCCTCGCGCAACTATCTAAAAAAAAAAGTTATATGAAACGTGCACCGACGCCATTAGATTCCTTTAAACGTTCGCATACGTTTCATATATTCTTAATATCGGTCACGACCAGTTTTTAGTATGGAAGTCCCGACTCTTATAACGTATAGTGAGTTACATTCTCTTTGTAGTCATCATTGTACACTAAAAAAATTAGGTACTATTTATAAACCTCCTCTTATTAGCTTTTAATTCTCAGGTGCCTCAGAAATCTATTGTAAAGATAGCAACTACTTTTGCACTCATTCAACCCATTTGTAGACCTACTCGGTCTGACTGGACCCAATCCAATCTAACTGCCATTCCAAGCCTGTCTAATCTAGAGCATTCATTTGCTCGCCAATAACCATTTTTATTTCCTCCATCCGCAGCATCGATTCTCTTGAGAAAGAAATAAATGTTTCGAGGGGATTTATTCCTGTTTTAGTCCAGTAGGCATCTGTTTATAGTTTTTGCTGTTCCATTCTGGTAGTTTTATTACCAAAGGAATATATACGTTCCTAGACAATTTAATTAAGCTTAATAACCAGGTAAACAATTTATACATACTATTCAAAACACATAAGCAATGTGTGAGATCAAAGTAAAATAAATGATCTAAGACTGGGGGTATAAGTATATAAATTTTAAGACATGTATAAAATCCTTTGACTACTTATATAGGGACTAGTTACGCGTGTAATTCTACTAACAAACATTTCTGCCATTTTTTGCGGGGGGCGAGTTAAAATGAAATCCGTAACTTTGCATTTTATTCCCATCACTTTGGATTCTAATTTTGATTGTAAAAAATCATGAAAAGTAGTCTCGTGTGAACCACAAACGTTCTAAGTAATTATAGGCTGTCTCGTTTAGTGATAAGGTATAAAATTGAATGTAAATGTCTTCGTGTCTTTTTGTTAATATCTTCAATGTACAGACACACTTCTGTTACAGCTTTATAATAGTATAGATAACTTTAGATTCTAATTTTGAACGTTAAAAATCATGAAAAGTAGTATCGCGTGAACCCCAAACGTTCTAAGTTCGAAATTATTGTTTCGCAATTATAGGCTGTCTCGTTTAGTGTTAAGGTGTAAAATTGAATGTAAATGCACATGATTAATTGATTTTATACCGTGGCAGAGGGGAAATGCTACCGCATGGCTAGTCCTTATAATAAATAGTCAAAGATAAAAACTGATATGAGTTTATCTAACTTAGTTAATTATTCTTGTTCTATCTTGTATCATCCCACTGCTGTGCCTCTATCTATCTATCTATAACGTCACGCCTCTTTCCCAGTGGGGTTGGCAGAGACCAGGGTGCGCCACTTACTACGATCCTTACATACTTCTTTTGCCTCATGCACATTTATACATCTCTTCATACATGCCCGTCGGTTTCGAGTACTCCGCACCTCCCCTTTTTGTAGGACGCAATTGATTTGATCACCATACGTCCTACGAGGGCGCCCTCTGCCGACGCTTTCACTCACATTAGCAACATATATCTCTTTCGTACATCTGCTGTCACTCATCTTCTCCACATGACCAAACCAACGAAGCATACCTTTCTCTATTCTTGTCACTGCATCTTCTTTTAATTTACATCTATCTCTTATTACACAATTTCTCACTCTATCTTTCAGCGTCACACCACACATACTTCGCAAGGAACGCATTTCAACAGCATTAATTTTACTTGCATGCTTCTTCTGCCATACCCAGCACTCACTGCCATACATAAGTGTAGGCACCAACACACCATTGTGTATAGCAGGTCCCGCCTTTTTGGACACTAATTGGCTAGCCACAATGGTATGTAGAGCACCGTTTACTTCTCCAACTAAAAGGCTATTTTTTATCGAATGCATCCAGATCACCCGGTCACTTCTTCCTAAAACGACCTGCAGAGCATGACAGCGTGATATAACGCTATCGCGCCTTTTTCTATTTGCGCGCGAACGTACATTATAAAGTCGTGATATAGCCTTATTTCGCGCTACAAACAATGGCCGCTGGACACCTTTGATTACATATATAAACTCACGCCATTGTCCCATGGGGGTAGGCAGTGACCACGAACCGCCACACGCTACGACTCTGACGCACATATTTAGCCTCATTCATATTCATACATCTATTCATGCACTTCCGTCGATTGAGAGAGCAACGCACTTGTCTTTTTCAGAGAAGATCATTGATTTGATCATGGTTTTAAATACTTAAATATGTTTCTTTTTGTCCACAGATTACGCTATCTCCTTAGACAATTGAGTAGAGGTGAAATATCGGCAGAGACATTACAAAAGAATCTACAATATGCTGCAAAAGTGCTGGAAGCTGTTTACATCGATGAAACCAAGTATGTATATTTATAGTTGTTATTTTAATTTTATAACATTAATTGATTTCTTTGACTACTTTTTGCAAATAATGCTGTTTAACGATAGGTAGTTAAAATTTATGAGTCAGTCAGACATCTAATTTATCATATCCATCATGTCGTGATTAATAAAAATGTATATGATAAGATCCCATCGTAGAATATCTGCCATCACTAATATTTATCAATTACTAGCGACCCGCCACGACTTCGCACGGGTGCAATGCTGATATATAAATCTTTCTCTTTAATAACTCTATCAATTAAAAAAAACGCATCAAAATCCGTTGCGTTGTTTTAAAGATCTAAGCATACATAGGTACAGACAGACAGACAGCGGGAAGCGACTTTGTTTTATATTATATAGTGATAGTGATGATAGTGAAGTGATATTAGGTACCTTGGTGTTTTTGCGACATAATCCTGCAGGGCTATATCGCAAAACCTTGATACTGCAACTATTGTTAATTTAAACCGAATAAGAAGTAAGCATTTTTCATCTACATATCAATTAGGTACATACAGTTGAAGAAAAAATTGATAAGCCTACCAAGTAACCTTCTAGAATTGCTAGAAGGTTACAAGTTTTCAGATAATTACTTTCTCCTAATGTGTAGCAAAGTACTAATTTTGACTAGATTTTGCTTAACCCAGGCCAAACGTTAACTCGTTACTCGATAAACTAAAAGCGCGAACATTAATATTACACTGGGATCTTATACTATTCATTATTTAATACACTTTTATTTTAAAATACGATTAGAAATAGTAAGATTAATTGTGGTAAATATTTGTAAAACAGAATAGGTTCCGTATTCTTTGTAAAAAGTAGTCATTTCAGAAAATGTTGACGAAACGATAATTTTCTTTCATAATTTCTTAATGTTTCAGATGCCTAACCGTCTGGTATTAAAAAACAGTTAACATCGATATGATGATCACTTTTTTTATTGAGAAAACCTTTTAGCAATTGAAACGTTGAATGGAGCCCATTTATTTTGTTTTCCACACAAAGCTCTGTGAAAGCATTTGCATTGATTTCTTTTCACACTATTCAGTTTTCTTTTTTCATCGTCATTTCGTTGTTGGACAATGTTGAAGCATTTTATGAAACGTGAGAACTATTGTAAGTAACTCAATAGTCCTCTGAAATTACCGTTTTATAAACAATATTGCTGGTTTTCCGATTGCGAACAAATTGCCTATACAGGGTGTAATAAAACACCCTAGCAATATTTAAAGGTGTCGTTTATACCGTCGAACTGAAAAACTTTCCAAAAAGCAAAAAAAAAAAAAAAAAAATCTACGTCCACATAGTTTGAGTCAAGCAGGTTGGTACTGCAGTTTTGTATGTAACAGAAGATTTTTTTATTTATACTCGATGTTGGCTCGGTATTGAAAATTGTTCAGTTTGATGGTCAAACCACTCCTTTAAATTTAAATATTACATTACAAGGGTGTTTTATTACAACCAGTATGATACCATCCTCGTTTTTGGTCTTGCCCGAATTACTTATCGACCTATGTAATTCGAAAAATATAATCTATACGCTGCTAGCGCATAGGTATAGGTATTAGTATTTCGGACCCAACTTTACCTATAATGATCACAAATTTTCATGTATAATGTGTGTGACCTCAACACAAAATCTATTTAGGTCACTCAGTTTATAATAGGTACCTGAATATAACCTCTCAATCATCCTACATCAAATTTAAAAAGCTATAAAATAGTATGAACATTTCTAAAACCAAATAAACAAACATTTTAGTTCATTAAAATTCTTGTACGACAATGCTGGAGATGTTCAACAATTTCTTTTGTGAAAAATTAGGGTGGAATGTAATGAAAGTCATCTCAAAACTTGAAGGATAAAGTAAATGGGGGAAGCCTTAATTAGAGAAAGGGAAGAGTTGCTTTATTTTGGCGGTTGGAAGGTTACGTATTGTCTCCTTTTAAAAATTCAAGGGCTCGGTTAGGTAATTCTACCTGTGACATGCAAGGTTGTTTTGTTATATCTGTCAAAATGAAAAGTTAGCATGTAGAACTAAGCATAAGCATAACCAAGTAGCCAACAAGACTATATATATTCTCAGTGACAGCCAAGCAGCTCTCAAAAGCTTGAACTCCTATTATGTGAGTTCCAAACTAATTCTTAACGGAGTAAAGACCCTAAACAGGCTTGGTCTTCACAACACCGTAAGATTGGTTTGGGTCCCGGGGCACATCGGTGTCCAGGGTAATGAGAATGCTGACAAGCTGGCGAGAGCTGGGTCAGAACAAAAAATGGTTGGACCAGAACCAAGTGCGGGGATCCCGGCATGCAGCATAAGAATGGCCATGAAGGAATGGGCTGATAAAACACATAGGCTGGAGTGGTCTAGCCTTACAGGTCTACAACACTCTAAGAAATTTATCAGCAAAGTGATAACTCGTGTCTCAAGGTTCATACTGAACAACAGTAGGAGCAAGGCCCGTGCCATTATCGGAGCCCTCACCGGGCAGTACGCCACAGGCACGATGATGCACAAGATGAAACTTACCCTAGATCCCAGCTGCCGAGCTTGCGGAGAGGATGAGGAGACCATGGAACATATCCTTTGTGACTGTGATGTCTTGGCGGCAAAACGCATGAGCCTTCTCGGAAATGGATATCCAAAACCGTAAGACCTTAGGTTTCTTCCCCTCAACGGAATCGCCTCCTTCATTGACCATGTATTTGAAGGGTAATGTATTTGTAATGTAATGAAAAGTATTGGGGCCAACACAAAAGATCCCACTGCGTCGAAGTGTTGCTGGCTTGCCAGCCCCCACAACAAGATAAGATAAGATAAGCATAAGCATAAGCACGACTATATTCCCCGGGGGGGTAGTCAGAGATATTATGAAACCTCAGAACATCCGCGTTTCACTCTTATATATTCCGTGCTAGTACCGAAACTCTGTCCAGTTTCATGAACCGTGTTATGCTTTTGGAGGGGAGATCCCTAATTTCAGTAGGTGTTACTATGTATCCACCTAGATGGCAACTCCTGCTGTGAATGAGCACTTCGCAATGGCAGAAGAAGTGTATGGGCATTTCCTCTGCTTCACAGCAGAATTCGCAAGTGGGAGAATCTACACGCTTTGTTAAATTATATAACCAAACTTTAGTGACTTAAAAACTGTTTTGTAACACATAAACAAACATTCGGTTATAAATAACAAACCGTTTTGCTATATATAACCAAATTTTTTATTATACATGTGCTACAAACAGTTTGGAAGTCACTCAAGTTTGGTTATATAATTTGTGGACAAGTCACGTCTGGTTGACTAAACCTGAAATCCACCAAAGCAAAGCGGAGCTGTAAATATTTATAAAATTATCCAATAAAATTGCTTCAATTTCCTTATGATCGAAAATGTAGATTTGGATTGGTGGATTTCTCCTAGCTCCGTGCCTTTTATTTGATTTGTTTTGATGTTTTGTCGTATAAGGAAGTTAAGGCACTTGGAAGAGAGACAAGATTGGCAAATACTCCACCGATAAGCATAACTCTTAAATAAGATGATAAGGCTTAGGCGTGCTACACCCATATACAATCGAGCCGAAACAAAACTGTGTGCACGCCTTTGATTTATATTGGAACTAGATAGTTAATCTAGAATATTTGTGTAATGTCCAAGACGTTTATTTATTTATTTTGTGCCTTGATCTGGCAGTTCTGATCTCCAAGTTTACGGACAAGTAATCAAATATAAACAGTCCAGAGATAGACATCCTGTACTAATTGCTCAAGTTCCGCTCCGTATCTACCTACACCAAACATTTATACAAGTCTGTTAGATATTTAATGGGGCTAACGACTAAGCCGAGGAACAGGAAATAATATTTAGCCAGTAAGCTATAAGAGAGCATCGGTGGCGCGTTGCGGAGAAATATGGACACCCAATTATAGGGGTCCGTGTTCAAATCTGCACTAACAACATGCCATGTACCTTCAAGATTTTCTAACTTATTTACATAATACCGACTGCTCTCAAACTGTCAAGGAAAACATTGTGAGGAAACCTGCATACGCTGAAGAAGAAATTTTGATGTGTATCTGAAGTCTACCAATCTGTATTGGGCACGCGTGGTGGACTAATGCCCATACACCCTCCTTGAGGGTAGGCTTGTGCCCTGCAGTGGGACGTTTATAGGCTGATGATGAAGCTATAAGCACAGGTATAAGCTTAAAATATTTTTGAGTTGATCAATTAAATGAAAATGATCAAGTTTTGTTTCTATTTAACAAATGCAATTCAATATTTTTCAAAGAGTTTCCTCATCATGTTTATACACAGACATACACAGCATTAAAGCATCAAAAGCATTACTCGACTTTGTTCCCTAAGGGAGCAGTCAGATGTCATCATTATCTTATTTAAGAGCTACGCTCTTGTCGGCGGAGTATTCTCCAATCCAATCTGTTTTTCGTCAATTCCTTGCGTTCCTTATAAGACACGATATTAATCTTTCCTTAACCCTCAGTCAGTGAGAGGTAATAGGAATAAATTGACAATATTCAGAGAATAATTGAAATATCACGAGCAATGCCTAAACTCTATCACGAGTGACAAGTGATGAGCCTGTCGCCTGGTGGAAACAAAACATGCTTCGAAATTGAAGCGCCAAAATGCATTAACAGTGTAAAAACATAATACGCATACATTTTACTATAGCTTTTACCCTATTTGGGTAAAAAGGACAAATCACATGTACCCGAAACCAATGAAAAAGTGTTGTATAAAGTCAATTCCAAAATTGAATTTGGATTTTACAGGCAACCTCAGTATCGCAATACACATTCATTAATTAAAAACAAACAATTAATTGGTGGAAAATTGATTGGAATGAAACCGCAGAAATTGTTACCACAGCCAACCTCTCCTGATTGCAACGTACATTTTGTCTGGATAGTTATTCAATATTTTATTTTCATTCGTTTCGCTCTATTCGTTCGAAACTAAAACAAAAGGATCGGAAAACGAAATGACCTGCGGTGACAATATTATAAAATAACATTTTTAAAATCGCTTTTAATAGCCAGAATCGTTCGCATTAACCACTGTTTACGACACTAGATAATGAAGACCAGCTAGATCGGGGATTTTGAATTTTTAATTTAATTCGTGTCGTTGCTACCTATAAAATAATAAAAATCGGTCAAGTACAATATTTGTTTGGTGGTAAGCAACCCTCCATGCGCGAGTTCGACACGCACTTGACAAGTTTTTATTATTTTAGTTTTACCTTAGACTATGCAGTCTATGCACGATAATCACACCAAGTTTGACGCTTGTATGTATTACCGATTTTACGATATTTATTTTTTGGGAATAGGCCCACCACACATTCCCACCGCTGTAACTCCTGTAAGCCAGGATCAACAGCGGCGACCATTCACAACACTGGACAATGAAGTTCAGCGAGCCCGGGGGATGACTCTAATCTGCCTTGGAACCCGCAATGAATTAATCAAAGAAGATAGGAAGAGTAGGAAAACGAAATATCCGACTTCCCTCCATTGCAAACGGGAGACAGCAATAAAGAAAAAAAAACATGGCTATTAGAGAGCCAATGCAAGAGATCATTTATGGCAGTGTTGAAGACACGACCGCAAAAGCACCAAAAATACAAAATAAAACAATAGGAACCTAACATTGTACTGGAACTATGACCTATTTTGCTTCCAATAATAAGTATGGCAAAAACATCTGAACGCACGGAAGTTATCCCTAGTCGCAACAAGATCCATGTAGTAAGGGACACCAGAAAACGATTTTATTGAGTCAAGCATGGTCTGGCGCTCGGCGTACCGGAGCTCACACTCCCAAAGAATATGATGAGCGGTCTGTTCGAACTCGTTACTGTCTACAGAACATTCACATAAAGGTGACGCAACCAATTTAAAATAAAATAGCTTTCCCTTAAAGTTACCATGTCCAGTAAGAAATTGGGCTACGCAGTGATCTACCACTAGCCACGCTTTGTCTAGACGATCGCGAACAGATGGAAAAAAAATTGGTATACGATTTTACGATAGACGAAAAAAACATTGAATAAAACACGTTTCTTGTATGAGGATCCCTTTATTTTAAGACATTTTGTTTTTTTATTATGTGTTAGGAAATGCGTTATAATAAAGCATATTGTAAAAATTCCAACCATCTTACAGTTAAAAGAATACGGCCGTCAGCCTTTTATATGTAGGACAGACGAACGAACAGCGTAAGCTTCGTATGTAAAACTTTGGGTACGGAAACCTGAAAATGAAGCTTACAAAGTCGCATTTTACAATGCATTTTACTTTTATACATAGTTGGCATCCTTTATGTACAATGCAATAGAGTTTATAATTGTATGCTCATGAAGTAAATTGGAAATAACAGCTAAACTATGCACGTTAACATCGCATTAATTCTCGTCCACACACGATGAAGCTATAAATTTTAAATAACGTCGCTATTAAAATTTGTCTCTCGTTTGAAAATAAATCTTTTATTCAACCTAATGTTTATGTTTATATTGTAGTTTAAGGAGATAGCATAGTGTTTAATGGGACAAATATGGTGGTTCTAATGACTGCCTTTAACCGGTCATTCATTATTTTCTAGTCTGGGGTATATTATATTCACAATGCGGGATAGAAAGAGTATAATTATTATACATGTGTATGTTAGAGCGAGGAACATTTTATGAACACAATATTGAGGCATAGACTAGTTGGGAACAAATTTCGAGATTTTCAAAACTTCTACGCTCTACCTACAATGTTCATAATAACTACATATGAAGTACCAGTTCCACCTACAATGAAATTGCAAGACTTTCCTCGAATCATGAATTCTAGGAAGAAAATGTCCTAGCTTTCGTTATGTATGGTTAACTAGAATTTATTCAACATACGTAGCACATTACCTACATATGTGCAGCGAAGCACTTTAAAAGAAGATGGCAATTGAACTGAAATTATTATTCTCTCCAGGAAATTTCAAATAAGTCGAAGCTCTGAACAGAATCCATACAAATTGCTCGATGATAACGAGATTGGAATCCTACTAAATGGCGTGTTCATTAAAACTGTTTCCACGAAAGCTTTGTTCTTGTTAACATACGACTTTTACCTACAATATCTATATTAGGCACCAATTTTCATAATGCTTCAACAATGTAACACCTTTGTTAACTAATTTTCTTTTATGTGTTATAAATATTATGTTGTTAATAGGCTTTAAAATCATTCATCATTATGTATTGTAATACTAAACTGCCTGCTAACAGATTTCTATAGTAAATGTAAGAATAGTTAAGGCAGCGGACGTCGCGTCGTCGCGGTCGCCAGTGATAATCTCTAATGCAGGGATAGGAGAGATGCTGAGCAGCCGCGCGCGCAGCCGACGACGCTCCCCATGCGGCGCCTACGCACGCCTTGCTGGGCGAGGTGCTCAGTAGAGAAACCGAGCGAAGCAAAGTTAATACAGTTACAACGCCTACATCGGCCAAGTAGTCGCGCCTCCCTTCTGTCCACTGTGTGCGATTAGGTCTTTCTGTTCTGTTGAAGCTTCAGTACTAAACTCTCTCTGTTTCCTGTCTTCCTGGTAGTTTAGTTTCTTCCCCTTTCGTATCAGTTTGGAGTTTTTAGCATGTTTGTTTTGTACTCCTTACTGGTCATCTGAATTTTCGGGCACATTTGCCCTTTGGTTGTTACCGAACTGTTTTGGGAATGAATAAGGATTTCATTTATCAATGTCACGCCTGACTTATTCCTTCGTAGACTAGTTAGTTCTCATTGTTCGTTTTGTCTAGTCCGAAATAGACCCGTGTGTCGTCTTAACCTATGTGATTCCTCACTGGCCCATATTCTTCCAATCTGTCAATTTGTCTGTCCCTAGGCATGATTCTTTTAAACTAAATCTGGGTGACCCCGTATTATAGTCTTCATTCATTGCTTTATAAATTTATTTATGTATTGTTAATTACAACTTTAGCTTCATTTCATCTCTTTGTTTTTACAGTTTTCTTTCTTTGCTACAATTTTGCCTTTCATTTTAGGTACCTACTCATTTCCAACTTAGGTTTTGTTACATTTTTTAATCTAGGTTTTGACATATTTTTAATACTATTCTTCTATTTATATCTCTAATCTGTACATAAATATAAATTTTTGTGAACTAAACTGGTACTAATTAATTATTTATAATTTCTATTAATATATTAATTGCAGTTATAATTTGTATATTTGTGAATATTTGCTATAAATTAAGGTCCAAAGTTCTTCATCAACTGGTACTAGATAAATGTTGGTTGTCACATATCCCCTAATCCCAGTGTTATCCCTGACTGTGTCCGAATACAGCGTGTTTTATTATAGACCTGCAGTGGCGCGCCAGCAGTCTGCTCCAACCCTGGTGTTTAGGTGTGTCGATGTTACCTCTTATTTTAAAATCTATTACTGCTTGAATCAAACTTCCCTATCTTCTAGACAATCTATGGAATTTTTGATTCTTTTCTTTTATGAATTTGTTTTATTCAAGTGGTAATGGAACGGTAATAAGACGAAGAGAGCGTAAGTCACCCCACTCCCTGCTTGATTTGTTGTGTTTATTGTTTGTAAGACGTTGCTTTCCATTGCTTACCGATGACAATGTTAATCATTTTTGCTGAAAATTAAGCTAAATTCGATGTGTCAAATGCCAAGTCATTTTTGTTTTTAAAATTGTTTCAATGTTCTTTGAAGTTTCATATCGCAGTTAGATATGAAATCATTTTTTCGTGTGATTCATAATAATTTAGATCTATGGCCGCATGAGATAGAGAGGAATGTAATCTCAGGTAAAGTCAAAGGCAAAATTATAACATACATAATGGACTGTCTTAAAAAATACAAATTCGTGGTATCATTTGCATTTGTTTCCAAAATAATCACGGATATTAATAGTTATATTATCATGATCAACACAACACGTACCTACCAAATAAATATAAAAAGAAATATTTATTTGCATTTAAAAATATTAACAAACAGATACATTTATAAACTCACGACCATAATCCTTATTGGAGTTATTCGAAATTCCTACGACTACCAAATACACCACAAATATATTATATATTACCGACACTAATATATATTATATATTAGTGTCGGCTAAGAATAGCACCATCCCATTTCCTCCCGTGGGTGTCGTAAAAGGCGACTAAGGGATCTACAGAAGGATGGGCAGCAGCATCCTCTGAGTACACACATTGATTCGATCCAACTGCGATCGCCAACCCGCCTGCCAAGCGTGGCGATTATGGCAAATCCCCCCATTTTGGGGGAGGCTTATGTCCAGCAGTGGACGTTTAATGGCTGATATGATGATGATGATTGTTTTATGGGGTAAAAGCATGAGGTTCTTTTTAGACATATACTTTTTCTAAAACTTATAGATGACCAGTTTAGTAGAGCTAAAATAATTAAAAAATAAACAATGTTGTTAGGTTAAGTTAGAAAAGAACAAGTGCGTAGCACCTTCAACCGACGCAAGTGCATGAAGAGATATGTGTGATTTTCTCCTCATCCAATTGATGAGGAGAAAAAAGTATGTCAGAATCGTAGTGTATGAAGGCGAGTGCCAGTCTCTACCTACCTCAGTTGGATAATGGCGTGACTACCTATATGTACGTATGTAACATATTTTTTGTACAATTAAGCCTTGATTCCACAATCGGCATTTATCTGTCATTGATATTCAGATAGAATTTCCACAGACAATTTTCACGTTGAATTTCATTGGAATTTCATTTCGAACGTGCAAAAAGCAATAAGAGTATTTCTCACAAATCCTATTTGTTTGTTGTATTTTTATAGAATAACAAAAAATCATAACAAAATTGTTTGTGTTCGATAAAAATAAATTAACCTTTTGTTAAAGAACTCTGTGAAATATACCAATCATAATCTTTATAAAAACGAGATAAGATTTTATTAAACTCAATAATAATTAATACAGGGTGGAAATTTTTTTCACTTTCTCACTTATGACAGATTTCGTTGATTTTGTGCTACCTACCTAAATATTTAAGCGTTTCTGATATAAAATATTGCTTATAACAGATTAGCACATTAAATTATTAAATAACCATTATCAATTCATCGGGTCAATGATACTATTCAAGCATGCAAGTTTGGAGGGAAAATAAATTAAATAGTTAGCAAAGAAAATTGTTTGTCTCAATAACCTGAAAATATAATCTAATCAACCCAAACATGTGTGGTTGAACCACAAGCTGCCTTGCGTATTTATTGTCTGAGGTCTGGGCCCAGTAGCAGGCCTCCGTCACACGGCCGTAGGCGCATCGTAAGCGATGCGCTTGCTTGATTTCTGCCACTCGCGGCAACGTCCCAAAGGTACGTCGCGCGCTGTACAAAGCAATAAAAACGCTGTGGCAAGCTTACGTACCGTCTGGCGGTAGGTTATTAAAGCGTGATAATATGTTGTCTTTTAAGGAAGCGATGTACTCGTATCTGTTACGAAGTAATCTGTGCTAGTAAGTACTGGGAAGTTTTGCTAGTAGAATCAGAATAATAATAATATAATAATAATAATAAATGAAATATATTATCATAATTAAAGGAATAAAATAGTAAAAGCACAAATAAAACTTACCCTAAACTTAAACCATTCTAAACAAGTTAGCCTCAAAGGCTTCGTCCACGAAAGGAATGACGACGCTGGCACCATCCACTGAGAGTAATCGAGTAACCAGACTCACCACACCATTCGCAGACGCCAAGAACGCTGGGAGGCTCGTATCCTGAACGCGTCGCACACCTAAACCCCCGTGGCGGATAGGGAGGGACGCTTGAGTAAAATTTGCATTATCTAGGCGCACGTTGAGAACCTTCTCTAAACTGACTTTTAGGGATTGATCTAAGCAATCGACTTCAGACGGAAAGCGCCAGGTGGGTGAAGTTCTCAAGGTGTATGTTAACTTCGGCAAGCCAAAACAATTGCGTAGCAAAATTAGTGAAATATGGGACGATAAATGAGCAAAATGGTTCTGCAATAACAAAAGGGAGTCGTTTTTTGCTCGTAATGCCGCGGGGACTGCATCTGAAAATATTGGGGCACCGAGGAGAGTCAAAGCATCCTTGTCTATTCTTCTTAAGCCTGGCAATTCTGCTTCAAAGTTGTTCAGTGATGATAAACCAATCTGGTCGCATGCAAAGAACTCGCATTTATTGGTGTTGATTTCGAGTCCAATGGCTTTTAGCCCCGGGATTAAGAGCTGGACATCTCTAAGCACCACCTGCGGGTCTCCTCCTAGAGTACCGTCGTCCAGGTACCAGGTGTTCAAAGGTGACTCCAATGAGGTGACTAAATCTTGAATTGCCAGACTGAAGATCAAAGGGCCCAATGGGTCACCCTGTTGTGCGCCTACTTGCGACAAAATAGTATTCGTATTATAGTACAGTTTGCTAGGGGCTGAGTAACACTGATGTAAAAAGGGGTAGAGTTTCGGAATGCGTTCTCTGACCTTCGAAAGGATTGTGTCTCTTTCCACGCTGTTGAACGCATTCTTTAAATCCAGTTTTATTATGACTGCGCCGGAGTTTTCCGAAGCATGGGCAAAGGCACGGGTGGCATGTATAGCAGCCTCGCACCCTAGTGGCGTCCCGAAACCCAGCTGGCGCGGTTGCAGGTAGGAAGAGGCGTCCTCTTTTACAGCGAAACAACCTAACTTTGCGACTAAGCGACGGATGGTATTACCTATCGCAATAGGCCTAATCCCACCATCTTTTTTAGTTAGAGCACAAAGGGAGGCTCCATATAAGTAAGGGCTGACAAGTGGATTTAATGTTCCTCTCAGCAGGAAGTTACACAATCTAGTCAAAACTTCAAGCAAGTGGTGACCGTTGTTTCCAGCAGTTGGAGAAATTAGCTCTTTCAAATGCAGCGGACGGATACCATCCAGGCCTGATGCTGATCCATTATAGAAGGATGTAATTGCGCGCGAGACGTCCGTATCCGTGACAGTAATGAAAGGTGTCGATCTGTTTGGTTCAGGAGGCTGAGCCTGCGGTCGCGATGGCACCGGATGCTTTGCCTGCAAAGAATTTAATGTCGCATCATCCTTTGGAGCGAAAGCGCACTCCGATGTCAGTTAGCGAACGGCCCCTCTCAAGTCTCCGTCATATACTTTTGACTCGACAGCCCTGTAAAAGTTATATGTTCTTGACGAACTATCAGGCTCCGGGAAATAAGTACAGACGCTGTCCACGTTTTCCTTCACCTTTGCTGTAAGAGACCGTTGGTCGCCACGATCCGGCACCCTCAGGGCTACATAAGCAAATGACAGGAATGAAAACCAGTCATCTGTACCGTTGGAGTGTAAACATTTCTCAATAATGGTACTAAGTTTTCCTGCTGCTGCACTTCGCGCACCCTTAGGAATGTGCTTAAGGACGCTTATGCTGCTCTTGAGAGAGCTAATATCGTCTAGGCTAGAATTCGGGACTGAAGCCTGTGAGCGAGTATCCGTTACTACCCCGATGACATGCTGTACCGAGATGTCCCTGTGCATACGGCCAATGTGCACGTTAAGGCCGTGGGGGATGATAAACTGGCGAGAGGGGTCTGGGCAATAGGGGCAAGGTCCCTTAGCATTGCTACTCATTATTATAAATAACTACATAAAGAATAAGAAAAATTAAGGAAAATTAAAATATAGAGCATGATTAAATACGAAATACAACAAGAGAAAGAAGATATTAATAATATTATCTGGTAATTCGATACGCGGCGTGCCGTCCTTTTGCAGTCCGATGAAATGTGGTCTCTTCACCAAGGAACATTATGGAACGAATATTTTAAGGCGTTTTTAGGAGGATGGGAGATAAAATTAACTTAAAAATTGACACTATAACGTAAAATAAATAAAGAGCTAGTAAGTTAGTAAAAGAAAATTGTCCAAAATAAGTAGAAACGTCACACAGCAGCAGAACGGTCGTTGGGCTTGTTGTGTAATAGTTGACCACGCGCAGCTGCAGCGCGCAGAGTGCAGCTCGTATCTCAGCAACTTCATAAACAAGAAGTGGTGCGCATGCGGGTATTTGTCGTAACCGGGGAAACGTATGCGCGTGGACCAATGGGGTGACTTCGGCTTCGGGTCTCTCTGGTATCCAAGGTTACAGAGATTTATTTATAGCAATGGAGTGCTGCACTTGTCAGTTTGAGGCAATCAGCTGTTTAGGATTTGAGGTAAAACAGCTGATGCATGTTTACAACAAGGCCGCCCACATGCGTGAGGGGAAAGCGCCGCCCAAACATGATAAAAACTATTTTATAAATATTAAATATATTAAACTGTCACCACTTGACTTTTATGTATTTTCAGTATCAAAATTAATAATAAATAATTTTATTTCTCAACAAATTGTTACATACAAATAGAAGAAAATACAAGCATTTTTATACAAAACAATTTGAGGGAGACTGGAGCCTACATAAACCAGAAGGTAAACCTGTGAATTGTAAGTCTCCAGGCACTCCGACCCGCAACTTATTTAAGTAACAAATGTTTGTAATAATAATCTGATTGATCCATGAGGGGTTAGGAAAAACAAAGTATAATAAGTTATTATAACTAAAATCATTATGTTTTAAAAACAACAGATTGAGAGTAAATTAAGACTGAATTTGATTGTGGTGTGTAAGTGTGGTGAGTGAGTGTGATGTATGAATGTCGGGCTGAATATAATGACCAACGCTAATCCGTTGGCTGAAGAGACACCTCCAACACAGCAATGTCACATCAGCCAACCGACCAACGCTGAAACAGCCGATCCGAAAAACAAGGGAAAACAAACTTTTGGGCACATCCAAAATAGCCATACGACGAATCTTGGTAATAAATGTAATACACATTGGTAAAACACTCACTCCATATTTGAGTCATTTTGCATTTGTACATTAATCCACCATCATATGCATTTCAACAACCTCTGTAACACTAAACTAAATTAAACACCGGCAGCCATTTGACCCGTAAAATCTGAACAAAGGTATAGCAAATAAACTGTGTCTGTATCTATAAATAGGCTTTCGTGTTCACATTTCAATGGAAAGCAATGTGTGCTTTTGAAGTTATGTAGCACGCTGCATGCGATAAAAATGAGCAGCAAAAATAGTTATGCATTTTAGTACCATGCCGTCGTTAACTGAGTCATAGTGAAATGGAACTGTAAGAACTCTTTGAGTCGGTTGTTTTTTTATGTACAAAAAAGTGCAATTGCAACTAAATTTCAAAATACGTAAGTCAAAGATGCTAGAGACTCGACGCGACTGGATTAATGACTTACTTAGGCAAGCATGAAAAATACGACCTATTCTTATACCTCTACGAAATATACATAAAAAATTTTATAATAAAAATCGGTCCAGCCGTTTCGGAGGAGTAAACACCACCGTGACACGAGATTTTTATGTAATTTTAATCTAATAAAATATTTTTGCAACGAAAAAAGTGATTAACGACCTCAAGCGAAAAGGGTAGTGAAATGCAAACACACAAATGCTACTTATCCTGTGCAAACACGCCACAAGCTGCGAAGAATAAGAAGAATTCTTACTTCTCTGATTGTATACTATGACTTTATATTAACTTGTTTCTAAAAATTTACAAAAGTTAATACGATATGGATACAAATTATGTAACTATTTTTCTGCTAAGTATATAAACGTCCTCTCTTCCTAAAGCATGACTTAAACATCTACCAAACTAAATCTATTTCATCTCACTTACCTTGAACGACAAAAGTTAAGAAGATATCGGAATGATTCTCACAAAATCAATTTGGAAGAAAGGTGTGATTTGTTCTTAGGTTGAAATTGTTTATAAATAAAAGATGGGTTTAATTACTTTGGGCTGAACTAAAAGGTACAAACAATGAATATTTTACCTCGCTAGTTAGGCCTAGAACTCACTGAGCTGCAGTGCGTTGCATCGCGTTTCGTTGCGATTTTTATACAAGATGTAAACTTAAATGCGTTACATTCTTTACGGGATGCTTCAGATCATCAATCTGAACAACTTTTATTATTTGAAATCGCGAGATAGATAATATTTTATCGTAATTTCATTATTGATCCCATAGTGAAAGTTGTTCAGTTTTATAGTCTGAAGCTCGAAGTTTACTTCCTGTGTAAGATATATCCTTTATACACTTTAAATTTGATTGATACCAAGAGGCTTAAATTCTAACAGTCATCGAAGCAGAGTCGAAACATCTTCTGCTTGAATACATTTCACTGTGTACAGTACAAGCTCTGTATCCGTAATGAATTTTTGTTACTCGAAAATATCCGTACAATTTTTTTTGTATAGATTCAATATCTTTTCGCAGCTAAAAGTTCAACTAACAGTAGTGTTCAGTAGTGTGTACTAGGAGTGTTCGTATAAGTTTCAGCAATTTATCAATGAACCGCGTCGCGACGGGCCGCGTCACCATCACCTATTGAGGATCATGCCTTAGATTGATTAGATTACTTAGCAATTTAGTTAATGAAATTGCTCTGAACATCGACTTGTAATTCACGGCAATCCATTAGGCGAAACTTCAAGGAGTTCACGGTCAGTTTAATCAATTTGGAAACAAAATTGTACACAACCACATTATTTTTAGTACAAGATTTTTTTGGATGCTTAATTAACACTTGATTTTTTAATCTTTTCTGTAATAGAGTAGACTTTTAGTAATTCAAACTTAAGATTTAAAAAAAATATTAGATGAAGATTGCATTAGAAATAGTTGTAGGTTTGTAGGGGAAATCTGAATCACGTATCATTGTCGTATCTAACGTGTGTTTTCGATATTTTATACTTTGACGTATTAGATACGATAACGATAATTAGCTAGTAAATTACTCTAACTGATGAGATCTATATTACATAGAATGGTAAAAGTACTTAATTTAGTAGCACGTTTTTTTTTTACAAAAGTTTTAATGACCAATTATAATAACACACATTTCTTTCACATTTAAAAGTAACTATTTTCTAAATCACTGTAAAGAAGCTTGTTTGCATAGTTTTAAACATTTTGATAAAAGACATTAAAATGATTGACAATATTAATAAAACAATATATACCTAAATTAACATATTAAGAATTAGAACGATCAAAATCATTCGTAGCATAAAAGTTTAATAAATGTTGAATTTTTAAGAGCTGAAAGATCCTGAAAATGGTTGAGCCGATTTCCATTTTATTGTGTACCATACTACCCTATTCAATCGGTATCAAATCAACACGCTGTCAGGCCTGTCTCACTCCACAGCTCAGGTACGTTTGACAGCCGGACCCCACCTTGGGGTGCATCGTCGCTCATCGGGTTGAGTGAACTATCTGTTACGGTTGTAACTTTTAAATAATCTGTGACGCTGTTTTTTTCGGCAGTTCTTAGCGATTCTGCTTTTAAATATTTAGCAGATTAATGGATACGTAAAATATGATTACAGAAACAAGATATTACTTAAAAGTTGTCTAGTGTAGTCATTATACATTACTGATATTATAGACGGTATAATCGGAACCTTACCCTACTGATCCATCTCGCAAATACTTGGTATTCGCTCATTGATCCTTTCACTCGTTCTTAGTCCCACGATACCACACAGACAGACAGACACCTATATGAACAAGAAGACCCAAAATAATAACACTCTTTTAGGGCTAAGGCATACCACCCGCGACAAAACGAGAAAACCGTCATACTCGCTCGCTTTTGCAGACGCAAAGTAACAAAGACAGAGGAATGTCTCTATTTTTGTCGTTTTCTCGAGGTTGGCATGCTAGGTCTACAGGTCTTACGTCTAGGATTAAAAACGAAACCAATAAAGAACTTTAATTAAAAAACAAAACTTGATAAAGGAAATAAATAAAAAAAAATGCTTCAAAGCTTTATTCGGATAGCTAGAAAACCCTTCCAATTCACAGTTCCTTTTTTTTTCATTTCGGTCCGAACGTTATGCTAATTTAATTACGTGGAAAGCTTACGAGCTTGCTTGCGCAGTAAAAAACTCGTTTTAACATGTTTCTAATACGCAGGCGATTGGCGGACGAAGATGATGAGCTATCGGAAGTACAACCTGATGCAGTACCGCCTGAGGTCAGAGAGTGGCTGGCTTCAACGTTCACGAGGCAGCTGGCGACGGCGAAGAGGAAGTCTGATGAGAAGCCGAAGTTTAGATCGGTGGCGCACGCGATCAGGGCAGGCATCTTCGTGGACAGGATCTACAGGAGGGTCACGAGCACTGCCTTGATGCAGTTTCCTCAGGACGTCGTTAGAGTTTTAAAGGTTATCATTTACATCTTTAATCTTTATCTTGTTAGATACTGGGTTTAAATTCAAATGTACATACTACAGATAGCCAGATAGTAAGTATCGTGAATAGAGAATACTTGATCTAGCTATGGAGGAAGCGAGAGAGGTATGTCAGAACCACCCAAAGTGGAAATCCATAGTCTCGGCTTATCCCTCTGGGAAAAAGTCATAATTTTATGTATTTATGTCCATACTTACAAACAAAAACCTCACTTTTCACAATTTAAACAATTTTTAAAGTAAGTATAGAGATTGAAATTTTTTTTTTAAAATACGAAAGATTAAAAAAAATGGAAAGTATTGAGAACATTTAATAATTTAATCCTAATAACACTAATCATAAATAGGTAGTTCTTAATTTTGTTGATGTAAAATATTGCCTCTTTTTCCTTCATTTCTTACTTTGTAAGAGCAAAGTAATTTATATTAAAAAAAAACATATTTTACACGTACGTATTATGTAAAATAAACATTTGATTGATTGCACTTTTGGACGATTGTATAGATTATGTATAGAACAGACAACGCGAACAAAATCTGTGCACCACGATCAGCAGGGCGCGCACGGGGGCGTCGCGGTGCAGCACGCGCACGGCACATGCTAAGTAAGGTTGAGCCAATTAGCTTAAACGAGTGTTACAAAAGATTTTGTCAGGGTGTCGCCTCTAGTAGGTACCTCAATGGATTGTATGAGAATTTTGTAGCGAAGCAATAGAATATCGAGCAAGCAAATTATATTTCAGGTAATCATCGTAATAACAATACGTCATCATTATTCCCTATTGTGAACGAAAGGTTAATTTTGCCCAAAGAAATTAATGGAAGTTTGAAACAATGTATTTCAAGACAATGGAAGGACCGTTAGAGTTAATAGCTTTTTGTTTTAAGATAATGGAACACCACTTCCTCATAATAAGACTCTTATAAGTTTTTTTTAATAAATCCGATTTAATAATACAGCTATAACTGTAAAATATAATGGCGTGTGGTTCCCGTAGGAGCCAACTAAAGGTATAAGCCTGATTCCTAGAAGGCTAGAACCTGATACCTTATACTGTAAGGTTTCCTGCAAATCTAGCCTGCAATCTATAAGCTTTAACAATATATAACCTAATGGTATATTGTCGAATGGTAAAGCAAAATGTGAATCTTTTTTTGCGATTTGTATTTTGGCCGCCATAGTGATTCTCTGTAACGCATTGATCTTTACATCCTGTTAACCCGCAAGCTTCGTCAAACTATAACTAAACTGAAGGCTTTTTATTATTTAAAATTATTTTATGAAACCAAAAAAAGTTGAAAATAATTAAAATATGCATTTAGAATGAAACGTGATCTGAATTTTCGATCTTCTGGACGGAATGTTTTACAATTAGGAATTCAGAACGCACGGAGTGCGGTCGGCAGCCTCCAATTAATTACGAATCACTCCTACCCTACTGAATGCAATGACTTTTGTATAGTTATAGGTACCATACCAACGACATGGAGTCTCAGTAATTATGTATCTACCAATCAATCTTCAATCAGTTTTTAAGTGCTCGGTGAATTTTTTGACAAACCCAAACTCTTAATTTTTATCTGTATCTCTTCTATACATATATCTACATTATACATCTATCTTTCATTATTTCTATTCATTATCATCATCATCATCATCATCATCATCTCAGCCGATGGACGTCCACTGCTGGAAATAGGCCTCCCCAAGGATCACCACAACGACCGGTCCTGCGCTGATCTCATCCAACGGGTTCCCGCCGCCTTCACCAGGTCGTCGGTCCACCAGGAAGGCATACCCACGCTGCGCTTTCCGGTACGCGGTCGCCACTAGAGAACTTTTCGGTCCCGTCGGCCATCGGTTCTGCGAGCAATGTGCTAATTACAATTGTAATAAAATTGTAAACTAGGCGTGAAGATATTTGCAAAAATATGAATCGGGGGCGTGTGGATACCTAAAGGAGAGTATTGAGACCATTTTTCCAATTTTTTTCAAGTTAAGAGCATTGGCTCTCGACACGGAGGTCGTGGGTTCGATTCCCACGGCGGGCACCTAGTGACATATAACTTTGTGCGTTTTTCCCCAGTTGGTTAGGATATTGCAGGCTGAATCACCTGATTGTCTGAAAAGAAAGATGATTGCGTGCTTAGGATGGCACGTTAAGCCGTTGGTCCTGGTTACTATCTCTGGTGGTAGTAGTCGTTACATAAAAACCACGTAAGAGGCCGTAAGGCGGTCAGAAAAAACTCTGACACCTGGGCTCTGCCCACACAATAAGAAAGAAAGAACTGATGGGTTAGTCAGAAGTTTTACCTTTGTGAAGAAAAAATTTAATTCAGTTCATTTGGCAGATTAATCTAAACTATTATAAAACTGTAATAGAAGTGTCTGTACATTGAAGATATTAACAAAAAAAAAGTTACGATATGGTTTTTAGGTGTCCCTGATTTCAATATCACCAACTTTTGGATTTTTTGTCTTTCTGTTTGTTTTTGTGTTTGTTTGTATGTTTGTTTGTTTAAACGAGCATCACGCAAAAACTACTGAGCTGATTTTGATGAAACTTTTTTTGTTTGATAGCTTATGATCTGACTTAATATCTGGTATATAATTTGTGCGGTTGTATAAGTCGCGGGTTAACGCTAGTATTCAATATAACAGAAGGTCGTGGAAGACACGAGCTCTGTGTTTTTTTTATTTCGATGTTGGTCCCATAGCCAAAATTGATAAATTTGATTTTTCTACACCACCTGTTTAAATAATACTAGCATGTTTTGTTACACTCTGTAGAGTCCAAACGTTGAAAATGAAATTGAATACAAACATCCATTAACCCGACCCCCAAAGGTCAACTGGATTTAGATCTGACCAAACTTAACCCTACTCCCTTAGATTAAAGACTATTCGAATCAAGTTTGACAGATTTGTGTTAGCTCCCCAGTTGATGGTTTCCTAGTTTCCCTATTAGTTTTATAGTATAGATGAATTTCGTGCCTATAAATACATTGTTATACAGAGGTATAAACATAGATTGGTATAAGAGACACCCCCCGCAGACTGAAATGGTGACCTAAGACCATCAAACTGAACAACTTTCACTATGGAGCCTACCTCAGGAAACGCAAAGAAAAAATCAGCTCTTCCATACATTTCAGTCGGATAGGTTCAACAGTTTTGTATGAGACAGCTGATACTTTTCGGTTCTGAGGTAGGCTCCATAGTGAAAGTTGTTTAGTATGATGGTCTGAGTTCACCGTTTCAGTTTGCGGAGAGCCTGTATGAATTTTACAAAATCGGAAAACCATTTGTACAGATAGAATAAATGTAAAATTGTAAGAAAATTTCGGAGTCTGTATTCATTAAACCTTACATTTCAAATAATCAAATTAGCCCACATCAATCCACTTCTGGGTATAGGTCTCCCTTTTGAATATAGCGCTATTCTTCATGGTTCACAAAAATATAGTTTTACTTTCTTTGCTTTATTCTATGGTGTCCGGTTCAAAATGGCACCAGCCCCAAACGGGTGTACATAATACATAAGTACATAAACTCACGACCATAATCACTTTCTGGGTGGTCAGAAACATTGCTACAACTATCTTGCTTGTAGATGTAACAAAGCCTCACTTTTAGCATATTGAAGGTTTCAATATGAATGGACGTGTAAGATAGTACAAAACGTAGTGCATATGAAACCCTTATCCTTTAAGTTTCTTCGTACAACACCCGTAGGTGTTGTGTTGTGTGAAGAATTGGGGTGCTTCATTCTAAACCAGATCTACAGGGTGATATTGATATCATTAGCATCCTTTTGAACTAAGAGTCTACCCATCAAACTGAACAATTTTTACTATGGGAGCAAACCAGTTGGAGAACATAAAAAATTTGCTGTTGCATACATTTGAGTCGAGTCGGCACGGCACGGCACTGTAGTTTAGTATGGAACATCTGTTTTTTTCGCTCCGATCGGTTTGCTGCCATGGTAAAAGTTGTTCAGTTTGATGGGTAGACTCTTAGTCTAAAGGGATGATAATGATATCAATTTTTTCCCTGCATACGTCAGACGGGTGTAAGAAGTGATAAATCTTTGGCAACATGTCTGATGCACCTTCAGATAATGTTGATGCCCAAAGGAATATCGTATAAGTATTATATTATTCTGCACACCAGACTGCGTTGCTATGCTCATATAATAAGAAGGGGCTGTAGGCAACTCTATCTCATCGAGTGGCAAGATGCGATTAGGTAGGGTTGCCAGCACCGCTTAAGTCTATTAATATCTGCTACAAACATCATTGAAAAACTGTTGTTTTTTCATCAAATAATGTTCTACAACCATTGATTGATTTACGGACTAAGCGCATTTGCATGCCGTGCTGATATGCTGTAAGAATTTGTAAAAACTACGCAAGCAATTTCATCAGTTTCAGTGTTTTGACCGACTTCGAAAAATGAGGAGTTTTCTCAATTCGATATATATATATATATATATATATATATTTTATGTATGTTCGCGGATAACTTCGTCGTTTATGAACCGATTTTGATGATTCTTTTTTTGTTGGAAAGAAGATATTCTAGTGCCGGCTAGTGCGTTTGTTAATTTAAAGCACTACTATTAAATTGAACTAATGAATTCACCACTGAAAATTGTGCAATAAACAAAATTTTAACAAAAAATTAAAACAGCCTTCAAAAAAAGTAAAAAAATAATATTGCAGCCGATTACTTTTTCGTTCGCATCATAAGAACATTAATTTGTTTTATAGTAGTCGGTGTCAAGCCAAGCCAAAAAACTAATGCAAACCCTGTCGCGAATCGTACCGTCTTGACAGCAATTTCGATAAAACAAATTAATGTTCTTATGATGCGAATGAAAAAGTCATCGGCTGCAATATAATTTATTTACTTTTTAGTTTATTAGAAGGCGGTTTTAATTTTTTGTTATTAGTTGGATTATATTACTAACACTTATTTTCGTTTATGTAGGTTAGTATGGTACACTTTTTTCAAGAATTCTGTATAAATAGAGTCTAAGTTAGTAAGTCAATGTCTACAATGGATAATACAGTTCATTCTTGGTACACCTACTTTAGAATATGCACGTACGTGTTACGGATACAACAAAGAGAGAATGAGATCGATTTCAATTCAAACCCTTAGGTTAAATCTTTGTTCGCATTGAGTACAATGTAAAAGTTAACTATAGATAGATAATACTGGGATCGTAGCAGTAATAACCTTTCTATTGGAACAAGATAGCATTTTCTAAAGAGATTGTGCAAGTTTCTTGTTATCTCGAGAAAGCTTTGGTGTTATTATAAGTTACGAGCGTTAATCCGCGACTTTGTCCGCACAAATTATATACCAGATATTAAGTCAGATCATTAGCTATCAAAAAAGTGTCATCAAAATCGGTTCAGTAGTTTTTGCGTGATGCTCGTTTAAACAAACAAACAAACAAGCACAAAAACAAACAAACAGACGGACGAAAAATCCAAAAATTGGTGATATGGAATCAGGGACACCTAAAAACCATAAGTATTGTAATTTTTTTTTGTTAATGTCTTCAATGTACAGACAACCTTCTGTTACAGTTTTATAATAGTATATAGAAAATAGTATCCCGTAGATCAAGTAATATTGTAGTCCTAGTATACTATTCAGGCAGTGTCGACACTTAGTCAATAACTCATTATTCGACTGATATTGTCAATGTGTAGGTAGCATTAATTAGGTCTAGACCATTGAGATCTAGAGAGATGCCAACCAACAGGCCGAGTACGAAACCTAGTGTCGCATTACCACCAGTACCACGCGATAGGAAGTATTTTGTTAGCTTGAATGTGCTCATTATCCATTGCGGTATCAGAACTCAACGTTCGAATAGCCTTTAGTACTAAGGAAGCATTGTAAACTATTTACACATAATATCTCGACTGACTTTAAGCCTCATAATATATTTAATCATTACTTTCGCGAGCAATGTGTTCCGTTTTTGCGCATATTGCTGCGACACTGGCCCCGCCCCCTTTTCACATCTCCCTTTAGTTTTTGTGATCTGTGGTCTAGACAGTTTATTATTTGTGTAGTGTAGTTGATTTAAAAGTGAGAAATTTAGTGAAACAATATGCACGACAGTAATAATGACCCGCACAACCGGTGCGGAGTCACACGCCAAAGCTGAAGTTGTGTAGCATCAAGGTTGGCTACCTTATTTAGGCATCTAAAATGCCGTGTGATCCTTGACATAGAATAGATAGTAAATTTGATGACAACCACGGGTTAAAAGGCGATAAAATGTTTTCTTTCATTAAACCGACACCCAACGAATTTCTCTTTATCTTTTTTCCGTTGACACATTTGAATGGAGGTATAACAGACGCCGATCTTAAAGGAGAGTCCCTTCTCTACGCCAGCAATATTTGCTATTCATGTTAATCAAGTTCATAGTTTCACGCGAGAAGTCCTCTAATAAAACTCTTGTTCCTTTATCGTAAGTGTAAGATTGGCTTGATTTTTGAGACCTTCGAACGGACAGGTATTCTCAATTTTAGTCTGCAGCTGAATTATGGAATAGTTGAGTTTAGGTAGAGAATGAATGGACCTCGATCTTACCTGCGCTGCGGTCAGACCCTTGTTTATGATAAGTTGTTTAAAATTCACAGCTTCGTATTCTAATTTTCCAAAATGAGGTTAGTATTGGAGTTTCGGTGATTGTAACGGTCATAGCATGGCGCGTATTCGTGTTTGATTGGGTGACTGCTTTGCTACATAAACATTTATAAACGTCTCCATGGTTCAGAGGCCCCGCTAAGCAGTTCCTGAAAACGTAGAGTTTGTTCAAGCTATCTTGGAGACTTTTTGACAACGAGTTGACCACTAACTTGTCTACTTACCGCATTTTCAATTATTGACGTTTTTGATATTTTGGCAGTACCAAACTGCCATGATCACGGGATGTCTAAGGAAAAGTTTGTATTTTTCGATATTTTTCGTTGTTTACCGTCCGACTACTTACTATGATTATAATTGGAGTCGCGTTATAGGTCTGCTATTGGGTAGTCACGTCGCGTGTCGTTCGTCGGTTGCTCCCTTCCCGGCCTACAACGAAGCTCCAGTGGTGGCTCAGGATAGTGTTCTTTTCTAAAAAAAACCCTTTAAGTCACCAAAATACTTCTGTAACCGTACGACGTCAAGCACTTTTGCATTCATAAACTCGACATTGGCTAAATCATTTAAAACCAAGATGGACGCCATAATTTTAAACTTATAATTGTTTACGAGTGTTTGTGGAAATTCAAGCATTTTGTGACCTAGTAAAATGTTGATTTAGGAAAGCTGAAATGATTCTCCTGAAAAGTTAAAAAGGTACCACAGCAAACGGGTCTACCTGTTGTAGAAAATTGTAGACACAATTATTTTGGGTACCCAACGCAATCCAACTCTATTCTAGGTAAAAGCAGAGTTCAAAATAATTAATTCGGGTGACGTTTTGTTCAAAATCAGAGCACAAATTCCCCCTCATTAAGTTGTAACTACACTTGTACTAAGCACTTTGTTCATTTGACTTTACATTTGAAAGCTCTGTTTGCCCTTTGTACATTACAGAACTAATATGGGACTCAAAGATCTCGCGTTCTATTTGAGTATAACACTCGACGTCTGCATTGATCGTTGCGCGAAGTTTAATTAGTAATGTTGTTTGATTTTGTCGTTTAAGCTTTGCAAATGAGTTTGAGCGTCTCTTCTTTAAATAATTGATTAACGTTTTTTTTGTATGTGAAATTCAGAATATTCCTCTTAGAAAGAGAGAAAGATTTAGCCTTATACTTATACGATACACTTATATCTCAATTGAGTAGGTAGAGACAATAGATCGTCACATATTTTACGATTCCGACCATAAAATTGATTTACTATCGTAAAAGACCAACCATCTCCTCATGGTCCCATCACCGAAACCGAAATGTCAATATGTGCGAAATTGATACGTGTGTGAGTATTAGTGATTTTGGAAATCAATCTCTATGCGAAACGGTTTCTTTTTAACGTATACAATATTTTTTGATGTTACACATAATTATTTGAAATAATATATTATCTAGAAAATAGGACATTTATTGCATGTAATGAATATATTACGAAATAATTTTAAAAATAACATATATGAAAAAAAGTATTATGAAAGTAGTACTGTACTAATGGTATTTACCTTTGAAACTTCTCTGTATTTTATTTGCTGGTGCAAGTTACACTGCATTCCAACACAGAATATGGTACTGTAATGTTTTTTTATATTTGTCTGACACAAAATGAATTATAAAGAAAATCATAAAATAATAAGCGATAATTTTTTGACAGGTTACCAACCGAGACTTCATTGTTTAAAAGTGGTTTTACGGCTATTATATTATAATCTCTTTCGCACGCGTAGGTTTTTCGGTAAGGTCGGAATCTCATTCGCACACTGTGTTGGTCTACTTACGGTACACATAACTGACACATCTCTCACTTCTATATGCTTGTCAGTTCCAGGTGCATTTTACTTGCCCCTTCTTTAGTACGCATCTGATTTGATCAGCATCCATCTCCATTTACATTTGCCTTATTTTCATGCGTCATTCTACTTTCACTCATTCTTTCTACATGCCCAAACCACCTTACATACCTTTTCCAATCATTTAAATCCTTGGCAATCCTTTGCTACGTTTTCTCGCTAATTATTTCCACATGACCAAATTACCTCAACATACCTTTTTCAACCCTTGTCGCTACATCTTCTTCATTATCAGTATGAGCAGTGTGAGAGATGAAACCTTACTAAATATGTTTATGTGTGATGTGATGTTATGTCGCAGTTTTTAGCAATTTTTGTAGGAATGATCTTTGATTGAATATAATATATTTCTTGAAGTGTCTAGTGTCCACCTACACACCAAAGTCGCCGACATGTCGCCGAATAGCTCGCATGTCGCCGACAAGGCCTTATCCGCGACTTTGGTGATACCCTACTGTAGCCCTCTAAACTGACTTCCTTACTTTCTGAACTCGATACGTTTGTTTACAGAAAACTAATAAATTATAATTGTTGCAGACATTGGACGAGTGGTCGTTTGACGTGTTCGCGTTGCATGAGGCTGCGGGTGGAGCACCAGTCAAGTATCTTGGATACGAGCTGCTTAATAGATACGGAATGATACATAAGTTTAAGGTAAGCCAGTACGAGTACTACCTGTGAAACCTTTAATCTGGAGACAGCTATAACAAAACCAATTCTGGATTGTCTATGGCAGGGTTGACGCACAGATTACTTAAAAGTTAATACGTAACGATCTTATAATGATCATCTAGAAGGAATAAATTCCCACGCTCTAATTACCTACATCTTTCTCTCTGAAAGATGTTGCGCGCAAAAGCGCGACATTCTGAACACACAAGCACGTATTGCGGAGGGATCGTGGAATAGAATTCCCCCCTCCCCCGAAATCCGAATATAATATTACAATACTGTAGATAGTAATATTATATTCACATGTGATTACAGATACAGCGCTTCAAGCACGTAATCAGACTTTTGTATGGTGTGTCCATTCCCCCCCCAAAATGACTGTGTCAAGCACACAAAGCCGATGATAACCTTGATAGTTTTTTGTTTAATTACTTTTTGCTTAAGCACACGAAAAGAACAAAAAGTTATCATAACTTTTGAACCGTTGAGAATGGAACCATCATTTACTGGTGGTAAAACTTTGGAAATGACCTCCACCATACGCCTTTTTGGTTTTATCTACTCTTTCAGGGACACCCTGTATACAAACGACTTAATGCGATGAACTCAATCTAATAGAATGAATAAACAACAGTAGTAGTTAGCTCACGACAATGTGAAGAAATTCTAAATGAGATGCCTACTTCGTTTCCTAATGATGATAAATAGCTTTGCCTTACCCATTTAATTTAAAATTTATAAAGGAAAACCATTAGCTTTGTTTTTGTGGGCGACCTATTACCACCTGACTTGTCATTACGTCCTGAAGCCATAAATGTGATCAAACTAACCTTAATTATGTTCCTACAATCGCAAGCATAATGCGCGTTATGATAGAAGTAACACCAGCCCACTCCGAATTCTCAACAAAAACTCCAAATCTGTAAAGGACTATGGAAAAATTTGTATGGGACCTGGTCCAAACCGTCCAATAGTTTTATTTATGTATTAATTTTGGCAGGTATGTGGTACCTACCATTTATTTCATAATATAGATGGCAACTAGCAAGGCTAGCAAGCCAACCCGCGATAGCGACATTTAACAGATCCATCTGTCAAATTTAGTCTTTTATCTCGTTCGTTCGCGCGCAAATAGAAAGAGAGCGGAAGCGTGATAGCGCTATATCACACTATCGCGGGTTGGCGTACTAGTTCCGCAGGTGTTTAGGAGGTGGATGTTTGGATGTTGGAAACACAATACCTGCTAGCTTTGATTTTGTAAATCACGATATAAAATAAAATGCACTTCATTGCCACACAAAAATACAGAATAGGTACCAAAACAATAAACAGATTCATCAAACAGAAAAATTTAAATAACAACATATTAAGACATGGCGGTACTGTACGATTTTCCTTTCCATGCAGCTAAACGTATTCAAACTAAAAACATCAATACGTTATGCTCACGTGCGATTTAAACTTGGCTGCTATAATATGAGATAAATGGTACCCAAAACCCTATCATATAGAATGGGTTTCAAAACGGTTGTGAGGTTACATTAATTTGCCCATGGTCCTTTATTTTAGCACAACTACTTTACATTAAAATCGGTCAATATTAGTTTTGACCCTCTATCCGTACCGTATCCTTCAGGATTTTCTAACTTATTCACGGAAACCGACTGCTCGAAAAAATGACGAGGTATTTTGAATTCGCTGAGCTGAAGAATAAATTCGGATGCGTATGTGAAGTCTAACAATCCACAATGGGAACGCATGGTGGACTTTACGCCAATAAACCCTCCTTGAGGGTAGGTCGGTTCCCTGTAGTGGGATATACGCACGGCGACACATCAAGCTATACAAAACAAACATAAGCTGGCCGCGCGACCTTATACTACAGATTATTTTGGGTTTGTATAGCTTGATGTGTCGCCGGGTGTACATAGGATGTTGATAAAATCGTTCAGAATAAAATGTGGCAAATCTTTCTCAGACAGGCTATCCTCTCTAGTAATTTACATTAAAATCGGTCTGTAAATTACGACACGAAGTCGAAACAAACAAACAGACTTTTGAATCTACAATATTAGTGTTGCTGTAAAAGCTATTAGCAAAGCGATGTTGGTTTTAGAGCCAGACTAAACTCAGTGGGTTGGAAAGTTGATTTGGCCAAAGTTAATGTACCTTCTATTATGAATTTACTATGTATTACGGGTAGTATACCTACCTATAGGCACTGGATACCAAATAATGATCCACTTTACCGAAAATTTCAGATTGTGTAGCCTTTGTAGATATAGGTACTACGTTTCCTCAGAGGAAGTTAATATTTCAGATAGTTTGTTACCATATATCAAACGAGCGTTGACCCGCGTCTTTGTCCGGACAAATTATATACCAGATTATAATTCCGATCATTAGCTATCAAACAAAAAAAGTCAAAGCATCAAAATCGGTTCAGTAGTGTTTGCGTGATGCTCGTTCAAACAAACTAACAAACTCACAAACAAACAAACAGACAAAAAATCAAAAAATTGCTGATATGGAATCAGGGACACCTAAAAAACCATATCTTAACTTGTTTTTGTTAATATCTTCAATGTACAGACAAACTTTCTGCTACAGTTTTATAATAGTTTAGATTAGATTAAATTACCTACTTATTTAGTTTTTTTTTGTGAATACTGATTTTCTCTGGGATGTCAATTTTATAGATAAACTTGGAAAGTATCAAAGTAGAACATTATCTGAATACAAACATCAAAATCGTTACAATTGCAGAATGTTTTAGTTATTAATAACATTTTGCACAACTAGTCCAGTCGTTTTACGGAGTTTTGTTAGGCAGGGTAGGGAGTAATTATTAATCGTACTTTTAAACTGTAACCGGCACCATTTAGTGACAAAAAGACAATCTAAAAAAATATTTAAAAAAATTCGCTACGCAACATAGAAATCAAAATTGTGTGTGCCAGAAGGTTTTTAAATTAATAATATTAATACCAATGCACTCATTTGGCTTAGATTTAACAATATAAATTATTTTTGAGCAATAAAATAGGCATTGAAATTTAAAAATGAGGTATTTATTAGAAAATACTATTGTATTTTTAAAAACCTTCTAAGTAGAGAAAAATATTAACACATTGTTTGTAGTATGTATAATGCTAAAGCCTTAAATATGTAAAAAATGTACCCTCAGGTTTTTAGAACGAGATAGGTAATAGCTAAATTTTAAAATTGGAACTGTTGCTGACGTAATTTTTTTTTATGTTGGTACATTTCTAGGCTCTAATTGACTCTTCAATATTATACCGAAAAGAAAATATCAATATTTATTTAGTCCCGGCTCAAACCGTAAAATGACTGGGCTAAACACTGTAGTCTGTATAGGTACATAACAAAATACTCGTATAAATTTTAGTTCGATTCCATTATTTTAAATAAATCAGGACAAAATAACAATGTCCAAGACATTTATTTCCATAAACAATCTCGAAACATTTCCTTAACTTAAGTATAACGAATTAAAGTTAACCAGTCTTTGAAATTGAAAGAGACAAGAACGAAATTAAATAAAACTAGAGAACGGAAAGTTCCCTGTTGAGTAACAAACGGACCGACAAATTGGAATAATGTTGTACAAAACGGAGGTTAGTTACTTATCGCGGAGTCTAGTGATGAACTAGCAAACAGTTTACATTTGTTTTTCCTATTATGAAGTTAAGATACTACTTAAGGTGGTTTCAGTCCATACAACAGTTTGACGCACAATACGCGTAGACGGAATTAATAAAAGTAATATTTTATATATAGAAAAATAGTTTAGAAAATCTTGTTGCCGCGTCACAAAAACATTTGCAATTTATATTATAATTACGAAATATAAAGCTTTTAAAATTTTGTATGAAAAATTTCAAAGCTTTATATCTTCGTAATTATTTACCTAATTATACCTAACTACTACCTGATATTCAGAAAAGGCTCATGTAAACTAAAGTACCTACCTACTGCTATATTGTGCCCGAACAGTGAAACTTCGAGACCTCCTGATAAATTCAAACATCTTAAAGCAGGAAGTCGAAGTTTAGCGATAGCATCCCCCATACCCCATATCTCGCTTCACGAAACTTTGTAACTCTTTTAAAAAGCAATTTCAAACTTATTTCCATGTTTAGGTATTTATTCTTAAGTGATAGTATGTACTTTCTAGTATGTTTGTCGGTATTTTTTTTTTATGTGTGATAGGTAAACATTTGACCCTAATCTCACTAGATGTTGAGTGATGACGAGGCCGAAGATGTAGCATGCTTACTTAGAAAAATGCCTACTCACTCTCACCTTGTATCTTGGTATCTTGGAAATTCACATAATAATTCATCATCATCATCATCATCACAGCCTATACAGCGTTAGGGTAAACAGTTGCATTCACGTTTAGTGGTTATAGTGAATGATACTGAACAACTTTCCATAAGAAACCTAAAGGAAAATTGCAAAAAAAATTGGACTTTCCATACTAAATGCAATCAAATTTTAAAACTATTTTGCATTACAGTGAAACACTTCGTCTTACTTAGAACAGCTTTAGTAACGTCCAATATATTATGTCGAATACTTATTATATCTTTTCTTTCTGATAAATAAATTATATGCGCTCCATGCAAACGAATTTTAATTCTATTTTCATAATAAACAAAGATTATATCAAACGTTTGTAGTCAGCAGTTGTAGCAATGTTTATGGCTACCTCGAACGGAATTAAGATTGTGAAATTACATGTGTATATGTTTTTTTTTCAAACAAGCAGAGTAGGGCAGACAATATATGGTTTTTAAATCCATTCCTAAAGGTAATTTGAGTTAATATAACATTTCCATGTCATCAGGTACCATCGACGATCCTGGAAAACTTCCTCAGTCGGATAGAAGAGGGTTACTGCAAGTTCCACAACCCCTACCACAATAACCTGCACGCCGCTGACGTCGCGCAAACTGTGCACTACATGCTATGCCAAACCGGACTTATGGTAAGTTTCACTTAAGGTTGTCACCTGTACTATAATTTCATAATATTTTCATACTATATTTTGGTAAATTGTACCATAATAATATAATTATAATAATACGAGCGTTAACCCGCGACTTTGTCCGCACAAATTATATACCTGATTTTAAGTCACATAATAAGCTATCAAACAAAAAAAGTTTCATCAAAATCGGTTCAGTAGTTTTTGCGTGATGCTCGTTCAAACAAACAAACACACAAACAAAAAAACAAACAGACAGACAAAAATCCAAAAATTGGTGATATGGAATCAGGGATACCTATCTAAAAACCGTATCGTAACTTTTTATTTGTTAATATCTTCAATGTACAGACAAACTTCCTGTTACAGTTTTATAATAGTTTAGATTATTGAGAAGAAATACAGTACGAAAAATATGATATTTTTATTACTAAACTAATATATAATTATTTCCCTTCGGCAAAATTTATTCATTGACATGAATTTAAATAGTAATAATAATTATAGTTAAGCAATTTAAATTAGCATGTGTTTTTTTTTATTTGTCAAATTTAACTAAACCATTGTAGTTCATAGCGCTTGAATATTAACCAATCAATCAAATATACTTTATTTTACACCAAAACATAAACAGTAAAATACAGAAATAAAATACAAGAGGCACAAAACGTAACGTAACGTAAACGTAACGTAACGTATTAACGTTGTTGATTTGCTTTCACTGTAAAGATTTTTCTATGACTATCTTGAAATGGAGATATGAAACAAATAAGGCTGGAATAAAATTAATAAAATATGAATTAAATAATGTAATGTTACTTAAAATGGACCAGAAATGCTACTCACAGTTCATTAATATTTAAAAATAATAAATGCAAAGTCCTTATAGAAATAACGAAATTACTAATTGTGTGTAATATTTTTAAGCAATTTAACGAAAAAAATACTATACATAGCATAAGCATATGTTCACGACTATATTCCTCGAGGGGAAAAAATACTATATTTCCCCGAAAAATGGTGGCAACCCTAAACTTCACTTGCTTGTTTTAAAATGGTAGTTCAAAGCAATGTCCACTTAGTTTTTTAGTGACCACTTTGATACTCTAAGTGAACGTTACAGTTAGAAATCCTTGTATGAATGAGACTAAGCTTTTGCTGTATATTAATATTTAAATACTCAGAGATTCATTTTTAAATTTTGATGAAATAATATTTTTAGAGCAACGCAATCTACACAATATTTGTGGTCCTCTTTTCACTATTTAATATTTATAAACGAATAGCGTCATAAAAATTTATTTCATAAATAACTTTCAAGTTATTCAAGGTCTACATGACATCAAAATTATCCGCAGAGCAGAATAGAGCTCAAAAAATATCCATAAAAATTTTAAAAAATCAAATATTTCTAATACACAAAAATATTTACTCCGTGTTTGAAGTGTCGTTTAAAAAGTGAAAAAAAAATGTACCATCAGGTTTTTAAGAACGAAATAAATGCAAAATTTCAAAGAGGCTGTTGCTGACGTGAGTTTTTTTTTTATTTTGTTATATTTCTAGGCCCGAATTGGCTCTTAAATTACTTACATGTACACAAAAAAGATGCATAATAAGTGCCGGATCAAACCGTAAAATGACTGGGATACATACAGTTTTTGAGAGTAACGCGGTAAGAACCCGTTAAAATGTTTATTTCTAGACTGGGATACATATAGAACTATGATAATAAAAATTACACAAGGTACTACCTACAACTCAGGATGTAGATGTAGATACATAGTTTCAAATAGAACTCATATAGTCCCATTATCTTCACAGAACTGGTTATCAGACCTGGAGATCTTCGCGACGCTAGTGGCGGCAGTGGTCCACGACTTCGAGCACACAGGGACGACAAACAACTTCCACGTCATGTCGGGGTCTGATACAGCGCTCCTGTACAACGATAGGGCTGTTCTGGAAAACCATCACATCAGTGCTGCTTTCAGGTTGGTTTTAGACTTTAATGGGTTGAGATAGTGGTGGTATTGGCACGCTGGTGGTACAAATGGTAAGCTTAGCGTAGTACCTAGGATCTTTTGGTGCCTCTCCGACAAGCGAAGGGCGGTAATCAGCTGTGCGTCTTCTTATTGTTCTTCGTGATGGGAACAGCTTGGTGGCATACGCGATGCTTGTCTATTCGCGGACATTTCAAAGACAGGACTCCTTTCTGCAACTTTTGAATCGATTTGCGGCCCCTTTTATCCCTATACATTTACAATGAAATTTTAGAACTAACCGAAATTATAGGTACCCAAATTGTTCCATATAGAGCTTTTTTGTATAACACATTGTATTGTCTGGTTCTTATACTGTGGTATTGTATTGTTTGTATTTTGTGTAGCACAGGCATGTCAAACTCCCTGTGCGTTTTTTGTGGCCCTATCAAATTTTAAGAATAGGTTCCTGATGTGGCCGCGAAGGGTGCAGACTTGACGTACGTACTCATATTATAAAGGTACCATCACTGCATCGAGTCATGATCTGAAAAATTTCGAGCTCGCATCGCTCGCTCACTGTTTTTATACGATATATAGCATTTTTTACAAGGGTCCTGAAAAGTTTAATATGGATGCAATGAGTTTTATTTCTTTATATTCTTTGCGGCCCACTGATTTTACTATCGTTATGCATTTGGGCCCACCAGTTACTTTGAGTTTGACATGCCTGGTGTAGCATATCGATATGATCAGTCAATTTTGACTACAGCTAGTGCTTTTGTTACATAAAAAAACCAAGTATGTTTAAGTGCAAATGTGTAACATACATATACTATGCAAATTATAAAATTGTTGTAGTTTCCCTCATATTCGTTATTTTCATAGATCAATGTATAAAACCGACGATCGTGTATGAAACGACTTTGACTGTGGAAGAGGCAAAAGAGGGGTGTCATGATCCTAGCCGATGGCGATCCATTGACTCTGCCTACCACAATGGGACACAGGTGTGAGAATATGTATGTATGTAGGTAATATGTATGCACAGTTCCATTTTAAATCTTAGACATTTATTGTCAATATTCTATTGGCATGTTTATTAGGTTAGAGACGGCAATACCTACTAATAGAGTGCCCTTAGATATTTATTTGAGGACACTTTTGAATCCGCTGATTATGTATCTAGTTTTTTTCTTGATCGAAGGTTATTTTACATGATTCATTTATGATAGCAAGGACTGTGCCAACCTACGCTACATCTATTTATAAAATAAAGTGAACCTTGATGAAGTACGAAATCTCAATAGCTAGGAGAGGTAGGAACATTCTGAGGTCCCGAGTCCCGACACTTTCGAAGTGAATTACTACTATTAGTGAAACCTAATAAAACCTCAATCTGAGATTTCTCCGATACCTAATTGCCTCTATAATTAGAACAGCTAGAATTGCCTGTACAACTAAGACGAGACTAAATAGAACGTGTATTTGTGTGAAGTAATCCAGGGTAAATACAGGGTAAACAGTTGCAGTACTTTAAGAGGTGATTGTACCCATAATGAACAATTTTCTGACTTCCTATACTAAATGCAAGCAGCTTATCTTCTGTATGAGAGTCGACATTTTTTTTTTTGCGAATTTCCTATGGGTGTCTTAGGGAAAGTTATTCAGTATCATGGGTAAAATCACCCCTTAAAGTAATGTAACTGTTTACCCTAACACCCTGTATTTACACTGGTGTCAATAGGGAGAGATGTATAACAATCTATACATCTCTATACAATTACAGTCTACGAATAAGAATGTATCGAAATGTAAATCAAGATTAAAAAGTGGCACCAAAAAAACTGTACCGTGTTCTAAATTTGTTCTTTAAAAACTGTACCTTGCCGCCTAAACTCATACAAGATATTTTTCGATAGGTGCCAAAAATTATGTTGGTTTTGTTTCGAGTTATTCTTCTATAGTTATTCTTATTCGTAGATTACAGTACTAAAACTGTACGTACTGAGTGCCTCTAGAGTTAGCTATTTTGGCAATGTCTCTGAAATGACGCCAGAAAACCATGTCTTCGCGTCACCGTCGCTTCGGTGGGCGGATGAATGCAGGTATACCTAAATTTAGGTTACTGTTCAAAATAGAACTCACAAAGGACGAAACATTCCTCCCACGATATCTAAGAATAGATTACCGTACAACGGGACTACTTGAAATTTCAGTGCGATATGATAATAATAGAAATCATCCAGAATAGTACATTATGATACAAGTGAGCAAAGTTGGTCATTACAGGAAAGGCGGGATTGCAGCACGAGCCGACAGGCGAGTGCTGCATTCTAGCCGAGGGCTGTAATGACCAACGCTCACGCGTTTCATACGATGTTTTTCAACATACTTGCGAGGAAAAAGTAATAACATTTCCTAAAACACAACTATCTTAGACAAATATTTTTGGAAAATGGCGCTGGGCTATTGGATGGTTTTTTTTTTGAGATGGCTATGCATAGGCATGCGGGCGCAGGAGGCTATCGAAGAGGAGCTGACATTCAACCAACGACATTTTGTTGCAAACAACCTAATATTAAAAACGTTATAAACTTACTATTTACGTATTTATTTTAATGTTACTTTTTAAGTAAAATAAATTGTTTGATGAAATGAAGTGTTTATTTATCATATTTTAACTGAAACAGATTAATTCATTCAGAAAAAAGTTGTTTTTTTTTACATAAAAACTCTTTGCTGAGATTTAAAAACAAACTATAGAAAAAAAGTAACATTACCGCAATAGTGCGATAAAATTAAAAAAAAAACTAGATTGATAAATTGATAATGGAATCATTTTCGCACGCGTGTTCTATAAGCTGCATTATGTACCTAAAAGATGTGCAATAAGAACCACTTTACGAGCAAGTATGTTGAAAAATAATTTTGAAACCCACGTTCTATTCTATTTTTAAAAAAATGGTTGCCATCTTGGTTGAGATGATTTTGCCAATGTCTAGTTTATTTAGCAAGAGTGCTTGACGTTGTACGGTAGTATATGCAAAGAAAATGTAACTACGATATAAGAGTCGGGACTTCCGTACTAAAAACTGGTTGTGACCGATAATCTAGAATGTATGAAACGTGTGCAACCGTTCAAAGAAATTTAATGGCGGCGGTGCACGTTTCATATAACGTTTTTTTCAACACACTTGCTCATAAAATGGCCCTTATTTTACCGCAATTAGGCACATAATGACACCTATAATCAAACTGCGACTTTTTCATTACTATTATTCACAAGTGAGTTATAGGTTTAGATAGTAGGTATCTAAACTTCTTGGTTGAGTTCTTGAGTTGCTTTGTTCTTAAAAAAGTTTCGATACAAAAAAGATCATATTCAATAGTACAAATAAATTCTCTAAATAAACTTTTTATTTACTAAATAAAATGATTTTTTATTATTATTTTCTTCACAAGTGTGTTGAAAAACGTCGTATGATACACGTGTGTATTGATGATTACCGTCCTCGGCTCTCTTAAGACAATGGCGCCTCAGCGTTAATCACCAACATTACACACTTGTACTATAATGTACTATTTCTTAGAGAGTGAGTTTATGTATGTACCTGCCTAAATATTTTGATTAAACAAAGGATTTTTATTTGATTAGTCAAAATGCATTCAGTTAGGTTTTGCTGTTTTGTAGATTTTCCGACGCCTTCTTCAATTTGAAGCGCTACTTAGAAGTATTTTATTTTAATATTTATTTGACTTGCTTCGTGTCCAATATACAACCAATCATTTTCATTGATTCATACTTATTGTTATCATCATCATCATCATCTGCCTATATACGTCCCACTGCAGGTCACAAAAGTGCCGCGACACTCAGAACAAAATCGAAATTGTATGAACTACACTAGATTGTATGGGCTCCAAAGATTAATACCCTAGCTCTACACTAGCTTCATACTATTTTGGATTTCGAAGCTAGTTAGGCAGTGCCGACTCTTAAAACATAGTGATTCCATTCTCTTTGGGTCATGGGCCTACTCTCAGGGTGTATAGGCGTTAATCCATCACGCGTGCCCAATGCGGATTGGTAGGTTTCATATACGCATCATAATTTCTTGTTCCGGTATGCAGTTTTCCGTCAGCGTTTGAGAGCAGTCGGTTATGGTAACTAAGCCAATTTAGTGTGCCTCGCGTTAATGACGTTTAGCTGCGTAAGTAGTTCGTAAGTTATAAATAAGTGCAACTATGTATTATCGAACTGCCTCCGTGGTCTAATGGTTAAGAGCATTGGCTCTCGATACGGAGATCGTGGGTTCGATTCCCACGGGGGACACCTAGTGATAAGTCACTTTGTGCGTTTTTCCCCAGTTGGTTAGGACATTGCAGTCTGAATCACCTGATTGTCTGAAAAGAAAAATGATTCCGTGCTTCGGATGGCACGTTAAGCCGTTGGTCCCGGCTACTATCTCTAGTGATAGTTGTCGTTACATAAAAACCACGTCAGAGGCCGTAAGGCGGTCTGAAAAAACTCTGACACCAGGGCTCTGCCTACACGATAAGAAGGAGAAGATCGATTGGATTCAATATAACGACACTTAAACTAACAACTATGTTTGACTCTACCATCCCGCGTCTCTTACCATCATCCGTGAAATAACCCACGAAACGATTGGCTTAGTTACCATACTACAATTGGTACATAGCATTACGTCCGTACGGGTTCGAACCCCGAACCCTCAGGATTGAGTGTCTATACAGTGTGTAAAATTAATTACTTCGAGGGGTGCTTCAGACCATCAAACTGAATAACTTTTACTATGGGACCAATATCGAAATCGCGAAAAAAAAATCTGGTGTCCCATACAAAACTGCAAACATAACTCGACTCAAATGTATGGGACAGCAGATTTTTTTTCGCGAGTTTGATATTGGTCCCAAGAAAGTAGTTCAGTTTGATTGTCTGAAGCACCCCTTTAAGTATGTGTCGCATTTAATTTTACACACTGTATAGACACTCAATCATGAGGGTCCCGGTTCGAACCCGTACGGACGATATGCTATCTACCAATTGTAGTATGGTAACTAAGCCAATTTAGTGTGCCTCGCGTTAATGACGTTTAGCTGCGTAAGTAGATCGTAAGTTATAAATAAGTGCAACTATGTAGTATCGATTGGATTCAATATACGGCACTTCAACTGTGGGTTACGATCGTTTCGTGGGTTATTTCACGGATGATGCGAGGAGACGCGGGATGGTAGAGTCAAACATAGTTGTTAGTTTAAGGGTCGTATATTGACTTTGTTGTTATAGTTTATGAATAATATTTGATGGTAGAGGAACTCATCCCATATTCGCACTTACCCTACCTAACCTTTAGCCAACCTACTCCTAACATAAACGGAACTAAACCCCTAACATTTGTGTGCACAACCTATTCCAAAGGTATAACTCGACTCCTCGCTAAAGTTTCCACAAATTAGTTTATGGGATCTCACCAGCTCCTGGGGGACGTCTTTACTCATATCCAAATGCAATCTTGTTGGAATTAAAGTTAAACTTCGAACAGTTTGTTATGCTTGTTATATGTAAAACTAGACGTCGTACATGTGGAAGGATTCTTTACATTTTAATCAAATTGCTTTCTCGTGTCTGCGACAGAATTGCGCAGTTCCCTTGGTGTAAGATCTGGCAGTAAAATTAAAACTGCACTATAATTTTATTGATGTATATTTTGAAGATAGCATCTAGATCTAAAGCATGAACCCGACACCGCAAAGAAACAATTCTATCATTTCGTGAGGGTAGACATATTTGTCCGTTCTTAAAAATCTACCTACAGTTCTTCAGTCGTCCCGTGATTATGGCAGTTGTAACACTGCTGAAATATCAGGAACTCAAATATACCAAAACGCGGTAAGAACCCGTTAAATTAAACTACAAATTCTCACTAAGACCATTGTTCTTTTAAAATTTGGTCAATTAATTTTTGACTTTGTCTTGATTGCAATGAATTCTGTATTACATTCCCTTACGGAGCGACGTAGTCTAAAAGACAAAGCTCCTTAAATAAAGATATAGAAAAAACCTTTTATTTTCTATTGCAATTAATAATTAAGAGATTATTTGGTTATAAGGGCTTGGTCAATGACCAAATAGCTACTGCGACCTAGATAGATCTATTGTAGCTGTTAATTAAGAGATATAATACATATAATTCTTTAAAGATAAAATCACTGTCTCATGACGAAATCTCCAAAAATATAACGTCTTCATGCTTGAAGAAGAAGAAGGATGTTCCAAAATGTGTTAAGTATAAAAATCTATTTTGATGCTAAACAATAGGTAATCTTTCGGAGAAAAGTTTCTCGCGCGAACTCCCGGATCCTATACTTTCTAGAAAATATACTTATTTCAAATCCAATTGAACAATTCTCTTGAATAAGAGATCTTCACTTATAGAGAAAGCTTTTCAATTCTACAGTTTCATGTCTGTTATGAAAGAAACCTAAGTTGATTTTACTCTAAACATAGTTATGCTCATTATGTATCTAATGAATTCTCCTTCAGGATGGTCAGAAATATTGCTCCAACGATGAACCACCTTTTTAAATGTGCAGTAGCACATGGATCTCAAGATGAAAAAAATGAGGGGCCAAGTTGTGGTAGTCGCTGACCTGCTTTCTATCGCAATCAAAACAAATTTTAAAAATCAGTATCTATTCAGTGGATATTTTACTAAAACAGCAAGAAGTGCTGCCCAGGAGCTACATGACCTGATTCCATCATCCCCCTTCCACCAACGTACGACAAGACGTAGTGCGAGACTGCATCCATACGTAGTCGATATTACAACAATCCGCACAAATAGGTTTGCATCCTCTTTTATAATGAGAACCGGTTAGGTTTGGAACTCTGTCCCTGCGTCTGTTTTCCCGGGCAAATATAATCAGGATATTTTTAAAAGAAGAGTTAATAGGCTTTTTCTGGGCGAGCGCGCTACATCCTCGGCTTAATCTACACTTTCCATCAGGTGAGCTGAAGCCAAGCGCAAACACATTATGAATAAAAAAAAAAAAGAAGAAAATCAAATTCACGGGTTGAATAGAGTAAATTTAAAGTTTTCTCAAAGGGCCTCTTTAACTAAATAGCAACAAGGATTTTAGGATGGAATTTATCTGGAGGTGGTGGTGGCTGGCCATATTTTCAGTCGCAAAACAAATACAAAAAAAAAATGTGCATCTTATATTCAGTGAATATTTTATACTGCAAGGAGAAAATCAGATGTACGGGTTGAATAGAGTAAATTAAAAGTTTCCTCAAATGGCCACATTAATTGAATTACTTTTTTTCTCTTGAAAATCTTGCCAGCATTCTTAATAACAAAATTGAGAAAATAACAAAGAGTGAAGCTATGTAAATTCTGAATTTTATCGACACAAAAGGAGCTCGGTGAGTTGCGGACTCGTTATAATACGATATAATTTCCCTTGGGAGCCGAATTGGGTACTTTTTGACACTTGGGATCGTTCGGCGGGCGTGGATTCGATGTGATTGGGTACTTATCAGCATGTTGGCAACTTGTTTTTTTTTATGAAAGTCTCGTATTATTTTGTGAGAAAATATTTGAAAAGCTGCTACAAATATTCTTAGTTCTGTTATAAAAAATTGCTTTGATTGGTATCTGACGTAGTTTTGCTGTACTTTTTTGAGCCGTAAGACTGAACATGAACACCTTTCGATCCACAATAAAATTACACACATTTTTCTTTTCTAAACTATTATAAAACTGTAGTAGAAAGTTTGTCTGTATTGAAGATATTATAAAAAAAAAAGTTACGATATGATTTTTAGGTGTCCCTGATTCCATATCACCAATTTTTGGATTTTTTTGTCTGTTTGTTTGTGTGTTTGTTTGAACGAGCATCACGCAAAAACTACTGAACCGATTTTGATGAAACTTTTTTTGTTTGATAGCTTATGATCTGACTTAAAATCTGGTATATAATTTGTGCGGACGAAGTCGCGGGTTAACGCTCGTTCAATATAAAAAGCATCTTCACAGAAAATCACAACACACTGCTTAAAATCTCTCGTCAGATAAATTATGTGTCTTCAATTGTATGTACTTTTTAATTTGATGTATGTACCTTTTAGCCTGTATGACTTTCGTTAATATTACTAATTTAGAACCTGCTAATCACTTTGTCAAACATAAATTTCAATACCATCCCAAACTCATATGTAGGTACGGTAACACCCGAAGTTCCGAAGTAAAGGAAATGAAACATTTTTAAAATTTCATAGAACGAAGCCATTTCTGACTGGATTGGCTATTTTATTTAACGAATTAAATCCCGCTAGTCATCTCCAAACCGAAATAAGCTGATTAGATACTCAGGATCGAATTTACAAGGGTTCAGAATATTAATAAATTGAAAGTGGTTTAATGAAAAACATTATTAGAGATTAGAGTGGCTTCCTCTTAAATTGGTTGCAAGATTATATCAAAATTTAACTTCCCTGCTGTAGGGGTATTAGGTATTTAAGTGCCCTGGTTTATTTTGTTGACTTTCATCCTTAGTTAATTTATGTTTTTGTCATTTTTCTTATAAATTAATTACAATAGGCATATATTATTTTAATGCAAAACAATAAAAATTATGAAAAAACCTGTTTCTTTACTACTTACAACTACCAAACTACCTTTTTAAGCGTGGAAATGGCAAGTTTGGCTTTCAGCCTATTTAAGATTTTAAAATGGAGCGCAGCATATTATATGTCAGAAGGATCAACCGTATCAGAAACACTATGCGCTCTAAGACCCGGCCCTAAGCTATGGCTGATGCAGCTGAAGTGAGACTGGGCCGGATATGTTTGTCGTATGCATCGCGACCATAATGGCAGCCCGATGATGGAAGCCGGGGCTGGGACTGAACAAGAAAGAGATGGTGCGACAACTTGGATGCCGACGAAGCAGAATGGCAAATGATGGCACGGGATAGATTTAGAGGTGTTTCAGCCAGTCTTCCGCTGCCGGGGTTAACCTATGGAGTTATTTAATTCCAAACGAAACGGCGCAAAGTGCACTCATTTACCACATGGAAGAGGGTTTCATCTGGTGCCCCGCACATCGGAGACTCCCTCAAACCTCATTTATTGAGGTTATAGTTGCAAAGTTACCATGGCTCATAGATTTCCATACAAATTTTAAATTATTCCTAGCATTGAAACTATAAATGGGTCATTATTTTATTCAGGGTACCATAATCCGGTCCCCTTCAAAGGCAACTGAACAAAGGCGATTTTGTTAGTAAAATAGGTAAATTCCAAAATAAAACTGTTATCGGTAGCTACCGAATAAGAAACCAGTCTTAGAAAAACGTAGGAATTAAAGTAAAATACTATACTTTTTTGCAAATTACGGTAACTCAGTTGTTTGTGTAAGCAACGCAATATATTTTTGAGAGACGGTAACTCAGTGGTTATTTTGCTGAAAAAACATCAATATATGTAAGAAGTAGCAAAAAAATCGGGCATAGGCCCACCACACATTCCCACCGCTGTAACTCCTGTAAGCCAGGATCAACAGCGGCGACCATTCACAACGCTGGACAATGAAGTCCAGCGAGCCCGGGGGATGACTCTAATCTGTCTTGGAACCCGCAATGAATTAATCAAAGAAGATAGGAGGAGTAGGAAAACGAAATATCCGACGGTCGTGTCTTCAACACTGCCATAAATGATCTCTTGAATTGGCTCTCTAGCCATGTTTTTTCCTTCTTATTGCTGTCTCCCGTTTGCAATGGAGGGAAGTAAGAAGTAGCAAAAAACATCGTTGCAAATGTCTTTTATAATTACTATTTTATTATTTGGTTATAAGGGCTTGGTCAATGACCAAATAGCTACTGCGACCTAGATAGATCTATTGTAGCTGTCACCCTAGACCTAAAAGTCATTTCCTAGGCCCACGGACTTCATGAACCGTGTTATGCTTTTGGAGGGGAGGTCCCTGATGTCAGTAGGTGTTATTATGTATCCACCTAGATGGCGACTCCTGCTGTGAATGAGCACTTCGCATTCGCAGAGGAGATGTATGGGCGTTTCCTCTGCTTCACAGCAAAATCTGCAAGTGGGTGAGTCTACAAGCCCCATTCTGTGTAGGTGTTTGTTTAACTTGCAGTGTCCTGTTAAGGCTCGTACTAAGAGCCTTAAGTCGTTGCGGTTTGAATTGATGGCATCTGAGATATGTCTGTTTGAAAAGCCGGTCACAAGTTCTTTCGCATGCCTCAGTCCTGGTGCATCCGACCAGAGCTTACGGCTTTGGTCCACGGCCCATTCCTTTAGCACACGTCTAGAGGTGTTGCGGGAGATGCCGCAATAAGGCTCGGGGCCTATGGCGTCCTCTTCCGCCCCTCTTCGTGCCAGCTCGTCAGCAGCCTCATTTCCATCAATACCGCAGTGTCCGGGCACCCAGCCTAGGGTGACAGAGTTTGTCAGTCCTAGCTGGTTGAGTGCTCGGACACATTCTAATGATGAAAATAATTACTATAAACAATGATTAACAAAAATCGGCATAAAACGGTAAAAAAAGACTTATAGAATTTTTATAATAAATGAAAATAAAATTTTAGCCAAATTGTACCCTGAATAAAATAATGGCCCAAATACCTATTTTATAACGGATACAGACACAGATATAAATTTAAAGACCGTGTTTAAAGATAGTTTACTTTAATTGGTTAATTTTGTAAATAGGATGAAACTTTTGTATGTAGCGCGCTATAAATATCTCTTAATATCAAGAACCAGCTCTAGGTTCGCAGGTTCAAACAGCTGTAGGCAAGGTACATCTTCGATCAGCACCCATTTGCGATCCCATTCATCAATCTGACCCGGCCCGAAGGTGTCCCGAGTAAATTACATCCGACCTGAGCCATTATAATATAAATTGCTAGGTTATTTAGAAGTTTCAAGGCGGTTGAACGGTGACGTATAATAGGTATTTTGCGTGGGAATATTTTAAGTTGAATGCTTGTTTCTTTTATTTAACTCGATGTTTTTTTCCGCTGGGTGGTTGGTGGGTTACAATAGTCTATCTAATTTCTTCCCGTGGCTGTTGTACGAAGTAACTCAAGAGTTGGGTTCTTTTGCAGTATTTTCGTCTTCAGGTTTAAATCTGGACACACCTTTTCTTTCCGTGGGTATCATACAAAAGGACTAAGGGATAAGTGTTTCATATACAGTGTTTTCCTGGGCGAAAGGCTGGCCATAGCATTACAAACGTCATTCCATCTTGAAACCGACTAAAAAGGCTAAAGTGAGCCTTGCTACAGAACTGTCCGCTCAAAACACAGATGGTAGTTGTAACAAAGTTTTTAACCACACCGAAAGGGATTAAGGGCCTATGTCGAATAATAATTGAAGCGAAATGGGCGTGTGATAGCTTATATTACTGCCTGATGCGAGAGAAAGAGATGGGGCGGCGCGCGCGCCTGAAACGGTGCAAGCGTAAAACAAACTTTATTTAATTGTGATTTTACTATTTATGTAAGTTCAATTCTGCTCTTATCAAAATTTGTAAAATATCATTCTCTTTTTTTTACGTTTCACGTGTTTCGATTATTCACCGTTTAGCAGTTCCAAGCGTTTATAAATAAAAACGGGGGCTACTTTGGCTTGTTTTTCTATCTAGAAAATGTGTCTTAGTCATGTTTTGGCTCTTGTCAAAACTTCAATTATATGTTCAATTTGCACATACTCCTACTTTTAGTACTTCATGATATACATATATGACGCTTTGAAGAATCCTATTTTTTTACATAGCCTCTTAAGGTCGTGAGTTTATGTGTATAATATTCCCCTTTTTATTAGCTATTTCTTGTAATATAGGCGTAAGTGGGACATACCACAGTTCGTCTTTATGTGGATTCAAGCAAAAACATTTACAATAGGATTAGCTCACGCTTCTTGCTGATAAGCTTTTCTTTGAAGAATTTAGGAAAAGGCTAGGATCTCTATCTTACTATATCTAAATATGGTAAGACAGACAGAGACACATATTAGCCAGTCATTTTACGGTTTGAGCCGGGACTAATTAATAATTGTTTTTTTTTCGGTATAATATTAAAGAGCGAATTTGAGCTTAAAAATGTACCAAAATTTAAAAAAAATCACCTCAGCAACAGTTCCAAATTTAAAATTTTGCTATTATCTCGGTCTAAGAATCCTGATCATAAATTTTTTTTTTCACAATATTTAAGGCTTTACCATTATACATACTTCAAACATGGTGTAAATATTGTTGTCTACTTAGAAGGTTTTGAAAAATACTTTCGTATTTTTTAATAAATACCTCATTTTTTAATTTCAATGCCTATTTTATTTCTCAAAAGAATGTATATTGTTAAATCTAATTCAAATGAGTGCATTGGTATTAATATTATTAATTTAAAAGCCTTCTGGGACACCGAAGAATCAAATCATCAAAAAATCAAAATTCTGTTTTGAATTTAGATTTTTTTTAATATGGTTTAAGATAGTTTTTTGTCACTAAATGGTGCCGGTTACAGTTTAAAAGTCCAATTAATAATAACTCCCCATCCCTCCTAACAAAACTCCGTAAAATGACTGCCCAGTCATATAGCCCTATATAGGCATAATATCGCATGTTCGTAAAATCACATTAAAGTACCATAAGCTTCGATACTCTGTGGTGCTTATTACCTAACAGAAAAATGTGAAACTGTTTCTTTAGAATCGATATAATAAACAACATTAGATTACGTAACTTTTTACACCATATAAATTAAAGATAATCGTCGATCGTCATGGAAAGACGGGAATTGAACCCGCTACCTGTCACACTCTGTCCAAAAAAATCTGAATTCAACCGCATCTGATTTGAAATTCCAATAAAATTCTAGTCAGACCCCAGCCGAACGTGTATGCCCGATAACAATTGTTTATGTATTGCGTCTGGTATACAGGGTGTAAGTGACAGCCTAGCAAATACTGAAACGGTGAACTCAGACCATCAAACTGAACAACTTTTACTATGGAGCCTAACTAAGGAAACGCAAAAAAAAATCTGCTGTCCCATACAAAACTGCTGTACCTACCCGACTAAAATGTATGGGACAGCTAATTTTTTTTCGCATTTCCTGAGGTATGCTCCATAGTGAAAGTTGTTCCGTTTGATGGTCCGAGTATCCGACCAGAGATTGTAGCCGGGACCAACGGCTTAACGTGCCATCCAAAGCACGGAATCATCTTTCTTTTCAGACAATCAGGTGATTCAGCCTGCAATGTCCTCACGAACTGGGGAAAAACGCACAAAGTGACATATCACTAGTTGTCCCCCGTAGGAATCGAACCCACGACCTCCGTTTCAAGAGCCCACAGCTCTTAACCATTAGACCACGGAGGCAGTTTAAACTACATACTCTATCCATCAAACTAAACAACTTTGACTATGGGAGCATTGATGGGAGCAAACCTGTCAGAGCAAAAAAAAAGCTTTTCCATACTAAACTGCAATACTTACTCGACTCAAACATACACATACACACATGATACAGCTGAGACAGCTGTTTTTTTTTTGTTGTGACATGTTTGCTTCCATAGTAAAAGTTGTTTAGTTTTATGGGTAGAGTATGTGGTTTAAAGGTTAAGAGGATAGGCAGGCTGAAATGGTAATTTGGAGAATAGGTCACTTTTCCGACTGTATACATATTTGTTGGATCCGCCCCACCCATACACCCGCCGACTATAGTGCGAAAGAGACAACTGTAGCTCGGACCGATTTTATCGCAAAAACTGACGAAATCAGCATTTCGTATTCCCCTGTTACCTCCTCCAAAACTAAACCTATTTTAATAATGCTTCCAGGAATAATATGAGAAAGACTTTGGCTATGTCTGTATGTTTTGCTTTTTTTGTTTATATTCGTCATATTTGTTTGCCGGATGTCTGAAAACGGGCGGTAAAATTGGTCATTTCGAAGGTCCCTAGTTTTTACAGTAATTAATTAAAGCAAAACATAGGGACATAGCAGAGGTAACATAGATTGTATGATAAAAAATGTTTTGCTCTGGTGTCATTATCCAGGGAAAAAACCGGTGAATACGTTTGTATAAAAAAACTGTACCCGTTTAACCTCTTAATGATTCTTTTCCTTACTGTATAACATTTCTGCATTCCCTAACAAATTCTACAGCAGTATCAGAAATAAATTTGTCAGGCCAAGCAAGTAATCGCAATCTATTCAGAACCATTAATTCGCCGGCTATCTGATCCCTCGGTGGTAGCCGTCAGTTGCACGTAGACAGGCCTCGCGGCTCTCTGATACGATCTCGTGTCGTGTCACGTTCACGCACCTTTGGGTGGTTGCCTTTCTGTCTGTGTTTTATACTTACTGTTAAATGTGTACTTAGTTATACAACTTTTACTATGGGAGCAAACCGATCGGAGCAAAAAAAAAATGGTGTTGCATACATTTGCGTCACGAACTTGCGCGTCGAGATTGCAATTTAGTATGGAAAAGCAGGTTATTTTATTTACTCTGATCGGTTTGCTCCCATACTAAAAGTTGTTCAGTTTGATGGGTAGACTTATAGTTTAAAAGGATGCTAATGATATCAATTTCACCCTGTATAAATAAAATAATATAATGGTAGGGAAAAGTATCATTATCCATTAAAACACATACTCTACCCATCAAACTAAACAACTTTTACCATGCAAGCAAACTAGTCAGCAAAAAAAAATCTGCTGTCGAGTCACAAGTATGAAACAGGAGATTTTCATTTGTTTGACAGGTTTGTTCCCATAATAAAAGTTGTTCAGTTTTATGGTTCGAGTATGTGGTTTAAAGGTTAATTTCCTTACAACCTATGTACGAGTATAGGGTCAAACTGAAGAACTTTGTCTATGGCACCAACATCGAAATCGCGAAAAACATATAAAGTATTCTATTCTAACATAATCAATTGTTCCATACAAAACTGAAACCAACTCGAGCCAAAATATATGGGACAGCTTATTTTCTTTCGCGACTTCGATGTTGGTCCCATATATGACAGTTGTTCAGTTTGATGGTCTGGTCATCCCAGAAAGTTATTTTATACCTTACAGTAATAGAGGAACTGACATGAGTTTATCAAATGAAACCGTTTTTGGAGGTTTTCAGGAGATTATCGTGAGTCAAACGTGAAATCGGGGATTATTTAATGAAATAATGTATGTTGCACAAAATTATCTACGATTTCACTTTCGATTCGCAATTATTCACAGAATTTTTACCCTGCGTTAAGACCCCCAAAAACGGTTCTATTACCTCGCGTCACGTAGCTCTTTCTATCTCAGTGCTGCCGCCAGGTACATCTTGCTCTCTCAGCTGTCAGTTCCTCTATTCCGTAAGGTATAACAACTTTATGGGTCATCCACCGTGTATAGTGACATTTAAAATACGAGAATCTAGCCTGGACTTGTATTATGATGACTAGACAACGATGATATAAGTAGAATACAAATACTGTAAGTGACAGCCTAGCAAATACTGAAACGGTGAACTCAGACCATCAAACTGAACAACTTTTACTATGGAGCCTAACTCAGGAGACGCGAAAAAAAATCAGCTGTCCCATACATTTTAGTCGGGTAGGTACGATAGTCTTGTATGGAACATCTGATTTTTTTCGCGTCTCCCGAGGTAGGCTCCATAGTTAGTTTGACGGTCTGTTATCACCGTTTCAGTATTTGCTAGGCTGTCACTTACACCCTGTATAGATACAATCCATGACTCGGTGTTATTGTAGGGTGTCCCAAATTATACTGAATTGATTTTTGGGACAGTTGTTCAGTTTGATGGTGTGATCATCCCCTTAAAAACCGTCAGACCTAAGCTAATATATGAGCCATTCAAATGTTTTCTAATATAAACATTAATAACGTACTTACGTCATAAAAGTCACTCTATATGCTGTAAGACGTATAAAGTAGATATATTCTATAAGAGTATGCCTTTATTGAAGCCTTAGAACTATTTTAAGAGCTAAAAGACTAATAAGTTTTACGTAGGAAGTCATGTTTCAACTATAAATAGGTATATCTTTACATCGTCGTAGAGCGTCGGTGGCGCGTTGCGGAGAGGTATGGACACCCAATAATGGGGGTCCGGGTTCGAATCCGCACGGACAACATGCCATGTACCAATGAGTTATTCTAACTTATGTACGTAATGCCGACTGCTCTCAAACGGTGAAGGAAAACATCGTGAAGGAAACCTGCATATGCTGAAGAAGAAATTCTGATGCGTATGTGAAGTCTACCAATCCGCATTGGGCACGCGTGGTGGACTAATGCCCATACACCCTCCCTAAGGCTAGGCCTGTGCCCTGCAGTGGGACGTTTATAGGCTGATGATGATGATGATGATCTTTACATTATGTATTTGAACTGATGGCAACCCTACGTTTTATTTAGATACTTAATTGAAAAACAACCAATTAGACACAAATTATAATCATCATCATTAAGTTTACAAATGCTCTTTTTATAATTGACTAGCTGGTGCCCGCGACTTCGTCTGTGCTTCGTCTGGACAATTCACACAATATCTTTATAAATTGTATTCTGATGTATAAGCTATATTATTGCAAAGTTTCATTAAAATCCATTCAGTAGTTTTAATGTGAAAGAGTAACAAACATCCATCCATACTTACAAACTTTCGCGTTTATAATATTAGTAGGATTAATTGATGCTTAAAAAGTAAAAACAGACTACGACACGTAGCGATATTGTCTCATAGTATCAGGCTTCGATCAAAATGAAAAATTACTTTGGTGAAAGTACCCATTAGGCCTGGTTGTTACAGATATCTTTTTTCAGTCTGCCAACCCTAATTTCCTTTTATACTTTTCTATATTGAAGTCTGACTGCAGCCCTACAGTGGAATAAAAGAAGTCTGAGAGACTTACACTTGAAAAAATAACCTTTTTACTTTCTTCTAAGTTGAAGTATCGTCTCCAGAGAGTTTTACTTTTGAACCGATAAGTTTTAGAGTCAAAAGGTTAAAGGGCAATGTCGTAGATATGTAAGAACACGGTCGAAAGGACTGATAGATTCAGGGTGGCATTTGCCACCCGGGCCCCATAGGCTTACTACCTACACGCAAAATATATATTATATCACAAAAACGAGTAGCTTATTATAGAAACGTGGTGTGATACTGAGACTCAGATTCAGAAACATGAAATTAAATCTTCCAAAATCGCTTGCCTATTTTGTACCTAATCATTATCATCTGATTTGTTGGTTGGCCGTAAGTCAGCATTTGCCCTTATCCTAGCCGGAGGACGACCCCCCAGTCAAAATGTCACCCGGGGCCCAGTCTGGTTGACCTAATATATCTATTTCCGATTTTAGATCGAAAACGTTACTATGTTCGTTTTACTCCGTTTTCACATTATATCACTGTACTAAAGTATATATTGCAACGATAGGTTTTCCATCGTCGGGAAACCGATGCGATGCACAATGATCGAGTGGTAATCGATTTCAAAATGTCAAGAAAATGGTTTGCACTTGTTTCATCCTCCATCCATTAGAGAGAAAATTGAAATGCCATCTTGAAAAAACACGATTTACATGGAATTTATGAAGGACAAATAAGAATGTTCACATTGGGATGTTCACAAAGTGATGCGCGGGGATCGACTGGCGATCGCTGCGCGCTATAAAACGATGTGGCACAAAAGTGCTGACATAATGTAGATAGGTACATACCCCTACAGAGTCATTAGTCTTCCAACAAATTACATGGGTTATTTTAACACTGGGAAAGTGGTGAGGCTCTTTTCTATCCTTATTTTTAGACATGGTTAGAACTTGGGCATAATACCTACGGCAGATAATTAAGGGATAATACCTAAGTAGATTACTTACCTAAGGAGAGTAGCTGATGAGAACATAATTACCAAGGGTCTGGAAAGCCTGGGTCTCTTAATTTTTTAGTACAAGTGGACCATTAGAACTTCTTTATTATGCACTAAGCTTTTCCACGTAGTTTCGCAAGCGTTGAATTGCGTTAATTTTTTGATAAATTCCGATGGTCGTTTTAGTTTTTACTCTATACAGGGTGTAAATGACAGCCTAGCAAATACTTCAGGCAACGCCTACCTCAGGAAACGCCAAAAAAAATCTGCTGTCCCATACATTTTAGTCGGGTAGGTACAGAAGTTTTGTATGGGATAGCTGATTTTTTTTTTTGGCGTTTCCTGAGGTAGGCTCCATAGTAAAAGTTATTCAGTTTGATGGTCCGAGTTCACCGTTTCAGTGTTTGCTAGGCTGTCACTTACACCCTGTATAAAATATAAGGTCGATTAATGCATCCGGGACCCGGGTCTACCTACATTTAACGTATCCAAACAAACGGTGGTTACGTTTAGGGAAGTCGCGTTTACGAGACGTTTAACAATAACTTCGTATGATATCTATTATACGAAGCCGTCGCATTCGCGTTGTGTTAATGCAACGCTAACGCTGCTTCAGTCAGCATACGAAGCATACGCGGCGTAAACGTCGCGTGTACGCCGCGTATACGTCGCGTGTACGCTGCGTCTACGTTGCGTTCCCACCGCGCGCATGCGTCGCGTGTACGCTGCGTATACGTTCGACGTATACGTACGTGCTTTATAATTATAACATTCAATGCTCAGAAACTACCTACCTACATAATTTCACCATTGGAAGCCCTAATGATCCTTTCTCAAAAGGAAAAGTCAATGCGAACGAAACCGCGCCCAAAAGCCTAGCAATTAATAATGAAACAAGTTAGAATATGTAATAAGTTTGCGAGTTAATTTTGCAGTAGGCACTCGGGCCCGAAGCTGACTCAGAAGTTAGTCTTTATCATGATTTGAATAATTAGAACAAAATTAGGGTTGTCTATTAACATTGCGTTGGGTAAATGATGAAAGATCTGTTCTTGTTCCGTGTTTCACAAATAAACGTAACACTTATAACATTATTATTATTAGGAAACCGAATAATTAATCTCAATGTATTTATGACGTACCTATACAACGTTTTAATGAACTAACGCAAAACTAGAAAGTAGTTTGTTTAGAATCGAGAGCAGAATCGAATTATCATGGTAAATAATATGTTTGTAAAATTTAAAATTTACTGAACCCGATATCAACCCACCGCACGGGTATACTCGTACTCACCCTACTTACTACCAAAAGAAGATTATTAAAATGTATCCATGAAGCGTTTTCATTAATTGCCGAAATGATAACAAATCATTTTTGCCCTAAAACTTAAAATGCGAATAACTTAAAATTTTAACTATCAAAATAATGAAATTATTGTTTCAATCTAATTATTATGTTATAAATCAGTTGGGGTGTATGAGGTTTTGCGCTAATTTATTATTAACACGTTGTATAGTGGTAGGTAATGAATTCGTGAGATCCCAATAGTGCAGGCAGGTTAACGAATAAGGGTGAAGGAGGGGCATATCGAATCCACCATGAAGGCACACCCAGTGTGGAGGCAAATTAGTGGTCATCTTACTTTCAGAGTATTTTCAAGATGACTTCAAAAGGCCTGACCTGACTTAACAATTAGGTACCTACAGCCAAACAATTTAAAATGAAGGTCACCGTAGAACATTGAGCTGATGATGATGATAGATTCCTAGTCGATTTCGACTACGGCGGCTGCTAATCTTTATAGAACAGCAGTCAGGTACGCTGCATATTTTGAAGTGCATAAGTGTACGCGCTAAACACAGATGCATTCTCTCGTCCTCACACTCCTATGTCTGATGGAAGGGAGACAGAACGATCAGAGGTGGGGTTGGATGAAGTGGCTATAATCGGCAGCCACACGGTTTTAGCGTCAAAGACTGGGTTGGTGCTACAGAACATTATAAGAGGGGTTAGAAGTGCAAAGTAGGCGTGGAACGCGTACCACACGGTTATGCAATTATTTGCATAACACCTAGATATAAGTCGTTGTAGCAGCGTGAGTGGGAAGACAAGTGGCGACTGTCGTCTCCGAAGCAAAAGCGCTACTTTGCATTTCTAACCTCTCTTATAAAGTTCTGTGGTTGCAGTGCTATTCTAAGACGAACACCATACGTCATATACTTATGTACATTATTATTATTTAGTACATAAAACTATAATTTTACTATTCCTAGTTTAACATTATACTATTAGAATTAATTAACGTTCTTGAAAAAGTCAACTAAAAACATCAAACCTCTTTCTTGCAGGGTAATGCGCGATGAAGAATGCAACATACTCCAGAATCTGTCCCGGGACGAGTTCCGTGAGTTCCGCACCCTGGTCATCGACATGGTGCTGGCAACCGACATGTCGTTCCACTTCCAGCAGCTGAAGAACATGAGGTCCCTGCTGACCCTCGCGGAGCCTACGATCGACAAGTCGAAGGCAGCGTCACTGGTGCTGCACTGCTGTGATATTTCTCATCCTGCGAAGGTAAAGAAGAATTAAAAATTTATAGCTGGTATTATGCATAAATGGTATAATGCCAATGGGGTCGGAGAATCCTCGAATGGCGACCGCGTACCGGAGAGCGAAGCGTGGTTAGGGTACACAAGGTGGACCGATGAACTGATGAAGGCGGCGGGAACCCGTTGGATGACTGCAGCGCAGGAACGTTGTGGCGATCTTCAGGGGAGGTATATGTCCAGCAGTGGATGTTTTTTAGTTGATATGATAATTCAAATTCAAATAATTTATTTCAGACAAGATGTCCATATAGTGTTAGTATACATTTAACTTAAAGCTGGTGTTAGTAACAAAAAATATGTTATATTAAAATCCCGGGGAGTCCCACCGGTCTTTGAACACATTCAGGAGACCGTTAGTGCTGGCTCGGAGCCTGCCCAACATGGAGGTGCACCGTTTTCTCAATATAGCATAGAAGTCGTCCGTGTGCGCCTCCGCAAACATTCCCGACGCACTACAAAGCCGTGCCAGCCCCATCAGTATCCTGAATGCGTTATTATACTGTACGCGTAGATCGCTGTATGCCTGCTGCGTATACCGGGTCCAAAGGAGGGGTATAATGACGTATAAGTGTTAAATATAGGTTAACCCTTTTTAAAGACAACGCATACGAAGATGAAGTACGTACGTACGTGTAGAACAAACAAAATAGGAATGAGTTCTCAAGAAACAGCCAAAGCCGTGGGCTCGTCAAAAACAAACCAGGTTATGATCACCTTGCTCGAAACCTCCTCTGAAACGACATCTATCTACAGATGTCTTTACTAAGTACCAGTGTCAAATATTATGTCCAACTATAGTACTTAATCCCTCATTCCAATCATGATTCAGAAAACTTACTTTTATAATAAATTTTTGTACCAACGCATCGTTTGTTACCTTAAATTTATCACTCGCCCAGAACTAAAAAAATTGGGTCATAACAAAAGAACCTGACTAATTTCAGAGATGGGACCTCCACCACCGATGGACAATGAGCCTGCTTGATGAATTCTTCCTCCAAGGCGACAAGGAAAGAGACCTCGGTCTTCCCTTCAGCCCCCTTTGCGACAGGAACAACACCCTGGTGGCTGAGTCGCAGATTGGCTTCATTGAATTCATCGTGGAACCCAGTATGGGGGTCTGCGCTGATATGCTGGAATGTGTACTTGGTCCCCTGCATTCCAGCTCGAAAAATTCAACTTCGTCTAACCAGGATACTATTAGTGAGGAAAGTACAGGTAAGATTGAAATTAATTTCATTAATGTGAAAAATAATTGATATTTCTCATTCTATGAAATCGAATTTAGATTATTTTACTAATGTCTTTTGACGTGGCATAGCATAATGCTCACAACTGTGGGTATTCCTCGGGGGTCCTCCTTTATGATTATGAGCCATAGATATGCTGAATACCTACCGATACCTACCATGTTCCGAAGTAAACAAGCAGTGTTCAAATTCTGCCTAGGGTGGCAGGTAGGAAGCTTTTCACAACTTTACAAGTTAGCTGTGTAGCAAAATATACTATTAGAGCTAAGATTGCTCCCGCGTTCTCTCGTTTCGGAGGCCATTACCCACTTTGGGTCGCTGCGGCAGCGGAGTTGTTAAGTAAGACCACTCCACGATAATTTTCAGAGCTCTACACCTTATCTTTGTCAACTAATACTACCGAAGGTTGGCTATCTAGAAACTGTAGCCTTGAATAAAGAGTGTACTGTTCATAGCTACATTTGATAATTATAATCATTGCGATCATCTACAAAGAAGATTCTTGCCTCTTCCGTTCGATTTTGTATTTAAATATACCAACTTGTAATTTTTTCATACGGTTTTCAGGGAACGAGGTGGTAAACAAATTCAAGATCCGAAAACCTTGGGTGGCGTGCCTCAGCGACAATAAGAAGATATGGAAGGAACAAGCCACAAAAGGTAACTTTACAGTTAACTTGTAGATTACCTACAGTAAAGTGAACCTGTACCTACATGAACTGAAATAACCTGGAACAGAAATATTTTTTGTAAGACCTACGCCAGGGCGTATAAAACCTACATAATAGGTACGCCAAGAAAAGATATTGTAGGATTATGATGATGGATGAATTCTAACGCTTTCGCATAGCCTTCAACTACGACGACTGCTTATCTTTATAGAAAAGTACGCAGGATATTTTGAAGTGGAGTTTAATTACGCTAAACACAGAATCTGTGCATCTGATGCACTCACTCGTCCTTAACGTCCTAATATCTGATGAAACGGGAGACCGATACGAGCAGAGAAGGGAACAGATGCAGTGACTATAACCGGCAGCCACATGGTTTAAGCGTCAAAGATGTGTAAGACGCCTGATGAAAATTAGTCGCCTGTTACGACATCCGACTCGGTTGGTGATATTCGAAGCCGACATGGCACAGAGTTCAGATAGAAAGATATCAAACTTTCGAATAACAATTGTCACAACTTGTGGTATACAGGATGTAAGGGAAAGTATCATTAACCTTTAAACCACATACTCTACCCATCAAGCTGAACAACTTTTGTTATGGGAGCAACCCTGTCAGAACAAAAAAAATCTGCTGTCTCATACATTTGATTCGAGTAGGTATTGCACGGCAATATGGAACAGCAGATTTTTTTTTACTCTGACAGGTTTGCTCCCATAGTCAAAGTTGTTCAGTTTGATGGTTAGAGTATGTGGTTTAAAGGTTAATGATACTTTTCCTTCCATCCTGTCTAGGCCGACTGAACTGTTATATCCCCATCCTCCTGAACTTGACACTTATTTCCTCGTAATCCAACAATTCATTATCATCATCATCATTAGCCTATTATCGTCCACTGCTGAACACAGGCCTCCCAAGGCCACATTACTCTATCCCTGACCATCCTTATCCAGTCGAATAATCTGTGAATCCAACATCTCCTAATCCAATAATTCTCGTGTTTCAGACGCAGAAGCAAGAGCCAAACAAGAAGAAGAGATCAGCAACCCACCACCGCAGACAGAAGAATAATATTTAGCCACGTTTGTAAATAGCGTTAAATCTAGTTGTTACAACATGTTCCATTCACTGATGAAGAAGAGCTAAATTCCATTGTTATACTTAACGGTGAAGATGGCGGAGATTAGAATGGGGACGCGCCAGAATAAGTTCTTATGCTTAATAACACTCTTCACGTAGCCTCATCCTCTCTCGTTCTTAACTTACATTCCGTGTATGGAACTCTGTTCGGATGGCGAAACTTCCATTGGAGTCAAACAAACCACCCCTTGGTGACCTTAGACTGGTTGCTTAAGTTCTTTCATTGATACAGTTGACAGAGCGATACGGAAGAGAGCTAGCGACTCAAGCATGAGGCGGCGGTTTGATTTCGGGCCTGTACCACTAAGTTCTACGGAATTTATATAGCTACGGGTGTATATAAAAGTTCGGATACCTTTGTGTAAAATATAGGTGAGTTTGGGGCAAACACAATAGACCAGTAAATAAATAGGTGGCAGTAGTGTTACATAACGAGCCTTGCCTGCAATAGCCCAGTCAAGTCAAGAATGCCATGGTTGATGTACCTACCTACTATTGCGCTTCGTTTTCATGTCGTGATCCTCCCATAGTCCTCAGTAAGTGCTGTATTTGTTAGATCGAAAAATAACACTCACCTCTATTGGTATAACAACTGATGAAACCATTACGTCGTACGTTAGATATAACATGGTTAGTTGAAAGAACAATCTCCGCCTTCTTCACTGTCATGTATTAAATATTTGTGTGAAATAGCTTCTCTATAGGTTGCTATTAAGTTGTGTGTAACGCACAAAGTTGACTTCAGTGCACAATATAAAGCCTGAATGTATAATTGTCTACGTGGAAGACAGCATAGTGAGCCAAATTTCAACCGGCGGCCCGCGACGCGGTGTTTACGCCATAGTTTGTAAGGGTGATTTTAGAGTTTCATGGTTGTCTTAATAAATTGAGTATCAGTTGTGCAACGAAATAATCGTAGAACGCGCTATCGATGTTTTCGATTGAGCTAGAGATGTAGAAACGTTCCAGGCAGCCTACGTAGTCTGATGAAGAAACGGCAATTGCATAAACTGCTATGTTTTTTAGTACTTATCGTAAACAAATTAGAATGTACCAAATTCAAATTCAGCACTTCTAGTGTATTTAAAAAAACTCACGTTCTCTTCCCGAGGTAATGAAATGAAAATGGAAATAGAAAAATAATATACAACATAGGTACTTGAATATTATAAAGAATATGCCCAATTAGTTACCTACCTATTAGAAAAAAAATCATGAAACTCTAGAGCACTAATTTTATTATTAATATTCGCGCAGCTTATTATTTCTTAGCTGTTATATCCAGCAAACTTAAAAGCTTAAATTGACCTATGTTTCCATTGTGAGAAGTTTTTACAAACTGATATTTATTTAAAAGCTAAGCCGGAAAATATTTAGCGAACTCAAAATGGCTATTTTATGATGAAATTTAAAAAAAAGAATTTAAACCATTATTTTGTTTTAAAACATATTTTTACCAACTGCGGCCGAGCCTAAAGGGAGGATAAACGTGTTTGACTTTTTTTATTTTATTTTATATTTGGATAATAAAGTTCTCTCACAATGGATACTGGAATGGATGCTAAATATTACAAAATAAATGTTATGTTTTAAGTCATACATACATAGATACTCATATAAAATAATCATAAAATCGTACTGAAACCTGTTTCAAATAATACCTACACTTATACCTACATAAAAATTAAGCGCTGAATGTAGACCTATACAATAACGTGTATAAGTACCAAAATCCTTTATCAAACGCTGGTGACGGAGCAAAAAAATTTAATAATATAAATAAAATATTATATATCGTAACACACGTGCACTTCTCTTAAAACACTTATTATTGTATAAATAATAAATTATTATCTACATGTACTACTTATTATAATAAATGTAGCTTATATTAGTGTTAAATTTAACCCTATATGAAAAATACGCTTATTAATTTTAATGTTTCCGATTAAATTGGAGAGTCTTGATATTCCTGACCAAATGTTATTTAAAATATAAAATTATTTTTTAAATAATGAATGGCATCTCAACTATTAGAAATACGTAGATAGTGGTGTACCTATAGTTAATGGGAATGTTCAAAATATTTGAAAAACTATCCAAAGTTAAAGAAATATAAATATTTGGTCATCTCTAATGTTACTTTTTCTAAAAACTCTAAAGTCATGCTCAAAACTGAAGGATTTTAAACAGGTTTGTAATGAAATTGAATTTGGAATTGCAAGAAATTAAAGTTACACTATTAAAATATCTAGATCATTCATAGAAGTATCTCTTAGGTCCAGTTAGCCCCCAAAGTTAGACTGAATGGCAAAAGGTACAAACGCCAGATTTTGAACAGGTTATAGAATACCTAGAGGTAAAAGAATTTTGACGTTTTCTGCAAGAAGGGACCTTGTTGTTGTACTTAAAATTATAACCACTTATTGAAACTTACTTCTTATGTGGACTATTTATAATCCGAATTTTAATATTTCTATGTCGCGGTTTCATCAACTAGGTACTTTTAAATATTTTATTGAAGGAGAAAACCATGTTTTGTCATGTTTTTGGTTGTCCTCCTACGAAAAGCGAGAAAACGAGGAAGTAAGCAAAAAAAATGTATAGGTAGGTACCTACCTATTCATAATATAAATAATTACTCATAACTAGGCAATAGCTTACTTATAACTAGGCAATAACTTACTTATAACAATAGCTAATGGAACATAGTTTTTTTTAATCAGACAGTTATACCATTTATTATGCCAAACGGAATAATAATTAGACTTCGAATTCATGGACTGTTCTAACAATAAGGTCTCTTCTATCGATGACGCCACAAACATAAGAAGGACCCAGAGTAATTGAACCGTCCTTATAGACACTATTGGAATGGAAAAAAAGAATTGATTCTTACCTATTGTAAAAGATAATGGCCAACTGTTTAACTCAAAAATGCCAAATCTCATAACATTTTTTTTAAATTAAAAAGATAACAGAAACAAATTACTTTGGCCTAGTTTCTTGATAGGTTCGTGGGACCATAATCATTGAATATCAAATCAAAAGATCCATAATCATGGTAATGTAGGTCCCTTTTAATTTCAGGGATTGTAAGGATAGATATAACCCAACTGGTGACGCTTACTGTAGGAAATACAATAGATCTTTTATATATATTTATCATCTATTTAAAAGTATCTATAGATTATAAAAAGAAAATTCTGTATATTATGCGTTTAGTGTAATGATAGTTAAATCAATAAGAAAAAAATCAATATAATATAGAATGTAGTTTATTAAATGCCATTCTGATTGGGGATATAGCTTTATAAAAGTGTAGATTTTAGCATATTGAGCCTTATGGACATGATTATTGGTCGTTGTTTCTGTAAAAATAGCTTGCAACAGCAAATAGGCACGATCCATAATTTATAATATTATACTTATAATTAACACAAAAAAATATTAATCGGTAGATAATTAAAATGTTTTACAAATTCGTTTCTTTTATAAAAATGTCAACAAGTGAACGCAGAATGCGTAAACTATTTTCTACAGAATTGATATTTGAACATTTTCGGTCATTTAGCCTTTGGATTGGAGCGTCTCCGTACTTCGGAAGGCACGTGAAGCAGTTAGTTCCGGATAGTTCAGAGCCAGCCAGGTCAGAGACCGATTTATTAGGGCAACTTGAAAGTTCTCTGACAGAAAGTTGTTCACTAACTTTCCTAAACCAACGGCAACGCGCATTGGGCTGGCATAGATAATGGCCCACTCCCTGCAGTGGGATCTTACCCAAGACTATAATAATTGAAGTCATTGGATCCTAAAAGCTAGAACTTACTCTGTGAAATTCACAAAATGGCGTTGTATTTCTTACAACTGATATAAAAAAAAATTAAGAAAGCTAATAAGCAATAAGCATTTTCAGATATAAACTGAAGAAACAGTTTTGAGATTCTGCGTTTATTTGTAAACACGATGTATTAATCGAATTACATTCCGTATAAGTTACAATTTCTAACAATTTAAAGATTTTAATAGTACCTAGGTATTCATCTACCGCAATATCTTCGGTAGTAACGCTTGAACGCTATGTATAAAAAAAATCATGCTCATGCTTGTAAAGCTAAAATGTGAACTTATTGCTAAGGAACTTATTTTGCAGGCCCTTAAAATAGTAATTATTAAAATTATACAAGTGAGAAGTGACTCGAATCAACCTGTATCAAGTTATGATTTACTAGTCTTTTTACACATCTGAGAAGTAATAATGAAGCTACTCTTTTTAATAGCAATCTATATTCAACTTTAACTTCACTTCCACATAGTCCAATGTCGCGAAGCTTTACAACTACCCTGCAAGGAAGGTTTCCTAAGCCACAGAAAAAATTATAGTAATTAAACTGCAGCCTATCTTCTACTATTATTACAAATTGCATCTTATCTTTGTTACTACATAGATGACAAAATGTCGAACTGTAAAATTAAAGTTGTCTTTATTTTGAACAAAATTATAAGCTATGTACAATGTTACAATTATGTAATGATACTTATTAATAAACGATTTACAAAATATCTGTAAAAATAGTGCATTTTCTCTTACCTTATGTTTACCTATGTAAATTATGTGAAATCTCAAATTATGTGGTAATTTATATAATTTATTCTTTTTTCTAAATATGTAAATAGAAATTAAACACCTTTTAGGTATGTGTAAATTTTATGTAAAATAAAATAAACATTTTCTTAGTAATCAGTTTTTATTATTTATTTTTCTCTTCCCTATTAATGTTTAATTTGAAAAATTTTTGCCTTAGCTACTCAATAACAAAACTAATCAAGCATATGCTCACGACCATATTGCCCGCGAGGGTAGCCAGACATCACATAAATCACTGGCAGCAAAATTAACACGTTCCGGGACAGTGAACGAGACACAATAGAACTTTTATTGTTATCACGGCTATAGGCGGTCACTGTCCCGGAACGTGTTAATCAACATTTACTCACATCACTCAATTAATCATCGTTTATTTACTCTCTGCATTCCTAAAATTTTACAATTTGTAATTAAATTACCATTGACTTACAGTCTATAGACAACCCCTTTCATGATGACAACTTAAATATTGTTCCCGTACTAGTTCACTTGAGTTTGAACTATATGGGAATGACAGAACGCAATGTGTCACTTTGATTTGTATTGTGTGACTTGTTGTTTCTATGAAAGAGCTTGTCTATTGTTAGAGTGTAAGTCAATGTTAATTACCATGATATGAATGTATACCAATTTCAAATGCAGGCCATCACAACCTTACCACTACCTCTAAGAATGTAATAAAGGTTTTGTCAAACATAACTGCTTCTACTGTAGTGGCCTACATTTCACTGCAAAAATTGGTTGTACATAAGCACCTATAAAACCAGTATAAAGTTATTCAACAAGGTTTGTAACCCATATGAAACAAAAATAAGTGCTATACAAAATCAAATCACCATTTAATTTATTAGTAAAGAAAAGGGCATTTCATGGGGTTGATGATGATTTATTTATTACATAATGTAATATAGAATAGACGCAATTATCTATAAAAAAATTACATTGAATCTTATTATTAAAGTTCTCATACAACTACTAACTAAGAATGTACTTATGATTTTTGCCAAAAACATTTATTTGTACGGACAACGCTCTCACATCTGTTTTTTGTCTGCTGCAAATTATAGTGCCTTCAATAATGTCTCCTTTTTTCACTTCCTTACAATCTCTAAAATAGAAAACCGTTTGCTTCCAATGCGTAGGTGTTTTATGAGGTCCCGTTGAAAATGACACTTTATTCGGCAAGTCAAAGAATGTATCAAAATAACCGACCAGCGATGTTAAAGTACCATCTCTCGTAATTCCAAGTTTGAATGTTGACGTGAAATCCATTACATCTGTCGTACAAGTGTTTATATCAATTTCTTTCACAATGTACGGTTCAGAAATAATATTTTTATCATTAACAATGTCTATACTAGCTTCTCTAACGACTTCAGATTTCATACAATTCATTTTGTAACCATAAACATCTGACCAGTAGTCTATTAACTTCTTATGTGTGTCAACATCTCCATTTGCAACAAGACTAATACTGCATTTATTAGGTAATAATAAGCCGCCTGGTTTAAGACAGTTGTCTCTAGCGTAAATCACGCTATCTAACATCCCTTCGAACAGTAGAAAATAGCCCATCCATTCCGATACAATAACATCAACTTTTTCGTCTAAACTTGTATTTTCTAGTCTTCCTTTTATAGTTTTAATTTTGTCCTGTAAATTATTTTCTCTGATAATATCCATGGCATGGTAGATGACTTCAGATTGGTCTAAAGCGTAAACTTTCTTCGCACCGGCTGTAGCTGAAAACATGGATAAAATTCCAGTTCCGCACCCGAGGTCGAGTACGACTTTATCTTTTATAGTTTCTTTGTTGTTTAAGATTGCATCCCTATAACTTTCTGTGCGTACTTTGTCTGAAAGCATGTCGTAGTGGATACCGAAATGAGCGTAAGTGTTAAAATATCCTTCGTCATCTTCTAACGGTAAGTTTGAAACGCAATTAACTATAACAGTTTTTTCATCTCCGTTGCTGTTACTTTTTCCATCGACAATAGTTTTCATAGAATCTTGCATTTTGTTTATGTCCTCTTTAGCCATTTGTAGATGTGTTTGACTTTCCTTCAGCTGACCTGTCAAAGTCTGTATTGTTCTTTGTAACTCGATGAAATGAGCCTGGGACAGTGTTACTAGGCCGTTTTCAACATTTGCGTGATAGGTCATTGGAGAATTTGATTTGTCAGCGAGAGATTCGATATCATACATTAACCACTCGTCGTTCTCTACTGGTTTGAGGTACTTTTCATCGTCCCAAAGAGCCGTTTCTGTGGTCATTATAACCTCTGAACCAGGCTTGTGAGTTTTGATGTAATTTATTAGTTTTATGTAGGAATAGCAGTCCATATCGAACTTGGACTTTAAGGCAGGTAAGTCGAACTTGTGGATAGACTCGCAGTGGGTGATGGCTTCGTCTATCGATGGTGAAATGTTGGAACAAAATAAACATATTACCGATGTGTTATTGGTCTCCATTTCTTGCCAGTCATCTTCCTCGAAGTGCTCCTCGTCGCTGCTGAGGTCTGGCACGTCCGACATTGTACTTTTTTGATGGGCAGACACAGTAAAATCAACGTTTTATGTTAAGAAAAATTGTAAACGCTTTCGCAAATTCACGATTTTCGCCATGCGGTAAAAGTCAGCTGTCATGTCATGTCAACGGTGTCAATGTCAAAATGACGTTTAAGTACTAGAGGTGTTCCTTTTCGCAGTACGATAAAGTTTAATCGAGATGAATGAATTAATTACTGAACTAAGATTTTATAGGTTTAATGGTTAAGAATACAGACTGTATTATTATTTATTTGAAATTATGCTAAATTTCACACATTTAAATAATAATATTATTTAATATTGGCCGGTACGAGTCAAAAAAATTATTGCGAAATGCCATTTAGATACAAAAAGAAAAATTTAATTTGCTTCATAAAACGATTTAAAGGCGTCTATACATTTTTTTCAACAAATTCAACCAGTCTTATGTATCCCGAGGTAGCATACAAACTCTTTGGTTATCAACAAAATAAATAATAATCGACTAAAAAGATTCGAAGTCTGAAAAAGTTATTAAAAAATGGTGCGTAGTTTGGGCATAGAGATAGTAAGTACTACGTACTATTGGATATCTATGAGTTTGGGTAGTTTGTAACCATGGTAACAGCGCTAATAACAAATATTTGTTTACACTAGAAGTGCAGTGTTAAAGATGAAATTAAAAATATCTTCTTTCAAAGAGCCAAAACATTCTGGTGTTGTAGTTTCTGTAAGTTGGAATAATACTGAAGATGTATTTTCTTGCGGGTTAGTAAAAATATATTATTTAATTGTAGCTTAGTAATTAGTACCAAAAGAATACCAAAGATGTTAGGTAAGTCTAATGTATCTATACCATTGGTACAAGTACCTACCTAAGGCCAATGGAAATAGGTAGGTGTACTATAATATTATCTAGCCAAAAGGGAACAGTTTCATCTTTCCAGTCCAGTCATTTTACGGTTTAAGCCGGGACTAATTAATAATTGTTAAACAAGTCCTCTGTAAAAAAGGCTACTATAAACTCGATGACTATTTGAATGACCAAAATGTCTGGTCTTGACAATGTTACTCTATGTAATGTAATATTGTATTTTAATTGTACTTTGTATATTTTTGTTTTGTTAAAAAGATGTGTTGTAGAGTTTTCAGTATAGTATTTAAGAGCCAATGTAAACTTAAAAATGTACCAAAATTAAAAAAATATCACGTCAGCAACAACCCCAAATTTTAAATTTAGCTTTTATCTCGTTCTAAAAAAACGAATGGTAAATTTATTTTTGAATGCTTTTAAGGCTTTACCATTATACATACTTCAAACATGTAGGCCTAGCATACCACCCCTAGAAAACAATAAAAATCGACATGTGCTTCCATCTTTATTATTTTACGTATGCCAGAAAGAGCGCGCATGACGTTTTTCTCGTTTAACACGTTCGCGGACAGTGACCGGCTATAGCAGTGATAACATTAAAAGTTCTATTGTGTCTCGTTCACTGTCCGCGAAAGTGTTAAACGCTTTGTCGTGGGTGGCATGCTAGCCATGCAGGTGTTAATATTTTTGTCTACTTTGAAAAATACATTAGTGTTTTCTATTGGTTATATCTAATTTTTTTCAATTTCAGTGTTTATTTTATTGCTCAAAAATTATTTGTATTGTTAAATCTAAATGAAAGGAGTGCATTGGTATTATTAATTTAAAAGCCTTCTGGGAGATACAATTTTGATTTCTATGTTGCGTAGCAAATTTTTTTTTTATGTTTTCAGATAGTCTGTCACTAAATGGTGCCACTTACAGTTTAAAAGTCCAATTCATAATTACTCCCCACCCCTCTTAACAAAAATCCGTAAAATGACTGGCCTACTTACCCACTGTGCCCTTTTGGTCTCGCCTATGGGACTTGCCTACCTATCGCCGCCATGTTCTGAACTGTGCCTATGTAAGTTGTTGAATAAATAAATTTAAATTTTAATGAGGAGTTTTCTGACAGCTAGTCAAACGTAGTTTATCAAACCGGCGATAGATGGCGTTGACCAGAGAGAGGTCCAAAGACGAAAATTTAAAGCTATAAAGTAAACCAAAATGCATGTCACTGAGTCAGACGCATCCGTTGACGAAATACAGGGTGGATTTTTGAGACGTGGCAGCAGTAATGGCAGGCACTAACTTTTTGAAAAAATTTAAACTTCATTCACCGATTCTGTGAATGCAGTTCAAAATGTCTTAAAAAGTTACCCTTGGTGCGCCGTCTCAAAAATCCATCCTGTATATAATAATAATAATAAAGTTTTTATTAGAGGCAAAAAACCCATAAAGAATGTACATACCAAAAAAATAATAATATATGTTTATATTATTATTTTTTTCAATCAGGCAGGCATGTAACGTGCTCCGTGCTTCTATTACTAGCTACTTCAAACATTTGTAAATATATTGTGTTGTGTTGTGTCGAAAAGAAAGATTAAGGAGTAAAATAAAAAATATGAGGTAAGTTCATCTATTTCATATCAAAAGTATTAAGAAGTACTTGGCTCGTTATATTATACGTGCATACGTGTTTGCACGGCAAACGCGCAAGTATTTTCGGTGATGTATATTGTGTTTTACATCTCAATTTTTGTTCGCCTTTTGAACACTGTTTATTGACTAAGTTGTGTTTAAAAATATTATTAGTCCTAAGAGCATTGTCGCGCCATATTGTGACGAATTAGGGTTCCACTTAACACTTCAATATCTCAACGATTTTTTCAAACTTTTGTTTTTTTTACAAACAGTAATTATTTATTAAGAATAAGAAAAATAATATATAAATTGTCTTTAAATTTGGATGATGGAAAATGCATATTCGCCATAAAAAATATGGCCCAAAATGGCCGTGTAGATGCTATAAGTAAATATTAAAAGCAATTGTTTTCTTATATGGACTTCACGAAGATATCTTTGGACACTAATAGTTTTACAAGAAACCTTTATAATAGAAATTAAGACTATAACAGCATTCGAGAGTCCAGAGTAATATCAAGTACACTTACTCCAAAGAGTAATATAAGTATGTTAGAAAAGAGAACCCACTCGTGGCAACATTATGCATCCACCTTATGTCAAATTGAAGGCTAGCTAGCGCCATCTATGTTTCATGGACAATAATTCAACCTATACTATACATACCTACTTATATCTACTCATACCGATGGATATTATTGCTTTGAATGCTAGTTTTCGTTCAATCCCGCACCGATCGAGTGAAATTCCAGTATCCTTACTATTCCTGTAATCTAAACATTGGTAAGAGAACAACAGAAACTCTAGAACATCACTTAATCGGCACGAAATTGAACGAAAACTACAAACAACCCGCACATTACGCAAGATAGGTAGCCATTTTGTGAATTTGTCAATTTGACATTGACATAGACAATACCATCTTTTTTTTCATAGTTCTGCGAAATATTTAATAGATGGCAGCACATTCTATGCAAACTGAATCGGAAAAAGTCACCAAAAGGCTCAAACTGTCAAACTGTCCTCCGCCTGACTTACTCTTAGAAGAAACCACTAATTCACTTATAATTGGCACATACAGTTGACTTATACACCCCTATAAGGTCAAGTAACAAGTGCAAATGTTTCTAAGTGTTTAGTTCTATAAATTACTATTACTAGGGTATGACACTTATAACGGGTTTATAATTACTTCTTGTAGGCGATTATAAGTGTAACTTACTGGAGCAAGTTTTCTCAAGTGTATTTACACTTTTGCAACACTTTTATAGGTCATCTCAGCCTTTACTGCGCCTATAATTTCGTTCTATACACGACTATAAGTTAACTTATAAGAACAGGTGTACTATAAACCTAAACGTACTCCGTGTAACCTGTTATAAGCTTGGTAGTAAAACCTGGAACCACTAAGAGAGAGTTACTAGTGCTGTTAGCCTATAAACTGCGCACTACAGTAGAACTTTGTTACTTGGTACCCTCATGTGGCACATCACGTTTATCGTGTTAGTATCAATCATCATCTCAGCCGATAGACGGCTACTGGTGGCTTACCCCAAAGATACTTTATTCTTAGTAATAATAGTTATAAATGATTGATTCATGTTAATTTCAGAGACGATCACAAACTATTGAAATGGAACCTCGTGAACAGTGAATGCATGGTGGTGACAACGTTTACGGATGACTGCTTTCCCACGGGAATGCATTTGTTCCCGAAAATACAGGCCGGTGGAAATAAACACCAGCATGATGTTATTTTGATTGCTTCTGCGGACGGGAAGTAAGTACTTAAATAAATGTAAGCCACGACCGTAAGTCCCTTCTGGGTTGTTCAGGTAAATATTAGCTTGTTTTGTAAAACCTAGGGACAAGAGCGTCTCGGTGTGGGTACGGAGACGAAAGCACACTCAATCATGACGGACCGGGTTCAAATCGGCACGGATCGCTTTGTCATGTATGAAATATAATTTAATACTGAAAACCTTATATAAGGTCTAACAAAATTAGGTGAAACCATTTAAAGGGGATGATCAGACTATCAAACTGAACAACTTTCTCTATGGGCCCAATATTGAAATCGCGAAAAAAAAATCTGCTGTCCCATACATTTAGGTCGAGTAGGTTTGTATGGAACAGCAGATTTTTTTTTGCGATTTCAATATCGGTCCCATAGAGAAAGTTGGTCAGATTGATGGTCTGATCATCCCCTTAAAATAGTTTCACCTAATTTTGTTAGACCTTATATACCTAGGCTAAAAGATCAACCCCTTCCCAGTTTCATACAAGAGAAACCGCACCGCCGCGCGGCCGAAGTCCCTTATATAACACCATTTTGATCCTTGTAGCAATGGATTAAGATTTCGATTACTGGACTACCGCAGGTGTCCGCGCAAGACGCTTTTCTTCTGGTTAATATCTATTCATGTGCCTTTGCTCTACAGTAGGATTCTTCAGGCTATTTATAATATATGTTCTAGATTTCACATAGTAAACCACAACGGGCGTATAGAGAAAAGCGTGAACGCGCACCAGGGTGCTTGTCTCGTAGCGCAATGGAGTCCTGACGGTGCCGGCCTTCTAACAGGTGGGTATTGTGCATGCTATATCATAAAATCTAATATCTGACTAAATCTATCAGAAACCTTCTACTTTTAGAATCAGAAACAAAAATTATCTTTCTTATTTTTGGCCCGGTGCTTGTTTGTACCTTCTTAATATTATTATCAGACTTATTGAAACTTCTTAGGGTGGTTTCAGTCCATACAAACGTTCGACGCACAATACGCGTAGATGGAATTAATAAAAGTAATATTTTATATATGGAAAAATAGTTTAGAAAATCTAGTTGCCGCGTCACAAATAACATTTGCAATTTATAATATAATTACGAAGATATAAAGCTTTGAAATTTTTCATACAAAATTTTAAAAGCTTTATATCTTCGTTACTTATATTAATACGGTCTACGCGTATTGTGCGTCAAAGTTTTGTATAAAATTGACCCCTCTGCAACCACCTTAAACTGTTTTTCATAACAAGTCTGTCGCTGTCTTGGCACCATAAATTTTAACTGGAGGCCAATCGCGCTAATTTCTAACATCGAAGTTAAATCCTTTTTCAGTTTCAGTTGTAGTCAAATTGCAAGCCAGTTTCAACTACTGTGCTGAATTTCGTATCGCGCTAAACTTGACTTATTTACTATAAGTTTATTATGTGCTATGTGAAACGGCTGTCATTAGCAGTCAAATGATTGTCACGATACCTAATACAATGTGTAAAAAGTTGTGATTCGCATGCGGTCCAATGACATTTTCAGTGGAGATTTATTTAGCGCGATCAGCGCCCTGGGCTTGCGTAGTAGAGCATGGCAGGCCCGTTTTTTTTCTCATCCTTTTTGATGGGTTGTATTTAGGTCGATGATTATTTTCTAGCTGGAGAAGATGGTTTCGTAAAAGTATGGTCACGCAATGGACTCCTGCGATCTACTCTGGTGCAGTCAGACGAGCCCTGCTACAGCGCTGTTTGGAGCCCAGATAGCAGTTCTGTTCTGTATACTAAAGGAAACTTCCTGGTTATACGGCATTTGAACTCTAGCTCAAAGATGACAAAGGTAACGGTAAAAGAGATTTTTTTTATTCGGTCTCTATTGGCTTGGTTTTACTTCAACTGATTTCGTGTGAAGATTAGCTAAATGCTTTTTCTGAGAATCCTAATACTTGCTAAGTAAGATCCAATTTGTACTTTTGGGAAAGCCTAACTATATGGAAGGGAATTCCTTCCATTCCCAGAAACCTAACATTTCAAAAAAATTATATTAATGCTAATTTCAGTGGAAGGCTCACGAAGGACTCATTTTATGCACAGCATGGAACGCTAACAACAATCTGATCATTTCTGGCTCTGAAGATGGTTTCTCTAAGGTTCGTAAATATGGTGACTTTAACATTTCTTTCATGTACTTACCTACCTAAAGTTTTAATCACCGCATGGCTACCTTGGCGGTCGTCGCTTACGCTTTCCTATTCTCATAATTAATGTTATGTTACGATTAGCGAATAGCGATTAAAACGATAAGGCATAAGGCTGGCTTTCGAACAGAGCTGTGCTATGTAAGCTAGCGAGTCTGTGAGGACGAAAAAATCCACTAATAGAATTGCTTCAATTTTCTTATGACGCGATCGAACTAGCGAGCTATTAGTGCATTTTTTCCTCTCTCAGTCTCGCTGCCTCGAACAGCTCTGGTGGAAAGCCAGCCTTAAGCTACGACTGCTATCAGATACCTTGTTAATTTGTCATCGTTTTACTAGATCTGGGACACGTTCGGGCAGCAGATATCAGTGAGCGTAAAGCACGATCAGCCAATTACAAGCGTGAGCTGGTCACCCGCTGGTGATCTTTTCGTCATTGGCAGTTATAATCTGATTCGTCTGTGCAGCGCAAACGGCGTGAGTATATTATCTTCTGGAGCTTGATTATATCAAATTCTTCAGGACGATTACGTATAGAATTTCATCGTTTTTAGTGGTCCCACTGCTTAGACCGGCCAACCACTGGCAGTATCTACAGCATCGCATGGTCTTCAGACGGTACTCAGCTAGCAGCAGCCTGCGCCAATGGGCATGTATTGTTCGCTCATATTATTGACAGGTATGAACTACCTTTGCCTAGTATATCTTGATGGAAGCTGGTCCCAATTGTCTTGAGGTTTAGTGTTTGTACTGTTAGTGTAAGTTGTTGAATAAATAAATTGAATTGAATTGAATTCCTTCAGATATTTGGAGTCCCGAAAATTTTATGCTTTTGTATAATACATTTTGTATTGCTTCAAATCCTTCACGTCAAATCTCTTGACAAATGGCGTAAGAAATATCTTGATAAATATCGTGACAAATGTCTTAACCAAGCTCTCTTGTTCCAGAGAATACACCTGGAAGAACTACGCGTGCACACAAACTGGTCGCAAAGTGATATCCATCAAAGACATCATCAGCGATCAAAGTGATCAACTCGACTACCCTGACAGAGTGATACAAATAGCTCTAGGTTTCAACCACCTTGTCATTGCTACGGTCAAGCAGTGCTTTATTCATAAACTGAGCTCTTGGAATACCCCAGTCACCTTTGATTTGAAGGAAGGGACTATTAGCATGATTTTATTAGCTGAAAGGTAAGGAATCTTCTGAGATTTGAGCAAGATTCTCTATATTAAACTTATAAAATATGTTGCCTATGTTGGGCTTTCTCTGTTCGTTTATCTGTAACTAGAGAACTGGCGTGCGACTGATTTTGACGCGGTTTTCAATGTTAGTTTTAATGCAGTTCTGATGCAGTTAAGGCTTATAATGTAGCCGCTCCATAGTTAAGACTTATAATGTAGTCACGACTACGATATGCCTAATAATGCCTATGGCAACTGATTGGATAAGTCGTAATAACATTGACGACTCGTCATATTATCAACTGTATAAAAAATTATTTACAAAACCGAAACTAATAATAGGGAATGATCATTATTAGACTATAATTATTTGCGTCTCACTACAGGGAACAGACCTCCATGAAGATTATTTGGTCATAATCCAACACGCTGACCCAGTGCGGATTGCCATGTTCGAGAATGTGTATAGGCAACATTCTTATGCTTAGTTTGGAATGAGTTTTTCTGGTCAACGGTTTCTTCCAGATGTATTTGTGTGGTGGAACGTGCTGGTCTCTCAGTCTACAGCTACATGGGTCGGTTGCTCGCCAGTCCGCGTTGGGGCGCACGGCCTGAGACCCTCGGCCGCGCAGCTGTTTCTTTGGGTCCTGACGCATTAGCGGCCATTGATCAGGCTGATCGAAAATGTATGCTACATTTTATATCCCGTAGAGATAGACCATAGCGCTTCGAATGCTTCTCACCCTCTGGTGCCCTCTTTGCACTTTAAATGTCTTACACATAACATAGGGCCTGCTCCCGCCGTACCTATCCTTTTTTAAGGTTCCGAAGTCAAACAAGAAACCCTTATACTTTCGTCCATTCTGTCTATTTATCCGTATGTCTGTCTGTATGCTCCCCCTTCATTACTCGCTCATTATTGCACCTATTGAATCGAAGGTAGTTAACAGTAACCCAAAAACAGAAATGTGGTTGTTAAGAAAAATCTATTATTTATCCACTACAATGAAAAGGGGGTTGGGAAAATTATTGTATATTTATTTATTTATGTCTGAATAAGCTTTTCATTTATAATGACTACGGAGCCCTATCATGGGCGAGTCCGCTCTAGGCTGATTTTTAAATAAATATTGCTGTAACTGACTATAGCAGCCTAGGGGAGCGTGTAACTTCTCTATGATACCAACTGCGCTGCTTAGCATATTAGGAGTAAGTATTTGGCAATTCTGAATGGATTGATTGAATCATCAAGTGGTGATATTGTGCAACTAGCCTTTCGTTCGTCGCCGAAAACATTGTCATTCAATATCGGTACCTATTATTTCAGGTTCAAATCACAAAAATTTCAAGGTCATGTCCTTTTCCAGTGATCCACGTATTTGACCTCCCCACCGGCCTTATCGTCAGGAGTTCGACGGACAATACAGTCACAAAACTGACACATAAGATGACCGTCTCTAACATCGCGCTAAGTCAGACGGGACCTATTAGTGAGAGGCAACTGGCCTTGTTGGACTATAACAGGGATCTGTATGTTGTCACTGTGAAAGATAGCAAACCCAAGTTTGTTAAACTAGGTAAGTGTTTTCTGTCAGCTAGTAAAACGTAGTTCAACATGCCGAGGGGGTTAACGTAAGTTGATCCAAAAATGGAAATTTAGGCTAACAAGTAACCAAGTCGTAGTCGGCTAAAAATGCATGCCACTGAGTCGGACGCATCCATTGACGAATTGTAGTTAGGTACATAAAACACGAATTTTCCCTTTTTTATTTATTTATATTTTAATATCTGCAAGTTTGTTCATCCATAACGCGCCGAAGCCATCTATCGAGCCATACGGAACTATTTTTCTTTTTAATGTATTTCCCTCATTAAAAATTTAAATTATAACTCATCTTGGTGACATCCGATATAAATGACGCCATCGTCTCTTGTATTCGCAACTTAACATCCGAATTGCTTCTTCTTCCCCAAAGGATCTCAAATCCTTAGTATCGCATGGAGCTCAGAAACGGAGCTGCTCGTTGGCCTGCGAGCCAGCTCTGCCGTAGCCTGGTGCTGTCCCAGAGCAGCCGCCACGCAGCCCGACTGGCTCTCCCTTACTACAGTCAGCAAGGAAATTGCGTATGTATGACCTTCAAAACCCGCCAGTGTCCCTAAATGATGATAAGGGATTGGATTCTCAAAGATTTCTACTACGAACGATATTTCTAACGGCAAAAATGTGTTCGTAAATGTTGTTTCAAAGAAAAAGCAGCATGATTAAATCAGAAATTTATTTGACAAAGAAAAAACTTTTGCAAAACATAGCCGTATGATCAGCGGACCAAAGTGTAGACTTGTTGACCTGTAGTTTATTCGGTTCCGTTGCAACGCTGTTTATAGCAGAAGTGGTTTGCTGGCATAGAGAAGGCCGTTTTGTTGCACTGGAGGTTTATTTAGTAATTTTCCATAATGGTTGGTTAGATACAAGTAAAACGCCGCACATAAACAGCTCTCGTACGGAGCTGAATAAATGACCCTACATTTGGTTGAATTATTCAATGGCAGGGATAGTTAAGAGTCTACTTTGCGAATCTATTTTTAGCTTTAATATCTTCTCTATTCAATTGATTTTTAAATCTCTCCAAAGATATAGGAATATAAGTAAGTGCGCAAAGAGAAAAATAACTTCTGTTATTTCCCGTTAACTGTCAATAATGGGAATCGTCTTGGTTTCTAGTGACCTCGGCCGTAACCCCACGATCTTAAGCGTGGAAGACGGCGTGGTGCGGGTGTGCCGCGGCAACGGGTCCCTTCTCCACGTCTCACTGGCCTCCTTCCCCGAGAAGCTGCTGAAACATGTCGCTGCTAATATGTGGCAAGCTGCTTTGCAGGTGATTCATTATTTATATTGTGCAGCGCAGTTTTGCTCATAGTTCATTGGTTCAAAAGACACTAGACTAGGTATACCTTGATAATCCTGAAAATTCGCGTCAAAATGCATCTTAAATCTCGGATTATCACGGACAATATTATCTGGGAGGGCTAAGCAAGTCGAGGTTTATAACACTGCGACCATTTCGGGTCTATTTGTTTTCGCCCCATGCTCGCCCACATTTTTACACATACCTCGAAACATATCATATCTTTTTCTTTTCGTTCTCGGGTATACGCAGGTTTCCTCACGATATTTTTTCTTCACCACCGCCGAGGTAGTGATAATAACAAATACTTTCATAGAACTTAGTGGTACCTACAGGCCAGGAATCGATCCACTGCCGCTACCGCCTCGTGATTGAGTAGCAAGCCCTCTTCCGCTTGTATTAATTAATCTGAGCTCTGCCGTATGGGCTAGGTATCTCCGCTCCATGGTGAACAGTCACCATTAATCTGTCAAACTAAGGGCGTGACTCCTGCTAATGTTTTTTATGAAGAAAAAAAAACATAGCTTCACTTTTTGTCGTCCGCCATCTTATTTTTAAATTAAATTGTGTTGTATTAATTAATCTGAGTAATTGAGTCTGACGACGCCATTTTGTTCTATGTTTTTGTGTAATATGTGCTGAAAAACATTAGCAGGAGTCACCGCCTAACGCCTAATAGACACAATTTCTATAAACTTCAAGATAATGATAAATCAGGCATTCGAGGTCTGCCTTACTATAAAACTTTCTTCCAGCTGTGCCGAACCGTAGAAGATGAGACGTTGTGGGCTTGCCTGGCCGTCCTGTCCTGGCAACACAATCAGCTAGCCGTGGCCGAAGAGGCCTTCGCTCTAATCCACCAGTACCACCAAGTGTGTTACATCCAACATCTCAGGGTACCTAAGAATTATTTCTGTTCTAATTAAGAGCACCGTTCATTTTTATCTTCTTAAAAGTTTAAAGCGTAATTTTGTTTTTTTTTAAATCATTAATTAAAACAATGTTTTCGTTTACTAAGATTGTTTTATTTTTCAGAATGCGATTCCGGAACGATTAGCACCAAATGAGGGCATCAGGGCAAATTGATTCGCATTGTGGCTAATGTTTATCTAAAATAGAATAAGTATTATAAGTTTATTGAAATGAGATGTTTTCAACGTTTTCAACATAGGTAATCTAATATTTTAAGTACTTAGTTAACCTGCCTACCTATCTATTTAATCTATGTAAACATAAAGATTTAATCAATCAAATATACCTACTGCTAAACTAAAACAATTTAGGCAGTAGGTAAGTCGACTAATTAAATTAGTAGTATTAATATTTATTATAACTTGATGATTAAGTATTTCTAATCCTAATACTAAGTACCTATAGAGGGTACAGAAGTCAAATTTCATAGCATTTCATTAACATAAAAAATAATATACGTACCAACCAACACCTACCGATGTTTTTCTTTAAAAAATTCCTTAATCTAGAGAAAAAGTCAATTGTTATTATTTTAAAAACTTTACTAATCTAAACAACAAATCAATCGATTTGGTAAACATATATTTTTTGTGCACGAACGTCAGTCATCGAATCGACACTACGTCAAGCACGTCAAGTCCGTCCTCCCAAGACTCCCCCACTATTTCATTCATTCAGTTCAACTGTCAATGTTGCAGCGAAGGCGCGTGTCGAGTGCCGAGTATTTATTTATGAAACAATAGTAAAAAACAATGATTTTATAAATTAAAAACTCAGTGCAATCACTAAAACTTGTCACAATTAATAAACAAAAATCTATTTTCATTGAAATCACTTTGAAAACATGAAGTAACACTGTGCCCTACAAAGTTGTGATATCGGAAAGAAAGTTCGTAACTTTATTTTCTTTGTGATATAAATGGCGAAAAATGCGTGCTTCGTGTGTTAATGTGTTCTTCCTGAGCGTTTTATTTGTGCACGGCCACGTGAATGACGTTGAAGAAACAGGGCATTCGTTGGAGTTGACGCAATCTTTGAACTTGGGTAGACAGGAGTTAATTCAAGAAACTTGTGCGAGGTTTCCGCCACCGTCGAGCTTAGAGGAGCTCCCGCCGTCGCAATTAGAACACATCCTGGTCGATGAAGACCATAAACTTCTATATTGTTACGTGCCAAAGGTAAGATTCAAGGCAAACCTGTTTAGATTTACAGATTAACGAGTCGCTTTTGCGTCAATTACTGAGAACAACAGTCATAAATAGTATTGGTTTAGTGACAACTCTGGAAAATACTGATATATAATTTTTTTGTTTTGTAAATTCCAGTTTCCAGAAAAAAGTAAGAAAATTGTGATATAAGTACCTACCTAAATTTAACTCTGAAATTATCAATTAACTAGCTTATGCCCGCGACTTCGCCTGCGTGAAATTAGAATATCGAAAAATCCCTTTTTAACGTGGGGTGCACTAACCATCATCCTCTGTAAACTAAACCCTAAAACCTTTTAAACTAAAAGTCTACCTATCAAACTGAACAACTATTACTATGGTAGCAAACCGATTGGAGCAACAAAAAAAATATTATAAATCACCTATCCCCTTCCTGGATACGTGCCTGCATAGGCATGTGCTCATCTGATTCACTTCTGACCTGTGACCCTTACAATGTTTTTAGGAGTCTTCAGTAATCTTTTTAAAGGAAATAGGACATTAATAACACAATCACAACTTAAAAATAACAATCATATTCTGTTTTTAATATTTTACAAAAATGTATCCGTGATAATATAAAAGATTGTATGTGTGTTGGAGATCCAAATAAATAATCTTTCTTTCTTTCTTATTATGAACCAAACAGCGGGGTTTAAAGTTTCAAAGAAAGAAAGACTTTCATATTAAACTTTGAAGTACCTGTATGTAATATCATTTTGAGTACAGCAAATTCATGTCACTGGCAGCAAGCTATTACTCATAATAGTGTGACATTTTCGAGTAAGGAATGACAAAACATTGTGAATTCATGTCATCAACTTTTTTTTAAATGACTCGTCGAAGTCCAGAAAAAACATTCAAATTAACTTTGCCAAAAGTCATGTTAAAAGTTTGGCCACAATCGGTTGTGTCATTTGCTTAGTGTTCGTTTGAGCTTGCCACGAGGCACCGGCAATCTCTTTCCTCAACTGTGTTTACGCTCAAAAACCAATCCTTAAGATGCCTACTCTCACAAACTACTTGACATTGGTAAAAATGTAGGGCAAGACTCAAGCAAAACCATAATATTTTTTTTAGTAGTCTTTTTATCCCACTACTAGGCAAAGGCCTCCCCTTTAATGTTCCAACCATCTCTATCCAGAGCCATTAATTTATATTTAAAAAACCTCCTTTATTTTGGTCTACTTCACTTGTTGAATCTTTAAACTACATTTGATCATCACAGGTGGCATGCACAAACTGGAAAAGAACATTAATGATACTAGCCGGCAAGTGGAACAACACAGATGTGTTATCCATACCGGCCAGCCTGGCCCACTCCCCGGGATTGTTCCGGAACCTCAGCACCGTTGCCAAGCCGGAGAGGGACTACATGCTGGAGAACTATAACAAGATGATCATTGTGAGGAACCCGTTCGAAAGAATGCTGTCAGCATACAGGAATAAGTTGGAGGGTGACAGCCAAAGTGCTAAATATTTTCAGGTAAGTTAATGTAAAATACAAAATTTCTACCAAAATTTTATATCATGAACAAGTTACTTAGTTACCTGCCTACTTTTATTAAAACAAAACAAACAACTTCTATACACGAAATAACGAACAACAACTGATTAAACTAAAATATCCTAAAACTAAAATATAACTAGACTAAATTATATAAACAACATCTTATCGCAAAACATAAAAGCCTACAAATAATACACACACTCTAGAGCGTCGCCGCAAGACATGGTGCCCAACAGGCTAGCAGCATTCCCCCTCTGGATGGAGAGGCTGATTCTTTGTGCCAGGAAGCTGCCAGCTCTGCGGTCACCAGAGGTCTCATTGAGACGACCGGATAGGTCTGCAAGAAATGCTTTGGCCTCTGGGCCCCAAGGACCTAGCGTCTCAAAACCTATTGGCGTGAATATGTAGCTGCCGGCCAGATCTCGGTATTTTCGACACTTGTCGACCTCAGCACCCGCAGCAGCAGCACCGCGCGCTCAGAAGTGGCCTGGACGTGAGATGGAGCTAGGGTGTCCACGCAGGTCACATCCCACACAAAGCTTTTCCCCTGTCGCCAAGGAATGAGCGTTTTCATTTTATTTTGCGAGGAAATTTTGCAGATTGAATGTGATTGAGTGTGTACTCAGAGGATGCTGCTGCCCATCCACTGGTAGATCCCTTAGCCGCCTTTTACGATACCCGGGAGGAAATGGGAGGCTTATGTCCAGCAGTGGACGTCTATCGGCTGATATGATGATGATGATATCCATAATAGCGTTAAAAACTCACGACTGTAATCCCTGTCGGGGTGTTCAGAAACATTCCTACAACCACCAACTTTTTGTTTAAGAAAGTTGTAGGAATATTCATATTTAGCAATTAAAGTTTCAGGATGGAATAACATGTCAAGTTGTTAGAGGTGGCTAGGTTTCATAGCTAGCCAACATAAATATTGGATAAGAGACCTTGAATCCCTTAGTCGCCTCGTACGATACCCACGGGAAGAATTGGGGTGGTCCATTCTAAGCCGAAACCACACGGCACCAATAAATTAAAATAATATTAAATATACGTTACCGGATGTACGTGCCGTTACATTTGTGTATTACCGGAGGGTAATTTTTTAACCGACTGCGCGACGCAAAGGAAGGTTAAATTGTTTATCAGCCTATTTGATATGTGTGTATGTAAGTTTATTCTTTTGTGGCACTTAAGAGACCAAACTTATGAGCCGATTTTGATGATTCTTTTGTCAATCGATTTGTCTTTTTTTTATTTATAATTAATGGACTCTTGCTTGTGCGTTAGCACTGCATTTCCACCAGTGTCAAGTAGTTCATGGGAGAATCTATCCCGATCTCAGGGATTGTTTTTGGTCAAGAACAAGAAAAGGTTGAGGATTGTGGAGCCTCGTGGCAGGCAAAAACGGTACGCGAGAAAACCACGCGAAACAAGTGCTCGGGTCAGGACCTGCAACGTGACTCTCATCGATTTGTCTGGCGAGTGTCACTAAAGACATGACAGTAATCACAATTCAATATGGCGACAACCAGGCGCCATATTGTGAAAAAGACAAAAAATGAAGTTGATGAACTTTGTTGAGTGGGGAGGGGGAATCATTGAATAGGTATTTGAAAATCATCTTTAGCTTTGTGAAAAAACTAAGTGTAAAATAAAAATGTAAGATTAAAACATTAAAAAAACACGTCTGCATAAAAAGTGAACTGTAAATAAAAACTGAAAAGAAAAAAACCAAGTCCAGTAGTCCAGAATTCTGATAAGTAATATTGATGAGATTTTAAAAGTCGGGAACCATTTAAAATTGTATACCGGATAAAATTTTCCTAATAATGGATCCCGTCTGTTAAAGTCGCTTTAATATGATATGGGTTTAACAAAATTCTAGACGTGTATTTTTTTCTTTTCCGTTTTTATTAAAAGTTCAATTTTTGTTCAAGTGTATGTATGTATGTAAATTTCTTCGACACGCTCGCGCTCTGTAGACTAAACGGCTTGGTGGATTTTAACATATACTCAAAGATTTTAACATAATTATGAGGCGTTGTTAGATTCATGTTGCGTGTGAGATTGACATGTTATAGGTACCGTATAACATTTAAATACGGATAACTGTTAATCGAAGAGTAGAGTAATTTAAAAAAAAACTGCGAATAGAAAAAAGAAAGGGAGAATAAAAAAAAATACAAAAGATCTACAATTATATTAAAGCGAAAGAAATAACTATTTATATTCTATTCTGCGTCTTCGACAAATGGATTTTGCCGCGATTTTCGATATTTCCTTGAAAATGATTGCCGTATGGATGCGTATACGCCGGAACCGATCGCTGGTAATCATACTGTACAGTTTCACTAGTATCAAAATGAATGAGTGATTTTCAGAAATGAAAATAAAAAAAAAATAGTTCCATAATATGTCTCGATAGATGGCGTTGATGAGAGATGGATGTGCAACCTTACTTTTAATAAAAAACAGATAAAATAGTAATTTTTTTTTTATAAGCAAGTATAACTTTAAGAGATACTTCGTCGACGGATGCACAGACCCGTCGCCCATTAGACTAATTATGTTTTATAAATTAAATTACATAGTCTCAATTATATCTCCAAACATAGATAGTCTTTTCGTATGTTGAATTCTACAAATCCGCATTAGGCACGCGTGCTGGACTAACAACGCCCATAAAACCTTCCTTAGGGTGGGCCTGTGCCCTGCTATGACATAAACTAAATATATTAAGTACTATTAATATTAAGTTTATGTGAAACGAGCGTTAACCCGTGACTTCGTCTATCAAACAAAAAAAGTTTCATCAAAATCGGTTCAGTAGGTTTTGCGTGATACTCGTTCAAACAAACAAACAAACAAACACACAAACAAACAGACAGACAAAAAATCCAAAAATTGGTGAAATGGAACCAGGGACACCTAAAACCATATCGTAACTTTTTTTTCGTTAATATCTTCAATGTACAGACAAACTTCCTGTTACAGTTTTATAATAGTATAGATGATTACATCTCCACAGGTTGATGGAAAAATAGAATTAAGCGTCAAATTTTATAAATAAGCCGGGTAAACGTTGTAAACAAACAATCGGCGCGGCGTTGATTTGAGTGCACAACTACAAGCCAAAAAGACTTTAAATTTTAAGAATTGTTATCAATCAATGAATAAACAAGGCCACCGGAATATTTGGGTATCTATACTATTATAAAACTGTAACAGGAAGTTGGTCTGTACATTGAAGATATTAACAAAAAAAAAGTTACGATATGGTTTTTAGGTGTCCCTGATTCCATTTCACCAATTTTTGGATTTTTTGTCTGTCTGTTTGTTTGTGTGTTTGTTTGGGTGTTTGTTTGTTTGTTTGAACGAGTATCACGCAAAAACTACTGCACCGATTTTGATGAAACTTTTTTGTTTGATAGCTTATGATCTGACTTAAAATCTGGTATATAATTTGTGCGGACGAAGTCGCGGGTTAACGCTCGTAAGGTATATATACAATAGATAAGAGTTCCTACTCGCCAGTTAGTTACAAGTAAAGTTCATTAAAGTTCAAGGTTCAGAAACATTATGGTTTACATACTACTAGAAAGCTATTCAATAACAAATTGTAAATTGTTTTGAAATCACACAATATATCATAACAGCATCCTGACAGGATATGTCATTTATATAAATAGAACACAATTATAACGTTTTGTTGTCCCTAATTAAAGCAATGTATTTACAGATATATATTTCTTAATTTCTTGTAGTTTCTGGTCACATCTTAACACCTTTCAAAGTGGCGAATTATCTCCGTAAAGGTATTGTTAGGAACTATAATTAATAACTTATCTATACTTACTATTATAAAACTGTAACAGAAGTGTGTCTGTACATTGAAGACTATATTAACAAAAAAAAAGTCACGATATGGATTTTGCAATTTTTGGATTTTTTGTCTGTCTGTTTGAACGAGCATCATGCAATAACTACTGAACCGATTTTGATGAAACTTTTTTTGTTTGATAGCTCATGATCTGACTTAAAATCTCGTATATAATTTGTGCGGGCAAAGTCGCGGGTTAACGCTAGTATAAAATATTATTTTCATCAAATGGTGCCGCGTGGTTCCGGCTTAGAATGGACCACCTTAGTTCTTCCCGTGGGTGTCGTAAGAGGTGACTAACGGATTAAAGGTTTCTTATTCAGTGTTTATGTGGGCGAAAGGCTAGCCACCTCTCACCGCTTGACCCGTCAGTCCATCCTGAAACTTAAATTGCTAAATGTGAACATTGCATCTCTTGAAATACATTACCTGAGGGTAATGTATGTATGATCAGGATAACCTACTTTAAGTCTTTGTTCACCTTGTTTTAATCTTCTTTTGTCTGGAAATGTTCTTCTAGAATGTTCCTACCTAAATTAATATACATGTTTTGATACTGACAACATTGTCCAATGTGAGTGCTGTCGCATGCCTGTTATTAGTACATAAGTTAGAATATTGTCCTCTTTATTGTATTATATATTGTTTTACTTGTGTTCCGTTGGCATGTCTAATCTATACTATTATAAAACTGTAACAGGAAGTTTGTCTGTACATTGAAGATATTAACAAAAAAAAAGTTACGATATGGTTTTTAGGTGGCCCTGATTCCATTTCACCAATTTTTGAATTTTTTGTCCGTCTGTTTGTTTGTGTGTTTGTTTGTTTGTTTGAACGAGTATCACGCAAAAACTACAGAACCGATTTTGATGAAACTTTTTTTGTTTGATAGCTTATGATCTGACTTAAAATCTGGTATATAATTTGTGCGAACGAAGTCGCGGGTTACCGCTCGTAAATAAATAAATTTATTAATAATCTGATAAAAAGCACGATATTCAACTATAAACAATTTCAGGACCGCATCGGCAAACGGATAATCAAAGCATTCCGCGAGAACCCGAGCAACGAATCTCTGGAGCACGGCAACGATGTAACATTCAAGGAGTTCGCACTCTTCGTCACAAACAAGTCCGAAGAGCTGGCCGATGTGGTAAACAACGAACATTGGCAGCCTATCAGTAACCTGTGCCATCCGTGCCTAATCAAGTATACTTTAGTTGGTAAGTTACTTGCTTTCTTACTTCATTAGCTCACCAACCTGAATTCTTGGCCTCCGATACCTTAATACCTTGAAGCTACGCAGGTTCTTTTCGAATTCGTATTTCAAGCGGGTTTAGAAACGGCCGCTGCCCACAGGGAACTTCCACTATCGGCATACCTTTGCACCCTGACAATGACAATGTGAACCAAGCAAGGAAAGTTACTTCTCTTGTAGATCCTGTACTCGACTAAAAATATAAAATAAAAATACAGGGTGTAAGTGACAGCCTAGCAAATACTGAAACGGTGAACTCAGACCATCAAACTGAAAAATTTTCAGTATGGAGCCTACCTCAGGAGATGCGAACAAAAATCAGCCCTCCTATACATTTAAGTCGGGTAGGTACAGCAGTTTTTTTATGGGACAGCTAATTTTTTTCGCGTCTCCATAGTGAAAGTTGTTCAGTTTGATGTTCTGAGTTCACAGTTTCAGTATTTGCTAGGCTGTCACTTACACCCTGTATAAATATCATATAAAATAAAACTTAAATAATAACAACGATAACAAAAAAAAAAATTATAACGTGGATGTTCTGAAGTTTCAGAATGTCTCTGACTACCCCCTCGGAGAACATAGTCGTGAGCATATGCTTATGCTAAATAATAACAATTGAAAATATATAAGGTCTAACAAAATTAGGTGAAACTATTTTAAGGGGATGATCAGACCATCAAACTGAACAACTTTCTCTATGGGACCAATATCGAAATCGCGAAAAAAAAATCAGCTGTCCCATACATTTAGGTCGAGTACATTTGTATGGAACAGCAGATTTTTTTAAATAATTTTGTTAGACCTTATATAATAAAAACCTATAGCGGCCAGTGTCACCGAATAAAGCCATGCGCCTGCGCCATGTCGCCCGATCCTCATCGCTTCATAGTTAGTTAAATTAAATTAACTCATACATCCTTATGTTTGTAACGATATTCGAACAGTTCCTGTTAAATAGGAATGTTAGATTTACAACCAAAGAATAGTATTTTACGGAGTAATCATAAAACACAAAATAATTTGCACAATGCGCTCAAAATGTGTCGTTAGTTCTCAAAACTCAAATCTAGGACGAGGCAATCATAAATTGTCTGCATGTCCAATCGTTTTTGTCTACGCTACGTGAAAATGAATATGTCATGAATACGTGCATGATGTTAGGAGTATCTAACTAACACTCTTGACGCTGCTGGTTGGAAGACTAGATTAAAAGAAGTAAATGCACAGGATTACAATTTTTAGAATGCAAAAAATGTTTTCCTTCACTTTTTAAGAGCAGTCAGTAAGATTAGCAGTTTTTAAGATTAGTCCGGGCTCAAACCGTAAAATGACTGAGCTATTATAAAAACTGAAAAGTATAATGTCCTAAAAATTATTTAATTTAAAAATTTATCGTTAGCTATGATCGACAACCTTTATGCCCACATGTACATTCTCATTTAGGTAAATTCTATGTATTCGCATAGTAACTATATGAGAAGAAAGGAATACCTTTTTCCCACATTACATTACTATGCAAATAGGAAAATAGATATGCGAATGGTACTGACTGGTCTGTGGTTATGTTTGCATCAAACAGTTAACTGCATTTGCATGAACTTGTCTCGGTTTACTAATTAAATTGGCAAGAGAGAAATTTTAATCACACCTAACAAGTAGGATGTCGGGCACTCAATTTTTAGTATACCGGCTTAGACCATTTCTTTTGTAGATAAAAAAAACCTAAAATAGTCAATTTACACATCTATGTGGACTGGACATTTTCTTTGCACTTGTTCAAACCTTCTAACTACTCTTATTTAATACGACCATAGATAAATACGCGCTCCCCTAGGGATACGACCAAGACCCTGGCCATACAAGACACACATTTATATACCACCATGAAAATAAATAAAAATTGTCGTTCAGACAATATTTTAATTTAAGAACTGTCCTTACTAGGTATTAGCTTTTCCTCGCGGCTTTGTCCGCGTAGAATTAGCTTTGTTTTTGGGATAAAATGTAGACATTTCCATATCATAGACTACTTGGATATATTTTATAGGGATTAGTGAAAAACACAAACAAATTGACTCACTTTCTCGTCTATAATGTAAATTACAGTTTAATTGCCCTTTTTGTTTTAGATATTTTATGATACAGCAACTATATGGGAATATGTTATAATTATGCAATTTCTCTCTAACACGGTTCGCTAAATGTACTTTCTCAGATGTACGTGTTTTACTTACGCATCCAGCTGCATACGTACAAAACTTTCTGTTAAACGATGTTAGTAGTTTATCTAGCTGACTGCTGCTTTCTTGGAAAAGTCTGATTTAATGTGTCATATTTATTTGACAAAATATTATTTGAGATAAAAATTAGGGCATCAGTGTCTATCTTTCTGTATCTACAACTTGACACCTCTTTCACAATAGGGTAGGCGGACTAGGGATAGGGTGCTCCACATACTACGATCCTTGCATACCTCTTTCGCCCCATTCGTATCCATACAATTTTTCATAAATGACCGACGGTTTCGTACATGCCCGATAAATGTAGGCTTGTATATTGTTAAAAGTAATTTTTTGTCTATACTTAATACTATCGTATTTTTAAACATATATTATTGTAGGCAGGTATACAGGGTGTTTGGCGCATCGATGGACAAAATTAAATGGTAGATAGGAGAGGCTTTTTGCTATCTCGTCACGCTAAAAAAAAATCACCTAAAAAATCCATGATGCGGGAATTTTTTTTTGAGCGTGGTGAGATAGCAAAAGGCCTCTCCTAACTATCATTTTATTTTGTTCATCGATGCGCACAAGCACCCTGTATAATTATGTATACTCAAACAGAAGGAAATAATTCCAATGTAAACTTTATCACAATGTTATAAGATCGCTATTTATATTTTTAATTACTGACATTTAGGGAAATCAAAATGAAATCATGTCAAATAATGAATAGCCTTCAAAGCTGATTGAAGATGACAATCAAAATTATTTAAATTGCAAAACGGAGAAGCGGTCAAGGCATTAATGAGTCCACAGGCTGATTTTGTCACAGGATGATCTAATAATAGTGTCCTCCAGATTTTCTCTTTTTTATTTAAATACACTTTCAAATACATTAGCATGAATTACAGCATTTTTCATCGTTCTCTGGATTCTTTGTGTTATCTTTTTAAGATTTTTTTAGCAACTATATTTGAAGAGTTTCATTTTGAACATAAACTATACAGGGTATTAGGGTAAACAGTTGCAATACTTTAAGGGGTAATTGTACCCATGATACTGAACAACTTCCCATAAGAAACCTACAGGAAATTCGCAATTTTTTTTTGGACTTTCTATATAAACTTTCGGTCAGCTGATTCCGTATAGTATGGAAAGTCCAAAAAAATTTTGCTAATTTCCTATATGTTTCTTAGGGAAAGTTGTTCAGTATCATGGGTACAATCACCCCTTAAAGTAATGCAACTGTTTACCCTAACACCATGTTACGTACCTACCTATTACTTAAAAGCTTAAAACTTATCCATGGCTATCACAAATAGCGATAATTTTAATACAATATGAAATGCCATTAAAAATATCACTATCTGACCTTATTAACGTAAAATTATTACCGTTTTACTATTTTGACCGTTCTAATAGTGTAGGTACCCTAACATGTTTTGTAAAATAATTACCGATTTAATTAGTTATTTTACTTATATTTATTCATATTACTTATTTTTTTTTTTCCATAATAAATGATTTTCTATTATTATCTATATTAGCATAGCATAGCATATGCTCACGACTATAATCCCCGAGGGGGTAGTCAGAGATATTCTGAAACCTCAGAACATCCATGTTTCACTCTAGTACCGAAACTCTATTATCTATATTTATTATCTACGAGCGTTAACCCGCGACTTCGTCTGCACAAATTATACACCAGATTTTAAGTCAGATCATAAGCTATCAAACAAAAAAAGTTTCATCAAAATCGGTTCAGTAGTTTTTGCGTGATACTCGTTCAAACAAATAAACAAACAAACAAACACACAAACAAACAGACAGACAAAAAATCCAAAAATTGGTGAAATCGAATCAGGGACACCTAAAAAGCATATCGTAACTTTTTTTTTGTTAATATCTTCAATGTACAGACAAACTTCCTGTTACAGTTTTATAATAGTACGAGCGTTAACCCGCGACTTCGTCCGCACAAATTATATACCAGATTTTAAGTCAGATCATAAGCTATCAAACAAAAAAAGTTTCATCAAAATCGGTTCAGTAGTTTTTGCGTGATACTCGTTCAAACAAACAAACAAACAAACACACAAACAAACAGACAGACAAAAAATCCAAAAATTGGTGAAATGGAATCAGGGACACCTAAAAACCATATCGTAACTTTTTTTTTGTTAATATCTTTAATGTACAGACAAATTTCCTGTTACAGTTTTATAATAGTATAGATAGATATCTTTTATTATCTATATTTATTTTCCATAATAATGATTTCCTACCTTTCACGGCATCAGTTGTACCTTACCTACTAATACTCCTAGCCTACTATTCTAACATTTAGTGCTTCATTATTTTATTAGAAATCCGCCTGTAAAATGGCTTTTTGTGGATTAATCAATATTATTCTGATTCTTATTTGGAGATTAGTGGCGCGTTGATTTTGCGATACTGTTAATATCATTCATGAGGGTCCTGGTTCGAATCTGTACATAATTTTGTTCATAATTTTCACATCCAGATCAACGCCATTTTCCTAAACACTACACGAATTTTTTTTTACTTAATACGTTCTGTTACTTGTGTACATTTATTTCCGAATAAATTAAAAACGAGGTCGTCAGGTGCTTTTATGTCAAGCGTTCTGTTTGAACACTCGACATAGGTATCAACGTTCTTATAAAGTGGGTGCTCTCATGTTCAATTTGTCTTTTGGTCACTTCATTTTATTATTTTTGTAAATACAAAACCGGCCAAGAGCGTTTTGGACTCGCCTAAGATAGGGTTCCGTAGTCATCACATAAAAAGCTTACTACGGTTTAATTTCGTTCAGCGCTATCATTCATTCACGTTTTTATTCTTTTCCGACACTGATTGTGCTACAGCGTACGTTGTAATTTTCATTGATATCACTTACGGGGTGCTACATTTAGTTTTTTTTTATAACTTATGGGTTTGCTCTTGACCTCAATCTAGTCCTCAGGAGGAAAATAGTTTCCGATTTTTATACTCCAGTATCCTAGGCGCAGTTTATATAGAAGTGACGTGGCGCTGGCGGGGTGCGGCAATATAAACCTTATAGTACGTAGCATAGCGTCGTTTGGAGAATTACGCCCGTGCCTCCAGGCGACGCGACGTCGCCTGGTAGCGCGGGCGCGATTTTCCTTTACGACAAAAACGGCGCTATGCTACGCACTATAAGGTTTATATTGGTGTTACTTCGACAATCCACCTCTTCTCTTCTGTATAAACAGTTCTTTAGAAGTTAGAGGGTGAGGGGGGGAACTAGCCTTGCGGTAGCATTTCCCCTATGCCACGGTATAAGATCAATTAATCATGTGCATTTACATTCAATTTTATACCATATCACTAAACGCGATAGCCTATAATTGCGAAACAATAATTTCGAACTTAGAACGTTTGGGATTCACGCGAAACTACTTTTCATGATTTTTAACGTTCAAAATTAGAATCTAAAGTAATGGCAATAAAATCGAAAGTTGCGGATTTCGTGTTACCTCGCCCCCCGCAAAAAGTGGCAGAAATGTTTAGTAGAATTACACGCGTAACTAGTCCCTATATAAGTAGTCAAAGGTTCAGACCATTAAACTGAACAACTTTTACGAAGGGCCAACATCGAAATCGCGAAAAAAATCAGCTGTCCCATACATTTGAGTCGAGTCGGTACTCGGTAGTCGGTACTGCAGTTTGGTATGAAACAGCTGATTTTTTTTCTCGATTTCGAATTTGGCTTCATAGTGAGAGTTGTTCAGTTTGATGGTCTGAATCACCCCCTTAAGTATTACTAGAGTGTTTTGTTACACACTGTATCGGTGAATTCCGATAATTGAATATCAGCAAATCTCTTTTTACCCGACTGCGCCAGAAGGAGGGTTACTTGTCGCTGCGTTACAAACGACCCCATTTTAATATTTTAGAGTGTGTGGGAAGAAGAACGATAAGTCGTTGGTATCGGTTATTTTTACTCAGGCAGTTGTCCCAGAGGGTTACACCCTAGGTAGTAATATTTAAAGTGGTTTTTAAAGATTTAGACCATCAAACTGAACAACTCTCATTATGGAGCCAACTTCGAAATCGCGAAAAAAAAAATCTGCTGCTGCAGCGGCGCTTTTTTTTTTCTCTTCAGTTTGATGGTCAAAATCTAAACCACCCTTTTAAATATTAGGGTTACTAGGGTGTTTTGTTACACCCTGTAGGTATAAAACGAAAAGAGGATTAAGATAATCGCATTCAATTCCAACAGTCTGAATATAATCGTCTAAAATGTAAAATCGTTTAAGACTCTTTGAAAAAAATCACCTTTATTTTACACGTATGCTGGTCTTTCAAAATATAATTAACTTTTTGTTGCACAACCTGTTTTGCGAACGTAATTATTATCTAATGGCATTTTGACTGTTAATACCTACTAAAAACTTGACGCTAGCCTTGCAAATCCTGACGTATAAGTTCATTACTTTTGCTTTATTTCTACATCGTTATTAAGGGGGCAGCGAGCTTCCAGTGCTGCTCTCCATCTGGTTTTTTAGAACTAGATAAATGTTAAATTTTAAATTTGTGGCTGTTGCTGACGTGATTTTCTTTTAATTTTGGTATATTTTTAGGCTGAAATTGCCTCTTAAATGACATACTAAAAAAAATCAATTCTTAATTAGTCCCGGGTCAAACCGTAAAATGACTGGGCTATCAATGTTTGACCGAATAATGACAATTGCTTAAATACTGTGACCATAACAGTTAGAATAAAATCATTTTGTAAATTGTATTCGCTTACTTACAGACATGATTTTTTTTTTTTAAGAATAAGAATAATATTTATTAATCCACAAAAAGCCATTTTACAGACGGATTTGTAATAAAATAATGAAGCACTAAATGTTAGAATAGTAGGCTAGGAGTATTGATAGGTACAACTGATGCCATGAAAGGTAGGAATTACCTGCCTGAGCTATTGACATCAGTTACAACTGTAAAACTTATTGCAAATTAAATGTACTTGTAAGATGTGTGGTTTGTATAAATCTGAAAAGGTCAAACGTTTACTTTTTTTTAGACTTCGAATCCAGGAGTGCGATTTTTGAAACTCATACTTTGAATTCAGCAGTTTAAAATGTCAAAATTACTATGGAGATATGCATCTTTCTACTGAAAGAAAGAAATAAAGAAAGAAAGAAAATACTTTTATTTGCAAACACCACAAAACACACTGACATAAAAACCAAATTAACACACAATTTAAAAATTTTATAGTAAATAAGTCAAGTTTAGCGCGATATGGTGAATAGTAATTGGATTAGAACTGAAATTGAATTATTATTGAACTCGGACGTTTTAAATTAGCGCGATCGGGGGTCCTGCTGGCATCAATGAATTTGATTTGAAATTTGAATAGCCAATAGACTTGTTTATTCAAATAGTTAATGTTTTTAAAATTAACAGAAAAAATTCCAGACTTCAAAATCTATATACTTATTATAAAACTGTAACAGGAAGTTTGTCTGTACATTGAAGATATTAACAAAAAAAAAGTTACCATATGGTTTTTAGGTGTTCCTGATTCCATTTCACCAATTTTTGGATTTTTTGTCTGTCTGTTTGTTTGTGTGTTTGTTTGTTTGTTTGAACGAGTATCACGCAAAAACTACTAAACCGATTTTGATGAAACTTTTTTGTTTGCTAGCTTATGATCTGACTTAAAATCTGATATATAATTAGAGCGGACGAAGTCGCGTGTTAACGCTCGTACTATTATAAAACTGTAACAGGAAGTTTGTCTGTACATTGAAGATATTAACAAAAAAAAAGTTACGATATGGTTTTTAGGTGTCCCTGATTCCATTTCACCAATTTTTGGATTTTTTGTCTGTCTGTTTGTTTGTGTGTTTGTTTGTTTGTTTGTTTGAACGAGTATCACGCAAAAACTACAGAACCGATTTTGATGAAACTTTTTTTGTTTGATAGCTTATGATTTGACTTAAAATCTGGTATATAATTTGTGCGGACGAAGTCGCGGGTTAACGCTCGTAATAAATAATATTAAACGATTTATTAATCGGTACAAAGACACTCATTTTTAATGTACCTACCATATCTAAGTATTTATTCTGTGCTATAGGGAAAATACTAAACAGTTACATTACTTTAAGGGGTGATTGTACCCACGATACTGAACAACTTTCCCTGAGAGACCTAGAGGAAATTCCCAAAAAATTTTTTGAACTGTTCGAACGTTTGAAAGTAGATTTGTTTTTGTTTTTAGGGAAAGTTGTTCAGTATCATGGGTACAGTCACCCCTTAAAGCAATGCAACTGTTTACCCTAACACAACACAATTTGTTTGTTCCGCTTTGAACCGCAAGTAGTAAACATCATATAGTTGATAATGTCATAATCGTACCGTAAGTGTTCTGTCAGAGGCTATCGATCTTCAACGTGTCCTTACGTTACGGATAATCGTACCTTGTCTCCGCTTAGTTTTGTACCGTACAATAAAACTTGTTTATCAGGCGAGCTGCGTTTTTGGTAATATTATTATCTTGCTGCTTTTTGCAGAACATAATGAAATGAAATATGGCTAAAACTAATCGGGCTTAAGATATTCCTTTCTTTTGTCACTAAATGAGTCTATCGAATTCCTCTTTTTGCCTAGTTATGATGACTATTTTAAGTTTTACGGAGACATTACACATGTCTGACTACCCTCATTGTATGACCTCATGATGGGTTTGTCCCATACAAACCCATCATGAGGTCATACACGACCATTTGTGCTCAATACAGTGACAGCCTAGCAAATACTAAAACGACGAACTCGACCATCAAACTGAACAACTTTTACAATGGAGCCTACCTCAGAAAACGCGAAAAAAAATCAGCTGTTCCATTCATTTTAGTCGGTTAGGTGCAGCAGATTTCTTTCGCGTTTCCTGAGGTTGCCTCCATAGTGAAAGTTGTTCAGTTTGTTGGTCTGAGTTCACCGTTTCAGTATTTGCTAGGCTGTCACTTACACCCTGTATAGATTGGTGGACTTTATTTAAAGTACTGATCAGAATTTCTTCAGGATTGCAATTTTTCGATCACTCGATATAATTGTTAAAGTTTCGTAGCTCTTCCTATTGAGTAACATTGTATAACATTAAATACAATGTTATTAGATTTTGCTAGGTAAAATTAGAGCAAACTATGCTTCCGGCACTTAGTTTATCGTTGCATTAGACGCAGGGTGTCTATTAATTTCATCTTTGTTCAGGATAATTTTTTTTTCAAAGAAAACTCCCCTTCAAAATGAATTACAATGTCACTGTTTTTCATTATAGTAATATGCTGACGATTATGCTCCCCGAGGGGGTAGTTAGAGATAGTCTGAAACTCAGAACATCCACGTTTGAAACCAACTATCAAAAAACACATTTTTTTATAGTTGTTTGACCTCAGGCGAAAACCTGCATTCAAAGTTTTTAAAAGGCTATTGTAGTGAGATTCATAACGATTACATAAATTATTTATCTTCAATGTCAGTTTCAATGCTGATTCAATTTGCTGATGATTTATTTTTTACCTTACATTAATTAGGTAGGTAAGTAAATGTAAGTTTTAATGAATATTCATAAAGAATTTGTTAGATACGACTACATTAATGGAATTTTAATATAGAATCTCTAAAATAGTGTTTTTTTTTTGTTTTATTCGTAGTCGTGACTTAGATTAATGACCTTCATTCAAATTGTTTTTGGTTATTTGAAGAATTGATTTAATTTGTGTGCTCAAGATATTTATTTATTGAACAGAAAATTCACTATTTACTCGACTGCCCCAGAAAGGAATTATTTGCATTGTGTGAAAGCAGGATAGAGGTATACTCTATCTACTGCATCATACATTTTATTTACGAAGTTTTTTTCATGGTGATCTTTCCTTTAGAATCGAGCCTGTTATGATCGTCATACGTTTCTCATACTCTAAAATGTAAAAAGTAATATGTAGGTACCTATATGCTGAGAAGGCGAAAAGCCGTGCATCGCATTATCGAGTTATTTCGAGGTAGCTTTATATAGGTTTTACATGTGCTGCAGCCCACAGATTTGAAAAGTAACAAAATGGCAGCCGACGGTTTTATATGTTCCGAGTTCGCTTTGCTCAACAAAATGCCTTACTTACAACTGTTGGATACAATCGCCTGACAATGACGGGCTCACACAAAACTCATGTTCTAAACCTGATGTGACTGACTGGATAAATGAGCTTTCGAGACGGACCCGTTCTTGTAGGCCATGAATGACGTCATTTCGCTAATTGACTGCCATATTCTTGACCGGCTTAGGTATATCCCGAAACGAGCCTCACAAGTTTGTTTTTCTTTTTGTGTCAGGCATTCTGTTACTAAAAGGTTTCTTTAAATTTATCCTTGCGTTTATATGACATTCTACTATTTCTAACCGCATAGCTAAACTGACGTTAGGTACATTTTCGTTTATGAGTTCTCTGGTTTATGAGTTCTAATCTATGCTTTGTTGCACTCATTTGTTGCCAAATATTTGTGTATTTAGTGCATAATGATAATAATAATAATTTTCTCTTTTTCGCGTATAATAAGACCTATGAGAGTAGCTGTAATGGTTTATTCTTAGCCGAGAACCGCACGGTTCATAATTGCCTCAACCAGCAATGGACTAGGGTGGTGGACTAAAACCCACTTCCTTTCTCTTGAGATCAGGCCTTTGCCCTGCTCCTGCCCCTACTGCCCTACTAAAACTAAAATATTTGTTTAATGGATCATGTAATTTTGTTTTTAATACCACTCGTACATTTCTATATTTCCTATCTTCCAGGCAAGTACGAAACGCTGCTAGACGACGCTCTGCTAGCCTTGCACACCATCAACGCTTCGTACGTCCAATTTCCACGACTCAGCCGCACCTCAGGTACCTCGGAGAAACTACACAGGTACTTCTCAAACCTCGACCTACCTCTCATCAAGAAGCTCTACAAATTATATAGATATGACTTTAGAATATTTAATTATGACCTTGATAATATCGTTGGGTTCGATTTAGGGTAGCCAAGGTAGGTAGTTTGTTTTTTTGTAGTCGAAATGTATTTGTGTGTGAAATGTTTTTTTTATATAGCCGGTTAAGTATATATCCTACTTTTATACAAAGGCGTCTTTTCTCTTTACTATTATGCAAGGAGAATTATCTCCTCTCGCAAAGAAATCTTTGTTCAACATTGTCTGTCCATCTTCTCTTGGGTCTACCTTAAACTGTATCTTGTAGAACTAATTATGTAACTGTCTTGACTAATTTTTCCGGTTAAATGAAAAATGTACATGGATAGTTTTAATCAAGTTTCTATCCTGCGATGATGGTGACAGCGAAAAATGGTGCTAGTAAGTCAAGTCGATAAAACCAGTTGAATCAGGTTTGTGATAATTAATTAATGTTCCATGTTAAGCTACGTTGATTTTCTTTTTGTGATTTGTACTTAAAATGTTATAGTTACGCTCGAAGTACAAAATAATAAACATAGTATAGGTACAATGTAGTATAAGGCAGAATTAGGAGGTAAATTAAAACTAATTCAACATAGTCACGCATTTTCAACAGTCCAGGCATTAATTAAAGAAAATAATTCGGATAATTTTCCTTTATTTTAAGTATTGTTTTGTTGTGTTATCAATTCAATAGTTATACAAGGTGTTACAATACAGATATACATTTAAGGGGGTGGTTTATACCATCAAACTGAACAACGTTCACTATGGGACCAATATCGAAATCGCAAAAAAAATCTGATGTTCCATACTAAACTACAAATCTACTCGAGCTAAATGTATGGGATAGATGATTTTTTATCGCGATTTCCTTTTTGGTCTCATAGTGAAAGTTGTTCAGTTTGATGGTCTAAACAACCCCCTTAAAAGTTTTGAATATTTTTTTTTATTCTGTAACACCCTGTATATTGTAGGTACATTACAAAGAATAATACAGGAATACAGGAGGAAAGTAATAATCATAATTTCTCTTGGTTTAGGGATGCTAATGATATCAATTTCACCCTGTATAAGTTGTCTGAAATAAAAGATTTTTATAATTTTTTTAAATATAATTTTCATTCTTGTAAATCTAGTCCGTATTATTTAGGACTTTTTGGTTTCGTAATTCTTTCTTTATCTTGTACATTGAATACGATAACTTGTAAATATTAGGTTTGCTGAACATAAGATCAGAATAAATTAAAAATGAAATAGTATTGTTACGTGTACTAAATGATTTCTTGTTTAATCTAAACTATTGTAAAACTGTAACAGGAAGTTTGTCTGTACATTAAAGATATTAACAAAAAAATAGTAACTATATGGTTTTTAGGTATCCCTGATTCCATATCAGCAATTTTTGGATTTTTTGTCTGTCTGTTTGTTTGTTTGTGTGTTTGTTTGAACGAGCATCACGCAAAAACTACTGAACCGATTTTGATGAAACTTTTTTGTTTGATAGCTTATGATCTGACTTAAAATCTGGTATATAATTTGTGCGGACGAAGTCGCGGGTTAACGCTCGTAAGGTATATATACAATAGATAAGAGTTCCTAGTTGCCAGTTAGTTTACTTGAAGATATAAAAAAAAAAGTTACGATATGGGTTTTAGGTATCCCTGATTCCATATCAGCAATTTTTGGGTTTTTTGTTTGTCTGTTTGTTTGTTTGTGTGTTTGTTTGAACGAGCATCACGCAAAAACTACTGAACCGATTTTGATGAAACTTTTTTTGTTTGATAGATTATTATTTGACTTAAAATCTGGTATATAATTTGTGCGGACAAAGTCGCGGGTTAACGCTCGTTTATAATAATGCAGTTATAATGACGTTTGTAGTAAATATTCATTTCTAAACAATGAATTCACACCACTTCGGTTAAAGTTCTAGTTGGCCCTAAATTTGTATCATGTAGGTACACTTTAAAATATCTAATTTTTTTTCATGTTTTTTTACCTGAAAATCTTGGTTATTACTTTGTGTCATTGACTCATAGCTGGTGTAAATCTGATACTCTGATACCATTGTTGTTTAGTTTTTAATAGACAATTGGAAATGTCAGTATTAGAAATCGACGAGCATTTAGGAACATAAAAAAATACTATACAGGGTGTAAGTGACAGCCTAGCAAATACTGAAACGGTGAACTCAGACCATTAAACTTAACAACTTTCAGTATGGAGCCTACCTCAGGAAACGCGAAAAAAAATCAGCTGTCCCATACTAAACTGCTGTGCCTATGTATGGGACAGCTGGTCTAAAATTGGTCTCAATACGTAAGTATCATAAACGCCCCCAATTAATATTTTCACAAATATCTTTAAGGTGGATTCAGTCCATACAAAAGTTTGACGCACAATACGCGTAGACGGAATTAATAAAAGTAATATTTTATATATGGAAAAATAGTTGAGAAAATCTAGTTGCCGCGTAACAAATGACATTTGCAATTCATAATATAATTACGAAGATATAAAGCTTTTAAAATGTTGTATGAAAAATTTCAAATTGCAAATTTTATTTGTGACGCGGCATCTAGATTTTCTAAACGATTATTCCATATATACAAAGTTACTTATATTAATACCGTCTACGCGTATTGTGCGTCAAAGTTTTGTATAAAATTGACCCCTCTGCAACCACCTTAATGTTCATCCACGCCAAGTTTACAATTGTAATGTAATTGGTCTATACATAAGTTATTTCAAGTTAAAACTTCACTATTCCTATTTGTATAATATGGACATGCTCGACGATTTCTGAAGTTATATTAAATATTTATCAATCATAATCCAGTCTTAATTAATATTATATCCTATAGAGGGATTCGTTGTTATATTATTATCAATCATTACTTGATAAATATATAGTTATTTTCGTATTAATTTAAACTTTTATCAGTGACCTTTGCTGTTTACAGCCTATTATAACATTATGGTCATTTACATATCGATTTTAGATAACAATGTATACCTATATTGATTTTTTTAGTTATTTTAGCATTCCGTCATGTTCCAAAGCTCTCTGTGATAAATAATAACGCGATTGCTTTTTGTTACTAATTTAATTGTAATCAAATGCATTTTTTATTAGTTCCGTATTGATATCATTTTAATATAATAAGCTTTTTCTATTTTATTGTAATTTGGCAACGAAAGCTGATGAAAACTTCTTGTCATACAAATAAAGGTGACAAATTTCATCATTTTTCGTTGCTGACCATACCTGCACAAGCATGGAAATTGTTTAATTTTGTTGTTCTATTAATATAACTGACCTGTGTATGGTTTTTGATTGAGTACAGTTCATAATAAGAGTTTGTTAATGTTAAACGTAATCTAAGTATAGATTTTACCGGTTGACGTTGTGTACATATTCAATTTATGTAATGCATGCTGTACTTCACTACCGTTAGGTTTTTTACCATTTAAGCTTGTTACAATTCGCAATAGTTAAATACAAAGTACATTAATTTTATTCAAATATTTTTATTATAAAGTTCGATTTTCTTATCCTTTTCTTATCTATTGACAATTTATCGAAATGTCAAAAATATAGGTATTGAATATCAAGTTCAATGCTCGCAATCTCTTAAAAACGTAATCGAAATACTTATCGATTTTCATACTCAGCACTTCATGTTACTTAACTTTTTAGACATTCTTTGGCAATACCAATATAAAGAGTCTAAATATGTGATATATTTTCCGCTATTTCTGATGATTCATTCATCACGTGCAAGCTGAATTTGTTTCGTAGCCTCAAACCTAATCTTGACGAGTAGGTCAATTAATGTCTCAATGTTCTGACACAGCGATATTACGTAACAAGTATTTTTTTATAATGTCGTACGTAGTCCAAATTTCGATTTTGCCAGCAATATAATTCACCTGTTGCATCAGTTATCGTTATGTGAATTTGTTCAAAAAATGACACCACACGAGCAAAATCTGGATTTGCGGACTTCACATCCGCATCAGAATTACTTCTTCACATTTTCATGAATCTCTTCACTTTCATTTTCCTTCACTGAAGTGCCTGTGGTGTTACAATATTACATTAAATACCTTTGTAAAAACTCATTAAATAAATAACGCACACAGGCACAAACATTGTAATGATCCCAAATTAAACCTTAGGCTTTTTGTTATGGGAACCATACAACAACGGCACACACATATAACATCCATGACCGACCGGATTCGAATCCAGGCTTGGCATTCCGGCGTGGTTCAAGACCCTGGCTTGGCAGTCCGGCGTGGTAACCATTAAACCAACCGGATCGTCAAAGGTCGTCGTTAGGTAGTAATAGTCGGATCTAGGCAGGTTTTTGCGGTCAACTTGCCGTCGGAGTATTATCTATCGACCCCAACAGGTGAAGAATGTTCTTGGAATACCGATAAAACGATACAACATACAATAACGAATAGATTAGAATCAATTAATCTAATTCCAATGCTATGCCGTCTCTCATGATGATTTGTATGATACTGAGTTCCCTTGGCCATCACTCTCGGATCTCCGATCGTCCCTTCTAGCATCCCAGTCAAGACGATGATGCTTGCTTGACGACCAAGCTTGACTCAATAAAATCGTTTTCTGGTGTCCCTTACTACATGGATCTTGTTGCGACTAGGGATAACTTCCGTGCGTTCAGATGTTTTTGCCATACTTATTACTGAAAGCAAAATAGGTCACAGTTTCAGTACAATATAGTTCCTATTGTTTTATTTTGTATTTTTTGGTGCTTTTGCGGTCGTGTCTTCAACACTGCCATAAATGATCTCTTGAATTGGCTCTCTAATAGCCATGTTTTTTCCTTCTTATTGCTGTCTCCCGTTTGCAATGGAGGGAAGTCGGATATTTCGTTTTCCTACTCCTAACTTCTTTGATTAATTCATTGCGGGTTCCAAGACAGATTAGAGTCATCCCCCGGGCTCGCTGGATTTCATTGTCCAGTGTTTTGAATGGTCGCCGCTATTGATCCTGGCTTACAGAAGTTACAGTGGGAATGTATGGTGGGCCTATGCCCGAACAAAAAAAGACGGCCAACAAATCATTCAATAATCTTTTGAATCGATTCAAATATCAAAGCTTTACGCACAATCGACCCGATGGTTATTATCTCTCGCTGTGTATTATAAATAAGATATTTGTGTTTAAAGTTGATATAGAGATAATGTTAATCTTTGTTTTCCTGCCGGTACGGTACGTTCCACATGTTACCTACATTTAGATTGTCTTTTTCTAGATACCATTTATTTGCTAAATTATTTTCATTTGAAATGAAAATATATTTGTTAAATATATTCTTTGTACCTACATACCTACAGGGTATATACTATTATCATCATGCATTTTACTTCATTATTTTGATAACGTTTTAATACATTTTTGTAATGCCATTAACTAATTGGTGGTTTTCATAATCGCAACGTCTAAATTACCATGGAACTTCCAATTAAATTAATTAAAACTGCGATTTAAAAATGTTCATAACTGAATTTATTAGGACTCTTGCATACAACATTAACATCAGATTAGGTAGATTAATGGCACTTGTAAATTAATTGGTATATGTGGGTATACTGCGAAATTAATGACATCAAAATAAAAAAAAATTGATGTTCATAAAATATTCATAAAATATTTATTGACTTAGATAAACTCCAAGGTATTTTTAAAATAAGTTAATTTATTTTAAAAATACCTTGTTATCATCATTCATTAGTTATTGTTATATTCTTGTATAATAGAAAGCCTGACATGAAACCTAAAAAACTATGGTTATATCGCTTATTATCGATCTTGTTCGATTATCGAACCATAGATAGAACAATCGAATATTTTTTACGAATTAGAATTACATAAAAGATTCTGATTGGACCACCTCTATCGGTAGTGCAGTCAAATCATGTGTTTATAAATGTTTGTATGTATGGATCATGTTGTATAAATGCACAAAATGTATTTTCATATTTTATTTGCCACGGTCGATTTGTTTCTATCTCTTACACAGCTCAATCACATTCATCAGATTAATAAAAAGAATAAGGTATGCTATGAGCATTAGGTCTGATGTAATTCTGTCCAATTTTATCAACCGGCAGCTTGCAGTTTTTCCATGGCATGGACCGTACCGTAAAGGGTCCATTACCTCTCAGTCTCGCTGAAAAATGAAAAAGATATAGTTTTGATTAAATGTTTTACATTCAAAACATTGCTGCTTAATTAGTCGAATACTCATTTTATAGTTACTGTGTAATTAAACCAAATTATAATTGATCATCTTCGATGTTGGCTCCATAGTAAAAGTGGTTTAAGAGTAATATTAGAGTATATTACAAAAGAGAACCCACTCGTGGCAACATTATGCATCCACCTTATGTCAAATTGAAGGCTAGCTAGCGCCATCTATGTTTCACTGAGAATAACTCAACCTAGGTATACTATACATACCTACTTATATCTACTCATACCGATGCATATTATTGTTTTGAATGCTAGATTTAGTTCAATCCCGCACCGATCGAGTGAAATTCCAGTATCTTTACTATTCCTGTAATCTTAACATTGGTAAGAGAAAAACAGAAACTCCAGAACATCACTAAATCGGCACGAAATTGAACGAAAACTACAAACAATTCGCGCATTACGCAAGATAGGTAGCCATTTTGTGTAGCCATCTGTGTATTAGACATTGACATAGACAATAAAATGTTTTTTTTTCATAATTCTGCGAAATAGTTAATAGATGGCAGCACATTCTATGCAAACTGAATCGGAAAAAGCCACCAAAAGGAGACTGTCCTCCGCCTGGTCAAAACCACCCTATTAAATGAGTTGTTTGGGATCAAAAACGGACATAAAATCCTGACACAATGGATTTTTTATTGTGTCTGGATTTTATGTCCGTTTTTTTATCCCAAACAACTCAAATTTTACTAGGGTCTTTTGTTATGTTTTTGAAATCAAAGGCATACTTTTAAACTAAGATTACACATCAAATTGTAAAACTTTTACAATGGGAGCAAACCTGAAATTGCAATACCAAAATCAGTAGTTTCATCCTGAACTGCAATGCCTAGTCAACTCAAATGTATCTTTGCAAAAGGGTAGCGGTAGCGTAGCTCTGTTTAGCCTGGAATTACACAGCGCTAGAATCATCGATTGCATAAAAACGAGGTCGTTAAAATATACTTACTAGTGCTTTCCGGTTTGAGTGTGACGTTTCGAGCCCCATCGAACAGTACCAGCGGCCAGTTGTCATCGAGCGAGACCACCGTCAGGGTTGCTTTGGACACCTCGATGTCCAGGACGAGGTGTGCGCCCAGGTACTTTATTCCTGGAATTCATAAATTGTGTAAGGTCCAGGGGGGTGTCCCTTACTACCCTGCATATATGTATTCCTGGAATTCAAGAACTTTTATAAGGACCAGGTGTGCCATACTTAGAACTATTCCTGGAATTCAAGTTATAGTGCACTCAATGAATGGCTATGAGGGGGTGTAGAGTGCGTGAGCTGGGATCTAAGCGATTTACGCGTCGGAAGGTGTTCCGTTGAGAGAAGATGCGGCCAGAAACTCTATAACACACATCTTTTAAACAAAACAAAATATACAAAGTACAATTAAAATGCAATATATAGTTCTCACTTTTGGGTTTTTCGCGAATAAATCAAAAATAATTTTTCTGAAGAAATCGCTTAGATCCCAGCTCACGCACTCTGCAACTCCTTTGTTGAGTAGACTATTATACTTATGGCGCACATGTAAAAGTTCCCCTCGGGGTGGTCAGAGACTGGTACAAATACCAATCACCTATTATTATTTGGATGGAACAACGTGTCAAATGTTAATAGTTGTTAATAGTTAATAGTTGTCATTTCACTCACAGAATTAGTACGTAGCTACGTAGTCGTAGAAAAGTTACGTCCTAGCACCATACCTCTAATCTTAAATTCGGTAGCTTCAGGCGGGAGCTGCGGCCTCGTGATCTCCAGGCGGTCGAGGTGTATGCTGATGCCGGCGTACCCAAACAGCAGGGTCTGGAGGAACCCTCCCATGCCCGTGAGAAAGTTAGATGCTCCGATGTTTGGTCGCCGCAGCTCTGTCCATATCTGAAGCGGAACATTTTATTATGGCTGCTGTTTTTTAGTGTCAAGGCGATATAAGGATATAGTATGTATGGCATTAGGTATGCAACCATTTAGCGCTCTTACAGAAGAGCGACACTTTGCGGTCGCAGTGTGACCGTAAACTCTATGAGCGCGACTCTCTGCGACCCTCGGCGATCGCGAAGTGTCGCTCGTCTGTAAGAGCGTTAAAAGCTAATCAATGGTTGTTGCGTACCTAACTACCTAAAGTACCTACCTAAGCATCCATATTGACGCGCATTGTTTAAACTGGGTAGGTACTAATAAAATTACGGCTAATACAGTGTGTAAAAAAACAGTCTTGTAATATTTAAAGGGGTGTTTTAGACTATCAAACAGACCAACTTTCAATATGGAGCCAACATCGAGACAAAATCAAAAATATCAGCTATTTTCATAGATAACGTTTCCTGAGGTAGGCTCCATATAGTGAAAGTTGTTCAGTTTGGTGTTGGTATCCTGTTTCAGTCTGCGGAGGGCTGTCTCTTACACCCTGTATAAGATATTTATGGAAACCAAAGATATTCTAACTATATGGGAACAGCAGATATTTTAGATATTGTCTCGTAGGCTCCATAGTGAAAGTCGGTCAGTTTGATAGTCTAAAACACCTGTAAATATTACTAAGGTGTTTTGTTACACACTAATTCTCCGATCCCAAGAAATGGAATAAAGTCTGGTCTGGAGGATGATGATGATATGACCATACAAGTTACCTTAAAAGGTTCCCGAACATAGTTTTCATAACTCTTATTGAACATCAAAGCAGCCTGCAGGTTGTCATCGAGCTGCAGATGTCCTATAGCGTGCATACTCCACGTCATGGCGGGTCCATTGCTTCGCGTCACTGATTCGTAATATGATAGGTCGTTGGCTCTCGTTGACCTGGAAATATTTTAAGAGTCGTCATTGATACACTGATCACGAAATTTCCAGAACTACAAATCCAAAAATCTTGCACGTATGGTATTGTCTTCGCAGAAAAAATCGTTCAAAAATGTGGACGGAGACCATCTACCGACCACCATTGCTAAATATTCATGTTTCGCAACACGGATTTCGCAAATACATTATTCTTATTCCTACTTTTCAGACTATAGTTAAGTATCTACCTACCTAATAGATTAGATATTTTCTCAGAAGCTGATTGGACAATTCTGTGACAAATTTCAAAGTCTGTGGAACCTGACCGACGGCAATCGATGGTGGGCCCATACAAAAGGCACTTTTAGTATGGGAAGCCGTCTGTCGCCGCGACGTGTCAATATGTGTAAATAAATAAACCCTGACCCTAGTAAATCATAAAATACTTACAAGTTCATAGGGTACTGCAACGGGTATCCCAGTAGCACAGCATCGGCCTGTTTGATCTTCTCCCCTCTTCTGTATCCTTCGAACTGAGGGTGGTAATCGAGAAGCTCGTCGTAGGGTAGCGCCAAACTCCAGGCGATGTCAGCCCAGTGGTCTGGTTCCTTCGCCATGTAATATGACTTGCAGAGGCAGGATACATACCTGTGAATATCAAGGGATAAGATGATATTACTGAAAGATATGGTGGTTCAGTGGTCAGTTACTATGATTACAAGCAGTGGGCGGCGGTTCGATTTTTGGATCTCAATCTGGATCAGAGACGAACATGTAAGAGGTACAATTTGTAACAATAGTAGGCTTTCCGATAAAAGAAAACATTGGGAGGAAACATAATACATACGCCGAAGAAAAAAATCAGGTCGAGAAGTCCGCAACAACTCTCTATTGGGTGTGCTTGATGAAGGCTACTAACTTTCTTTAAATGTAGAAATTATGCAAGTATTTTTGTTGTATCTTTAGAAATTTTACCTAATGTTAGCCTTGTTAATCAAACTTAATGCTACACTTACTGGGCCAAATAGAGAGAATAACCAGCTACGACGTTGGTGAAGACAGAGTTGGTGATATTGCTGTGATCTTCATCAGGGCCCATCACACCTGGAAACGAATATAACATGAAGACTGGAAATACATCAGATAGGTATCTTCCTTCTGGCAGTCTAATACGCGATTCTTTGAACAAGGTCAGCTTTGGAGAGGCAATAAAGCTTTGGTGCAACACCCCAGGCATGGGCCACTCCAAAGCACTTATCAAAGGCTACAATCGCAAACTTGCGAACGGTCTCCTTGCCCTCAGCAAAGATCAAATTTGTACAGTAGCAAGGTCACTCACAGGCCACTGCAAATTAAATAAGCACATGCACACACTGAAACTAAGTGACACCACCGGCTGCAGATTCTGCAAGGAGGAAATGGAGACTCCTCTGCACCTCCTATGTGACTGTGGCCCCCTGATGTACAAACGTAGTACTCATCTAGGTAGGCAGGTTCTGTCACCAGATGAGATACAAACTATCCCTATCAAGAATCTACTGCGTTTTCTGGCCGCAGTGGGGATTGGTAAGGAACTTTAAAAAAGGGCGTTCACAAAGGACCAGCGATGGTCTACGTGGCACAGGCTAAGCCTGTCAAGGCCCAAAAACCCCCCCTAATAATAATAATCTTCCTTCAGTTGAGTCTCAGGCTGAGATCAAATGAAAGTCCATTACCTACGTTAATTAAGAAACTTGTGTAATAAATGTGCTGACTTACTTTCTATATCGTAAAGTCCAGTGGTATAATTGATGACAGCACGAGATGCCCAGAAGTCGGCTATGTGAGTCACGATACTGCATCCACCTTGCTGAAATCAAAGTACGTACCAATATTGAACATTAAGTAGTAGCCTGTCCGCCTTCCCGAGTGACGAAACCTGACTTCGTCTTGGCATCGATACGACCATTGTTGACTTTTACAAACTTCAATAATATCGTAGAGAAATGTAAGCTCATACTTTTAACCAGTCCTCATCCCTCGTAGTGGCCAAGTACTGCCTTGCAGCAAAGGATATACAGGCAGTGATGTGCTGCTCAAATTCTGCAACATCTGGGCAGCAGGGCTGAGTCGTCTCACTTCCCGTGAATGCGCTTTCCCATGGAAATCTGTAACAGTTATTTTGCTTTCTGAAGATGTCCCTGACGAAACATTAGTTCATTCATCTTTCGCTGTATTCATAAAATGTCAACCTTCGACTAATCAAAGAGATGCCCATACTTTTATCAGGTACAGCTGTTCAAATTAGGTGCCAGATACCACAGTACAAATCTCATAATTTTTAATAGAAGCACGTTATTAAAAATCGCTGCTCTGATGATGATGATGAAAACAAATAGACCAGGAACTAATAAAAGCAAACAAACCGTAATCCCTTATTGCCAGTCATCTTAGCCAGTTGTTCAGCCACGTGCGCGGTGTCCAGTCGGTACTGCAGCAGTTTTTTCGCGTATTGAGGGTACAGCAACAGAATCGACGGGAACATCCACATCTCGGTGTCCCAGAAGTTGTGTCCTGAAGTATGATTAATTGATTACAATAAGATCAATTTTAGCCTGTTATATATGGTCTTGAAGATCGATTACTAGGTGAACAATGGGTTTACAATATGGAAAATATGGAGCGTTGTGGAAATTATTGAGTGTTCTCCTTTGTTCCAGGTGGATGTGATAAGGCTGAAAAGATGTTGAAGATGAATAATAATTTAACTAGGATTATCAAACACCAGCCGTAAAACTTTCAATGGGGAAGCCTTTTAAAGGTGTGGCAAATAATAAAGATAAAGATTAAAAAAACACCCTGCAACGCAGAAAATATTTTCAGTCAGTGTATTCACCTTCATAATCATCAAAAGTGCCTCCTCTCGCGAGGCCTACTGGGCTAAGTCCGTAGTAACGATCAAGTTGCTGATAAGACTGCTCGGAAGGCAGCGAGCTCAGGAAGTAGTACCAGATTCCGTTCACCACCTTAGCCTGAAATGTCATCAAACATAGCTCTAAGAACGTAGAAAAAGAACAGTTGAAAAAAAATATCTCTTTTTTTTTAAAAGCAGCGCTGGGCGGTTTCTGCCAGGACATGCTGAACCCTGAACCCGGTCCTATTTGTCACTATTTTGTATAATAGATATTGTTGTGACAATAAAGGGTATTTATGCTACTTAATATACATAAGCGGGAAACTCATCAGTTAGACATCACAGGTTGGTTGAAAATGATAACGGCCTTAACTCGTTTTGATACTTTGATAGCTCACCAGTTTCAAGTTGCCCTCGATCTGCAAACTTGCCTGCTGGTACAACTCGGTCCACTGGTCCACATGCTTCCTGTACAACTCCTCACCGTCCTCCTGCAAAACTATTCACACTTGTAGCTTTACCACTTGGACAATCTGTCTTAGGGGCCCACAACATTGACCAAAATAACTAAAAAGCAGAGGCGAATAATTAGGGTTACTGCTAAAACAGCAAATGGTGTTGCAACAAGGTTTTTGTCTACTAAAAAAGGACTAAGTACAGACGAAAAACATCATGAGGAAACCTGCATACGCCGATGAAAAAATTCTGATGTGTAACTATGTATTATGTAAAGTCTACGAATCCGCATTGGGCACATGTGGTGGACTGACGCCCATATTACCTCCCTAAGGGAAAGCTTGCAGTGGTATGTATACAGGCTGATGATGATGATGAGTTGTTCCATACATTTCGAGTCGAGTAGGTAACTACTGCAGTTTGATAAGAACCAGCCGATTCTTTAATTTTTTCTCTATGATTTTGGGCTCCGTAGTGAAAGTTGTTCAGTCTAAATAACCCCTTTAAATATTACAAAGGGGTTTGTTACATTCATCAAGTGTACATAAACGTGAGTTTATGTATGCTATAAGTATAACCGATTTCGGATACAGTGGCGAAAACAGCAATTTCAAAAGATTCTTTAGTGACATTTCTGGACGTCTACAACTCTACTGTAATCGGATCAAATCAGTCATGTATTCAAAGGACCATGTAACTAAATCGTTTAATTGAAGCAAGCAAGACAGAATGGCGATGCACTATACCTATGATGTTTTCTACATATCTATTCCAATCTTGACCCTAACCTATCCTACGCGGTCTTTGATTGGATCAGAAATAGCATCGCAATTGCATACTTCTCCAAATGGATTTATTACTGCCGTTGGTAGTTATCAAATTTGATCTAGCGGATGCGGGGGATTGCATGGTATCATCTACACAGTTGGTAGATAAAAGAAACTGTTTCTGGTTTTATCTCATTCAATCTAGATCTTAAAAATAGAATCCGCCTTTTTTTTAATAGATCGTTCTTAGAAATAATGCCCTGCCCCAGAATCTAACTTCTAATGGAAATACCGACGACCTCAAGCTTGTTGCTCTATACATATATGTGAGGTCATTGAGGTCAATAGAATCTTTCTGTCTTTTCATAACTGACTTTACTTGTACCTACGCAGTTTCAACATGGTCTAAAACTGCTTTAAGACGTAATTCTCTTTATTGCCTCTAGCTCGCTCCATACTAACGAAGTTTGACAATTTTTAAACACGATCTAGAAATTCCTTTTGCCTGTGTTTTGTCAGATTTTCATTAAAATGTGCAGTTTTAAAGTTACAGTGGCGCAAGATTTTCACACATATTCCTGGCATTGAAAGTGTACGGAAATCTAACAAACCTCAGGCACAGAGATCAGTCTCTACTTAGATCGTGTGTCAAAAATTTAATTGTAAAGTCAATTAACCAATTGAAGTCAATGATCCAAGGAATATACTACTCTCTACCTAGAGCAATGATCTAATGTGATAATAATGAGTCTAATCTTATTTCCTATCCTCCTAAATAATTACTTACGTCACTATTGAAAAATCGATTCCTACATTGAACCCTCCACACACAGATCGTTCACCGTTCAATGTTTTAGAGACGTCTTGTGACCACAACAAAGAATTCGAAGCAACCAACCTTTAACAAACTCTTCTCTCGCTACCGTCTTATTCTTATCAGCAGTCATGACGAACGTGAAGACCCTTGAACCATGTTGTGGGACCACAAGATGATCAGGTACAGAGGTCCAATACGCGCAGACTTCTACCGGCAGAGGCTGGTAGGCAGGGTCTTCGGATTCCTTCGTCTGACCGCAAGTACTCCAAGCAGTTCGACCATCAATGACCTCGGGAACTGGTGGCTTGAAAGCTATATCTTTGCTGTCACCAGTTGGCATTTGTTTTATTGCTATCCAGATTTCGTGGTGGATGAAGTTTGGGTCTGAAAATGTTAATATTGGTTAACAATTTGAACTTACCTACTAAGAGTTTCCGTAAATAACTTAATACAGGAGTTTATACAAAATAACAGATTTTAAAAACTGTTTTTCAGGCAGGCACCTATGTAAAACTTTCACAGAGCAAAATATGCCAATGTTTGAAAGCCTACATAAATTAAATAGCTATTTACCGAAGTCGTCGCTAATGTTGCGGTGCGTTACTTATCCGTAGGGCGTTACGTACAAGACATTATAACAATATTGTGATCTCAGTTTGTCGAAAATAAAGTTTTCTATTCTATTCTATTCTATTACGTGTATATGACACAAAGTGTCATCCAGCGTTCATACAAATTGCAAGGATTAGGTAAATAGTTAAAATGCTACTGCGTTTGTTCCTAATCTCCATTCCACATTTTATATATTTTAAGTGTAATGTGTAAAACACAGATGCACTCTCTTTTCTTTACCTAATCTCCTCAATTTGATGGAACGGGTGATTGCTACCATTGTTTTGAAATGCAGTGACTATATTATCGGTAGCCACAGACACAGTATCAGAGATGTTTAAAGTTGCCTGAAGGGATTACTCGCCATTTAAACACCCATCTAGGGGGTGCGGTCTAAGTTGACATAACTGTAACTTAGTTCCAATCAAAGAGTTTTAAATGTCACCTTGTACAAGTAAAACAATTGAGCAAGAACAAAGAAGCTGAGCTAGTCTTTCAACTATGCACTAATTAAACGAACTAATCTAGCCACTTACCGACATGTGGTTTAGACACCACTTGAATCTGATTAACAATAGCTCTCGTATAAAACCTGTGAGCGTAAATCCTCTGTGTTACTACGGACCTGTCTCTATCTACCCTCACTTTAAACGCGCCCTCTTTCGTATCCAAACTGTAGACAGGGCTAAACGGGTGATGCGTTAGTGTGGAATTCAGTCGTATGTTCGCCCAGGAAGGTATTCTGGCTCGGTGGCTCTCCCCCTTGCGCCCGTTGTACAGGCCGTTCATATAGACTGTATCACTGAAGATGTTTGTGGCTATGTGGCCGTTGCCGATCGATGCCATGAAGCGGTCGTCGGTTGGGAGACTGTAACAAAGTTATTTTATACTTACTAGTTATGCCCGCAACTTCGTTTGCGTGGTCTTAGATTCTAAGTGGGGATGATGATTATTAGGGGGATAGCTGGAGAAAATGGATGCGGAAGGCGAGAGATAGATGGATATGGAAGTCTCTGGAAAAGAACTATGTCAGAAGACAAGTTAAAGAGGTTGTCGATGAGGAATATATAATTGTAAATGCAATAAAAGAAACATGGAACTCTTTAACAATCGAAAGAAAGAAACATTTTTATTTACAAAACACACTGACATGGACATACAAATACGTACATTTATGACACGACTGTTCATTAAATTCAAATATAGTTCTGGTATCCGGGCACCCAGCCATCAGGTAGGATGCTTGAAGCCCACATAGAACAGAAACGAGAGAAAAAATAGGAGTAGGAGAAATAAGAACCAAACTGAAATGAAATGACCTACTTAACCTCCTTACTCGTATGTTGGAAGTGTATAAATAGGTATAATATTTAGGAACGTAGGCTTCGACATACCAGAATCGCATCATCATTGTTCTTTGGTTCATCTGTTAATACTTTGAGCAATTGAAATTGTGCACAAATTGTTTCCACCTCAAATTAAAGCTACGAATGGCATCAGATTTTTGTTTAGAGTCGAGAGCACTATATTTCAAAGAGTTAAGTGCTAGTGTTTTCAAAAGTTTCAAGTCTGAATACTTGCTGGCTGCTCCAACGAAGGCCACGTAAAAGTCTGAAGATATCGGATCCGCCTCCCAAGCCCCGGGATCGTCACTTGATAATACTACCGGCAAACCATTTGCAATGAAAGTGCTAAGTGGGTGATTGCGGACATCACGCCCTAGAGAAAGAACTGTATTAGATATCACATTTACTTCCAAGCTAATATCGTTTTCGACTACCATTTTCATCAACAATGGATGTTTGGGCAACGCGTAAGCATGACCCAAACGTTTGGCTCCTAGAAGTATAGCGTCCACCAGGTTATTGTCTGTTGGAGTCCCGTACCAATCAGTTTCACCAGCATGGAAGAAGTAATCCAAGTCCTTAGCAGCCTCAGCCAGCTGCGGCAGGAACGATATCAAAGGTTGCCCTAAATCCTCTTGACCGACGAGGTCGAATCCAGCGAATAATTCAGGAATTTCTTTTTTAATGTTCTTGGCCAATTGAATGTACTTAACAACAGTTTTGACGTCATTATTTCTTGGAGGAGCATAAATAAATTTTACTCCAACAAAGTCTGGGTATTCTTCCACGAACCTTTTTATAATTTTTTTGTAAGCTTTAGCAGTTATTATTTCATCATAGATAGTTCCATCCAATTCGTAGAAAGGTGCTAATATACTTCGCATTTCAATATACATGATGTTATGTTCTCTAAATAATTTGAGGGCGTCATAGAAATATTGCTCCCGAATCGGTCTATATTCAAGCAATGATGATACAGGCCGGAAGTATTTGAAGAATTTTTTCCACGAATCTTTAATACATGGGTACACAGTGTCAGGATCTCGAACGACTAGTGTAAAATGTTTTCGTAGGTCAGCATCGAATTGTATAAGGTTACTCGATCGACGTCTCGCTTCAGCCATAAGTTCCCATTTGTTGCAAACCGCCTTTGGTTCTTTACCAGCGAATTTGAATAGTACACTGTCATTATCAAAGCAAACATAAAGATTACTCATGTATGTTAAGTTCATAAGATAATCTGGCCCCAGGATTCCCATATCGTGAATATGTAACACCGCTCCTTTTGGCATATCCTTGATAATCTGATATACTTTAGAGTATCGTATCTTCTCTTTGTAGTTAAAATAGTGACGTGAAAAGTTGAAATACTGTGGGTTATCGAAGGCGTAGTCTATCTCTTTAAACTTGTGATGCATCAGGCAGTCATTAACGAGTATTTCCTTTTCAGTGAGAGTCGTGTTGCCGCCGAGAGAGATTCGCGCTTCGTCTTCAAGTATTTGCAGTCGCTTGCTCCTTAGTTCTCCAGCGTCCAGAGCATCGCACAGAGCGTAAACAAAGATGAAACAAAGATAAACGAAAGAAATCATTTTTGTACGATTTCACTAAACGTTGAATACAGACTAAGCTAATTATAGAACGACGCATGCATAATAATATGAAATGATAGTAAAAACATTGTTGTATTAATAGTGAACGGGTACCTATATAACAAGTGAACTATTATTGTAGCATGTGATACAGAAGCACGTAAGTAATATTTATTATGAGTAGAATTTTATACTTTTCGACGAAAATGTTCATAATAAAATTCATAAATTATGTTTGTTTGTGCATTGGAATCAGCCATATCTACGATGAATAATAGTGCATTATGAAAACACAGATCTAACATTGTACTACTTTCTACCTACCAATTATACCTAGTGTAATCGTATGCAGTTTTAGTAAATTGATTAATAGGTACCTAGGTATTAGTGAGAATTGATCGGGCATGCTCATTAAAATACCTTGCAAATTGCAAATTGCAAAATTACTATGGAGATATGCATCTTTCTACTGCTGATTTGACGTTCAAAAATCATACTCCAGGAGTGCGATTTTTGAAAGTCAAATCAGCAGTAGAAAGGTCCAACAAAATTAGCTACTGCTGATTTAGAGCAAATTCAGAGCAAATAAAAATATTATATTCTAAAAATCATACTCCAGGACTGCGATTTTTGAAAGTCAAATCAGCAGTAGAAAGATGCGTATCTCCATAGATTTTCAACTGCTGAGTTCATCGTATGAGATTAAAAAATAGCACTCTATTATTTCTCACACCACACGCATTTTAAATACTTATTAATATGTCACTATACTATACTATAGAGTTGTTCAGTTTGATGGTCTGATTTCACCGTTTTAATATTTGCTAGGCTGTCACTTACATCCTGTGTAGTGTAGGTGTCCTGTGGTATAAGTATTAATATTTAAAATGCGTGTGGTGTGAGAAATAATAAGTAGGTACTAGAGTGCATTTTTTTAATCTCATACGATGAACTCAGCAGTTGAAAATCTATGGAGATACACATCTTTCTAAAGTTGATTCAAGAATCGCACTCCTGGAGTATGATTTTTAGAATAGAATAGAATAGAATATTTTCATTTGCTCTGAATTTGCTCTAAATCAGCAGTAGCTAATTTTGTTGGACCTTTCTACTGCTGATTTGACTTTCAAAAATCGCACTCCTGGAGTATGATTTTTGAATGTCCAATCAACAGTATAAGATGCATATCTCCATAGTAATTTTGCCAGGTGCAACTGCTGAGCTCAGAGAATGAGTTTCAAAAATCATACTCCAGGAGTGCGATTTTTGAAAGTCAAATCAGCAGTAGAAAGATGCGTAAGTATCTCAATACATTTTCAACTGCTGAGTTCAACGTATGAGATTCAAAAATCGCACTCCTAGAGTGCGATTTTTGAAAGTCCAATCAACAGTAGAAAGATGCATATCTCCATAGTAATTTTGACATTTTCAACTGCTGAGTTCAAAGTCAGAGTTTTAAAAATCTCACCCCTGATCATCCGCTTAGAATTTTAGTATCCGCTGATTTTGTTGGACCTTATTTTTAAAACAGCATAACAGTTTTATTTCTATGGTCTTGACAATAGGACCCTGCTATATATTTTACATACAGATCCTAATTTATTTAGGTAGTTATGTATTATGTTTCGTAACTCCATATCATGTTCGAGGCACGGGCCATATGTTTTTGTTTCAATTCCACACGAAACAGCAGCGGTGTAAACTGAAATGTGTGACATTTAACTACTTACTATATAAGGTCTAACAAAATTAGTTGAAACTATTTTAAGGGGAGTATCAGACCAAACTGAACCACTATCTCTATGGGACCAACATCGAAATCGAGAAAAAAAATCAGCTGTCCCATACATTCGCGTCGAGTTAGGTTGGCAGTTTTGTATGGGACAGCTTGGGAACAGCACATTTTTTTTTCGCAATTTCGATGTTCGTCCCATATAGAAATTTTGTTCAGTTTGATGGTCTGATACTCCCCTTAAAATAGTTTCAACTAGTTTTGTTAGACCTTATATAAAATGTAACAACTTGATTGATTATACAGGGTGTAAAATGAAATACGTTACATAAAGGGTGTTAGGGTGAACAGTTGCTTTTTTTAAGGGGCGATTGTATCTATGATACTGAACAACTTTCCCAGAGGAACAAAGGGAAATTTGCAAAAAATCCCTACATACCTCTTTTGCGTCATGCACATCCATACATCTCTTCATACATGCCCTTAGGTTTCGAGTACTCCGCACCTCCCCTTTTTGTAGGACGCAACTGATTTGATCTGCATACGTCCTACGAGGGCGCCCTCTGCCGACACTTCCACTCACTTTCGTACATCTGCTGTCACTCATCCTCTCCACATGACCAAACCAACGAAGCATACCTTTCTCTATTCTTAAGTAATTTTTACTATGAATTCTTTAATTATGCACAACTATATAGATTTTTTGTAAAAAGGACTTACCTACTAACTTATACAAAAATAGGATGTAGGATGACCTATACTATACCAGGGCTCGGGGTTAGACAGTGTGAATTCGGGATTTGCAACACGAAAAATTAATATGGACATTATCTTTCGCGGGATTTTTTTTATTACCTTCAAATAAAATACAGGATTTTAAAATGTATTAAATAATAAAAATTACCCTAAACCTCGTTATGTATTCATGATACATGTAAAATGAATACATTTACGAAAATGTGATATTAAAAACACTATTAAGTTGTTTTAGTCTGGTTAGCTTTAAAAAAGATTTTGTTTAAAGAGGGCAGCCCTGTGCACCACGATGCTCCTTAACCCTTTCCACGCCACGGATTTATTTAGAAAACGCTCATCACACGCCACAACCCAAAAAATTGGCACTATCTGGAAAACTTATACGTAAGTTGATAAGTTTATTTGTGATAAAAATAAAAGGTTTTTTAAAAAAAAATGTTTGTCTGATATATCAGACTTTGGCGGCGAAGGCACTAAACTTATACGTCTGATATATCAGACTTTAGCGCTGAAAAGGTTAAAAACAAGCCTAAATTGTTCATAAGTAGTTCTAAGTAGGTAACAAAATTAATAATCAGGATTTATCCCGGGGGTATGTCCATATTAATCTTTACATTTTGTTACAAGTACCAAATACACACTACCTAACCCCGAGCTCTGCTTATAACAGAGTGTAACAAAACACCCTAGTAATACTTAAGGGGATGCTTCAGTCCATCGAACTGAACAACGTCCGAGATCACGAAAAAAATCTGGTGTCCCATAAATTTTGACGGAATCGGTTTGGTTTTGTGTGGAGAAGCTGATTTTAGTGGAGCAGCCTTCTAAATGTTTGTTCAGAAAGCTTTATAATGTATTTGCTATTACATTTGTGACAGGCGTTTATACTTTACACATTTTTTGCTCTGCTCTTTGAAGCGGAATTTTTAAATGGATTTAGGATTAGAAACAAATATTGTTATTTACATAAGGCTTAAATGGGGGATGGCAATGGATGAGAAGCTCAGTGCACACTGTCCGATAATAGGCCATTATTTTATTCAGGGTACAATTTGGATAAAACTTTCTCTTTTTTTATTGTATAAATTCTATAAGTCTTTTTTACACCGTTTATGCCGATTTTTGTTCATCATTGTTTATAGTAATAATTAAAGACATTTGCAGCGATATTTTCTTACTACTTCTTACATTTTTTGATCTTTTTTTCAGCAAAATAACCACTGCGTTACCGTCTCTCAAAAATATATTGCGTTGCTTACACAAACAACTGAGTTACCGTAATTTGCAAAAAAGTATAGTATTTTACTTTAATTCCTACGTTTTTCTAAGACTGGTTTCTTATTCCGTAGCTACCGATAAAAGTTTTATTTTGGAATTTATCTATTTTAGTAACAAAATCGCCTTTGTTCCGTTGTCTTTGAAGGGACCGGATTATGGTACCCTGAATAAAACAATGACCCGAATGACACTTGGACTCTCGTGAAGTCCCCACAAAACAAAAAGGTACCATGCAAATGGATAATTAAACAAAAGCCTTAATTTTGTAGTACTAGTGGTACTACAAAATTTTACTTTACATTTAAAATACTTAAGGATATTGAATAAATAATTTCAAGATTTTCGCCGAACAGTAGGTATATGGGTATGTACTTACTTAGCCTTTAACCAATATATTGCATTACATTTGCAATTTTATTTCATTTTAAGATAAATTGAGATTTAGAAAGATATAAAATTCTTTAGGTACTTTACTTGCACCAATTTTACTTTAAATAAAGAACGCTACAACACGGTTAGATGCGGCATGCACATAACTTGTTACCTACCCTAAATAATTACCTGGCCAGTGAAATATGTATTAAAAAGTTCAAATCCAAGGTACGGATAAAATTACGAAACGTAAAAAATTCCCCCCTTCTTGAAGTCGGTTAATAAACAACAACGATAGGTCAACGACTGACGATGTCTGTCAAGATTAAGATATACCTATTGCAATAAAATAAAAGTAAGTAAGTACCTAGCGTTTTATCGTAAAAAGATAAAACATGGAGAATGTGAGAGTAAGTAAAAGAAATCAGTATTTCATAGACGCACTCCATACATTAGAATATTTAGATAATTATTTTCTTTCTTGATCAATGCCACCTTTAAAAGCCCATTAGACTAGGGCAGGAAGCTAACTGTTGTGACATGAAATTGCTACTCTACTCTACAATTATGATCACCGAACTTCACGGGGTTGTGGTTCATATTACATCACACTATCAACATTCAACATACTTTACTTTCGCGCAACAAAATCAGCTGTTTCATAAAGTAATATACGATAAAAAGAATATATACGGTCGAATTGAGAAACCTCCTCCTTTTTTGAAGTCGGTTAAAAATAGGTATAAGCAAAAGTAGATTATAACAGCTATTTCTATTTAACGGAATTCAAGCGAAACAATGTCTAAACCTACAAACCAAGAGAATTCAAAATTACCTGTAAGCAGAAAACACATGGGCATCCTCGCTGACGTCATCCGTCTCCTCAATCAAGCTCTCCACCACCGTGTAACTGGCTCCTCTAGTAGCCAATACAATGACAACCACAGCAGCCACAGACAGCAAACCCAACATCGCAGCAACCTGCTTATTTTGCGCCAAAAACTGCCACATCCACGCTGAATTTAACTTCTTGAACGTATAATTAAAACAAAAGACACTATTTTAGTTTCGAATTTAGTGGATTTTTAAAATATAAACGTGAAATTTGAAAATCTCTGGTCAAGAAAAAAAAAGAAGTATTTAAATTTCGAACGCGGTCCACTCGGGTCAAACCCGTCTGCCGTTGTGGTCACAGTTTAGATTACGCGACCTATACGGCCTGACACGACACACTTTATTGTTCTATTAACAAAGAAAGATAATACAAAGTTTAGGGTCGATTCTTTGTTAAACATCCTGTGCTGCATATCTGATGAGCTAACGATAGAACACTAGAACACTAGAAAAATGTTTTTTTGCAAATTAGGTTTTTTATTTCACCTATGTAAGACAAAAGTAAAAGTTATTGCAACCGTGCAAAATCTAGCAAACTATCTACAATTCTACATTATTATTATAAAACTGTAAAAGTCTCTTTGTTCGAACATCACGCAAAAACTACTCGACCGATTTTGATAAATCATTTTGTGTTTAATAGCTTATGAATGATAAACTGACGATGACTTAAAAACTGGTGCAGGTACTTTTACAATTATTTATTACGAATAAAACAGTAACTTCAAATAAATCATAGACTTCGAATAAGACAGTGACTTAGAATAAGACACAATTACGAAAAAAAAGACTGAAAAACTAATCCCCTAATCATTAAAAAAATGCTATAAAAAAATGTAATTTTGGCTAACCTACTAAACGTAAACCTTGATTACAATTATTTATAGGTAATGTAGGTAGTCTAATTTTGTGCTGATGGTAGTTGCAACAAAGATTATTCATGCATTCTCTGTCCACCCCAAATCAAAGAGAATGGAATCACTACGCTTTAAGAGTCGGCACTGCCTAACTAGCTTCGAAATCCAAAATAGTATGAAGCTAGTGTAGAGCTAGGGTATTAAATCTTTGGAGCCCATAGAATCTGGTGTAGTTCATACAATTTTGTTCTGAGTTTCGCGGCACTGACCCAAATAAGTAGGAATCAAATAAGTAGGTAAGTAGAGGAACCTACGTCAATTTATGAAGGTATGTTATTATCTTGCATCGTGGATCCGATCATAAGTTTGCTCCCATAGTAAAAGTTGTTCAGTTTGATGGGTAGACTCTTAGTTTCAATGTCACCCTGTATATTCCTCGAGAGGATAGTCCGAAATATTCTGTAAACTCAAAACTTCCACGTTTCACTAGTTGTTTACATATTAAGACCCTCATGTTGGAACATCGGCATCGGTTCGATTAAACGAGACATCAGACAACCCTAGACATAGTAGATAGCAGACGCTATGATAGCAATAGGTATAGTCCTAGAGCGGTCTAATCAACGCTAATTCAATTGTCAACATCCTCATTGTACAGTCATGGGCCATGATATTGAGTCACATGGTGCTTCTTTGCATGCAGGACAAGACAATGCATCTACTGTCTTAATTATAAACTCAACTATCTTTGAGAGAAGTCTAATTTCAACAAGAATTTAACTAAGATATGACTAAGGGGAATTTTGACAAATACAGGGTGAAATTGATATCATTAGCATCCCTTTAAACTAAGTCTACCCATCAAACTGAACAACTTTTAGGATTTAGCCTATCCCACCGCCGTAGAGTAGCCTGCTTGTCGGTCTTCTACTGATTGTACTTCGGTGAGTGTGCCCAAGAGCTACATGAGCTCATCCCGCCTTCCCCTTTCTACTATCGGACTTCCAGACGCACCGCGGGATATCACCCCTTTTTGGTTGACATACCACATATCCGCACCAAGCGCCTTTCTGAATCTTCTATAATGCGCACAGCCAAGGAGTGAAACGCCCTGCCTGCGTCAGTATTTCCGAGTGCTTACAACCCGAATTCCTTTAAAGTACGAGTGAATAGGCTTCTTCTGGGTGAGCTCGCTACATCTTCGACCCCATCTTCGTCCTGAGGACTATATTGAGGTCAAGAGCGATCCCGTACGTAATAAAAAATGGGTGCAAACCGATCGGAGCGAAAAAAATCGAATATCAATTTCACCCTGCAGTAGTAATAGTACAATGAAGATAGGTAGGTCTAGGTATTTAGAAAGAAACGGCAGCACAACATTTAAGACAAAGGTTAAACTTTTCTTAATGGTTTAGTGATGCAGTTTTAATGATCCATGATAGATATCTAAACGTTTCCCCAAAATATGTGAAATTAAATGTACCTACCTAAGAAACATTATACAATACCCACCTATAAATAGACATTTACATACTTATTTGTCGACTTGAATACAGGGGTGTAAAAATAAACACTTAAAACCTTTAAGGGGGTTGTTGAGACCATCAAACTGAACAATTTTTACTATGGGACCAACATCGAAATCGCGAAAAAAAAATCTTTTGTCCCATACATTTAGCTCGAGTAGATCTGTAGTTTAGTATAGAACATCGCAAACGCATCGCATCATGACGATTATGGCAAATCTTTCCATTTTGGGGGAGGCCCAAGTCCAGCAGTGGACGTCTATCGGCTGATATGATGATGATGATGATGGAACGTCCGATTTTTTTTTCGCAATTTCGATATTGGTCCCATAGTGAAAGTTGTTCAGTTTGATGGTCTTAACCACCCCTTAAATGTTTATTTGTATTTTTGTAACACCCTGTATAATAATATTGTGTGGTGGTACGGAACCCTCGGTGCGCGAGGAGCCAGACTCACACTTGGCCGGTTTTTTATTAATTTACTTAATTATCGGCAATGCTGCGCATAAACTATTGATAACAATACGTTACTTTAAGTTACGTATAAGTTACAATACCAAACTGCCTACATAGTATGTATTTATCTATCTGTTGTTCTGTCTTCTGGCTTTAACAAAAGGGCCTGTTTAGATTGATACAGTAACTGGATCCAGTGCCGTTTAAAAACTACTGCCGTTGTAACATTTTCACTTTTCCTTTTTCACATTTTTCAGCTAAGCCAGACATAAATGTTGTGTGTGACTGATGTTTTTAACAATAGTGCTAATTTTTTTTATAGTTATGCAATATCTGCTTTCAATAATTTGTAAGTTTCTGATCTCACTTAAATAAGAATTATCATTAGTAAGTAGTAATTTTTAGCATGTAAGTATTTTAGAAATTGCTCTTGAAATTTACATGTAATTTTTATAATAAATAAATAAAATTTATTATTTACAATATAAGAATAAGAATAAGAAGAAATGTACACAGTATCCTAAGACTAACTACTACTAAAAGAACAAACAAAGCAACCAAATCTGACAACTGTCTAGTCCAATAGCCCACCCCAAATAAATAAAATAATTAAAAAATAAAAATACAATGAAAATTTCCTTTATTCACTGACTTCTTACTGGCTGATTCCTGATCTGACATTACAAAACAGATCGAGACACAACAACGATCGTAATGCATTTATTGAAGGAAGTTATAATAGTGTGATAAACAGAATAGAAATAGTAATTATTATATTTGCCAAAATACTTTGTTATAAAAGGGTGTTACAAATTTTGTTCAGTAGCTGTATTTAGCCCAGTCATTTTACTGAGTTTTGTTAGGCGGGGTAGGGAGTAATTATTAATTGGACTTTTAAACAGTAACCGGCACCATTTAGTGACAAAAAGACCATCTTAAAATATATATAAAAAAAAATTGCAACGCAACATAGAAATCAAAATTGTGTGTCCCAGAAGGCTTTTAAATTAATAATATTATTACCAATGCACTAATTTGACTTAGGTTTAACAATATAAGTTATTTTTGAGGAATAAAATAGTCATTGAAATTTATAAAATGATGTATTTATTAGAAAATACGAATTTATTTTTCAAAGCCTTCTAGGTAGACAAAAACATTTACACCATGTTTGTTGTATGTATGTTGCCTTAAATTTGGGCAAAAAAAATGTACCGTCAGGTTTTTTTAGAACGAGATAATCGTTAAATTTTAAAATTGGAACTGTTGCTGACGTTTTTTTTAATTTTTGTACATTTCTAGGCTAAAATTGGCTCCTCAATATTACACCGAAAAAAATTTAAATTATTAACTAGTCCCGGCTTAAACCGTAGAATGACTGGGCTACTGCTTGCAGGCACGCAAATTTAGTTTGATTCGATAAAATCTTAAAGCTAATATAGTTATCTAGGTACTTATCTTCTTTTTAGGCAGCGCATCGATAAAAAATAATTAAACATTTTTTTAAGCTACGAGCGTTAACCCGCGACTTCGTCCGCACAAATTATATACCAGATTTTAAGTCAGATCATAAGCTATCAAACAAAAAAAGTTTCATCAAAATAGGTTCAGTAGTTTTTGCGTGATACTCGTTCAAACAAACAAACACACAAACAAACACCCAAACAAACACACAAACAAACAGACAGACAAAAAATCCAAAAATTGGTGAAATGGAATCAGGGACACCTAAAAACCATATCGTAACTTTTTTTTTGATAATATCATCAATGTACAGACAAACTTCCTGTTACAGTTTTATAATAGTATAGATAAAAGAAAATCATTAATTATGGAAAAAAAAAGTAATATGAATAAATATAAGTAAAATAACTAATTCATTAATGTGCATTGTAATTTGTTTTGGTGTAATTAAAGTATATTTCATTCATTCATTCATTCATATTTCGAACGACACTAGATCCAGTCACTGTATCAATCTAGACCGGCCATAAAATATTTACATAACATAAATTCTTGCTAACATGCAAAGATAACCGAACAAATTGATTCGATTAAATAAATAAGTTCCAAGCTCGTTTATTAATTCGCAGAAACAATGTCACGAATAATAGAACAATAAGATTATAGGTATTTAAATAATGTTAATATACGACTGTATGTAGGTATAGCACGTAGTAGCACGTAATAAAGTAACTCAAGAAAATTCTAGGTGATCAATCGATGAGAAAAGAATGGTTTGAAGGTCAGTGGCATATATAAGGTATAACAAAATTAGCTGAAACTGTTTTAAGGGGATGATCAGACCAAATCAGATCAGATCAAACTGAACAACTTTCTCTACGGGACCAATATTGAAATCGCAAAAAAAAATCTGTTGTCCCATACATATTTAGGTTGAGTAGGTTTGTATGGAACAGCAGATTTTTTTTTCCCGATTTCGATATTGGTCCCATACAGAAAGTTGTTCAGTTTGATGGTCTGATCATCCCCTTAAAATAGTTTCAGCTAATTTTGTTAGACCATATATAGTACTTAGCATAGCGTCGTTTTTGACGTAAAGGAAAATCGTTCCTGCGCCACCAGATGACGTCGCCTGAAGGCGCTGGCGAACGACGCGACGCTATGCTACTTAGTACGTACTATAAGGTTTATATTTTCTTACTTTGACTATCCGCCACCGCCACACGTCTCTGTGTGCGTCTAAACCGTGCGCTTAAATCATATTTTGTATGAAGAGGGTTATCCTTCATAATATTTTGTTTTGTGGTACAAAACTATAGGTACGCAAAGTGATAAATAATGTTTTGAGCGGTAGCGCGCGCGCATCAGACCGTACGCCCTCTAGTTCCGCTCTGCTACCTTCAATCATGATTCCATCCAACTCGTTTAGAAATCACGCTTTTTGGCTTGTTAATGCCCAAATTTTAATAAGACTTTCGAATTGTTGGAGCTGTAATTATAGGGCTAGGTGTGCGTTTCAATTATGTAGAATGTAAAGCACAAGATGTGTAAATTCTAACGCTTCTAGCAAATTTACAACTGGTAAATTTGAATTTTATAAGAAATGCCCCGATAGAAAAGGATAATTTCCATTTCCTTGTGAAGCTCAATATTCCTTATATCCTGTATAATTTCAGCTATCATACTATTTGTATGTGTTCTTTGATCATACACATTCGCCAGCTGCGAAACGACCCGAAACGAATACACTTCGTCACGTGGGCAATGTCTTTTCATACATACATACATATTCTCACGCCTGTCTCCCACTGGGGTAGGCAGAGACAACGGAACGCCACCTGCTACGATCCTGACATACCTCTCTACCTTCCTCCACATTCATAAGTCCAGTGACTTTTCTTACCTAACAAACAGTTAAACAGGGTATAAAGTATAATAGATAAGATACAGTCAATATATTTACGAAAATATTTTATACGTTCGGAAAAATTTGTATCTCTTTCCCAAAAACAGTGACGTTCATAATTACAATACAAGAAATAAAAATAAATTAGTATCCCCACATTTTCGACTCAGTAAGGTCAACACATCTTTCATGGGGCACTGTATACGCTATTATAATAAGATACCAGAGGATATTCTAAACTTGCCAGACAAAAAGTTTAAGTCCCATGTTAAACAAGTCCTCTGTAAAAAAGGCTACTATAAACTCGATGACTATTTGAATGACCAAAATGTCTGGTCTTGACAATGTTACTCTATGTAATGCAATATTGTATTTTAATTGTACTTTGTATATTTTGTTTTGTTTAAAAGATGTGTGATGTAGAGTTTCTGGCCGCATCTTCTCTCAATGAAACACCCTCCGACGCGGTGGTAGACTCAAAAAATGACGTCAAAAAGCTATCTATGTGATATTATTTTGAATAAAAAATTTTTGAATTTTGAATTTTTGAATTTTGATACCAAACCGAAAGTGTATGATTCTATTCCTTAAACTAAACAAGTCTTATCAAGAGCTCTATTTACTCTATACTAACTTCGCAATAAAAATCTATTATTAATAAAAAATAGCTTGGCGTAGGTATCTTTCTTTCCATACTGTAAGTTGAGCATGCAATGAGCTGGAACAAATTATTTCCCTCGCCATGAGGTAGGTGACAAAATGATCGAGGTGGTTAATCATTATCCAGTCTGATGGAAAGTTGAAAATAATAAATACATTTCTTGTAGGTACTAAAGTATTTTCGTAGGTCCAAGATATTTCTACGATTAGGATAGGCGTTTCGGTGTTAGAGTAAAACGTAGCACTTTAAGGGTATTTACCCATGATACTAAACAACTTTCCCAAAGAAACTCATAGGAAATTCGTAAAAAAATTGGACTTTCAATATGTAAACTAAATGCAATCAGCTGATCGAACGTTTGTAGGAAAAGTTTTTTTTTTGCGGACTTCTCTTCGGTATGCTCGTTCGGGAAAGTTGTACAATAGCCGATTAAAGTAATGCAACTGCTACTTCAAATATCAAAATATTATATTTTGATTCATTTTAAGAAAAGGATATTCCTAAAGAATTACTGTAAACCGCAGCTTACACACGTACAGAGACGGCTGCGAAGTTTGTTAAGTATCGATCATGATGGCTGTGCCAAAAATCATGATCAACAAACATTGAGACGATCGATCGTGCGATGGCTGACACAGCCATGAAAAAATGGAATGAATGGATGGATTTCAATGTTGGAAATGTTTCCAACTAACAAAATATCAATTAATTGAATCAGGCGTTACTTTGCGGAAATCCATGACTAATATGTAGATGACACGATTGTATCAAGACCTCCGCTTCTAAGTACCTAGTAGACAAAGTTGTATTACGTTATGCAACACAACCTGCCCACCAAATAATTTCTACTCTACACGTGTTTCGCTCCACCAAGGAGCATCCTCAGGAGTTAGACCGACGAACGTTCGATACAGAGTTGTTACTCCGCTGAGCGTCCGACAACGACGGTTAGTTCGTTGGTGGGCAGGTTGTGTTGCATAACGTAATACAACTTTGTCTACTAGGTACTTAGAAGCGGAGGTCTTGATACAATCGTGTCATCTACATATTAACAAAATATCCTTAAAAACTGTTCAAAAGCTCATAATAAAGTGAACAAACAAGTGGTTAATTAAAAGCAGTGAGATATGATTGCTAAGAAGCGATGTCGTTATCCGGCGCGGCCACCTGAGCGTAACGCCCTCCGTTCCGTTCCGCCTCGCGCCTCGGTCACCCACCTTCTTCAGCTTGAACCATGAATGATTTGTCGGTCTTAGAACTCCAAGTTTGATCAAACGTTTGATCAACGTTTAGGTGGAAAGATGTTGGAAGGATTTACTGATTCGTTGAAACAGGTTGCAGACTTTTTTAATTTAGGTAATTGTTAATTTTTATAATATTCTAAGAACCACTGTTATCTATACTATTATAAAACTGTAACAGGAAGTTTGTCTGTACATTGAAGATATTAACAAAAAAAAAGTTACGATATGGTTTTTAGGTGTCCCTGATTCCATTTCACCGATTTTTGGATTTTTTGTCTGTCTGTTTGTTTGTTTGTTTGTGTGTTTGTTTGTTTGTTTGTTTGAACGAGTATCACGCAAAAACTACTGAACCGATTTTGATGAAACTTTTTTGTTTGATAGCTTATGATCTGACTTAAAATCTGGTATATAATTTGTGCGGACGAAGTCGCGGGTTAACGCTCGTTATTTCTAAAACTATTGTTTCGATGTAAGTGGTAAACAGGTAGAATCAACTAAGCATCGTAGCATATGGCGTAAATTTGTTCTGTTCTGACTTTATTATATCTACTTTTATGACAAGCATGAACGCCACCTGTAAACCGATTCCCAAAAAAAATTATTACTTACAGCCCAAAAAAAAATCGATGCAAGCAAACAAACCATTTTGGAACCAAACATGAAACCGGGAATAGTAGATAGTTTAGTTTATGGTAGTCCAGGAAAAAATGACAATTCTTTTTTAACAGTACCTACGACTGAACTTTTGTTTGTCGAAAAATTAAATTTTTTTTATTTTGTATTTTTTTTACTAGCCCACTTCATCCCACTGCTGGGCAAAGGCCTCCCCTTTCATCCTCCAACCATCTCTGTCCTGGGCATGCTCTGGCCACGCGTCATCGAAAGCATTCAGATCTTCCCACCACCTCTTCCTAGGACGACCTGGACGCCGACGACCGTTTTCTGGGATCCAGGGCGTTACAATTCTTGCCCACCTTTCCTTTATTTTGTCTATGACAGTATTATTATGGCAGTATTATTCAGTATTGCGATACAAAATCATGGGAATTTCAAGACATAGGGCATAGTGCACAGTCCAGCAGTACACAGTGCAGTGCTGGTGCAGTTAAGGATGCAGGGTAAAAATTTTTGCCAGGCAGTTTTTCGGAATCAAATACTTACCTGTCACTCAGAATGCTCAAAACTTACCTAGAAGCATCCTACAAGTTTTTTTTTATCTGAGCCAATGATGGGCAATTTATGAAAATTGGTCAACCCTATGTTCCCAGCTTGACGTTGAGTTTTGAGAGATCATGAGTATTAATTTGAGCAAGTTAATTAATTAAGAATCAGAACAGTGCCAATCAATTTTAGCTGTCTCTACCTCCAACAAAGATGCCCAAATCGTGTATGTACGTGTATTTATGTTTAATTAATTCTTGTTTGAGATTGGTGCACGACCAGTTTTAGTTTTACAGGAACTGTCTACCTCACTTACTCTTAAGACGAAATGATTATAGCTATTGGTAAAGAAAGTTGGTGTAATGGTCACCATTTAGCCTTTTACATAATTATAGCAATCGGAAATGTCGACAGAAGCTATATATATATTATCTCTTGCCAATCTTAATATTTTTACTAAATTAAATATATTACTTATATTGCACACATTAATTGTTGTTATTACTGTTTTGAAAAGATTAATTCTGTTAAACCATTAAATAATTTGATCAAACAATCATCATCATCATCTCAGCCGATGGACGTCCACTGCTGGACATAGGCCTCCCCCAAGGATCGCCATAACGACCGGTCCTGCGCTGCCCTCATCCAACGGGTTCCCGCCGCCTTCACAAGGTCGTCGGTCCACCGTGTGCGGGGCCTACCCACGCTACGCTTTCCGGTACGCGGTCGCCACTCGAGAACTTTTCGGCCCCATCGGCCATCGGTTCTGCGAGCAATATGCCCCGCCCACTGCCACTTTAATTTAGCAATTCTTTGGGCTATGTCAGTTACTCTGGTTCTTCTGCGGATCTCTTCATTTCTGATTCGATCTCGCAGGGAAACTCCGAGCATAGCCCTCTCCATTGCTCTTTGGGTGACTTTCAGACTTTTTATGAGGCCTTGAGTGAACGACCACGTCTCTGTTCCATATGTCATCAGATCAAACAATGTTCTTGCCAAAAATGTCCCATGCTTGATCTTTATTATCTCGTAACATACTATATCCTATAATGCAAAAAAAGTACTTCCAAATGTTATACAACGAGCATAGAAATATAGTGCAAATATTATTATATTTATTATTATAATTCCAACTTCTGATTTGACTTTAAAAAAATCGCACTCCTGGAGTATGATTTTTGAAGGTCAAGTCGTAAGTGGGGGGGGGGGGGGGGATGCGTATCTCCATCCGTTGTTTTGACGTTTTCGACTGCTGAGCTCGGCGAATGAGATTCAGAAATCGCACTCCTGTATGGAATTATGTTCATCGACTTATCACTACCAGGTTTTGGCTATCTTCTTCCGTGGGTTGTAGTGTTCTGTTTTTGTGTAGTGGATAAATTGTATATTGAATATGATGTATCATTGTTGCAGGTGATACGTTAACTCAGTTATAATGTAATTTAATTAACTGAGGAAAATCTGTAATTGGCCTTATATCTGTCTTAGTTTAAGGAATAGTTTCTTTTGTATTAGGTTGTTGATTTTCCCAATAAAGATAAAATAAAAAAAACTAAAATCTTAAATGTAAACAACTAAAGAACCGAAAATCTACATAACTTCAATTAATTTCATCACATACAGGGTGTAAGTGACAGCCTAGCAAATACTAAAACGGTGACTGACTCAGACCATCAAACTGAACAACTTTCACTATAGAGCCTACCTCAGGAAACGCGAGAAAAAATAAGCTGTTAATTTTAACAGGGACAGCTGATTTTTCTCGCGTTTCCTGAGGTATCTACAAAACAGTTTGGAAGTCACTAAAGTTCGGTTATATTTAACAAAACATTTTTTTCTGTGCATAGGCAACAGATTCTATAGGTCTGCATGTTATCTGCAGAGGAATTGGGTGAGTTACGCTACTTCCATGCATTCAGAACATACTTAGTAGTTTATTTAGAAAGCCAAGAATTAAAACAAAAACTATAATACAAAGCCAAGTCGTCGCTTCAGCCATCTCGGTTGATACTCGTCAGCTATGCAGCTATATCATAATAATAATGCATTAGGCGCGGTATGCAGTTATAAAATAATAGTTATATCCACGCTAGTGCTCATTCCGGTGCTCAATATATCGCAGTTAGCATGATTGATGTCCTCCTTTATGGTCCATATGGAATTCTTGGGCGAATCCGGTTCGAAGGACCATTAATTTTTATGGCGAAACAAAAAAAAAATGCATTGATTATGAAGAATGAAAATACACACATTTTCTAATGGAAATTGTGTCTGCATGAATTATGTGGTATGGGTTATTATATTAGTTAAATATGATAAACCAGCTAAGTCCGAATGAATCTTACGCCTTAGTGTTCTGTACCAAACTGCACAACTGCATGAGAACACCATATAGTTGAACTCAGGAAGCTGGAAATTACCGACCGCCATGGCCAATTTTCGTGTTCCCATGCTTGTAAGGAGGAATGGTATCCATTGGTTCTAAACAGGGGCGTTCTTGTTCCTAGGTTCTAAAGCCATGGTTGAACTCTATGACACGGAATATATCTATGATCTGATCATAAAGTTCAACTATGGGTAGATTTTTTGTTTTAATTCTTGGTTTTCTCATTGGAATAAACGACGACTATGAACCAGCAAAGATCTGCATTCAAGACGATGTTAAACCGGACTGCCTCATTATAAATCGTTCATTATTCACTGTAGACAACTGGTGTTCAATTCGTAGAAGCAATCTATGAAATCTTACCTGTAATGCAAGGACTCTAGATTTGTTAACTGGAAACATGATGCAAACAGTGATAACATCATTAGATCCAAATAGTATGTCTCCTCACACATTCTGGATAATCTGCTACTTCATAAGAAACGGAAACGTCTGAAAATAAGGAAACGAAAATGAAAATATAAACTTATTCCGATTTACTAAATAAAAAATCTTCACATTTCCGTTATAAAAAAGGAGTTTTAGAAAAAGGAGATTATTACTAGATAGTAGATATATAAATTGTAACTGACCATTAAAGCAGAAAAAAATCTTGACAACAGCCAATAGTTGGAAATTAAAAATAAAACTATTTAGTTTTTAATTAAAAAAGTGGCTTTTATTCTGGTTTTTGACGCCTACCGGCCAGTGCTCAGTTATGGATACACACAGTAGAAACTTTTTCTACTATTAACCTATTTTCATATATCAATTTGTTATTTCTTTACCTATGGAAAGATTTTCTAGAGCAAAATTTTGAACAGTGGTTTTATTGATGTCGCTTTTATTGAAACTATTAGAACGTTAGGTAAACTTATAAATAAGTAGGTACATACGTAATAAAATAAAAACACAAATAAGCCGTCTTCATTTCAAACGAAAGATTCAAACTCATTTGGCATAAAAGCTCTGTTTAAGTAATAACAACTCAATCATTAGGTTTACCACCAATGCGTTTTAAATCATGACAATCATTGTTCTTAGAATAATAAGTAGTCGATATTATAATTTTTCTGTCCCAGTAGTACCTCTCGTGGCCAATTTAGTATCAATTTAAAATAAAAACCGGCAAAGAGCGGAGGAGGAGTCGGACTCGCCCATGAGTTAAAGGGTCCGTAGCCATGGTATACCTACTCGTATTAGTAAGAACACTTTTGACAAATTGTTTTTCTTACCCTATTGTGCTTCCCCCAATCGTATTTTTATTTCTTAACAATTAAACAATATTTCCAAAAACAAGAATGTCACATTGTAGTCATTGCTGATTTTCAATTTGCGGATTTCTATTTAATAATGTTTGTAGTTATTATCGTTGAAACCGCCAACAACACAACACACAACAACAGCTACGAGTATAAAACATAAATCCGTATTGTTCCGATAAATTGAAAGCCATAACAGGACTACAACTGCCAAAATCAGGACTGTGACATTCAACAATCTTGTTTTTTGGAAATATTGTTTATATTGTTTAGAAATAAAAAAAATACGATAGGGGGCAGCACAATGGGCTCGGTACCCTCTTAACGAAACGTACTATATAATTGTTGTTGTTGTTAATTTTACTGACTAATTTGTTGTTTTGTTTGACTACCGAACCCTATTTTATATGCTTACAATTAATTAAACCCTTTTTTTTAATACCTACATCTTGTGTGTGTTTAAAAAAGTGTGCTTCTCGATGCTTTCAGTTTGTTTGAAACAGAATACGTTACATTTCAACTTGGGTGTCTAGATAAAGACTGAACGATAGTTTCAATAATTTCTAGTTTAGATAAGGTGCGCAAATCTGAGCATTACCGTTAGAAAGCAGACATTGTGCAGGATTTTCTTGATAACAAACTGTTAAATAAGATACGAAATACTATGTAAGCAATAAAGGCCACCAGGAAGTGTTGATAACAGAAAATGCTGACTAGGCATTAAAAATTACCTTAAGGTGGTTTCAGTCCATACAAATGTTTGACGCACAATACGCGTAGACGGAATTAATAAAAGTAATATTTTATATATGGAAAAATAGTTTAGAAAATCTAGTTACCGCGTAACAAATAACATTTGCAATTTATAATATAATTACGAAGATATAAAGCTTTTAAGATTTTGTATGAGAAATTTCAAAGCTTTATATCTTCGTAATTATTTTATAAATTGTAAATGTTATTTGTTACGCGGCATCTAGATTTTCTAAACTATTTTTCCATATATACAAAGTTACTTATATTAATACCGTCTACGCGTATTGTGCGTCAAAGTTTTGTATAAAATTGACCCCTCTGCAACCGCCTTAATATTCAACAATATTATTTTTGTGTAAAATTGTAATAATAACCACAAAACCTCCTCCAAAAAGACTGACACTAACATTTCTGATGATGTTATTTTGCCACTGAATACAAATACATATTCCAACGATTTTTTTTGGTCTTACCTATAGACCAGCAGAAACTCGTGAGGAAACCTGCATGCTTCAATTTCGAGGCATGTATTGTACCTACTGTCCATTACAAGTGGCGACGGGCTCACTCCCCGTCACACTGGACAGAGTTTCGGTACTACTAGTGAAACGTGGATGTTCTGAGGTTTCAGAATATCTCTGACTACCCCCTCGGGGAATATAGTCGAGAGCGTATGCATATGCTACCTATAGACCAAAATCCTTAGACCAAGACCAAATCTTTGCTTAGTTTACTTCTTTAATTCAATTCGTTTAAGTAAGATGTTCATATGCAGGGTGAAATTGAATTCATTAGCATCCTTTTTAACTATATAAGAGTCTACCCATCAAACTGAACAACTTTCACTACGGGAGCAAACCGAACGGAGCATAAAAAAAAACCGCTGTTCCATACTAAACTGCGATGCCTACGCAACAGACGATTTTTTTTGTGCTCCGATTGGTTTGCTACCATAGTAAAAGTTGTTCAGTTTGATGGGTAGACTCTTAGTTTAAAAGGATGCTAGTGATATCAATTTCATCCTGTGGTTTGTTGTTGATTTTGAACATAGTATCTAAACGGATAAGAAAAGAGCCGGAGAGAAAAATTATAATATCATTTCTGCGTAGAATCTCTACATTTTCTATATAGGTCAGTCTTGTATATATCATTGACCTTTTATTATAACACTTTATTGTACACACAGATACAGACAATAGAAAAGACATGTACAAAGGGTGAGCTTATCTCTTAAGAGATTTCTTCCAGCAAACCCGCAACAGATTTTTTATTTGTTCAGAGGTTTTTTAACTTTGTTACTTTAAACTTTTAAAAATGTTGTTGCATGAACCAATATTGGTATTCATCATCATCATCATATCAGCCGACAGACGTCCACTGCTGGACATAAGCCTCCCCCAAAATGGGGGGATTTGCCATAATCGTCACGCTTGGCAGGCGGGTTGGCGATCGCAGTTCGAACGAATTGATGTGTAAGTGTGATAAGAGGATGCTGCTGCCCATCCTTCAGTTCCCTTAGTCGCCTTTTACGACACCCACGGGAGGAAATGGGATGGTGCTATTCTTAGCCGTCACCACACGGAACATTTTTATTGACTATTTAAATTGTTACATAGATACGAAGACGATTCCAACAATAAATCGTGTTTAAATCTCTTCTCTTGGAAATGAAATCGTACAATACTGTTCAGTCGTATACAGACAGACAGACAGACAGTCGACAGTCGACAGTTGTTGCAATGTTTCTGACCACCCCGAAAGGAATTATGATCGTGAGTTTATGTGTGTTTGTATGTAATCAAATCGCATCGTTATTACTTATTATTTATCAGGAAATCAGTGCAAAATAAGTAATAATAATTTTAGAAATATTGCATCGGGATATTTAATTCGAAATTTTATTTCAATTTCCAAACCATGTTCTCTTCACATATTTACTGCAGTCGAGTCAAGGATTGAATGTATGCTCGCAGAACCGATGGCCCATGGGGCCGAAGATTTCTCGAGTGGCGACCGCGTACCGGAAAGCGCAGCGTGGGTAGGCCCCCAAAGTGGACTGAAGACCTGGTGAAGGCGGCGGGATAACCCTTTAGATGAGGGCAGCGCAGGACCGGGCGTTGTGGCACTCCATGGTAGAGGCCTATTCTCAATTCATAGTTTGAATAAACAATAGGTAATTAGTTATAGGTACATATGTCTTTGTAATGAATCCACGTGAGCACAAAAATTTCCTCGCTTGTTATTACATAAAATACCATTAGTTTAATAAAAAAGATTCCACGTATCATATCTGTGGTATTTTTAACTTTGCCGGCCACGGCTGGCGGGCCATCGTCGCGCTCCAGCGAGCGTGACGCTCTCATAGAAACAGGTGCAATACCAACTTGTACGGGTCCCAACGTTAATTGGACTGGATGTTTATTTGACAGTGACTGCCCTTAAAGATTGAGGCAGCTGGTCAGTCAATTGCTTTATGTGTTTTATAATTATGACTTGTTATTTAGTGAACGTTAAAGGTGGTGATTTCTGGTGGATTGGTAGGCCTCTGTTATTGCCAAGCCTACCAGGCAGAAGTCCCTCTCTATATAGATTGTGCTACTAGATGACATTATAAGAGAAAATCATTGAAAATGATTCAATGATTCTCGCAGACATTAGACATTTACTCTTCAGACATTATAGTATTCAAAATTGTCTGCAGGTTAGTTTAAAGATGGTTTAAAGGGTCCTCAGGTTGTTGTGATTCTTGATTAAATAATGATCTCTGAGTGAATTTTCGTAGTGCATTAAGTATCGAAATGAAGTCCTGATTCATGCATCCGCATCGCAATTCCTCTCATTTAGACCAATGTTTCCCGGGGTCGTATCTAAATGTGTCCCTACGCAAGCCTTCCAAAGGTCCTAGTTTCAGGTATACGTTGAGTAAAAATATTAAAACTATATATAATATTTTAGATATGTAATTAATAAAAGAGTGGTCCAAATTTTAGAAAGGTACCGAGTTAAGGTAATAAGAAGAATCCAACATAGCAACAAGTGGGTGGTCAAACGAGTGGGTGGTTCATAGACCAACGAGACCATAGAGAATGCCCCAGTTCTGATGATGAGCAATAAAGAAACTAAAAATAAAGGTGACAGCTAGACGTTGACGCACTGACAGATTGAGGCAAATGGTTTGAGTATAATTTCTTGTGTATATCGTGTGTATATCGCTGCAGTTGCTTATGCAGCTGATACCTGGCAGCGTACAAATTGATGACACTGTTGATAGGTGAATAATAACAGTGAGCAATGACAATTTGAACAATGGATGATTTACCCAGGTCAATATCTGATAAGTCTGTCTGGAAGAATAGAACATTGGTGAACCTAGAATCTGCAGAGCAATAATTTGCATAAAGAGTTAATTAGGTAATCACTGATTAGTGATTACGTACAAGATGATGAACGATAAGCTCCTTATAAATTAAGTACCAGCTATAGGTTATAGGAATTTTTATTAGTAGACAATAGGTAAATAGTGAATTTATAAGAATTGTGACTGAATGGCAGAGTGAATAAAATCTAAAAAGACGCGGCTGACGCCGGAATTTCGCTCCCATCATCGTAGCGAGATAAAAACAATATCGTCAATTTACAGATAGACACACTTCTGTTACAAATAAACTGTCGATAAAAATCAGGTGAGCTCCTGAAAAAATCTGGATATTTTGAAAATATAGGAAAAATGTACAGATGTTCTCCAAATACGCCCATATCGTAAGAAAATCCTTTTGCTAGCACATTCAGCACGTTCCTGAGGAATCCATAGTGGGTTTCGTGGCTCAAGTTGTTTTTTTTTATAATGGTGTTGAACCATTATAAAAAAAACAACATGAGCCACGAAAATACTAATGTTATTAACTCATTAGTCCATTCCGCTAGATACAGCGTTGCATCGTCCGCTTTTTGTGCCAGACACACTCATAGGATCTGATGTGGGCGACCGGCTCCAAACGGCAGTATATTTGACAATTTAAACACCAACTCAATGAGCACCGGTGACAGTTCTAATAGATTATCTTCTCTTTATGACATAGTACGTCATGTTTTACTAGCAGGTGTTATCGACACATCTGTAGCAGGTTATTGGTTGACGAGGAATTATGGAGAATGCTTCGTACAAGATGGTTATGGATTGTGTTTGGGAAATTGAGATCATGGAATTGGTGCAGTATTAACTGGTTTTCTGTATTCGTGAAGCATTATTTGTCATTCAATGGTTACAGTGACATTTTATTTTGTTCGTGGAGAGACGAGCAAAGTTAAGTAGTTTCATCCAAGACTTTATAACTAGGTACAGTCAGCAGCAGCGTTGTATACACTTTTGTTCTACGTCGCGTCGTCGTAGTACTAAAGTTTTATTGCTGCTTACTGTACCTGTTATGGCATAATATAGATTGAGTCATGTGCGATGTCGTAACATAAAATTCACGTAGGTACAAGACGTAGTCGTAGTACTTCCTATCTCTATGGTGTTCCTCTAATCAAAAAAAAAATATGCAATTAGTTTTTGAGCGGATTGCAATGCAGCAAGATTAATATACGAATTACCCCTTCGTTATCTATCAAGCTGAATCGAAAATAAACAAACACGATATTTCATGATAAATAGCTAATTTGACAGTAATCCTACTTGCTGTTAGAATATTTCCCATAAGAAAATCAATAATTACCGCAACTAACCACAATTGCATGTACTGCCATCTCTACAGGGGTGCTTATATTGGCGACCTGTTACACCGTTATGTTATAGTGTAGCTTAAAATATAGTTTATATGCAAGTTGCCGAGATAAAATAGCTGAAGAAACATAGTAAAATTCTGCAACAAACTGATGTGCCAAGGGAAGACAGAACAAACTTAGAGATATGTGGTTTGACAATATTGAAATTTTTTCGGGCTGTGATAGTCTCAATATTTCTATTCTACTTCGATGTTAAGGTGGTTTCAGTTCATACAAAAGTTTATGCGTAGACGGAATTAATAAAAGAAACATTTATAGGAAAAATAGTTTAGAAAATCTGGTTGCCGCGTCACAAATAACATTTGCAATTTATAATATAATTACCAAGATATAAAGCTTTTACAATTTTGTATGAAACATTATAATCTTCATATCTTCATTATTTATTAAAGCTTTATATCTTCGTAATTATTTTATAAATTGCAAATGTTATTTGTGACGCGGCATCCAGATTTTCTAAACTATTTTTCCACATTCATATATTATTATTGATTTTAAAAATGTTACAGCCATGTTGTGCTATTTCGAATCAAATTAAAGATTGCAAAATTTGTCTCGGGTGGGACTTGAACCCGCACTCTTCCAAACCAGGGAACTGCGTTTTTTATTTTTCCATATATACAAAGTTACTTATATTAATACCGTCTACGCGTATTGTGCGTCAAAGTTTTATATAAAATTGACCCCTCTGCAACCACCTTAAGAAGCCGATGTTTGAGAATCTTAGCATATGTTGTATAGTTCTATTATTTGTATGTTCATGTTATAACTTATAAAGCTTCATCAGAAGCCTTAACGAATCTTTTAAAATAGCTTAACGAATGTCAATACAGATGAATCTATAAAGCGGGGAAACCCTGATAGAGGCCGCTATGGCTGCATTCTCGTCAGAAAAATCAGCTAAGATTAAATCACATTCTTCTGGAAACAAAAAGACGAAATTAATATAATCATGCTATATCAAAATTACACTACAGTACACACATCGGCCATGTTAATATATCGTAGCACGTGCGCCTGCGCAGCTCGCTCGTTAGGTCCTGCGTAATGAGGCGGCCATATTTACGAGGGCACCTAATGCTTGTCTGAATCCAAGCGGTTTATCTACCCGGTAATTTACACTAGTGCCTTTCAAGTAATACCCAATTTAATGGTGGTTTTACGTATTGATGGCAATTTTATGGTAGAATATAGTTTAAAGATGGGCATAAGTAGTGATAAAAGCAATCCAGTAGCCGGTAATAAAATTCAAGACAATCGTAAAGTTTAGGCGTCGTAAGTATAAGAAAGCGTATTTGAGATAAATTGAAGTGGAATTATGTAAATGTCGCATTTTAAATAAATTGAGATAATACTTATCGAACGTTTTTAAATTGTAGCCTGATTCGAGATGTGGTGGGGACATTAATTACATATTTTATGCTTGCATCCTATCTAGTATCGTCAATATCTTTCATGCCCACACCGTGTGGCACCGACAGTCACTGCATCTGACTCAATTTCTGAACTTTGCGTGTTCCGTTCCAATACTTCCAATAGATTCAGCAGGGTAAGGATGAGTGCATCTATATTGAGTGCTGCGAACGGCTGTGTCAACATTGCAACTATCCAGCTGCAAACGTACTCAATTAGCAATTCATTAAGTACTGTAGGCGCGTCTCAACAAATTCATGGGTGACCGTAGAGCTGGCAGCTTCTTTGGTCAACGAATTAATTTGGGTATCATAAGGGGCACTCTGCTCGGGACCAGGATCCGACTACCTATTTTATTTTTGTATTATTTTTTTACCTGCATTGTTACGTAACATTTTTTCTTATAATTGTTGTCTTAAATTCACAATATGCTTGAATATACAAAACAACTGCAAACCTACTTGTCCCAAAGTTATAGAACAGCAGATTTTCGCGATTTCTATGTTGGTCCCATAGAGAAAATTATTCAGTTTGAGTATATGACGATGCCGTTTAGTTTAGGTTTATTTATTATTTTGCCTGTTGTGGATTGTTGACTGAACGTTTTTGTGAACGAGGCATGTTGCCAATTTTATAATTAATTCATATGTAATCGTTTTTTTTCCAATTGTCTATTAAAATAATTCAGTTTGATGGTATTATCATCCACTTAAAAAACCATAAGCAATATTGTAAGAAGGACCCTGTATTTGAATCCGTTAACAAATAACCATAGATCTCCTAGAATTATTAAAATATTACACTCGAATCCCACTTGTGTCGTGATATTCAAAACAGTTGCCCTCTATTAACGTGGTCACATGCCTTTCACATGTTCCTATCTATGAACCAATAAACCCTCTACGTCCCTATCTCCGTGCTCTGGTATTTCTTATGGGAATTGCCAACAATAAGGGTCTAGTACCATGGTCTACGCCCACTGGTCGGCAACTAAGATTCTATGTAGTTCATTTACTGTTTCATGTTTTCGTTTGTTGTTTATTATGCTAGTTAAACTAGCCTCACTGGTGGTATTCTGATTAATAATTACCCTTTTATATAATAATTACCCTTTGAAATAATGAACTGCACACACGTGATAAAAATTTTTTTTACATTCTGTACCGCGTGGTGGCCGAGATCAGGCAAGAGAGGAGTTCTCGGCCGGCACTCAAAGTGACAAGTTATGTAAATAAAGATATGTGTCTATTAAATTTAAATAGTAAAATTATAATAATAATTCAATTAAAAGCAAATAATACATAATAATATCCTAAAAATCTATCGGAGTTTAATTTCACCACAAAGCGTCCAGCGGCTAGCTGGGCTGATGAAATTGTGAAGATAGCTGGAAAGACTTGGATTCGACTGGTACAGGTCCCGGTGTAAGGGAACGGAACTTGCGTGGACAAAAGGCAGGTGATGATGATGTTGACTACCTTTAATCTTTTATACAGAGTGAAATTGAATTGCTTTAATGGTTACCACGCCGGTCTGCCAAACCAGGGTCATAGTGTAATAACCAGAGTCTTGGGTTCGAATCCCGGTTCGGTCACGGATGTTTGTGTCATTGATGTATGGTTTCCATAATTAAAAGCCTAATAGCTTACTTCATTCCAATGTATATACAGGCAGAAATTGATATCTTTAGCATCCTTTTAAACTAAGAGTCTACCCATCAAACTGAACAACTTTTACTATTGGAGTAAACCGATCAGAGCAAATAAAAAATCAGCTGTTCCATACTAAACTGCAATTTGGACGCGCGAGTTCGCGCCTCAAATACTGTATGCAACAGCAAATTTTTTTTTGCCCCGATCGGTTTGCTCCTATAGTAAAAGTTGTTCAGTTTGATGGGTAGACTCTTAGTTTAAAATGATGCTAATGATATCGATTTCACTCTGTATTTGTGACTCTCAGTAGTTTGTTTTATTGGATTCATGAATGACTGTTTTGAAAATATGGAATCCAGTCGATTAAATGATATTTAAGCTACGGAACCTTTGGACTTTTGGGTTATTGGTCAATTCCCGCTTTATAGGTTTTTCGTAAATACTTAAATAAAACCTTAAAAAAATAATAGCTGCATTTAGTAAAAATTTATGTAAAGTTGAAAATCTCATCATCCATCATCATTCTCTTCCCCATGCCCATTTCCCATAATTTGGGGTCGGCGCAATATGTCATCCTCTTCCATTTAGTCGAAAATCTATTATTGTTATTAAACTTATTATAAGCTTGAACTTACTGCAGCAAAATCTGAAAGCTGGACCGAATGAAGTAATAGACATTCTTTCTTATTCTGTGATTATGGACAGATTTTTGTCAAAGAGTTCAAACATGATTTAAATATTTGTTTTGGTTTGAGATTTGGCGCCGACCCTCAGGTCCGGAGCCTTGAGGGTTTTGGTAAACACGGTACTTGACTAAGTATTTTAGCCCAGTCATTTGACGGTTTGAGCCGGGACTACTTGATAATTAATTTTTTCGGTATAATATTTAAGAGCAAATTTGAGCTTAGAAATGTACCAAAATTAAAAAAAATATCACGTCAGCAACAGCCCCAAATTTTAAATTTAGCATTTATTTCGTTCTAAAAAAACTAATGTTATTTTTTTTTTGCAAGCTTTTAAGGCTTTACCATTATACATTTACAATCATGGTGTTAATATTTTTGTCTACTTAGAAAGCTTTGAAAAGTACGTACATACAACTACACCCTAGGGTAAAATTACATTGAACATTCTGTACTGTTACCATCCTTGTACCTATTCTGTATATTTATACTGACTACATGTAATTTATGGCAATAAATAATTGAATTGAATTGAATTGACATAAAGTATAAGTATTTCCTATTAAATATCTCATTTTTTAAATTTCAATGCCTTAATTTATTCCTTAAAAATAATTTATATTGTTAAATCTAATTAAGATGAGTGCATTTGTATTAATATTATTATTTTAAAAGCCTTCTGGGATATACAATTTTGGATATCTATGTTGCGTAGCAATTTTTTTAAATATGTTTTCAGATAGTCTTTTTGTCACTAAATGGTTCCACATACAGTTTAAAAGTCCAATTCATAATTACTCCCCACTCCTCATACCAAAACTCCGTAAAATGACTGGACTATTTGACAAAAGCGATGACAATTATATCTTTTATCGATTCCTAAAGGCATGGTTTTACGTTTATTTGTTACCACGTTGTGTAATTACAGTCAGTATTCTTTTGGGTCCGCCACATACATCCGGAATAAACCTGATTCGGAATTAGATTCCGTATGGAGTGTTGCCGCTTTCAGAGACTTTTTCACTAGATCTAGTGATTTTTTGATGTCTTAGGTGGCATATTTTAAAGGGATTTTTGAGCGTAGGCGTTGATGGAACGATACCGTATCGTGACGGTGCAGTAGCTACGTCGTTGCGGCATAGTTGCGAAATAGCCTACGCTCAAAAACCGCTTGTGTGATAATGGTTAATGCCATTTTGTATGCAGATTATGTCGAATGTTAAAACTATCGATAGTCTTTTGATATAGTTGCATTAATATTGGAATTCAATTTACAAACCATTATCGTAACATTCGTAACGTCATGACCTCAACACATGATAGTAATTATCATGTATAGAAATTGTTTGTTTTTTTTTAATAAATACCTAAAAATGCAATTATTGTCATTCATTTGGCGTTTAATACTTATTTATTTTAGGCATTTTTTAAACAGCACTCTAGTATTTTTTGTAACCATAGTTGACAACACTGAATCCTGAATCAGGATTCCGGATCGCAATTCCGTCTGTGTGTGGCGGACCTTGTAGAACAATTTTAACAGCACGGTTTGAAAGTCTAGATTCTTAGGGTGCATCATTAACTGGGACTTCATCAATTAAGAATGTCTTTAGAGCTAGTGGGATGGTTACACTTTAATGGCTACCCAGTTAATGTTCAGGAAGTAATTGTAATCATTAAATTGTAGTTAACTTGTAGCTTGGGTTGATTAGACATTACTATCTTTTGTATTATGTTATTATACAATTTATGGTGGTTAAACACAGAGCAGAAAATGCAAATGAATATATATAGAAGGTCTAACAAAATTAGCTGAAACTATTTTAAGGGGATGATCAGACCATCAAACTGAACAACTTTCTGTATGGGACCAATATCGAAATCGCGAAAAAAAAATCAGCTTATCCATACAAATCTGCAAACATAATTCGACTCAAATGTATGGGACAGCAGTTTTTTTTCGCGATTTCGTTATTGGTCCTATAGAGAAAGTTGTTCAGTTTGATGGTCTGATCATCCCCTTAAAATAGTTTCAGCTAATTTTGTTAGACCTTATATAATATTGATTATGATTAGTCATTAAATCTCCAACATATATTTTTTCAAAATGGTTTGTTTCAATTATGCTTCGATTGTGAAGATCTTACTTAACTATGTATTTTCTAAGTCTAATCTGTGTAGTTTTTTGTTTTGAATCAATGCCGATTCCAAACTATCTTTGAATTCTCGAACAATTTTATGTCTCGTTTTTTCGTTCATCATCATCATCAGCCGATAGACGTCCACTGCAGGGCGTTTTTCGTTAATTAAAAACCCTTTAAAAACCCTAATTGTACGCATAACGTGAGTTTTAAAATGCGCTCACTTCATTTAATTAAAGAAAATTAATCTTTAACATTTTTAATATTTATACATTATTTTGATCATATTTTGATCGATTATTAAAATTATTTTGTGTTATTTTATTTAGTAAGTATGTTATGAATTCTAATCCCTTTTCTTAGAATTTTACAATAATACATACATACATACATACACCTGCTACGATCCTGACATACCTCTCTAGCTTCCTCCACATTCATAAGTCCTTTCATGCGTGCTCGTCGGTTTCGGGTAGATCTGACCTGGCCCTTCTTAAGCACGTCGCTAATTTGGTCCGTATATGTATAATAATGGCTGAAAATAAATAAGAACTTGATCCCGCACAGGTCTGTTTCAAATAATTAGCACGCCTTTTTATTTTACGTCTTTTGATAACGATTACTGGCTCTTTGAACCATAATTGTAAATTCCCGATCGGACTTTTAAATTGCTTACCTTATCCCACTTTGTATCAGTTTGTCAATCTGTTCAAAATTATCACAAAATAATTAACAAATCAGCTTTCCTGTTTCGGACGAACGACCCAAAAGAAAATGTTTTAAATGCCAAAAATCCAACTGCGTTTTGAGTCCGACCGGTCTTCGAGAAATTTAAATTTTTGTTTTAAATGCGGTCTGGATTAATTGAGCGAAAATTTTATCAGATATTTATCGGAGAAAGATTTATCTTATGATGTTGGTCAATTCATTAAAATGGACAGTTTTATCAATTAAGATGATTCTGTTGAAAGCATTTTTAAGGGAGACAAAACAACACGTGCTTCTTATAAAAATAACTCGAAACAATTAAATGTAAGTGTATTTTATTATATTATTCAAATAAATATTTCTACTAAAGTACTTTGTTAATAAATATTTGTATTAAAGTACCTTCAAATTAAACGTTTTAATGTGTTCATTAATTCAAAAAAGCTTTTAGACAAGATGCTGTATGCTTGTTTTGTATTCTTCCATACAAAATGTTTTAAACGAATAAAGAAAGAGAAGAAAGAAAACGATCAAACGTATTTTTTTTTTAAATAGCAAAGTTTATTAATTCAAAAGTTTGGTAGTGTTAGGTTTTTATTTCATTGTAAAATTGTTTTATTTTGTAGAGTCTTAAGGGTTAAGGCACGATGGGGCTGACGTAACCTCAGGGTTAAAAGCATCAAAAAAAAAAAGAATTAAAAAAAAAAAACAAAACTTTTAGACAAGATACTGTAGGTATGTGAGTAACGTATTCTCCTATACAAAACGTGTGTTTTAGGAGAGCCGTATATTTATTCCGTAAGAATGATTATGATAAAGGTAATTTTACCCTTAAAGCTCAAAATCCGCTATACTCGTTAGTGGTAGTATAGATAGACAGAAGATCAATAAATCTGTCGGTGGGACAGGCGCCCGGCGGTCTTGCGCGTGCGCTGGCTATGCAAATGTGATCAGAACCAGCCTCAGTTCAGAGACGGTATTATAGCCTTATAATACAAATACTTAGTTACATTCATTTAATGTTGTGTTCTCTTCATTAATCTAGTTTCTCTTTATTATTTTGTAGCCTAGAAAGCCTAGAAAGTGAAAGCCTAGCAAATACTGAAACGGTGAACAAACTGAACAACTCTCACTATGGAGCCTACCTCATGAAACGTGAAAAAAAATCAGCTGTCCCATACAAAACTGTTGTACCTACCCGACTAAAATGTATGGGAAAGCTGATTTTTTTTCGCGTTTCCTGAGGTAGGTATGCTCCATAGTGAAAGTTGTTCGGTTTGATGGTCTGAGTTCACCGTTTCAGTATTTGTTAGGCTGTCACTTACACCCTGTATAGAATCAACCACACAATTTCTTCTAAAGGGTATCGTACGAGGCGACTAATAGATACAGTTTCTTTAGTTAGCAGTGTTAGGGAAAGTACAAAAGGATGTAAGATAGTACATAATGATTCAAGGCGAATTCGCCCTGGAGTGCGATTTTTGAATCTCATACCTTGAACTCAGCAGTTGAAAATGTATGGAAATACGTATCTTTCTAGTGCTTGTAGTCTTTCAAGAATCGCACTCCTTGAGTACGATTTTAATATGGAAATACGGTCGTACGTGAGCTTAATGTATTGCTTTATCTTATCAAGATCAATGTTTTATTTTTTGTCCGTTGTGTTCCAATACCATTCATCCGATTGCGATGAAACTTTGGTGGGTTGTCGTGCGAGAACCCCCGAAAGTGTCTTGTCAAAAACAACAGACGTTGCAACGACTACGCCGATAAAACTAGCATAATAATGGGTCTTTTTTTCTCGCATCCTTTCTCTTCCAGTCACTTTACTCGTCGCACTATCTAGCTGAGAGCTCGTCCAAACGTAGACTACAGAACCCGTGTCCTTCAACTCAGAACCAGTTTACTTCAACCCCAGAACCCATTTTCTCCAACTGATAACACGTTTACTCCAGCAATTGAATGATGCTGCGCATTCCTTGGTAAATTCTAAGTTACTCCGTATACCTCACCTAGGAACAATATCTAAATGGGTTTGAGCTATTATAACCCGTATACCGGTGTAAAAAGGTATACAATATCATTCGTAGGATTGTTCGTAGGTCCTAGATACAACCCTGTCCGGATGTATCTGGCGGTCGCCGCTGCTGACGAAATGTCAAGAATTATTGTTGTTTACGTGAGAACTTGGCTGTTTTGTAACTTTGCCTTTCATATTGATACTTGTTTTGTTTGAGGTATACCTGGGTGAGTCAGTGCGTTTTGCTTGGCGATCTACTAGGATACAAGGTTGACATCTGAATGTAGCTGTGACTGTGGCATAGCATGTTGAATAAATTAATTCCTAAAGCCGATTTCGACTGCATCATTTCATTCATTTCATTTATTCATAAACAATAATAATTATCGTGTGCGAATATTAAAGGCATTAAAGACAATAAGGACGCTATATTTAACAAGATAGATAGATATTATACAAAGCATTCAAAAACAATATTCAATACAATTAAAATGATGTCATAAGCAAGACAAAAATACAGAATTATTATTTATGTCACACAAAAACAAAACAAACAAAAAATAATAATGTCAAAAGATATCGATGTCAATTTATAGGTGGAGAAAATATAATTACATAAGTCGAAGATAGACAATTTTCACTGAAGTTGTTACTTTTAACACAAAGTCAATAATGAACACTCGTCAACTGCATAACAACACTTTTCCAACAGAACTGCTTTTAGTTTGCTCTTAAAAATGTTAAGACTGTATAGTTTTCAATTCCCGCGGCAGTCTATTAAACAATCTAACAGCCTGACAACTAACACTGTGTTACAACCCTAATTATCACAACTTTCAGATCCATTCGTCTATTACCGCGACTATTACAGCGACCGCTATATTAGAAAAACTAAAAAGTTAAAGAATAATATTGCAGCTGATGACTTTTTCGTTCGCATCATAAGAACATTAATTTGTTTTATCGAAGTCGCTGTCAAGCCGGTACGATTCGCGACAGGGCTTGCATTAGTTTTTTGGCTTGGCTTGACACCGACTTCTATAAAACAAATTAATTTTCTTATGATGCGAACGAAAAAGTCATCAGCTGCAATATTATTTTTTAACTTTTTAGTTTTTTTGATGGAGGTTTTTCACAATTTTCAGTAGTGAATTCATTTTAATAGTAGTGCTTTAAATTAACAAACGCACTAGCCGGCACTACGATTTTCAAAGGTTCCCCTCGATTTCTCTAAGATGCCATCATCAGATCCTGGTTTCCTTATCATGGTACCACCGTTGGAATAGCTTCTATCCAACAAAAAAAATCATCAAAATCGGTTCATAAACGACGAAGTTATCCGCGAACACACACAAAAAAAATATATAATATACGGTCGAATTGAGAAACCTCTTTTTTTGAAGTCGGTTAAAAAGTAAGTGCACTGGATTTTTTAATGTGCGCAGGAGTGTGCGCTAAACACAAATAGTCTCATCCTTACCCTCCTGAATCAGGGTAACCGATACGATTAGAGGTAGAGTCGGATATAGTTCCAAATAAATAAACACAGTCATACAGGGTGAAATTGATATCATTAGCATAGCATCCTTTTAAACTAAGAATCTACCCATCAAACTAAACAACTTTTACTATGGGAGTAAACCGATCAGAGCAAAAAAAAAATTTGCTGTTGCATACATTTGAGTCGAGTGCAGATTGCAGTTTTGTATGGAACAGCAGATTTTTTTGCTCCGATCGGTTTGCTCCCATAGTAAAAGTTGTTCAGTTTGATGTTGATTGTTTTTGATTCTCTTAGTTTAAAAGGATGCTAATGATATCAAATGAAATGAAGTAAGCTACTAGGCTTTTAATTATGGAAACCATACATCAATGACACAAACATATAACATCCATGACCGAACCGGGATTCGAACCCAAGACTCTGGTTTGGCAGACCGGCGTGGTAACCATTAAAGCAACCGGATCATCAGTCAGGCGGTGAGGGCATAAGAGATGTTGCCGATGCCTGAGGCAATTAGTGACCTATTACGACACCCTTCTGGATTGGTGCTATTCGAAGCCGGACACCACACGTAAAAACATATTACTATATTCTTGGGAAACAGGCTGTTTGACATCCATAACCGCCATCGCAACTAAACTGGAAAATTTTTATTGAATTGTGCGAACACCACAACTCGATTGAAGAAGAATTTGGTTTATTTTAAAAGGTTACGGAACCTTATGCGTCCGTGTCGTCCGATACAAACTTTTGACGGAGACTGAGTTTAGCATTAGTTCACCACTTATTTACAGCTGTAACTTCAGTAACTACCAAATTACCTAAACAACCAGGATCAACAGTAAAAACTCTCAAGTAGAGACCATTCATCACTAGACAATGAAGCGAGACTGGGTTATGAAACTTAACTGCAATCCATGGAACCCATAACAAATCTTATGGACACAGAAAATAGAGAAGAAGTAGGATAAATGAGTGTCAGAGTCACGTTGCAGGTTCTGACCCAAGCACTTGTCTCGCGTGGATTTCGCGCGTCGCGTTTTTGCCTGTCACGAGGCTCCGCCATCCTCAATCTCTTCTTGTTCTTGACCAAAAACAATCTGAGATTGGGATAGATTCTCCCATAATCACTTGACACAGGCGGAAATGCAGTGCTGACACACAAGCAAGAGTCCATTAATTATAAATAAATAAAAAATGAGTGTCAGTCCCTTCCTTGAAAATGGATCGCTAACACGCTTGCAATTTCTAAGCAGATTAAAAATTCTTAAAAACTTGAAAAATTCTTAAAGAAATGTTCTCCCATTTCTTTAGTCAACGAAAAATTATTTGCACCATAACTCTTAGCATCAACTCTAAAATGATTCTGCAGATAAACAAAAACCCTTGTTCTAGGTCTATTTAGTGCATCTATGTAGGGTTCTAGAAAGCTAGGCGAGGTCCACAAATCATTGCGGTGTTACGCCCAGGCGCTAGGCGGCGGACCTACCTACAAAAGGTGTGTTACGAACTTAAGAAACAGTGGGTAGATGAAGCTATAAAACTTGTATTTTCTGTTGAATGAATTTATTTTTTACAATGCCTTAATTGTTATGAGAAAATTAAGTCTTGAACTTTTTATAGGTAAAATGCGATCGCCAGTCAGATAAATAGATGTTTTTTTAAGAATTGAAGTTCAAAACCATAGAGATCTAGAGAGATGCCAACCAACGCGCTGAGTACGAATCCTAGTGTCGCATTACCACCAGTACCACGCGATACAAAGTATTTTGTTAGCTTGAATGTCTCATTATCCATTGCGGTATCAGAACTCAACGTTCGAATAATCTTTAGTACTACGCAAGCATTTTAAACTATTTACACATAATATCTCGACTGGCTTTCAGCCTCATAATATGTTGAATCCTTACTGTCGCGAGAAATGTGTTCCGTTTTTGCGCATATTGCTGCGACACTGGCCCTGCCCCCTTTTCACATCTCCCTTTAGTTTTTGTGATCTGTGTTCAAAACCAATGTCATATTAATCTGTTTTGCTTTGGTTTAAGCGGGTCTATTTCCTGTAGTCCATGTAGTAGATAGACATCGGACATCGATAGACATCGAATTCGGCTCAGACCACCGAAGTTTCGACAATATAATGAAACAAACTTGAATCTTAACCGCATCCAATGTCTTCTCAAATCTCAGTAACACCTCGAAGCTAGTACCAAAAAGGGTCCGATGGATCTTCGCGAGCCTGAAGTAACACTATGAGTAGTTGGCAACATGGCAACTTGGCGTACAATCGCAACTCAACACTTCAACGCTAGATATCCTTTTAGAATTACGAACTAATTTATTGTGAGAACGCAGCGCTGTTGCGACATGCGAAGATCTGGATTGGTTTAGGTGTCAGAAGTATAGTTTGTGTTGGGTATGTTATTCCCTTGGATAAGTTATATGTCAAGATTGACAGTCGAAGCTACTAAAACGTAGAAAAAAAATGTAACCAGTATTGGCATCTAAATCCTATCCATATACACGCACACAGACATAATTAGTATGGCGCCTCACGCACACCAACCTAAGAAAGTCGGCCCCTTTTGTTTTATACAGTAGAAGCATGAGGCTCTTTCTAGACATATACTTTTTCTAAAGTTTTTCCATATTATGCTTGTCACAAAGTAGGAACACTTTAAGAGGAATAAAATACGCAAGCGATGACTGCTCTACTGGATGTGCGAGCTACATAGGGCCCTTCTTAATTTGCTGTTTGCTGACGTTTTTAAGGGGACAATCAGACCATGAAACTGAAGAACTTTCTCTGTAGGTCCAAAGTCAAAATCGCGAATAAAAATTCTGCTGCTGTTCCATAAAGAGTTGAGTAGGATTGCATAGGATTGTAGTTTTATACGAAACAACAGATATTTTTTTCGAAATTGTATCGTCGTTGGTCCCGTAGATAAAGCTTTTCAGTTTTATGGTCAGGAGCTCTATTTTTGAAAGTCATACGTATAAATCTGCAGTAGAAAATGTCAAAATTATTATGGAGATGATTGAATTCGATCATGATTTTGAACGTGACTTTCAAAAATACCACTCCTGATCATTCCCTTAAAAAATCTTTTTTTATATTAAGAAGGACACTATATTATCAAAACTAGAATATTACAACCTTATTCCTACATTATTATTGGAAAATAAGTTCGAAAAAGCCACAGCTTATCGTCTCCCGACCTCAGCATGGAGCAAGAACGTCGATATAAAACGAGACAATCAAAGCTCATCGCGGCCCGAGCCGGAGCGCATCGAAACAGACACCGGAACGCTACAGTTAGCCGCTCTTCTCTAACGGTCCCGCCATTTGCTGTACTTTTTCTTTGTGCTCGACTTTGATCACGAAGCGGTACTAGGTATACTCGATCGTTTTTCGATTTTACTGATTATTCGTTTTTTATCTAACCTTATAGCTCTACAACAGAAACTCCCCGTGTGTCGTACTAAATACGTCCGATACGTCCGGCGTACTTGAGCATTTAGCAAACCTCTTATAAGTATCAATTGGAAAATCTCTTCAGCTAATGGCATCAGTTTGACTTGGAATTTCATGATCTTTTCTCTGAAGTAAGATGCATCATAACCATATTTCACCATCTTTAACCCCGATCGACCCCAATGCTTGATATTACACTCTTTTTTCTTATTTTTTATTTTAAATCAAAATATTGACAGTTTAAAATATTACTACTAACCTAACCTAACCTAAGGTTATGTGTAACGGAATATAATAATTATGGAATTAAAATGTCAATATGCTAATCAAATTAAAGATTGAAGTCTCGAACGATACTTCAACCAGCATCCTGCCAAACGAACCTGCCCGCCTGCCAATATGCTGGTCAGATCTTTTTATAATCTTCAGAATACCACATTCTACTAGAAGTGCCCAGACTCTGTCCATACCATAGTGACAGGGATGATTGAGCGCTGTATATAGGTACCTAGTGCTAACCTAGAATTTTAACAGCTTATGAATATCCTGAGCGTTAGGAACGGGGGAATTTTTTGGATGTCAATACTCAAGATTATGTGTACTGACGATTGCGATTTGCTCACTTTTTATGATTAGCTAGTGAACAGTAATTCACTCGTGATTGTTACATACTGCTTTACATTATACTGCTTTGAAAAACACGCTGCAAATTGTAACAATGTCCATCATTTTCCGCCATCATATTTTGTTGTCCACCCCAGCTTCCGACAGACGCCTCCTAATTTATTTCGTAAAGTCCCTTTATTAGCATTCTTAATCTTAATCATTCACCAGAAAATTCGATATACATCTTCTTAACAAAACGGTAGGTACCTATTTACTTCCAAAAAGAAAGTGACAACCGAGTGAGTTTTGTTACAGTGGCCAATGGTACCATCTTTAGTTTAGTTTAGTGCATTCATCACGCTCAGTCATTGCGGAGTAATAAAAATATAATTTGACTGGTTTTTGAAACCGTTGGAAGACAGTTTCTTCATTTTTGTACTTATTTTAAAGACTGTCTAGGTCAGTGAAAATAAGATTGTTTAATGAGAAAACATTTTGCTAATTATTAATTTTAAGTACCTATGGTTAATCCCAGCCATATACGTCCGATATCATTATTCTTTTCGTAATTCGAAACAGGAGTGCGATTTTTGATTCTCATTCGCTGAGCTCAGCAGTTGAAAATGTCAAAATTGCTATGGAGATATGCATCTTTCTACTGCTGATTTGACTTTCAAAAATCGCACTCCTGGATTATCATTTTTGAAAGTCAAATCAGCAGTAGAAAGATGCATATCTCAATAATAAATTAGATATTTTCAACTGCTGAGCTCAGCGAATGAGATTCAAAAATCGCACTCCGGGATTATCATTTTTGAAAGTCAAATCAGCAGTAGAAAGATGCATATCTCAATAATAAATTAGATATTTTCAACTGCTGAGCTCAGCGAATGAGATTCAAAAATCGCACTCCGGGATTATCATTTTTGAAAGTCAAATCAGCAGTAGAAAGATGCATATCGCAATAATAAATTAGATATTTTCAACTGCTGAGCTCAGCGAATGAGATTCAAAAATCGCACTCCTGGAATCATAATGACAACTTTTTTAATTCGATCAGCTTTTTTCAGTCTTAACCATAGAGATCTAGAGAGATGCCAACCAACGCGCTGAGTACGAAACCGAGTGTCGCATTACCACCAGTATCACGCGATAGAAAGTATTTTGTTAGCTTGAATGTGCTCATTATCCATTGCGGTATCAGAACTCAACGTTCGAATAATCTTTAGTACTACGCAAGCATTGTAAACTATTTACACATAATATCTCGACTGGCTTTCAGCCTCATAATATATTGAATCATTACTGTCGCAAGCAATGTGTTCCGTTTTTGCGCATATTGCTGCGACACTGGCCCCGCCCCCTTTTCATGTCTCCCTTTAGTTTTTGTGATCTGTGGTCCCTAGTTATATGGTCTAAGGTAGAAATCCTGGTTGGTTAGCCTGCGTTTTCTTATCTGGCTTAGGCCAGCCGCTTATTTGCCACTCATCGTGGTACTAGCTTATCAAGAATCGAGGTGGATTTCCTCATGCCTGGGAATCAGCCCTGACCCAACAGTTAGTGCGTGCGAAAACAGCGATAGGAGCTATTCTGATCGTGATCGGCGCCGTAGTACGGCAGCGTGATATAGCGCTATCGATTCTTAGCACTCTTTCTATATACTACGAACACTGATTGGTTGAAATATGCGATATTTTTCTCTCCCCCCCTTAGAGCTATAGAAACTAAAAGATTGTTAGAATCATTAGGCTGACGTTTAGTGCAAACATAACGCGCTGCCCGAGGAGATCGGTCTCGTCTATAAATCAGCATCGTATCGTAAAATCTTCAATAACTGCTCTTTACAGCCGGGAGTCCGTTAGACACTGTTTCTAAACTAAAATGAACTAAGAGGCAGTTCAGATTATGGTACTGTGTGTTATAGTCTGAAAAATATTATAAAAAAGTTTTTGACAAATACACTCAACCTGCAGAAGAACAACATTTCTTGTTGCAAGTCAATATTTTAATAAACAATTGGTAAAAAAAGATTACATATGAATTAATTATAAAATTGGCAACATGCCATGATCACAAAAAACGTACAGTCAAAAATCCACAACAGGCTTTGTCACCAGAGAATACATATAAATATCCACAACACGTTTCGTCAGCAAAATAATAAATAAATCAAGTTGCAAGTGGGTTACATCTGGGACAACCTCAAAAGACAAATAAAATCCAATTCAAACCCTCCACAAAAACTAGGGGAACTGAGAAATGGGCCACGGGTCGCTTGGGACGACATTCAGCAAGCATGCCAAACAGTGTTAAAGCTGGAGGAGGTAACATCCCCTTCTGAAATTAAAGAAAATAAAAACGTTTTGATTCTATAGTGTTTTAAAAATCTTTGCAATTTACTCAACATTGATTTTTTTACGTAAGATTAGAATGACCTATCGACTTTGAAACTATTTAGTGAAACGCCATAGCGACTTATCTATATAAACTTAATATTACTACCCTTAGGTTATCTCTACGTATTAATGGAAGAAAAAAAAAATTATTAACCAATGATTTTTATCATTTATAATTTTTCCTCGACCTCGATATTGGTGTTCGACTATTTAACTTTCAGTGTTTAGTATGTACTAAACCCTGAAATTAGTGTATTACATTTTAAATCTGGACAATAACAAAAACATCTAGTAAGCATTTATTGTACAGACATCCAAAATAAAAAACAGTGAAATTATGTAAAGTTTGGCAGTGGCAGAATTTATGCCTGTCCAAGATTCTGTGCCGGTGAGTGTATGGGTCAGCAAAAGATTTTTTTGTGATTTCGGCTTTAATCCTCAACACAAAGTTGTTCAGTATGACCAAGAGTATGACTGTATGATTGGATAAGTGATATGACATAATACTTTTTCTAAGACTGTATGATTCCTTAAAACCGTCAGCTTTTTTTTTCCTTTTTTTGTTTTTGCTTTTTTGTTTGTTTTTTTTTCACGAGATGGTACTAGACGTTGGAGAATGTATTTATGACTTCTTTTCATTCACTCATTTCTTAAGCATGGTGACAGAATAAATACTAGGCATGGTTTAAAATTTCAAATTTCATGGAGTGTCACCTACAGTCGTTCGAACGATCAAGCGTCCATTGTTGATCCATTCATGTTATCTAGTTGCTTTATAATCATCTGTGAATACTTATAAATTCATTAATTTAAATAATCAATCCACCAGACACTGGGATCCATATCCAACCGTGAATGATTCCAAAATCTTTAATTCGAGACACATCACAAGAATTTCTTGATTCACAAATATTTTTTAATTACAACATTCTTCAATAAGAACCGCTTTACGCTCCGGTACTACAAACTATATGATGTGTTCGTGAAATATTAATTCTTCTATTAAAACGTAACGAACGATACATGGTCAAAGATAATTGAACACCTGTATGTAAAATTTAAAGAGTTAGGTACAGATACTTTGTTAAAATTATATACCGAAAACTGGAGAACTGGAAAAACTGGACTGGAAAAATTTACGAAGTTACTTTGACGGCATTTGTTCGCTTCTTCTTCTTTCATGTCAGCATGATGTTTATTTGTATTTTTGAAACACCCTGTATAGAAACGTCTTAGATGTTCACACGAAAATAAAAATAAAAAACCAACATATCTTACCAAGACCAGATGTGGGCCAACTGCGATTACGGGACACTCCGCTTAGATGAGGTATAGCTAATACGACATGAGTTCCATAACTTTTTTTAAGACTCAAACAAATTACTTTATTTATTGAAATTTAACCTAAATTTGCAAAATGTCGGTATATGCAACATGTTTCGTCAAGAATATATATATATTTAACCAGGAACCCAATCAGCAACACGCTTCGTCAAAAACTTAATCCTATACATTCTAAATCTGCAACATGCTTCGTCAAAAAAAGTTCCATAACTATACACCAACTATAACGATTTTTATGTTAGCCTATTTCCGATACTAAGAAAGATGATCTTCTTTAAATGTCTGTAGTTACTACATTGAGATTCTTTACACTTTTCAAAAAATTTTATGGTTATTATGTCCGTACCTTACCTACTGGTCTTATTTCTTGTCCATTATGAAGAGGGAGCAAAATTAAACCGCGTCTCTATTAGCAATAACTGCAAATTCTAAAAATGTCATTTCATTAACGTTATATAAATGCAATTAGCATGGACCATTAAATTTCTTATCAAGTTTGATGGTAAATTTATGAGGTAATCCAAAATTATAGCCCGGCTCGCTATCGAAGTAACGCAGCAATGTGGATAGCACATTTAATTGTACTAGCGTTAAGTTTATTATATCCGATCAAGTATGTAACATCAAACAGAAGAGCCATGGAGGGATTTGTGGTAGGGGGTGAATATGCTGATATAAAGCAGTATCCACATTCTGCTTATCTAGCCGTATCTTGTCATACTAGTACAGGAACCGAAAATTGGTCTTGTGGGTCGTCTATTGTTAACCAGAGAATATTGTTAACAGCTGGCCACTGTTTAGAAAATTGTTTACAATCTAGCTTCGTTGGAATTGGAGTTGGGTCGGAGAATAAAGATAAAGGGTTATCACACAAAGCGTCGAAGTTCGTTGTCCATCCTGACTATGACTCTCGTTTGATTCGCAACGACATAGCAGTGGTGCATGTATCAATCCCTTTGAAATTGGGCAAGAATGTGAAGAGAGTTGTGTTAATGAAGAATCCACCGTACACAGAGCCGGCAGCCGTAGCTGGCTGGGGGCTCATTGATGTAAGTCTATCTGATTTAAGCATAGAGAAATTATGCGCTCCATGGATTTAAGCAGTTATTATTGAAAGTAAAATAAGGCATCGTCATCTTCTTGTTCTAGAGCTACGCTCTTGTTGGGGGAATATTCGCCAATCTTGTATCTTTTTATGCCTTGAGTTCCTGATAAAACACGATAATCATAATAAACCTTTTGCTAGATAACTCTTTCTCGGTCTTCCTCTTATATTAAGCACAGAATAGGTTTTTTTTTTATTTTTTTGTTCCTTACTAATTAATCTTGTATATTTTTAGTGTGGTAATAAGTACTAAATTTTATTAGCTACAAGAATGCTTATGCCTCAGTACCAATTCTCTGGGTCTACGAGATTCATGTGTTGTTGGATTTGCTATTTTATCTCTTTATTAGTTCCACAGTGAAGAATAACGACATGAGAAAACTTTATACTGGGAACTGTCTGTATTTCAATGGTTTTAATCAAAACAGGCCCTGCACCAGGACTTTCGATTTTCGATATATCACGACCTTTTCGGTCCGAACTTCATTGTAATAGAGTTGACATCGGAAGGAAAACGTTCACGCAATTGCGAAGTTCGAATGTCCGGGTAGAGGCCCACTAGGGCCGGACAGTTTTTACACATTTGGACTACTAAGTCCAAATGTGTAAAAACTTCGATAGCGGGATTTATGTACGTTTAACCATTGCGTCTCATTATTTCGTGTCTGTAAACGTAATTGGTGGTCTGTTTTTGATGCTTGTTAGGTTTTGCATGTCATCTTCCATTTGCACGCCTGTGGTTATATGTAGCGTCTCTTTCTTCGTCTGTGGCATTGTCTATAGACTAACCAGTTGACGAGATAAAGAACCCACCTTACAATGAAAACCATTTTATGAAACAGGAGAGAAATAAAGTGTCAACCTTAGTGCTGAAGGCTGCTAAACAGAAAGTGTTGAAACGCACTGACTGCGAATACTATATGTCTAAATTGCCGAAAGGTACTATTTGTGCTGACAAAGGGTATCCTGGAAAAGCGAAATTGGGTTATGCTGCTACGTGAGTATATTATATTCTTTCACTGCGGCCACTCTTCATTCTTCTACGGAGCCTGCGGCCTCTCCATGTCAGTCTGTCCATTGCAATTTATATACAGTGTGTTGGGCAGGTGGTTGGATACAGAGGAATGGCGGGTAAGGTCATGGTAGGACCCGATCATTTAGGCTAATTACATATGTGCAAATTCTTCGAAAGTAACACTCATATATCTATATTCACAGCCGTCCGTAATCAAGACAGCAAACATTCCGCAAAATTTATCAAAGCACTAGGTACAGCAAAAATCAAATTACAGATATCCGGAACCATCTTTAGAATTGAAAAAGGTGCTAATACCCCCACGTGGAATATTGTCATGAATGTCATGATCATAATAATTATTCTATGCTATGTTATGCTTATGCTATGTTAATCAGGCGATTCTCTTTCTCCCATTATTTACGAGTGTACAAATTATTAACCAGTGCTCTGAAGGAGATATTTAAAAACCTAGGGCCATCTTGGGAGGCAAGAGGAATCGAAGTCGGTGATGGCAAGAGATTAACTAATCTCAGATTTCCGCGCCACTCCAAGCGCTTCGAGGATGGCAGGCCTGGAGGTTTGAATTAAAATGAACCGTACCAAGACCCAGTTGATAAACAACAGCCAGCACGAAACGTAGAATAGAGGTAGATGGGCAGGTCATGATTACAATATGTCGATGAGTACCTTTACTTGGGCAAAATAGTATATGTAGTATAGTCCTCCAACAAGGAAATAAATAATAAATAAATAAGTATATCCTTCGAAAACATGCAGGAGAAAGAAGTCGCTCCTTGTGTTTACAAGGCCTGGAAGAGTTATTGGTCCATGAAGAAACTGATGAAGGGTGACCTTCCGCTGTCACTCAAGAACAAACTAATCGACTCATGTGTTCTGCCTATCCTAGGTTATGGTACTTATACTTGGTCATTAATGAAAGTTCAAAAGTCTAAACTGCAGGTTTGTCAAAGAGCTATGGGGCGCAGTATACGGGTATAAAACGGACAGACCGCATCCGGGATACAACACTGCGCTCCAAAACTCAAATACTGGAACTAAAGTGGAACTGGGCTAAGAATGTTTGCCGAATGCACTCGAGGGAGACCCCGAAAAAGGTAGCGAGACGAACTGGATGTCTGCTGCAATAACTGGCGTGATGTAGCACCGAACAGAGAGATGGGAAAGAGTGTAGGGGATACCTTTGCCTAGCAGTCGGACAGAGTGGGATGCACTGATTACTAGTTTTGAAACAATGAAAAATAATTCGACTATTAGTTTAATATTATTTTCATGTCCTATATCTAACAAAAAATAATTTGATGCAGACAACAACGACAAAAACAGCCCAAAAAGCAAAAAAAAGTTAGAAAGTCCCGAAATCGAATGAACAAGTTCATGTTTAGATCAAAACATCCTTTTGCATATAAGTTAATATCCCAAATAGGTTAGAAATGATTACCCTTACCCGCCATTACTCTTTATTCATTCATCTGCCAAACACCCTGTATATTTGCCTTAGTAATTCTTTTAAAAACAACAAAGAGGAACAACATGTACATATATCTTACGGTTTACTTAGTCATATCAAATCAATCTTCACATAATCTAATAAAATATTTAAAGAAAGTTTTTGACGAAACAAGAACATTCTTGATTATTTGGGCATGCTTAAGCTGCTCGTTGGTAGAGCTGCTTCAAAGAAGAATTGGGCACAGATACGAAGCAAACTCTAATGCTTAGACACGTTTCAGTTCGAATAAAATTCTTTATAGTAACTAAAATACTGTGAAACTACAGCTCACTGCGTGACCCAATATCTGTGACGTTTCTGAGGGTTATAGCCAAGTTATTGCTGATGTCAACAGCGCAGGTTGGTAGTTCCTGCCTTCCATGGCGTCAGCTGTATCTATATATGTATTATCAATACGCTATAGCCTAATGCATAATGCATACCATATTTTGTCAATAGAAATTCGTGGCCATTTTGTAGATTACTAAATATTATTATTATTTTTGGTTTCAATAATGCGAGAGTAGAGAAGTCCGCTGCGCATTTAATATGAGATTTTTCACTGTTTCTATGTATGTGAACCTACGTTTGCTTTGTCTACTCTCGGTTACCCTAGCTTTTTCTAATACTATTGTTTATTTTCATGTATAATACAAACTAGTATTTTTATGACAGAGGTGACTCCGGTAGCGCTCTCGTGGTCCGGGGCTATATCCAGATCGGCCTGGTCTCCTACAAGAACCCTGCAATCTCAAAGAGTCTTGTTGTTTATACAGACGTGGCATATTATCTCAAATGGATCAGGAAGACTTCGCGACAACTTTATTGTCAACATGGCTAATTAAATTTATTACGATGTTTTCTTTTGTCCCAAATCTGATAATGATCACCATCGTCTTATTAAGGACACGCTCTTGTTTATGAAACAACTGCCAGACTTCTTTCATCAAAGTATCTTGCCCTGCCTAGCTAGCATGCCACCCACGACAAAGCGTTTAAACGAGAAAAACGTCATGCGCGCTCTTTCTGGCCTACGTTAAATAATAAAGATGGAGGCACATCTCGATTTTTGTCGTTTTCTCGGGGGTGGCATGGTAGCTAGGCTGGTATGGTCAGTGTCAAGGGTTCAAGTTGATGAACGTTTCTCACCTTTATTTATATGATAATAAAGTTCAAAACAACAACAAATGAAGGTAGAGTCTCTTTTAAGCCCTTATTTTGAAAGGTTCTGAATTAAAAATAGAATAATATTATAAAAATTTCGACATGATCTTTTATTTATTGATTAAATTTTCAATTAGCACTAAAGGCTTACAAAGTAGCAACTGTGCAATAATTTATTACTTATGTACTAAGGTTTGAAAATGCAAAAAAATAATTACATTAAATTAAAGACTTTAAGAATTTACTATCGGACGTGACATGATCCTACATCTTGCCGATATGGGTCTTTGCTTTCGACCAATAATAATTATGCTACCGTACCGACACATAAGTCAATTATGTAAATTGCTTCTTGGTTTAAGTGCGTCACACCATCGACTGACGTTTTTACTACTAATTCGCAAGTCACCCCGAAATGGCACGGTGCGGGTACGAATTCTGTCCTATACAAGATTTGTCAATCTATAATTTCATTTGAAACAGCACAACAAGACTATAGTATGATAATAACCAATAATATTTGAAGAGATAATTATACTTAGTAATAAAGCTTTTGGAGGATTATCGATAGTGACGAAACGCAGTTGCGCTATTATTATAAATAACATTTTATTTTATTTTATTTATTTTATTTTATTTTAATAGGCACAGTAACAAAAGACAATATAAAACATATGCTATATACAAATATTATATCTACAATAGGGCTAAAATTGCCTCTCAATAACAACTGCGCATAACATTATCTTAAAATCTTGACATTATGGTTGGGAATTGAGAAAATTGTTATTTAAATGTTTTTAAAATGCATCTAATAGAGTTAACATATTGAGTCTGATTTTGATGAAATATATCGAAATCTTTACAGTGTTCGTTATATGTTCTACACATACGTAACAAAGGGTTGTTATGAGAGATGTTATTTCTAGCCAAGGAACAAGCAAATAGATTTTGGTAACGACTAGATCGAGCACATGGTCTCAGTGAAATGTGGTGAAGGATGTCCGTATCGAGCTTCGAGTTGAGTATCTTATATAGAATTAGTAAGTCGCTAAAGGATCTTCTAATCTCCAAACTGTCCAGTTCGAACTTACGCAATCGGTCCTCATAAGTGGGTAATATTCTTCTCTGACCAAATCTCGACGACAGATGTCGCAGAAAACGCTTCTGAACCGATTCAATAGAGTCTGTATGTACGGCATAAGTGGGGGACCATATCACACAGCAATACTCAAGTATACTTCTGACTAAAGAAATGTAAAGAGTTATTATGGATTTTGGCCTTTTGAATGGCCGTGTGACTCGACAAACAAACCCCAGCGTTCTTTTTGCTTTTAAAACTATTGCATCATAATGTGATCTAAAAGATAAGCAGGAGTCAAACCAAACCCCCAAATCCTTGACAAGATTGACTTTTTCAAGTGGTGTCCCCTCGATGTTATATGGGTATGATACAATATATTTTTTCATTCTAGTAAATGTTATGTTTTGACATTTACCAACATTGAGAGACATGTTGTTTTTATTACACCAGTTAGTCAGTATATCCAAATCAGACTGAAGCATGAGACAGTCCTCCACCGAGCCAATTCTGAGAAAAAGTTTAATGTCATCAGCATATGCTAGACACTGACATTTAAAAGACTCAAGAAGGTCATTGATAAATATGGTAAACAATAAGGGACCAAGATTCGAGCCCTGAGGAACCCCTGACTCTGCCAAAAACGGTATCGACTCATATCCACCCACCGCCACCAGCTGACTGCGGTTCTGTAGATACGACCTAAGCCACCGCAAGAGTGAACCATGTGTGCCAAGTCTTTCCGCTTTAATACAGAGAATTTCGTGGTCCACCCTGTCAAATGCTTTAGCAAAGTCTGTGTATATTGCGTCAGTCTGACCCTGAGAATCAAAAGTTGTACATAGATGATGCATGTACGCCAAAAGGTTACTGTTTGTGGACCGGAATTTAATAAATCCATGTTGTTTTGGGCTGATTGCATGTTTGATATGTGCATATATATGTTTGTATACTAAACTTTCAAAAACCTTCGCAAAACAGTTTAGTATACTAATCGGTCTGTAGTTTGACACGTCTTTTTTATCGCCGTTTTTGTGTATGGGAACTATTTTTGAAATTTTCCATAGCTCTGGAAATCGACCGGTTCTTAGAGACATATTAAAAATTATGCCTAATGGTTTTGTCAATCCAGCCGAACATCGTTTCACTAAGACGGGTGGTATTCCATCCATACCTGCCCCCTTCCCAACGTCAAGCGAATTCAAGGCTATTTCTACATCCTTATCAGAGATATAAACTTTAGAAAGAACATCATTACAACATGGGAAATCAGGTACGTAAGTAGTGGTATTTGTACTACTGTAAACTGACGAAAAGAAATTTGCGAATAAGTTAGAGATATCGAACCCAGTATCAGCAAGATCACAGTGATGAAACATACGACTAGGATACCCATTGGAAGTTCTTTTTGATTTTGTATACCTCCAAAAGGCTTTGATGTCTTTGGTGAGATTATCCTCCACTCGAGAAATATAGGAATCAAAACAGTCGTCAAGCACCTTCTTTGCTCTAGTACGAAGCAGGCAATACACATAAAAATCACGAGGGTTAACAAATTTTTTATGTTTGTTATGTTATTTTTCTTTTGCTTTAAGTATTTTTATTAATGAGGTAGAAAACCATTTGGGATATTTTGACTTTTTATTTTTAGTTTGAGGTGTGTATTTTTCGATGATTTCCCATAATTTGTTATAAAAGGTCTGAACAAAACCGTCACAGTCCAGATCAGAGAATTCACTCCAAACTATCTCATTCAGATCACTTACGCAGGAATCGTAGTCGGTTCTCCCGAATAAGAATCTCAGTGATGGTGCTTCCCTTAAAGTACACAATTTATCGCTTTTTAAATTAACCTGAAGAGGTGGATGATATGAGTCAATCCTGCTCACTGGGGGACACTCTTCGACTGTGCATGAGAGATTACAGTCTACAAGGACCAAGTCCAAGATCCTATGGTCAGCATTAAATACAAAATTACGTTGTAGTAGATTAGATGCCTTAATAAATTCATCAAATGAAGCAGATTTGGATTCAGTAAAACCGACAGGCAGCCCCGTAACATTCGTTCCCCAGTCTATGTCAAATAAATTAAAATCGCCTATCATGATAGTTTTATCATCACCTGATGTCGATATCACTTGTAAACTACTATCAAGGAATTCCAAGAAGTGACCAGAATGAAGATAGGATGGTAAGTAAGCCACAATATATTTATCCAATATTGTTTACACCTAACTCTTACCCAGATGTCCTCAACTGTAGTTTGCCAATCGGTCTTGTGTTCTACCAATACATTATTTTTTACGGCAATTAGTACACCTCCACCTCCATTTTTATTGTATCTCTTTTTGAATTCTGAAAAACGATCCCTACGGTAAACAGTGTATCTGTCATCAATAAATTCTGCACTACTCACGGACCCATCTATCCACGTTTCACAGAGACAGATTACATCATAATTATGACTCAGCACGGCCTTGTAGACGTCTATGAGCTTAGTATTCATACCCCTTAAATTTTGATAAAAAATTAACAAATTGTTGGAAGCCATTTGTAGTTTTTAAAAAGTACATTAAACAGAACTAGCAAAGGTGAGAACTCAATAATTAATCAAGCTCCGCCAGGACTCTGTCATTCTTGACATGAATGAAGCGGGATGTCTCATTTTTCCTCATAAATATGCGTCCATTGCGCACCCATACAAATTTGTAGCCCTTCTCCTTCGCCGCGGCACGAGCAGCAGCGTGAAGAGCTTTATTCGTAGGTGAAAGATGTTCTGACACGTAAATGGGAATTTTTGCCCCGGCGATGCCAAGATGAGATGAGTTAAGCTTATCGTCAGAGTTTCCCTTATTGAACCTGGACACAGCGTAGTAGAATTCGTCACGATAGCGGCTGCTTCTCAATTTGACGACAATCGTACGAGGCCGGTTGCTTTGCTTGTTCATGCTAGCAACTCTGGAACAGCTCATGATGTCCGCGTCCGTAATTTTGTAGCTTACCACGTGTGCAAGTTGCTTAACTATACAATTGACGTTCTCTGCTTTGTATTCAGGGACTCCTTGTACTTCGATGTTGGACTCCCGCATGTACTGCTCCAGGGTATTCAGACGGTCAGTCAGAGAACTGACATTACCACGAAGAGTGGTACACTCAGATTTTAGCTCCTTGTTTTCAGAAGTGAGACTGGACATTTGCTTTTTCATGTCGTCATATTCATCGCAGACGAATGTCAGTGTTGTCTGCAGTTCAGTGAGTTGCTCTTTAATGGGGTCCAAAGTAGTCGCAAACATTTTACTCATTATAACTGGAATCTCAGCGCGTATAGCGGTGCGAACCTCTTTAGCCACCATTTTGGAGATGTTTTCTTCGTTCTTCGACTCCGGGCTCAATGATTTGTTCTCGTTGTCCTCTTGTGAGCGTTTCAGAGGGCTCCGTTTAGAAGCCGTCGGTTTAGTAGGGCGCCGTTTAGTAACAAAATCTCTATCAGCATCGACATCTTCAGACTCCTCGGTGTGAATGGTGGAAGCAGGATGGACAGGAGTGTTTTTGTTGTCATTTTTCGGACGACGGCTGCGACATTCAGGGCACATCCATTTGACTTTTTTAGATGGGGACATCAGGACAAAACGCTTAGCACCGACATTAGCACAGTCTAAATCGTATTTACCGCTGCACATTGTACATGTGAGATACTGTCTTGTTTTTATTTCAATACGACATCCGTTGCAGAAATTAGGGGACTTAGTCACATTCGATGCCATAATTTCAGACGTCTGAATTTATTTTGTTCAAATAAAATGATTCCCGAAGAATAGCACAGCAGTAAAGGCCCTCGCATAAAATGGTCTTAAAGTGACACTCTAACAAAGGCCCCTCGATGCGACGACTGCACGCAGCTCCGCGAGAAGAACGTCGTAAGTGCCGTGCAAAACGCGGCGCTTACGCGTTCCACCGTAAATACGGACTGCCGGTTATTGATGACTATTTTGACGGTATATTAATGTTGCGTACTTAACGTTAATCAGTAAATCGACGTAAATGTTGCTTTCACACCACAGTATCACAGCACTATTCGATAAAGTAGTTCACAAATATTTACTGGCTCACAAAAAATTGTAAAAAATATCAGTTTTAGTATAAAAAATTTATAAAAACTCTGGAGCGTTTCTCAATGCGACTGCACTACCCAATTTTTTTTTTTTAGGTAACATAAATACATCGTCACCATCATAGTCAGTTCGTATCCACCCACTGCAGGGCATAAGCCTCATCCCCATTTTGTCATCCTTCTCGGTATTGTGCCAGTCGCATCCAGGTCTACTAATACACCAGTTATTATTATTAACCAAACGAAAAAAACCACGAAAAAATAAGGTGAATTTTTTTTACTTATCAACATTCATATAAATTTAATGGCTGAAATAAGCATAAAAACTGCAACTCAGAACTCGTAAGTTTACAATTTCATTGCGTTTAGTTTCCACTCGATATCAATAGTCATAGAACAATGTATTCGTTTATTACATTATTTTTAACTCTAGCAGCAAATTCATATCAAAACAAAAGTTCTAAAACCGAAGGTCGCATATACCGTGGTTATGAAGCCAGCATTTACACTTTTTCGTACGTCGGATTTTTGCATTTTGACATAATATCGCCGTCGACGTGCAGCTCATCTCTATTCATGGTCCAAGCCGTTCTAACCGCTGCTCATTGCATGAGAGAGATGAAGATGAAGAATGGGCGAATCGTTGCGTACTTTGGAGCAGAGGTGCCGAGGGAATCGAAGGTGAAGAGAAAAGTGGTGAGCTACACGATACATCCCAAGTATAATGATATGAAAGGCACGAATAATATCGCTGTTGCGTTCTTGGACAAAAGGGTGCCGCTGTCGAGGACTATATCGAAGATTCCTCTGGCCGCGTCGCCTACGAATGCTGGTACGGTGGCGTGGGCTATCGGTTGGGGGAAACAGAAAATTAATATTGTAAGTGGGTTAAAATTAATAGTTATTCTGTCAATTCGATCATAATTTACTATTTTCTATATTAACTAAATTAATTCATTATTTGAGTTCAATTTATTTTTATTTATTACAACAATAAAATAAACAAACCAAACAAATTAAGAGAAACAAAAGAAAATCAATAGATTCATCGTTTTTTAGTATTATGTATAGGTAGACCAAATTACCTTTTAGGTATGTGAAGCCCAGAAATGGTACTCACAAGAAAAATATTCGCCTCAACTGCATTCGGGAAATATCCATATGATCGAAGGCATATTGTACCCATCCATTTCATACTGGCGTCACTAGTATTAAATAAATAAGTCAAGAACCAGTAGTACTTAAGGCGGTTGCAGAGGGGTCACAATACGCGTAGACGGTATTAATATAAGTAACTTTGAATACATGGAAAAATAGTTTAGAAAATCTAGATTCCGCTTCACAAATTTGTAATTTTTAAAATAATTACGAAGCTAAAAAGCTTTGAAATTTTTCATACAAAATTTTAAAAGCTTTATATCTTCGTAATTATATTTTAAATTGCAAATGTTATTTGTGACGCGGCAACTAGATTTTCTAAACTATTTTTCCATATATAAAATATTACTACTTAAACCACTATGTATGAAATCCAGGTTATTCGAAAAATATTTTATAATTCTTAGAAACCGCCTCATTTTACTACTCCCAATTCATTTTTTCTAGCATAAAAGCAGCTAATACAACTTATAACCCTATTGTTTTAATATTCTATTCTTCTTCCTCAAAGCCGTCAAAGCTACCAGATTATACCGAAAGTCGGGCTATGAAAGGCACCACACAAACAGTACTAAAGAATAAAGTTTGCTCTGGCGTTGCGGGCTTCAAACCTTCTTCCCTATGGCTGTGCACGAAGTCGAGGGTTGGACAATTCTATAAGTTAGTTTGTTTCTTCCATGGAAGATAGGAAGGAGCGGAGATATCGCAAAGCTATATTTCTATCGAAGTAAGTGTCTCCAAAATGCAGGGACGAGAAACCTCCGCCCTTAAAACCGAATCCGTGCACTTCATCGGTCTAGATGTATTTTATTGACAAAACCTCTCTCGGCAAAAAGAATGGCGGTCCGCTTCGAACTGAGATTCATAGGCCACGACCACTGTACCGTCATGACCAAATATAATGGCGATAGACCTAATTGCCTTGCTACACGTCCACTCCTTTCTGTTCTCCTTGGTTTCTTCTATACAATCATTTGCTCAAACCTGTAGCCGTAGTATGATTTCTCTACCAGCGTGCGAAGCGCCTTCGCTTTCAGTCGCGCTTGCCGAGACGGGTAGTATGGAAAAATTACGAGCTGCGCATAAGTAGAGAAATCATGCCAGAAGGTCTATGTCATTGGCGGCCCGATAGGTCAGCTGGTAGTGCCTGCTGATCCGAGTGTCGCGGGTTCGAATCCCGTAAGGGGATTTTTGTGAATATTGATTTTTTTGTACCCGATTCATGGACGTATATATGTAGGTAGACAATCTATATCCTTGTCAATTTCGTATCATGATACAAGTCCAGGCTAGATTCTGGTACTCAAAATGGAACTAGATAATCTGTGTGACTATGTCCAAGATTTGTATGTATTTATGTATCACACTAGAGTTATCCCGCGACTTCATCCGCACAAATTATACAGGGTGAAATTGATATCATTAGCATCCTTTTAAACTAAGAGTCTACCCATCGAACTGAACAACTTTTGCTATGGGAGCAAACCGAGGGGAGCAAAAAAAATTTGCTGTTGAATACATTTGAGTCACGAACTCGCCCGTCGAGATTGCAGTTTAGTATGGAACAGCAAATTTTTTTATTTGCTCCGAACGGTTTACTCCCATAGTAAAAGTTGTTCAGTTTGGTGGGTAGACTCTTAGTTTTAAAGGATGCTAATGATATCAATTTTACCCTGTATATACCAGATTTTAAGTCAGATCATAAGCTATCAATTAAAAAAGTTTCATCAAAATCGGTTTAGTAAAAGGTCGTCGTTTAATTGCAATTAAAATCCTTAACCACAAATTAATTACAACAGTGCTGTACTAATAAGTCAAAACGATAGACAGTTTATATGAAACCAATGATATGATACCAAAAAGAAGCAGATGATATGTTACTAACGCGCGCAAAGTGAAAACGACCTAATTTGTATGAAATTGTTTAGTTTCACTTATAACAGCGATACTCAAAACGTCATCAACATTTTTACCACCTCTTTCAATACAAACTAACATAAAATAAAATTGTTAACTTTTGATTATTTCTTTGTCAGGGATGACGCAGGCTGCGGGCTCGTCGTGCCACACCCAACTCAAAGTCTGATTGGTATATTTTCTCACACGGTAGAAGGATACGCCTTCTTCTCTAATGTATATGCCAATAGGGACTGGATTATCAGCACAACCAGGACGCTGTATATCAAATATTGTCAGAAAAAGACGTTGATTTGTACAAATGTGAGGATTGATGATTACCATTTTGCAGGCAATTGTAGTGTCCAAGATGAGTACATAATATCTTAAAGCTGTGCATGTTCCATCGTGTTCGGTGTTCAGTAGGTACCAAAATCTGCAAATAACGAGACTGTTTTAAGGAATTATTGGACTATCAAATGCTATATTATAAAATATATGGTACTATTTTGATGTCGAAAGCTGAATTCGGCAAATGTTAATCTGAAGTCAGTTTGGGATATATTTGAAAAAACTGTGTAGAGGAGATCAAAGATTGGCGAGTCTGAATTTATAAACATTAAAGAACAGTGTCTTAGCAGTATAATGAAAACAATTTGCATGAAATATATTCAGTGGAGATCTCTTCAGAGGATTTTAATTTTTTTTCTCTTCCTCCACCACTGGCCGTCATCTGCGTTCCTCTGAAAACCTCTCCCTCAATATGCCCATCCACTTCACTAATTTCTACATCTATTCCTTCTCCGTGCATGCCGTTCGGCTTTGGAACTTGTTGCCAGAGTCGATCAGACGTGCACCTTCCTTGAATGTTTTTAAGTCGAAAGTTAAGTCTCATTTCCTTGATCACTGAACTGACCCTCGATCTGTTTTCCATAGGTACATCTTTTCCTATGTCTGTGGTTCATGTTTTCCTATAGTATTTTGTTGTGTAGTACGCGTATTTATGTATGATGTATGTGTGTATATATATATATATATATATATATATATATATATATATATATATATATGAGTATGTATATTATATATTATGTATTTATAATAGGTTTATTTTGTATACTTACTTTTTGTTTTTACTAATAACTGCTGATTTTTGATAATTTTTTCTGGAAACACCGCCTACCTTTCTTCTTTTCACCGTTTCTTCTACCCTAAGGTTGTCTGGAAGAAATCGCTTCTTAGCGATAAGACCGCCTTATTTTGTGCCTCTTGTATTTTATTTCTGTATTTTACTGTTTATGTTTTTGGTGTAAAATAAAGTATATTTGATTTTCTTTTTGTCCTCCATTTGCGTGGGAAAGGTGGAGTAGAGTAATGTAATTTTTCATTCTTCTTCTTCTAGAGAGTCGATGACATGTCATTGCCATTTTCATGTCATTTAAAATCTTTTCAGCCCAGTATTTCACTACACTTATATTACCGGATGCATTACCGGATGTTTACGTTGAATTCTTTAAAAATTCGACATTAGAAGACAGAAGAGATTTCTTCTATTGCTATTCTATAATAGGTAAGAAGAAATCATGATCCTAGTTTACCTACTATGTTTAGGTACTATTTTAGGTAATACCTAAATTACAAAACAGAATCAAGCGATGTAATGATATTCGATATCGAACAGTATGGCTGTATACATTTTATGTAGGTATTCAGTAGGCAGGAAAGCGGGCATCGCCTCGGGATATGCAAATGAGACGATAAGGCACCCGCGGGGTGACTTCCGCTGACGTCATAGTGCTTGTTCGGAAGGCAGCAGATAGCATGTTCAGGTATACTCAGGCTTGTAATACAGCCTTACACGCGCCAAGAAACAAAAAAAAATCAAACTAATCTTGAAAAAGTGTTTCGTTCTATATTAATTCAAATTTTTTTTTTAAATTCGCAAAATTTTAAGCAGCTTTTAAACTTGGTCGTGTCGATTTCGATTTTTATTTTAAAAACGAATCAAAATACATATTTTTCCAGATTTCGCGTTCGTGGTGCATATATTAGGCGGTGCTTCTACGTCAATGGCTACTCCTAAATAGGGCGTAGGGCAAACCAGGGTCAACAGCGGTGACCATTCACGACACTAATCTGTCTTGGAACCCGCAGTAAAAACGATATCCCGACTTCCCTCAATTGCAAACGTGGGTCAGAAATAGGAAGCATTGCTATTAATAAGCCAACTCCAGAGTCAATTTATGGCAGAGCTGAAGACCCTAACGCAAAAAAATTCAATAGGTACTCCTTCAAGGCTACACCACAGAAGTAATTACTCTATCCATCCATCGAAAACCTCACAAGGTTAGGTTAATAGTCAGTAGTTCCACGCCCTAATAAGCGGTGGAACTAAAAAGGAAAGTTGCCTACTTCCATTTCCTTTCGATCCCAAACCAGTCCTTTTCCCCTGACAATATTCCCCGAGAGGCTCACTAATACGGTAGACAATGAATTTATGGTCGCACGCATGCGTACAATTACAAATTGTAGGTACATATTTAGATTGCTAACTGTTTTGCCGTGATTGTTTATCAAAGGCCAAGTTATATGCTGTAGGATATCAGTGCAGTGCAAAGGTCATACTCCACCCCATTGCGCTTTTACTTCCTCCAGGACACGAACTGCCAAGGCCGAAGCGGAGATCTTTAAACAGGCTTACTAGTGGGGTTTCATCGGCGGATTGGAGATATAAATGTGGTATTGCTCTTCCTGCCCTGACACCTGCACGCGAACGAAGCTTATGAACGCTGCCTGTAGTGCTAGCTATCCGTGTGTCAATATACTGGGCTGAAAAATATTAAATGATATGCCATCGACCCAATAGCAGAAGTGCGCTCTGGTGTAGGCAAATTAGTGATAAAGTTTGTGTCAGAATTCAATCTGCCCTAATAGATCTCCGAACTCGCTGAAACGAAAAGCTAGTTACACCTCCATCTGACGGAAATACCTAGGACCAGCTTCTTAACATGTTTTGCGATCGTAAGCACGAGGACGCTTGAGATGGAATACCACTGACATAGTCACCCATCCAAAGACTGACTGAACCTGACGTTGTTTAATAGGTTTAAAGAATTTTATTCTCAAAAGACTTAAAAATAGTCACTTTACAAGAGAATTTTAAACAATGTTACTTTTAAACTAAAATATAGGTGTTATTGACAGAACATGCAAATTTAAGAGGTAATGAAGTAAATATCTCACATAATACAACTTAAGATAACATACGTTTATCACAAAAGCAAAATATTAACCATCTACCTACACAAGTCAGAATTAGAATGAGAAGAGAGATTATTTGCTGAGGGCGCATAGTAAAATTGTATCCAATGTTTAAATTATTACGTACATACACTTGCGAGGTGGCCAGAATCATTGCTACAACTACCAACTAATAAATAATTGCACTAAATAGTTTTATCTAAAATTTAAGATTCATAACATATTTTTTTAATTTGTTTTTAAATGAGCCAAATGAGTCAGCATTTTTAATATCTGTGGGTAACTTGTTGTACCATTGTGCTCCCTCAAATACTATTGATCGTTGACCAACATTTGTTCTGGTTGTTTCGGTGATTGTTTGCAAACCGAGTCTCCACTACGCCGACTAACGTTACAAAATAACACACAATTAAAAACTGTTTATCTAACGACTATAGATAAACTAAAAACTAAAGCAGTTTTTGCTGAATCAAAACTGACAATGTATGTGCAATTTTATGAAATTTTTTTCTAATAAAATGTGTTCGTCGACTCGAAATTTATTTCCCGAAATTTATTAGTAAACTATAATACCGAATGTTGATCTGATTAATTATACAGGTTGTTACAGAAAGGGGTGCTTCAAACCGAAGAACTTCCACTAGGGAGCCAACACAGAATTAGTGAAAAAAATGTATATACTAAATACCTAACTACTTGACTCAAAATTTGTACGAATGTATATAGGGTCGTTCTTAACATGCTGACACTTTTAGGCTTTGATCGGACCGTCAAACTGAACCACTTTATCTATGGCACCAACATCTAAATCGCGAAAAAAAAAACTGCGGCTCCATTCAAAACTGCAAACTTACTCGAGCCAAATGTATGGGACAGCTGATTTTTTTAGAGAAAGTCGTTCAGTTTAATGGTCTGACCATCCTCTTAAAAAACTGTCAGCATATTTAGTTGTATAGTACTTTTCAGATTCAGAGTGGAATCAAGGAAATACTTAATGAAGAATTTTCAAGCCAGTTTTCTTTACGTTATGAATCTGCTCCTAATAGTTAAGATTCTTGTCTCTAAAGCCTCGAAAACGATTTCCCTCTGATCATAGATAAAATATTTTCCTTCATGAATGTAACTAAGTAGACTAAGTATCGGGTGTCCGTCCGGACATTTGTATGGAGTCCAGCTGACTCAGGTATTGATGAAAAGGCTATTTAATAGCTTAGATCACATAGCTTATGGTTTAAGTATTTAAATAGATGCATGTAGTTCCTTTGGAATTTATAGAACTGGGAAACATTAACTCTGCATTATTGTCACAAGTTTTCAAATACGGAATATTGTTTTGTTGGATTCGCTAGAAAATGTAATTGAATTACTAAATTCCTATAAAATTCAAATCTCACTAATATTATAAATGTCAAAGTTTGGATGTTTGTCACTCATCATCATAACGCATAAACGGCTGAACGAATTCGGATACAACGCATATAGAATATGTTCTGGATACACATAGGATACATTTTGAAGGTCCACACAGACGGAGTCGCGGGCAACAGCTAGTTAAGCTACCTTTCTTCACGTGTACACTCTAGTATATAAGGTCTAACAAAAGTAGGTGAAACTATTTTAAGGGGATGATCAGACCATCAAACTGAACATCTTTCTCTATGGGACCAATATCGAAATCAATACCCGACCTTATACATGATCTTTCTAATAATGTTGAAGGTTTTTTTAAGGGAATGATCAGACCTAACAAACTAGAAACAGTCCCATAGAGAGATGTTCAGTTTGATGGGCTGATCATCCCCTTAAAAAATATTCAACATTATTAAAGAAAGACCCATAGGGTCATACTATAGAGCATCACCGTAGAACCATTGACACGAAAAGAAGAAGATCCAATGAAGTAAAAAATACCATTTGATAGATTATTAAATATAACTCAATAATCATTTACCTATGCCTATAATTATCGTTTCCTACTTGGTTGCCAAATTATGGATATTTATAGGTTAGGGTGAAATGGATTCTTGGCATAGATATATCACCTATACAAACGCAAACACTACAAATAACACATCCAAGCGAAGTCGCAGGCAATAAGCGACTTAGAAATAAATCTCAGAACAGAGAGATAACCTCAACCGGCCCCAACTAATCATTGTCGAAAGTTTCCAATCGAAATCATCGGCACAGTAGTCGCCCAGAAATAAGAAGCTATCTATTTAGTTGGTAGCCGTCTAGAGGCGATAATAAATAACCTTATCGAACCTTCGAAGTGCAGACCTACTTGTTAACACGTGTCCCTGTCGGTCGATAAACGCTGATCGATCGGGGCGTAGCGAAGCGAAAGCGAATGGCACCCTTCGGGGGCGCTACGTTGTACTTTCTATAAGATTTTGATAATGTCTTGTGATTGTCCTTTTCTAGAGTTTCTATGATAATAGGAAAATCATGGATAGAAATTACAATATACAAGGTGTAAGTGACAGCCTAGCAAATACTGAAACTGTGAACTCAGACCTTCAAACTGAACAACTTTCACTATGGAGCCTAACTAAGGAGACGTGAAAAAAAATCAGCTGTTCCATACAAAACTGCTGTACCTACCCGAGTTAAATGTATGGGAGAACTAATTTTTTTTCGCGTCTCCTGAGTTAGGCTCCATAGTGAAAGTTGTTCAGTTTTGTGGTCTGAGTTCACCGTTTCAGTATTTGCTAGGCTGTCACTTACACCCTGTATATTTGACGTATTTTATAGGGTTCCGTAGGTACGCAAAGGGTGCCAACGGGATGTCCGTCTGTTCTACCTTTAAAGGGTTCAACTTTTGAACAGTAATATAGGTAGCTGGTCAGCTGGTTGACATTATCACAGATTACATTGTTTTTGCTCTATCGAAACAATGAGCAAAAATACGGTCGTCAGCAGGTCACAAATCGAACCCTCTCGCGTTAATGAAATGAAATTCCTCTGACGGTGACTGTACAAGCGTCAAACTTGATGTGATTTTATAATCACCCAAATGACCAAACTAAACGCAAACTCTAAAGAAAAACAGCAGAATAAAAACCGCTCAAGTAAAAGTCGGATTCGCGCTAATGATCCCGATCTGATTGTAAGAAAATAATATTATATATTTTTTTTAATTTAGGGCCTAAATAAAGTATACATATTGTGTGGTGGAACCTTCGCTCGGTGCGTGAGTTGTACTCGCGTTTGGCCGGTTTTTTATTTCAGCAAACATGCACGTATCCAGGGGGATAGGTGGGATTTATCCCCCCCTCCCCGTAATCCGAATATTTGTATGGAAAATTGATAATAACAGCTATAATTTTTTCGTTTTAATGAAAATCCCCCCTCCCCCCCTTCACGAAAATAAATGTCCCAACCATACCAAACCTACGAAACCAAAGTCAGGATACGTGCTTGTCTGTCAAAGAGATTTCTGTTTTAAAAAACTAACAGTTACAACGACAACACAACACCTCTTAAAATAACAATAGTCATCACGTCCGTCCATCTTGTCAACAGTTACAATTCAGTCAAGCTTACTACCTAGGTTTATAAATACTTGCGAAACTGTCCTTTTTCTAACTAAACGATTTCTTTCTTCTGTAACAAAAAACTTGATCGTTTTTCAAAACTAAATGCCAAAAAAATACGATTCTTTACCGTTAAAAGATTGTGACGCTGCGCTCGTAGCGGACTATATTGTAATACAGACTGTGGGACTAGCGGAACTTGATTATTGGGACCAATCACAGAATTTTTATTTTATTTCTAGCAACCCCAGTCGATGCATGTCTTTGGATGGCTGATCGTTTTATTGGTATCTCATCTTGAATTTCCCAAATATTTCAACATGGATCCTCGATTATGAATATGATAAACTATAAACATCTTACACGATTGAGCCAACCTCAGGAAACGCGAAAAAAAAGTCAACTGTCTCATACAATACTGTACCTACCCGACTAAAATGTATTGGACAGTTGATTTTCTTTCGCGTTTCCTGAGGTAGGGCCCATACTGAAAGTTGTTCAATTTGATGGTCTGAGCTCACCGTTTCAGTATTTGCTAGGCTGTCACTTACATCCTGTATATCACATATAAATATGTTGATAACCCAGCAAACAATTTGGTCGTATTAGGCCCCCATTTACGAGTATATGACTATTTTGACCTATGAAAGTTATATTACGGTTCTTTGGTCATATACTGGTGCTGTATGCGTCGAATGTTCAACTATACGACACCGATACGACCAAATTGTTAGTTGGGAATGATATAACATACTCGTAGTACAAATTCCCCTAAATGGTTTACAGTGAGTTTGTATGTGGACACACCACATACAAACTCACTGTAAACCATTTAGGGGCCTTTTATATAGCCTTTTATCGTACTAATATTATAAATGTGAATCGTGAGCGTGACGATGTTTGTAGGTGTGTTTGTTGCTTAATCACACAAAACCTTTGCAAAACGGTTGAACGGATTTGAAGAAAATTTTGCATTAAGAAAATAATGTTCTGGGCACTTAGGATACTTTTCAAAGTAATTGCAGACAAAGTCATAGGCAACTGCTTGCTATTCATGGCCCGATTCGACCAAACGCGAGTAAATTTTATTCTTAGATTAAGTCGCCGGTTACTCTAGAGTAAACTGATTTTTCGTTTTACCAACCCTAATCTAGAATAAGTTGAGAGTAAATTTTACACGGCCAATTTTGACGGTGTAAAGCTTATACCAAGACTAATGAAATGTCAATGTCACATAATTAAAAAAATAAAGAAAAAAAGAAACCTAACAAATTAAAACTATATAACCTCACAATGCAATAAGTACGGATACCACGACCTCTTTCTTTAGGTGGATTATAGGTACATTCGTTCTTTTAGTATGGGTTTAGTAAGGTAGAATAGTAGAAGACGAATGAAGTTATTTGGGAGTAAAATTGATCCTTGTACAGTTACTCTTCTATATATCAAAGTTTGTTCGAATCCGGCCTTAGTCTCCTACAAAAGAAAAATCTGAAAAAAAGCAACAATAAGAATAAAGAGTAAATAAAAACTCGGGCACGCTTCATAAAGCTGCTTTCTACTGATGTATAACTGGGACAGTGGCGCTCGGTCGGTGTGAGCATGTAATTGAAGAAATCTCTCCAGACCGCAGCAATTACTGGTGGGGCAAGTCATTGGAGACGGTGGTTAGGTTACCTTTATCTTTTGGGGTTAGTAAGGTTTTAGTTCGGGGTTAATTTTACAGGTCTTACGTTAAACTCAAGTTACCAAGCGTATGCGTAGCGTGGTATATGTGGTTGTGGACATTCTAGGAAATAGACATGATAAGAACCAGTCGTTATAATTATAAGTTGTAATTTTGGGAAAAGGTACATTAGACTGTGAAAGTTAAATGCTCAATAATGCTCTGTATAATTTTTTTATCTTTATTCAAATGTATGTGTAGTTTTGGTGTGCAATAAAGTATAATTGAATTGCTCTCATTTTAAGGAGTTACAAATTGTGAGCCTAATGTTAAAATTTTTATTAAAAATTTAACTAAATGCTGAGTGTCATTGCTTTTTATACCATAAGCATGTCGGTACGACATTGTAAAGAATGAATGAATTAATGAAATATACTTTATTTACACCAACAAACAAAACTGATGAAAAAAGGTAAAGGTAGTATTGGATCAGATTAGCACAGAACCATGACAATCATCATCACAGCCTATAAACGTCCCACTGCAGGGCACAGGCCTACCCTCAGAGCATTAGTCCACCACGCGTGCCCAATGCGGATTGGTAGACTTCACATACACATCAGAATTTCTTCTTCAGTGTCTGCAGGTTTCTTAACGATATTTTCCTAACTGTAAATCATGACAATAAGGCGTTTAATCTCAGTCAGATCCAGTAGATCCATAAAGTATCAACATTTTTTTTTTACTAGTATGATCTATTTTTAAAAACATCAAGGAGGTTTTTGTCCATGAGTGAGTGGATTTGATTGATTGATTGAAGAGCTTGAAACATGTGTCGATTATTGCTGGGTCTCGATGGCTGACTACACTGATGGTACCTATTTCATCTACACTTCTCGAGCTTCGTGCATCAGAAGATTCTAGAAGTTATTCCTGGATAAAGCTTCTACGTACCTGGTGCTATTCGTTAATCTAAGTCAGAGAGAGGCCTTTAGATAATAAATAAAACACTATGCATATAGGGTCCTTCTTAATATGCAGACACTTTTTTAAGTGGATGATCAGACCGTCAAACTGGAAACCTTTCTCTATGGGACCAACATTAAAATCACGAAGAAAAATCAGCTCTTCCATACAAAACTGCAAACCTACTCGAGACAAATGAATGGGACAGCTGATATTTTTTTCGCGATTTCTATGTTGGTCCCATACAGAAAGTTGTTCAGTTTGATGGTCTGATCATCCCCTTAAAAAGTGTCAGCATATTAAGAAGGACCCTGTATAATCTATTAGATGCATGCGACCAAATGTGGAAAAAGAAACACCACACTCTTTAAGCCTTATACAGGGTATAGCAAAACACCCTAGTAATATTTAAAGGGGTGGTTTAAACCATCAAACTAGACTTTCACTATGGAGCCAACATCGAGAAAAATAAAACTGCTATTTCATACAAAACTGCAGTAGGTACTATCGCGGACTTTTCCGCCTGATCACTTAAGAACATTTTCGCATAATTTCGTGCATAATTTATTGTTTGGAAACTGTTCATTCATGGGCCTATTCATCAATAGGGAGGGGCTAGACAGCGCTTTTATTTTTTAGTATGCAAGCAAAAATGAGCCTAGTGGTGGTCAGGCGGAAAAGTCGGCGATACTACCTTTTCGACTCAAATGTATATGGGACAGCTGATTGTGCCTTCTCTATATTTGTATATAAACTAGAGTTAACCCGCGCCTTTGTCCGCACAAATTATATACCCAAATTTGAGTCAGATCATTAGCTATCAAACAAAAAAGTTTCATTAAAATCGGTTCAGTAGTTTTTGCGTGATGCTCGTTCAAACCAACAAACACACAAACAAACAGACTGACAAAAAATCTAATAATTTGTGATATGGAATCAGGGACACCTAAAAACCACATTGTAATTTTTTTTTGTTTATATCTTCAATGTACAGACTAAAGGGAGATGTGAAAAGGGGGCGGGGCCAGTGTCGCATCAATATGCGCAAAAATGGACCACATTGCTCGCGACAGTAATGATACTATTATGAGGCTGAAAGCCAGGCGAGATATTATGTGAAAATAGTTTACAATGCTTGCGTAGTACTAAAGATTATTCAAACGTTGAGTTCTGATACCGCAATGGATAATGAGCACATTGAAGCTAACAAAATACTTTCTATTGCGTGGTACTGGTGGTGATGCGACACTAGGTTTCGTACTCAGCGCGTTGGTTGGCATCTCTCTAGATCTCTATGGTACAGACACACTTTCTGTTACAGTTTTATAATAGTTTAGATGTGTATCTGTGTATAAAACTGTTTTGAAAAAATATATAAAATGTCCGAATCGCTCCAATTCTAAAACTTGCACCACGTCTGCACCGTTGAATGCACCGCAACACCACTTTCTAGTGAATAAAAGCATTAACTTATTGCAACCACTCCAAGTGTAGATGATTGCCCAAAAAATAGCAAAAAAGGAGAGTAATGTCTTTATAATAATAGTGTAAGTACGGTGGCCTACATTGAGATGGGAAATTGTCTATTGTAATGGTTGAACAAGTTGTGATCATAGTTGAATGTTAGTGTCCATCTATAATTAACAACATACCCATCACCATATATTTTACGCTACTGTACTCAACAACTAATACAGGAAAAATGGGGTATTTTGGAGGCAAAATTTGTACATATGAAACTTTGTTTTTTAACTTCATCTTGGCACTAGAAGCGAGAAGTAGCTGTAGCTCAAAAGAGCACTCAAAAATATGCCGAATCTCTTCCGGAAAAGGTACGTTAGTGCGCCTGAACAAGGTCCTACAAGCATATGGGGTTTGGGGATGGTCTCCTTCGATTCAGTGCAAAAAATTACATTGAAAATGACACATCATTCGCCCAGTTTGTTAAATTTGCATTTTCCAAAATTTCCCCCTTACTCATACCCCTGGAAGGGGGTAGGACCCCTAAATTTTGGGTGGACTCTGCAGATCCTAATTTCTAGTGCCAAGATAAAGTTATAAAACAAAGTTTCATTGATATACAAATTTTGCCTCCAAAAGGTCATTATTTAGCTTACTTTACATAAAGGTATCAAGCACGTATCCAGGCTTTAGTTTCGGGGGGGATATTAATAGAAAAACAATGAAAAAGTAAGTGCTGTAATCACTTTTCCATACAAATATTCGGATTTCAACTGGCTGAAGGATTGACGGCGGAATTCGGGAATTAAACGGACAATCCCCCAACTATGGCTTTCAACTTTATACATCAACTAGAGTTAACCCGCGACTTCGCACGAAATATATACCAGATTTTGAGTCATATAATAAGCTATCAAACAAAAAAAGGTTCATCAAAATGGGTTCAGTAGTTTTTGCGTGATGCTCAATCAAACAAACAAACAGACAGACAGAAAATCCAAAAATTGAAATCAGGGACTCCTACAAACAATTAACTTTTTTTGTTAATATCTTCAAGGTACAGACACACTTCTGTTACTGTTTTATAATAGTTAAGATTTATAATCTCCGCAGGAATGGAAGGCCATACGAATAATAGTTGTTCAGTTTGATGGTCTGAAGCGCACCTTAAAGTTTAGACCCTATATAGGTGTTTTATTGGGCGACAGGCCAGATACTTATCAGTTATCAGTTTATCACCACTTGTATCATTCCATCTTAGAAGTTTCAATATAAATGTCAGCCTTGCTACAACTGCACGCTTTAAAAGATCTGTAGAATAGCATGTTACGCGTGATACGGCTATATCACGACTTTTATTTCGTTCGTTCGCGCGCAAATAGAAAGAGATATCGAGCTGCCACACTACCGGCCGCTGGTAGTTGTAAAAAAGTCTCTTAACACCCGAAGGAGATTACTGGTCTTCATTTTATGTATAAGTATGTAGTTGTGAATTTAAAACGGATTTACATGATAAAAATATTACATTTAAATATCTTGAACTCTTGATAGAAGAACATACACGAATCACAGAAGATAGAACAGAAGGATCTGTGTGTTATTTTAATGTTTCCCAGTAGAAACACTTGGAAAATGCTCGCTTTTGTTCCTTATACAGGGTGAAATTGATATCATTAGCATCCTTTTAAACTAAGAGTCTATATACCCATCAAACTGAACAACTTTCACTATGGGAGCAAACAGGTCGGAGCAAAAAAATAATTGGCTGTTGCATACATTTGAGTCGAGTAGGCATTGCAGTTTAGTATGGAACAGCAGATTTTTTTTTTGCTCCGATCTGTTTGACTCTTAGTTTAAAAGGATGCTAATGATTTTAATTTCACCCTGTAGATACACTTCATAAAATATTGAACAGCACCGCTAGCATGCCACCCAAGACAAAGCGTTTAAACGAGAAAAACGTCATGTGCGCTCTTTCTGGCATACGTAAAATAATAGAGACAGACGCACATCTCGATTTTTATCGTTATCTCGGGGGTGGCATGCGAGGCCTACTGGGTTTCCTCTTAGTTACACTTTTGATTAAATTATTAAATTGAAAGTGTAATGTTCTTCTCTTCTTAAAATCTTGATTCTTCTTTAATTAATAAAGTAGAATCGCCCAGCACCAGTGATGCCACTAAGAGACCACGGGGATAAATAACGAAACCCGTGAATTCTTCCAGTGCCATTGCCTGTGCATGGTGCGAGTGCTTCGTTCTTCTTCCTTTTTCTTCTTTCTTCTTCCATTTTAATTTTACGAAGAGCGCTTTATCAACATTATCTTCTTTAACTGTTTATTGTGTTAATGTTTCTTCTTAATTTGATCTGGTCTCGTTCTTTACTTTGTTCATCAAGTCTGCAATTTGTATCTATAAAATCAAAGTTAAACAAAAGTAGGTAGTAAAGTAGACAAACTAGGTACGTAGCAGGTATACCTAGGTACTTATATAAAATAAAAAACAGGATACTTATATAGGATTCTAGTCGAATCGGCGGCTGCTTTGCAGACTCATTCCATTTCCGTACCCTCCTTTGAGGTTTTAGGAAAATCCTGTAGATCCTAAAATTATGAAAGAAAATCCCCAATTTCATTTTTCTGGTTTAATATTTTAGGCTGATCATTATATACTGTATACATGTACATAGAGTCCGATGGTTTAATGAAATTAAGTTGATAAACGTAAATTAAATTCGTATGTTCATATCTCGCCTGCACAAACAACAGAGACCCAATTCATAGAAAAAGTAGGCGGCATGTTTAAATTTATCTCAATGACCCAAAGACAAACATCAATCGTACGATCAAGAAATAAAATTCAATATACCTAAACACATTTTATATCGAGTCATATTTCACCTATTTACTAACACCTACATTGACTACAAACATAAAACTACGGCAGTCACCTGCGTCCATTAAGAGATGGCAATCGGCGCGCGCGCACAGCGCAATTAAAATTAATGAATGGCGCACCATAGTACCACTGTAGGTTATACACCATAGAGATGTAGGCAACTTGTAGTGTGTAAGAACATGTAGGAAACAAGGAGTAATTGGCAAGCGTGCGTTGAATATCTAAAGAGTTCTGTACAACATTCAAACGGTGTCTAAATTGTTTTGTTCGGTATAAAGAGCGATTTGTGGTGAAGATGAGGAAATTAAGAGGAAATATAAAACAGTAAATATTTAGAATAAAATATCATTGAAATCGGTTTAGAAAGTCTGGAGATATAAGGTAACATAAAACAAAAACTTCGAAGATCTCATCTGCAGAACTTCAATCAATTATACCTTATTTTCACAAAACACAAAGAAAAAATACAGACATGTTATTATTATTGTTAAATGTACAAAATCAGGCAGTTTTATTGCTAAAAAGTGTTTTTTAGCAATAAAAGATTCAAAGATTCCTACTCCTCCTATCTTCTTTGATTAATTCATTGCGGGTTCCAAGACAGATTAGAGTCATCCCCGGGCTCGCTGGACTTCATTGTCCAGTGTTGTGAATGGTGGAGTTACAGCGGTGGAAATGTGTGGTGGGCCTATGCCCGATTAAAAAAAATAAAAGTTTCAGACAAACTTAGGATGGAGGAATTAGTATATAATGTAAAATAAGTACAGGCAGTAAACATTATTGATTGTATTTTCAGAAGGTAAGAAAGCCCAGAGAGTAAAAAATAAAATGAAAAATTCAGGTAGCATAACCACGATACACAGCATAGGTAAACATTGATGGATAAATTATATATATATTATAAGTCGAGTGGAATGGCATTCAAATTTCTCACGTTTGTAGGAAAATGAGACGAAATTACAAACAGAATAAAATATACATTTGAAGTAAATACTAAGTAATATAATAATTTTATATCGATGCGAGAAGAAAGTCAATTAGAAGCATGCAATAATTTTCTTAATAAGCCATAGCGTAAATAAATGAGCAAGAAAATAATTTCAAAGTTGATCTAATAAATTATTGCATAGCCTATCAATCGGAAAACATCCAAGACATCGCTGAGATGGAATCAGTGATATTTAAAATACCGACACGCGAACTAAAAATGTATCTCTGGATACATGTAAATCTAAATTAAATCTATTTGCTATTAAATACCACTTGTTTCTCACACAAATCTCACGTAAAAAACTCACTTACATACATTTACGAGATGATTCCATGATTTCGTATTATGTATAATTGTTAATTAAATATTATGATCATAAGTTATAAGAAGAAGGAAAACATCGTGAGGAAACCTGAATACGCTGAAGAAAAAATTCCGATGCGTACGTGAAGTCTACCAATCCGCATTGGGCACACGTGGTTGACAACTCATTAAAAAAAATGCACTTTATTGCCACACACAAAATACAAAAAAAAAAACAGAAACAATACACAGATCATCTGAGGGTAGGCCTGTGCCCTGCAGTGGGACGTATATAGGCTGTGATGATAATGATTATTATAAGTGATAAATATTACATAACACAGAAAAAAGTGTGTTACGTTTGTTGTTAGAAATAAACAGAGGTTAAGGATATTTGAAACGCTAAACATAGTCTTTAGGCAATTTGATCACTAGTTTGATCAATATCATTGAGATAAAATTGTGGTACTAGTAAGTACATCTGTAAGTACTTACTCCATCACTAAACTTGAAATTGAAATACCACAGTAGAAGAGTGTATAAGTAAATACAAGCGAATGCTGATTAGCGTCAAAGAAGAAACCCAAAAGCACCTATCAAAAGAAATAAATTTCTACAGAGCGAATCCCTATCGAGTAACGACGGTAGTTCATCGCCCGCGAAAGTCCCACTATCTTCTAATCAATTCTGAATTAAATAAAGTAGTAAAATCTACGTTCCTCCAACGTATCGTACGGTCCATCTCGAGCCTGTAATTGGGCTTCGCTTCTGACTGTGTTTATTTAATAATACCCCTCGATTTCCGCCGACAACATCGAGAGATCGAGCCGACATAAAATACTCGAATGCTAAGACTGACTTTACATCAAGCAGCGCTGCTGGGTGTTTCTCCTCGGTGTTTGAACGCTGTCATTATCCTCGCCAAATATTTTCGCCTTGTTCATAAGAGAAGGTATAAAATATTATAACGCAGTCATAAAGCTCGTAAAAAACCCTTGTAAAAGCGTTAAAAAAAATTTGATATCAAAAATATTTGGTGAGTATAATGACGGCGTTAACGCCGAGGAAAAACACCCTGCTATGTTACGGCTGCAGTTCATATAAAAATTGCTATGCTGCTTGTTTCCTTCTCCCCTAAAAGCGTGGAAGAAAAAGCTTTTACCAATAAAAACCTTTATTTACCGATAGGTATCTATTTACAATCCTTATACATTTACGGTGTTATACTTGATGTGATGGTATGTTGCTCATCAAGAACGAAACACCGTAAATTTTTTGATTTATTCATTTCTAACTTCAAAATTTCTTTGAATATTGAAGGCTAGGATAACGTGTTTTTTCATCGAAATCTAAGCTCGACCTGATTTGCTTCGTTGCGTCTGCGCATACAGCAACAACCGTGCTGTTAAAGATGTGTGATATATATGCAAAAGGCAGCAAAGTAGAAGCGCTTCCCAACAGCTTATAATGTGAAAGCTCTCTAATACTCGATATGCTTGCCAACATTCGAAACTCATAAACAAAATCGATTTGACTATAATCGAATACATGATTGACTCTATGGATAGTAAATTCATAAAATCGATTAGTGTTTGAATATAGAATGGATTACTAATTTATCATATCATACTAAACTAATACAAATCACAGTGTCAACCATTTCCAATTAAGCTATTTTCATAAATATTACAATATCGATTGAGGTAATTAAAACCGATACCATGGGAAATAGATCTTAGATAACCTCGCGGAATACGGTTAGATTTCGCAAGTACTAAACGTGAAGAGATAGATATAACAGTGCCTTCCCATTAGGCGATAGAATAGACCAGCACTGGTTACAAATTACGCGTACATTTAAGCAGGACTTGTTTAGTATATAGATGTGAGCTAAAGTAATAGATATACCTTTATACAGGCCGTTAACATAAATGTGTTAAATATCAAACAGGGTGCTTCAGACCTTCTGAAAAAAAGAAAAAAGAAGACCGCGCAAAAAAAACAGCTGCTTCAAACATTTTGGTCCAGAAATGTTACATTTTCTATGGAGCAGCTGATTTAATTATCGCGATTTCAATTTGTACTCCGTCAGTTGGTCAGTTTGATAGTCTGAAACACTCTGTTCGATGTGCAACGCATTTAATTTTACACCATGTATTAGGCATAGGCATCACGGCTATTTTCTGCAAGAGTGTAGTCAGAGATATTCTGAAAACTCAGAACATTCACGTCTTCTTCAGACGCCAATCTTTCACCAGACCCGTCTTATAAAAGAAAGAAATAGAAAAAAGTAGGGCTGATTATCACTGTATCCTCAAAAAGTACAAAATAGCATGTCAATCATTCATAAAACGCTTCATTACACGCTACACTGCAAATGCAATTTTCAGCAGCGTATTACGTTGGCTGTTTCAAAGCATTTGTCATTCAGCTAACATGCTGTTGAAATGCTGGACAAAAATATACACGTATAGCAGCAAAAATTACAACGAAAAAAGTTATGAACTCAAAAGCTAGAGACTTTAAATGCAAACATAAATCCAAAATTAAATAACAGAGCCAATCTGTGGGAACGAAATAAGCCAATTGAATAGCAATAACTAAGTGCGAATTTGCATTGTCCGAGGCGAGTTGTCTCCGATCGTTATAAATAGATCCCATGCAGTAATAAATAAACGTTTCAGATATCTTATCTCTAAGTGAATAATAAATCTCTGAATATAAGATAATGTAGTTTATACTTGGTATTGGTAACGCCTATCATTCATATTGTTTCATTCATGATTGTAGTTTTAATTGGCATCATCATTTTATAACACCAGCCTATCTGTAAATCTGAAACGTCGCTACAACTATCAACTACCTTTTTAAGTGCACAGTTGAGATAAGATTCACATTAAGTTTAAACATATTGAGGATATTTGTAATTAAGTGTATCTTAAAGACTGCAGTCCCCAATAAAACCGTACATATCTATCATTTTAGTCTCATTTGATACATAAAGGATTAACTTACTGTAAATGTGATACAGTGAAACCCTATAATGAAAATATAGAGCTACAAACCTGGTATACCAATAACATAATACGTTAAAAAATAATTGAAACATTTTAATTTTAGGTGTGTAAAAATGTTTTCGCTTGTTTGTACGGAGACAGCTTACTTCACATTCCTCTTAAAGAGTATAATTACGTTACAAAATAATGGTATAGGTGAGGTGGTAAGGCTTTCGTTCCTAAAAACACAAGTCTCCGATCACTCTAAATGAGGATCGGTTTGTGTGTTTATGTATCTGTAGACGATTGTACAAATACACGGTCATGCTTTCGTTTTAGAAAGTACTAAAGGTTTCGTTACCAAGCTAAGTTTAGGGCCCTCGAAGATCCTCACTTAGACCTCAACCTAAGACGTTAGAAAGTCTACGATTTGTGTGTACACTCGAACACCTAGACAGATGCATCTCATTACAAATTTAGCAGTGTCCGACAGAACCTGTCACGAATGTAAAATATTCGCAGCGTAAACAACCAGCTTCCCTGATATGTCGGGTAAATTATACACAAACTTCGCCTATAAACTTGACGCGAAATTGTACGCACGCGCCGCGGGTGGGTGCGTACGACCACTCCGTTACTCGCATTTCAAATTAGAATTATCACGTATTCGTTCCGCATTTGAAATGAGGTTGGCTTTAGACGAGGGACATCGGAAATTCTGTCGCGTTGTGAATAATTCTTGAAGTCATAATGTCTCTTAGTGAACAGTGTTGAAACAGGATGATCAAGAATTAACATTCCAATCTAACGAATGTAACCCAGGAGCCGGTTCAGATAAGCTGAAGCTAGATTTATGTTTATGTAAATGTTATTAATTAATATTCAAATTGAAGACGTCAGTAATTAATTTCTATATCTATCTCTTCGTTGGATAGATGTGAAAGCTTCATTGAAAATACACTAGACATATATATGGAATAAAAAATAAGCAGTTCATTGGATACACATTCCCAAGATCTATTAAAAATCTTTTGAATTCGACTAGTAGGTAACTAATATTTTAATGATAATAACTTATACATGATAATGAATGAATCCATTCATAGTAATACGTCAAAATCATTCATAAGTTATAATTATAAGACATTCATAAGCTATTCATAAGATAAATCGAAATTAGTGAGATGTCGTGAGATAGTGTCTTGACTTAGTGTAAATGCCTGTGTTTGATTGCGTTGGATTTATAAAAAAAAAACAATAATAATTTCAGTGGAGGAACATGTTTTACTTAACTAATCCCACATTTTTATCGCAATTTTCTACTACACCTGGCTGAAATAAAAATTACGTGAGATTTGCCGAGACCCACTAAAGTAATGCAACTGTTTACCCTAACACCCTGTATAAAAAAAGTAGCTGTAGCACATTCGTCATCTGTAACATTTCTATACTAACTTTACGTTTTTTAAAGAGACATTGCTGTTACAATCTCGAACGTCCTTAAAACGTGCAACAACAAAATAGCAAAACCAGTAGCCAAGCGATCAAGCAGAATGGTCGAATAAAGTCGCGAGTCAGACAGGCCATCAGGCATTGTCTGGAGGACATTACTCATCGAGCCACCACGGCACAGCCACCCGGCGAGATCATTTGCGTTTAGCCACGGAATTAAATCTCACTTATTATTTCACTGCCCACCATTTGTTGGCCGCTTTTGACAGATAATGAAAGTGCTTGATAGAGGTGTTTGAATCTGTGCTAATATTTTTTGTAAGAAAGTGTTTGTTTGTTACGTTTTCGCAACGAGTTTTCACGTCAAAATTATCAAACATTGAATAATTATGTACAGAACAGACAAAATCGGTCAGCAGCGCGCACTGGGGGCGTCGCGCACGCGCCCGGCACAGGCTATGTAAGGTTGAGCCAATTAGCTTAAACGAGTGTTACAAAAAATTTAGTCTGGGTGTCGCCTCTAGTAGGTAAAAAAAAATGCCGAATCAAATGATTTTAATGATGATGCAGATTTCGTATGTTAGAGAGATTGCCTTTAGTGTGGAGACGATATAGTAGGCTACTTTCTTCCAGAAAACCTAATTAATACGAGTCTTGGGTAAAATTTAATTTTAATATTATGTATTGGGTTTTTCTTAAAATCCTGAAGGCTTTTTCAGGGGCGATCAGACCAATAAACTGAACCACTTAATCTAGGTACCAAAAATGAACGGTGAAAAAAAATTGCTCTTCCATACAAAACTACAAACCATCCTGAACATCCCCTGAAAAAAATCTTAAGAAATATTGGGAAAGACCCTTACATTTTTGAGTTGAGTTAAATTTGAATTTTAGCTTTCCAACCAATTTTCAACACATAGATAACATAACATAACATAATATTTCTATTTCTTTTAAATCTTTATTTTAATTTAGCCACAGAAATGTTTTTCTATGATCGATAAAGAACTGTTGCTTCAAAATATATTCAAATCGCAACAGGGTCAAGAACGGTCAGCTCTACCTAAGTTATCAACACTAACAAGTCCAAGAACCGACATTTAAAAATCCCTATCAAACAGCACCGGTTATAATTTGATCCTCGGCGGTGCAGGTGGGCGGCCACCGTGCCACCGGCCCTTAATTAATTCCTACTTCGGCCACTCGGCTCCCGACCTACGCTTGACTCGACACGACAAACGAAACAAATCGCTATACATAGTTGTTATGGACGAGATTATTAAGAGGCTATGTGAAAAAAATAGGATTCTTCAAAGCGTCATATATCATGAAGTATTAACAGTAGGAGTATGATTTGCGGATATGTGTAAATTGAACATATAACAAGACAATTTTGACAAGAGCCAAAACACGATTAAGACACATTTTCTCGATAGAAAAATAAGCCAAAGTAGCCTCTGTCTTTATCGATAAACGCTTGGAACTGCTAAACGGTAAAATAATAGAAACACGAGACTTGATTTAAAAAAAAAACAGATTGATATTTTATAAATTTTGATTAGAGCAGAATTGAACTTACATAAATAGTACAATCACAATTAAATAAAGTTTGTTTTACGCTTGCGTTAATTCAGGCGCGCGCGTCGCCCCATCTCTTTCTCTCGCATCAGGCAGTAATATAAGCTATCACACGCCCATTTCGCTTCAATTATTTTTCGACATAGGATTCGATCTTGCGTCTTTGATTGACGTTTGAAAGAATGACAATATTCTCTTGGTTCTGATCAATGACGTCGATACAACTACCAAGTTTCTAGTTGTATCATGGTTTTGTATCATTTCGATTAAGAGTGGAATGACTAATCGAAACGTGGCATTGCAAACGTTATGAAGCCGTTTTTCGTAGACCTTGCCCGTCTTCTTTGCCAACGGATTCTAAGACAAAATAAGTAGGTACATGTAGAGCTTTACAGTCTGGTGTCATTAACAGAAATGACTATCTATTTCTGTTAAATATCGATCCCGCCTTAACACCGTTAACAGGAGTTGCTGTATTAAGCGAGTGCTTTCGAAAAGATGCTACAGAAGTCGTCTAGTATGAATGCAAGTAGCTGTCCGCATCAAAATGGGATGAGTTGATTTACTATCCGAGATAGGCCAGTTGAACATACTAATGGTTTGTATCAGAAGAAATTAAACCCTTAGAAGAGAAGCTTTGTACACCAAAGTATATGGGGATTGAGTGGGTAATGTATACTATCTAATCTAAACTATTATAAAACTGTAAGAGAAGTATGTCTGTACTTTGAAGATATTAACTTAAAATAAAAAAAAAGTTACGATATGGTTGTTAGGTGTCCCTGATTCCATTTCACCAATTTTTGGATTTTTTGTCTGTCTGTTTGTTTCTGTGTTTGTTTATTTGTTTGAACGAGCATGACGCAAAAACTAATGAACCGATTTTGATGAAACTTTTTCTGTTTGATAGCTAACGATCTGACTTAAAATCTGGGATATAATTTGTGCGGACAAAGTCGCGGGTTAACGCTAGTAATAAATAATATCGAATGGATCTGATGCGTATACGAAGTCTACCAATCCGCATTGGGCACGCGTGGTGAAGGATCAGGGTAGGCCTCAGTCCTGCAGTGGGACGTATAATTGATGATGATGATCAAATGGTGAATGTATATTTTCAACTTGTACCTTTAGTACTGGAATTTACTTTGACTCGTGAAAATTTCGATGCAGATTTCTTATGCTTTATCCCCTCAATCTCAACTCCCAGAAAGCTTCATACCTATCAAGTATTCAGTGATGAGTAAAGTTGTTATTTTGTCCTCTATTTGAATCTATATTTAATACACTATTTGAATCTTGTTAGCACCCATGCGCAAAGAAATTGGAGTTTGTGTTTTCTTTATCAGCTGTCGATATCCATCTAACGTTTAGAGTTTGTTGCATAACTTTGTTATAAATTCAGAGGTCGGATTCTGCAGGTTATTCCAGGTCCGTATTTAAGTGATATGATTGGGGCCCTCTTTTTTTAAATTGTATTGTGACAGTGAGAGAGAGCTACTTTGGATTGGCATTGTTTAGAATCTCAAAATAACAAGGAATTCATTATTATAAATATTAGAACTTCTTGCAAAATGGTTTTGGAACGTGAAGACGACGATGTTACAGAATGTAACATTGTTATGGAAGGAGACAGAGTGGAACAGATGAATGAATTTGTGTATTTGGGAAGTTTGTTTAAAAGAGATGGAAAGTGTGATGGGGATGTAGAGCGAAGAGTGACTGCGGGAAATAAGGTAAATGGGGCCCTGCATGCCGTGGTGAGTAGCCGGTCTGTGTCAAAAAGGGCACGTCTGGCTATTCACAACGGTGTGTTGGTGCCTACCCTGATGTATGGGAGAGAATGTTGGGTATGGAATAAAAGGAATGGAAGTCGAGTGAATGCAGTTGAAATGCGCTCCTTACGAAGTATGTGTGGTATTACTTTGGTTGATCGAATCAAGAACAGTGTGGTAAGGGATTGTGTAAGTTGAAGGATGATATTGTAACAAGGATTGAGAGGGGTATGCTTAGATGGTTCGGTCACGTAGAGAGAATGAATGAAAGAAGAAACGAATGAAATTTATCAAGCAAAGGTGATCGGAAGTGTTGGCAGAGGCCGTCCGAGGAAAACATACCATGATCAAATCAATGATCTATTCCAAAAAGGGCAAGTGCGTAGCACCCTCAATCGACGGAAGTGCATGAAAAGATGTATGAATGTCAATGAGGCTAGAGAGGTGTGTCAGAGTCGTAGCGTGTGGCGGTCCGTGATCTCTGCCTACCCCCATGGGACAATGGCGTAAGCTTATGTATGTATGTATATCTTACAAAATACAGATAAATGAAAATTAAAAAGAGGGCCCCAATCATATCACTTAAATACGGAAATGGAATCACCGGCAGAATCCGACCTCTGGTTATAATGTATTGAAGTAGATGTCGCCACACATACAACTACATAACTGAAGACAGTATTATGAATCGTTGCAGAAAAAAAAGTTGTCAGACAAGGCAATTATCATATTTGTGACGACAGACCCATTCTTGCATTCATAATACTTAAGTGTCTTAAGTGTTATTTTACAACGGATATAAATCAAAAGAGGAATGATAAATAACAACATCTTTGTGATTGTAAAATACATATATAACAGTCAGATTATGTTTAAGAAACGATATTTGACTGTAGCGCATTTGACTGTTGTGATTGCAGAAAATCAAATAATCGAAGAGATTGACTTCATTTTTCAGTCACACAGGTCAAACTTCAAAAGACTCGACTCTTTCTGTTGCTGCAATTTTGAAAGCTGTGCTTTAGTTGTTTTACGCAAACGATATTATTTACAGTTGTATTTACAACGTTAATGAAAATGCAGCAGTGCATTGCCTACTTATGATGTAAATTATCTAATACAAATTTCTTTAGCGAATTATTTCGGTTTTTACTTTTAACGATTCATAGAAAACTACCTACGTTCTTACTTATTTTAAGCCTTACCCTGAGAGCCAAACTATGTCCAAAACAAAAACAAAATCTCCATGGGAATGAAAAGCCATACGAATAATAATAAAAACTTGTCCAGACTAATACGTCCACGGAAGATTAGCCTCGTTTAGCAATAGACTACACAAGGAACAAAATAATGAATCAAAGCAAACTAGTCTAGTCATCTCCAATAAAACAAGTACAGGAGCTAAATAACTATTCATAACTCAATTTTATGTATGTTTGCCGCCACACAACGTTAGTTACGGCTGTGTTGATTGAAAAATATTACCGTTCATCGGTTATTTACTCACGGGGGAAATCGAAACAATCATCTGGTATCGTTTATAACTTTGTATAGTGTTAGTGGTCCAACTTACACAGTTTAACGAGATACTTGTAACAGGAGCTGGAAACAGTACCTATAAAACGATAACGGGGGAAGTGACACTTAGATGCTGACACCCTGAAGTACCTCCTTGGCAACATTATGGTATAGTTAGGTAAGCACATGTTAGCAAGCAATGTACTTCACTTTGTAGGACGTGATTAAGTTGATACTTGTTGTAATATTAACTTCCTATTTGTTTTAAAGAGTTTTTTTTTCGGGATTGCCTTGTCACTATCAGATACTAGACATTTAATTGGGTATTTGATATAAAACATTCGATGTTAGTTAGAAGAAAGAGAATATTAGGTTGGGGAAAAAGTTTCTTCGCATTCCCTATTACGGATAAAATGGATGCCATTTTTAAAAAAGTGGAGCAAGATCGGCATATCAGTGGTTACGACGTAGCTGAAGAACTGGGAATTGACAACAAAACAGTTTTGGCGCATTTGAAAAAAAAACTGGGTACACAAAAAAAGCTCGATATTTGGGTACCTCACGAGCTCACTGAAAGAAACCTAATGAACCGTGTACTCATTTGTGATTCTTTATTACGACGTAATGAAACCGAACCATTTTTGAAGAGGCTGATAACTGGTGATGAAAAGTGGAACACACATTAATCAACAGAAGGGGTGCGATTTTTCATCATGATAACGCTAGACCTCACACATCTTTAGCCACTCAGCAACAATTAAGAGAGCTTGGCTGGTCCTGACCTTGCACCTTCAGATTTCCACATGTTTCGGTCTCCTCAGAATTCTTTAGACAGTGTCAGGTTAACATCACGAGAGGACTACTACTTGTCGCGGTATTTTGATCAGAAGCCCCAAAATTTCTATAGCAATGGGATCATGTCCCTACCTACAAGATGGCAAAAAGTTTTCGAACAAAATGGTACCTACATACTTTAGTTAAATGTAAATAAACTATATTAAAAAATGATTTGAATTTTCTTAAAAAATGCGAAGAAACTTTTTCCCTAACCTAATATTAAGGTTGTCGCTTGCGATAAGTTGGGCGGTGTCATATTGTTACTTATTTATTGAAACGAATTGATCCAATTGCTGACTGATTACTCGATTATATTCTTATTATTGAGTCATTAAATCATTTTCCCTTTCCTGTAGGTATAATTTCTCTATGATAGGTGGTAAAAACTAGTGTAATTGTTGGTGTTTCACATCAAAATTAGAAGAACATTATAATTCCCATCAGGATAATAGAAATTATGTAAACAATCCAATATTTGCTCCATTACCCAGCAATAGAATAAAGACGATTTTAAGGTCTATGCAAATTTTCAGCTTCATAGATTTTTTTCCAAAATATAAGAAAATGATGGGTACCCTGACGATTACTAACTTTATCTAAACTTTCTGCTACTGCCTGTAGTACTTTATTTGCTTTGTTTATGCCTAGTTTTGTACTAGGCATAAACAAAGCAACATAAACAAAGCTCGTGGCGGGGACTTTATGTTCTTTATCAAATCAATCGGGTGTACCCTACCGTTAAAGTCTTTCACAGACAATGTCCCAGAATATGAAAGGTCTAACAAAATTAGCTAAACCTATTTTAAGGGGGTGATCAGACCATTAAACAGAACAAATTTTCGCATGGGAATAATGTCAAAACCGCGAAAAAAAATCTGCTGTACCCCATACAAAACTGCAAATCTCTTCGACCCGAATGTTTGGGACATCCGATTTTTTCCGCGATTTCGATATTGGTCTCGTAGAAAAAGTAGTTCAATTTGATGGCCTTAAAATAGTTTCAGCTAATTTTGTTAGACTAGAGCAACAACGTCAGAACTTTACGAAGCCAAGCAAAGAAATTTTCAATATACTTTCGTTCATTGAGACGAATACCTGGCCCTTTAAAAGCCACACACGCAACCTACTTAGCAAACTCCAAATTCCGTTTAAGCCATCGCAAGCAAGTTAGGCAACTATTCCGCTATCCCACGGCAAATAGACGTGGAATTGCCTCTGCAGTCACGCTCCAGCTAAAACGGCCTTAACTGTTACACCACGATGTTTTGGTGCTATGGGAAACATCGCTTCCCGGCGGGCTTTAAATGGATTTAATATTGGGCTTTATCGATTTTTAGACACCACTAAATTTGGTAGTTAAATGACATGATCGAGAGATCTGTCCCCTGTCCACATCTTTTACTTAACCACAGTTCTGAAATTCAGAGAGGCAGTTTACATTGCGTGTCGCTAAGAATGGGCATAACCACAGGGTGTAAGTGTAGTCATGATGCTGAACAATTTTCCCAAAAAAAGATAAGAGAAATTAAGATATGGCAAATAAAAAAAAAACCGCGAATTTCCTATTACCTGCCTACGTTCCTTAAGTTGTTCAGTACCTATCACCCTTTAAACTAATGGCACTGTCTATACTTACATGCCCGAAACTTAATCATGTAGTTTTCCATCACTATTATTCGACATTTATGTTCCTTAAGTTAACTCATTGTAACAAGTCTAATTAAATATTTAGAGCTTCCTCTATTCATGGACCGAACCCTCTTACTTATTTTATTTTTATGTCATTGGAAAACCAACAGCAATATAATACAGTAGTTGTATGAGTTACTTACGCAAAAGCACCCTGCGTAAACAACAAGCTTTATAGGCTTGGTGGTTGACAAATTACACCACGATGGCAATTAAATCAATGACATGACATCGATTTGACAGAAGAAGAATAACAAACTCGGAAAAATCTATTAAGATATCTTGAATATCTCAACCATTAGTAAAAAGAAATACACGGAGTTTTGTCGTCGACATTGCGTGCGACAATAAATAATCAAACTAAGGTAGGTAAAGGCATTTAACGCCCGCTGTCAAATAACGCCCAAACGTCAAAAACACTATTTTTAATAAAACGCCAGAAAATAGAGGTTTAAAATTGTAAAACTAACTTTTAAAATTACAAGTCCAAATACTACAAAATTAGTATTTATGATTAACTAACTAACATTACTCGTACATCTTCCCTCATACGTTTTTTTTATTTAATGGTCATTAAAAGAATACCTTGATTTAAGTTAAGTGGGTGTTAAATGCCCGTTGTACCTTAGTTAGCGACGACATCAAAAATTATTAAAGACAACTTACATACATACATAAACTCACGCCTTTTTCCAAGAGGGGTAGGCAGAGACTAGGGATCTTTACTTTGGACGGACAAAGACAACTTGAATTATCACAAAATAATAAAGAAAGAGAGAGAGACACAGAGTTTTGTCATCAAAATTGCGCGATACAGTAAAGTAATTATTATTTTTAAACAAGTTAGCCACATCAAACACATTTAAGACAAACTACAATAAAGAATTACGTCCTTGCCTACATAAATCTGTATAAACTCCATCAACATCTCATTAACGCCAACATAACAGAGATGAGAATCGTTATAAAAATCGATTTAAGAATGACCACAATAAATCTATTCGATTATATTATGTCACTAACATAGTGTTGGGGCCATTGGCACGAACTCTATGAATATTCAAACCAGTTTCAAGGAGCAGGTCTCCGGTCTTCACTCGTATGTTTTGATTTGAATTGACTTGTATTATATAGCATTTTGAAAGGTTCATATTAATTTTTTTATTGTTGATTGTGAATTGCAAATCAAGATTACTCATGAAAAGTATATCCTGCCAAATTGAAATGATTTGTTATCTTTGTATATATGTAATTAATTATGTATTCAGCTATATTTTTCTCAGAATAGTACCATGCCATTTCTTACCGTGGCTTGGGTGTCTTACGAGTTAAATAACCATAGTCTTAAAGGTGTTTTATATGAAATTCATAAAAAAATGTTTTTGAGATGTTTCGGATAATAATAATTTCGGATTTTGTACCAAGCAATTGCGTAAATCGACCAACATACTTAACGGGTATTTCAAATAAATACGAAAACAGAACATAAGCTTTGAAGAAGAAAGACTAATGAAAAATAAAATAAAGACTGAAGACAACGACTGTAAGGGCTAGATTCCATTGCATTTCGAAAAGGAAGAAGAAATTTAAAAAAGTGGGCGTCGTATGTAGTGCAGTGTCTATTATTTAAGTGAGCCTATTACCTTAAACAACTAACTACATTCATTGCCAATTTGCTGTAGCTATTATGTAAAAATAATAGCAGTAGGTCATTTTAGCACCGACATTATAAACATTATTTTAATATTGTTCTTTTGACATGTCAGATGTTATATCTTATCTTGCGACATTTAGCTACAATATTTATAACGTTAATACAAAGAGTGTCAACGTTTAGCTTTGTCAAGTATATGATATACGATGACACATTAAATGAGCCTTAAGTTATGTGTAGGTACATAAGTTAATGCTCATTCACTGTATAGCCCAGTCATTTTACGGAGTTTTGTTGGGAGTCACTTACCATGAGTCTAAATTTTCTCTATCCCGGTTGTTCTGACAATGCATTCCATTTTCCTGAAACAATGAAATAAATTTATAAATATAGCCCAGTCATTTTACGGAGTTTTGTTAGGAGGGGTGGGAAGTAATTATTAATTGTACTTTAAAACGTTAACCGCCACCATTTAGTGACAAAAGACGATCTGAAAACATATTTTAAAAAATACGCTACGCAACATAGAAATCAAAATTGTGAATCCCAGAAAGCTTTTAAATTAATAATATTAATACAAATGCACTCATTTAAATTATATTTACATGTTTGAAGTATGTAAGTAGTAAGTTATAGAGTACCTAGTTGTAAAATAGACAGATGGAAGTTACAACTACATTTCGAACCTCATTCGAGTTCAAGGGTACCAACTAGAAGCAACAAAAAGAAATTACTCAAACATAATTATTTAGTTATCACTCTGTCTCTCACACTGCTCATATTGGTGACAGTGACATCATTTTTATTTAAAAACATGTTTAAACCTAAATACTTTTTGGTGCAAACCTAAGATGTAAATTTTTGTTTGCTTTATCGTCGTTCAGCCAGTAATGTTGCTTTTTTAACCACAAGTGCCTCTACTTTTAAATACACATAGCGACAAATCAAGCTTAGCAAAACCAAAATAAGCTGGACGTGCGTAGGAAGAGTAATGTATAACGTAACGCGCTGCCATCGTCGCCATGTGTACGTACCATAAATGAAATTAGGACTCATTAGCAACAATCTTATTCAAACTATTGGTCTTTCAAAAGCATAAACATAATATATACAAGTGAAACGTTCTAAGACCAATAAAAATTACTTAAAACCTACAACGAATGACGTTATACACAATTAAACTTTTTGCTACGTTACACCATTGAATTACAATTTTTTTTAATTAAAAAAAATAACTTGTTTGCCGCATCTCTAGTTCGTATTCACGTTCCAAGTTCAAACGACCGGTTGTGAGCAGGAATTAATACAGCATGCTAATGTATATCTTATCTTGATGGAATGAAGCATACATTGGAGTAGCAGTGTTATCGACGTATGCGCATGACATGAGTCACTCTCACATGGTAAAGTGAGCCACTGCGATGACACTTCAGTGACACCTGTCACTGTTTAATATTACAATATAATTATTATGCATGTATATGAGTCAATCGTTTGTGTTAAAGAGTTTAAGATTAAGATATTTAAAACGGAAGAAAATCAATCTGTACAGTTTCCATTAGGTCCGCTGAAGACAAACGTAAACCACTTTCCAAATAAAAAATTCATTGCAAAAACTTCGAGTCCTTTACTAAATAAGGTTAAATTATAATCAATGACTGTAATATAAACAATACTGTTGCTGAAGCAGATTCTGTTACAATTTAAATTATTTTTGATTATTTAATAAATTTTTTATCAATGACTAAGTTTATTAATTATATCCAGGTTTTAAGTCGCAATTGTTCATGATTCTGTGCATGCATGTTTAGGGTTGCAATCTAGATTTAAGCTATATGTTCTTATGTGTTTTTATTTCACTGATTGTTTCCTGTTTTGTGTGTGTGTAATACACACATACATATAAACTAGACAATAACAACGTTAAAAAACTGACCAACATTTCATAATGTACCTTTACAAAATTCGCTAAAAAAAAAGGTTGAAAACCCAATGATAAATATTAAAATAATCTAATGTCATACTGTCCTACTACAAGATGTCAAAAATTTATGCAAAGCCTGAAAAATTATTTAAAAACGTAATGGATAAATACGAAAAAAAGTGTGAATGTTCTGCTCAAATCTGCTCGAAAAAAAATCTTTACAAGGTGACCCGTCGAATGTTATATTCAGTTTAGTTCATACCATTATATAAAACCAAAAAAATATATAGCGCCCCTTATGACAAGATCCTCGAACAACCTGAACTGACTTTACATTGCTCTGTACAATGAGACATAACATAACCTTTGCACTCATTATACTGGTAGAAAGTATATTAAAATTGTGCTAGTGAAATTAACAATTCACACGACACGACTGCGTATTATAATGTGTAATGCAAATTTTGTAATTGCCATTTCACAGGCATAAAATCGTGTTATATAAAAACTTTCACTTAGCGGCTCTTTGCGATTCAAAATGAGTTTTATTTTATTTTTGCAAAATGATACGGTTCGGTAGTGCACTTGGATTTTTCTGCACCTCCATTCAATTTAATGAGAGATCTTTTAAATGTAGGCTTTAAATGGCTTCGGTTTTGTTTTGGTGTAGGTACATTACTTAATATTTTATTATTTTTATATTAGGTGATACCTATCTTCAACTACATACATTATATGGACCATTGTAAAATTCTGAAATTTATTCCATATCTATACTATTATAAAACTGTAACAGGAAGTTGAAGTTGAAGTTGGAAGTCTGTACATTGAAGATATTAACAAAAAAAAGTTACGATATGGTTTTTAGGTGTCCCTGATTCCATTTCACCAATTTTTTGATTTTTTATCTGTCTGTTTGTTTGTGTGTTTGTTTGTTTGTTTGTTTGTTTGAACGAGTATCACGCAAAAACTACTGAACCGATTTTGATGAAACTATTTTTGTTTGATAGCTTATGGTCTGACTTGAACTGAATTTGGAATATAATTTGTGCGGACGAAGTCGCGGGTTAACGCTCGTGATTCATAACATCTTTGCGCTAGAGAAATGGGGCTTAGGTACAGGTACAGGGTCAAAAATCCGATAACTTTCTCTATGGAACCAACATTGAAATCGCGAAGATATATATCAGCTTTCCCATACATTTGGGTCGAGCAGGATTACAGTTTTGTACGGTACAGCTGTTTTTTTCGCAATTTAGCCATTGGTCTCATGGAAAAAGTAGTTCAGTTTGATTGTCTGCACGGTTAGCGTGCCACCCACGACAAAGCGTTTAAGAGAATATGTGAAAAAAATAGGATTTTTCAAAGTGTCATATATCATGACGTACTAACAGTAGGAGTATGAAATGCGGATATGTGTAAATTGAACATATAATTGAAGTTTTGATTAGAGCCAAAACACGATTAAGACACATTTTCTCGATAGAAAAACAAGCCAAAGTAGCCACCGTTTTTATTTATAAACGCTTGGAACTGCTAAACGGTGAATAATAGAAACACGAGACATGATTCAAAAAAAGAGATTGATATTTTACAAATTTTGATTAGAGCAGAATTGAACTTACATAAATAGTACAATCACAATTAAATAAAGTGTGTTTTACGCTTGCGTCGTTTCAGTCGCGCGCGCCGCCCCATCTCTTTCTCTCGCAACAGGCAGTAATATAAGCTATCACACGCCCATTTCGCTTCAATTATTTTTCGACATAGGCCCTTAAGCGAGAAAAGCGTCATGCACGCTCTTTCTGTCATACGTTAAATAATAAAGATGGAGGCACATCTCGATTTTTATCGTTTTCTCGGGAGTGGCATGCTAGGCCTACTATGATCATCCCCTTAATAAACCGTCAGAAGGAATGACCTTATATTTGTCACCATTGTTTCCACCTATGTTCACAAACTATTTGAAGTAATCAAAATAATATAATTTCCATACAGTGTTGGCCCGTCAACAACTATGGCAGCTATGCGCAAGCGCACCCAGACTTACCCAGCAGCCAGCACAGAGTTGCTGATGACAGGTTATTCGAGTTCGTTTCCCTCCGGACGCGAAACGAGTTTATTTTGTTTTGTTTAGGGTTCCGCACGTATAATTTATCAAACCCTCAGACAGATTATAACCCTTTAGATTCTAAGTATACTAGATCCCCAGATAGATGATAGCTCTTTCGACTCTATCAGAAACTGTAACTCATTTAATAGATAAAGTCAAACTTTGAAAAATTGTCCTAATTTTTACTTGACAAGCAATACAAATACCTTTTAATATTTATGCTGAATAAATAAAAGTACATATTGATTACTATGACCAACATTATTTACACATTTCAATTATATTTCATTTTGATTTCCCTTCAATCCATTGTTCTATCTTTAAATTGATATGTTTGTGGAATTACCTAAAAGTATCTCAACATACTCTTATGGAGAAACAAAGTAAAAAATTTGCAGTAATAGACTTGTCCGCAATATAAATTACAATAATTTATTAACATAGCAATTAAATTCAATTTATTCATCAAATTAAAGAAATAAATGGCCTTCTTTACATATCAATAACACATTAGCTGCAACCGCCCGCTGAGTTAGCGCCAAAACGTTGTACAGTTATGTTTTCATTTACATAATTCAATTAGCTGATATGTGAGAAAATAGAGGCAACGATATCTGATCCGTTATTTATGGGTAACACACATACGTCATCAGCTTCTAATACGCTAATCTGCAAAGCACAAGGCTGCTTACGAATAAGGATGAGGGCACGTGGATTGGTGAAGGCATATTATGGGTCAATCTGATGACAGAATTTTCAAGTTCCTTCAACAGGCCTCTGAAGTGGACCACCCTTCTCCCAAACCTCCCAGATGTGCTGGCTTACCCAATCAGAAAGCCTCTTGCAGATTGGCAAATGATGTTTTGTCAATGTCGATGACATACCATCGACTCTACAGAAAAAGAACGAGATCAACTGCTAAGCATGTCTTTCCAAGCAATGAAGTGAGACGGAATAACATAACACTAAAACTGTCAACCATCTGAAGAGGTGCAGGTTAGCGTAGTTTACCAGTTGACCATGTTTGACTTCGACGATCGTTTCGAAGCTGTACACCACGCGCTTCTGACAAGGACAACTATCTAATATTGATGGATTAACATTTTATATGTATAGTGGAAAATGTCAACAGAAACAGGACCCTTTTTAAGTAATCCAGCAGTCACTCCTAGCCAGCTTTTGAACGAGTAAAATTTTCATAACCCGCCCTTAAGACCAGTTGGGAGCAATTAGTGACAATTAATTAGATAGATAAGCCTGGGGAATATTTATTGGTAACTGATACCACTATCAGTTTACTACGTTTTGATGTTGAAGGATGACTTGCTATTTTTAACTGACTTCAAAAAAAGGAGGAATCAATTAGTCACTCAATTAGTTTTTTTTTGCCATAGCTAGGAACCGTTTTTCTAAACGGAATTGTTTCCGTTCAAAAGGGAATAACGCCGAATTGGTTCAATTTAAGACCTGGTTTTGTATTTGGTGTAGATCTGATGAAACGTATTAGAGATGGGCATAGGAACTCATTAGCTATTAAAACAATCATTTCGTTTATACTTCTTTTAATGTATCTGATAAATCTTTGAGAATCTAATAATTTAATTGAAAGCTAAAACACGTCACTAGTCACTATAATCTACAAAAACAACGTCTACAAAATCACATCACGGTAAAGTCGCTATTTCAGTCAATTTGTCTAAACGCGCAACATCAACCAACCCTTTAATAAAACATTGAATTTCCTACGGAACACTGCGACCTCTAGCGATAAAGCCACAGCTTTACCTTAAGGTCGCAGGTCATCACAACATCGATATTTTTCCGCGGCAACCAGTCAATTTGTCCGGACATATCGGACAACTTGACATGCCGGAACGCGCGGCATGTAGGCGTGTGCCTACGCGTGTTTAGGCAATCATTTATAATCGGTTACGCCCTGAGAATACCGTGTGTTTTTTATTTCAGTTTTTATTTCGGTTTATTTTCAGCACTTTTGTCCGATTTTGGATAGTGTGAAAAATAAGAAAAGGAAACTCAGCTTTGTTTCAGATAATGTTGAGTTTTTAGGAATAATATAGAAGAAGATCGATTTTATAATGTCCAAGATAATGTAATCTTATATGACACAAGTGTACATTTTCGTAGTTTACATTTAATTTTGGACTTTTAGGTGTGATAAGGACAAAAACAGCATTAACGATACCCGCCTTAACAAGTACTTCAACCACTTTGTTCGAGACTTCTCAGAGGTATCTGGACTACATTTTTAAAATTTCTCTCATTCTAATTCTTAGACGAATAATGCATTAATTACATACAGTTTATGCTACCTTTGTATACGAATTAGGATGTTAAAAATTAAAAATAGAATTTAAATTATTTAACGAACAATTCAAAGACAGAAGCAAATTTTGCCAAAGTAAACATTAGGAAGAAAAAGTTTGTCCAAACTTTTAAAATATCAAAACTCGTTCTTAACTTTAGAAATACAAAAAGGCGTCTTAACCTGTCGACGCCAGTTTCCAGCTAATGTACTGTAACATTAGACTCCGAACTCGAGTTTTGAAGAAGCCATTATGACCGAAAAGAGCGAGGCGTGAGAATGGCCGCCAAACGACGCATTACGAATTATCTACACTACATTAATGTTTCTATCCACGTCTAAAGCTTTTTGGATTTAGACTTCTAAACTATCTAAGCCAACCTGTTTTGATTAGACGTGAACATGTCTTTGTCTGTTATATTTTGCAGTCCGTAAAGTATAAACAATTTGTTGGGACTAGATTTTAACGTCATCGTAAGCATAATATGTTCACGCCTATTTTATGTTCATGACTATACAGATGGGGAATTTCGAGATATTCTAAATGTAGCATATTCAAAATAATAATAATTCCAGATTTAGGTCGTGAAATCTCTGTCTCTTGTGACTGCTACCGTATGCATGAAACTCGACTCAAAATTTGAGCAAGTAAAAGATCATGCCCAAAATTATATGAAAGTTGAACTTGCCTAATTTAAAAAATAGATAGGATATAAAAACAAAAGCATTCATTCCTTACAAAAAATTACTATAAAATTGTATTTTATTTTAAAACCCCCATTCCTACGGCGCTGCCCTCATCCAACGGGTTCCCGCCGCCTTCATCAGGTCGTCGGTCCACCGTGTGGTGGCCTACCCACGCATTTGGATGAGGGCAGCGCAGGACCGGTCGTTATGGCGATCCTTGGGGGAGGCCTATGTCCAGCAGTGGACGTCCATCGGCTGAGATGAGTATGATTCCTACAGGGCTAAAATACATTTGAAGGGATTCATAATTCAAACCAAATATTTTTGGTAAACGAATGATGACGCATCTTTAGCCCGGTTTTGGGCATTGTCCTTTCATGGAAAAGCCAGTAACAACCAGCCAGTTTAAACCAATATTTTGAGGTAAATACTCAAGAGTTTCATCTAATCAATCTCTACACATGTAAATATTAATTCAGATGCTAATCTACCGCACTTATCAAGTACGGCAAGGAAACTACGACCATTCAAGAGCGCTCGTCAGTCCATTAGTAACCAACGCCTCGCCCAGCCAACTCCAGTATCGGTCAACTAAAAGAAAGCAGTCCGGAAACCAGGGTTACCAGATGTACGACGTTCCTCGCACAAATACGAGATTTATGGTCTTTCATATGAAGTACGAGGACGCTTTCAACCTCGTACAAGTACGAGGTTTTGACTTTTAAGGAAATTATGGCATGATTTTCCAGTGCAGGCGATGTTTTGTAGAATAAATGGATGACACATCATTGGACCAGAAGTGCGATTTTAGAAACTCATTCTTTGAACTCAGCAGTTGAAAATGTCAATATTACTATGGAGATATGTATCTTTCTACTACTGATTTGACTTTACTCCAGGAGTGCGATTTTTGAAAGTCAAATCAGTAGTAGAATTATGTGTATCTCCATACATTTACAACTGCAGAGTTCAACGTATGAGATTCAAAAATCGCACTCCTGATGTTTATTGTTATTTTGTAGTTTGATGAGAAATGCACGAAAAAGCGATCATTTCTTTTTCTTCCTTATTTTAGCTGCTTTATCTTTTTTTGTTTAAAAAAATATCAATATCAATTTTAATTACCTAAATACACAATTTTTTTTTTGCTATACCTGCGCCTAAAATAAAATCGTTTTATACGCCTAATTCTTCTGGTACGAGGTTTTTCTTGCTTTTGTAGGAGGCAAAATTTTCTACGTGTGGCAACCCTGCCGGAAACCGTGAACTTCAGTAGGAACCAGTGGCACCGGTCCCACAGGACGTCCCGCCTGTTACGAGCGGAACAACCTATTTTGAACATCCACCGCCACGCATGTCGGCTATTCTGATATCGATATGAGGCTGGTTTGAGTGGTCTACCTATTAATCTGGTAATTAGTGATGTGCGTATTGCGCTCTAAATTGAAGAACAATAATGTGAATTTTTAAATGTGCGTTTTATTTTAGTGGCAATGTGCTCGCAATGAACACAGATTGGGCACGTGTAGATAGATATATAAACAATTTATTTGATATTTGATATATCTACAAGGTGAAACTGATATCATTAGCATCCTTTTAAACTAAGAGTCTAACCATCAAACTAAACAACTTTCACTATGGGAGCAAACTGATCGGAGCAAAAAAATAATCAGGTGTTCCATACTAAACTGCAATGCCTTCTGCAACTCTAATGTATGCAACGGCTGATTATTTTCGTGCTCCGACCGCTTTGCTCCCATATTAAAAGTTGTGCAGTTTGATGGGTAGACTCTTAGTTTAAAAGGATGCTAATGATATCAATTTCACCCTGTGTAAGATATCTGACTACACCCTGGGGCAAATATGTCGTTCTCAAAGAACAGTTTTATTTTAACACTTGATTGATACGTAATAATAGTGTAGATAAATGTAGTAAATACTGCTGGCACAGTTGTAGACCAAACTAGTACCTTAATTCTAACAAAACAACCATTGAATTTGTAAGTGCCAAATCATAAAGAAAATAGTCAACTTTGTAGAGAACACGTTTTATTAAAACAAGTCTTTAAATAAGTTAACAAGCTGACAAAGAAAGGTGCAAACATTGTTAACAATCATCGTACAAATTGATTGTAGCCGTGACGAATGACAGTTAAAATAACACGTTAAACCAATCAAACTACAGCTTGTAACATCAAAGGTCAGGTCAATCAAACTAACGTGGGTTTCACACACAATTACATCCCACGCGTGGGGTTTAGTTTAGCACCATTTCGTTTTTGCAATTTTTGTATTTGTCAGTTTCAATTAAGAGTGATTTTCTTTGAAAAATGGTAAATAATATTCAGGGCAACATTTTTGCAATATTATTTTTAGAAGTCCAATGAGAACCTACTTTTCTGGCAAGTGAAAGTAATTAAGAAACGATGCCAAAATAACAAAATAATTTTTTTCCATTACAGATGTGGAGCTGGCCTAAGTAAAATCAAAATGCAATAATATTGTAGCAACTTCATATTGTTCATACAAAAGACACCAACGGCTCTAACTAAATAAATTGTGACGCGAACGCATACATCTCGTTGAAGTCTTCTAAATACTTTAGGTCATTTTGTTTTCAATCCGATTAATAATAATGACGTTTTGCTTTTTGGTCAATTTGATAATAGGATAGGACATTTTGCTTTTAGGTAGTTATGAGCTTATGAGGCTTAGGTCATTTTGCTAATAGGTCATTTAGATACGAAAGCTTTTCAAACACCTTATGTGGCTTATGAAATACTACTAATAAAGATAGGTTAGGTACCTATACTTATTTCCATAGAGATCTAGAGAGATGCCAACCAACGCGCTGAGTACGAAACCTAGTGTCGCATCACCACCAGTACCACGCGATAGAAAGTATTTTGTTAGCTTGAATCTGCTGATTATCCATTGCGGTATCAAAACTCAACGTTCGAATAATCTTTAGTACTACGCAAGCATTGTAAACTATTTACACATAATATCTCGACTGGCTTTCAGCCTGATAATATATTGAATCCTTACTGTCGCGAGCAATGTGTTCCGTTTTTGCGCATATTGCTGCGACACTGGCCCCGCCCCCTTTTCACATCGCCCTTTAGTTTTTGTGATCTATGCTTATTTCCAAAGTTTGAGATATATAGCTTCGTCATCAGATCCTATCCAAAGAGTTATAATAAGAGTTTTAGTATTGGTCCAGGCCTTGAGTTTATCTAGATGAAATGATCATTAACTTCTCGACAAATTTTGGAAAGATTTTGCTCAGTTCATTAGAATATTTTCCAACCTTTACCAATTTAATAAGTTCAAACGTATTTATCAAGCGAACCTGATGCTTTTACATAAAAATCTACCCAAACTAAAAATGAGACTGTAATATAGATGTAGGTTTTCAAATCAAATCAAATATAATTTATTTTATAAAAAATACAGAGAAAAGAATACAAGAGTACAAGGATAAGATTTTGTATGGTTCCTCTGCATTTTTATCTATATCTGTTTATAAACATTTCCTTTATGAACTGAACAACTTTTATTATCGGAGCGGAGAAAACCTGTCAGAAAAAAATCTGCTGATTATATATATGTATATTCAACTGTAATACCTAAGTACTCGATTCAAACGTATGGAACAGCAGATATTTTTTTTGTTCTGGCAGGTTTGCTCCCATAGTAAAAGTTGTTCAATTTGAGGGGTAGAGTATGTGGTGCAGAGGTTAATGACACTTTTCCTTACACCCTGTATAAGCACTTCTACAAAAAAAATACCGTACATGTTTAACACACACAGTAGCTTAAGTTCAAACTTCCAAGAACCGATGTACTAAGCAAAGCAACCTAACACATTCACTCATTCCCACGTGCTCGCTCGACTAGCGCGACCTAGCGTCTGCGCGCGCGCATGCCGCATAGAAATGCGCGGGTCGTGAACTCCAACGCGCTGGTTTTTAAGTCACTCTTTCATACATATTTTACTGTTTGTTACTGTCAAAATTGTTATTAAATTTTATTGTTAAATATTATTAAAAATAGTAGATACTCTAGATATTTTATTTGTACCATAATATATATTATACAGAAATTATTTGTACCCACCAACATAGTATGGCCATAATTTATACTTGAACGATACATGAAACCTTTCTTTATTGCACAGAAAAAAAAAATACTTAAGTCAAGATATTTTCGCAAATTTTTTTCGTTCGAAATATAAAATGTTTCGTATTATAGTTTTTGGGCCAAGAACTAATTTCTTGAATCAAAATTCAAATGTTACTTTTTAACAAAAGAAACTCTCCCATTCATAATGCAAGAAACAAATCTGTTTTGATTCAAGATATAAATTTCGAACCCAGCAATACAATTCTCGTAACATGAAATTCAATCTTGAATTTTGAGAATTAAAGAAATATCGGTTGAAAGATATTTGGTTCTTGTTTCTAGAAAGTATTGTTTTCTGCGTCTTTACCTGTCTCTGACGCTTAATATACTGAAGGTTTTTTATGAGGATGATCGACCATAAACTTGAAAATCATTCTCTCTGTATGGGACCAACATCGAAAGCGCGAAAAAAAATCAGCTTTCCCATACATTTGGGTTGAGTACGATTATCTATGGGACATAGAGAAAGTTGTTCAGTTTGAAGGATAAACGCAACGGGCGCGGGAATTTTTTTATAGTTTCATTTCCTTTAAAAAGTAATTAGAATTCAATTCGTAATATCAAACTGTACTGTATAATTGAACATCAAACAAATCATGATCGACTTTTATTCGTATGTCTAAATAGATCATAATACTTGGCTGTTGAAATCACGCGTATAATCAAATCAAATCGAGGTCATGAACCATAATACCGATGTTTGTATCTTAAAGGTGTGTATCGATTAAACCAGTGGTTTTTTTAAAGCGATACATATAAAAATATATTTAAGTATGTTCGTTAAGCTTACGGTACCTACTCTAATTAAGTTTATCTCCCAACGAGCGTTAACCCGCGACTTCGTCCGCACAAATTATATACCAGATTGTAAGTCAGATCATAAGCTATAAAACAAAAAAGTTTCATCAAAATCGGTGTAGTAGTTTTCGCGTGATGCTCGTTCAAACAAACAAACAAACAAACTTATTTTTTTAATTTTACAGTTTTATAATAGTACAAGCGTTAACCCGCTACTTTGTCCGCACAAATTATATACCAGATTTTAAGTCCGATAATAAGCTATCAAACAAAAAAAGTTTCATCAAAATCGGTTTAGTAGTTTTTGCGTGATGGTCGTTCAAACAAACAAACACACAAACAAACAAACAAAAAAACAGACAGACAAAAAAATCAAAAAATTGGTGATATGGAATCAGGGATACCTAAAAACCATATCGCATCTTTTTTTTTGTTAATATCTTCAATGTACAGACAAACTTCCTGTTACAGTTTTATAATAGTTTAGATCATGAAATGCTAATTTCGATATTGGAGATCAAAAATCGAATGGTTCGAATACAATCAAAGAAGGCTTGCGAAATAAAATTAAAAAGAACAAAAAAATAATTTAAATGATTATTCGTTTCATTCATTCTCACAAAACTTATTCAACAAAGAGTTCATTGAATTCATCAAATGATCAAAAGATTCGATTAATGCGTAGGTAATTTAAAATGACTTGAACGATTCGATTATTGTTAACTTTTAGCAACCGCACATCTCTACATAAATTATTCATTGAAGGCTGAAGTAATTTCGGTTTGTTTCTGCATTTTTTAGGCAATGTCTGACTCACGTTGTTGTGTTGTCACACAAAAAACACACGTGTAGGCGTAGTTAACACATCAAGGTTCAATTACTCGTACATCCAACCGCACAACATTTATTTTTAACATCATTAAGATAAGATTATCTTAATCTTCAACCAGCATTACCTAATTAGTTTAATTGCCTGTTCGCGCCATTATTGCACCGATGTCATAGACAGAAAAAAAGTATTACACGAATAGACAAACGTTTTTAATCCGTTCACTCGTTAATCCTCGGTTCGCGCGCATTCATACGATCAATCACTCCGCTTGAAGCTCGGCGGTAATCTTCCAGTAACCGTGTGAATGCGGTCACAAACGGCTCAGCCAGATCCGAATGGTCTATATTTTATGGACGCCTAATGTTGCAACTCTATGAGAAATATACGAAAAAGATGAACGATTAGAGCGCCAATGCCGAACGTTTCCATTCGAACTTCGAACGAATCGCTCCATCAATTTCGCGGTAATTTGTAACTTGAGTTTCCCAAAGCATTAATGTTTTGTTTGACAATGGCATTAGTCAGATGTTCCCAGGGAGGACAGTGCGTGCACGGCGTCCGAGGCGAGCCCATCGTGACCACAGCAGGACCTTAGGTCACTGATGTACGAGGGCCGTCGAAGCCGTCGATATACGAGGCGCGAGGCGAGAATATACTGCTAACAACACGCAAAGACTGCGGGAGTCACGTCTCTGAAGACCATTTCAGAGGTTAACTGGCCATTTTGCTTGATCAAACCTTACACTATTAAGGGAATAGGTTTCAATTTCCATTGAAACTTTACGATTTAAGGACACCCTTTTTGTAAATAGGGTATAAACTTCAACGGAAGGTTTAGTTCGATATTAGATTGGCGAGCACTGAACGATGGAGACTTCATTTTGACTGCCAAATGAGTTCATTCACACTAGTATGGTTCATGGTCGGACTCAGTCTGTTTAGGATGCTAATGTTATGTACCATGTAGGCAGGTGGCGTTCGCGCCAAAACTATTTGCATGAAATAAAAATTTGTTTTATATTTTCATTAAAAGTCGCTTTCCAAGCAAAGTTAATTATAAAATTAGTGGTTTTTCTAAAGGAATTCCTTCTTTGATCGAAACGAATGCCATCATGCGCATTCGTTTGCCCCAATTTGTACAGCATATCCGGAGACCACGGCGGTCGTCCCACGGGTCTCACGATTTCTCGACGCCAGCCAACGAGTAGGTACCAGGGTGGCATAAACCCGTGCATTCTAGCTCTCCCTATTGTCTATGGTTCCCACGCCGCATACCGACTGTGTGAAACCAGCACTAATTTAAATCGATTTATATGAATATTTTAATAATTGATTTTTTCTCTCATAGAAAAAAATAATAATTTAGTTCTAGAATTTCAAAATGGCTGCTTTTAACAATATTGCACTTAAGATCGCACTATTTTTATTTTTAACTATTTATACTCATCATGCTGTTTTTTTATCAGATTTTTACCATCACAGGCATGCACACTACAACCCACCTAAGTTTCATCGCAATCGGACGAATGGTATCGGAACGCATAAGGGACAAACAGACAGACATACAAACAAACATTGATTTTAACATTCATAGATTATGTTATGTGCCTAGCCTCGCTCGCAAAAAAGTATTAGTCAACGTAGGAAGTAATCGATAGGTGTTTGAACAAGCCTTCGTATTATTTCCTCGTTTGTCAAGATCGAATCTCGTTCTATGCTCTTAGTATTGTAATCGATATAAATTTCATCACCACCAATTAAGTATGACTCACTAAAATCATAAAGTTTAAAATACGTAATACAAAAATAACTAATAAAACTTTCCATTCAAACTACATTCCGTTCAAAGCAAACATCGGCAACCAAAAAAGAATCACCCGAAAGTGCTAACTATTGTGTAAAGTATTACCAAATAAACAAACTAGACTTTACCGCCTAACAAATCAATTTTAAACTTACCGAAAAATAAGATTAAACAGAAAAAAAACGATTTTCTAGTACAAATCGTTTCTGTAGGCCGTAGGCCTCGTATGCCAACCCCGAGAAAACGATAAAAATCGAGATATTTTACGTATGCCAGAGAGAGCGAGCATGACGTTTTTCTCGTTCAAACGCTTTGTCGTGTGTGGCATGCTAGCCGTGCAGGAAGGTAAACAAAAGTGAGTCAAAACAAACAGAATGCTATTGTAAGCGATTCAAATTCAATTATTTTACACCAAAGCGATAAGTTACGCCACGTCAATCGTATCATAACATTGGCGATCGAAACATTTTGACGTTTGCTTTCTCCACCATACGTCAAGTCCATACATTTTTTTTGTTTTCTACTGCCGTTAACGCTAATCGAAAGTACTTTGTCTAGGGGCCCAAGGAATTGACGGACCAGTTGATGTGGTATCTCGACCTTGCTGGAAAGCTAGCCAAAAGCTACTGTCCCTTCTTTAAATCTCGGACATCAGAACAATGACCGTATCAATACACTACTTCATCCCAATCAATCGCTTTGCTTATGCACGCTATCGGTACCGATTGGTATGCCATCAACTATTGCCATCAAACTTTGATTGAACCCCCCAGGGGATCCCTGTGAACTCATCAGTACATCAGAATCCCCCAAACCCGCATATCAAATGCTAAGGCTCATTCACATGGTGCTCAACTCAAAGGGATAAAGCGCACTATGTCACATTCGCAAAATTTCATCACTAGAAAAACTTCATTCGCGCAAAATGACACACTGGATGTGTGTGCGCGGTAGGTACATCAGATTATCGCATCAAATGAATCACAATAACAGAGAAAAATCACATGAAAAGATATTTCCCAATGACGAAGTGTATTTGTTTCGGGTCGTTTCGCAGCTGGCGAATGTGTATGATCAAAGAACACATACAAAACATATGATAGCTGAAATTATACACAGGATAGGAGACGACGAATATCGTGCTTCGTGCTTCCCAAGGAAATGGAAATTATCGTTTTCTATCATGGCATTTCTTATAAAATTCAAATTAAAATTTACCAGTTTTGTATAGGCGGAACGGGATTGGATGTCTTTTGCTAGCTCCATTAGATAGGAAAGTGAAACCTTAGCAGAGCCTCCGAGAATCAAATTACATATAAACATAAAAAATAGGTAAGAATCGCTCATTTGATTAGTAAAAGATACCTAAGAGAATAGACGCCAAGTTTAAACGTAATACTCTGTACGGTACATGGATATAGTTTGATATAGAAGACACGATCATTTTATTTCGTAACCAAAGTATGCAGATCGCGCTAAGTGTACGGTTAGCGTCATGCAACGTATAATGACGCGTCTTCACGTAGAGAGCCCCTTATCCAAGCATTAATATCAACACACTCGTCACGTCTTCATATTAGTACTTTCGACCACAGAGCTAGGAATATTATATTCACTATATCTACACCTACACTGAATAAAATAATTACTATAAAAAAAATTTTTTTTTTACGGATTATTTTGGTTTGAAAATGTTATTTGTATTTTATAGATTAAAGGTGCAAACAAACTGGGCTTACGTACGTGATTCCACGTCCATCAGAAGACATCAGTTTTCATTGTAAATATATGAAAAATCATTATTTAGAAACACATTCATCTTACGTGACGTCGCTGAATTATTGTAGTTTTTATAACGTGGCGTGGCATCACATAAGCCCAGTTTGTTTTCAACTTAATGCAGATCTTATAAGTGGGATCTAAGCATGCCGCTTTTGGGAAAACGAGAATTATATATCGAGATGTAACTCTGCCATTGTTTCTTTGCTTATGCCAAAACGAGCCCCTATGACGGTTTCTCGTTTTGATTTGTTACTATCGAACGTGCATACTGTGCCAACTGATCAAGTTTCATGGAAATAAATCCAACTATTCTATTGTGAAGTGTACTAATCATTGCACCCATACAAAATTTTAAATAATACAATTTATAAGACTGTCACTCAGTTGCAGAAACGCTCATTAGAGTTAATCCTCCGTTAAATCTCTTGCTAGCTTTTACTACGTCAAGAAGACAAAAAGTGACAGCAAGAGGTTTAATGGAGGATTAGCTTTAATGAGCGTTTCTGCAACTTAGTGTGTACTAACGATTCCTAATTGAAAAAAAACGCAGACACATAGCAGTTAGGCCAGGTGGAAATCTAGTAAACAAATACGATAAATGCAACATAATATAATGTATTACACTCACCCGAGATTCCAATTTTATTGCCCTCCAGAAAATTCAAATAAAATATAGTTCTGTTCCAAAGACTCAGATTGTTCGCAATAAAGACGTCTCTAGTAAAACCCAACCAAAATTAGTTTCATTACTCTGTGACAAAATACGTCAGAGACTCGTATTTTGTTATAAAAATATTGACTCTTGTTACAAACCCGTGTAAATTTCGGTATTTCCACTGTTTACACAACGAGTTTTCAATAAAGTTCTACATACAAGTAAAAATAGAAAACATTGTAACCTTGCAAACCATCTTGATCAGCTTTTATTTTGGCATCCAAATCTGAAACAAAGGAATATGACTTTTAAAAACGGTAATCTACCAAACAGATTGTATAAAAAAACCACTAAGGAACTCTTCACGAAAAAGATTTTTATTATATATTCTACATTCTACACTAGCCACAAAATCTGAAAAAATATCTGCCAACGCCATTTGCAAAACAAAACATAATTTTTTACTTTTTATAGTCACAAATGGCAACACCAAGAACATCGCGGCCTAAAGTGAGGCTTAAAGAAAATGAAGATTTTGTTTTACTAGAAGATTTGGCCTAAAGGTCTTGTAACCGGGCCAGTAAATAAATAAAAAAATATATATAGTATTTTTTGGGCAACACGCAGTAATTCTTTTTTTTAATCTGGCCAGGGCTTTAAAATTAAAAAATTATTTTCGAAGAGTACTTGTAGCTACTTCAAGTCTGTCCAAAATTCGTTGATACCAAGAAGCTGGAATAGTTGGTTTATATCCTTGGTTTATACACGGACCTTAAATTTAAGGTCCGTGAGTTGATACTAACCAAATTAAAAGTGTTGTGCACGGCGGGAATTTTTCTAAATTACCTATTATTCATCCTTTAGCATAGCTTAGCATAATATGCTCACGACTATATTCCCCGAGTGGAAACAGATACAGGGTGTAAAATAAAACGGGACAATTACTTAAAGGGGTGCTTGAGACCATCAAACTGAACAACTTTATCTATGGAACAAATATTGAAATCGCGAAAAAAAAATCGGCTGTCCCTTAAATTTCAGTCGAGTTAAGCTTGCAGTTTTGTATGGCACAGCGGATTTTTTTTCGCGATTTCAGTGTTGGTCCCATAGTAAAAGTTGTTCAGTTTGATGGTCTGAAGGACCCCTTGAAGTAACTGACCCATTTTACACCCTGTATATTGTATGGTTCATATTTGTTAAGTTTAAAATTAAAAACAAGATTATTTAAAACGTGTACTTGTAAAAATAATTACGTTACCTACGTGTAATTGTTTCCTAATCATTTTAGAGACATGCTCGGACTTCTTATGTTGTTTTCCAGGAAAATGAGCTCATTGCGAGTTCTAAAGAAAATGGCGCAAATTGCCGCGAACGCCAGCAGTTGGCGGACGGGTGCGCGCACACCTGCGCTGCGCCTGCGCCGTCATATGTCGAGGATGACTATACGCTTCACCCTTGGCCCTTTGTGAACACGTGCCCGGAAAAAACTTTTTATTTTTTAACGGATCCTGCATTGTACTTCAAATTGCTTTTAGTGAAGATGTTTTAACAACAACAACTTAAGGTGGTTGCAGAGGGGTCAATTTTGTACAAAACTTTGACGCACAATACGCGTAGACGGTATTAATATAAGTTACTTTGTGTATATGGAAAAATAGTTTAGAAAATCTAGATGCCGCGTCACAAATAACAATTGCAATTTATAAAATAATTACGAAAATATAAAGCTTTGAAATTTGTCATACAAAACTTTAAAAGATTTATATCTTCGTAATTATATTATTTGCAAATGTTATTTGTGACGCGTCAACTAGATTTTCTGAACTATTTTTCCATATATAAAATATTACTTTTATTAATTCCGTCTACGCGTATTGTGCGTCAAACTTTTGTATGGACTGAAACCACCTTAAGAACGATTCTTCTTATCATAACCCCAATCCCGCTGCAGGGCAAGGGCTTTCTCTTACGAATAAGGGTGAAAGGGAGTGGGCCATACCATGCTCCACCACGCGGACCCAGTGCGGGTTGGAGGAGGCAAGTTAACGGTCAACTTACCTGTCAGAGAATTTAATAAATTAAAAACAGAATTCCAAATGCGCAGGCGCGTTTTAAAGACCTATCAAAGCGCCTTATAGACTCGACAGGCCCCAAGGGCTGGCACTTTCTTCGCTCAACGGATCAGCATAGCCATTCAGCGAGGAAATGCAGCCAGCGTTCTGGGTACCCTCTCACAAGGACCGTTTTAAGTCATTATTTATAATTTTATGTAATGTCACAATTTTATGGATCATCATCATCATCTCAGCCGATGGACGTCCACTGCTGTAGGCCCCGCATGCCACCCCCGAGATAACGATAAAAATCGAGATGTGCCTCCGTCTCTATTATTTTACGTATGCCAGAAAGAGTGCACATGACGTTTTTCTCGTTTAAACGCTTTGTCGTGGGTGGCATGCTAGCGGTGCTGGACATAGGCCATTTTATGGATCAGTCAAATAAATATTTCCAAAAGAAGCTTGTACAGGGACAAATTAAATTCTTAAGATTCTTCAAACGCAAATTGCACATAATAATTTAGTTTCTAACAGAATTTTCAATTAGCTTGAACTACAGCTACGTTTTTAAAAGTTACAGATAAACTCAAAAGACTGATATGAAAACTAGTTCGAAGGGAAACTGGAGTGTTTTTCTATCATACAATACAAGCTAAATACATTGCTACATGGTTTTACTGGCATAGTTTAAATATAGTAACTTTGTACCTGTTATTTATTTAAAAATTAAAATAATATTTTACGGCTAATCGATTTGATATGTCGTTTTAATTATAGGGCGTATTATGTTTAGGTCGTTTTGCTCTCAAACCAATTTGATAATAGGACTTTTTGCTTTCATTTTTATAAGGTGAACCGACGAGGCAAGTGTGACGAGGGTGTAAGAGTGACGCTTGCTAATAACACCGCTCAACGTTAGTATACCTTAAACCGCCATCTATCAAACGTTGTAAGAACGATTACACTATCGTTTTGATAGATCGGGTTTAAGGTATAATAACGTTGAGCGATGTTATTAGCAAGCGTCACACTTACACCCGCGTCACACTTGCCCGAGGCATGTTCACCTTAGGTCATTTTGTTACAGGTCATTCAGATACGAAAGGATTATATTTTCTGATGAAGATTGGGTTTTGATAGTATCGATAGTAACACAATCAACCCACCACTATGTTTTTGTTTACTTCTTTAGAAAAAATGTGTGTTATGAAACGGACTTTAAAATAATAATACAGTTTTTGAGAGTACGCGGTAAGAACCCGTTAAAATGTTTATTTCTAGATTAAAATAATAAAAGTCGCGAAAACAAGACAGGAATTACGGAATTCCGTATGTATGTGGCGGACCTTATTTAAGCTAATTAGTAATTATAATTACCCTGAGTTATAGATAAAAAATATATGTTGTTTGTCCCTTTCTGCGTAGGTATACGATATTTTTGTGTGACTTCGTTGAAATTGCTTGTAAAATATTGCAATTCTAAGTCAAAGACATGATTTTTCATAATTTTTTTATCTCATCATTTTCCGGTATAGATAGAATAAACAATGTACACGCGCTTAGTTTGTCTTTGTCTAGATAATATTCAGTCTACGCCATTGGTCTATTCTACGCCATAAAGCATTAACTTGCGTAAAGTGTATTGTTTGTTTGTTTTGGCTACTGTGTTACGTAAACCCCATTTCCATTTAAAATATTTCTTGCAAAATTTTGTTACACTTCCACAACGAATGAAAAATCACAATCTCTACATAAATGTTGAATTGTTTCTATTTCTTCCAAGGAAAGTAACTGAGCTTACTAAGTCACACTTGATAGTTACATCATGGACCATGGTACTTAGTTTTTCCTGGAACACATTAAAGTTGTCTTCATCTGGCTTTATTTCCCTGGTAAATTAGTTTCGCGCCTGCGCGGTGAATATTAAATATATTTATCGCTAGTTTTTCCTTGTAAAAAACTAATGACTTATGTTATGACGATAATTCAAAATTGAAAAAGAGTAGGCCAATGCTGCAGTAACTAAATATAACCAATTGTCAAATTATTGGTAAGAAACGCAAAATGTCGACTGATGTCGGTTTAAATTTTTGTTGCAATTTATCTAAATTATTTTGGCTTTTTGGGTTCGTCTACGAACAACCGAAACAACCAGTAGGAAAGGTTTTATAATGGAGTGTTTTAGATTTTCTTTTCTTTTTGGACCGGCCCAGATCTGAAGACCAGTCTGTGAAGTGCATTAATATTTTGTTTGGCGACGGTCTTTCTGAATATTATTTTGCTGACAGTTTTAGGGGATGATCAGAGTATCAAGCTGAACAACTTTCTCAATAGAAATAAGACCGAAATCCCAACAAAAAAAACGAGTTTTCCAATAATTTTTGGGACAATTTCGGACAGTTTACTGCATAAATTAAAAAAAAGATGTTGTACCTATATGTATAATTTCGTAAAATTATAATTCTGATAAAAAACAAACTCATTTTTACAGTTATTTACTATAATATAGATTGGGACTCGATATGAGAAAAACTGGTCACAAGGATTCTGTTACTTAGGTATGAATTAAAAAAAATGTAAAAAATATCAAGTATAAAAAAATCAACAGACGCTGCGCGCTGTTTGGGTCTTCTCACATTTAAATAAATACCGATTCAAATCCTGTTTTCGAGCTGTAAAATTAACAAAATTATACAAATTGTAATGGTAATCGATACGTACTTTTTATATTTTTTAACAGATTAACACTACATCGACACCTCGGCGCCAAAATCTTAATGAGTCGATAAAAAATTAATGAATTCTGGGAGCCCTTTTATAAGAAAGTTATGTTTGCATGTTGGGTGTTCCGAATATGGAGTTTTACGCTCAATTTCAACTCGAATTTATGGTATTTAATGTTTGCAGACTGGATAAAATCGATGATTAAATCAAATAAAACTTGGCCATGTGCGAGTCGGACTCGCGCACGGAGGATTCCGTACCACCATACAATATTGCAGAAAAAAAAAAGATTTTTTTCCGGGATCCTTAACACACGACCGGTTTTTATTATTTGTTGTTTTTTTATTATAGTACTTCAAAGTACTATTATTACACCAAGTTTGACGCATGTGTGTTTTACCGTTTTTACGATAGAGCAAAAACAAAAAAACGTTTCTTGTAAGTATAGCGAGATATTCTTGTTTAGGGTGGTTTCAGTCCATACAAAAGTTTGACGCACAATACGCGTAGACGGAATCAATAAAAGTAATATTTTATATATGGAAAAATAGTTTAGAAAATCTAGTTGCCGCGTCACAAATAACATTTGCAATTTATAATATAATTACGAAAATATAAAGCTTTTAAAATGTTGTATGAAAAATTTCAAAGCTTTATATCTTCGTAATTATTTTATAAATTGCAAATGTTATTTGTGACGCGGCATCTAGATTTTCTAAACTATTTTTCCATATATACAAAGTAACTTATATTAATACCGTCTACGCGTATTGTGCGTCAAAGTTTTGTATAAAATTGACCCCTCTGCAACCACCTTAAGTTCCAGCATGGAATGACGTGTCAAGTGGTGAGAGATGGCTAGCCTTTCGCCCACATAAACACTGTACAAGAAACCTTTAATCCCTTAGTCACCTCGTACGATACCCACGGGAAAAATTGGGGTGGTCCATAAGCCGGAATTATATGCAGTGTGCATTATTAAATTTTCTGTAAATATTATTTAATAAATATGATATTTCAATAAGTCAAGACTATAAGCTTCCCATAGTTAATAAAATAACTGCGATTATTACAGACAATGACCTCACGAAGCCAATCCAAGAACGGGATTCGAATATCGAATGTCGGGACTTGAGCTCGGGACGTGTGCGCAAGCGCAGCGCAGATATCAATTTACTAAGCCTTCCTTATTACTTAGAATACTTTATAATTACTAATCGTTAACTTAAAATACTTTATAATTGATAATTTTATTTCTAAAAATACTTTATAAAATTTAAATAATTTATAAGTGTTGTGCCCTGGGTTAAAATAGACCACATTCCTTTCCTTGAAATGGGTAATCTAATTACACACTGAAATAGATTTATTGATATTTTGATCAAAGTTTGTGGCCACCTCGAAATGGAATATGGTCGTGGTTGTTCCAGACAGATTTAAATCATATTGTACATTTAAAAATGTAACTAATATTGAACAAGATAAGGCTCTGTGGTGCAAACTTTGGTACAAAAATCAACATTAAAAGCTGTTACTTGCAGCAAAGTTTCTAGAAACCCTGAAATGGAAAAACGGTCGTGAGTTTATGTATGTACTTCTGGTAACGTGGAAATATACCAGTTATTTATGTGGGTGTGCCAGAGACTACGTAATTTAATTTTTTTAACTATCTGTCAATGAACTGTTAAATACCGAACACAGGTTTAACTGCCTCCGTGGTCTAATGGTTAAGAGCATTGGCTCTCGACTCGGAGGTCGTGAGTTCGATTCCCACGGGGGGCACCTAGTGATATGTCACTTTGTGCGTTTTTCCCCAGTAGGTTAGGACATTGCAGGCTGAATCACCTGATTGTCTGAAAAGGAAAATGATTCCGTGCTTCGGATGGCACGTTAAGCCGTTGGTCCCGGCTACTATCTCTGGTGGAAGTAGTCGTTACATAAAAACCACGTCAGAGGCCGTAAGGCGGTCTGAAAAAATTCTGACACCAGGGCTCTGCTCAAGCTCTGCCCACACGATAAGAAAGAAAGACAGGTTTGACAACATTCTTTGAGAAGGAACAAGAAATAATTATGTTTCAATACACTTAAATACATTTTATCTGCGAGTTTTCTTACATAATTGTGATGACCACCTATCTACATTATTATTGTTGTTGAATAAATAAATTGAATTGAATTGAATTATATACGGCGTTATGGCGATCCTTGGGGGAGGCCCATGTCTAGCAGTGGACGAGAGTCGCGTTGTAGGTCTGCTATTGGGTAGTCACGTGTCGCTCGTCGATTGTTGGTTGCCCCATCCCGGGCCTACAACAAAGCTCCAGTGGTGGCTCAAGATAGTGTTCTTTTCGAAAAACAATCCTTGAAGTCACCAACTACCGTACAACGTCAAGCACTCTTGCTAAATAAACTAGATATTGGCAAAATAATCACAACCAAGATGGCAGCTATTATTTTAAAAATAGAATAGAATGGAAGTGGACATCCATCGGCTGAGATGATGATGATGATGAGTTGATCAATGATCAGTTGATCACTCATTTATAGTATAGATATAGCCTATAGAATCCCATTATGAGCAAAGGCCTCCTCTCGCGAATAAATATGAGAGGAAGTGAGCCATATTCCACCACGCAAGCCCAGTTCTTTTTGGTGACGGAAACTTGTAGTCAACTTACTAACATAATTCAGAATATAAACATTTTACTAATAGTCTGTCCAGCGGGCAACAGGACGTCCCACACTACGTCTACCAGTTCGCGGTCTCCACTCCAGAACCCTGACTGGATGAGGAAGGCCGAAGACAGAGTTTTGTGGCGCGCCTTGGGAGAGGCCTATGTTCAGCAGTGGACGATGATAGGCTGATGATGATGATGACTAATAGTGGCAAAAGTCTAACAAGTTGTAAGTTGGATCTATTTTATTAACCTTCACAAATAGGTGCTTTAGCTGCACACTTAAAACTTAAAAAGGTAGTTGTAGAAAGTCTTCTAACTACCTTAATAAGGGATTAGGGATACAGTCATGAGTCTGTACTGTTATGTATTTGTGTTCAAAAAACAATGTTTAATTTACAATCAAACAGTCGGGCGTATTTTTAACCGACTTCAAAAAAGGAGATTTCTCAATTCGACCGTATATATGGTCTAACAAAATTAGGTGAAACTATTTTAAGGGGATGATCAGACCATCAAACTGAACAACTTTCTCTATGGGACCAATATTGAAATCGCGAAAAAAAAATCTACTGTCCCATACATTTAGGTCGAGTAGGTTTGTATGGAACAGCTGATTTTTTTTTCGCGATTTCAATATCGGTCCTATAGAGAAAGTTGTTCAGTGTGATGGTCTGAACATCCCCTTAAAATAGTTTCAGCTAATTTTGTTAGACCTTATATAGTTATGATTATGAGTGTTCGCGGATAACTTCGTCGTTTATGAACCGATTTTGATGATTCTTTTTTTATTGGAAAGAAGCTATTCCAACGGTGGTACCATGATAAGAAAACCAGGATCTGATGATAGCATCCCAGAGAAATCGAGGGAAACCTTTGAAAATCGTAGTGCCGGCTAGTGCGTTTGTTAATTTAAAGCACTACTATTAAATTGAACTAATGAATTCACTACTGAAAATTGTGAAATAAACAAAATTTTAACAAAAAATTAAAACCGCCTTCAAAAAAACTAAAAAGTTAAAAAATAATATTGCATCTGATGACTTTTTCGTTAGCATCATAAGAACATTAATTTGTTTTATAGAAGTCGCTGTCAAGCCGGTACGATTCGCGACATGGCTTGCATTAGTTTTTTGGCTTGGTTTGACACCGACTTCTATAAAACAAATTAATGTTCTTATGATGCGAACGAAAAAGTCATCAGCTGCAATATTATTTTTCAACTTTTTAGTTTTTATTACAGACACTTTCTTTTAATAGCCTATTCTAAATTCTAAAAAAAATTACGAATAAGTAAAGAATAATAAATGCAATTAGTCAGTAATTTTATGTAGGTGGCCAACATCAGCATTTTTAAATTATATTAAAACGATGAGTCTGATTTAATATTGAACTTTGATCGGACTTTAACGACACCATTCCGAACATCAGCTGCTCACTAAAAATAATTTAATTTTCCATTTTTGTACTATCTTGCTAAGGTTATTCACATATGACCTAGCTATTAGCCCTCAAAGGGTTAAAATTATTCTAAATAATTTTATCGTGCTAACTTTTGTTCCATAGTTTGTAATTTTTTTGATTCAACGGCAGTCCATTCTGAAACCTTTATAGTATGGAAAAGATGTGCCTTCAAGAAAGGGAAATATAATTTTACGGTCTTTAAGCTTGTTACTAAGCTATAAAAGATTCAGTTCGTGCAATCTCCTATCAATTCAAATTTACCAAAACTCTAAAACATAAAATTTTATAAAAAAATACAGACCTTGGACTTCGTATACTGTCGCACCCCGTACCACTGTATCACTGACTACACAAACTAACACCGTGTTCACAATCCATCGAGGCACAAGTGTACACCACTCACAAAGACAAACGACTGAACCCTACCAATGCACTGACGTTTAGGAAAAACCTACGAGACTGAAACGATTGTGGAAAGCGTCGTGGTAGGGGGCGATTGCCGATGCGTGACGGGACGGCTAGCTAAGTATTCGTACAAACGTCAACGCAGTTCGTTCGTATGTTTACAGGCAGGTAGTCGTATTGTAATGGTCTACTTGTGTGGAAAAGTGTAGTAAGTGCGAGGGCATGTCAGCCATGCGGGCATTTGTTTTATCATTTTTTTTCCAAAAATAAGCAACGGAATATTTTAAACCTTTTTTTACAATGTCAGACTTCGTAGGTACAGTAAATAATTGGCATTTTCAATTTCTTATTCTGCTCTTCTTTTTAAGCAAATCGTTGAGTGAGAGGAAAACTTAATGTGTGGGTAAAATCAGTGTGCACACAAATAAATCTAATTTTGAGATAATAAATACATACCGTAAAATAGCCGCCGTACATAACCCGATTTTTTTTATTTTCAATATAGTCAGAATCTTTCTTACAACTTTCTAACGAATGTGCAGTTATAGTAATATTTAAGTAGATATAACCGTGTATTTTTCAACAAAATACATGAACATCAATGACTAAGACTCATTAAAAGGAATATCTTCGTGACTGAATGACACATAGTACCTATACCATATTATGTTTATGTAGTGTAGTAAAGTGGAATAAGACGGATGTTATAAATTACGCGACAAACTGTACTCGAGGAAACACACTCTTCATGTTATTTAACGTTTTATACGTTTTTATTATTTCCCTAATACTTTTTCAACAAAAAATATTCCCTTCCTATGGAATATAGAACTTATGACAGTTGGGGCAAGTGCATAGGTTAGGTACCTTACTTTATCTCGAAAACTATTGAACAGGAGTCGCGCTGCAAGTCTGGGGGAGGTCAGACGCGTGCGTATTGGCATCTGTTAGGCTTGCACGTGGCTCCGCCATTTTGTAAGCTCTTTTGTGTTTTAACTATAAAACGTTAACTTGAGATTATAATAAACTACTTGACATTGGCAGAAATGCTACTAATCATTTTCCTACGTGTACTCTCCACATAACGGGACTTTGGCACAATTGTGATAACGCATCGGACGCCATTAAAAAAAAATAGAATAGAACTATTGAACATAAATAGTGTAGTGTGATGATTTTTCTATTCTCTTCTGCACTTTTCCGAGAAACTGAAAGGTATCGCTTGTTGCTCATTAATGATGACCGCAATGCACATATCTTAAAAGTTGATCATTTTCTGTAATTTCTCTCGACAACAACTATTATTATTTATTTTCTCACAAAACACAGTACATTACACAGATATATATGATATTATCGACGAGAAATGCAAGTCATTATAACTACCAAAACTAATATAGTATAGAGCTCAGTCTACTAAAGTACCCAACAAAAAAAAAACTGTTTTTACAAATGCGAAAAAATTTCTTGATAAAGTCTGAATTCATAATTTCACTTACCATTCTAAATTTCCTATATCGCGGTTGGTCTGACAATACATTCCATTTTCCTGCAACAATGAAATAAATTTATAAACATTGGAAATCTTCTGTTCAAATACAATACAAAAAAAAACTCGTAGACGTGAAACTTCGAAATGCTATTATAGATTTAGTAACTACCAGAAGTTGCTGATGTTAAATTTATTATGTAATATAGAATTACTGCCTACAGGCATTTGAATACCCTACTTCACCTTAAAAAGCAAACCTGGTTCAAATGACAGAAAATGCTCGAAACAACGTTAAAAGGTAATTTTAATTTAACCCTATTGTGAAACACATTATTTGTTTTATTGGCTCAAACTTTTCAGCTTCTGTTTGGGTTAAGACACCATTATTCTTCTTCGGGTTCCTCTCCATTACTGGAGGTTGGCAGTCAGCTCTGCATGTCCCTGTCTATCTCTCGCCAAACGAAACAGCTCTTCGACGCTGGCGATGTCTGTCCACTCTTTTAGGTTCGCGAGCCATGACATTCGAGGCCTACCGACGCTTCTTTTACCCTCTACTTTGCCCATTATTATAGTCTGGAGCTGTAGACAAGACACCATTGACAGTCATAATTTCCTTAAAAAATGCAACACATTTTCAAATAAAATTTTTCAACAAAAATACGAAGCCTGCAGCTAAAATCCTACAACCAATTGCATTAATCACCAACAAATTAGTCGAATTCCAAACAGCCCAACGAACCAATCGCATCCATTATTCAGTATTGAAATTTATAGGTCCATTATCGTTTAATAGCACGATAACTAGCCGTAAGCAAGTACATACACATATAATCTCATATCTCATAGTGAACTATTGTGCACTCGCCACCTCGTTTTGAGCTATTGTTGCCGAGATCTGGAGATAGTGATGCACGCTTTACGATGCCTTGTATTTTTGCTACTAAGAAAACTAAACATTGTCTCTCAGAGACCCGAGAATAGTAGGTAGATTAGAGACTTTGAATTAATAATTTAATATTTGATTCAAAGTCGCAGTTTTTTTTATTTGTTTATTTTCAAGGCGTCAACTAAATACATACACACTTTCTTGAAAGTTTTACGGCTGGGCCACACAGAGTGCAGCTGCAGAACGGGTGCAGGCCGGCTGCAGACCGGCAGTAGTTGTAAAGTATGGAGTTATATGCGAGGTGTCACACTGCGGCTACCGTTCCGCAGCTGTTCCGCAGCCGCGCCGGACTGCATTCAATGTGACTCCTCGCATATAATTCCATAGTTTACAACTACTGCTGGCCTGCAGCCGGTCTGCACCCGTTCTGCAGCTGCACACTGTGTGGCCTAGCTTTTATTTTTAATAATAAATATCTGTACGTATGTATCCAAATTACAGGAGGCTCAACATTCACATAATAAAAAAAAGATTAGGTAGGGACTCTAGTGGAAATCAAGGAATATTAAGGTAGGTAACATAAGTTAACAGATTTTTTATGAAATGCAAAAGCTTTCTGTAAAGTACCTATATTACAAGCAGAAAATTTATTCCTGAAAACCGCATAAGAACCTTCTCAAGCATTTTCGGATCTTTTTGATAAATGTTTGCGAAACCCATTTTCTACCGCTGCACTGTTAGAAGACTAAATCTAACATCTTGTTGCCTAACAAATGAGAAATTCATTATTGTATTAAAATCTATTCTATGGGATGCGCCAGCGCACCGAACGATTGTAAGTAAATCCTCGGGTTCGAATGCTTTGACCGCGGGCGTAATGAGTCTGATGCCTTCCTCCGATATCCCATTGTGATATGTATAAAAGAATAACTGTTTTGCTTTGTACAACAAATTTTGTTTCATAAATTAAACTGTTACGAATCAATCATCAAGTATAATCATTAATTAAAATGAAGACTCTATTCAATACTGAATAGACGGATAAGAGTTCTGGGGCAGGTTGTTATACATTTACAAAGATAAAAATGCTTTGATACAATTTGTTTTCTAGTTTTTTATTTATTTACACGAGCTTTTGACCCGCGACTCCATCCACGTGGATTCGATCCGATTGGTCCTTTTCGAAAAATCTTTCTTAGTGCACCCCTACATCCTCTGTAGAATATACAGGGTGAAATTGATATCATTAGCATTAGCATTTGATGGGTAGACTCTTTGTTTAAAAGGATGCTAATGATATCAATGTTACCCTGTATATATATATATATAAGGTCTAACAAAATTAGCTGAAACTATTTCAAGGAGATGATCAGACTATCAATCTGAACCACTTTCTATGGGACCAATATCGAAATCGCGAAAGAAAAATCTGCTGTCCCATACATTTCGGTCGAGTAGGTTTGTATGGAACAGCTGATTTTTTTCGCGATTTCGATATTAGTCCCATAGAGAAAGTTGTTCAGTTTGATGGTCTGATCATACCCTTAAATTAGTTTCACCTAATTTTGTTAGACCTTATATATATTATATTATTCCAAATGTCATGTTTCTATCTTCAGCGGTTTAGGCTGTGCGTTGTCTATCAGTCAGTCGGAACTTGTCGGAACGGAACTTTTTATAAGTAGGTATAGATAATATTATGCAGCTTATACACAGTTGCATTACTTTAAAGGTTAGTGCTCATGATATTGAACAAATTTGCCCTAGGAACGTAAGAGAAATTCACAAAAAAAAAAACTCTTTTCATACAAACGTTCGGATAGGATGAGGAGACCATGGAACATATCCTTTGCAAGTGATGTTTTGGCGGCAAAACCCATGAACCTCCTCGGAGATGGATATCCAAAACCGGGAGATCTTATGTTTCTTCCCATCAATGGTATCGCCTCCTTCATTGACCATGTATTTGAAGTGTGAAGAAAGCAAAAAGTATTGGGGATAACACAAAAGATCCCACTGGGTCTAAGTGTTGCTGGCTTGCCAGCCCCCACCACAAGATGAGAGATTAGAGATACAAACGTTCAGATGATTGCATTTAGTATAAGTCCAAATTATTTTTTGCTACTTTCCTGTAAAATGTACAACACCTACACTTACACCTTACTCCCTATTAAGAAGTCGCTTGATATAACAAGGCCATCTTTCAGGTGATCGTCGATCGCTGATAAGCCCTTGCTGCGTTTTTTATAGACATTAAAAATATTTTAAACCGAAACGGTGTCGTTACCACCTGTACGTCGCCGTCGCTTCAAATAAAATCGCGCCATTTATTTGCTTTTTTTTAATTCGCAAGCTGCAGTTTCTCGTGTGACCTTTCCGGCGTGCTTCCGAACGCGCCCGGGTTTTTGCACAAAAATGAATGGCGTCCGTGGATAGAAATCTTTTCTCACGGCCAAACACCATGGGAAGAGAGCACAGACGCGTTCCGAGACTAAATGGGTTGGCACTGGTGCATAGTCAGACGCATTTATTTTAATTAAAAATACAGTCTCAAAAAAGGTAAAAAAGGCTGACGAACATTCTGTAAATTGTCCTAAATTTGTAGCAAATTCTTTAGTGCTAAGCATAATTTAATTGTACAAAAATCATTATGCCTAATGACTGCAGGATTTTCCCGCGAATTAAAACTTAAACTCTAAAAACTTTGATGAAAATCTCAGCTAAACCGCAACGTGCTCGCTTGATGTGCGCTCGCGCCGGAGTGGGGAGAGGATAATTAGGTGGAGGGGGGAGGTCATTCACCTATCATCGGCGAAGCCTCCGTCCACTCGTCAAGACTGTCGTCAACTTAGAAATGAAAAAAAAAAACAGAATTCACACCACGCTGTTCATTTTAGAAACAATCACGAATCTTTTGTGTAAGGTACCTACTTGTATGAGAGAGGTTGTTACATCAATACACAAAAGTTGATAGGCAATCGTCTACCGATGCTCCCGCGCACAATGGCTCAATAAAAAAGTCTAGTTCCAATCCGCTTGTAATTCTGTTTGATTATGATTATACGGCGCTTATTAAGGCAATTATGAGATGACGGATAAAATCTATTGTGAGCGTCAATTAGCATAGAGTTTGCGTCATATCATCGCTCCTTCAAATTCAAATCGTGGGAAAGTCTTATTACGACTATTACGATGGACCTACATGCATTGCGCGCTTAAATATTGAATTTCGGAATAGATTTCGCAACGGAATAATAGAATATGGTAATGTGGATTTCTATATTTGGGATTTCATTGTTCGGTACTTACAAATCGTTTCGTGGCCTGGAGCGGTCGGTTAATGGTCAAAGCAAATGGCTTTGTACACTCAAAACATGGCTTATTTAGAGTCTCTGCCAAGCCTTAGTTTTCACAGGGTAACTTCTCATGCCTGCTTATGAAGTAATGTGTTACTTTGATGATAGATGGTTATTCTTATACATAGTCAATTTGATTATTACACTTAATAACTGGACTTATTGAAAATCATGAAACTGTTAATAATATTTAACAATATCTAACTACGAATCATTAAGGTATACCTACTCGTACATTCATTAACCATTAACTATTGCAACAGCTTACGAATAAGGATAAAGTACTTAGATGGTTTGAAGTGTCTCCAAGGAGTTAAACTTTATTAGTTGCTTACGTTTTATAGGATAGTTTCTATTTTGGGAGGAACTGTTAAATGCGAACAAAACAGTTAAAGATAAATAGGTGTCAATTCACCGTGTTCGATGCCTGGGGCTATCTGCGAAACAAGTCGTTGTCATAAAAATCATTACTGTAAAAACACCTTTTTGGGCCAGTACCTTTCAGAATCCACCACTATACCTACATGTTTTCACACTCCATGTATTCAATGCCTACAGTTTTTATAACCAAAAAGCGTATTTTGTATTCCGTGCGTCCTTAATGACAGAAAATGTAGGCTGCGGGCGGCACTGACATTATAATGAATATTTAATTGCGTCCAAATGTTTTGGACCACAAAAATGGTCTTCTAGCTTTAGCCAATAATTATGGCCGTGATTATGAGGACGTGGGACCGAGGAAATAGCTTTGAGGTTTTATACAATGAGGATTAGAAATCGTGGAGACATTTTTCAAAACGTTTGTAGAAGGAATGTTATTTATATTTTACCGTAAGTTACATTTGACAGTTACCTATACTTATATGCTATGAGCATTAGGTATCTCTCATTCATGAAACTGCAGCTTAGAAATTTTTTTAAACACTTTTAAAGATTTTTGAATTAACTGTATGTGAAGTAGCATTGTAAAAATTTTCCTTCTTTATGTTTTTTGTACCAAATAACACTGAAATAACATTAGCCTTTTTTACAACCAATATTTGACAAAACAGTTTTTTGCTCAAAATAATCGTGAGAAACAGTCCTATACAGTATATAAGTATTCTACCTATACAGGGTGTAAGAATAGACAGCTGCATTAGTGTAAAGGGTGATTTTACTTCTGATACTGTCGCAAGCGTTCGAACGAGGTGATTGCATTTAATATGGCAGTAAGTGAACATTTTCTAATTTCCTAAAGCGTCCTTGAGAAAATTTGTTTAGTATCTTTGTATAATCATGGTCTAAAGGAATGCAACTATCTACACTTACACCCTGTATATATAATTTACTCTTCCACCATCCGTCTGTCATTGGCGTTCAGATAACGGTACATAGAATGGAAGGTATGACTCTGCATGATTCCACTATTATAATTGAGATCGACTATAAATGTATACAATTTCCTTTTAGATATCTCAACGTGCTTTGAACCTTGTGATATTGACAAGACTTCGCTATAACTTCACTAGATCGTCTATGACATGACAGGGTTGTATTTTGTGCACTCTGCACACCTTTAGAATAAAATAGGTCCCAGAGGGCTCCACGCAACGAGAGAAAAAGGAGCACACATATAGGCGCACGCAGGCGGAGGACAGTCGCCTTTTGGTGGCTTTTTCCGATTCAGTTTGCATATAATGTGCTGCCATCTATTAACTACTTCGCAGAAATATGAAAAAAAATATTTTATTTTCTATGTCAATGTCTAATTGACAAATTCACAAAATGGCTACCTATCTTGCATAATGTGCGGGTTGTTTGTAGTTTTTGTCCAATTTTGTGCCGATTTAGTGATGTTCTGGAGTTTCTGTTGTTCTCTTACCAATGTTTAGATTACAGGAATAGTAAGGATGAAGGAATTTTACTCGATCGGTGCGGGATTGTTATAGGTTGAATTTTATTTTTTCTTACTTATAATTAATGGACTCTTGCTTGTGCGTTAGCACTGCATTTCCGCCAGTGTCAAGTGTTTATGGGAGAATCTATCCCAATCTTAGGGATTGTTTTTGGTCAAGAACAAGAAGAGATTGAGGATTGCGGAGCCTCGTGGCAGGCAAAAACGCGACGCGCGAAATCCACGCGAGACGTGTGCTCGGGTCAGAACCTGCAACATGACCACAGCAGGTTGAATTATTGTCGGTGAAACATAGATGGCGCTAGCTAGCCTTCAATTTGACATAAGGTGGATGCATAATGTTGCCACGAGTGGGTTCTCTTTTCTAATATACTTATATTACTCTTTGGGCGCACGTATGGACACAAAATGAATAGACAGATAGTACTGGCGTTCGACTGACTTGATACGAGGAGTGCAAATTTTGAATCTCATTCGCTGAGCTCAGCAGTTGAAAATGTCAATATTACGATGGAGATATGCATCTTTCTACTGCTGATTTGACATTCAAAAATCATACTCCAGGATTGCTATTTTTGAGAGTCAAATTAGCAGTAGAAAGATGCGTATCTCCATACATTTTCAACTGCTGAGTTCAACGTATGAGATTCAAAAATCGCTCTGGAGATTGGCGTACGAGGGCGTTTATGTATGCTTGCGGTTGTTTCCATCATTTTTATGAAGCCGCCTTTCCTGTGGCTTTAGGTAAGTCTTCACTGATAATGAAAATTATTAGTAATGTGGAAATAGGCTTGATTTTTTACAGTTCCACACTTTCCGTGCAACCATATCGCTACAAAATCAATTAGGGCTCCAGTTCAAAATTTAGGTTTAAGTGCTTTGTTTCACTTTTTTATTCCATATACTATTCAAGTTTTCTAAAAATTAATAACATGAAAATAATATTAAGACATTCAGTAATGGTCGTATTGACGTTGACCGCCCAGGGTGCGCCAGACGAACTCATGTTTCAACACACGGCAAGGCTCGTTTCCTTGCAACCTGTATATAAAGATGCAGATATGATATTCAGAATCAGAATGTCTTTCACATCAAAACCTTTTCCCATATAAAAAGTACTAAAACTCTAAGATGACATCGTAAAACTCTTCATCCGACACAAATTGCCCCTTACAATCATTACAAAAGCACGTACATACATATATTTGATGTAATAAGTTAAATGAAACCTGTTTCTAGCCAACTGAAGTGTTGTATAACCATCGTGAGAGAATAGAGCAGTTTCCGTCCGCCCATAGCCAAGGTTGACCACAACCCGGCCAAGTTTAATACACTACATAAAAGAAACAAAAGAACCAGTAACACTACCAACACAAAATATCCGAATAATGTGCTGAATCACTGTTGAAAAGAGCTCTGAATTGAAACACGTTGTAGACCGTGAATTACTATTTAGATATGGTTAGGTTATGTGTCGGGCTGTGATCCGACCGCGGAACGGTTCGATAAATTCATGAGGTGTAAAATCGATGTTATTTTGGTTAAAGTTCAAGTAACCATTGTTGCTGTTAAGTATTAAGAGCATCGATTTAAAGCATGGTAACTTACATACACACTGGTAAACAAACCAAGTGGTTCCCAAAGTGGGTGTAAGGCTTTTGCCAAAACCAAATGTAATAAACGATGCTAATATAGATGAATGGAAGAAATAAGGAGGATGATTTTTAAAAGGTTGGATTCACTGCTGATATGGCTAATAATAAAAGGTCATCTTTTTTTTTGTAAGCCTATTTCATCCCCCTGCTGGGCAAAGGCCTCCCCTTTAATCTTCCAACTATCTCTCCTGGGCAAGCTCTGGTCACTTGTCGTCAAAAGCATCCAGATCTTCCCGCCACCTCTTCTTAGGACAAGAAAAGGGTCATCATCACTCAATATTTACCTCCTGTAGTCCCACAGGGCTGCGTTCACGACCTTTGGGTGCGGTTGTTTTTTCAACACGCTCTATGGTACGGAACCGTTCACCGAGCCTCGGAACGGCGTTAGTGCGAAAAGTTGCACTCGGGGTGCACCTGGGGCGTAGGTTCTGAACGCAGCCCTGCAGAGCACAGCTAGACCTCCTGTCAAATTCATATTGAAGAGGTATTCAAAATAAAAAAGAGCACCGATTTTGAACATCACCTTAATTTGAACACCTAAGCTATTCCATGAAGATCGCCTGGATTGGTGCACTTATTGGAATTTGAAACATTAAAAATACACAATGCCATATAATAAGTAAGTGCCTGTAGTGTCTGGAAATCTGTATTATCTATAACTCTCATTAAACTGTAAAATTACTTTAGTATTATTTTGAGAATAAATTCTGCGTTCAATTATATCAAAATATGAAATTGCAACGTATATTCTTTTTTTTGCACGCCAAAAATATTCAACAACAAAAACAGAATAAAAAGAAAGCAAGGGGTATAGTAATAAATTTTCAAAAACAACATGAGCAACTTTTTTCCTGACTATAAACAAGAAGATAAATAAAATATGGTACTAAAGATATATTCATTAAAATATAATTTTGCAATAACTTCACTCCCTAAAATTTACGACATCCGCTTACACGACAATACTGTTTGTAAAATTTTATACTCAGTTATACCTAATAGAAACGTCAATGAATTAAACTATTTGTTAGAACTACAATAGGCACTTACTCAAGCTGTCGACCTAGATTTGAAAAGCCTATGTACATCATTGGGATTTATATTAAGGAAGGAAAACAGTGTAACCTGTTGCACACTGCAGTTGACAATCTAACTAGCACTAAAATTACGACATACTACGTGCGACATTATGAAATACAACGACGAAGTAATTAAGATTAATTGAAGATCACAGACATTACAGGAAACGAGAAAATATTGTAGTAGGTACTACGTCCGAGTTATTTTCTACAATAAGAATGCCAACAATACTGGAGTTATATTGAGCATCATTGGTTTCAGATTATGTATTTTTTTGCATCATAATGCATACGATAAAAATATGAAGCATGTATATGGCCTAGATGTTTCTTATATTAACACAAGCATATGCTATATGCTCGAGAATTAATCGACGTGGACATGTAATTTTTTTAGCCTATATTATTCAGGAATAGTCCACCTTTCTATATGTGAAATAATTTTTAGAATCTGTCTAGTATTTCAAAAGATTATCCCCTACATACAAACAAACAAATAAATTGTAGACACTTGTTAAAATATTAATTGATAAGTTAACAATATCTTAGCTAATTCCGATCTGTTCATTTTAGTTCAGTACCAGAATGAGTACCTATACTAGACAACGTACCTACAGTACCTATATCTGCATTAATTGGACCCCAAAGACATCATTCTCGAGCAATTAATGTATGCATGCGACTTAATAGTTATTCCGATCGAATTCCACTGTGGAATGATATTTATTGATAACTAAATCACGCCTAACAGATTTTAATGAAACTTGCAATTGATATAGTTTATGGTATGGATTAAGACATTGAATAAATCTAATCTAGTGTGCCCACGCGCATGAAGTCACTAGCAAAAGCAGTAATCTGTTCGTATATAATGAAAAGAACATAATAAACGTTCGCGATCCAGTCGATAAATAATGCTAAAATTGCTTACTTAACTAACTAATTAATAAATTCTTTCCGTCTGAATTTTTTAACAATTATTTGTCTACGAAATAATAATGTTAATGCTATAAAGTAGCACAGAGTCTAAAACCATAAAAAATAGAAAATTTATGTATGTCCGTCATCACCAATTACTTATTACTTACTCACTCATATTCCTGGGCCCTTACCTATATACCTAACCAAGTTGACAAAACTCTTAAAATATACACTTTAGCCAAATCTGCTTGTAAAAAGAATATCCAAGAATGGCTGCAAGGGCTGGATTACGCAAAAACCGAACGAATCCTAACTGTTGTATACTAGTTTTTTTTTTTTTTAAGGATCTACACACAGAGAATATACGAGTGGCTGGGTACATCCAAATAGTGGCAAAATCATTGACTTAACCTGGTTTCCGAACCCAAGATTCGTCGTAGTCGTAGGGCTATTTTGGATGTGCCCAAAAGCTTGTTTTCCCTTGTTTTTCGGATCGGCTGTTTCAGCGTTGGTCGGTTGGCTGATGTGACATTGCTGTGTTGGAGATGTCTCTCTAAATTCAGCCCGACATTCATACATTACACTCACTCACCACACTTACACACCACAGTCAAACCACAATCAACTTGTGTATATGAAAATATTTTAATTATCTCAGTCTTAACTCTCAATCAGCTGTTTTTAAAACATAATGTTTCTAGTTATAACTTATTATACTTTGTTTCTCCTAACCCCTTACTGCATCGTGGATCAACCAGATTATTATTACTTTTGTTACTTAAATAAGCTGCGGGTGGGGGTGCTTAGAGACTTACAATTCACAGGTTTACCTTCTGGTTTACCTACGTTAGGCTCCAGTCTCCCTCAAATTGTTTTGTATAAAAATGCCTGTATTTTCTGTGTATCTGTGTCTATTTGTATGTAACAATTTGTTGTGGACGGAGGACATAGGTGCGAATAGTAGTATTTTGTCTACTATTCCCGCTGTATTTTTACAAACCAAAACCTAATTCTTTTTTAATAATATTGGAAGCCAAGAAATAATCTACAATCAAACATGTTCAAATAAAATATTTTACGCTGCGCTTATTTGACGCCATTTTATAGCCTTCGTGATTAGAAAGCCTGAAACCACACAAAGTGAATTGTGTTTTGTACTTTTACTAATGACTATGTTTATTTAAAGGTGTCAGAGTTAAATAATATTCTTATTGGTCCCATTTAGACACAAATTATGATCAATTTAGTTTTTTATTCCTTGGCAAAACTATGTTCAATTTAATTCACAAAGCACGGACTAATACGCTCATATCAGTAAAAAATTCATTGTTAACAGCCAGCCAAGTGTTACGCAAGCAACGCCGGGAAAATGATAACCTTCCAGCAATCATCACCCGAACAAAAGGGCCGAAACAGTTAGATTTTGTATTGCAACAGACAGAGCCACGGCCGTGTCATTATATCCCACCAACACTACTCTACCCCCGGATGACGTCTGAAACTATGGACAGATAAGGAAGATAGATGTCTTCACAGAGCTCCAGCTACTCTGGTCCAACGCTAAATCTCAAGCATTTGTGGTGGCCGAGTAGTTTCTCCCAATTACACAGACTCTAGCAGGCGATTGGCCGCCGCGAGGAATCCGGCCTGTCGTGACTGTGATAAAAAAACTGACGCAAATTGCCGATACGCCTCGTGCACACAATTTCATGCTTCGACTTTTTAAAGAACAGTCTAGATTCGTCATAATTTTGAACAACAATGCGAATACACGAAACTGGTTTCGGTTATAGAAACTAGAAAACTGAGGTTATTAAACCCGTGGCTTGGCTTAAATTAATTAATAGCTCGAAGACGCTAACGACTATTTAATGCGTGTGGAAAAAGTCTGATCGTTCTCTCTGTGCTAACGGAATATTCAATTGTATTGCTCTAATTGGTATTTTTTATTGGCATTCATTGCTGGTCGAGTGAGGGCATTATGATTTGACAGTGATCTTAGTGCATTAGTATTGTCGAAAGGTTACGACGACGCAACACTAAATCTTCAAGTCGTCACGCCCCCTGATCCGTTTTACCAACTCGGTTCGTTCAAAGTTTGAAAAGTACCTACCTAACATTATTTTCTGTGAAATTGCAGAGACAAGTTTTTGTTGAGCAGTGTAATCATTTTTAATAGCGTAGTTTCAGCTTGGTTCCATTGAGTTAAGTCTAGGCTCCTGGTGTAACTGAACAATAAGATTGTCAAGTCATCACCGCAGCGCTGGATTAGTCACGGAAACCTTTTTTTGTACAACACAGGTTTTACAGGGCTGCCTGTATTTTCCAGTAAAAGTACCTTTAAAAAGATTGTCAAATAAAATTGCCTTGTCAATCTAGGAATCAAAGAATCAATCAAAGAAATCAAAAACCTTGCAAGATATGTGGAAACTGATAATGTTTTAGGACCTATTAAGATCCAGAACTGACACTACGCTAATAAATTGCTTCCCTTATATTGCCGAACACCTGAAGATTGTTCACTAGTGATCATTAAATACTGGATTATTTTAGAGTTATAGACAGCAACTTCTTTAACATCTTCCGATGAGGTGGTAGTAACAAATAAACGTCAAGAACTTTCGAAAACTATAAAAGCAAAGCGTATTAAAAGTTCTTAGGTCCGATTTGATAGAAAGTTCATCCAACGACAGCCCTTACTAGTGTTGTAACCAGTCGATGCTTATCTCCGTCTGATTCGTTCCGGGGACGCGGCGCGTGACGGCCGGCGATTGGAAATCTCTCAGACGCTGCTCGGATGCCACAAACCGGCGGTGCTTGCTGCCGATTGCCGTTGCCCATCTCTATTAAATGTTACATTTTTGAATTTACTATTAAATACTTTTTTTCTTTTATGTTATTTGTTCTTTTTCAATCATTGTTCTATTGGTCTATGTATTGAAGAACGGCTGATGATTATACAGAAAAAGCAGCATTCACATACTTCATATTCCAAAATCAGTAAAGCTTTATGAAAAGGGACCACCAGTAGCGATGGAAAATAAGTTATGGTATTTTCTTACAGATACATGAAAGTAACGTTTTCAAAATTAAGACCGCTGTCCAAACATAACACCCATGAAGGAAACTTTACGAAAAGCATTGGTCAAGTAAAATTTTACAAGTTCAAAAGAAAAACTAAAGTTTGGAATTGGAGGAGGAAGTAAAGTTGGTCACAAAACAAAGCTAAAAAAACTATTAAATTGAGTAACGAAGGCCTTATTTATGTCATTTACCAATGAACCGCAACTTCCCTCCACTATGAAAAATTATTAGGACATGGACACATTAGACGCATACTACATCTAATGCATTATGTGATTAATGTGCAATGAAATCTTGAGAAGTTTTACCTAGCACCAACTAATTAAAGTCATCTAAATTCTAAATACAAACCAGACAAATAAAGTAGAGTCACTTAATGAATGCGAAAGATGTAAATGTGACGAAGGCGACACAGCTGGAGCCAATGACCTTGGCATTGGAAATACACAGGTTCAAAGTTTATAGACATCTTCATCGGCAAGGCCGGCAGGGCTTCTAATATTACCATAACGTGACAAATATTGTGAAGATTCTTCACAAAGTAAACTTTTAATCATTAATTTATTTACCGTTAATCGATCAAATTAAAGATAGCAATATTGTATTAATAGAAAATTATACAAAAAGTGTATCATTGGAGCAGGCCTAACAGCAGAACATTATTTGACTGAACTGATGATGATCAAGAGATGTTAGAACATTAACACTAGGAACTGAATAAATATAAAATTGTTTTTGAACCAAACTGAAACACAGAAACTTCAATTGAAATCCAGAAAATATTAAAACGTTATGTTAAATTTCTAAGTTAGACGCTGTTACTAAAATAAATGTGCAAGTGACAATGAAAATAACATCGAAAATGGGAACGAATTGAATTGAATCTAAAGAAAATGATGAGAAACATTACGGTTCAGAAGGTCACAAGTCACGACAAATTCAAATAATTTAGTATTCAGAATTCTATTGGTAAATGTAGGGATTAAAGAAAAACTATAATACTCATGAAAGGAAATAAAAATGAGGTTCAGAAATTGCAGGAACCATTTTTAAACAAGAAGTCAGTAGACATTACATAGGTAAGTATGTCTATGATAAGTGTATAGGTATATAATTTTGATTGTTATATTAATCTAGGTAGGAGATCATAGAAACAATGAAAACAAAAAAAACATAATTAAAGTGGTGACGCAAAAGCAGATATAATATATAAGAAATAAGAGACCAATTGCGAGAGAATCTTTTCGGACGGATTATTATTATTTATTATTTTATTCATTTTAGGAAATCTTACGGACTAATAAGCGGATTGGCTGGAGTTTGCTTACCATAGGGAGAATCGGACAAGATTTGGGGAGTTCTTTAGCCAGCAATGGGACATAATATAACAGTCTATATAAAAAAAGTATTGAACCGAACTAAGACAAACATTATACCTAGTCGGGCACCATTTTTGATTCCCAGAAGTATTTCCATTAATATTAATGTAAGAACTACAGGAGCTACCAAGCAGATAAGGAAAATAACTAAAATGGAAACGCAAAATGGCAAAATTCGCATAGTCACGTCACTGAGTGGTCCGTGAGCGACGAAGCGAGGCGGTATATATTGGCAGGAAAAAACTAGCTATTCACTCCACTTCCACAATAATAGACTACGATGAATGTAGGATTACAGAGCTCAGTAGTATGTTCGTGGATGAGACAATTTAACTTTGTAATGTGATGTGATGACTGACGATTTGAGCACGCTTGTAAAGAAAGGCTAATCTTTAGAAAACACAGCCACAAGCGTGATCAAATTATCCAGAGTCATAGAAAGGATAAATACCTGCTACAATTTTACGATTATAATAGATTCATAATTCCATGCAGAGACTAGTTAAACTCCACTATGTATTAGGAATTCACCGAACCCAAATAACGCATAGGTTAGATTTTTAACCTATGCGTGATACCTATTGAATATTTAAAAGAGCTTCGTAAAGAAATCAACCATAAGTATTCCTTCGTGCTTTCACACTTAAATAACAATACAATTTGATTGAATTTTGGTGATTCGTTCTTTCACACTTTTAATCGATTAGCCACGATTCAGGAGCAATTCTCGTAGGCTTGACGTAACCGTTTTTCTTAAACGATTAAACTTTAACTTTATACCGTCCTAACAGTATGCATCTTATCGCACTTAAAATAGAGACTAAATATCCATTCTAGGTTTTAAATAACCAAGTTGATACATGTGTGTGTATTTTCATATGAACCATGTTTCAGATATCCGTGGCGCCTACAATTACCGGTGGCTTGTTACAGCTTACAACACGAGCTGCATATTAGCCGGTTCCTGGCGGAGTTTTTGTTAATTCTGTCCCTTAATAATGTGGTTCGGATATTTTTATTGAGTAGTCTTTCTTTACATTACTGAAGAAACATTTATTGGAAGTAAAATTCGTCAAAAAGATCAGCATTATAGCGAAATTCTGAAAGAACTATGAAATTATATTCGTGGAAACGTTATCAAGCCGAAACAGACGAAATACAAAAGAACAATGACCCAGATCCGGCAAAGATAACTATCGAATGTGACGCATGTGTAGAATCGATAACACAAGGTGTACACGCACGCATTGCGGACGTTATCAAACCAATATTTACCCAGGTAACAGCAACACGCGAAACGCCGACACACCGACCGTGTGAACGCCATGGCCACCGGCACCGACTAATTGTGTTAGAGCCTTTAGACTTCAAACGTCAAAGGGAGACCTCATTCAACTAAACGTTACAGAACAAGAAAATAAAAAGCACGTTATACCTTACCTACCTATTCAACCGCCAGCAGCTGCACCGAAACGGAACGGCAGATGCGCCTGAGCAACCGACGCTGTTATTACAGAAACGACAAAAACGCGGCAGCCAGTTCCAAAGTTCAAAGCATTTCACCAAGAGAGTGTTGTCAGACTTACCGCTGCGTCAGGGGCCGTAGAGACTGCGGCAGCAACAGCACTCACAAATAGTACACGTGCACGAATGCCGCGGCCGCGCACCTGTCGCGGACTGACTTGCCATTTCCATATTAGAGTAAGTTAAACCGAGCGAGGCGCGCGCGCAGCCCGACGCGTCGAGGTGGACTGGCAGCGGCCGCGCGCGCTACCTGCGCCCACCTGTCCCCTCCGCCCCACCACCAGGAACCGGATGGTACTCCAAAACAAAACGGCCAACAAAGGACGTGCCGCGAATGTTCGCGCCGCCACCGATCGCAGCCATATATCGACGAGGGTCGCCTCGGGCCGGCCGGGGACCCTGCTCTGTTTACTCGAGGCGACACCTGACTCACGCGCCCGACTGCCCAAAACCCTGCCTCCGTCGATCGTCCTCATGATTTATGACCGCTCGCCGCCGGTAACAATACCTTTGCTGTCGTTGTTTTCGTGGCAGAACGAATCAACGGTACAGCACATTTTGATTATGAAAGGGCCGTTCAAAATGCAAATGCAGTAAGCGATGTAATGAAAAACAAAGAATTTGTTGATACAAAAGGCGACGGCAACGGTTCGTCACTTGCTGAATAAGCACAAGTGGAAGAAATGATTGCCCAACTAATTGTGGATGAAGTACTTGTAAACATAAACAATGGGCGTTGTCAGCGGGTGGATGTGCGAGTGACCGGTTTTTGAGCTCGTTTTCACAACACTGTATTGGTTTCGTTTAATTATTTACAAATCAGTTCCTGTGTATTTGTCAACGGACGGACGCGGTCGATGACGACGCTTTTCAATTCTTATCTATCCGTATCATTGACTGATTTGATAACACTGCGACCGAATAGCGCTGTAATGAATGATATCATTCGTGATTTTTGACGCTAAGCTAATCCTTTAATTGGATAATGCCATCAATGTTTGAGTCAACAGAGCGCTTCTATTCCTTCCAAATTGCATTTTGTTATCTTATCTTACGATTGTAAAAATCCACTCGTACAGTTTAATAGTTTTAGAATCTTATGTGCACGCACGACACTGACAAACAAGTCAAGACAAGAAGTCGGTAACTTATGAGTTATGAACAGTAAAATCATAACTATAATAGCAGGTCAATGGGTTAAGGAATCGAATCGACATAATTATCCTAGTAGCGCCCCAACTCCCACACACACTCCCTTAGGGAGGCCTGTGCCCTGCTGAAGCTGTGTGCTGCTAGGCTGAAGATTATGATGATAATGATCAACAGAACAGAACAGAACATTTTTAACAAATAGACCAACATTGAAGCTAACCAAGAATGTAGAGTCACCGAATAATATCTTAAGAATCTTAAAATAAAGGGTGCGGACTGCTTCGAAAATTATTCTGGATAAAAATACCTCAAGGTTCCACAATTTAGTTAGCAACACAATCGTTACTCGGAATATGATCCAACACTAGCCAAAGTCAACAGAAGAATTTGACACTTATGTCCTTATTATTATACAGTTTAAAACGACTTAGCAACATGCACGTCCAAGGTGCGCCGGCGCAGCCGATAGCAGCGTCACGTCACGCCGCTTGATAACACGTGCAACTGAAATTTTGATAGCTTTTCTTTACTCGCCATTTATAGGATTTGCAAAACATTTTGTAAACTTATTTATTACATTGTTATTGGCACAATATAAGAAACAGTACTGCTAGTTATATGAAAAAGAGGCCAAATAAATTCTACACCTAATTACCTATGAAGAGTCTATAATGTCGCGGAAAAATCGTATAATGATATACATGAACATATCAAAATTAACAGTGTAACAAACAACTGGCATGGTCACAGTGTCTATTAAATAATGTGCGACAGAGTGTCTTGTTCTAGGCCTTATACTCACTGCCGAAATATCGATAACTATAGAAAAAAAAGGAACTGACTGTACCTATGTTTTACTCTCAAATTAATTTATGTGGCTGCCAATCCTACGTAGTATGGCATAGGGAATTCACTTCTTATCACTTCTCTATTTTGTACTGTTTTCCTACAAGGCTGCTTTCTGACACCTTTGTGGCCTTCAGCGTATCTCGCGCTCCTCTGGAAGCCTGTCACTCAATATCCCCTCACTCTGGTGACCTCTATAGGTACCCATTCCTTCTCCTTTCAACCTTTTGGCTCTCGAACTAGTGCCGTTGTCAGAGTCAATCACACGACCTCCTTCCCTTAATGTTTGAACCAAAAGTTAATTTCCTTGACCTTTAACTCTACTTGGCGGATTATTTTTAATGTTTTGTGATTCCTATTGCCGTAATTCAGATTATTGAGAAAGATTATTCTGTACACATGGCGACACATCAAGCTATGCAAAACCAAAATAAGCTGGCCGCGTGCCTACTACTTATACCTTATGCAACATTGGCGCGGCCAGCTTATCTTGGTTTTGTGTAGCTTGATGTGTCGCCGTGTGTACATACTATACATTATATAAAATTCAATTCTAACATTTGTAAGACTTCACGTCAAATCACGTGTATAAGGGCGACTTAGATGAGTGTGGGTTTAAGACGGCGCGGCGTCGCGCGCCGGATGGGAGGTGATATCCGTAGGAACAATCATAAAAACTGAGCACAGCCTCCGCTTGCATCCACTTCTCCTTCCATTACATATTCTTGAGTTCATTCATCTTTAGTTGTGAAAGAAATTAATTGTGTAGGCATCCTTTAATAATTAGCATGTCTTCCTGTAGGATTTTCTATGGGAAACATGGTCCTCAACTCCTAACGTATGAATTCATAGACACAGATATCATAATATAAATATTCTTTATTTTCACAACATAATCCATAAATAACGACGACGACAGTTTGACGGCCCGTTAGCACAGTCTGTAGTGAACCTGCCTACTGTGCCGAGGGTCGCGGGTTCGAATCCCGTAAGGGATAAAATATTTATATGATGAATATTTGTACCCGAGTCATGGATGTTTGTATCGTGTTGTCTAGTCATCATAATACAAGTCCAGGTACTTTAAATGTGACTAGATAATTTGTGTGACAATGTTCAAGATATTTATTATTATTATTTACGAGCGTTAACCCGTAACTTCGACCGCACAAATTATATACCAGATTTTAAGTCAGATCATAATCATAAACCACCAAACAAATAAAGTTTCATCAAAATCGGTTCAGTAGTTTTTGCGTGATACTCGTTCAAACAAACAAACAAACACACAAACAAACAGACAGACAAAAAATCCAAAAATTGGTGAAATGGAATCAGGGACACCTAAAAACCATATTGTAACTTTTTTTTTGTTAATATCTTCAATGTACAGACAAACTTCCTGTTACAGTTTTATAATAGTATAGATAGATTAAATAATATACGATCTCGATCTAAATACCGAAAACTAGCGCTAAACTGGTAAATAGACTTTTGATTCGTCGTCATCACGTCCTGTCATTAGCAAGATCTCCAACCTTATCTATTCTAGTTTTAGGCATATGGCATATGGCAGCCTCATTTTCTACCGAGCGACACCACGTCAATTTTTGACGTCCTCTTGTTCTCGGTTGGACTCCAATTTAAAGCCACTTTAGACAGTCATCTGGTTTCTTTTGATTAGTCATCTCTACATTTCTAATAAATCCACAAAGTAAATAGCGTGCACTTACTGTCATTTTAAATGCTGATAATATTTATGAACTTGACAGTATTTATAGTCACAAATTCCTAATACGGTCGTAAAATGTGATTCATAACGTATGCCGCTCATATTTAATTGCAAATAACGGAAAAATATAGAAAATGCCGTTTGAATCTTATTTGTTCTGTATTCAGACTTCATTTGTAAATGTCTGTTATTCAATATAACACTTCCACTTGTAAAAGGGTAGTACAAACGAGCGACTCGATCTCATTATCATCAGTCAGTCAGCCCTTTGAATTCAATATACATTAACATTATCCATTACCTCTATATCTCTATCAAGGCAAAGTAAAATGTGCAGAATGAGGTAGCCTAAAAGCCCAAATTTTTGTTGTCTGTTTCGGTGACACGCTTACATTGGTCTACATGTTATATCGTAAAACTTAGATCGCAACACCAAGATCAAGATGAAATCATCACCATCTGTAACAGGTGATTTAAACAACATCTAACAGGCAGTTTTAGGTAATGGCTGTATTAAGACACAGAGAGCGGCTACTACTCAGGAAGGCAAATCAAACGCAAGATGTAATCGCAGAAACTTTGCGATTAATCGCACGTCTACGCCAACAACACCGCAGTACAGAGAATGCACGCGCTCTCGTTGTAAGAGCATACAGTCGAGTCGGCTGTCCGTGGGAATGCAACTGACAACAGACTATAAATGTCACGAACAGTGGGAAATCTATTACTTTTTGCAACAACGGGTGTTTAACTCGAGAATTATTTGTACGAATAAATTGAGTATATTCTGACAGAAATCGGGTCAACTTTCCTTTCATCATATTCCTTTTAAAATCTGAATAACAACAGCTCTTTCTTCTGCATATCTTCAATACTCCAATGGCAATAAGAAGAGTCCGATTTTTGTAGAGCCGTATTATACAGGGTGTAACAAAACACCCTATTAATACTAAAGGGGGTGCTTCAGACCATCAAACTGAACAACTTTCACAATGGGGCCAACACCGAGAAAAAATTAAAAAATTTCTGCCGTTCCATACATAAGAGTCGACCCGGTACTGCAGTTTTGTATGAAACAGATGATTTTTATTTCGCGATTTCGAAGTTGGCCCCATAGTGAAAGTTGTTCAGTTTGATGATCTGAAGCACCCTCTTAAGTATTACTAGGGCGTTTTGTTACACCCTGTATAAGGTGACTAAGAAATAAGCTTTCCTAGCTATGCAGTTTTTTTGGGGGAAGGGCTGGCTACCTTTTACCATCCATATCAAATTGCATATTACGTTCAGTATGCGAAAGATATTTGGTGATTTCAATATTGGTCCTATCGTAAAAGTTGTTCAGTTTGATGGTTTAAATTAAACCCTCTTACAAAATACGTAATATTTTCAAATCCACGACGCTGCCCGAAATTTCCAAAACTACAGGGTGAACTTGATATCATTAGCATCCTTTTAAACTTAGAGTCTACCCATCAAACTGAACAAATTTTACTATGGAAGCAAACGAATTGGAGCAAAAAAAAATCTGCTGTTGCATACATTTGAGTCGAGTAGGCGTTGCAGTTAAGTATGGAACAGCTGATTTTTTTTTTTGCTCCGATCGGTTTGCTCCCACAGTAAAAGTTGTTCAGTTTGATGGGTAGACTCTTAGTTTAAAAGAATGCTAATGATATCAATTTCACCCTGTATAGTCTAGAAACTTGTTGGTCACGAATGTCTCTTGGCTTCTAGTTGCTGGCTGATATAAAGGATTTTTCAAAATTCAACCCCTAAACGCGTGAAAATGGGATAGTAAATTTTGTAGCGAATATATAAAATTTGTATGGGAATTTTAAACACGGGGATTCCAGCTTGCGTATCTATATTATGATAGTACTTAAGTAAGTATATAAATAGAAGGATCAAACAAAAAGGTAACTTAACACCTTGCAAGGGTACGGGATGAGTGGGGTGGAAGCAAATGTGCAGAGGGTCGTCGGCCGTCCTTTCCAGCGGCCATGCCGTGGTGTACACCACATCTGTCACTCCACTAACTAGTTGGCCGGGTTTAGACGATCATAAATGTCATCTTATAGAACCAGGTAAAAAATGAGACAGTTGATGATTAACTCATAATAGTTTTTGCATCAATTTTGCCTGAGGATTTTCTTGGCATTTCGATATAATAAGCATATTAAGTACTCAAAGGAACTGGATTTGTACCTTGCGGGATGAATTTGTAAATGGAAGGGTAAGTAAAATGTTATATTTGTATGTCTAATCAGTTATTAAAATGTTATGGTATGTCTTATTAATTATTCGGGATTAAGAGGGCGGGTTTGCTGGAAAAAATCTCTTTAGAGATAAACTCGCCCTTTGTACATGTCTACTTTAATTGTTTTTTTCTGTGATGTTATGTGTACGCACGGCGACACATCAAGCTATACAAAACCAAAATAAGCTGGCCGCGCGTAGGGCGAGTAACGTATAACGTCTCGCGACCAGCTTATATTGGATTTGTATAGGTTGATGTGTCGCCGTGTGTACAATGAAGTGTTAAATAAATAAATAAAATAGGAATAACTTATTGGTGGCATGGTCATTGGTGGCATGGTCATCGGTGGCAATAAATGGCACCTAGGTAATATGTATGTTTCTAACTCAGAACCACAACATGATTGAGTACCTCTTCGCTACGCGCCACCTTCTACTTTTATAAACTTGATGGCAAAACATCAAAATTTTTCCAACCCAGTACTTTGCCACACGGATAGCGCGCCTCCAAACAACCTTATTTGCAGATACATTGCGTCAATATCCTTTTGGGGAATTAATCGTTGGCGAAACGAACTAAAAAAGATGGCTACTCGAAAATAACCTTCAATATAAAAGCCTTGAATATCAATAAAACAACCCTCATACCTTGTCCCGGTTCCCGGAGCTGGCTGGCAGGAACGAATTGCGCTGACCGCGGTCGCATCTGCGCGCGCAGCTGTCAAGCGCACGCGCACGCTCGCGCCATCGCCACAGGACGCGCCCGCGCAGCCAGCCGCCCGCTACGGGTTAAATGACAGTTTCTTTATTAGTATTTAGTAGCTATTACATTACGGATCTAGTTAAAGATAAAATAAATAATAATTAATATTTATTTATTATATTTTGATCGACAGATTGCCAGAGCATGCAATTTTTATTTTCGTAACCGTTTCGTTTCCTTGAGTATGAGTAGTATGAATTTCTAACTTCGATATTTTATCATCATAATTATTGAATCTAAAACCGGCTAATTAAAGGATCTGGGGGCACGGTCGTGCAAGTTCAAGTACAGCCTATAATTTTTAGGATTTTTACATTAGGCTTAGGTACATTTTAGTCTCCATGATGGCAAATGCGACATGTGGAGCCGACTATAAAGATAATATGGCTGTAGTAAGCCATATTTGAAGCATAGTTTATCCGCTGTTAGGAGGTAAGTAGGTACTTGGATGAATAAAATACAAAACTATAAATCTGAATGAAAAAAAACTTGCTTTTGCCCTTAACGTCGTCGGTCGTCAAAAAGTATCCAAAGTGTTATTCCAGAACGTTTCTATCTGTTTGCTAAATATCCGAATCCGTTCAGCCGTTTATGTGTGATTGAGTCAGAAATATCCAAACATGTCGACACAAACTGGCTATCACATTTAGGCCGGATTCGACCAAACTTTGATTTATATAAGAGTAACTATACAAGAAACAATTTTACTCCTAGTGTTTACTCCGAAATAACTTCATTTGTACTTCTACCACACTAAACCCATACTAAAAGAACGAATGTATAATCCACCCAAAAAAAGAGGTCGCTGTATCTGTACTTATTGCAATTTAAGGTTATACAGTTTTAATTTGTTATGTTTCTTAATATTACAATTTTTTTAATTATGTGACATTGACATTTCATTTAGTCTCTGTATAAGCTTTACACCGTCAAAATTGGCCGTTTAAAATTTACTCTCAACTTATTCATAGAATAGGGTTGGTAAAACGTAAAATTTGTTTACTCTAGAGTAACCGGCGACTTAATCTAAGAATAAAATTTACTCGCGTTTGGTCGAATCGGGCCTAGGAAGGATAGGATGATTAATCACGATATTAAGATTAGTACGATGATAGGTTACTAGACTTTCCCTTTAAAAAAACCTTGTCGCTGATAATAATAAAATAATAATCAACAATGAACAACAAAGAACGTAACTAAACCGTTCTAACATAACATAAACCCTCTTCAAAGATATAATGTAATTGCAGTAGTAAATTCAACTTACGGAACCATATTTCTAGTATCCGCTGGAAGCACTAATGGCTGACTTATAATTGGCAAATTAGTTTAATTATGTTCTGAACCCTCTCATGGACGGAGGGGATCGCTGCGAGCAACTGCTTTTGACTCGCATTATGCTTTCCTGGACTGTTTTTAAATTATGCCAACACCGTATTGTTACGGTTATATCGCGTACAATTAAAAATAGCAACCAGAAAGCTGTTTCAGATACAATATTAAGAAAAATGTTGACTTGTTGTTTCCGGCAGAATACGCTACTCTATTTCATCCTAGCCATGGATGGATCCCGTTGGCTGTCGAATTAGACGTCTATAAATAAAAAAATAAAATAAAAAAATAATGCTCACATGCACACATGTTGTAATGATCCGAAGTAAGCTACTAGGCTTTTTATTATGGAAACCAATACAACAACGGCACAAAAATAATAAAATCCATGACTGAACCGGGATTCGATCCCCAGGACCCTGGTTTGGCAGGTGTTGTTACCATTACACCAACCGGGTCGTGGAAGTAGAGTCTATAAGTACATGAGATCGTTTATGTTGCTATGTTTTAGTATGGTTTTAGTGGATGAAAGTTGAATAGAAACAATAGAATTGTGTCGCATCTGAGTGCTTGGGATTGACCACCCGCAAAGGTAAAGCGTTTATTACGTAGAAAAATTTATCATGATAAAACGAAATTAGGTCCGCCACATACATACGGAATTTGGATCCGAAATTCCGAATCAGGATTACGATTTCGTATGGATTTTCCCCCTCCATGATTGCGTTTGGAATTGCAGAGGTATCAAATCCTGTACAAAATCACAATCCTGATTCTAATTCCGGATCTGAATCCCGTATGTGTGGGGCACATCTAAGAACGCACGCGCAGGACGCACACCGACAAACGGACGTATAAACTATAATAATGATTCAGTCGCGTTCCAAACGACAGGAAAATATGCTCCAGTTTACATTCATTCATTATTTACTTTCCTTTTAAGTATTATTATGTAGGTATCGCAAGATTATAAAGTACAGGGCCTCTACCCGGACATTCGAACTTATGTTCACGCAATTGCGAAGTTCGAATGTCGGGATAGACCTCCAGGTACTTTAAGGGTGTAGCTCGAATCTTTGGGAGATTGTCTATCGGACGTAGACCTCTTCGAAACAGTTTTATCTAAATGGAATAGGATGTAATACCAATCAAGATTTATTTTTAAATGCAATCAGTCATACCCCAGCAAACAATTTGGTCGTATAAAGCATTTATAGGACATTTATAGGTCTATTTTGACTTATAAAAGTTATACTATGGTAATTTCGTCATATACAGGTGCTTTATGCGTCTGATGTTCGACTATACGATACCTATACGACTAAATTGTTAGTTGGGACGTTACCGTCCCTTGTTAATAAGAAATGCCTCTTTGAACTTTTTACCTGAAAATCCTTGTTAATTGGTAAATGATAATTGATAATGTATCCAATGTTTTCACATAATATTACTTCACATAATTTTATAAATTAATTTTGTAGAAAAACAAACAAATCACAACCAGTAGGTATAGACAATTTTGTAAGTAGGTAAAAGAAATTATATATGTATATGTAAGTATTACAAATGTCGTTATTTCCGCTAACTAATTTAATAAAATCGCTGTTATTTTTGGAATTTTCCAGTTTATAATTTTATAAAACAGTTAATTTCATGTTTTCACTAACCGTATGCATAGCATACCAAAGCACAAATATGTATAAATTAAAGTATGCCATCCAATGCTAGCGTAGCGATAGCGCTAAATCGAAGCGTTACCGTACCATATCATTTGGCTACAACGTTTATTCGCAAGTCTGTGGCAATAAAGAAAGACTGCACTCGAGAACTATACGAAAATTGAATGGCATGTATTTGTTTTGGCAAATCGAATGGTAACTACATCACTAAGGCGGCTACTATACAGCGACCACAGAAAATAGATCAGAAATAAGCTTGCCCACCTCACCACAGATTATTGAATAATTTTTTAATACCTTACTCAAACAACATGAACTCCTGCAAAACCAGGATGACAACAGCGGGGACATTCACAATACTAAGCTGATGAAAGCAGCAAGTCCGGGAGAATCTACAAGGTGAAATTGATATCATTAGCATCCTTTTAAACTAAGAGTCTAACCATCAAACTGAACAACTTTTACTATGGGAGAAAACCGATCGCAGCAAAAAAAATCTGATGTTCCACACTAAACTACAGTGCCGTGCCGACTCGACTCAAATGTATGCAACAGCAATTTTTTTTTGTGCTCCCATTGGTTTGCTCCCATAGTAAAAGTTGTTCGGTTTGATGGGTAGACTCTTAGTTTAAAAGGATGCTAATGATATCAATTTTACCCTGTATAACACTATTGATCAGCTATAGACAGGAATCGTACTGCAAAAGATTGCACTAAAATAATCGTGAAAGCGTGCCTTTGGCATTGTCACTTTGCTTACGCAAGAGTGGTCTAAGTTGGAACCACCACCGGAACCACAAAGCTCCTGAAACCGACCCGGATCTGCAGAAAAAAAAATAAAAAAAAATAAAAAAAAATAGCGGTCGTCGCAGATTGCGGTTGGACGAATCAGAATACTTACCTTTAGACTTAATCTGGTATGCAAGACCATAAATTACAACATATCTCAACAGCGGGTGAACGACCCAGCATTTCACGGGCTCTGCGCAGGTTTAATTACACAAATAAAAGCCAGTGCGCTATGGCAGTAAACCTAAAGACTCCATAACAAAAACTATGAATCAAACAATTTTTTTTTATATCTGCTGATGGATCTTATAATTAATGTTATTTTGACTTAGATTTAATTAAAGTAAAGAATCACGGCGGTATTGTGTGTGGATAATTAAAGAATTTGAACCATTTGTTGGTTTAGATTTTAGAAGTTTTAAGGTATGACCAACTATACGCGGTCAGCGGTAGCGTTACTGATGCGGTCACTCCTCTTTCAGAAAAATATACGATACTTACCTATTTAAGTTAATTTTTTCATTAAATTAGCTCTACAATTTATTATTGGTACATATCTTATTTATGATTCTGTATTAATTATTTTAAATAAAATGTGTACCTATAGGTGATGCATTTATTGGACCTGAAACATTTAGTAATGGATTTTATCATCATCATAGCGTATTTTCGTCCCACTGCAGGGCACAGACCTACCCCCTACCCGTGAGGGTGTTTAGACGTGAGTCCACCACACGTGCCCAATGAGGATTGGTAGACTTTAAATACGCATCGGAATTTCTTCTTCATCGTGTGCTGGTTTCCTCACAATGTTTTTCTTCACCGTTTGAGGACAGTAATTGATTTTTAAATGGATGAAATTCAGTGAAATTCACATCGAATTTTATTTTATTACATTCGCATCGGACTTGAACTGTTTAAACATACACAGTAAAGTAATGATCAACAGTAAATGACAACCTCGAACTTTATTTGACTATTTTTTTTGGGTAGAAGAGTTAATTCTTGTAATATAATACTTTACTGTTATTTGCGTCTTAAACGAGAGCGGTACAATAACTATTTACACAAAGGCTTTTGAAACTGGAACTTATTTTAGGATCGTTTGCGATTGGAGTTTTAGGAAGATTTGATGAGGATGCGAATGGAACAAGTTGCGAACGAAGTCATGGGCATATGCTTTTATTTCATCTTTACTAAAGAGCTTGGAGTATGGTACACAAATCATAGTAGACACAAATATCCTACATATACTTCATCCATATCATATACTAATAAAAAGAATATAAAAATAAAAACCTCAAAAGAAACCTCCTGTAAATGGAATAAAGTCTTAGTTGCAGCCGGTAGGTGTAATGTAACCAATTCACAATTGCAACACCCGATATTAAAAGACGGAAAGCCATCAAACACCTGTCTCCTGAGAGCCTCGCCCGGCACACACTCCATCAGGACATGGTAGACGTCCTCAACTACACCACAGTCTTCACAATTGGGAAATGTGGTAATCCCCATTAGTCTAAGAGATAAGAGGAATTTCGGTAACCTTCAGCTGCAAGGCGGATTCAGTATTCATAGGGTGTAGAACATATCTGTGATGGGGATGGACCAGGTCTGCCTGCATAACTCCAGTCGGTTTAGGAGTTATAGCCGTTCAAAGGTCTGGTATGGTTGCTAAAAATGAATATACATGAACATGAATATGCAGGTAGTATCGTAATATACACTTTAGCTATGCGAACAGTAAAAAAACTGACATGGTCTATCAGTCGGTTTAGGAGACATAGCCGTTCAAAGGCCTTGCAGCTGATGGTTACCAAAATTCCTCATATCTCTTATACTACATTAGGTGTGTGAACTTTTTAGATATCATTAAGTTCAAGTCAGTGAAAGCTTTTATAAGCACTCCGTCGTTTTAAGTCCCTATAAAATATGTAAGTCCATTTATGAAGAGTACCGCAATTCGTGTGAGCAAGGATCGCACATTTACATGAGGCGACTCGGGCGCAGGCGCGGGCTAATGATCTCCTAATGTGTACGTTCCCAGACCTCGAACTACAAGTCTTGCCCAATCGTAGCGGTTTACTATACTAAAATATTATTACATGTTTTTCAAGTTGGATGTTTTTGGTGCACAAACGTAAAAATGAATGTATAAAACTCTCGCTTTGCTAAATTAAAGGTATTGAAGATAAAGTCTGGGCTATTTGGAGAGGATATTATGGTGTTAAAGCGATCAGAAACTACTAAGATTTAAGTTTTATGAAGGAAATCCGAAAAATATTGACTAGGAGGGGTTTCAAGCAATCGACATGAAAGATATGAAGAGGATGATAATGGCATCCTAACGTTTTGTCCTAAAAAAGAAAACAATTCATAACTACGTCCAAGAGTTATGCATGTATATTGGATGGTGATGTAATTGGTAAAAATTCATCGATTTATCGGATTCCTTTAGAGCTGGAATGTTTAGAACTTGGAGCTTGTTTTGTATGTATTCTATTTGATATACAAAGAACGTTTGGAAATTTAAATAGAAAAAACTTACACTGAGTAAAATGTTTCAGCACATCTTGACTTCATAGTTCTTCTAATTAGTTTGTGCTAGGCACAAAGAAAGCTTGAAGAAAGCTAGACATCTCCGACATGTCACAAACTAACGACACTTAATTTTTTTTTCAATTTAGAAGGAATAGCAAGGAGATCAAACAAATAGTGATTTATGGTCTTTTTTGTTCTATAATCTGAGAGTCTACTATTATTGACTTTTAACGGGATGAAAAATTGCGGCGAACCTTAAGCCGATAAACTCTGGACCACAAAAAATGCACAACTTAAATTACTTAATACGGTGATCAGAAGTTGCGTCACGAAGTTCATTCGCTCACATTATGATTCGTCAGGATTCTTGCGTGTGCGCATAATTGCTGATTTGGCGCTGAAATGACGACTTTTATTGTTTGACGAACATATTGAGATGGGTGTAAAGGTTGTTCTGGGAAAATGTTTTCGGTGTGTAGATTGCTGACAGAGGCAATAACCTGGTACAGTTGTTATTGTCATGCAGTTGCTAAAGTCCTACGACTGCAATAACCCGTCAGGGTATAGCATACAGTACAAGTTGTCCCTGTATCCAATGGGTCTACCAAAACTAATAGTAATATTAAACCCTTAGAAGCAAAAAAAAATCAGCTATTTCATACTAAACTGCAACTCGACTCAACTGAATGAAGCAGCAGTTTTTTTTTCTACGATCGGTTTGCTCCCGTAGTAAAAGTTGTTCAGTTTGATGGGTAGACTCTTAGTTTAAAAGGATGCCGATGATATCAATTTTACCCTGTATAGGGTGTAACAAAACACCCTAGTGATACTTAAGGGGGTGGTTTAGATCATCAAACTGAATAACTTTCACAATGGAGCCAACATCGAGAAAAAATTTAAAAAATCAGCTGTCCCATACAAAACTGCAGTACCGACCGACCAACTCGACTAAAATGTATGGGGCAGCTGTTTTATTTTTATTTTTTCTTGATGTTGGCTCCATAGTGAAAGTTGTTCAGTTTAATGATCTAAACCACCCCCTTAAGTATTACTAGGGTGTTTTGTTACATTCTGTATAACGTGTAATAACGATGTCAGTCCACTTATCATCAGCAGCGGTTTGTCCCTGTAACTTCACAGTAACCATGGTAACCGAGGTCGATGCGCCGGCGCAAGCGACCTCCGCGCTGCAACAAACATCATCATTATAATGAACGACTCACGAATGACACTCAAAAACAAATATTTTGGAAACATTTCGCGCATTAACAGCAACTCTAAAATACATAAACTTAAAAGTTTTGGCGGAGGTTGGTTCAAAATTAACGGTTGGATGCTTTTGAGCTGCAAAACAAAAATTTTAAATTGGCCCAGTAATTTATTGCAAAACTTACTGTAAAACATATTTATAATATTAAAGCTATTTTATTTATTAAAGTCAAAGATCATTTATTGCATAACTACAGGATTATAAAAGGCAATACTTATGCCAGCTTCCTGATAAAAGGTCTTAATTTTTATACATTGTTACATTGTGTCTCCATAGCTTATCGGTTTAGGTGTACAATAATAATTATAATTTTAGTAGAATTTAAAATAATTATAGTAGAATTTGAAATTATTACATTTTGTTGATGATATAGGTACGTAAAATGTCAAATAGTTGTAATAAAAAATCGGTCAAGTGCGAGTCGGGCTACTCGCGCACCGAGGCCGAGGGTTCCGTACCACACCACCACAACACATTAACGAAAAAAAATATTTTTTTTACTCCGGGACCTTTAGCACGAGACTGACTCACACTTGGCCGGGTTTTATTATTTTTTGTTATACTGTAGATTTTGCTGTATAATCACACCTAGTTTGACACTTATAAGTATGTATTACCGTTTTTACCATAGAGCGAGGGGGAAAAAACGTTGATAAAAACTAGTTCCTTGTATGAGAACCGCCCTTAATTTTTAATTTTTTGTCATTTTTATTAATTGTTAGCAAATCCGCCGTAAGCATTTTGTAAATATTACAACTATCTAGCTCTTACGGTTCAAAAGTTACAGCCCTAAATAGGTAGGACAGACGGACGGACGGACGGACAACTTGACTACGGAACCCTAAAAACGAACAATAGAATGCCAAATAAAAATATTAAATTGTCATGGTAGAAAATTATTAAAGACGAGCGTTAACCCGCGACTTCGTCCGCACAAATTATATACCAGATTTTAAGTCAGGTCATAAGCTATCAAACAAAAAAAGTTTCATCAAAATCGGTTCAGTAGTTTTTGCGTGATACTCGTTCAAACAAACAAACAAACAAACAGACAGACAAAAAATCCAAAAATTGGTGAAATGGAATCAGGGACACCTAAAAACCATATCGTAACTTTTTTTTTGTTAATATCTTCAATGTACAGACAAACTTCCTGTTACAGTTTTATAATAGTATATAGATATAGATAAAAAATTATAGAATGTCCAGAAAATCAAATTAGATATTAAATAGGATCCAAATTCAATGTTAGTTTTACAGCTTAAATTACAAACCATTTCAAAAGAGATAATAAAAAAAGTCAATATCGACCTAATCGATATTGATTGTACCTAATTGTGACAAGGTATTCACAGTAGAGCGGAGAGCGGATGATTTAGTTCTCTCTATAAGATGTGTTTTTCCCTAGCCATGCACGGCTAGCATGCCACCCACGATAAAGCGTTTAAACGAGAAAAACGTCATGCGCGCTCTTTTTGGCATACGTAAAATAATAAGGATGGAGGCATATCTCGATTTTTATCGTTTTCTCGGGGGTGGCATGCGAGGCCTAGTAAAATATAAAATAGTCCCTCTGCCCTCTGCCTCATCCCGTTACCAGGGCGGATAAAATATCGGATACTTAAAGATTTTTGTGCACGATGGAACCGGTTCGTTTTGTAGCCGAAACAGGGAGCTCCAGACCATCAAACTGAAAAACTTTTGCTGACCAACATTGAAATCGCGAAAAAAACGGCTCTTCCTTTTTGTCGAGAAGCTAATATTGACATTTTCTATGAAACACCTATTCTGCTGTGTCATCAATTTCGTTATTGTCTATACATGGTGAAATTGATATCATTAGCATCCTTTTAAACTAAGAGTCTACCCATCAAACTGAACAACTTTCACTATGGGAGCAAACAAATCGGAGCAAAAAAATTATCTGCTGTTGCATACATTTGAGTCGAGTAGGTATTGCAGTTTAGTATGGAACAGCTGATTATTTTTTTGCTCCGATCGGTTTGCTCCCATAATGAAAGTGGTTCAGTTCGATGGGTAAACTCTTATCTTAAAAGGATGCTAATGATATCTGTTTCACTCTGTATAGTGCAACTTTTTCAGTTTGAATCAGAATCAGAATCAGAAAGTTTATTTATAGAAATGGGTACATAATACATTAAGGTGACACATAATACAGAAATAAAGTCTCTCCAAATCTTTGATGGTCTGAAGCACCCTGTTCCAACTTCAAAACGAACCCGATTCCACCAAATATAAAAATTTTCGAAATCTTCCAGTGTGAAAGTTGCCCTATATCATTCATTCAATATCACCTTTCCCAAATAACTTGATGAAGAATTTCAGTCAATCATCAGTTTCAGTCCAGTATCTGGAAAAATCGATAGATTATTAGTAATGTATGTTGATGTACAAGAAATTTAAAAACGTTTAACTGTAAAATACCTGTGTCATGGATTAGAAAATTAGATCGAAAATGGCGTCACGAATCGTTCGGAATCGGATCGAAATTTCGAAACCGTAGCGGAAAAGATGAAATCGTGCGGTCGATGCACCCGCGAACCATTTTTAGTTTAATCTATAGAAATATAATTTTACTGTAACAAATTCTCTTACAGAAAATATAAGTATACAGGGCCCTTCTTAATATGCTGACACTTTTTTAAGGGGATGATTAGACCATCAAACTGAACAACTTTCTCTATGGGACCAACATCGAAATCGCGAAATAAAAATCAGCTGTCCCATACATTTGGCTCGAGTCGGTCAGCTGATTTTTTCGCGATTTTAATGTTGGTTCCATAGAGAAAGTTGTTCAGTTCGATGGTCTGACCATCCCCTTAAAAAGTACTAGAAATATATTTAAAAAATTGGTACTATCTGTAAATCTCTACTTATTTACACCATTGTTATCTCTGTTACCAAACTATAGTCATCCACAGCTGAACGTAAACCTCTCCCAAGACGCTGTACAAAACGTAGCCACTATACCAGCAGCCTCAGCTATCGCAGGTCGTTGCTCTTGTCATTGGAGGAACTCTTCAACGCCGGTGTCTTGTCTGAAACTCCTAGTACCTACACCTACACCACCACTTGACACTGCACGCTTCAAAAGATGGTTGTCGCAGCAATGTTTTCGACGTTTCCAAACCATCACGATGAGGATTAATGATAGTGAGTTTGAAGACACTATACATACCCTACCTCTACCTATACTTATAAAAGAGTTTCGTGACTGACTGAATGACACCCAAATCGAAACCTTAAAAAAAAAAATCTGCTCTTCCATACATTGCGCCAAATGTATAGGATAGCTGTATTTTTTCGCGATTTCGATTTAGGCCCCATAGAGAAAGTTGTTCGGTTTGATGGTCTGATCATCCCCTCCAAAAGTGCCAGCATATTAAGAAGGACCCTGTATATTCTAATTCTACAGAGGATGTAGAGGTGCACTATGAAAGGATTTTTCTATAATCGACCCCTAAAGGGGTTACCCACGCGGACGAAAGTCACGGGTCAAAAGCTCGTGTAGGTACGTATAGATCTCCTACGGAGAAAATAGCCGAACAGTGATGAATTAATTTCAAACAAGAACTGTAATCTAAATTAGAATGTCTCCAGGTAGTTCAAGAGACAAGTTCACAGGTTATCGTGAGAACCTCGGCAGTAACCGTTTCAGGGCAATTAATCCGAACCAGTTTGGTTTTATTTCATTGTTGACATCGGCCGTGTAAATTACTCCGCAGGAGTTCGACCGCCGCGCCGGTCGACGTGTTGGATGAATGAATCATGTTACGCGGAATATATTAAAGAGCCATGTTGTTGTTGATTATCACCAGGTTTAGAATAAAATATAATAAAACAGAATAGAACACATTTTTTTGACCAAATATGGCAAAATTTTGGTTTGGTTGGTAGGTTTTGTAGAATATGACAGTATGGAATATTGATAGTAAAATCTAATATGATAGGCCGAACGTGATTGGGTACCTGATACAGCACGTAATTGTTCTTACCCACAATTGGTCCTATATTCTTTTAATTTTCCGTACAAAAATTGGCAAAATGGAACACTTATGAAATCACCTCGGTGTTTGAATCCAGGACACCAATCGGTAGGCTTGCTCTCGCTTGGACGCTAGAAACTCATGCAAAAAGGTAAATAAACGTCGGCCACCAAAATGTAAAAACCTCTGAAATCTCACACAATTTGCGCTTATGTTAAATACACAACATTTATCAAGCATTCATCGCATTCTATAAAGTGATGTCGGGAGCAAATTCTTCTATTTTCGAGTAAGATTATCTCTAAAATGGATTTCAAACAACGCTTCAAAGAAATTAATCCAAATGCCTGACATTTCCCCTTGACACTTGTTAGTGAAACTTTAAAATCTAAATAAAAAGTTAGTTAAGTATTATAGGAGCAAGGCCTCTGTCCATCTCGCCTCGATAATATTCTGTGCTTTTTGTTAAGTAAGTAAGTAAGTAAGGTAGCAAATTGGACCTGTAAAGTACATTTATTATCTGTTTTACCAAAACTATTTTAGGTTACCTCTAAAGACTCTCCTAAAGCCTACCGGAAGGGAACTAACCAACCATGAACAAGACAGATTCCACAGCACAGTTCATTAGATTCTTTATCGTCCCCATGCGCAGGCGCAGCGATGCTCCAGATGGGAATACCTCCATCCGTTACGCTCTCCGTTGAGCGACCAAAAAACACCTCAAGAATGTCATTTACGCAACGTAAGATGGGTCGATTTATTACAGGTAGGGTTGCAATGGAGCGAAAATATTATGTTACTTAAAACTGTTTACTTTAGCATGTTAAATTATTCTTCAACTGATTTAGTGTTGTTGTGATTTTCTCATTTAATGCCCGTCAACTGTTCCAATTTATGACCATTCTCTTTCCCACTACCAAGCAAGTCCAACGACTATTTGCACAATTATAGGATATTGGGATTTTTCTGGCCAACCTAGGTAGGTATATTAAATATTGATCCACCCGAAATGGATAGCTATTTTTTACAAATTCCACTGCTCATGAGTTACCGAAGAATTTATAACAATACTCATTGCAAACTTTTTTAAAATTTGCCAAAGCTCATCTTCGGTCTTTCTTATACAATACCTATGCCAGCTTCCTGGTCGCTCCTAACTATTTCATATCTCATTCCGTTTTTGTAATCTTCTATCTATCTACATATAAAATAGTTCCGTGACTGGCTAACATACAGACAACGCACAACCTAAACCACTGATGATAAAAACATGTGATTTATGAGGATGGTCTACAGAGGATGATTACGAAAGGACTAAGAGAGGATTTTTCGAAAATCAACCCCTATAGGAGTATAAGCAACAAGGTGATGAAATTTTACAAAATCCGCGCGGACGAAGTCGCTGGAAAAAGCCAGTATAATAACAAAGTTTTAAATATTTCAGTGTCCTGAAAGGTTTTAGCGCTAAACTGCATGTTACAATACTTTGCTACTACTTATTTACCTTGTTCTGTTCACATATTATAAGTTGTCACATGAGCACATTTTCATCATCCACCAAAACTCTTTTTATTGCAATTTAAAATATTTCCAAAAACACTTCGTTTATCATTCTTATCTTGATCAAACATAAATTGCAAGTAAGAATAAAATATGATGTGATGGCAACCCTGCCCTGTAACTCGACTCGCTGGCCAATTCCAAAAGGAATGCTGTCGACACTTCTAATACACTCTATCACGGATGACAACGCGAGATTCTTTTATGACATTATGATAGAACTGATCGTGCTACCACATTGGCACTATTTATTTACTGTAATGCACATTTTAAACGGTATGTATTCATGTCAACAGTATGTCGGGAGTGTAAAATAACAAAAAAGATAATTTCAGTGTAGAATTTACTGCACTAACATAATACATTGGAAAACTCACTGAGCGTTTAGGATGCCACTTTAGAATATTGTATGAGCAAGCTCTAAGGTTGCCACGCCCTCACTAATAGGTAACTTTTATACAAACCGACTACCTGGTGAAGCTGGCGGGAACCCGTTCGATGAGGGCAGCGCAGGACGACCGCGTGATGGCGATCCTGGGGGAACCTTGCCCAGCAGTGGACGTCCATCGGCTGGGGTAATGAATGATTCCATGCCGTGTTTGTTAAATACCAAATTGCTTATAGGAAATTAAAGGATTTTTTTAGTAAATAACATTTTAGAATCATGATCAACCTTTGTCCGGTCCTATGCGAGTCGCATACAAGTCTTTCCAGCTTCGTAATATCATATACCTATCATCATCCCATCTGGCCGCCTGACGACCTACTCTTCTCTTCATTGGCGTAGCTAGGGGGGGCAGAGGTGGGCAACGCCCACCTCAGAAAGCCCGTTGCCCCCCTTAGAAAAATGGAAAACAATGAAGAAATAAATATAAAATTGTAGGCACTGTTTCAACATTATCTTGTAAAATTCTTGCCAGAACTCAGAGGAAATACTGCAAAAGTTCGAGCTCGCTTCGCTTGCTAGGGCTAAAGCACTTGTACCACAACTGTTATAATTTATTAAATAATCATATTATTTCACCGTTATAAGGTGTTCTACGACCTCCTTAAAAACCGCAAACCAAGTTCTGGTTACGGCTCCCCTTAGGAAAATGAACTTTTGGATCCAACCTTGCCACAAGAAATTTGAGTGTTGCCACTGGGGTGGTAGCTATGAGCTGGTTGGCCAATCTCTAGCTACACCAATGCCTTTCTTGCTCCTCTTCCTTTTAAAATCATGTTCATTTCGCAAAATTCCTTCAAAGCTAGAAATTCAACTAACTTTCACAAATCAAATTGAAAGCAGATTGGTGTCGCCCCGTCCCACGGCGGCTCACGATCACGTAAGTCAATCTTGAGATCTCATTGGGAAAATATTACGATCTCATTGCGTTTGTACCGCATCGGACGTTTTCACACGGATAGATAAATGACGGACTGTTTTGATGAACTCTCTCCGAGTACCTATTAGAAATGTGGAAGCTTCAGATTATTAAATTGTGGCCACAAAATATTGATGGTACATTTTCCTATTGGCGGTAAATCGGTGCCTGCAAACGAGGGATCAATTAAAACGTGGTTCAACTCCAATTATTTCCGTCACTTAACTTAGGCTAAATAATCTGAGATTTTGTGTATTCTGTCCTTAGATGGTTGGTAGTTATTGTAGCATGGTTTTTGACTGTCTATTATTCGTCGTCGTCCATTATGATGTTGAGTATATACATGGTATTAGGGTAGACAGTTGCATTACTTTAATCGGTGAATGTACTCATAATACTGAGCAACTTTCCCAATGGAACATGAGGGAAAGTAGCAAAAATAAATTGCGACTTTTCATATGGAAAATCCAAAATTTTGTTTGATAATTTTCTATTAGGTTTCCTAAGAAACCTCTACCCAATACTTTCCCTACGGAAAGTTATTCAGTATCATTGCGCTCAGTCTCTGCATATCATATTCGCAAGACACCATGTTCGCGAAACACTATATTCTCAAGATAACACCCCAAAGTAATTCAACTGTTTATTTGCCTCTGTTTATTTAATTAATTATGTATGCGTCCTTCTCTGTCAAGTCCTCTTCCAAACTTTCTACCAGCGTTGCCAGACGTCCCGATTCTGGCGGGACGTCCCGATTTTTAGCCCAAAATCGAATGTCCCGCTAGGATTATCTTAGTCCAAGAGCGGGACAGGCTTAGTCCCGCTTTTCGGGGATTACTCTTGTTTTTTCACTAATGAATTATAGCCCAGTCATTTTACGGTTTGAGCCGGAACTAATTAATAATAGATTTTTTTTTGTTCGGTGTAGTATTTAAGAGCCAATTTGAGCTTAAAAATGTATCACAATTTAAAAAAAAACTCGTCAGCATCAGTTCGAAATTTAAAATTTAGCTATTATCTCGTTTTAAAAACCCTGATGGGAATTTTTTTTGTGCACTGTTATTTAAGGCATTACCGTTATACATACTTCAATCATGGTGTAAATATTTTTGTCTACATAGAAGGTTTTGAAAAATACATTCGTATTTTCTAATAAAACCCTCATTTTTTAAATTTCAATGCCTATTTTATTGCTCAAAAATAATTTATATTGTTAAATCTAATTCAAATGAGTGCATCGTTATCGCTTCGGGACTTACAATTTTGATTTCTATGTTGCGTAGAGAATTTTTTTTAAATATGTTTTCAGGTAGTTTTTCTGTCACTAAATGGTGCCGGTTACAGTTTAAAAGTCTAATTAATAATTACTCCCTACCCCGCCTAACAAAACTCAATCTTAAATTTCTGGAACTATCCTGTGCATATTAAAGAAAAAAAATTAACTTTAAAAAGATCTTCATAGAAATATAATGCCTAATTAAAATACGTTTTCTATGACTATGTATTGCAACATCATTGTAAACTTAATTTGAAACTCAGATAGCAGCATAACTAGTAAAAAACTACTCATTATTTACGTTTTTTTTTGTTATGAAAGTTGACGAAAGAATCCCGCTTTCTACTCAAAAGGTTTCTGAATCCCGCATAGCCCTAAAAAAATCTGGCAACGCTGCTTTCTACCCTCTATTTTTCCTTCTAATCCAGTATTAAAGACTCTGTCGTGGCTTATAATATTTTTCCACATCTTTTAGCTTTCTTAGTAGTTAATTGTTGTTGTTGTTCACATTGTTCGTTAATTTTTTCGTTAAGAAGTCATTATAGGTTAACAGAAGAATCACAATAACATAAAATTTTGACACAAACCAACAACTTGTAAAAAATCCATCTTATTCTTTTTTTTCTAATTTCGAAAAAGAATCTCCAATAAAACTCAACCAGCTTTTCCGATCACCGCATTCTGTAGATCACTTCCCGCCACACGCCGATAATCGCCGTCGTCGTTCATAGATCACATGCGCGTGCGCCGCGTCACATTCCAGTGGTCTATCACATCGATAGAACGAGACATCATTGTTGTAACGTGTTAACTTTGATGTCTGGTTTCCGTTTGAGGGTTAGCTGTCGATAATTTACTCGTATGTGATCCAGTTACCCTGAGGTGGTTTACACTGCCCCTTCAAAAACCGATGATTCGTGATCGCTCACTTCTACTTTAGCAATGTTGATCATCATCATCATATAGTACCTAGACGTTTCAAATAGCGTCTGTCTGGATAAGACACCGGCGTTCGTGGCTGTATAATACCCAATTCGGGAGCGACAAGGCCTGCCGCATTTGCGGCACTTGTGCCGCCGTATGTTGGCTGGTGCAGGAGTCTGTTCGTCCCTGTGTCTATTAGCTCGCTTTACGGCCTGAGATTCAAACCAGACTTCATCGTGGGTAGGGCAGTGTTAATACTGCCTGTAATAAACCAGAATCTTTAACGTCCAGTTGCCTAAGGCGCAGACAAAAGCTCTCTTCTCTTGCTTTGAAGCGGTGTACGGAGGGTACCCCACCAAGTCCGCCAGTTTAGTCCAGGAACTAATTTCCCGACGTCCCGAACTTCGAAAAGAATAGGTAGGTTCAATCATAAATAAACAGAACTGTGAAAATTATGTTTCCAAATCCTCAACATTAGTTCCTAACGAATGTACAAGTTCCATGTATCTATCCTGAATGGTCACCTCTCTGGTTCATGTATTCCTCTCCTTGATAAATAATTGTTGTTTTAGTACTCTTTTATGTATTTATGATTCTTTTGTATTTGTAGGTATGAATATGTATTCGTAATATGTATTTATATTCTACATATATTTTATATTACAGTATGTTTGTATTTGTATAGCTTTATTTGTGTATGTTATCTATATTGTGATCTACACCGCCTACCAATCTTCTTTCACTATTTCCTCTACCCTGAGGTAGTCTGGAAGAAATCGCTTTTTAGCGATAAGACCGCCTGTTTTTGTCGATGATACAAATCTTGTAGATGAATACTTACGCAGTTCCAAAACACATAACAGGTGAGAATCTGAATAAACTGGAATAGAACACAATTTTAACCATGATCATGATCCCGATTAGAGCCGAATCGCTGTGAACACTGAACATCGAGTGATTCGATTCCATCATCGATTCGTTGAGGAGGCGATGAGCTGCAGGTCACTGAACCTTTTCTAGGAGTTTTTGCTGCAGAGTTAACTTGATTGTTGCAATCGGCTCAAAGTTATGTCTATTAATGCATTCATTTCATTGTGAAAGTATGATTCTTTCTAGTACTTTTTTATTCAACTTCATACGCGCAGACCACTTTTGATTGAATGAACCAATTGTGATGAAATAAAGCATAAGTGGGATCACACACGATGACGCATGTCAGAGCGGCAGACGTCAGTCCGTCATTTTTGAAGCAAGGAGTTACTATGAAATCGCACGAAGAAGCACACACGGTGCGTCAATCCGTCACCGTGTATGCTTCTACGTTCGGTTTCATACAACTCCTTGCTTCACAAATGACGGACTGACATCTACCGCTCCGCCAATGCGTCATCGTGTATGATCCCACTAAATGTTAATTGAAACTAAGCCCTATGCTTTTGTGAAAACCTTATCCAAATCGGTTCAGTGGTTTTCAAATTTGTACAAACTAACAGATGAATAGACAAACTGAAAAAAAAAACTAAAATGGTTTAAATACATTCCATTACGTATCTTAAGCGCCTCCAATCAATACTTTTGCAAATATCTTCAATGATCATCCACCAGTCGTGCGCTCCCCTCATCCAACGGGCTCCCATCACCTTCACCAAGTCGTCGGATCCACTTGTATGTGTAGGGGGCCTACCCAAACTGCGCCTTCCGAACGCAGTCGCAGCCCTTCTCGAAACACATCAGCCACGCATCTGATAGCCAACCGCTTTCGCTAAATAATTTACTTTGTTTATACAGGATACACCACTAGATTTTTCAAAAAAATTTTACGAGTGTGTTCTGACAATGAAACTAAACAACTTTCCCTTAGGGACTCTTAGGGGGTCTAAAGATGAGAAATATTTCTGAAGCTCCAATCGATATCGACCGGTTGACCCGCACTTTTGATTCCAAAAAAATTATTGTTTTTCGACCCAATGCTCCTTAGGGAAAGTTGTTTAGTTTCATTGTCTGAACACACCCTTAAAATTTTGTTAACTAGTATTTGCTGCCTGGTGCTTGAGCTGAATAAGTAAGAAAAGGTACATTTTCCAGACCCAGAGATAAAATTGCTGCAGTTCCAATTAAAACAAACATCTTGAAATCCGTAACAACTCGTTTCTGCATAATGGGACCTCTCAGCAAGCCAGAACATTACGTTTTATGTTTATTCCGTAATAAAGTTAATATAAAACGGTTGTGTATGGGAAACCGTACTTTATGGTGGATCCGTAATTAATCACATTGTGGATTCGAAAGCTATTAAAGTTGAAAAAAGAATCAAATTAAATGAATGATCTTTGTGGGTACTTACTCACATTTTTAAAGTCGGACCTAATCTTTAGGTATCTTACAGGAAACCGTGAATTGATTAACCCATTTGTTCCGATTATTCCAATAGGAAAACTGCAGTCTTCAAGGTGTTTAATCAAAAATTGTGAGGAGGAAAGAAACTGACTTATGAATTATGATAAAAATAATTATTCGCGAGTTTCTGTGACCAAAGACCAAGACAGGAAGGTAGTGGTACCTATCTATAGTTTTAGTACAAAACTACAAAGAATCAGACTTAGATCAAAGTAAAATTTGATCTAAGGTAGGTATCAGACTATCAGACTATCAGGTATAATTTTTTTTCATGGCTTAGAAAATGAATGAATGAATTATGCTACCAATCTTCTTTCACTATTTCCTCTACCCTAAGGTTATCTGGAAGAAATCGCTTTTTAGCGATAAGACCGCCTGTTTTTGTGCCTTTTGTATTTCCTGATTGATTGCTCTATGTATACTCTGTTTTTTTTTGGTGTCAAATAAAGTTTAATTGATTGATTGATTGATTGATGAAGCCGAAATTACTGTAGTTTCTTTTTTATTTTCCAATCATGTCGTAGGTATTTTCTATACGCATCTATACGATGATAACCTCTAACGTCAAGTCCTACCTGACCATAGTAAGTAAACCAACTTCACAGCTAACACGTGGCCTAGTATTAAGGTCAAACACAAATCGTGTAAAGCAAAACCATTAGCGGATCGAACCCAAAGGCAGTAACATTTAAGCTATTCGCTGGGCGTGAAGCCCTACATCTCATGAACCGATATGATAATTGACCAGTTACCAGACCTGGCTGGTTTAAGGAGTGTTACACTTCGAAAGGTCACGTTATTTTGGTCGGTTGTTAAGACCACTGGTAATTTAGATATGATCTGAATATTATCTCGTAGATAGGCGCCCGTCACGCTCCGGCGCCGGCTCGTCTTCATATTTGCGAGCACGCGCAAGGAGCAGACACAGAAAAGAGATACAGTAAGTAAAGCCACTTCACGCAAGCGCTCGAATCCACGTCGCGGGAACGCGAAAAGGGTGCGAAAACAATTCACCAATCGCGGCAAAGGATTTCAGGCCTGCGAAGGTGGCACATCCTTATTGGTTAATATAATTACACGCGCTATTAAAATTTGTCAACTGCACAGGTCTTACCGTGAGTCTTATGTACGATGATGTCCAGTAAGGCCCACCACATACATGTATGTGGTGGGCTTATACAGAATTGTGATTTTGTACATAGGATTTTATACGTCCGCAATTCCGAAGCGAAATCGTAATCCTGATTCAGGATTCCGGATCGCAATTCCGAATTAGGATTGTGATTTTGTATAGGATTTGACAGCTGTGGCCGCATCTTCTCTCAATGGAACACCTTCCGACGCAGTGGTAGAGTCAAAAAATGACGTCAAAAAGCTATCTATGTGATATTATTTTGAATAAAAAATTTTGATTTGATTTGCTGCGCAATTCCGAACGCAATTGTGGAGAGGGAAAATCCATACGAAATCAGGCCGGATCAGGATCAGATTCAGGATTCCGGATTGCGATTCCGTATGTGTGTGGTGGGCCTAAGAATTATAAACCTATTAGTTCTATAACTACCTTTTTATTAATTAACCTGAGGTGATTTTGGCGATTTTTCGACCCAACTTTCTTCCACTGCACGTTGCTGAAAAAAAACTATGTGAGTTTCGGCTCGCGATGAACATGAAGTTTCTCTTCTGTAGGTATATCTGTATTCTATGGCTCAGGCGCATGCATTAACGTCGTCGCGTCGTCCGGAACGATCGCTTGAGACGGTTTGTTCAGGTGCTGTGACAATGTGATGTTGCTGCTTGAAATAAAGATGATATTGAGTTACGTTAATTGTAAAATGCTTACATGTATGAAAAGCGAACTACTGTTACGGTGGCCCAACTGACGCATAAAACGTTTAATTGCAGCTGAATAGAATGGTATTCAAAATCTAATCCAATCCATCCAACTGGCGACTCCTATTTCCCAAAAGTAAATAAAATCTCCGCGCCCGTCGATGTAATAGTTGCACGGTGTATTAATAGCGTTGAAATGTCATAATGTAGCCATCCAGCCATCGGATTAAACCTAATAGAAATAAACGAATTTGTCGATAATAACGGTTCTAGTCGAAACCTGAGGCGTAACCATCAGCCAAAGGTATTCCTTGAGTCAGCCCTAAGCTAGGTTCAACGATAACTTTAGACAGAAAATGTTTATCCGTGTTTACTCGTAGTCGGATCACACACGATGCCGCATGACGGAGCGGCAGACGTCAGTCCAACCTTCAGTGCGTCAATCCGTCACCGTGTGTCTTAGACAATTTTATAGTATTTTTTTTTTTATTGTTTATATTTTTTTATAGACCATATATACTAATAATAATACTTACATGTGTCAAATTCCATCTTTTTGTAGATTTGAGGTGTTTGACCTCTTGTTGCAATGGTTAACTGCACAGATGGAAATTTTTTATGGAACACCTTTCACAGCGATAGCGATTATAACACTGACAAAAATCGATTACTTGAGTAGTTTTTATAAAGGCATTGGATCAGTTGATCTTATACCTTGGCAGTGGGGAATGCTCCTGTAAGGCCAGTCCATACTATTAAATCTTCTAAGCCGTGTGTGCTTCTACGTGCGGTTTCATACAACTTCCTGCTTCACAAATGACGGACTGACGTCTGCCGCTCCGTCACTGCGTCATTGTGTATGATCCCACTTAGCGAGATGAAACAACAAAATAGACAAAATAAAGTGCCCTCAGATATTCGTTTGAGGGCACTTTTAAATCTGTCATTTTTAGATCGTTGATTGTGTAAATATTTTTATGTTCTTTATCGAAGTCTATATTGTTTTAAAAAATCACTGTCGACAAAAACTACCTAGTCATCTTGTTTTCCCGATCCGTTTACCTTTTAAGTCCAGTCTTGTAAAACGTGCTGATCTCCTTAAGTCATGTGAAATATGTTCCCAGAGGAGCAGATAAGGTAAGGCACTTTAAATACTTATTTACGATCACAGCAAACACGATCTTTCAGTTTGTTGTAATGAAAAACTAGAGAATTACGTATTCATGACCATAGGAAGGGCAATTATGCACGGCATCGTTAGTTTATTGAGCACCGATTCGTTAAACTAACAACTACGGTGTTAATGTTGATCACTATGACTAGTCACGGACCAGTGTCAATTGATTCGCAGTTCCTTTCTCATTGTTTTGAGCAAATCACTCGTTTAAAATAGTTTTGATAGTATATCTAATGCTACCTCCACACGCTCGCTCGCGGTTAGGTGTGCCTGCTGTACAGCGACTCGTCTGTAAAATGATTTTTACTAGTTTACTTTACCGAAGCGTCGATGTAAAGCGGGCTGGGTAAGCTCGCGCAAGCGTGTGGAGGAAGGATTAGTATGAGAGTGAAGATATTACAGAGTTTAGTGGCGCGTTTTGGTAAAGGCCTACGCAGTGAACGTTGATAGACTAATGACAAAGATATGATAGGTTTCTTTATAGGAGTTCTTTGGTTTCTTCCCCTCAGTGGTATTGTCTCCTTCATTGACCATGTATTTGAAGGGTGAAGAAAACAAAAAGTATTGGGGCTAACACAAAAGATCCCACTGGGTCGAAGTGTTGCTGGCGTTTCAGCCCCCACAACAAGATAAGATAAGAAGATATGATAAGAGACTAGTATTCTGTGATAAGAGCAAGAAATCATACGAAAAACCATCGCAATAGCAAGGTGTTGCAAGAATTGTGTGCTTGACTTGTCGTCCCCCAACAAGAACGATCAGTGAGCTTTCAAAATTTACATCGAACTTAGTCATATAGTCCATTTTGAGAAGTACTTTTCTAAATACTGGTCATCATCATCAGCCTGTCATCTGCATCCGCTGCTAAACATACTTTTCTCAAGGCGCGCCACTAAGCTCTATCCTCTGCCTTCCTCCATCCAGTCGCTCCTCGCTACCTTTTTCAGGTTGTTGTTCCTTTGGACCGGAGGCGGAGGGCCTCTCAGACTAAACCTGCCAGTTCGTTGTCTCCATTCTTGTAAAATACTTATTTTGGTAAATATATGTGTATTAAGCTATTTAACAAAATACCAGGTAGAATATAAACTTTGCCACATAAATTATTTTTAAAAGAATTGTACAATTAGTTGATTGACTGTAGTTTCTATGACTTGAATGAATTTTTAGCATTATAGTTAGATCCCACTTATAAAATATTATTCATTAAATGAATATTTAATATTTTTATTCTTTTATTTATATATTTTTTCGCTTCTTAGCGATAAGACCGCCTTATTCTGTGCCTCTTGTATTTTTATTTCTGTATTTTACTGTTTATGTTTTGGTGTAAAATAAAGTATACTTGATTGATTGAATATTTTCATGCCACATAATTTAGCTGGATAGAAGAAACTTTGTACCTACTTATTATTATAACACCCTATTGTACCTACCTATTCAATGCAAATAAACAATTTCGATTTCAATATACATATGATAGATATCTAGACCTGATTCCTGACCTGAGAACTTCAATATTATTTGGAGTGTGTGCAAGTTATTTATTTCCGAACTACATAAACATACTTACCTATAGCATCAGTTGACCAGCTGACACAGACGGTTGCCCACAGTCACAGACATGCCCCAATAGACCTGGATTTCTTTACCTTTAATTGTTTACAATGAATCCAAAAGCGTGGCGGTTTGTTGTTGTCGTTTATTAAGGAGAAAGCTTTCACGAACCGATAGGTTTTGAGGCGAGTCAGTGAACTTGGTTTGACGTAAACAGGCAAGATTTAGGCCTACTATCCACCGCAGAAGTGCGTATTTACAAAACTGGAGACTCTATATGAGGTAGAGTAGTGAGAAGCGAGCTAACACGACGAGAATGTAGAAATGAGAACAAAATGTTCCATCTGTCTCGGTGGCGACAGACAGAACATTTGTTCTTATAAATATATATATCCTCCATCGCTGATACTTAGTCCTGGCATGTACACGTTTATTCTTTTGGCATATTCTCATCAATTCAAGGGTAAGTTTCTAGAATGTGGTGTGACGAGACTTCCCTTTGCCACAGCCACATCTCTTCTTTCCACTGCGACTATACCCTGTGCGTCTCTAGCTAGCTTAAATTCGATTCCTCTAAGGTCCTCTTTATATATGGAAGCTGATTCTGAGGTCAAGTCGTTAAATAATAACATCTAAATCTTAATGGGTATTTTATTACATAACTCTCTTCTCCGCTCATATCTGCTATACAGGGTGAAATTGATATCATTAGCACCCTTTTAAACTAAGAGTCACAGTCCTTTTAAACCACGTCAGAGGCCGTAAGGCGGTCTGAGAAAACTCTGACACCAGGGCTTGCCCACACGATAAGAAGAAACTAAGAGTCTACCCATCAAACTGAACAACTTTTACTATGGGAGCAAAGAGCAAACCAATCGGACTACTCGCAGGGACCGACAATTTTCGGTTACCTTTATTTAAATGTTACCTTTATCCAGGTAACAACCGATTTTAATACCGGTAACCTAAATATGACCTTCAGGAGAATGCGAGTGAGTGCGGGTAGGTAAGGGTCAGTATAGACGGAGCGGCCAAAAGCGCGCGTGGTTTTTATTAACACTGAAAAATAAACTTTAATTTCTACTAATCAAAATTACAAAATTGTTTGAACGTTGTTCAAGTTGTTTTGTTGTTGTAGCGAGTGATGCAAATTTTGGAGCACCCACCGAGGGACGCGCGCACTATTTTCAGTGTTGCTACAGCATTGGACAGGTCGAGATAATAAAGGAGATGATTATTTACATTTTATTGAACCCAAATGGTTTGAGTTTACGTTCACTTTTGAGTTTAAGTTTGTTATTATAATTTATTTAATTTGTATTTACTAAAGACTAACGAGGTACTTACTTGAAATTGAATACTTACTATATTTATAAAGAAATAATTTTTAATTTAAACATATCTCTGTGTACGCGGACCGTTAGTAGAATGATATAAAGGTTTCCTCTAAAAATACCTGTAAAAAAAAATAAAGGTTGTAACCAAAAAATACCGTTATTATCGATACCGGTTTCGGTCCCTGCCTACTCGACTCAAATGTATGCGACAGCTGATTCTTCTTTGCTCCGATTGGTTTGCTCCCATATTAAAAGTTGTTCAGTTTGATGGGTAGATTCTTGGTTTAAAAGGATGCTAATGATATCAATTTCACCCTGTATATGGTGAAAAATGGGCCTTAGATGCGTCATTTTTATTTACGTAACGCCTACTGTCTAAATAATCATTTGATCCGCTATTTATAATTCACGAAAATAGTCTGCTCCGACTTCCGGTACCTCGGGTCACTCATACAAAAAGATGGAGAGATAGACCGGGACGTGAAGCACCGAATCAACTCAGGGTGGATGAAGTGGCGGCAGGTTACGGGAACGATCTGCGACTCCCGAATCCCCCTCAAATTGAAGGGGAAAATATATAAGACCGTAATACGACCTGTCGTTATGTACGGATCAGAGAGTTGGGCCACAAAAGGGACGGATGGGAAACGATTGCATGCAGCTGAGATGAGAATGTTGAGATGGATGTGTGGTGTAACTAGAATGGACAAGATTAGGAATGAGTATATTAGAGGAAGTTTGAAAGTAGCACCTATAACGGAAAAATTGCAGGGTAATAGATTATCGTGGTATGGGCATGTAATGCGGAGAGAAGAGTGTCATGTTACGAGACGAGTGTTAAGTATGAATGTGGATGGCTGTAGTAGGAGAGGGAGGCCGAAGAAAAGATGGATGGATTGTGTGAAGGATGATATGTGTAAAAAAGGAGTGAGTGTTGAAACGACGGCTAAGAGAGATGAATGGAAGAGGATGACATATTGCGCCGACCCCAAATAATGGGAAATGGGCAAGACAATGATGATGACTTATAATTCACGAAAATGTTGAAAAAATGTATACTTAAATCTTCTCAAAACATTCTGTTGTATCTTCGGAACAGTCCACACTTTCTTCTTAACAGCACAGACAGTCACGGCCCATGTACCGGCCATGGACCCCCGGTTACACTTTTTTCGTCAATCCACGAAGAGAAAAAGTCAAAATGAATAAAAGCCACCGGTACAAAATCACGAAAACTCGTGTCGGCAAAATAACATTGGAATACCATCTTTTTTTCCATCAAAGTAAACATTTCCATCGGAATTTCAACTTTGTGTTTCAGCAAATAGAATTCATGTCTATTTTAGAATGGTGAAGTCAGGTTAGCTGTGGTAAATATTCCAACGGCACTGAATAAATTGCCTCCATCAAACGACAGCAAAACGCATAGAAATGCGTACGTAATGTCAATGGTAGTTTTTTTCACAAAGGGACTAATGCTGCTGCTGCAATTTAGGCAATTTGTTAAAGAAAGTGTGTCGCTACTTAAAAACTTTCATTTGCATTCTTTTGAAACTAAATTACTATTATTCTATTTAATATCAATAAGAAGAAATAAAAGGTTTTGAGATTGTCAGTCAACCTTAATTAATTTAAATTTATTGGATTTGTCAAAATTATTGTTTTTAAGCATCAAATACCTAGGTATACATACGTTCATCGGTATTGAAAGACTAAAGTAGGTCATGAATGTAAACCTTAGGGCCAGCAAAATATAGAAACACCCCGTAAAACCATTGACACGACATAAATAACTTAAATACTGACATTACAAATTCTTTGACATCTATAATACATTGGCTTGACATTAATAATCTTCATATAAATCTGGAGAAAACAAAAATAATGAATTTTAGACAACGACATAATAATTTAACTAATCTTGACATTAAATTTATAGGGAAAAACATAGAAGAAATACAGGAAACAAAGTTTCTGGGTTTATATATCGACAGCCAAATGAATTGGAAAAACCATATTGACCATGTTTGTAAACGACTACAGCAATCCGCTTATGCACTCTATAAATTAAACAAAGTCGTAAATAATTCTGCAAATATGTAGATGACACGATTGTATCAAGACCTCCGCTTCCAAGTACCTAGTAGACAAAGTTGTATTACGTTATGCAACACAACCACTGTCAAACGTGTATAAATAGGCGACAGACGGCGCGCACAGGTCTTCTCACCGATCCCCACTACCCAATCGTAGCCCGCGTAGTCCCAGCAACGCCCATTGCCGAGGTCCGTACCCCTTAGGGGTGCCCCTTGGGCAGGTTGCTTAAGCTCATGCATTGGTTCGGTAGACCTACCAGGGCGCTTCGCCGTCACTGGTGTGGTCCCCCCATAGTCCGCAGTAATAAGCAGTCGATGCTCCCTGAGCAATGCTGTATTGGTCAATTCGAAAAAAAAAAAAAAAAAAAAGCGCACAGGTCACTCGGTGTCGGACGCTCAGCGGAGTAACAACTCTGTTTCGAACGTTCGTCGGTCTAACTCCTGAGGATGCTCCTTGGTGGAGCGAAACACGTGTAGAGTAGAAATTATTTGGTGGGCAGGTTGTGTTGCATAACGTAATACAACTTTGTCTACTAGGTACTTGGAAGCGGAGGTCTTGATACAATCGTGTCATCTACATATTAGTCATGGATTTCCGCAAAGTAACGCCTGATTCAATTAATTAATAATTCTGCACTCATAACCGCATACCACGGTAGTGTTGCGTCCATCCTGAGATACGGCATCATATTTTGGGGCAACTTAACAAATAAAGATTTTGCATTTAAAGCCCAAAAAAGGTGTATTCGAGCTATCTATAACTTGAAACAAATAGATTCGTGTAGGCCGCATTTCAAAAAAATGCGAATTTTAACTATGCCAAGTTTGTACATTTATGAATGCGCTATATTTGCAAAATCAAACGAACACTTATTTAAATTTCACACTCGTCAGCGTCTAATAGATAAAATGATGGTGTTACCATCAAACACGGCTTTGTTACATAAAAGCTTATTCTGTAGGATACCTCACATCTACAATAAAATCCCTAAGATCATACGGGACACAGATGAGCTTAATCTATTTAAAAGCAAACTGAATGACTTATTAATTACGAAATGTTATAATAGTCTTGACGAATTCCTTGCTGACAAATCCATCTAATGTACCAAATTGTGAACTTATTATTATTAATTTTTTTTTTTTGCCGTTGTAAATACACCAAATTGTAATATTTGTTTTTATCACTAGTTATTTTTAGTGCATGTTTAAAGAAATTTTTTTATAATATTGTACGCCCATGTGGCAGGACATAGCTGAACTGTTTTATTTTCTATGTACAACTATTAATTTACCTATGATCCACAATAAATACATTTTCATTTTCGTTTTCACGAAAAGAAGAACCACCTTAAACTTAAAAGAGGAAGATTAATCATAAAACAAGAGTGTACCCTGCTAAACCAGGAGTAGACTTTGTTTAGAGGACTTTGTACAGTGACTTTATCATCGACGTCGAAGCCATCGTTATCTTTCTGCCCTTTCAATATGTAGGTACATTTAGTTTCAGAAACGAGAAAATTTTTCGTATACCGTATCATTCCTTATAGGAAATTGGAAAAACCTTAAAAAAGTATATGTCTAGAAAGAGCCTCATGCTTCTACCGTATAAAACAAAAGGGACCAACTTTCTTAGGTTGGTGTGCGTGAGGCGCCATACTAATTATGTCTGTGTGCGTGTATATGAATAGGGTTTAGAGGCCAATACTGGTTACAATTTTTTTCTACGTTTTTGTAGCTTCGACTGTCAATCTTGACATATAACTTATCCAAGGGAAAAACACGACTTTTCATACAAATGTTCGATTAGCTGTGATTGCATTTAGTATGGAAAGTCCAAAAATTTATGTTGAATTTCCCATAGGATTCTTACGGAAAGTTGTTCAGTATCATGGGTACAATCACCTCTTAAAGTTATGCAACTGTTTACCCTAACACCCTGTATGTCAAGATAGACAGTCGAAGCTACGAACGCGTAGAAAAAAATTTCAATCAGATAAGGCCGCTAAACCCTATCCATATACATGTACACAAAGATAAGTTTCAGGTATGACATAAGAAAATTGGCCCATTAGTTAAAACAACGCAAGTAAAGTACCTACTACAGTACGTTCAAAGGTTCTATCTTGACATATAATTAATCAAAGGTTCTAAGTGTGTAATGTAGGGAATTGAAAACTTAATTAATGCAGCAGTGTTCTAATCAAATAAAACGCAGTTAACGTATTCTTAGAAAAAACGTCGACTACTAGCAACGTAAACAATAATTTTCTTTTTTTTTCAGCTTTGCAAATTGTTAAGAGTTTTCTTGAGTAGATCCTCAACGTAGGTAGAGGTATACATACCTACAGGATGTAAACTTAAATGTGGTATAAACTTGAGAGGGGTGGTTCGCCCATAAAACTGAACAACTTTCACTGTGGGACCAACATTAAAATCGCAAAATAAAATGAGCAGTCCAATAGTTTTGGGTCGAGTAAATAGCTTTTTCTATGGAACGACCAATATTTTTTTCGCGATTTCAATATTGGTCACATGGTAAAAGTTGTTCAGTTTTATAGTCTGACTGAAGTAACCCCAACGTATTTAACTTTACACCCTGTATCTATCTTAACGAATCGAATGTGTCAAAACCATTTTATATAGTACTTTGGTACTTTTAAATCTATATACGTCATCAGTGCTGCTCAAATTGTATTTAGGTACAAGACAAGCATAAGCATACATAACAAACTCACACTCATAATCGGTGTGGTCAGAAACTTAACGTTAAGAGGCTATGTGAAAAAAATAGGATTCTTCAAAGCGTCATATATCATGAAGTACTAACAGTAGGATATGATTAGCGGATTTGTGTAAATTGAACATATAATTGAAGTCTTGATTAGAGCCAAAACACGATTAAGACACATTTTCTCGATAGAAAAACAAGCCAAAGTAGCCTCCGTCTTTATCGATAAATGCTTGGAACTGCTTAACGGTGAATAAGAGATTGATATTTTACAAATTTTGATTAGAGCATCGGTGAATAACAGAAACACGAGACTTGATTTAAAAAAAAAGAGACTGATATTTTACAAATTTTGTTTAGAGCATACATAAATAGTCCAATCACAATTAAATATAGTTTGTTTTACGCTTGCGTCGTTTCAGGCGCGCGCGCCGCCCCATCTCTTTCTCTCGCATCAGACAGTAATATAAGCTATCACACGCTCATTTCGCTTCAATTATTTTTCAACATAGGCCCTTAACTATTAACGATCTCTTAGAACGTGCATTTGTACCAAAGCCCATCTTTTAGCTCATTGAAAATATCTAAATCTAAATATCTAATTTAATACGTGCGTATCGCCTTCCGTCGGCGTGCCCGTGTAATGTGGATAGAGCTTTAAACTTATTAAAGCCAGTATTTCTCAAGTTCAAAAGCCTTCAATTCTAAATGAAGAATCTCAACAGCAACTGAATAACTAAAGCTACAAATTTTTCGTCCATGGAACGCCGGCGGTCATCAACCTGACTCCAGCGTCATGGACGAGCGGCCACCACTCCTGCGCAGGCGACTCACCAGCTTTACGTGCCTGCTGATTATCTACTTATTATTACTTATTTACCTCCTCTTTGGATTAAACTTTTGTGTTGTTAAGGATTTAGATAGGTATAAAAAGGCTTAGATCAAAGTAAATTTAATGGATAGGCCTTACGCGAACATTACAAACCAAAAATGAGGCAAAACAATTGACAGTTTTACTTCAAATATGTACCGAGAAGACAGACCAAGTGTGCTAGTTTGTATGGACCAAGTGTGCTAGTTGTGTGCTTTAACTTAGAGCGCTTTGGGCCTATCCATTAATTTTACTTTGATCTAAGTAAAAAGGGTTGTTTTTTAGCTTGATTCAAAATGTGTAATCGTTTAATATTTTATTTTGGGCATATGAGATATGACTCATACGGCATTAAAGAATGATACAAATTATTAATAGCTAAAAAAACCAACAGTATACAATACAACATTGAAGAGACTTTCTCTTCAATGTTGTATTGTATACTAAACTGTATTATAAACGTTTACACACATGTTTGTGATTTCATCGTGCTAAAAAGTTACCGATAGGTGGCTTTCTTTTCATCAACTGTTTCCCCATTTAATTTGATTAAATATGTTTTTTTTTATTCTATTGTTTTTTTTTTTGGAGCTTTTAACCCTGAGGTTACGTCAGCCCATTAATATCGTTGAAAATATCGAATTCCTAAACTTTTTTCCTATTGTAACTGCCAGTTAGTTCACTGATATACATTGTTGTTAACTAGCTCTATTGCTATTAAACACAGAAACACCTTGTTGTCATTGGCTCGTAACGTCGCCGTCGACATTTGCCGCAAAAAGATGCCATTTGAGCGAAATGCCAAGAACCTGCATGTTAGTGCTCCAATGTATACTAGGGTTACTACATAACATAGTATGTTAACGTTACGTTAACGGCTTTATTTTCTTGGTATGTAATATACCTAGTTTGTCAATCGACAGGAGTATAAGGTTTACAGAATTTTCCTCGCAAATAATTTTGTTTTTTCGTTACCTAAACTCAAAATGTGCATCCTGCCCATCCTAACCTATGGTGCTCAAACCTGGTATTTGACTGAACATCAAAAATCCAGCCCCAAGATCTGCCAAAGAGCGATGGAGCGCAGTATTTTAGGTGTAAAACTGATCGGATTAGAAACACGGAACTGCACTCCAGAACTGGCATAGCGGACGTGGGGCGCAAGACAGCTCAGCTGAAGTGGGACTGGGCCGGACATGTCTGTCGCATGCATTCGGAAAGATGGGCCAAAATCACCACGGACTGGGTTCCCCAGGATGGTCGCCGGCGTCGAGGCAGACCCAGAAAAAGAGACAACTTGGATGCCTTCTTGGAGAGTTGGCCAGAAGTTGCACACAATAGAGAGATTGGAGAGTAAAAGGGGAGACCTTTGCCCAGCAGTGGGACATTGAACAGGCTACATAAAGTAAAAACTGACCACTGTATCCCTATTAGGTATACTCTATGAAAAGGAAAATTTTGCATATCCATCGTTTATCGTCAGGTATTATGCGATTGAGACTTGGGATACCTCCATATTGTTAGACTCTCTTATGGATCGTTATACAAGGTAAAACCATAAAAAAAACCTTAGTAATATTTAAAGAGGTTGTTCAGTTTGATTGGAAACTGAGTAACTTTCGCTATGGAGAAAAAGTCGAAAAAAAAATTTCTGTCCCACTCATTTGTGACGATACGAGTCGTTAGTAGAGTTTTGTATGAAACAGTCGTTTTTTTATTTCTCTCCTTGTTGGCTCCATAGAGAAAGTTGTTCAGTTTGATGGTCTAAACCACCTCTTTAAATATTACTAGGGTGTACACCCAAATATCGTACTGGGATCTAATTCTAAACGGATCTCGGTCCTCGATATCGGCAGCCCTACCAACCGTCTGCTGGTACATCGGTCACGGCGCAAGCGCATATTATGCACCCTTTTTCTAATTAGCAATAACCTTTATGAAGTTTGCTTTAATTAAACGGATGCTACTACGGTTGTGGCGATGGATTAGTTTGAATTTTTTGTTTCACATCAATTTTATAAAATGGTTAGTGCAAACCTTTAAAAAAAAGATCTTTTCATATAATAAGCTTGAGTTGATGAACATATGAAGCGTTAGCCTGATACGATCATAAATAAAAGGTACATCTCTTGCCTCAAATCAAACCTTCCATCGCATCAGCGGCGTCTAAAGTAAAAATGCATCTGTATACAGACGATGGAATAGGGTTTTTCAGGCACTTTTTGCCGTTTTCTATAGATATAGTGCCTCCTATAGAAGATATAGTGCACTTTTTTACCCGACTGGGAAGAGCAGGTTAATGTTCTCGGAATTAGTTAACGGTTTTAGGAAATAGAAGCATATCGGTCATTAAATTTATATATAATTCATATATAAGTTCAACAGTCATATATAATTTACACGCGGACGAAGTCACGGACAAAAGCTAGCTAGATCAGATATAGTCTTAGAAAGAGGTATTCAGGGATAATAAAAGTACCTACTTAGACCAAAAAAATTACTTGCTGCCAAAATATCTTTCGTTCTTTAAAATACTAGGTACTCAGCACTTACGACGTAAAACAAAAATCATCGTTAATACTCGTATTTTAATATTAGGTGGGTTTTACACGCTCAGTCTCACGTCAGTCTGGTAATCTGGTTAAACTGATGTCAGACTGATCGTCTAACCCACTGACTGATGGGCCAGAACGAAGAATTTTCAAATATTTTAATAATTTTCGTCAGTCTGAAGTGACCAGACTGATGGACCAGACTGACGCGAGACTGGACGTGTAACACCCAACTTAGGTTTTGTAATAAAGTCCACCAATAAGAAGAGGATGAATGTATGGCCGAGAGCAGGAGGCGACGACCTGCCACGCGCCGGCGCGCGCGCATACACCGTGGAAAATGTAAGGTGCATGACATCAGGTGAAGCCAGCTGGGGCCTACACCTGCTGGGAAGTAGCTATGCGGCTGACGTAGTTGACCTTTAGGTATCCTTATTGATTGTAACGGACCTTTGAGGTTAAACTTACGGGTTCGTTATTTTTAACAAAAATCTGAAAACATTCAACAATTCACATCTCAGTCAGTAATTTCACTGGAAACACAATGAAAATTAGGTACTTACTTATAAAGGAGGTTGTAGCCAAGGCTGTAGCGCAACCTAGGTCAAAATAACCTCTTTTGAACTAAGTAAGCAGCCTACGATACAATAGCCTCGGAACTCTATCATGGGCGTGCCGACGTGCTTTTGCTTTGGCCCGTCTTTTAGATTTCTACTCTCTCTAGTGGAGAAAAGGGAGGTTTTTACCTACCGCCATTACGTATCATATAGATGAGTGAAAATCAATGTTCATTTCATACCGATACGGTTGTAATAGGAAGACATGATCGATACTCTACCAACGACCACAAGACGGGTGCGAATGACATCATTACGAAATTACCGAGTTGAATGATCCGACATTGAAAGCGTTGGAAACCATGATCGACGCTATTTTATGCCTACCATAAATCTCATAACAAACCTACAAGTTGGTTGTCTTCGATTTACTGCAACGATTGATAATGAAGTCTTTTTATAAGAGTCTACGCGATAACTCTAAAAGGCATGAGTCTTTGCTGCTTTTTTATGTTTCTACTTTTGCACTTAAAGTGAGAGAGCTTGGTAAAAGTACAAGAGTGTCTGTGTCCACCGAGAATTGCGAGGAAGCGAGGTGGTTAGCGAGTAAAAAAAAGTCTTTTTTTTCAAGGTGGATTTCCAACTGTCAAAGTTTCTAGGAGTGGCCAATAATTGCTATTCTGTGAAGATGCATTTGCCTTTGACGTTTCAAGTTATTTTATTCTTTCAATTTTGGACAGTCTTAATAAAAACAATATACTTATCTAAAACTAGTAAACAGATACCAGACTTGGTTGTAGGCCCAGAACAATAAAAATTTAGTTATCTAACTATTTTGTACATATTAAATTGGTTTCCACACCAATAAATGACATACCTGAATGACGATAAAGTTGAATAAATGGACATTATTTTGTCCACTAAAATAAAATAGACAGCATATTATGGAACTATATATATGCAATGTAAAAGAGTTCTCCGTAAGTTTTTTGTGGTTAAACTGGTTTTCCATACCAGTAACGACCCCGCATAATAATTTCAGATGAAATTGTGCATAACCATTCAGTGAGTTACAGCGAACCACTTCTGCATAATCTAGTAATCACATTTTTACTGCTGGAAACATGTTGTACCATAATTAGTTAGATAGATGTAATTAAAATTTATCGCCATCTTTCATTAGAAGCCTGGGCATGCGCCGTGGAGGCCAGCGGAGCGAGCAGTGGTCTTGCTTTCTTACTTTGCTTTTACATTCACTATCAACGGGATCTTGCCACCATATTGTTTAATGTTTAATTTGCCTTGCACGGGGTGTTACCGGTGTAAAATAACAGGTAGCAAACTAACCATTACCTGGTAACATTTCAATGTTTTTACTTTAAAACAACGAAGAGTGGCAAAAACAATATAGGGGATGAGTAGACAAGTAGGTATAACTAGGAACTACAGAACAGTATGTTGAGATAGTTAGACCAAGTCAAGCAGAGATCTATTCCAAGATCAAGGTAAGTGCCTATTATTCTTATAAACAGTAGGTACCGTGATGCCACAATACGGTGATGATGCCACAGAGTAAGGGACAAGGGACTGTTTTAATTTTCTATGTAATGATGTTGTATTTATGGGGAGACTGGTGAGAACTGAGGCAAGTACTTATTTTACACTGAAGTACTTACCTATTTATTTTCGCAATTTCTCAATGATTGTGACTCAAATAGGCATAAACCTTCTGTCTGAACATATTTTGATGAAAGGCACAGAGATAGACTATGTTATGGATGAACCCATATTATCGTTTTTAAAGTCACCGCGGACGAATTCAGGGGTAACAGAATAGCAAGTTTTAGTAGGTACTTCGCAAAATTCAACAATTCTTTACTTTAATTCGTCTTCAAAGGAAGGTTCTATAATCTTACACTCAACTAGCTTCATGAGCACAGGATGTCGTGTCAATTTAGAGCCAAGAACCAGCGAGGCGTCAGAGAAAATATAAAAATGGAGCATTAAGTATTGTGGGCAGCAGCGGCATCACGATTTCACGGAATGCGGTAATAGCAGCCATTACCATTAGACGCGTAGACAAAATGGCGGGCGACGACCCGGCCACGCTGTTTCATTCTATCATTGGTTACTCGGTAAGGCAAATACTGCTGTGGAGGAGTTGCAATTTAAATCTTGAGACCGTTGACACTACACAGTATCTTCAGTATGAGTTTTGTTAGAGCATCAACGTATCGTTGTTATCCGTGTGGTGGAGCTACCCCATTTCTTCCCGTAGGTGTCGTACGAGGCGACTAAGGGATAGTGTTTCTTAAGCAGTGTTTTTGTCGGCGAAAGCGAATGGCTAGCCATCTATCACCTCTTGTTTAGCAAGTAATTCCATTCTGAAACCATCAGGTGAATCTTAAACTGCATGCTTATGAAGATAGGTTGATCGTTGGAGCAATGATTCTAACCACCCCGAAGAAGATAGCGGTCGCGAGCTTATGTACGTTTCAAAACAATAGATTTTTTGTATGAACATTATTTTAGGGACATGAGATACATTTAGTAAGTAGACAGCCATAAGACATTTTGAGTTAGGATTTCTTTTAACCCACTTGTTACTATCGTCGTTTTAAAACAACGCACAAGATATCAAATTATTAAACAAGATGTGGGTACTTAAGATTTTGTTTATTTATGTTACTGGATAGGCGAACGCTTTGTTAGTCGTAGTCTGACGACGAATTTCTTCGGTGAAGTACATTCAGTGTGTTATTTACGAGTTATTTCAGCGGTTTCCAATGATGAGTTTATCAAAGTAAGTATTTACAATAAGTAACATATTCTTTGGAGATAATTTACAGAAATCGTGATGTTCATTCCTTAGACGCCATAAAAATAGCAGTTATTATATTATCGGAGCTTTTGGGCAGAAGTTATAGCTAAAAACAACTCATGTTGTTTATAAACGCCAGTAGTAAAATGTACTACTTTGTGTTTCGTATTAGTAATTATACTTTGTTTTTTGTTTTAGGACACGAGTACGAAATTTGACGCTGCACGAAATTGTGGAGGAGTTGGAAAACGACGAAGATACTCCTGTACCAAATTCTTTGATTATTTTTCCACCAGAAAACTGCAATGCAGACGTTACAGATGAAGATTCTGGGGATGAAAATCAGGTGTTGTTGCACAATTTACCTGGGTCACAACTACGAGCTCTAGCAGAAATTCAGAATCATTCTTCAGATAGTGAGGAGGATGACCTGCCACTGCACGAACTTGCAAAACGTCAGCGAATTGACAGCGGGAGTGCTAGTGACATACAGCAATACTCTCAGGTACCTTCTACTTCAACACAACCGATAATACAACCAACTGTTGTACCTAAAAATAAAAATTACACTTGGTCATCACGAGACATACGTTCCACAGAGAAAACATGGGAAGATAAGCAAAGTGCGCCATTGAAGCAAACACCTTTGTACTATTTTGAGTGCCTGTTTGACAGTGAAATAATAACTTTATTTGTTAGGTACACCAATCTGTATGCTACTCAAAAGAACAAGCCAGGAAATGTGACAGATGAAGAAATGAAATGTTTCTTTGGAATTTTATTATTCAGTGGCTATGTGGTATTACCTAGAAGGTACATGTATTGGGAGAACGCTTCTGACTGTGGGATGCCCATAGTATTCAATGCCATGTCCAGAGATCGCTTCACCTTTATTATGTCCAACTTACACTGTTGTGACAATACAAATTTACAACCAAACGATAAATTTTCGAAAATTAGACCACTTTTAGATGCACTGAATGCAAACTTTTTGAATTTTGCGCCATTCGAGGAAAATCATAGCATAGATGAAGCGATGGTGCCTTACTATGGTGGTCACCCATGTAAACAATTTATACGAGGGAAACCTATCCGATGGGGGTATAAATTTTGGGTAGGTGCAACTCGTTTGGGTTATGTGATCTGGTTCGAACCTTATCAAGGACAATCTGGAGAAGACTTAAGTCAGTACAGAAAACTTGGACTGGGAGCGAGTGTAATACTGCAATATACGGACGTTTTACGGAAAATTGATACTCAGGCAGACTTCCATCTATTTTTTGATAATTTCTTCTCTTCAATACCACTTATTGATGAACTAGGACGAAGAAATTTCAAAGCTACTTGCACCATAAGAGAAAACCGTGTATCTAAGTGTCCTTTACCAAGCAATAAAGAAATGAAGAAGACAGAACGAGGTTCATTCAAATACAAATCATCAAGAGCTGAAGAAATTGTTGTCTGTAAATGGCATGACAACAGTATTGTTACAGTGGCCTCGAACGCCGTAAGAATAATGCCAACTAACAAAACGAAAAGGTTTTCACAGAAGGAAAAAAAACATATCCAAGTCGATCAACCAGCTGTTGTAAAAGTATACAATGAGATCATGGGCGGCGTTGACCGTTCTGATCAAAACATTTCCTTGTACAGAACGTCAATTAGAGGCAAAAAATGGTATTTTTCGCTGATTGCGCACTGTCTAGATATGACATTGCATAATGCTTGGCAACTATATAAAGCCAACAAAGGTGAATATGATCATCTGAAATTTCGCAGGAGTGTAGCAACCGGAATTTTAGAAAGTTTCAAAAAGGATCAGCGGAAACCTGGTCGTGCGTCTGGAGCCCTTCATGAAGCCTCACGATATGATGGCATAGGGCACATTGTAAAATACAGAGAAGGACAGTTACGCTGCACATTTTGCCACAAGCACGCCAACTTTTTCTGTAAAAAATGCAGTGTTACACTGCACCCGAAAAACTGTTTTGAGTCATATCATACCATGTGATTATTATTATTATTTTTTCTTTTCCCTTTTTTTTACTTTTTTTAGTTTAGAAGCTCCAATAAAATAAAGATCAGACAGTGAAAAGTTTCATTTAAAAAATAAACCCTGTTAGTAGTACATTTTACTAGCGTTGTTTTTAAACAACACCAATTTTCCGGATTTCCACTAGGAATATATTTTTTTTTATATTTTTCCCACGTTATTTAACGGTTATTAAGCCCCATACAAAAATATCAATAAATTCCAACACAATAATGTATGTCAGTAATATCTGGGTTAAAGTAAATACCTAGGTAGATAATACTAGATAATACATAGGCTATTGACGAAAGATACTACAAATTTTCTGCTGACGACCTATCTCGTAGGTCCGCATCCAATACTCGCTTAGCGTGACGGTCTATATCGAATAGGTTTACAATTAGTTGCTAGTCTCAAAATATGAAACTCGACTGTGTGCGAACACCCCGGGACACCGGAATGCGATATAAACCGTGATGCCAAGCGGCTTCTTGAGCACAGAGCACACCGGTGCACCGCTCACATCCATAAACTTAGGTAGGTAGGTACTATAGCGGACTTTTCCGCCTGACCACCACCAGGCTCATTTTTGCTTGCATACTAAAAAATAAAAGCGCTGTCTAGCCCCTCCCAATTGATAATGAGACCAATGAATGAATAGTTACCAAACAATAAATTATGCACGAAATTATGCGAAATACTTCGCGATACTACTTACTACAATATAAATTTTCATATATTCTCAAATTCTCTTCAAGGATACACATCAATTTCAGTGCTTAAACATCGCGGCGGTGCAGTTGGGTCGTTTTTGCTATGCAGTTTTACGACATCGCCTACGCTCAAAAATCGCTTGTGTGGATAGGTCTCTACGACACTAAAATTAGACTCAATTCAGAACATAAAACTGTAGTTTAGATACAAATCTTAACGCGTGCGCAAACAATGAACTGCGCATGTCTATTTTCTTAACTGAAAGAATGAAATCAGTTTTGTTCTGCCGAGTGGAAAGATAAAAACGAACGGTTAGACCAAAACGGTCGGTAAACTGAGATAGAGTTTAAAACTATAGGATTCATAGAGCGCAACTGATTGTTAACTTGAATCGTATACCTACATGCTTATTAACAGAGACGGGTTTAAGCTGAAAACACACGTAGGTTTTGATTCCATTTGAATTAGATTTGGTTGAGTTCGTATTCTTCGAACCTACAGAGAGCACAAAAAGCGGAGGGTATTTTGGACTAGATATGTTGTTATTTGCGGAATATTTTGATCAACTCAATGAGTGGTTTGGGTTGATCAAAATACTTCAAACCCACTTCTTAACGTCATTTTTCGAATCCACCGCTTCGGAACGTTACATATTTTTGTAGACAAGATGCAGCCATCACTCCACTCTGGATCCAATACGTAGATTTTAAATTAAACTTCGGTGCGATGGATAGTTGGATAGCGAACTGCTAGGTCAAGAAATATCAATAGTATAGATATGATATCGCAAATATCGATAAATAACAATGTGGCAATACTACGTACCACCGCCCTACTCGTAGGTCAGCTGAAAAATACCTCTGCATCACAAACTAAGTAGAAGAACTCTAAACTATTATAAAACTGTAGCAGGAAGTTTGTCTGTACATTGAAGATATTAACAAAAAAAAAGTTACGAGATGGTTTTTAGGTGTCCCTGATTCCATATCACCAATTTATGGATTTTTTGTCTGTCTGTTTGTTTGTTTGTGTGTTTCTTTGGGTGTTTGTTTGGCTCTGCATCCCGCCGACCAATTGGTACGTCAGCATACTGCATGCGACTTTATACTATATTTTAATACTTTAAGGTTCCAATTGCAATGTATGGTAAACAGGAGTGAATGAATGATAAATCTAGCTTCCTATTGGTGTAATTTACTCGCTCATTTTTGCTCTCCTCATTCAAATACGACAGTTTAAAAAGTAAATAATTTTCTTTGTCTCTGGCGGTCCTAGGATTTGAAGGTTTTCAGTAATGGAAAGGGTGGGACGTCAGAGGTTAAGAGCGGTTGCGCACTATGTCCGATCCGAATCCGGTCCGTGAAAAAACGTATGGAGCCGTCAATTTTTTTCTTACTTTTTTTGTCCATGCGTTTTTTGACGGATCGGATTCGAATCGGATGTAGTGCGCAACCATAGTAGCTTATCTATGGCGCAACCGCTGTAAGTATTGTTACAACATAGTTCCAACACTATCGATACACTATCGTCAAATAATAACAGGCTTTAACGTTTGAAGGAGCTATGTCTAAATATGTCTAGTGTTCGAAATTTTGAAGCTTACCCCGTAGAGGCACTTGTCCCGACTGATTATGCCTAATTATAAAATGTTACAATATTAAACATCATCATCAGCCTGTCATCGTCTACTGCTGAACATAGGCTTCTACCAAGGCGCGCCACAACTCTATCCTCGGCCTTCCTCATCCAGTCGGTCCCCGCTACCTTTCTCGGGTCATCTCGATCCAACCGGCCAGAGGGCGGTAGGGAGAAGATGGAAATGAGGACTTTATTTAGAAGAAATAATAGCCAGCATTTAATAAAAAATAGTTTATTTAACCGGTTCAACAATAAAAATATATACAGACATACATTACACTGTACATTTACTCTTTATAATAAGTGCTTTATTTACAGTGATTGTGAAATGAGTTTTATATACCATGATTTAGAGTAGTTTTTTGGACGCTAATCTTAGAATAACTAACTTTGTAACTATATTGTTAAGAATAAGGGAGGGTCACCCCTACATTGTGAACGCAGTATAGCAAAAAACTGCTGGAATATAAGGTCTAACAAAATTAGCTGAAACTATTTTAAGGGTATGCTCAGACCATCAAACTGAACAACATTCTCTATGGTACCAATATCGAAATCGCGAAAAAAAATCTGCTGCCCCATACAAAACTGCAAACATAACTCGACTCAAATGTATGGGACACCAGATTTTTTTTCGCGATTTCGATATTGGTCCCATAGAGAAAGTTGTTCAGTTTGATGGTTTGATCATCCCTTTAAAATAGTTTCAGCTAATTTTGTTAGACCTTGTATAAGGCAAAAATGTGCGAATGACATAATTATGTTTTTTAACAGTTTTAAAGTTATACTTTTTACTTAATTGCAATCCACCTGGTACAATCAGCAAAGAAAACGTCAGAATAGGTAATCAATGTGATCACGGGAGATCGAACAAAAATGACCAAAAAAAGTTTTAATGTAGTGGGAATTGAGAATTATATCTTTAATTACGTTTTAATTAATAAAGTTACTGCAGAGTGGCCGATTTCACATTAAAAATAAATCATTTATTGCGTCTTTTGTGCAAACCCTAGTAATAAAACATATTATATTACATTAGAATAGACATTTTCCTCAGTTACCGTACCGTCCAAGAATCGATGATAATATTTTTTCGCACACTATAATTGATTTAATTTATTATACCTCGTTTTTGGACCCTTTTCGTAATTTGTACATTTATTACCAATAAGATTAATTTAATTCCTTAGGGCCACAATCCTTCGTTTCTGCATTAAGATATTATCTATGTATAAGGGGTCAATAGTATAAAACTTCATTTAAATTCATTAGAAATAGAACTAAGTCTTGAAAATAAAACAATTTACATCTTAAAAACTAGTAAACACTTATAATATAAAAAAATTACTTACCAATTTTGTTGAAATTTAAAAGAAAAGTCGATCAAGTATGATTCTGAACACCTGCATTTTGTTGCCAGCTCGCTGGCGCATTGATATTTGATTTATTTTAACACTTTATTGTACGGTATAAACTAAATGCTAGCTTATCTTTGAAGATATTATCTTCTAGCTAAGCAGTAACAGAAAGAGTTTATAAAGTTATAAGAACATAAAATATTTTGAGTTCCTTGAATTTAAAATTTTTAGATTTTTTCTTGATCGACTAAACATCGATTGTGATCACAGATCAATAATTTTAATTATGACACTACATTTTAAAACTATTTGTCTTTAGAATAAAATACTACATAATATTTACATTGAATTTATTTACACTTCAGCTTAAATAAACGAAAAAGAGGAAGATGCAAATGTTCATACATTACTCTCCAAAAATGCAGCCAATTCAAATTGCATCTAGATTTAAATGAAATTATACAGGGTGTTACAAAAGTAAAAGTAAACATTACAAACTTTTAAGGGGGTTGTTGAGACCATCAAACTGAACAACTTTCACTATGGGACCAACATCGAAATCGCGAGAAAAAACAATCTTTTGTCCCATATAGCTTGAGTAGATCTGTAGTTTAGTATGGAACGTCGCAAATGCATCGTATCATGGCAAATCTCCCCATTTTGGGGCACGCCTATGTCCAGCAGTGGACGTCTATCGGCTGATATGATGATGATGGAACATCCGATTTTTTTTTGCAATTTCGATATTGATCCCATAGTGAAAGTTGTTCAGTTTGATGGTCTTAACCACCCCCTTAAAAGTTTATTTGTATTTTTGTAAAGAGTTTACACCTTGCAGAAAGATAATAGTTTGATGGGCAGCTAGCAATTTTTTTCTACGCACGATTGTTATTCAACAAAGTCTACTGGACTGAACTCAGTTTGGCTGGAACACGCGTTGTAAGAGAACATCGCATCTTCTTCTTTTCGTTTTATCTTCATGACTATCATGACTTTATAAAATTGCATGTTTACTGATATTCCTGATAAACCATCGTATCTCATAGACGTAGTTCATAGATATTAGTTTAGGTATAGTTCGAATGTGGAAATATGATTTAAAATTAATTTAAAAACTTAAATATAACTTATAGGCGGTTTCGACTAAATAGCATTCGTCCATTGATAAAATAAGAACTAAAACAATTTTAAATCTCATGATAAATCCTGTTACCTATATAAAAACCGCAAGCGGCCAGAAACTTTGTTTCAACATCTTCTTTTACTGTTTATGTTTTGATGTAAAATAAAGTATATTTGATTAATTGATATTTATTATGCTGTGTTGTAGAAACGCTCGCTCTTAGCATATTCAATACATTAGGGTAGAATAAATAAATTTGCTAGAATAACTAGGGCTTAACACCAACTTTCTACGAAAGTCTAAAAGCAATTTTTTACAGGTTTAAAACATTTTAATATTAAGAAAATATAAAATTCCCGTGGGTTTAATAGTTATTTCATCATTTTATTAGGCAAAAAGATAGAAACTATAACGGTATGGGTAAGGTAATATAAAATTACTATTTATTTGGATTTTCCTCAAATTTGTATGTTTTAATCCAATCTTTAAACCTGTAAAAGTATTAAGTACATTAACGCTTTCGCTGCTAAGCTCAAAACAATTATCTTCGCGCAGTGCTAACACTGTGGAATGCAATACAATCCTGACTCACCGGGCGAGTCGTGCGCACTGCGGCCCATTTGTTGCTGACCTACGACGTAGGTCGTCAGCAGTTAAAGTGTTAAAAGAGCTTTTAGACTTTTGTAGAACGTGTTCCACTTTTTTATTTTAGGTTTTCATGAGTGAAAAATCTAAATTTTTGTAATGAGGTCGCCACTGGGCAATATAAGACCTCTTATTGAGTAGCTAAACCGAACTCTTATAAGGTGTTTGTTGTAGCAGAGTCTCTGACAAGCCCAAGACGGTATAATGGTCCTGAGCAGATTCTTTAGGTAATATAAGTTTTTCCTCCTATTTCACTCTTAAGTCTCACTCACATCCCAGCACGCCATACAGCGACCTCTCGGTTACATACTACTACTACAGGGTGTTAGGGTAAACAGTTGCATTACTTTAAGGGGTGATTGTACCCATGATACTGAAACAACTTTCCCTAAGAAATTCGTAAAAAAGTTTTGGACTTCCCATACTAAATGCAATCAGCTGATCGAACTTTGTCGGAAAATTTAGAAAAGTCGTAAAAAATTCGCAAATTCCTAATTTTCTTTCAAATTTCGATCAGTTTTTAATTTAGTATTGAATTTAGTATGGGAAGTCTAAAACTTTTTCACGAATTTCTTAGGGAAAGTTGTTTCAGTATCATGGGTACAATCACCTCTTAAAGTAATGCAACTGTTTACCCTAACACCCTGTATAGTGAACAAGATGATATACGCATACGAGCCGTTAACCACTCGGAGGCGGACCTCTATCTGCATGCACTTGCTCGGCGCCACGCATATTTCTGTTCAAGTGCGGGTTAGGATGTGGTATCTGAAGTTAGGTAAAGGAGTGACCATTTTGTACGTACTACATTCTGTGGTAAAAGTCACATTATACATTCTTCACTTAATACACTCGTATGATCAGTGAAGCATATCCGACGCTATCGTCCCCCTATCTGTATGTGTATCTAGATTCTGCCCGTAGCTCACGTGCCAGTATAAAGCATACCGGGAGACTGTACGCCGTTTGATTGTTTCCCCTAGATGGCCAGCAAGCATTACGGAGCCTTTCTAGAAACTGGAATACCAGACGCAGGCATGCGTATCGTTTTGACACAGAATGCCAATGATGAATGCCAGTACCCGGCATGCCAGCTTACCAGCGCCTAGCACATCCCCTACAAGTATGTGTATCGAGCACATGCACACACTGAAACTAAGTGACACCACCGGCTGCAGATTCTGCAAGGAGGAAATGGAGACTCCTCTGCACCTCCTATGTGACTGTGGCCCCCTGATGTACAAACGTAGTACTCATCTAGGTAGGCAGGTTCTGTCACCAGATGAGATACAAACTATCCCTATCAAGAATCTACTGCGTTTTCTGGCCGCAGTGGGGATTGGTAAGGAACTTTAAAAAAGGGCGTTCACAAAGGACCAGCGATGGTCTACGTGACACAGGCTAAGCCTGTCAAGGCCCAAAAACCCCCCCTAATAATAATAATAATAATAATAATAGTGTGTATCACGGGCTTACGAAGCTTTTCTAGAAACTGGCATACCAGACGCGGGGTATCATTTTGACACAGAATGCCAGTACCCGGCATGCCAGCTTACCAGCGCCTAGCATGTCCCCTACTAGCAAGTGTATCACCTTACGAAACTTTCTAGAAACTGGCATACCAGACGCAGGGTATCATTTTGACCGAGAACGCCAGTACCCGGCATGCCAGCTTACCAGCATCTAGCCATACCACCCATGTATATCACAGGCTTACGATGCCTTTCTAGAAACTGGCATACCTACCAGACGCAGGCATAAGTATCATTTTGACACAGAATGCCAGTACCCGGCATGCCAGCTTACCATCATCTAGCCATACCACCCATGTATATCACAGGCTAACGATGCCTTTCTAAAAACTGGCATACCTACCAGACGCAGGCATGAGTATCATTTTGACACAGAATGCCAGTATCTGGCATGCCAGCTTACCAGCGTCTAGCATCACGAGCTTTAGATACTCAGTGCTACAAGTCGCATTATTAATCTATCACCAACAAAGCTCTCTTTATGTAAGTATATATGGGAACAGCGACGTATTTATTCGTCGCTGTCGTCCCCCTAGCTGTCCAGGTGGTCCGGCTCCATCTTGGCTCCCGGCCGGATCATGACAAGCTTCTCCTCGTCGGCGTCTGTGTGGATCGTCTCTATGGTCAGCATCATTTTGTCGTCGCAACTGTCGTCGCCCGAGTCCGAGTACATCGATTGTGTCGATGTTGCTACCTCCTGGAAATAGATAATAAATAATAAAATATCTTCGACATTCTCACACAGATTAATTAGGCCCACCCATTGACGTAGAGTACTTTGGACGCAGGGTCTAGTACAAAATTCTCGAAAAAAAAGTGTCAGAGACTAAACTACACAAACCTAAGTACGTATAAACCAACTAAAAAATTTGAAAATGCTGAAATCCTTTTCCATCCTACTACCCCATCGGGACACCGGGCGCGCGCGAGCCCGCACTTGCGCTTAGTCAGCCGATCAAACGAAATTGTCGCATAATTGGTTCTCTTTTTACGTTTTGGTGCTCTTATGGTTCGGACACGCGCGGACCCTACGTCCATACGTGCATCACCACTGTAACTCCGGTAAAGGATCCTGTAGAGTGTAGACCACTCACAATACTAGACAGAAGACCAGCGAGCCCGGGGGATGACTCTCATATTCTGTCTTGGAACCCGCAATTAATTTAATCAAAGAAAGAGGATTAGGAAGAGTAAATTCACACAGATTTTCTTATACCAGAATCTATCATTATTATTATGTATCTCTGTAAGGTATTCCACGGGCCGTAGCCCGGACCTTTGGAAGGTTTGCGTGGGGACACAGGTCCAACACGTGGCTTCTACGTGTTTGCCTTTGAGACACTTTTATCTTAATGTGAGGGGATGCACCAAGCGTGGTCTATCTCTGAATACATTATGTAACTGCACCAGAAGACAAACCACGTTCGATGCAGAGACTATTGCAGAAAGGACAGAATATTACTAGGGTTATAACTGGGTGGGCCGGGGAATCTGGGTTATTGCGGAGAGACTCGGGACGCCTGCCGTAACGAATGTCTCCGGTTTGTCAAAAATGGCAGACGGTGACTTGCCAACTCATTTGAGGGGCTCCCCAAAAAGGCCGCTCGCAAGGAGCGACAAGGCGGCAACATCTAGTGAGCGGCTAAGGTTGTAGAGAGGTGAGTCTGCGGGCGCCGGTTCCCGGTGCTATTATTATTATATATGACACACTAAACTTTTGACTTGGATACATAATAGAATTCATACTAAAACAGTAAATTCAAACCATCGAATTGGACTATGGAGCCGATCACAGGAAACGCGAAAGAATCTGCTATTCCATACAAAACTGTTGGACCGACCCATAAAGGTATTATACCAGAAATACAGGAACTGACAGCTGAGAGAGCGAGGTGTACCTAGCGGCACAACTGTATAATAGAAAGAGATACGTGACGCGAGGCAATAGAACCGTTTTTTGAAACTTATCGGCACAATCGATAGGGGAAATATTCGACCACAGTGAATAATTTGTGAATCTAAAGTGAAATAGTAGATTATTTTGTGAACTATACTAACAATATTTCATTAAATTATCTACGATTTTACGTTAGAGTCACAATTACACACAGAACTCAATTTTTTACCGTGCCGATAAATTCCTAAAAAACGGGTTCATTTGACAATTCATGTCAGTTCCTCTATTCCTGTAAGGTATAGTAACTTTTTGTACCTACCACACACAAAATGTATCAAACTGCTGTTTTTTTTTATCGTTTCCTGAGCTTGACTCCATAGTGAAAGTTGTTCAATTTGATGACCTAAATCCACGGTCTGTATTAGCCAGGCTGCTTACATCCTGTATTTACAAAGTTGTTCAGTTCGATGGTTAGACCATCCGCTTAAAACACAGTCAACTTATGAAGGAGCAAAGTGTGTGTGAATACTAACAGTGATCCTGTTCTTTGTGTGTATCCGCACGTGCTTGGCGAGGTGGTCGGAGCGCATGAAGCGTTTGCTGCACTCGGGGCACTCGAATCGTTTCTCGCCGGTATGCGTCCGTCTGTGACGCTGCAGCTCGTCTGACCGCGTGAACCTGACGAATTTACAACTCTATTATATTACACGTTGAGTTAAGAATTGAGGTTCGGAAAATTAATAGAATTTTGCGCTTGTTATAACTAGGCACCGAAAAAAATAAAGAAATTCTCACGATTTATTTTTTCTCCAATCCGCGAGTTTCAAACTAGTCAAATCAGCGACTCTTTATCATACGTCAAAACACGAGACAGTGTTGTACTAAATCATAAATAGTGACGTCATTGTTTTTCGTCGTCGTTTCGATACTTTTATAGTTTATCCTTTTATTAACACGTTCCGGGGCAGTGAACGAGACACAATAGAACTTTTATTGTTATCACGTCTATAGCCGGTCACTGTCCCGGAACGTGTTAAAAACGAGCGTTAACCCGCGACTTCGTCCGCACAAATTATATACCAGATTTTAAGTCAGATCATAAGCTATCAAACAAAAAAAGTTTCATCAAAATCGGTTCAGTAGTTTTTGCGTGATACTCGTTCAAACAAACAAACACACAAACAAACAGACAGACAAAAAATCCAAAAATTGGTGAAATGGAATCAGGGACACCTAAAAGCCATATCGTAACTTTTTATTTTAGCATTATTTTCAAAAATATTTTTTACTGCGAAAATAAAACTAAAATATATTTGATGCAGTCAACTGCCCAATTTAATACTTAGCTTTAGAGGGCCTGTTTCACCACTTCTTAGTGAGTTCTTGTTAGTTTATAGGAAAGATCGTTGACATATTTTTCATACAAAATAAATATGTCAAATGATCTGTCAGATAAGCTAACAAAAACTTACTAAGAAATGGTGAAAAGTCTTAAATTAATTTTATAAAAAAACAGATTGGAATCTTAGGAATCAACTGAAGTACACTTTTCGAGTACTACTACTAAATAATTTATTATTGCCTTCCTTTTCTAAACCGACAAATAAAATAAACCCCCCCCCCCCCCCCCCCCACAAGTCATTGTTTTATTCTTCATGGGCTATTGTGTTTAGTGCGATTATCGCATCAGCTTGACACATCGATTACAGCACGGATCCTTTCAAATGATTTCTAACACCACTGGCTCTACGTTGAAGGAAAACATCGAGAGGAACCTTCGTTTTCATATCAATCTGAGCCCGAACACATTGTTGTCGCTGCGGTGTGCTTGTGGTTTGTTTGAATTTTAGAGCGTTATACCTCTTGCCGCAGAAGAGCCAGTTGCAGAGGAAGGGTCGCTCGCCGGAGTGCCAGCGCAGGTGCGCGCGCAGGTGCGAGGTCTTGCCGTACACCTTGTTGCAGCCCGCGATGTGGCACACGTGCTGCTTCTTGCGGTCCACCAGCCGGCTGCGAACACATCACACATTATATTATTGTATATTATTGTATTCCATTTGATAAACCACTCGATACACTTGGCTTCGGAAGGCGCACGGCGTCAATAGCCAATCATGACAGTTAAAAATACTTTGACAGAAAGATGGCCATCACAACGAGTGGCCGCTAACACTTAACATGAGTGTTGCGGACTTTATACATAAGCGTAAGCATATGCTTACGACTATATTTCCCGAGAGGGTAGTTAGAGATATTCTCAAACCTCAGAACATCATCATTTCACAAGTAGTACCGAAACTCTGTCCAGTGTGACGGGGAGTGAGCCCGTCGACACTTGTAATGGACAGTGGGTACAATAAATGCCTCGAAATTGAAGCACTTAGGTTTCCTCACGATGTTTTCCTTCACGGAAAAGCCAGTGGTGTAACAAATCGTACATAAATTCCGAAAAACTCATTGGTACGAGTCGGTCTGGACGGGGATCGAACCATCGCCTCCTTTACGGAAGGCAAGGTTACTCGCAACTGGACCACCACCGCTCTATATACTATATAGTGGTTTATTAAGGTTTATATTGCAGGCATTTTGTATGCTTTACAGCAACTGGGAACATGGACTTGGGTTTATGCATGTATGTTGACCTGACACTCACTTCTCGCCCTGGTCGCAGTTGGGGCAGGTGCATGCGACTCGCTTCATCAGTCGCTTGCCGCCGAGCGAGGGGCTGGCGGCTCGCTTGGCCTCACACTCGCCCCCCGACCCGCTGCCTCCGCCGCTATTACTAGCGCTGCTTACTGTCACTACTTGCCACTTGCCTGGCTCGTTTGGGTCTTGCTGTATTTGCTGCCCTGATGGTTTTAAAATATGTTGGGTAAAATGGTTAAAAAAATTACAATATATATTCATTACAGTTCTATAATATGTTAAATTAATAAGATTTAATCCACCTTTATATACACCTTCTGCACCCACTAATTATATGCAGAATACGTTTATGTGGCGTGCGAGTGACAATTTGAATAAACTATGCAATACCTATTTAAAGGAATAAAATAGTAAAAGCACAAATAAAACTTACCCTAAACTTAAACCATTCTAAACATTCTAAACTACAAATTTAAATAATCCTACTTAGTCGAAATGCAATACTTATAATATTGATCTATTTAATTCTAGCGTCGAGTCGACAAGGAGGTTGTTAAGTCGTGATTTCTTTGCTGATGAAGTGTAGAGGTGTAGAGGTGTAGTGTTAGACTAAGGTCTTTTCTTTTATTTTGTTTATTGTTTTTGCAATGCTTTTTTATATTTACCTTTAGGCTGACATGGGTGCTGACTCATGTGCGTTTTTTTAAATTGTTAACCATTTGTTTTTTCTCAACTATTCCTGTATCTACCAGTGAAAACCTATTATTGGCTTTCTGCTTTATACTCATGTAACTACTATATTATATTGCTGTTGGTTTTCCAATAAAATAAAAAAAATAAAAAAGAAAATAAAAAAAATCCTAATTAAAGAATGCTAAATGAAATAGTACCGCATATTTATTTGGTACACAAGAAAAAGTACTGTTTATCACTTTATAATATTAAACACGAAGGAAGCCGGAAGGACTGGAGTGCGATTTTTGAATCTCATTCACTGAGCTCGCAAGTTGAAAATGTCAAAATAGAAATAGAGACCAGGAGAGCGATTTTTGAAACTCATACTTTGAACTCAGCAGGTGAAAATGTCAAAATTACTATGAAGATATGCATCTTTTTACTGCTGATTTGACTTTCAAAAATCATTCTCTAGGATTGCTATTTTTGAAAGTCAAATCAGCAGTAGAAAGACCAGGAGTGCGATTTTTGAAACTCATACTTTGAACTCAGCAGGTGAAAATGTCAAAATTACTATAAAGATATGCATCTTTCTACTGCTGATTTGACTTTCAAAAATAGCACTCCTGGAGAATGATTTTTGAAAGTCAAATCAGCAGTAAAAAGATGCATATCTTCATAGTAATTTTGACATTTTCACCTGCTGAGTTCAAAGTATGAGTTTCAAAAATCGCACTCCTGGTCTCTATTATACGCGAAAACATGAGTTTTTTTACAATGAATCTGATTTCGTCGCTTGTCGCTGAAGTTTACTTACCTATAACAGGTTGAGGCTGAGGCTGCGGCTGCGGCTGCTGCTGTTGCTGTAACTGTGCCAGTTGTACGGCCCCACCGAGGCCCAGCGCTGGGACTAGCTGCACCGCGCCGCCCAGGCCGCCCACTCCGAGCGTTGGCATCTATAAACACGTTTGAATTTCATAAAACATCGTATAAATAAAAGATAGCCAAACCTACAGAAGATATTGGGTTTTGTTGCGACAATGTCGTAACACATTTTTATCACAATGAACAAAGATTTAGAAAGAAGGAAGCATTTTGTTTCTAACATCGTTTTAGTAGAATAAGAGCCACACAAATTCCAAACAGACAAGACACATAATCAGGCTAACCTCAGCAAAGGAGGACCTGGCCAATGTTTAATGATTATATACATATTAGATTGGGGTGCAACGCCTCTCCAAATGGACTAGTAAATCCTTTATACTTCCGACGCTTCCTGGGCAAACAGCAGGCCTCTAACGCTGTTAATCAAATCTCTTCACAACGTTGGCAAGTCAAACTCAAGTCAAAGTCGACAGAAGTATACAGGGTGGAATAAAAAGGCCGTGGTTAGAGGGAAAGTACCCTTAATATTTATGATGGCAAATTTTACTAAAAGGAAACATTCCTTTATTTTCAAAAATAATTAAAACTGCATATAAAGATTTTTGAAAAATCGTCTGCTTGAGCCGGGAATCGAACCGGTGAAATGTGAAAAAAAGCATCCTGTATTTTATGATACCAACCGAAAGAGTCATTCATAAGGATCAATTTCTTTTAAACAACATAGTATCTTAAATTAAAGAAAGACCAAGAAAAAATGATTTTTTTTTTATTGTTAAACTTACTATCTAAAGAAAATTCTTTACTTACCTTATAAATTGCTCAAAATGAGACCCATTTTCACGTATGCACAGACGTATTCTTCGAATAAATTCGCTACGTGTCGCCTTTTGTATTGAATTATGGTGAATATTTGAAATAATATTTTGTACTTCCGTTTTTAATTCCTCTACTGACTCGTAGAGAATTCAGTCGTAGAATACATACTTTAAAGTATTTTCTTTAGATAGTGAGTAAGTTTAACAATGAAAAAATCATTTTTTCTTGGTCTTTCTTTAATTTAAGATACTATGTTGTTTAAAAGAAATTGATCCTTATGAATGACTCTTTCGGTTGGTATCATAAAATACAGGATGTTTTTTTTTTCACATTTCACCGTTTCGATTCCCGGCTCAAGCAGACGATTTTTCAAAAAACTTTAAATGCAGTTTTAATTATTTTTGAAAATAAAGGAGTGTTTCCTTTCAGTAAAATTTGCCATCATAAATATTAAGGGTACTTTCCCTCCAACCACGGCCTTTTTTTTCCACCCTGTATCTTCGATTTAGGTTTTTGTGAACAAGCACAATGTGGACCAGCCCTAACTATACTGAAGCTCTAATCTAAACACATTATTAAACCAGCGTTCCGAATAATTTTTACATCTGGTTTAACTTCGTTGGTCCAAACTCCAAACACTTTTTTATATAATTTCTCTCCAAAATAAAGTAGCTTATAAATAGGATTTAAATCAATCAAATATGATGGGGGTAGGAATCAGATTGAATTTTTTGATATCCCTGTATTCCTGATTATGATAACATCTTTCTAGGAATAAAATATGAAAGGTTTAGAAGTTAGTACGAATTGCGTATAAATAAAGAAAAATAATAAGAAGAATTTAGTACTTTAAGTTGGACTCAATCAAAAGGCGGCGGTTCAATTCCTTGCTTGTTCATTGTTAACACTACGTTCTACGGAATTTATGTACGTACGGTATTCACTAGCTCGACGGTGAACAAAAAAAACATCATGAGGAAACCTATTACAGAAAATACTATTAGTTCGGAGGTATGTATAAAACTATGGCGAGCATGGTGCGAACATAAGACCAGCACTAGTCGCAGTGTTATGAGCCTCGACTTACAACAGCCCTCCCCAAATAATAATGTGGTCAAAATATCATATAAACTTCTAAAGCACTAAACCAGCCGTCCAATAATAGCTGACACGCAGTTATAAGGCAACCGTCGTGTACCTGGACGACGTTGGCAGCTCTCACTCCGCCGGCCGGTATCACCGTCACCTGCTGCCCCGACGGAGTAGTCAGGATCTGCTGTTGCTGGCCCTCCTGCATGCCGTTTGATACCGCCTTCCCAAGCAGCCGTCAATATACATTGTTTATATGAATGAATACATAATGTTATATCCGCGTAAGACCCCTTTGTGAAAGGCTGGCCACCTATCATAAATTGATACACTCCTGAGACCATATATTAGAAGTGTAACTTGCAATTGTGGGGCTGGCACGCCACGGCAAAGTCGCGACTTCTTCTGTCTAATAATCTCTTTCACCTGGTCACCTGCAGACCTAGTATGATTTCTCTTGGAAAATTAACCCTTCACGCGCATTACGGAAAAAGGCAGAGTCGCGCATAAGTAGAGAAATCATGCTAGAGGATCTGGTGTTCAACAGAGCAAGAGAAAAGGCGCGGGTGACATGATTGCACGCATCATGCTAGGCCCTATGTACCCTTAATAAATGATTTGTAGCAACGATTCTAAACATCCAGTAAGGGATTCTAAACATGATGATTTATGTTTGTAAAACTCGCTCTTCTAATCAGAGTGGTAATTTCAACCCAGAAACATTTTTGGTTCTACCGGCATTTTTTGTCTTTTACGGTCTCTACCTGAGTGAGACCCTCTAGCTCTCTTTTAAGAAGAAATCTGTATTTTACGATTGATTCCGTAATATTGAACTTTAGAAAATAAATCAAGCTTAGGTCTTACGAGGATATTGATATTATACTACAGGTATATGATATGATGACATTTACTTAGACATAGTTGAGTGATTTTATATAGGTGCATTCAAATAGTGGTGTAAAATACTTAACTAGAACGTTCTTAAGGTGGTTTCAGTCCATACAAAAGTTTGACGCACAATACGCGTAGACGGAATTAATAAAAGTAATATTTTATATATGGAAAAAAGTTCAGAAAATCTAGTTGCCGCAATTGCACAAATACCTTATAACTTCGTAATTATTTTATAAATTGCAAATGTTATTTGTGACGCGGCATCTAGATTTTCTAAACTATTTTTCCATATATACAAAGTTACTTACTTATATTAATACCGTCTACGCGTATTGTGCGTCAAAGTTTTGTATAAAATTGATCCCTCTGCAACCATCTTAAGGTGTTTGTCTCTTGCATGCATAAAGTGACTTCATGTGGTATTTATTAGGTTGTCTATTATGTGGAAGATCCGCTACTTTCTAAACTAATATTACAAGATAAATTATTCTTGCTGCCAATACTAACAATAGTTCAACTGACCATTTTTTATCAGTTCCAGATATTGATAAACGATCATCAAAAACTGATCGTCGAACAAATTGTGTAGTCAAGATGCGGCAAGGGTAACGCAGTTATAAAATTAAACATCATGAGAAAACCTAAACAATTTAATTTTGAAGCGTGTGCCCTGTTCACCGAGCTCACCTGTCACACTGCTAGAGAAATATATATTCTGTATTCCTATCAATCTATCAATCAAATCAGTCTCCGTCAACCCATTGCTGGGCATAGGCCTCCTGAATTGCTATAATTCGAATACGATCCCCTTTCCCCCCCGAGTACAATATTCGTGAAAATACGTCATAAAAGAAAGACGCGTCGACAACACAACAATTATCCCATATTCGACTAATTCATTCTATCATAAAGCAGGCACTTCACTCTCGCGAGAACTTCTCGGCGAGAACTTTCAAGGGAAATTACTACGGCTTATGACACAACGAGAACAATGACGGGCATCCACACTCTCGATCTCGGCTGTTCTCGGCGAGAATGAAATGCCGGCATAAAGATCTAAACAAAAGTTTTAAAATGCATCCAAACACTAATCTACAAACACGATAAACAAAATAATGAAAAACAAATAATAGTAAATAAGTAGCAAACAATAAACAAGATATTAATAACAAAAGAGCATGCAATAAAAAGCACCAAAACCCGACTACTCCGAAGTCCTTAACACCTAGAGAATACAGTCCATTCAGATGAGAACAAAAGGGTTGTTACCTGCAGTGTGATGGTCGCCGGGGAGTTGGAAGAGTTGCCGCCTTGCTGCGAGCCCCCGTTTTGCTGCACCAATCCAATACCACGCTTTTATTTACAGCACTTTACATTCTTATTACTAAAGTATTAAATACAGCGTGTTAATAAATGAATGAAAACCCTGAAACCTTTTTACATGATGGGTGACGGAACCACATTTCAAAACGTTTTAGTTATATTTTTCTCTTATAATTAGCTTTCAAAAAATATTTCATATAAACTCCAAAATCGACTCTTATTTGTAATAAAACACGATTCTCTTTTCTGCAAATTTCCATTTTATTTACGAATTGCATTTCGAATGATGTTCATTTATAGATTTTGAAAGGTTTCAAGTTTGTTCGTTCTCTTGTTAACACGATGTAGGTTAAATTTCTGTTATTTTTTAAACAGCATAAAAACATATTTTTCACCCCTCCGGGCGGAAAGTGTCAAGTTTCGTCCCGCTGCGCTAAACGAAGTTGCCGCTTTCCGCCTCAGTCGAGGAGACAAATTGTGTACTAACCTAGGGCAGTAAATAAGAAATCCTCAGATCACATGTTTGTTTGAGATCTGAGACTTTTCTTACTTTCCTGCCCTCGGTGCGTAATCTATTATTGTTAATATTTTTAGTTAGTACTTTATAGAGCATTTAGATGAGAGCGATGTTAGCGTTCGTTGCGAATCCGAGAAAAAAAACGTTAATTGGAATAAAAAAGTATGGCTTTCATTGATCAATCCCGGACTGAACCGTCATCAAATCATCATATCTTTACATTGCGACGGACCATGATTTCTTGGATACAGGAACTTAGGAAAATGAGCTTATAGTTTCTATGGTAATCAAAGTAATTATAATCGTTGTTAAAAAGCTGTAAGGATCCTACTCCTGTAGGACTGCCGGCTCCTGCCCGCAGTTGATTAATTTGAAATAGAGCATATAGACTCTTATTATATCAATAAACTCTTATTTACAAGATCTTTTATATAAGGTCTAACAAAATTAGCTGAAACTATTTTAAGGGTATGCTCAGACCATCAAACTGAACAACTTTCTCTATGAGACCAATATCGAAATCGCGAAAAAAAAATTTGATGTCCCATACAAAACTGCAAACACAACTTAACTCAAATGTATGGGGCAGCCGATTTTTTTTTCGAGATTTCGATACTGGTCCCGTCGAGAAAGTTGTTCAGTTTGATGGTCTGAGCATACCCTTAAAATAGTTTCAGCTAATTTTGTTAGACCTTATATATTTACTGAGAACCAATATAATTAGAGTTATTTTAACAATTATAAGAATATTTACCTGAACATTAGCTAACGACGCTATCTGAATTTGCTGAATTTGTCCTGACGGAGTCAAAACATTAGCCATTTGAGGCTGAGCTTGCATCTGAAATAAAAGAAATACATATTCTTATAAAATACGTATTGCCAAAAGTCTCTTTTTTTAAACTTTGGACCTTTTTACAATTTCGGTATTTTTAAATCACATTTTCTTGACAGCAAGTTGACCACTAACGTGCCTTTCATTTTGGATATTCGGAAGCAACTTTAGGAATATAAGCCTATCACATTTATCACACAAAACAAAACAAAAAATTTAGTAAACAATTTTTATGGTCCCCATATAATTTTTTTATTAAATTAACATGACGGAAACGTTTATTTCAAACGTTTCTTGATCTTGGTCTATCGTAAAAACGGTAATAAATTAAAGCGTCCAATCCTACTAATATTATAAACGCGATAGTTTGTAAGTATGGATGGATGTTTGTAACTCTTTCACGTAAAAACTACTGAATGGATTTTAATGAAACTTTACAATAATATAGCTTATACATCAAAATAACACATAGGCTACAATTTATAAAGATATTGTGTGAATTGTCCAGACGAAGCGCAGACGAAGTCGCGGGCACCAGCTTTAGTGATTATAATGCATATTCTAAGGCAAAACAACGAACATGTGTTGGTCGGGCTTGCGATAAAGATCTCTGACAAAACAATTTTTTTGGTAATATTGAACGGTGGTACGGAACCATCCGTGCGCGAGTCCGACTCACACTTGCCCAGTTCTTTCGCTTATCCTCGCAATCCCCATTAAACAGACCTGCTGCAGCTGTGGAATGATCTGCAAGTGTTGGGGCGCGTGTACGGGCACGTGCACGGTCTGGTAGACGGTGTGCCCGTTGGCGACGCTCACGGGCACCTGCACGGGCACCATGCCCATGCCGACCCCGCCCACCCCGCCGCGCACCGCCACGCCTCCTCCTGCAAGTACAACGTACGTACGTGTAGGCTTCATACACGATACACATTTAGTCTCGAACTCTAACCATGCATTCTATTAGTCAAACAATAGAGTAAAAGACAAAAAGAGTGACGAAGTGAAGTGAGAAGAAGTGTTCTCACTTCTTGAGTGAGAAGACTATACTCCATAATAAGTGGCGTACATCGGAAAAGGCACAAAAGCCCGTCTCCTAGATGGCGCTGACTCCTTGCCCGCGAGTAGATGAATAGCGAATATACGCTAAGAAATTTTGATTAGTCTTCCAATATTATGAACCAAATCAACAATGTAAGAAAGGTAGCATAGGTAACAAAAATAGTAGATTCGAAATGGTTGCTGTCGAAACTCGAGGGCAAGAAGTCAGCTCCATCTATGAAACGGGATATTGAGCTTTTTCCGACGAACGCCATTAAGTATGTAGTATAGCACTCTTCTTTTTTTTTACTCTATGATCAAACTGAACAACTTTCATTATGGATCCAACTTCGAAATTGCGATGAAAAATCTACTTATTCATAACATTTGAGTAAAGTGTCTATTTCGAAGTAGGCTCCATACTGAAAGTTGTTCAGTTTGACAAGTAGAATGCATGATTAAAGTTTCCGCACTGACTACTTTATCCTGCATAGATATGGACCACATTTTCCACACGTCATTTTAAATTATAATCTTCACCTCTACCTTTTGCTTGTGGTGGAAAGGGACTTGCAATACGAGATTTGTATGGATATTAAACATCAAGCACGTATTCATCCAGAGGAGCGTCGGTGGCGCGTTGCGGAGAGGTATGGACACCCAATTATGGGGGTCCGGGTTCGAATCCGCACCGACAACATGCCATGTACCAATGAGTTTTTCTAACTTATTTACATAATGCCGATTGCTCTCAAACGGTGAAGGAAAACATCGTGAGGAAACCTGCATACAATGTCTACCAATCCGCATTGGGCACGCGTGATGGACTAATACCTATACACCCTCTCTGAGGGTAGGCCTGTGCCCTGCAGTGGGACGTATATAGGCTGATAATGATGATTCATCCAGAGTAACAGAGTCCATTATCAATTAATTCCGCATTAGCGCCAGACCCCGAAGTTTTATTTGATGTAATTGAACCAATATTCTGAATATATGCTAGTTAATATTTTGTATCTTAAAGGTAGCTGCAAGACGTTACTGAGATGTTCAAAATGACGTATAGAAAATGTGGATAGTTTATTTGAAAGGAAAACACGAAATGAATTGTAATTTTCCTTTTTTTTTTCAAGTCAAGTCGGTGTCAATATATCTTATTAAACCTTGAACTTATAATAACAATAAATTGGTGTAGGAATTAAGCAATGACGTGCTATAATGGTCTTTACTCCTTGTGACTTACAAGTAAGTTGTTTAGTTGTTAACCCAAGATGAAGTTGATGATAGTGCATGATAAAATAAAACACCAAAGCAAAGAAAATTAAAATAGTAAGCTAAGGGACATGAAATTATAAGGAAACTATTGTATCATGTGTTAAAAGAGAATTCCAACAATTTAAAACTTCTGATGATTATAAAATAATTCTCAATAGAAATAAGAAGAAAGATGTGTGAATAAACAAAATCTTTAGGAATGTTTCGAGTTTTATGAAAAATTTAATTAAAAATATGTCAGTAATATAATTAATAAATAAAACATTTAAAAACGGTAATTCTCTCCATACACTGATCCACCTCACACGAATTCGTTTTACATCATCGGACAGTTATTAAAGCACGATCTAAACGATCCGATTTGAGCTACACTGCAACATTTAGAACCACTTACGTGAAATTCGACATCGGGCACAACACGGCAACCCAGACGAGTGTCGTAAGGTGACTATTCTCATCAGCCATCATCTCTCTCTGATCCCCCCACACTCACTCCATCCCATACACCTCTACTCGTAACAGTTTCCCGCTCTATCATATTTAGGAGGGTAACATATGTTTAGTGCACACATTCATACTCTTATCCAGGATACGGTATGCTGCATACCTGACTAATTTTGTAAATAAGCCGAAGCTATAAATGAATTCACATAGTCACAAGACCGTTGATTGTTATTTATAGTAATGTTTATCACGCCCGCCTATCTACATCACAACTTATTCTTACGTAATGTTATTGTGTCTATAAATAATCTAGGAATGTTTCTAACCATCCCAACGGGATTATAGTCTGTTATGTATACGGTATGTAATGTATTGTAAATGCACATATTGCCGCAGCAATGTAGCTCAGATCAGATCGTAAGGTGTAGAGAGTGCTTAAGACCTACCTTGTCCATTAGGGCTGTTGTCCGCCTTAGCCTCCTTCCCATTCTTCTCCCCCCCATTCATCTGTGTCGTCACGTTGGCCACACTGGCGACCGGCAGCTGCACGCCCGACGAGCTAGGTATCGTTATCGACTGACTCGTCGGTATCTGAATACCTCCTGGTATCGATATATTGGAGCCCGGTATTGTAATCATTTGGTTGCCGGTTAGTGCACTCAGTGGTATCGATATGTTAGTGCCTGGTATCGTGACCGTTGCTTGTTGCTCTGTCAGCGGGAGGGGAGGGGGTTATAGATTAGTTTAGTTTCAAGCGACAGGCATGCGGCACACAGTTAAGATGAAGTATGAAGTAGGGTGGAATTAGAAGTATGCATGATCATTGTTTTCAATACTTTATGCTATGCAAATAGCTGCTGAAAATAGTTTGTTCAGGATCTAAGATTTTCGAGTGAAAATCAATATTTCTTGAGAATTCAAAAATATGTATTGCAAATTAAATGTTTGTTTTTTAACCGACTTCAAAAAAGGAGCAGGTTCTCAATTCGACCGTGTATATAAAGGGTGAAATTGATATCATTAGCATCCTTTTAAACTAAGAGTCTACCCATCAAACTGAAAAACTTTTACTATAGGAGGAAACCAATCGGAGCAAAAAAAATCTGCTGTTGCATACATTTGAGTAGAGTAGGCAGCGGCGGCGGGTGCAGTTTAGTATGAAACAGCTGATTTTTTTTTTGCTCCGATCGGTTTGCTCCCATAGTAAAAGTTATTCAGTTTGATGGGTAGACTCTTAGTTTAAAAGGATGATAATGATATCAATTTCATCCTGTATATAATTTTTTTTATTGTACAAAGATTTTCAGTAGATATCTGTCAAATTCAAATTCATTAACAAGTTCTATTAGTAATACTAATTGAAACTTTGAAATCAATAACCAATGAATCAGTCCATCATCCATGTTTAAATCAATGGTTTTTTATTCTAGTGATATGTAGTAAAACCCGACCACAAAATGAAAAACCTCGCCATTTTGCGGAATATCATTGGAACTTATTTTACACAAGTACTTGGAACATTGACGTTAAAGGTTGTAAGCGATTGCAGCGCCCCCAAACCCGGTTTTTTAATATTTCTGGTCAGGCTTTAAATGATCTAGGTTACAAGGACCTTATGGCGCGTTTGACTTTAGAAAAAAAGCACCGTTGTTGATTAAAATATTAGTTAAAAGAAAACGTCGGGTTTCATAAGGCACATTTTTACGTGAATAACAAATATAAGCGAAGCTGATGAAATGGAAGTCACTCCCAAAGCAATCCCGAAGCAAAGTGAAAATTGTTTTAGTATTGAAATTCGAGGTGATGTGATGGAAATATAGCTAGCTACTAGTCCTAAATGATCTATTAATCTAAGGGTCATTGTTCTGAACTAGGTGTTGTCTAAGCTTCTGAATACATTGTGATACGCAAGCAATAACATTTAGTTTAATTTAGAACCTTACCACATATACTTTTTGACACTATGCATACATCACCGTGTCAACGTTGACGCGATAAGGTCCTAAAGTCTTAACCTATTAACCGCCATGGTCTGAAATATAAGACGACATCGAGCTCACAAAACGCCGCCGTCTCATAAATAAGACTATAATTTCTATTGTTTTCATACTGTTTTTCATTTATACGGCGCTGGGGGCGCTTTCAATGAAAAATTTTCCAGCGGTTAAAAGGTTAATCTTATTGCTCATAACTGTTCTAAAGCCTACATTTGAATAGATTAATTTTGACATTTACAATTGACAAGCAGAATAAAATTCTATTGAAATTTAAGTATTCCGAACCAGAAATGGCAAATTGGAACACTTATGGAATCACCTCGTCTATCCATCCGTCACACGCATTTTTTTCTCAGAGACCATTAGACGTAGAAAGCTGAAACTTGGCACGTCTTCTGACATTTCTGCCCAAATTTCTTTCTATTCTGTTCACTTATTCAACGTAAATTTAAATGCGCCTGTCAACAGTCAATTTCTTGTCAATTGTGTACGTCAAAAGAGACATTAAAATGAAGAGACCATGTCTGTACTAGGTAGTTTTAGCGTCGGAACGTAGGTCTACAAATCTTACCTGTGGGTAAATGCATGACGTTCTGTAGGAATCCGGCTGGAAGCACCGGCGTCCTGACTAGCTGCCCGTTTACAAGGCTCACTTGACCCATGCCGGAGAAATTCTGAAAATTTTAAATGATACTTTAGGCAAATTTTTATACAATAGAAAACACTTTGGAGGGCGATTGTTAGTTCCTTGTGTTGTAGTCTTGGATACACCTCGATTTTTAAACCTTTTATCGTCTCCATATTATGATCTTTACACTAACGCGCCATCTCAACGAGACATATTTTATTATTTTTGTGTTATTAGTTTGATATATTAATTGGCAGCGATATTCTCGCAGAGACTCCAAATCGCATACTAAATGTAAGAGTTTGGGTTAGCGCACTGTTCAAGAGAACTGTTCAAGCAGTTTTATTCATCAGTAGATAATGAACTCAATAACTATTGAAATAGATTTAAAAATAGCGTGCAAGAAATAATATATTCAACTCTATTTACATTACTATTGAATTCATTATCAATTGATGAATGAAAACTGCTCGAACAGTTGTCCGCTAGGTGCGTGCGCTCCTACATTTAGAATGGAATTTGGTGGTTCGGCGAGAGTATCGTGGAGATGGCACATTTGATATCTTGACGTTTTATACGAACTAGCTAAGCTAGAATGAAATAGAATGCAATAGAAGCGTACCTGTGCGTGCTGCGCGGGTATGAACAGGGCATCTTGTCCGTCGACGGTGACGGCCTGCATGGGCGCCACTCCCCCCACTCCTCCCACCAGGCATCCCCCGTACGCTTGTTGCTGTAACACATTACCACAGAATATATCGGGTGTAACTGTAAACACCGTCATTACTAAGGGCGGTTGTATCGAGAAAGCTAAGGGAAATTAGCAAAAAAACTTTCAGAAAAGTTAATATTATCATTAAGCTAATTTTCTTTAGTCTTTCGCTAACAGTTTTCATGTAAATTCGAATAAATTGCCTTTGACTAAAATTCATAATTCGACGACCAAAATGTTGAAGTAACTTGCTGACGACTGTCAAAATTGGTCGTCGAATTATAATTTCCAGTTTAATTCGTTTATTTAGGATCGATGCTAGCAATGCTCAAACTCTGTCTAGTGCGACAGTGACGTGTAGAGTGAGCCCTCACCACAAACTCCACAAAAATGAAAATTGTTGAACATGACAAACCTGTAACAACTGGGGATGTATTTGCAACAGTTGCTGCGGAGAGTTCTGGTACGTAGCTCCATCCCCCGACACTACGCCGCCGCCTAGCAGCGACTGCAGCTGTTGCATCGATATCACCTGCAACCAAGACGACATAAAACTTACATAAGTACAGCCTCTAGATTGCCGTGTGGTTGGGAATGAGAATGGACTACTTCGCGTGGTTGCTGGGTGTCGGAAAAACTATTATCATATACTCTATAATCACAAATTGTGACAAAATACATAGTGCTTGTATGTGTAGCCGTTTTTAAGACAGAGCAAAAAGAAAAAAAATATTTGGTCTAATGGTTAAGAGCTCTTGACATGGAGGTCGTGGGTTCGATTCCCACGGGGGACACCTAGTGATATGTCACTTTGTGCGTTTTTCCCCAGTTGGTTAGGATATTGCAGGTGAAGCACCTGATTGTCTGAAAAAAAAGATGATTTCGTGCTTCGGATGGCACGTTAAGCTGTTGGTCCCGGCTACTATCACTGGTGGTAGTAGTCGTTATACAGGGTGTTACAAAAGTAAAAATAAAAATTTAAAACTTAAAGGGTTTTTTAGGACCATCAAACTGAACAACTTTTACCATGGGACCAACATCGAAATCGCGAAAAAATTTGATTTGATTTATAGTTTAGTATGGAACATCAGATTTTTTTTTCGCGATTTATTGGTGCCATAAGTTGTTCCGTTCGATGGTCTAAACCACCCTCTTAAATGTTTATTTGTATTTTTGTAACACCTTGTATAAAAATCACGTTAGAAGCCGTAAGGCGGTCTGAAAAAACTCTGCCCACACGATAAGAAATAATATTCTAAACCTAAATAATGACAGATATGCTGTGATAATGTCAAATCTCTCTTAGTAATAGCACAGAGTTCTATAAAATAGGGTCCCGGGAATCCTTTGGGTAGGGAACCCTAAAAACTAATCAAATTACATTCAACCTTATCTTCATGAGTATTATGACTGAATCCTCATAAAATTGTTGTACTGACTAATGACCTTTTTCTAAACAAAATGAAGAAACTGACACGATGTCAACCCATATTAGTGGCACGTGAGTTGCACCTCATGAGGTCCTCACTTCTGTGACACAATCCATTAATATTTCTGTTATCTGGACATAGAAGGAAAAACAATGGTTTAATCCATACCTGCGGTTGTTGTACTTGTATCCCATTTGGGACGGTATTCGCTGCGTTCACGATAGCTGCCGACAACTCGTTACCCTGCAATGCAAATTAGCTCTAATTACTATTGAGTAAAGATGATTATCGACTTAGTTCAACATTATTAACAAACTGCATGATTAACTGTTGGAAATCGTTGCAAAGTGCAACCCAGTTATTAGTGGCTTATTAACAAATGGTAGGCGAGTGATTCATACGTTGGTATACCTGATTATGGACAATCTTAGGGTAAATTTATATTAGAAGAGCAGCGGCCGGAGGAGCATCTCCTACAGCAAACTTATCGCTAGATTCGCTAGTGAACTTTGACTACTTATGTAGGGACTAGTTACGCATGTGATTCTACTAACATACATTTCTGCTACTTATTGCGGGGGGCGAGGTAACGTGAAATCCGCAACTTTGGATTTTATTCCCATAACTTTAGATTCTAATTTTGAACGTTAAAAATCATGAATAGTAGTCTCGAGTGAACACCAAACGTTCTAAGTTCGAAATTATTGTTTCGCAATTATAGGCTGTCTGGTTTAGTGATAAGATATAAAATTGAATGTAAATGCATATAATTAATTGATCTTATACCGTGGCAGAGGGGAAATGCTACCGCAAGGCTAGTCCTTATAATAAATAGTCAAAGCTAGTGAATAAGGTTCAAATTCGCTCGCGATATTTCTCTCGACTTTAGTGTAGATCAGGCATAAGTGGCAAAGGCCATGAATAAAATAGAACATACAATGTTTATTCGTCATCGTAGGTTACATGGGTTGACAGGTTGTTACAAAAATAGTATCTCTAGAGTTACCTACCTAATTTTATTTTTTATTGAGCTATTGTTGTTTTTAAAATTTTATTGATATTCAACTCACCGATAATCCCTGAGCCCTCAACTGCTGCACCACCGCGGAACTGATGACTCTCAACTGTGGCTGCTACGAACACAAATAATAGAAAATTTATATTTAACGAGCGTTAACCCGCGACTTCGTCCGCACAAATTATATACCAGATTTTAAGTCAGATCATAAGCTATCAAACAAAAAAAGTTACATCAAAATCGGTTCAGTAGTTTTTGCGTGATACTCGTTCAAACAAACAAACAAACAGACAGACAAAAAATCCAAAAATTGGTGAAATGGAATCAGGAACACCTAAAAACCATATCGTAACTTTTTTTTGTTAATATCTTCAATGTACAGACAAACTTCCTGTTACAGTTTTATAATAGTATAGAAAAAATTGGTGAAATGGAATCAGGAACACCTAAAAACCATATCGTAACTTTTTTTTGTTAATATCTTCAATGTACAGACAAACTTCCTGTTACAGTTTTATAATAGTATAGATACGCACTATAAAATGAATGTTAAGAGTTTATGTGACTGTTCTATTAATACAAATTTACGTAAAATACGGACATTAAATTAAGGTCTAATAAGGTAAAGTTATTAATTAAGATCTTATTTCACTATCGGAGTGGGCAGAAACGTAGCTGCAACGAAAAATCAATTTTTAAATGGGTCTTCTTCTTATCGTGTCGACTTCAAATTCTGAACAAAGTCGCTAAATAGTAGCTTGCCAGAATCGGACAACCGATACTGCACCGTCGCTAGCGGTCATGAGCTCCTCCTGCGTGCAGGTGTTAGGGCACGCAGGGCACGATATGAGATGGGCCATCGTTTGTGCTGTTTCAATTAAGCCAGCTGTCGTGGTACTTGTTATAAGTATAACCTACCTGTTGTAGTTGTAAATACTGTTGTTGTATCATGGCTAGCATCGCCTTGCACCTGTTGCTTAATCGACTCAGCCTGTTGCACTTAGTCGGCCTGCTGTTATTGGACTTGTTGTTGTACATAAAACCTACCTGTTGTTGTTGTAAATATTGTTGTTGTATCGCAGCAAACGTCGCATTCTCACCTTATACCTGTTGCTGAATCAACTGTACCTGCTGCACTCGCAATGCCTGCTGTTGTTAGACTTGTTGTGAATATAAACTATCTGTTGTTGTAAATACTTGTTGTATCGCATCTACCGTCGTAGCATCGCCTTGCACTTGTTGCAGAATCGATAGAGCTTTCTGCACTTGCAATGTCTGCTATTGTTAGATTTGTTGTTGTGCATGTAAACTACTTACATGTTGTTCTAAATAATGTTGTTGTATCGCAGCTACCGTCGAAGCCCCGCTCTGCACTTGTTGTATGAAATGAGCTTTCTGCATTTGCAATGTTGCAGACTTTTTGTTGTGCAAATAAACTACCTGTTGATGTTGTTGTAAATATTGTTGTTGTATCGCGGCTAGCGTCGCAGCGTCGCCTTGCACTTGTTGCTGAATCAACTGAGCCTGCTGCACTTGTTGAGCTTGCTGTTGTTGAACTTGTTGTTGAACTTGTTGGGCTTGTTGTTGTGCTTGTTGTTGCGCTTGTTGCTGGGCTTGTTGTTGCGCTTGTTGTTGGGCTTGTTGTTGGGCTTGTTGTTGCGCTTGTTGTTGCGCTTGTTGTTGGGCTTGTTGTTGTTGTTGTTGTTGTTGCTGTTGCTGTTGCTGTTGCGGGCCTGAAGTGAGAATATTGTTTGAGAAAATGTTCTAACACAGATGATGTATAAAGCCAGTTTTGGATGTTGAAAAAGCAAGAGATGTGTACCAGGGTCGTGATCATAGCAGGTGGCGATTACCTTTTCATTGCCCAATGGGTCATAGGTGTGCGTATTTATGTATATATTATTAAATAGGTATAGTTAGATTACTAACATCTACTAATATATGAAATGTGAGTGACCTATTAAATGTTATATCACTCGAGATAAGATTAGACCAGTGGGTCACCCATTCCATAATCTTATTATCTAGGGAGGAAGATTAGGTTCATTGTGGACTCACTGGTAGCCCTTCTCAAATCTTGTTTTCAGTCACACTTACAAAGTACTATAAAACAAGAAAAAAACAATTAAAATAATGTATGGAATTGTAAACTCACACAAGTTACATATTTTAGAGGGTGCTTCAAACCATCAAAGTAAACAAACACAATGGGGCAATGGAGAAAAAAATCTGCTATTCCATACAGTTACGCAGAGTAGCTGTGAAAGTTGTCCAGTTTGATGGTCTGATGCACCCCCTAAAACATGCAAGTTGCCCGATGATTGAAATAGCTACTTTTCAAATCATGTTTAGTTCTCATTTGGTAAGACGCTGTAGACGTATGTGATACTAACTGAAGTGTTGCTGTTCTTTATCCTGGGCCTGCTGATCGGGCCCCATCGTGGCCGGACTCAGGCGGCTGCACGTGGCCGCCAGCAGTGCCAGGGGAGACTCTGAGCCGCTTTCCTCCTGCACAAAGTACAGTTTCAAATATACATTTGGACTGGTCAAGTGGTCAGTTTTCCCCTTTCGGGAACAATCTGAAACTTGTTTATGACTAAAATTTTACATTTTGGGTACAATGGGTTCGTACCATGTTTTAGTATTTTTTTTATAAAACTAGACAGATAGATAACTCATTTATTTCATCTGAGCAATACAGGAAAAACAGTGACAGACAAAAGTAGTAGGTAACACTATGGAGTCCGTATAACGAGGTCTGTGCAAAGCCGCAACAGCAACAGGGAGCTCCCACGACGGCCCAGTTAATAATAAACACGATATTGTCGGTATTGGTGTTGGAATGACACCGTGCGACCTATATTGCGCCAATGAAAAAGGTTCAAACTCAGCATTTATGCTGAAGCAAAAGCTGTAGTGCTGTTAATTCTAAACTGTTAAGGCTGGGCCACATAGAATGCAGCTGCAAAACGGGTGCAGGCCGGCTGCGGGCCGGCAGTAGATGTAAACTATGGACTTATATGCGAGGTATCACACTGCGGCTACCGTTCCGTTCCTGGGAGCACTCTGTATGGCCCAGCCTTTGAACTAGGTATCCTATTAATTAATTTGCAATGATCCACCTTGTATGTCCCCAATAAGGGAAGCCAGCTTGCTCAAGAACCTGACTAGTGTAACCATTTAGATCAAATTCCAGCAGCACACAGTCACAGTATAAGAAAGAGTGTCTAGTACTACATACAGTACGGACACTCCCTGCCAATTTCAACCAATTTTAACCTCAGCCCCGTATGGTAGCTACCGTGGCAGAAAATGTAGGTAATGGAGTAGTCTCGCTCGCACTCACTCAGTATCGCACATGCTTAACTCTTCTCATAAATTTTTCCCATTTGTATAAAACAACAGTTATGACCTAGGTTTATGACAGCTAAGTGTCCAAGGTATGACACCGTTGAGTTTAATATTTTGAGACGAGCAGCAAATGTGATCAATGATCATGCAGTTGAAGCATGGTATTGTACACACTGTCCTTTACAAGTGGCGACGGGCTCACTCCCTGTTACACTGGACAGAGTATCGACACATTTCGATACTAGTGAAACTTGGATGTTCTGAGGTTTCAGAATATCTCTGACTGCCCCCTCGAGGAATATAGTTGTGAGCATTATGCTTTTGCTGAAGCTTGGCTCAACAATAGCATATTTAAATATATTATTGTTAACACAATAGAGGTGAAAATTGTTACAATTTCAAGCTTATAAAAGTAGTATGGTAGTGTGAAGATGATTGTTATAAGAATGTATATAGATTTAATCTCTTAATTTCTAAATGTAAATTTTTGAGTGGTTTTGGTTGTGAGAATTGCAACAAGTGGCACAGCAAACTTTCAATGAATGAGTCATTTTTATGACAAGGTTTTACGGAAGGCTTGTTGGACAACAGTGGCTTTGAATGTTATGATGTTGCAAATAAAATCTTTGTTCCTATGTTCATAATTATCATCAAGGCACTTCATGCAAAAGGGCTCGCACTTATAAGAGGTAAGCACGAACAATACTTAGTGAGTGCGAGTGATAGAGGATTGTCTACTGTTGTCTTCCGCAAGAGGATGGGGTAAAAATTAGTGGGGGGAAGGAGTCTGTTCTGTGTTTACTACCATACTCCTTCTTATACTGTGGTCTTGTTTACTGATATTTATGAAAGAATTTGTATTAGAATAAATTGATAAATTCCAATTACTAAATAAATTGCAAAAATAGGGGGACCTCTTTGAACCTCAGCGTTTGATTCCGCTAAACTTTGTTACAAATCTTCTGTCATCATTTTGATACTAAATAACTAACAAAAGGTATTAATTGGGAGGAATGACGACCCGGTTGGTGTAATGGTTACCACGCCGGACTGCCAAACCAGGGTCCTGGGTTCGAATCCCGGTTCGGTCATGGATTTCGGTCATTATATGTTTGTGCAGTTGTTGTATAGTTTCCATAATAAACAGCCTATAGTGCTTGCTTGGGATCATTACAATGTACATACATTGTATTGTGTACAGGCACATGCCTGTGAGCATTATTTATTTTTATTTTTTAATCTTGAGCGCTGAACCTTATTCAGGGTCCAACTTAATATGCTGACGGTGTTTAAAGAGGATGGTCAGACCATCAAACTGAACAACTTTCTCTAAGAGACCAACATCGAAATCGCGAAAAAAAAATCAGATGTCCCATACATTTGGGTTTGAGTAGGATTGCAGATTTCTATGGAACAGAAGATTTTTTTTTCACGATTTCGACTTTGGTCCCATGGAGAAAGTTGTTCAGTTCGAGGGTCTGATCGTTCCCTTAAAAAAAAGATGACACTGCTCTGACCACAGAATACTATAATTAATTACTGCTCTGATCAAAACCATAGAAGCATAGAAGTAAGTACCCTTCATACAAGGTACTATTTATTTTATTTATTTTTTATTTCTTTATTTATTTTATTGATTTCTTAACGATTGTTACATTGTTCAAAGGTAGGTAGGTTACATAATTTTTAAGTTAAAGCTAAATGCACAACCACTTATAAAGAAATACAGCATGCAATTATATTTAGCTTAATCAGGCTTCGAACCCAGGCTACGTCCCTTTTCATTCACAAATCAATCTGCACATACCTCGTCGGATAAAATTTCAGCAATCATTCAGAATATTGTTATTATTTTGAAGCAAAAAAATAACTTCTTAGATTTCAAAAAATCAAATTACGTTTTTTGACATTTGTTTGTTTTGAATTTTTCGCCATAGACAATTTAATTTTTAGCAATCAATCATTCGTTCTCATCACTTTTTTTGACATTCATCATAGGACACTCATTCATTTCTGGTTTTGTTTTTTCGTTAACCTTTCATCGTGATGAAATTCAAATTAATTAAACCATCAGTTTGCCTTTCAAGTATTTTTGTATTAATAAAATCCGATCCATCGAAGTTCGAGCTAAATGTGGGCGGAATATTCTTCGTTTCAATACAAGTATAGTTTGGTCCATGCTGAAACTTTTATTGTGAACTTCAAAACTTTGACCGTTCGGCGTTCGTTCTACATCGTAGTTGGGAGTCGACACGCCTTTTCCTAACAAGTGCCGGGAGTCGTCGCACGCAAGGCCGCGGCCGCCCTTTGATCCACCCACCTCAAATCGCGTGACTGTGATTTTTATGCAGTTGCTAACGAGACTATCTTAGACGAATCGAACATGTTAATTGCAGGTAAGCACACATGTGATCTATTTCTGATTATTGGTTTAAGGAAACCCGTTTGATTACTGCTTTAAAATAAAATTGCTTAATAAAATGGCGACTATGGTAGCAACACAATCAAGTAACGTTGAATTGATAGTGCTGTAAGAAGCAGATAAAATTAAACTAATGATCTTGGGATTTGTGCGGAGCATTAAATCGTAGGAGGACGCTGATGCTATTTCGGCAAGGGAGTTGCTTGCGACGCGGTCACAACCTCCTGCGTGTGGCCTGGCGGGCCCCACACGGCCGGGGCCGCACTCGCCCCGCCCTCCCCCTGCGCCGACACGAGACCACTGCCCGCTAGCGTCCAATTTATTGCACAATAAACACTGCATCCTTTCACTTTTTACACTTTACCTTGATAGATTTGTCCTCGTTTATGTATTCCACCTGCACTTTTGAGAGCTCAGACGACATTATCTACTTCAGACTTACAAACAATAATTTCTTTTTGTTCACGTACGGAACGCAACATCCTCACGACCGGCCGCCAAACTGCGGCGAGCAAACTGGCGAGAAATGACGAACGCGCTCGGCAAGTCTCGTAGATCCGCCTCCTATCGCGTTCGGGTTTAGTCAGGTTTTTATTAATTTTAATAAAACTGGAAGGTTACAGGTCCTTTTCAAGTATATCATACCACGGAGCAGTTCTTATTACACAGGTTTTTTTACATTCCTAGTGCTAAATTATCCAGATTTCTGATAAAACTTAGCTTTTTAGTTGACGCCTGCTGTTTCTATCTCGTTCTATCGGGGACAGGTCTTGATTATTGGTAGGCAGCAGCTGCGCCTCTCTCCTCCTCCCCGTCGCGGGTGCGGTGCCGCCGCCCGATAATAATAATTGAAAGTAGGAAGGACGTAATAATGGGTGTATAACCTCGTGCCCGCGGCCTCCTTGGGCGGGCAAAAAATGCACACATGTCATGCCTGCCTGTGCCCCTCAGGGCGCTCCTGCGGCATTATCTAACGAGACGTGGCTTGTTAACAAACGATAGAGGAGCGTTAGTTAGTGCGCTCTCGTACAGACCTTTGTTCACATAGCTCCGTATCGTATGTATGATTACGTTACGACATACTAATCAAGTCTGAGAATATTTTTATCACGTTTATCATAACTGTTTTAAGTGCACTTGCTCTTTCTCTGCCATTTTTGATAAAAATGTAGTTCTACGACGTTTGGGCATAGAATAACTTTTGGTTTAGGCACGGCTAATGAAATTTAGACAAAATATTTATCCTAAAAACAGAATATTAACAATACCTCTGACTATACCCTCTGGGAATATGGCCGTGAACATTTTTAGTGTTACCAATTATTTTAAATTTTTATTCAGTCCATTATTTATAGGTTCAGTCAGACAAGACTGGTTTGGAATGAGAGTGAAAGTCGAGCCACGTTTTGTCAAGCGTCAGCCGCGTCGCTGTCGCCCCGGGTCCATTATGCACGAATGAACAGACGCCCCGAGAGAGCGTGTGTCCCCGGCTTAATTATCTCCTACTGTTACCATACCGTTTTCAACCCAAACGTCTAAGCATAGAGCTCAGAATCAATTATCCGTCTTGTCTTTGACATGCATTTCTAAGTAAACGAAATTCCAATTCGGAGTTACTCCATTTTAAAACTCTGTAGCATCAACTTAGAGTTCTAAACGACTTTGTTAGCTTGAGGATATTAGTCGTTGTTGGTTTGTATAGGTCTATTATGGGTGTACCTCGGTGGCGTGGCACGGCATGCGGTAGCAGTGACGTGATGCTGTTTGCGTTTAGTATTTAATTAGTCGGTGAACAGTACCGATGAAATCATCGCTGTTCGTTAGTTTCGATTGATTTTTTCCACCACTCCATCAGAAAAAATTGTAATAGCTCTGTTATTTGATCATTGAAATCCTCTGTCATCGTGGGTTGTTAATGTTATGTTAATTAAAATGATGTTTTTTTAAATTTACTGCTATACGAACTTTATCTTTATAAGATTGTTGTCAAGATTGAGTCTTTCCTGTCTGCTACCAAGGTGGTCTACTTTACTAGAAGCTATAAAACTTAAAGTATTGTACCTACCTATGCTCTGCTACGCAGTAGGATAATAACACTGCTGATGATGTCAAATTATAAGATCGGTTTATACTTTTTTCGACTTAGTTAGGTATGTGAGAAATGTGTAGGTACATCTGCCTAGATAGATTAAATTGGGGTATGTTCAGTATTAGCTTAGTATGCGCAGATATATCCATTTGTGTTTTAACATTTCAAATACTTATGACTAAATCATAATTTTCGTAAAATTTCTTTCAGTAAAATTATATTCTTATTCCTCCATCGATTGAGTAGATCTATACAACATACCTACAGTCACGTAAATAGGTAAGTTTCATTTTCTATGTACCTACCAATTCTGACCTGCCTCTCTTTAACGTGTACAGAATAACAGAAAATTGCATAAGAGAGCATTAGGTATGTCAATTTACAGCTGATGCCTAAGTAGTACCTACATTTTCTACATCTGCAGGGTGTAAGGAAAAGTAACATTAACCTTTAAACCACGTACAGTCAGCAGCAATAAGTTATATAAACTTTGGTATCTACTACAAGACGTAGAACAAACGTGTATACAACTTATTGCTGCTGACTTTACTCTATCTATTAAACTGAACAACTTTTACTATGGGAGCAAATCTGTCAGCGCAAAAAAACCAGCTGTTTCATATATTGAAGTGCAGCAGGGTGTTAGGGTAAACAGTTGCATTACTTTAAGGGGTGATTCTACCTATGATAATGAACAACTTTCCCTAAGAAACCTATAAGTAATAAGCAAATTTTTTTTTCCTTTTCATTCAAACGTTCGATCAGCTGATTGCATTTAGTATGGGAAGACCAACAATTGTTTTGCAAATTTCCTATAGATTTCTTATGGAAAGTTGTTCAGTATCATGGGTTCAATCACCCCTTAAAGTAATGTAACTGTTTACCTTAACACCCTGTATACTAAACTGGACTATCAAGGTACTCGACTCAAATGTATGAAACTGCAGATTATTTTTGTTCTGACAGGTTTGCTCCCTTAGTAAAAGTTGTTCAGTTTGATGGGTAGAGTACCTAAGTGGTTTAAAGGTTAATGATACTATTCCTTACAAACTGAATTATGCAATTAGCGTTATTAAACCAACCATTTTGGGAAATCATCTGTGACCACTTGAATGACCAGGAAGGTCGGAGAGCATGAGGGTCTGCGGAAGCGGAAGTGACTGTGGGCGGGCCGGACCGCCCGCACCACCCGCCCCCCGCACCCAGACACGCCCTAGCTCTCACTTGCACGCTGCATCTCAACCTAATTAACTCATTAACATAAACACAACATCATGCTATTTGATAAAAGTTCATGTATAATACAAACAATTACTTTCACTGAGTTGAACGAAAGAGGAACCCCTCTTGCTTGAGTGTCTATTTGAAACCACGATTAATCTTAGTGAAAAGGGCTTTCTATTTTTTCGCTCTACATTCCGTTAATTGTTAATATCGGATTTTTCAAGATCTTCTGAAAATAAATATTGTGTGACATCAGAGCAACACATACAAATCACAGCTCTACTTACTATTTTCTAGCAGAATCGTTATATGTTCAATAAAAATGTATAATGTGATATGAAATTCCGGTGGACTCTTATTTTTTTTTTGTTTATTACGTATGGGTTTGCTCTTGACCTCAATCTAGTCCTCAGGACGAAGATGGGTCGAAGATGTAGCGAGCTCACCCAGAAGAAGCCTATTCGTACTTTAAAGGAATTCGGGTTTTAAGCGCTCGGATATACTGACGCAGGCAGGGCGTTCCACTCCTTGGCTGTGCGCATTATAAAAGATTCATAAAGGCGCTTGGTGCGGATATGTGGCATGTCAACCAAAAAGGGGTGATATCCCGCGGTGCGTCTGGAAGTCCGATAGTAGAAAGGGGAAGGCGGGATGAGCTCATGTAGCTCTTGGGCATACTCACCGAAGTACAATCTGTAGAAGACCGACAAGCAGGCTACTCTGCGGCGCTTGGTCTCCACCAGCTTACTGTCGCCAATGAGCTTCCAGGCTCTGCGTTCAACTGAGTCGAGTCGAACCGAACTCTTATAGCCATGCCACACAATACCGTGCGAACTTTGGAATTTGTCGTAATACGTAGGATAATGACGCAGTGACTTCGCGTGCCTGCGTCTCGTTCTCCATACCTATAACCTTCAATTGATACAACGGAACCCACAGAAAACTCAGACGGCAGCGCAACGCGCAACAACGCATCATGTGGCTAGACTTTTAGTTGTAATCATTGACTTACCAAATAGGTACTGGACGTAGGGTCCGCGCTTATAAGTGTCCGAACCAAAAGAGTAACAAAATGCATAAAAACTACGTTCCAGTCGTCGTTTATTCGACCGACTACTCTCGCACGTCTATAATGCTGTGCCGCTTTGCTGTAAGAATTTGTAAAAACTACGCATGCAAAATGAATAATGAATTTAAATAGTTTTCAATCCTTTTAGTTAGTTTAAATTACTAAAACGTAGGTACTAACATTTGTGGTTAGTCTAGGACACTTTTTTCTAGAATTTTGTATGAGACCCGGCGTCCATTAGATAGATAGATAAAACTCTTTATTAACAGGTAATTTCTTTTTGCTCCGATCTGTTTGCTCCCATAGTAAAAGTTGTTCAGTTGATGGGTAGACTCTTAATGTAAAAGGATGCTAACGATATCAATTCACCCTATATATGGGACAGCGACAGCAACCTCTGGTCTTTATATGATGCGGGTACGAAAGATCTGTCACACCGACACATGAATATCGATTAAGAAACCAGCGTGTGATAAATCACGCGTGGATCAAACAGAAAAAGAGCTTAATACGCGTTTTGCAGGGGATGATTAGATCATCAAACTGAACCACTATAGGATAAACATAGAAATCACAAAAAAAATTGTTCCATTAAATACGTTTAGGAGTGGAATGCCCTGCCTGCGTCAGTATTTCCGAGCGCTTACAACCCGAATTACTTTAAAGTACGAGTGAATAGGCATCTTCTGGGTAAGCTCGCTACATCTTCGACCCCATCTTTGTCCTGAGGACTGGATTGAGGTCAAGAGGATTTGAAAAAAAAAATACTGCAATTCTTCTCAACCCAAATGTACGGGACTGCAAATTTTTCGATGTTTGTCCTATATAGAAATTTGTTCTGTTTGATGGTTTGATTATCCTCATAAAAAACCGACAGCATATTAGAAGGAACATTTGCATAAGCCACGATGCCGTGCTGGAACATCTGGAGGCGAAAAAAACAGTTAAAATTATAATGAAGACAAACTGCTTTCCCAATCGTTGTTCATGACGAGTCGTAGAAATACTACGGATGGAGGAAAACACACATGTGCTTTATCAATGTTGAGCTAAACGCTCAACATTGATGTGCATTTCCATGTGATTCATAACCTCCTACCGTTTTAGCAGTTTGCCCAGTCTACACTTTGGCTGTATTCCTTTATTCTACATCTAAATTATTATAAAACTGTAGCAGAATGTTTGTCTGTACATTGAAGATTTTAATAAAAAAAAGTTACTATACGGTTTTTAGGTATCCCTGATGCCATATCACCAATTTTTTAATTTTTTGTCTGTCTGTTTGTTTGTTTGTGTTTTTGTTTGGGTGTTTGTTTGTTTGAACGAGTATCACGCAAAAACTACTAAACCGATTTTGATGAAACTTTTTTGTTTGATAGCTTATTATCTGACTTAAAATCTGGTATATAATTTTCGCGGACAAAGTCGCGGGTTAACGCTCGTAAATTATAATCATGGTTTGGTTTTTAATTTTAGTCTTTGATTCTTATTCGGTGAAAGGAAAAATCAGCATTATTATAATATGATAAGGCGATTTGTCCGTATGGTGTCAGCTAAGAATAGCACCATCTCATTTCCTCCTGTGGGTGTCGTAAAAGGCGACTAAGAGATCTACTGAAGGATGGGCAGCAGCATCCTCTGAGTACACACATTGATTCTATCCAACTGCGATCGCCAACCCGCCTGCCAAGAGTGGCGATTATGGCAAATCCCCCCATTTTGGTGGAGGCTTACGTCCAGCAGTGGACGTTTAATGGCTGATATGATGATGATGAATAAGGCGGATAGGCTTGACTGCCTAGCCTAGTTCTCTACCAGCCTATTACCAGCCTAAATAAACATAGGCTTATAAAATAAATGATATGATAATTCTTGCATGTATTCTGCACGGATTAGAAAACAAACTATTTTTGTTTTTAGTTTCGTAAAAAAATTAAAAAAAAATCGTTGTCTATCGTATTTCCAGACAACACACCAATGTTTGTTCTAATGATTAAAAGAGACAATCCTCTAAAAGCCAAATCTTCTAATCATCCTTGTAATAATTGTAACCTCGATTTACGTGTTCAAAAATGCATAAGCACGCGGAAGAGGCGCACCCACCCACCGCCCGCCCGCGCGACAACAGCCGCGGGGGCGTTACCGCCGCCCTACGCCCGGGCCCACGTAAAGTCACAAGTTTTTCCCGCCAATTCATAGATATCTATTTCATCTCATAAAACCACTTGAATTATATTATAGTACTCGTATGTCAGTACAAAACTATAACTGAAAAAGATAGTAGACTGGTACTTCAAACAGCAAATTCAAAGATGAATATACTTATGTACTTTTTATTCTATGAAAGATGTTTCGCTAATGAAGTCATTTTCATCTTTATTCTCTAGAAATTAATATTTCAACACTATTTAGACCATTGTGGTACCTACTAGAGGCGACACCCAGACTTGTAACACTCGTTTAAGCTAATTGGCTCAACCTTACTTAGCATACATGTGCCAGGCGCGTGCTGTACCGCGACGCCCCCAGTGCGCACCACGCACCGTGCGTGGTGCACAGATTTTGTTCGCGTTGTCTGTTCTATAAATAACTATTGAATGATTTAGACAAGGAACTTGACTTGGAACATCCATCTATAGGTTAGAAATTGAATGAACTTAATAGTCTCATTTCCGATTGACTCGTTCACTCACTTGTCTATGGTATTTGAAAATAGAAAAATGTGATCATCGGATTGGAACAGAATAAAATCCAGTGTTCTACTTTATAGGTACTTATAATATTTTTATCAAACAGAGATGTGAGAGAAGTCATGACAAAATGATTATTCCAATTCAATTAAATTTACATTATATTCGAGTTTACGCAATCGTAGTTGTACCGTAGCTCGTAGAGAAGCACAGAACATTTCATGTCGCTAATATGATATTGAACCGTATCACAGAACAATACAATTCATATTCGAATGATCTAACACACGAAAAAGAACCACGGATGCGCGCGCTTTTCATCAGTTTCCGGATATTTCGCGCCGCTATTTTGAATGTTTTGTTTTGTTTTTGTTTGTTCTAAAAATACAGATGTCTGTGGTTCTAAACGATATTTTCATGTTTCGAACCGTGCCTCAAAGAGAATGTAATTCACTTCGTTATACCTAGTGAGTTACTTTCTCTTTGACTGTGCCTACTTTAGTAGTTTTGAACATGTTTTGAATAGTTTTAGTAGTTTTCAGCCATTTTATTATACAGGGTGTAACAAAACACCCTAGTAATTACAGGTGTTGCTTCAGACCATCAAACTGAACAACTTTCACTATGGAGTCAACATCGAGAACGAGAATAAATAAAAAAATCTGCTGTCCCAGTCCCATACAAAACTGCAGTGCCGACTCGACTGAAGTGTACGGGACAGTTTATTTTTTTTAGGTAATTTTTTTTCTTCTTGGCCTCGCATGGTTATGCATTTTTGCCATCAACAGATGTCTTCAACGGTTCATATATTAATAAAGTCTTTATTACACAAAAAAAATGTGTAAGAGCTTTGTGTGGTAGTTGCCCATATGACTCCTGTAAACCGTTGTTTCCTAAACTAGGTCTACTAACGCTGCCTAGCATGTATATCTGGGAAGTATGTAAATTTGTGAATCAATCGGAATGTTTGTAAAAGAGCTATAAGAGACCCCGAAAGGATTGTCTTTGACCACTGCCCCAATACTAGTCTATACAGAAATAATTGAAGGGCACAGGGGAAAAACATGCCATGTCACAGAGACAATGAACTGAGTAATTGCTAAATTAGTCTTTTGATTCTCAAAAAAAGGTACAAAAAAGCTTGAAATAAAAGATAAATATGTTTATTTATAAAGAAAATATATTGTTTTAGTAGTTTATTACAAAATACCCTTTTCTTTTTTATACCTTATTAAGTTATCAGAAAAAAACAGAAGTAAGTCAGAAAATACAGGCAAAAATCATGCAATGTGCATGAAATACAGGCAAGGAATGTGCAATGTCCATGAAATATTAATTACTTAAATGTCATTATATTTTATTTCTGAATAGTATTGTTTAGCTTTTGGCCCACAAAACTTTGACAGGGCCTGGATATCCATAAATTTTGCCTTAGAAACTGGAAGGCTCTCATTGTAGGATTGATCTGGCAGTAAAAACTCAGAGTCCCCCAGACTATGAGAGTCATTGCGGAATTTCGACTTTTTATTAGGTGCTGTGAGAACAGATGATGTCCAAGAAGAATTATAATGTTCTCTGTGGAAAATTAATCTTGGATAATCCTTTTCAACCCTGATTTCTCTTATGGGTCGGGATAAAAAAGGGCATGCCTTCTTATACATTGATGATAAAAAATCTGACCATTTTCTGACAAGTGGTTGGTCAACTTCAATTACATGAAAGGGGCATGGCTTCTGTCTAGCATCACGAATCACTTTGACCCAATCATCAGGCGTTTCACACGGTGATTTCTGGTTTATACAACCCATATTTCTGTCGCATTCTAAATATGAGTGTCCGCGAATGGGAAATATGATTTTGATCAGATCCAAGCGTCTTGCACTGTGTACAACATAGTGAATAAAACGAAACACAGTGTAATTCTTGTTTTGCCCACCGTATGAATCACAAAATATCACCAGCTCCCGAATATTTTTATCAAGGATATTAAATATATATAGTCCTGGAGAAATGAACACACTTCATCAGATCCTTTTTTTGCTACTGTTTCTGGGTAGCAGAAGAAATATGATTTGGATGTAGCTAGTTCATGGATGTTAAAAAGATTTAAGGTCAATTGTCTTTTATAATAAACATCATTTGTGGTGATGTTCGGCATGTTTAAATTTTTTTGAAAGTCCATTGCAATAGCTTCCCTTACAGAAGATGATTGACACTGCATCCTAGTTTCTCTTTTTCGTTTGTAGAAAACATTTGCCTTCATTTTATGCAACATATTCTCATTTTCTAACTTTTTTATTTCTTTTTCAATGTCACATTTTTCAAGCTCGGAAGCATTCTTCAGATTTAATTTGAGAGCCTTTGTCTTTGCCAGAAATTCATCACATGTACTACATGTATCGCTTCTTGGATATCCGAATCCTATGTTAAAATGATTTACAAATATAGATCGATATGTTTCGTAGGATAGTTGATTTTTATCTTCGAACATATCATACATTTTCTTGACATTCAGCACCTCCGGTAGATAAATTTTTGAGCTGTCGTGTAAGCTATAATGGCTTTTTCTTCCTCGAAATGACCTTATGTGATCCATGACCTTAGATTTAAGCACTAGACTAATTTTTTTAGGACGGTTGCTATGTTTTCCTCGCATGTCGGTTGGGGCTTTACCTGTTGTGAGTAATGATTTTTTAATTGTATTTACTCTTTGCCTTGTTATTCCATGTATGGCAATAAATGCTGAGGCACAAACTGGCACATCAAGCTGTTGGGATCCGTCTAAAATTCTCACTCTATAGCAGTAGTTTGCTGTATGTAACTTAGCTTCCGACTCTTCTTTTCTAGGTCGTCTTCTTTGAATTTCCAAAACACTGATTAGACCACATAAATAAAGGTTTTGTGCATCCCTAGATGGCAATAGGTTGAAATCTTTCAGAATCCTAGCCCTTTCTTCTTCAGTAACAACTTCGAAACACTTGTATCTCTTGCAATTACAACTTGAACCAGTTTCATGACTTTGTAGTCGAATCTTCTTGTTGACGTCTGACATTCGACCGTATAGTTTACGTTTTCTGGTAGTTTGCTTCAAATTAGGCTCTCCTTCACCGTCTGACGACATTTTAAACAATAATTAAATACACGCCGCATAACAGAACAGACAAGAAAGCAAACCTCAAAATAACCTCAAAACGTCAAGCTGACAACCATGGACAATGCTTGTTTTTTTCCTGTGCGACTTGGACATTGCTTGTTATTGCTCTGTATCGATATTTTCAAATGAAGATTACTCCGCGACGTTGCATGTTACTGCAGTGTATGTTTTGGCATTTTGTTCTACCACTTTTGTACTATACAATGGCATTGCCAGTTCAAAAAATATAAAAATGTGACATTGCATGTTTTTCCCCTGTGCCCTTCAATTGTTATCACATGTTTATAAAAATTTATAATAAATTACCAAACACTATTAAAGCATACAATGGCAAGCAATTTTCAAATAAACTCAAAATATGGCTTACTTCTAAGTGCTACTATAAGTTAAACGATTATTTTGATGAATAATAACCAGATGTTATTAGAGCCTACCTACTATATGTAATAGTTTCATAGTCATAGAGGTCGTAGTCTAAATACATTTTATTGTAATATTATTATTTAGCATAGTTGTTGAAATTAAAATATTTTATTTTGGTTTACAGTGTAAGCCACCTAAATATTGTACGTCCGTGCTGCGGACCAAACTGTTGATTCTGTTTTATTTTATTGTAACATCTTTTGTACACAGTTTGAACAATAAATATTCTTATTCTTATTCTTATTCAATAAAGTTCTCTCATTTATAGCAATTAAAACGTTAGTTGCGTTAGCGTTCGACGTTTTGACGCTTCTCTGGAGTTTTTGGAGACAGTCAAAAGACGCAGGAAACGCCACAGGTCCACAGGAAAGAGGTGAACCGACCACTTTGCCGCGCTACAAATGACGGAACATTTTTCCTGTTTACAACCCACACACTATTATATTTCACTGAACTAACTATATTGTTCACTTTCACGACACTTTGTTAAGCAAAACAACACAATTTTTACGAACCAAAACTCATTCTCATTGTAAACAATAAAAATTCGATAAATATGTGGATACCAAACGTAGCTGACGAATTCCCGCCAAAAACCTTTAGGTACTTCTTAGATCATTCAGACTTTATGAGGTAACTAACCTATTAAGTGGCTGCTGTCGGTGCAGTCTACTCACACAGCGCACGTTAGAGGACGACGTACCAACCGTTGCCGTAGCATGATGTGCGTAATAAGGCTATACCCCAAGGCTATACCAGGCCTTTTATCACGTTCGTTCGCGCGCAAATAGAAAGAAAGCGAAAGCGTCATAGCGCTATATCACCCTGGTGCCAGCATGGTCCCAGGAATCAAATTTTTTCACGATCTATATCCTTTTCTGTCGCTCAGGAGCGTCATTTGCTAGAGCGTAAAGGTCCCAGCACTGGCGGTGCTGTCGAATTCCCGCTATCTTTATTCTCGCTCTAGCAAAGTGATGTTCCTGAACGATAGAAAAGGATGGAGCGTGAAAAAAATGCGATTCTGTGCTGCCAGATGAGGTTCAACGGGGAGCGCGTAATTTCTCTATGGGTTCAACCCTTATTCATGTGAGTGACTGTATGTTTTTTATTCCTTTAGCTTTTAGGAAGTTCGATCATTCGTTAAAAGTCTGACTACTTATATAGGGACTAGTTACGCGTGTAATTCTACTAACAAACATTTCTGCCACTTTTTGCGGGGGGCGAGGTAACATGGCCAGCTCTATCGCCACTTCAAGGTTGATGATATCTCAAATACCATCGAGGAGATAAACAAAGACTTAGAGCGTATTAGTACCTGGGCTGACTCGTTTGGTCTGATGGTCAACCCCGCCAAGTCACAGTCTATGTTTATTGGAAGTAGATATATGTCCAACTGTCTCCGTGAGTATATCGTTCCTCCAGTTCTCTACAATGGTGTCATCATTCCTTTTACTACTACTGCAAAAAATCTTGGGGTAATTTTCGATTCCAACCTATCTTGGTCGGCCCACATAAACAAGGTTAGTCAGAAGGTGCATTTTTCATTTCATTCCCTCAAACATCTCCAAAATTTCCTTCCCCTTAAAACCAAAATCTCCTTAGCCCAATCCCTCATCCTACCTATCATCGATTATGCTGATGTATGTTATTTGGATGCCACAGAGGAACTCATTAACAAATTAGAGAGGCTCCAAAACTTGTGTATCCGTTTTATTTTTGGATTGCGTAAATATGATCACGTATCCGAATACAGGAAGCAGTTAAAATGGCTTCCTATACGTGATCGCAGAAATTGTCATATCGTCTCTCTCCTGTACAACACCCTCCACAATCCGTCTGCTCCTAGTTACCTCAGCGAACGCTTCTCCTTCTCCCGTCCTTCTGACAAACCCTGTAGATCCCACATCCGTACCCTCCTTAATATCCCATCCCACACTACTGACTTCTATTCCTATTCCTTCACTGTCCATGCAGTCCGGCTCTGGAACTCTCTCCCATTTAATATAAGAGACTGTGAAACAATTGCTTCATTTAAAAAACAAGTCAAAGATCACTATCTCTCTCTTCATTCAATAAACTAGTATATTTATTTGTTTATCATTCTTTATAAATATATATATATATATATATATATATGTGTATGTATGTATGTATGTATGTATATACCTGTATCTATATATAATCATATCTATTTATTAGTGTTAAATACTGTTTTATTTGTTAAATGTGCACACTATGCCTGCCTCACTTAATATGCTCTCTCTCTTTCACGGGTTTGCTGGAAGAAATCTCTTTAGAGATAAGCTCGCCCTTTGTAATTATCTATTATGCTGTTTTCATTTATATTTCCGTGTGTACAATAAAGTGTTAAAATAAATAAAATAAAAAATGGAATCCGCAATTTTGGATTTTATTCCCATATCTTTAGATTCTAATTTTGAACGTTAAAAATCATGAAAAGTAGTCTCGCGTGAACCCCAAACGTTCTAAGGTGTTCTAAGTTCGAAATTATTGTTTCGCAATTATAGGATGTATCGTTTAGTGAAGATAAGGTATAAAATTAAATGTAAATGCACATGATTAATTGATCTTACACCGCGGCAGAGGAGAAATGATACCGCAAGGCTAGTCCTTATAATAAACAGTCAAAGTTAAAAGTATCCTCGTGCTGGGACAACGCGCCACGAATGTATCAATCCTACTATCATAGCCTATGCCACAGAATAGATAGGTACTAGGGAGTATTATACAGGGCCCTTCTTAATATGCTGACAATTTTGTAAGTGGATGATCAGATCATTAAACTGAATAACTTTCTCTAGGGGCCATCGAAATCGCGACAAAATATTAGCTGTCCCATACATTTTGCTCGAATACGTTTGCAGTTTTGTATCGAACAGCAGATTTTTATTTCACGATTTCGATGTCGGTGACATAGAGAAAGTTGTTCAGTTTGATCTCTGTTCGGTCTGATCATCCCCTTAAAAAGTGTCAGTATATTAAGAAGGACCCTATATTCTTTGCATACTAGTATAAGTACGTAGTAGTAATATACAAAGTCCAAGGACACACTCGATACCTTTTTCATAAATATGGGCTTGCAAGCAAGAATAGGTAATGGTCTTCACCATTGCCTGCTGTAGTCTTCCACGAGGGGGTGAAGTTAAATTTGTTGGAAGGCGTCCTTAGGCTATATCTAAAGGTGTCTATGTTTCGACAGACTGTAGAGTCTTGGTTGTGAGCATCAAGATGGCAGTATCGAACTCTCCGATTCAAAATATTGCATATTATAAGTACTGCAAATGTACTCAGGGTACATTAAGTACAAATGGTGTACTATGTTACCGTTATGCTAAATTTTGAATCTGTTATTTGATCCTGCTACTCATTCTTGGGTCATCATCATCATCTCCACTGCTAGACATAGGCCTCCCCCAAGGATCGCCATAACGACCGGTCCTGCGCTGCCTCATCCAACGGGTTCCCGCCGCCTTCACCAGGTCGTCGGTCCACCGTGTGAGGAGCCTACCCACGCTGCGCTTTCCGGTACACGGTCGCCACTCGAGAACTTTTCAGCCCCATCGGCCATCGATTCTGCGAGCAATGTGCCCCGCCCACTGCCACTTGGGTGATTAGACTTATTCGGTATATTAGAATCAAAATGGGTTCACAAGATTGATATGATGCATGATTTATTTTTGACACTAATTTAAGTTTTAGGAAGCAGACATATTATTTTATGATTAGTTCATATACAATGGACCAAAAGATACAAAGTATTGCAGAATGGATTTATTAAATTACACAACACTTAAACATATTTATAAATGATTTCAAAATATTTATTCATTACTTTACTATGTAAAACAATAACTTAAAACATTCACAATACTAGTTCTATCAAGATAAACTAATACCTACTATTAAAAATAAAAAGTTGTCTTTGCGTAAAATTGGTATATCGAGGAAAATAATATTTTTAAAAATCACATTTAATAAATCGAAAACGATTTAGTAAGTAAAAGTGTTCATTCGAGTTTTTTTTGTAATTCGATATTTATATCAAATACTTCTTATTCAACATTAGGAAGTTAATATTAAATATTCCCTTATACAATCTTCATAATCTCCTTATAATTTCAAAATATGGACGTTTTATACAAATAAAAAATAAATAAGTCATTTTAATTTAAAAAAATTATATGAGAAACTAAAATAATACCTACATGTGAGGGTGATTGATATCTAGATTAAGTTTAATATCTAATTTGTTGCGATGTGGTCGATAAATCTGAAACATAAAAAATGATTATATAGATTAGCAAATTTTTGTTGTTGTTTTGTTTAATTCAAGTATTTTGAATTCCTCGTCTGAATCTGCATGTCTTTAAACAGCTATAAAAGCGTATTTTGTTCATCGTCGTTCCTGTAATTGGATCGATATGTTTATAAACAACAGAGTCCTTTTTAATATGCTAACTGTTTTCTAAGATGATGATCAGAACATCAAAACTTATTACTCATGTAACTACTGTATTATATTGCTGTTGGTTTTCCAATAAAATAAAAATAAAAAAAAAATAAAAATAAATAAATCAAACTGAACAATTTTCTTTATGGGACCAATATCGAATTCGCGACAAAAAAATCTGCTACCTATCCCATACATTTGGCTCGAGTAAGTTGGTAGTTTTGTATGGAACAGCAGATTTTTTTTCGCCATTTCGATGTTGGTCCCACTAAGAAAGTTGTGACGTTTGCCGTATTCGATAAATTAAATACTAGCTTCTAGCTTACTCCATAGATGGCCGTAGTATCAACTTATTGGATATGATTAACAAAATCCACATTATGCAAGAATGAACGTTATAATTACCGTGATAAAGCCTACAGGCCGCCGCCGCTCCTCTCCACGGAGATCTGTTTCTTGAGGACCTCCTTCTCGTGGTGCTCTTCCTCCATTTCAGCCATGCGTGCGAATCTCGAGTACGCCACGTGGCCGGACTTGACGGCCGACATCATCTGGCGGAAGAAGTGGTGTAAGTTTGTGTTGCCTTACAATCGTGAAACTATCGTTGGCCTATCGATAGTATATATCGTGACCAAGACAAATAGTATCGATATAATCGATAGTTAAAGATTAGATTAGCTAAATTGTGATCAAATAAAGAATTTTTTTTTAGTTTTACTTTTAAACGAATTTCTACTATCTATAGTATTGAGATGTAATAGTATCGATACTTTTGCATTAGTAAGGCAAAATGAAATATTTTTTTATGTTGGAGCTTTTAACCCTCAGGTTATGTACGTACATACATATGCTCACGCTACTACTGCGGTAGGCAGAGACAACAGATCGCCACATGCTACCAGAAAAGTTGAAAATATAACAGTAATTCAAGAGAGTAAACCCTTTTGCGGAGTAGATGACAGATCTTCGATATAACTACCAAACGCCTTTTCAAGCATGCATTCATAGCCATGCATTTCTTTTACAATTAGGGATTTGGAATTGGATACAATAATTTTTGAATATACTTATCTTATCACTAATATAATAATATACTCTAACTAAGGTATGCAAACGGAATTAATACAATGACAATTAGTATGATAAGTCAATGAGCTTAAATAGCAAGCACGAAAAACAGCCAAAAGCACAGGCACTGAAAACGATATCAAAAATACAGAGAAAAAAAATTACAAGTACTGGCAAAACCACAGCAAAAAACAAAGTATATTAGGCACGTTTTTTAAACATTAAAAACATATAAATTTATTTACTAAAAACATTTATATATTAAAAACATGCAATTTTTTTTAAACTCAGGTGCACAGGATAGAGACCTGTAGATACTCGTCGAGTTCGACCTGCCCGTTCATGTTAGTGTCGATCTCGCGCAGAATCTCGTGCAGCTCCTCCCCGGGTACTTCTTCACCGTAGTTCTGTGGGAACAAGCTAGACAGTCAGCTAAGCCCCGCGGTGGAATGGTGTAGCTGTTTAGAACTCTATTTTAGACTTTATGACTTGATTTGTTATGGTTTTAATTAGGGTACTGACAAAGTACTAGCTCAGTCATTTTACGGAGTTTTGTTAGGAGGGTTGGGAAGTAATTATGAATGGGAATTTTAAACTGTAACCGGCACCATTTAGTGACAAAAAGACTATCTGAAAACGTATTTAAAAAAAAGTAAAAATGAAATTTTACCGGCAGGGTTTTTAGAACGAGATAAATGCTAAATTTTAAATTTGGGGCTGTTGTTGACGTATATTTTTTTAAATTTTGGTATGTTTCTAGGCTCAAATTGGATGTTAAATGTTATACCGATAAAACACAATACTTAATCAGTTCCGGCTCAACCCGTTCAATAACTGGGCTATACAAATTATTTTCAATTTAATTTAATCTAGATGTCTTCTAAAGGAAACCAGTATAAACTTTATGAACATAAAAGTCGATAGAGTTCCATACAACATTAGTACAACCCTGTGATAATGTGATAGAATTATACATCAATATCGTATCGATATCAGAAGTGGGATTGAACTCACGGAAAAGCAAAGAAAATTAAACTTTACCGTCATACGCATATTGAATATAATTCCAAAACTACTAAGACCCATACTAAAAACAATGGCGACATAAGCACACGGAACATAGACCCCCATCTGTCAGGATGTTATCCTGCTACCTGAAGATAGTCCTGGATTTCCAGCTGGCCGTTGTACGTGACGTCAATCTCGGATAAAATGTGGCTTATTTCCTCGTCCGAAGGTGTCAGGCCCATGCTCTATAACATTTTGCGGTTCAGAAAAGGATTTTGGGTTCATTGAATATGACAATTGAGCAGTACCTGACTGTGAAAGTTGAACGAGCTAAATGTGATAGTGATGCTCTATCAGAAGATTAGTATTAAACGTCGTTTCGATCGTGTAAAATATATGTAGTCTATACTATTATAAAACTGTAACAGGAAGTTTGTCTGTACATTGAAGATATTAACAAAAAAAAAGTTACGATATGGTTTTTAGGTGTCCCTGATTCCATTTCACCAATTTTTGGATTTTTTTGTCTGTCTGTTTGTTTGGGTGTTTGTTTGTTTGAACGAGTATCACGCAAAAACTACTGAACCGATTTTGATGAAACTGTTTATGTTTGATAGCTTATGATCTGACTTAAAATCTGGTATATAATTTGTGCGGACGAAGTCGCGGGTTAACGCTCGTTTTAACTAAAAGTGTAGGTTCCTTAGATAAGCTGTAAGAGAGGGGTGAAATATGACTCAATAAACAGCACTTGCTCGCTATAGAGCGACATTCGACAGACTTCATATTTCACAATGCCGTTCCGCTACCTAAGGATTTAAGGATTTCTCAGTTAAGGTGGTTGCAGAGGGGTCAATTTTATACAAAACTTTGACGCACAATACGCGTAGACGATATTAATATAAGTAACTTTGTATATATGGAAAAATTGTTTAAAAAATCTAGATGCCGCGTCACAACTAACATTTGCAATTTATAAAATAATTACGAAGATATAAAGCTTTTAAAATTTTGTATGAAAATTTTCAAAGCTTTCTTCGTAATTATATTATAAATTGCAAATTTTATTTGTGACGCGGCAACTAAGTACATTTTGAACTAAAGAACTATTTTTCCATATATAAATATTACTTTTATTAATTCCGTCTACGCGTATTGTGCGTCAAACTTTTGTATGGACTGAAACCACCTTAAGCACTAGACATAAATTAAATTCTTGAAAATGCAAAGTGTGTCTTTCTCCCACTAAGGCCTCTTAACCGTTCGTCTGTCGCAATCCAGATACAATAGAAAATCTATTGTGTGTGTAGCGAGATCTACGTTCCGGCAGGCCAGAAGCCCTAGATTGTTGCGCGTGATACGGTTATATCACGCCTTTTATCTCGTTCGTTCGCGCGCACATTGAAAGAGAGCTAAGGCGCGAATGACCTATAAGTCTAGGGTGACAGATACAATAGATCTGTCCAGGTCGCAGTAGCTATTTGGTCATTGACAAAGCCCTTATAACCAAATAATAATAAGGCGCGATAGTGCTTTATCACACCTGCCCTATTACGGCCGCCTGATGTTAAGTTTTACACTCAGTTGCAGAAACGCTTATTAAAGTTAATCATCCATTAAATCTCTTGCTGTCACTTTTTGTCTTTTTAACGTAGTAAAAGCTAGCAAGAGATTTAATGAAGGATTAACTTTAATAAGCGTTTCTGCAACTGAGGGTAAATCCTTTTGTTCACATTTCCTCATATGACCTCTTAGAGTATGTATAATGCAGGCTAAATATTCAAAGTATGACCTATGTTATATAAAATCAAACAATAACATCACCTTAAGACTTCTCCTAATATCATTGATGCTGACGTAGCCCTTCCTGTCCTTATCGATGATCTGGAACCTCTTGATGTAGGTCTGGATCTCATCCTTGCTCAGGTTGATGGGGATCTTGTCCCTACTCGCCCGGTTCACCATCTGGCCCATTTCGTTCGCTAGGAAATCGTTGGCCTGTTTTATTTGTTTCTGGAATAGTAAACAGGTTATTTTTAACATAAATTATCTAATCTATCTAATCATAATCAGCTAGTCGACAACTAGTCAAATCGGCAATTCTTTAGCGGACGTCAAAACGCGCGCTTTGTATGAACAAACATACCAAATAATGTGCAGTGACGTCATCAACATTTCATTACAATTTATAGTTTCCATGCTATTTTTAATAATAACAGGTAAGCTCCTCGACCATGATGTCTACGATACCCGACAGCGCCCGCGGCCACGCTGTACTGTTTTGAGTGATCTGACACTGACCTTCTTCTCGGCGTCGCTCCAATTGAGCTCCACGGCCATGATGTCGACGATACCCGGCAGCGCCTCGGCCGCGGCCACGCTGGACTGTTTTGAGTGATCTGACACTGACCTTCTTCTCGGCGTCGCGACAATTGAGCTCCTCGGCCATGATGTCGACGATACCCGGCAGCGCCTCGGCCGCGGCCACGCTGGACTGTTTTGAGTGATATGACACTGACCTTCTTCTCGGCGTCGCTCCAATTGAGCTCCTCGGCCATGATGTCGACGATGCCGGGCAGCGCCTCGGCCGCGGCCACGCTGGACTGTTTTGAGTGATATGACACTGACCTTCTTCTCGGCGTCGCTCCAATTGAGCTCCTCGGCCATGATGTCGACGATGCCGGGCAGCGCCTCGGCCGCGGCCTGCACGTTGAGGAAGGCGAGGCGCAGGCGACGCGCTATCATGTCCACTGCCGTGCACGCGTATTCACGGACACCGTATCTGGATGGGGGAAAATATTATTGTGATTAAAGGTTGCTATACACATAAGCAGGTCGGCACTGCCGGTTCGGCAGTATTTGTCGATCAACAAAGCCGACCCGAAGCAATCACTGCACACACCACACTTTACACGTGCAATTTTGCTAACGGGCGATTTAACCTTGACAGAAAGCCTGCTCAGTTGCCCGTCTAAATATTCCTTAGTCCTATTCACTCAATTAGAGATGCATATAGAAAATTTGTTTTTTAGTTAAAAAGGATATAACTTATTTATGTTATTATTGTCGTAAACATATTTTTGTTCTATAGCTGGGCACATGTTTTAGAAAAAAGAAGCTCATATTATAAGTGCAACTTGGCAAAAACGAGCTTGGAAAAATGGGATTGCTGCTGTCTTTTCAAGAACGTCAAAATCACGCATATCCTGGCAACCCCACCATACTAAAATAGTTAGTTCCACCCGTCACCACATCTAGCTCTTTTTTGCCAAGCTTTAAATTGTATATCTCCAACTCCATATCGCTATCTCACACGCTGAGGTTAAGTCCACTACCATAAGCAAAAATCATAGGTCTAAGACAGATATAATGAATACAAAGCTTTAAATAGGTAAGTACATACCTAATTTCGGCATCAATGTAAGGGAACTCAGGGTGCATCTTCTTGCCGATGATGGGCCACCGCTTGCCGGTCATCGCGGCCATCTTGGCGACCGCGAACGCTCTGTCACCATACGACTTAGCTAAGTGCTGAGCTACCTGGAATTGTAAGTTCAACTATGATGCTGTTTCTTTTTCAGAACGAATTACTTTTTCATCTTCTTTCTGTATCCTATCCTACTAATATTATGAATGTCAAAGTTTGCGACGATGTGGCTTGATCACGTATAAATGGCACACTGATAGAAAAGGTCCTGGATTTACACATATGATACTTTTTTAAATCCACGCAGAGGGATATTAATACTAGCTGTATTTAATAAAGAATCGAACATCTCTCAGGATGCTCTCATTTCATAGGCCGTTTTTTCAGATGAATGCCCAGTATTTTAAAATGTTGCATAATTTTATTTAACTAACACTTAAATTGTGTTTTTTTAAATACCGTCATTAAAGAAAACAATTTAAAAAAAATGCAACGTCAAATGACGCTTAGCAACATGAAATGCATCGTCCGGCAGCCAAGTGGGTTAAAGACATCTGGAAAATCTCCGGTAATGCGATTGACACCGGACCTAGAAGTACGGCAAAATGGGAAGGAGAGTTATGCCCTGCAGGGTGGATACGGGCTGACGATGATGATCATGAAATCTAGATGGATATTTTAAAATAAGTAATGTACCTCCATTTCGAGACCAAAGTCCTGTACTAATCTTATGTACATAGTGGGCGTCCAGCCGTGAGCGCCCTCTATCAGGAACCCGTCCGTCTGGCAGTCTTTGTAGATAGGCTTCAAGTCTGCGCCTGCAATGGAAAACAAGGATAGTTAGTGCAATTTACAACAACAATGAACCTTACTCCAAGACCACTGCACCTGGTTTTAGTTAATTTTTATTTTACATGTCGTCATCATCATCATCTCAGCCGATAGACGTCCACTGCTGGAAATAGGCCTCATTCGAGGATCGTCACAACGACCGGTCCTGCGCTGCCCTCATCCAACGGATTCCCGCTGCCTTCACCAGGTCGACGGTTCATCTTGTGGGGGACTCGTAGAACTCTTCGGCCCCATCGGCCAATCACGTGGAAAATAGTAACTTACTCTCAATACAAGCGTCGATGGTCTCTGAAGCCATGGATCTGTAGGTGGTCCACTTGCCACCCGCGATGGTGACCAGGCCTGACGTAGAGACGTGGACGATGTGGTTGCGGGCGAGAGATTGCGTGTCGGGTTTGTTCGGGTCGGAGACAAGGGGTCTGATGCCTGACCACGCTGACAGGACGTCACCGCGACGGACTGGAAAAAAAATAAGTTATTGAAACTACAGCATTTTATTTTCACATATTTTCACGGGAAAACATAAGGTGGCCCATTTTAAGCCAGTGACAGATTTAAATTTTTTATTGACTTTAAAAATGTCATTTAGTATGGGAAGCTGTCCGCGGTCGTCGCCGCGTAAATGAAAAATAAATGTATCTCGACCCTAAGGCGTTGTCTCCACCGAGCGAGAGAATCGTGGCGATATCATCGTCGTGCGACGTATTTATGTTATGGCGGCGTGCGACTTTATAGAAATACGTGGCACGACGATGATATCGCCACGATTCTCTCGCTCGGTGGAGACAACGCCTTAGGGTCATAGGGGATAGGTTCATTTACGCGGCGACGACCGCGGACGGCTTCCCATACTAAATGAAATTTTTAAAGTCAATTAAAAATGTAAATCTGTCACTGGCTTAAAATGGGCCACCTTATGTTTTCCCGTGAATGTCATGATAATAAAAAATAATAACTGGTTTCATCCCCGTTTCGACTCGTACCGATACGTTAAACATAAAAAGACCATACCTTCAACATCAGGATTGAGATAGTTCTTGACTTCGGTGAGGATGAACAGGATCTCGTCTTCAGTGGGCTTAGGACTGTGGGTGACCTTGCAGGGCAGGTCGGTGGTGCCGGCGATGGTTCCCTTGAGCCAGGGCAGGAAGAAGATCACGCGCCCGTCCGACGTGGCCGGGTCCAGGAGACCCATGTGCTCCGGGCTGGAAACAGTTTGAAAATTAGGTTGTTTTATTTATACTGGCGTGGATTGTGCTGGACCAAAACGAAGATGCATCTAGAATGAATGAGGAGGACTTTGGTCAGCAGTGGGGTGGTATAGGCGGGGTAAAAGTGCAATATTCCTGGTAAAATTTGGCATACGTACCGCCAGTTGCATGTACGTTGATTAAGGATAATCCTCCATTAAATCTCTTGCTAGCTTTTATTATGTAATCAAAACAAATAGCATTAAAAAAGTAAATGTGTAATATAGTTAGGTTAAGGTACCTGTAGTATCCGGGTAGCACGATGTGTACTCCAGAGGAAGGGCAGCAGATCTCCTTGCAGGTGGAGTCGTCCATCTTCCTAATACTGTCCGTGAACGGGCCTGTCGCGTTTATTATGCACTTGGCTTTCACATCCCACTCCTTGCCAGTTATTTCGTCCTGAAAATAACATGTTTTAATTCATATATTAATCAGTGTGAAGCTGTGAATAAATAATACTATAATATTATGATTTATTCGTTACGAGGGTTCGGATTTGGATTCGCACGGTCGACATTGCCATGTAAACACGGCGACACATCAAGCTGCGCTAAACAAACATAAGGTGTAGAAATAAACATTTTAACGGGTTCTTACCGCGTTTAACAAAAACATAAAGAAACATAAGGTGGCCGCGCAACGCGCATTACTCTACCTACGCGCGGCCAGCTTATTTTAGTTTTTCGTAGCTTGATGTATCTCTGTGTCTACCAATGTGTTTTTCATTCTCTTTATGTAGTCGGTATTACGTACGTACATACGTAATACCTACTGCTTTCAAACGGCGAAGGAAAACATCCTGAAGAAACCTGCATATATACTGAAGAAGAAATTCCGATGCGTATATGAAGTCTACAAATCCGCATTGGGTACGCGTGGTGAACTAACGCCGAAAAATTAATTTAAAAAATTTAATTGAAATTAGTTAAACTTTGAGGTCAGTAGTTTGAGTTGACGACATCATAAGATGCCCCACTAAAGCCTAGATACGATTGATTGGCGCAAGAGCGAGACGGAGGACATCGGAAAGAGACTTATACTGGGTGGTGATGATGATAACAAGTTTAGAAAATTCTCTAATCAGCAATAGTGCTTGCTTCAAAGCAATACGATAAGACGACAGTCAGTTAGCACAGTCGGTAGTGAACCTGCCTGCTGTGCCCAGGATCGCGGGTTCGAATCCCGTAAGGGACAAATATATGTATGATGAATATGAATATTTGTACCCGAGTCATGGATGTTTGTATCTATAGATTTATTCTATATCGTTGTCTTTTCATCATAATACAAGTCCAAGCTAGATTCTGGCACTTTAAATGTGACTAGATAATTTGTGTGGCAATGTCCAAGATATTTATTTAAACTGCCTCCGTGGTCTAATGGTTAAGAGCATTGGGCTCTCGACAAGGAGGTCGTGGGTTCGATTCCCACGGGGGACACCTAGTGATATGTCACTTTGTGCGTTTTTCCCCACTTGGTTAGGACATTGCAGGTTGAATCACCTGATTGTCTGAAAAGAAAGATGATTCCGTGCTTCGGATGGCACGTTAAGCCGTTGGTCCCGGCTGCTATCTCTGGTGGTAGTAGTCGTTACATAAAAACCACGTCAGAGGCCGTAAGGCGGTCTGAAAAAACTCTGACACCAGGGCTTGCTAGTTGCTGCCTACACGATAAGAAGAATTTAATAAGATAGTCGTTTTAGTTTGCTCAAAGAGGTACAGACGGTAGATTTATATCTGTTTCATTTCCCACCGGGAACTACTGCTATAAAACGTAATGGACGAACCTTTAAGCTAGCTCCGCTGAGTTTGCCGGCGGTCTTGTGGAGCTTGGTGACACTGACGTGGTTGGCGATAGTTGCGCCGTGTCGTGCGGCCGTTAGCGCTATCGCCAAGTTCATGCGAGCGTCGTCTTGTTGACCTGTGGAAAGCAGTCAACATTGACCAACTTTAGTTCTTTAGAAGTTTGTTCTTGTGTCTTCACCTTGAGAATTACCTCTAGGCCTTTATTCAATGCTATACAGGGTCCTTCTTAATATGCTGACACTTTTTAAGGGGATGATTAGACCGTCAAACTGAACAATTTTCTCTATGGGACCAACATCGAAATTGCGAAATCGTGTGGCTGTCCATTTGGCTCGAGTAGGTTTGCAGTTTTATATGGAATAGCTGATTTTTTCTCGCGATTTCGATATTGGTGCAATAGAGAAAGTTGTTCAGTTTGACGGTCTCATCATCCCATACCAAAGGTAATTAAAAAAATCTGGTTAAACGCACCGTTTTGTTACACTGATCCTCGTAGGTAGGTACACCACTACTATGATATAACTACTTCCGACAACATGAACAACTCGGTCGACTTGGACAACTCAGACATGAAAAATTCGGTAAACTCGAACAACTCTGACAACTTGGTCAACTGATTTGACTTAGTCAAGTTGTTCATGTTGTCCAATTAAGTACTTTCGACAACAGAAGAACTCGCACAACATGTTATGCATGATGTCCAAGTTAACGGAGTTCTTCAAATGTCCAAGTTCTACGATATTTTGTATGTCGAATTGTCGATAAAACTTTTAGCAATACCGGGACTTCGAAACGATTCTGGAATTATTTCATAAAATAAATGAATTTAATAAGACGTGTCCAGATTATTCTTCTGAAAAATGAAGTTCAGGTAAATATGCAATATGCATCCGCATATCCGATTTCTAAATATGACTTGTGAAGGAACTAACCATCGTAATAAACGATGCCGCCGCACAAATTGTCTGATTTCAACATGGGGAACAGTTCTAGTGTGTTCTTCTTGGACAGGTAGTAGGAGCTCTTGACGTTGCGGTCTCCGGCGACCAAGTCGTACATCTTTATACCGAACCAGAAGTACGGGACTTGCCACCATCTGGAACGTTATCAACGGTTTTTAAGAATAACAACATTTATTGTTCAAACTGTGTACAAAAGATGTGACTATAAAAATAAAACAGAATAAACAGTTTGGTCCGCAGCACGGACGTATAATATTAGTTATGGTTTAGATATGGTTTCAATCGTTATGTTTTTTGTAAGCAAAAGGTCAGCGTATGACCAATACAAATTACTTTGAGTTATTCAATCTTCAGTCAATTAGTTATAATGAGAAAAAGCCAGTGTATAATAAGAGGTATCCCAAAACAAAAGAATACATTTAAAAATATATATTTAGAGGTCCGAGTGTCAAGCGAAGGGCTTGACCCACCTTGAGAATCGTCCTTTCCCCGTGTAACGAACCCTACAAGCACAGATTTACCCTATATATAAGGTCTAACAAAATTAGGTGAAACTATTTTAAAGGGATGATCAGACCATCAAACTGAACAACTTTCTCTATGGGACCAATATCGAAATCGCGAAAAAAAAATCTGCTGTTCCATACAAACCTACTCGACCTAAATGTATGGGACAGCAGATTTTTTTTTTCGCGATTTCACTATTGGTCCCATAGAGAAAGTTGTTCAGTTGTTGTTCAGACCTTATATAAGGTCTAACAAAATTAGGTGAAACTATTTTAAGGCGGTGATCAGACCATCAAACTGAACAACTTTCTCTATGGGACCAATATCGAAATCGCGAAAAAAAAGTCAGCTGTTCCATACAAACCTACTCGACCTAAATGTATGGGATAGCAGATTTTTTTTTCGATTTCTATATTGGTCCCATAGAAAAAGTTGTTCAGTTTGATGGTCTGATCATCCCCTTAAAATAGTTTCACCTAATTTTGTTAGGCATATAATCCCCTTTTATTCCTTTCACCATGGCAACAATCCCTTCTAATTAAACAATTTTATCCCTTCGGGGGAAAACGGTCATATTTATATCTTTTCCTTAACAGTTATAAACTAGCCTAGGTCCTATTCCCAGACGCTAACTTTTGGGACACCTTGTAGATAACACCTACGTAAACCATTCTTCACTTATAAATCCTTAGGGCTGCAGGCCACGCACGACAAATCGACAAAACATGCGTTAAAGTAACAGGAAACATCTCGATTTTTTTTCTCGTTTTGTCGGAGTTGACATGCTTGGCCCGCAGGACCTAGTACCCTAACAATAACTCACTTATAAACCGGCAATAAAATAGGCAGTGGTTTGGTGAGATGCGGCGCCACTTCCAGCATGTTAGCTCTCTCGTGCAGCGCCTCCTTGACCATCTTGTACTGGTCGTAGTCGAGCTGCATGATCGCCTTCTGCAGGTATCTGACGCCGCCGTGGATCAGCTTTGTGCTGCGGCTTGAGGTGCCGCTCGCGAAGTCGTCGGCTTCTACTAGAGCTGTTCGAAGACCTGAAAATAGTATAATAGGTAAATTAACATTCAATAATGGGTATGCATAAATCGAAAGCGTTCTGGACATAGTTGTGTCGTACCGCTGAAAAACTTGGAGCTCCTCCATCGTTGCCGTAAACAGATTTTTTAAATTTCTTACAAAAACAAACTTTTACAAAAAAAAAAACAAGAATGTCACATTGTAGTCACTGCTGATTTTCAATTTATCGGATATAACCATGAAACAGTAATGTTTCGATAAATTGAAAACCAACAATAGCTACTCGAGCTAAATGTATAGAAGAGCAAAATTTTATCGCCATCTCAAGTTTGGTCTAGTAGTGAACGTTGTTTAGTTTGATTGTTTAAGTATGCATGGCATTTAAGTTAACACCCTGTATGTATTTTCAGTCCTTACAGCCTGCATGGTGGGTGCCCTCCCCAAAGTGATGCTTAGAGCATGTAGCTCTAAGCCGAAGACCTCTACTTTCAATTCTAACGCTATGTTGACCGTTTCTTACCTCTCGTGCAAGCGTCCAGGGCGCAACCGACCCCAGTGGCGCCCCCGCCAATGATGAGGATGTCATACGTGTGCCCCGCCTGTAAGCTGGTCACCTGCTCCGTTCTGGAAGGCAGGGGGCGCTTCTTGCGCTCTGTCTTCGCTACCACCGCCGGTTTATACCATTGCTGTGAACATTTTAATCAATTTAAAGACTCGATATTGATTATCGCTGAATTTTATAAGTTTGTTCGTCTACTCGTCGATAGATGGCGCTATAACATTATTTGGTAACTGTCAAAATTGGCGCCAATATGAAAATTTATAATTAGGGATGGGAATTGATTGGTAACAATTTGCTGAAGGGTAAAATCTATTACCAGAACTCAATAATGATCCGTACTTTGGATCCGTACCTACTATGACAATGCATTCATTTATTTACATAACACGCTTGCATTTATATTTTATCGCGTCAACTATCCACTTTGTTTTAAAATAGGTAAGTTACCGGTGACCTTCTATGAGAAGATTCTCGTGAGTTACGTGGGAAATTGCGAACAAACCCTGATAATCAGCATCTCAAAACCACGTTCGACAATAGGCAACACACAATTGAAATTGACACAAAGATTAGAATGCTGAATGTTTATAAAAACAGCTTCTGGAAACATTTACGTGAAATTATGTGAAGAAATCAGCAAAGTGTTTATGCCATTGAATTTATCATTTCCGTCTGTATCTTTTGTTAGGTACTATGGTAAATGGAGACAATAGAAATAGGGAGGTACATACTTACATTCATTACATTCCATAACTATTACTATATCTATTTCAGTAACAAAGTCAGGAATACTCAACGCAAGGTTGCCTTTTTATTATAGCGAGGGACCCCTTATATAGGGCAGAGATTCTCAAACTGGGGTACGCGTACTCCTAGGGGTACGCCAGTTCACCGTAGCGTACGCGGAAAGATTAACATTATAATATTTTACCTAAAATTGTCACAATTTGTGAGAAAAATACAGGCCCAGCGGCAATAGTTACATACGAGAACTCTAAAATAAAACAACAAATAATAACAACCGGCCAAGTGTGAGTCGGGCTGGCGCTAAGGTTCCTGAACTGAATGAAAAAAAATGTTTTGGTGTTATACATAACACGAACAATTCGCGCCTTATGTTTCCGTACGTTTCCGTACGTCACACCAGATGTGACGGTACGGAAACCTAATGCACGAGTCCGACTCGCACTTGGCCGGTCTTTCTTACTATCGTAAGTGGTACGCAGTCTTCTGGGTAATTTAATAGGGGTATAAGTTTGAGAAACTCTAATATAGGGTATCCTTGTAACACTTACTACTGGTGAGTCATCCGCACCGAGTGCCCATGTAGCTAGCAGAGCGCCCGCGGCTCCGGCCGTGCCACCGACTAGTAACCTTCTCCGAGACATGGCCTGGAATCAAGTAAGAATGGTAAAAACATCATCGCTTTGCAAATTAGAGCTCTTTCTGTTCTTCAAACTCAATGTAAGTACCTAAATAACTAGCAGGCGGACGACAAAAATGTCTCATTGTTTTTTGTGAGAGGTCCATTTAACTCCATTGTGAAAATTGTTTGTATTTTGTATTCGTTCATGACACATAATGTTTTGTATTTATGTAAACTAGGCGAAAAATATTTTTTTGTATAAAGGACGTTACGAAATACAAGTTGCATTATTGTAAGGGGTGATTGTACCCGTGATACTAATAACTTTCCGTAAGAAACCTATATGTAAAAAAAATTTTTAAAAAATGTTGGGTTGTCCATACTAATAGCAATCATCAGCTGATCGAACGTTTGTGTATGAAAAGTAAACATTTTTTTTTTGCTAATTTCTCTTTGCTCCTTTGAGAAAGTTGGTCAGCATAATAAGTTCAATCACCCATTACAGTAATGCAAGTGTCTACCCTAATACCTTGTATCGCAGAAAATCTATCATATTGAGTAGCTGCTAAACATTCAAAGCATTTCCTTAAAACTCCCCGATTACTCGACTTGAATAACAACAAAGCTTCTATTGTTACGTTTAGTTTAGTAATAGTGGTAAAGTATCAGAGCTAATGTTTAAGTAGTAGGTACCTATTTACCTATTGCTAATTGTTTGGATTGCTTAATTAATAATAAATGTATAGGTATGTATTATACTATCAGTGACACGTTAATAAAACAATGACGAACCATTGGTTAGCTCCTAACTAGCTAATCTCGCTTTATATGTCCTGCACTTACGATTATTAACTTCCTATTAGTCTTATCAATTTATTTTATTAATTTCCAAGCCCACCACACCACTCAGTGCGATGGAGCACGACGGATTAACGTGATTGCATGTTCACTGTACTGCCTTTAAGCTGGTCAATAATAACCAAAGTAGGGAGTGGGTACCTAGCTAAATCATAAATAAAATTATTGTGTAATTAGCTTTTATTGCATAATTGATATATAAATATTTTTTCGAAGTATCGTAAGTCATTTATTATGATTCCTATGTCTTGCATGATTTAATTAAGTATGACACATTTTAGTTAATTAATCTTATCTCAAATTTATGTCTACCATGTTGTGTCTGGAGTCTGACTGATAACTTTTTTTCTTTCTTCAATCACATTCCTTATTGTTATTGGTACCTATTCGTCTTATTTATTAGCTCGAATGTATTTGGGGTGGTTTGCTATGGCTATTCTGCTATTTTACCAATTTGCTAATACTTAGTCCAAAAAATATTTTTTTAAATGGCGGTCTTTCTATAAACCCCAAATTAGTTATGTTATCTCCGTTATCGCTACATCTTTAATGATGTGATAAACTAAACTTTGTACGTAGATCGCAAAATTTTATGATGGATTATCTGGCTTATCGGAATCTGTTCATTAACTTCTGATACCTATCACAAATTTTACTCACTTTCGACTAGTCTAGTCACTATTATCGACTCGTTACGATAAGATTCAAGGTCTTTGAAAGGTTGTTTCCATGGCATGTGTACATATGTCTCAAATTGTTTCCAGTGAGTGGAGCAAATAGAGGAACTGCGAACCCTTAAAACATAAGAATTGTTAACGAATTATTGATTTTGAATAGTATTTTATGTCAGAAATATTAGAAAAATGTTCTGAGATTGTTTGTTTACATCTTATGAATGCTTTATTGGAATAAAATAGTAATAATATGAATAAGCAAGAAACAATGGATAGAGCTAGACTTAAAATAAATTTTAGAATTATTGTGGACTGGTATGTGAACTACATTAAGCATTAATTATATTGCGCATAAAGAAATGGGAAACCTTTGTTCGATAACAAAGTTGTTGCCCGCATAGTTATGTCACAGTCATATAATGTAAAAGCGATAGTTGCCGGATTGTTGGCAAGGGTTCGACGTTCGTTGAATACAGTTCCAATTTTATACAAGACAGCCCCATCGTGGTGAGATGCGAGTTCACAACACGCATGCCTCTTCGTGTGACGCGTTTATTTGTATTATATCTACAATTTAATCTATAGCTACTTATCGTTCAGTACAGCATGCATGCCGAACGCCGGCACTGCCAGTACCGAAATAGCCTGAGCTAGGGAAATAATGGTGTGTCGTACGGCTTAATAGAGCCGGCATCGAGGGCGCCAAGTCAGGTGACAGTCACACACATTGTGAATAGCAGATTGATCGATGCGTTGAGTGCAAACTGCATCTACTGCAATTGATTCTTACATTAGACGTTCTATTCATACTCATCAAGTGTAATTGTTAATGCTCTTATTGATACCAGGAAATATAATGTTATCTGGAGACAACAGTATTGTAGTAAATAGCATTACCTATTTGTTTTCCGTAGTCCTTGAATCAAGCGCAACAATGATGATGTCATTCTAATGGTGTAGGTGCCTAATGACTATAAAACATACCAAAATGAAACAAGTCAACTTCTAAGTATTTAGTTAACGCGTCTAATAATTTCTAATACTCTTATTGGAATCCACTAAAGTAAACTTTTCATTGTATTGCTTGTATCGCAAATGCGCAATTATCGCATACGATTAAACTTTAGGAATGAATTAAAAGGTAAATCAGCTCTACCTGTATACACAAAAAACCCTAAATGTTTATATAATAAATATAAATAAGTGTAACACTTTAATTGATCTTACCTTAATAAAACTATATCAGTACAAAACTACGAAGAACTCATGTATTTTCATATACAAAAAACAATTAATGCAAGGGCACCTAGAGATCCTATATTTTGCTCGCACAACTAAATGAAACTTGAGCTTAAAATAACTAATACTATTTCACATCACTATACTACGTTATATAATTTTTAACACTAATACCAGGTGTTACTTTTAACTAAAGTGGTTCTTAGCTAATACTAAATAAAGGTGACATTCATACGCGACCGGGAGGTGCGAGCCCGGTGTCACCGAGCGACCTACTGACTGACCGTGGTTGTTCCTTCGATCTTGAGCTTCTGAGTCACGCTTTGACATTTTACCCTATTGTGGAACTGGTAACTGCTATTGCTATCGTTTTTGATAGCAATTTTCTGCATTACAAAATAATTTTTACCACGATAAGGATAAACAAATGGTTATATTCAGCAATGCCCATTTGGTCTATTTGAAATGATAAATCTCTGGCTAGATTTTAGGTTAAGTTGATCTAAGGTATAGGTTTTTGAATAGGTATTCTTAACTTTCAAAATATACCTTTCTTTTAGATCAAATAATATTATTTTCATAAAAATGTAATTGTGCTTACAAAAGAAAGGGTAAAGCGAGTAGTATTTAAAGCGCTGGTTTAGAGTCGTTTTAGACCATCAAACTGAACAAACTTCACTATGGACCTAACTTCGCCAGAAAAAATAATCTGCTGTTTCATACAGAATTACTTACTCTACTATCGCAGTACTTACTCTACTCAAATGTATGGGACAGCTGATTTTTTTTTACGTTGGCTTCATAGTGAAAGTTGTTCAGTTTGATGGTCTTAACCACCCTTTTAAATAATACTAAGGTGTTTTGTTACACCTTGTATTATACAATTAGATAGCGATAGTTACCACGGATAATTTAGCGATAGCAACAGCGGTTACCGAATTAGGACCCTGGGTACATCACTAAGTTCAGAGCAAAAACATTTCAAAACAACGCCATCTAGTATACAGCGGCAGAAATATAATAGCCCTGTGTTAACGGTGGTAATGAGCGCGATCTATCGGTGAAAAGAAAAAGCTTTGCTTGCATGAATGCTGCAGCGGGGACAAGGACAACGACATTCTATCTATCAATACGTCTCGTATTTTGTAATGAATTTTTATTCGCATTTGGCACAGCTTTGTAAATTATTCATACATTGTGTACGCACAAAGTAATATCAATCGAGGAAACAATGCAATGCAACACAAAACGGTAGCCAACTACGAAGTTTTTTGATAAGTGTGTAGCTACTTACCGAATGTAAGGTCATCCATCATTCTCATAAGGGATTCGTGAAAGCATCATGTCAGGTCGTGATCTCAGGAAAACAATATCTTGACTATTGTTTTTGAGTTTCAATAGGTTTCAATCTGTTTCAATCCATTTCAGTCACTAGCGTAAACTTAGCTTAGCTTCTTCTTCTTATCGTGTGGGCAGATCCCTACTGTCAGAGTTTTTTCAGACCGCCTTACGGCCTCTGACGTGGTTTTTATGTAACGAATACTACAACCAGAGATAGTAGCCGGGACCAACGGCTTAACGTGCCATCCGAAGTACGGAATCATTTTTCTTTTCAGACATTTTACTAGGTGTCTCCCATGGGAATCGAACCCACGACCTCCGTGTCGAGAGCCAATGCTCTTGAACATCAGACCACGGAGGCAGTTAGCTTAGCTGAACAAACGTCATAGCATTAAAATTCCATTCTCGTCGGTCATGTTTGACTGCCATCACGAATTTTCCTCAGGTAAACAAGTTGCATTTTGTTTAACGGGCGCCAATGTTGTTTGCTGACGGTATTTGGAACACTGGGATCTGAGAGCTTAAAATTATAGATGAGGTTCCTCGTAGCGATGAATAGAATGGAATTGAAAGGATAGACCAATTTAATTTCGAAACCAACATTTTTAGGGTCGGTTCAGACTAACAAACAACTTTTTCTATGGGAGACATCTTAAATTAAAAAAATCTGCTGTTTCATACTAAATTGCCATGCCTACCTCGACTCATGTGTATGAACAGTAGATTTTTCTGCAATTTCATGTTTGTTTAGTTTGATGGCCTGTACCACCCCTAAACATTTGTCGATTGATTTCAATACACCCTGTAGATATGTAGTACTAGATACTCTTACTTGTACTGTGCTGTAGTCATAGATGATCGGCTAATGACAAAATAACCCTACTGATTGACGAGATCGTGGAATTGAAGCAATCAGTGGGACTAGAATCTATACCGGTTCCGATAAAACGAGAAAGGTCAGAGAAATGTCTCTGTCCTTGTTACTTTGCGCATGTCAAAATGAGCGCGTAAAAATTTTCTCGCTTTTTCCAGCGCGGTATACTAGCCCTACTGGTTGGTCTATCTATACCAGACCCTCTAGTGCGATTTCTCTACTTACACGCGACTGCGTTTTTTCCATACTACTAGTGGCGGCAATCGCGAGAAAGGGTAATTTTCTGAGCAGCGAAAGCGCGTCGCGCGCGAGTATCTAATTCATACTAGTGGTGCAGATTTACAGGATGAAATTAAAATATTTCCATCTGGATTGAGGTCAAGAGCAAACCCATCCTTAACACATTCCGGGGCGATGAACGAGACCCAATAGAACTTTCATTGTTATAAAGTCGACAGGCGGTCAGCGCCGCGGAGTGTTAATAAAAAAAAATTGGCTTCCTTTTAAACTAAGAGTCTACCCACCAAACTGAACAACTTTTACTATGGGAGCAAACGGAAAATGGTTTCTTAGTCCAAGAACGGAACGTAGCAAAAAAAAACGTTTTTGTCTACTCGACTCAACTGTATTGTATGAAACAGCAGACTTTCTTTTGCTACGATTAGTTTACTCCCATAGTAAAAGTTGTTCAGTTTGATGGGTAGACTCTTAATTCAAAAGAATGTCAATGATATCAATTTCACCCTGTAATACACATTAAGTATTTAGAAGAGACAGAAGAAACTAAATCAAAGAATATAAAATGTTACAATCATTTATTAGGACAAAAAATTATAATAATTTCAGACCTTACAACTAGTCGACGAGACATTACTTCTCCTTCTTCTCCGAACTCAGAGAGTTGTAGAGTTTGGTCACCTCGGAGACGACGAGGTTCTGCGCGACCGTGCCTTTGGTGTCGATGTAGTTAGCGAACGATTTGTTGAAGGACGCCTCGCGGGTTTTGCCTGCAGAGTCGCGCATTACAAGCACCAGGTTGTATTTGTCGTCGTGTCTGGAATAAAGGGGTTTTGTTTAGGAAATTTTAATGCTTAGCATAACGAAAAAACAATGAAGGGTGCCAAAAATACCCTAGTAATATTTAAAGGGGTGGTATATACCAATCTGGACAACTTTCACTATGGAGACAACACCGAAAAATTATAAAATAATCAGCCGCCCCATACATTTGAGTCGAGTAACAGTTTTTGTATGAAACAGCAGGTTTTTTTGTGATTACGGTTTATAAAGTTGGCTCAAGTTGTTCAGTTTGATGGTCTAATCTAAACCACCCCTTTAAATATTACTAGGTTTTGTTACACCCTGTATACAGGGTGAAATTGATATCACTAGCATCCTTTTAAACTAAGAGTCCCTTCAAACTGAACTTTTAGTATTGGAGCAAACCGATCGGAGCAAAAAAGAAATCTGCAGTTGCTTACATTTGAGTCGAATAGGCAGCGGTGGCGTGTGCAATTTATGGAACAGCTTTTTTTTTTGCACCTATAGGTTTGCTCCCATAGTAAAAGTTGTTCAGTTTGATGGGTAGACTCTTAGTTTAAAAGGATGCTAATGATATCAATTTCACCCATTAGGGGAGGAGCTCAACGTTCGCGATTGACGGTCGAGCGCGTTGCCCCATCCCCCGCACCCCGCACGCCGCGGCCGACCGACCCGTCGCGTCGCGACCGAACTTCCCCACTTTATTGTGTTTTCGCTATGGCTTTACGTATGCAGGACATTTTGAATGGTATTAAATGATAATGTACTCACTTGCATTGCAGCTATAAGTACAGGCAAGTAATAGAATCCTATTATACAGGGTGTCCCGTAAACCGACGTCAACCCGGTGGATGCTGATAGGTTAGGTCATGACTAAGCAGAATATCAAAAATTTGACTTTAGTAAAAGAGTCTTAGTTTTCGAGATATTTACAGTTTTAACACAGATACTGCATAGAACATTTGTAGCCGTGGCACTCAAAATAGTGACTAAGGTAAAGAGTTTCACGAATTTCATAAAACTGTCCTTATCTCGAAAACTTAAAACCTTTTCCTAAAGTAAAATGTTGACAGATTGATTGATTGATCGACTGATTTTTTTTTTCATTTTTTTATTTTAGTATATTCTGGTTAGGCATGAACTAACCTATCAGCATCCACTGTATACAAGTTAGCTAGGCTAGCTGGTTGAAAAATCTGTTCACCATGATGGAAAGTCAAACTCAATGACGTGCCATATCCACTCGTTACCTATGGACCTGGTAAAGGTAGCATTCCGATCCCAGCGACCGACCGCGACCTTCTGCCCTGTATGAATTTATATGGAGCACTGACGGATGCAAGCGACCGAGTCGCACGAGAGCGGTAGGTGTGGCCGGCGGCCGAGTTGAGTCGCGCGACTCGACCCAGCTGGATTTTATTATTTAATCTATCTATCTAAACTATTATAAAACTGTAACAGAAAGTGTGTCTGTATATTGAATATATTAACAACAAAAAAATACGGTATGGTTTTTACGTGTCCCTGATTCCATATCACCAATTTTCGGATTTTTTGTCTGTCTGTTTTTTTTGTTTGCGTGTTTGTTTGTTTGATCACACGCAAAAACTACTAAACCGATTTTGATGAAACTTTTTTGTTTTATAGCTTATGAATTTATGATCTGACTTAAAACCTGGTATATAATTTGTGCGGACGAAGTTGCGGGTTAACGTAGTCTAATAACTATTATAATACTGTAACAGAAAGTGTGTCTGTACAATGAAGATATTAGCAAAAAAAAAAAGTTACGGTACGATTTTTAGGTGACCCTGATTCTATAACACCAATTTTTGGATTTTTTGTCTCTTTGTTTGTTTGTTTGATCGAGCATCACGCAACTTTTCTTACTTTTTATTTAAATTAAGCTTTGGGAGTACCCGGAAGCAGCCCTCTACTTCTGGTGACGTGAAAATTTAGTTATCTTCATCCAATTTTCCGGAAGCGTAGCGTAACATAATAAGGTCACACTCTCTCGCTAAAATACTCTTCTAAATTACAAAATTCATAAAAAAACTAAACTACAACAGCATTCGCACACGCACACACATATACACACTCAATTTCTAATTCACCTGCAGTGATAATAATAATACTGCTCCATCTAAGATTATTAATCTACTAGTTTCATGATGCTGTAGTATTTCGCATAGTATTAAATATAATATAAATAATTCTACTTACCAACCTAAGTACCTACTTGTAATATACTCCAATAGATCCGTAAACCTGCATGTTTTGTTTTGTTATTTGTTTTGCCACGATTGTATTAACTTTTTAATCTGTTATTGGCCTTATTCTAAGCTTACTATTTCTTTGTACAATTGGTTTGTAACGCTTTTGATTAAAATAAAAAATAAAGATTATCATCATCATTTTCAAATATTACTGATTTTTAAACATGTTACAGCCATGTTGTGCTATTTCGAATCAAATAATCATCATCTGCTTCTTCTTCTAACTGCTATATGACTCTTTTTGTAGTCACTAGTTGTGTTGTTAGTAGAGCACACAAAAATTCGCGGGACAAATGGGTGGGTCGCGTGCCTTTGTCGCGTAGATCCGACGCTACCGGTCGCCAGGCGACAGGCGACCGGAGTCGCTTGGTCGTCTGGTCGCGGATCGAAATGCTACCATAATTGGTCGGCCCACATCGTCTCAACAAAAGAGAGGCGTATAAATCATACGCAAATTACTTACGTAGCCCCCTGACGTACCAGGGGGGGATTCGTAACCTTTTCTCCCCAACATTATGTTACGTAACAGTCGAATCTGCGTCTTTTAGTACGCGAGTTTTTCAAAACTTGAATATGCGCAAATGAAGGAAGTTCTAAAATCGTGATGTAACGCAAACCAGTGATGTGAGGCATATTCAATTATCCAGTCTAGTACTTTCAATTGTTTTGGAGTCTGTGCTAAGCTACCTGTGTCAAGCTTGGTATATGGTATAATTTTTTGTTGACTTGGCCGAAGCCAAGCCAAATTCATATTTATTTATCGAAAGAATAAATAAATATGAATTTAATAAATAATCACAATTGAAGGAGCGTGTACTGCTTGGTTTGTGTAGAATTTAACGAATTATATTTGTGAAATAAATGAGTTTTATGATATAAAAAAAATGTTCTTCTAAAATCAAAGCCACTTACTTCTTGACATATGAGCTAGCTTCCCAGACCCTCGTGTTGTTGCCGACCTTCTCCTTGGCTACCACGAAGATGCCCTTCTCCTTGAAGGTGGTGTAGAGAGTCAGAATGCCCATTAGGACAAAGTATGAGGAGACACAGATTATCAGGACCAGTCTGAAATATTGATATTATGAAATAATAAGAAAGAGAAAAATTACAGCAGAATATAAAAGTTAAAAAAACCCGGTCAAGTGCAGTCGGGCTACTCGCGCACCGAGGGTTGCGTACAACACCACCATAAAACATATTACCTTAAAAAAAAGTTTTGTTATCTCCGAGAACTTTTGGCGATCAACTCACACTTGGCCGTTTTATTATTTGTTTTTATACTGTAGAGTTTGCTCTATAATCACACCAAAGTTTGACGCTTGTATGTATTACCGTTTTTACGATAGAGTATGAAGAAAAAACATTAGTAAAAACTAGTTTCTTGTATGAGGACCCCCTTAATTTTTTACTATTTGTTAGCAAAACCGAAATAATCAAATTCTGTGAAAATTTAATCTGTCTAGCTATAACTGTTCTAAAGTTACATAAATAGTTAGGATAGACAGACAGACGGACAACATAGGCTTAGTAATCCGTTTTAACCCTTTGGGTACTGAACCCTAAAAAACAATCCAGTTAGGCAACATCTAGTGGAGTACATCTATGTCACATCCCCAACACTTCATAGACAGTACTGCTCACAGACGCAAGTTGGCGTAGGCACACGCGCGTGCCTTCTGTATTTGCTTCTTGCTGGGCTTCCATAGTGTCCCCAGAAAGTAGAGTGAGCTGTGGTATCTGAAGTCGAAGAGGGGCCAGTGGCCGTTCTGGGCCAGCTAGGTCTTTAAGCAGATGACCAGAATATCAGACTGAACAACCTTCTCTATGGGATTAGCATCAAAACCGTGAAAAAAAAATATTTTACTGTCTGATCACCCTATAAAAAAATTGTTGGCATATTAAGCTGGATCCTATATATTAAATTATCTAACCTTGATTGAGGGAATGGATACAAGTAATCCCACAGGAGAGCGTAGAGAGCCACACCGACGGCCAACGCGCAGAGGAACAAGCGCCCGTCGATGAGGGCGAAGCTTTCTTTGCATTTGAGGTCACCGGTGAGAACCTGCAAGGATGAGGAGATTTATGAGAATATCTTAAATATTCAGTTCAAGAATGTGCATGACATGAGAAAAACGTGTCTTGCGTGGGGGGTGAGGCTTTGACAGAGGGGAAAGTATGGGAAATTATGTGTAAGCCCGCCTTACTTTCAAGTCAAGTTTCCTTACTGTCAAGAGTACATGTTTCTCTAAGGCCGCTGGCATTAGCATTCCTGTAAATTGTGATTACATTCTTCTTCAAAATTAACGATTAAAAGGAGAGGCAAATAATATTCAATTAGAAGTGACCTCATGTCACACCCACAGAAATAAATCTAGATAGAACGGTTATAATCATTGTGTTATTTGTGTTTTGCGCGTGCCGTGTGTATTTTTAATTTTTGTTTTAATTGTCATTAAATAACATTTTTATTTTTAATTAAAATTAAATACTCAAATCTTCAGAGTCACCTCAGAACTTTTGTTTCTGCAGTTAGAAACCGCGCTATAAAGCATTTTCTCTGATTTCTCACTGATGTTTACCGTAGCGCGACTAAGTGTGTGATGAGTAAATGTATAACAAATAAAGAAATTTATTGCTTAGGGTGAAGCCAAACGAGCGTAATTTTGTGAGTTTTGAGTCAGACAATGCATTCCTGGATTTTATATGAAACGGACTCAAAATATGCGACTCACAACTCACAAAATTACCCTTGTCTGGCTTCACCCAACATGTTGGCACGTGTGCCCTGCGCACTTCACCGTTCTATCTTGATTTATTTCTGTGATCACACCTGTCACTTTATATGGGAAAAACTGACATGAAGAGGCATGGGAATCACAATGTGTTCAGCAGCGAGCAGTTGTGTTATTATTTGTTTTGTGTTTAATCTTGCTACAGGGATCCGTTATCACTTCTCAACTGTGTCTTTGCTCAAAAAACAATCCTTGAGATTAGGGGAAGGCACTCCCACATACTACCTGATATATATAATAACTACAACCTATACATGTAACACCAACCGCTGTAGCCATGGTGGGGTAGGAGAGGCGTTTGTCCCACCCTGGATGCCGTAATGAGCAAGGTATTGAAAATTAGCAAGACAGCGTAGACAGTCGCGGGAAAACCTAATAGGTTATATTGAAGTTATAATGTATGAACAAGTTTTATGGTAGGAATTTTTTCAGGTTATATTAACGTAATAAAGTAGCTTGTCAAGTTGTTATACATTATGTTTTTATGCAGAAATGCTACATACCTCTCTGATAGCGTCGTCTACGGCATTTTTTGCGGCAGCTCCATCCCATTTGTTGATTTTAACCGGCTGAGGAAAAATGGTATTACTAGTTTAATAAACGGATGTGTAATATATTAATCTATTAATATATCATAAGACGACATTCATAAACCATCAAAAAATAGGAAAAATTAAAAGGAAGTTGGAAGTAGGAATGAAATAAACGTGACGTGTCCATTGCTATAGGAACGTTTATCGGCTTATATACAAAGAAAATATTTAACAATCGAATGAAACTTACCTCTGCTGATTCCGTCATATTTGTGTGGTTCTTATTATAACTAGATAACTAACATTCAGTGGATTTTTTTGAGAAATCGGTAGCAATTCTTGATTTTGCTTCCGAATTTCCGATTTCGCTTCGTTTTGTTTTTGACATTTGGCTACGTCACAAGTTTGATAAGTTGCGTTCGGATTTTAAGTAGATAGGCTGTTAAAATGCTGTAAATAGGCACTAAAAGTAGAAATTAGTAATACAGGAAATATCTATAATGGAAATGCATTGAAAATATTTCTTACATGTCTTTTAAATACCGGACTATTAGTATTTAGTACCTAAATAAACAGTAATAAGATACGTTATATTACTTTACTCTTTGAATAAGAATTATGTCTCATCATGAACGCAGCTGTTCCTTAGCACTAGAGCTACACCCAATATACCGGTTATCAAGAAATTGCGGATTTTTGCAATTCCTCAACCAATATATAAGTTACTTTATGTCCTCAACGCTGAATTGTGGATTGATATTAGTAATAAATGTTCATTAAAATAATAATCTGATTGATTTCAACTCTTCTTTAAAAAATTTAACTATCTATAAAAGATTTTGCTGTCCTCGCTCGCCTCGTCGGTATAAGTCGGTTATCTGAAGTATGAGCTCTAGAAGAAATATAGAAAAAATAAAAGATGAACTGAAAAATGAAATTGTTGCTTGCTATTTAATTCATTTATTTGTGAGAGGTTTTTCAGGTTTCAAATAAGTCCAGAATTTCTATAAATGTGAGGAATACCGTTTACACAATAAAGTGATGGTATGTAGTCAAAGTTAATTTACTATGAATTGTATGGGCGCAGAACCGGGTGGTTACGCTTGCTACACTCCAATCCAAATGAATTAAAACTATACAATTTTCAAGGTTTAATTTGTATAGTTAGCGTAGTTCCGCTTATAATCAATGTAAATATATTTGTTTTGTTAGGTATCTCCACAACCACCATGTGGCGTTGACAGGCACCAAGAAACAAACGACTGAAAGGGGTCACGGTAACATGTTTCGATAATAAATGGCGGCTGTTTGTTTGTAGGTTGTTTGTCGCTGTAGTGACATAACACGGCAATGGCGAAGAAAAGGAAACCAGCAGGGAAGACGGCGACGAGGCGCACGCCGCGGCGGGGGAAGCAGGCGGGTGGAGACGCGGCCGCGGGCACCTCCGACAGCGGGACCTCCGCCCCTGTCCCGCCCACCCTCGACGCTTCCGACCAACAGAAACCATCATCAGACCACCCACCATCCACTACTTCAGACCCAGCCCCTACCGACCCACATACAGAAGCACCAGCTACAAGTACCAATCTAGTTCCAACGGTAGTCCTGCACAAGAAATTCGGCAAATACAGATGTCTGTTCAACAAAGATGACACTTTTATTAGAAAATATGATCTAGGGAGTGACAGTGAAACTAATAGTAGTGTAGAAATTAGGGTCGTTGACCCTTGTGCCAGCTCAGAGTCGGACTCTAACGCTGCATTAGATACCCAGTCAGAAACTAACAGTGGGGCTTGCTTCAGCCCTATCAATTGTGCTGATAATGTAGTATCAAGAGAGGTGTCCCCCTCCATAATGTTAAGTGAGATTCCTATACCTCCGCTGAGCGAAATGCCTTTGCTTAGTGACTGTGTTGAAATTACTGACAAAATTGAGTTAGAATCAGTTCCTTTACCACCTCCTTTAGAAATTAAGCCTGTAGAGAGTGAAATTACCATCCCGGAACCTTACATCCAAGAAGAGGAGACAAAAAACACTCCAGAGTTACCTGAACAGGAAATTCAAGTAGAACAAGAAACACAAGAAACACAATTGGAAGAGGAGCAACTAGACTATGGAGATGATGACGAGATGATCACAATTGTTCAGATAGTAGAGGATGACAACCCTGATTATTATGACATCAAGATTGACAGTCCAAAAGAATCATTAACAGAACAGGAATATGATAAAAAGCAAGATGGAGAATTCCAGGAACATTTCCAGAAGCTCAACCTCACTAGCCAAGTTGACTCTGATGTCAATTCACCCATGGATTGTTCTGAATTAAATAATAGGACACCACCTTGCAATACACCTGATTTGCAGTTCCATAAGGACAATTTAGAGGTTTTGTCAAGGCCAGACCCGAGTTTAACGCCAAGCTCAACCCTATCCGACGATAGCAATTCGTCTAGAATCACAGAACAAAACCAAAACAATTCAAATGATTCAGCTGAATCCTCTCCAACCGGTGTCAGACGATCCAGCCGCATAAAAACAATAAGTAACTTGAAACAGAAGACCAAAGGTTATGGCTTAGTCAAAACACCCTTGAAGAAGGCATTGATAACACAAACTAAGCTAAAACTCGAGGAATTAGGGTCAGACAGCCAAGAAAAATCATGTGATGCAATGCTAAATAACACTCCCAATTCACCATCCTTTCCGGTTCCTATTGACATGCCAGTAAAGGTTAAATCTCGTTGGCGACGGTCCAGTGAGCTTGAAATGGGTGCCAACTCACCCGCCAGCTCACCTTTAGCTAGCCCCAGTTTACCACAACGGCTTCAACCAGTTGCCGAAGCTTCCCTTCCTGAAGAGGAACCTGTGACACCAATAAGTAAAGAAGCTTACGACAGAATCATAGAAGAACGGATGAATCAATATGAACATTTAGAGGAGAATGAGTACTTGTGTGAGAGAATGATCAGTAAAGAGACCAAGAAGATGATCTGTGACTGTTTTATGACCAAAGAGGAGTTGGAACGGGGAGAATTAGCTTGTGGAGACGACTGCCTGAATAGACTTCTTATGATAGAATGGTAAATCACTTGTTTTTATTATCATTATAATAAGATTTTTAGCTATCTTATAGCATGTGTCAAATCTAGTCCAAGGCTTCACAGCTGATTTTAAATCATCATCATCATCAGTCTATAAATGTCCCACTACAGGCACAAGCCTAACCTCAGGAGGAAGGGTGTATGGGCGTTAAGCCACCATGCATTCCCTATGCGGAATGATATACTTCACATATGCATCAAAATTTTTCATGTGCAGGTTTCCTTACAATATTTTCCTCACCGTTTGAGAGTAGTCAATATTACGTACTTAAAGTCAGAAAATCTCATGGGTACCATGGCATTTACAGATGGCAGATTTTAAGTACTTTGGCATAAGGTTGATCACTTACCTCTGCTAAACAACACAAAGTATAGCCCCTTTTTTACTCTTTGCCTTTGTCTTGCACTGATATTCTGATTTATTTATTACAGCATTTATTGTTGAAGGGTTTACAATATACATTCCATAGGTATTATTTTACAAATCATTTAAACTTAATTTCTATTATATTACGTACACTACACAACACCTCTTTCCCTAATCTTCTAACTCCACTATCTCTTCAACTTGTCTTCCGACATAGGCCTCTTCCAGAGACTTCCACACCCGTCTATCCCTCGCTTTCCGCATCCATTCTCCTCCTGCTATCCCCCTATATTAGGGGGATATTCTGATGCTTAACCTTTTTTAACATGTTTTATAAATACTTTACAGTAATTCACGATGTCCAGTTGGTGATAGATGTACAAATAGAAGGTTCCAGAAGAATGAGAATGCATCTTTGAAGGTGTTTTACGCGGACAAGAAAGGATGCGGCGTCGAAGCCAGCGTCGAAATTCCATCGTGAGTAGAAACCTTGATGAGAAGTGTTTATGTATTTTCTTTCCTAATAAAATAAACAAAGTTTTTATTGCAAAGCGAATGTGTTTGCCACTTGGTCATGATCATGAATGACATTCTTTCTTTACCGAAGATGCTATTATAATTACGTAACAATAAAGTGTTGTTATTATCCACAGTAATTGTATGTATAATATAGCAGGTTTACTCAAATAGCTCTGCTATGCCGGCGTGACAATTTGCTTCATGGTTAATATTGATTTTACATGTTTAGAAATGTAATTAAATATGCAGCTCTGCTATGTGATATCAATCGATACTTTCGACATTGTTTTTTACATAAAAAATGTCGATACTTTCGACATTGTTTTTTACATAAAAAATGTGTCATAAAAGTTCATTGTTTTGAAGGAACAGGGCGATTTGTGTGTATATATAATACATGTCATCCGTAATTCGCCAATTCCTTATCTAGTCAGAACATTATTAGTTGAAGTATGACCTTTATCTAGTCTTCAGCATCCACCAACGAAACAAATCAAATTGCTCCTTTTTGAAATCATAATAGGTTACTAAACATTGTTTTTAAACTTGTAATGTAACCTTGATTTGGCTGACCTTGATTATTCAGTCATAATGTCCTGTATGCCTATAGGGACATTCTTCGATAATCTTTTGCCCTTGGCTTTGTTAATGTAAAATTAGTTTTATTATTAGAAAACAAAGTAGCATATGTACTTTCTCATAGATCAGACTACCTCTGCAAAATGAAATTGAAATTGATTCTGTATTTATGTTAACAAACAGAAAAACTAACTGACGAACCCACTTCCGGCTTTAGAATATTAGTGTAGATTGCTTACAAGGTTGCAACACTTTACCATCTATCTATACATAGATAATACTGTGTAAAACTAAACTTTGAAATTAGCAAAAATATGAAATGAGCAAGAATAAGAGAATACGAGTCCGTTTATCTGCTATATGCTGCTGTGATAGCATGACCTATTTAAAATATTCACCCAATTCAGATGAAGTTTTCAGTCCTAACTTGGGAGGAAACTTTAATTTTTGTTTCTTCGAATTCTGAGACTTTGAGAGAAGATATTATGAAAATTTTAGATAAAAAATATAGCATATTGGTACGTTTTGCGACAAATAAATAAATAATGCTCACATCGCAGGCACATACGTTGCAATGATCCCAAGTAAGCTACTAGAAGCCTAGTAGCGTTAAATGAAAACCATACAACAACGGCACAAACATGTAACATCCATGAATGAACCAGCAATTTGAACCCAGGGCCCAGGTTTGGCAGTCCAGCGTGGTTTGCCCGTACAAAGTCGCGGTCAAAGCTAGTAACAGACTTATATTTCATTCAGCAGCTATTCTTATGATTATGAATTATGAATAAATCTTGATTTAATCTTTTATCCTTGCAGTTCAGATTTACATTGTTGTTATCTTAACATCATAGTAGATTTTACTAAACACGAAGTTGTGTATGTATATTACATTGCAGGGGCGAATTCCTAATGGAATATGTAGGCGAAGTTTTAGATTACGAGCAATTCTACAAGCGGGCGCAGACATATTCCGAAGAAAACAATATGCACCACTACTTCATGTCACTCAAAGGTGACACCGTAATCGACGCGACGGTGAAAGGGAACATATCTCGCTTCATCAACCACTCGTGCGATCCCAATGCTGAGACTCAGAAGTGGACGGTGAATGGGGAACTCAGAATTGGGTTCTTCAGCAAACGTGACATCGTTGCCGGGGAGGAGATTACGTTTGATTATCAGTTTCAACGGTTTGGGTAAGTGTTTTGAAGTTATTTTGTTATATCTACAATAAAGTCTGCAACCCAAATAATACGTTCGTAACTACACCAATGAAGTATTAGCAAAAATTAAGGAACTTTTAGGAATCATTAGAAGCAACTTTCTGTTTTCTAATGGAGTGGATTATGCTAATTTTAGGACCTTTTTTCTTTTTTATTATTAAACCAATTTATTCCATAAAATTTTTAGGAACTAAGGTAAATTTGATTCTTTCTTCTAAAAGCAGATTTTCACAATTAAAAAAAGAGAGTCGACATTTTTTTTTTAAATAAATGCTAGGTCATACAATCATCGGCCTTTTTTGTAGTACTCAAAGGTTAATTTTATTTACTTTGTTAAAGTGTCTTATTTCCAAACCACTAATATGGAAGCATTAAGTTACTAATAGATTAACTGACTGTATAAGAGATACGTGACGCGAGGCAATAGAACCGTTTCTCTGAATAAATGCGAATCGAAAGTGAAATCGTAGATAAATTTGTAAAATATACTAATACTATTTCATTAAATTATCCACGATTTCACGTTAGACAGTGCTCCAGTTTTTTCTTGCAAATAATCTCCTGAAAATTTTATTTATTTATTTATTTGGAAAATCTACAGCGTTACAGAAATAATTATGCTGACTTAAAGTCTAACAGAATGGCCAATTACAGACAGTAAAAAATTCTCGGTCTATTTGGTATACGTAGTAACAGTTACATAATCAATGCTATAGCCGTGTGGTGTCGGCTATGAATAGCACCATCCCATTTCCTCCCGTGGGTGACGTAAAAAGCGACTAAGGGATCTACTGAAGGATGGGCAGCAGCATCCTCTGAGTACACACATTGATTCGATCCAACTGCGATCGCCAACCCGCCTGCCAAGCGTGGCGATTATGGCAAATCCCCCCCATTTTGGGGGAGGCTTATTTCCTGCAGTGGACGTTTAATGGCTGGTATGATGATGATGATGAATCAATGCTATAGTGCTAATAATTATACACATATACATTACTGAAACCAAATTATCTAACTTTATCTAATGAGTTGTCAAATGATCATTTGACAACTCATGTCAGTTCCTCTACTACTGTAAGGTATAATAACTTTATGGTTAGAAGTAAATGTTTGCTACTTCAAAAGTGGCTAAACCTTTGCTAGCCCTTTATAATATACGAGCGTTAACCCGCGACTTCGTCCACACAAATTATATACCAGATTTTAAGTCAGATCATAAGCTATCAAACAAAAAAAGTTTCATCAAAATCGGTTCAGTAGTTTTTGCGTGATACTCGTTCAAACAAACAAACACACACCCAAACAAACACTCAAACAAACAGACAGACAAAAAATCCAAAAATTGGTGAAATGGAATCAGGGACACCTAAAAACCATATCGTAACTTTTTTTTTGTTAATATCTTCAATGTACAGACAAACTTCCTGTTACAGTTTTATAATAGTATAGATGACTTTAACGGAACGTTGTGTAACGGAAATGTTGTGTTTGCGTGCAGTAAGGTGGCGCAGCGGTGCTACTGCGGCGCTGACACCTGCCGCGGCTGGATCGGAGCCGAGCCTGACTCCGACGATGACGACGAGGAGGTAACATTTATATTTCATCATTTATTAATACTCTTTCGAAATATGGTCTTCATTAAGAGTGATAACAGCTAGATACAATGAATATTTTTCTAATCGTATTCTAAGACTCTAAAAATATAATTGTAACTAAAATTCAGTTTTAAAAATCAGCAGTGTACGAATTATATTAAATTTCGTCAGACTTTCTAAAAAATAATGTGTAGAGTCTACACAACTACACTGTACAGTGTACTATTAAAACCGGTTTTATTTAAATACTATTGTGACGTCCATGTATGTACTACATACAGTATAAGGTAATTTGACCGGATTAATACATACAATACATAATGAAAATCATAGTTACATGCGCATGACCGTTTGCGACGGTGATCACTGAACACCGTTACAGATGGACGTGTGCTTGATTCGCAGATTGATCAGAATATACACAATATGAAATACAAATTACAATACATAGATTTATACATCAGCCGGTAAGCGGCGCTAACGTGCGCAATCCTAACCCACAATAGTTTTAATGTTCAATATAACTATAATTATCAACAGGAGGAAGAAGACGTGTCGACATCCAAGTCCGGCACGACCGAGTCGTCTGAGGAGTCCCGCGCGACTGACGCGACGGCGGAGCAGCCCCGGCACCGCGTGCGCAAGAAGAGAGAGCGCAAGTACAAGCCCAAGGCCAAGGACTTGGTGCAGGATGCTGATGTGAGTTGCTTTATACATGGAAAAATTTTAATTAATTAATCGTCGAAGGATCAGCATGTTGATGTGATAAATACACAGCTAGAACTGATCGATCCAGCAGGAATATGCCACGCACGACAAAGCGATGAAATGAGAAAGCCGTCATGCGTGCTCATTTTGGTATGCGTAAAGTAACAAAAACTATGCAGCTGAGGACATTGTCTTGAAGTCAAGAGCAAACCCACCTGTAATCAAAAAAAATCTCATTTTCTCGGCGACAATATGCTAGGCCCACAGATAACGCTACTGATGACTATCTATGAAGGATGGAAGCCATTAGAAGCTGCATAAATCTTATATCATTAGAACGTGATTCAGTTGAAATCCATGTTGAAAACATGAAATAGTTATATGACTTGTTTGCAGCAGCATTTCTGTTATGAAAGAATTATTGTATGAGAAATGTGCACTTTCCATTCTGGCTTTTTGTTTCCAAACAAGTGTAAGATTGTGTAAGATACTCGTACATCTCATTCCCGATGCCAGCTTTCTGATCTCATTACAGGGAAATGTCATTATAATCTTTTTAATAGAAATTGACTTATAGGTCTGGTCTAATCAATCACTGAGGCGTCTATTTTGCCTGAGGTGGGAATGACGCTATAACTTCTAGCCCAGCTCACCAGCTGTTTGATGATGCCGATGACTTGATCAGATTAAAAACATTAGTGTGAATTAGGTTTTAGTATTAGTGAAGTGATATAACACTGTTGCCCACAGATCGAAGAAGACCTAGAAGCGCTAAGCCGCACCGGTGTAAAGAACCAGAGCCACACGCTGCGCCTCTCGCGTACAGTCGTCCGCGCGAAGACTCGCCGCGCGCAGGTCGCCCTGCTGCGGCTGCTGCGCGACGCGGACCTGCCGTGCCGCCGACTGTTCCTCGACTACCGCGGCCTGAGGCTGCTGGCGCCGTGGTGCGCTATGGCGCCTCTAGACTTTAGGTACGTTTATTGAATATGTGTAAAATGCTTGATGGGTGCGAAATTTACGCGATGTAAATAAAAGATTACTCACGGTACACTTGCCGGGTCCGAGCCGAGTCCGAGCCGAGCGTCGGCCGTAGGCAACTGACCCGGCCTCTCGGTATAGCGTGAGTGTGTCCATACAAAAAATAACTAATATTAGTTGACCGTGCTACGGCCGACACTCGGCTCGGACTCGGCACGGTGTAGCGTGAGTCATTCTTTACGCGTGCAATGCTTTTCCCTTCACCGGCGACACCAGTACGCGCTATTTTTCCTAATAGACGCGTAAATTCGGCAGGTGTGTCATCACAGTAAGGAGGTATTTGTGCTTCATCATTGAAAAGAAACCTTACCCATTAAACTGAGCTTGATATTCTCTCGGTAGGTTGGAGATGCTCCAGACGGTAGACCGGTTGCCGGTGCCGAACAAGACGATGGTGCAGGAGAGCAGGTTCCTCTCGGTCCTGGAGAAGTGGCTAAGCGCCACGGACCTGCCCGCTGCCGACAATCTCTTCATTGACGAGGCCACCGGTGAGAGTCACTTTACTATGCTTTAAGTTAGTAAGTTATAAGCCTGTATGATCAAACTGCAGGGCAAAGGCCTCCTCTCACGAATAATAGCGAAAGTGGGCTATACTCCACCACGCACGCCCAGTGCGGGCTAGTGCACGTAGGTTAGTGGTCAATATGCTGTCAGAGAATTTCAAGCCGCCTTTTTTAATTTAATAGGCATGTGACCTGCCTTGACGAATTGTTAATGTTTATTTTTAATTATACTAATATCTATCTACCTATACTTACTATTATAAAACTGTAACAGAAGTGTGTCTGTACATTGAAGATATTAATAAAAAAATTACGATATGGTTTTCAGGTGTCCCTGATTCTATATCACCAATTTTTGGATTTTTTGTCTGTATGTTTTTTTGTGTGTTTATTTAGTGGTTTGATCGAGCATCACGCAAAAACTACAGAACCGATTTTGATGAAACATTTTTGTTTGATAGCTTATGATCTGACTTAAAATCTGATATATACTTTGTGCGGACGAAGTCGCGGGTTAACGCTAGTACTATTATAAAACTGTAAATGTTTGTTTGTTTGTAACAGCTCCACGTAAAAACTACTGAACCGGTTTTGATGAAACTTTTTTTGTTTGATAGCTTATGATTTGACTTAAAATCTAGTATACATGTAATTTGTGCGGAAGAAGTGTCGCGTAAACTCTAATACAATATAAATAAAGAAATATCTTCTACATTGTCACACAGATTATCTAGTCAAATTTGAAGTACTAATTATACCATAGATGTAAAGTATAATATGGTCAAATTTCAACCCACAACATAACTGCTATGACAGTGATAACAATATAAGTTTCTATGGGCTGACGTAACCTCAGGGTTAAAAGCTCCAAAAAAAAACAAAAGAATTAAAAAAAAAATAAGTTTCTATTTTCCCCTTTCTCTGTCCACGACCATATTAAGGTTTAGAATTCAATCAGCATTTGCACTCACCATAAAAACCGCAAAACTTGGTCCAAATCGAGATCCTTGGCAACATTTTAATATGATAATTGATCATTTCGTGCTACACAGTGAGCAATAATGTTTATGATGAGGTGACTTACGCTATAACTTCTGGCAGGTCTACCAATAGAACTACCAAACAGACCTGCCCAAGACGCCACGCCTGTGGACAAGACCAAGGAAACCACTGCGATACTCGAGAAAGTGAAGGATCTGTCCAGTCAGCTGCTTGAGAGGTGGTCCAGCTTGAAGGTATGTGAAGTAACATAAGATATGTCATGTCACAGTGCACTCCCATTCGGGTGGATATTTTTTTTTTTTCATTTTGAATTCATCATCATCATTCTTATGTCAGCCGATGGACGGTTGGATGGATGGTCATGATCATTGCTATTATAACTATAAAGGGCATACAGGAGCAAGGTTTTTAAAAGGCAACATTGTCAAAGAATGGTAAAAAATCATTGAACCGCAAGATAAATCATAACTTTCTGTGTTTTCTGGATATGTGCTTGGATCAATGGTGTTTCTAAATTATAGGCGAAAGGCTGACAACTTGGGTCCCCAAGTTTCAAAGGTTCAAATTCATGAGAACTCATGAGGCTCATGCCTATTTTGTTTGTCAATAGTTTTTTGTATTTAATTTTATTTAATGGGTTTACCTACAATGTTAAAAATCAAGAAAAATATGGCATTAAATGGCCAGTTGCCTTTTTTCTTTAAATTTTTATAAATAATTTTTTTTAGTCTCACTGAACTCTGCTTGTTGTAAGTATGAGTTTCATAATCGATACCTTTTCATGCCCCATTTATTTCACAGGAGGTATTCAAAATACCTAAAAAAGAACGTATACAGCAAATGAAAGAGCACGAAAGACAAGCGAACGTCGAACGACGCGCGGCCGATTCCAGCGGCTCCCGCGACCGAGACCGCGAACGAAGAGATGAGCGCGACCGTAGGGACGACCGCGACCGCGAGCGGGAGAGAGAACGCGAGCGCGATAGGGAGAGGGATAGGGAGAGGGACAGGGAGAGGGAACGCGACCGGTATAGAGAGCGGGATCGAGAGAGGGACAGAGATGATCGGGATAGGAGGAAACGGAGGAGCAGTCCGGAGGGAAGGAGGAGTATTAGGTGAGTGGAGTTTTAATTAACGGAGACTGTGCTTTTTAAATTGAAGCTTTCTTAAAACGTTCCGGAACCATGGCCAATGTCAAGAACCTAAAAATCTGTTGGTCCCATAGAAAACTGTTGAATGGTGGGTTTAAAAATCGTTCTGGTTTTTTGTCCCTTCGAGGAAAGTTTTCTCATGACAGATCATCAGATCATCATCATTTCATCATCATCAACGTACCATTAAAATTTATTTTGTAAATAAAGAGATTGTTGCAGTTTGGGAACTCTTATTGTTATATGGTATATTAAGAGTTTCTCTGACTACCCCTCAGCTAATATACCATAATAGGCTTTTTCTGGGTGAGCGCGATACATCCTCGACTTCATCTCACTTCCCATCAGGTGAGCTGAACCCAAGCGCAAACCCATTATGAATTAAAATAAATCTATAGTCATCTCATGAGCATAGGCTCATGAGATGACTATAGGTTTTTTTTTAACCATAGGGTTAAGATGTATTTAATTAAAAAAAACGTAACGTGTAACAGGCTAAGCGACCGCGTGCTCGCAGCAGTTCCTCCCATGAGCAAGGAGGAGAGGCGCCGAGCGTTTGCGGAAGCGGCCGCCGCGGCCGAGGAGAGTCGCCGCCAGAGAGAACAGCACCACTACCACTACTGGCCGCCGGACGGCTTCACACAGGTCCGTACATAAATCCCCGTCAAGTGATGGTGGTCAAAAACCCTGCTACAACTACTAGACCTAAGCATCTTTGGGATGGTCCATTCTAACTACGCGGCTTACGATGACTGTTGTATTTAGTACGCTATGGGCCTTTGGATATAAACATAAAAACTTATACATATGAATCACTGGGCTGCGTTCACGACCTTTGGGTGCGGTTGTTTTTTCAACACGCTCTATGGTACGGAACCGTTCACCGAGGCTCGGATCGGCGTTAGTGCGAAAAGTTGCACTCGGGGTGCACCTTGGGCGTAGGTTCTGAACGCAGCCCTGTAGTATAATTAGAGAATGTATGTCAGTAATGACTAGATGTGTTAAGCGACTTTATAAATATTAACAATCATACATGTACCACATTTAAGACATCAATAAAATTTATTTCATTTTATTTCATTTCATTTCAACGTTGTTGTCTGAAAGGGTATATAGTGACAAAGATAGAGAAAGGTATTTTGAGATGGTTTGCTTATGTGGAAAGAATAGATGAGAGCAGATTAACGAATTCTATCTATAAGGCAAGCGTAATTGGAAATGTTGGAAGAGGACGGCCTAGACGTACATAAAACAAATACGGACCAAATTAGCGACGTGCTTAAAAAGGGCCAGATACATGCACAGTTTTAAGCTGTGATTCCACACTAAACTCAGGACCCGGTCGGTGAGGCTTAGTACGCCACCACCGCGCACGTATATGCCGTGCCGCGATGGGGTAAAAAATATGCAAGCAAAAGAAAAAGAATTTCAACATTTTTTTAATGATTTTAGTTGGTTTATATTACTACACGTACTAAGGTTTGTGTAGCTAGTCTCGGACACTTTTTTTTTTCGATAATTTTGTACTAGACCTAGATTTGTTATTTGTTCTTGCAAATAAACTTTGAACTTTAAATTTTTTCCTTTCCTTTCTCTCTAAAACGTGTCATACAGTATTTGTAACCGTTATTAAATGTGTGTCACAGATGTTTCCGCCGGGCATGATGGGTGGTCCGGGCAACATGCTGGTGCCGGGGCTGGTGCCAGGGCTGATGCCGGACGTGCCGGACTGGCGCCCGCCGCCCGACTACCAGCCCCCGCCCGGCTTCTGTCCACCCTTCGCGCCACAGTTCTGTATGCCGCAGCCCAAGTGAGTTCATACTGCCTCGTATTGATTAATAAAAGCCTGAACAGAAAATAAAACACTTCGCCATGTTGCGGAAAGTCATTGGAACTTATTTTTGTACTTGCAACATAAATATAAAAATAAATAAAACATTATAGTATGTTGTAGCGTTAGTGTAATTTCACTAATTAGTCTTGAAGCAAAGTTTTAGCTAATTCTGAATTGACTTGTTTCAGCTTCTTTCAGCAAGATGGCGCAACACTAAGACAAAAGTGCCCTCAGATATTGGTTTAGGAGCACTTTTTTATTTTTAGAGCGTTGATGGTGTATCTAGTTTTTAGGGTTCTGTACTCAAAGTGTGAAAACGGGACCCTATGCATAAGCTTACGCTGTCCGTACGTTCATCCGTATGCCCTACCTATTTAGAGTTGTAACTTTTGAACCGTAATATCTAGACAGTTTCTCATAATGTGCGTTATTATGGCGGTTTTATTATAGGATTATGAAAAAAAAAAGTTAAGTTTTAAAGGAAACATCATCCTCATACAAGAAATTAGTTTTTATCAACGTTTTTTCTTCTCGCTCTATCGTAAAAACGGGAATACATACAAGCGTCAAACTTGGTGTGATCATAGAGCAAACTCTGCCCTCTACAGAATAATAACATGTAATAAAAACCGGCCAAATGTGAGTCGGTCTCGCGGTAAAGGTCCCGGAGAAAACAAAAAATGTTTTTGTAAGTTAATATATTCTTTGGCGGTGTGGAACGGCACCCTCAATGCGCGAGTAGCCCGACTCGTACTTGACCGGTTTTAATAATTGATTTAAAAAAAATTGGAAACACTAATCAATTTATTATGTGCATAATGTCAAGAAGTTGTTCACAAAGTATTATAACATAAAACGTACGTACTTTAAGTACGTACTACGTTTTGATTGTTGTTTGCTAAGCTCATCATACAATTTCACATGTTTAACATGAACGTTATTGTTCGTCAGTATGGGAGTGATGGGCATGGGTGGTATGAGCGGGTTCGGTATGGGCGTGGGCGGGTTCATGTTCGGGCAGCAGATGCCGCCGATGCCGCAGCAGCTGCCCACCCCCTTCCCGCAGCACCAGCCCCCGCCCCTAGAACAGCCCGTAAGTACTGCACACTACTGTTTTATATAAAGTCTAACAAAACTAGCTGAAACTATTTTAAGGGGATGATCAGACCATCAAACTGAACAACTTTCTTTATGGGACCTATATAGAAATCGCGAAAAAAAATCAGCTGTCCCGTACAAACCTGCGAACATAACTGGACTTAAATGTAGGAGACAGCTGATTTTTTTTTCGCGATTTTGATATTGGTCCCATAGAGACAGTTGTTCAGTTTGATGGTCTGATCATCCCCTTAAAATAGTTTCAGCTAGTATTGTTAGACCTTATATAGTAGGATCTACTATGGATGTACTGATTAAATTTTTAGTCGTTACGTAAATTAAAACTTGCTTCTCATCAAACTGACCAACATTCATTATACTAAGAACTTCTAAGTCGTGAAAAAAATCACCTCAATTAATTAATTAATAATAAGTAATAATAATATAGTAATTTTTTTGCTTAAATGTAATGGACTATTTCCTATTACAATACGTTGGAGTCTAGTAGCTGCAGTTACGACCATTTAATTGAACAACTTTCACTGCGAAGCCAACATCGAAAACGTGAAAATAAGTCAGCTTTCCTATTTTTGGGTCGAGTAGCGTTGACATTTTCTATGGAACAACAGTCCCTGTGCTCCTGTTTTTTAGAGACATCAAAATGTTTTGTTATTTGTTTTGTACTAATGATTACTATTTGGCAATTTAAAATCTTCTAATACGTATTCGTTCAGTCCTACCCAACCACAATATCACTGTTTCTTAAAAAAAATCTATACTTTTCTGCTCTAATTTGTCTATGAATTTACATCCTTTAACCCTAATGAACACAGTATGAAATGAAATATTCTTGCAGGCACCTCCCCAAGAGAGCGACAACACGACAACAGTGTTACCGAGCATGTGGCGGAGCGCTGTAGACGACCGCGGCAGAACTTACTTCTACCACGTCAAGTTGCGACAGCCGCAGTGGCTCCCACCCACGCCTCAGCCCGACCCCGGTACTGTATTATGTTGTTATATATCAACAACAAGACAACAACAGTGTTACCTATATTACAATATATTTTCTATATAAAAACGAGGAATCTTTATATCGTGTGAAAATTTGAGTGACGAAATTCTTTCGGCGATTTGTGGCATTAAATCTTAATACATGTCTCGAAATTGAAGCATGCAGGTTTCCTCACGATGTTTTCCTTCACCGGAAAAGCCAGTGGTGTTTCAATTCATACATAAATTCCGAAAAACTCATTGGTACGAGTCGGCCTGGATGGGGATCGAACCATCGCCTCCTGCACTGCAGGCAAGGTTACTCGCCACTGGACCACCACGGCTTTCACGACTGTCAATGTATTTTTCCTTAAAAATACAGTTTATATTCTCGAAATGTGAACCGTTTTGTTTTTTTAATAATTTAGTTCAAAAGATAACAATACATGAACTTACTTTTTATAGAGTTGAAGAAATAATTGGTTATATTGTTGTTGTTACAGACTCTAGTTCGTCGTCGGACGAGGAGGAGGCTGTCAGCGCGCTGGACGCGGTGGTGCGCCGCCCCGCGCTCGGCAAGTTTGTCGAGGGCGTCAACGGCATCTATGAAGGTACACCCACCTACCGTTACTTTATAATATTACACTCTGTGGACCTGTTTGGTTTGTGTGGGTCTGTTCACCACTTCCTGATAAGTTTCAAATAGGCTTTCTAACAGATATATGGCAAACTAGAGTTAACCCGCGACTTTGTCCGCACAAGTTATATACCAGATTTTAAGTCAGATCATTAGCTATCAAACAAAAAAAGTTTCATCAAAATCGGTTCAGTAGTTTTTGCGTGATGCTCGTTCAAACCAACACACAAACAGACAGACAATAAAATCCAAAAATTGGTGATATGGAATCAGGGACACCTAAAAACCATATCGTACCTTTTTTTTTTAATTCTTCAATGTACCGACACACTTCTGTTACATTTTTATAATAGTATAGATGTATGATAGGATTCTGGTCTATTAATTATAGGTTGGAAAGGCTATCTGACACAGGCCCTGTGATTATTGGAACATTCATATCCTTTTGGAATTTAGTAAACGAAATCTCAAGTGGTAGGAAACCTAATTAAAAGTACGCTTCCAGACACATACACGTTCATTGTTCTCCAAACTGACGTTAAAAGGCAGGTAAACAGACGTCAACGTTACAGTACTGTTCATTGTAGTTCATTCAAGCTACGTTTCGGTTTTATAGTTTTTCAACCATTTATGCTTAAAACATCTTACTCATGTGATGATACAGAAATTAAAGAAAGTGTTAGTAAATGAATGAACTATCTCTTGCAGTTATAAAAGAGGATTCGAACAACGGGTTGATACCTGACCACGCGCTTATCACCATGAAGCCGCGGAAGAGACGGCCCGGCCTCGTGTCCGAGCGGCCCATCAGTGTAAGTACCATCAGTGCAACCATATTATCTATCGCCACCTTCAGTGTAACCATATCATATGTAATAACATCGATGATACAGAAAAGAGAACCAGTATAAATCGCACGAGGACTTCACGTTCCGTTTGCCGGATAGCCGGCGCCGGGTACCTGGCTACCAATGTATGGGCCTACCGATACGTGTGAAAGCTAAAGTACATGGCCGTCCACTTCGCCGCCGGGTACCCGGCAACCGGTACGTTTGAACGATGTTAAGGAACTAATAATAATAATAATAAATAGTTTATTTCAGACATGGTGTCCATAAAATTTGTTAGTATACATAATAAAAACTTAGAAAACTAATGTTAGTAGGTGCAGAATACTTAATAGGTACAGACAGTCACATTTAAATTTTATCAGCATGCAGATGTATCCAACGCTTCAGCATTGGGGAGTCCCATCGCTCCGGCAACACGCTCAGGACACTGTTAGTGCTGGCTCGCAGGCGGGTCAGCGCGGACGCGCAACGTTTCCTCATGATGACGTAGAATCCGTCGGTGCGCGCCTCCGCGAACATGCCCGACGCGCTACACCACCGCGGCAGCCCCCATCAGTGCCCTGAACGAGTTGTTGTACTGGACTCTCAGATCGCTGTATGCCCTCTGCGTATAGTTGACATACTGCACGTATTAAAAGACTGGCAGTACGCCTTAAAAAGCATGACCTTTACTGGCTCAGTACAATGTGCAAATCTGCGGGCCAACATATTACATCGGACAGACAGCGACCTACGCTCTCTCTCACTAATGCGCGGAGCTACGCGTATTACTAGCATGTGGGCTCCACCTACTAGCCATTTCTACTAAAGAGCCGGGTTCTCTTTCATAGTTGTTTGTGTTTGATGCAATACTAAGTTTAGATTTGTAATGTTTCGCCCACAGCCGCGCACAGAAGAGGACAAGCTAGCGGGCAGGATGGAGGTGAAACGATACAGACAGACCAAGGAGAAGCTGCGGCGGCGACGCGAGCGACTGCTGCAGAAGGTTCGACTGTTGGCGTCCAGGCCGCCGCCGCGGGCTAACGACCTGCCGAGAGACGTCAAGGTATAGTGGCGATGATGATCGTCATTATCAACTCACGGAGTCATACTCTGATCATGGCAGTTGTAACACTGCCCAAATATCGTTTACAGTACTAATCCATTGTGAAAAACCTATTTAACACAGCTACCTTTTTTAATAAAAATCGTGTTGGTTTTTCGAATTCTCGGGAATTCCCAGGAATCATCAATAGATATAAAAAAAACACTATAGGAACTGGTCGTGAGCGTGGCAGGAATTCCCGGGAAATCGAAAACCCTAGTCTTGAGTTGACGCACATGTTCGTTATGCGGACTTTATACCGGTGCTCATACCGCATACTTGCTATGTATTTGCCAAAGCGTGTCAACGCAACGGTACCCTATTACTTATCCTACGCCGTACGTCCATCCGTTTGTCCTACCTTTAAAGAGCTGTATCTTTTGAACCGTAATTGTTGGTCAGGTGACATTTTCACGGATTGTTTTATGGCAGATTTGGTAACAAATAATATCGTTATGAAGAGATCTAAAATAGGAACATGATATCATTTACTAATAAGTTTACTACTTATTTAAATAATACCAAAATTATCCACAGATTGACCTAATAGAATCAGACAGCGAAACCGAGGAGGAAATAGAAGAAACACCTACACCGATCATAACGCCAGAGTCCCCTGTCCCCACCGTGGCCCCGCCACCCCCAGCCCCAATCGCCACCGTAGCCCCGGTAGTGGCCCCGGTCCAGGACCTGGAGGAGGTCATGAGGAAGATCAAGGAGCAGTTCAGGAGCAGCATGGCGCGGGTCATGGTGCAGCATCTTAACCCATTCAGGCGGTCGGAGGCTAAAGTTGGGCGGATTACTTGTACAGCTGACTTTAAACATTTGGCTAGGAAGGTTAGTGTTCAATTGAGTTATTGCGAGTTTTGGGAGTCGGTTTAGATTGAATTAACTTTTTAGGATTCGTAACCAAAAGGTGCTTACACCGTCCGTTCTTTATGTATCGGGATATATCTTGTGATTGTTGTAGGTAGCCGGTTGACATTTTCACATAATGTTTTCTTAGACTTTAATACACCACACATCCCATCGGTTTATTGTATGCAAAAACGATATAATTATAAAAAATTACAAGGAGTCGTAATGTCGTGTCGTCGTCGTCGTGTTTTGTAATTTTTCTCAATATACTGTAAACCAAAGAGAAAGTATATGAAATCGAAGTGTTGCCAGCTATGAGTGGTGGCTTGGTATTTTTTGAGACCAGAGTTTTCGTAAAGTTCACAAAGAAAGTAAAATAACAAGATTATTCTTTCTTTCAAAAGTTGATTAAAATTTTTCCCCATTTTCGCACTTCTTTGAAAATAAGGTTCAAAAGTATTACTTAAGGCGGTTGCAGAGGGGTCAATTTTATACAAAACCTTTGACGCACAATACGCGTAGACGGTATTAATATAAGTAACTTTGTATATATAGAAAAATAGTTTTGAAAATCTAGATGCCGCGTAACAAATAACATTTGCGATTTATAAAATAATTACGATAAGAAGATATAATAAAGCTTTGAAATTTTTCATACAAAATTTTAAAAGCTTTATATCTTCGTAATTATATTATATATTGCAAATGTTATTTGTGACGCGGCAACTAGATTTTCTAAACTATTTTTCCATATATAAAATATTACTTTTAATAATTCCGTCTACGGGTATTGTGCGTCAAACGTTTGTATGGACTGAAACCACCTTAATAAATTATCGTTGCCGACCGTACTTAAGGACAAGCTACCTGACTCTGATCATTATGACCAGTAACAAAAAATATATTATTAGTCCCTTAACTGTTTGAGCTATCGAATACATTCACACTTCTCAAATAACTTTTCTCCCGCAGCTAACGCACTTCGTGATGCTAAAAGAGCTGAAGCACTGCCGCTCTGTGGAGGAACTGGTCGTCACCGACTCTGTCCGCTCCAAGGCCAAGATGTTCGTCAAGAAATACATGGCCAAGTTTGGACCGGTCTACAAGAGACCCCCCGAGGAGGCCGACTAGCACCGGCTTCCACCATTCAAGGCTATTGAATGGGTGAACTTTGAATTATACCGTTCATTAGTTCCTTGAATAGGTAATATTATGACTTAAGTATAGAGCTTATAATAGGGGTGCGGACTGCATAAAATATGTTTTAGTTTTATCTTCTTAGTAAAAAAAAACATTTGAAAATAACGCTATACTTACATTTTTAGTTCTTTTTTAGCTAGAATACTATTTTTAATAACATGATGAACTATAAAAAGTAATGTAATGTTGATAACGTCACTTGTGGGTATTTAGTACAATTTTTCATACATCGCGCGCGTTTTGACGTTCGATTAAAAGTTGCTAATTTGACTAATTGTCCGATCCCCTATTGTGATTATAACGAGTGTTTAGACGAACAGTTTGCTGGACTGATTGTTGCTGGTAGTTCCGTTGTAGGTATTAATAATTGAACGAACGTAAAAACGAAAAAACTTCTACAGAGCAACAGTTGAAAATAGCAATAGATTTTTGCGGTTCAGCACGCATTGACGAAGATTTTTTTGCGAATGTCAAAAAGTTCCATATAAAATGGCGATCTTTTAGAGACTTGACTGGTCGGCACGCAATCGCATTTTCTCATAGCCTTATTCCTTTCTGTAGCTCAGAAACAATATTCGCTAGAGCGAGAAAATTGCTAGCCGTCCAACTCTCGGATAATTCAGACAGAAAGTCAAGTTGAATACCTTTTTGATGGTTGCATAGCAGTGAAAACATTTCACTGTATAAATACGCGCTGGGCTGCCATTAAAAACATGCTGTAGGATCAAACAAACTATAAACCTTTTCGCTTATCACTTGATCGCGTTGCATTCTCTTATGAAATCGCAAATATAACAGAAGAGTGCGTGTAACTAGGGTTTCAATTATTATTGATTATAAACATGTTACAGCCAAAGTGTTGTGTGTGTTGTTTTTTTTTTCAATATTTAATTTGATAACTAAGGGTTGTTAACTAAAATTAATATAAAAAATGTAATGTATGCTTCAATTTTAGCGAACTGCAAACTAATGTTCACACGGCGACACATCAAGCTATACAAAACCAATATAAGCTGGCGTCGCGTAGGTCGAGCTGCGTATAGCGTCGCGCGGCCAGCTTATGTTGGTTTTGTATAGCTTGATGTGTCGCCGTGCGCACATACATTATGTTTTAATGAAAGGAGATTCATCATCCAAGTCTCTTCGTGTGTTCAAATCTATAGGATTAAATGTTATGTAGCATTTCTCGTAGACTACGAATTTGAAAGGGAAAAAAACCACGAATACAGAAGTTTTACTTCATTTGGACCTAATTTGGGTTCAAATAGCGGACTGAGATTGAGTATTTATCGAACAAAAACCCCGAAAAGTAATATATGCCTTCCATTTCTAACAACGCTAGGCTTATCGGCAACTTTTTTATGACAAGGCGATGTATGCCATATACATGAATGAAATACAGGTACATTTGAAAAGTGCGGGCACGGCCCTGTCTGAACGAGGGCCTTTCAACCCGAATGTACCCTCTGACATGGCACATTTATGTGCCAGACCCTAAGTTCGCGACGTGAAGAGTAAGTCGTTACATCGAGTCTACCGTCAGCGTAACAGAGACAATGTAAATATTAGCATAAGAAACTATAGTTTTGTAATTTAATTTAATTAAGTAATTTCTCATTCAGTGTTATTTGTATCATAAATAATTTTCAAATGATAACTGTTAAGATATTTGTTGTAAGTAGACGCTAATAAGCGTAATGCAAATAAGGTATTTATTCAATGATCTCTAGCTTGACTGGGGTTTAAGTTGAACTTTTTTTGTTGCTGAAAACTATTAGCACTCGAATATGGTTTTACATTCCTCGGTTATTGCTTTGGCGTATCGGGAATATTCGGTTTTATCTTTGTTTTGACCAGACATCAAGCGAGCGCGCAGATGAAAAAACCGAAGGCAGCCGATCTTAGTAGAACTCTTTCGTATCCCCGATATGCCATATTAATAGCTGAGACCTGTGATTGCTATAATTTTTAAGTACACAGTATTATAAATAGATTCAAAACAACAAATTTTGAGGTTGATTGAATTAGCAATTTAATTATGATAGAATCCAGTGTTTGAATGAATTTTATGACAATTTTGTGTCAAGTTAATACCAAAGCTTCTCCTTCATTCTCGTGCCAGTGGCGGTAATCCACTCTTGTGAAAGTAAGCTATCAATTTACTTGCGTTTACACCCACCCAGGGAGATTATCTAGGTATGTTTAATTTCATGAGTTACTAAGAGTAATTTTTTAGAGCGCAAATTATCTCTCGCACGCTTTTTACAACTCTATTGGAATGGGATAAAGACGAAATAGTATTATTAGTGAGTGAGCAGTTCTCCGCCTTATCTGCGCTGACCCTAGTGTGTAAAGTCCCCGTTTCAGGGCTGACGAAAACGAGAGTGAAGCGACGATGCATACAATTTATGTTTAAATATACAAATGAAAGCTTAGAAACATACAATGTCATTCCCATGTCCATTTGTTCAACTTACAAGTAAGAAAAATTAAATAAATCATTTTATGTTATTTAATTTGTTTTATGGTGTCTGATTTCGCATAATTAATAGTTTTGAACACGTTTAATTCAGTATTTCATAACATTTTATGGTTCTAAGCCTTTTCAATATGTATGTAGCATAATAAATGACTCCTCATTGTTATTGCTAATATCAAGAGTCTATTTGTTTTATTTACAAATGCTTCTGCAGTGCAGACGCGCCCTCGCTTATTTAGAACTGGGCTTAAGATCAATGGAAATATTTAGGGACCCTCAATAGCCGATGCTAAATCAAATAGTCGTTTTTCTCTCTTAATTTTACCTAGTGTAAAAGATTTTTAGAATCAGCTATTGAGATTTATTCAGTTTTATATGACGTACAAATTGGTTCAAGATGTGGTTAAAAAAAACGGTCCACTGTAGTACAGTTGCGGCAAAATATCTTACTGCTTCGAAAGATAATTGATAGGGCTTTTTCCCAGTCATGCAGGTCCGCATGCGGTCGGTATTTCCTTGTCTTAAATTGCATGCTTCGTATAATGTTATCCTTTGATACATTGAATGTAGCCAGCCATGTACATAAAATGCGTGCCGCCCGCATAAGCGCCCGCGTGATACTGAATACAAGTATCATCTCGAATGAGAAACCAAATAGTTTCCAAACCATTCCAAATACTCATGCTAAAGTTCATGTGTCCGTGCGTAAAGTAAAATGAATGGATAGGCCCAAAGCGCATTTCGATAAAGTAAACCAGTAGGCTCGGCCCGGCGTGCACTTGGTCTGTCATCTCGGTATGTATTTGAAGTATATGTAACGTTTCGTCAAAGTATAGGCACAGTATAAGAAAGAGTATCAATTACTTCATACAGTACGGACATTCCGTGCCTCCCACCAACTTTTTACCTCACCCCCTCTATTATTGCCCTCTGATTATCTCGGCAGTAACCAATGTTAAGCAAATGCATATTCCCTTCTCGTCTGCACTCACACAGCCTCCTCTTTTAAATATATCCATTTGTATGAAATGACAGCTAATTGTCCAATTGTGGTATAGGCATTATTGACTAGCAATTGTTTTAACTTATTTTTCTCGCGTGGCATGGGCCAATCCATTGATTTTACTTTGATTGAAGGTTCAAACATGTTAAACCGATGCGCGGACTGCTGCTGCAATTATACCACAATATTTTCTTATGAAACGTGTACGCCCTTTTTAAATCCTAATAAAATAAATATTTCCATTGCTCCGTCCATCAGATGTCGGTGACATTTTTATCTTCTACAAATCGCTCCCGATTGCATAAAACATGTTTTTCTTTCGGGAATTTATTAATTATGATTGTTTTATTTAAGAGTCAAGTGCGGAACTCTTCTTTTATGATTTTAGACTAGATAAGTTCATGTGATGCGCGATATTGATTGTAAATATTGTAAATAATATGACGAGTGAATTAATTGCCGTATGTTTCGAATTGATTTTATTTTATCCTATAGTGGCTTGTGAGGAGTAGATACTGTAATTAGCTTTGATTCAATGTATGTTGGCTCGGAATCGAAGCCGGAACAAATAAAAAGTTATTTCTTTTAATACATCATTGTTTTATTTTATTTGGTAACATTTTTTTTTGGGTCGGCAATAGTTTATTTTCGGTCTGGAATTGGATTTCATTTAAAAAATAAGAAGTTGCCAATTAGTCGTAAAGGTAAACTGTCCAGTTTTTTTAGGTAGCTGGTCTAGCATGGGTTTACATTTCACTGAGTTTTCAGACATTTCCTTGCAAGAGTCTGTGTCCTTCCATTCAGGGCATTTCTGTAAAAAATACACTTAAATAGGAAACTGCATCCTAGAAAAAAATAAATTTTCTCCCAAAACACCCTTGTAATATTTAAAGGGGTGATTAATACCATCACACCTTAGATCAAAGTAAAATTAATGGATAGGTCCAAAGCGCTTTAAGTTGAAGCACGCAACAACTAGCACACTTCAATGCGCACTTGGTCTGTCATTTCAGTACATATTTGAAGTAAAATTGTCAATTGTTTTGCCTCATTTTTCTGGTTTGAAATGTTCGCGTAAGGCCTATCCATTAATTTTACTTTGATCTAAGCATCACACTGAATAACTTTCATTATGGAGGCAACGTCTAAAAAAATTTGCTGCTTCATACAAGATACAAACTGCAGTAGAGGGCTAAAAGGTGATTTAATTTAATTTTTCTTTCGAACTAGTGACTTCGTAATTAAGTTATTTAAAATTTTAATATAATGTTAATGTTTGAAGACAGAAGACAGGGGGTGCAAAATTAATGTACTTATTATTTTCATTAATCGACTAAAATAGTTATCAACTTTTTAGTATGCCTTCAAAGGGGCTAAAGAATAGCCTTACTTACCATAAGTATTTGCAAATAAGAGCAAATAACAAGCTTGGTTGGCTCGCACAACTCATGCGGTCCGTACAAATTATAAGTGCCATTTAAACATTGCTTCTCAACGCCCTCTATCATCTCTTTGAAATCTGGATTTTCCTTTTTCTTGTCTTCCAAGAATGCTTTGACTTTCCTCTCGCATATTTTGTCTTCGTCTCCGTCCTTCTCTATATCTGCATTAAACACGCATTTGGAGTCGTCACACTAAAATTAATTTGGACTTGATTAATGAGTGCAAATAATAGTACTTATATTATAATACGTGTGACTTAAGTAGTCATTTATTGCACGGCGCAAAGTTAGCGCCCGAGCGTAGTGAGGGTGCTAAACGCCTGATACGCCCTCGCGTATAGACAAGCAGAATATGAGTATACATACCTACATATGTATCTAATCTAAACTATTATAAAACAGTAACAGGAAGTTTGTCTGTACATTAAAGATATTAACAAAAAAAATGTTACGATATGGTTTTTAGGTATCCCTGATTCCATATCACCAATTTTTGGATATTTTTGTCTGTATGTTTGTTTGTGTGTTTGTTTGAACGAGCATCACGCAAAAACCACTGAACCGATTTTGATGAATCTTTTTTTGTTTGATAGCTTATTATCGGACTTAAAATCTGGTATATAATTTGTGCGGACAAAGTCGCGGGTTAACGCTCGTGAATTATAAAACTAAACTAAACAAACTTGAAATGATTGAAGAGTATTAAAACAATATATACCTACGAGCGTTAACCCGCGACTTCGTCCGCACAAATTTTATACCAGATTTTAAGTCAGATCATAAGCTATCAGTTTTATAATAGTATATAGATAGATATAGCTTTTTTGAAAAACTTTAGGTAAGTACTATTAAAATTATTACTTACGTCCCAATCCTCCTTATCCGTTTGACACTTCTCAGATTTAGCCAATAACTTGTCCATACTCAAGCAGCAACCGTTTTTCAAATTCTGAAATCATTCATTCGTATATATATTGCCCTACAAACACCAGCCAGTAATATTTAGGGGTAGATATCTAAACAACCAAGGACTAAACCACCCCACCACCCTGTTTATCCCGTATTGTTCTGGTGAAATAAATGAGTTATCTATCAATCTATCTATCTATATATTCTATTCTATATATAGAATAGATAGATAGATAGATAACTCATTTATTTCACCAGAACAATACAGGATAAACAGGGTGGTGGGGTGGATTAGTCCTTAGTTGTTTAGACTTAAACCACCCCTTCCTATAAAGTTTATACCATCAAACTGGACAACTTCCATTATGGAATCAACCAGATAAAATAAAAATAAACGGTTGTTTCATACAGAAGCAGTAATGCAGTACCTACCTACTCGACACAAATGTATGAGACAGAAAACATTTTTTTCGACTTTGTCTTCATACCGTAGATGAAAGCTATAAAATAAAGATACTTCGGTGTTCAGTTTGATTGTGTAATGTAAACCACCCCTTAAATATTTCTAGGGTGGTTTGTTGTAAAGGTGAACCTTTCTACAGTACGCTCAAAAAGATAATTGTTATTCTTAATTAGTTTGTAGCATTCTGACTAACTCTCAAAGAAATACGGTCGTGATGTATGTATTTAAGAGGATAATCCTCGTAAAAAGTATCCTATTTTCAATAGGTAGTAGCCAGTACGACAGAGGTGGCAAGATACTGGAAATTGACGATTTGAAGAAAACGGGACGATTCCACACGAAGAAGAAGAATAGGTAGTAATCATTAAATCAAATAATAGTATTTATATTATAATACGTGTGACTTAAGTAGTCAATTATTGCACGGCGCAAAGTTAGCGCCCGAGCGTAGTGAGGGTGCTAAACGCCTGATACGCCCTCGCGTATAGACAAGCAGAATATGAGTATACATACCTACATATGTATCAATCATTAATTGATTACTTCAATCATTAATTTAATGTAAGTATTAAAAATGCGGTCTAAAAACTAATCCTATGAGCCTGTGGTATGTCAGATTTCCGTTGAAATATGTTTGAAATATACAGTTTTATTTAATGCTAGGATTAATTTAAGATTTGTATAAAAATCTTTAACTATGAAACTATAGCACAGGCACAGAGATCAGTTTCTAGTTCTAGAACCGTATTTAAAAAAAACATTGACTTTAATGGTTAATATCCATAGTTAATATCTCAAATATAATCAAGCCTTGGATAAGTTATATTATGTCAAGTTTTACAGTCGAAGCTACGAAAGCGTAGAAAAAAAATTGCAACCAGTAAGTAGGCCTCGCATGCCACCCCCGAGAAAACGATAAAAATCGAGATGTGCCTCCATCTTTATTATTTTACGTATGCTAGAAAGAGCGCGCATGACGTTTTTCTCGTTTAAATGCTCTGTCGTGGGTGGCATTGCTAGCCTCTACACGCACACAGACATAATTTGTATGACGCCTCACGCACACCAACCTGAGAAAGTTCGCCCCTTTTGTATTATACGGTAGAAGCGTGAGGCTCCTTCTAGACATATATTTTTTCTAAGAATCAAACATTGTTTGAGTGCTGCGCTGCGCACAGGGCATTCCTACTCATAAAGTTTACACCAGCCTAGCTAGCATGCCACCCCCGAGAAAACGACAAAAATCGACATGTGCCTCCATCTTTATTATTTTACGTAGGCCAGAAAGAGCGCGCATGACGTTTTTCTCGTTTAAACGATTTGTCGTGGGTGGCATGCTAGCTAGGCTGTTGGTATACTATAAAGATTGTAGTATGATCTTTGTTAGGTTCAGTATTATGGTACGAGTATGATGGATCAGGATCAGGACACAGTTCATGTTGTAGAACAATAACTTTTCCTTCTGTTCCATGAGATGGATTCTTACCTCTTCCTTGAACATTTCGAAGCACGGCCCCACCTCTTCGTCATCATCTCTGGCAATCACCTAAAATCAATGATAATGCACTACACTACAGTAAAATTGGCAACGAAAGTTGAAGAACATTAATTTGTAATCTTTATCTGTGTGCTTATAATGTTTAAAATGTTCACCGTAACTACTAAGGTGATTTCAGTTTAGGTACCTACAGACGGACGGTTTGTCGATCGTGATTTTTTAAATACCTAACTACGTTCTATAATAACTTTATGGTTCAGACTATCAAACAGAACAACTTTAATATGGGAGCAGAACTTTTGATTATGTGAAAATTTCTACTGTCTAGCTATTACGGTTCAAAAGTGACAGCCCTAGGTAGGACGGACGGACAACGTAGGCTTAGTAATAGGGTCCCGTTTTCACCCTTTGGTTACGGAACCTTAAAAATGCTTACCTTGGATCCTGCAATAACCATCGTAAAGAGACACAAAACATGGGACGCCATTGCGAAGCAGTCACTGAACGTGCAATGTTTATGTGCATCTAATTTACATGTTTTATATAAATTCTCAACAAAGGCCGCTTCCTGCACGCACGCGCAGGGTAAATACATTTTAATACTCTTAATTGCAACTATTAGATCATTTTTTTATTTTTATAAATAATATTGATGTTACGATTTATTCTGTAACCTTCGAAGGTCGAGTGTGGCTTGAAAATTGAACAGAATTATTATAGGTAGTAATAATATAGTAATAATGTCCTGTTGTTGACATCATTGTACGTAACTACAAGTTAACAAAGACTTATTTAATTTGCGGGGAGTGGTGTTCAGTTCCGGATTAACCATAGAGGTAATGTATGTATAGGCAGCTGCCTATGGGCCCAGCGCCGCCTAGGGGCCCCGCGGCCCGAGAGAAAAAGAAGTAAAGACTCAAAGATTTAGGCCCACCCCAACATTTTAAGGAATTATTAAAAAGTCAACACAAAGGTTTTCAAATAAAATTTTTGTGGATTATGTTATTTGGTGGTTATTTTACTGCTTCCACCTAGCCTGTATATGGCGCAAGGGGCCATAGACACAAATCCATCCCATTGGGATAGGGGCCCCAAGGCTTGCATTGCCTAGGGGCCTCTATATGGCTTATTATGGCCCTGGTGGTGCTATTATTAACATAGATTATATAACGTTGCAGAAAATTATTGGAACTATTTTTATAAGTACATATTATAATGTGGTGCAGAATACACCGAATGGCCCATTCATTTTACGGAGTTTTGTTAGGCGAGGTAGGGAGAGTGACAAAAAGACTATCTTAAAACATATTAAAAAAAATTCGCTACGCAACATAGAAATCAAAATTGTGTGTCCCAGAAGGCTTTTAAATTAATAATATTAATAACAATGCACTCATTTGGCATAGATTTAACAATATAAATTATTTTTGAGCAATAAAATAGGTATTGAAATTTAAAAAATGAGATACTTAATAGAAAATACTAATGTATTTTTCAAAGCCATCTAAGTAGACAAAAATATTAACACCATGTTTGATGTAATGTATAGTGGTAAAGCTTAAAAAACGTGCAAAAATATTTACCATTAGATTTTTTAGAACGAGATAAATGCAAAATTTAAAATTTGGGGCTGTTGCTGACGTGATATGTTTTTAATTTTGGTACATTTCTAAGCCCAAATTGGCTCTTAAATAATGTACCAAAAAAAAAAAGAAATTATTAATTAGTCCCGGCTCAAACCATAAAATGACTGGGCTAGAAATTACGCAACGTAAATTACCCACGAAGTAATTTAAGAAAATGTCAAATTGATAAGTAGGTATGCAAATATTTAATCTTACAAATAACATAGAAACAAACACTAATGCCGTTTAGCAGTTTGCTGTTGCCTCCAGAACTCTTCCCTATTTTCCAGAAACCTGATAGCTTCTTCCGCCTGCTTCATCACGACGTCGTTCTTCCGGTCAGCGATGGCCAGGTCAGGGTTCTTGAGAAGGTTCTCTAAGTAAAGCTTGTCGGATATTATATGCACGAGGACTGGCCGTGAGGGTTTAGAGGAGCTACGCTTGGCTGTCTTCTTCACTGGCTTTACGGAACCGATCGTGTTTTCTATTGCTTCCTAGAAAATAAAAATTAAATCAATCTATCACATCTTCAGTTGTAATAAGAATTCATGATTCTAATAATTATTTCAATAAAATAGGAGACATTTTAAATCACTGCGACGTGAAATTCTAACTTTAAATTATTTTACTCTGATTGAATTTGGTGGCATTCAGCCACTGAGTTGTTTTTCCTAAATCTTTTCATAGCCCAGCAATGCAACAACAGATACCTACAGCAAATTCCCACGCTTTAATTACCTACTGCCAGATGGTATGTGCAAAAATGTTCCTATTATTATTATTATTTAGGGGGGTTTTGGGCCTTGACAGGCTTGCGAAGCCTGTGCCATGTAGACCATCGCTGGTCCTTTGTGAACGCCCTTTATAAAGTTCCTTACCAAATAACAATCCCCACTGCGGCCCGACATCGCTGTAGATTCTTGATCGGGACAGTTTGTATCTCATCTGGTGTCAGTACCTGCCTACCTAGATGAGTACTACGTTTGTACATCATGGGTTGTAATCAAATGTTTCTAAATAAAGCTTGACTCATCGTTGTTATTAAGTAGTACGTACTTAATAACAACGATGAGTCAAGCGCGTGACGGCCGGCGATGTTCCCATCCGGCGCAAGTGGCAAAAATCTACCAAGCGATCGCTTACGAGGAACGGAGGCCTGTATGAAATATTTTTACTTTTTTAATGTCTGCTCACCTGTGCTTTCTGTACGCCAAGCCTGAACTCGTTCAGATCAGGCCGCTGTCTCAAGCCCCGGTGATAATGCACTAGACTGAGTTCGAATTCTCCGCAGTAGTACAAAGCCTCAGCTTTCCGAAGCAGGGCCTTAGCCAGCTTAGGGTCTAACTTGAGGGCAGCTTCAGCATCAGCGAGAGCTGACTGAGGCTCGCCAAGAAGCAGGTAGCATTGACTCCGAGCTACATACGCTGCCTTCTCTTCTGGTGCCAACTCGATCGCCTGGAATTTTAAAGAGATTTCATTAATAACATTCCTACGATATAGGGTCCTTCTTTATATGCTGACACTTTTTTACGGCGGTGATCAGACCGTCAAACTGAACAATTTTCTCTATGGCGAATATGAAATCGCGAAAATAAAATCTGCTTGTCCATACAAAACCTACTCGACCCAAATGTATGGGACACCTGATTTTGTGTTTTCGCGATTTCGATGTTGGCCCCATAGAGAAAGGTGTTCAGTCTGATGGTCTGATCATACTCTTAAAAAAGTGTCAGCATATTAATCCCATGTATATCTTAATATAAAGTTACCTAGGTACACTCAGGTATAGACTAAAGCGTATACCGAACCAAATAGGCTTAGGAAGCTAGGAAGTTGTCATCACATGTTGTCAGCCTCTCGCCTATAATTAGGAACAGTATTGCCCTTTCCCTCGTTTAAATTTTCCGACATGCGCGGTAAGATACTCAGCTGATTTACTCCGTTTTCCTCTCTCCAAGATCAGCGTTCGAAGAATTACAGTTAATTATTTGAGTACTTTTCTAATTATACCTTATCGACAAAAGACAAAGCCGTCCGATATCGTTCCCTCATCATCTCCGCTCTTGCCAGAGCCAAAAGAGTGCCAGCATCGGCTTCTTCAGGCAAATGTAATGCGCTGCTTCGCTCGGCCATATCCTTCATGTTGAGGGACTGCTTGATGTCTTTTGAGCCCATCACTACTGCTGCAGCCCGATCTTTGTCCGTGTATAATTCTTCTTCACGTCGCCTCCTTTCTCGTTTCTGCTTGCGTTTAGCGCTTTTCTTCCGCGGTTTGATGGTCACCTTCCTGTCGATCACGGCTTCTTTTTCCTGTTCGATTTCTTCATGGCTCTTGGCTGAGGGAGGAGCTCTCTTGCTGATGGAAGCTTTTGGGATAGGTGCTTCTTCTTCTTCATCGCCAATACCGACGCGGACGAAGCTTTGGAGGAACTCTGCATCCTTCGTTGGCCCAAGGATGGAGCGAGCTTGGATTTTCGCGTTGTCGTCACCTTCCATTGCGATTTTTGTCAGTCAGAGTTATGTAATTTGGAGGTGTTTCAGAGGTGGAGATATTGACGCTAAAGCTGTGGTTGTCAAGGAGACAGGGTGTGTTTTCGCACCCTCTTACCACACCTCTTGTAGTAAGTATGTGGGAATGCAGGAAGGGCGCATGTCTCATGGCGTACGTCGTAGCTGTCTCGATTAGTTTTTTTAGGATAGGAATATAACATTTTTGCACTAACATAACACTGATTGATGCAATGAACTTTAATATCTGCAGAGTTGCATACTAGAAAAGATTGTATGTTATATAACGTAAAGCTGTATTCAGGAAGTTGGAATAGGTATTGGCTGTATTCTATAACGACTTAAGTTGTTGGGTATGTCAAACTTGGCGCCTAAACTGATCGACCTAAGGCAGTACTTACTATCTCTATGCCTAAGGCGTAGGCATAGAGGGCGTAGGTCTTAAAAAGTTCACTTCGCTAAACAAATCTAGACACAACGGTGAAATGAGATTATTTGTAATTTGAGTGTATATAATATAAATTATATTATATTTATTTATGAAAGAAACGTTACAGTCCTTTAGTCTACAGTAAATTGACAAGATACTGATATAATTGATTCGGAATAAATAGCTAATACAAGAGGGCGCCACTGAGCGGTTTAAGACCTCTTAAAAAACTTACATAGAAATCTTAGAATGATCTTTACCTTATTGAGCGAGTTGATAGCTCGATCGTAATTGGCTTGAGCGGCACCCTGGTTCCTTGCCATCTCATCGCAGCCGCCTAGCCTGCCTGCGACATTCACATCACATATTATTTACCTCATTGAGCGTGTTGATAGCTCCTCGGGCCCCTCGCCATCTTATCGCGCTCGTTTAGCCTGCCTGCCTACATTTACATGACATATTTACCTTATTGAGCGCGTTGATAGCTCGATCGTAGTTGCCATTCTTGAGGTGGCCTGTGGCCTCGTCCCGGTACTTCTTTGCCTCTACGGGGTTGGTGAGCGGCACCTCGGGCTCCTTGCCGCGGCCCATCGCGCTTATCTAGCCCGCCTGCAACATTCATATCTCATTATCAAACCGACGTTCTCTTTGTAGGTACACCAAAACGTTAAAAAAGTTGAGCGAAAAGAGTAGGGTAGTGTACCTTTAGTACCTATAAAATAAATTGATCCTTTATTCTCTCACTCGGGCTGTATTTTAATATTTTGTTTATTTATTAACAAACGGCATTAACGATTTTACTGGAAATAAAATTCCTAGCACCTACCTTAACCCTGTACTTAAGTGTTTTAGTAGCGCCCTCATACCTAACTAAATTTTAGATTTCTCAATCAAGAATATTTAAAATAAAAAAATGCATCACCAACATATTACAAAAGCCTAAACCTATGATTTACCTATTTATGTACTTGATTTGATGAATTTTCCGAGGAAATCCAATAGTACGATCGATCGCGTGTGTTCCGTTGTGTCGTGTGATGTCATTGTAGGTATAAATTGTACCTAGGACAACACAGTACAAAATCGTTTTCAAAAGTAGGTATACTTATTTATAATAGCTTTTTTTAAACTTGAATAACTTTTCCATTTCTTGATAGATTAAAAAGTGAAATGCTCGGAAATAAAATATATATAGCGTATAGATTGATCGCACTACTATACACTATGAACAGGCGAATATCATGTTATCTATAGTATAGATTCTATACGGCTGATCCTCATTCCGTTAAGGTTTATATTATTATGTCCCCAAATTAAATTACTTCCCCCTCACGATGCCTAAAAATGATCATGTTATGTTCATTAGGTACCTGCTTTAGTAAATGGACGATCATTAATAGGTACCTATATTTGTTAGGGTGCCATACAGGAGGGCGATTTTTGAAACTCATTTATTGAACTCAGCAGTTGAAAATTAATATTGACAAATATTATAGAGGTATCCATCTTCTACTGCTGATTTGACATTCAAAAATCATACTCCAGGAGAGCGATTTTTGAAAGTCAAATCAGTAGTAGAAAGATGCGTATCTCCATACATTTACAACAGCTGAGTTCAACATATGAGATTCATAAATCACACTCCAGGAGTGCGATTTTTAAATCTCATTCGCTGAGTTCACCAGTTGAAAATGTCAAAATTACTATGGAGATATGCATCTTTCTACTGCTGATTTGACTTTCGAAAATCATACTCCAGGAGTGCGATTTTTGAAAGTCAAATCAGCAGTAGAAAGATGCGTATCTCCATACATTTTCAACTGCTGAGTTCATCGTATGAGATTCAAAAATCATATATCCCCTGAAAAATACCGGCAATCGTCTTAAGAAGGATCGAATAAACGATTAATATATTCTATTATATACCTACCCTTGTGTAGTATTAGTAGGTAATTTATAAAAGTGCGGCCTAGCCTTGTTTGTAAATATTTTCCTAAAAGCACATCATTTAGGCAGACAAGCGTTATGGATTACTCAAATGTTTGCCGTCGTTCGTATTGTGTGACAAATTGTTTATGAACCGCAGTTTTGCTTGTTTTGATACAAATCTTTTTATTTATTTAGTTACCTAAATTGACTTCGATGCCATAGTATTATTACCTGAGTTTATTCCAATAGATGTTTTGATGCTTCCTCTTTTAAGGCAAACTTTTACTGGGTAATATAATAATATTCTACAGGGTGAAATTGACATCATTAGCATCCTTTTAACACTTTCGCGGACACTGAACGAGACACAATAGAACTTTTATTGTTATCACTGCTATAGCCGGTCACTGTCCGCGAACGTGTTAAACTAGTCTACCCATCAAACTGAACAACTTTTACTATGGGAGCAAACCGATCGGAGCAAAAAAGAATCTGCTGTTCCATATACTAAACAATAGATATATAATACTTTTAGTATAGATCTTCCTAATCATTTAAAGAAATTCAGATGTTTGATAGCTAAGTAGTTATGTCTTTGATTATTAAGACCCACATAGGTGAGTCATCTGTCTTTTCACCATTAATCTTACATGAATCTTATGTTGAAAAATAAATAATGACTAAATAAACCTGGAACAATCTCGAGAACATTTTAAACCTATTACCTAAAATTTGCAAATAAGTATGTTTTATATCCTACTATTTGAATTAAAAATTATGCAGTTGATACCATAGAGATAGTAAGTACTACACTTTAAATGACAGATTGACATATTTGTGAGTCAATATTATGAATCTATATTATTTTAGTTTAACAGATTAGGTACAATGATGTTAAATTGTAGTATTTTATTTTGCTTAAAATCTCATAGGTTATTGTACCTACTCTACATTAAAAATAATAGTAGGTACCTACTTGAATCTGGCTGATATGAGTCAAAAAAATTTACGCAATGCCATTTACTATTTAAAAGAAAAGAAAAAATATTCTTTTTTTAAATAATTTAAAGGCGATTTATAATTTTTTTTTCTACCGATTCAGCCAGCTTTATGTACCAATTTTATTTTAATTAACTAATTGGTTATTAGACTAAACGATTAGGTCTAAAGAGCTTTTATTCGATATTTAATTGGCTTTCTCTATGGTTCTATAGGCAAAATGAAAGGAATCACTACGTTTTCTATAGGTTCTTATTAGGAAATGGGAAGGTAACATAAACTGTCGCTAAAACTAAATGTTGCAGCATTGTAGCTATTTGGCCTCCATTACGCTTATGATCAGATAATGTTAAATGCGGTGGATCGAAACGAAGCCCTTCCGTGATCAGGGGCCATTTCTCTCGACTATCGCCACATCTCCGTATCTGTGTCATGGACAAGTTTTATTGTGCCACTCAAATTCATAATTTTTATATTAGAATGCATTTAATGATTACTGTGATCAAATGTAACTTTTAAATGTTCCTTTTATTTTTGGAGATGACTTTTACAGCTCTGCTCAGGGAGCAACTACTGCTTTTTACTGCGGACTATTGGAGGGACCACGTAGGGTCGGCCGAGCCAAATTAATGAACAAGCAACCGACCTAGGAGCACCCTGAGGGTACGGACCTCGGCATAGGACGTTGCTGGGGCTACGCGGCGGATTGGGTAGCGGGGATCGGTGAGAGGTAGCGGGGATCGGGGAGAGGTAGCGGGGGTCGGTGAGAAAGTAGCAGGGATCGGTGAGGGGTAGCACATTTTAGAGGGTGACCTACCCATTATAAAATCATAAACCGATATTTTTCAAAATAATATTTTTCAATTTGCAGAAATTACTTGCGTTTTAGACTTTTTTTAAATTACAATGTAGATTACCTACCTACCTATAATATAATAAGTAGAGTAAGTACATTATGTTCAGTTCACTTTAGTTCGCAGTAATAAATTTACAATCAAGCCTTTGCATAAACCAACCATCCAACTTACGTGCATAGTTAGCAAAGTTCATAAACAATTTGTCGCAAGGGCAGCAGGCAGCCTGGGGAGCGGGGTTGTCATAACTTTGGCATCGGCATCGGTTGCCCGGACCGCTTCATTACCGTGGAAATTATTCATGCAAGCCAACCCAGCCAACTATGAAAAAGCACGACATGCCTTTCATCATAATGCAGAAAAATTGTGCATTTTTATATAAATGACTCTTTTAAATTAACCAGTTATAGAACCTAGATTTTTCCGATATGATTTGAACTGTCAAAGCGAACATGTAAACAAGGATGGTTTTGTAAGGTTTGATTGAATATATCTGATAGCGGGTGACTGATGTCGGTGCTTGATTGAAATAGAGGGGGCAAGGATCACGCAACTCCGCCATATCGTGACTTTACTGCCACAAAAATAATGAAATTAGCGATTATTCTGACGGTAAAATATTTTATGGCATCCGTTCGAACCTTGCTTTGACATTGTTTCATTTGGGTTAGCTATTTTTTTTTCTGTGTAGGCATAATTTATGGTGTATTTTGCCATTTACCTCGGGGTCCAAGGACGCAATTTTCAGGGTAATGGTAATCCACATATAACGCACGTCGAAAATTTAACAAATGGGTCGAGTTGTGTTATGCTAAATCACCGTATAAATGGCAGTAGGTAGGTAATAAGTTCATTTAGTGATTGGAAATAATGCTAGTTTTACGGTAAAAGCAGTTTTCTCTGATGATTCAAATAATGATTAAACTTATGTTTAAATTTAAATTAGTGATCAGATTAAAATTAATATCTACTGTATTTAGTATTTATTGAGACGATGTCCCACGGTGGGCGCCAATTAAAAATCGGTCACACGTTGGGCGCCAATTCGTTGGATCCGTGAATCCTTGCAATTTATATTTACACAAAATGCGCCAGATAATTAGTTTAGTCACTCATCCAAACAAGTGCTTCATGATAGATATAGGCTTCATGTATATTGGAACTTATAATTAGCAAACTGAGTTCTTTGTTAATTAAATGTAAACCGAGTTATAAAAAAAACGTACCTTCTTACAGTAAGAAATCCTTCACAGTCTGTAAAAGCTCTTTTTTGTATGGTTCTTTATTTTCTTTAATAAACCAATTAATATTTTTTTAAATATTAGTAGGTAAATACTTCTACACGATGGTAGAAGTTAATACCAGTTTTCCTATGAGCAGAGAATGTGCTCCGAGTGAGGTAACATCAAGACTGAGCAAGCTGGTAGAGTTGAGCAACTAGTGGTATGAAGTCTCGACTTACTAATGAAAGGGTTGTTTACACTGCGTACATACAACGATACCTAAGCTACGATATTTGAGGCCTTTATTAAATAAACTTGGCAGAGTTCGTTTTCTCAACTTTTTAGAATTCTCTGCGAAGAATATTGAGTATTATTTGCCTGAAGAGAAGTGAAATTTGAGTATTGATGTGCCCGCGCATGTCGCGCTTTCGCCTACAAATTTTGTTTCTGCGCATTTAAGACTTTGCTCAAGAAGTTTGGTGGCTAAATTTTTATTCTTAGAACCAAGAGGAAAGCCCTTCGTGACAAGAGGGAAGACTATATTCTAGCTTAGTTGGTACCTAGACATAGACATAATTATATTTACTAATAATTGTCATTCAAGTCATTTTATTGTACTTATTACGTAGTTTAGGTACCTACGGGAAAGAAAGGGTAGGTAGGTAGATATAGGGTAACTTTTTTCATTTATGAGTTTTGGGGATGATTACCGATCACAGAACATTATACGAGGGGTTAGAAATGCAAAGCAGCGCTTTTGCTTCGGAGACGGCTGCCACCACTTGTCTTCCCGCTCACGCTGCTAAAATTACTCTTGCCCTCTCGCTCGCACCACACCGCGCGCTTTATGGTGTTATGCAAATCATTGCATAACCTGTGTCGACACGTTCCACGCCTACTTTGCACTTCTAACCCCTCTTATAATGTTCTGTGTTACCGATTAATAAATTAATAAATAAATCAAGTCGCGATACTAAGCTACCACGCGTTGAAGGTGAACAAGTAACTTAATAATGACTAACGAAAACTTTCTTACCAGGAAAAGTTGTCCCTAAAATTATTTAACTTTTTCTTGTTGTTTTCTTGCCTTTGCTTACTACGACGTTAGGTAATTCTTTCAATATAAAATTGGTAATGAATGAAACGCACGTGGCTGATAAAATAATTAGAAATAAATTATGTGATTACGTAGGTATTTCAGAGGTAAAAGTTCACCTTTTGTAATAACAATGAAATATCGGATATTGAAATCACAGAAGGTGGTAAACTAACAAATGTGGCATTGGCTCGTAAATCTGAGGTTAGGTTATGGGTTCGTCGAGTATGATTTCTCTACTTGCGCGAGACCAATGACGTTTTACAAATTGACGCGTCATACGCTAACACCTAATCAAGCTAACAAAGAATAAGCAATGCGACTAACTGGCAATTTTCCTGAACATTGAAGTGAAAGTGAATAGTGGCATATAGTGACGTGTAGCCCGTACACTAGACGGCGCGAGACTATGTGAAAGCCGGGCAATTACCTTACTTTTTTGTTGCCATTTTGGAGAGCGGGCAACGCTGCTTTTTTCCATACCTAACTACTTGTCGTAAGCTTTAGCTTGGCTCTCGAAAAATAAAAAGTGCGGAAAGAATACCAGAGGGGCGGAACTGCTATTTTCAAATTCCGCGCAAATCATTATAATTCAAATAGGTCACCAAACCACAATGGTTTAACAGCTATTTTCAGTAATCACACTTAAGAAGTTTATTCCGAAAGCGCTAATGCGCGCTGCATACAAAAGAAGTTTCGTCCTAGTTTCAAGACTAACCAATTAAAGTTAATGTTTTTTTTTTATACAATATATAAACCAATATCTGTGCTCTGTACGGAAAACTCTGAGCCACGATAACTTTCAAACTATATTGGTTTTTAGATCACGCTTATATTTCATTGACTTTCATTGATTAAATAGCCAAAATACTGACTCCTACTAAGTTAACTGATGCATTTTACCAGTTTTCTTAATTCTTAACAAAATTTTTATTTTATACTTAGATCCATTAGTAACCTAAGCGTAGCATTACCTAACTAATACAGTTAGTAGGTACTAGGTAGGTAAGAATGTTCTATTTTCAGCTGCATCGAGTCTGTTGGGCGGGAGGGCGCCAGCGTGAATTATGTGACAATTTAAACTTTTATCTACACTTTTGTTTGCACTTGTAACTATCTATGTTGAGCGAACCTGCTTCGTGATTATATCTGATGAATTCTAGTGTTAAGTTCCCATCTTGGCACGAAGCTTCAGTTGGAATAATTAGGGTTCCTACAGGCTATAATAACAAGCTTTTGTTTTAAATAATTTTATCAGAGACAATCTATTCCTACCTTAATATAATAGAAACCGAATAAAAATTGCTAGCATAGCATAATTATGCTCACGACTATATTCCCCGAGGGGGTACACCGAGATAGGTAGGTTATGTACAGGTAGGTATTGTATAGGTAGGTACATTATGGTACAAGTGTGTAATGTTGGTGATTACCGCTGAGGCGCCATTGAGACCCGAGGACGGTAATCATCAATACACACGTGTATCATACGACGTTTTCCAACATACTTGTGAAGAAAATAATAATAAAAAATCATTTTATTTAGTAAATAAAAAATGATCTTTTTTGTATCGAAACTTTTTTAAGAACAAAGCAACTCAAGAACTCAACCAAGAAGTTTAGATACCTACTACTCTAACCTATAACTCACTTGTGAATAATAGTAATGAAAAAGTCACAGTTTGATTATAGGTGTCATTATGTGCCTAATTGCGGTGAAATAAGGGCCATTTTATGAGCAAGTGTGTTGAAAAGTGTGTTTTATTGGAAAAAAACAAGTTAAACGTATAAAAATCACTTTAATAATAAAAAGGATAGGATTTTTAGATGCCATGTACCAATGAGTTTTTCTAACTTATGTACGTAATACCGACTGCTCTCAAACGGTGAAGGAAAACATCGTGAGGAAACCTGCATACACTGAAGAAGAAATTCTGATAATGTATGTGTAGTCTACCGATCCGCATTGGGCACGCGTGGTGGACTAATGCCCATACACCCTCCCTGAGGGTAGGCCTGTGCCCTGCAGTGGGACGTTTATAGGCTGATGATGATAGGATTTGATCCTTTAGTGGAAAGAATAAAGTTTAAAATAAAAATAATAATGAGGGCGTACAGTGAGTGCGACTGCAGATCGAACCAGTAGATACCAGTACTGTACCTGTACCTAGGTACTAGGTAGATAAGATACCCATGCTTCCGAATAGGCTTTTAAAGGAAATTCAAAGAATGGTACAGGACGACCAGGAAAATAATTCCGCTCGGCAATCTTCGTTTGCGCAGAGCAGTGCAAAATCGGGTATTCTCTATCTCGCTCCAACTCGAATAGCTGCCGAAGCATCCAGATGCTTCGGCAGCGAAAAGGGCGCGAAAGCAATAGGTAAGCCAATAACGGCAAGGTGTCACATCCTGATTGGTCAATATATTTTCGCGCGCTTTTAAAATTTGTCAATTGCGCAGGTACATCGGTGAGACTTATAAAACCTGGTACCTGAAGGTCAGAGATAGTTGGTAAGAAGGAGAAATTTTATCTCGCACCATTATTAAAATTTTAGAATGCTATCCTAAATTTTTTGGATCGAAGTATGGAAGTTGTTATATCTCTTCCTACCTACAATTGAACAAAATAAGTAGTTAGGTAAGTACTTTAGACATGAAATTTATGTTTATGTTCAGTGCGTAGTAGTTTAGGTACTAGGTACGAATAGCAATAACAAAATTATGACAACCTTCGCCTTGGTAAAGTTTATAGCGAGCGAGTTTAGGAGTAGGTAATTTCTTCAAAACTGCATCGTTTGACGTAAAATTTTCCATTAAATCGATTTTACAAACTTTCTTTTGCTGCTTTTGTTTTCATAATTCAAGGCTCTAGAGTTTGTTTTGGCGTGTTTGAGCTTTGACGTTAATTTTGTTATAGTTCGACGTTGATGCACGCAACGTCGGCATAACAATAATTAATGTATAATGGATGGAAGGGACATTTCTAATGATCGGCGTACCGAACTGTCGCATAGACAACGATTTGGCAAAATGTCACCCTTTATAGTAAGGTCGATCGATATAAGATAAGGTTCAAATTGGGGTCAAATATTCAAATTATTTGCTATTCTATCTGCGTGCCTTTCATCCAATTCCGTTTAGCGGTTTATGCGTGATTGAGTGAATCAAACTTTTACATTTGTAATAATAGTGAGACTAGAAAACAGGACTAGAAATGAATGCTTCAAAATCTAAGATAATGATTAACAGTTACCGAAAACCTATAGTTGTGAATGGAAAGAGGATAGAATATGTAGACACCTACATATACCTGGGGAAACAAGTTTCTTTCAGCAAAAACAACAATGAGGAGGAAATTGACAGAAGAATAAATACAAATTGGAAGAAAGACGGGTCACACAAAGAAATCCTTAAAAGAGGCTATAACTTAAACCTAAAGAAAATCGTAATGGACACCCTGTATTCTGCCTAGCTTTGCTGTAAGGCTGTCAAACCTGGGTCTATACCGAAAAAATTAAACAAAAGATCGTAACTACCCAAAGAGCAATGGATAGAAGCATGCTCAAAATCAGAAAAATACTTAAAATAAGAAGTAACGAAATTATGCAGAAAACAAAGTCAGACGCAATCACACGAGCCCTAACATCGAAATGGCAATGGGCTGCCTAGCTAGCATGCCACGCCCGAGAAAACGACAAAAATCGAGATGTGCCTCCATCTTTATTATTTTACGTAGGCCAGAAAGAGCGCGCATGACGTTTTTCTCGTTTAAACGCTTTGTCGTGGGTGGCATGCTAGCTAGGCAGGACACGTCTCACGCTACAAGGACAAAAGGTGGACAATAAAAACAACACAACGGAAAGGTCCGGTGGGCAAAAGGAACGTTGGTAGACCGAATAAACGGTGGGCTGATGACATCGCTAAGATAGCTGGAGAAAACTGGATGAGCATGGACAAAGACAGAGAGTCGTGGAAGGGTATGGAGGAGGCCTTCACCCAAAGTGGGGTCCATATCATAAACATAGATGAAAACTAACCATACTGAACAATCTAGTAAGTGAACATACTAATAATACTAACAAGATTTTAAACGTAGTAAACATAGGATACGGAATGTAAAATAAAAGGCTTTTATTATTATTATTATTATATCAGTGAGATGATTGTTAATGTAAAGCCTGTCCTAGCAAAGTTGCAAAGATGTGTGCAAAATCTTTATTTATTCAGAAAACTATGTGATCCATAAAGAGTTAGTAGGCAAAATTAAATTAAACTCGAGCACTGATCTCAAGTCTACAAGTACGACAATACAGATACACAAAATATAAGAATTTTATTTTTTTTATTTCGTTTTACATATGTTTGGTACAGTTAACGAATTGGAAATGTAGGCAATAATTAAAACTTTTGTCAAAATCACCTACACTAACTTCATCGAGCTTTTGTAAAAAAAACTGCAAATAGTTAGCTGTGAAAAGGTTCTAACCATAGAGAAATTACGCACTCCCCTAGGGTTCTAACGGCGTCCTACATTTCAAATTGAATTGGATTAAATAAAATACACTTATGAATGAATACACGTTTATTATTATATGCGGTTTAATAGACACTTATTAACTGCCATGTGATCATGGTGATGACATATCTAGAACATTAATAATATGTTGGAAAGAAATGTTTAGTTTTAAATACTTACCTATAGGTTCCCAGAGAGCTAGGTACAGGAGTGCGATTTTTGAATATCATACGTTGAACTCAGCAGTTGAAAATGTATTGAGATACGCATCTTTCTACTTCTGATTTGACTTTCAAAAATCGCACTCCTGGAGTATGATTTTTGAATGTCAAATTAGCAGTAGAAAGATGATAGTATTCATAGTAATTTTGACATTTTAATCTGCTGAGCTCAGCGAATAAGATTCAAAAATCGCACTCGCGCCTAGCTAGCATGCTACCCACGACAAAGCGTTTAAACGAGAAAAACATCATGCGCGCTCTTTCTGGCCTACGTAAGTAAAATAATAAAGATGGAGGCACATCTCGATTTTTGTCGTTTTCTCGGGGGTGGCATGCTAGCTAGGCAGGTAGGTACAGCTTGACAAAAAAGCGTTTGACGTGGTGACTGGTGGACCACACTGTACGTATTATAAAACTCTACCTACAATATTTATGAACAGATAAGTAGATATTCAAATATTCTTAAGCATATCATCTAACTCGTATTTTTCATTCGTATCATGTCTTCAGCCTAACAATTTCAATAAATTAAATAGTTTTTATAAAAGTTTCCTTAATAAAATATATTGTCAAATTTTTTAAATAATTTGAGCTTTCTTTTTCAGGTCTATCAAAGTAAAATCAAAGGATATGCCCAAAGCGCGTTTTGTTGAAGCACACAACTAGTACACTTGGTCCATACAAACTAGCACACTTGTCCTTTGTTTTGACTTGTGGCGACATACTACAGATGTCAGCACCCACAACTTATAGCAAAGATGCCAACAGATGGAGATAACGTCGCTCGCGGAAATATGCTCCATACACAGACAAAGTTCACCGTGAATACGTAACTCGTAACCTACTACAAATAAGGTTCACAATCGAATACAAGACATACATCGCGCAAGAGAAATAATCACAGAGATTCGATACATATACAAGGTCCAACTAAGAACTGTTGGACCACGGCCGGTCCCCAGGCTTCACACATAGCCTGGTGGAAGATCTTCCCTTTTCAATGGAGGAACATTCTCAAGTAGCACCTCCATAGACTTATTTTTCTGGTTTGAAATGTTCGCGTTAGGCCGATCCCTTAATTTGACTTTGATCTAAGGGTCTACCCCTTAACCTTCTTACGGCATTAAGGCTATTAACGCGATTACTAGAAGTTACCACTGATTGAAATGCACGTGTACCAAAAAAATACCAAAGCGAGACTGCGATAAATTTAGGACAAGATATTCCAGAATCATTTTGGCACGTATTGTCAAATGTCTCTTTTAATATTAACCAACTATTAACATTGTTTTTTCTTGAAAATAAATTAAAAATATGCAAGTTCATAGTGTAGGTAACATTGCTGTTATGCTGTCAGATGAAATGTACGCCAACTTAGAACCACGTCACAATCACCTTTATTTACGTAATTATAATTAAGCTTCTATGAAACATAAATCAATAGTTTGTTGCGACAAAGTTCTACGGTGGCCTACATTTTAATATTAGATAACTGGGCTGCAATTGCGGTAAATATTCGGTGATTGAACCGTTATTGGACCATAACTTTTGAAACATTTGGTATTGCGCTAATCGCGGTACTGTTCTTGGACAGCCGTTAGAGGCGTTTTAACAGATCGCTCAGACGTTAAAGGCTGTCAGTTACAAGTTAAGCGCGATGCGAAATTCAGCACAGTTGAATAGCAATTGGATTGCAATGTGATTAGAACTTCGATGTTTTAACTTAGCGCAATCGGGCTCCTGATAGGTAATAAACATAATACAGGTAGGTACATGAAGATAATAAATAAGAAACTATGAAAACAATAAAGTTTTTAAAAAGATATCCTCACGAGCAAGTAGCGCCCAGCGCCGTCTATAATAAATTAATAACAATAACAAGAGTACACGGTAGTCGGATGCATTAGCATAACGCAGCTTTTTTTTCATTCATTCATGGTGGACATAAAATCACCGCCGAATTCATTGATAATCTTGGCTTTTATCTTCTCGCCTTTGACAAATTTCCTCAGAGTACTTAAATAGAAATAGTAAAAGAGATCTAATGCATAAAGTAAGTTTATATAAATTTCAGTCGCTGGAGAGTATGATGGTAGGTAAAGGTGTACGCATTCCGCTGCAAGCTGACGCGAGAGACGGTCTTCCTTTTTGTTTCTGCACCTGTAAGAGAAATTAAACTGATTTGTTTGATTTTATGTTTTGGCGCCCAACTTGGGGCTTTACTCAATATTTTGTTCAAATCAAATCAATCAGGATAAACAATTACTAAATACATCTCCTTTTAGGTTACAAAGCAGTCTTTTCGCGAATACATAAGCAGACAGATAGTTTCCCAGAATAGTAAAGGTGTTATTTACCTTGACATAATAATGCACAAAATATAATAGGTACCTATATCACTAGCAGTAAGTGGATAATGGGTATGGACAGATTTGTAACTCGCAGTGTTTTAAGGTGGGTGGACGGTGGAGTCAAGGATGCCGGACAATAGGGCTACCAAAACTATCACTAAATGGTTGCATGGACAGGAAGACTGAAGGAACGTTAGAAGACCTAAACAAGATGCGAAAACATTATCAAGCAGCGTGATAGAGAACAATTGTGGAAGCTGTAGCGCTTCCGGAACAAATCAATGATCAAAAGCAGAGACGTGCGGAGGATGATTTAAAAGGGGGCGATAACGCACAAACTAAATGAGAGACCTTATCCTCCGAAACCACGGACAGCCTCCTCCCGGAAAACGCACTAGTGGAGCGGTTCCTCTCGACAGCCACACTGCTGTCATTGCTCCCGCTGGACAATCTTCTGTTCTTAACCGTCTGCGAGTCTTCGTGTATACTGGCAGACTTCCTGGCTTCTAGCTCTACGATGACACTATTGTTAGTGAACAAAATCAAAGAATTATCTTCGGTGCTGTGAAGAGACGAATGGCACCTACCACTTGCGAATGAAACACAAGATACCGCATAGTCAGGCTCCTTAAATCGCAACTTTTATGTTGGGGGGTAGCCAGAAAAGAATGCCAGACAGATCTATCAACATTATGACCAGATGGACGCCGCAGCAAAAACAACCGAGAAGCAGGCCGTACCAAAGAAACGTTGGATGGACTCTGTGAAAGAAGTCCATAGCATATGCTCAAGACTATATTCCCCGAGGGAGTAGTCTCAGATATTCTGAAAATTCGGAATATTAACGTTTCACTACTAGTACCGAAACTCTGTCCAGTGTGACAGGATGTGAGCCCGTCGCCAAAAAACAAACATATCAACTGGAGAAAGGTGCCCACCTCCTTTCTCCAGTTATGTTTTTAAAGATTAGGCAGTACACACTGGTCAAAGACTTTCGTCTTAGGACACTGCGGCACGAGAAGATACTACGTAGTTTCACGAACGCTGCCCAGCCGAGTTGGATTCGACGGTTGACCACTTTCTAGTTGATCATACAAGCAACATCAGAGACGTACCTTATCTTCAGATACCACGGACAGCCTCCTCCTGGACATCGCGCTGGCGGACCGGTTCCTCCTCTCGACAGCCACACTGCTGTCATTGCTCACGCTTGACAACCGCCTGTTCTTCACCGTCAGCGAGTCTTCATGTATACTCGCCGACTTCCTGGCTTCACGCTCGATGATCCGTTGCATGGTCTGGCGGGCGGCGTTCTGCCGTATGATCCGGTCGGCTTGGAGGCGCAGTATTTGTGCTGCTTCCTTGTGGTAGCGGAGGGCTGAATCGAGGTCGTTGCGGGATAGCGCGAAGAGGCTCGAGTAGCCGCGGGACCTGCAATGTTTATGTGTGTCAAGTCATTTGAATAGGTGGTCAGTCGTCGCCATTTTCATCTCAATCGTTCGTTATGCTAATTTGCAGGTGGATTTGAGGTGCATAAGAATATTAAATTAACTACATAGGTTAAAAAAATGAAAATTTCGAATTAAGTCGGTGATCTATTGAATGTTGGCGCCCAACATGGGGCTTACTTAAAAATGTTTAAAATGTTTCATAATCGAATCATCTCCTTAAAACCGTATAATCATATTCATAATAAGAAAAACCTTGTATACAGGGTGTAAGGAAAAGTATCATTAACCTTAAAACCACATAGGTACTTTTTGTTCTGACAGGTTTGCTCCCATAGTAAAAGTTGTTCAGTTTAATGGGTAGAGTATGTGGTTTAAAGGTTAATAAATACTTTTCCTTACACCCTGTATAGGCAACGTATTTACCTACCTAACAGTGGCGACGCGTCGTCGAAGTCCATCGATGCCAAGTAGACTGATCTCTCCAAACACAGAACCCTCTTTCAAAGTGGCCAGAACTTCACGCTCGTCGTTTGACATCACCTGCGAACATTACGTTTATCTAGCTTCTTTCATTAGTCTTATTCTGTCTAGTTGATGACATGCTATTGAGTTTGACTTGCTGGTTTAGGCCCACCACTCATTCCCACCGCTGTAACTCCTGTAAACCAGGATCAACAGTGGCGACCATTCACTACACCTAGACAATGAAGTCCGGCGAGCCCGGGGATGACTCTAATCTGACTTGCTGGTTTGCCAACCAGCATTTAAAGCTTGCCAATTACCCAGGCCCGAGAGAGAGTCTGATACTTACGCAGCACTCTCCAGACTTGATGATGTACACCTGGTGTCCCACGTCCGCCCTCCTCACTACGAGGTCGTCGGGAAGAAAGGACACAGGTCACAGCAGCACTAGGTCTTGTAGGACAGTCTGAACAGTCGTGATACTTACGCAGCATTCTCCAGACTTGATGATGTACATCTGGTGTCCCACGTCTCCCCTCCTCACTACGAGGTCGCCGGGTAGGAAGGACACAGGTCGCAGCTGCAGCACCAGGTCTCGTAGGAGAGAGTCTGAACAGTCTTGGAATAATTTCACCTGGCGGACAGAATACAAATACTTGGAGGGGTCACAAAAATTAAGATTTTGCAAGTTCGGCTTAAAAAGAAGATTTTTGAGGTAGGCGGTGCCCTACAGGTCTCTTTGACCTTTTACCACGATACTTCGAAAAGATCTTATTATAGAAACGTGACGCGTTCGTTAAAACTTATATCGTTTCCAATCAAAAGAGAATATTGAACTTAGAGGGCATAGCATAGATCACCTAACCTAGTAGAAGCAGTAGGATAATATTTGTGTATTAGTGTGTGCGCTAAAACAGAGGCATCCTTTCGTCCATATCCTCCTGATTGCAGACCGACTTGAGTTGAGTCAGATTTTTAATCTGATAGAACGGGAGACCGCTATACAAGGTGTTAGGGTAAACATTTGCATTACTTGAAGGGGTGATTGTGCCCATAATACTGAACAACTTTTCTTAAGAAACCTATAGGAAATTAGCAAAAAATATTTTGGACTTCCCATACCTACTAAATGCAATCAACTGCTCGATCATTTGTATGAAAAGTCGTTTTTTTTTGCGAATTTTATTGGTTTCTTAGGGAAAGTTGTTTAGCATCATGGGTACAATCACCCCTTAATGTAATGCAAATATTAACCCTAACACCCTGTATTCAATATCGGCATCAGAGATGTTTACGATATCTGTTTGTCTTTTACGACACCTGTCTGGGTTGGTGCTATTGTAAGCCCAATTACACATGGCACAAGTACCTAGTTATACAAATAAGCATATGCTCACGACTATATTACCCGGGGACTATATTATAGCGTAGCCTTGGATAAGTTATATGTCAAGATTGACAGTCGAAGCTACGAAAGCGTCGAAAAAAATTGCACACACACATAATTTGTATGACGCCTCACGCACACCAACCCAAGAAAGTTGGCCCCTTTTGTTTTATACGGTAGAAGCGTGAGGCTCATTCTAGATATACATGTTATACAAATAATCTTAAAATAATCGTACCTTGCTCAATGTAGACATGTGGACAGCGAGCGACACGTCCCGTTTCATATTGTAAGGAAGAGAATCCAAGATATTTGCTTCATCTGACAATAAAAACTGCTGGTTAGTTATCTAAACTATTATAAAACTATAGCAGAAAGTTTGTCTGTACATTGAAGATATTAACAAAAAAAAAAGTTACGATATGGTTTTTAGGTGTCCCTGATTGCATATCATCAATTTTTGGATTTTTTGTCTGTCTATTTGTTTGTGTGTTTGTTTGTTTGATCGAGCATCACGCAAAAACTACTGAACCGATTTTGATGAAACTTTTTTAGATTGATAGCTTATGATCTGACTTAAAATCTGGTATATAATTTGTGCGGACAAAGTCGCGGGTTAACGCTCGTACTATTATAAAACTGTAACAGAAGTGTGTCTGTACATTGAACATATTAACAAAAAAAGGTTACGATATTGTTTTTAGTTGTCCCTGACTCCATATCACCAATTTTTGGATTTTTTGTCTGTCTGTTTGTGTGTTTGTTTGTTTGATCGAGCATCACGCAAAAACTACTGAACCGATTTTGATTAAACTTTTTTGTTTGATAGCTTATGATCTGACTTAAAATCTGGAGTGCGATTTTTAAAACTCATTCGCTGAGCTCAGCAGTTGAAATGTCAAAATTATTATGGAGATATGCATCTTTCTACTTCTGATTTGACTTACAAAAATCGCACTCCTGAAGTATGATTTTTGAAAGTCAAATCAGCAATAGAAAGATGCAAATCTCCATAGTAATATTGACATTTTCAACTGCTGAGTTTAAAGTATGAGTTTTAAAAATCGCACCCCTGGTATATAATTTGTGCGGACGAAGTGGCGGGTTAACTGTAGTACCTACTTATACATTAATTTCATAAACTCACGAAATACGGACCCCTCACGAAGATCTTGGAGTGGTTTCTTCTCGGTTCTTGGTTGGTGGTGGACTTTTGGTTTCACTACCAATGAGGCGTCTTCATAAAAAAAATAGTGTAGTGACACTGGATGGATGGCGTTAAAATCTTAAATGTTTTGCTGCCAAACGATATTTCCGTGTTTTTATGGATTCCCTAACATTAGCTTATTTGATTAATAATCCTTTTTATGAATTAACAAAATTTGTAAAAAAAAAAGGATTATGTTCGTATCAATAACAATGTGAGAGACGTTTTAATACTTTAAATTTATCTACATTTTGTCCAGTCAATGTTCATTTTACAAACTAACATTTTCGGTGTTATTGTGTATTTATTGGTTGAATCGTACAAGTATCAAGAGAGAGTAAATCTGACAGGAAAATGAAACTACAATGTTGATATTTGATTCCTACAGAGCTTAGAATGAGAGAGACTACTAGAATAGGTGACATCCCGCCATTAAAAATTCTCGCCATCGGGTGAGTCGCCACCATCCATGGTTGCCACCCTTTAAATCAGTAGGGGTACATTTCGCTATCCAGACAGGGAGAGTTGGGCATTAAGAAATAAAAAGGTAGTGGTAGACTCGCCTGGATTGGTGAAAAGGGCAAATTATGAACGGGGTACATAGGTTTGTAAGTATGTATGAAGTTGTAGGTATATTTGCAGTTGTAGATTTGTATGCACCGATTTGAAAGAGTGGCAACTCGCTTTGTGGCGAGATTTTTTATTAGCGGGATGTCACCAAAGTCACTACGAACCGAAACACCTCTGCTGGCTCCAGGTGTAGCTGTACCAGGAGGTGACGCGCTGCTGCAGGCTCTTCGGCATGTTCAGGCGCCGCATGAACTGCGAACAACCGTCCACGTGCTGACGGTACTCCGCCTGCAATCACAACCACTTTACTATTAGTGTGTTCTATTAGATTTTTTATTTTTGGTTAATACTAGGACCGAAACTCTGTACTACTAACGAAACGTTGATGTTCAGAGAATATGTCTGAATACCCCTTTGAGGAATACAGTCGTGAACATGATGATGATGATCCTAGGACTGTAAGGCAGAGATTCAGAGACTTCTTTTGAGCGAGAGCTTAGTCCAAGTAGGGTTGAAAATGTATGGCTTTTGACATTATACTAGTTCGATCGACCTAAGATTTAAAAAACGTCTCTGAATATCGATCTAAGAAAGCATTCGGACGAGACGTGACTTGCATTGATGTGGCGCGACAGGGTTTTTTTCTCGCAGCGTAGGTATTTTAATCACAATCATGTTTGTCACCGGTATTAATTTTGATTGCAAAACCGGCCTTTTGTTTATGCAAGGCAGCATTTTCAATGCCTTTCGGAGCAATGAATATCGTGAACTGTTGACTGATTGACTAATTAGAGCTTACCCTAGCTCTCGTCGCTGTTGCAATGATGTCCCTGATCTGACCAATAAGTAAAGCGAAGACAAACACTCCCATCAACCAAGCGGCAGTCATGAATAGGTACTCTTCCGTTTTCTCCGGTTTTGGGTTCTTGCCTGAAAAGAATTACATTCATTGTTTACATTGTCTTAGAGTTATTGGAATACTTTAAAGCTCAAACCAAACAAATAAATAAATTGGCACCCAACATGGAGCTTTGCAAATCGGCACCCAACATGGAGCTTAGAAAATTGGCACCCAACATGGGGCTTTGCAAATCGGCACCCAACATGGAGCTTAGAAAATTGGCAGCCAACATGGGGCTTTGCAAATCGGCACCCAACATGGAGCTTTGAAAATTGGCACCCAACATGGGGCTTTGCAAATTGGCACCCAACGTGGGGCTTTGCGAATTGACACCCAACATGGAGCTTTGAAAATTGGCACCCGACATGGGACTTTACAAATTGGCAACCAACATGGGGCCTTGAAATTCGGCAACCAACATGGTGCTTTGAAAATTTCCACTCAACATGCGACCTTTGGAAACTGGCACCCAACATGGAGCTTTGGAAGTTGGCGCCCAACATTGGGTTCAGTTTAATTGGTACCCGGCATGATGACCATTTTAAATGCCTTCACATGAACCCGTGGTTTTACTTACCTATAGAAGTAGCCGTCTTAGTGGCGAAGTAAAAGCATCGAATGTAGGCGTTTCCCACGTTATCGTAGACCCAGCCGTTGGAGCCGAGGCCGATGTAGTCGCTCATGGCGTAGTACGCGCACGCGTTCAAGTGGATCAGGTAGAAGATGTAGAACAGAGTCTTGCCTATCCTCACCTGCGGTAGAAATAACTCTTGAGGGAATGGATGAGGCTATTGCTTTGATATAGCTACTGTTATTATAATTAAATAGTTGAGCTCAGCCATTAAAATAGCTCTTTGGCTTTAAGCCCGTTGAAAGGAGCCAGTATTTCACCTACACAATTACAAGAGTATTAATTGTGTACTGGAATGATCGGCTTGTACCTATACTACAGCACTCTCTGATACAGCTTCAGATTTAAAAATTAAATTCAAATATAGAGAGTTGAAAGAATCGTCAGACTTTCAGCTCTTGATTTATCTATAGCTATTTAAATTGTTGTTGTTCAATATCAATTTTCGGAGTCAGTACATTCTATCATGAAATACAATAATTTTTAGGTTTTAGCATACCACGTAAGGAGATGAGAGCACTCGATCCATAGCCTGATGGAACTCCCAGAAGGTCTGCAGCTTGAGAAGGCGCGGCAGCCTGAGGATCACCTTCTGCGGTCCAAAGTAGAAGTACAACAGGTCCAGTGGTAGGAGAGAGATCACGTCGAACTGGAATAAGGTATATTCCAATTAGATATTAGAAAATAGTTTTTACAATATGGAGATACCTATTTATACATACATTATTTCAGTAGAAGTGCCTTATGTTTAATCTAATTCTCGATCTGTGAAGATATAAAATTTAATATGTTCCAATGTTTCAGGTTGAAATTCAGAGACGATACTCGAGTTTGAGTTCAAACTCCCGTATTTTAAAATCAAAACGATTTCGACCCTACTCAGACTCAACTTACACTTAAAAGTTTCTCTGAATCTTGGACTAGGAAAACCATCTTATAATGTTCTGTGAGGAGAACTAAGTTCTAGCTATATGGTAGGTAATGTACTCAGGTGTAATGAGTCAAGTGATATATTTTGCTCTTAGACACTGTTTTGCTTTGCCCTCCCATGACTTGATTGATACTCATTTCAGACATGCAACGCGCTACAAACGCTATCGCGCCTTTCAGACATGTTTCCTCAAATTGCTTTGAATTCGGACCCTCACTACTAAAACAAGATAGGAGATCTTGTTGCTTCAGATAGTGTACCTAAGTCATGAACTCACCTTGTACTGTAACTTCTTCCTATAATTCTTCCTTGTTTCCCCAGGGTCGTCGACCCAGAAGCCGTCGTGCAGGAACATCAGCCTCGGCTTGACGAATGCAACGTCGAGCAAGTACACCAGGTCGCAGAAGTAGTCCATGGTCATCCAGATGGGGATGTTCCTCGGGGTTTGGTACGGGAAGGTAGCTCGCAACGCTATGCACCACGCGTTGTAACTGTAGCAGAAGGTGACGAGGAGCAGCCAGCTGATGTAGACACGACCTGTATAATTAATGGGTGTGGTCCAACACTTTCCATTTATCTTAAAATCTGTATTTGTGAAGTAAACTATTTAGGACACTATTATGTTAAAGGTACATTACAGGTACCTTAAAGGTATATCACCTACAGCTACATTACACAGTACATTTTTAAATCGTGCATTTATTTTTTTGAATGGGCGTAACACTTTCTTTAAAAGTTAATTTGATACTTGAAGAAAAGATGTTGATCATGCTGAAAGATAGTCGTGGAGTTATGATGATCTTATGAAGTAATTTAACCAATAGAATTATTAAAGAATTGAACGCTATAACAGCCGTCTCTATTATTTCTTGATTGGCACCCAACTGACAATATTATGCCCAATCAAATAAAATCAATAAAGTCACATTGTTACTACTCTATGTTAATTTTACATAATTATATATGCGATTCTGCGAATACGTATACCTAAGAAGGCTTGACCGATGACAATGGGACGCTATATGGCTTAGATTCTCTTTTTATTCTTGACTTAATGAGGGTCTATATACAGGGTGAAATTGATATCATTGGCATCCTTTTAAACTAAGAGTCTACCCATCAAACTGAACAACTTTTACTATGGGAGCAAACCGATCGGAGCAAAAAAAAGTCAGCAGTTGCATACATTTGAGTCGAGTAGGCATTGCAGTTTCGTATGGAACAGCTAATTATTTTTCTGCTCCGATCGGTTTGCTCCCATAGTAAAAGTTGTTCAGTTTGATGAGTAGACTCTTAGTTTAAAAGGATACTAATGATATAATTTCACCCTGTAGATAGACCCACAGAGTACTATAATTACTACCGTAATAAGATCTATACAGATAGATATATACCTGTAGAGGTAGGAATGGATTTCTGAATATAGGCACCCGGAGACATTTTATATTCGTATTGCCATAGTTTGGTCTTGTTTTGTGGACGTTGGGAGGCTGCACTGTGGTGTTTACTATTTATACCAGCAGTTGTTCACTTTGTATTCTTGACTTACCCTGAGGGTCTATAGGTAGGAACGGATCACAGAATGTAGGCAGCCGGAGACCTTTGAATTTCTTCTTTCTGACTGGTGTCGTCGGGACTGGGCTCTGTGGTGTTTCAATTGGCGGTGGTGAGGGCTTTTCTTCCACTTTATCCTCTACAACCCTACAATTATTAAAATTTTTACACTTTAATGACTCGTGCTGTTACTCAAACTGTGCTGTTACGACAATGAACACTTCGCTTTCTTACCACGTAATGGAGTTTTCGTTCGAAACAGTTTCCTTAGTTTCCTTGAGTTCCGTCGTTGGTTCAATTGGATCACAAGTGGACTTGTAGTCGGGCGGAGGACTTTCTGCAAACAGTCTGACTTTTTGCAGTTCGAAGATTTTCCTGTAAGGAGTAATTGCTTTTAAGAGTGAAAGGCCCTCACAAACTGCAACTGGATACCAGAAGCGTTCCGTGCTGAGACTGTCCCCACCCGGACGACGTGCCTTGTGAAAATTGAAATCCTGGATACGCCCTCCTTGATACGAGTACAATACCGGTAAATCGCGGCAGAAGCATAAAATAACCATAAAAAAACCAGAATAATTCATAACCTACTCAAAAAGCTAACCTATTTTCAAAAAAAACTTTGATATCGCATTGTTTAAGAATTGTTTTTACACCTAAACATAATTTGAATCGGATGAAACGTGTACGAGCAAGCACGGCGGCCCTGCCTGCCCAGCCCGCTGCACAGCCCTGACCACAGAGTACTTTGGTATATACTGAAAGCCCTGACTGAATTAGACTATAAGCGTCTGCGAGACGGAAGGCTGTTAACTTGACCTTGAACGCTTCGCGCGCCGAGTTTCGTTTCATTATTCTTACGGCAGAAGTTTCGATTACCACTGATTCTTTCCTTTTGTTAGAAAGTTTAAAAACTGTCACGTATTTTTGTTCTGGTGTTTTCTGATAATGTCGACAATATTGCATGAAATCTACTGTTGATTCTTAAATACCTATCTGGCGCCTGAAGTGAAATCGCTAGGTGTGAGAAGCCTCTAAAACGATTAACAAGTACTCACCCCATCTTTTTAGCTTGCTGTAAATCATCTTGTAAGTGGGTTTTGCTGTAGGATTGTTTGTCTGGAAATCTGAAATAAAGTAGTTAACTGGGTACTTTTGGTTATAAATATAGACAATATTTATATAGAGTCTAGTCTCTATATAGAGAGTTAGGTATCAACCTAGCTACAACTGCACTTGTAGTAATATCTATGACCACCAAATGCTAGTGTAGGTAAAATCGGGCAAAATATTGATCTTATTTCGTTCGCACGTGTCATAAAACCATAGGTCCTTTTGATAATTGTTATAATCATTTAAATCTAGATCAATTCTTTCAGATCAATTCTAGATCAATCATATTATTTTCAGTAGTAGTCTTGTAAAAATTGATAGGCCACTTTCTTGGTCGAATGTAAGTATAATTAATAACATTTCAAATAATGATTAACATATCAAATAATGATTTATGTACTTAACTATGTAAATGTTATGAAACTTACTCGTGGGCAGGCTTATGTTCGGGTGTGCACCAGCATCCATAGGGCCCCGTTCCCTTCGTTTTACTGTCCGATGATGACGACGAAGGGTGGACAGTGTGCTGGAAACATACATTCAGTCGCCTAAATAATATATGATTGCTTGGCTTTCACCAAAAAGTATTTAGGTTTACCTAAACCTATTTAAATATGATGTAGGTGTATGTGTATCTCTATCACCATAGTAAGGTGTGGAAATGTGGACCCTGACGTTAAGACTAGTTCATCAATTTAAGGTGGTTGCAGAGGGGTCAATTTTATACAAAACTTTGACGCACAATACGCGTAGACGGTATTAATATAAGTAACTTTGTATGTATGGAAAAATTGTTTAGAAAATCTAGAAGCCGCGTTACAAATAACATTAGCAATTTATAAAATAATGACGAAGATATAAAGCTTTGAAATTTTTCATACAAGATTTTAAAAGCTTTATATCTTCGTAATTATATAATAAATTGCAAATGTTATTTGTGACGCGGAAACTAAATTTTCTAAACTATTTTTCCATATATAAAATATTACTTTTATTAATTCCGTCTACGCGTATTGTGCGTCAAACGTTTGTATGGGCTGAAACCACCTTAAAGTCGCTCAGCGAGCTGTGGAGAGAGCTACTGCTATGCTTCGCTTGTTGTTTCTCTGAGAGATCACATCAGGAATGGGGAGTTACGTCAGATCACTAAAGTATAGCTCAGAAAATTAGCAAGCTAAAGTGGCAATGGGCTGTTCATATCTGCTTATGAACTAACAACCTATGGGATTTCCAGAGTGGAGACCACTGGCAGGGTAGCGTGTAGTGTAAGGTAGCGCCGGGGAGCGACTGGGTGAGGAAGGCCGAGGATAGAGTTTTCTGGCGTGCCTTGGGAAGTAGTATATTCATTCTAGATTTCAATTTCCCATAAATTGAAATCTAGAATGAATATACTACGGCAAAATTTATAATTTTAATTTATTGCTGCTATGTGATACCTATATACGAGTATATTAAAATACACGACTCTCCCGCCCCCCCCCGCAATCCGTTTCACCCCTACCCCCTTGAAAAGTGTCCCATTTTACAGATTTTCTCAATTTTCAGGAAAACTATACAAGCTAGGACAAAATGATCAAAGACGGAATTATTTGACAATAAATTACCTACAAATAAGTATTTACATTCATTTCGATACCATTTATAGTTTCCAAGCTATGGTGCATCAAAGATTACTAAAAATTGATAACCAGCAAATAATCACAATTTAAATACTCGCGCGCTAATTCCGTTCGGAATTTGCAAAAACAAAAAAATCTGCCCTATACGACATCTTTAATAATGTCCCTGAACCGACACTGGATAGCGATCGATTTAACGTTTTAGAGTATCTCTAATACATAGAGTTATTTGGCCAAAAGAAGGGACATACTCTGATATTTACACCGCTTATGTGAGGTACATTAAAAAATGTTACGGAGAGAAGGTTGTCGTCGTATTCGACGGCTATGGCGAAAACTGTAAAAGCATAAAAAGCTCTGAAAGGTTGAGACCAATGCTAAGCCGGAAGTGTCCAGAAATAGAGTTTAATGAGCAGAGTCGTATAACTGAAACAAAAGCAAGTTTCTTAAGCAATCTTTTGAACAAGGAGATTTATTTTGCAGCTTAGCAAGCGACTGAACAACGAGGGGATAAGCTCGTTAACAGCGAATGATGACGCAGATTGTTCATACGGCAATAGAATAAGCCGTAAGAAACGAGAATGTCGTAGTGGTTGGGCAAGACATAGATCTGTTGGTTCTTTTACTGGGTCTTACTCCACTACACAAGAATATATTCTTACTGAAAGAGGGCCAAGGGAGTGTAAACAAGAGACTTTATAGCACCCGAAGCTTAATAGAAGGAAATGTGGTCGAAAATTGCAGGGAATCGATCCTCTTTCTGCATGCCATAAGTGGTTGCGCTAGTACTTCAGCATTCTACGGCAAAGGAAAAGTTCAGTATATTCTGCTTGGTAAAAAGATCGACTTGCAAGATACGATAAAAGTTTTCAATAACCCGGATGCCTCACACGAGCAGGTGAAAGAAGCGGGAGAAAGATATATTCTCGCCTTGTAAGGGGCTAAACAAACCGAGAAAAGTTTAAACGAGTTACGATACGTCCATTAATTTTGTTAGACCTTATATAAGGTCTAACAAAATTAGGTGAAACTATTTTAAGGGGATGATCAGACCATCAAACTGGACAACTTTCTCTATGGGACCAATATCGATATCGCGAAAAAAAAAAGTCTTAAAATGGTTTCAGCTAATTTTGTTAGACCTTATATAAGGTCTAACAAAATAGGGTGAAACTATTTTCGATATTGGTCCCAACCTTCTCTATGGGACCAATATCGAAATCGCGAAAAAAAAAAATCTGCTGTCCCATACAAAACTGCAAACATAATTCGACTCAAATGTATGACAGCTGATTTTTTTTCGCGATTTCGTTATTGGTCCCATGGAGAAAGTTGTTTAGTTTGATGGTTTGATCATACCCTTAAAATGGTTTCAGCTAATTTTGTTAGACCTTATATATGACGTCACGTATCGCAAGACTAAGAAAAGCTATGGACGACATTAATTGTCTAGCATTTTGCATGTAAGTATAGCGACCAGTCTTATTCGAGAGTACTTATATTAATACTCGTATTTGACCCCATTAATGTTACCCTAATTTTGTGAAAGCTATGCCCGCGATATAACGATGAAATGTTATATCCTATTTTATTGAAGTCATAAACTCAAAACGATGTCCACTCCTTAAGATTTCATACTCGTATTCCTTGATAATATCATATGAATTATCTGTCTACAATCCTACCTCTACTACTGATATCCTCGATAATGGTCGAGGTATTAGAACTCTCAGAAAACACAAAATTTAATACCCATACAATTAGGGATTTAACAAAATCATCTAGTTGTGATTTTGTAAACACTTTTAAAATTTTAGGGGTGCTTTAGACCATTAAACTGAACTCGTGGAACTGAACTCGTGAACTCTGGACACTGCCTCCGTGGTCTAATGGTTAAGAGCATTGGCTCTCTACACGGAGGTCGTGGGTTCGATTCCCACGGGGGACACCTAGTGAAATGTCACTTTGTGCGTTTTTCCCCAGTTGGTTAGGACATTGCAGGCTGAATCACCTGATTGTCTGAAAAGAAAGATGATTCCGTGCTTCGGATGGCACGTTAAGCCGTTGGTCCCGGCTACTATCTCTGGTGGTAGAGTAGTCGTTACATAAAAACCACGTCAGAGGCCGTGAGGCGGTCTGAAAAAACTCTGACACCAGGGCTTGCCCACACGATAAAGAAGAAGAAGACTGAACAACTTTGACTATGGGAGCAAACATGAAATAGAAAAAAAAATCAGATCTTATCGTGTGGGCAGAGCCCTGGTGTCAGAGTTTTTTCTGAAAAAATCAGATGTTCCACAATAAACGGCAAGACTCAAATCCTCAAAAATGTAGAGTATCAAAGAGCAGTTTTTTTTTTCGATTTCAGGTTTGCTTCCATAGTAAAAGTTGTTCAGTTTCGTAGTCTGAACGGGTGGTTCAGAACATTTTAAAAGTATTTACAAAATCATCACTTGGTGATTTTGTTATTTCCCTTATAAAATTAAATGTTTGGTATTTTAATTTTGCGTTTTCTGTGAGTTCTACTAATACCTCGAGCTCTGTTGACTCCACAGAGACTGATGTTCCTTATTAGTAAGAGGATCGAATGGAAAAAAAAAGTTTTCTGAAAATTTCAGTTTTTCTCGATGACTGTACATTTTTTTCCTAATCTGTGTATGCAAAAGTAAAATAGGTACTCCAAAAGTTAGGGTTACTCTCCTAAGAACGTTTTCTTGTAGCTATAATTAATGCTTCTGGTAGCTGCCCTTTGTGCCCCATCTCAACTTTCCACGCTGCATACTAAGGCTACATAAATTTAAAGGTACTTAGTAGTTAAAGAACTTTAAAAAAAAAATCCTTTAGTCTATCTCTGCGCATTTATGTTTTTAACAATCCTTAACAAAGTTTTGTATCAAACCACAATCTCATTACCAGTCACCGGCCATAACAATTACTTACCTATTGCTCACGTGCGCAGCGCAATAGGAAAGCACTCAACTCAGTCAGTGCTTTGGTATTCAAATCACAGTCCAAGTGGAGGCTAATGGCTGAATGTCTGACCTTGCCTTTGCCTCCACCGACGACGGTTTTAAAAATACGATCAATTGTTTTTTTTAACGTGTAAACAACGTGTAAAGATAAAACACAGTGTTTTTACTCCCTCGTAACTAAAGACTGATTACCTACCTACCTACTTTTGATTATCTAAAGTGCGTATAATGCACAAGGTACTAAAGTAATTAAAAACAGGGCGTGGTAATTAATTAGGTGACGGTACAAATGTCGACCTGACAAACAATCCTCAAAATTGACCACTACACCGGTCAATTTGACGTCATCCAAATCGTACAATTCGTATATAGTTCGCACATTTGTAATGCCCCAGTTACTTTTCGACTGTGTTTAGATTGTAATATACTAGTTTGCTCTGTGTGAAATATTGACATTGCGTTTCAGGAGTGCGATTTTTTAATCTCATACGTTGAACTAAGCAGTTGAAAATGTATAGAGATACGCATCTTTCTTCTGCTAATTTGACTTTCAAAAATCGCACTCCTGGAGTATGATTTTTGAATGTCAAATCAGCAGTAGAAAGATGCGTATCTCCATACATTTTCAACTGCTGAGTTCAACGTATGAAATTCAAAAATCGCACTCCTGGTCTGAAAAGGGAGTTTTGAAAAAGTATTCGCTTGTACTAGGCAAGTACACTAATGAATTCGCGTGATAAGCAGTAATAGAGAGCTTAATTGCTAATGTCTTACCTAACTACGAATAATGAGAGGCCCTATCTAAGTACTCCTTAATGATAGGTATAATATATCCCATACCACTTAACTAATTGGATAAAAATACAGTTATTGTATAGAAAAACACTTAACACGTACCTATAAAATACTTATTGCAAGAATATGCTTCATGCAAATTATTAAAATATTGTAAGTAACCGCATTAAAATGTTAACTGAACTCACCACATCAACTTTAATCTCCATTTTCATATCATTTAAAAAACTTTGTTGATATTTAAATTTGGTATTGCAAAATGTATCTTATTATTTTTACGTTTTTCAGTTAAAGAACCACATGAAACTTTTAAAAAGTTATATTTTTGTCTACACAAAATGTTGGCGGCAAAAGTTGTAGCGGAGGAAATTCACAGGAATTTTCCTTTTTCCGACGCGCGCGGTCTGTTCGGAAGCGTTTCAACCACTGAAGTGTCTATAGTTCGTTTGGATGGGAAAAGGCGCTGCAGGAATACCGTTGGAATGGGAATGGGAATTAAAAAAATTACGTTCTGCTTACTTGTAGACAGCCTATTAAAGAGGCAGGAAATGGTGTAAATTGAGCTTTAATTAGCTGTCGTTCCTATTTAAATTGTAAAACTGGAAGTAGAGATAGATGTCTATCGATCTATCTATCTACTTATTAGTATTAGGTAACAGGTAAGAGACTGAAAATGTTCATATTTTAATTTCCCATGTTCATTTGGATCACAAAAGATATTTTGGTAAGTACGAGCAGGAGCCGTATCACTACTTACTTTTGAAATAAATAGAGAAAGATTATGCCAAGAAATACCGGCTTCTAAAAAAAATCCAATATTCGCAACTCGTTGCCACTTTATTCATTAATTACAACACAGTACAATAGATATTGGTATGGCTCGAAGGACCAACATTTGTGTTAAACATTTGTACTGACGTAATGTAATAGGTTGGTATACAAATATGTATGTGATGTGACCTATAGCCCTATTCAGGAGAGCAATCGCGCTAAATAAATCGCAACTGAACCATGATTGGACCGCGTGCTAACACATTCGGCATTGCGCTAGGTATTCATTTGACACCCTTTAGAGCCGTTTTGACAGATTGCTCAGACGTTACACTTACAGCCTGTAAGTCACATAGTATAAATACATAAAGTAAAGTAATTGGATTGCAATGTGATTAGAACTGAAATTGGATTAGGATTGAACATGAATGTTTTAAATTAGGGCAATCGCCCTACAGGGTGTCCTGTCCTGTCCACGAGCACCTAATAGATATCCTACGAGAAAAACAGCTTTCTACCCCTACATGCGCAGCGTACGGCAATACGTGTACACACGGCGACACATCAAGCTATACAAAACCAACATAAGCTGGCCGCGCGATGCTATAACGTTATTCGACCTACGCGCGTTCAGCTTATGTTGGTTTTGTATAGCTTGATGTGTCACCGTGTGTACGTTCACGTGGATACGCGACTAAGCAACAATTTAGAAGAAACATCGTTGCGGACTGTAGGGGTGTACTGGGGCCCAATTGCGCGAATTTAAAACAACCAAGTTCAATCCTAATCCAATTTCAGTTCTATTCACATTCCAATCCAATTACGATTTAACTGTGTTAATTCCGTATCGCGCTAAATTTGACTTATTTACTATGTGACTGACAGCCTTTAACGTTTGAGCCATCTGTCAAAACGGCTCTAACGGCTGTCATGAGCTGTACCGCGATAAGCGCAATACCAAATGTGTAAAAAGCTAAGCTTCGCACCGCACGCGGTCCAATCATGGTTTAGTTGCGATTTGTTTATCGCAATTGCCCTCCTGGCCGCCGCCCCTGAAGCTGTTTTACTGGTTGACTATCTATTCTATTTTGTGATACAAGCATCGGGCTTCTAGCCTAGAGCAATAAGTGGTATTGCTTCAACTCCTCAAATGGAACGTCTTGTTGTCCTGTAACTTTTCGAATTCATTTACCTATTTTATCGTCGCAAACTATTAGCAAAATATAGCCTACGATACCTACACTTTTTTACCAAAGTTTTAGCACAGATTAATGTTACGTTACAGCATTCGCTAATAATGTGAAGAAACTGCATTTTTTACGAAGTCGTAGAACAAAGGTCCGTTTGAGGAGCAGAATCGATAGCTCTTATAGAAGCCCGATGCTTGTAAACATCCTATATAGAAGCTATACCTATACCTTGGTAAAATTATCGGCTCACCACATCGATATTTAGCCGCCAAAAAGATTCAGCAGGCAATCTTATAATATAATTGTCAATAAGGCGAACGTATTTCAGCTTAGTCATCAGGAGTGCGATTTTTGAATCTCATTCGCTGAGCTCAGCAGTTGAAAATGTCAAAATTACTATCGAGATATACATCTTTCTACTACTGATTTGACTTTCAAAAATCGCACTCCTGAAGTATGATTTTTGAAAGTCAAATCAGTAGTAGAAAGATGTATATCTCGATAGTAATTTTGACATTTTGAACTGCTGAGCTCAGAGAATGAGATTCAAAAATCGCACTCCAGCCTATCATCGTCCACTGCTGAACATAGGCCTCTCCCAAGACGCGCCACAAAACCCTATCCTCAGCCATCCTCATCCAGTCGTTTCCCGCTACCGTTATTAGGTCGTGTCGGATCCAATCGAGAACTGCTCAGTGTTTTTTGCGGAATCAATAGCCGTTAAGTAATTGCGCCGAAATTAGCTCTATAATCGGTCGCGTAATTTCGGTGTGTTGTCTAACGGACTGATTAGGCAGTAGGCACTAACGATATAATCGATAGCACCAGTACCATCGATATTGTTACTATTTTTCAACGTTAACTATCGATAGTTAGGCAAGACTACTAACTGGTGGCACTCGCCGAAAACAATCAATATGTTTAGATAGCCGAAAACAAACAATAATTTGGTACCTGTTGATATGCATATATCTTTCAGTAGAATAGCGTAGCGAAGGGAGGGCAGGGCGACAAATGCTCCGGGCGGCACTTTACTAGAGGGCTGGGGCGGCAAATTCAGGAAAAATATAGATCGATTGAGCTCTGTCTATAATCAATTCGTAGAGCAGAGAAAAGTCGAGCTCCTCGCTTCGCTTCGCTCAATCTAAAATTCTGTTTTAATAACTGTGTCTACATGTAATCCTAAAGAGTTCTGACCACAGCTATAAGAAGCGGTGCATTAAAATTTCGAGCTTGCTTCACTCGATCCATAATTTTTACCACAACTGTGCAGCATAATTTTTACACAACAGCAGTAAACTGCTGTTACTTTGCACATGTTTTGTACGTAAAAAGGTCTGGCTCTAACAGATTCGTATTGAGGAATCTTCGTTGGCTCTTAGTTTCTATTTTTGCATGGATAAACCGAAAGATGTAGTATCCATGCAAAATGAACACAAATAACCCGAATAGATGTGCCAAAAAATTTCGAGCTCGCTTCGCTCGCTCTGTTATTTTTTCTGTAGGCACTTAGAGGGGCGGCAAAATCGGTCTGTGCCCCGGGCGACAGAAATCCACGCTACGCCACTGAGCCACTGATATATCCATAAATGGTAGGTAAGTAATAATGTGTTTACAGGGTGTGTCTACTTGCTAAATTTAAAAATATATGTAAGTACTTAGGTAGGTTATTAGGCTTATTAGGTTCAATATCGTTCAAGTATTGATTTATTCTAGACTGAAACCTGTTAGCATAGCATTAATTAGGTAGTTGAGTTAGATAGGTGCCTAAGTTTAGGTAAGTTTAGGTAAATAAATTACAAATGACACTCACCCTTTTCAGGATGTTTAGCCTTCCCAACACCATGATTGTATGCTAAATGCACTTGTTCATGAAAGGTTTTAAAATATTAGCTATTTTCCATATCATGGTTACAACGGAAATCGGAAACTCTCGGTAGAGAGTAGTATATTCCTTGCCTTTGCCGATAGCTTTATCACTTGGCAATTTTATTACCCTGAAAGAATGTTAAGTGACCTATTTTGAAACAATCCTACTTTGATGCAAATTTGTGGATAGCGGATGCTTTTCAATTTATCCGGATTATAAAATATTGGATACGAAGTAAATATTTGTTGTGACATGACGGCCTGACGGCCTGTACCTTCGGCTACGCATGCGCTGTTTGAACGCTTGGAAAAGTGGGCAAAGCTAGGCAAAAGCAATGCTGATATCGGTAGACATAGACATATGACATAGGTAGGTATTACATAATTTTATGCGAACTTTTTTTACGGTTTTCATTACGGTTTTCGACATCCACTTTTACATTAGCACAAAAATTGACCAATAAAAACGCTCACATGTCAAAAATTTGACAATCGCTTCGTTGAACGCATTTGTTTTGTTTGTTTTTAAAAACAAAAAACAGCTGTTCGTGAAAAAAGTTTGTGTGTTTGCTGAAAGGACTGAAAAAAAACATTGTACGCCAAAACTACGTTGGTTGGTGTCAAGGAGTACTTTTTTATACCGGAAAGTTGGTGTTTTATGTTTTTGTCTTGTCGGTTACGTTCGGCGGTCGATTGTCCTGACGTCCCGTCCTCACGACCACTGAACAAGTAATCACTACGTTTTAAGAAGCGGAACTGTCGAACTAGCGTATTTTGACAACAGTTGTACCGAAGTTTGCGCGTCACAAAAAAAAAAAAAAAAAAAAAGACAATGTCAAATCATTCCATTCATTCCGTCCTTTCGGTCGAAATACTCTTTCCGGTTGTAATAAAGTACTCTTTGGTCGATGTAGTAATGGCGGACGGCGGGCTATTTAAAGCTTAGTAAATTTGTCATTTGCATTTTTGAATATATTGTGTACCGTCGTTACTTTACCATGATTCGGGGAGTAAGAAATAGTCGAAAATGCGCAATCTGCCGAGAAGGAGAATACGGAAAAGCCGAATTCGAGAAAAAAAAATTTTTTGCGTCTTTTCCTACTGAAGAAAATCGGTAAGTACGAATATAATTTTTCTGTTCGAAATCTCAGTACTATTTGTAAATCAAATCAACTCTTACAAAAAAGCGACGGATGGCTGCTTTATTGGCGTGCGCTGACGCTGACCTCATGGTTGGAGTTACGTGAAAATAATGTATTGCAAAAATATTTGTCACCAATAAATGTAAATAAAAGTCAGCGACACGATAGGACACTATTCTTCCTTTTCTGTACATATTCAATCAATGGATAGCAACAAGCCGAACAAGGGTCCGTCCGAGATATTATAATTTATCATTAAAACTTAATTGCAGTTGCCGTGAATGGATACGACTAGCAGGCGATCCTGACCTTGTTTTTGTACCAATTGAAAAATTGCATAAGAACAGATTTGTCTGCGAGGATCACTTTCCACGTTCTTCGTTCAATAGAAAGAGAAGTCGGCTATTAGATAACGCAATTCCTATTCTCAATTTGAGATCTCCGCCACTGACTGCTGAGCAGTTGGCTGAATTTCCCTTGCATGTCTGGAGTTACGGAAAAGGTAAACTACATTTTAATTCAAATAGGTAGATGACCCGATTGTATCGAGACCTCCGCTCCTAAACGTATCGGACGCTTCTCGATACAATCGTGTCATCTACATATTAGTCATGGATTTTCGCAAAGTAACGCCCGTAAGAAACCACCTTTATTTGTTGCTTTACAATATTTTAGCTTGCCGAATAATTTGTTGTGTGTTAGCCACAAAGTACACGCTATACTAAAACATATTAACTATTAACAGGTCTGAACCAGGCTGGCTGAAATAGTACTACTGAATCTTTTCTGTTAAACTTACAGGTGATATTCCCAAGGAAAACCAACGACTTCTGATACAGGGACCCCTAAATGAAATACAGGGACCTCCGAATGAACCTGGCACATCAAAGCGAAAAACTGACGAAAATTTGGGTAAAAAACCACCTTTATTTCTTGCTTTATGATATTTTGTTTTGCTGAATAATCTGTTGCGTGTCAGCCACAAAGTTCACGCTATACTAAAACATTAACTACTAACAGCTCTGAACCAGACTGGCTGAAATAGTACTAGCTTACTGAATCTTTTCTGTTTAACTTACAGGTGATATTCCCAAGGAAAACCAACGACTTGTGATACAGGGACCTCTTTATGAAATGCAGGGACCTCCAAATGAACCTGGCACATCAAAGCGAAAAATTGACGACAATTTGGGTAAAAAACCACCTTTATTTCTTGCTTTATGATATTTTGTTTTGCTGAATAATCTGTTGCGTGTCAGCCACAAAGTACACGCTATACTAAAACATTAACTACTAACAGGTCTGAACCAGGCTGGCTGAAATAGTACTAGCTTACTGAATCTTTTGTTTTGCTTGCAGGTGATATTCCCAAGAAAAAGCAACGACTTGTGATACAGGGACCTCTGTATGAAATGCAGGGACCTCCAAATGAACCTGGCACATCAAAGCGAAAAACTGACGACAATTTGGGTAAAAAACCACCTTTATTTCTTGCTGTATGATATTTTGTTTTGCCGAATAATCTGTTGCGTGTCCGCCACAAAGTACACGCTATACTAAAACATTAACAGTAACAGGTCTGAACCAAGCCTGGTTCAGCCAGCCGGCTGAAATAGTACTAGCTTACTGAATCTTTTCTGTTTAACTTACAGGTGATATTCCCAAGGAAAACCAACGACTTGTGATACAGGGGCCTCTGTATGAAATGCAGGGACCTCCAAATGAACCTGGTACATCAAAGCGAAAAACTGACGACAATTTGGGTAAGTACAATTAGACACTGGACATGAATCACGCTTCGAAATTGAAACAAGTACGTAGGTATAGTTTTGACTTCACGATGTTTTGCTTTACATATAGTCTACTCAACAAATAGACCATCATCTGCAAGGCTGATTCAGTGTTAATGAGGTGTAGAGCATCTATGTGATGTGGATGGACCAGGTCTGCCTGCATAACTCCAGTCGGTTTAGAAGTAACTGATGTTTAAAGGTCAGTAAAAAAATTACGATCAATAACATCGTATCATGTTATTGTAGTATGTACTGTAGCTATGTGAACAGTACTAAAACTGACATGGTTTATCAGTCGGTTTAGGAGATGAAAGGTCCAACCTTTGACCGACTACATCTCCTAAACTGACTAGCAGTTCATGTCAGTTTTTGTACTGTTCACATAGCTACAGTGCACACTACAATAATATCATACGATCAACCTTGCAGCTGATCATTAATTTTTTACTGACTTTTAAACGTCTGTAACTCCTAAACCGACTGAAGTTACTCAGGCAGACCTAGATCATCCCCATCACAGAGATGATCTACACCCCATAAATACTGAATCAGCCTTGCTGCTGATGGTTGCAAAAAGTACACTTATCTCTTAGTCTAAAAGGAGTTGTAGAGTGCGTGAGCTGGGACCTAAGCGATTTCTTCTAAAATTTGTTCAGGGTTCTTAGGGAGTAAACATACTAAAAGTCCCCTCCTCTAGGAGTCGCGCCGGAGAGGGGGAGGGGGTTAAAGTTCCCACTTTTGGGTTTTTCGCGAATATATCCAAAACGGTGCGTCGTAGAGAAAAGAGGTCTTCTAATGAATGATACTTTATAAAATTATCTACATTTTTTATTTTTTATTTATGGATTATGTGTAAATAAATAAAACCGGTCAAGTGTTAGTCGGGCTACTCCCGCACCGAGGGTTCCGTACCACACCACCACACAACATATTAACTTTAAAAAAAGTTTTGTTTCCTCCGGGACTTTTTTTTTTAGCGCGAGATCGACTCACACGTGGCCAGTTTTTATTATTTATTGTTTACTGTAGAATTTGTTCTATAATCACACCAAGTTTGACGCTTGTATGCATTACCGTTTTTACGATAGAGCGAGAAGAAAAAAACGTTGATAAAAACTAGCTTCTTGTGTAGGACCCCCCTTATTTTTTAACTTTTTGAAATTTTTATAATTAGTTAGCAAACCCGCCATAGTAACGCTGATTTTGTGAAAATTTCAACTATATAGATATTGCGGTTCAAAAAATGTTCAGGTAATGCTCATCGCGCTGAATAACTTAAATTTTATACTTTTCCGGAGCGAGTTGCTCGAAAAATATTGGGAAATAGGAAAAAGTATAAAAAATAAAAAGTGTAGATAATTTTATAAAGTACCATTTATTACAAGACTACTTTTCTCTACGACGCACCGCTTTGGATATATTCGCGAAAAACCCCAAAAGTGGGAACTTTAACCCCTTCCCCCTCTCCGGCGCGACTCCTAGAGGAGGACCCCTAAATTATCCTTTGTTTAGTTGTATATAAGTCACCAATAAACTATTTAATTTAACACTTCAAGCTTTTTTAACAGATGTAACGGAAAAGGAAAGGAAACTTATCGCGCAGTTAAAGAAAACTAAATGTACGTTAGCATCACTCCGAAAAAGTGCAAAAATAATAGAAAACATAAAGTCACCAGTCCTAAAAGAAATGGTCATATCTGCGTGTAAGAATCAAAACCGCAAACCAAAAGGACGAAGGTGGACTACACAAAACAAAATTTCTTGCCTTGCCATTTTAAAAAGATCCGCAAAGACCTATAACTATTTAAGGCACGTTATCCCGTTGCCAAGCGTTAAAACATTACAAAATGTAATGAAAAAAATTGTAATGTCGCCAGGGATAAATAAATGTGCTATAGACCACCTTAGAAACACTGCGAAAGACAAAAATGACAAAGAAAAATGTTGTGCGCTGCTATTTGACGAGATGGCACTCAAACCTCGTGTTTTGTACAACCCGTCCATCGATGCAGTTGAAGGTTTTCAGGATTTGGGGCATACACTACCAGATACGGGACGATCAAGTCAGATCGCAGATCATGCCTTGGTTTTCATGGTTCAAGGCATATACAGAAAGTACAAACAACCTGTTGCATTTTACTTTGTAAAAGGAACTATATCGTCTGAAAAATTAGCCATGATTATCAAGGAAGTGATAATGGCAATAACCGATGCTGGGTACCAAATACTAACTACGGTATGTGACCAGGGCCCCACTAATTTGGGAGCGTTGAAGTTGCTAAAAGAGTTTTCGCGCCCGTATGACCAAAACTCTTTTAGAGTTGGCGATAAGAAGGTCTATATTATTTACGATATACCTCACCTGTTCAAGTCAATCCGGAACAATTTCCAGAAAAATGGCTCCATTGAATTTGACGGAAAAACAGCTTTGTGGCGTCACCTGGAGATGGTAGAGGAAAAAAACAGGTCATTTTTATATCTTTCGAAAATATCACCCACACATGTCGATCCCAAATACAGAGCGAAGATGAAGGTGAAATACGCTGCTCAAATTTTAAGCAACACTGTGTCGGCAGTTTTGAAGTTGTTGGCAGAGGCTGAAAAAGATTCAAAAATAGCCTCCGAATTAAAAAGCTCTGCAATAGTAATACAGGAACTGGACAAATTATTTGACATGACGAACGGGCCTTCAGGCCCTGATGATATAAAAAAAGGCCAAAGGCAAAACGTTTCGGCAAAAACAAATCACTTGGCTAAATGGGCTGAGCTGGAATTGAAATTAGCCAACACTAAATTCCTCAGTCGGTCAGGTTTGGAAGCCAGAAATATAAAATGCATTCAAGGGTTTATAACTTCCTTGAAATCATTACGGGGCATTTGGGGAGACGTCCAAAAACTTGGATTCAAATACCTAAACTTGCGCCAGCTGAATCAAGATTCACTAGAAAATTTATTCGGCATCATCCGGCAACACAGTCCGACAAATCGGCACCCTACGTGTGCTCATTTTGTATCGGCGCTGAAAACCGCCGTTATAACACGGCTCACTGCTCCCCATTGCCGAGGATCGAATTGTCAGAATGACAGCAACAGTCTGATGACCGATTTTCATGAAATTATATTTGGCTCGGGAGAAAATGAGGTACACGGTGAAGACCATGCCACCGAAGAAATTGATATCGAAACTACCGAAGAAGACATTCAGTTATTCAGTCTTCCTGAAGACCAAGATGAGGTAGAGAGCAAACTTACCGAACAAGATCATCCTGTCGTTTATGTTGCCGGGTACTTGGCCTACAAGCTATCTAAATTTATAAATTGTACCAATTGTATGGCAACGTTAACTCGGACAGAATCTGAGGAACAAAACGACCCCATGTATAATTACATAAAGTACAGGGAATGGTGGCCAGAGGAAAGAAGACTAAAATATCCTTCCAAGCCTCTGTGCGAAGTAGTTAAGTGCGCAACGGTGCTAATGGAAGACGAAGTCTGTCCAAGATTACATGAGGACAACATTGCACAATTGACCATTACGCTTTTTTTTTCAAAATGTGATATTGCATGGTTTGATTGCGCTGAACATAAACCAAAAATAGTTGATGCTTTGTTCAAAATTATGGCTCATTTGCTAATTCGTAGACAATGCCAGAGAATTAACCAGCGACTAGCATCCAACGAAGAAGCATTAGCCGATGCCTTAAAAATGGCACAACAGTTTGGAAAAGCTAAGTAGGAAAATTCTCTGTCCTTGCTGTCTTTGGATTTGTCAGGATTATTCTAAAGAGTGTTACTAGCTTAAATACTGTGTAGCATTCATTATGTAATCAGTAATGTATAACTGTTATTGAATGCAGAACCTTAGCTTAAGAATTTACATTTTATGTTGTAGCGTTTCCGACCGCATCTTCTCCGACACCGACAATACGTATTTCTGACGCGGTGGTAGCGTCTAAAAATAATTTTCGTTTATTAAAGCATAGCATATGCTCACGAATATATTCCCCGAGGACCTCAGACTGACTTCCCAGTCAGAGATATTTTGAAAACTATGAACATACACGTTTCACTAGTAGTACCGAAATTCTGTGCAATGTGACGAGGAGTAAGCCCGTTGTACTTGTAAACAGACAGTGGGTACAATACATGCCCCGAGATTGAAGCATGCAGGTTTTCTCGCGATGTTTTCCTTCACCGAAAAGCCAGTGGTGTTAAAAATAGTACATAAATTCAGAAAAACTCATTGGTACGAGTCGGCCTGGACGGGGATCAAACCATCGTCTCCTGCACGGCAGGCAAGGTTACTCGCCACTCGGTCTACAAAGCCTTTTTTTTTTAATATTCGTTAGTTAAAATGGCTTCAATTTCAGTAATAAACATCATATAAAATAGTGATTAATTGGGGGGTTACATTTGCATTATAATTACACCAAGTTTGACACTTGTATCTATTGCCTACCGTTTTTACGATAGCGTAGAAAAATTAAAAAGTCTAGTTTCTTGTATGAGGGATTTGGGCCTCCCTCACTTTTTGAGTTTTAAATATTTGTTAGAAAATCCAAAATAATGACACATATTATATCAATATATCTATTTTCAGTGTAAAATTAAATATTGATGGTACTGCGGCGTTCGGATGCGATACGAAAAAACACCTGAAAAACGCAATGTAGCCAGTTGTGTGACTAAAATTAACAAACAACCGGTCAATTGCGAGTCGAACTTGTGCTGCGAAGGTTCCGCACCACACACAATACATTTGTGTTAATGTATTTACAAAAAAAAAATTTTTTTTCATTCAGTTCCGGCTCCTTAGCGCAAGTCCGACTCACGCTTGACCAGTTTATATTAATTGTTGTTTTACTTTAGACTTTGAACAATAATTAGGTACTACAAGTTTGACGCTTTTATGTAGTGTCGTTAGAGCAAAACGAAAAACGTTGAAAAAAACGTTTCTTGTAAGGGAACCCCCTTGAGTTTTACCACCATTATAACAGGTACCTATTATGTGAAAATTTCAACCGACTGCCTATTACGAATAAAAAATTTTGAATAAAAAATTTTGAATTTAAATTTGAATTTATCGTTTTCTCGGGGGTGGCATGCGAGGCCTACTGGTGGCGAATAGGGCGAGACTTCTGGTCATCTAAAGGGTTGGAGGAAGGATAAAGATGAAACGTTTTACATCATGCTCTATACCTACGCCAAGCTAGCTTAAGCCGGCGCTATCCACGTTAGGTCATTTCTGAATCATAAATTCTGTGTTTCTTTGAATCGCGAGTATTTTTTAATGTCGGATATTTTTAATATGAAACGATAAAATATAGCTTTTTAACTTGGGGGTCTTGAGATTAAAGGCGGGTGCCGTTTAGTCCATGCAAACGTATTTCCCTATTGCCTCCCTGGATAATGATCATAGATCGGACATTCGGACGCATATTTATTTACCTAAATTTCCTCTTTTCACAGGAATCAGCTGTTGCATATATTTGAGTCGAGTAGGCACTGCAGTTTAATATGGAAATGCTGATTTTTGTTTTGCTCCGATCGCTTTTCTCCTTTGACTACTTATACAGGGTGTAACAGGGTGTAGAGTAACTGACATAGCCCAAAGAATTGCTAAACTAAAGTGGCAGTGGGCGGGGCACATTGCTCGCAGAACCGATGGCCGATGGGGCCGAAAAGTTCTCGAGTGGCGACCGCGTACCGGAAAGCGCAGCGTGGCTAGGCCCCGCACACGGAGGACCGACGACCTGGTGAAGGCGGCGGGAACCCGTTGGATGAGGGCAGCGCAGGACCGGTCGTTATGGCGATCCTTAGGGGAGGCCTATGTTTAGCAGTGGACGTCCATCGGCTGAGATGATGATGATGACAGGGTGTAAGTGACAGCCTAGCAAATACTGAAACTGTGAACTCAGACCATCAAACTGAACAACTTTCCCTTGGAGCCTACCTCAGGAAACGCGAAAAAAAATCAGCTGTACCATACATTTTAGTCGGGTAGGTAAAGCAGTTTTGTATGGGACAGCTGATTTTTTTGGCATTTCTTAAGGTAGGCTCCATAGTGAAAGTTGTTCATGTTCAGTTTGATGGTCTGAGTTCACCGTTTCAGTATTTGCTAGGCTGTCACTTACACCCTGTATAGGGACTAGTTACGCGTGATAACTAGTCCCTATACAGGGTGTAAGTATACTAACAAGTACGTATACTAACAACGATAGTACTAACAAACAGTTCTGCCACTTTTTGCGGGGGGGCGAGGTAACATGAAATCCGCAACTTTGGATTTTATTCCCCATAACTTTAGATTCTAATTTTGAATGTTCAATTGTTCTTATACCGTGGCAGAAGGGAAATGCTACCGCAAGGCCAGTCCTTATAATAAATAGTCAAAGGTTTGCTCCCGTAGTAAAAGTTGTTCAGTTTGATGGGTAGACTCTTAATTTAAAACGATGGTAATGATGAATTTCAACCTGTATTAAATAGTTAACCCTAATAGCCGTATGTAATTAATGTCATGGGCGGACTTTTTTCTTATTTCAAAAATGTCTGGAAGCGAAAATGGATATTTGGTTACCTATCGTCGCTCATCCAAAAAGGAGCCTTTTGTGAGGAAGAGGTGGGGATTTTAAGGTAGGCGGTCTTCCCGAGCCAAGAAGGGCATAGGCCCAACTTAAAATTAGTTCTAGCTTCGGCTCGGGATTCCGCTCTTAATAATATATTCTGTGACGCTAGCTAAAACAGGCACTAAACAATACACGGGAAGGTAACTTTGACCCAACGTGGATCTCGGTGTAACAGTCTAGGAAACTAGCTTTATCAGTAAATTCATGAGATTGTAACTAGGCACATTCGTACCTATTTATAAAACACTTGAAAGGGAGCACAGTGTGCAACGATTCACCTTCAACAATGAACTCCCCACGAACCACATAGGCCGGAGAACCAACTTCGTTACCAAAATCAAGCAATTTCAAAGAAAGAGGAAAGAAATAAATTATATTTCTTTCCTCTTTTTTTTCTAAGTTCGGTATAATCTAAGGAACAAATAAACCAAGGAAAAATAGAATCTAGCGATCCTCACGAAAATTGCTGGACAAGCCTAGGTAATTTAAAAAACTTTTTCTTTATGTTTGTTGGCAGTGTATTGCATGGCGCGGCTCTTACACAATAATCTTACTTGTCCGGTCTTAGAGCCCAAAATGTCAGGCTTTTTCAGTGGTTATTGCCGCCCTTTTGGAAAAATCGTCTGGCAACCATAATCTATACCTACATCTACCCTACTTTACCAATTACCCTACTATAGCATTAATTTTACCCTGTACTAAACATAATAAAATTGTAAACTTGGCGTGTCTGCACATTGAAAATATTAATTATAAGGTCGCAAAGAGGGTCCCATGCAAAATTAGGACTTAGATAATTTTCAACAAAAAACAATCGCCAAATGTAACATTCGGGATCCGGGGGATGTGGGAGTATATAGGGTGGGGGATAATCATAAATTTCGAAATATCTCTAGAACGGTGAATCCTAGCGAAAAAATAGCAAATTTTTCGAACCCCTGGGGCATCCGTAAATCCATCCTTCCGCAAGCAAAAATAAAAAAAAGTTAATTTTTGGAAATTTTACAAGTCCAGCCCCCATACTAATTTCACCAGTAAATTCGACTAAGTCGATGGTTCATACAATTTCGATCAAAAATTTTTTTAGTCCCAGCTCCATATAAAACAGTACAATTTTTCTAAGTGTGGGACCCTCTTTGCGACAGCGACACCCTAACCGACTTACAAAAGTAGCAGACGAGGGACATACCTGGCCACGTTGCTTGCCTGCGCGGTGGAAATCTACGTGACCGCGAATTCTCTAGTCCTACCTTACCGGCAAATCAATGAATGACGAATCCATTTAACGTTTACTATGTTTCAGGAAAAAAGATACCCAGCGGGAGATTGTTCTGCTGTACTGAGACAAAAGCGCGACCGCAAAAAATACAATTGATGTACCCATTTAAAACTTCATTATTTTTTTTCAACCTAACCCCTCAACTGTCATGACAACCCATATGCGAAAATGTAGGTAGGTATATCAGGTATGACAAGTCTTAAATTAAATTTTAGGTAAAATTGTGACTTAGGTGTATAATAATTTAAACATGTAATTTAATAAATTAACAACTCTGTAAGATCTTTAATGTATGCATACTACATTAAGATCATAAATATACCATATTTTAAGCAAATAATTTTTTTTTTATTTTTAGACTTCCTCACTAATAAGACCACTTTTAAACAATATAACTATGGACGAGTTATGCGTGTAATTCTACTAACAAACTTTTCTGCAACTTTTTGTGGGGGATGAATCACGAAGGTTGCCTGAAATCCGCAACTTGGTATTTTATTACATTACTTTAGATTCGAATTTAGATTGTTAAAAATAGTCTCGTGTGAACCACAAACTTGAAGTTATTGTTCCGTAACTATAGGCAAGTTTGTGTGATGATAATGTATAAAATAAACTTGCCAGAGGGGAATGCTAACGCAAGGCTGGCCCCTAGTTATATGGTTTAATATAACCACAAACGCCTGCCACACATACGGAATATAGAATATATCAGAATTAGGATTTTGTATAGGATTTGATGCCTCTGCAATTCCGAAAGGGATTCTGGAGGGGACACACCATCTGAAATCGTTATTCTGATTTGGTATGTGTATTGTAATAAATAGGAACGTGGTTTATAGCGAGTATTTTTTATCAATATCGATATCGAGAAACCTGCATGACGTCATCGGTGACAACACTATTTATCGATACCTGCCCATCACTAGTAAATGTAAGCATAGGTGTCATACTGACAGAAAAGAAGCGCGACAACATAAAAAATTAAACTTATTCGTAAACGTTGGTAGTAAAGACTCTTATTTTTGAAAACATTCATTCATTCGTTCGTATAGAACTCATGTATGAAGTTCCGCTTCTTAAAACGTAGTGATTACTTGTTCAGTGCTCACGACGACGTCGTCGCATAGAGATAGTAAGCGTCGTCGTCGGTTATAAAACAGTGTAGTGTTTTTTTGTGTGTTGTATTGATTTGATTTGATTCCGAGACTATTTTGACTTCGGTAATGAAACGAGAAATGCTTTTGGCTAATACATTAATTAGACTGTAAAACGAGTTTACATGTTCTACAACACAAAGGAAAGGAAAGGAATTCTGCTTTAAAAATGGATACAGGTTTGTGTTTTGATTATGTCACTATTCTATTTATTTATTATTGAAGTAATCAACAGCGTTACAAACCAATTGTACAAAGAAATAGTGAGCTTAGGCAAATAACAGATTACTCTAAATTAAAAAGTTGAACAATTGTGGCAAAACAAATAAAAAAAACATGCAGGTTTAAGGATCTTTTGGAGTACATTACATGTGGTACTTAGGTTGGTTGCGTCAATCAACTATTTTTTGTCCTGTTGGTACTGTATTAAAAAAGTTTTTAGTTCTTTTTTCTTGACATTCATTAGTTTTGAAACATAGATAATTTATCAAATATCATGATTCTTCTTCATGCATACACATTACACCATCTGTGTTGAACTACTAGTAGGTTTTAGCGGTTGTCCGATAGACAAACAAGCTTGGGGACAATGAAATAATTCAGAAATTATCCAAAAGGTGGAGAATAAAGACATTTTTGCACGCTTTTGAGAACTAACATTAACATCCCGCCTTCCCATTTCTACTATCGGACTTCCAGACGCACCGAGGGATACCACCCCTTCTTGGTTGATATCCCACAAATCCGCACTAAGCGCCTTTCTGATTCTTTTATAATGCGCACAGCCAAGGAGTGGAATGCCCTGCCTGCGTCAGTATTTCCGAGCGCTCACAACCCGAATTACTTTAAAGTACGAGTGAATAGGCATCTTCTGGGTAAGCTCGCTACATCTTCAACCCCATCTTTGTCCTAAGGACTGGATTGAGGTAAAGAGCAAACCAATTTGAAAAAAAAAAAAAAACTAAACAATAAGGTGAAATATTATAGTTAAATTAGTTTTTGGGCGGCAATAGTAATTTTTTTCACTTTATAAAGCGTTGTTAACTAGTATTGCTTGGGGACCGATTGTTGTACAATGAAAAGATACTTTGCGTCTATCGTACAAATGCCAAAATTCAAGTTAAATTCAAGTAATTTTGCAAAACCGTGCATGTATGTAATAAATGGAATCCTTAGTTATTCAACAAACATTAATGTTTGGGGCAAGCAACACCTGAGCTTGAGCCTGAGCCTGATCATTGAGAAAATTTTATGGAAATTACTGGGACAAGGTATGGACAAAAAATAGTTGATTGACCTGGTTAGTATAATTATTTATAAGTATTTAATACTAAGCGAATTACTACAGCATAATAAAAACTAGCAGATTAAGTAGATCTGAGATAGAGCAGTATTATTCTATCGTTAGTCCGCACCAGAACTCTAGTTGTAGTTCAATCAAAATAATATATGTTCCAATGTACTTATCCAATGTGAATTACTAACAAAAATAAGTCAATCAGGTAGACCAGCAATTTTAGAATAGCACCTATAATTTGAATTTTAAATATAGAACAAGATGAATAAAACCAATCAAATCAAGTGCGAGTCGGACTACTCGCGCATCGATGATTCTGTTACGTTAACTTACCAAAACGTTTTGTTTTCTCTGGGACCTTTAGTGCGGGACCGACTCACACTTGGCCTGTTTTTATTATTTGTAAATGTAGTTTTGTAATGTTTGTTTTTTCTAAATTTAGAGTAACATTTGACAAAATTTGACACTCCTATGTAAATTACCGTTTTTACGATAGAGCCAAAAAGAATGTAACTCACTACGTTATAAGAATAAAATAAAATAAATAAATAAAAATTGTTTATTTCAGGCACAGAAAAACCAATACAGGCGACCCATATAAATCATTGCAATGCAAATCGTTAATTATTATAATAATATAATTACACACTGGATTAATATTATAAAAATATTAACATAGTTCTATGGTCTTTCTATACAATCAATGTATATAATGGTTACATCAATTTGAGACCCGCTATGGTACATAAGTAGCATAGCCTATCTCAAACTAATATATGTGTCTATACACAACTTGTACAATTGGGTTTGTCGAGGAGTATAATAGTCTAGAGAGTTATAAGAGTCGGGACTTCCATACTAAAAACTGGTTGTGACCGATGATCCAGAATGAATGAAACGTGTGCAACCGTTCAAAGAAATTTAATGGCGGCGGTGCACGTTTCATATATAAAGCTTTTTTGTTAGAGAGTTGCGTGAGCCTGGATAGAGCAAAAAAAATAACGCAAAGAGAATGGAATCACTACGTTTTAAGAGTCGGCACTGCCTAAACTAACTTCGAAATCCAAAATAGTATGAAGCTAGGGTATTAAATCTTTGGAGCCCATACAATCTAGGGCATTTCATGCAATTACGATTTTGTTCTGAGTGTCGCGGCACTGAAAAAAAAGGTTGACAAAAACTAGTTTCTTGTACGAGAACCCCTCTAAATTTTTATCTTTTTGAAATTTTTATTATTTGTCAGCAAATCCGCCATAATAACGCACACTCTGTGAAAATTTGAACTGTCTACGTATTAGAGTTCAAAGCCTAGATAGGTAGGACCAACAGACAGATGGACGGACGGACGGACGGATGGACGGAAGCATAGGCTTACGAATAGGGTCCCATTTTCACCCTTTGGGTATCGAACCCTAAAAATTGTTTTGTGAAAAAGGTTTTATTCTTTTTTCAGATTTCATATCTCGGAAGCATGTGAGTTTTGACCAGATGAATGGTCTCCTGGATTTCCTACAAAGTCACCAGGACTTGGCCAAAGGTCTGACGAGAGGCCGAAGGGGCAAGCTTTACTCGCTGAAACTTTGGGACCTGTGCGCTAAGAAGCTTAATGCGTACAAAGAGGGCGCTGTTAAAGACAGGAGAGGCTGGTCTAAGGTATATTTTTTTATTTATAATGTATGGACACTTGCTTGTGCGTAAGCACTGCATTTCCGCAAGTGTCAAGTAGTATATGGGAGAATCTATCCCAATCTCAGGGATTGTTTTTGGTCAAGAACAAGAAGAGATTGAGGGTTGCGGAGCCTCGTGGTAGGCAAAAACGCGACGCGCGAAAACCGCGCTAGACAAGTGCTCGGGTCAGAACCTGCAACATGACTCTCTAAGGTATTTATAACTTTGCTGTAATTTTTTTTTTTAAATAATGCCGACACATATCAATACGCAATAATATTTTATTAAACAATATTAATTTTTACTTGCATCATGCTGTAAACATTTTGAGATTCTCGCTAAGCATCTTTCTTTCTTTTCGTGTCAATGGTTCTTGTTTTTTAGTTAGCCAGGTGTTCGCCAAGCCTGACAGCGTCAGGAGTAGCTGTATTTAAATCCTCTCTCGTGCAGGTGTTCAACAAAACATATGAGACAAGACGAGATCTTTAAAAAAAACTCTCCCAATCAGAAAGTCTAAGTAGAAAAATGTCTAACTACGTGAAAAGTCTAATAAGCAAGTACATCTAATTAGTAAAACAACTATTAGAAAAACATAGAAATATCAGAAGCTCTGTATAGCAGAACGTCTATGCAGCAAATCACAAAGAAGAACAACCACTTCCCATATATTTGTTTACGTGTCAAACAATTTTTTATTTAGTTGAAGTCATAATATAACAATTTTACCTGTAAATAAAATTATTATTAAGCATACTTACCTTATTCCAGGTCTATTATTATATTTGAGAGCGGCTTACTTGACTTCCGTTTCCGAGCGAACATTACCCTAGTAAAGCGCCATCTGGTGGACACAATCAGCAGCCAGGCAGTGGGGGGCACGGCCAATGAAGCCGGTGCCCGCCATTTTATTTTCATTGAAGATTTGAATTCAGCTAGCGTTCAGCGTGATCGTGCTGCAGAATGCGAGCAAACAACACGACTAGTGTAGGTGTGACTGTGTCAGAGAGCGAGCACGACTATCCTACTACGCCAGCACGATCATATCCTGCTATGCCTTAAAAAATAGTTTATGATTTCGTTCTTTAAGATCTGGAAGGACGATATTACAGCAGACAGGTGTACAAAATAGACCTGGAATAAGGTAAGTATGCTTAATAATAATTTTATTTACAGGTAAAATTGTTATATTAAGCTTTTATACCTTATTCCAGGTCTATTATTATATTTGAGAAGTGTTTGGTATCGGCTGCTGGATTGCTTCTGGATTGACGCCAATGTGATTTATACGAAGTTCATTGATTATTTCAAATTGGTTTGCTTTGTGCGAAAACCAAAAATGTTTATATAACATTCTTTATGAATATGGTTGGCATGGTGCGTGACCCAAATTTGTTTTTGAATTTGAGTGGTTTCGTGTGAGAACCAACATTATTTCAAACTGATACCAATAAAAACTGCAATCACAAGATATTAGAATACCATTGACAATGGCATAGGAACGCACAATGTAATATTGACATCGATAAAAAGATAAATGTAGGGAGCAACGACAGTCAAAGCCGTGACTTGATCTCAACGGACTTCATCTTCACCGTACAACACCGTATAGAATAGCAGTGAGTGAATGGGTTCATTCAGCTGAGAGTGGTGGTTTCATGAGGTTCAACAGAATTTTACAACAAGATGGTTCGTCAGCAGTCAGGTGCAAATATCCGACTCGCTTTGCAGACTTCTGATGAATCCAGAAATACGACGCGTGACAATAATAATTCATCATCAAACCTAGGTAGATTTGTACCGTAGGACGTAATAAAAAATTAATGGGTGACAAGCTGACTGAGAAAGAAACTTCAAATGTAAAATACACAAACTGTCACTGTTATTTGTATGAATGTCGATAGCGACAATATAACAACGTTAGTATTTCATCTAAGAATTCTGCTCGCATACATGCACATATCCGTAGTCTCCTTGCAGAGGACATTCATAACACCTAGATATTACAAATAGCTTAGCAGTTATGCCGAAGCTTTATTTATTTGGCTCTGGGTTACATTTAAGGCCTAAAGGTGAGGCAAAAATTCTTGCAAGTCATTATTCGGCAGGAATCAATTCCCTCTGGTACGAACAGGTCTCAAGCCACTGGTCACCGTGAACAAGTTTTGATGATTGATCAGCAAATAATATCATAGACTTCATTCAGCATAATAAAAACACCAACTGATAAAATAAGGATATTACCTAAGTTATGCATATAGGTCAGGTAGGTATGTAACGAGCGATTAGAATGTTTGAAAGATGCCCAGTCAACTGATAACACTCGGTTAGCATAAATCAAGATAGTTGATAAAATGATGTCATAAAAAACGATTGTCAACCCAAGCTGAATAGCGTGTTTTGGTAGCTCACTCCACATAAAAGATTCAATCGTACTATTTAATTTATACTGAATTAGTATTAAAAACGAAAACGACTAACTTTTCAAGTACCTATAAGATTTTAACCCATTGTCTTTCAATAACGGTTTTTCAAATATTGTAACCTTACGCAACACGCACATGACAGATAAGAAACATTATGAGCGTACAGCGTATAGACTGGATTCGGAACATCCTCCAGGAAAACATAGTCACGGCATGGCCACGGTCATAAGAATGCATTTCACAAAAACCTAGGCATATCGCTCAAGCACGACATCACAAAAATGATGAACTACCCTCGTAAAAGGGATTTTATTTAAGTGTGATATCATCACATATGTTTTTCAGTTCAGGTTTCAAGTATTTAAATATATAGAAAGCGACAGTCACAATACGAAGCATGACGAAATATCGGATAGAATAGAACCCTTCGGCGGTATAATTGATATGCCGAGAACACACCTTATAGGCAGGCATCTTTCAGCTTCCTTCTTTGCAGTTTTTGTGTAACGTGCATACATTATTTATTACGTGGTGCTAATACTGCAACAAATTAATGGGACAAAATTGTGTGGGAGAATAGCAGACCGACGCATCAAGCCACATACAAAGATAGCTTAGCTATCAGTTATTTTATTACATAAAGTAGGTAGATATAATTATATATTATTTATAAAGTAATGCATTTTTGAAAGAATGCACTTCAGAAAATGTGTGACTTTCTGAAACTGCTTGCATGATATTGCAAACCAAAATATAGAATTATTGATTAACAACCTTGGGTATTCGTCCAACGTTTATTGTGTAACCATCAGATACTCCTGCTCCGATTGAAATGATTAGAATCCTTTGCAAAAATAGAAAATGTTGGTGTTTGGAAAAGGCACCAATAATTAACCGAACTTTACCAAACGTAGGGTTACTAAATTCTGGATTGGATTGCCAGAAAGTACAGAGTTACGTGACCTTCTGTAAACATTTTTATTTCGATCTTTGTACTGCAACTTTATAAGTGAAAATTCGTTAAACGGACAGCCTGGATCCCTTAAGCACTTATGTATAGTTTATATATTATTTCGAGCACCGGAACGTCATCCTGATTTATAAATTCTGCATAATCTTGTTTTCACTGAATGTAATATTTACCAAAGAGGACCACCCAACAGGTTCGAATTAGGATCGTCTTATTTAGATTAGTATGTGGGTATTGCAGGTAGGTACCCCACATTTAACAAAGAATCCTCCCATTTAACAGGGCAAGTTAAATAAAAGCTTGTTAAAACAAAAAAGGGACTCATTTAGACGACAGAATCCAAATAAAAACCACGAACGGTGATTACAGCGTGATAATGCTTTCCGATTCCTGCGCGAAATCATGAATGTCTTTAATCTTATTAGGAATTTCAAATTTACGTAGTCCTCCGTGGATACGGGCGCATCTAGAAACGATGACCAGGTAGCATTCGGTACGCTGGAAAGTTTCAGACATAAAATTTGATGACCATTACAGAACATGAAAAGAAAAAGTTTATGGAAATGGCTTTCTGCGTATGTCATGGGGGCAATTAATGTCCGATAGGTACCGGGACACTTAATTCCCTCCATTCTTTTACCTTGTGTTTGGTTCCCGATGCTAGATGCCACGCGGGATACCGACCCACCAGGCAGTAGGCACGTGGTCGGCTGGTCGTCGTGGTGTTGAGCCCCCAGTATAGGCACGTGGGCGGCAAGTCATCACGGTAATATGCCGCCAGCAGGAATGTAGGCAGCAGGTCATCAAGGTATTACGCCGCCAGCAGGAGCGTGTGCGGCAGGTCATCACGGTATTATGCCGCCAGCAGGAATGTAGGCGGCAGGTCTTCACGGTATTACGCCGCCAGCAGGAGCGTGTGCGGCAGGTCATCACGGTATTATGCCGCCAGCAGGAATGTAGGCAGCAGGTCATGACGGTATTACGCCGCCAGCACGAGCGTGTGCAGTAGATCATCACGGTAATATGCCGCCAGCAGGAATGTAGGCGGCAGGTCACGGTATTATGCCGCAAGCAGGAGCGTGGGCGGCAGATCATCACGGTATCATGCAGCCAGCAGGAGCGTGGATGGCAGATCATCGTGGTAATGGTAGTGCGTGGGGAGACCGCCCGCCGCATGGTACCAGTGAGCTAAGCGAACACCGGCAGGGAGTGCCGTACCGGGTCGGTAGCTTGTCCAGTATCGGCTTTACACAGGCAGAAAAATAGCAATGCGACGACATTACTAATCTTCTTTATATACTACAGTAACCAAACGGTGGGATAATCGTCGAGTGTCGACCCCAGGCCACTTATGTTACCGTACCTTAACCTGATACCTGCTTGGTGAACTGTCGTTACGCACGGACAGCGCAAGCCTGGATATTAAGTCTTGAATGTCTTCGCTTCTGCGCTTCATCCGCAGCAGACCTGTTCCTATAGACACATTACAAATACCTCCCTGGACGGGGGTAGAAACACAGGAAAAATAATACTACGAACATCTTAGTTAGCTTTAACGACACATATCGATTGCCACTCAATCACATTCATTAAACCAGACGAAAACGATTTAGAAATGTTTTTCTCTGCAGTGTAACATTTAACGGTTCATGCACAGAAATATGCAACCGCCATACATTCAGAATTGTTTGGAAATGTTCAGCATACTGCACCATACGAACAATGGAAATTGTAATCTATAAGTAATATGCTCGAAGTCTACTTATCAGATTTCTGCAACAAACGCGTCTTTGTCCACCCTCGAAGACTCCATCACTCCTGCGACCCGACGACACGACGACGAAAATACGCACTTTACTATTTACGGGCACTTTAATGCAATAACTATGCAAATTAATCATTTAACCATCGAAAAACAAATCGATATTAAGAAAAAGAAAATTTAAAATTTATATTTAAAAATGGCGGTAACGGGAAGGCAGCGCTTTCCGTTACATGTCCGCTCAGTAGGAATTCAAAACGCCAAATGAAAATAAAATGGCGGGCACCGGCTTCATTGGCCGTGCCCCCCACTGCCTGGCTGCTGATTGTGTCCACCAGATGGCGCTTTACTAGGGTAATGTTCGCTCGGAAACGGAAGTCAAGTAAGCCGCTCTCAAATATAATAATAGACCTGGAATAAGGTATAAAAGCTTAATATAATACTCAACGGTTGAAGTATGCAGTTAATATTGATATAGGAAAACTACAGGTTGATTCCATTTACATCAGTAATAATTTATTTGAATTTGATAATGAGGAATAAAAGTTATATTACACGTTAATATTTCTGTTGTTAAATCATTTGACAGGTATAAAGTGAGCATCCTTCTTTCGATTCCGAATTTTTAAAGTCAGACATTCAAACTATTTATTCACCAGTAGAAAATGTCAATGTCCAATAGCAATTTTGACATTTTCTGATGCTGATTTAAAGATTAAAAGTCACATGTTTTAAAAGTACCAAATTATTAGAAAAAACCCTCTTTAATTTTTAACTTTTTATAATTTTCCAGTATTGGTGTGACTGGAAATACAGGGTGCGAAGAAAAGCACTGGAGCTAAAAGCAGCCAAGGACAACAACCAGTCACCGCCGGAGGGGATCATACCACTGTCTCACATGGAGGACTGCATCCTGGGGCTCATCGGGGAACACGCTGTGGAAGGTGTGTTGATCAAGAGCGACCCATTGGGTGATGAGGTGCGTTAAATTCACTTTATTTTAGCACTAGAGTTTAAATCAGCCAAGGACAACAACCAGCCACCCCCGGAGGGGATCATGGAGGACTGCATCCCGGTGCTCATCGGGGAACACACTGTGGAAAGTGTGTTGATCAAGAGCGACCCATTGGGTGATGAGGTGCGTTAAGCCACCCGGCGGAGGGGATTATACCACTGTCTCACATGGAGGACTGCATCCTGGGGCTCATAGAGGAACACATTGTGGAAGGCGTGTTGATCAAAAGCGACCCGTTGACTGATGGGGTGCGTTGAGTTCACTTTATTCAGTGTTATTTGCTCTCCTTAGTACTGGGTATTACCAAGAATGGAGAAGAAGGCATTTTAAAGACAGCGAAAGCCTGACCCATCGCAGTGCAATAAATGAGCCTCGCCCTGGGGAACCGCCTTATGGATCATGATCACAGTGCGGTGTCCTGTATGTCAAGTAAGTGTGCTTTGGTATCGATTGTGGTAAGCTGCGATTGGACTCAATCATTGTGCGAGGGCGAATCTTAACAGCACGATGCAGCCGTGGCGGTAGGGACGAAAGAGCGCCATCTAGCGGTCGCTGAATATTATATTTTCGGGCTTGATGTTTCGGCATGGCCATTTTGGACGCAGTTGAATAAAACATGAAACGTAGTAATTATAGTACTTTGTGATGAAACTATGTGATAAACTGATAATTTAATAATTATATTTTCAGGATTCTGACGAGGAGGAACCAGATAATGAAAGTTTCAACAATGATGTTGATGATACAACACCGATCCCTCAATATGGTATGTTCTATTGAGATTTAAGCAACATCGTTATTTTTCATTTAATTGAATTATTAATACAAAAACTCTTGGTTAGCTAGTAACTATTTAACCTAGTCAATTTTACAAACTTACGGATTTCGAATTTGTATAAAAGGTAGGAAAAAAATTGGCGAAATTAAAGAAATTGAAGAAAAAAACGATTCTGTGCAAATGGCGTTAGTTTGTTACTACTATATTTATATTACGCTAGAGTTAACCCGCGACTTCGTCCGCACAAATTATATACTAGATTTTAAGTCAGATCATAAGCTATCATACAAAAAAATTTTCATCAAAATCGGTTCAGTAGTTTTTGCGTGATGCTCGATTAAACAAACAAACACACAAACAAACAGACAGACAAAAAATTCAAAAATTGGTCATATGGAATCAGGGACGCCTAAAAACCATATCGTAACTTTTTTTTTGTTAATATCTTCAAAGACACACTTTTTGTTACAGTTTTATAATAGTTTAGATACTACTGTGATTTATTGCTAAACATACTTTAGAACCTTGTCAGCATCACCTCAAGTTGAAGCTTAACAAAAACATGTGAGACATTACTGCAATTAGTTTGTTGTAACAATAATTCTAAGATGACCTACATTTTTAATTGGTTCAATACATTAAAAATTTGCAAATTTAAATTGTAGAGAGGCGGAAATCATCGAGAAGTAGAAAGCGGCCGCGCTCGAGAGATCTGTCAGACGTGGATGACGGAGAAGAGAGCTGCCCGCCTGAACTCAAACCCAGGACCAACAATGTGGGGACCGGAGTCAATCATTCGGGTACTAAACCAATTGCGAGTTAGAATGCTCTTATAAATAAGAATTTTTTTTCTGACTGCGTCTGTACACAAACGAAGTCTGGTGATATTTTCAATACTAACCAATTGAAGTCAATGAAATTTTTTAGAAACAATCTAGAAACAAATCTCTATGTTTGTATGAAGTCAGATTTGCGTTAAGGTTGTTGCAGAGGGGTCAATTTTATACAAAACTTTGACGCACAAAACGCGTAGACGGTATTTATATATTTATTTATAACTTATATTAATTTTTTTTATTAATTATTATTATTATATTATAATTAATATATAACTTTGTGTATATGGAAAAATAGTTTAGAAAATCTAGTTGCCGCGTCACAAATAACATTTGCAATTTATAATATAATTGCAAATGTTATTTGTTTCAATAGACTGAGGTGAAAAAAAAATCAATTTTGAAGTGGGAGTCCCTTAAAAATCTCTTTACATATCTTTTTCTTTTTGGTAGATCCTTAACTTGCCTTTAATTAAGAATTTGTATAATATCACAGTTCTTTTTAATGTTTCGGTGATAAATTCATCAATTCATAACAAAACATTTAAAGTAGCGGAAGAAAAACATTGTCCAACGTTTATATGCCGACTGTGCGACAAATAGGTCCTTATACGACTGTTATGCGTCACTTTTAGGGCGATAAGCCGTATTAACACATTCGCTTACTGTGAACGAGACACAATAGAACTTTTATTGTTATCACTGCTATAGCCGGTCACTGTTCGCACCGAACCTTCTTACGGAACTTATACGACTATAATTATATAACTTCCAGAACGTCTACTCGACCATGAATTGTTATTTGGGTACTTATGCAATGGCTACGGAACCCTATCATGGGCGAGTCCGACACGCTCTTGGTCGGTTTTTTACCTGTTACGCCAGTTTGACGTCAAGGTAGCGTACACATTTTCTGTGGCAGAAAGGTTTACATTACAGCAAGAGGCACTTTTGAGGAGGTATATATCATATACAGCGAGTTTAAAGTTAGTTGTTTTTTAAATTAACCAAATAATCGCCTCGAATCTTATCGTTTCCACCCTGTAGGTCAATCTTATTTTAATTTGTTTTTAAAAATGTGTTTTGTTACAGACTACGACGAAGATGCGTCGGAGTTCTTACGTCTAGAGAAGGAGAAGTTGGAAAATTCAGTTCGAATGGTGGAGTCCATTCGAAGTATCGCCTCGGAGATATCAGGGCTGAGAGATGTTATGATTCAAATTAGAGATGTTTTAGTTAACAATAGGATTAATATGTAGAAGGACTAACATTTAGTTCATGTACATTTTGTAACTGTATGATATTGTAAATAAATACTAATTGAGATTAATGTTTACACATTTGTTACGACTTACATTGTATCCTTACATCACTCACTCACTTCTCTTCAGGACTTAAGAATTTGTCACGTAAGTAGGTAATTAGCATGACTTTTTTAGGGTTCAACAAGGAACACTTATAGTGTCGCCGTGTCCGTCCGTCTGCCCGTCCGTCGGTCCGCGCGGATTAGCTCACAGACGCTTAGTACTAGAAAACTGTAATTTGGCATGGATATACACATTAATCACGCCGAAAAAGTAGTAAAATAAAACCTTGAAAAATATTTTTTTTAGGGTACCTCCCCTACACGCGAAGTGGGAATGGCATTTTTTTTCTCTTCTACCCCATGGTGTGGAGTATCGTTGAATAGGTCGTTTAAAAATATGGGTGTGGAAAAACCATTTTTCGGGATCCCTTAGCGAAATATTAAGCTTTAAAGTGAAAATTTGTGTTAAGAGTCAAGTGTCCCCCCCCCCCCCCTGCCAGCTAAACCGTTGTTTCTGGATATGTGAAAAAATTCACTAGTAAATATAACGAAATTAAAAGCAAAACTATCACTGCTAAGTAGGCTTTACAAGTTTACGAGTAATAGACAAACAAATTATAAAATGTACTTTTTAGACTTTATTAGCCGTTAAACCGTAGTATAAAACAAAATGCCTCCTTCTCAGTCCATATTATATTGTGACGGGCAACTACGGAACTCTTCCCTGCGCGTGGTCCAACACGTTATCTAAATTCGACACTTATAAAACTGTAACAGAAGTGTGTCTCTAAATTCAAGATTTTTACAAAAAAAAGGTTACGATATGCATTGTGTTGCTGACTCCAAATCACCGTTTTCTTTGTTTTTTGTCGGTTTACACAAAAACTACTGGACCGATATTTATGAAACTTTTAAGTTTATTTATATGATTAGATACAAAAAAACTTAATTATGTTATCTCGAAAAGTTTTCGAGTGGCGACAGCGCAGCGTGGGCCCCCCATACGGTGGACCGACGACCTGGTGAAGGCGACGGGAACCCGTTGGATGAGGGCAGCGTAGGACCGGTCGTTATGGCGATCCTTGGGGGAGGCCTATGTCGAGCAGTTGACGTCCACTGGCTTAGATGATGATGATGATGTTGTTTTATCTTGCTACGATGACGGGAGCCGGTGCGGGCAAAGTCGCAGACGAAATCTAGTGTAAAATAATAATGTGCGTATGGGTTGAGGAGTCGCATTTGCTATTGAAAAAATAAGGATTCTATGCCCATTTTTTAGGAAATTAGTAAATTTTGTCCCAATCCTGGAATTTGCAAAAGTGAGAAGTTACATGAACATAAAGGTGGCTCCTCACACCAGATGCGTCTGGTCATAGAATCCTTTTTTCAATGGCAAATGTGGCTCCTTAATCCATACGCACATAAATAATATTGCATAGCATAACCATATGCTCACGACTATATTCCCCGAGGGGGTAGTGAGAGATGTTCTGAAACCTCGGAACATCCACGTTTCACTAGTAGTACCGAAACTCTGTCCAGTATGACAGGGAGTGAGCCCGTCGCCACTAAAACAATAAATAAATAAAATTGTTCATGTGGATATGCTGAATAACATTGCAAATAAAATAAAAAAGAGGATCTCCACGGCGGGGAATCGAACCCCGGTCTCCCGCGTGACAGGCGGGGATACTTACCACTATACTACCGAGGATTGTGCAGGGTAGTGTGAAAATATCATTTGTTTACATAGATAGGGCTAGCGAGGCAGTGTGAAAATGAAAATACGTAGTACTTATTATCTCTATGATGAAAATATCATTTGTGTACAGAGAAGAGACATGTGCCATTTTTTGGTTATGTTATAGTAAGACGTGGTGAGTCCCATATAGAATGTCATTGTTTGTGTACATCATAGACGAAATTTTATTCGCTTACGCTGATATACTGAACCACAACGTAACCACGTATGAGACAGCGATAGCCATAAAATCCTATACAATTTATATGAAGCTAGATGACTGACTCCGGAGTCAGACAGCTGTCGTAGTACAAACAAGTGGTTACGTCTACAAGGACAGCAATAAGTAGCAATCTCTTTTTTTAACTAGAACGAATTTGCTTCTCTTATTGATGAATATGACAAGACACGTGCTTCATTCTAGTACCTTCTCTTTCTACGGTGTACATAGATAGGGCTATGAGTGACTTTGTTAACTGTAATAAAATAAAATTACGACTCAAAAAGCACTACTAAATTAATAACCTACCAACTTTTTGTAGATTCGACGCAAAGTACCAAAACAAAATCGAAAATGGCTTGAGACAATTTTAACCATTATGAAAGCTGTATACACCGAAAGCGAGTATCGTAATTCTACATAATATAACAATTTTACCTGTAAATAAAATTATTATTAAGCATACTTACCTTATTCCAGGTCTATTATTATATTTGGAGAGCGGCTTACTTGACTTCCGTTTCCGAGCGAACATTACCCTAGTAAAGCGCCATCTGGTGGACACAATCAGCAGCCAGGCAGTGGGGGGCACGGCCAATGAAGCCGGTGCCCGCCATTTTATTTTCATTGAAGATTTGAATTCAGCTAGCGTTCAGCGTGATCGTGCTGCAGAATGCGAGCAAACAACACGACTAGTGTAGGTGTGACCGTGTCAGAGAGCGAGCACGACTATCCCACTACGCCAGCACGATCATATCCTGCTATGCCTTAAAAAATAGTTTATGATTTCGTTCTTTAAGATCTGGAAGGACGATATTACAGCAGACAGGTGTACAAAATAGACCTGGAATAAGGTAAGTATGCTTAATAATAATTTTATTTACAGGTAAAATTGTTATATTAAGCTTTTATACCTTATTCCAGGTCTATTATTATATTTGAGAAGTGTTTGGTATCGGCTGCTGGATTGCTTCTGGATTGACGCCAATGTGATTTATACGAAGTTCATTGATTATTTCAAATTGGTTTGCTTTGTGCGAAAACCAAAAAAGTTTATATAACATTCTTTATGAATATGGTTGGCATGGTGCGTGACCCAAATTTGTTTTTGAATTTGAGTGGTTTCGTGTGAGAACCAACATTATTTCAAACTGATACCAATAAAAACTGCAATCACAAGATATTAGAATACCATTGACAATGGCATAGGAACGCACAATGTAATATTGACATCGATAAAAAGATAAATGTAGGGAGCAACGACAGTCAAAGCCGTGACTTGATCTCAACGGACTTCATCTTCACCGTACAGCACCGTATAGAATAGCAGTGAGTGAATGGGTTCATTCAGCTGAGAGTGGTGGTTTCATGAGGTTCAACTGAATTTTACAACAAGATGGTTCGTCAGCCGTCAGTTGCAAATATCCGACTCGCTTTGCAGACTTCTGATGAATCCAGAAATACGACGCGTGACAATAATAATTCATCATCAAACCTAGGTAGATTTGTACCGTAGGACGTAATAAAAAATTAATGGGTGACAAGCTGACTGAGAAAGAAACTTCAAATGTAAAATACACAAACTGTCACTGTTATTTGTATGAATGTCGATAGCGACAATATAACAACGTTAGTATTTCATCTAAGAATTCTGCTCGCATACATGCACATATCCGTAGTCTCCTTGCAGAGGACATTCATAACACCTAGATATTACAAATAGCTTAGCAGTTATACCGAAGCTTTATTTATTTGGCTCTGGGTTACATTTAAGGCCTAAGGGTGAGGCAAAAATTCTTGCAAGTCATTATTCGGCAGGAATCAATTCCCTCCGGTACGAACAGGTCTCAAGCCACCGGTCACCGTGAACAAGTTTTGATGATTGATCAGCAAATAATATAATAGACTTCATTCAGCATAATAAAAACACCAACTGATAAAATAAGGATATTACCTAAGTTATGCATATAGGTCAGGTATGTATGTAACGAGCGATTAGAATGTTTGAAAGATGCCCAGTCAACCGATAACACTCGGTTAGCATAAATTAAGATAGTTGATAAAATGATGTCATAAAAAACGATTGTCAACCCAAGCTGAATAGCATGTTTTGGTAGCTCACTCCACATAAAAGATTCAATCGTACTATTTAATTTATACTGAATTAGTATTAAAAAACGAAAACGACTAACTTTTCAAGTATAAGATTTTAACCCATTGTCTTTCAATAACGGCTTTTCAAATATTGTAACCTTACGCAACACGCACATGACAGATAAGAAACATTATGAGCGTACAGCGTATAGACTGGATTCGGAACATCCTCCAGGAAAACATAGTCACGGCATGGTCACGGTCATAAGAATGCATTTCACATAAGCCTAGGCATATCGCGCAGGCACGACATCACAAAAATGTTGAACTACCCTCGTAAAAGGGATTTTATTTATGTGTGATTTCATCACATATGTTTTTCAGTTCAGGTTTCAAGTATTTAAATATATAGAAAGCGACAGTCACAATACGAAGCATGACGAAATATCGGATAGAATAGAACCCTTCGGCGGTATAATTGATATGCCAAGAACACACCTTATAGGCAGCTATCTTTCAGCTTCCTTCTTTGCAGTTTTTGTGTAACGTGCATACATTATTTATTACGTGGTGCTAATACTGCAACAAATTAATGGGACAAAATTGTGTGGGAGAATAGCAGACCGACGCATGAAGCCACATATAAAGATAGCTTAGCTATCAGTTATTTTATTACATAAAGTAGGTAGATATAATTATATATTATTTATAAAGTAATGCATTTTTGAAAGAATGCACTTCAGAAAATGTCTGACTTTCTGAAACTGCTTGCATGATATTACAAACCAAAATATAGAATTATTGATTAACAACCTTGGGTATTCGTCCAACGTGTATTGTGCAACCATCAGATACTCCTGCTCCGATTGAAATGATTAGAATCCTTTGCAAAAATAGAAAATGTTGGTGTTTGGAGAAGGCACCAATAATTAACTGAACTTTACCAAACGTAGGGTTACTAAATTCTGGATTGGATTGCCAGAAAGAACAGAGTTACGTGACCTTCTGTAAACATTTTTATTTCGATCTTTGTACTGCAACTTTATAAGTGAATATTCGTTAAACGGACAGCCTGGATCCCTTAAGCACTTATGTATAGTTTATATATTATTTCGAGCACCGGAACGTCATCCTGATTTATAAGTTCTGCATAATCTTGTTTTCACTGAATGTAATATTTACCAAAGAGGACCACCCAACAGGTTCGAATTAGGATCGTCTTATTTAGATTAGTATGTGGGTATTGCAGGTAGGTACCCCACATTTAACAAAGAATCCTCCCATTTAACAGGGCAAGTTAAATAAAAGCTTGTTAAAACAAAAAAGGGACTCGTTTAGACGACAGAATCCAAATAAAAACCACGAACGGTGATTACAGCGTGATAATGCTTTCCGATTCCTGCGCGAAATCATGAATGTCTTTAATCTTATTAGGAATTTCAAATTTACGTAGTCCTCCGTGGATACGGGCGCATCTAGAAACGATGACCAGGTAGCAGTCGGTACGCTGGAAAGTTTCAGACATAAAATTTGATGACCATTACAGAACATGAAAAGAAAAAGTTTATGGAAATGGCTTTCTGCGTATGTCATGGGAGATTGGGGGCAATTAATGTCCGATAGGTACCGGGACACTTAATTCCCTCCATTCTTTTACCTTGTGTTTGGTTCCCGATGCTAGATGCCACGCGGGATACCGACCCACCAGGCAGTAGGCACGTGGTCGGCTGGTCGTCGTGGTGTTGAGCCCCCAGTATAGGCACGTGGGCGGCAAGTCATCACGGTAATATGCCGCCAGCAGGAATGTAGGCAGCAGGTCATCACGGTATTACGCCGCCAGCAGGAGCGTGTGCGGCAGGTCATCACGGTATTATGCCGCCAGCAGGAATGTAGGCGGCAGGTCTTCACGGTATTACGCCGCCAGCAGGAGAGTGTGCGGCAGGTCATCACGGTATTATGCCGCCAGCAGGAATGTAGGCAGCAGGTCATCACGGTATTACGCCACCAGCACGAGCGTGTGCAGCAGATCATCACGGTAATATGCCGCCAGCAGGAATGTAGGCGGCAGGTCACGGTATTATGCCGCAAGCAGGAGCGTGGGCGGCAGATCACCACGGCATCATGCAGCTAGCAGGAGCGTGGACGGCAGATCATCGTGGTAATGGTAGTGCGTGGGGAGACCGCCCGCCGCATGGTACCAGTGAGCTAAGCGAACACCGGCAGGGAGTGCCGTACCGGGTCGGTAGCTTGTCCAGTATCGGCTTTACACAGGCAGAAAAATAGCAATGCGACGACATTACTAATCTTCTTTATATACTACAGTAACCAAACGGTGGGATAATCGTCGAGTGTCGACCCCAGGCCACTTATGTTACCGTACCTTAACCTGATACCTGCTTGGTGAACTGTCGTTACGCACGGACAGCGCAAGCCTGGATATTAAGTCTTGAATGTCTTCGCTTCTGCGCTTCATCCGCAGCAGACCTGTTCCTATAGACACATTACAAATACCTCCCTGGACGGGGGTAGAAACACAGGAAAAATAATACTACGAACATCTTAGTTAGCTTTAACGACACACATATAGATTGCCACTCAATCACATTCATTAAACCAGACGAAAACGATTTAGGAATGTTTTTCTCTGCAGTGTAACATTTAACGGTTCATGCACAGAAATATGCAACCGCCATACATTCAGAATTGTTTGGAAATGTTCAGCATACTGCACCATACGAACAATGGAAATTGTAATCTATAAGTAATATGCTCGACGTCTACTTATCAGATTTCTGCAACAAACGCGTCTTTGTCCACCCTCGAAGACTCCATCACTCCTGCGACCCGACGACACGACGACGAAAATACGCACTTTACTATTTAAGGGCACTTGTTAATGCAATAACTATGCAAATTAATCATTTAACCATCGAAAAACAAATCGATATTAAGAAAAAGGAAATTTAAAATTTATATTTAAAAATGGCGGTAACGGGAAGGCAGCGCTTTCCGTTACATGTCCGCTCAGTAGGAATTCAAAACGCCAATGTAAATAAAATGGCGGGCACCGGCTTCATTGGCCGTGCCCCCCACTGCCTGGCTGCTGATTGTGTCCACCAGATGGCGCTTTACTAGGGTAATGTTCGCTCGGAAACGGAAGTCAAGTAAGCCGCTCTCCAAATATAATAATAGACCTGGAATAAGGTATAAAAGCTTAATACGAAAATAACGTAAGTTAGGTACTATTTTATTTGTTTCTCAGACCTCTAGGGTACCTTACAAAAGTAATATGTAACCTTCATAATTTTATTTTGTGTTTCCTACATAGAGTAATTATTGATAACGGTTACACAAGGTCTTATTTAACGAACATTTAAATGTTTGCGTTGTTTCCATTCACAGGGTGTTCGAAACCTATGGTAAAACTATCGGTATGTATGGTAGCGTAAAATTTTAACTTTGGTAGTGTAGTAGTTCCCTAAAAATTTTTACCAATATATAATTTCTATATTTATGTTCATATGCGAAATTAGGGGAAATCGACTATACAATAAGTCGGTATGCATAAACAACCAGCGCTCTGATCACTGTTTTGTCGTAATGCTGAAAAACATAGATTTCTATTTTCGTTGCATTGTATGCGTATAGCAAAACGAAGATCGAGATGTGCCCTTATCTTTGTTATTTTACCATATATGTCAAAAAGGGCGCCCATGACGTTGTTCTCGTTTTTCGATTTCTCGTGGGTGGCATGCTAGTCCAGCAAAAGTGCGATTTTTGAAATCAGTAGAAAATATCAAAATTACTATGGATATTATACATCATTCGACCATTGGCGTACCTAGCTAGGATTTTTCCTAAGAGGGGCAACCGGCTAGCCAGCTCATCAGCCACCGTCAGTGGTAAGACTCAAATTTGACGTTGCAAGGTTGGACTGCAAATAAGATAAAAGTCGTCGCCATACGATCTAAACTTGAACGAGATCTAAAACCAGCTCAAGATTTTACTTAAATATATATATAATATTATATTTTTACTTGAATAGGCACGCGATAATACGAACTTAAACCTGGAGCGAGCGAAGCGAGCTCTAGATTTCACTGAAATATGAATAGATTGGCACGTGACGATATGAACTTTAAACCCTGCCTAGCTAGCATGCCACCCCCGAGAAAACGACAAAAATCGAGATGTGCCTCCATCTTTATTATTTAACGTAGGCTAGAAAGAGCACGCATGACGGTTTTCTCGTTTAAACGCTTTGTCGTGGGTGGCATGCTAGCTAGGCTGGAACGAGCGAAGCGAGCTTGAGATTTTACTTAAATATGAATAGGTTGGCACGTGATAATATGAATAGTACAACTTTTCTCCAGATAAAAAAGAATGAAAACACAAAAAAAACCTATAATTATTTAATTATTTCTTCAATACTTTCGATTTTTCTGAGGGGGCAACGGACTTTCTGAGGTGGGCGCCGCCCACCTCTGTCCCCCCTTGCTACGCCAATGCATTCGACCACGATTTACGAGTTCTACTTGCTCGCCTCCGGACAAATGCGAGTAGAACTCGATTGTAAGGGAGTACGCGAGTTTGAGCTCTTTCTCGAAGAATAACTAATTGGGAACAACTGTTTTAAACGGAAAGATAAACATTCCAGTCGATCCAGGGTCACCACGTGTAATTGGTGAATTATCAACAGTATTACATACTGTACTTTTGGGATCAAATAGTTCAATTAAAACTATAGATAGTACGTCTGGTACGATAAAACACTCGTGTTAACGTTTAACTACTTAGCAGTAACTTAACTGCGCTTAATTTAATTATATTACACTTTAATGTGGTTTTTAGAATGATAGGAGAAATAATGAAAAATACTGTGATATATTTATTAGTTTTATTTGCATACAGGTAAGCTTTACGGATAGCTTTACTTTGTAAGAAGTCTATTAATAGAAACTTTTCTATTTTTAATGTCCTTTTATAAGCACCTACTTCATTGAATCCTAAAAATTCCACCTCATTTTTATTGTTTTCTTTACTGCATTGATAATACTATCTCCGGAATGACTACGTTTATGATAGTTTTGCCAATTAATTCAGTATGAAAAACGCAAGAAATCTACGTTACTTTGATCTAGGAGCCATAAAAAAAGGACAAGACATACAAATATGTGCAGTTTTCTAAAAAAAGAAAGTATTTTCGCTCTCCTGAAAAACAGAGTTTTGTCCCTTACACTACCTATAATTGATATTTCTGGTATCGATATATGAAGCATTTACAGGGTGAAATTGATATCATTAGCATCCATTTAAACTAAGAGTCTACCCATCAAACTGAACAACTTTTATTATGGGAGCAAACCAATCGGAGCAAAGAAAAAACAGCTGTTGCTGCATACACTTGAGTCGAGTATGCAGCGGCGGGGGGCGGCAGTTTAGTACGGAACCGCTGAATTTTTTTTGCTCCGATCGGTTTGCTCCAATAGTAAAAGTTGTTCAGTTTGATGAGTAGACTCTTAGTTTAAAAGGATGCTATTGATATCAATTTCACCCTGTAGCAGTCGTGGGCGTCTCAATGGATTTGTCGATAACTACTACTGGGCTATGAATGGATTAACTACACTATTTATAACTCAAACGCAATTTTTTCTCTAACAAGCTTATATTTATAATGTAAAATATTTTCAGCGCTAACGGAAGAGTAGCTTCAAACAATGAATCATCACTAAATATATCAAACATAATTAGCGATATTAAACTAACTGAACCAATCGTAGGAATTCTACCAGAATTAACTACAGAAACCTCAAACCAAGGCACTGAAACAAATGATGTTATCGCCGAGAATACTGGAAACATAACGCCCCTAACACTTAAAAATATAACGGAGAATGAAATAACAAATAATGATATCGATTCAGGCGAAAAGCGCGCAACGAGCAACGAAAATGAACTCTGTATCAATCCACCTAAAATTGACAATGAAGGAGCACTTATATTAACACCTTTCATCCAATCCAATTGCATCAAAGAAGCACGGCGAGCGAGTAAAGTGGACCGGTCATTATTTCTAGGGTTCAAAAGTTATACAGGATTTTTAACAGTGAATGAGACTTACAATTCCAACATATTTTTCTGGTACTTTCCTAATCAAAAGCTGCCGGTGAGTGAGACGCCATTGATACTTTGGTTGCAAGGAGGGCCTGGTGCCACAAGCATGACGGGTTTATTTGATGAGATAGGACCTTTTCACGCAACTGCCGATGGAAATTTGATCCGTAAGTAATAAATAGTAGTCTAACACTCAGTTGCAGAAACGCTCATTAGAGTTAATCCTCCATTAAATGTCTTACTAGCTTTTACTACGTCAACAAGATAAAAAGTGACAGCAAGAGATTTAATGGAGGATTAACTTTAATGAGCGTTTCTGCAACTGACCATGACTATGCCAATGTCCTAATAGAGTTGTTTTTAGGCCTAACCTTTGGTATGCCGGAACGCGGATCCGTGCGACGAAACAATTGGTTTCTATAGGTTAATGCAGGTCTATCTTTGGTCTTAGTACCAGGATCATCATCAGAAAAACAGTCCTCTGTTGGACATAGCTCCCACAATGGTATACAGGGTGTAAATTTAGACTTTAAATATCAAAGGGGTGCTTCAGATCATCAAACTTAACAACTTTTACTATGAAACCAAAATAGAAATTGCTTAAAATAAATCTGCTGGTCCATAGAAAACGTCACTGGTTACAGATTCAGATTTATTTACTCATAAACAATTTACATTGTGTTTGAAATATTAATATAAACTTAACCTAAAATATTACATCAGAATAACAAAACCTATTACATATATGACAATAATAAAATTTAGTATTAGTATACTCCACCCAAAGATATGAAACAGCTATTTTTTTCGGGATTTCTATGCTGGCTCCATAGTGAAAGTTGTCCAGTTTAATGTTTAGAAGCACTCCGTTTAATAAGTAACGCATTTAATTTTACAACCTGTATATTCTGTTCAGCTTGCATGAACTGATTGGGTCCCCAGCTCGTTTACCTCACTAAAGTCATCCAATTTAACGTCCTCCGGTCTGAGGTTTCGAGAATTCATATACAACGTGTTAATGAATTAACGCAAAACTAGAAAGTAACTAGTTTGTTTGGAATCGAGAGCAGAATCGAATTATAAATCAGTTGGGGTATATGAGTTTTTGCGCTTATTCATTAACACGTTGTATATGTACAGACCTAATTCTACAAAATAGAACTAAACTATGCGAGCTATTTCCGATTCTTTTGACTGTCAACTAAAGTTAAAATGGCATTTTCTTTAGCAAATCCGCACACATGGCTGAAGGACCACTCCTTACTGTTCATCGACAACCCGGTCGGCACTGGCTACAGCTTCACCAACGATGTCAACGGATACGCTCAGGACATGGACACTGTAAGTACCTACATTATAATTAAGTCAGGTCGATATCATTTGTAATTGTAAATCCTTATACAAGGCTGGCTCACACTACCACTTTAGACACGAACTATACAAGATGTAAGGAAAAGTATCATTAAACTTTAAACCACATACTCTACCTATCAAATTGAACAACGTTTACTATGGGAGTAAACCTGTCAGAACAAAAAAAAAATCGCTGCTGTCCCATACGTTAGGTATTGGAGTTTAGTATGGGGCAGCAATTTTTTTTTGTTTTGACAGGTTTACTTCCATAGTAAAAGTTGTTCAGTTTGATGGCTTTTCCTTACACCCTGTATAGCTAGCCACATGATAGCTCATCAACGCTAACAACAGAGTTTGTGACTACCATAGTGACCGGTCAGGAGCATATAGTATGTGTTAGGTGTACAGTTTTAAGTTTTAAGTAGTCATCATTATCATTATCAGCTTATAAATACGTCCCACTGCAGGGCACAGGCCTACCCTCAAGGAGGGTGTATGGGCGTTAGTCCACCACGCGTACCCAATGCGGAGAGGGTAGACTTCACATACGCTTTACCGTATGTAGCAGGTTTCCTCACGATTTTAGAGCAGTCGGTTTTATGTACAAAAGTTGGTACATGATATACCGCCCGTGAGGATTTGAACATGACCTTCATGATTGAGTATCCATACCTATTTGAATATGGGTTTGGTTTTTTAGCCTTTTCTTTGCAGACTAAAAACCCTTTAAAGGCCCCTTTTGCCTATGTCGACATTAATAAAGCCTATCCACTCTGTATTAACTTCGATCAATAGCGTTCCAATATCTTTCGTTTGTTTTCGATATCGGAGTGTCAAGATTGACCAGGCAAAAAGTCAAGGAAATGCGGAAGGCTTCGAAAGTCCCATAACCACGATCAAATACTAAATACAAATACAAATATTCTTTATTGCACAATTACAGGTATAATAGGTCATACATCTCATATATACCTACTCCCTTCGTTATCGTGTAATCTTGTTCTAGTACGGCGACCATCTGTACACAGCTCTGAAGCAATTCCTGCAAATATTTCCCGAGCTGAGATCCGCACCACTGTTCGTGAGCGGGGAGTCGTACGCCGGCAAGTATGTGCCCGCGCTGGCTATACGCATCCATAGACACAGGAGCGAAGAACGAATCAACTTGAAGGTAGCCATGACCCTTTCATCATCACCCATCATAGCAGCTATCATAGCATCTTTTCCATCTAGCTAGTTTTCAAGCAGTGTCTGTTTGTATTATTAGGTTTTCGCAGTTGTACCTGTAAAACAATTTTGCAGCGAAGAAACAAGAAATTTACGGCTGTAAAACTGTTACAGAAAAAAATCTGCTGTCCTATACAAAACTGCAAACCTACTTGAGCCAAATGTATGGGACACCAAATTTTTTTTTCTCGGATTTCGATTTTGGCTCCATAGAGAAAGTTGTTCAGTTTGATGGTCTGATCATCCCCTTAAAAAAGTATCAGCTTATTTAGAACGACCATGTATAATAATTCCATCCATACAACTACTATGTACCTACATTGAATTCAGCAGGTTTTCATTGCTTATAACATTTTGAGTCTTAAATTGGAGATAAAATAATCGACGTTTTCCCCAGGGCCTAATGGTTGGCAACGGATACACAGACCCAGCTATTCTACCATACATGGCGAGCCCGTTCTTATACTTCGGCCTGCTGGAAGTAGAGCAGGTCGATCTCGTCAAGCCTGTCCTGGACGCCTTCCAAAAGGATTTGGCGGCTAATGACAGTGTGGGTGCAAAACTCGTGAGTATTTCAATTACATTTTTGAAATTGTAATACCATCCATTAAGTGTAATTGTAATGAGAATGCTGGCGAGGGCTGGATCAGAACAAAGTTTGGGTATCCCGGCATGTAACATTAGAATGGCCATTAAGGAATGGACTGAAAAACTGAAATCTCGTCCTGGAGGGTTATAGATGTGGCTTGGGGTACCGGGTAGCACAATAAATCTTTCAGTACAAGGGTGCCTCCTGAAACCTTACTAGCGCGGCTTGGGACACCGGGCAGCGCGTAACCCTATGAGGCATCCGCCAAAGGTTCTGAGCCCTATATCCCTTCAGCATGTCGAATAGGTTTTAGAGTTACATCTCAGTAGACTTTGTAGTAGGTAGATCAAAGGTAAGATAAGTTATCGTTAGGGAACACCCTGTAAATGAGAATAGGGTTAGCAAATAAATTAAACATTGTCTTGCATTTCCTCTTTTATTCTGTAACCTCAAACTACAGAAAATATATATAGCTATACTACATACCAAATAAGGACGACAAGATTTTCCGATTCCTATTTAGCTTTCTGGCCAATTCTGATTGTCAAATGTAATTTATTTTATTAGAAATATATACTATCCGACATATCTTGGACGTTACTAAAGCTGTTCTAAGAATAACTGAGAGAAAGTGTTTCAAATCTCTGTTTCTGTAATGCAAAATATCCTTAAAATTTCGTTGCTATTTGGAATGGAGTATAGGTGAAATGAAATGTCTTTATTTGTTGAATACAAGTGTGGGTAAGATGTTAAAAAACAACATTGCTCGTATATCCTGCCTTGTAACTAACATTAGAATGTGTCCGAGCACATAACCGGCTAGGATTGACAAACTCTGTCACCCTAGGCTGGGTGCCTGGACACTGCGGTATTGATGGAAATGAGGCTGCTGACGAGCTGACACGAACAGGGGCGGAAGAGGACGCCATAGGCCCCTAGCCTTACTGCGGCATCTCTCGCAACACCTTTAGACGTGTGCTAAAGGAATGGGTCGTGAACCAAAGCCGTAAGCTCTGGTCGGTTACACCAGGACTGAGGCATGCGAAAGAACTTGTGACCGGCTTTTCAAACAGACATACCTCGGATGCCATCAATTCAAACCGCAACGACTTAAGGCTCTTAGTACGTGCCTTCACGGGACACTGCAAGTTAAACAAACACCTACACAGAATGGGGCTTGTAGATTCACCCACTTGCAGATTCTGCTGTGAAGCAGAGGAAACGCCCATACACCTCCTCTGCGAATGCAAAGTGCTCATTCACAGCAGGAGTCGCCATCTAGGTGGATACATAATAACACCTACTGACATTAGGGACCTCCCCTCCAAAAGCATAACACGGTTCATGAAGTCCGTGGGCCTAGGAAATGACCTTTAGGTCTAGGATGACAGCTACAATAGATCTGTCCAGGTCGCAATAGCTATTTGGTCATTGACCAAGCCCTTATAAATAATAATAATATATCCTGCCTTTTGGCGGTCAGACCTTTTTAAAGGGATATTTCATGTCAGCGAAGCCTTCTGGTCATCGTTACATTGGCTCCACTGGCCGTTGCTCACATCATTATTATGTTAATTTCAGAGATGGAACCGGCTCATAGTAATCCTGCTGATCCTAACTAAACAGAACCATGCGTACAACTTCCTTCGCGATGACTTGCCTGTAAGCCGATACGTCGCCTTCCTCGGCCGCGACGAAGTGAAGAGGGCGCTACATGTCGGAGACCTTAACATCAAGTTCGTCAACACGACTGTTAACTCTATGCTCAACCCTGACTTCTTGAGCAGTGCCCGACCATTGTATGAGGAGCTACTTGAGCACTATAGGGTTATGCATTATTGGTAAGTACCCTAAAAAAAACCGGCAAAGAGAGTGTCGAACTCGAGGACCGAGCGTTCGTTCCCCCATATTTACATTGTTATTTTGGATTTGCTAACAAATAATAGAAACAATTTTTTTTTACACGTACAAGAAACGTGTCTTTTTCAAGGTTTTCGTACATGCAAATGTCAAAGTTGGTACGATTATAGAGCATTCCTATACTCTAAAGTTAATAATCATAATAAATATCGACCAAGTTTGTCGGGCTTGAGCTAAGGATACCGGAGAAAAAATTGAGTTTAATTTTTTTTTAATAATCATGTTCGTTATTTGCAGTGGGCAATTGGACCAGATGATGTCATGCGTCTTGTCATCCCAGGTCTACCGCACTTGGAAATGGAGCGGTTCCGGGGAATTCCTGGCGGCGACGCGTCATCCATACATGTTCAAGTCTCGAGTTGCTGGGTGAGTCTCATTTACTCATTTATAATAATGTAAACCGAAAATGTCCTTTAGTAAAACATTCTTAAACGTCTTCAACCCGAGATATGGACCATGTCTCGGGTTACCACAAGAGTAAATACCACTCAGAGACAAAGCTAGTGGACAATCTATGGTAGACATTGGGCGAGCGCGTCACGTGCCCATTTCGAGATAATTAATTATATCAATAACAATATTTACTATTTTAAAATGAAAGGATTATTGTAGAGTGACGTCACTTGACGACCTGCACGTCTAGTATGATTTCTCTACACGCGCGCGACGCGCCTTCGCTTCATACAAAATAACCTGTTTCCGCGCTTTTGGGAGAGCGAAAGCCGTGCTTGCCGCGACTTGTAGTATGGAAAAAAGCCGAGTCGAAATCATGCTAGACGGTCTGTAAACTCCGTGGTAAACTTAAAATAACTGGCCATTATGGAAAAAATATGTACTCACAATGTCAGAATTTGACATTTGATGTTGCCGTTTCTATTTCCAGCATAGATTTAGAAAGAAAAAGCAGGTAATTTTTTTTATTAACAAAATGTTTTCCCCGTGGACTTCGAATGATTTTTCGCGACCATTAGAGATTGCAGATTAAAATAATATAAAAATTAAATTCATATTGATAAACTCGATAAATCGCCAAAAAATTACATTAGTTTCTTAAAATTACGCCTACTATTCATCAAAAATAAATACTTATAAAAAAAACTTGACGTACAGAATGCCACTGTAATAGGCCAATTTCCCTTGTAGGTACCACAAGACGGGGGGTCGCCTGACGGAGGTGGTGGTGCGGGGCGCGGGGCACATGGTGCCGCTGGACGCGCCGGCGCCGGCGCAGCACCTCGCGGCGAGCTGGACGCGCGCCGAGCCGCTCGGCGAGTCCGCGCTGCTCGCCGACGGGACCTTCCTCAACGGATACATCGCCAACTCCACTTTACTGTATTATCTATGATGCCACTAATATTGTTTTAATATAATATAGATGAAAATGGTTTTCTTATTTCTCGTTTCGGCCATAGACGTATTGTATATGTTTATGTGTTATGTGTGTTAGGATTTTTATGAAATTCTTTTAGCATCCGTTTAGAATAAGAAAAAAATTATAGTTAATCAATTTGGAATGTAGGCGTCACAGAACATTATAAGAGGGTTTAGAAGTACAAAGTAGGCGTGGAAGTCGTGGAACGTGTCGCCACAGGTTATGAAATGATTTGCATAATACCATAAGGCGCGCGGCGTAATGCGAGCGAGAGGGCATGAGTAATTGTAACAGCGTGAGCGGGAAGACAAGTGGCGACAGCCGTCTCCGAAGCAAAAGCGCTACTTTGCATTTCTAACCCCTCTTATTATGTTCTGTGGTATTAGACGTAATGTAGGCGTAGCTATTAGGTATATCTTATTATGATTCCGTGCTTCGGATGGCACGTTAAGCCGTTGGTCCCGGCTACTATCTCTGGAGGTAGTAGTCGTTATATAAAAACCACGCCATAGGCCGTAAGGCGGTCTTAAAAAACTCTGACACCAGGAGTGCGATTATTGAATCTCATTCGCTGAGCTCAGCAGTTGAAAATGTCAAAATTACTATGGAGATATGCATCTTTCTACTGCTGATTTGACTATCAAAAAACATACTTCAGGGGTGCGATTTATGAAAGTCAAATCAAAATATTGAAAGTCACTTCTCCATACATTTTCAACTACCGAGTTCAACTTATAAGATTAAAAAATCGAACTCCAGGGCTCTGCCCACACGATAAGAAGATCAAGAAGTATTGTGCTGTTAAGTTGCGACACTTTATTGTAAATATAAAAATTTTATGCCTCTTTAATTAATCAGTTACGCTTTATAATATTTTACGCTGATATACCTACCTAATACCCGTGTATATAGAACAAAGAAATATTTAGTCATTGGTTTATGAACTGGACGGCTGATCGTTACGAAGATGACGAAATTAGCACTTATATTATCCGCAGTATTATTAGGGTAAGTTAATGTTTTCTTTAGGTAGGTGAAGTTTACAGTGTCGTCGCTCGTAAGATTTCTCGACATTACAGTGCCGAAGTTAGGTGAATAATCTTTCAATTTTCATTTGATAATCCGGTAATGTATCCTCATATCAAAAAATACTAGGTAGCTAACTTATGTATTGTTGGCTACATAAAAATTCGATAAAAGTCATATCCTTTTTATGTATAATAAGGATTGTAGTAATACTAAATTGCACCGAAAGTAGTGTAATTTTGGTGCAATAAAAATATTTCCAGCAACATCTTCGTTGTAACGACTTTCTCGTAGTTTTTTCGTCACCGACGTCAGCTTGCTACGTAGGTACCCACCCCACCGAAGATAACTAGACAACTAATAGCAGCCTAATAGTAATGCGCCTTCGAACATATTATATCATATTGTTGATGGTGGAAACAGTAATTAATATGTAGGTACTTACTTAATGCTGCACCGAGCCGATTGTGCTGCCACCAATCGTATTTTTTTAATTCTTAACAATTAAACAACATTTCCAAAAAACATGAATGTCACATTGTAATCCTGATTGGCTTTATTGATTTTGATAATTAGCTATTATCATTAAAACCGCCAAGTGTGGCCACACGATGATGATGATGATGATTCTTGTTTTTTTGGAAATGTTTTTAATTGTTTAGAAATAAAAAATATTATGATTGAGGGCAGCACAATAGACTCGGTAGGTTCTTAAACAGATATAGTTCTTCTTTTGAAATAAATACAACAAACATATTTGGCGATCATCCGAGCCTAGGAAGTAGTTATAGTTAACTTCGGCGGGTATTCGTTACGCTAGAACACCTATTCATAATTTCACTTTGTTTCAGACAGCAATCTATGGGATTACCTCTAAACGTTCCTTTAAATGTGAATCAAGCAAACGCAGCCCCCGCTGCCGTCGCCAGTAACCCAAGCGCTATGAATAATGCTGCAGCCCCGCCCGACGCATCTAATGCAGCCGTTGGAGGTGTTGTGAATTCGAATACAACAGTAAATAGCCCTTCAATTGGCATCGCCAATCCGATCCAAGCTAATTCGAACAGTTCAGGTGGAATTGAACCAAAGATAGGTTCAGATTCACTGGACACTGCCAACCAGTCTTTGGTAAATTCTACAGGAGTATCAAGTTCTAATACTTCGCATTTATTGGTTGACACCAGCTTGAATCGAAATAGTTTGAATAATATCGGTGTTATTGCATCAAGTTTGAATGATTCGTCTGTCCTTGCGGACGCAAGTCGAAGATCCAACGAACAAAGTGCGGGCGTTGGCTCTCAAAGTAAGAGCGACGTTCACGCAGACAAAGTCGCAGCAAACCTTTTAAGATCCGCCTGTGCAGCTATCGCACAATTCCACTAAAATAAATTTAGAATAAAGCTGTTTTGTTTTAATATTTTAATGTGTAGTTATTGTAAAGCAATCCTGTGGTTCCCTAGTTTGTTATGAAAACAACGCTTGAAATTGTTTTTCAATAGCCTTTACGAAGCAAACAGCTCTCACACAACAAAAATAGTGTGTTATTTCAATTTGGTGGTAAATATTGGTATTTACATATTTAGTAAACTACTTATTGGGAAAGAAAATATAGATTAATAATAATAAAAATCTTTATTTGCTGGTAAAGTTGCATTACCTATACATTTTGTTCTTAGCATAATTAAGACAAGTAAATTAAATAAAAATGATTATTAGATATCTATCTGTAGTTTTCCTAAAATGAATAAAATAAAATAAATAAATAATATGCAGTGAAATGATAAATCCCACATGTCGCCCTGGATACGTACTTGGGACACAAGATTTTTAAAGATGGTTCCATAATTTACGGCCAGAAGAGGGGCTTCTTTAAAAAAATCTGCTGTCCCAAACATTTTAGTCGGGTAGATAGGTACAGCAGCTTTATATGGGACAGTTAATTTTTTTTCGCGTTTCCTGAGGTGACTGTTGTTCAGTTTGGTGGTCTGAGTTTCTGAATGTAAACCCTGTATTTGTGAAAATAAAATACGCTACCTATCATAGTATGGAAAAAGGTTATACATATACTTAGGTACTTACTTCCAAATATTAATAGTTTTTGTGACTCATAATGTTTTTATCGAAAACTAATCGGCAATTAGAAAATAATTCCATTTCTCACGCTGATATTGGTAGACTCGTGTTGTTAGTTATAACATTGTTACTCATTGTATTTTATGCACCAATAGGAAGCAACATGACGAAATTGACTCTGATATTATCAGTTTGATTATTGAGGTAAGTTTTTTGAAACCTTGCACAAATAATGTAAAAAACTATTCACATGCAAAGCTCAAGAAGCACGCTGACGTCGAGGACGAAAAATGACGATATTGTAGGTACGTTCAATTTGATTATGACGTAATTGGGAGGAATGAAGATTTCATCATCATCATCATCATAGCCCGTTAATGAAGATTTGCTTCCTGGAAATTCCCTTTCAGTCACTTGATTTACTTTTTTATAGTTTCACTTCGTATGGAATGACATGTCAAGTGGTGATTATGTGGAGCCAACCTCGGTGTCTTCAAGGCAAGAGCGAATAGACATCTTCTGTTTTAGCGTGGTCCACTTTCGGCATCGACATTGTATCGACATCGTATTATTAGGTTAAAGAAATGAGGCCAATCGAAAGCCCATTTAAAAACAAAGGTAATTTTGTATTAAACGTTTGGTATTTCTTCCAGGGAACAGACTATTGGACTTCCTTTGCAATTAAACAATCCAGTAAACCCACCTATTGCCAGCGATAACCCAGTAGCAGCGGATTTGAGCAACAATCCACCTAATGTGGTTGCCAATGAGAATCAAAGTAATTTGAACAATGTAAACGTTGGTATAAATAATGTTGGTCCTGTGGTTGCTAATGAAAATGAGAGCCAAGATACTGGTTTAGGTGGTGGCTTGAATGAACGTGTGCGGGATGACAATGAAGTTGATGTGGACAGTGTCGACGATCAAATACAGAGTTTTGCTAGTGAGGTTTTAGATTCTGTTATGGCTGCTTACAGACGACTTAATGAGGGGGAATAAAGTTTAAAATAAAGACACGAATATTACGTTGTTTTAATTAGGTACCTACGTGAATATAATCGTTTAGATTAACATTACACGCCTTATTTTCTGCCTCTTGTATTTTCTCTGAAATTTTTTTTTCTGCTTATATTTTATACTTAAAGTACTTATATTTGATTGATTAAACGCGGACAAGTCACTCGCAAAAGCTGGTTATGAATAAGAAGGATTAATGTATTGAATGTTAGCTTTTAATTATATCCGCCATACATAACATATAGGTGGAAAAATCTAAAGTATTTTTAAATTAGATACAAACTAACAACACGTGACGTGACTGACGCACGATAAAATAACTCATATGGTACCTAAGGTACCTCCTTGGTTATAAAAATTTTACTTTCTGTCTGTTATAACATTATAAACATGTTTCCACCCAAAACATGTCCACTGAATTTTGATCAATTAGCCTATAGCCTTTGCCACAGAATAGTATGAAAGTTCTACTTCTACATAACTATGCTGAGAATTTGTTAACGATAATTTGATAGATCGTTACTGTTTTTCGCGTTTCCTGAGGTAGGCTGCACAGTGAAAGTTGTTCAGTTTGATGGTCTGAGTTCACCGTTTCAGTCTGCGGAGGGCTGTCCCTTACACCCTGTATTAGTGCACACAGAAAAAAAAATTACTTGAGTCAAGCTATTTTCGCATTTCGATATAAGGAAACTCGAAAATGTCTTCGTTTGAAATATTCAAATGTTTCTTTTACTAAAAGAATATCTCTCATTCATAATGCGAGAAAAAAATCTGTATTGATTCTTCAAGATATAAATTTCGAACCCAGTAATACAATTCTCGCCACAAGAAATTCAATCTTGAATTTTGAGAATTAAACATTCTTCTAACGTTAGTGGGATTATCTTAGTCCAAGACATAATTATGTACCTGTACAGGGTGAAATTGATATCATTAGCATCATTTTAAACTAAGAGTCTACCCATCAAACTGAACAACTTTTACTATGGCAGCAAACCGATCGGAGCAAAAAAAAATCATCTCTTGCATACATTTGAGTCGCGAACTCGCGCGTCGACATTGCAGTTTAGTATGGAACAGCTGATTTTTTATGTGCTACGATCGGTTTGCTCCCATAGTAAAAGTTGTTCAGTTCGATGGGTAGACTCTTAGTTTAAAAGGATGCTAATGATATCAATTTCACCCTGTATATTTGAGATTAAGATATCAAGTTGAAACATATTTGGTTCTTGTTTCTAGAAAGTATTTTTTTCTGTGTAACGTTCCATTTTAATTACATTCGTACGATTACCTTGCAAAGTTCAGAATAGAATTCACTATCTCTGTACGTATAGATATACCTAGATATGTAATTCGCGATTCTATCGAAGTTTGTTTATAGGAAGCGATGACGTACCTAGTCGTGTTGCCGTGCGTGTTCCGCATCCCACATTGCAATCCTCAGTCGCAGTCGGCGCTCGGCGCACCGTTCGACACACTTACGGTCCCACGCGCGACGAATGTCCGCCTTTATTATTACGGTGTGATCAAAATATAATGTAGTTTCTCTTTACTTGTAGTGCTATTCACTTAAAATGGATTACTTTAGTGTTGGATTGGTCCTAATAATGAGGTAAGCTCTTATATTTTATTATCAAAGACATCTTAGAAGTTTTTGGTTATTATTAAATGTTCATGATCATGATCTAAAAGCGGGAAGTACGAAAAACATATTCGTTATCACATTGCAAGTGGTATCGGTGGGTTTGTTAATATGGATTTCGTATTTTATCTTAAGTCTTTAACCATATAAACACTCATTGATAAACTTTGCATTAAAAATATCGTCCATAGTAAATATTATGCATGAACCCAAGTGTATCCCTGTCTATATTTAGAATTAACCGTACTATGCCAATGTAATATTGTGCAATTGTGATTATCAAAACAAAACTTGCTAGGTACTCTACTTATCGTAAGCTGTAAACTTAGATGAAAGTACCTACCTAGTTGAATTAAGATACCTAATTCTAGTTACACTAAAAAAAGTAAGTCTAAAAATATTGAAAAAAAAAATTCATTAATTATAATTTTTTTCCACGGGTGAATCGATTACCTAATTAGTAACTACCTACTATAGATCTATGATCTGCAATAAAATAAATGAATATGAATATAGATTTTCCACAGTTTACAAAAATTTGTAAAAAAAATGTGAGTCAAGATTTTTTGTACATCGCTGACGCCATTTCTAACGGAACAAATTAGTTAACTACACACACACACACACACACACATAATATTGAAAGTACATTAACTCATGACCATAATCCTTCTGAATTCTCTAAGCCATAATCCTTATTAAACAACCACGAACAAACAACCAACACAACAACAACCATAGACAAACAAAACAATAAACCAGCCAACAAACAATCAACAACAACCAAAACAAACACAACAACAAACAAACCACACAACACCCAAATTAATTAAGTACCATAATTTAACTCTTCATGAAATTCCAGTTTAACAACATCAACGGCATTATCGCCAGCCCTCATTCTTACGCCGTTGATCCACCAGAACAAGACAGAAGAAGCCAGGAAGCTGTCCAAAGTAGACCCGTCTCTCTTCCTCAACGTCACCAGTCACTCTGGCTTCCTCACCGTGGAAGAGAAATATAACTCGAACACGTTCTTCTGGTATTTCCCCGTGGAAGGAAAGCCGGTGGACAAGACTCCGTGGATCCTATGGCTTCAGGGGGGCCCTGGAGCGTCCGGCCTGGCGGGCCTGTTCGATGAAATAGGCCCCTTCGAGTATGACATCAAGGAGCATAGATTAAAATGTGAGTTGGTCTTCTACCTACAACTTTTCAATGAACTCAAATACTCAAAAGCTTGTTGTTCTTCTGACGCTATCAATTCGGGGTTATCATTTTACACATAAACATGATTCATGGTCAAGCTGTCATTCCAATGCAGAACATAGGCCTTCCAAGGCGCGCCACTTAAACTCTATCTTCGGCTTTCTTCATCTTAATAGGAGCTCCCAACTACCTGTCTTAGGTCGTCGGTCCACGGAGGGCGGGGGAGAGACTTGTTTAAACTTAAATAATCACTGCTTAAACCTCGCAATTGACGCCCGTCATTAGGTAGGTCTTTGTTTATAATTATAACTATACAGGAGAGGACAACTAGTCAGATTAGCATCTTTTAGGGCCTGTTTCACCACTTCTTAGTAAGTTCTTGTTATATTATCCGAAAGATATTTTGACATATGTTTCATACAAAATATGTGAAACTATCTGTCGGATAGGCTAACAAGAACTTACTCAGAAGTGGTGAAACAGTAACGGTAGTAATATTAAGTTCTATCAGTTTATCCGACAGACAGTTTGACATATTTTGTATGAAAGATATGTCAAAATATGTGTCGGATAAGCTAACAAGAACTTACTAAGAAGTGATGAAAGTGAAACAGGCCCTTAATCTTAATCAAACGTCAAAACGCGCGATTTGTATGCAAAATTGTACATAGAGTAACAGGTGACGACATCGACATTTCATTTCTTTTTATAGTTCATCCCGTTATTAAAAATAGTTTTGAAGCTAATTGGTAGCTAACGAATAACTGAAAATGCGAGTTCAGCGTGTTATTTAAAACGTTTTTTTTTACTATGAAGATAAAACTAAAATTTATTGTATGCAGTCCACTACCCTATTGAACATACATACCTACATAAACTCATGCTTTTACCCCAGATGGGTAGGCAGAGACTATGGATCTCCGTTTAGGGCGGGTTCTGACTTCTGACACACCTCTCTTGCTTCCTCTAGGTCCATACATCTTTTCATACATTCCTGTACAGTCATTGAACGCTAAAAATGTGAAAACCGTAGAATAGGTAACTGAATAATGTTCGATTACTAGGTATATTGTGTACCTACATTCTTCGAATAACTTTAAATCGATGCGCACAGGCGTTAGAAGTGCAAAGTAGGCGTGGAACGTGTCGCCACAGGTTATGCAATCATTTGCATAACATCATAAGGCGCGCGGCGTGGTGCGAGCGAGAGGGCGTGAGTAATTGTAGCAGCGTGAGCGGGAAGACAAGTGGCGACTGCCGTCTCCGAATCCAAAGCGCTACTTTGCATTTCTAACCCCTCTTATAATGTTCTGTGGGCGATACCTACGATTAAGTATATAGGTAGGTAGTAAGTAGGTGTACTCACATAGAAATGATTGCTAGTTATATAAGACATTTATAAGAACAAATACGAGGAAAATATCATTGTACTCATACCACTTTTATTTTCCTTGTTTTTTATGCCTGCAATAGGATTAATAAGTAGAACAAGAAACAATGTGCAAGATTTTCCAGAAGTATTGTAACTTGTCATGTCACGAACTAATCAATCAATTTGTTGTGATTTGACATTAATTTCCTATTTCATTCGAACATGATAGTATAAGTGTGCCCCGTCACACTGGACAGAGTTTCGGTAGTACTAGTTGATGTTCTGAGGTTTCAGAATATCATACCAGCATACCAACTCGGGGAATATAGTCGTGAGCATATGCTTATGCATGATAGTATAAGTAGACGTAGGTACTTTTTGTATCATCAGCTGCAAGGCTGATTCAGTATTCATAGGGTGTAGAGCGTCTCTGTGATGGGGATGGACCAGGTCTGCCTGCATAACTCTAGTCGGTTTAGGAGTTACAGCCGTTCAAAGTTCAGTTATGGTTGCAAAAAATTAATATGCAGGTATTATTGTTACATCCACTGTCGTTCAGGCGTTCAGTGTCCATTTCTTAAAATGCCTTCTTCTTGTAGCTATTCGAGCAGTACAAAAACTGGCATGTTCTGTCAGTCGGTTTAGGAGATACCTACTTCCGTTCAAAGGCTAAACACAAATAATTATATAAAATAAAAATAAAATAAAAAAGCCTTTTAATTTCTTGCTACAGACATAACATAACACAAAGAAAAAGAAAATACATTACATTCCATGCATGTCAAAAAAACTTAATATTAATTTTTAATCCTGTGTCATGCAATATGCAAAATAATTATATATAATACATTAAAGTTAAAAATTTCCTTTAACCTTTCAGTACGCAATACAGCGTGGAGCAAGGAGTACTCCATGCTGTTTATAGATAACCCCATAGGAGCTGGGTACAGTTTTACAAACAGCTTGGATGGATTCGCTACCAACATGTCTACGGTATGTGTCTTATTATTATTATTTAATACGCCATTCCATAATAAAACCATGGTGTAATAAAAACGAATAGTGGTAAAGCCTAGCACGCGAGGTGTACGGGGGACGGGCGTACCCTAATTGAATTCGCTTTGAGGGTACGCGCGAAAGCAGAGGGGGCCCCGGCCCGCACGCAGTGTCAGTGTTGCCAGACGTGCGATAATTATCCTAGATACACGATATTTTTTAGGGACATGCGATAGAAAATAAAAGTCGGGTATCACACGATAATTAACAAAAATTCCAGGATAATCCACGATAATTTTGTAATTCAATGAAATCTGTGTATCAAATCACTATTTTCCGTCAAATTCCAATAATATACATAATTTTGGCGTTAAGTATCGCTTAAAACAGTTTTCAAATACCTATTACTAAAATTTAAGTTCTAATGAGAAAAATTGAGAAAGAATGTTTCCTCACTGTGTCGTTTCATTCAAGAGTTTTTACTAAAATTCCCTAAAAATCTCGTACTTGCCTACTACACCTTGCCTTGCCTTGCCTTGCCTGCCTTGCCTACAGGTAACATTAAAACATTAAATAGTGGCATGCAATATGGGTAAGAATGATTGAATTTCACGCATCATTTGACACTCTCTTAGGTTCCAAGATACGAGAAATTTTGGAATTTTTGATGCGATAAACACGATAATTTTGCTGTCAATCTGCGGATAATTCTTAAGTGCCGATCTGGCAACACTGCACCGCGTTCGATTGACCTGTCGCGCCCTTTGACTACTTATATAGGGACTAGTTACGCGTGTAATTCTACTAACAAACATTTCTACCACTTTTTGCGGGGGGCGAGGTAACATGAAATCCGCATGGATTTTATTCCGCGTAACTTTAGATTCTAATTTTGAATGTTAAAAATCATAAACCCTAAACGCCATAAGTTCGTAGTTGTTGTTTCGCAATTATAGACAAGTAGTTAGTGATAAGGTATAAAATTAAATGTAAATGCACATGATCAATTGTTCTTAAACCGTGGTAGAGAGGAAATGCTACCGCAAGGCTAGTCCTTATAATAAATAGTCAAAGGTCGCGCCCGTCGAGCTTAACCACTATAGGTTTTTATTACACTATGATAAAACCCTCATCGTCATATCTAGACTATTGTCTCCACTACAATGACATAAGACTACTCTCAAGGACGGTGTTTGGGAGTTAGCCCACCACGTGTGCCCTGTACGGATTTTTGATTCTATTGTGAATGTTGTTCAGTTTGATGGTCTGAAGCCTTTATAATATTTTTCTGGTGGAACCACAGCTCAGTAATACAGTTGGAACGATCAATGGGACTTAGAAGGCAGCAAGAACCCCGAAAATTTTTCAATGTTGATGCAAAAGAGAGTGACAGCTACTTGTATTATATTATCTGTGGTGACAACGTTTCATATGAGTCCAGACATGTATCTGGATTTTATATCCGTTTTTGATACCAAAAGACTCATAAGGTCTCAGAAATATGTATGCTTATTCTAAGTAAGTACCTATCAAGACATGGCACGAGAACGATAGCCTAAACCATATGAATATTACTTAGTTATTCCACAGTATAAGAAAGAGTATCTATTACTACCTACACAGTTTTTCTATGCCTGGGTGTTTCTCCTCGGCGTTTGAACGCCGTCATTATCCTCACCACATATTTTTGCCATGTTTGTAAGAAAATGTATATTTTTTTAGCGCTGTTACAAAGGGCCAGCGTACTTTATAACTGCGTTATAACATTGTGTACCTTTTCTTATAAACAAAGCGAAAATATTTGGTGAGATGACGGCGTTGAAGCACCCGCCTACACCCAGTACATTTTATTGAGGCTGACCTTGCTATCATATCGATGATTGTTTTCATTCAATAAAGCATTAATTGACTTAGCTCTATGACCTTTAGAATTAATTGCTTTGTTTTATTTCTAAAAAAAATAAGGAAGATCCGCAAATAATACTTATACATACCTAGGCATACAAATATAATTATTAAAATTGTAGGACGATGTGCATGGAGCGAGACAAGGTCACAAGACTGGTTTTGCCTGACAATTAAAACATGGTATGGATCGATATCAAAAATATCTAAAAGATAAGATTCGTAACAGCCATAGCAACAGCTGAGCAAATAAAATGAAGCTTTAAAACGTATTATTATTACAGTTACTCTTTGACTACTTATATAGAGACTAGTTACGCGTGTAATTCTACTAACAAACATTTCTGTCACTTTTTGCGGGGGGCGAGGTAACATGAAATCCGCAACTTTGGATTCTATTCCCATAACTTTAGATTCTAATTTTGAACGTTAAAAATAATGAAAAGTAGTCTCGTGTGAACCCCAAACGTTCTAAGTTCGAAATTATTGTTTCGCAATTATAGGGTGTCTCGTTTAGTGATAAGGTATAAAATTGAATTTAAATGCACGTGATTAATTGCTCTTATACCATGGCAGAGGGGAAATGCTACCGCAAGGCTAGTCCTTATAATAAATAGTCAAAGGGGTTACTTATTGAAGCTGTTACAAATCTTATTATCTTAATTAATAATTATTATCTTTAAAACGATAATAGCTACAAGAATAAAACATAATAATCCGTAATGTTTCGATAAATTGAAAGCCAATCGGGACTACAATGTGATATTTTTGTTTTTTGGACATGTTATTTAATTGTTTAGAAATAAAAAAAATACGAAAGAGGGCAGCATAACAGGTTCGGTGCCCTCTTAACGGCAGTAGCGACTCGGGTCAAATTTACGATACAGCTGATTTATTTGTCGACGTTGCCTCCTTAGTAACTTTGTTGGTCTAATCTTTACTGCCTACTTTGACTTCTTATGTATATGGACTGGTTAACATTTCTGCCACTTTTTGCGGGGGGCGAGGTAACATGAAATCCGCAACTTTGGATTTTATTTTTCATAACTTTGGATTCTAATTTTGATTGTTAAAAATCATGATAAGTAGTCTCGTGTGAACCCCAAACGTCATAAGTTCGAAGTTATTGTTTAGTGATAAGGTATAAAATTGTATGTAAATGCACATGAACAATTGATCTTGTACCGGGGCAGAGGGGAAATGCTACCGCAAGGCCGGTCCCTATATAAATAGTCAAAGACTTCCTAGGATGTTTTGTTACACTTTTTATAAGTCCCTAAGAACACGGCGACACATCAAGCTATACAAAACCAACATAAAGCTGGCCGTGCGTAGGTTGCAAAACGTTCGTCGCGCGGCCAGATTATATAAATTTTTATATTGGCTGATGTGTCACCGTGTGCCGTAAAACGTAGTGATTATATTCTCTTTGCTGTGTCGAGACACGACTAGACAGAGACGAGTCTAATAGGCCTATTTTTAAAGTCCACAAAAATCTTATTTCAGTACGCAACCCACCTATACACGGCACTGCAACAGTTCCTGACCATATTCCCTGAGCTCCGTGGCGCTCCACTCTTCATAGCGGGAGAGTCCTACGCTGGCCGGTACGTGCCTGCTCTCGGCACGACAGTGTTGGAGAACCAGAACACTGGATTACCTATCAATTTACAGGTAACTGAAATAAACTTTCAAAATCAAATAATAAGAATAATGCCATTACTTCACTTCGTCATCATCAGCCTACACAGGGTATAACAAACCACCCTCGTAATACTTCAGGGGGAGCTTCAGACCATCAAACTGAACAACTTTCACTATGGAGCCAATTCGAAATCGCAAAAAAAATATCTGCTGTCCCATACATTTGAGTCGAATCGGTAACTGCAGTTTTGGATGAAACAGCTGGTTTTTTTCTCGTTTTCAAAATGGGCTCCATACTGAAAGTTGTTCAGTTTGATGGTCTGAAGCACCCGCTTGAGTATTAGTAAGGTGTTTTGGTATACCCTGTGCAGGCTGATGATGATGAAGTGCACAGGCTTACCCTCAAGGAGGGTTTATGTATGAGTGGTTAAACTGCTGTTTGTAAGGTTAATTTTCTTTGGCTGTCAATGTATTTTCATCTCACTTCAATTCATTCGTCTTGATATAACGTATAGCACAATCTGATGACAGTATACCATATGCTTGTCGTGCCTTCGCAAGCACAGAGGCGTTCGAGACGAAATAAGAGTCTGGTACTACCGCAACCCGCAACTATGTATTTATATCCTAAAACTACTGCCTTCTTCAATAACAGGGCTTAATGATGGGCAATCCAGTGCTGAACCGCGCCGACGTGTCAGATTACATGACTCTCTTCCAACTGTGGGGACTGATCGACACTCAAGGGGCGCTCTCCGTCAAACCACTACAAGATGATTTGTTGAACGCCATACGCAATGGCAAAGAATTGGATGCTTATAATGTGAGTATCTATGCTAATCACTAAACTCCGTTCAGCGAGACAATGTGGTACCGAAAAACTGATCTTGCTCGTGATTGGACGAAGATAAACCGCATAGGCCGCGTTTACATTCCAAGTCATCTTTTTAGTCTGTTCATGCGCTTCGTACCGTTCGTTCAGACGTCTCCTACGTAGGTACACACGGCGACACATCAAGCTATACAAAACCAAAATAAGCTGGCCGCGCGAAGGTCGAGTAACGAATAACATCGCACGGCCAGCTTATGTTGGTTTTGTATGGCTTGATGTGTCGCCGTGCGTTCTCATCACTGTGATCGTTGTGAATCTTTGACCTGGGTTGAACTTGCCTTGCCTTGTTTATATTTGTTATATTCTACTATTTTATATAATTTATTGCTAGTTTATTTTTTACTATTTATTACAATGTATTGTTATTAAATCAGTATTAAAGTTGCGATCAAAAATGCTACATTTGTTTATTCATAAATGTTTACATTTAAATGTACCAAATGTTTCGTTTTGAAAAACTACCTCTTAATTTTTTTTTTAAATCATGATTACACAGTATGAACAGGCCTTACGATTTTAAACTTATCATTTTTTGTCCCTATCATTTGTATGCAAAATGTGGGACAGAGATAGCGCCATACCACACGGACTCCCTGAATGAGGTATAACTTTACTTTTAGACTTCAATATTTCGTGGGGTGGAATTTATGAATCGTTTTTTTCACTGCACTTTAAGCACTTCCTAGGGGATTAGTGTAACTTCATATTGAAATGAAATAAATAAAAATGTATTTATTATTCAGTAAAAAATAATTTGGTACTTACATAAGAAGCGAAATTCCGGAGAACCTAACAATAGGCGGATTTCTCCTGATCAGATAGGTTTAAATGCAACAAAACAGACGGCAAAATAGTTTCCCTCAGATTTAGCAGGTCGATCTAGACTGTATGTGGCATGATTCTTATTTCATCGAATCAAGACGATGGCGTATCATAGAGCATTAGAGATTTTCCAACCAGCTTTAAAAGTTTCTGATACCCAGAGTGTGCCGGACTTATTGGGAGTTCAGTACGTCACGCAGAGAAGCTCTCTGTCGAATGATTGACATGGACAAAATGGGCAAGTGCTTAGGGGGGCGGCCTGCAGGGCCGTGCACATAAAGTGGATATTGATTTTGGTGCCTAACGAAATGGTGTAAACTTAAATGCGTTCTATGGAACAGATGCTTTTTTTTCGCGATTTAGATGCTGGTTCTGTAGTAAAAGTTGTTCAGTTTAATGGTCTGAAGCACCCTGTTCGATATGTAACGCATTGAATTTTACAGCCTGTATTTAGGGTCTATAATATAGATATTGGAGATTTCACCTGTGGTATAATAATAACCAATTAATTTCCAGTTTGGGTTCTACCAGGTCCTTCTTAGTATGCTGACACCTTTTTAAGGGGATGATCAGACCGTCAAACACATCAATTTTCTCTATGAGACAAACATCGAAATCGCGAAAAAAACTGCTCTTCCATGATGTGCATGAACTGTTTTTATTTTCGTGATTTCGATCTTGGTCCCATAGGAAAGTTGTTCAGTTTGATGGTCTGATCATCCCCTTAAAAAAGTCTCAGCATATTAAGAAGGAACCCTATACGGGATGTAAAATTAAATGGGACACTTACTTAAAGGGGTGCTTCAGACCATCAAACTGAACAACTTTTACTATCTATGGAAACAAGACTGAAATCTCTGAAATATGCCACTGTCCCATACAAAACTGCAAACATAACTAGACTGAAATGTATGGGACAGCAGATTTTTTTTTCGCGATTTCGATATTGGTCCCATAGAGAAAGTTGTTCAGTATGATGATCTAATCATCCCCTTAAAAAGTGTCAGCATATTAAGAAAAAACCTTATAATATAGATATGGAGATATCACCTTTAGTATTCATAATAACTTTAATAAGCAATTAATTTCCAGCTCCGCGAGAAAGTCCTAGACAAACTGACCGAGTTGTCCCAACAGCCGCAAGTCTACAACCTCTTAGCAGACGAGTACAGCTTCCACGGCTTCGAGGAGTACATCGCCACCGAGGCAGTCAGGGAAGCCATGCACGTCGGTGACATCCGGTTCACCTTCGACAATGCCACTGTGCGTGAAAGGCTGGTTCCTGACTTCTTGAGCAAGATCGAACCGAAGGTTGAAGAGCTTTTGGACCATTACAAGATTATGATTTACTGGTAATTTTCTCTACATTATAAGTTTGATGAAGCGCGTACTCTGCATGTTGCCGTTGTTGTATATTCTTGGTGGAGCATTTTTAATTTGGATACAAAAACTCTTACATCAAATTAGTCGTTCGGGGTGGAATTGAAAGATAATGATTATACAACATCGGGAGGACATCGTGCCATATGCCACGGTATTATATGAAATAGTTTAACTTTGTTCGAGATGCAAACATCATCATTAGCCCGGTAAATCCCACTGCCGAGTTCTTCATTCTCACACCACCTGGAATGGTCCCGTGCTAGTGTCATCCACTGTTTGCCAACTTTACAAATGTCGTCCAACGAATGGATCTCTGTCGTCACCTACCCAAGACGCAATCAATTCTATTATACCTACTGCAGTTTTATTTGTTAACCCCTTTCTGTTCAACTGCTGGGTAGAGGTCTCCATGAAACTGTCTCACACCTCTCTGTGCACTTTAAAATTCCAATAATGTCTTCATCAGACCGATATCTTTATAAGATAACTTTGTCAACATTACAGTGGCCAACTGGACCTGACCGCACCGTGTGTACCGAACGCAATGGCGCGCCGCAAGCGGTGGACGTGGAGCGGACGCAACGACTTCCTCAAAGCGCCCAGAGTGCCGTGGTGGTTCAACGAGAGTGTTGCCGGGTAATTACGAGCCTTATTCCTTCTGTAAAACGGGTTACAATTGTCAAAGTGTAGGGTGGAAAGATGACTGCATACCTACAGGGAATGTTGTTGAGATGACTGTGTGTTGTAGGTAACTATATAGTTTATAAGAATGACCATTAGGGATTGGGCTGATAAAACACACAGGCTGAAGTGGTCTAGCCTTAAAGGCCAACAACACTCCAAGAAATTTATCAGCAATGTGACAGCTCTTGTCTCAAAGTTCATACTGAACAATAGCAGGAGCAAGGCTCGTGCCATAGTCGGAGCCCTCACTGGGCACTACGCCACAGGCACGATGATGCACAAAATGAAACTCACCCTGGATCCCAGCTGTCGTGCGTGCGGAGAGGATGAAGAGACCATGGAGCATGTTCTTTGTGACTGTGATGTCCTGGCGGCAAAACGCATATGCCTCCTCGGAGATGGATACCCAAAACCGGGAAATCTTAGGTTTCTTCCCCTCAATAGTATTGCCTCCTTCATTGACCATGTGTTTGAAGGCTAACACGAAAGATCCCACTGGGTCGAAGTGTTGCTGGCTTGCCAGCCCCCACAACAAGAAAAGATAAGATAACTATATAGTTCTTTGTGGAATGGATAGAAACGAGTGTATTAGAGGAAATCTAATTTGTGCCAAAAAAGCTGTGAGGAATAATATACCTTACGTAAATGGATGCAGATGAATGGGATGGGAAAATTTATTCTTCAGGCTATGCAGGTTTCTTCACGATGTTATCCTACAAAGTTTGAGAGTGGTGATTCAAAATACAAAATTATTTATTCGTGAACACAGGTAATATAAATGGTGTTACAGTAAAATAATTGAACTCTCTGCGGTCTGCCACATTTGGCGTACGAATACAAATTGAAATTATTAACAAAAGTAGGATCAAATCCGGACCTTCATGATAGTTTCCAACTCACTCCGCAACGCGCCACTGACGTTCTCTAGTTAATATTGTGCTATTAACTTATTTATTAACCAATATTATGTTTGGTTTCCAGATACGTAAAAAGCGGCGGTCGCTTCACCGAAGTCTTAGTAAGGGGCGCTGGCCACTTGGTGCCTATAGAGAAACCCAGCCAGACCTTCCAGCTGATTGACTACTTCATCCGTGGCCTGGACCTGCCGTTACCCCCCAACTACCCTTCCAGTGCTCCCCTAGACATTATAGACGTTGATCCTCCAACGATATCCCCTAACGACACTCCAATACCTGCCCCTCAAATCCCAGAAACATCAAAGATTTCTGATGAAACTGATTCTGATAACAATCCATTCAGAATTGGGTTGATATTGAGCGTGGTACTAAACGCTATTCTAGTCTTGGTGCTTGTATCAGGGGTAGTTTTTTACAGAAGATGGCGGAAACGCCAGGAGAATTTCTATAATGCTGTAGATAATACTTCGGATGATATATTTTTAACATAGTTTTTTGGATGTTTTTGTACTAAAGTACTACTTATTTTGTGTTTGAAACTATACAGGGTTACTTCGGAGACAGTGCGCAAATGTTACTTATAATGAAGGTCATTCAAAATAAAAAGACACGTATTTTTTTATTTTGGCATGTCTCATACAAAAATATTAGCCTCTGTGTGGCCTGGCCTTAAACAAGACGCGTGCGCACGCGGCGCGGCGGAGGGTTGCGCTAACTGACTCACCCTCGAGAAAGGCCACGGGGCGCGTACGCCGGTCGCCCCCGCGCTACCAGACCACCTACCTACCCCTTTGACTCACGAGTGTAGTGTGATAAGATAACGCTACATTAATTTTCGGGTGGACAAATTGAAAAAAAAAAACGATTTTTTTTTCCTAACGCCTATTCTTTTTTTATTAACGATACATACTGATTGCATGGAAGAGAAAAATACGCACTGTATCCGAAGTAACCCTGTACATAGATCTACTACCATACAGACTTTTGATGCAGACGTTTTGCGTGGCGTGGTATACAATTATTTTAATAAGAAGCTAGAAAGGAAAATACATATCTATTGAATATTGAATGAAAAACTGGTTTTTAATCGATGTCTACGTGCTAACTTACTTTATAGGTTTGTTTGGTAAGTGTTTTTTATATATGCCAGTATTAGTCTTACCGATACCAAAGTATGAGATTTATGGCTGAATTAATACACTGCATTAAAAGTCTATATTGAAGGTAGTCTGCGTTATTATGTGATAATAATGTTAAATATTAAAATTCCTCTTTTTTTTATTTACATATCGGCTGCAGTTTTAAGTATACAGATATCTGGAGAAAATGTATTGAATGCCTGTATACTTTAGAGCCACATCACAAAAGTTTGAAACTGCGACGCAACGATGCCGCAACTGTACCGCCAAGACGTTGCAATCGCCGCGATTCCGCAGCGACTCAGATCGATCTCAGAAATATCGCGGCCATGTCGAAGTCGTAGCGGAATCGCGGCGAAATCGTTCCGTCAACACCTCGCTTAAAAATCGCATGTTTTAGCTATAAAACTGCATCTGATATCTTCAACATTAAATGTACCGTATACATAGATAGATATAATCTTTGTTCTTTCAGATAAGCCAAAAAATGCCTAATTTGATTAGTTACCATAAATCAACTTTATTAATAAATAAAGTATAAGTCAATGCCACAAATAAATAAGGAAGGAATGTAGGAAAAATATTTTTGTATGTACTTAGATTACCTTTGCTCGGTAAGATTAAACAATATTTTTATTGTTTTGTGTTTTTGTTTTAATGAACTAAGAACTAACTACTCTCCATAAGATTACCTTCCATTACTTACAAAAAGATAAATTCTTTATTGTATTAATATGTAAATCCCCACCATTCCCCCCCCCCCCCCCCCCCCCGGATACGTGCCTGGCTGGAAGATTCCTGTCATGAAACATGGCTGGTTTCTTTGACTATTTATTATAAGGACTAGCCTTGCGGTAGCATTTCCCCTCTGCCACGTTTATTCTTCTGTTTTATTCTTGTAGCTATTATCGTTTTAAAGATAATAATTATTAATTAAGATAATAAGATTTGTAACAGCTTCAATAAGTAACCCCTTTGACTATTTATTATAAGGACTAGCCTTGCGGTAGCATTTCCCCTCTGCCACGGTATAAGAACAATTGATCATATGCATTTACATTCAGTTTTATACCTTATCACTAAACGAGATAGACTATAACTACGAACTTATCACTTTTGGGGTTCACACGAGACTATTTTCATGATTTTTATCATTCAAAATTAGAATCTGAAGTTATGGGGAATAGAATCCAAAGTTGCGGATTTCATGTTACCTCGCCCCCCGCAAAAAGTGGCAGAAATGTTTGTAAGTAGAATTACACGCGTAACTAGTCCTAGGCTGGTTTAGATTTGATACGGTGCGGTGTCGTTGGATGGGTCAACGACACCACTGCATCAATGACAACACTACATGGTGAAATCGATATCATTAGCATCCTTTTAAACTAAGAGTCTACCCATCAAACATCAAACAACTTTTACTATGGGAGCAAACCGATTGGAGCAAAAAATACTAAACTACAATGCCTACTCGACTCAAATGTATGCAACATCAGATTTTTTTTTGCTCCGATCGGTTTGCTCCCATAGTAAAAGTTGTTCAGTTTGATGGGTAGACTCTTAGTTTTGAAGGCTGCTAATGATATCAATGTCACCCTGTATAACATCAAAACGTCCAGTCCATGTTATTTTAATCTTTAGGTACCTATAAGATATTTACGCTCCGCGTCAAAATTGCGCTCTATCTTTTAAAATGAAGATGATGAAGTAGCTAGGTAGGTAGGTAATAAATATGAAAATATTCAGCAATGTTGCTCTTAGTTGAAAATTAATTTTACATAATGATGCCTGGCAATAATAGAAAAGAGATAAACATTTTACTAGATACCTACCTAATATTAGTTCACTATGTATATTAAGTCTATGAATCTATAATTTTATTGGTGTAGGTAGCTAGTTAACCGATCAACGACCTCCTGATAACGCTATAACAGCATTGCTTTGCTACCGGTCCACCGTGTAAACTACCAATAACTATAAACAGTTGGGTCATGATTAGATTATGCATGTTGTATTGATAGGTATATAGCAATAGGATATATCCGAGATATATCCAGTGCCGGATTAAGTAAACTATGTGCGGTCGGAGGCGGGCGGCCTTTCAGTTTGGCACACGCTGTTGTTGTACTGTACCCTAATCTTTTGCACTGATTTTAAGTAAGCAGCACAAATTTGTAATTACTACCTATACAAATTTTAAGAGTTTAAATTAAACATCCTTCCCTTATACACCGAGATCCCACCCTAAAATTATGCACCTATTTCCTCCGGAAAGAGACTGATCTAAAGTACTGGAGTGCGATTTTTTAATCTTATACGTTGAATTCAGCAGTTGAAAATATATGGAGATACGCAACTTTCTACTGCTGATTTGACTTTCAAAAATCATACTTCAGGAGTGCGATTTTTGAAAGTCCAATCAGTAGTAGAAAGATGCATATCTCCATAGTAAATTTGACATTTTCAACCGCTGAGCTCAGCGAATGAGATTCAAAAATCGCACTCCTGGAAAAAGTAGGGTTGTCACCTCTCAGTCTGCCGCAACTCTAGGGTTGCCAGGTTCAAAACCCACCTATCCCCCCCCCCCCCTTGGATACGTGCCTGGTAGATTCCCGTAAGTAAGTACTTTCAATGATAATTATAACGAACGCTGTAGCACAAGCAGTGTCGGCGAGACACGCTCTTGGCCGGTTTTTTCTTATTAGTTTTATAATACTTAGATTAGATTTTTTAATAGGAAGTTGGATAGGATAGGATTCTAACATTTCATATTTTATTCCCCTGCTGCAGTCTGTGACTTTTTTATAAAATAATCTTGATTTTTTTTTCGAAATTTATGTTTTTAGTTTTGGTCCTACTTTTTTTAATCTGTAAATATTTTACGTACGTACATAATTAGGTAGGTACTATAAAATATCTAGGGTATTACAGGCTATAATAAACAATATAACTAGGTAGGTATCTAATCCCTTTCTAAATAGTAAAACGCGTCTATCTACAAGTACCTAGGTAAAGATATAAAATATATATGATCATTGATCAACTCCACTTACCTGATGAAAAACGAGCACTTAGAGAAAGTTTTCACTAGGTAGATAGATTTAATAGATACGAGCGTTAACCCGCGACTTCGTCCGCACAAATTATATACCAGATTTTAAGTCAGATCATAAGCTATCAAACAAGAAAAGTTTCATCAAAATCGGTTCAGTAGTTTTTGCGTGATACTCGTTCAAACAAACAAACACCCAAACAAACACACAAACAAACAGACAGACAAAAAATCCAAAAATTGGTGAAATGGAATCAGGGACGCCTAAAAACCATATCGTAACTTTTTTTTTGTTAATATCTTCAATGTACAGACAAACTTCCTGTTACAGTTTTATAATAGTACTAGCGTTAACCTGCGACTTCGTCCGCACAAATTATATACCAGATTTTAAGTCAGATCATAAGCTATCAAACAAAAAAGTTTCATCAAAATCGGTTCAGTAGTTTTTGCGTGATACTCGTTCAAACAAACAAACAGACAGACAAAAAATCCAAAAATTGGTGAAATGGAATCAGGGACACCTAAAAACCATATCGTAACTTTTTTTTTGTTAATATCTTCAATGTACAGACATACTTCCTATTACAGTTTTATAATAGTATAGATAGATAGATAGATAGATTAGGTAGGTACCCTAGTGTGTGTAGATAGGTAGGTTGTGTGCAGGGTTCCTGATTTGACCTTTTCCTTTTTGTGTGGAAACTGATTTTCTCTGCTATGAAATCTATTTAGATAGGTACCTTCGGAAGACGCCGAGCAAAGTTCGATTTCCCTGGAGTGCGATTTTTGAATCTCATACGTTGAAATCAGCAGTTGAAAATGTATGGAGATACGCATCTTTCTACTGCTGATTTGACTTTCAAAAATCATACTTCAGGAGTGCGATTTTTGAAAAATCAGCGGTAGAAAGATGCATATCTCATTTGTAATTTTGACATCTTGTACTGCAGAGTTCAACGTATGACTTTCAAAAATCGCACTCCAGGTAGGTAGGTACACACGGCGACACATCAAGCTATACAAAACCAACATAAGCTGGCCGCGCGATGCTATACGTTACTCGACCATGCGCGTTCAGTTTATGTTGGTTTTGTATAGCTTGATGTGTCGCCGTGTGTACCTACTATTTATAATTATAATATTATGTACCCAACAGAACAGTTTTTAGGGCCGATTTTACAATCACCAGATATTTTTGAATAAAATGTATCGATTTCATAAAATAAATTATACTTACCTAAGGTGTTTTTCAAAATCACCGACCTCATACGAAGACATCAGAAATACGAGCATCGATATTTTTTATCGAAGGATCCCCTTTATTCTTGCTTTCGAATTAAGAGATCCTTCCTCCACAGAACAAAGTCTATAAGTTGTATGGAATACCCTAGAATGTATGGGCTTCAAGGGTAGAATGCCCTAACTTCATACTAATTTGGATTTCGAAGCTAGTTAGACAGCGCGGTCTCTTAAAACGTAGTGATTCCATTCTCTTTGCCTACCTACCGTTCTGAATTCTTTAAGTACCAACCGTACCTAAGTACCTAATATTAGTATGTTACGAACATAGATCTAAACTATTATAGAACTGTAACAGAAGTGTGTCTGTACATTGAAGATATTAACAAAAAAAAAGTTACGATATTGTTTTAAGGTGTCCATATCACCAAATTTTGGATTTTTTGTCTGTGTGTTTGTTTGTTTGCAAAAACTATTGAACCGTTTTTGATGAAACTTTTTTTGTTTGATAGCCCATGATCTGACTTAAAAGCTGGTATATAATTTGTGCGGACGAAGTCGCGGGTTAACGCTAGTATATTATAAAAGGTTACGAATAGTATATACGATTGGGATTGATAGGGAATCCAAAAAGTTTTTATTTCTCTATTACATAATTTTCATAAAACCAAAGAGTTTTCATTATATGTAAGAATACATATCTGGCAGCTATCTGTCAGAAAAAAATGACAAATACTTCAATAAAAAAAAAGAAAAAGCTTTCTTCCTTTTTAGTTTTTATGGCTTTTGATATTTTGTTTCCATGACATCTTGCCAGTTTACATCAAAAAAACTTTGAAACAATAAAAATTTTTTATTGCGAAATCCTAAATAATCCCATTACCTAATATCTCTTTGGTGCCTATTTTCCAAACTGAATTTGAAATCTATACTATATCTATCTATACTATATTTATCTATACTATTATAAAACTGTAACAGGAAGTTTGTCTGTACATTGAAGATATTAACAAAAAAAAAGTTACGATATGGTTTTTAGGTGTCCCTGATTCCATTTCACCAATTTTTGGATTTTTTGTCTGTCTGTTTGTTTGTGTGTTTGTTTGGGTGTTTGTTTGTTTGAACGAGTATCACGCAAAAACTACTGAACCGATTTTGATGAAACTTTTTTTGTTTGATAGCTTATGATCTGACTTAAAATCTGGTATATAATTTGTGCGGACGAAGTCGCGGGTTAACGCTCGTATTAAATAAAAACATGATAAAAACATAATAAAAACAAGCCAGGAGTGCGATTTTTGAAACACATACTTTGAGCTGAGCAGTTGAAAATGTCAATATTACTATGGAGAATATGCATCTTATTACAGCTGATTTGTCTTTCAAAAATCATACTCCAGGAGTGCGATTTTTGAAAGTCAAATCAGCAGTTGAAAGATGCGTATCTCCATACATTTTCAACTGCTGAGTTCAACGTATGAGATTCAAAAATCGCACTCCTGTAATTGTCAAACAAGTTTTGCCAGTAATTTGCCGGGATTGTGTATCGTAAATTGTATTTTTTTCAATAAATATAAATATAAATATGGTAATAATCATTTATTTATTCCTATAAATAAAAATTATATTTATTGAAACAAATAGGTACAATACCTGCAACACGCATCGTCAACCTAGGAGCCATGGGCATGGAATAACACTAGCAGCGTTTTGCCACGTTGAATTGCTATTGCTAAGCCTCTGCCTCTGCACCGCAACGCACGATTCTTTAATTCTTTAGGTAAATTGATTTCTCGAGTTCTCGAGTTGTTGTAAAAATGTTTCTCGTCTCGATTTCTAGATTTCTCGACAATTCTCGCTTCGAGAAATCTCGTGCAGAAACCCTAAGTCCAACTTAAGCCTACTCAAGCTATTCGACTAACTACCTGGATAAGTATATCCATAATATTATGCATTGGGCGAAGCTTTATGTCCAGCAGTGGTTTAGTACGAGCTGATGATGATATATTTTAAGCGAAGCGACCTTACATTTAGGTAGATGTTAGTTAAACTGCTATCTTCTAAAAATTAGTCTCAATATTGTTATACAGGGTGAAATTGATATCATTGGCATCTTTTAAAACTAAGAGTCTACCCATCAAACTGAACAACTTTTACTATGGGGGCAAACCGATCGGAGCAAAAAAAAAACAGCTGTTCCATACTAAACTACACTGCTAGTCGACTCAACTGTATGCAACAGCAGATTTTTTTTGATCCGATTTGTTGGCTCCCATAGTAAAAGTTGTTCAGTTTGATGGGTAGACTCTTAGTTTAAAAGGATGCTAATTATATCAATTTCACCCCGTATACACTAGTCTACAAATGTCACAAAAAGACATTAAATTCAATTACTTGACAAAGGAATACTAAATATTTTTTTTCCATCGGAAAAATCCGCCGAATTAGATCATTTGGGAACCAAAACGGCCTTCAACAGCGTGGGAACTACGCGACATCGTATATTTGAGCCACTGCCTCCGTAATACATCGTCAGTATTCCGTCCGCGTCTCAACTGTTTCATCGATGTTGTTTTACTAGCCATCCTAAATATAGAGCAATCCTCGGCAAATCACAACAGAGAGCGTGCAAGAATCTATAGCGAATACAAGGACCGTGGGAGCGCGGCTATGCAAAGCAGGTCATTGGTACCCCATACCTGTTTCACCGATGTTCTACAGGCTGCTTCAATAATTATAGACAATGATCTAGAAATAAACAGTAATCCCGTGATCATGGCAGTTGTAACACTGCCGAAATATCGGGAACTCAAATATACCAAAACGCAGTAAGAACCCGTTAAAATGTTTATTTCTAGATTAAATAATAACCGCGTAACTCTCAAAAACTGTATTATAGATAATGATTTATGATGGGCTTTAAATATGTATATTATTTTTAATGTTTACCGTACAATTTATATTGGATTCGTAAGGACAAATTAATAAAGAATCGATATTGCAGAAAAGCTTATACCTATTTGGAAATTTCCATAGAATATAATCCACCTTATTTTTTTCGTTGGGCTCATGAGGAAAAGGTTAATTTTACACTGCTTTTTTGGCGAAAGAAAAGCTACCCAGCATTCATATGAATCACTACTTGCAACGTAGTTGCTTTTCTAGAATTCTTGAATATAAAGTACTCAAGGTGAACCCTACACCTACCTACACAAAAGCGGTTGGAGTTTCTATCAATCAGCCATATTGGAGTTGGAGTACCTACAACATGGTGTCCCTAACAAATTTCATTTGGTTGGCAAAATCTGGGCCTCGGATCCAACTGGTGGCTATCTAACTTCACCTAACCCAATGGGACAGACGTGAGTAACTAGCCTATCTACTAATGTATAAATTGTGAAACATAAAATGTAAACAACTTTAGTGAACACGCTGTACATGCGATCGAGATAAATCGCAAGTTCAAGGCGCGGGAGTCCGCGAGGTATACCTATAGGTTACTATCGGACCACTCCATCCATTCCGGCGGAGAAGTCCTGCCCGATAGCACTCCTCCCATATTCTAATAGTTATAATTAAATATTTTGTCTAGTTTGGTTTCATTGTGATAACAGGATGCTGCTGATTTGGGCATCAGTTTTGATGTAAGATTTTTCTGAATTTATATATTTTTTTTATTTTAGGCGATGAACTTCGTACCATAGATAATTTCTGTATTAAACAATCTTAGTAATATATTAAAGGGGTGGTTAAGATCATCAAACTGAACGACATTTACTATAGAGAAAAATTTGAAAAAAAAATCTGTTTTACAAAACTGCAGCACATGCTCGAGCTCAACTCATGGGACGGCAGATTTTTTAAATTTTATTTCGTCGTGAAACTGAAAGTATTATTGTTCAGTTTGATGGTCTAACTAAACCCCCCCTTTAAATATTACTAGTGTTGTATGGTTATCCTTGTAGTTAAAGTTGTAAGTAGTTGAAGTTAGTTTAGGATGAAGTTAGAAGTTATAAGTCGATACGTAAACACGTAAAAGTATATTTTAAAAGTTACAAGTTGTTTGGGTGAATGCTGATTTAACACTAAGTTTATGAATATAGAAATAACGTAAGTAAACTAAAAGTAGGGCGCCGGCGCCGGGGTGCGGCGTAAGCAATAGCTGGACGGTTGATGACCGTACAAGTGTGTTTGGTCATACCTTGTATTGTCTATAAGATATTATTGAGTTGAATAGTACCTAACTATAGCTAGGTATATAATTTATCTAGGCACTAATCTAGACCACTGCCTAGATAAATCCAGAAACTGTAATACGCGTCGAAATTTTATACTGTCTGGTATGAATACTTGTCCGTAATCTATAATGCCTTTATTCTTATTCGTAGGTATTGATTACTAATTTAATGATAATAGTACATTATGGTACAAGTGTGTAATGTTGGTGATTACCGCTGAGGCGCCATTGAGACCCGATCCGTAGGCGAGGGTATTAAGAGAGCCGAGGACGGTAATCATCAATACACACGTGTATCATACGACGTTTTTCAACACACTTGTGAAGAAAATAATAATAAAAAATCATTTTATTTAGTAAATAAAAAGTTTATTTAGAGAATTTATTTGTACTATTGAATATGATCTTTTTTGTATCGAAACTTTTTTAAGAACAAAGCAACTCAAGAACTCAACCAAGAAGTTTAGATACCTACTATATAAACTTCTTGAACTCAACCAATAAGAAAAAAACCTATAACTCACTTGTGAATAATAGTAATGAAAAAGTCACAGTTTGATTATAGGTGTCATTATGTGCCTAATTGCGGTGAAATAAGGGCCATTTTATGAGCAAGTGTGTTGAAAATATAATTTCCTATTTAACAGTCCTGCAGCCTCTTTAGCCTACGTAGACCAGCATGCGAACCGACACTCGTAGGTTCGAATCCCATATATACGTTTGTATGATGAATATAAATTATTTATATCCGTGTTTAATTTAATTACCGATATCCAAGTAGACACGATGTAGACACTCTAAATTTTTTCTGGTCATTTAGTTGTAACTACATACTTAATATACCTACTTTCTGCATGACATTATCAAATATCTCTAATCTTAATACAAAGTCGCTATTCGCGTCTGTCTGTCTGTTTCTCCGCTTACTTTTTCTAAACCTGCAACAGATTTTGATACGGTTTTCACTGTCATGTCGAGAATTTCTTCCAGAAGATTTATATGTAAGTATAGTATGTGTACTTTTAATAGATCCCATCCGGGCGAAGCAGGCGCGCACGTCGCTAGTACTGATCGAATTGGAAACATATTCCTAAAATCAATTAACTTTCCCCTAGATGTGCGCACCAAGTCCTTAGCACTGACAGAGCGTCCCTCCCGGACCTACCGCCGGGAGAAGCACCAGAACCGATCCTGGACTTCATGGAGAGGACCTACAAGACCCTCAGAGGACGATCCGGCTTCGATTCTGGTCGTCCTCTACTCCTGACTCCCTACATTGACGAGAAGAGACTGGATGAGGCCAGGGAAGCGGCGTCGGTGGATTCAGACATCTTGCTGCCGGATATGGATAGTTATGCTGGGTATTTGACGGTGGGTTTTGTTTTAATAGGAGTAACCTAGCCTTTTGTTTTGTATTCTTTCTCGTAATTTAAACCAAAACACGCTACAAAAATTAATATCCTCATGGAAATTTGATCTAAAGACACTCAGTCATGTTGACTTAATTTAAATTTTCCAAATTTTAGCTTAAATTGAAGAGTTATTTTTGAATTCTACACATTTAACTTTGGTAACGCGAGTGACAAAACTAAAAACAAACACCTTGGTCTAATTACGATTATAAAATCTATTTTACGGTTTATTTTAGGTAAATAAAGAATACAACGCAAACCTCTGGTTCTGGTACTTCCCCGTGACGGACAAGCCCGTGGAGGAGACCCCCTGGATCATCTGGCTTCAGGGAGGGCCCGGCGCATCCTCGTTGTACGGCCTATTCACTGAAATAGGACCATTCGTCGTCACTGAGGACCAGACCTTAGAAGGTATCTCCACCCAGTCCTGTAGTTTCTTAAGCATCTTAGAAATACCAAATAGTAGTCCTAAAATGTATCTCAAAACATGCTGGTCATCGAAAATATTTGTTATCTGGAGCGCGATTTTTGAATCTCACTCGCTGAGCTCAGCAGTTGAAAATGTCAAAATTGCTATGGAGATATACATCTTTCTACTGCTGATTTGACTTTTAAAAAGTGAAAGTCAAATCAAAGATACATACCTTCATACATTTTCAACTACTGAGTTCAACGTATGAGATTCAAAAATCGCATTCCAGATGGGTGTTGTACTCGCCTATTTTCAGTAGTTTCGTCTATTTCTATATGTGGTAGGGGTAGGACATTCTTTACACGTTTTGATCTTATACGGATAAGTGTTTCAAACATGCTACATTGCTCGTAGGTGCAATTTAGAAATCCAAAGGTATTTAATTATTTAATTTAATCTTTGAATCCATTGGATTAGGTAAACAATACCCTAATAAACAATGGGTTGCATATATGAAAACACATGTGCATCACCCTGTATTCCAAGTACTTTACATAGGTATTACTTATCTTACAATTAGAAAACTTTCTGCATCTTATCTCTGAGAGCCCTCCAAACGCTATCCCACAAGTGCAGTAACACTGAGAAAATAGAACAAGCTTCATAAACATAAAGAACTTGAAAAAATGTTTTCTTCTAGAAATAAAATACTCATGGGGCAAGAATCACTCGCTGCTCTTCATCGACAACCCCGTGGGCACCGGCTTCAGTTTCACTGACGACGACCGCGGCTACGCGACCAACCAGACCACGGTAGGTGTTAACTTTATGTTATGTCTATGAGTGGATTACGATTAAAGATCACGCAATGCCCACTCATTATAAATACTAGGACCTACCTACTTAATTACGTCATTTCTATCTATCTATGTCAGAGTGGGGTAGGCAGAATCCTCTTTTGCCTAATACACAACATCATTTACGTCATTTTTATTCCTAATTAATAGGTATTTTTTCTGCTTAAATACACAACATAAAGTCAAGGACACGTCCTCTGAGAAAACGAGAAAGATCGAAGATGTTGTAGGGATCAAAATCAGAGCGAGATAACTTTCTTTCTTTATTGTCGCTTTGTTGTACGCTGGAGGTATGCTAGATCTACAACCACGAACATCAATCAACGTTACACTAATTAAGTTACAATAATAGTTCTTTTGATCTTTATATAATCTTTGTTTTAGATCGGAGAAAACCTGTACACAGCACTGCAGCAGTTCCTGACAATCTTCCCCGAGCTCCGGAAGGCTCCTCTCACAGTAGCCGGCGAATCATACGCGGGCAAGCACATACCTTCCTTGGGCATACAGATCCTTTGGCATAAGAATGAAGATGAACCAATCAACCTTCAGGTAAGTCTTACCGACAGAATCTCGAAATCTTCAATACGACCCAACGGCGGCATACTTAGAAATGTAGTTGGTTACCTAGTTGTAGCAGAGTTTACCTATGAAACCTTCCTTGAATGAAATTATGGTCGTGACAAAACACATCGAAGATTTGAAATCAGAAGTTCGCAAGGAAGTTGACAACGATAAACTTAATCGCCACCCTGTATTGTAGATTCAGTCTAAGATACTATTATCTACTAAGATACATCCAGGATCTAAAAAATTTCATTGGTAACAAGGAATATAAAGGCAAGAGAAAATCCTTGACTCTTTATTATATCCAAGCCTAAAGCAGCTTTTGAGTCTCCTATCACCTCATGATTACTTTCCAGGGTCTAGCAATCGGCAACGGGTTTATAGATCCACTGACGCTGCAGAAGTACAGCTACTTTGTCCGCGAGGCTGGCCTGGTCGACGACAAGGTGGCCGACGTCATGAACCATCTCGAGACTGCTGTCATCCAGTTCATTAATAATGGAGAGATGTTGAAGGCTTATGCTGTAAGTACATGACCTGAATCCGGAATATTTATTTTATCAATGGAGTCTTGAAGTGCAACAAGGAAAGGAATCTTTACTACGTTGGTTTTAGCTTAATATTCCAGCGACTATAGTAAAAACTCGAACTTAATTGCTTCGTTTGCTCCAGTTTTTAGACTATTGCTACGATCTAATCATAATATTCTAGTTCTTTGCTCGCTCTAGGTTGGTCGTATTGCAGAGACGAAATTGCAGTAAAATCCGAGCTCGTTTTGTTCACTCCAGGGTTCAGTTAATCGCCACCCTGTGAAAAAAAGTCATTGCTACGTATGTACGTCCATGCCCCAATCCGCAGGTCACAACAATCTGAAATTTTACTACGCTTATCCACTCCCCGTCCTTTTCTTACAGTACTACAACTACCTGCTGCAACTCTTCATAACAAAATCCCACCTGAACAATCTGTACAACTATCTAGAAGACGACATTAGCCTGGACGGAGGGTACATGGACTACATACAACGCGACGAGGTCCGGAGAGCATTGCACGTGGGAAACACCAACTTCACGTCGATCGGCGTAGTTTACAGGAAACTTGTGCCTGACTTCATGGGCAGCGCTAAGCCGTGGCTTGAGGAACTGCTTGAGAACTACAGGGTTATGCTTTACAAGTAAGTTAAGTGCTTGAAGCTACAGGAATTTTGGAATCCTTTCATCTTTGCTTTGCCCATGGCCAAAATGGAGACATCGATAGATTTTTCAGCCATCGCAGATTGTACAGAGTGGAGGATAGGGAAACAAAATCGGGCCTCCTAGTGTGATATTATTTTGCATACATAAGTAGAAAAAAAGTTGAATTTCAATCGTCACAAAAGTAGTCCCTTCGCTGCCACTCCGTCTTGCCGCGCAGAAAAAGCCATTTGGACTAAGCTTAGTCTTCCTTCATCATCTTTAGCCTATATTAGTCTCACTGCAAGGCTCTATTATGAGAGACCAAGACCAGAAGACCTAATGCAGATTACCAACTTTATACGCTGATCCCAATTCGCAAACTCTCAACATATACATCATTTTATAATCATTTTACAGTGGTCACTTGGACATAATAGTGGCGTACCATCCATCTGTGAACACGTACAACGCCCTCTCGTTCTCCGGGACCGCGGAGTTCAAGGTTGCGCAGCGGAATCCCTGGTACCACGACGGAAAGTTGGCTGGGTAAGAATACCTACTGTTCCATTCATATACTCGATCTATTTGACGCTGCCTGTCTTCGGACACAGGCCTTTCATGACGTTCTGTGCCTCGCCCTCTAATACCAATTAATCATCATCAGCATTTGATGCTGATTGGTAGATTTCACATCATCATCACGTCTCACTGCAGAGCACAGGCCAGGCACAACCATCAGGGTGGGTGTACGAGTATGCGCGTTGGATGTTAGTCCACCACGCGTGCCGAATGAGGATTGGTAACCTTCACATACGCATCGGAATATTCGGAATTTCTTCTTCAGCGTATATGCAGATTTCCTTACGATGTTTTCCTTCACCGTTTGACAGCAGTCGGTATCATTGGTAACATGTGTCTTCCGTGCGGATTCGAACCCGGTCCTCAAGATTGAGTTTCCGTTCCCCTCCACAACGCGTAACCGACTCTCTTTTCAGACTTCACATACGCATCATCAGAATTTTTTCTTCTACGTAATGTCGTTGTACGTATGCATTGACTATACTTTTATTCCAGGTACTACAAGAAGGCCGGCAACCTCACCGAGGTAATGATCCGGGGCGCTGGTCACATGGTGCCCGCAGACAAGCCCGCCGCTTCCCTGGGCCTCATCTCGGCCTTCGCCCGCGGCATCCCCCTCGAAGACGACACCGGCTCATTGGTTGACGTCGAAAAAAAGTCATTGCGGCGCCGTCCACTGCCACTCAAGTAGAAGTAAAGATTTTGAGCGCTACGGCTATTGTAATGTTCAATACAGTTTTGTACCTTAAATACTCTTAAGTCGTGTTAATGTTGAGGAAGAAATAAATAAATTTTGAAAGTAGTAAGGAATTTTTTTCGTTCGTGTTCGTTCGTTATAGCAAAGTTTCAGATATTGTAGCAATATTAGCTATACCTTCTGTGGCATTCGAATACAGATTGGGCTGCGTTCAGAACCTACGTCCCAGGTGCACCCCGAGTGCAACTTTTCGCACTAACGCCGTTCCGAGGCTCGGTGAAAAACGCTCTTTGCAACTCGGTTGTCACAACTCAACCGTTCCGAACCTCTGACGGGTTGCAACTTTTAACCATCTAATTCGATGGTTAAAAACACTCTGACGCTTTAATTATCTGTGGTTACTTGACTTTTCGCGCGTTTTGAATAAAAGTTTGTTTTTCAACCTATTTTTATTCACTTTTTTATTTGTTTTTGATTTGCTATGATTGATGAGAGATAATGAGTTTTTTTATTGTATTTGGTAATGATGGAAGCCCTGGAAGCCCATATTACTTTAAATGTCAAAATTTGAGGTTATAAAACAACCGTGATCGTTCCGTACCTCATAGCGAGTTAAAAATTGGCGCAGTCGTTCTGTACCTTAGAGCGAGTTGAAAAACAACCGCACCTAAAGGTCGTGAACGCACCCCAGCCTGCCGCTCCACTCGTCCTGCTCGCGCTCGGCCAAGGAACATATACTCACCTCGCTCGGCAGCGCCACAGATAGATCAAAGTGATAAAAAGTGGCCTATTACGACGTCAATTGATCCATACCCAAGAACATTGTATTGATTGTGATAGCACTATATCAAGCTATCGCGGGTTGGCGTGTACTAGCACGCGTACTAGCCCCGCTGAACTAGGTAGGTAGCACAGATGTGGTAGGTAGGTACCATAATATATAAAAAGTACCTACTTTGTGGTAGGTACAAAATTAATTTTATAACAGCGCCATCTACTGAATGCCGGAGAACTATTTTTACTTTTAAATATAAATTGCGCAAAGGAAACAAAACCCATACAGCCAAGTGTGACGAGAATATTATCATCAGTTGTACATACCAGAAGACGTAGCATGCTACGCGTGATACGACTGTATCACGTCTTTTATCTCGTTCGTTCGCGCGCAAATAGAAAGAGAGCGAAGGTGTGATAGCGCTGTATCACGGTGGCATGCTACCCATGCATGTTGTACTAAGTAATCTCACAAATTGCTAGTTCTTATCTTAAAGTCCTATCAAGCCGCAGGCAAGCTAAGTCAGAGATCTTTATTTTATAAAGACGACAGCCTTTGACGAACACCTTGAACGCAGACGATGCACTTAAATCCATCCATTCTATTTGACGATTGTCCATCTCTATGTCTACGTAGCGCCCACGCCAGCTTTAACTGCGGCGGGTCTATGCTGGCGTGGTGTGCAGGGGACGGGGTACCGGCAAAGTAGGTACCGCACGCAGGTAAGTCAGTACTACCTACTTACTAACTGGGACACGTTTCCCCCACAATTGACCTGTCGCGACCGTCAGCCAGGAGCTGAACCAATAGTTTTATTACTTACTACACTATGACCGAACACTGCAACTTTCGTGAAACTTTTTCTCTTATTTGCAGGATTACTAATGTCAAACATGGGATATAGGTTCTCAAAAATTGTAGCAAAATCACCTCACCTCGCGTGAGGAATGTTTTTAATCGTCGACGGAAAACATCTTAGAAAACATCAAGTATGTGTAGTTGTGTGTGGCCACGCCCATTTGTATCGTGTTTTTGTCTAATGTCTGCTAAAAAACAGGTGCAAGAGCGAAAGCGAAAAAATCTTCGTCTATGGGTGCAAGAGACACGACTTTAGAAAATCAAAAACATATAATCGTTGTTCGTTCAGAAATCTCAAGAGTGACGGTAGTTCTAGTATTTATTCTGTGGAGTGACTCTCAGCTCTCAGTCCGTTGTCATTATTTTCTACTGGCAACATTTCCTGTGTGGTGACGTTTCCGAGTGCAACGAGAAGGTGTATTGAAAATTCCTATAATAAACTTCCAAGAAATATCCTATTTATCTCTTTTTGTATACGATTATGCGGACTTCGTTTTCTTACGTGTGCATCTTATGATTGTTCAGGCTCGAAAACTGTGAACGTAGGTTGAGAAATAACATCACGTCATGGCCTTCCTATCGTATGCGGTTTGCGCATTATTACTTTTGACGCCTATTCGAGCATTTTATTTACCCGGCCTGGCTCCTGTGAACTACTGCAAAGCCGGTGAAGACACTGGGAAGACATGCAAAGTAAGTTTAGATGTAAATTGCAGATTTTCCCGTCCATTTCCTGTCCATGCTCAATATTGGAATTCGCAAATAAAAAGCCCATGAGGACTAATTACTTAGTTAAAAGCGTATAAATTGCGATAAGAACATCGTTAAAATAATAGTATTTAAGTAGCGTCCATTAATTTGTGTCCAATATCATGAAATTTATTTAAATTTGTTACTATAATATATATTTTTTAACTTAGTTTCAATTAGCCAAAACCGCCCCTAAGGTGATAGTCTGACCTGCTAAGTCAGATAGCAAGGGTGCGAGAACAATTAGCCAATCATGGCAAGGTATTGAAGGTGGCACTGGTGATTGGTCAATATAATTTTGCACGCTAATAAAATTTGTCATGTAGGTACATAAAAGGAAATTATAAATCTGGTACTATTGTGTACTAGTGAACACCATGCTTTATTATGTTGTCCCATTCAATTGTGGTGATGTAGCCACACTAAGTATATCTATATCTATCTCTTTCACCCAACCTCACTCATCATACTCTGTAGTATAGAAGGTACTAGAAAGGAAGCATGTGTTTAATCATATCACTCAATAAGAGATGCACATAGCAAATTCGCTCTAGTAAAAAAAGGAGATCGCTACCTTATTGCTGTCCTTATAGGCGTAACCACTTTTTTGTACTATAGCCACCTGATTCATAAATGTCACTTCATATAAATTGTATAGGATTTTATGACTATCGCTACGGCATACCTGGTTACACTGACATTCCGTCTACCAGCGTAAGTGAAAAATTCTTCATCTATGTCCTACTCTCACATGTTACACACATACAATCGACCAATTTGAATCATGACCCATTGTAGAACCTTGTCACGATCATTTGTATTAACATCATTAAGCTTCTCTGGAATGTGACAACAAATAGTTTGCTGCGAAAAGGTTCTACAGTGGGTAACGATTCAAATTGTTCACTAAAATGTAATAGTTCAATGCTTCGGTTACAAATCTTATCATTTGATTTCAGAATGAAGTACCACTGTACGTGAACAGACTTAATACTGAAGAATCCGTTATACCTTTCGAGTACCATCACTTTGATTTCTGTCTATCCGATGAGACTAACTCGCCAGTTGAGAATCTCGGGCAAGTTGTGTTCGGAGAACGTATAAGGCCAAGCCCATACAGGCTAAACTTTTTAGAAGATGTAGAATGTAAAGCCGTGTGTACGAAGACGTACAAGGGATCGGACCCGGAGGCTCAGAAGAAGCTGAACCTTTTGAAAATGGGTATGGCGCTATACTATCAACATCACTGGATCCTGGATAACATGCCGGTGACGTGGTGCTACGTGGTGAATGAGGGAGGCAAGACTTACTGCAGCACTGGATTCCCAATGGGCTGCCAAGTGCGCAGTGATTTGGTAAGTTTACTACCATAGAGTATTAATACCTGCATCAGGCCGTAGGTCACTCAGCCGTAGGAACCGAGATAAGTACCTACACTTTGGTGCACAAAAATTCACACTAGCTTCTATTCTATTCTATATTTTTAAATATGGCGGCCGTCTTGGTTATGATGATTTTGCCAATGTTTAGTTTATTTACCAAGAATGCTTGACGTTGTAGAGTAGTATATGTATTTTGGTGACTTCAAGGATTGTTTTTCGAAAAGAACACTATCTTAAGCCATCACTGGAGCTTCGTTGTAGACCCGGGAGGAGGCAACCAACGAGCGACGCGACTACCCAATAGCAGACAAAGGAAAATTTTAAAAGATTCCCTGAGTAGTAAAATATGTATTGTTCGTAAATATGTGAACTTTCGACCTTTTATATCTCTGTTACTGGCCTACCCTCGAGGAGTTATATTTAATTACTATTATTACTAGCCTATACAACTAGAATCTGGAGTGCTATTGTGTAACTACTTGATTCGATTGATATCAGATAGACTTTGTGTTTTTGGCTTTTAATTTTTTTACATGTTTGTTCAAAATAATATTAATCTTATGATGTACTTAATATTTAGTAACCAATTTCAAACAACAGATGTGATGATCAGAGAAACACAATATAATTCAAAAATTGTAATTAGAGTTATAAATAAATTAACGATCTTTTATCGATATAATCGGTATCGTACACAATAGCTACTAGTACTTCTATTGTGACCATAGCCCAGTAATTTTATGGAGTTTTGTTAGGCGGGGTAGGGAGTAATTATAAATTGGACTTTTAAACTGTGACTGGTCCCATTTAGTGAGAAAAAGACTATCTTAAAACATATTTTAAAAAAAATCGCTATGCAACATAGAAATCAAAATTGTGTGTCCCAGAAGGCTTTTAAATTAATAATAATTTAAAAGCCTTAAATATGTGCAAAAAAAAAAATTTACTTTCAGGTTTTTTAGAACGAATAATAGCTAAATTTTAAAATTGGAACTGTGCTGACATGTTTTTTTTTTTAATTTTGTTACATTTCTAGGCTCAAATTGGCTCTTCAATATTATACCGAAAAAAAATATCAATTACTAATTAGTCCCGGCTCAAACCATAAAATGACTGGGCTACCAGATATTCTCTGTGAGAGCGTTGAAGACATTTATTTGAATTATCGACAGGACTGTACTCCAATTGTGGTGACGTCACCGACTAAAGTGGGTGCATACTACCTGTTCAACCACGTAGACCTGGAGATTACCTACCACAGCGGCGGTGATGAGGAATGGGGCGTCGGCTTCGGAGACAACGGCGGCCGCATCATATCTGCCAAGGTAGACTCAATAATACAATAAACCAACTTATAAGCATAGTGGGTGTGTACTACCCGGAGATAACTTACCACAGCGGTGGTGAGGAGAACACAGAACATTATAAGAAGTGTAAAGCAGGCGTGGAACGTGTCGCCACCAATGATTTGCATAACACCATAAGGCGCGCGGCGTGGTGCGAGCGAGAGGGCATGAGCAATTGTAGCAGCATGAGCAGGAAGACAATTCCATTCCTTTTCAGTTCATGCCGTTCGGCTCTGGAACTTGTTGCCGGAGCCGATCAGATGGCACCCTCCTTGAATGTTTTTAAGTCGAAGGTCAAAGCTCATTTCCTCGAGCACTGACTATCTGCCCTGAATGGTCACCTCTCTGGTTCATGTTTTCCTCTCTTTGATAAATAATTGTTGTTTTAGTACTCTTTTATGTATGATATGTATTTGTAGGTATGAATATGTATTCGTAATAGGTATTTATATTATATAGATATTTTTATATTACAATATGTTTGTATTTGTATAACATTATTTGTGTATGTTATCTATATTGTGTTATTGTGATCTACACCGCCTACCAAACTTATTTCACTATTTCCTCTACCCTAAGGTTGTCTGGAAGAAATCGCTTTTTAGCGATAAGACCGCCTGTTTTTGTGCCTTTTGTATTTCCTGATTGTTTGCTCTCTGTATACTCTGTTTTTTGGTGTCAAATAAAGTATAATTGATTGAATTGATTGAAGACAAGTGGCGACAGCCATCTCCGAAGCAAAAGCGCTACTTCGCATTTCTAACCCCTCTTATAATGTTCTGTGGAGGAGATAACGGCGGGCAGTTGCATCATATCTGCTATCGTTAATAAAATTCAAATTTTTAATTTAAAAACCCCCAACGCTAAAAACATTTAAAAAACTGAAAAATAATTCGGTCGCCTATTATTTTTGATGTAAGCAAATGTATGTTTTACTTTTTAACTCTTTTTAAGATATTTTAGGTCAATTAATGAGTAGGAGACAGCAAGTGACTGTCGAATAAAAAAACTGTGATCGTTTCATAGCGGTCCAGAAAGGCATTGATCAAAATGGCCTCATATTATTTTGTTTCGATTCTGGAGTGCGATTTTTGAATCTCATTCGCTGAGCTCAGCAGTTGAAAATGTCAAAATAACTACGGAGATATGCATCTTTCTACTCCTGATTTAACTTTAAAAAATCATACTTCAGGAGTGCGATTTTTGAAAGTCAAATCAGCAGCAGAAAGATGCGTATCTCCATACATTATCATCTGCTGAGTTTAACGTATGAGATTCAAAAATCGCACTCCTGATATGTTTTTGCTAGCAGAATGTCAACACCGTTTTTTTCTTCAATTAAATACTGAGAAAAAAATTCTAATGGAATCCCATGAACTTTATGAACTTAAACGTATTTTTTAGCATTAGGGAAAGAGTCCCGTACTGTAACAATTTAACTTTCTATAAATTGGTACACTTGATTTTTTTCCTCATTAATTACCTACAAGTGTTATGCTAATGCCTATGTGATGTCTAAATATCGATTTATTATGCAGTCGTCATTCAAGGCTGTAGTTAATAGTGTTCTAGAGTAATATATAATACCTGTCGCGTGGCATAATAGTCCAAAGGTTATACAGGGTGATTGTAATATTTAAAGGGGTGGCTTAGATTAGACCATTAAACTGAACAACTTTCAATATGGACCCAACATCAAAATCGCGAAAAAAAAAAATTGCAGTTCCTTACAAAACTGCAGTATCTAACGACTCCAATGTATAAAACACATTAGACAGTTATGCTTGGGGTAGGTTGAGGGCCATATCACACAAGCGATTTTTAAGCGTAGGTGTTGATGGAACTCAAAGTATTTTTGATATCAATCAGTGTCGCTGTGGACTCGCGGCGATGTCGCAACGATAACGCTCAGTCAACGCCTGCCTGTGCTTAAAAATCGTGGCGATTCAGTTGCGAAGTATACTGCCTCCATGGTCTAATGGTTGAGTAAACTGCCTCCGTGGTCTAACGGTTAAAAGCATTGGCTCTCGACACGAAGGTCGTGGGTTCGATTCTCACGGGGGACACCTAGTGAAATGTCACGTTGTGAGTTTTTCTCCAGTTGGTTAGGAGCGGGCTGAATCACCTGATTGTCTGAAAAGAAAGATGATTGCGTGCTTAGGATGGCACGTTAAGCCTTTGGTACCGGCTACTATCTCTGGTGGTAGTAGTCGTTACATAAAAACCACGTCAGAGGCCGTAAGGCGGTTTGAAAAAACTCTGACACCAGTGCTCTGCTCACACGATAAGAAGTTGCGAAGTCGCGGCGATGCGGATGCGGATGCGAAATCGCTTGTGTGATAGCTGATAGGTCTCATACTGATTGTATTTCATGATGAAATAGTTAATGATCTTTTCGTAAAATTTATAGAAACTATAGGAACGTTAATTGTAGCTGGAGTCAACATTAACCTGATAACAACATTCCGTTACAGATAAAGCCAGCAAGTATTGCTCACTCGAACCCAAGCAACCCGGACTGCAAGGGCACGACACCTCTGGAAATACCCTTCAGCCTCGGAGACGAGACCTTCTCCGTGACCTACACGTACCGGGTCACCTATATCAAGAATAACACTATCAAATGGTCCTCCAGATGGGACTACATACTCGAGTCTATGCCCCAGACGAACATTCAATGGTTTTCGATTCTGAACTCTTTGGTGATCGTTCTCTTCCTAAGTGGAATGGTTGCGATGATCCTGCTGAGAACTCTGCATAAGGATATTGCGAGGTACAATCAGATGGAATGCGGAGAAGATGCACAGGTTTGTATTATACTGCACTTTTTAGCTAAAAAGTGCCTGCAAACCTGTTAAGAATGTTTATGCCTAAAGGATATCCTTTAGGAGCTTTTGACCCGCGACTCCGTCCGCGTGGATTACCCCTGTAGGGGTAGATTTTCGAAAAATCCTTTTTAGTGAACCCCTACATCCTCTGTAGTATATTGTATATTTCAAATTGTATTTTTCTATCTCTAGCTGTTTAGGCTGTGCGTTGTCTGTCAATCAGTCAGTCACAGAACTCTTTTATAATCCTTCATGAACTTTGACTATTTATTATAAGGACTAGCCTTGCGGTAGCATTTCCCCTCTGCCACGGTATAATATCAATTTGATCATGTGTATTTACATTCAATTTTATACCTTACGAGCGTTAACCCGCGACTTCGTCCGCACAAATTATATACCAGATTTTAAGTCAGATCATAAGCTATCAAACAAAAAAAGTTTCATCAAAATCGGTTCAGTAGTTTTTGCGTGATACTCGTTCAAACAAACAAACAAACAGACAGACAAAAAATCCAAAAATTGGTGAAATGGAATCAGGGACACCTAAAAACCATATCGTAACTTTTTTTTTGTTAATATCTTCAATGTACAGACAAACTTCCTGCTACCGTTTTATAATAGTTAAGATCACTAATCGAGACAGCTTATAATTGCGAAACAATAATTTCGAACTTAGAACGTTAGAACTCTCCTTCCTTCGATATAGGCTTAAAATAAATGAACTACCACCAAACCCACTACTTCTCTACCAAATTTCATTTAAATTGGTTCAACGGTTTAGCCGTGCAAACATAAATGTGCGTGTGGATGGAGTGACTTAATTAAAATATTGTAAAAACTTCATGGTGATGTGAAAAATTTCTTAATACTGAGTTTAAAAAAATATTGTTTAGTTTTATCTTATCAGTAAAAAAAATTATTGAAAATAATGCTAAACTCACATTTTCAGTAATTTTTTAGCTTGAATACAATTTTTGATAACAGGATACTTAAACTAAAAAAGTAACGAAACGACAACGAAAAACATATTTAGTCGAATTTTTCGATTGCCTATTTGTAAGTTAAACTCGTGGATTAATTAGATTCGTAGAAAGTGAAGGTAATAGAAGGAAGCATGTGTCTTGTCATATTCACTCAATAAGAGATGCACATAGCAAATTCGCTCTAGTAAAAAAAGGAGATCGCTACCTTATTGCGGTCCTTATCGACGTAACTACTTTTTAGTACTACGACGGCTGTCTGACTCCGGAGTCACTTCATATAAATTGTATAGGATTTAATGACTATCGTTATCTCATACGCGGTTACACTCATATTACGTCTACTAGCGTAAGCTAATTTTTTTTCCTCTATGATTAGATAACTCAATCTGCATGGGTGGCATGCCACCGTGATACACCGCTATCACACCTTCGCTCTCTTTCTATTTGCGCGCGAACGAACGAGATAAAAGACGTGATACAGCCGTATCACGTGTAGCATGCTACGGCTTCTGGACGTATGAAGAAAATGCCATAACGCATAACAAACCGACGCGACGTCGTGTATTTAATTTTCATTTTAAAAAAAATCAAGAACTTGTTAAAAGTATTACCAAATTATAAATTTCGGGTTCTTCAGTCTCAAAAACCGAAATATTACTGCCTACCCCTTTTAATTCTTAGTATTTCATTTTCACTGAAGTATTTTCAATGATGATAACAAGGTGACCCGTTTGCTTTGCAGGAAGAGTTTGGTTGGAAGTTGGTGCACGGGGATGTATTCAGACCTCCGCGCCGCGGCATGCTCCTAGCCGTATTCCTTGGATCTGGCGCTCAGGTATGGTATACACATTACGGTCCCATTGTACCAAAAGTATACGCCCTCATTTTATATGGTAAATCTACATGGTAATTTTTATTGAAGTCAATAAAAAAGACAAATGTTGAGGTAAAACGGGTTTGAAAGTTTGTATGATAATTTTATAGCGAAAAACGGGCAATCCAGCAAGTAGTAGGTATTTTAATAATTTTTTAAGTTTTTACTTTATTTTGGAAAGTGTATACGGGGTTCTTCTTAATATGCTGACACTTTTTAAGGGGATGACCAGACCATCAAACTGAACAACTTTCTCTATCGGACCAACATAGAAATAGCAAAAAAAAAAATCGGCTGTCCCATACATTTGGCTCTCAAATCAAAATCAGCTCGTCCATACAAAACTGCAAACCTACTCGAGTTTTGTATGGACGAGCTGATTTTTTTTTCGCGATTTCGATGTTGGTGCCATAGAGAAAGTTGTTCAGTTTGATGGCCTGATCATCCAATTAAAAAAGTGTCAGAATATTAAGAAGGACCCTAAAGAGTGGTAACATAGTAAGATCAGTTACAGTAGTGCTGTAAATTTACCAGTCTAGAGTACCCCGACACGCTCCGTTAGACAAATACCAACCCAGACACCTCCGGGAGAGGGTGGGTATTCCCAGAAAGGGTTCCCATTCTTGGAATCCCTATGGGTCCCAGAATTACAAGTGACATCTCCGAGGACACTACGTTTACGGTACTTTAAACGCAGCAAACAATTTAATGTAAATAATGTAAAAATTGCAGGTGTTCGGCATGACACTGGTGACTCTAGCATTCGCGTGCCTCGGGTTCCTGTCGCCGGCGAACCGCGGCGCGCTGATGACGTGCGCGCTGATCGCGTGGGTGCTGCTGGGCGCGGCGGCGGGCTACGTCAGCGCCAGGATCTACAAGAGCTTCGGCGGCCGCCGGTGGAAGAGCAACATCATGCTCACCTCCATGGTGTGCCCAGGGTGAGTGAAGCTGAACCGCGCCGCGGCGCGCTGATCTATGTCATTCAAGTTGATAAAGCCGCGTCATTTGCTATATTCCACCTTGCCTCGCTTGCTCTTCGCTAGTTAATCCCGCCCGAATCTAGTAAGTGCATTCATGCAATTTCATTAGCAAAAAGCCAGACGACGGCCTTGTAATTATTTTGCTGGATACGACCATAAAAACCACGTATGTCAAAGCTAAAGCCGAACGCCTGGCAACCCTAGCCTTGCCTACTCTGCACGCGGTTTTGACATAGTATTTTCACAGAATTTAACTTTTTGACTTTACTTATTTCTATTACCAATTTCAACTAGCTCCAAAGAGATTAAAATATATTGTATTTGATTGCAGAGTGGTGTTCTCGCTGTTCTTCATAATGAACCTTGTGTTGTGGGCGGAAGGGTCATCGGCTGCGGTGCCGTTCTCGACACTGGTCGCTCTACTAGCGCTCTGGTTCGGAGTCTCCGTGCCTCTGACCTTCATCGGCGCTTATTTCGGCTTTAGGAAGAGGGTGAGTCATAATGAACCTTTCGCTGCGAATACCAGAGCCATTTCTCTCTGGTTCGGACCAGTTTTGCCGCGTCTGTCGGCTTTTTGAAGAGAGAATCTTTTGAAATCGACAAGCATGATTGAAGGGACTTTTAGATGTGGAAAAGGCACCAGTCTGTCATGGTGGCGATCCTAACTGGTTGGCTGCACTAATAAAGAAACGTTATTTTCTTATGGTGTGGTGAGCAGAATAAATTGTCTTGATTCAGATTTTTTTTGCACTCTGTCTCGTGCATTGCGATGAACAAAACACCCTAGTAATATTTAAAAGGGGTGGTTGAGACCATCAAACTAACTAAATAACTTTCAAAACAATAATCTGTTCTTTCATACAAATACCGACTCATTTCAGAAAAATACTTATACCGACTAGATTCAAATGTATACAACAGATTTTCTTTCTTTACGTTTTCTTCATACTGAAAGTTGTTCAGTTTGATGGTCTCTCATTTGCTAGAGCGAGAAAGGTCCCAGCACTGCTGGAGCTGTCGCATTCCTGCTATCTTTCTCGCTCTAGCAAGCGACAGAAAAGGATTGAGCGTGAAAAAAATCGATTCCTTGCTTCCAGATGAGGTTCAACCCTATTACTCTAATATCTCTCTTATTATGAATGTACCTAATGTAGACGTTGAAATCAATACTTAATTCATAAAATCGTTCTAAAAATGCTCAGATCCTCGACCACCCGGTGCGCACGAACCAGATCCCGCGTCAGATCCCAGAGCAGTCGCTCTACACGCAGCCGATCCCGGGCATCGTGATGGGAGGCGTGCTGCCCTTCGGCTGCATCTTCATACAGCTGTTCTTCATCCTCAACTCGCTCTGGTCCAGTCAGGTCAGTCTGATACTCGATTGTGTACTCTATTACCACAGGATAAGGACTAGTAGAACTTGACTTAATTAGTCCATTTCTACACAGCGAAAATTATTCTACCAATTTCACAGATGCATAATAAACAAGAGAAGCATAAGAGAAGATACTTTTAAATGTCCTTTGACACTTAGAAATTCACAGCAGACAAATGTTAAAAGAGTAGTAGGTTAGCATTTCCCTTAAAAACAGTTCACAGAAGAAGTGACAACGTCAATATAGACAAAACGCTAACCTACAGTTTACAATACTGTGATTTTGCGGCGTGTATTGTGATTGTGATATATTGACGAAACTTTAAAAGTCATAACTGCCCTTAATGCACCGGCGTTTAGTACCCTCGCTGCGCTCGGGCGCTAACTTCACGCCGTGCAATAATGGACTACTTAAGTCACACGTATCGCAATGTACTATTCCCTACCTATTCTAAAACTCCTCCAATAACTTGCAGATGTACTACATGTTCGGTTTCCTGTTCCTCGTGTTCGTGATCCTCGTGATCACGTGCTCAGAGACCACGATCCTGCTCTGCTACTTCCACCTCTGCGCCGAGGACTACCACTGGTGGTGGCGAGCCTTCCTCAGCTCCGGCTCCACCGCCGGCTACCTCTTCGTCTACTGCTGCCACTACTTCGTCACCAAACTCAACATAGAAGACGCGGTCTCCATATTCCTATACTTCGGCTACACTATCATCATGGTATTCCTATTCTTCCTTCTCACAGGAACGATCGGGTTCATGTCGTGCTTTTGGTTTGTTAGGAAGATCTACAGCGTCGTGAAAGTAGATTAGGTTGAATGGTTGTGTCCGTTATGATGTGCTAATGACCTTTTAAGTAAATTGGTGTGTACTAGTTTTGCCACTTGTCAATGAATTTCAATAATATCGATAGAACTATCGATAGGTTAGTGGTAATGCAGAAGTGCATAAAACAGTAAGGAAGCTTTTTAAAAATCTTACGCGATGTCAACAATGTACGAGGTAGGAGTATCGTATTGAGATAAAATTACACTCTCGACGTTTTAAAACGATTTTATACTTAAATCCAGCGAACTTAGTATTATAGTTCGCTGTCTAAATCATAGATTATACAATAGTTACTACCATAACAGATACCGCACTCTCCTGATTTCGCGCGCTGTTTCGCATTTCGAAATTTTGTGCTAAAGGAACGATGAACTAAAATGCGTCTTATGTCAATGCGCGACAGCCTGTATCTCATGGGATACGCGGTGCGGTAAGTACTTATAGCAGCTGTCAAACGCGAGTGATGGAGCACTGCCTAAATAGTGTTGTCTTACCCTGACATCGGCAGAACAGAACCATCGTTCATACGATGGAGCCATAATAAGAAATATTGAATTGTACCAGGCCTGATAGAGTCGCTATTTGTGTCTGATACCATTGCCATTTTTAACGGAAATAGTTAATCTGATTTTCAAGGTCAACTGTCAATAGTTATCAAAGGAAAACTGGTAAATTTGAATTTTATAAGAAATGCCACTTTAGAAAAGGATAATTTCCATTTCTTTGAGAAGTACGATATTCGTCCTATCCTGTGTATAATTTCAGCTATCATACTATTTGTATGTGTTCTTTGATCATACACATTCGCCAGCTGCGAAACGACCCGAAACAAATACACTTCGTCACGTGGCAATGTCTTTTTGTAATTTGGTAGTAGAATGAACATTATTGTTGTTAGCAACAAGTACATTACGATCTCGGTACCGTTCATAAATAAAATTTTTGTAAGTTTTATATTGTCAATATTTGAAATGTAATTGAAAGTTCGTGGTAGGAGTGTGAGTACTGGCTGGCGGCCGGTACTGGCACAGCAGTGACGTCGTTTTGTATTCGATTCGCAAACAAAAGGTGTCTAAATGAACCTGTCGCATCTAACGTGGACTTGTGATAAATAAAGATGTTGTGAACCATTTGTAAACGTTCTTTGTGGAAAAACCCTCACAAATGTACACAACGAAAGACTTTAGTACTATGACTTTGACTATGACGCGGAAGAAAAATGTTTAGGTACATCTTTTTGTTGCTGACTAACTGTAGTGAATATTTTCTACGCGTTATTTGACGAGAACGTTTCAACTTCGTTGTGTTATTGGTGCATTCAAAATGGACACGTGTGTGGAGAAAATGGTAATGATAGGAGTTAAAGTGTGAGAGAGACTGCTGCATACAATGTGATTAATGTATAAAAGTTTATATCTCTGCGAATAAACGGTAGTCACATGAGTTTCTTTGGCTCATATTTGTTAAATTGCGCTGACGAGGCATAAGGCATTTGACAGCTAATTTAGCCAAGGAATTTTAAGTCCTAATTTTACTGTCAAAACGACTATATCTCGTTAGCATTAATTTTAGTCGTTAGTTTTAATGTAAATAAGCTTCTAAAATCCAATTGGAATTATTTATTTGTAACTGTATAATTATCACATCCTTGCACAATTATTTTGATTATCTTATTTTTGGTAGTATAAAATAATCGAATGTTAAAGTTTGTTAGTAACATAGTACTTAAAAATAACCTTCAATTCAATAAAAATCGTAGATCTTAACGAAGAAACATTACAATTGAAATATTTCTACATGGATTTAGTAGTAAGAGCTTCGGCGAGAAATTACTGTGAAAATGTGCTGAATCGATTTTAGATCGAATGTGATTGTAGAGATTCATAATGTGGCACATTTTTAAATTAATCTTTATTTTATTTTCAAAAATATTTAATTAAGCGTTATGTAAGCGTGACCCAGCGTCACCGTTTCCTTTATTTACAACTGTGTGCATATGCAAGATTATTTTATGTATATTACAATTATTGTTTTAAAACTGCTTAGTTAAACTGAAAAAGTTAAATGTAAACAATAAATTGACTATTTTACAATCGTATTTTATTTTTTCATCCGCTTTTCCGCTCAAAAATATTAAAAAGACATGCAATAGGGAATGAAGACAAAAAAGAGTCTTCGGTCCGAAATGAGTGAAAAAATATTTTAATCACTATCACTCTCCGAAAGCTCGGCTTTTTCTTTCGGCAGATTGACCTTTCTTTTCGTAGTCTTCTTTTTACGATCCATTTTCGTCTTTCTGAAGATTTCAATAGCTTTCATTTTATTTTGTAAAATTGAGTTTTTATCTTTCTCCCTCTGAGGTATAATTTCCTGAAATCTGTCCGATTTCGGAATGTTAATTTCAATAGTAGATTTATCCGTTTTATCATCTTCTGTTTGTGCAACAACTTTAATGCCAAGACCATTTACGTTGGTCTTCTTTTGTTTAGGTTTAGACGGCCCTGCTTCATTATTTACCAATTCGTTTATGTTTGCCTTATTGGTTATTTTCCTTTTCCTCACAGCAGTTTGTTCATTAAGTACATTTTCTTCAAATGGGATATCTTGTCCTTCGATTAATGTTTCTGGGCCCATTTTTTGAATAGCAGCCTTCACCCTTTTACTCACTTGATGATCCAACGACAGAACATCTATTTTCTTTTTAAAATAATCATGGACGCTCTTCTGATTCTTACGTTCGAGCATTCTTTTCAATACTGGCTTGATAATTTCATCTAACTTGTTTTGATTCCAACCGAATTTAGCTTTTGTGTAATCTCTTAACAATGTGATATCCATTTCGCCCCACGTGAATTTGTCATCGCTTTTTTCGACGTTTGGTTCCAAATAAGCTTGAACTACCTGTAAGTTAATTTCCATGTTAGTTTAATTCTTTTTACGAATGCTAGAAGCCAAAAGTTTACTTACTCTGACGCTGGGAAAATCGTCAGTAACACTGATGTTTTTAAGCTTTTTCTTTAATGTGATATTGTCGGTTCTCTTCCCGGCTCTGACCCATTGTTTAAACTCCTGTAGTCCTGCTACCATTTTTGCTGCTTGAGCCTGTTTGGTAGTTTCGTTTTGGACCTGTTTCTTGTTAAATGGGAACGATGCAAGGATTTCTAAGGCAGTTACAGGACCCACTCCAGTCAGGCCTGTTGTATAATCACTGCCTACTAGTAGGGCTAGTAATACTAGCTGCTCCCTAGTTAAATCTGCAATAAATTAATTTGTTAATAATAATTAAGTAAAAATGTGAAAAAAAATTGTTAAAATGAGACTTACTAAAAGACCTCTCAATCCTCTCAGCTAAAAACTGCAGAACATGTTTCTTTTGATTGAAGAAGTTTTTGTAAACAGTCCTACCGCCAAAGAGCCATATGTCGCTATCATCTGTTATCGTGCCATCAGTTAGCTTGATTGTTTCTAGGAACGCACATTGCGCTTCTGCCTCCATTGGCGCTACTATATATGGAATACCGAATAATTGAAGTAATTCTTGAGCTTCTTTAGTCATCTGCTCGGTTATGTTCCTACCGATGCGGTCTAACCTACCTTTCTCTTGAAGTAGGCCTTGTTCCTCGTCATCTAACTTCTCTGCCATAGTATTCAGCTCTTCCGTGGATATCGGCTCTCTTGGCGGTCGGATAACTGCTGGACTTTTTTCCTGATCAAGTTTATATTGTTCTTCTCTAGCCTCTGGTTTTGACACATTAGATTGTTCTTTGATAGCCTCTAGAGGTGGAATAATTATTTTGTTTGATTCTGTTTCATCAACATTAGCTTTATTATCTGTTTCCATAATTTGTAATTCTGTTTTCTTGGGTACCCCTTCACGAAGCGCATTTTGGATTATTCTATCGTCTTTAGATTTATTTTCCTGCTGTGGTATTGAATCCTCAATAATATTTTTACTTTTATCACTAGCTATTATTTCATTAGCATCTTGTTCAATATCGTTAGTATTAATTTTTGTTTTAGATTTGGTATGTTTATCGATTTCAGTGTTTTCAATTTTCATGTCTAAATTGATACTATTATTTTTAATAATCTCAGTGCTTTGGATTTTGGTCTCAAATACATCAGCGAATATATCATCTTCTAGAGCTTCATCCACACTCAATGTTAGCTGGACAACAGGCTTGACAAATGTATTATCTTCTTCAGGAACTTCTTCAAAATCCCCATCACTGGAATCAGTTTCCATTACGGAAGCTTGATCAGGTTTAAGGTTCGATTCAGAAATTATCTCTTTATTATCTTTCAAATCTTCTTCTATACTTGAATCGAGTGATATTATATCTTGCACAGGATTTTCTACACACACTACTGAAGCTTGAGTTGTATCAATATCCATTGAAGATTCAAGATCATCGTTTGCGGTGTTGAGCTCAATTACACTCTGGTTATGATATTCATTTGTTTGTTTATGGGGTTCGGTAACATTTTCGATACAATCGTCATCATCATCACTAGAGGATAGATCTACGTTATCCACAATAACAGATTTCTCTTTACTAAGTTCTTCCAATATCTGATCAACTTTAGGAATTTTTGATTTGCCTTTATTACTGTTCTTAGGTGCTATCATCTTATTAATAGTTTTATGGGTAAAATCACTATACTGCATAATATACGCTTTCGCTGTGGACATTTCTGGTTGTTCGAATCCATCTTCTTCATCAGAGTCTGTATGTTCAGAATCCGTGACAAAAGATGTCCAGGAGTCATCAGTTTTTGAAGTGCAAGCACTTGTATCAGCTTCATTGACACACTCCATGGACATTTTAATAGCTTTTTCTAAATCATCTTCAAATTCATCTTTCTTTCGTAGACTTGTGTCTACAGCGATAGGGGTTTCATCCTCAATTTTACTTGTTCCAGGATCATTTATTTCCTCCTTTTTCTTTTTAGCATCTGCCAGTGCTTGCTTTACATTATTTATAAGTAGAAATCTGGTAGTGTTGTTTGAGGCAATGCGACGGGTTGGCAGACTGTCTATTTTTGTGTCTATACCTTCTTCATTGAGTAAAAATTCTAAGTCATTTAAAGACATTCCAGTATCACCCATTTCTTTTTCAGTTTCTTGTAAACATTCTTGTACTTTTTTCCTTTTTAGTAATCTCTGCATCTGTACAAAACATTACAAAAATTAGGTATTTAAATAGGCCACAAGCGAAGTTAAACAAATTACTATACTCACTTGGAAATCTGAAAAGTTATTACTCTCCTTAGGGAGTTCATGCAATCTACCCCAAGAATTCATCTTCCTTGTTTCTTTCAATTCTATTAGCAATTCATACTTTTCTTTGACTGGCAAAGACTTGAAATTTTCTGATTCCATATCCACTGAATGCAGATCAACTATGGAACCGCTTGAATTCTGTTCATCTTCAGATCTGAAATGTTTTTTTTTATGTGGATATAGATAGGTGCTTATCTTCAACATAATTCATACATATTTTAAAAGCTTTTATTTTATTTATCCTAAACATGCAACTAGACAGTTATCGTGCAATGTAAATCCATAAGTTAATAATGGTCTAAGCTACATTAATTCAAGATTCCTTTCCACCAAAGGACTTTTTATCTATACTATTATAAAACTGTAACATTGAAGATATTAACAAAAAAAAAGTTACGATATGGTTTTTAGGTGACCCTGATTCCATTTCACCAATTTTTGGATTTTTTGTCTGTCTGTTTGTTTGTGTGTTTGTTTGTGTGTTTGTTTGTTTGAACGAGTATCACGCAAAAACTACTGAACCGATTTTGATGAAACTTTTTTTGTTTGATAGCTTATGATCTGACTTAAAATCTGGTATATAATTTGTGCGGACGAAGTCACGGGTTAACGCTCGTAGGAAATAAAATCATCCAATTAAGGTCTTTTACTAGTTGGCTTACTCAGAATCACTTTCTTCCTCCTTTTCTGGCAGTGCAGGAAGTTTGAACAAGTCATCATCATTGAGTGGAGTACTATTGCTTTTCTTGGGTGATATCTGTTTACCCAGTAGTCCACCGACTACAGATTTCTTAGTCAGGAGTATGGCTAGTTCTCTTTTGAGCCTTTCTGATTCTGAGTGGTATTTTGCCTTGTGATCTTGCCTCTTGGCCTGAAAACCAACATTTTGTTTTGGAATTATGATGTTCATATGTAGGTATGGCAGCGTAAGCTTAAGTAAAAGCTTTTATCTATTCTGAGAGCCATCAAGTACCTATCAGCCAATGTTTACTAAGCAATGATTAAAGAATAGTAGTTACCTAATTTAAAAAAAGAATAAAGTAAAGAAATAAAAACAACTCACAATAGTTTCCTTTTTTAAATCAGGGAATGCCCCGTCAAAGACAAAAATTGGTTTTATTCTAAAATACAGCAATTTGCAAAGTCTTTGAAACAAACCCATCAAATGGGCATTAGGAAGTGGAGCTCCTTTCGCATCTTGGTATCCTTTCACCATCTGATGCAACCATATTGAAATATCTGTTGGATTTAGATTGGGAATCAATAAAAGGATGTTTATATGATCGCAGCAATAAAGGTAAGTATAATAATTATACAGACCTACTGCTAAAACCTTATTCTCCAGAGTCTCGACGGGCACAGGTTTGCCGGCCGGCTCGATCAGCCGCCACAGCCCGGTGACTCCCATCGCGTGCGATTAAGATTTTTTGTTTAGGCTAATGTATATCAGTGTACATAACAAAGGTCGTTTCCCACGAGATCTCCGGTCAATCGTCGGTCTCTTCCTCACACAACGCAACCTTTTCGCTTCGTGAACTCGATGTATTTATCACGCACACATCCACAACCGCAAACGAAATGTAGCTACTGGCTCACTGCGTTCATAAATATGTGTTCGGTTCACTACAACATATCAAATGTTTTACTACGCGCCGCGAACGCCCACTCTTTCCCACACTTTATTTTCTCACGCCCCATGCGTAACCCCACATCCTATGACCGGCTGGCTCGGCTGCTGTCAGTCGCTGGGTCGACCGACCTCGCATCACTCGGTTTTGTACGCGCGTCGACAACACGCTTGCACTTTGCTGACTTTTCGTGTCTTGTCTATGGTCAATTTTGACAGCTCGTTTTTCTGGCGTTGTCGTATTTATTTCACTCGGATAAACACAAGTTCTAATCAACTTTCTTCACAAATAAAATACGTGAAATCATCAACTGAGAGTTTATCGGAAGATAAAGGCTATATTCTGTGTGTAAATAATAAACAACATAGCGTGGAATGTTGGCTAGACTGTCTGAAAATTCTGCCGTCGAACAGGTGTTTTTGAATGGAAGAAATGTGTTGCAGTTCCCATCGTAATTAATTTATAGTGCCGTGAATAATACAAAAGTGTATCGATCGTAGAGATAATAGGGAATCGAAGCTCGATTTTATTTCATGAATCCACTTTATCGAGTGTCAACAGAGGGGTGATAACAGGAGACGCTACTCTACTCGTCACAGGATCTCGTGATAATACCAATGTGCGGCCGGACTGGCTCCAGATAGGGGTTCGGGACCGTCGTCATCGGGATGATAGCTAGGGTATGAAGTGCGGAGACAGGTGAGTGGAAGCCGTGGCGAGCATGCCGCACCAGTTCGGGAGCGGCGCGGGCGGCATGGCGGCGGGCGGGCCGTCGCCGCCGCCGCAGCACGGCGCGCTGTTCCCGCGCTACGCCAGCGCCGCGGGCCCCGGCGCCGGCGCCTACCGCCCCGACGAGCGCCGCCTTACTCGCGAGGCCATGGAGCGCTACCTCCGCGATAGATCCGACATGGTCGTCGTCATCCTTCACGCTAAAGTCGCACAAAAATCTTATGGTAACGAGAAACGCTTCTTCTGCCCGCCCCCTTGTATTTACCTATTCGGCGACGGCTGGCGACTGCGCCGCGAGCGCATGCTCCGCGAAGGCGAAACTGAGCAGGCCTCTCAACTCTGCGCATTCATCGGCATCGGTAATTCCGACCAGGACATGCAACAATTAGACTTAAATAACGGAAAACAGTACTGTGCCGCTAAAACCTTGTACATATCAGATTCTGATAAACGAAAACATTTTATGTTGTCAGTAAAAATGTTTTATGGGAACGGACATGATATTGGAATATTTAATAGTAAAAGAATAAAAGTTATATCAAAGCCTTCGAAAAAGAAGCAGAGTCTGAAGAATGCAGATTTGTGTATAGCGAGTGGAACTAAGGTGGCACTGTTCAATAGGCTGAGATCTCAGACGGTGTCTACAAGGTACCTTCATGTAGAAAACGGTAACTTCCATGCTTCGTCAACGCAATGGGGAGCGTTCACAATACACCTGCTGGATGACAATGAGAGTGAATCGGAGGAGTTTGCTGTGAGAGATGGATACGTACACTACGGCTCCACTGTGAAGCTTGTCTGCTCCGTGACTGGCATGGCACTACCAAGACTGATAATAAGAAAGGTAATTGATGTTAAAATCTAATTAGACATTTGTTGTTGTTCGATGGCCCTGTAGTACAGTCTGTAGTGAACCTGCCTGCTGTGCCGAGAGTCGCGGGTTCGAATGCCGTATAGGACAAATATTTATATGATGAATATGAATATTTGTACCAGAGTCATGGATGTTTGTATCTATATATGTATTCTATATCGTTGTCTAGTCATCATAATACAAGTCCAGGTACTTTAAATGTGACTAGATAATTTGTGTGTCCAACATATTTATTTATTATTTATTATTACCATGTTTAATGTATGCAAACACATTTGCACTGTATAATTGTATATCATGCATTTTGGAGTAACACACATACAATTGAAATATATACTGTCTGACAGCCAGGCAAAGTCCATTAAAAAAACATTTTCAATGATTAAGTACTAAGGCAAAATGGTGAGGAGGCTTAGGGTATATTTCCACTGAAGCGGAGATTTGTCAAATCAACCAATAGAATAGTTTTATTCTGTTAAGCGGAATCAAGTGAGGAAAATTATTCGATTGGTTGATTTTACACATCTCTGCTCTGCTTCAGTGGAAACACACCCTTATGCCCAGCTGTGGGTGGATTCGATACGGGCTGATGATGATGATGAAGTACTTTGTCTCTCATGTCCCATAGATTCTATGGGATGGGATAATTTCTATGGCATAGAAATTGATATGCTTAAAATGTTAGATTTCGTGATCTTCGTTAAAGAAAATCTTCGTTAACTCAATATCATTAGGTGTGGTAAAAATACTGGAGGTCAGTTTGCATTTGGATTAGTTGGATGCTCGGTTCCAGAGAACTTTCTAAAAGAAGAAAATTTGTGAATTATACTTCCATATAAAAAAATCCTTTAAGTAAAATATCCTGTCTTCAATATTTAAGGTACAGTCAGCAGCAATAAGCTGTATACACTTTTGTTCTACGTCATAGTACTAAAGTTTATAGAACTTATTGCTGCTGACTGTACTTTCCTACCATGCATGAGTCATCATTTTTATCCAGTATTGTATATATGGATGGAATAACCCTGACCTAAGCATTCTGGGAATATCACCATGAGAATGCATGTAAATAAGTTGCTAAAACACAGTATAAGAGAGAGTATCTATTGCTCAAGTATTCTCAGAGACTAAATTGAGAAACTGTAAAAAATTTACATTGCTTTTTAAGAAAACGTAACATTCTCTCACTCATTAGATGAGAAAAAAGTGAGTGATTAATGACTGAAGTGATTAATTTGTGTTTTGTTAAGTTTTATTAAACAGCAGACTCTTGTCTTTAATTGTTCCATCTGTAATTAACACCCTAGCTAGTTGATGAGATGAAGAAACATTTTAATTGCCTTTAACTTTATTTCTCATATGTAAAAGATGGTAAAAGCAATTTTTATATCTATAATTTTATAATTGTGTGTGAGACTTGGGAGAAGAAGAAGAAGATGAGACTTGGGACTCTGAATTAATAAACTTGATCAACCTTTGATAAGCATAAGGATAAATTATTCATCATTCTCTTTCCCATTATTTGGGGTCGGCGCAATGTGTCATCCTCTTCCATTCATCTCACTTAGCCGATAAATTGAGTCGATAAATATCACCTCAGGGAAGTCCCTTTAAACTCAATAATTTATTTTTACCCAGCTCAATCAAATTTAATAAAAATTAAAAATTACGTATCTCAGATTATTCATCCATATTGTGTTAGTAACAAATTGTACTGGGACTCTAAAAAGTCCCTGAAGTGGATTTATTTAGAAACACTCGTAGTTGTACACACGGTGACAGGCGACTAATTAATAATTGATATTTTTTTTCAGTATAATATTGAAGAGCTAATTTGAGCCTAAAAATGTACCAAAATTAAAAAAAAAACAATTCAGCAACAGTTACAATTTTAAAATTTTGCTATTATCTCGTTCTAAAAAACCTAATGGTAATTTTTTTCCTCATATTTAAGGCTTTATTGTAAATGAACTGTACATACTTCAAACATGGTGTAAATATATTTGTTTACTTAGCAGATTTTGAAAAATACTTTCGTATTTTCTAATTAACACCTCATTTTTTAGAATGCCTATTTTATTGCTCAAAAATAATTTATATTGTTAAATCTAAGTCAAATGTGTGCATTGGTATTAATATTATTAATTTAAAAGCCTTCTGGGACACACAATTTTGATTTCTATGTTGCGTAGCGATTTTTTTTAAAATATGTATTAAGATAGTCTTTTTGTCACTAAATGGTGCCGGTTACAGGTTAAAAGTCCAATTTATAATTACTCCCTACCCCGCCTAACAAAACTCCGTAAAATGACTGGGTTACTACCCTTAGATGAACTCTATGTTCATGGACACAGAGTTCAACTATAGGTAGGTTAATCTGTCACCGTGTGTACCTACCGAATAGGCAAATATTAAAGTGATACTAAATTGGCACCATCCATACCCACCACATTAACCATACTTTAAAAAAAATATTTTCCTGCCCTTTCATTGCTAGGCTAAATCCTCTCTATTACCGATTTACAAACCTTGACCAATTCCTCCAGGATGCCACCCGGGTTATCTCCACCTTTTTCTTGTCTTCCATTACGATGACCATCCTGCGAGGCTCTCTGTGGTGATTTTAGCCCACCTCTCTAAATAACTATAATTCCAATCCAATTATTTTTTAGAAATAGAAATAAAAAATATTCTTTATAAGAATTCTAAATCCTATTCTTTATTCTTATTTATTTTTCTTTATCTTTTTTTATTTTTTTTTCCTTTTTTTTTATTTTTTTTTCTTTTGTTTTTTTTTTCTTTCTTTTCTTTTTCTTTTTTCTTTTTTTTATTCTTTTTTTATTTTCTTTCTTTTTCTTTATTTTTTTTTAATCATAGGTACCAATTATGTATTACCTATGATTCACAATAAAGAATATTTCTATTTCTATTTAGTTGTCATTGATGGTTAATTCCGTTTTTGAATGAGCATTGTGGCATTGTTACAGTAAACTAAATTAAATTAGGCATTCACACTATAAAGATTGTTGTTAAAGCATGTTTAGGTGTTCTTACTGCAATTCATATAAGTTAGACACGGAATTTTGATGTATATTGTTTGTCAAAGTATTTTGTAAATCAACAGGCAAGATGCAGTCCATTCAAGATTACTAGTTCACAAGCCAATTATTTCGGCAGAAAGTAAAATTCAATTGATTAACAACTTCTTCTTATTGTGTAGGCAGCAACTAGCAAGCCCTGGTGTCAGAGTTTTTTCAGCCCGCCTCACGGCCTCTGACGTGGTTTTTATGTATCGACTACTATAACCAGAGATAGTAGCCGGGGACCAACGGCTTAACGTGCCATCCGAAGCACGGAATCATCTTTCTTTTCAGACAATCAGGTGATTCAAGCTGCAATGTCCTAACCAAGTGGGGAAAAACGCACAAAGTGACATATCACTAGGTGTCCCCTGTGGGAATCGAACCCACGATCTCTGTGTTGAGAGCCCAATGCTCTTAACCATTAGACCTTTCTTGAATCTTTCTAGAAGGAAACTAGAATCTTTTGGAAAAACTTACTTTCCTTAAATAAATAATTGAATATTACAAATATCATCATCATCAGCATATAACCTCCTAATGCAGTATCATACAACAATATCATATTACCATATCAATTCTCATGATCCCCACTAGGGCAGGTTTGTAACAAGACACTGCTGATAGAAAACATTGCATAACGACCTAGAAGTGCACAGTACCTTTAGATTTCAGTCTTAAATGTTTTTATGATATGTTAATTCTAACTAAAAATATATTGATTTGTAATTGACACAAAATAAAAAAGAACAAGCTTTCAATGTGCAACACCGTCGTCAAGTCCTAAATTGGCATGTGACATTAGTTTCAATATGATATTGACAAAAAAAATTCAAACCCATACTTATTTTACCTATATTAATAATTTTCCCACATCAATTTAATATAATACAGTAGCTTTTTTCCTGTGTAGAAATTGTTAAGGTGGTTGCAGAGGGGTCAATTTTATACAAAACTTTGACGCACAATACGCGTAGACGGTATTAATATAAGTAACTTTGTTTAAAAATAATTACGAAGATATAAAGCTTTTAAAATTTTGTATGAAATTTCAAAGCTTTATATCTTCGTAATTATTGTATAAATTGCAAATGTTATTTGTAACGCGACAACTAGATTTTCTAAATTATTTTTCCATATATAAAATATTACTTTTATTAATTCCGTCTACGCGTATTGTGCGTCAAACTTTTGTATGGACTGTAACCACCTTAAGATTTTGGGATGACAAAGTTGCCTATTTCCTTTCTCATACTACAGGCTACCAAACAAACTTCATTGAAAAAAAAATTGGTTCAGTAGTTTATAAATGATGATTGTAACAAACAGACATATAAATGCAGTTACGGGTACAGTTCTGAATTTGCAATACTTACAAATAATCAATAAATCAGACAAATATCATTTATTTTATACCAAAAACTTAAGTAGCAAAAAAGCTGTTCTCGGTTTTGTCTATGTACCCATATTCCCAATAAAAATTATATTCTATTCTAAGTAAGTAGTAATGGTCCTTAATAAATACGTCATCAGTTGGATCCTGTATAAGTATAGATTAATAACAATGCAAGAAGAATAAAATAGAAAAATATTGCCAACATAATGTAAAAGAACAAAAAGGAAAATTTTACTCATCTGCCTGTTATCCTAAAAGTAACTGTCAAAAACTCAATCAAACTAACATTTATTCATATCCTCAAGGTTGACAAACAAATGGCGCTCCTAGAAGCTGACGACCCGGTGTCCCAGCTGCACAAATGCGCGTTCTACATGAAGGACACCGAGCGGATGTACCTCTGCCTGTCCCAGGAGCGCATCATCCAGTTCCAGGCCACGCCGTGCCCGAAGGAACCCAACAAGGAGATGATCAACGACGGTGCCTGCTGGACCATCATATCGACCGATAAAGCAGAATATCAGTTCTATGAAGGAATGGGACCCGTCAGGTAATAAGATACCTAGTTGATATTGTTTATAATTCGTGTATAGACACGTTAGCTGCAGTAAAAAATGAAAGATAAACATCTTTTGCTAGTTATGATTTGATTTGACTGTAACTGAATTTGTTGTGGTTCTCCTCTTATTATTATTATTAGGGGGGGTTTTTGGGCCTTGACAGGCTTGGCCTGTGCCACGTAGACCATCGCTGGTCCTTTGTGAACGCCCTTTTTTAAAGTTCCTTACCAATCCCCACTGCGGCCAGAAAACGCAGTAGATTCTTGATAGGGATAGTTTGTATCTCATCTGGTGACAGAACCTGCCTACCTAGATGAGTACTACGTTTGTACATCAGGGGGCCACAGTCACATAGGAGGTGCAGAGGAGTCTCCATTTCCTCCTTGCAGAATCTGCAGCCGGTGGTGTCACTTAGTTTCAGTGTGTGCATGTGCTTATTTAATTTGCAGTGGCCTGTGAGTGACCTTGCTACTGTACAAATTTGATCTTTGCTGAGGGCAAGGAGACCGTTCGCAAGTTTGCGATTGTAGCCTTTGATAAGTGCTTTGGAGTGGCCCATGCCTGGGGTGTTGCACCAAAGCTTTATTGCCTCTCCAAAGCTGACCTTGTTCAAAGAATCGCGTATTAGACTGCCAGGTACTCCAAGAAAGGGTTCGGGGCCTATGAAGTGGTTTTCTGTTCCTCTTCTGGCCAACTCGTCCGCCTTTTCGTTACCTTCTATGTCTGAGTGTCCTGGCACCCATTGTAGCACAAGCTGATTGTTATTGCCTAGAGCATTCAGTTGTGATACGCAGTCCTGTACTAGCCTAGACTTTATGATCGGAGAGTCTATGGCTAGCAAGGCTGCTTGGCTATCGGAGTTAATAGTGATATGTTGATTGACGTAGCGCTTGCTCAAATTAATTTCAGCGCAGGCTGTGATGGCGTATACCTCCGCCTGGAATATGGAGGCGTTATTGCCAAGATTTTGGGTCTGCCTTAATCTTGGGTTTTCGCCGTATATTCCACTGCCGACGTCATTGCCTTTTTTGGATCCATCTGTGAACCAGGTTAGGCAGTTGTCTTTGACGGACGTTTGGCTCTCAAGCCAGTCATCCCTCGAAGGAAATGTAACAATGTAGTTCTTGGTGAAGTTGTATACTGGCGTCATAGTGTCTGTGGTCATCTTTAGCACTGGGAGGCACGTGGCATCCTCCTGCAGGCTAATTAGACACTTCGACTGCCAGTTACGATTCTTGTTTGGGTTAACTCTTAGTATGCATGCCTTCGCTTCCCTTTGTGCAAAGATATGTAGCGGTTGGAGGTTGAGTAGTGCATTAAGAGCTAGCCCAGGGCTGGTGGACATCGCGCCTGTTACAATAAGGCACGCGGTCCTTTGAAGGCTACTGAGTTTGTCTATTGTGGATTTTTGGAGGGTCTTTTTGTACCAGACAGCTGCGGCGTAGCATACGATTGGCCTAACTATGGCAGTGTAAAGCCAGAGGGCTATTTTAGGGGTTATTCCCCATCTAGTCCCTGCTACTCGATAGCTGATGCCGAGCGACGTCTTGGCCCTCCGGATGACGGTATCAATATGCGTATTCCAATTGAGGCGTTGGTCAAAAGTAACGCCTAGGTACTTAACAGTTTTGGAGAAGGGTATAGTTTTTCCATTGAGACGGGGGACTCTTAATTTTCTGAGGTCCCGCTTGTTCGTGAATGGTACTATGACGGTTTTGTCTGCGTTGACAGACAAAGTGTTCTCTTCACACCATTTCTGTATGATATGAAGAGCTCTTTGCACAAGAGAGGAAACTGTGTCTAGACACGGTCCTCTAATGATTACTACAAGGTCGTCGGCATACCCTTGGGTGGGTAGTCTTTCCTCGGCCAGTAGATGCAAGAGTTGGTCAACCGCGACTGACCATAGGAGGGGGGATAGTACTCCTCCCTGTGGACAGCCTCTAGTTGTTTTGACTGCATGGATGTGACCATTCAGCGTTAGTTTTGCAGACCTGTTGCGGAGCATTGACTCTATCCACCCTATAGTGGTCCGATCTACCTCTTTGGCAGTTAGTCCACTAATTATGGTTTTTGTAGGGGTATTGTTAAAGGCTCCTTCAATGTCCAGGAATGCACAAAGGGCAATTTGCCTGTCCTCGATTGATTTTTCGATCTTGTCGACTAAATCTATCAAGGCGGTTTCTGTTGATTTGCCCTTTAGGTAGGCGTGCTGATCTTTGTGCAATGGGTGTGTCCGTAAGGCACTTTCCCGTAGGTTTTGATCAAGTACCTTTTCCATAGCTTTCAGCATGAAAGAGGTGAGACTTATAGGCCTATAGGACTTAGGTTGGGCATAGTCCTTTTTGCCTGTCTTTGGTATGAACTTAATTGTGACTTTAGTCCATGGCTCAGGTATAACGTTACACGCAAAGCTGGCTCTAAATAATTTTATTAGAATTGGAGTTAGAATTTCCGCGCCTTGTTGTAAAAGACCTGGGAATATTCCATCATCTCCAGCTGATTTAAAGGGCTTAAAGGTCTTAAGCGCCCATTTAACCTGGTTAGGTCTGAAAATTTTTGACGCTCTCCGCCAGTCCTCTGAGTGAGGCCTTTGTGGTGCGTGAGCGTCTTTGTTACCCCTTCCACTTGTGAAAGTGTTTGGGTCTGTTTCACTGATTGAGCCAGGAAAATGGACCGCTGTGAGCAGTTCCAGGGTCTCCTTCTCAGAGCAGGTGAAGTTACCATCAGGCTTTCTGAGAAGGCCTAATTGGTTCTTTGGAGCTTTTGCGAGAATCCTGTGTAGTTTAGCTCCTTGAGGAGTTTGATTAACTTCCTCACAGAACTTCCGCCAGTTTTCTCTCTTGGCTTTTTTGATTTCTCGTTTGTAAGTTGTTAGAACGGACCTGTAGGTGTCCCAACTACACCTATAGGATTTGGCTTTATTGAAAAGCCGACGAGACTGGGTTCGAAGTTTTTCTAACTTACGATTCCACCAGGGAGTGTTCCTTCGTTGCTTGGGTTCTTTCAGAGGGCAGCTTTTGTGGTAGGCGTCTAGGATGCCGTTGTTTAGAATAAGTACTGCCAGTTCTAAGCTTTCAGGATTTTTGATTGTTTTAGGAAAGTCTAGTAGGTTCTCCTTTAGTAGGGTTCTAAATAGTTCCCAGGATGTCGCCTTCGGATTCCTAAAGGTGTTCGTTTGGTATATTGGAGCGGTTATTAAATCAAAACGTATGTGTCTGTGGTCAGACATGGATTCTTCGTCGCTAACATGCCAATTACTGACGCAATTAAAGATTTCTTCCGTTGCGAAAGTAACATCTAAAACCTCCTGTCTGTTAGCTGTTACAAAGGTGGGTTTACATCCTGTGTTACAAATAAAGAGACGGTTGGTTAGAGTAAAGTCATGGAGTAACTCACCTCTTGGGTTGATGTCGGTGCTCCCCCAATTGGTATGGTGGGCATTGGCGTCGCATCCGACCAGAAGCTCGGCATGTTGTAGGCGTGCATACTCCCGCAGTTTGTCGAGCTCTGTGGTTGGGTCTGTCTCCTTACCGTGGAGGTAGGCTGAGCAGACTATTATCCTCACTCCCTTCCATCCACGGAGGTTGACGAACGCAGCTACCAGGTCATCCGTGCAAAATTCTGGAACTGGTAGATATTCAATTAGTTTATTGAAGATAATGCAGGCTCTAGGCTTAATGCCATTAATGTTATAAAGTACATTACCTGCGTTGTGTAGACCGAGAACCGTGTTGTTCTCCAGCCACGGTTCTTGTACGAGGGCCATTTCTAGGTCATCCCGACAGAAGCTGTGTGTTAGCACGTGTGTCGCAGCTGTGGCGTGATGAATGTTAATTTGGATGACCTTTATTGCCCTCGTGGTGGTTTGCCCTTTTAGGGCATTAGAGTGCAGGGGGCGGTTTGGGCCGTCCCTCACCTCCGGGCCGTCCACGGCCTTTCGGTTGGGTCGATCCCCTTTGCGTCCCTCTGCTGAAGCTACTGCCTCGGGAACCTCTCTGCGGCCTACCCCGCCAGGTCCCCCTGGAGAGGGGAAAGCTTCCCCTAGCTGGAGGTTCTACATTTAATGCACCTCCTTGAGGTGGTGCTAGAGGAGGCTGCTTCGGGGTGGGTTTGGAGGTAGTATCAGCCTGTTTGAGGGGTTTTTCACCTCCTTTCAGCCTGAACAGGATCTGTTTGAGGCCCAAGCTTGCCTTGCACTCCATATCGCGTAGGACCCCCGCTGAAAGGTCGTCGATAGACAGGGTTATGGTGAACCCTGCCTCTTCGGCCTTACAGTGGAGAACTTTCCACATATGGGTGTTCAAATTTTTATTTTGCACCCCCAACATTCTGACTACCTCCTCGGCCGATTTGGCCTCGGTTTTGGGTGCAAAAGTGATTCCCACTGTCGGTTTAGGCATTTGAGCCTCTGTCATTATCGACAGCTCCGCTTCAGGCCAGGGTTTCAGGCTACCTACACGGTCTTCAAGCCACTTGCGTGACTCCAGGTCCTTGCAGGTGATCAGCAGCCACCCCGGCCTTAGCGAATGGCCTAGGAATCTTGGGCCGGTTCCTCTAATCTCAGTGCCGCTTATCGCACTGAGAATAGAGCACCGGACCAATTCTAATTGCTCGTCCGTCATTGGTGTCCTTTCACGGATACCAACTCGGTACGAGCCTGCTGCCTCCTTGAATGAGGATGGGCCCGCTTTCGGTTGCCGCCCCAGAGTCCCCTCTGTCGTTTCTGGCTCTCTAGAGGTGGATGCCCTTGGGGGGTCGACGCGAGGCGGATTCCCGTCTACTCTTGGTGCCTTGTGGACACCTTCTTTGGGAGATACCTCCTCCGACCGGGTCCTTTTGTATGGCCTACGGTCGTACTGTTGTTGGGTCATTCCCAGCTCTTCGAGCGTTTTATGGCACTGCTCGAATGCTACAGTTGGGTCAATGCCCTCTGCGACGAGGGTTTTGTAGCGCCTACGAGCCGACCCGCACATCCTTCTTCTGCGAGCACCTCTTTGGTTCGAACTTCTAGGCGGTACAAAGGATTCTTCGTCCGTCCTGGTGTCCGTCACCTCAGCTGTGCCCGAGATCGAGGATGTAGGTGATGTCAGAAGGCTTTCTTCCAACATCCTGGTGCCGTCTGAAGAAGGGGAGGCTACTGGACCTTCCTCCATCATCGGCTCCTCATTGTTTTGGGTAGGGGGGCTTGTTGAGCCGCTCCCTCCAAGTGTGTTCCCTGTTACGCCCAGAGATGGCATTAAGTTTAAAATTTTCTTTAATTTATCATCCATTACTAATCCCACGAGTAGCAAGGGAACTAAATCAGTCAATCCCAGCAGAGCCCCGCTTGCCAGGATAAGGCGAAGATACTACCCCGAGTCTGCCCGGTATCGAGGAGACACCGTTAGCGACTGAGCACCCCCTCAGCCACGCATCTATGGGCACGGTACGGTTGACACCTGTAGATTGGGGTTTTTGGAGTCGAGGTTGTCTCCTCCAGGAGGTGGAAAGCGATGGGATGAGGGTAAGAGGAGTGGGAGGTTAAGAGGACGGGAAGAAGGATAGGGGTGTAGGAAGACTCCCATCGGATGGGAGTTTTCCGATGGGAGTTCTTCCCTTGTCCGGGGTCCCGAGGGACTCCCCGTCCATGGGCGGGTACCGTACGCAGCGCCCGTTCACGGCGGGGGGGCTATCCGCAACCTGCCACCCGTCCGGTCGCATGGGAAGAAACTGCGTTCTCCTCTTACATAGCCACACAATAAATATAAGTACCTACTACTCATAGGTAAACCTGGGCAGGAGACTGACGACAGACAGATGACTGCAATACTTCAGAGTTCAATGAAAACCTCAGAATTCAATACCACATTAGGTAGAGGAAGTTTGAAAGTAGCACCTATGACGGACAAAAATTAGGGTTATAGATTATCGTGGTATGGGCATGTAACGCGGAGAGACGAGTGTCATGTTACGAGACGAGTGTAAGTGTGTTAAGTATGAATGTGGATGGTTGCGGTAGGAGAGGAAGGCCGAAGACAAGATGGATAGATTGTGTGAAGGATGATATGTCTGTCTTTCTTACGAAAGGGGTGAGTGCTGAAATGCCAGCTAAGAGAGATGAATGGAAGGGGATGACATATTGCGACCCCAAATAATGGGAAATGGGCAAGAGAATGATGATGAGTTCAATGTACACCACATTAGCAGAAATCTGGGATTTTTCAATGAAATGTCTTTCGTCTGCGCTAGATCTAAGAATCACTGCGTTGCAAATCACCCATCGGCCGATGGCTCTGCGGCCCGCTCTGGACCGACGACGACCTAAAAGTACCCTTTTAGGTCGTGGTCGGTCCAGAGCGGGCCGCCGCTACCGCGGGGAGCGACTGGATGAGGAAGGCCGAGGACAGTCTTGTGGCGCGGCTTGGGAGAGGCTATGTTCAGCAATGGACAATGAATATGAATATGATGAGCGTTGTCCTAATTGGCCATTGGAGGGTGCGACAATCGCATAGCAACATACGTATCCGCGATCAAACATCTTTGAGATAAAGTTCACGGGATCGCGCTATGATAAATTAGGACACTCGATGGAAATTAATACAGTACGACCAGGAAAATAATTAACCTCGGCAATCTTCGTTTGAGTCTCCGACAAAACCCAAAGTCGTTTAGTAATCAAAGTTTGCAAAGGGCGAAAAGGGCGCGAAAACAATTAGCCAATCGTGACAAGGCATTGAAGGTCGCACATCCTGAGTGATCAGAGTAATTTCGCGCGCTATTAAAATTTGTCAACTGCGCAAGTACATCGGGGGAACTTATTAATCTAGTACTACTGTACATACCGTATCGCGATCGGTGACTAAAGGGCGACCGAGCGCTGGCCAATTAGGACAACGCCTGATGATGACAAACTGAATGATGAAAACGGATCCTCTAAATCAAGAACCCATCATACCCAGGTCACCAGTAACTCCAGTGCCGCTCGTCCATTCCCTCAACCTCAACGGGGGCGGTGACGTGGCGATGCTCGAGCTGGCCGGCGATAACTTCACGCCGTCCTTACAAGTGTGGTTCGGAGACGTGGAGGCGGAGACCATGTATCGATGTGCAGAGTCCATGCTGTGCGTGGTACCCGATATATCGCAGTTCAGGGGCCAGTGGCTGTGGGTGCGGCAGCCTACGCAGGTGAGATCTTGATACTTATAACTTATAAGCATGGGGAGTTTTGTTAATCGGGGCTTGGAATTAGGTTATACCATAGATTCGTTGCATACCACCTATATCTTTTAAAGCAAAGAACTGGAGTGCAATTCAATAAGCATCACATCGCATCAAAAACATCTACTAGCTCGCATCCTTCAGATCGTCTGAGGTTTTATATGAGTTTGACAGATGAAATTGAAAGCTCGCCGGCATAATAAAAATCTCGCGGATTTATTATGTCAGACTGGACAACGAAATATCAACAAAAGTTATGTTATTTATGTTATTAATTTCTTCTCTTGTATAAAATAAATAAATAAAAATTCTTTATTTGATCACAATTTAGTGGTATACAAATGATTGATTCCCTGACTCCCAAAGTCGGAAAACCGTGTATTGTTTTAAGTTTCCGTTAACCTCTCGTCTGTTTTGTCATGGATTTTCATGTACTAGCTTGTTGTTGTTGTTAGTACCTTCACCAGAACTCACAACCAAAAGGTAGAAGATAGAAATGCGGAAAACCGTTTTAAAAAATTTTATCAGACAGAAATGCGGAAATCAGTTTTTTTTTTTAATTTTATCTTACACTATATGTCTTTGAATGAGTTTTATAATGGTTTAATTCTATGATATTGATGTCTGTCTATGTTTAATTAATCTACATTTAATTGATATGATCATAATCATAATCATTTATTTCATAAAGATATTTTTACATGTCAAATGCACTCCTTAACTACTTATAATTATATTATTTATATTACAGTCCGGTTACATTCTAATAACATTAGGTACAAAGTTATAAAATTCATCAATGTCATAGAAAGCACGATATGTAATTGTGTACCTATACAGTTAGGGCACTACATACATAACATACACTACACTATTAACCTAAAGAAAAAACAAAACTAATACTACTTACAAATAAAAAATGTCCTCGAAATTTCCGCCGCTTGGCGGCAGGGTGCCCAGGAGGCTGGCAGCGTTACCTCTTTGTATGGCCAGGCTGATGCGCTGACCGAGTTAGCTGCCAGCCCTCTGGTCACCAGAGACCTCGATTAGGCGCGCCGATAATTCTTTAAATAATCGGCGCGCCTCTGGCCCCCACGGACCCAATGTCTCGACCCCAAACGGTGCAAATATGTAAGCCTCGCCGAGGTTCCAGTTAGGGTAAATTCAGATAAGGCGGAACAATGCTCGAGCATGTTCTTAGCCGCCATTCACACTTAGCCCAAAACGATGCTGCCACTGGATTAGATTTTACTATTGCGTTCTATTTTTATCTTTGTCTGAATGGCATAAGGTTAATATTTAATTACCACTTAAAAAGGGCTCGAAAATGTGCCCGCCTAATCTGAATTGACCCTGCAAGTTCTGCTGTGCTAGTGTTGTTTGTGTGTTAGCTGTGCAGTATTTTTTTGGCGGGGTTGAGTTGTAAATGTTTCCGGAATCATTGTGACGAGTTCTATAATGAGAAACTTTGGTCCTTATTATAAAATCTCATTCGGAAGAGGTAGAAATAGGAAGAATAGGTGCAGTACAAGTGTTGACCGTCATCTGACAGCACGGACTCGCATTTTTTCACGCTCCATCCTTTTCTTTCGCTCAGGTACGTCATTTGCTAGAGCGAGAAATGTCGCAGCGCCGCCGGTGCTGTCGCATTCCCGCCATCTTTCTCGCTCTTGCAAATGACGATCCTGAGCGACAGAAAAGGACGGAGCGTGAAAAAATGCGAGACCCTGCTGCCAGATGAGGGTCAACCCTTATCAATCCTTATAGAGCTCGTCACAAGGATTCCGAAAATATTGTCTCAATTTTGACAAAAAATACTTACTGCAGTCTTGATAAGCACGACACTGCATATTGTACAAATGATAAAATAAAATCTTTTACTAAAAACTTTTTCTAGGTATCAAAATGTAATAGCAAAACTCCTCCGCTACAGGTGCCAGTGTCGCTCGTTCGTAACGACGGCATCATATACGCGACGGGGCTGACGTTCACATACACGCCGGAGCCCGGCCCGCGGCCCGTCTGCCCCCCGGTCGATGACGTCATGAGGCCCGAGCCCTCCGCCACCTGGCATCACGACGCTCACAACACCAACAGCCTGCAATAGCCCATGGACTGCAGGCTGGAGGACGACAGCCTGCAGTAAACATCATTACCCAAAGATACTACAGACAAAACCCTTTAAAATGGACTCGTTAGTGTTAACCGTGCCTGTGGACTATTCGGTGAGTGATTCAAAAACTTGTAATTAGTTCAATAGTGCCTAATATCTTTTCACGATAGCGTGATCCGTGGGACTTTGTGGCTTCTCACGGAAGCGACCTAACCGCAGCGCGATAGCATTCGCGTTTGATAACGCCTTTACTCGCCGTTTGAACAGTATACGATGATTTCAAAAATGTTATTGATTATTAACATGTTGTGCTATTTCAAATAAAAGTTTAAGATGAAAATTGTTGTACCGGACGAGACTTGAACTGCGGTTTTTCGTCCAATTAAGCTACCGAGCCATGACGTCAGTAGCCCTTAGGTGCTGTTTATACAGAAGAGACGTGTGGCGGTGGCGGATAGTCAAAGTAACACAATATTAAACCTTATAGTATGCAGCATAGCGTCGTTTGGAGAATTGCGCCCGCGCCTCCAGGCGACGTCGCCTGGTTGCGCGGGCGTGGCGCGGGCGAAATTCTCGAAAATACGCTATGCTACGTACTATAAGGTTTAATATTGTGTTACTTTGACTATCCGCCACCGCCACACGTCTCTTCTGTATAAACCGCGCCTAAAATAATTAATGTCATGCATTCAGCCAACATTTTTCAATCTTTAATTTGAATATACGATGTTAGGTCGTTTTCTACAGCCTTGGCAGTTTCATGGATCACATTATTGAAGAGATTATTATAAAGCTTTATAATATAAAGTGCCGCCCGCACGAGTCAATTGCTTTGCTTATAAAAGCTAGAACGTTCGCAGTCGCAAAGCGATACGTTAAAGATTTTGTGAAACTACGACAGTTTTGTGCCTAAAATATTAAAATAATAGGATTAAATTATGTTTATGTTCGAGATTATGACACCAAAATGCTATAATTAAGGTTTAGCAGCAATGAAGTCTTTTAAAAAGTGTAGTGACACCCCCTGTTCACAATTTTCTATAGTTCCTAGAACTGTATCTAAAAATAATAAGATATAAAACTGACGAGACTTAAAGAAAGACTTTTCTTTATGGATTTGGTGCATTATTCGTGTTACTGCTTTTTTCAATCGCTTCTCTGACTTTGTAAATCAAAGGGAAGCCTTTCCTACGCCGGCATTTAAAGTTCGTTTATCTATTTCGAATTAAATAGTAAAATTGGTAATTATAATAAAATATAATTATCATGGAAAAAGATCTCTCTGATGTAGATTTGTTTCTTCGGGGCCAAATAGCTGTATATCCATGACAAGTCATTGTGTTTTTATGTTACTACAATTTTCATTAATATTGTTTTAAGAGTGATTTTAACTATTGGGTTGAGGAACTTATGTCGAGATTGTTTTAAGGCGTGTATTGTTTGAATATTGGTTTTTAAAATCTGTAAATTATTTAAGATTTTAGAAAGTTAGCGTATAGATCATTATTTGAGTACTTTTCTAGCAATTGTAAGAGAAAAGCCAAATACGTCTAAGTACTCGTTGAAAATGTTCAATTTATTGAATAAAATTTTCCAACGGTGGTTGGTTCTGTTCGCAAAGTGGTGTGTGCTCAAACGTAAAGTTACAACAAAGTTTACTGAATGAAAGAAAACTTGAACCAACAATACAATAGGAGACTTAGTACTATCGTTGTAAGTATGTATATTTACCGAGATTCTAATGAACAACATAGATAAGTAACTAGATGTAGTCCATAGTACACTTTGATATTGTTTAAAAAAATTGCAATTGAAATTATATTTATTTAAGCGAAAGTGATTTTTTATAGAAAGCCTATGATTTTTTAATAATTTGGTGTGTATTTTTAATAAAAGTGTGATTTCGAACATTCCATGCGGAAAATGTAATAAGAAGTACAAAAAATATCAATATTTTTGTAGCAAAACATTGAAATTATGTCCTACATATGAATAAGTTTATGAATGAAATTGGTAAATTGCAGTATTAGAATGAAATTAGTATTAAACCGGTATACATAAAAAACCGTAATAATGTCGTCAATTTAAATAAATGATGAATTATTTGTCGTTTTTAAAATTTACTCGATGCATTTTTTATAATTTTACATTTGGTACATAATATTTATATATTTGGACAAATATAACATCTGCTCTATGCGAAAATATTGTCAACGCATTATAAGAAACTATAATTTAGAGCAGTCAATTTGAAATATGAATATTTTTAATAAAATTGAATTTAAATACACACTATTTTCATTACTTCAATAAAACCTTTCACATACTTCACTAGAGTTTAATTCTAAAGTTAGAACATGCAATTTTGTTTTAGTCTCGCTTTTGAATCCATTCTTTTCGGATTTTAATTAATTAAGCACAAATTCTCACGATATGCGCAAAGCGGACCTCATCGTTGTAAATCTCATTGTTTAATTAAGATTCAGGGGTAATGTGTAATTAACTTATGAATCAGATGTATCAAGAAATCAGTGCCCCGACTGACTTCTGTGGGAACGTCTTCAAAAAGTCTTCACATGATAATAACAAGTGTCTTCCCCCTGCATACCGTTCCGGTCCGCTGGCTTCGACCTCTGATAATTATCACAAGTTTATTGCTATCCACCATTGTTCATAGCCGAGATTCATGAAAAACTGGATTAATATTTATTACTGAATACAATTTGTTTTATACGAGGGTTATAGAGTGGAAATAAATTGATCAACCGTGACGTAATTTAATTGAAACTTAATTATTATTGTCAAGGCCTAGCATGTCACTATAACTGCTCTAACCATTTCTATAATTACGCATAATTGTGTTTCATCCATGCAATGAATGACGGCGTCATTACAGACGTAAGAGATGATAGCGGAGTTAATGACGGACCTGCTGATCGACGGTAAACGTGGAAAATTGCATGTACATCATCATCATCTTTTATCTGACAATAATAATTGCGATAGGACTTCCCCATATCCTGTTGACACTTCCGCATGATAATGTGAATGAAGATAATTGATGGTGGTTAACATAACAGGATCTTCGCGATTACTCTTTCAATAGCATGTACACACGTTACCTTTATGGTGTTTGCCTTCAGGTTTGTTCATGTATAGTAAAACCAGCTTTGTAAACTGGTTAGAGAATTATTATTAGGTTATGTTTATCTTTCTGATGACTTCATTACAATAAGTTCAGAATTAAATGGTGATGCTGATAATTGCATATTAAAGCGTACAAAAAAAAATGCGTAATAAAATATTGAGTACGCACGGCGACACATCAAGCTATACAAAACCAACATAAGCTGGCCGCGCGACGTTATACGTTACTCGACCTACGCCCGGCCAGCTTATGTTGGTTTTGTATAGCTTGATGTGTCGCCGTGTGTACATAGATAATGTCACGACAATAATCAATTTCAGCGTTGTCAGAAACATTGCTACAACTACTAACCCCCTTTCATACCTCATCGTTTAGTAAGGTATACAATAATAAAATAATAATATAATAGTATTAATAATAAGCATGTTTTTTCCTATTTTGTTATCAGCCCGTGTACCTACACAGATTTTGGATTTTATGTCCGTTTTTGATTCCAAACAACTCAACTCTTACCTGTAACATTCTTACATTTTATGTTTCTATTCGCAACTCTCAACCAGGTCATTTTTCTTAGGAACAACACGACGTGCTTCATAACGGCGTCTGCAAAAACTTAGCGCCAACCAACAATCCTACCTCGTAATGATCTCTTTGCTGCTAACAACCTCGGTTGCGTGACTGTCTCCATTATTTCTTCATCGGTGACGTGCACCAGATATTATGACGTTATTAAACACGTAACCATTCATTCATGGCGGAAAAAAGAAGGAAAAAACGTCTTGCAGGATCTCCGACATCCTGCTTTTTAATAAGGGGAAAATTATACTTTCCAGCGCTATCTAAAACCCGGAACAGATAGCTTTATTGGTCATTTACCTGGGCTAATTAAGTATAGAACGATTATATCAGTGCGGGACTGTGAGAAAGCTATGTGCACACAATTGAATCATTGTCTACTTTTTACATTTGCTTGCTTGATCTATGGTACCGAGATATGCAGAGTGTGGGAAATGGTAGCGGTGCTCGTGTTTTCCAACATGTCATCCCCGACCGTGGGAGCGAGGGAGCCACTCAAAAATTAGCAATTAAAATTATATTTTTATGCTCAATTGTTTGTATGGTCAACGAATCGTGGCAGAAGCTTCGAGATGGCAAAAAAGTTTGAGAAAAACTTTAGACTTTTTAGTGGTGTTACTTAGTGAGGAAACTTGAGCTTCTGATAGAACCCGATAAAGTTGCTTTTAAAAAAGGCTATTGTACTTCAACCGATCTCTAAATAAAAAGAAAAAAAAGGCAACTTATCTTTCTTTCAACAATTAACTAGTAATACTAGGTACTTTATTGTAAGTTTATTTTACTTCATTTTCGTTTTATAGCTAACTTATTTTAAATTATCTTCACATAACGCTGTAGGTATACTTACCTACCTACCTAAACCGTTTTTAATTTTAGTATATTTTATGCGTGATGTCAACTCCTGTAATTATTTGTATACATTTAGATCTCATTGCTATGGAGTTAAGGCTGGGCCACACAGATTGCAGCTGCAGAACGGGTGCAGACCGGCTGCAGGCTGGCAGTAGTTGTAAACTATGGAATTATATGCGAGGTGTCACACTGAATGCAGTCCGGCGCGGCTGCGGAACAGCTGCGGAACGGTAGCCGTAGTGTGATTACTCGCATATAATTCCATAGTTTATAACTACTACCGGCCTGCAGCCGGTCTGCACCCGTTCTGCAGCTGCACTCTGTGTGGCCCAGCCTTTATTGAATTTGAGCTGTGCATGAAAAATTATTTATGTCTGTTTCGAGAGTTTTGAAGAAGTTCTAAGCCAATTAACATTCATGAAAATGTTTCAGAAAGATTGACGATTTGAGGAACCATTTAGTTTAAGCGATGTGTCCCAAAGAGAGCCTGCTTGAAACATCCTTCGAATTGACGATAGAAAAGTATCAATGATTCTAGCACACAGACTGTTGTATTTGGTTTGCCCCAATATAAGATGGAATTGTCCTTAAAGATGTTACAAGTTGAAGAATTTTAGAGTGAAGGATGTTTTGTAATAAATAACTGAGGATGCAGCGGTCAGTTTGGTTTACAGGTTCAAATCTCGATCGTCACCTGAGTTTTTCAATCCAAAACTCAAGCAACTCAATTCAAGAAATCCAAAGTAAGCTCACCTTCGGTGCAGACTGCAGAGGCGGGACGGTTCGAACCCCGCCCGCCCAAGCAGACTCGTACCAATGAGTTTTTAAACTGGGTTTTCGTTGAAGGAAGGCATCGTTAGGAAACCTGTTTGCTTAAATTTCGAGGCGTTTCTTGTACTATTTTTTTAATTTATTTATCAAATACATAAACAAAAACATCCTATGAACCTACCCTCTGTTCGTTAGAAAGTGGCGACAGGCTCATTTATAATTATAAGGACTGAGTTTGTAGACTGCTAGTAAAATGTGGATATTTTGAATGTGGTATGCTTAGAATATTTCTGACTTCCCCTTCGGGGTATCTCAAAAATCTATGCGAACGCTGTGTAGGCCTGGTATCCACAAGTAGAGCGGAGATGTTTAAAATCAACCAATAATATAGCTTGATTCCGACAAGCGAGTTGATTTTACACAGCTCCGCTCTGGTGAATACAGAGTCTCAAACTCAAAAAAATTTATTCAATATAGGAGCTTGAAACCTTAGCGAATATTTGAAGCCCACTTATTAAACGTCAAATCTTTATTGAAGTTACCACCGCGTCGGAACGTGTTGTCGATACAGAAAAGATGCGACCGGGTCCTAACTCCTAAGACCTGGTTACGTATGGGACAGAACCTTGATATAATGTGGGGAGGATGGTGGCAACGATGATGATGATGATAAAATAATTACTTTAACTACAGATTATTACTACCGTAACTATAACATTGATAATTCAGCCCAACCATATTATTTTTAAGTATTTTGTAAAACATATTTCTATTATTCTCGGTATCCGCCTAGCATTGTGACATGGAAGTGATTTTAATGTCATGAAGATTAACATCCCGAGCTGTGATTAAAGTTATTTGCTTCGACTTGAATGAGAGATCATTGTGTCTGTAATTATACCTATCTCGATGTATGACGCAAACTATACATAAAAGTATATGTTCGGCCACAGATTATTTAATAGTTCCTACCGTGAGTTCGGCGGCGGATGTCTAATCATAGATAAAATTGAAATAGGTACTTTTAAGTTATATTTGCCGTGTTGGTCCTGGCCTTCTATATCATGTCCGCGTTTTCATGGACGAAACCTGCCAACTATCCGTCCACGTCTATCTGTCCTGATACTTACCTTCTAATAGGAGAGCCTTGTTAAAAATTCTTAAGATAAGTTTGTTAGTTGGTTTCAGCGTGGGTTGGTTTAATAAAGTTTCTGACTACTCTACTTAGAAATCATTGACATGGTCACACAGATTATCTATCTAGTCCTTAGAGCAACACATCTCCCGTCACCGTGGGAGCCGTTGCTTTAAGATCTAGTCACAGTCAGAATCTTATCCTAGGCTTGTATTCTGCCGATGACTGAATTTTAAATGTTTGCGAATTTTGTTCATCAATCTTTTCTGGAAAAACGATTTCCACGTCTTGAGTTTGTTTGTAGGTGCACACAAAATTCAAATACAAATAGGAGAAGTCAGTATACATGATACAATGGACCCCGTATGCGGTAAGCTACAATTTCGGGAATCCTCCACATCACTCCTCCACATACCTCCTTTCATACACTGACTGCAGTAATCCGACACGGCATAATATGGTCAGAATTAGCTACAATACTCTTTTTGTTAAATTAAACGAGAACGTATAGTGATACCTACGTTACGCAGTAAGTAGGTATTTACAACTTGAATGAAATCGTTTTGAATAACTTGTTATTTGAAATGCCTAGTCTGGTAAAAACCAAAAATGAAAAAGAAATTATATTGAACAATTTTTGTATTTAACGGGACTCGAACCTGCCAAACCTGGGCTGTGCTTTCATACAATTTTATTGAGTTAAGGGCACTTACTATACCGATATGTCCTATAATCTTGCGGATCGTCAAAGATTACTTGTTTTCCAATCTTCGTCTAATTTTAGATTCTTTCAATTATTATTATGAAGTTTTTCTTTTTAATAGCGTTGCAGGAAGACAATTTCTTTAATAGCACATTGATTGCCTGAAGTTATGCGCTATTGTATCCACGGAACAGTAATGAGTCTAATAATTATCTCGTCTACTTATTAACTTTATTAAGTGATAGCAGGAAGAATTAATTTTATTAAAAAACATAGGTAGGTATAACCAAGTTCTTTTCACTGTTGTCTTTAGACATTGTCAATTAAGTACATTTCAAATATTAATGCATTTATATTATGTTAACTGAACGTGCACTTAAAAATATCCTGCATACCGAACTGGCTTTTTTAATTATGTAGTCGCTGCAGTTTAGACTAAAATGGGCTACCTATCAGAATTCATTCGTTCACAAATTGAAATTAAGCGTCTCTCTTATATTTTTAATCCAGTATAAAAGACCAAAACGTTAGTATGTAGTAATAAATACTCTTTCTTATGCGACGTTAGGTACCTAATAATGAACTTTCGCCGTTTTATCAATTAAGAACTCCTGGAAGAAATAAGGCTGATATGTAAAGATTACTTATAAATAGGTAAGTATTCTTTAAAATTGTTTATTCAGATAAGAATAATCCAGAACGCTAAACTCCACCAATCATCTACCGCTTAGTCAGCCGACATCCAAGCTTCATAATAACCGTGTCACCCAAAATTGCACACTTTAGAATGAGAAATCATACACGAAATTGCTGTAAACACTCATATTCTAGATGTTAGTTAAATTACTTCCTGTTCGCAGTTACAATAGAGGCACATAGAGGCATCATTATTCGTCGGGCTAGAATAGCCTGCCGTGGGACTATCTCACGAGTTTATTACGGATATATATTTTTTGTTTGTTCTAATTAACAGTTTTTCTAATAGCCAGCTTTTACCTTAATCGTTGTGTGCCGTTATGCAGTTTTAATGAATTTTTTGTTTTTGGTAATTGTTTAAAATTTGTTTCTAGATATTTAGCTTAAAATTTTGATTTCCTTTCAAAAACTTAAGACTGTGTGGGAATACAAGTACCTACTCAGTACAAAAAAAGGAATTATACATTATACTTACCAAGTGCCAAAATGTTTTCTAAATAAGAAATTAACTTGACTATTTAACAGAGACTGCTCCTAATTTTTCGTGCGTGGAGACTTGAGTTACGTAAGTAGTAATTATTAAATAATCTGTCACTTGGGCTAGTAGTTACCTACAAAAACCAGAACAGAGTGAAAATCGGTATAGGTAACTTCATGTCGTTCATTATCACTGGGTATAGGTAGGGCTAGGTATTTATTCATATACGAAATCTTGAAAAAACGTAAGTACCAAAATTGTTCTAGAATATTTAAAGGGATCAGTGACCGTAGCATAAGGCTATATGAGGCCTTTTATCTCGTTCGTTCCCGCGCAAGTAGAAAGAGAGCTAAGGCGCGATAGCTCAATATCACGCTGTCATGCTACGGCCGCAGGGCCTTTTTTATCGGTGGCGATGCTGGGCAGACGATAAACTTTCATATTTATTTTTAATAATGAATGAATGAATGATAGGAAGTATGATCTCGGATAGTCTTTGATCATATTAAAATAGCTATTTTATTTTAATGTAAGCGGATAGTGGTCTATTGGCGCTGACCTGACCGCAATCAGTTAAAAAAAACGACGTAGCGTAGCAGAGAGAATCGTACGCAACGAAGTGAAACAATTGAAGTCGTGTTCATTGGTAGAGGCGTGGCTTGGGCGGGGCTTCAGTGAGACTTGCTATACCGTCGCGCATCCTGTGCAATGTGGTTTTAGCATTGTAGATAAATAAATTTTTGAATAGGGTAGTATACTATATACCTGGAGTCGCTTGGCTGGAGGTCTCTCGAGTAGACGTCTTTCGTTCGGCTCGCGATTTAGGTAGCCACGCGGCTCCGCCATTTTATGGCGGTTTCGGGTGTGTGTTTTTGTATAAATACAGGGCTTTGAGATCGCAATATCAATTATCGTACAATGAACGTTAACTTGAATTATAATAATATCTTCAACACTTGATACTGGCGAAATCTTTAAGGAAACGCCACGTAATAAAAATAGAATAGAATACTATATACCTAAGTTTAAACAATAATATTAAATCATTGGGCTTTAATCATATGTAGGTCTACAACTCAGGATTCTAGATATTTCTTTACTGTGCGCAAAAACAACATAATTATGAAAATTTGGTTAGTTACCTATCTTATGTTAATAAATCGTGAAAAATATTTCGAATAATCCAAAAATTAATTAATTGTAGGGGTGCTAACAGCTTATAAAGTTATAATATGAATTTGGGTATGAATATTATCCATAAAGTTTATTATACGTACGTTACAATATAAAACCTGAATTTTTACATGTTACTTGGGTAACTATTAGAAGGTAGTTTCCCTTTTAGTAAAGCCAGACAGTTTTGATTCTTCCATCCATTTTGATGCTTCGCATGCCACCCCCGAGAAAACGATAAAAATTAGATGTGCCTCCATCCTTATTATTTTACGTATGCTTTGTCGTGGGTGGCATGCTAGCTGTGCTGGCCAGACAACTTTAACCTGCCTAGCTAGCATGCCACCCACGACAAAGCGTTTAAACGAGAAAAACGTCATGCGCGCTCTTTCTGGCCTACGTAAAATAATAAAGATGGAGGCACATCTCGATTTTTATCGTTTTCTCGGGGGCTGCATGCTAGCTAGGCTGCTACTCAAAACTATGAATCAAACTTCATAGTTGCTCATCGTTCCTACCTGTGTTGGGAGCATGCGCTGAGAAACTTTCAGTTTTTTTAAAATAACGAAGGTCTGGCGCTCTTTTACCTCTAAAATACTTAAATACTTTGATTTTGATCCATTTTGTTTATCTTTGGCACAGTATAAGAAGGGTATAACTTTGAAAGTTACTTTAGACTGAGTCTTTACTTCGCAATATACTTTCTTCTTATCATTTGTTGTTATTCTAGCCTATCTTCTGATAGGTGGCTATTATTGTATAAGATTTGCAAGCACTTTTCATTTAATTTTAAATTAACATTAGCGGATTCCTGTAATTGGTCTGTTCTATGTTCATAGTTTGTAACCATTCGTTTGTAATTTGACTGTTGGTTTCCCGAATTAAAATTTATTTATTTTTATTTAAATTATTAATCAAGGAAGGATAAATAAAACTCAGAAATCATTGTGACTCATGTTTACAACCACTCACAAATGCAACATTTTGACTTTAAAGCGAATTAAACAAATTATATTGTCCCCGAACTCATGGCATACATCGACAATTTTACACATACCTCCTTTACCTAATAAAATAAATACATTGCAATTTATATGTAAACAAAGTAAAGATTAACAACGCTATGTTAGATGATTATTAATAATTAAAAATAATTGAAAGTAAAATATATTTTAATTAAAAAATATCCGACGTCGGTTAGTATTTTAACGGTACATGCACATGCGAACCTCAAAGTGGGTAATTTATTTTAAAATCGCTCATTCGACTATATCAGTTATATTCTACTAAGCAATTAGGCACTCATTAAGGCGACAAGTAGCAAAATGCTTTTTATTATTTTTACGAAAATTAATATAATCCTTACCAAAAACCTAAACTATACTTATATCCCTCCACAAACAGATCTTTTTAGGGTTCCGTAGTCGACTAGGAACCCTTATTTATTTTATAATTAGTTAATTCTATGTTGATGATATGAAAATGAAGCTGCAGTAAGGGAGCCTAAATCTACTTTATCGCAAATTAATTTTCATTTACCAATATCTATTAAGTTTTGATTGATATGATAATGAGCAACTATTTGTTATTTTGAAAAATCTTGACAAAATTGTACTAAATAGATAAATATCGATACATATTTTAATTCTATATACTTTAGTTCAATATACGGTTTTTGTTACAATCAACCTATTAAAACACCACAGTTAGCAATCTTGTATTATTTCTAGAAGTACACTATATTATGAAGGAAGTATAATAAAATATACATATATTTGATACAATTTGCTTATTTACTATATTTTTGTAATAATAAAACATGTTTGTAATTAATATTATGGACGGATACATTTAATTACATATTGATTTATTGGAGTAAGTACAACTAGTATTATTTAATTGTTATATCAAGAACCCAGTTCTATTAGGTATGTATTTTTTTCTTTTATAATTAATCGTATCCATGGAATATTGGATATATTTTTTAATTTTTGAGTAGTTAGGTATTTTCAACATTATTTAGTTATTCACGTTAGGTACACTACCTACTGATATATACCAAAGTTCTATTTCATTTTAAAATTAAAATATAACTGAGCACTTAACATCGCAAAAATTAACGTAGTTTAAATGATGCTTTGCATTCGTAACACTGACGCATTTTAAGTATATTGTGCACGAGTTATCCACGCAAAATTTAAGCGTCGAAAATTTCACGATTTAATAATTAGCATGCACATCAAAAAGCACTTCAAATTAACCGAAGTCTTTTATAGTAGGCAGTTTGTGTCCAGCGAAGCACTTACGTAGATACAAATCACTTGACTCTAATAGAACGTTGTTTGTTCATGTTTGTGAGCATGAGGGAGATGTACGAAGTCAGGAGGTCGTCCATCTTGTACCCGAGGGAAGTCTCACAGAGGAGCTTTGAGCCTCGCACGAGGTTGCCGATCGTCATGTGGAAATACGTGTTCCCTGATGACCAGTTTGATATTCTCGTGAAGGGATGGGTCACAAGGATGTCCTGAAAGAAGAGATTGTTTGTTTAGTTTTAAACTCAAGAGAGCACGCGCGTTCTTAACTCTTCTGTAGGTAATGTGCACTAAATGAGCTGAAGAGCCAGCAAGCTTTGTATTAGTTTACATAAGTACTGTAAAGGAGGTTGTATAGCCATAGCTTTGTGGCCGGTTTTTATTTGAAATAAATTTGGAACGTCGAAGAACCCCGGCGAGAGCTTGAATGAGAGGAAGGTCGTTCTCTGACATAGACAAAAATAAGACTCCCCTCTTATAAGGTTCTGTGTTCTCTGAGCTAGAAAGCAAATGTCTCGGTTTATGGAAATAAAATATAAAACTAATTAATCATTTGAGCCACGTCCTCCACAGTACCTACGTACCTACACTTTCCTGTAGGGGCCAATTTATTTGCTACAAGGAAGGAAGTAGGAGAACCTAGCACAATAGATTCCACTGGGTCAACGTGTATGCTGAGGTCTGGCCCCCAAATATAATATGGTATGATAAGACAACAATCATATTGGCTGTTAAGGTTAACTGTCATTACCAGGTATGATCGTAATTACCTTAGTCTGCGGATGAATCAAGCTGACCCCGTGCTTGTTGATCGCAATGAGCAGCAGCTCGGGATAGTTGGGCTCCGTCGTCTGCTTGACCTCGAAGAACGCGGAGCCGAAAGTCGGCCACCGGTAGATAACCTTTAGGAAGGTGATCTTGGCGTCCTCGGGAGTCATGCCGGCGTCGCTGTTGTACGACGCAACGATGGCGCGCTTCCAGTCCGCTGAGCTTTGCAGCTTGATTAGATCGGCTGGGATCAGCTCTCGGAGCATTTGGCTGGAAAGTTATTGAGAGTACGTGAATATTTGATTTTGTCCGAAGATTGGCACCGAGTTCTTTTCCCTATCTATTGTTTATGTGTTTATGTAAACATCAGGATGTAAACTTAAATGCGTGACCTACTTAATGGGTGCTTCAGACCATCAAACTGAACAACTTTAACTTCCAGATCAACATTAAAATTACGAAAAAAATCCTTCGTCCATCCGTCCATCCGCTGTCCTCGTTGGCTTAGTAAGGTCAATGGGTGGGGTATCCTATATAATTTGGGTCCAGTAGCCATTCACATTTTCTATGGAACAACCAATTTTTGTTCGCGATCGCGATATTGGTTCAATTTGATGGAATGAAGCACACCCCTAAAGTAAGTACTTATGTGACGCATTTAAGCTTACACCCTGTATACGTAGTACACGTGCCTACTTGACGTAAAATATGAAGGTAGGGTACAACGAACTAGGTAGATATTTAATTTGTCATTTCCATGGTTTCTATAAGAGGTCAATGGATTTTAGTCATATATAGAAACCAAGGAAATGACAAATTAAAAAATACCTATTAAAATCCTTATCACTATGTCAACGAAGTTCTCTCGTGTCGATATGAATATAAGGAGTCTAATTTCTTGCAAGAAACATTTGACATTTATTATTTTAAGAGTAGGTATACTATCGTTTATTGAGAGTTTAAGAATATACCGTTAATGAATTAGTAACCAGTCAGGCTTTTGACCCGCGACTTCGTCCGCGTTGATTACCCATTTAGGGGTCGATTTTAGAATAATCCTTATCCTACGTCTTCTGTACAATTCATTCATCATTCATCATCATTTCTTGATTCCGAATTTCATGTTTCTATTTTCAGAAGTTTAGGCTGTGCGTGCGTTGTCTGTCAGTCAATCAGTCAGTCATTCACGGAACTCTTTTATAACTGTAGATTATTAAAACTTACGGAATAGCCTGTAGCTCCTGCTTGTTATCCCCGAACCTAGCGCGGTAGGCGAGAGCGGCGAGCCGTGCGGCCTCCTCGCGCCCGCAGCGGTGGTAGCCGCGTAGCAGCTTCGGCAGCTCCTGGTGGAAGTGGAAGATCACGTCCGCCGCCCGGTCCTTGCCCGGTACCGTGTTCGTCCACAGCTTCTTCATGAAGAACACCTGCAACCAACAATTTATAATTTTGAACTAGTGCCTAACAGTAGTGAAATTATCGATCGTCTATCGTTACTATATTGTGACCTTCAAAAATAGTAACAATATCTATAGTGCAGTCAAGGTCGACTATCGATAGTTAGGTAATACTATTTTGAATGGACCTTGTCGATCCATTAATTTTAATTGATTTGTTATCACAAGTAATAATGGTTTCGTTTTACCTGATAAGTAAATTGCGGAGTAATGCCGTCGCGAGTAGGCCGCGCCTTCTTAATCCAATCGGTGAGATGTCGCACGAAGTCGAAAAAGAAGTCCCCTTCCGGAACTGATATCACCTTATCCGCTATCTTAACAAACAAACTAAAGCCTTCACTAGATCTGAGATTCAGTCTTTGCGCTATGTTCTGACAGAAGTCTTTCGCTCTCGTTGACGAGTCCACTTCGAATGCCTCGTCCGTGTCGTCAGGGAAATACACCTTGTGGAATATTTGTGTAGTTTTATGCTGAATAGCTTCTACTTCCACTTGGTGAGGGGGATACTTTCTCTGCCCGTTTCTCAAAGTTTTCTGAAGTCTTTGCAAAGAGTCTTGAGCAATTGGATATCTCCTAGTCCTAAGGAACAAAGTCAGTTCCCTAAGCAGTCCCTGGCTGCATGCAAATAATCCCGTTGCCAACCACATCAACTCCCAACCCCTTTCTTCGGACATTCTATTTCTGTTATCAGTCAGTTGTTTCATAACTTGACAGTAGATTTCATCACGCAATATTTCATGTTTCAAGGGACCGTCGAAGATATGATCTGTGTATTCATTGCCGATACGAGGTCGCTTCGAAGGTAGATCGCCCATATATTTAAGAATAGCAGTGAACGCGAAACAAGCTTCTTCAGCCAGTTCCTCCTTCGCTTGTAGTTTCTTCAACAGAGGCTGTTTTATGGGCTCTCTAGAATTTCGCCACAACTCTTCAGCGCCGCCCCTCTTAGCTGTCGATAAGGTAAGGGCTTTGGATACGGTGCGCTTTGGCGGTAATCTGAAATGGTCCATAGCGTATTCTAGTAATGTATGAGGTTTGTCTCTTGTTTCTGTTCCGTTTAGAGTAGCGGTTGGTATTTTGCGACCGTGTTGCGCTCCCTCTTGGCAAAAGAGCGTTAGTATATCAGGAGGCGGCTTAGTCAAAGCTGGCAGCACGTATACGGTTTCAGCTGGAAAATCTCCTCGTTCCATACTCCTCTCACAACGTCCGATGCACCAGCCATTGTTCAATACAGATTCACCAGTACTATCTTCCTCTAAAATAATCAGATCTCCTTTTAGGAATGTCAAGAAACTAGAACCTTCCCCGGGTGCCTTGTAATCTTGCAACGCTATTACAAACTTAGATCGCTTCTTAAGTCCTTCTAAGAAGTAAACAACCAGATCCCGAATATCTTCTGCATTCGGACTTTGGAATGTGAACTCTTCTCCTCGAACTGTCGACAGACTAAAGGTTTGAGTGAATACTTTATTTGTCTTCTGACTCGATACAGTTGTTATTTCTGGGAACGACAGTTCTAGCAACACTTGTTCTTGGTCATCAACAACATAAACTCCAGTCCAGTTTACAGCAATAATTACGTCGTTCTTGGGCAAATTGGGGCCAGAGTTTCTATACGCCTCGTAGAATCTAGAGAACAGTAAAGGCCATTTGAATTTCGCGTAACTCACAACGTCTTCTTTCACTTTATATGCTGGTATTTTCTCTTTGACATAGTAGCTCTTTTTATATGCTTGCACTACAAGTGCACCCCAACGATCCACTGCTTTCTCGACGCCGGTCAGACAATAGTCTGGTATGTAATTCGGCAGTAATGTGTACAGTCGTTCTGTGTTCATATCCTGTCCATATTCGATGTAATATTGCTGGGCTGCTATCATAGCCAAGTCTTCCTCTTTGTCACACCTGTATTCACCAAACTTAACACCTCGGACGACTTGTTGGTAAATGAGATTAGTAGCCACTTGGTCTTCTGTAGGATCGTGCCATGGAGCGAATATTTCTTTCCTGAAGAATAATCTCCATGGCGCATTTCTTTCCTGTGCTCCTTGTTCTTTTGCATACTGTTCGCATTGAGATATCGCATCCATAACGTGGTCTCCGCCACTTCCAAGCGAACTTACTTTGTCAAACAAAGCAATGTACAACGAAAAACCAAATTGATCACGTAATCCGATCTTATCGGATAGCTGATTGCACAGTTCTCTTGCAGTTGTCGCCGAATCGGCTAACAAAGTCTTTGTATTGCCATCCATAAATGTTATTGGTAACATTATAGGCTTTTTAGACTTCGTTGCTTGTAACTCTAGCCACGACGGCGGCTGGTTCCTAGTACCGTTGTTGAATGTTCGCTTCAGACGATCTTCGCAATATGGGGCGTATCCCGGAGGACCTTCCCTTATGAAAGCCCTTAGGTAGTTCACGAACTTCTCGCTTGGAGCGAAGCATCCCACACACAATGAGAGCAATATCCACCCTCTTGCGTGTGAGGATTTGGACGGATTGTTGGTCAACTGTTTGCATATTTGGCAGTATATTTCGTCTCTCAATTCGGCACGGAGGATTCCGTGACCGATTATAAAGTGGAGTTTCTCCAAATTAGATGTAGGCCTTGACTCGAGCCAGGACTGGTAGCTGTCGGCTGTATACTCTTCGTCCTGTAATGAAAAAACATAGCCATATAATATTAATGCCTATAGTTTGGAAGAACAATGAAGTATATTGAGTCACCACGTGTCATGTTTTGTAATACACTCACCTGTAATTTTCTTCTAACGTCTTCTCCGAGTTTGTTCTTCCGCTTCAAGGTTAAAGATACCAACTTGTGTCTGATGGACCTCGGTTTCTGTTTATTCAGATAGGCATCGGGGTCTACGCCCATCATTTGAGCCTCTTGGAATTCCTTGGATCTGATGAAGTTTCTTCCTAGAGTGGCAGTGACTTTGGACATGACTGAAGTGTTGTCGCGATCCATGGAGTGGTATCGAGGTTCTGGCAGATCCCCGGTGAAGCGAAGTATTGTTATCCATAATGCTTGTGCAGCCTGTAATTTAAACGTCATTTGTTCGTCATTCATTATCATTAATCAAAAGATTCATCTATTTTGTTCACTATTTAGGTTACACTATTTTTATAAGTGATCGAAGCTTGTATTAAATAAAAAAACTTACCAACTGGTCGCCTTGAGTATGAAGTGGTAATAATGGATGCTTCAAAGGTTTCCTCGAGTACTGATGCGTTACGTTTCCTTGGAAATATGTGGCAGCGAATTTCTGGAATTTGAACTCTGAGAGGTCTTCCTCGTCTTCTGATGTGGTCTGCATTGGGGTCACCATCTAGAAGAATACAAAACGGAATATAGGTAATAAAAAAATCTGGAAATTTAAGCAGATTGAATTCGAATTAATGGGTTCCGTCCCGTCCTCCTCAAACTTGCAATAGGTTTGTAGTTCACTGAAGACTGCAACAATACCGAAACATTCATTAATATGTTACTTTGCTGATTCAGTGTTGTATCACAATAAAAGTATTCGGAGAAACTGTATTCTTTTAACTTGTGCCTCAGGTGCAACAAGAAGCAATTTTAAAATCCTGCATCTAAAATTGTCAATTAATCTTACCTCTTGCTGATCAGCCCTCTGTTGGGGCAGGTCACTAAACACCGAGGTGTCTTTAGGCGCCGGTGCCTCGCTGCTTGAGTCAGGCAAGAAGTCGAACATGGCTTCCACCAGCTTGCTGTCGTCCACGGGCTCGTCCTGCTTCCGAGCTGCTTCTTGCAGCAAGGTCCTCTTGGCTTCTAGTTGCCGCTTCTCTTCCAAGGCCAACTCAGCATCGCGCCGTTCCAATTCGTACATACGCTCCTGAAATTTAAAGTATGATTAGGAATAGACGGATAGATGTTATGGTTATGAGTGAGGATTTCAAATAGTTTCATTACAATTTTTTGTAGCACTTTCCTGCGGGATTGTGAATTTAGTGAATTTTCCGTCATTGTAGTTTTCGTCTAGTCCCGTGCAGGGCAATTTGTGTTATGATTTTAATTAGGTACCTATTGTTGTTAAGTTAGACGATCACAATTTAATACTTTGTAATTAAATAGTGATTATTAAGAACAGGTTTTATTTGCTTATTACAAACAAAAGCGTGCAAATTAAACTTGTTAGGTAGGTATTTATACTGTTTTGGCCGAATTCTTAAAATATAATTATTTTATAATAGAAAATGTCAAATATGACAGTCCTCTTAGATACTAGGATCAAACATGCATAATTTTTTGTAAAGATTTGCCAAAAATGCCAAAAAACCCAATGTTATATTTTATTGCCTTCTTCATAATTATCACAGAACTAAAGTTTACAGGTTCGGTTTTACATACATAAGATAGAAAACAACATTGGTAGGTACCTAATTAATAACATGTCCTGAACCACGCCATGTCATGAACGTGCGGATTCGAAATTTGAACCAGGACCCCCATGATTGAATGACCGCGCCTTTAGAAACGCGTGACAGACGCAAGCTTTAAAATAAAAAAAGAGAAAATGCACTTGCGAGTTGCGACTCAACCGTGCTCTTACTTGCAAGCCTTAATTAGAATCAGTAGAGAAGTTGTAAAACAAGTAGGTATTAGGTATGTAGACATGGAATACTAACATAGTGCAGATCAATAATAACGTCACTGCAGACACATTTCGTCCAAATTTCCATCATTTTAACACACTTTTATAAACACGACCGTTAGTCAATACATACTTTACTAGATTACATCTAACTTAGGGTTTAATTCAAGTTACGTTGTTGACCAACTGGATTAAAGTTATCCAACCAGTGTGTTGTTTCGTAATGGGACATGGTTGATTGATCCCCGGTGGCAGCTTATGAGTGTGAGTTAGATCCTATAATAACTATAATTGCTTGTTAACACCTTCTGATACGTAACAGTGTAACAGATGAAAAAAGAAATTAGACGTACGTTTACCAATATCGACAACTATAATTTTGGTCTAAATAGTGTATGAAAAAGTTTTAAGACTATCTAGTCACCATAATAATATCCATGGACCCTATATAGGGTCCTTCTTAATATGCTGACACTTTTTTAAGGGGACGATCAGACTATCAAACCTAACAACTTTCTATATGGCACCAACATCGAAATCTCGAAAAAAAAACTAGCTCGTCCATACAAAACGGCAAACCTACTCGAGCCAAATGTATGGGGACAGCAGATTTTTTTTTTCGCCGTTCCGAAATTGGTCCCATAGAGAAAGTTGTTCAGTTTCATGGTCTGATCATCGCCTTAAAAAAGTGTCAGCATATTAAAAAGTACCCTGGAATACGATTTTTGAAACTCATTGGCTGAGCTGAGCAGTTGAAAATGTCGAAATTACTATGGAGATATGCATCTTTATACTACTGATTTGACTTTCAAAAATTATTCTCCAGGAGTGCGATTTTTCAAAGCCAAATCAGCAGTAGAAAGATGCATATCTCCGTAGTAATTTTGACATTTTCATATGCTGAACTCAGCGAATGAGTTTCAAAAATCGCACTCCAGTATACATATTTCATAATCTAGACTAGATTCTAATCTATCTATTTACAACCTCACGCCATTGGGAAAGATCCCACTATGGTAGACAGAGAGTAGGGCGCGCCATCCTGACATACCTCTATCGAACTTTCTTGCGAAACTTCTGTTGGCACTAGATAATTTATTTGGTATTGAATATTTTAATAAAAATCGATTCCGATCCGCACTGGGACCGCGTGCGTGGTAGAGTATGGCCGAATCCCCGTTACCCTGAGAAAGGAGGCCTTTGCTCTGCAGACACTTATAGTTACCTGATTCAAACATATTGTAGCACATTATTTGATATACCAGCTCAATTAATCACTTAATCAGGTAGGTAAATAAACTTTTCACAATTAATAATCAATTAACTAAAAAAAGTTCATATTCGATCACAATTTTTTAAATAAAATCGAAAAGTAGGTACATGTTTTCACGCTCGATCATAAGCTCACGACACGACCGATTCTCTGTTAATTTATTAATATTTAATTACTGCATACAATAAATAACAGTTTTCGTCAAATGGAAGATTATCTTCACAGATTGCGGCATTCCTGTGTTTTTGTTATCGCCACCTCTTAATTAGCTATCTTTCAATCAGAGCTGATAACTAAACGCGTATTGCAATTTTTGGAAATCTTATCGCATTGGAATACAGTAGAAAATGGACTGGATTTATTTATAACAATGAATTCATTTAATGAAATACTTAATCGAAATATCCTAGGGGTACATAAGTACATTTGGTAATTTATTAAGGAAGTTCAAAGTCATCGGTAGATGATAAAGATCTCTTGAAATAGAGTAGTTCTATTAATAATTTCATAATACAGTACAGCCTCGCTAATCCGGACCTCCGCTTATTCGGTGATCTCTATAATCCGGATGACGATGCAATCGTCACTTATACAGGGTGAAATTGATAGTTAAAGACCGCGCTTTTGAAATGACGCATTTCAAAATCGAAAGTATCGAGTATTACAGACTTGATGTTCAACGTTCTCCCTTCCATCTTTTTATAATTAAAGAAACTAAGGTTTAACCATGGTTTAACATACAAAATTGTTTTATGTATAACCATTAAAATGTTGCAGACCGCAGTGCCGGATTTATATTTTTTTATGACTGTAGGCCACTTTATTTCCGCCGCCCCATGTACTTTTCTAAAATAATAATTTTCCGTTTGTGGTAAGGAAGGCACTCAAGTTAAATAAACGATTGAATTAGTCATTAAGAAAAAGAGTAAAAAAAGAAACAAGAATTACAATTTTTGACTTTTTAATAGCAAAATCATCATAGTTTATTGTGTTCATTATCTCTGTTTCTAGAGAAGAGCTGAAGAATTCATTTTTTCTTGAGACGATGACGATAATTCTTCACTCGTTTTAAACAGGAAAAACTCCTTTCCCATGAACATCAATTTTCCGAAGTAATATTAACAGTAGGTACCTAGGATTGATAATTTTGAATAGGAATGAGTTTCTATAGGGATTTAACATATTAAGTAGTATAAAAAACCATGAGAAAATCAGTGAACTTGTTTGACATTAAACCTCTGAAATCGAGTGAGTGTCCTCTGAAATCTGCCGCCCCTAGGACGCTGCCGCCCCTAGGCCGCGGCCTATACGGCCTATTGACAAATCCAGGACTGGCAGACCGCAATCCGAATGCCTCACTCAGGGGTTTATTTTTGCTTGTCCGGATTAGCGAGGCCGTACTGTACATACAATCACTTCCGTATTCCCATTCCCGTCTACAGAAGGCTTGCTAATCTTATTATAATACCAACTACCTTTTTAAGGGTGAAATTGTAAGCAAGTTCGTTCGCCTAATTGGCGAGCTGGGTTTCAAGATGAACGCGTGGCTTGCCTAACGCTCACGAAAATACTAAAAAAAATATATCCCTTAGTCGCCTCATTATGACACCAATGGAAAGAAATGGGATGGTCTAAACCGAGAGCCACATGGCCTGCTAAATAATAACGGTTGTAAAAATTTAAGTAATATAAGTCCCACTTTGTATAGTTTTACAATAAATGCTTTTGACTTTGAATTGCGTCAACCTGCGTTACCAATTAACTCTGGATTAAATAACTACCTCAGGTTTTTTTTTTACAAATCATGGATTACCTACCAACTTAACCTGAACCTTGCTAACCCAAGTTGACGCTACTGCCAAACCCTAAATTGTCTAAGACCAAACCAGATTACATAATCTCTGAATGAACTTCCGTAAGCAACGAACCATTAGTCCGTAAGATTAAATCTAGAAGATATCGTTTACATTGATTTTAATGGAAATGTAAATTATATTTATTTTAGTCGCGTTATTTACCCAGTGTTTACTGCATTATCTCATCTATTTTTCATTCCTATCGATTTTATGACGGGGTCATTTTTATCCATAGAGATAGGAAGTTTTTTATCACAATGGTCCCAATGCATACGTCAATCGTTTGATATGAGAATTTTTGTGACGATAGTATTTCTTTAGTCAACTCAATATACTTAGGTACTTTTAGATAATGTTGAGTATTAATTAAGTATTATTAATTCATCATTTTTCAGATCGTCGAGTGACGACACTCGACTCCTTCATCATCACTAGCCTATAAACGTCTCACTGCAAGGCACAGGCCTACCCTCAAGGAGGGTGTATAGGCATTAGTCCAACACGCGTGCGCATGTGGATTGGTAGACTTCACATACACATCAGAATTTCTTCTTCAGTGTATGCAGGTTTCCTCACGATGTTTTCCATCCCCGTTTGACGTACATTAGAAAAACTCATTGGTACACGACATGTTGTCCGTGCGGATTCGAACGCGGACCCCCATAATTGGGTGTCCATACCTCTCCGCAACGCGCCACCGAAGCTCTCAATATTTCACAATGTCAGAATTTGACATATTGATGTTGCCGTTTCTGTTTCCAGCATGGAGTTGTAAAGAGAAGTCAGGTATTTTTTTTAAATTTTACTTTAATTAGGAATTATTTTCTCGCGACCATTTTTGCATTTAGTTATTACAAATCACAATAGTTTGAATATTAAATGTAGGTATATAAACTCGATGAATCGCAAATAAACTGAAATTAGTTTCTTACAATTATGTCTACTAGGTACCCATAAAAAATATAAAATAAATAGGTACCTACAAAAAAAAACTTGTTAGTGAATTCGAATAAAAACCAAAAATCCTTAGAATTAATAACTCCGATCAATATAATATATCATGTGTAAGTATTTAGAATAAGAATAAATAAACATTTTTTCGTACATTATGTTTGCTTTTTGGCGTGCAAAATGTTATGATACGCGGTCGATTTGTAAATACGAAAATTTTTGTCAAAATATGTTTGTCCTCTATGGAGAAAATTTTCAGACTGCTTTCAGTTACTCACAACTCGTACAACAATTTCAGACAAACGAGCACTCACCCTATAGTTGTGTTCGGCGATCTCCTTGGCGCGCGTGTTGCCCTGGTGCTGGAGGCGCTGCTCCTCCTGGCGACGCAGGCGCAGCGCCTCGGTGTGCTCGAGCGCGTCCTGCCGCATACGCCGGTAGCGACGCATCGCGATCAGCCGCCGCGCGTGGCTCTGGATCTTCACTATAGCCCACATCTTGTGCCCGTATGAACGACGGACTAAGTAGCCACGGGCTGCGGCCTGGAATGCGGTTTAGGAGTTCACACATTGGTAATGGCATGGCATTGGCATGTAGGACCGGTATGTCTAATCGGTATGCGGTAATAGACATCTAATCAATCAATTATTTTGAAGTGGTGACAACAAAGAACGCCCCTCATCTCGACGTACTATTTGCTGTCTATAATTATTATTCAGCTATAGATAGTCTTTTTACAGTAGATAAGATACCTAACTTCAGCGGTAACAAACGCTCTTTTGACTAGGTGTATACCTAATAATCCACTCTCAAATTATTCCACCCGTGCCCGAGTCAGCAGGTTGAATGTTAAGGTTGGAATAGGCTAGGAGTCACATTGGTAAAGTCAGAAATTCAAAAGGATAATTAAAATAAAGCGGCTGTTATACCTACGTACCTGTAAAGAAACGATATGGCCACGCAAATGCCTGAATCTATGGGCCAAGACCCTAGCTCGGATCAACGCTTGCAACCTCGCATATCCCACTCTCATCTTATTGTAGCGAATCCTCTGCAGCTTCCCGCGCCAGTGACGTTGAATCAGGACTGCAGCCGCCCTCATCTTCAAGAATCTTCGCCGGTACACCCAACCTCGAATGGATCTCTGGAGGATCAATATCTTCCTTGTTAACACCCGATCCCTCTCCTGCTCGAGGAACAAGTCGTGGGCATCTTTCAAAAACACTTTGGTATGACCTAATTGATAGTCTGACTTCCCAAGAACAGTAGCGCAGATCTTCGCAGTCGCCGCTCGGCAATCTGTTTTGTGAGCTGGCGGTACTCCGGAGATCAAAAATCTGTATCTCTCCACGAACTCCTTGAAGCTATGTCTGATGGGGTATCCGGCTCTTCTGATTCTGATCGTCTCCATCATGCCAGAGTAACGCAACTGTCGGCAACAGAGGCCACGGTCGAATAACATTGGCTTCTTGAATTCGTTTGGTTTGATGCATCTTATGAAGAACGGCTGGCAGGTTCCAAGCGTTCTCATCAGTAAGTCTAAGGACTTCTTGAACTGAGTTGACAATGTTGGCGTTCTTTTTCTTGTTTCTGATCCCATGGCGATGTCATCTTGGAAAATGTGCTGAAGAAACTTATTAGTTGAGATATGAATTAATTGCAGCAAGTCAGCACTGAAAGTGTCTCGATTCTTTTCAAGGAAACCTCGAGTGTCGTAAAACACCACGCCAGCGAAGTGGTTAAGGCCGAAGCTAGTGTTGATATCTGACTTAGGTTTGAGGTAGTTTCTGTGAAGACCGTGGGTCTTGTGCAATTTAGCCAACATCGTCTGATCTGTGCCTTTTGGGAACTTGGACTCCTCATCTATTAAAGCCATGATGTTAAGTTGTTTTAAAGCAATCAGATCAAGCGCGTCTTGGTTGTCAACAAACTCAATATGCTGCCAATTGATTCCTTCATGGTTATACTCTTCCTGCTCCAATTTGAAAATGTGTCTAACGAAAAATTGCTGCAAATTTTCGTTTGCAAAGTTTATGCAAAATTGTTCGAAACTATTTTGATCGAAATTCTCGAAACCAAAAATGTCTAGTACACCGATAGCAGTTCTCGTTGTCGCTTTAGGTTTGTAAATCGCAGCATTGATTTTCTTTACAATGGTCACGAACAATCGGCCATAGATACCTTTGACGAAGGCGTCTCTGATATCGACAGACTGGTTTTTGCTGAGAGTAGAAACAACAGTTTCTCCGTGCGCGAAGAGAGTTTTTCTCGTGAGCGCGTCGATGAGCGACTGCATCGGAACTCCCAGCAGATTGGCGACTCGCCTCACGTTTGCCTGCTCTATAATTTCAGTGGCATCTAAATTATCGACGACGGTGGCTTCGTACTTTATATTGCCACAGTGTAGCACGGCTGCTAACAATTTCAATATCTCCCATATTTCCGGTTCGGTGAATAGCAGAACTTTCATTGCTGATCGAATGTCCGCAAATTCGGCTGCGTCATCTCTGCCTTCACATGTGAAACTGCCACCCTGTGGAAAAAGATAACAATTAATTTCTCTGAGTGACACTCGGAGTACACATGTACAGTCTAAACATCATTTCTCGTAAACTTACACCAGTCAAATATCTGTATTCCGAAGGATCTCCTAACTCCAGCTTCTTCTTCTCTTCTTTGGACAGTCCAGCCAATACGCAGTAGAACACGTGGTAGTTCCTCTCTTCAGCTCCTTGGGACACTATCCTGGACTTCTCTAGCAGGTATTGCTCTATCTTGGCGCCTTCGATAACTCCTCCGGCGTTAAAATGTATGTCGATGTATTTGCCGAAACGCGAAGAGTTATCGTTTCTAACGGTCTTAGCATTTCCGAATGCTTCTAGGATTGGATTTGCTTCTAGAATCTGAAATGACACATGGGAATATAAAAAGTAGTTGGATGTCTAACCTAATAAGTAGGTAGGTACTAGCTTAAGAACAAAAGTAAAAAATTTAAAGACACATTCAGCCAAATCAATAATCATCGGTGGATTTTCCTTAATATACCAAGTTTTTTTTAGCTACGACCTGTTTTGATGACGTCAGCGTTTCAAACGTTTTGTGGCATAAGAGCATTTCTATAATATAAATAATACTATTGAAAATACTATTCGGAATTTTGTAGGAATTTTGACGACGCATCTGAGAGACGAGGTAGATACCTCTCTGTAAGCACTTTCGGCGACGCATGTGGCTGAAGCAGATTTTGTATAGAAATTGTTTGTTTCGTTTCAATAAATAATTATGATAATACTTAGATACTATACTATAATATATACTAATTATATTGTAGCGAGGAGTGATGTTTTAGTTTTGTTGCGGGCCTTGGGAGAGGCCTATGTTCAGCATTGGACGATGATAGGCTGATGACGAAGATGACTAATTTAAAAATAAACCATTCAACAAACCTGTTGTTCTATCCAGGAATGTTTTCCACTTATAGCAGCCAGATACTGCAGTATCAACTTCGTGGACTCGGTCTTCCCAGCGCCCGACTCTCCACTGATGACTATGCACTGATCCTGCCCATACCGACGCATGTGCGCGTACGCATTGTCGCCGATAGCAAATATGTGCGGCGGTAGCTCGCCTATCTTCCGTTCCTTGTATAATTTGATTTGATCTGCTGTGTATATTGGTAGTATTTGGTAAGGGTTTACTGCTACTAGAATTGAGCCGGTGTATGTCTGGAAAGGGAGAAAGATACAAGATTATGTCATGTATTATCGAATGCTAGACGTAGTTTAGAGGAAGGATGGTTAGGTAATAGTTGTAGATCAACTTTTGTTTTCCAATATTCAAATGATCACTCGTTAAAATTAAGAGCATAATCGAACATTATTTAATAGACACTTTTTCTTTTTAAAGTCAATCCTGATTGAGGTATGAAAATTTACGAAGATACCTTTACTAGATGAGTAGATAAGCTAAGAAAAGCCTCTATCTATACAATACAATATCTATACAATCTTGATACAATCAATAAACAAAATATGTAATATATTGTAATTGTAACTACACACGTGGTAAACCCTGAAAGCGAATCCAAGTGTAAGTATTTATCTGTCTGTGTACTCACATAGATGAGGTTCTCGTTATATCTAATGAGGAGGTTCCTTAGGATGCCGGCCTCGTGGAGGTCGCCCAAGGAGATCATGTCCTCGACGCCGTGCACCGAGGTGGCGTGCATCGCCTTGATGCGCCGCTCCGGCGGCAGCCATTGCTCCTGCAAGTGTTAAAATTTAACTTTTTAACATTTAGTTGTTAAAGGTTGATATTCTGTAACGTTTCTTATGATTCGTTTGTATTTAAAAAGACATGTTGCTCCAGTGTAACAAATGAACAACATCAAACGCAGATGCTGTGCAGTCAGTCAAAAGTTACGTACGTTACATCGTAAGTTAGTTACTTTATAAAGTCTTCAAATTCGCGTTGCAGTTATTTCGATAAACAGATGAAATAGATAGGTACAAAGGTAGACAAACTTTTGGACTTCGCATTCTCTGGCGGCAATAAGTATCGTGAATCGTGAATTCGTGACATCCATGAATACCGAAAACATGATCGACTATATAATCTCTTTTACGTGTTTGTGACAAGACTTTGCCCTCTCGTTTTGTCTCGGTCACTCAATGACAGTAAAACCCTTGCGAGCGTTGAATTTTGGATGAAAATATCTGGTTTCGGACCCTGATGCTGCGCCCCTAGGGCCACGTGGAACTAATGGAAAATTGGAGCTTAGAACATATGTTAAAATACCTGGTTGTCGTCTTCTAGGACCCTGATCCTGCGCCCCTCGCTGGCGAGCACACGCGCCCCAATGCCCACGTGGACCTAATAGAACATTGGAGCTTTGAACATCTGGTACAATACCTGGTTGTCGTCGTCTAGGACCCTGATCCTGCGCCCTTTGGCGGCGAGCACACGCGCCCCGATGGCCACGTCAAACTAATGGAACATTGGAGCTTTGAGCATCTGGTACAATATCTGGTTCTCGTCGTCTCGGACCCTGATTCTGCGCCCCTCGGCGGCAAGCACACGCGCCCCGATGGCCACATCGAACTGTTGGAACATTGGAGGCCAGGACCTCTGGTACATTACCTGGTTGTCGTCGTCTCGGACCCTGATCCTGCGCCCCTCGGCGGCGAGAACACGCGCCCCGATGGCCACGTCGAACTCCCGCCCCGACACCGGCTCGATCCATATGTAGTCGCCCTGTAAACATCAATGTATATGTTTATAATCTGGATCTTAGACAAGTCGAGAGGAAAAATATAAAATGACTCGATAGAAGAAGATAGACAAGTTCTGTGGTTATCCTTGTAAAGGTGTACCTATATTAAGTATTATGTATTTATTTAATCAATGACCTTTTCCGAAAAGGACAAGTGCGTAGCACCCTCAATCGATGGAAGTGCATGTAAAGATGTATGAATGTCATTGAGGCTAAAGAGGTGTGTAAAAGTCGTAGTGTGGCGGTCCGTGGTCTCTGCCTACCCCCTTGGGACAATGGCGTGAGCTTATGTATGTATTTATTGCATATATACATATATCTATAATTAAATGTGTCTATTAGATATTATTCAGAGTAACGCTCAGTTGCAGAATTGCTCATTAAAGTTAATCCTTTATTAAATCTCTTGCTGTCACTTTTTGTCTTGTTGACGTAGTAAAAGCTAGCAAGAGATTTAATGGAGGATTAACTCTAATGAGCGTTTCTGCAACTGAGTGAAAGACAATTAAAATACGGGATGGCGTTCGTTGGGTAAATGATATTATATTGTATTTGAGCCACAATTCATAGCTGAGACGTCAATTATACCTGCAATAAGGAATTAAACCACACTCACCAAACTAAAAGTGGTCTTTAATTGCAATCTACGAATAGCGGTATCTGATGTACCTATTATTAGAACAGTCTAAAAAATAAACTAATGGACTAGCATGAATAAACTATAATCACTCAATTCGAAACAAACATCGATTAATTAAATTAATAATTCTCGAAGCATCAATACATAACCGGAACCAAATTGAAGACAATGGTACGAATTTAAGTAGAAAGTGGCCGTCCTTGTTTGTCCAAGTCAAACGTCGATGCGTTAGTGCAGGTGAGATTATTATCTTTAATTTGTGAAAGTTCTAATATAAGAGTGTCTAATATCATACGTGTGTTTGCTGAATAATTATAGGTGTACCGCTAAATTGAGAGGACTGAGGTAAGTAGGGAGGGGAGGAGAGTCGTATGCAGGTGTGATGGTTCTTTATAAGGTCATACATTTTAATAGAGCTAATAGATACGAGTTATCTAAGTCGTCAAATGACGTCGAATTTTATGAAAATGCGAGCGTTAACCCGCGACTTCGTCCGCACAAATTATATACCAGATTTTAAGTCAGATCATAAGCTATCAAACAAAAAAAGTTTCATCAAAATCAGTTAAGTAGTTTTTGCGTGATACTCGTTCAAACAAACAAACAAACAAACACACAAACAAACAGACAGACAAAAAATCAAAAAATTGGTGAAATGGAATCAGGGACACCTAAAAACCATATCGTAACTTTTTTTTGTTAATATCTTCAATGTACAGACAATCTTCCTGTTACAGTTTTATAATAGTATCAATGTACAGACAAACTTCCTGCTACAGTTTTATAATAGTACGAGCGTTAACCCGCGACTTCGTCCGCACAAATTATATACCAGATTTTAAGTCAGATCATAAGCTATCAAACAAAAAAAGTTTCATCAAAATCGGTTCAGTAGTTTTTGCGTGATACTCGTTCAAACAAACAAACACACAAACAAACAGACAGACAAAAAATCCAAAAATTGGTGAAATGGAATCAGGGACACCTAAAAACCATATTGTAACTTTTTTTTTGTTAATATCTTCAATGTACAGACAAACTTCCTGCTACAGTTTTATAATAGTATAGATAGATAGATATTTTCCACTACAGACTTTTTTCCACAGCTTCTTGTAAATTTTTTAAATTCAACGTGAAAGACAATGAAACCTCCTTGATTTATATCCGATCGCCCTTATACGATTTACGATTAAAAAGTGTTAAGAATACAGCAGAAAAACAGTAGTAAATTATCAATTCTTTACTTGGTGATCTTAATGCGGGCACTACATTCTCGCCAAGAACAGCCGAGAACGAGAGTGTGGATTACCTTCATTGTTCTCGTGGCGTCATAAGCCGAAGTAATATTCCTTGAAAGTTCTCGCCGAGAAGTTCACGCGAGAGTGAAGTACCAAGTAGACCTCGCATGCCACCCCCGAAAAAACGATAAAAATCGAGATGTGCCTCCATCTTTATTTATTTTACGTAGGCCAGAAAGAGCGCGCATAACGTATTTTCTCGTTTAAACGCTTTGTCGTGGGTGGCATGCTAGCCATGCTGCTTTATAAATCACCGATAAAAGTAGAGTGCGTACATTATTAATTGTCTTGTGCTTGCGTAGAAAAAAATTGCAACCAGTACTGGCCTCTAAACCCTTTCCATATACACGCACACAGACATAATTTGTAAGACGCCTCACACACACCAACCTAAAAAAGTTGGCCCCATTTTCTTTTATACTCCTTCTAGACATATACTTTTTCTAAGGTCTGGTGCTTGCTTGAAGGCAATTAAAAAATAATAATTACGTACATCTACCCGTATTAACTAATATCTATTCTATACTCACCTCAAAAAATAAATCCATCTCTCACTACTATTCACATCTAGGTATGTAATTTTCCTGCACATAACATAATTTTTGTTTCTTTTAAATCACAGTACAAAAAAGATGAACTAAAATAAAATAACATCTCGCTTTGATTTAACTGACTGTCAATGAGCGTACCTATAAATGTAAACAATCGATAAGTTTATCGTATAAATAACGTGACCGCTGTCTGGTCGAGTGATGATTGAAATAATCACCAGAATATTACGTTACGTATCTGTAACTAATTACATAAAACCGTATATTACCGTTTTCCTTTACGTTATGTTGATGTTGGTTTAATGTGAGAACAAATTTAATCGTTTAAAAGGAAAAATAGATTTGAGCTCCATAAATTAAAAGGTTCCAAATTTAAAAGTTTGATAATTTTTATCTATCACGAGCGTTAACCCGCGACTTTGTCCGCACAAATTATATACCAGATTTTAAGTCAGATAATAAGCTATCAAACAAAAAAAGTTGCATCAAGATCGGTTCAGTAGTAGATCTGGCCTGAACTTGTATTAAGTGCGTACCTAAGCGACTTGCGTCAACCTGCTTTGGTTAGCAATAATGAACTCCCAGATTATATTGGTAATCAATTCAATGAATTTTAGTACCTTACTTAGGTTATCCAACTCAGGTGGATGCAAGTGGGGTTAAGAGGACCACATACGAGTAGCATATAAGGTCTAAAAAAACTAGCTGAAACTATTTTAAAGGGATAATCAGACCATCAAACTGAACCACTTTCTCTATGGGACCAATATCGAAATCGCGAAAAAAAAATCAGCTGTCCCCTAAATTTAAGTCGAGTTATGTTTGCAGTTTTGTATGGAACAGCTGATTTTTTTTGGCGAATACGATATTGGTCCCATAGAGAAAGTTGTTCAGTTTGATGGTCTGATCATCCCCTTAAAATTGTTTCAGCTAGATTTGTTCGACCTTATATATTATGCTACACTAATTACTACGGTACCCATACTGGGTACCTCAGATTAATTAATACAAATGGGTACGTTCCCTGACTTAGAAATTAAAATAGCATTATTAAGTATGCATACTAAAATATTCTGATTAGGTAGGTACAACTGGTTTGTAAAAATCTATACTATTATAAAACTGTAACAGGAAGTTTGTCTGTACATTGAAGATATTAACAAAAAGAAAGTTACGATATGGTTTTTAGGTGTCCCTGATTCCATTTCACCAATTTTTGGATTTTTTGTTCGTCTGTTTGTTTGTGTGTTTGTTTGTGGGTTTGTTTGGGTGTTTGTTTGTTTGTTTGTTTGAACGAGTATCACGCAAAAACTACTGAACCGATTTTGATGAAACTTTTTTTGTTTGATAGCTTATGATCTGACTTAAAATATGGTATATAATTTGTGCGGACGGAGTCGCGGGTTAACGCTCGTTTTAATATAAATGTATGCCTTAATAAACAAGGTATACGAGTAGGTAAGTTGTTAGAAGAATCAATTTGAATTTCTCATGTTAATCGCATAGAATAAGAAATGATCTTTTAATTAAATCAAACATGTGCTTATTTTATAGACTTTCAATTAGATAGTTACGCCTTTTTTCTTTTTATCGATTATTTATTTTATGCTGACTGACTTTCTATTCTAAAAGCTTATCTTACTAATAGTAGAAAGTTGATTTTAAAATTATTGCTCCTAATCTAGTTTTTGAGTATCAAACGATATCGATTCTTAGACTTACTACACTAACTTGCTTTTAGCCCAGTCATTTTACGGAGTTTTGTTAGAAGGGGTGGGGAGTAATTATAAATTGGACATTTAAACTGTAACCGGCGCCATTTAGTGACAAAAAGACTATCTGAAAACATATTAAAACAAAATTCTCTACGCAACATAGAAATCAAAATTGAATTGTATCTTGTATTCTCGTAAAATGATTGGGCTACAATAGTTATTACAAAAAGCGACGTTTCTTTTTATAAAAACATCATCAACGAAAATAGTGCCTGTTATCATATTTTATGTAAATTAGTAAGCAAACAATATCAAATATTATTGTATTTATAATAATTATGCGATGTAGCGTCGGCCCAGCATCGTGTGACCAAAATTGTGAAACTGGTTCACTCCTAGACCGCGTCCCACACAGGCTGTAATCACTTTACGATCCATTGTGCGCAGGCTCAACACTCTCACTCTCGTTTTGGTAAAGGCTAATGTCATATTATTATTATTCTAGAATCAAGATACAGAGTCTTGATACTGAATGTTATTTTACAAGAAACAAGTTAAAAATTTTTAATATTATAAAATAATAAATGTTTTGCCATTTCAATTATTATTGATTAGGTATACCTATTATAATATTAACATGTTACAACCATGTTGTGCTATTTTATGCCTGTGTGTGTGTGTGTGTGTGTGTTTCTATGCTGTGTTTTTTACTTGTTGCGTTGAGTTTTTTTTAGTTTCTTATATTTTCGTTTGGTTTGCCATTTTCTGCTTGTTCGTAACTTCTGATATTCAGAGTTTACGAAAAACTTAGCTACCTGAGCATCTACCCGTAGTACCGGACATTCGAACTTCGCAATTGTGTGAACGTTCTATTACAATGAAGTTCAGCCCGAAACGGTCACGATATATCGAAAATCGAAAATCCGGGTACAGGGCCTGGGTAGGTACAACATCGAAACAATAAAAAAAATCGTTGAAAATAATAAACCATGCTGGTTTATGTTTGGAACTGTTAGGGAAAGATATTGCATTACGTATCTGTGAAAAAATGCATGGTGTGTGTTTGGACCTATAAGCACTTAATTCAGGTCTGGTTTTAGAATTCCCAACATTCTAGACTATTGCAACACTTTGACATTTACTTAAGAATGACCAACTATGGTGCAGATTTTCTGAATGTTAGCTGCTAGCTTGCTCCAAATAAAGTTTAGAACGTGTGTATGTCTAGAACCAAATTACCCGGACTACTTTCCCCTGTGCAACCCTTGTAAGTATAAATAACAGGCGAGGTGCGAGTCGGACTCGCGCATGAAGGTTTCCGTACCATTATCTATAAAAACGGCAAAAAATCATGTCTGTTGTATGGGAGCCCCCTTAAATATTTATTATATTCTGATTTTTAATTTTTGTTGTTATAACGGCAATTATAGCGGCAACAGAAATACATCATCTGTGAAAATTTCAACTGTCTATCACAGTTCATGAGATACAGCCTGGTGAGAGACGGACGGCCAGCGGAGTGTTAGTAATAGGGTCCCGTTTTACCCTTTGGGTACGGATTACGGAACCCTAAAAACTGTATTCATGAGCACAAATAGCGTCACGAAAGCTATGAGAAGCCAAAATTGAAAAATCCTACCGAAACTGTTATCAAAAGAAAATATTTCGACTTAGATTAGGTGGGTACTTAATTATAAACGATGAGACTAACCGGAAAGGAAAATACGAAGCATTTCGGAATGCATTGCAATTTTATGCCTTTTTGTTGCCTATGATACATAGTTGCTATTCTATAGGTAGAGTAGGTCAGTAATCACTTTCGGTTCCTAATCGGATCCACTTCGTCAGATTCTGGAATTGTCGATTGTATTTTTTAATTAATCCTCTCACCAACACACCTGCAGGCTACTTTATGTGTGTATGTATGTGTATAAGAGAGTGAGGTGAATGACCGGTTCTGTTGGATGCTGACTGGAGCTGACGGAATGTTCTTGCCAAACGCACCGATCGGAATCCGACGAGAAAATGTACCGCTTTGGGGTAACACGACTACGCCAAGTTTGTTCTAAGAATTTCAGATATTGATGACAGTACAGACTTTCATAGCATCAAATATCGATGTATTTATACCCTAGTTACTCAAACTCAACATTCTTTAAGAGGGTAGTCCTTGCAGCGCGCTCCATACAAACGACATTTCGTCCCAATTAAATTAAATTAAATAAACAAATTTTAAGCATGATCTAGAAATAAGTCTGTGTTTGTATTTTGTCAGATTTCCATTAAAATAAATAGTTTCAAAGTTAACGTGTCTCAAAGATTTCCATACTAATCTTTTTCTCCTATAGCATTGGTCGTATAACGCGTTAAAAATTTACGCTTCTTTACACAGCGGTGTTGTATTTGAGAGATCAAATGCACACCTGTGCAATCTAAACCAATTCTTTTCTCCATCCTCTATAACTAATTTGTCAATAATATTTGCTTATTAAATTCATTACATCGAAAACCTTTACGACCTTCGATTTTTCACTGATCGACATAGGTTTCAATATAAGTCGATCAGTGAAAACTTCCATCGCGTCATTATCGTTCAGTGGTACGAGTAAGCAAGCAAACAACAAAAAAGTGGTCATATCTACAGGAGTGGGATTTTTTAATCTCATTCTTGCATTGCATGCATTTTATAATTATTGACGTCATTATTGGAAACAGCGGTTTTCCATCGGGGAATCTAAGTGAAGAAAAGACATCAACGACACACACAATATTTAACATTGGCAACATTATTGTCGAAGTTTAAAAAATATACTTTGCCGTTTTTTATTTAAGGATCAGGAGTGCGATTTTTGAATCTCATTCGCTGAGCTCAGCAGTGGAAAATGTCAAAATTACTGTGGAGATAGGCATCTTTCTACTTATGGTTTCACTTGAAAAAAAAATCATACTACAGAAGTGCGATTTTTGAAAGTCAAATCAGCAGTAGAAAGAAGCGTACATTTTCAACCGCTGAGTTCAACGTATGATATTCAAAAATCGCTCCCCAGTTTGCAGTCTTCAAATCAAACTAAAAATTCAAATAAAACTAGGCTAACTCTTAAAGATGTTAAAGAATTGAAACGTGACATACATTTTCAGCGCCGAATAAATTTACAGGCGTCAGACTAAGACTAACTAGGTTAGTTAGACAGAATTCGTTAATTAAGATAAGATATCAAGTTGTTTGAACAAACATACCACTTTTTGATCTTTTAATATTTGTGAAAACGAACTAACGGATAGGCAATTTATTACGACCAAAGGGTTTTTTAATGAGGAGTTTTCTGACAGCTAGTCAAACGTCGTTCAACAAACCGGCGATAGATGGCGTTGACCAGAGCGGGGTCTGAAGACGAAAATTTTAGGCTAAAAAGTGAATAAAAGTTCATGTCACTGAGTCAGACGAGTCCGTTGACGAAATATATGTTCATATTTTGCTGTTTACTTAAAAACACAAATTCTTACTATTTTATTTGTATTTTATTATCTGCAAGGTAACTCACCCTTTGTCTCGTCAACGCCATCTATCGAGCCATTAGGAACTACTTTTTCTTTTTTAATGGCTTTCGGAAAATCCCTCATTCCACACGGGATAATAAAAAATTGCATTGAAATTATTATCCGCAGAGGTGCAAGAAAAGGTTGATATCGTGCGTGTCGTATCACTGAAAGCACTTTACAGAAAAGAGAAACGTGCATAGCTCTTAAAATATACGTAGGATGATTTTTATTCGAAAATGGCGTTAAATTGATGGTTTTTTGAACAGTTTAGCTGAAATAAATCACCTATAATAAAAATGAATGTAAAATGTAATAAAGATCAAGTAATACGAAAAAATATTTTTTTTTTAATTAATAGCTTTACCTTGTTATTAGACACTCTGTCAATTCCCCGAATTACATTACCTTAGGTAGCACGACATTCCTATTACGTATAGTTACCTAAACCTAGTTACATTACATTAGACATGATTAGAATATGTGCCGATATCTCCCATTCCGGTTCATTTAATTTATTCAATCATTTTATGAAAACTGACGCTTTTAACCTACCTATAAGTACACCGCACGCACGTTACTTACTACGCGTGTTACATTCATTAATATACCTAACCAATGATCATTTCAAACAGGTTCTTTTCACCATCAGAAAAGTCAAAAGGAAAAATAATCTTAGGAACTTACTTAAATAATAATTTTCAAGATTATTTCTATCGTAACATAACTCATTAATAATGATGATGCTATGCGACTCCAAATGAGCCATGAACTTGGTTCGCGGCTAAAATAAATTATGCAGTCTTTTAGAAGCTAGCGACGAATCGCTTTCAAACCGTGTCCATCAGAATTCGATGCCATTATAATATGCATTGAAAGTTTTGACACACATTATATAGAATACGTAGACTTTTGAAGATCCGGCATGATTAGTGGTTTGAGTGTGTTGACACTCAACGCTGCTGAGCTGCTGTTTGTTGCTGTTGAGCAACAATTTTGTTGCCATTTTGTCTCGACGCCTAAAAGTGAAAACCACGGGAATGAAATTTTGGTTCTTTTTTATTATTACGGTTCTGGAGTGCGATTTTTGAAACTCATACGTTGAACTCAGTAGTTGAAAATGTATGGAGATACGCATTTTTCTACTGCTGATGTGACTTTCAAAAATTGCGCTCCTGGAGTATGATTTTTGAAAGTCAAATCAGCAGTAGAAAGATGCGTATCTCCATACATTTCAACTGCCGAGTTCAACGTATGAGAGTCAAAAATCGCATTCCTGGAAAGAAAATCTTACAAACCATGTCCTGATTTAACTCAGAAAATAATCTGAAACTCGTAATGCCATCTACAGCGTGCAATAAGAACCTCGCAAATACTCCCGAACTTACATAAAAGTTTTAGGACGCAGTTTTTTCTTCCTTACTTAGGTACTTCCGAGGTTTTCACTCTGAGGCGTCAATTTAGATTTTTCTGTCGCCTTGGTTATAACCTCGTGGACTTTATTTATCATTATCATTATCTTTTATGCATACATGAAATAGAGTTGACATTTGAACGAAAATGTCGACAGTATATCGAAAATTGTGAAGTCCCTGGTATACGGCCATTACGGCCCTGAATTCACCTAATTACCAATATGGGTAATTCGCAAATCCTGTCACTTTTCTGCATGTGTGTCTTGACTTCTTAATACGGCACGACACCAATATTTTCCCTTCACTAATAGACTAAGAGATAAGTGTACTTTTTGCAACCATCAGCTGCAAGGCTGATTCAGTGTTTATGGGGTGTAGAGCATCTCTGTGATGGGGATGGACCAGGTCTGCCTGCATAACTCCAGTTGGTTTAGAAGTTACTGATGTTTAAAGGTCAGTAAAAAATTAACGATCAGCTGCAAGGCTGATCGTATGATATTATTGTAATATGCACTGTAGCTATGTGAACAGTACATCCTTTGAACGGCTGTATCTCCTAAACCGACAGTTCATGTCAGTTTTTGTACTGTTCACATAGTTACAGTGCACATTACCATAGACCATCCCAAACACAGAGATGCTCTACACCCCATAAACAATGAATCAGCCTTGCTGCTGAGGGATGCAAAAAGTACACTTATCTCTTATAATATAAGACTAAATGAATCTGGCTAGAACTAGGTCCTCCCCTTGTAATAATAGTCATATCTAGCTGGTGTCCAATATTCCTTCAATCAAATCCTCAAAAAGTGCTACATACCCTGGTAACGATCACCATGGCGACGGCGGCATGTGGTCACCACTCAGATCTGCAATGAAATAACAAACGTAATTACAAACTTGCATCATTGTATACCTACTTATATTCAAGTTATATTCATATCATTTACACTGGACCTGTACGCAACGCGTTAAATGATCCATAAGTATACTGCATTCCAATAGAAATGTCTTTTAGAACTAAGGAGGTACTTTAAATATCTGAAGGAAATTATTGATTTTCTGATATTGTTTTCGAACGCCCCTCTAATATTGCAGATTCAAAAGTTAATATCTGAAGGCAATTTTGTCTTAGTATTGCTCCATTTCACTGACATTAAACATGTGAATTAGGTCAAAAATTTGCTAAAATTTTTTGGCATTGGGACTGTGACATCTAGTTCTTAATTTGATCTATGGTTTGGTCACTTTTAAAGAGAATGATTGAATGTAAACTTACGAAAGAAAATATATCTAACAATGTGAGCGGTAGAGTCGATATAGGGTGTCCGGGAAGTATTTTCCCATGCTACGAATAGTGCGTATGCGTAGCACCCAGGAAGCTGGCATAGGTATTGTCTATACCTTGGCACACTGCCTAACAAGCGGTGAAACATGATAATACTCCTTGGTGGTCGGTAATATCGTTCTTCTTTCGGAAATTCCCGTCTATGTTTTCAACATTACTTTGTCCCTTTCTAATCCAATGACAAAAATTAAAAAAAAAAGTTTTTATTTTATTTTTGTTGTGATAGAAAGGGACACAAAAACGTTAGAAATATCGACTACGGAGACACGAAAGAAGGTCGAACATTACCGACCGCCATCGCAATGGCCAATTGTCTTGTTTCCATGCATGTAAGGCGGAGTGGCATCCTTTATGATTCTAAAATCCTTGGTAGCACCAAATACCAATAGCTCCCTCAACCGATGGAAGTCCAAAAAGATGTAAGAATTGTAGATTAGGCGAAATATTGTTTCAGAAATCAGTGTGGCGAGGCTTATAAGCCTATAAGAGATATATCTCTGCCTACCTACCTTAGGATCATGGCGCTGAGCAAAAGTGTCGTATGTAATGTAATCTAAAATAAGTAAGGACTTGTGGTAGACAATTTCAGAACATTTTTTGTAAATTAACGTAACTAATGCGTTTAATTTTGTTCTATTTCAACATATGAAGTTACATTAGGTTTTTGTTTACATTTTAAGACAGTTAGATTGGAATGGAACACACATAATTCCTAGCTAGTAATATTATGTGAAGTACCTTCTCGCTATTTGCATAAGGATTATGCGTACAGTTACTACATATTTACTTGGACTTTGTGCAAGATTGCCGTTCCTGTCAGTTTCGATTGACTATATACGCGTTATTAAGTCCACTGTTTACGATTTATGCGGGGGAAGAATTTTTACCCCTTTTAGTTTCTTATGGTTATATCGTTTTCAGAATAAAAAGTAGCATGATACCTAATATTATTTTAGCTGCCTATACAGGGTGAAATTGATATTTTAAACTAAGAGTCTACCCATCAAACTGAACAACTTTTACTATGGGAGCAAACCGATCGGAGCAAATAAAAATCTGCTGTTCCATACTAAACTGCAACGTCAACGCGCGAGTTCGCGACTCAAATGTATGCAACGGCAGAAATTTTTTTTTCCTCCGATCGGTTAGCTGCCATAGTAAAAGTTGTTCAGTTCGATGGGTAGACTCTTATTTTAAAAGGATGCTAATGATATCAATTTCACCCTGTATAACGTAGGTACACACGGCGACACATCAAGCTATACAAAACCAACATAAGCTGGCCGCGCGTATGTCGAGTAACTTATAACGTCGCGCGGCCAGCTTATGTTGGTTTAGGGTAGCTTGATGTGTCGCCGTGTGTACGTACTTTCTTAGAATACTCAACGCATGGTTGAAGATCTTTAGGGCTATTGTGCACGTTTCCGATTATATCGTTTACGAGATCGGTAACTTATTATGACTGCTGTAGTAAGTACTAGCACCGAGTACTAAATTTTAAGTAGGTAATATTTTGTTTCTGTGATTATTATATAAGGTCTAACAAAATTAGGTGAAACTATTTTAAGGGGATGATCAGACCATCAAACTGAACAACTTTCTCTATAAGACAAATATCGAAATCGCGAAAAAAAAAATCAGCTGTTCCATACAAACCTACTCGACCTAAATGTATGGGACAGCAGATTTTTTTTCGCGATTTCAATATTAGTCCCATAGAGAAAATTGTTCAGTTTGATGGTCTGATCATCCCCTTAAAATAGTTTCACCTAATTTTGTTAGACCTTATATAAAGCAGAATCGCTAAGAACTGCAAAAAACATCATGTCCATTTGATACCGATTGAATCGACCCCAGGATAACTAGATAAGTATAAGAAAAGCTGTGACCAGAATTAAGATGGCATAGAAAACACTCTACAAATAAATAGTAAATACAATAGTAAATAGTAAAAACTCTACATAGTAAATACTCTACAAGAAATATAAAATAGAAATCTTTTTGTTTAGCAATTACCTAGGAACTATTCCTAAGTATTATAAAATCTAGCTAGTTACTTCAATGATAAGAGTAACTACAAATATTTGACGGCCCGGTAGCACAGTCAGTAGTGAACCTGCCTGCTGTGCCGAGGGTTGCGGGTTCGAATCCCGTAAGGGACAAATATTTATATGATGAATATGAATATTTGTACCCAGGTCATGGATGTTTGTATCTATATATGTATTCTATATCGTTGTCTAGTTATCATAATTCATAATACAAGTCCAGGTACTTTAATATGTGACTAGATAATTTGTGTGACAATGTCCAAGATATTTATTTATTTATTATTTATAGTCCTTAAACGGTAGTAGTAGGTGTAGGATCATTCAATAGTTCCACCACCCATTGCCTAAGCATTGAATGATCCACTGATTCAAAATTGAGGAGAATTGAATCTTTTATCATATTTATATCGTCGCTGTCGTTGAAATGAAGTGATACGTCAGAGAACGAAAGTGGTTGATATAGCTCAGAAAATTAGCAAGCTGAAGTGGCAATGGGCTGGTCATATCTGCCGAAGAACTGACAACCGGTGGGGTGTCAGGGTTCTGGAGTGGAGACCGCGAACTGGTAGACGTAGTGTGGGACGTCCTGCTGCCCGCTGGACAGACGACGTAAAAAAGGTAGCGGGGAGCGACTGGATGAGGAAGGCCGAGGACAGAGTTTTGTGGCGCGCCTTGGGAGAGGCCTATGTTCAGCAGTGGACGATGATAGGCTGATGATGATGATGATGATGTCGTTGAAATATTCCACATCAAACCTTATAATAACAAACATAACTGTATCTGTAATCATAATTCATAAACAGATTGACTAAAGCATGCCTGCAATTTACAGTAATATCAATAAAAAGTCAACTAGTCGATCAGTTTATTGCGTTTGCAGTAATGTTGCGCACACGCACCGCAATGTGCAATGCAGTCAAGCGTGCATGTCGTCATACAACTAATGACAACATAACCGACATCTTCGAGGAAAACATATTAACCTCTAGTTTTTTAGAATTAATGTTGCTTCTTAGATCTTACTCGTAGAGCGTAAGTTGTTATAAAACCATGGAAATTAAATAGGATTCAAATTGAATTAGAATCATCCCTTTCCGAATCAGAGCTATTGAAGAAAGGGGTTTTATACGTTTTATAATAATCTGTGATGGTCAAAGCAGGTACATAATTATGTAGAATACACTCGTTAGGAAAAACGTTTTAACAACAAACGAAACAAAATAAAATAGGCACGTAACCTACCACAGAACATTATAATAGGGGTTAGAAGTGCAAAGTAGGCGTGGAACGTGTCGCCACAGGTTATGCAATGATTTGCATAACACCATAAGGCGCGCGGCGTGGTGCGAGCGAGAGGGCATGAGTAATTGTAGCAGCGTGAGCGGGAAGACATGTGGCGACAGTCGTCTCCGAAGCAAAAGCGCTATTTTGCATTTCTAACCCCTCTTATAATGTTCTGTGTAACCTACGTATTTTACAAGATCCTACGTTTCTTACGTGTTAGTTTCGTTTCTTTTTTACAAATTATAAACCAATGTAGAAAACAATTTATAAAAAGATTTTAAAATGCACAAAACGACTTGTATAATTGTAGAGTCAAAAGGCAGTAAATTTCTCTTCTTATCAATAGTCTGTTAAATGCTTACATTATGTCCCTCTCAATAAAAAAACCGGACTTAGTCTAGCTCATTTTTATTCACCATCACTTTGTCGACTTTTCACATCCTCATCTGCATACTGCCCGCACTTGTACCGTATAGAGGTGTGAATTTATTGATAAACTGAGTCAGATCAGTTAAATGATTTTAATTCCTTCATAGACCAACGTAAAAGTAGCTTAAACTAAGAGCCTAAGGTAACAACGTCGCTTGTCTATAATAGTTTGTCGTCTGTCTGGAATTTGCAATATCTTTGAACATTCCAAATAAAGATTTCGTTTTGTATTTTATTTAAATTCGGTAAACGAAACACAGCTGTGTATCATCAGAACTTGTCCACTTAGTTAACTATACGTTTTGTTTTTGTCTCAAGAGAACTCACGAATCAAACTTACCTACCTAATAAGTTGCGGCTACTAACTGTAAAAGGTTGTTCAGCAATGAAATTCTCTAAGCGCAAACATCGTCACAACCTTAAATTGGTCGTTGAAACATCGTCGAGTTGACAATTCGGTATTCGCTATGGTTATGTCATGTGTCAAACTCATATAAAAACTTCGACGATCTGAAGGATGCATTTGTGAGCTCGTCGATGTTTTTGACAGCGATGTGTAACGCTTAGAGAATCGCACTCCTGACATTTCGTTGAAATCAGACTACACGAATTGTATCACAACAGAATCACATGTCCCAACCCTATAACCACGCGGTCACGGCGTTTGCGAGCGAACTGTGCGATTTCGCAACGGACCCTATTGTTTCACATGATGCTTTTATTGGAGCACATTGTTCTGCGCGAGCGCAGGTGAACTGAGTGTGGCCGCGTCGAGATGAAGGCCGTGTTCTCCGTTTGTTTTGCTTGTAGGATAATTACCACCGCATTTTTGTGTATGAGATTTGTTATCATGGATAAAGTTGTATTCTTGAGATCATCGACTCGTTACACTACACTTCCACCGTGAACATCTTTTCCTGACTAATTACAGCTTCTGTACAGTTGGCCTACAATAGAAACAATGGTTTCTATCATCAGTACTATTATTTTATATGAATAGATTAAAAACGTTTAATTAGGTAGGTAAAATTATATCTTAAGACCTTGGACTAAGTGGTTTCTCAGTCCAAGCCTAAGACAGATCTACTGAAATGTGGCTCTTTAAGGTGGTTTCAAGTCATACAAAAGTTTGACGCACAATACGCGTAGACAGAATTAATAAAAGTAATATTTTATATATGGAAAAATAGTATAGAAAATCTAGTTGCCGTGTCATTGTAATTTTTTATACAAAATTTTAAAAGCTTTATATCTTCGTAATTATATTATAAATTGCAAATGTTATTTGTAACCGGAGATAGAATCTAGATTTTCTAAACTATTTTTTCATATATACAAAGTTACATTATTAATACCGTCTACGCGTATTGTGTGTCAAAGTTTTGTAGAAAATTGACCCCTCTGCAACCACCTTAAGTTGGTTTGATGGTAGCTCTATTGGCTACTAAAGGATTGAGACTCTGTTTATAATGTAGGGATCCGCTAACTAACATACACTGATCAATAATCTTTTATCAATCGTTCAACTTTAAAAAATGCGACGACATTCAGTAATTAAACGTAAAAGCTAATTACTACCAGCAGAAAAGAACAGCCATTATAGACTTAACGTATATTTCCACAAAGATATAAATCTAAATAGAATATTGCTACAAATCTCAAATTACTTCATCTGATTTCAAAATTGTGACTGATGTTTACGTAGTGCAAGGTTTCATATAAAAGTAAATTACTGGAAAAATACACAATGGATTCAGAAGCTGAATCGTTTTTCGTTCTGTTCAAAACAAAGGGTTACAAAAGCCACTACTGGCTTTAAACAGGTGAAGGCAAGTGTTAAGTGTTCTATTGTTTTGTTTTTAAACTAAAAACAAACAAAACGGAGGCATTCTTAAGCTTTAGAGGTAACCTGAGAGGATGTTTGCAAACCACAAAAGGCACGTACATTTCGCTGTGGAAAATTGTGTTGGGAAATTCCCTGTTTGCTGGCTTTGTGGTTTTTTTCTTTGTCATTTGACAGGGTTTGAGGGGTTTCTTATTTTGTAGAGATTGCTGTTAGAAAATAATAAAAGCGTATCTTTCTTACTTCCCAGTTAAGCTTAGATATTAATGTAGTAGGTAGGTACACCAACCGGAAGACTACTTAAGGGGGCATAGGTTCAGACGAATATTTTCTATGAGAAACGCGATAGCCCAGCCCTCCGATTTTCAATTAAAAAGAATTAACAAAAGTACTTTTTATAGATTTTTTTATGATTTCACTAGATAAACTAATGGTGAATATAAATACAAAAAATCGAAAACTATTTTATGTTCTTCTAAAACGAGAAAAATGTTTAAAAATACAAGAAAATACGTCATCTTTGTCACGATTTTCTATCGACAGAAGTAATTCCAATCGTGTATTCAATTGATGATTTCACTAGATAAACTATCCAAGAATACTGAGGTATGACTTTGGTTTCGGTAAATTGTATAAATCTAATCGAAAAATGAAAAATAAAAGATAGCCTTAACCAATGGGGCAGGGGTGAGAGTAAAGGCAGCGCTTTCACCAACACAAATTTCGTTGTTTGCCGGATAGTCAAAGTTTGCTGGCTATTTGCCGGCCATTAAACGACACTCGAAAGGGATTTCAACTTTTCGACATTTTACACATTTTGGTTATAGACCAAATGGGTCTACTAAACTTGTCGAAAAAGTTTGGTTGATTTGTTACTTGGATTTCCCACTCTGCAACTGTGGAGATTACGTCACTTGTGATATTATATAAGATTATTATATCACTTATTTAAACTAAGTAATTTTTAATAGATCTTAAACGAATTCTATGAATCACTATCTCGTGTCTAAAGAGCTTTTGTCGCTAGATCGTGACGGGGCTTGTACGCAACGGCTTAATGTCATGAAGACTGCGTGCGCGCGCGCATTTCAAAGCGTAATTGTACGCGTAAGTGAGCAGCGGAACTAATACGCCGGAAGTCCTTTATCTGCGGGCCATTCATCTCCCGGGAGCGGCTGTTTTGTGTCAATAGTCCTAAACTAAGCAGTAAACTTGAAAATAGTGTACAACTTTGATTCTTCTTGAACACACGTAGTTAGGTCTAACTAGGGCGTGACCAGGATTTTGTCTAAAGAAGCTTTATGGCGAAGCACTCCTCCGTACAAGATAGATACAGGGAAAATTTTCCTTAAAAAATTAATAAATAACCTGGACAGGCAGTTTATTCCAATCTTCTTGGCAGCTAGGTACCTATATCCAACTTTCTTCTTTTTCACCGCAAAACAGTTTCATATTGGTACTCGACAGTGCCCTGTCTTGGTCTTTCCAACAACTACAACATGCTTCACTTACAAAACACTTATAACTTTTCCTTATGCGGGATGAAAGCGAGAACCCAGCTACCATGGGTTGATGGAAGGAGCACAATATGAATCTGGTGCTCTTTACATGTAAACCGGTACCTACAGTAAAATTATGAAAGTTCACCTCAAGGAATCCATATGGCCAGTGAGTTTTGAATGGCGTAAGACTTTTGCGTTTACCATAAAAGAAACTGTTTTGTTCAGTAGTCTTGTTTGTACAGTTTTGAGTTGCCCACTTCCTCCCAAACAAGTAGTAAAGTTGTACCCTGTATAGTGTATGATCCCACTGCAGAACAGCGGACTTCACTCACGAATGAAGAATTTAAAATCTTCAATTCTTTATTCTTAGATACTGGAAGAAACGTAGTTTTAACACACTATTACTAGGTTTCTCCTTTAATATTTTGAGCTTCTCGAATTTAGGTAATTTTTGGACCTGCCCTGCCTGCGTCAGTATTTCCGAGCGCTTACAACCCGAATTCCTTTTAAGTACGAGTGAAGAGGCTTCTTTTGGGAAAGCTCGCTACATCTTCGTAATAAAAACAAACCTGTTGTTTTAGTGTTGAGAATGGTCGCCACTGTTTATTATAGTCGGCCAATCCTATTGTAATTTGGCTACTGTAAGTCTTGTCCGCAATAACCACAACATCAACCACTATGTTAAACAACAGAGCACTAACGGACTTAACCACAATTCCACTAGCCTACATCAAACTTTATCCGAACATTCCATAAAGTCGGCCCTAGAGCAAAAAGTCTCATAGATAGAATCACAGTGCAGTGAATGTGCCATATTAGTGCACGCGCGAGATTCGTGCCCGCTATGTAACGGACGTACCCGTGAGACTGGTTGACAAGTGGCTCCCAGTGGATCTTCTAGTGGAACAGTATAGAAATGTTGTACAGATGGGCATTCTCTGCGTACTTTGTATGCGTATTATTACAACCGGCGCGTGTTTACAACATCTACTACGTACGATCTACATATCCATCACTAGTTTGTGCATAATCATTTGACAATCCACATGAAAACCGGATAATCGATTTTTAAATCCGTATTTTCAGTCGCTTCCTTGAACCATTTTTCAACCTCAGTCCAAAATTTCTCTTCTCATCCTCAAAATCTGTATTCTTATTGATAATCTCGAGGTTCCTCCACTGAGGTTGAGTCTAAAGAATGAATACCTAGTAGGTATCAGTGGAATTTTCGTTAATTTTCTTTCTTTTTTGGTGATGTTAGGTTAGAAAAGCAAAAGACAAGAATTATTGCATAATTTTACGCTTTAGCTTTCGTTCCTCTTTTATATTATCATTTTTGACATACGATTTGAGTGAGTTCACGTTAACTCGAGTGGAGGAAATCTTGAGGAACGACAGAGATACGTGTGTTACGGTTTAAACATTGTACGATTGTACCTACATGGTTCAAACAAAAGTTTGGAAGCCGGATTGTGACTAAGGCACAAAATGTTTCCTGGATCCGGGATAGTAGTCGTCGTATAAATATAGATTGAGATTATTAGTCGAATGAGTAGGTAATTGTGTACACTATAGTTAAGGGTACGCATTGTCGGTATTACTGGAATAGTGTATTGCGACCTCTTGAGATCTGAGACAGCAGATTCGTGACTTACTGACGCAGGAGGTTCGTTTGTTTCTAGGTTGATTGGTTTGTTATTGAAATTGTTATTAATTTTAACTAGGTCATCAATTGTCATTATATATTCGAGACCTTCAATACACCTAGGTAAACCGTCGTTAAAGTGAGCTTCATCTTCACTAGTATCCAACTTGGGAACTGTCAAAGCATTAATGATCCAGGAAACCAAAGGTTTGGCGATTAATTGGGGTCCACGAAGAGAGCTTCTATTATGGATTATGGGTGACGTACCTAGTTAAGTGAACCCCCCAGTTAGACACACCATGGGCAAATCAAAGCAACATGCGCTGGTTGGCAACGCAAGTCTCTCCATCGCGCAACTCAAACCACCAACTCGAAAGAAGAAAATTGTTTCTGAAACACGTTTATTGCTGACTGGGCTATTTCAAGTAAGGTTCGTAATTTCGTATGTTTTCTCCAAGCCCACCCATATTTTTACACATACCTCAACTTATGGTATTTTCTTTTCATTCTCGGGTATGTAGGATTCCTCACGATGTTTTCCCTCACCGCTGACTTAGTGGTACACGCCAGGAATCGAACCGCCCCGCCTCGTGATTGATTTTCTAGCTCTATATAAATATCACCGCTCTTTTGAAACACGTTACTCCAGCTGCCCAGCATTTAAATGAAATTGTACTTATTTCGGTTTTCTCTTTTTTTTCTTCTCAAAACAAAGTAGGTACCTATAACATTGATACAACAGTGAGAACTATAGTGAAGCGAGTCAGCTGCGCCTGAGTTGCACGTAGAAACAGCAGGCGATGCGATGGTTCCGGTTCGGAGCGGGTCACTGTTGCGTCTCGGAGAGGGATTCCTGCGCCCGCGCCGCCGCCAGTCGACGGACTTCAGTTGCCATCTTATGCCACTTGCCGTTATCGGTCAGCCACAAAAGTAACAATACGAAAGTGTTAAACAGTTTAACACATTGAAACTTGTAGTGTGTCGCATTCAATCAATTACTGAACTATAACTACTACCTACAACACTAAGGTCCATGTGGAATTTCTTTTGAAAGAAAAGAAAGAAAGAAAGAAAAAGAAAAATCTTTATCTATTGCGAATTTGTTGGCCTGTAAGTTTCTGTACTAACGGTTTTGAGGTTTACACTTTGGTTTTACGCTTTATACTTCACATGATTAATTGACGAGGCACTTAATCATTTTTAAACACGAGGTATTTATAAACAGTATAGGTAAGTACTTTTTTGCTGACCATGCATGAGGTAGGTACCTACTTATTTGTTGGGAAATATAAAGTACGTATTGTGCAGAAAGTAACCTATGAAAGATTACTGTACTAGGTAATATTCAATTCCCTGTTTTGGGCAACCTCTGGCCATTGGTCGTCAAATTGATCCAGGTTTTGCTGCCATCTCTTCCTGGGTCGACCCGGAAGTCGGCGACTGTTTTTAGGAATCCAGGGCATGATGGTTTTTGCCCATCTCTAAGGATGCATTCGACATCAGACATGACACCGACCAATAGTCAAAGCACCGGCCCAATACCATTTAATTTTGGCGCTTTTCTCTCTGACGTCTGAGCCGATCTGTTCGGCCGAGAATGCTGCACTTCATCGCTCTCTAGGCACACCTTGAGCTTGGACTTTTGAGCCTCAGTAAGTGACTACGTTTGAGCACCGTAAGTTAGGATGGTCCAGAATGTACGTTTAAGCAAGAGCAGTTGTGAGATGTAGTGAAAGCTCAGTGAAAATCATACACGTGTCGACTGGACGGAGAGTAAAGATTACAAGATAATAAAGCGAACGTACCTAGGATTCTCAGTCGAGGTTTTTCAATCGTTTATTTCCGAGATAGGTATTATCTTCAGTGTGCTCTTTTTTTCCAGTTCACAAATTCATTAAAAACCGTAGTACTGCGGTCTGCAACCGAAGCGACTGGTGCAGAATCCCGATCATCACTTCTATTGGTACAGACAGAAGTATAAACTCACAATAGGAAAACTCGTTCCAATCGCGTTGTTTACATTCAAACCTCTATTACACGAAGCTATACAATACAGTAGGTACGCGGCAAGGTTCACGGGTCGTTCACGCAGCGACCCGCCAGTAGGGTTACCATATTTCAGGATTTGTTCTGAGATTTCAGGATTTTTAAGCTACTAAAAGGAGTAAATTGCGGCCTGATTTTTGAAATCTCTGGATTTGTTTGATTATATAAAGACACTAGATTTTTCTTTCTTTTTAGAAAGTTACAATCAAGTAATCAGCGTAAACAAAAACATAATCTTCTTTGGACAGCATCACAAAACAACGTAATTAACATCAATATTTAAAAAAATATTGGTATACTAATTGAGAATAATTATTTTAAATAATATACTACTTTGAAATGCACAAAGTAAGCGTGGCGTGCACAAAACCAGTATTAGATTTTTTTATCCACAGTGTTGTTAATTACATTTGCGACAAAATACCAGGACTTTTTTATGGAAATCAGGCTTTTTGTTAGGACTTTTCAATTTTGCATGTGGTAACCCTACCCGCAAGCCACCTGCCATGCCGGTCACGGATGAATGATTACCTGTCAATTACTATACTCTACCCGTAACGTGCGAGTGATTATAATTCTCTTTGATGGCACTTGCTAATAATACGTATTTTTAATTATAATGGCCTTTGTTATCGTAAACAAGACGTTCTTTCATTTGTTAAGTCCCAGCAAAAAATTCGGTCGTATTAGGCCCCCATTTATAAGACTATTTTGACTTATAAAAGTTATATAACTGTAATTTCGTCATATACTGGTGCTTTATGCGTCTAATCAATCAATCAATCAATTATACTTTAATGGACACCAAAAAAACAGAGTATACAGAGAGCAAAAATGTTGCAAAATGTCTAATGTTCGATTATACGACACCTATACGACCAAATTGCTAGTTGGGTAAGTTTCACAGATATGAAATCACGGTCGCCAGAAAAGAAACACGCCCAGTGCCTTCTTTCTAATCATACTTTTATTTGGATGACCTATGTTTTCTCGGATTCGGTTTGAGCGAAGTTTCATATCACTCTTAATATTCATATCACTCCTGTATATAATTCACACATTTAGCTATTCATAGCCTAAATCATCATAATCAAACCGGTAAACCCCACTTCAGGGTATAGGGCTTCTACATTTGCACGCGAATTAATCTCTCACAATACAAGGGACAGCCATCAAGCTGAACAACTTTCACTATGAAGCCTAGCTAAGAAACGCGAAAAAAAATCTGCTGTTTCATACAAAACTGTTGGTAGGTACTTACCCGATTTAAATGTATGGGACAACAGATTAATTTTCGCGTTTCCTACGGTACCTAGGCTCCATAGTGAAAGTTGTTCAGTTTGATGATCTGAGTTCACCGTTTCAGTCTGTAGAGAGCGTCCCTTACACCCTGTATTAGTCGGGGAATACAGTCGTGAGCATATGCTAGCTATGATGGCATAAGCCATCATTCATCTTCATCTTAGCCTTAGTGACTTTTTAATGAATTATTTGTAATGCTGCTACTCAGGGAAGAACCGTCCGTTCGAGTCCAATCGACCACAACACTAGTAACCTGGTGCCAGTTGACTGCTGGGCGCCAGAGTCTATCAAACCAGGAGAATCTATGTAAAGGGCTTAAAGTCGCTTACGGTACAGACTTCGGCGAAAGACAAACATTGCTGATGCTAACGACGCGCCAGCTTATCGATGAAACTCTGGGGTCATCGAGAAATACTAGCGTAGAGAGTATTAAACAATAGCAAGCTCTGGAGACTGGAGATCAACTACTCTTACATAATTTCCATTTCAATAGTGGTAACCTTACCTACACAAAACGCAACGCGAGATTTTGACACGAATGCAGTTTGACTTGTGAAGAAATTAAAATTCGATTATTCAACGTTTTTATCGTAGGTAATACAATAAGATTAATTGAAAAAGTGTACTTGTATCCATAAAAAGTTATGACTACACTTACAAATAAATTGATAGGTATGTTGCGGTTTTTCTTCGATTTGAAATAAGACTTTGTCATACCTAGTCATAGAACATGTAACATGACGCATAAAAGTTAATAGTAGCAAAACGAATTGGTGAATAAAAATGAAGTAATTAACAATTTAAATATTTCCAGTGTTCCAGGGAGGTGAACCTTTCGCCAGCAAAAAAATTACAAGCGAGACGTTATTTAATTTAATTTTATAATTTTTCTCTGATCGATACGCAACGACATACCAATTACTTGCCAAGTTAACTGACGGACGGAAAGGTGCGTTTGGTCACGGAGAGTGCGCGCGCGCCGATAGGATGGACGCTTCCTGACGATCGATAGCTAGGAAGTGCTAGCAAGTCATGCGTGTGAGCCGCAGTGATGCAACGGTTGTGAGGACCACAAGACTAATGAATTTTGTGGTTGATGCTATGTGCGGGTGCGCGTGCGGTGGCCGTTCCGTACCGGCAGGGGCAGAGCATTCAGGTTAATAGAATGCGGTTTGTGTTACATTGCATTATTTAGTTTAAACCTATTTAGCGACATTCATATAATTGCCGAAGAAATTTAGCTTTAACTGGAGTAGATTTTCAGATAAATCAGGGTTCGAAAGGATAATTATCATTGCAGGAATGTGCTGACATTAAAACTATTAAAACTTTGTTTGGCACACCATGATGATGCCAATGAAGAAACAAAAGAGAAAAAAAATAAAATTTAAATATATTATCACGATAATTATTTTTGAAGATTCTTTAATTAGGCTAGGAAAAATTTTGGAGATGGTTTATTTTATCCATGTGTAGCTAAGTAATAATTCATAATTAATCAATCAATTTTTTCATACTTTTTCTTTATAATTATTATTTCAACTCATTCAAAACTACGAACAACTCTAGAAAAAAGAAGTAATGTAGGTAATATGCAGATATCTACATACTTATGTTGATAATTATAAGAATTGTTTTCAAGATGATAACAATAAATCGTAAATCATAATTGAGAAATACCATAAAAAGCGTTTTGAAATGTTACGATACATTGTATTCTCCATACCTAAGTCTATACAGTCAAGTTCATTTATTGTATGTATACGTGTACCTAGACATTTCATTTCTTCAAAGGGTGATTGTACTTATATGATGTTGAACAACTTTCCCTGAGGGTCCTACAGGCAGTAATAAGCAAAAACTGGCGGAGCAAGGGGAGCGAGCTCGACATTTTTTTGCACATCGATACGGGTTGTGGTCGACTCTTCTCTTCATAACGAATCGGTTAAAGCTAGAGCTTTTTACGTACAAAACATGTGCAAAGTAACTGAAACAAAAGCTATGGATCGAGCGAAGCTAGCTCGAAATTTTTTGCACCACGTCTTACCTGTTGTTAGAACTTTATAGGATTATGTGTAGGCACAGTAGTAATTAAAACAGAAACTTAGAGTGAGCGAAGCGAGCTCGACTTTTCTCTGCTCTACGAATTGGTTATAGACAGAGCTCAATCGATCTATATTTTTTCCCGAATTTGCCGCCCCTAGTAAATTTGCCCCCCCCCCCCCCTCCGTAGGGGGGGGGGTGGCAAATTTACTAGGGGCACCTGCTCCCCACCTCGCTACGGTACTGAGCAAAAAGCAATTTTAATTGTTTATAATTATAAAAATCTGCTGATTGCATTTAGTACGTGAAATATCAATTTTTTTTTGTTTAATATCTGTAGGCTTTATGGGGGAAGTAGTTTATTATCTATCATACTCAATGAGTGCAATCACCCCTTATGTCATATTGCAGTAATGCAACTTTTCTATACTATACAGAACTGTACCACAAAATAGAATTAGAATTCACGTTAAAACATAGCAATAATTTTTATGTTATGTTGTTAAATCAGTTTGAATTGAGTACTGTTTTTATGTTACAAAAGTTTCAAATGTCGTAAAACACAGAAAAATTAAACATGTAAATAATAAGGTGACTGTACAATAAAGATTGAGGTCATGCTAAGAAATGTCCATTCTATAGAAACCGTATTATATTATCTATGGTTAGTTACCGTCTATTGTGATTACGAACATATTTTACAACACGATTTATTTTATTGATATTGATTGACTGGCCATAAAAACCAGACGCACCGTATAGTAAATTAATCTTTGATTGCTATATACGATCATAAGGTACATACAATAAAATGCATGCTACCCATCATGTGAAGTTAAGAAACATTAAATTTAGTCTCATTCTAATAAGACTCACATAAATCATGTAAACAAAAGCCGAAATAAAAGGTTTAATAATCTTCACAAACCAAATACTTAGACTATTACATCATCATCATCTCAGCCGATGGACGTCCACTGCTGGACATAGGCCTCCCCCAAGGATCGCCATAACGACCGGTCCTGCGCTGCCCTCATCCAACGTGTTCCCGCCGCCTTCACCAGGTTACTATTACATAATATAAATAAAAGAGCGAGAGAATCGGTGGCGCCATGCCGAGATGTATGGATACTCAATCATGATGTTTCGAATCCGCACTGACAACAGTCCCTGACGATGAAGGAAAATATCGTAAGGAAACCTGCATAATTATGCTGAGGAAGAAATTCTGAAGCCTGAGGATATCTAAATCGCTTCTTAGCGATAAGACCGCCTGTTTTTGTGCCTTTTGTATTTCCTGATTGTTTGCTCTCTGTATACTCTGTTTTTTTGGTGTCAAATAAAGTATAATTGATTGATTGATTGATTGATGTCTACCAATCGCATTAGCCACGCGTGGTGGACTAATGCCCTCTCTAGGATTAGAGAGGGCGATGTTTTCCTTCATCGTCAGGGAGTGTTGTCAGTGCGGATTCGTTGTAGGACCTATATAGACTAAGAGATAAGTGTACTTTTTGCAACCATCAGCAGCAAGGATGATTCAGTGTTTATGGGGTGTAGAGCATCTCTGTGATGGGGTTGAACTAGGTCTCCTCGTGATCGTTAATTTTTTACTGACCTTTAAAAGTCTGTAACTCCTAAACCGACTGGAGTTATGCAGGCAGACCTGGTCCATCCCCATGGTTTTTTATGAGGATGATCAGACCGTCATACTAAACAACATTTTCTATGGGACAAACGTCGAAATCTGGAAAAAATCGGCTGTTCCATACAAAACTGTAATCCTACTCAACTCAAATCAGCAGATTTCGACTTTGCGTTGGTCTCATAGAAAGTTACTTATTCAGTTTAATGGTCTGGTTTAATGGTTTTAATGGTCTAAAACCATCAGCATTTTGAGATGGACCTTTTGTAGGCTGATGATGAAGACATAAAATAGCTGAACGTTTAATATACATAGGTACAACAGCTAAACATATGTGGTCTTCAGTTTAGAATAGATCATTCATCATCTTATTGGGTCAGGATATAATACCACTAACGACCCGCCCCGGCCTCGCACGGGTGCAATGCTGATGTAAGTAAGAAAAACGCATTATACAGGGTGAAATTGATATCATTAGCATCGTTTTAAACTAAGAGTCTACCCATCAAACTGAACAACTTTTACTATAGGAGGAAACCGATCGGAGCAAAAAAAATCATCTGTTGCATACATTTGAGTTGAGTAGGCAGCGATGGCGGGTGCAGTTTAGTACGGAACAGCAGTTTTTTTTTTGCCCCGATCGGTTTGCTCCCATAGTAAAAGTTGTTCAGTTTGATGGGTAGACTCTTAGTTTTAAAGGATGCTAATGATATCAATTTCACCCTGTATACCTTCCTCTTGAATCACTCTATCTATTAAACCTCATCATCCGTTGCGTAGTTTTAAAGATCGAAGCATTCATAGGGACGGACAGACAGACAGACAGCGAGAAGTGACTTTGTTTTATACTATGTATAGTGTTAGTGATGATAGTGATACATAATCAATCTCACGGTCGTATTTCCTTTGAGTGTGGTCAAAAACGAAAAATACATACAGACGAACTTCAAACTGTGTAGGTTATAAAATAAACATGTACTTAGTTGAATGAGGACATGAATCTTACCGAACGTAATAAACTTCGTTTTCCCTCGTAAAAGGTCAATTTACATAATTTAATGTGTACACTTATTGTAGGTTCCTAAGTATTTGCGATTTTCTGATAAGACTTGTCTGCATAAAAATAAAACACACTTTCGAATCATAAAATGTCAATTGTAATAAAACTAACACTACTCAGGTACCTAATCTAATCTAAACTATTATAAAACTGTAACAGAAAGTTTGTCTGTACATTGAAGATATTAACAAAAAAAAAGTTACTTACTTAGTTAGTTAGTTAAAAAAGTTTTTAGGTATCCCTGATTCCATATCACCAATTTTTGGACTTTTTGTCTGCCTGTTTGTTTGTGTGTTTGTTTGGGTGTTTGTTTGTGTGTTTGTTTGTTTGAACGAGCATCACGCAAAAACTACTGAACCGATTTTGATGAAACTTTTTTGTTTGATAGCTTATTATCTGACTTAAAATCTAGTATATAATTTGTGCGGACAAAGTCGCAGGTTAACGCTCGTTATTAATATTATCGTTTTAGGTTTCGCCTCGTATTAACTAATGGATCCATTTATAACCTCCTAACAAGCGTGGAAACAAGAAAATTGTCAATGGCAGTCGGAAATGTTCGACCTTCTTTCGTTCGTCTCCGTCGTCGATGTTTCCAACGTCGTCGTGGTTTGCATAGAGATAATAAGTACTACGTATTGTCGGTTTGTCCCTTTCTATCAGACAAAAATTTAATAAAACCTTTTTTTTCACATTTGTCGTTGGATTAGAAATGGACAAACCTAATGTTGGAAGCAACGAAGCAACGACGGAAATTTACGACTACCAACTACCAAGGAGTACTTTCATGTTTCACTGCTTGTAAGGCAGTGTGCCCTCCAGGTACCTATGGTACCTTCCTGGTTTCGCCTTATAACTTGTTACTAAAAAGTTTTTATAATATTCAACCCTGGCCGGTATTGAATAAAAAAAAAACGTAATTTTCTGCCATTTGCTTCCGAAAAAAATTAAGCAATTTCTTTTTAAACCAAATAAATGGCTTCAGTAAGTTTTTTTAATAACAATTTAGCCAGTGTCGTCAATAGACAATACCTTACAACCTTCTTGATAATACACTCATTAGGTAGGTAGTATACAATCTCTTTTGACATCTTTAAATTAATTAAAAGACCAGACTAAAGAGACGAAAATGAGTTGCTGAATTTTCATATTTTATCCTTAGATTTTATCAGGTTTTTATTAGGTACAGCTATATTGAATTTTCTCAGAGCTTAAGTAAATTGTTACCTATATATTTTCACTTCAACAAATAAAACGACTAGGGCATTCCTAGTCGTTTTAGTTTTTTAATGATAAAGGCGACATTCCATCGCAGAGGAAAGTGATTTGATATGCAACCCACATACACGCGGCATGTTAACGACATGCGAAGCGAGAATAATTTTGTTTCTAATGGCCTAGTTTAATGTTGAGTGAATTAATTTCATAGAATAGATCTTTTCATCTCTGCAGATTCGTCATATTGAACACGATAATATTAAAATGAATGCTTGCGATACACTGTTAACACTTGGTTCAAAATGGTGAACAACTTAGTAAACTAAGTCATTTAAAATTTGGGGCTTTTACCATATGAGCAGTATCACTACTAAGTATTCTCATTTGATAATAACGCTACTTTCTGTTCCTTTTGTTGTTTTGGTTTTTAACTGCATCTGTAGGTAAGGTACCTTTTTGGTATGCAGCTTAAGAATGGCCAGTAGGGATTGGGCTGATAAAACCCACAGGTTGGAGTGGTCTAGCCTTGCAGGTCTGCAACACTCTAAGAAATTTGTCAGCTATGTTATACCTCGTGTCACAAAGTTCATACTGAACAACAGCAGGAACAAGCCTCGCGCCATAGTCGAAGCCCTCACTGGGCACTCGTGCACAAAATGAAACTACCCTGGACCCCAGCTGCCGAGCATGTGGAGAGGATGAAGAGACTATGGAGCATGTTCTTTGTGACTGTGATGTCCTGGAGGCAAATCGCATGTGCCTCCTCGGAGATGGATACCGAAAACCGGGAGATCTTAGGTTTCTTCCCCTCAATGGTATTGCCTCCTTCATTATCCATGTATTTGAAGGGTGAAGAAAACAAAAAGTATCGGGGCTAACACAAAAGATCCCACTGGGTGTGGAAGTGTTGCTGGCTTGCCAGCCCCCACAACAAGATAAAATACCTTCTTGGTAAATCCTTAGGTTCTTTTTAATTGTTTAGTGTCTACATTTATTTTATGTTCAATCGATTACGACATCAGTACCATACTAGTATTTATTCTGTGTCAGTACCAAGGACTGTGCAGCGTATTTTCGTTTTTCTCTTATTCTGTTTCATAGCGATCGTTCAGATTTGTTCTTTTTTTATTTATTTCTTGGTATGTTTTTTTTTCTAGTAGTAATTTTATTGGCAATAAAACATTTTTTTCTATCTTTCTTTCTTCTTTCTTCTTCTTGTATAGTATGTTTTTAAAAGGGAGTCTAGTGCGATTTTAGTAGTCTGATAGTTTCTTCTTTTGTTCTTTTATAAGTTTTGTCATCTTCAATAACGGTTTCATTAGCTAGAATTATTTCTTCTTCAACTTTTTCGGTACATATCTAGACACATCCCAACGACATTGTCTGGGTGCTCTCTGGTAGTTTTGCTTGCCTGTTGCGCTACGATGGTTTTCGAAACTGCATATGACTCCCGTCGATAGCAGATTGATGAGGGCCTCAGCCATTTGAAGATCTGATTCAGATGGTATATTGTCACAAACTTTTTCATTTCCGATGGTGCAACTATCGTTTCTACTTGTGACAACACATTTTCTTCAGTAAAACTATTTTTTAGTGAAACCTCTTTACCGGTTTCGTCAACTTTCACCTTACTTTCTTCGCACATACCATTGCCTATATTTTTATTGGCAAAACTGTTCATTGTTTCATCTTTATGGTCATCTTAAAATAAAATTTCAAGTACTATTGCAAATAATTCTGGGAACTCTGTCAGTTTCCCGAGAAACACTTAGTAAGGCATCAACGGCTGACTTCTTAACCTAAGAGACGTTTTTTGAGCATGAGTTGAGCCTAGGTCGAAAATGCATGTTTACATGCAACAAATCAGAATCAAACTAAAATTAAGTCTCTGAATCTCAGATCTCAAAGTCAAACAAAGCATTTCTTGTATACACGTACACAGATACTAAGAATGAATAAAGTCAACAGAGTGACGCGTTGTTTGATCAGCAGGGTGAGGCGACAGTCCCGGCCACTTATCACCTCCGCGGGGCGGCCCATATACACCGCCACTTATTAGTCACCAGGGCCCCGATCGCGCTAATTTAAAACATTGAAGTTCAATCTTTATTCATTTTCTGAGGGGCAATTGCGGTAAATAAATTGTACCTGAACCATGACGAACCACAACTTTTAACACATTCGGTATTGTGCTATTCATTCGACTGACGTTAAGAGCCGTTTCGACATATCGCTCAGACGTTAAAGACTTTCATGTCAGTCACATAGTAAATAATTCAAGTTTTAATCGCGATACGGAATTAAACACAGTTCAATAGTAAATTGGATTGCAATGTGATTAAAAATGAAATTGGATTAGGATGAATAAACGCGGTCTAAACATATTAAAATCCAATTACTATTCAACTGTGCTGAATTTCGTATCGCGATGAACTTGACTTATTTACTATGTGATAGACAGCCTGAAACGTCTGAGTGATATGTCCAACGCCTGTCAAAATTTATTAGCGTGATACCGAATGTGTAAAAAGTTGTCATTCGCATGCTGTCCAATGACGTTTCAGTGGATATTTATTTAGCGCGACCGCCCTCCTGACTAGTTTAGTGCTGGCTAATTAAATTTTCTAGCAGAAAATTTACTGCATGCCAGTAAAGTCTTTTTTATTCATTCGTGCCCGTATAACCAATGACAGTTTTCGTAACTGGTAAATATTGTTTATTATAATTTACTGAGAGCTACGTAAGACAGCGAGCTAATTGAATTTTCTCTTAATGATAATTTATTACACGGAGAAAAATATCACCTAGTGTACGAGACAACTATAAATATAAGCAGACTTTTACTAGAAAATTTGTTGTTGTAAATATAATTCTAGATTTATAACAATTAATTTTCTAGCTAGATAAATATTTTTCTCCGTGTACTTTTGTTAACACTAATTTCTTTTGGATCTATTTTGGATCTGATTCTACAAGCAAATAAGAACTTTAGTCTAAGTAAAAACTATGTTCTATCTTGGCTAGTTTGTAATGAATGACTAATAACAAATATACTTAATTACAAATAACTGATGATATTCTAAGAACAATCAACTTTAATTTTATACATAATTATCTTGGAGTCTATTTGTAGAAGAAAGAGTTATTTTCAGATAATATTTCTTCATACTCAGAAAAAAATATATATATACGGTCGAATTGAGAAACCTCCTCCTTTTTGAAGTCGGTTAAAAACGATCCTTTATAACGAAACTTGTGATTAGTGAATTGTATTAATCATGTGAACTAGCAAACACTCCGTAGTTTATCGACGAACCTTTTCTTCTTGATTATCTTAGCAAGGTATGCGGAATCAAAGATTTGTAATAGATACAAAAGTCTCACGATACTGGTGGTGGTGTCATCTTCTGTCTGCAATCTCGAAGCGCGAGTTCGCGACTCAAATGTATGCAACAGCTGATTTTTTTTTTCTCCTATCGGTTTGCTCCCATAGTAAAAGTTGTTTAGTTCGATGGGTAGACTCTTAGTTTAAAAGAATGCTAATGATATCAATTTCACCCTGTATATTCCCCGAGGGGGTAGTTAGAGATATTCTGAAAGCTCAGAACATCCACGTTTCACTAGTAGTACCGAAACTTTGTCCAGTATGACAGGGAGTGAGATGCTATCATTGAATAAAAAGCAAGACAAAGGCATAGCAACCCTATGTCAGTCCTACAAATTTACATTAACGACACCTCATTATATTAAAACACCACTGAAGAACCATTGACACGAAAAGAAGAAGATTATGTTAAATGTTTAGTATGTTTAGGCTACAGGGTATGCCAAAGAATTAGACGAAGATACGGCGACACATCAAGCTACGCAAAACCAAATTGAGCTGGCCGCGCGTAGGTGGAGTAATGTATAATGTCGCGCGGCCAGCTTATGTTTGTTTTGCGTAGCTTGATGTGTCGCCGTGTGTACATACAACCTTTTCCTTTAGGCGCAGTCTGATAAAAACGACCTGGACTCAACGGCGGCGGAGAAAAGGGTTTTAATTTTTCTCTCTCGCTCAGTATAATCTGTATTAATAATAACTTAATACACACAACTAATTACTTAATTAATATCAGTTGAAGGTAAATAATGTTGGTAATGCTTACTAAGTCATGTCAGTGAGTACTCTAAGTGGGGCATAACATAAACAAAAGAAAGGTTACTACTACTATTGATCCAACATTGATGAGGCTTCAGTACTAGACGTACCAACTCTGTGAACAAATCAGTTCGCTACATTATACACATAAAGCAGATATATTCTAACTACAATAGTTATGTGTATATACATGTATATAAATGTGTATTCTCCGTTCTAGAATATTCTAAATATGTCACATAATATTCTGAATATCTATAGAATTTTTTTTTTTTTTTTTATGTCTGATAGTTAAGCATTTGACCCCGATCTCACCTGATGTTAAGTGACGATGTGGCCGAAGATGTAGCATGCTTACCTAGAAATGTGCCTATTCACTCTCGCCTTGAAGAGGCCCAAGTTGTATTGCTCAGGGAACAGGTCCGCAGGCAGTACGTTCCACTCTTTAGCCGTGCGCATTATAAAAGAAGAAGCAAACTTCTTAGTGCGAATTGCTGGTATGTCAACAACATAAGGGTGGAAACCCAGCCTGCGTCTCGTCCCTCGCAGATGAAAGGGAGACGGAGGTATTAGAATTGAAGCGCGTTGTGACTATAATCTACTGGATTCAATCCTTTTTATTTTATGTAATTTTTTTTTAGCTGCACAAAGTTTTGATGATAATAATAAAGACTTTGATAAATGAAAATCTGAGCACAAAATTTTATATAAGAACCAGAAACATTTTAAAGGGTTTTGTATTCAGATAATAAAAATTTCCTGACATGGGTCATTTCTTGAAATGGTTGGAAAACGAGAACAAATTTTCGAACCTACCATGCACCCGATCGATTTTCTATTTCGTTTTAGTTTCATTCTCTGAATATTATCGCTATATCTTATTTAATTAATGTGTCAATGTTTTGCTGACTGTTGAAATCGAACAGTTTGTTTCTTCAGCGTTTCCTCAATGTTTCCAATCGGTGCGATTAACGGATGTTTGAGCAATATCGTTGTTGGGCTTGCAGTGCAACTCGATTCGCTTTCGAATATCCGAAATAAACTAAATAAACCTTAATGCGCTCGAATGCACTACTGATTGTTATTTAGACGGGATGAGATATCTTTACCCAGATAATACCATTTTTCTCGCCTTAATTCCAGGAGAATTCAACAATTTCAATTTCGGTATTTCCCTTTAAGTGGATTTCTATAGCGATAACTAGTATTATACAGATTTAAACGTGAGATGAAGTAACTTAAAAAGAATCGAGTTATCTATCTATCTATCATCTTGGGTTCCCTTGCCAGCATCTTGAGTACCCTCCCGCGCGGTCCAAACCTGCACCATATTTTAGGTTAAGTTAGTTTTATTTTCTCAATATTTTATTTATTTTTAATGTACATACTTAACTTCCTTTATTTGTCTTTAATAAAAAACTATAATATCAATAATAACAGCAGCATAAACCCCTCTATCTAACTAAATAAAAATTGTTGTCCACTAATTTCAAAGAGTCCCATATAAAAGATATAAACGAGAGTTTTTGGATTCCTTAGCCAGATGACAAAAAACTAAACTCTTTTAGTTATACGGACAGTTTAATCTTCAATACTACCGATATACATACGCCTCATACTAAATAAAGGCTCATAAATGGTAACTCGGGGCTCTGTAGTTGACAGAACCAACTTGTTCGCACTTGAACTTGAATGAATGAATGAACACAGAGCCTCGGAGTCACGTCTCTCGCTTTATAGCCTGACCTCGCGTGCTGGCGACCCTCTGTCAGTGAAAGTCCACTCGTTACGAATTCAATTTAAAACTGTTTTATAATAAATTCTCACTGCGTTTCATTTTTAGCAGCCTTTTTTAGGTCGGTCTCGACAGTCTTTTGTTTTTGTATGACCTTTTTGGAATGTTTTAATAACTTTCTATACATAGAAAATTTTAACTTAACTACCTAGTTAGTTTTTTAACTGCAGTACGCAGGGTACGGCCGAGACAGGATGCGCTTGTGAATGGGTCTTGTAAAAAACGCTTTTTAAAAACTAAAAAAAGAGATGATTTTTTAATTTAGTTTGGAGTATTCCCTGATTATTGTAGGACTAGAAGAATTCTTCCACCGAAATTGCTAATTTTAAAATTGGTTATTCCATAGAAAACATCATTCGGCGAATTGGCGACTGAACCCAAATGTATGGAAGAGTTTGTTTTTTTTTTCGCGATTTTTATGTTATCTCCATAGTGAGGATTGTTCATTTTGATGGACCTAAAAATATGAAACGCATTTTAGTTTACACCCTGTATAGCTCCTTATTATTTTAAAGGCACTAATTTACTACCATACAATTATGTACGACGTGTACCGTGTACCTACCTTAGCACGGTCATTTGTAAAATAGGTATTTTTGGATTGTTTTTTTCGAATTGACCAATACAACATTACTCCGGGAGCAGCTATTGATTATTACTGCGGACTATAGGGGACCACACCAGTGACGGCGAAGCGCCCTGCCTAGCTAGCATGCCACCCACGACAAAGCGTTTAAACGAGAAAAACGTCATGCGCGCTCTTTCTGGACTACGTAAAATAATAAAGACGGAGGCACATCTCGATTTTTGTCGTTTTCTCGGGGGTGGCATGCTAGCTAGGCTGGAGTGCGTTTTTTGAAACTCATTCTTTGAACTCAGCAGTTGAAAATGTCAATATTACTATGGAGATATGCATCTTTCTACTGCTGATTTGGCATTCAAAAATCATACTCAAGGAGCGCTTTTTTTGAAAGTCAAAACAGCAGTAGAAAGATGCCTATCTCCATAGTTATTTTCAAATTTTCAACTGCTGAGCATACCGAACCAGTTGTATTATTGGATGATCTACTTTTGTTCATAATTTGCTCTCTATCTCTCTACACTTAAGTGCCAAAATGGTATAACTGGCTAGATGATTACAAAAGTCTTCATTATAACTAGATACCAGTCAACTACACGCCGTAAAAACTACTGTGCCCTTTAATTCCTAGCTGTCATGACACTGCATGCTCCATTAAATATGATCATAATTATTGGGATTTTGCAAATTATGCTTTACCTAAATGGAATAAGAATTATATGGTTTTCATCTGTGGGAACGTGTATTATTTAAAAAAGAAAAGGTCAAGTTTATTGGTCGCCAGGTGAAAAAAAACAGGTTCTTTTTTTAAAAACGATGCTAAAGTCATACTATTAATTAACGATCGTTATCCCGCGACTTCGTCCGCACAAATTATATACCAGATTTTAAGTCAGATCATAAGCTATCAAACAAAAAAAGTTTCATCAAAATCGGTTCAGTAGTTTTTGCGTGATACTCGTTCAAACAAACAAACAAACAAACACACAAACAAACAGACAGACAAAAATCCAAAAATTGGTGAAATGGAATCAGGGACACCTAAAAACCATATCATATCTTTTTTTTGTTAATATCTTCAATGTACAGACAAACTTCCTCATACAGTTTTATAATAGTATAGATAGATATATTCTATTCTATGCTAAAGTAACGGATCTATGATACTTATTTTTTGAGAAAACTATGTTGCAGGCAATGTGCAGGTATTATGTTTTTATAAGTACAGTCTGAGACAAAAGTCATTTAGCGAAGTTGAAAATGAAATTAATCTTGAAAAAAAAATTTAGGATCACTTTACATAATAAAGCACGAACACCATCAGATATGATTTTGAAACTTACATTCGTCATGATTTGACTTTTGATGTTGACTATTACATAAATTCCGAATGTTATTATGCGTCATTAACATCGTAGTTATTACTTATTTCTTAGTAACTGGTCATATTGTATGTACTTACTCTTTTTTAATGGTCATATTGTATGTATGTACTTACTTACTATTGTCGGTTATCTAAACTATTATAAAACTGTAACAGGAAGTTTGTCTGTACATTGAAGATATTAACAAAAAAAAGTTACGATATGGTTTTTAGGTATCCCTGACGCCATATCACCCATTTTTGGATTTTTAGTCTGTCTGTTTGTTTGTTTGTTTGTGTGTTTGTTTGAACGAGCATCACGCAAAAACTACTAAACCGATTTTGATGAAACTTTTTTTGTTTGATAGCTTATTATCTGACTTAAAATCTTGTATATAATTTGTGCGGACAAAGTCGCGGGTTAATGCTGGTTATTAATAAAAACCATCAATTATTTTTTATTTTGATTGCTTTTATCAGCCCGGGAAAATCTGTGGCCAGTTCAAATGATCAACAGGAGTGCGATTTTTGAATCTCATTCGCTGAGTTCAGCAGTTGAAAATGTCAGTATTACTATGGAGATAATAATGCATCTTTCTACTGCTGATTTGACATTCAAAAATCATACTCCAGGAGTGCGACTTTTTAAAGTCTAATCAGCAGTAGATAGATGCGTATCTCCATACATTTTCAACTGCAGAGTTCAACGTATGAGATTCAAAAATCGCACTCCAAATTATTAAAGAAAAAAACCGGCCAAGTGCGTATCGGGCCACGCGCAGGATAGGGTTCCGTGGTTGCCCATCACAATATATGGACTTAGAAGGGGACTTTTTGTTTTATACTACGTATTATCGGCTAATAAAGTCTAAAAAGCCTTTTTTTAGATGTTCAACTATTACTCGTAAACTTGTAAAGCCTACTTAGCAGTGATACTTAGTTTTCCTTTTAATTTCGTACTAATGCCGTGAATTTTTTTACATGTCCAAAAACAACCGTTTAGCTGGCAGTTGGGAGGGGGACACTTTGACTCTAACAAAAATGTTTATTTTAATGCTTAATATTTCGCTAACGGATCGTAAAATGGTTTTCCCAAACCCACAATATTTTTAAAAGACCGATCGAACCATACCCCACAACATGGGATAGATGAGAAAAAAAAATGTTATCCCCACTTCACGTGTAGGGTAACCTAAAAAGTATTTTTTAAGATTTTATTTCACCATTTTGTCGGCGTGGTGAATATGTATACATGTACCAAATTACAGCTTTCTAGTATTAAGTGTCTCTGAGCTAAGCGCGGACAGACGGAAGGACATGGCGAAACTATACTGACGGCCCGGTAGCACAGTCTGTAGTGAACCTGCCTGCTGTGCCGAGGGTCGCGAGTTCGAATCCCGTATGGGACAAATATTTATATGATGAATATGAATATTTGTACCCGAGTCATGGATGTTTTATGATGTCATCATAATACAAGTCCAGGTACTTTAAATGTGACTAGATAATTTGTGTGACAATGTCCAAGATTTTTATTTTCTTATAAGGGTTCCTTTTTGACTTCGGAACCCTAAAAACGGCAAACTATATTTTTCATACTTCGACAAAAATGTTGCCAATGTTAAATATTGTGTTTGTCATTGATGGCTTTTGTTCTAACACAAGTTAACACTTAGATTCCTCGATGGAAAACTGCTGTTTCCAATAATGACGTCAATAATTATAAAATGCCTAAGTATCGCTGCACATAGCACAATTATAAAGGCATTTTTATCTAAGTAGTTAAATTATACTAGAAGAGAGAAGCTGAAGTAGGGAATATTACCAATAAACATCAATCTAAAATCATCATCATCATCAGCCTATAAACGTCCCACTGCAGGGCACAGGCCTACCCTCAGGGAGGGTGTATGGGCATTAGTCCACCGCGCGTGCCCTATGCGGATTGGTAGACTTCACATACACATCAGAATTTCTTCTTTAGCGTATGCAGCACGGCTAGCATGCCATCCACGACAAAGCGTTTAAACGAGAAAAACGCCATGCGCGCTCTTTCTGGCGTACGTAAAATAATAAGGATGGAGGCACATCTCGATTTTTATAGTTTTCTCGGGGGTGGCATGCGAGGCCTACAGGTTTCCTCACGATGTTTTCCTTCACCGTTTGAGAGCAGTCGGTATTACGTACATATTATATGTACATAACGCCGTTGGTCCCGGCTACTATCTCTGGTGGTAGTTGTCGTTACATAAAAACCACGTCAGAGGCCGTAAGGCGGTTTGAAAACTCTGACACCCTGGTGCAGAGCCCTGGCTCTACACGGTAAGAAGAATTGAGAGTCACTATGCAGGTTCTGACCCGAGCACTTGTCTTGCGTGGTTTTCGCGCATCGCGCAATCCTCAATCTGTTCTTGTTCTTGACCAAAAACAATCCTTGAGATTGGGATAGATTCTCCCATAAACTACTTGACACTAGTGGAAATGCAGTGCTAACGCACAAGCAAGAGGCCATTAATTATAAATAAAAAAATAAGAAGAATTGAAACAATCTCAATTAAAACTTAAACACGATGACAACTAGATTTTTTACAATTCATTTGATCTCAACTCAAGTCCATATTAATTACCGCTTAAAAACTTCTGCTACAACTCAACCACCAATCAAACAGTCAAAATACGCCAAAATAATGCATAGCATAGCTAAAATATTGACGTATCCAAATCTAAAAGTTGGTACATTTAGGTACTACAGGTACAGGTCTCCCCCGAAATGACGTTTATTCTCAAAAATACGGAACCCTGCGAGAGTTCCATTCGCACTTCTTTATTAGATTCGCAATTTTTTTCATGTTTTGCTCACTCGAAAACCGAGACGCGGCCAAACGGTATTGAATAAATTAATCAAATATTGTTTTTTTTTTCTTATTTCATAAAGACATCGGTTTGCTGGAAGAAATCTCTTTAGAGATAAGCTCGCCCTTTGTAATTGTCTATTATGCTGTTTTCATTTATATTTCCGTGTGTACAATAAAGTGTTAAAATAAAATAAATAAACATGTCAAAAGTTTTTAAAAATTAAATTAAATCTATCAATTCTGGAGAAGGACTTTTAAGTTTTGCGTTCGTTTGTCAACACCTTGTATTAAATTCAACCCTTTATGTTCCAGACACAATATTTTTATCAGTCGGATCCATGATAAAACTGCGAGGTAAATGTGGATGCTTATGGCTGAAGATGGATTTAACTTAGCAACAGGTTTTATAACAAAGACTTTGATCACTTATGGATGCCATGGATATAGGCCGCGTAACGATTGTTTACACACTTTCTATGGGAACTCGACATTGCATTGTTTAGCTTCTATCGATACATTACCGTGGCATATTTATAAATATCCAGTCTCGTTTACAAATACGCCTTTAGACCAACAGCTGATTGACATTTAAATTCCAACTTTAATTGGTTAAGTTTAAGATTCGTTCTTAAATCCAATAAGAATTATAAAAACGTGAAGAATTCTACCGTTTTCTAAACTTTCTTCTGCAACGGTAAATGAGAACCTAATTCCATAATAATATTTTAAAGCGAGACTATAAACTTTCTTTGAAGTATTGGCTTAACAGTTTTTTCGACAAACCGTCAACCATCGTCACATTTCACATGTTCACGAGTAAACAGTACTACGTGGAAACCTCGCTAGTTTTGAATATGGAACGGGTGATGCGCGTGCGACAAGATTATGATCCCAAAGAACCGTTAGTCTATAGATAATCTATCACCTGACCATACAAACATACGGGTCATAGTGTCACGACCTACCGTTAAGATCTCTGATGGCTGCTCGGCGTGCTACCTCCTCATATCACAATCACTTCACTAAATCACTGTATCAATCAGATCACTGATCACTGCACATCACCAATCACCTGTCACTCCTCGGGCATGTCGGTCGCGACGGTCTTGGTCCTGGGCTCGTTTAGGGCCGCGACAGTGTGCACGGGACCACCAAATGCGACGGAGCGTGAACATTAACCTACCTGTGGCGCTTGCGTGTCGCCCGCTAGCCCACCCGACCGCGGAAACAGCTTTACCGACAACACCTCCGCCATTTTTAATTAAACCTTCCACAAACCGCTTTTTAGGTTATACATCTTGTATCAAATATCAAACTTATACTCTTTATTCTAGATCAAATACAAAAATACATCAATCAGAGTTAGTTTTAAGTCACACGAAGAATTTTATTTAAAACTATAGCGTAAAAGCCTTAAACTGTTTTAACGACGCCGATGAGCGCCATCTGTTGATTAATTAAGAACTAAACAAGTTGTTAACCTAACGTTAAAGTTAATTAACTCTCAACACCTATGATTTTACTATTTAACCAAGTTTTATTTTGTCGTGAAATTATTTGCCTTTTGTTTTAGCATTGATGTAACTTCTGGTTGAGATGGAAGAAGGCTCAGACGGTTTAGTACAAGTGCGGTCCCCAGGCCCAGGTAGGTAAAGGTAAACAGCTGTACTGTTCTCATTGATTAGTTAACATCGCAGTTCTAGGGTTAACCTATAGATGTCTCTGCTTGTCCCAGCGAAGCCTTATTTTCTAATAACTTTGTTGAGGAGTTATACCTGTAAACTACAGGGTGTAAGTGACAGCCTAGCAAATACTGAAACGGTTGGGGCTGACGTAACCTCAGGGTTAAAAGCTCCAAAAAAAAAAACAATGGATTAAAAAAAACTGAAACGGTGAACTCAGACCATCAAACTGAACAACTTTCACTATGGAGCCTTCCTCAGGAAACGCGAAAAAAAATCAGCTGTCCTATACATTTCAGTCGGGCAGGTACGGCAGTTTTGTATGGGATAGCTGATTTTTTTTCGCGTTTCCTGAGGAAGGCTCCACAGTGAAAGTTGTTCAGTTTGATGGTCTGAGTTCACCGTTTCAGTATTTGCTAGGCTGTCACTTATAACCTGTATATATAAGAATTTTTTTTTTTAACCATACTTAATTTCAGTTTCAAGTATGTTAGAGTGAGCTTAACAACGTGTGGGTGGGAACACTTGGGAATGGAAACATGGTAGTAATTCGTGCCATAATCAACTTGGCCAAGTACCTAGTTAGCATAGCATATGCTCATGACTATATTCCTTGAGGGGGTAGTCAGAGATCCCCTTCCAGATATCAACGACATTATAAGACTATTTTGAATTACAGAAACAGATATTATTTTGACTTAATGGATAGTTTATCTTTCTGATAAATGGATTATATTTGCGAATCTAAGCCCAAAAGCTAAATAGGAATCGAAATATCTTTTCATCTTTTTTCGGAATTCAAGTATAGTTGCAAAGATTTTTTTTGGAATTTAACAAAATGCAGTAGGCGACATTTGAATCATGTAAATGTTTTGGGAGCTTTGTTCGGGAGTGCTTCGTGACGTTCCACCCAGTACTAAAACATTATTAGAATCTGAAAGAAATACATAATGATTTAAGTAACTAAATTAAAAAAAAATCCGTTATCAACCCTTTACGCTACGGCGTAGGCCCAATTTTGGGAATCATCCCCATATTAAAGACTTCAACGCACGCGCATTTTTTGCTTTATTTTTGTAAACCCGTAAAAGAATTGGGTTTTTTATTCAGGGTAATTTTAGATCACCTACCAAGTTTTCAGTGGTCGTTCGGATGATCGAATTAACCAAACTGAATAACTTTTGTGACATGTAAATTAAAAATGTTATAAAGTGCATAATAAAAAAAAATCGCCGAAAATAAGTATTAAGGCGGTTGCAGAGGGGTCAATTTTATACAAAACTTTGACGCACAATACGCGTAGACGATATTAACTTTGTATGTATAGAAAAATAGTTTGGAAAATCTAGTTGCCGCGTAACAAATAACAATTGCATTTTATAATACAATTACGAAGATATAAAGCTTTTAAAATTTTGTATGAAAAATTTCAAAGCTTTATGTCTTCGTAATTGTATTATAAAATGCAATTGTTATTTGTTACGCGGCAACTAGATTTTCTAAACTATTTTTCCATATATAAAATATTACTTTTATTAATTCCGTCTACGCGTATTGTGCGTCAAACGTTTGTATGGGCTGAAACCACCTTAAGGGGAATGATAAGACCATCAAACTGAACAACCTTTTTTTTATAAGACCAACATCGAAATCGCGATAATAAAATCAATTATTCCATACCAACAGCATTTTATTTCGAAAAATTCACCTTTTTCACACAAAACTGCAAACCTACTAGACTGTATGATGTCTTGTCTAGTAGATTTGCAGTACTGTATGAAAAGGCATTTTTTTTCGCTATCTCGACTTTGGTCTCGTAGAGAAGGTTTTCGTTCAGTTTGATGGTCTGATCCCTGACTATTTGTAGTACCGTTCTTCTAATTAGTTTGTGGTAGTACCACAGAGTGATGTAAGGAGGTTGTATAGCCATAGCTTGCTGACTGGTTTTTATTTGAAATAAATTTGGAACGTCGAAGAACCCCGGCGCGGGCTTCAATTATTACGGAAGTCAGAAGAAGATCGTTCTCAGCACAGATCAATTAGAATATGTCCAAGGAGGTTCTCAGAGCTAGAAAGCAAATGTCTCGATCTATGAAAATAAAAATATAAAATAAACAGTAAAGCTCTATTTTAATTAACCATCTGATCTACGCCTCCACAGTACTATAATTTATATTGCGACTAAACCAAGCGTGACAATACAATGACCATCACAGAACGAGCTGAAAGCGATCGACCCCGCAGCCACAAGATATATCACTTACTTTATAATAAGCGGAAACATTGAGAATCATTGCGCCATAAATCAGCCCGCCGACAGGAACTGTTATTGAATTGTGATCAAATTAATTGCTCTTATGAATATTCATTAGTTTTTGCAGGACCGGACTTACGCCGCGTAAGTTGAATCCATCATCATCACCTCGTTAGTTATGCGGTCAGCAAATTAATGGAAGGTGATGATGGTGATGGATTCCTAGTACATTTTGACTGTGACTGTTATCTTTATAGAAAAGCAGTTAGGTACGCAGGATATTTTGATGCGCATAAAGGCTGGGCCGCACAGAGTGCAGCTGCAGAATGGGTGCAAGCCGGTAGTATTAGTAAACTATGGAATTATATGCGAGGTGCCACACTGCAGCTACCGTTCCGCAGCTGTTCATTCTTTTCTGTTGCATTCAGTGTGACACCACGCATATAATTCCATAGTTTACAACTACTGCCGGCCTGCAGCCGGTCTGCACCCGTTCTGCAGCTGCATTCTGTGTGGCCCAGCCTTAAGTGTGCGCGCTAAACACAGATGCACTCTCTTGTCCTTACTCTGCTGTCTGATGGAACGGGAGACCGATACCATAGTATAAGAAATAGTATCTATTACTACATACAGTACGGACACTCCCACCAACTTTTTACCTCACCCCCTCTGGTTACCCGCCAGTTGACTAAGAAGAACACTTAAGGTTAAATTTCTTTGGTTTCGCATGTGCTGACGTCATCTTGTCAATTTCAATTTTTTGTATGCCGTGTCCGGGCTGTGCCGATACTATCAGAGGTGGGGTCAGATGCAGTGGCTATAACCGGCAGACACACGGTTTGGGTGTCTAAGATGTGTAAGACGCCTGAAGGAATGGGAGGTACCAAGTCAACAACCTAGAAATAAAAAACTTTTATCTCCAATTCGTTAAATTACTTATTTATTTATCATTTATTTTAACACTTTATTGTACACACGGAAATATAAATGTAAACAGCATAATAGACAATTACAAAGGGCGAGCTTATCTCTGAAGAGATTTCTTCCAGCAAACCCGTGAAAGAGAGAGAGCATATAAAGTCAGGCAGGCATAGTGTGCATATTTAACTAATTAAACAGTATTTAACACTAATAAATAAACAGATAACACTAATAATAAAGATACAGGTATATACACTACGTTACTAACTAGGTATATCAAATTTAACATAAAGATAAAAAGTATCACAATGTTTTTGGTGAAATACGAGTAGACGATATGCCCAATATTTCTTTTCAAAATATTTTCAGACCTGGAGTGCGATTTTTGACTGTCATTCGCTGAGCTCAGCCGAATGAAAATTGAAAATGTCAAAATGGGGATATGCATCTTTCTACTGCTGATTTGACATTCAAAAATCATACTCCAGGAGTGCTATTTTTGAAAGTCAAATCAGCAGTAGAAAGATGCGTATCTCCATACATTTTCAACTGCTGAGTTCAACGTATGAGATTCAAAAATCGCACTCCTGTAATCAAAATAATAGATTATGGGGGGCACTATGCCCAAAATATTGAACGGTTTAAAATCATAAGCATAGATTGGGCACCAAAAAAACCTCTTAAGCCCACTCTGGATTTTCGTATATACGGTCGCCTTTAGGCTAAGAGCACACGGTTTAGTGGTCGAATAATGTATGGTAACATTTGTGTCTTATATTGTCTTCAAAACGTATTGTAATTAAACTTAACGTATAAAAGAAAATGATAAATTATAATCTATTGAGTGATTTTAGGGTCGGTAGTCAAACAAGGACCCCTTATACTTTCGTCCATTCTGTCTGTCTGTCTGTCTGTCTGTATGCCCCGCCTCAATAACTCGCTCATTTTTGCACCTATTGAACCGCCAATTTGGCTTGAAGACAGATAACAGTAACCCAAAAACAGAAATGTTGAAATTATGAAGAAACACATTTTTTTCGACCCCCTGATCATTTTTCTTCCATTGCGCCCTTTTCTAATTAGAGGGAAGCATAGAGAAACGCCATCCCCGTGTTAGGTTACCGTAGCCAGTGCGAGCACAAGAAGTCACTGATAAACACCCAGGGTGCACTGGCCCATCCCTCAGCTGTTCCCTCTGGACTCATCCAAAGAGACCAGAAACAGATGCACACACGTGGAGGTTACCTGACTTTAACTTGGTGCTAGTTTGTTATTAAAAACTATATAAAAGTATTATGACTAGTGCATCGTGTGCAATCGGTATTATTTGATGATTTTATATTAGCAGATAGGTGCAATTAATTAATATGGACAGGATGTACACCACAAACATCTCAATAACTATGTAAACATTTACTCAGCTATATTATTAAATGTGTTTGAACACCAACAACCGGTATTATATTTTCAAAATGTATATTACTGACTCTAAGGTTAATTCATAATATACTTGATCTTATATTGGTTGGTATCAAAAATAGCTGCGTGATTCTGGCTTAGAATGGACGATCGCAAATCAAAGCAACTTTTGTCTCCGCAACAGCCGCAACTAATGAGGAGTTTTCTGACAGCTAGTCAAACGTAGTTCAACAAACCGGCGATAGATGGCGTTGACCAGAGAGGGGTCCAAAGATGAAAATTTTAGGCTAAAAAGTGAACAAAAATGCATGTCACTGAGTCAGACCCATCCGTTGACGAAATATATGTTCATATTTAGCAGTTTACTTAAAAACACAAATTCTTACTATTTTATTTGTATTTTATTAACTGCAAAGTCGGTGACCCCTGTCTCGTTAACGCCATCTATCGAGCCATTAGGAACTACTTTTTATTTTTTAATGGCTTTCGAAAAATCCCTCATTTGTCTTTCACAGGGTTTGTATGAAAAGTCGCGTCGTTACATGCGCGCTCTTTCGTACAAACCCTTCGACTTGAGTTGAGAGTAAAATTAGTTGCGGAGACAAAAGTTGCTCGTGCGCTGCGCACTATCTCTAAGAATTTCTTTGTATTTTTTTCTGAAGTTATAAACTTGTCTGTCTCCTATTTTTGACTTGACGTTGAGTCTTGGGACACCCTGTATTTGAGTCGAGTAGGCATAGCAGTTTAGTATGGAACAGCGTTTTTTTTTTGCTCCAATCATTTCGGTCCCATAGAAAAAGTAGTTCAGTTGACTCTTAGTTTAAAAGGATGCAAATGATATCAATTTCATCCTGTATACTATAACAGATCTCCAAAACAGATTTTATCAGGTTTTGTAGACTTGCCCAAATCGGGTTTTGATGATTTCAATCTAGATCTGAATTACTCACACCGAAAAAAAAGGTTAAAAAAAACCATGTCTCTTACACAGGTGTACGAAATGGTATTAGTCACGAGGTATCATTATGCAGATTTATGCAATTTGGACGTTACATATTAAGTATATTTGTGAGCAAATGATTAAAGGTCTTGTTGTAAGGAACTGTATTGTAACGTTGACGTTGTCAAAACATCATTAATCTTTACTTATCTTGGTGATGAATCAGGCAGAGCTTCGCTGTTTAAAATGATAATCGATCTTAAGAGGGTACCGAGCCTATTTTGCTGCCCTCAAACTTATTTTTTTAATTTCTAAACAATTAAACAACAATTCCAAAAAGCAATGTCACATTGTAGTCCTGATTTGCTGTCAATTTATCGAAACATGTTTTATGCTACACGGAGATCGTGGGTTCGATTCCCACGGGGGACACCACGTGAAATGTCACTTTGTACGTTTTTCCCCAGATGGTTAGGACATTGCAGGCTAAATCCACCTGATTGTCTGAAAAAAAATTATTCCATGTTTCGGATGGCACGTTAAGCCGTTGGTCCCGGCTACTATCTCTGGTGGTAGTAGTCGTTAGATAAAAACCGCGTCAGAGGCCGTAAGGCGGTATAAAAAAACTCATTCGATGAGTTCAGCAGTTAAAAATGTCAAAATTACTGTAGTGATATGCATCTTTCTACTGCTGATTAGACTTTCCAAAATCGCACTCCTGAAGTATGATTTTTGAAAGTCAAATCAGCAGTAGAAAGATGCATATCTCTGATATTTTCAACTGCTGAGTTCAAAGTATGAGTTTCAAAAATTGCACTCCAGATCTCATGTCATTGTTGGCCGAGACGAAGTCAAGGTCAACAAACATGTGATTTGAGGCTTTCTTATTTACAGCCCGGGGTTAGTATACTGTTTTTCTCCTCGACGGAGGCGTTAAGCGGCAACTTCGTTTAGCGCAGTGGGCCGAAAGTAGACGCTTTCCGCCCGGAGGGGTAAAATTTTTTTTTTGTGCAAGTCAAACTTAGTCTTGAACGGGACTTAAACATCCAACCTGCCAAACAAACCAGTTGTGCTTTCTTCCGATAAAGCTACCGAGCTATTGCAGAGAACTAAATCTCAGAGAGAGTCTTTAATTTGATTTGAAATAGCACAACATGTCTGCAACATGTTAATAGACAATAATATTTCAAACTCTGAATATTTTAGGTATGATGGCTCTGACTTGCACTCAATATTTTACACGCAAAGATCTAAATACAGAACTATAAAGTTGTATTATTGAGGATACAGAATACCTAGAGGTCGAACGTAACAGTGTCAAGAGCGTCTCTGTATGCATATGATATTTATTTGGTACATACTCGTACGGCACACGCTCACACAATATGTTACTAAGCACATTGGCGTAGCCAGGGGGGGACAGAGGTAAGCGACGCCCACCTTAGAAAGCTTGTTGCTCCCCTAAGAAAAATGGAAAGTAACGAAGAAATAATTACATAGTAGTACGCACTGTTTCAACATCATCTTGTGAAATCCTAGCCAAAACTCAGAGGCAATACTGCAAAATTTCGAGCTCGCTTCGCTCACTCCAGATGTATAGGCATGCAAGGGCTGAAGCACCCATACCACAACTGTTATTGTCTATGATATAATCGCGTTCTTTCACGTTTATAATATGTTCTATAACCTCCTTAAAAATCCCAAGTCAAATTTTGGTTACGATGAACCTTAGGATAATGAACTTTTGGATCCGATCTTTCCAAGAGAAATGTGAGTCTTGCCACTATGCACTTGCAGCAATGAGCTAGGTGGTCGGTTGCCTCCCTCAGGGAAAATCTCTAGCTACGCCAATGACTAAGCGATATTGTTCTTTCTAACTAGAACGTTATTTGACCTTGTACGTGAGTATTAGTTCCGTTTTCCTATGATTGAACTATTACCACCCTTCAATGACGGCAATAGAGCCATGGTAACAGGATATGATAGTAACTGTTTAAGTATTTTAACTTATTATTATAGATTTTTCAAGGTTTTAAAGATTGATTCTTATTGTCAACAGAGTTAATTAGTACCTACCTATACATTCTTGTATTGTGATAATGCTTAGGGTTTTATTAAAGAGTTGATATACTTACTTATACTTTATAATATGGGAGTTCCGAAAAATAGAAGGACAGACGAAATATACTTACTTATGATCATTATACTTCACAGTCACAATCACAACTGCTGATGGCTTGTTGATACGCAGTGTTGTTACGGTGCCTAGTCAGGAGTGCGATTTTTTAATCTCATTTGCTGAACTCAGCAGTTGAATATGGCAAAATTACCATGGAGATATGCATCTTTCTAATGCTGATTTGACTTTCAAAAATCATACTTAAGGAGTGTTATTTTTTAAATTCAAATCAGCAGTAGAAAGATGCTTATCTCCATAGTAATTTTGACATTTTCAACTGCTGAGCTCAGCGAATGAGATTGAAAAATCGCACTCCAGAACAGGCTACAAAATCTCTTCCAGTACTGTAACGACACTCTAACTAAGAATAAGTTTGTAGATAGTAGCTGTAGCCGAAATTGGGCACGTCTGCTAGAATCTCTCTTGTGCCCGAGGGAGGACTTTAAAATAAAGCTAAACTGGACGCCTTTGATTAGTTATATGTCAAGATAGAAAGTCGAAACTACGAGCGCGTCGGTAAAAATTGCTAAACCCTATCGCAAGCACACAGACATAATTTGTATGACGCCTCACGTCGTTTGCGTGAGGCCTAAAAAAGTTGGACCGTTTTGTTTTATACGTACGGTAGAAGCGTGAGGCTCAATCTAAACATATACGTGAACCTGGAATACCAATAACCGTAGTCGAATACCTGGTCAATCTTACCAATATTATAAATGTCAAAGTTTAGATGTTTGTCACTCAATCACGAACAAAAGTACTTCCTACCTCTATGCGAATAAAAGGCTGAATGAATTTGAAAAAGATTGTAAAAGGATGCTAATGCAATCAATTTCACCTGTATAGAACATACAGAGACGGAGTCGTAGAACAATTTTATTGACACGAAATATGAAGTTGAAATCCTGCAGCCTTATTAAATACTGTCTCAGAAAGGCGCTAAAGCTTTCTATTCATAATTTAAACATGTGACAGTTATTACCGCAAAATTAATATAATTACAATACACGTGCCCATTTGATCGATATCTCTGCAATGCGCATCGGCATGAATAAATAACAAGTATGAATTATAATAACTATTAAGCTAACTATGTTATGTTAGTGGGTTAAATCCGGGAGTGGAGATGCCTCATTAATTACCTATTTATGCACAGTTTTGATCGACATCATCATCAGCTTTTATGTTGGCCAAGGGACACAGATCTCCCCTCTCGAATGTGTAAGAGTATGGAATAGAGCCCACTACCGGGGCTAATGCAGCAGCAGTGTGATTTTTTTAATTTACACGTTCTCCGAAGTTATTTTTACATTTTCAACTGCTGAGTTCAACGTGTGTGTTTCAAAAATCGCACTCCAGTTACAATTTTTCATACAAAGCGCCCGTTTTGACATTCAATAAAGAGTTGCAGATTTGACTAATTTTTACGTATGTTTTCAACAGGCGTGCGATTTTTGAATCTCATACGTAGAACTCAGCAGTGGAAAATGTATGGAGATACGCATCTTTCTACTGCTGATCTGACTTTCAAAAATCGCAAACCTGGAATATGATTTTTGAATGTCAAATCAGCAGTAGAAAGATGCATATTTCCTTAATAATATTGACATTTTCAACTGCTGAGTTCAAGGAATGAGTTTCAAAAATCGCACGCCAGGGCCAGAATAACAATAAGTTCTCAGACAGTAATGGTTACCATACATTGCTGAAACCAAGATTGCTATGATCTTCCTAAAAAAACAATTAAATAGTCTGAAAAAAATAATCTTTAGGTAATTAAGTTTGTATTGACCCTTAGGTAGTGTAAGTTCCGGTTAGACTCGGTCAGCTACACCGCACGCTACTAATTATGTTCAAACGAGCGAAATATTTAATATTGACCGTAAAAGAAGCGCGCGCGCATCGTGCAAGAATTTTTGTTTTGTAATCCTAGTGGACATCCGCCTTGGAGCTTCCGAAGCTAAACGGTTCGCATTAAACGGTACGGTACGGTATTTTACAGTTCGTTATATGGGATGATTAGACTGTCAACCTGAATAACTTTTTGTATGGCACCAACATCGAAATGGCGAAAAAAAAATCCGCTCTTTTATACAAAACTGCATACTGGAGCCTAATGTATGGGACGGCTGACTTTTTTCGCGATTTCTATTTTGGTCCCATAGAGAAAGTTTGATGGTCTGATCATCCCCTTAAAAAAGTGTCAGCATATTAACAAGGACCCTGTGTTTATGTAACGTTTATATACATACATAAACTCACGACAATAAGGGTGGTCAGAAACTATTCTACAACTTTTTAACATGATACTTATTAAATACCTACCGCAGTTTTGGTATGGAAGGTGCAAAACGTTTTCTCGCTTTTCGACTAATAAGGCCCGATTCGACCAAACGCGAGTAAATTTTATTCTTAGATTAAGTCACCGGTTACTCTAGAGTAAACTGATTTTGCGTTTTACCAACTCTATAATCTATGAATAAGTGGAGAGTAAATTTTACACGGACAATTTCGATGGTGCGGTGTAAAGCTTATACAAGACTAATGAAATGTCAATGTGACGTAACTAATTAAAACCGTATAACCCTAGGTTAAATCGTTCTAGGTATAACCTCACAATGCAATAAGTACTGATACAACGACCTCTTTCTTTAGGTGGATTATACATTCGTTCTTTTAGTATGGGTTTAGTGTGGTAGAAGACAAATTAAGTTATTTGGGAGTAAACGCTAAGAGTTAAATTGTTCCTTGTATAGTTCAAAGTTTGGTCAAAATGTTCTTTGGGAAATGTTGTCTATACTATTATAAAACTGTAACAGGATGTTTGTCTGTACATTGAAGATATTAACAAAAAAAAGTTACGATATGGTTTTTAGGTGTCCCTGATTCCATTTCACCAATTTTTGGATTTTTTGTCTGTCTGTTTGTTTGTGTGTTTGTTTGTTTGAACGAGTATCACGCAAAAACTACTGAACCGATTTTGATGAAACTTTTTTTGTTTGATAGCTTATGATCTGACTTAAAATCTGGTATATAATTTGTGCGGACGAAATCGTGGGTTAACGCTCGTTTATAGTAAAGTTATTTTTTTTATTTTTTATACTTATTTTGATGCAAAGTTATACATAGGTACATTACCCCACCGGACAAAGAATACGGTCATGACTCATAAGTATAATGTAAAGACGTTAGTAAATAAATTAGGTAGGTACCTATTTACTTTTTGTCAAAGTTGTTTAGTTTGAATGCCACACTGAAAACATTACAGTCATTCGCCATTGTATTACAGTGAATAAAAAATTAAAGTACTCTACGTACTTAAAAGCTACCCTACAGTGAGATAAAGGATCGGAAGGTGGAAGCTAATAAGTTAGGTACCTAAATTCCTGTATTTAATCTAGAAATAAACATTTTAACGGGTTCTTACCGCGTTTTGGTATATTCCTGTATTTAGTTTTGGTATTTATTATTTCTATACAGGGTGTAAGGAAAAGTATTCATTGTAATGAAACCTTTAAACCACATACTCTACCCATAAAACTGAAAAATTTTTACTATGAGAGCAAACAAAAAAAAATTATCTATCTCACACATTTGAGTCGAGTAGCTATTCAAATTCAAAATTCAAAAATTATTTAGTATACGTTAGTGCACAATTCGCATTGCACTCGTGTTGCACATTAGTATGTACGTAACAGCAAATTTTTTTTTCCTCTGACTGGTTTGCTCCCATAGTAAAAGTTTTCAGTTTGATGGGTAGAGTATTATGGTTTAAAGGTTAATGATACTTTTCCTTACACCCTGTATATTCAGTGAAATTCACATAGGTTCAAATCGGATAAAGTAAAAAGCGTGCTAAGATGATGATCAATCTCCGAAGCTTCAACGTAAACCCGGATAGGTACAGTTAGTACGTTCAACTTGGTTCACGTAACAACGTGCCATCCATATTTTATTGTTCGGAATGCGAACAAAAACGCAAGATCCGCAATTTTTCGAACACTGGCGGATACTTAATTATTTTGTGCTCATCGAAACACGCGCTGCAAAGCACGATGCTTGATAGATGAAATTTAATGAAATAAATTGTATGAAATACACCTACATTTTATTGTAGATAAAATATCAAACTAGATTACAGCCCTGGATGGTGATCGTGCTAATTTAAAACATCCAAGTTCAATCCTAATCCAATTTCAGTTCTAATCACATTGCAATCCAATTATTATCTGCGTTTGATTACGTATCCCACTAAACTTGACTTATTTACTATATGACTGACAGCCTTTAACGTCTGAGCGATCTGTCAAAACGACTCTAACTGCTGTCAAATGAATAGCGCAATATCGAATGGTAATGTGTTAAAAGTTGTGGTTCGCACGCGGTCCAATCATGGTTCACTTGCTATTTATTTAGCCCGATTGCTCTCCTGGTTCCCTGGATAGATATCTTTGATTTCTATAGTAAAAACAATTGCAGAGCGCCCAACCGCGCTGGTTAAAACATTTATTTCGAATCTAACGGTAACAATAAAACTCCTAAACCAAAAATTATATTGCTGGCATTTAAGATGACTGCCAGAGATAAGTTTAATGACTAAGCATTCAGATATGCTATGGACATAGTTTAATGCCCTTGCCGTCCATTCAAATCTTCTTTACAATGAAAATGCTGCTGTGTCATTTATTAAAAAGTCTGCAACTTGCATTTCGTATTTAGATATAGGATATCTACATTATAGTAGTGTGTGTTTGTTGTGTTGGGTGTGTCTGTACATTTGGTTTTAAGACTTTCGAGACTACACGAAAAATATTAATGATTGCCATGGAACAAAAATTGGTTATGTCTCGAATTTGACTCCGTAATGAAAGAATGTTGTTCAATTTGAAGGTCTTGAGTGCGATTTTAGGGGATAATCAGACTGTCAAACTAAACAACTTTCTCTATGGCACCAATAGCGAAAGCGCGAAAAAAAATCAGCTCTTCCATACTAAAATACTAATATAAAACTGTGAACCTACTTGAGCCAAATGTATGGGACAGCAGATTTTTTTTTCGTGATTTCGATGTTGGTCCCATAGAGAAAGTTTTTCAGATTTATGGTCTGATCATCCCTTTAAAAAAACATCAGCTTATTAAGTTAGACCCTGTAGATACAAACATCCATGACTCGGGTACAAATATTCATATTATTCATCATTCAAATATTTTCCCCTTCCGGGATTCGATCCCGCGATTCTTCATTTCACACATTCACAGCAGGCAGGTTTACTTACGACTGAGCTATCCCGATAATGGCATACCTAAGTATCTCTAGGTTTGATAACAAATCGTAAATTAATTGACAATATTTATCTCTATTAAATATGGTAGGCAACATTAGGTAATTTTATTTTTAACTTCGGCCTGGATTTCCCGTCCAAGGAATTCCCATCAAAATAACTTAAAAACCTCCAAATCATTATTTGTTTTATACTCGACTATAATTAGGAAGCTTTTTACCGCAGATGCGCTTGAGTTGATTGTTCATACTCTCTATTCGTTGAACATAGTAGAAAACATAATAATTATGACGCGAGTGTTTTTCCCAAACGTGACGTTTTTAGACAAGAAAAACAAACTTATAACATAGGCCAGTCATTTTACGGTTTAAGCCGGGACTGATTAATAATTGATATATTTTTTCGGTATAATATTGAAGAGCCAATTTGAGCATAGAAATGTAACAAAATTTAAAAAAAATCACGTCAGCAACAGTTCCAATTTTAAAATTTAGCTATTATCTCGTTCTAAAAAACCTGATGGTAAATTTTTGTTTGCACATATTTAAGGCTTTACCATAATGTATACATTACTTCAAACATGGTGTAAATATTTTTTTCTACTTAGGTTTTGAAGAATACATTCGTATTTTCTAATAACTACCTCATTTTTTAAATTTCAATGCCTATTTTATTGCTCAAAAATAATTTATATTGATAAATCTAAGTCAAATGATTGCATTGATAATAATATTATTAATTTTAAAGCCTTCTGGGACACACAATTTTGATTTCTATGCTGCGTAGCGAATTTTTTAGTCTTTTTGTCACTAAATGGTGCCAATTACAGTTTAAAAGTCCAATTAATAATTACTCCCTACCCCGCCTAACAAAACTCCGTAAAATGACTGGGCTAACACTGAATAATATTTTGTGGTCAAAAGGCTAACATCTTGTCACCACTTGATTTGTCATTCCATCTTGACTGTATAGCCAGCCACACGGTGTGTGGGTACTTAGACCTCAGAGATGGCGACGATGCGATGACTGAAGGCATAGCTAGGGATTTTCTAAAAAATAAAGAGGTCCTTGATCTTAGGATTTTCTCTAGGAGGGCAACCGGCCAGCCAGCCCATCAGCCACCCATTGGCAAGACGCAAATTTGACGTAGCAAGGTCGGATCAAAAAGTTTATTTCCCTAAGGCCCGTACCAGAATTTGGCTTAGGATTTTCAAGCATAAAACATTTTAAAGGTGGAAGAATATAAATATAATTATGTTCAGTTATAGTCTGCAAGTAAAAACATAAATATCAATACTAAAGTAAAATATATAAACTATAAACTATAAAAATAAGCTATATTGATATTATACTGTAGAGAAACTAGATAAATATACAATAAAGGAAAAAAGAAAGAAGAAAGAAAGAAGGAAGAAAGAAAGGAAATAAAGAAATGCAATTGTAAAAATGAATAAAAACATTAGATATTAAGAATAAATAACTAAGAGAAGCATGCAATAAATTAGATTAAATGTAATATCAAATTATTAATAATACTTACACATTATGAATTTCAAATACTTAGTATTTTTTTAAACTAACAATTAATATGAGTTTAGTATAAGTATAGTACCTAATTGAATTATAATATCTTTGTTAACGAATTTAATAAGGAGCAAGAAATAAAAGGCTTTTTTATTTTTATTTTTATTTATAGTTATGACTAATACAATAAGTAGCATAGATCATTAAGAATATGTCGAAATAAGTAGTATGAAGAAGATACTGTAAGGAGACCACATGAGCGATCCCGGCAACTGGCAGTTTTGGTATTATTTATAAAAGTACTTTTTGATTTGTTCACAGATCAATTAGAATATGTCCGATTTGTTCCACAAACTAATTAGAGGAACTACCGTTATTTCTTCTAAAACCGGTGACATGATGTAAATTTTCTCGATAAATAGAAATATCCCTTAAAATTTGTTATATTTGCACCGCCTCCACTGAGTTACGTCCCAACAGTACCTACATAAATTGTGTTAAAAGATACATAATGAATGATACGTAGGCTGATTCGTTCGTACCCTTGCAGACCAAAAATTATTGAACTTGAGCTAAAATAACGATGACACGGTGTCAAAGACCTCGCTCTTGCCTTACAAGATCTTATTACACTTTATAGGTAGGTATTACATACTAGTAGGACTGTAAGAAAAAACTAAAAACAAAACAAAAATGTATTGATGCAAAACTCCGCCACGACACGAATGGGGTCGGTGGAATTGTGCGGGGTCCAACACGAATGATGGAATAAAATTAATGCAAAACTCCGCCACGACACGAATGGGGTCGGTGGAATTGTGCGGGGTCCAACACTAATGATGGAATAAAATTGATGCAAAACTCCGCCACGACACGAATGGGGTCGGTGGAATTGTGCGGGGTCCAACACGAATGATGGAATAAAATTAATGCAAAACTCCGCCACGACACGAATGGGGTCGGTGGAATTGTGCGGGGTCCAACACGAATGATGGAATAAAATTAATGCAAAACTCCGCCACGACACGAATGGGGTCGGTGGAATTGTGCGGGGTCCAACACTAATGATGGAATAAAATTGATGCAAAACTCCGCCACGACACGAATGGGGTCGGTGGAATTGTGCGGGGTCCAACAAAAATGATGGAATAAAATTATTTAATAGAGGGGGTTATCCCCTCAACTGTCGCATTATTAATTTTAACTAGCAGTGTTGGGGAAAATGTAAATAATTACAAATTATAAATGAAATTGAAATTGTTAAGAATTGGATTCGAATTCGAAAGTACTACCTAAATAATGATTGCATTAGCCATATTTTTAGGGTTCCCTACCCAAAGGGTGAGAACGGGACCCTCTAAGCCTATGTTGTCCGTCCGTTCGTCCGTCTGTACTACCTATTTAGGGCTGTAACTTTTGAATCGTAAGAGCAAGATATTTGAAATTTTTACTTTTAGAATGTGCGTTATTACGGCGGATTTGCTAACAAATAATAAAAATGTCAAAAAGTTAAAAATTAAGGGGGATGCTCATACAAGGAACTAGTTTTTATCAACGTTTTTTTTTCTCTCTCTATGGTAAAAACGGTAATACATACAAGCGTCAAACTTTTGGTGTGATTACTGATTATAGAGCAAACTGTACAGTACGTATGACAACAAATAATAAAAACCGGCCAAGTGAGTCGGTCTCGTGATAAAGGACCCGAAGTAAAATCAATTTTTTTTACGTTAATATGTTGTGGTGGTATGGTACGGAACCCTCGGCCTCGGTGCACGAGTAGCCCGACTCGCACTTGACCGATTTTTTTATTATAATAATTATATGATACTGAACCACATTCCCAACTTTAAATACCCTAGCACGGTTTTTTAAGGACCTACATCTTTACGTATACTAACACTATTTGGACATCTTGTCTGATATAATTTATTTGAATTTGAATTTTGAATTTAGATCTATTATTATTTGGTTATAAGGGCTTGGTCAATGACCAAATAGCTACTGCGACCTGGACAGATCTATTGTAGCTGTCACCCTAGACCTAAAGGTCATTTCCTAGGCCCACGGACTTCATGAACCGTGTTATGCTTTTGGAGGGGAGGTCCCTAATGTCAGTAGGTGTTATTATGTATCCACCTAGATGGCGACTCCTGCTGTGAATGAGCACTTCGCATTCGCAGAGGAGATGTATGGGCGTTTCCTCTGCTTCACAGCAAAATCTGCAAGTGGGTGAGTCTACAAGCCCCATTCTGTGTAGGTGTTTATTTAACTTGCAGTGTCCTGTTAAGGCTCGTACTAAGAGCCTTAAGTCGTTGCGGTTTGAATTGATGGCATCCGAGGTATGTCTGTTTGAAAAGCCGGTCACAAGTTCTTTCGCATGCCTCAGTCCTGGTGTATCCGACCAGAGCTTACGGCTTTGGTTCACGGCCCATTCCTTCAGCACACGTCTAGAGGTGTTGCGAGAGATGCCGCAGTAAGGCTCGGGGCCTATGACGTCCTCTTCCGCCCCCTCTTCGTGCCAGCTCGTCAGCAGCCTCATTTCCATCAATACCGCAGTGTCCAGGCGGATTTAGATCTAAATACCTACTGTGTATTTATTCTGGGCTACTGTCGACAGTCCTACTGGCATGGGGTAACTCGACTTACTCTGGCCTTGACATACTCGCATTTACCAGATTTTTCAGAATATGCAATGCTCAGTGTGGGTGGTACCGATATTTTCATTCTTCCAAGTGTCTTGCTAGAGAAAAAAAAAATAAAACAAGAAAAATATTTTCATTGAGCACTTATTTTATATCAAAGATAAAGTGCACCTTTCTCCAAAGATCTCTAAAAATAATGTGTTACATATTTTAGGTGGTGCCTCAGACGAATTTGTTCCCTTAACAATGTGCCTTGGTTTTATTCCCATCATATCGCTCGAAGCATTTCTTCAGTTCCCGGCACGTTGCTCTTCGTTCTGGTTCTTTTTATCGTGTAGGCAGCAACTAGCAAGGGTGTCAGAGTTTTCAGACCGCCATTCGGCCTCTGACGTGGTTTTAATGTAACGACTACTACCACCAGAGATAGTAGCCGGGACCAACGGCTTAATGTGCCATCCGAAGCACGGAATCATCTTTCTTTTCAGACAATCAGGTGATTCAACCTACGATGTCTTAACGAACTGGGGAAAAACGCACAAAGTGACATATCACTAGGTGTCCCCTGTGGGAATCAAACCCACGACCTCCGTGTCGAGAGCCCAATGCTCTTAGCCATTAGACCAAGAAGGCAGTTCGTTCGTTCTTGTGGCATCACACAACAAGTTTCACTATGGCACCAAAATTGAAATGGCGAAATAAATTCATAAATCACAGAGGTAGGCGTAACTGTCGTTAACACGAGTTACGCCTACCTCTATGGTAGCCATCGACGTTTTCTTTTGTTTTCCTGCGATTTTTATGTTGACAGTTTTCCTGAAATTATTTGTAGGTAACGCATTTAATTTTACACCTGTATAAGTCTGTAGATACACCAACCCAGCGACAACTATTGTAGCATCGAAATAACGTGTTTTATCTTAAAATAGTACCTACAAATTCAAAACATTATTAATGTTTAAGTTGTGTTCAGAACTTCTGTCTTGTTTGTTGACAACAAATTAGGTAGGTATAACTAAAGTCGAATTATTTACTAACAATATCCTGACTTACCTACCTTACCTACGTAGCGATGTCACTCATCTCATCTCCGCAATAACTCATCGGTAGGATCTCGGTGGATGCGGAACTGGCCGAGGCTATTCTGTAATTGAGATGAGCGATACGATAACGATCAATGATAATCGATTACAATTAGAAGCTGAGGAATGCGGCGCCGACCCCTGCTGTGGACTAGTGATTCGAAAGACCCCAGTCTTATAGGTGACAGTCTTTATTGTCGACTTGCAGGTTAAAATAAAAGCGTCACGAGTCTTAGACGTAAGGCTTATTGTAAACCTAGTCTAAAACCTACCTCTAATTCTATTGAAAACCTTTTGTATTTAGACAATACCGAGCCTATAGTGCAGCCCTCAGTCGTATTTTTTTTATTTCTAAATAAATATATTGTAAGTACAACATTTCCAATAAAAAAGAATATAACAATGTAGTCAATGTTGGTTTTAAATTTATCGAAACATTGCGGATGATTATGTTTTTTGTTTGTAGTTATTATCGTTAAAACAGCTTTTAAAGACCTGCAAACATTATAAAAACCAAACCGTAATGAAAATTAAAATGAAAATCAGCGGTGACTACACTGGACATTCTTATTTTTTGCTAATGTTGTTCATAGTTAAGAAAAAAAATACGATTGAGGGTTCGGTGCCCCCTTAATAAACTGATGAGTGTGTTCAGAAAAGTAATTATTATTATTATTATTATAACACTTTATTGTACACACGGACATAATAATACACAAAGTTGAGAAAACATGTACAAAGGGCGAGCTTATCTCTCAAGAGATTTCTTCCAGCAGACCCGTAGAAGAGACAGTTAACAATTACAAGGCAAACTTATTGTGTACAAGCAAACAGTATAAATAAATAAATAAATGTAATATATACCTACAACATACAATATATATTAATATATGTATAGTAATATACTAATCTACCTAATTATTAATTGCCATACGCCAAGTTCAGATAGAATGCAGTCTTTTAAAATAGGCCTCTCCACCTGGACTTGAGCTCTGATGTAGAACTATATACTATTACCTATTCTGTGGCACTGATTCAAAGGGCACTTAACGCATTCACTGCCTCACCTGTAAGCATATTTCACTTAAATGCCACTTCGAAACATGGAAAGCTGAGTGCCCCGAACACTTATAGTTGTTCAAAAAACTGCAATGCTGAGTGCCTTGAACACTTATAGTTGTTCAAAAAATTCTTACGCTGGGTGCCGCTCGACACGCAGAGTTGTCCGGTTTATTCCACTCAGTACCAAGTACCAACGAGTTAGTGTCCTAAACGCAACATGTCTTACTCTTACGCGGAATGTCTTAAGGGCCTGTGTCGAGAAATAATTGAAGCGAAATGGGCGTGTGATAGCTTATATAACTGCCTGATGCGAGAGAAAGAGATGGGGCGGCGCGCGCGCCTGAAACGACGCAAGCGTAAAACAAACTTTATTTAATTGTGATTGTACTATTTATGTAAGTTCAATTCTGCTCTAATCAAACTTTATAAAATATCAATCTCTTTTTTTTTAAATCAAGTCTCGTGTTTCTATTATTCACCGTTTAGCAGTTCCAAGCGTTTATCTATAAAGACGGAGGCTAGTTTGGCTTCTTTTTCTATCGAGAAAATGTGTCTTAATCGTGTTTTGGCTCTAATCAAAACTTCAATTATATGTTAAATATCCTACTAATCATACTCCTACTGTTAGTACTTCATGATATATGACGCTTTGAAGAATCCTATTTTTTTCACATAGCCTCTTAAGACAAATTCATAATAATTCGACGACAAATTTTGATCGTTGAATCAGTTTAGTCAAGTCTATAAAACACAAGGTTTAAACTCAAATGACACAAGACTCGAGTCTTTCGCAACTCTACCGTGGAGTCCAAAGCGTGGACTGCCCGCTGCGCATACCTCACATTCTTGCCATTCCTCCTTACTATGCCTACCTCTTCTAAGGTTTCAAACATCTATGAATAGGTCAACGTTGCCTATTGGTTTTTCCAATGTTTACGGCCTTATTTTTAAGCTGGATTTGGAATTGTTGAGATGTTTGTACACTTGCTGGCGCCAGGAGGTCCTCTTGAAGTCACTGTATTTCATCCAAGATCGTGGATTTGAAGGTTTTCTGAGATACCAATAAGGATTGCCGCTTACAAGGTAATGCTGCCAGCCTATTATCGATGTGGTCAAAAAAGGAGGTTTTTAATTTCAAATTTAAGGAATGCTGCCAGGCTATCAGCAACCATGCCTCGAAGCATGGTTGCTGATAGCCTGGCAGCATTCCTTAAATTTGAAATTAAAAACCTCCTCCTTCTTTGAAGTCGGTTAAAAAGAAAAGTCAGTTCTTTTATTTTACTTTATAAAATTGTAAGTATACAGGGTGAAATTGATATCATTAGCATCCTTTTAAACTAAGAGTCTACCCATCAAAATGAACAACTTTTACTATGGGAGCAAACCGATCGGAGCAAAAAAAATCAGCTGTTGCATACATTTGCGTACGTAGTGGGTAACCACTTGCTAGCCGTAAGGCTAGCAAGGTGCGTTTTTAATACATGGGTATGGGTACTATGGGTATCTTCCAGAGAGGGACCTATTGCATCTCGAGGGTCTTCTGGTTACAGATACCGCCGAGTAACAGGCCTTTTTGTAGGCAATACACTTCAAGTATGTTCTAGGATCCTACGGATAGTCCGTATGGATTCCGCAAGAACAGTCAGTCACGCAGCGAAGTTCACCGTCAATGCCATATTTGGCATATTTCCATAGTGCGGATATAATTATTATTATCTTAACGACACGTAAACAAATGTTGTTAGCTTGTTATATTATGTTAGTATCATCGGCATCTCATTCGGGGGGCGTTCAGTAACTACGTGAGGCGTTTAGGTGGGGAGGACGTCGAACAGAATCTTACGTAATTTTTGTTCCCCCAAGAAACAGTGTATAATTGCGACAAAACTCGGATAAATTAGGTAAAACATGTTTTTAGTACGTAATCTTAATATATTATTCTTAAACGAAAATAAAAAACCTGTGTTTTGATGTGAAACATTATATTGGCGGTAAAACCTATTCCTATGCCGTAACGCAAAATTATGTTACGTTACGCCACGTTTGACAGCTGCTATTAGTTTGTCGATCCTGAAGCGCAAAGCTCGAAATTTTCAAAAAAAAACCGCGTGAAATCGGGAGAATGCTGTACTTCGATGTTTCACGTCTGCCGGACGTCCCGTAACGGCCACTTTTTTTAATTAATAAATTCAACGCAATCAATAGGGAGGAGGGTTGAGCCAAATCTCACCAATCAACGAAAAAAAAAATCGCCAAAATCGCCTCACGTAATTAATGGACGCCCCCTTGCTATGCCGATGCGGATTCTAGGAGATTCCTCTACGATTCTAAGAATGTAAGTAAGTATTACCTATGTTTCGACACGTCCGACCGTGTTTTTATTTATTTTTTATATCGGTTTCCCACGAGTACGACGGCAGAATGGTAATTGAGCGATTGAATGGATAAAAATAAAATGTTCTTGTGGCATCGCAAGTGTGGGAGGAGTGGAGCCTGAGAGTCTAGCGCGGTGATCCGGTTCGCGGGGCCAATCTACGTACTTACTTACCTTTTGCCGAGTTACCTTTGCATTGATTTCTCACTGCATACCTAGTCTCTCTGCAGTGATTCTCTTTACGGTGAATCTCTATTTGTAGTGACATTTTCTCTTACCTTGTCTAATCCTTAGATACACAACGGGGTCCTTCTTTATATGCTGACGGTGTTTAAGAGGATGATCAGACCAATGAAACTGAACAACTTTTTCTATGGAATCAACATCGAAATAGCTAATAATAATCAGCTGGTCCATACAAAACTGCAAACCTACTCAAGCCAAATGAGATGGACATTTTTAAGGGGATGATCAGACCAATGAAACTGAACAACTTGTTCTATGGGACCAACATCGAAATAGCAAAAAATAATCAGCTGTTCCATACAAAACTGCAAACCTACTCGAGCCAAATGAGATGTACATTTTTAAGGGGATGATCAGACCAAAATGAAACTTAGCAACTTTTTGCAGTTTTGTATAAAACAGTTTCTTTTTTCGCGATTTCGAAGTTGGCTTCATACTGAAAGTTGTTCAGTCCGCACTGATATATTTACGCAGTAACTATTATAAAAGGTGTTAGGGTAAACAGTTGCAGTACTTTAAGGAGTGTTTGTAGGTACCCATGATACTGAACAACTTTTTCCAAGTTCGAAATCTCGAAAAAGAAATCTGTTGTCACATTTGGGTCGAGTACTTAGTTAGATTTGCAGTTTTATATGGAACAAATAAATTTATTTTCGCTATTTCGATGTTGATCCCTCATTGAAAGCTGTACAGTTTGATGGTCTGATCATCCCTTTAAAATACCACTATTACTAATAATTTTTCAGATATTTCAAATACTGTTTTGGGATCTGGGTGCAGGAAATAAATATTGGCGTAAGTATTGGGAGTGGTCGGCCCCTAAGAAAAAAACTCTGGATTTAGGAACAAGGACTCATAAATCTATTTTAAGAGCTATTCGATTGTCGGTGGAGTATTCGCAAATCCTGTCTCTTTTCCACAAGTGCCACGAGTTCCTGATACGAAACGACATCAATCTGAAACTGGACCAGGGGCATCATTATCATCTCGGCCGATAGACGATAGAAGTCCACTGCTGGCAAAGGCTTCCCTCAAGGATCGCCACTACTACTGGCTCATGGATACCTACTAAAAATAAATAAGCCGATCTCAAGTCTCAAAGCGTCCATTTTCAAATAGGTGTACGCCACAGTGAGCTTAAGAGTGTGAAAGATGATTATATCCTTTTATCAGTTGTATACGGGCCTTAAGAAAGGCTGGAAAAAAAATGAATACTAAGATCCACTCTTTGGACAATAACTGTATACAGTACGGAACGCTTGACGTAGGTAAGATGTTGAACCCAGTTGTTTACTTTGTTAATCCATTAAATTAAGCACTTTCGTAATTAAGCATCACAGATAATTAAGAGACTTCCGCCTGTCGCAATGTAAAAGATGCTTAACTCAGAACTACATCATTAAAAATTTATTTCATTCACAACACGGCAAGCAACTTTGCTTCATTCATCGAATGCTTGTTACTGAAGTTACATAAGAGAACAAAGTTCACGGTCAGCGAGCAACATCGTCGGTCAACTCCAACATAGAGTCAGCTTGCTAACAGCGGGCTCTCGACAAACAAGGCGCGTCTAGATTCCTAACTCGGAGGCTGCATCCGGGCCACCGCAGCCGCAGGGATCAGATTACATAGCGGGGGCGTGCGAATGTCAAGGAACCCTGGGGCGAACGAGGCGCGAGGGCCCGCGCGCCGGTCGTGGCGGAGCGCCTCGCACCAGTCGCGGTCGACATGTCAGCGCGCGCGCCTGCCTTCGCGTGCGTACGAGTTGCGCTGTTTGCGCTCGTCGCGATTGTTACATACATCGGTAAGATAATTATCCAAGTTTTACGTTTTGTTTGCTTCCGATCGTCACAGCGGCTCTTAGTGGGAATTTTATTCTTTTCTTAATCGATGTTCTTTTATTTATCTGCGTCATCCCTAGAGAAATCCCCAAAGTCGTTCCTTATTCGCGTGCATAATAAAGTTTTTGAGTAGGTAAATAATAACATTGCCAAATATTTCCACGATCGTAGAATGTTCTATTCAATATAAGATCCGTTTACTTTTTATTAGCAAGTACCCATCTCAAAGACGATGACCAAATACGAAAAAGGTTGAGGTTAAATTTTAATTAAAACATTGTTGCTTCTTTCCAGATGCTGATCAAATATCTTGTAGTAAAGATGGGCTCTATGCGGATTACGACAGCGAGTGTCAAGAGTACGTGCGATGTGGGGGGAGTGTGGTGACGGGGCGCTACGCGTGCGCGGCGGGGCGGGCGTTCAGCGAGGCGGCGGGCGCGTGCGTGCCGCGGCCGCGCCAGCCATGCATCCGGCGCGCCTGTGCACCCGGAGTCACCCTCGCCTACGCGACTCCCGGCACCGCCTGCAGGCACTACTACCGCTGCGAGAACGGCACCGTCGTCGACCACAACTGCCCCTCCGGAGCGTGGTTCGACTTGGACCGGCAGGCTTGCACGCGCGGCGCCGGCACCTGCTACGAGCCCCTGTGCGCCGGCCTGCCGGACGGTGATTACCCTGACGCCTCCCACGACTGCCGCCGCACGCTGAACTGTCGCGGCGCCGAGCTCCGCGGCGTCACGTCCTGCGCGGGCGGCCCCTGCACCAACTTGTGTCCGCCGCCGCGCTCCGCAGCCATCCCCCTGCCGGCCGGTGACGCGGACTTCTGTTCGGATGAGGCGTGCTCCTCGCTGTGCCAGCATGCCCAGAACGGCGCGTACGCGGACCGCTCGACCGGCTGCCGGGAGTACTTCGTGTGCGAGTCGCGGCGGGTCATCCGGCGCGGCGTGTGCGAGCCCGGGCTCGTGTTCTCCGAGGGCGGCTGCGTGCCGGCGGCGCGCGCCCACTGCCCTCCTCCGGCGAGGAGTCCCTGCTTCAACCGCGCGAACGGTTTATATCGCGACTGGCGCGACTGCTCGTCGTGGTTCGACTGCCAGAGGGAGCGCGTCATCGCTCGCGGCTCCTGCGACGCGGGGCTCGTGTTCGACGGCAACGCCTGCGTCCCTACGGACGCTTTCGCGTGCAAAGGACCCATGGCGTCCGCCGAATGTGAAGGACTCCCGAGCGGGACGTACCAGGACTTCGAATCCAACTGTACTCGATATTTCCACTGCGAGGGAGCACTGCGGACGACGCTGACTTGTCCAGCTGGAGAAGTGTTCGACGGTGCTAAATGTTTGCCGGCTGCGCATTACCTCTGTCCGAGCCTGGAGCCGGACTCGTGCTACGCTCGGCCGGACGGACGGTACCGGTCACCGGACACCGGCTGTCGCGGCTACTACGCGTGCTACGGCGGGGAGAAGGCGGTGTACGCATGCGCAGTGGGCAAGGTGTTCGACGGGGAGACGTGCGTGCCCGCGAAGAAAGGCATCTGCTCGTCTGACGACTACTCGTGCGCAGGTCTACCGGGCGGCTACCATCCTGAAGTTGAGACCGGCTGCCACAGGTACTTACTTTTATATTGCCGCAGGTACTTACTTTTATATTTATAATTTTATAAATAGGTAAAACTTTTTAAAGTCATGTGCGATGTTATGAAATGCTGATATTTTAAATGAAAACTGTCATTTCGTATACAGGGTGTCACAAACATACAAATAAACATTTAACGGGGTGGTTTAGACCATCAAACTGAACAACTTTCACTAAGGGACCAATATCGAAATCGCGTTGTCGAAAAATATGTTGTTCCATACTAAACTACAATACTAATATAAAAAATAATAATACTAAACTACAAATCTACTCGAGTTAAATGTATGGGACAGCATTTTTTTCCCGCGATTTCGATGTTGGTCTCATAGTGTAAATTGTTCAGTTTGATGGTCCAAACGACCCCCTCAAAAAGTTTTAAATTTTTATCTTTACTTCGGTAACACCCTGTACAGGTACTTATTAAAAAAATAGAAACCTAAAAAGATTGTCAAGATAATGGAAAAAAGCACGCCCTAAGTTTCTGCACCCCACTTGAAAAAAGGCATGACGTTTTAGTAGTCGTAGATAGGTATAAAAACAAAAGTCGTACTCTATCTTTCACAACAAGACTTCATGAATTCAATCAATGCTTACAATGCTTACAGCAATGATTACAGCATGTCTTATTTCCTATTCCAGATATTTCTTCTGTGAGCGTGGCGACCGGCTCGCGACACTATCCTGCCTAGGCAGCAAGATCTTCGACGGTCACGCCTGCGTAGATCCGTCCCACCACAAATGCGGGACCCCCAGGAAAAACTCTTTAGAAAGTGGCGCCAAAAACTGTGAGCGAGACGGTTTTTTCCTGCAACCAGGAACGGAATGCAAGAGCTATTTCTTCTGCGTGACCGGCATGAGAACCTACCTGACCTGCCCAGAGGACCAAGTCTTCAACGGGCAGGTTTGTGTGCCAAAGAACCAGTACATATGTCCAGGTTGAGCGGACACTGTCGGACACACGACATCAAACAGACACCCGTCGCGCGACGGAGTCAAGCATGGAAGGAGAACACGATGTACCTGATTAGTTTCTTTTTATTTATTTAAGGCTGTGATTGTCATTGTTAACTTTACAACGCTCACTCGGCAATCAAGGTCCCCAAAGCTTATTGCTCATCTCAGCGTTCCTAATATTAACTGTGCGTTGTAAAAATGAACCTTTCCACTCATTACTTAAGACCCAAAATCATCTACCTCGAGATACCTATAATGTTTAAGTAATACAAACGTCTTTTTCTTACAATTTATTGGCATAGAAATTTTTAAGCAACCTATGTAAGTATACACATCTATTAATTATACAGTGACTATATCTTACACTATTACTTTACAAACATAAAATAATAAGCTTCAAGAATATAAAAATAAAATTTATTTTAATGACGAATAAAGAATAATGATAACAATATTCAAATATTTATTTATTAATCAACTTTAATAAACAAAAGCTTTTATTAGATTTAATGAATTATTAAGATCACAATTTTAAACGCAACGAAATCTAATAAGTAAATAGCACAGTAATTCTGACACCACGTACATTATAAATATTATAAACAAATTTAAAGTTTTCTGAGATTATAGACATTTTTTATACAATTTCATTTTATTTGGCAATTTAATCATGTAAATAAAAGGCATGCTATATCTATACAGTTACGTGTTATAGTTACGTATGTAATAAAAACAATCGTCATCCATTGACTGACTGACATATTATTATTTTTATCCCAGGAAAAAATAGTTTGTTCAATGTCGATAGAACTTTTTCTATAGTAAGTGTGAAATTACACACATCATGCATCATTCCCATTTTACACACCAGAGCGCTCAAATATACATATTTTTTTACTTTTATTTTATACTTAGTTTTTTTTAATATTTTCAATTGGTCCACACCGAAAACGGGTGCATTATCGCCAATATTTAAAATTGAATTCAACAATGTTCCTAAAATATCAACAACAATTTAGATAAAGTCGTAGGCGTGACCAATAAAGCTCCGTAAGTGGATTTTTATTCAATTCCATGACAATAGGTAGGTATGTCGATTAACTTAATTCAAATTCTAGATTTGCATTCAAATAAAAAAACGCATTTGGTGTTTAACACGTTTATGGAAACTGGCACGTATTTACTTTTCAATGCAGCACTAAAACAATGCCATTTTAACCGCTTTACTGTCCCTAACAATGTCTTTTTATTTTATGCTCAGATTATAGTACGATTCTATTAAAATTAAAAATATAAAATAACAGATATCTAAATTGTATTCCAATAGAACTGTCTTAAGGTGGTTTCAGTCCATACAAAAGTTTGACGCACAATACGCGTAGACCGAATTAATAAAAGTAATATTTTATATATGTAATAATAGTTTAGAAAATCTAGTTGTCGCGTCACAAATAACATTTGCAATTTATAAAATAATTACGAAGATATAAAGCTTTGAACTTTTTCATACAAAATTTTAAAATCTTTATATCTTCGTAATTTTATTATAAATTGCAAATGTTATTTGAGACGTGGCAACTAGATTTTCTCAACTATTTTTCCAAATATACAAAGTTACTTATATTAATACCGTCTACGCGTATTGTGCGTCAAAGTTTTTAATAAAATTGACCCTCTGCAACCACCTTAATACCTAACCTCAAATCAAAAAATAAATATAAAATAGTGTCGAAAATCATTGCTTTCCGATAGTATTTTCTGTAATTTCATTTTTTTGTAACCTTCAATATGCTGAAAGTGAGCCATGACTGTACGCTTAAATAGGTAGTTGTAGCAATGTTTCTGACCACCCCGAATGTCGTATTTCATCGAAGCATAATTTAAAATGTTTGTCTAAATTTGTGTTCACATGTAAAGACAATCAATATTGAAATAAAAATACCTACATATTGTACACAATGTAAACACTGCAAACGATTAAATTTATAAAATAGACGAGCGTTGACCAGCGACTTTGTCCGCACAAATTATTTTGAGTCAGATCATTAGCTATCAAACGAAAAAAGTTTCATCAAAATCGGTTCAGTAGTTTTTGCGTGATGATCGTTCAAACAAACGAACAAACAAACAAACAAACAACAAACAAACAGCCAGATAAAAAATCCAAAAATTGGTGATATGGAATCAGGGACACCTAAAAACCATATCGTAACTTTTTTTGTTAATATCTTCAATGTACAGACAAACTTTCTGCTACAGTTTTATCACGAACCATCACATGTTTAACACGTTCCGGGGCAGTGAACGAGACACAATAGAACTTTTATTGTTATCACTGCTATAGCCGGTCCCTGTCCCGGAACGTGTTAACGTCTGATATCAAATTTGTTAATATCGTCCGAAAGTTTAGGTACCGAGTAAGATACGGAAAATCCGTCGATAAAAGCTTCGATCAAAGTAATTTCATCGAAGGATAAAAGTAATTTAGACCCTTCGATCCCTCATAATAATACTAGATACAGTCACAATCAAGTTCAATCAGAGCTCCAAAAATGGCAGGTTTAAGTGTCCTCAAACGACTATCTGGCGGCATATTAATAGGGTCAATTCCCACTGAAAGCGCAACGACTGGCAGCGCACGGCATTTTACCCAGCATATTGAACTTTATCTACAGTGAGATAAGATAAAATGTCAGTTGAGGTGACAGAACGGGTAGCTACGCTGCAGCCGCCGCGGTGTTGAACTGTCATTATATCCCGTCAATGAGCGTTTTTCATTTTGCTTTCTAGGGGATCGATAGATGGCACTACGGTCTATGCGAATAAAGGAATAAAAATGAAAATTTGTTTCTTAAAAATAATATAAAGTGGAAAATTATAATTGAAAAAATATGTCAATTATCGAAAATTTGAAACTGTTTACGTCTAACATGGTTGAATGGACTGGATCCCTTGGCTTTAAAAAAAGACATGACATGATTTTGACATGATCTCGCGAACGTCTCTATGGAGCGGTAAACATACCACCAGGAGTGCGATTTTGGAATCTCATACGTTGAACTCGCAGTTGAAAATGTATGGAGATACGCATCTTTCTACTGGTGATTTGACTTTCAAAAATCGCACTCCTGGAGTATGATTTTTGAAACTCAAATCAGCAGTAGAAAGATGCATATCTCCATAGTAATTTTGGCATTTTCAACTGCTGAACTCAGCAAATGAGATTCAAAAATCTCACTCCTGTTGAGTTTTCAGGAACTACATTTAAAAAAGAAAAGAAAAACGCTCATCAAAAGCGACGCCAAACTTCATATTTTATCGTAAAGAAATACGGTATATTTTCTTTTGAAAACGTCATGACAAAAATACTTCCGTCTTCCTTTTCTAACTTCATGATTGTTCTATTTCGCTGACATGTAAATTCGGACAAAAAATATTTGACATGAGACTGTACATATTGTTGTATTATTTATGATCGATGTTTATAGACTCATTTTAGAGCAATACAGTAATCGTTACATAAAAACCACGTCAGAGGCCGTAAGGCGGTCTGAAAAAACTCTGAAACCAGGGCTCTACCCACACGATAAGAAGAAGAGCAATACAGACATAAAAATATACAATTTGGTTAATTTCTTATATTATTCTCGTAAGTTTTGGATTTCATGAACACATTTACTGATTGTTTGCAGTTCGTAAACATATTGAGTTGTTTGGAATATAATTGCAGATTGATGAAATTAAAAATGAGATTTTATCATTAGACAAAATGATAATTTTCCAGCTATCTGATTCTTTTCTTTCATAAAAAAACCGCATACGCATGCGTTAAAAAAGGTAATGTTAATTGAAAACACATATTTTAAGGTACCTAATTAACTTATAAGTCATTTAAAATGTATGCCTAAAAGAGAATAAAAGGAGGAAATACAAGCACCTCAAAATATATTAATACTTGAAAGAAGAGATCCAGTGCAATTAGAATTAAAATCTAAATTCCTTTGATTCCTAGAGACATTAAGGGACCGATTGCTATCAAAATCTCATTAACATTAACCATTGAAATTAACACTGTTTCCGCCTATTAGCATATCACATCGGGAGAAAGAAAGAGATGGTCGGCCAAGATCGGGTAGGTTCTTTGACTACTTTTATAGGGACTAGTTACGCGTGTAATTCTACGAACAAACATTTATGCCACTTTTTGCGGGGGGCGAGGTAACACGAAATCCGCAACTTTGAATTTTATTCCTCATAACTTTAGATTCTAATTTTGAACGTTAAAAATTATGAAAAGAAGTCTCGTGTGAACCCAAAACGTTCTAAGTTCGAAATTATTGTTTCGCAATTATAGTGATAAGGTATAAAATTGAATGTAAATGCACATGATTAATTAATCTTATACTGTGGCAGAGGGGAAATGCTACCGCAAGGCTAGTCCTTACAATAAATAGTCAAAGGGTAGGTGCGGTGAGTTATAGTGAGAGAGAACCACACCACTGTTTACTTTCGATAACCTCGCGGACATCTGAGAGGGGGCTTTAGCCCCTTCTGGAATCTGGTGGGGGGGCTCGGAGCGTTCCTATTTCTACTGTAATATCAGCACAGATTATTTTAATAGTTTAAAATAAGAATGTGCATGACCTTGAAAATTCGCTTGGCTAACTTATTTAATTTCACTTGGTTGAGTAGGGTCTGCATTAAAAATACAAAGCAGAGTAGTCCATTTCTTGCGAAAAAGTCAAATAATAGAATTTTTGCTGCAGATTATAATCAAAAAGATAAAATTTGCTAGTTTTCCCAAGGTCATGCACATTCTTATCTCGTTTTTATACTGTCCGATAGTTTAGTCTACATTATGTGGGTATGCTAACGCCGATTGGGAATAGCATATCTCTTCACCACGATGGTAAGTCATACTTAATAAAATGTCATCGACTCGATAGAAGATGATGACTACATGACGCATCTTCGATAATAAACCGAATATCTCTTTCTAGTTCCCGATGTGCCATATCAATAGCTGGTAGTGTGTTGAGAGGATTCAGTCTTTATTTATAACAGCTGAAAATAATAACCCACACCATTCGTTGGACCATTAACAATAATAATTATAAAAAGAAATTAATAAATAATGATTAATGTTTTACATTAATTACATAATAATGTTTGGAACACCGCACCGGCACCGTGAGGCCGTGCCTTTGATAATTTTTCTTCGATCAGACCATGAACGGACAAAACAGGAAGTCTGATGTAGTTGATAAGCTAGAATATAAATTGGGCACAACATAGATACCTTGGGGTGAACTAAAAAGTATTTAAGCTTAAAATATGATGCTGTCACTACCATCAGTGTAAGGCTCGGTTCATATAGAAGAAAAAAACGTGGCGCGGACGTGGCGCGGGCAATATTAAACCTTATAGTGCGTAGCATAGCGTCGTTTGGAGAATTACGCTCGCGTCTCCTCGCCGGGATGGCGCGAGCGCGATTTTCCTTTACGACAAAAACGACGCTATGCTACGTACTATAAGGTTTATATTGGTGTTACTTTGACAATCTGCCACCGCCACACGCCTCTTCTGTATAAACAGCACCTAAGAGACATAGCCTAACTAAATATATTTAGACCTAAATACTTTTTGTTGCAAGCCACGCTTAGCCCTCGATAAAAAAAACACTAAGGGGTATCGCATACAGGAGTCGAGGCGGCGTCGAGACGCGGGCGCGCCTTGGCGACTTTGACATAAGGTCGATAATTGTATTAAAAAATCCGAGAGGCGCGCCGCTTGGATTGGTTTGATATACAATTACCGACCGTATGTCAAAGTCTTTAAGGCGCGCGCCCGCGCCTCGACTCCTTCTGTATGCGATACCCCTTAGTGTTTTGTACCCCCTAACACTCAGTTACAAAAACGCTTATTAAAGTTAATCCTCCATTAAATCTTTTGTCGTTACGTTTTGTCTTGTTGACGTAGGAAAGACTAGCAAGAGATTTAATGGAAGATTAACTCTAATGAGCGTTTCTGGAACTGCATTAGTTCCCCTCTAGAGTTCCATGCAGTTTATTTTTTACACAAAAAATACGACGTGGATTGTTTTTCGTCTGCGGTTAGCCCTTTATCTAGAATTCGCGGAGCCAATTGCAGTACTAAAAAATGGCGCATGACTTTTTTAATTTTAAAAATCACTCGATCGACACGTGGTAGAGATTTTTAGCTTTAACTGACGTCGGAGATATTTGGTCACGGTATTTAGCTAGATGATTTATATTCCAATTTAATGAGTATGTATTCTATGCACCACTAATCGGCTGAGACGAGGCGGTGTATACGACGATATTACTCAATTTTCATCCATTTAATATCACCCCCTCCCCGAAACTGAATGTCTGAATACGTGCTTGTTTTCATCCTTATAGCATTGACATAGGAGAAATTTACTGGCTTAAGCCGATTCCGCGTCGATAATGCAGGGCGTTTTCCTTCGACACTCGCGTTAAAATTTGTGAGACGTCAAAGCAATAAAGCACACCAGTAGGGTTAAACCTAATCGCATCGAATCGCATTTTTCACGCTCCATCATCTTCTGTCACTCAGGAACGTTATTTGCTAGAGCGGGAAAGCGATAGCACCGGCAGTGCTGTGACCTTTCTCACTCTAGCAAATGACGATCCTAGGCGACAAAAAACGATAGAGCGTGAAAAAATGCGATGCCGTGCTGCCAGGCTCAACCCGTAGTGTACAGACGAGCCCGTTAGTTTTTGTGTAACAAACCACGCATGATACTGATCACCGATCTGCGGTGGAGCTGAGATCGCGGGTGACATGGAGTGACCATATTTGTTATGTATTACAGTCACGTCTAATAATATCACAGAATATTATAAGAGGGGTTAGAAATGCAAAGTAGGGCTTTTTCCGAGACGGCTGTCGCCACATTGTCTTCCCACTCACGCTGCTACAGTAATTGCAGCTTGCACCACGCCGCGCGCCTTATGGTGTTATGCAAATAATTGCATAACCTGTGGCGACATGTTCCACGCCTACTTTGCACTTGTAACCGCTCTTATAATGTTCTGTGAATGATATACAGGATCCTTCTTAATAATGCTGATTGCCTTTTAAACGGATGATCATTGATCAAAGATAAGATAAGATAAGATAAATGTTTATCTTTAACCATTAAAACTTTCACTTTGGGATCAACATTGAACTTGCGAAAAAAAATTAGCTGTTCCATACATTTGCGTCGAGTAACAGTAATTGACGAATTCTGTGGAACAGCTGATATTTTTTGCGTGTTCGATTTTGGCCTCATAGATAAAGTTATTCAGTTTGATAGATATATAAGGTCTAACGAAATTAAGTGAAACTATTTTAAGGGGATGATCAGACCATCAAATTGAACAACTTTCTCTATGGGACCAATATTCAAATCGCGAAAAAAAAATCTGCTGTCCCATACATTTAGGTCGAGTAGGTTTGTATGGAACAGCTAATTTTTTTTTCGCGATTTGAATATTGGTCCCATAGAGAAAGTTGTTCAGTTGGATGGTCTGATTATCCCCTTAAAATAGTTTCACCTAATTCTGTTAGACCTTATATAGATTGATAACACTGTCTCGATGATGTCAGGATGGTCTGATTATCCCATTAAAAAACCGTCAGCATATTAAGAAGTACCTTATAGGTATACTTTACTTCAATTTAGAACCTGGTACGGTCGGCAACGAAAGTTTATTAAGAGTCATGTCAAAAGATAGCGTAGCGACAACGAGATGTATGACTGATGGACTTGACCCTAACACTTTTGAACCTTATTCTCATAGAAATAAAGATGATAACAAATAATAAACTTTATTTTCCGATTATACCATTAATATAAGGTAAGTACTAAAATCTATACAAATTATTAAACGTAACTACAAACATAAAAATAACTAATACACTATAGAAATGAAACTCTGCGCATTGATTATACCAACACGAGACTGTACGCTTACTGGGGTCAGTTTCAAAACGTGTCAAATCACCAGGAGATCCATCTCACTCGAGCTTACATATCGTCATATGCTATTTCTCTTTCGTATTGCGAGCCCGAGTGTATTTCACACGTTATGAAACTGACCCTCCGTAGGGATTATCTAGAGTTTCACTTCTACACCTAGGGTCCTTCTTTATATGCTGATATTTTTTTAAGATGACGATCAGACCATCAAACTGAACAACTTTCTCTATGAGAGTGCAAAGAGCGAAAAAAAACAGCTATTTTAAACTGCAATCCTACTTGACTAACATCTGTATGATACAGGAGTGCGATTTTTGAATCTCATTCGCTGAGCTCAGCAGTTGAAAATGTCAAAATTACTATGGAGATATACATCTTTCCATTGCTGATTTGACTTTCAAAAATCGCACTCCTGATGTATGATTTTGAGTCAAATCAGCAGTAGAAAGATGCGTATATCAATACATTTTCAACTGCCGAGTTCAACGTATGAGATTCAAAAATCGCACACCAGCTGATTTTTTTCATGGTTTCGATGTTTGCTGGTCCCTTATAGAATGTTGCTCAGTTTAATGGTCTGATCATCCCCTTATAAACCCTCAGCATATTAGTTGGACCCTAGGGACCTTCTGAAAATGCTGATTGATTTTTAAGGGGATGCTCAGCCTACTCGACTGAAAGGTATGGGACAGCTGATTTTTTTCGCCATTTCTATATTGGTCCCACAGAGAAAGTTCTTCAGTTTGATGGAATAATCATCATCATCAAACCGTCGGCATATTAAGACCCTGCATAATATTAGTTATTCTTATGCTATAACATTTATTCTCAGAACAGTTCAGTCATAGCGTAATTATAATAATAGTGCGTGCGCTCAGCGGTCGCGGCGGGTCTATGCTCGCGCGGTATGCTGGGGAGCGAGGCACCGGCAGTATTGGTACAGCGCGTAAGTAAATTGGTACTGGGACAGCTCTCCCAGCTCAGCTCCCCCCGGCCCCTGCGAGCCGCGCACGTGTCGCGACCATAATGTTATTATACCTTACGGAATAGAGGAAATGACAACTGAGAGAGACGTACCTAGCGGCACCACTGTATAATAGAAAGAGATACGTGACGCGAGGCAATAGAACCGTTTTGGGGATCTTATCGCAGGGTAAAAATTCGGTTTCTGTGAATAATTACGAATCGAATGTAAACCTCCAAAAACGGTTTCATTTGACCACTCATATCAGTTCCTCTATTACTGTAAGGTATAATAGCTTTATGGTCGCGACCGCCGAGCGCGCTCACTAGTTTAATTACACTATGGTTCAGTCGCATATCAACCTCGCCGTCATCAGCCCCAGCTGAGCGTCACTCGCGGCTATTGCTCGCTGGTGCCAGGCTTGGGCGCGGGGGCGAGCAGCAACCCTATGTCCCATACCTTGATGACGCGGTCCTTGCCCGACGTACACATGCGGCCCGTCGCCTCGTCGACATACAGTGATCCTACTGCGTGCTTCATGTCGTGGAATGACGCAAGGGATTCTCGTCTGGAAAAAAACGATACATGATAAAATGATAAAATAAAAAAAAAAGATACTTATTCATCAGAAAAAAGGAACAAGGATTAACACTATTGACACAGCCCGGTTACTGCATACAAAAAATTGAAATTGACAAGATGACGTCAGCACATGTGAAACCAAAGAAATTGAACCTTGTCTTCTTCGTAGGTAACTGCCGGGTAACCAGAGGGCGATAGAGGGGGTGAGGTAAAAAGTCGGTGGGAGGATGGGAGTTTCCGTACTGTATCTAGTAATAGATACTCTTTCTTATACAGGGCTGCGTTCAGAACCTACGCCCCAGGTGCACCCCGAGTGCAACTTTTCGCACTTACGCCGTTCCGAGCCTCGGTGAACGGTTCCGTACCATAGAGCGTGTTGAAAAAACAACCGCACCTAAAGGTCGTGAACGCACCCCTGGGCTGCGTTCAGAACCTACGCCCCAGGTGCACCCCGAGTGCAACTTTTCGCACTAACGCCGTTCCGAGCCTCGGTGAACGGTTCCGTACCATAGAGCGTGTTGAAAAAACAACCGCACCCAAAGGTCGTGAACGCACCCCTGGGCTGCGTTCAGAACCTACGCCCCAGGTGCACCCCGAGTGCAACTTTTCGCACTAACGCCGTTCCGAGCCTCGGTGAACGGTTCCATACCATAGAGCGTGTTGAAAAAGAAACCGCACCCAAAGGTCGTGAACGCACCCCTGGGCTGCGTTCAGAACCTACGCCCCAGGTGCACCCCGAGTGCAACTTTTCGCACTAACGCCGTTCCGAGCCTCGGTGAACGGTTTCGTACCATAGAGCTTGTTGAAAAAACAACCGCACCCAAAGGTCGTGAAAGCAGCCCTGTGCTATTGATCATCAACAATTCCTGAATGAACAGGTGGAGCCTCAGAAAAAATGCTGTTTTGCGGTCAAGTTGTAAGTACAATTTTAACCTGCTTGTTATTTCATTAATATTATTAATTAAATACCTACTACTATCTATACTGTAGCAAAGAAAACTATACAAATAATTTAATAGTAACATGTATGGACTTAGGCTGGAATGCATCCTTTAAAACTAACAGTCTACCCATCAAACTGAACAACTTTTACTATGGAAGCAAACCGATCGGAGCACAAAAAAAATCAGCTGTTGCATACATTTGAGTCGAGTAGGCGTTGCAGTTTAGTATGGAACAGCAGCTTTTTTTTTGCTCGGATCTGGTTGCTCCCATAGTAAAAGTTGTTCAGTTTGATGGGTAGACTCTAAGTTTAAAAGGATGCTAATGACATTAGTTTCACCCTGTATATAATACATTCATAATGCGTTCTTTATAGTACAAAAGCTATGAATATGCAAAAAAGAAAACAGATATCTTCATACAAAAAATTACACCAGGGCTCTGCCCACACGATAAGAAAGAGATACAAAAAATAAAACAAAAATTACCCACAATATCACTCTACCCTCTTTTTGCGTCGGGGGTTAATAAAAAAATATTCAGATATATATATCTCATACTAATATCATAATATATAAAAATTTTATTACATTTGATTCATGAACGTATCAGAGTAGCGGGGTCTGCATGGATCTGTTAAGGCTCAATAGCGCCTTTTATCTCGTTCGTTAGCGAGCAAAAAGAAAGAGAGCTATGGCGCAATAGAATAGAAATTACTTTCATGAATCATGTGTGATACATATAATCACCTTCATCGTCTGTAATTTATGTGAAGTTGAATAAATATTGTTTATTTTATGATATACTTCATCTATCTAAAAGAAGTATCAATTTCTGGCCACATCTTTTCTAGAGCCATAATCATCAAAAAGTTAATAGACATTACTATTAGAAAATTTCAGATAAAAAAAAAACATAGTAGACAGAAACAAAAGATAATAAATAAAGGTAAATTTATGTACTCACGGCTCATGCCTGAGCGTGTCATAGCAGACGGTGCAGACGCGCTGCGGGAACTCGAACCCCATCACGGGCAGCGGCAGCCGGTGCGGCGAACACGTCGCGCATACCGCCGCGCCGCACCACCGGCAGTGGTGCTGCCTAAGACCTACAACACAATAGTAGATTACACACCGAGGACAGTAAAGTAAGAAAAACAAGTCTCAGATCTCATGTAATTGTTGGCGAGGCAAAGACGAGGTCAACAAACATGTGATCTGAGGCTTTCTTATTTACTGCCCGAGGTTAGTACACTATTTTTCTCCTCGAAATCGGCAATTTCTTTACGGGACAAATGTCGAAATCATGAAAAAACAGTTGTTTTCCAATGTTGGTCTCATAGAAACAATAGTTTAGTTTGATAGTGTGATCATTTTAAATAAAAACCCCTCAATTACCACAATGACCACAGGGTCCATCCAACTTAATAAGCTGACGGACGGATGCCTGCCCTTGTCACTATTTCGGAAGGATGACTGAATAATGTCGAAAATTGTAACTGTTACCACCTTAAAAAAAATCAAGATATAAGAATATAGATTCATTTTTCTTCATATAGAAGAAATTCATTCATATAGAAGAAACAATTAGGTTTGTGTTCATAAGACTACAATAAGTAATTGTTTAAACCTGAATATATACACAAGCGAAACAAGCGCCGAAAAACATCTTATCGTCAGTGACCTTTATCCGGATCAATCAATATTTACTCAGAGAATAATGTTATATAAGGTCTAACAAAATTAACTGAAACTATTTTAAGGGGATGATCAGACCATACTGAACAACTTTCTCTTTATGGGGCCAATATCGCAATCGCGAAAAAAAATCTGCTGTCACAGACATTTCAGTCGAGTTATGTTCGCAGTTTTGTAACATAACTCGACTGAAATGTCTGGGACAGCAGATTTTCAGCGTTCCAGGTTCCGGAGGCCATGGTGGAGCGGTCAAACTTGACTTTAAGTCTTGTCTCCCAGTGGGGTGACAATAATATAGTCAATTTCAACGCCGCCAAAACACAGGCTTGTCTGTTCACTGCCAAAAGGAGTTCGTTTAATCTGACTCCTACTTTCCGGGGTACATCTGTCCCTGTTTCCGACAGTCTTGAGCTTCTTGGCATGAGGTTGACTACAAAACTCATCTTCGGCGCTGACATCGAGTCTAAGGCTCAAACTGCAGCCAAAAAGCTGGGCATCTTAAACAAGGCGAAGCGGTACTTCACTCCTGAACAGCTCTTAATGTTGTATAAAGCTCAGGTCCGATCATGTATGGAATACTGCTGCCACCTGTGGGATGGCTCAGCCAAGTATCAAGTTGCGCACTCGACTTGGTTGAACGCAGATGCAGGAGGCTCGAGCTGGTGGAGACCAAGCTTCATAGCCTAGCCCACCGCCGCAGAGTCGCCTGCTTGTCGGTCTTATACAGATTTTACTTCGGTGAGTGTGCCCAAGAGCTGCATGAGCTCATCCCGCCTTCCCCTTTCTACTATCGGACTTCCAGACGCACCGCGGGATATCACCCCTTCTTGGTTGATATCCTACAAATCCGCACTGAGCGCCTTTCTGATTCTTTTATAATGCGCACAGCCATGGAGTGGAATGCCCTGTCTGCGTAAGTATTTCCGAGCGCTTACAACCCGCATTACTTTAAAGTACGAAAGTAAAGAGTGAATAGGCATCTTCTGGGTAAGCTCGCTACATCTTCGACCCCATCTTTGTCTTGAGGACTGGATTGAGGTCAAGAGCAAAGCCATCAGAAATAAAAAAAAATTAAAGACAGGAGTCTTTTTTCTCTTGATGCCCATCCGGTCCTCCCCAGCCAATATCAGCCGCTCGTAGCTACCCACGTAACAACTATACTACTTATAGTACACAAACCTAATTGTTTCTTCTCCATCATAGCTCTGACGTTCCATATGAAGGGGGCGCGGCACAGCTGGCAGAGGTCCGCCTCCTTCCAGGTAGGGGTCTCTCTCCTCTTGATGCCCATCTCCCACACGCCGAGCGCGCCGTCCTCCCCGGCCGATATCAGCCGCTCGCAGCTACCCACGTACCAGAGACCTGTCACTTTGTTACTGCAAAATAAATAAATTAAGGCTTGAGTTAGAAACGGAACAACTGATTTTGGACAACGACACAATTTTAATAGGTAAATTGACGATTATTAGAGTCTTACAGGCCTTCAGAGATGAAACTTTTACAACTCAATTGTAAAAAGGCCGCCTCCAAAAAAAATCTTAATCAGAATAATTTTGACGGTTAATTTTTGAGGATGAAATAGGAGGTAAAACATTTTTCACCCCTTCGGGCGGAAAGCGTCTTTTGTCCCGCTGCGCTAAACGATGTTGCCGTTTTACGCCTCCGTCGAGGAGAAAAATAATATACTAACCTCGGGCAGTAAATAAGAAAGCCTCAAATCACATGTTTGTTGACCTCGGCTTCGCCTCGACCAACAATTACATGAGACATTTCTTACTTTCCTGCCCTCGGTGTGTAATCTACTATTTCACCATTTCATTGGTTGGTGGCTAATGAACGCTTGTGAAAGGAGTACAAGAGTAAAAAAAATAAAACCTAAAGATCATTCTGCTCCCTAAGGCGCTAAAGTTGTCACTTGCAGCCTACCTTGCAGCGTCACATTTTGGATACTATTAAGATTGTACCAAAAAGGCGCCCAGTTCAGAATACGGGCAGAACTGTGAAAGTTTAAACATAAATCATACCTGTGTATTCTCATGTCCGATGATGGCCTGATCGAAAGTGAAGCTGAACAACAACTGAGATAGTGGCGCCCAGTTGAGAACACGGACAGAACTGTGAACGTTTGATCACAAAGCTCACCTATGTCCCTGGAGCTCGTAGGCCGTGCCCTTCTGCCCGCCGATGTCCCACACGATGATGGTCTGGTCGAAAGAGCCGCTGAATAACAACTGAGGTAGAGCCGCCCAGTTCAAAACACGTACAGAACTGTTAATTAAATATTAGTTGATTTAGCCTAGCTTTTAGTTATTAATTGATCAGTAACAACATCTTTATCGGGTTCTTACTGAATTTTTTATTGTTTTACAGTTCCCGATGTTTCGGCAGTGTTACAACTGCTATGATCACGGGATGACTACTTTTTATATAAAAACGAATCAAATTCTTTGCGGACGAAACTGCAAATAAAATTAATTTGTTCATCATCATCATCAGCCTATCATCGTCCACTGCTGAACTCTCACTCTCACACTCTGACTCTGTCCTCGGCCTTCCTCATCCAGTCCCCGCTACCTTTTTTAAGTCGTCTGTCCAGCGGGCAGAAGGACGTCCCACACTACGCCTACCAATTCAGGGTCTGCACTCAAGAACTCTGACACCCCATAGGTTGTCAGTTCTTCGGTAGATATGACCAGCCCATTGCCACTTCAGCTTGCTAATTTTCTGAGCTATGTCAACCACTTTAGTTAAACAATCGAAATACATACCCAGAGTGTCCTTTTAACATAGTGACTAGCGTAGCTCCATTATTATCTAATTTTAACATCGTTATCTGCCCGCTGTAGTCTCCCACGAACGCGTATTTTGACTGTGAGTCGAATCTGTAGTTTTGTTCAGGATACCATTCTAAGCAAATAAAGTTCATGGGTAAAATGTTAATCTCAAGACTATATCCCCCAGGATATTCATATTTAGAGTAATTTTAAATATAGTTTCAGGATGATCTAACCCTGTGTTGGCATCAGAAATGTTAACAACACCTGAAGAGTCACCTTTTAAAACACCTGTCTGTGGGCCTAGCATGCCGAGAAAAAGCAAGGTCGAGATGTGCTACTTTGCGCATGCCAAAAAAAGGGCGCATGGTGGTTTCCTGTTTTTTTTGCCGTATTTGACTAGGCAATCTGACACACTGGTCTATCGTTATTTTAGGGCATTAAACATGAAGGCTGTTGTCAACTGTACACTACACACTACATAGCACAACAGAAAAGGATACTGCAACGCCGTGCACCACGCTTCGAACGAGTACCCTCCGATCCTCCTCCCAGTCTCGCTGCAATGGTATGAGAACAGCTTGTCTCTACTGACGGACAGCACCCACTCGCAGCTCAGGGAGAACACCACCGCTGTGACCCGAGCTGTGTGAGCTAGGTACTCTCGCGTCTGTAACAAGCAGGTTTAAGTGCGCGTTTTTATGACGAGAATACCGTCCTCTGATCGCGTTTGCATCACGCTCACGTCTCGTGAACGCGTCGCGCCGGCTCATGTTTCATTACAGGAAATAATGACTCTATTAAGAGGATAGGCGGGCTCTCAAAGAAAACACTCAATACTCAATAGCCGGTATTCATTTATTTGCTCAAATAATAAATCAATAGCCCGTAATCATTTATTTGCCTCTAAGGATACATTTTACATTATCCAATAATATATCTAATCGTGAGCACACAAATCATTTTTTTTATTCTAATTTTATTTAGGGACTTTTGTACGTATTGTACATGTTAGTCCCATCGTACCCTTTTACTCTTATATACATAAATATATAAAACTTACAATTATTGAGACACTGATTTGTTAACAACACACAAATCATGTCTTCAGCTTTTATCATTGGTTGTGAGCTCTATGCTAGCTTCTTTTTAAAGGCAATCATATCACTAGAACAAGTATTTAATTATTGTTAGGACTTTTTAGAAGGAAAAACATATAAGGGATAAGTTAATATAGTGAAATAACTTAATTTTCCTTTCCTTATTCTGTAACATTTTCCTAAACAGACCTAATTGATAGTAAATTACCCTTAGTACCGAATATTAAAAACAAACATTAAAGCTTGACCAGATACGGCCAGTAGGCAAAGTAGATGATCATTACAGAAATTCAAAATGAAATAGATTTTTAACAAACGATTATTTTACAAAGTTATCAATATTACACGAGAATTGAATCTCCCAACAAATATCACGATCTCATCCCTATTAGTTCATAGGTACTTCTGCATAAAAAGTTGCCCAGTCGCATACTAAAAATTCAGTATCAGAAAATATTTTTTAGAGCTAATTACATTATTATTTACTTTTAATGATGAGTAAGATACTGGTCTATTGATTTTCATAAAACTTCACAGCTAATGAAAATAATGCTTAGGTTGAGATTGGAATCATTCTAGATTCAAATTCTATACAATACATCTATAAAAATATAACTTATTGTTTTATGATGTGCAACCAAATTTCAACATTAAGAGTGGTAGACCACTTCTTTGACCATCTGAACATATAACATAACTTAACATAGTGAACATACTCTCTACATCAAACATCTCTAATAGCATGCAATAACAACTCCAAAATTAAACATACCGGATTTATCCTATTGCAGTCTGTAGCTAGAGTGAACTCGGAAACAGTTCCGTTCTCCTGACCTATGAACAGCTGCCTCGTCTCCGGTGTATAGAACATGGACGTGCAGCCAGATGGCATGTACTGACAGATACTTGGCCAGTATTGACCCGAGTCACGCTTCAGCCAAACTCGAACCGTCCTGTACAAGAATGAGACGTTTCGTAAATTGTCGATATTTATGTGGCAAGTTCGATTAGGATCCAATGATATTAAACAAAAAAGAAGCAGATAATATGTTACTAACGTGGATGTTCTGGGGTTTCAGAATATCTCTGACTAACCCCTCAGGGAATATAGTTGTGAGCATATACATGCATGCATGTTACTGTAGTTGAGCCATTACAAACGCACAGTTTAGGTCATAAATCATCTCATTGAACCTTTCACTTGCACTCATGGGCTTTATGCAAACAGTCCCATAGGGCCTATAAGTATGAGCGAGACGTTCGATGAGATTATTTATAATCTAAACTATAGCTCGACTATAGGACCGCAAAGTGAAGATTTTAAACAACCCGATTGGAATGCCTTCAATAATCCACGTCTAGCAGTGCTACAAGCGAAGCTGTGGCGCTGCACAACTGTACAAACTATTTTCTATGAAGGTAACATCTCTTGTATAAAATATCATGCATCTAAAATTTTTATGTAGTTTCATTCTGCAGCAATAAATTAAAGAACCTAATACCTTAAGCGGGATTTACGCAGGTTGATTTTCACCATGTGGCTAAATGTGATTTAAAGTACAATGCTGTGTGATATTACTATGTTTCAAGCTTATGTCAAATTAACCAGTCGGTCTACTTCATATCGCACTTAGTCACACGGCGAAAATCAACCTGTGTAATTCCCGCTACACTTGCATCTTTTAATGTAAACTGTATGTATACATGTCACATACTGTAACATGTGTAACAAAACACCATAGCAATAGCATAGATTGCCTGACTCGAATGACATAAACACGCGTCTATTCCGCATGAGCACCTGAGATTCTCCTCCTTATCGTGTGGGCAGAGCCCTGGTGTCATAGTTTTTTCAGACCGCCTTATGGCCTCTGACATGGTTTTTATGTAAGACTACTAATATCAGAGATAGTAGCCAGGACCAACGGCTTAACGTGCCATCCGAAGCACGGAATCATTTTTTCAGACAATCAGGTGATTCAGCCTGCAATGTCCTAATCAACTGGGGAAGAACGCACAAAGTGACATTTCACTAGGTGTCCCCCGTGGGAATCGAACCCACGACCTCCGTGTCGAGAGCAAATGCTAATAAGAGCATTGCCTGGACCATTAGACCACGGAGGCAGTGCCTGAGATGAACTGAATATAAATTAATATATAAATAATATATATTGATTATTCTTTTTTTTTTTTTCTTATAATTAACGGACTCTTGCTTGTGCGTTAGCACTGCATTTCCGCCAGTGTCAAGTGTTTATGGGAGAATCTATCCCAATCTCAGGGATTGTTTTTGGTCAAGAACAAGAAGAGATTGAGGATTGCGGAGCCTCGTGGCAGGCAAAAACGCGACGCGCGAAATCCACGCGAGACGTGTGCTCGGGTCAGAACCTGCAACGTGACTCATATTGATTATTGAATATTGATTAGGGATGCAACGATTCAGCCATTACGATTACGATATTAATCGTTATTTATTACGATAACCATTGCATTGCGATTATTTAAACAAATTTAGTTGAGACGAGCGTTAACCTGCGACTTCGTCCGCACAAATTATATACCAGATTTTAAGTCAGATCATAAGCTATCAAACAAAAAAAGTTTCATCAAAATCGGTTCAGTAGTTTTTGCGTGATACTCGTTCAAACAAACAAACAAACACCCAAACAAACAAACAAACACCCAAACAAACACACAAACAAACACACAAACAAACAGACAGACAAAAAATCCAAAAATTGGTGAAATGGAATCAGGGACACCTAAAAACCATATCGTAACTTTTTTTTTGTTAATATCTTCAATGTACAGACAAACTTCCTGTTACAGTTTTATAATAGTATAGATAGATTATCCTCAGAATGAGTTCTCATAGTGTTTCTTTGCATTCCAATGAATGTTAAAACATAAAAAAAACCTTCTAAAATTCCAAGATTTTGTACCTTTTTTTACTAATTTGAGAAGGAGGTCAAAGTTTCACTTGGTCAGGATTCCAATTTTTTGATGCGTAGAGGCCAATTTTCTTTGAAAAACACAAGGCAGAGAGCGCCCTCATAGGACGTATGCTGATCAAATCAGTTGCGTCCTACAAAAAGGGGAGGTGCGGAGTACTCGAAACCGACGGGCATGTATGAAGAGATGTATGGATGGGCATGAGGCAAAAGAGGTATGTAGGGATCGTAGTAAGTGGCGCGCCCTGGTCTCTGCCTACCCCACTGGGAAAGAGGCGTGACGTTATAGATAGATAGATAGATATCGTCTGATTTTGCGTGGGAGATTAATCTTCTAAAATGTGGATGAGAAATCACAAGAACCAGAATGTATGTAATACTGGGAGTATTATATTCCATGTATAATACTTCAAATCGAAAATTAAATCATAGACTACAATTATACAGTATAATTAAAAAATAAAAACAAATGAGAGTCAAATCTGACCATAAAGAGTAAATTTTAGCTCAAAATGAGCTAAAATGGATGCGCAAGATCTGATTTTTTTTAAAGTTGTTTTCTGCTCTGGAATCTAGTATTCAGGTCTGGTATTTATCAACAAGTGCAATCTGATTAACGTTTTCAATTCGATTTAATAATCGTACAATTCTTACTACGGTGCATTGCATCATTATTAATCATGATTATTACGATTACAGATGCAAAACGATGCACCGCTTCGTAATCATTGCATCCCTAATATTGATTATTGAATATAAAATAATAAAATATTATATATATGAATTGAATATAAATTGTTATAGTATAGATGGAGATTCAAAGGCTTGAAATATGAGGTATGTTTAGTTTCATAAGATATCATAAATTTTCATAACTCTGTACCTACAACAATGTACCTAATTTAATTTAATAACTACATTATATTGAAGGTAAGAGTACTCAAAATGGAAACTCAAATTATCACCTTCCTTAAAAGGTTGACATGAAGTTAGCAAATTTAATGTAAGTAGGTAAAGTAATGATCAACTAGACTAGACAATGCTACAGTATCGAACACTGCAAAATTTTCCATTGAATAACAATAAAGACAATAGCAAATTAGTTTTCCTACAATAGGGGGCAGATAAAACGTAAAATATATACACAGCTGAGGGTATGTCTTCAAACAACAAGTTCAACGTTTTAATGTTTTAGCTGACCCCCAAGTGAAGTAATCTTAATGAAAGGCTTTAATAACATTGTGAATCATAAATAATTCGGCTAAGTGACTCGGAACACTCACTTATCATCGCAAACGCTAATTACACCGTCTTCGCCAGGTATCACGACGGCAGCATTCACATCGTCCGTGCATCCTTCCAACTTGTTCAAAAGTGCTGGTTTCTTCGTTGTGGAGAACCTGTCGTTGGGCGTCCTAGGCGCAGGCTTGATTTCAGCTGCCATGTTTCAGTTTTTACAGCAAATAAACACGATTATTCGACAATATTCTCACGATACGGAAAGAAAAACGTCATAATAATTTTGACAGAAAGAACAACATTTTTTTTTTTTTGTAGATTCTTCCATGAGAAAGAACAACATTTTTTTGTGTTGTTGTTTTTTTTTGGTTCTATTCAAGGTAAAGGGTTTAATATCCCATACAACCGATGTCTGCAATAAAGTTATCTTATTTATAGCAATGAGGGATTTTCCAAAAGCTATTAAAAAAGAAAAAGTAGTTCCTAATGGCTCGATAGATGGCGTTGACGAGACAGGGGTGAGCGACCTTGCAGATAATAAAATGCAAATAAAATAGTAAGAATTTGTGTTTTCAAGTAGAACATATATTTTGTAAACGGATGCGTCTGACTGAGCGTCTGACTCAGTGACATGCATTTTTGTTCACTTTTTAGCCTAAAATTTTCGTCTTCGGACCCCTCTCTGGTCAACGCTATCTATCGCCGGTTTGTTGAACTACGTCTGACTAGCTGTCAGAAAACTCCTCATTAAAACGTAGGTGTTCGACGTTTTGACGCTTTTTTAGAGTTTTTGGAGATAATCGAAAGACGCAGGAAACACGGAGAAGTCCACAGGAAAGAGGTGAACCGACCGCTTTGCCGCGCTACAAATGACGGAACACTTTTCCTGTTTACGACCCATACACCATCCTATTTCACTGAACTGTATATTGTTCACTTGCACGACACTTTGTTACTCAAAATAACACCAATTTTACGAACCAAAACTCACTAAAAAGAATAAAAATTTGACAAAATATGTGGACTCCAAACGTAGCTATTGGATCCCCGCCAAAAACTCTTGTGTTGTTGTATTTTTACTTACGAAAAAGCAAAGGGTACATAGCCCATGCAGCCAAGTTTGTTTTTGTCTTTTCTTATAAATCCATTGTTTATAAAAGGCACTAGGTATGTGCGATCTGTGTTAGTGAAACGCGAAAAAAAATTTACCTGTCACATACAAAACTTCTGTACCTACCCAACTACAATGTAGGGGACAACTGACTGTTTTCTGAGGTAGGCTCCATAGTGAAAGTTGTTCAGTTTGATGGTCTGAGTTCACCGTTTCAATATTTGCTAGGCTGTCACTTACAACCTGTATATAAGGCCTAACAAAATTAGGTGAAACTATTTTAAAGGGATGATCAGACCATCAAACTGATCAACTTTCTCTATGGGACCAATATCGAAATCGCGAAAAAAAATCAGCTATTCCATACAAACCTACTCGACCTAAATGTATGGGACAGCAGTTTTTTTTTTCGCGATTTCAATATTGGTCCCATAGAGAAAGTTGTTCAGTTTGATGGTCTGATCATCCCCTTAAAATAGTTTCAGCTGATTTTGTTAGACCTTTTATATATATTTATTAAATAAATTAATAACACAAATGTACATAGTATCCCAAGACTAACTACTACTAAAAAAACATACAAAGCAACCAAACCTGACAACTGTCTAGTCCAATAGCCTATTTAAGTAATATCCAAAAATGTTGTATAGGATACTATCACAAACTAATTTAGAAGAACTACCGTCGATACTATATACCACAGACTTCTGTAGCTTTAAACAATGTTCTTGGTAATATCCTTTCAAAAAGGCAATGGGAACTAGCCCTTACAGCCGTTGTCTTTAGTTATATTTTTCAATGAACCTAACCATAGAGGACGGCGTATCTTGTGTTGGGGGGTTGACACGAGTTCATCACGAGTTACGCCGTCCCGTAGAAAGAAAAGGTAAGCGAAAAATTCTTCGTCTATGCGCCGTCCTCTATGAACCTAACCTATCATAGCAGAAAGAATAGAAATTAAATGAGGGCGCCACTGAAGCTTTGCATGGCAACACTACACTACGACCTAAACTATTTTGATACTAGCTGTTTTTTCTCCATAAGTTTATGTAAAATGTTATCTATATTTAGTTAAATTTTGCTCTGACAGCAGCTTAATTTTACACCCCATAGAAATTTTACGGCAACTGCATGGCTAGGATGGCAGCGCGATATAGCGCTATCACACCTTCGCTCTCTTTCTATTTGAGAGAACGAACGAGATAAAAGGCGTGATTTATAGCCGTATCATGTGCAACATGCTACACCTTTTTTATTCTAGTTCTAGAAGCAAATAATGAAAACGCATATGGAAGTAAGTAATAAATACGCTTTATATTGTATTTCAAATTATTTGTTTCTCAACTCTATTAGTATACGATTGCCATATTTTCGTAGATCCGATATTTACAATTCTTCTTTTTAAGATTTCCATTTCTTGGCATGGCAGTCTTTTTTTTATCGATGCATTCCGTGCGGATAAATGCGGTCTAAATGTTTTCCTGAAAACGATACAGAGAAACCATGAAAAAAGCAATCGAAATAATATTTTTGTCGCAGTTAAGATAAACTAAGCAAAACCAAAAATATCAAATGTTTCCCACATTTGACAAGCGACGGTCAAAATTATGCGGTCGACGCATACATAATGTCAGTTTTATTATTTTATCATTGGACATAAATGAACAATCATAACCTCATGCGAAACTCGAAAGAAAATGCCCTAAATGATAATTTTACAGTTGATAAATGACGATATTTGATATAATTATATTGACAACTATTGTTAAAATGCAATATTACAGTAAAATAAATACCTACCATATCAGCAAATCGATTGTAAAGAACACCCAATCTGTTCGAATTTTCCCTGCATTATATTCCTCCAAACATAACAGAAAATAACATTTTGAATCACTAGACTAGCACCAATTTTTGTTGCTTTATCCATTTGAACTAATAATAAGGACAAATTCAAATATTTTACGGTAAATTTTGATTTGAAATGCATAAACCTGCATTCGGTGTTTTCCAGTTTGACCAAGGAATATACTCAGTGGAATATACTACTCTCTACCGCGAGAGTTTGACGTTTTCCATAATGTTGTCATGATAATGAAAAAGTTCAAGCAAAATATTATGAGATATATTTCGGAAAAATAACATTTTATCACAAAAAATATCCAGTTTATATCTTAAAGGTTTACTGAGGAGATCGATAAAATTCGCAGAAAAAATTCTTCGTCTATGATAAAATTAGTCCAAAAGAACGTGAAAGCACTTGTTCTTTTAACTAATAATTAAACCCTCCTACTGGTTCACAGCTGGAAATATTGCTATAATAGTTCAAATTATAGATCTGTTGTATTACTAAATCCCTTTACTAGCGCCTCTCAAGCTCTTTTTACAGATATTTCCTTTCAAGATCAACTGTTACGCTTCCGTAATTAGAAGTACAGTTGAGGTAATCAGGGCACTTTTTGGTGTTACAGCTGAGTTTTAATGGTTATAGAGCTTTCTTATACAGCTTTTAGAGGTATGAAAATTAGCTATACTGCTGCTGTAGGACGGGTCTGTGCTGGCTGGGTAATATCTATGCTTCAGTCATACTTTATGTCGTGTTTACCTCACGTTTACCTATAGGCAAAGAGAATATAATCACTACGTCCTATAGGTATATGTCATTTTAAGTTCAAAGCCAAGAAGCTGGCAATTCTAAAATCCTTGTTCAAAGCCTATTTCATAGAAAAAAATGCCTAGTTCAAATCCAATTCAAAGGAAAGCATTTATGTAAGAAAAATAGTTTTATAAAAAGCACAAAATGTTACCAAAAAAATAAAATATTAGAAACTAAATTATGAACATTTAAAATCGCAAAAAACCAGGAGAGAAGGTAAGAAACTAATAGTTATCATGCATAATAATTTATTAGATAGGTACCGTACGCATACCGCCATGGCAATACGTATTCCAGCTTCCTGCATACCGACCGATACCATTGGCGAATCTAGAGTTATTTTCCAGGGGGAACTGGCTGGCCCCTAAGAATAATTTATTCGTAGGCTGGACCCCAGTAAAAAAAATAAAAATTATTTATTTCGAGCAACATGGGACTCGTGTTAGTAACAATATCTTAAAGCTAAGTACAACATGTAGGTTGTTACAGTGCGTAACGTAGGGACATATGATTCACATGTACTTAGCAACGTTCTGAGACCGCAGATTGACGCGCTCAGCAGTACCATGTCATCCGCGTGACTTAGGTTGTTGACACAGACTCGCCGTCCACATGACAACTGACATGCTGACTGCTGAGCGCGATAATCAAAGCATTCATGTACAAGTTAAATAACGCAGGAGAGGTTAAACCACATTGCCTCAATAAATAATAAAAGAGAGAGGCGAGCTCGATTTTGTTAGTACCACGACTATCCACGATTGTGCTACAGTGGAAGAGTATCTAGTACTACATACAGTACGGACGGACACTCCCTGCCTCCCACCGATGAGCGTTTTCTTTTCTCTTTTTTTATTTTAGTACCTAAGAAACTCGACAGATGGCATGTTTATCGCTCCATAGAGACGTTCGCAAGATTCTGTCAAAATCATGTCAAGCAAGACTGGGCCTGCCATTTTTTTAAGGCCAAGGGATCGAGCCCATACATGTCAGAAGTAAACAGTTTCAAATTTTCTATCAAAATATTTCGCAAATAATGAAATATTCCATCTAAAGATGCGTTGGCATCTTTTTGATTATCTTTTCCCTCTTTATTATTTTAAAGAAACCCTTTTTAAAATTTTGATTTCGCACAGACCGTAGCGCCATCTATCGATCCCCTAGGAAACGAAAAGAAAATGCTCATTACTTACCTCACGCTCTGTGGCAGGATCGTGGCGTTAAATGTAAGCAAATGCGTCATACTTCTGTCTCGCTCACACTCACTCAGTATCGCATGATTACGTCTCCTTTTAAATTTTTCCCATTTGCAGGACATCATGATTTCGTCCATTTTATGTAGGTAAAATCAGTCCAAGCTGCAGTCCTTTCACACTGGTAGCTCGGTTGCTCGGGAACAGCGCGACAGCAATATATCTGTTAAAAACATATTCTTCAAATTTCTCGCAGACCGCCTTTCCTCTTAAAGGTGGTTTCAGTCCATACAAAAGTTTGACGCACAATACGCGTAGACGGAATTAATAAAAGTTATATTTTATACATGGAAAAATAGTTTAGAAAATCTAGTTGCCGCGTCACAAATAACATTTGCAATTTATAATATAGTTACGAAGATATAAAGCTTTTAAAATTTTGTATGAAAAATTTCAAAGCTTTATATCTTCATATACACAAAGTAACTTATATTAATATCGTCTACGCGTATTGTGCGTCAAAGTTTTTTATAAAATTGGGCCCTCTGCAACCACCTTATGTTGCAAGATTTTGTAAACAATTTCAATTTAGTTACCAAAAATATTTTCTCTTGCTCACTCAATGCAATTAGCGTATAAATAAACCTGTCTCGTTTTCGCGACTATTAGGTACCTACTTATTAACTATTTTACATTTTTAATACCTTTTCTAGTCATTCTGTTTCTACGTTATTAATAATTAAATAATTTTTTCTTGGACAGAAACATAGGAGCAGCTGTTGGATTAAAGAATTATCAATTAATTCATGACCAGTGTTTTATAATGTCTCAATCATTACAAAAATCGACTTCATTAGTGTTCAGGGTCAAAAACTTGGATACCCTCGTCGTCTACAATATAGTCCGCGCCCAAAGGTATGTAAAGAATAATACCGGCATTTCATGGTCATTTACGTAATATTCCCCAACTTATACAGGGTGTCCGGTAAGTAATGGATAACCCTGTACCTGCCGATAGAGGTGACAGATTGACGCACCGTATGTGCTTCTAAGTGCAGTTTCATACAGATCCTCATACCAACACCGTTTTGGGTCTTGGACTGTGATATTTCGAGCTCGCTTCGTTTGCTCCAGCCTTTAAATGATGTTTCGAGGGTTGGTAGGCTTATAAAATTCAGTATCACCATCGTTTTAAGCCCTTATGGGCTTCTTTCCTGGAGAAAAGATTTCACAGACACTGATTTACGTTTCTCATCCAAAACACCATCCGTTTCCTTCCGCCCTTCCTTAAACCTCCTATGCCCTACCTGCAATCCCGTTCTAGCTACGGCCATGAAAACGTCATAAAATATAATATCGGCGTACACACTCCTGTTTTCGCCCGGTCCGTTCCGTTAAGAACGCGGTAAGAATAAAAACGGGCGTGCTGCCCCGTCGACCCGTCGGACCGTTGCAACTTGCAACCCGTAGCGTACCGGCACAGAATATTATAAGATAAGATTAGGGTACGTACCGGTCGAAAACAGACGGTGCCATGATTTAATTCTGTATTTCGTTAAAAAATTTAATTAAAATACGAAATTACGAAAAAAAAAACAGCTGTTTCATACATTAGAATCAACTTAGGTCTAGAATACTAGGTAAAGTTTTGTATGGAACCACATATTTTTTATGTCTTTTTAAATATATTTTTTGTAATGAGGGATTTTCCAGAAGAAAAAAAAAGTTAGTTCCTAATTTCTCAATAGATGGCGTTGACCAGAGAGGGGTCCAATAGGTATGAGCAAATATATTAATTAATATTACTAATAAAAATACACAGTACAAGTTATTAACAATCTGGGTGTTATTGACGACCCGGTTGGTGTAATGATTGCCACGCCGGACTGTCGAACCAGGGTCCTGGGTTCGAGTCCCGGTTCGGTCATGGATGTTATATGTTTGTGCCGTTGTTGAATGGTTCCCATAACAAAAAGCCTAAGGCTTACTTGGGATCATTACATAGTATGTGCCTGTGAGCGTAATTTATTATTTATTTATTTTCTGTCAAAAACGAATAAAGTATCAGACTTGGCTCTATGGGCTTCGTATCCATTTTGAAATTGATCTGAGATTTTGAAAATACGAACAATATTTAAATTGGTCACTTCACTTTTCAGTATACAGAATATTGAAATTACTTTGCTAATAAAGAGCGAAATTTTTTGTCTATCGCTTTGCTTTTCATTCATTTCATCATTCATCATTCACGAAATCTGACGTATGATTTAAATATTTCCGGTTTATTTTTATTGAAATTTTCGGTTTCTGTTAGTTTTCTGTAGTTTGTTATTGTTTCTCGTTTATTGTTCGTATATTCAAAACGGATACGTAGCCCATACAGCCACTTCCGATACTCGATTCGTTGTTGACGGACAAAAACACCGAGATTGCTAAATAATAAACCAACAACAATAAGAAAGGGTTGGTACTGTGTCTTTTTACTATTAATATTAATTAATATATTTGCCTATTGGACCCCTCTCTGGTCAACGCCATCTATCGAGAAATTAGGAACTAACTTTTTTATTTTTTTTTGCTTTTGGAAAATCCCTCATTCCATTTTATTTCAATTTTTAATCAACTTGTCAAGAAAATTTACATTGATGCCTTCGAACCCATCAACATCCGATAAAGTGGCAAGCTAGTCTATCAATTTTTCTGATAATTTTACCGAATTCACCCATTTCCGCCTGGCAACACTCGTTGTGAACGGGACTGCGGTCGAGAACACTAAAAAAAATTTAAGAATAAAACTTACCGGGTGAAAACGGCAATTGTGTACGACGATGCACCCATTTTGCCTCGTTTTCAATTCTGAGAACGGGTATGTGGACAATAACCCTTGTGTTGCCACCTTTGGGTATTTTCCTTTAAGTTCGGGGGATTTTTAACGTTTTTAATTTTTAATTTTTTTTTATTTCATAATTATTTACTGAAATATAGTGAATTCCGTTTATGATTATGATTTCCATATTAACCCTAACGGCCATACAATTGAGGAACCATCAGTCCATCGCACATAGTTCACTAATATGTACCCACCTATTCATTAGTGTGGCCCTTTGACTACTTATATGTGGACTAGTTACGCGTGATATTCTACTAACAAACATTTCTGCCACTTTTTGCGGGGGGCGAGGTAACATGAAATCCGCAACTTTGGATTTTATTCCATATAACTTTAGATTCTAATTTTGAATGTTAAATATCATGAAAAGTGTTCTCGTGTGAACCCCAAACGTCAGAAGTTCGTAGTTATTGTCTCGCAATTATAGGCTGTCTCGTTTAGTGATAAAGGTATAAAATAGAATGTAAATGCACATGACCAATTGTTCTTATACCGTGGCAAAGGGGAAATGCTACCGCAAGGTAATAAATAGTCAAAGGTGGGGCCTATTAACAATAGGAAAACTATCGATACTCTCGCTATCGTGACATCAAAAAATTTTAACAATATCTGCTTATATGCCATCGATAGTACCCGTAGTAAGTATGATTCGAGACACATACTATCGATAATATCGATACTATTGCTACAACTATTATACAGGGCTTCTACCCGGACATTCGAACTTCGCAACTGCGTGAACGCTTATTTCATTCCAATGTCAACTCTATTACAATGACGTTCGTATCGAAAATTGAAATTTAGACCTTATTGATAGTACTGGCCCTGCCATTACATCGTTATCGGTATAGCTATAACATCGTTACAATCGATAGCATTGCACTCAGTCGATAGCATTGGTTATTCTGAGATATCGATAGTGTCGATAGCTCTATCGATATTGTTAGGTGGGTAGGTAGATAATATTTTTCTTAGGTCCTGTTTCACCACTTCTGAGTAAGTTCTTGTTAGCTTATCCTACAGATAATTTAACATATCGCACATCCGGTAGAACAAAGTCAGAACTTACATTTCACAAACTGTTCAGTAGAGCAAAGTAAAGATTTTAAATTTTTAAATTCTAGATTTGGACTTGAAACCTTTAAAGAATTATGCTAAGTATGTTTTTATCTTAATAATCTATGTGAACTAACAAAGTGTCTTTGTGCTAGCAAACGCGTAACAGGTGATGGAACATTTTGTCATTCTTAACTCAGTTTAGTAAATTTTGACAGTTCTGACTTTGTTCTACCGGATGTGCGATATTTTGTATGAAAGATATGTCAAAATATCTGTCGGATAAGCTAACAAGAAATTATTTAGAAGTGGTGAAAGAGGCCCTTAGTCTATCGATATTGACAATAACGGGCGGATTGTTCGCTCTGATAACACTTCAGAGAAGACGTCTATCCGGACTTTCAATTTTCGATATATCGTCAACGTTTTTGTTCAAATATCAATACTTACTCTATTTCACTGAAATTCAGAGAAACCGATCACGATTAGGTATATCGAAAACCTAAAGACCGAGTAAAGGGTCAGCAAGGGTAGCATGCCACCGTAATACAGGGCTATCACACCTTCGCTCTCTTGTGGACAGATGTGCGAGGACTAAAAAAATCGTTACGTGTGGCGCGGTCGATTCTTTCAGCGCGGATAAATGTGCGATTACCTTAAAAACAATTAAAGCCTGAAAACGAATCAAAATAATTAATGTACACACGGCGACACATCAAGCTATACAAAACCAAAATGAGCTGGCTGCGCGTAGGTCGCGTAACGCATAAGGTCGCGCGGCCAGCTTATATTGGTTTTGTATAGCTTGATGTGTCGCCGTGCGTACCTATTTAATGACAATAAGTACCTAACCTACCTACTTACCATACTTTTGCCAGTGTAGTTATTGTATTGAATTAAATGTGTAGTTTATTTTTCTAAGAATAGAGAAAAATGTTTCAAATGTTAAAGTTTTATTAGCACATGGTGGGGCTGTGTGCGCATGGGCCCTCCGGATGCAATCCTGGGTATCTCGGAGGCATACAAAAAGGACACAGATAAGAACAAGGTGAACCTTGGTGTTGGTGCATACAGAGATGATCAAGGCAAACCATGGATTCTGCCGTCAATTAAAAAGGTAGGAGAAGCTATTTTACTTCGTAGTAATACCTACAAAATGAATAATAGGTAAATTAAATATTTATTGATTATTACCTATTAATTGGATCAGGGAATTCTGGAATGCTGATAAGTATTTAATTGTTTTTTTTTTTAGATTTGAGAGTCGTTGCATTCGGTTAATAAAAGTTTCCTAATCTTGTTAGTACATAATACTACCTACTATAATTACTTTGACTACTTATATAGGGACTAGTTACGCGTGTAATTCCACTAACAAACATTTCTACCACTTTTTGCGGGGGGCGAGGTAACATGGAATCCGCAACTTTGGATTTTATTCCCATAACTTTAGATTCTAATTTTGAACGTTAAAAATAATGAAAAGTATTCTCGCGTGAACCCCAAACGTTCTAAGTTCGAAATTATTGTTTTGCAATTATAGGCTGTCTCGTTTAGTGATCTATCCTATTATAAAACTGTAACAGGAAGTTTGTCTGTACATTGAAGATATTAACAAAAAAAAAGTTACGATATGGTTTTTAGGTGTCCCCGATTCCATTTCACCAATTTTTGGATTTTTTGTCTGTCTGTTTGTTTGTGTGTTTGTTTGTTTGTTTGAACGAGTATCACGCAAAAACTACTGAACCGATTTTGATGAAACTTTTTTTGTTTGATAGCTTATGATCTGACTTAAAATCTGGTATATAATTTGTGCGGACGAAGTCGCGGGTTAACGCTCGTAAGGTATAAAATTGAATGTAAATGCACATGATTAATTGGTCTTATACCGTGGCAGAGGGGAAATGCTACCGCAAGGCTAGTCCTTATAATAAATAATCAAAGTATAATTAATATTTGGCAATCTATTCCGCTCACTACGCTTACTAGTTAATTGGTAGGTACTATTTGGTACCTCTACTGAAAAAAATAGTCATCATCATCATCATCTCAGCCAGTGGACGTCCACTGCTGGATATAGGCTTCCCCCAAGGATCGCCATAACGACCGGTCCTGCGCTGACCTTATCCAACGTTCCTGCCGCCTTCCACGGTCCCACGCTTCGCTTTCCGGTACGCGGTCGCCACTCGAGAACTTCAGGGTGAAATTGATATCATTAGTATCCTTTTAAACTAAGAGTGTACCCATCAAACTGAACAACTTTTACTATGGGAGCAAATCGATTGGAGTAAAATAAAAATCAGCAATTGGATACATTTGAGTCGAGTTGTATGGAACAGCAGATTTTTTTTTGCTCCGATTTGTTTGCTCCCGTAGTAACAGTTGTTCAGTTTGATGTGTAGACTCCTAGTTTAAAAGGATGGTAATGATATCAATTTCGCCCTGTATACGGTATAAAGGGTGTAACGGAAAGGTGGTATCAACCCGAAACGCTTCATTTCATCAAACAATTTATTTTAGTTAACAAATTAACATTAATTTGTTCAGGTTTCAGAATGTCTCTGACTACCCCATCGGGGAAAATGTCGTTGATTGAATGTCAGCTAAGTCTTTGGGCCTCTTCGACCGCCTGCGCGCGCTTAGCCGCATAACCATCTCGAAAAAAAAAACCAATCATAGCCCAGCGCCATTTTCCAAAAGGAAATATTTTTCTTTTTCCTCGCAAATATGTTGAAAAACGTCGTATGGAACGCGTGAGCGTTGGTCATTACAGCCCTCGGCTAGTATGCATCACTCGCCTGGCGGCTCGTGCTGCAATCCCGCCTCGGCTGTAATGACCAACTTAACTCACTTGTATCATAATGTACTAGTATTATGTACTGTTGCACTACACCCGAAAATAAGCAATTAATGTTATTGTGATTATGAAAGAACTCGCCATAGCTACTAATGAACATACACAAACCATTCTTATAAAGCCACATATTCGTTTCATACTAAAGTTTAACATTAAGGAAATAAATCATAAAACTTGTGTCGGTGAATAAGGGCTATTTTTTATTCGATTAAATGTTCTGATCAGCTCAGTAGGCCTCGCATGCCACTCCCGAGAAAACTATAAAAATCGAGATGTGCCTCCATCTTTATTATTTTACGTATGCCAGAAAGGGCGCGCATGACGTTTTTCTCGTTTAAACCTTTGACTATTTATTATAAGGACTAGCCTTGCGGTAGCATTTCCCCTCTGCCACGGTATAAGATCAATTAATCATGTGCATTTACATTCAATTTTATACCTTATCACTAAAGGAGACAGCCTATAATTGCGAAACAATAATTTCGAACTTAGAACGTTTGGAGTTCACGCGAGACTATTAATGATTTTTAAAGTTCAAAATTAGAATCTTAAGTTACGCGAATAAAATCCAAAGTTGCGGATTTCATGTTACCTCGCCCCCCGCAAAAAGTGGCAGAAATGTTTGTTAGTAAAATTACACGCGTAACTAGTCCCTATATAAGTAGTCAAAGGTTTAAACACTTTGTCGTCGTGGGTGGCATGCTGGCTATGAAGGAAACGGTAAGCTGTTCTTTGAAATTTCGATCTGCACCAAAGGTGTTATAAATTACGTTTGTAAAACAGGCTGAAGAGAACCTCTACAAGAAAGCAATGAACCATGAGTACGGTCCCATCGGGGGTGACGCAGAATACTGCAATGCCGTCGCCAAGCTCGCCTTTGGAGAATGCAACCCGGTGATCCTGGAGAATACTAACACCACCGTTCAGGTATACATATTAAAAGGCTATGTGAAAAAAATAGGATTCGCGTCGCTCGTCGTCGTCGATTCGCAAAGCGTCATATATCATGAAGTACTAACAGTAGGATTATGACTAGCGGATATGTGTAAATTGAACATATAATTGAAGTTTTGATTAGAGCCAAAACACGATTAAGACACATTTTCTCGATAGAAAAACAAACCGAAGTAGCCTTCGTCTTTATCGATAAACGCTTGGAACTGCTAAACGATGAATAATAGAAAGACGAGACTTTATTTAAAAAAAAGAGATAGATTTTTTTACAAATTTTGAGTAGAGCAGAATTGAACTTACATAAATAGTACAATCACAATTATATAAAGTTTGTATTAGGCTGGCGTCGTTTCAGGCGCGCGCGCCGCCCTATCTCTTTCTCTCGCATCATGCAGTAATATAAGCTATCACACGTCCATTTCGCTTCAATTATTTTTCGACATGGGCCCTTAAAGAAAAGCCGAACCGGACATAGAGGTAGGCGTAAAAGAGTAAAAAAAAAGAAAGTTACTCTATTGACCAAGAAGGCTAAAATACCTACAGAGGTGGAGAGTGCATTACAAACACTTTTTTGAAGCCAGAATCTATGACCTTTATGACGTCACTGATGTTTCCCATCTCATTTCCTCTTTACATGGAGGTCAAATAAAGATCATTCAATGACAAATCCATGTAAAGAGGAAATGAGATGGGAAACATCAGTGACGTCATAAGGGTCATAGATTCTGGCTTCAAAAAAGTGTTTGTATTGCACTCTCCACCTCTGTTGGTATTTTAATTCTTTTTTTTTTTAATTCTTCCTTACGGAAAGGCAAGGGGAACTAGCCCATACAGCCTGGTGAAATTTTAATTTTCTTCTGTGTATTCAGGCCGAAGCCAAGTCTTCGGTTTTTCAATGTCTGAATCGGGATACAATTTTTCAGGCCGAAGCCAAGTCTTCAGTTTTACAATGTCTAAATCAGAGTAAGTTTTCTTCAGGCCGATGCCGAGTCTTCAGTTTTTCAATGTCTTTATTTTCCACTTGCACTGCACAACTCCAATGTAACATTCATTTCTTAACCTAAACCCTAACACATTGAAATGTGAGGATGGAACACATTCCAATGTTCAATGGAGTTTTACGCGAGGATTTCAATCAAAATCAAACGGGAGCGCCTTTCTTTATTTCTCACTTTTACTATATTGTTCTCCAGTAATGGCACGTTATTAAACTAATTCCACCACATTAATACGATAAGGCCCGCTTGCGCCAAGCAGAGTTATCGATATTAACTCGGAACAAGACGCAACTTTGGAATTAAATTATAATTATGTCTTGCACCATCCTGTTTTATTAAACCACCGATGTGGTAGGTTTAAGTCACTAAACTACGTGCTAAATGTTGTTTTTACAGTTTTGTTGTAGGCTCGCGTAACTCTCTAACAAAAAATGTTATATGAAACGTGCACCGAGACGCCATTTAATTCCTTAGAAAACGGTTGCACACGTTTCATATATTCTGGGTAACGACTTCCGACTCTTATAACGTAGTGTGTTACATTCTCTTTGATAACATGAATGAACGATGAAAACGAAATGTCATTGCCAAAACAAATGAGACTTTCAAATACAAAGAGATGCAGTGTGAAAGAGACGTGCATATACATATGTTCATTCGCTTTTCATATTTTGTCGGATTACATAAACTCTATTGTCATTTAGGATGTTGCCAGAGAAAAATAGAGAACTCTCAGGTTAGTTAACTATGAACTAGTTTTCATTGGCGCAAGACAATCTTCGATAACACTTCGGTGCTACTAAAAACGGGGTACGCAATTTAACCCAGCATTTGGCGCAAGTGGGCCTAATAGTGTCACGGATGCTGACAGAAGTCAAACAAAACAAAATAGGCATTCCAAAATTCGGCCGGTTTTTTGACATCCTCTTTAGCTCGGTGGTCGAGCGTGCGTCGCGATATAAGCGTCCCATGTCGAGAAGTCGATGGTTCGAGTCCGCACCAAAAATATTTCTAGATTTTAATGTTGTCAGAAATGTTCTAGAAATAAAATTTCAAGGCATTAATATTAAAAGTAAAGATTCTGTTTCCTATTTAGGCTTTCATTTGGAACGTAATTTTAGCTTCGTAAATCATATCAAGACAATAGGAGAGAAAGCCAAAAGTAATTTTTTGAGTTTAGCGCGTATTTCCACCTCGACATGGGGTCTTTGTTACAAAACACTTAAAATAATATATTCCGCAACATACCTCGGGTGCATGTGTTATGGAGCCCCCGTTTGGGCAGATAGGTCGGCTATTGGCGCTGCGCGCCGTAAGTTACTTCAAAGTCAACGTTTAGCCTTGATTTTCCTGTGTAAAGCGTATAGAACGGTCAGCACCGAAGCACTCCCCGTTCTAGCGGGGGTGGTTCCCGTAGACTTGGAAATACAACGCCGCGCGGCTAATTACTTTCGTTCAAGAAAAGTTAGTCATAACTTCTTAAAACCTCGCGACCGAAATAGAATTAGTAAATTATTTAACTTTGATTGCAACATCTTTGATGAACTTTTATTAGACTGGGAACTACGGTGGCAAGGGTTTACAAAGGGTCGACATCTATACCAATTTTTTCCATCTGTTCGCGATCGTCTAGACAAAGCGTGGCTAGAGGTAGATCACTGCGTAGCCCAATTTCTTACTGGACATGGTAATTTTAAGGGAAAGCTATTTTATTTTAAATTGGTTGCGTCACCTTTATGTGAATGTTCTGTTGACAGTAACGAGTTCGAACAGACCGCTCATCATATTCTTTGGGAGTGTGAGCTCTGGTACGCCGAGCGCCAGACCATGCTTGACTCAATAAAATCGTTTTCTGGTGTCCCTTACTACATGGATCTTGTTGCGACTAGGGATAACTTCCGTGCGTTCAAATGTTTTTGCCATACTTATTACTGGAAGCAAAATAGGTCATAGTTTCAGTACAATGTTAGGTTCCTATTGTATTATTTTGTATTTTTGGTGCTTTTGCGGTCGTGTCTTCAACACTGCCATAAATGATCTCTTGAATTGGCTCTCTAATAGCCATGTTTTTTTTTCCTTCTTATTGCTGTCTCCCGTTTGCAATGGAGGGAAGTCGGATATTTCGTTTTCCTACTCCTCCTATCTTCTTTGATTAATTCATTGCGGGTTCCAAGACAGATTAGAGTCATCCCCCGGGCTCGCTGGACTTCATTGTCCAGTGTTGTGAATGGTCGCCGCTGTTGATCCTGGCTTACAGGAGTTACAGCGGTGGGAATGTGTGGTGGGCCTATGCCCGTTTAAAAAAAAAAAAAAAAAAAAAATGTTCTAGAAGTAAGAGGGAGTAAGAATATTTGGAAAGAGACAAAAAAATTCGCGTGTTTAGGAATGTTCTAGAAGAAAGAGAGAGAAGGAATATTGGAAAAAAAAACATAAAAAGTGCCGTGGTTGCGAATGTTCTAGAAGAAAGAGAGAAAAGGAATATTTGAAAGAAACAAGAAAATGTGGGCGTGTTTAGGAAAATTCGAGAAAGAAGGAGGGATTAGAAATATCCGGAAGGGAGAGAACAAAGGAATAAAGAAAAGACTAACGAAATTCGGGTATCTAGAAAATTCTAAGGGGTATATAAGCCCGCGAGCTTGCGGCCGCAAGTCAGTATTGGTTTAACAGTGAAAAAGTGCGAAATAAAAAGGAAGAAAAGTGAAAAGTAAAGTGGAACAGTGAGTAGTCAAGTGTCAGTGTAGTGCCGTGACGTCATAGTGTATCGTGTCGTGGCATCATAGTGTGTCGCGGGTCGTGACGTCATAGTGTGTCGTTCGTCGTGACGTCATAGTTGTGTCGCGTTTCGTGACGTCATAGTAGTGACGTAGAGAACAGTGAAAGTAAGTGGTGTAAGGGGAAACCCCTGCGAGGAGGACCGTGTAAGGGGGAACCTCTGCGAGGTGGACCGTGTGTAAGTGTGTATCCCAATAAACTCTGTAAAAAATTGGACTTAGCGTTTTACTCTAATCCCGGAACCCGTCACTCGTAACAATAGCCACGAAAATCAAATTTAGAAAATTAGGAAACAAAGCCCGTCCTTTTCTTCTCAATACCCGCGCAAAACTCGTTAAACTTCTTGCCATTGACATTTGAAACCAGTGCTGCCAGATGTGATTTCGGAAATTTCACCAGATTCATATTTTTATTCCCCCAAATGATTCGTTTTGACTGTCTGCCCAAATCTCCACAAAACCATAGACATCACTTTGCTTACCTACTGACAGGTACAGGTATCGAACCATGATAGTTAGTGAAGCTATAATTATAAAAGAATACATTAGATATTTCGTTTTTACGATTATACATTGAGTAAGAAAACATCATTTGATCATTTTTTCCATACGCTTTCATTTCCCCAGAGACCAAATTTCTCCCCATAATAAATTTCAAAAAATTTCAAATCTTACAACCCTTTCGTTGACATTGACGTTTATATGACGTTGCTTCACTGCTGCACATTCGGCCTCTGATATGAAGTCATTTAGAGGTCGAATGAATGTCAAGTATAAGAAAATAAGGTTTTGGAATGAGCATAGCTTAAGCTTTATTTTACATACCGAATTCGGGAAAACTTTCATGCGCACTCGGTTACACATACGCAAAGAAACAAAGGCAGACGCTGGCACGTCTCGATTTCTGTCGATTTATCAAGGGTTCCAACATTTAAAAGACCAACACCGATTGAATCACTAGTTAGCACTTTCTGTGCTGCCGACCTACTTCGGTCAGCAACAAATAATACCTAATATAATAAATTCAAATATAGTAAAAAAAATATTTATTAGACTCAATAATAAACGATTACATTATGTCTTATATGCCTTAAATATCGGAATCGCGAAATAATAAGCTGATGTTCCATTCTAAACTACAAATCTACTCGAGCTCGGGATAGCTGATTTTTAGCGCGATTTCGATTTTGGTCCCATAGTGAAAGCTGTTTGGTTCAAAGGTCTGATCTGAACAACCCCCTAAAAAGTAAAAAAAAAAAATATTTGTACTTTTAACACCCTTTATAGAGACAATGTTATCTAATTATGTTGCTAAGCATACAATCATAGGGTTACCAAGAAAACAATTTTTTTCGATATTTTTCCATTTCGTCTACCGGACTTCAAGTTTTTAACGCTGTGCCTGCAAATGATAACATTTCCAAGATCTTATTTTTGTAAAGTATTGATGAATAGTTTATCAATGTATCCAGGTAACAACTTCCCGAGTGAAATTCTTAAATTTGAACACAAAATGGTATCTTAATTTTTTGTTTGGTTGGACGACTATGTCTATCGGAGGCAGGATCGATCGGTGTATTTTATTCGGCTATGTCTTCCCTCGCTATATTTGTCTACCCTCAATATTTTGGTATTGCATGTGTTTCGGTGGATGTTGTGCTGGGTTTTTATGAGTTATGTTTTTATGTTTCTATATCTATTTTGATATTGAAGTGAATTGTTAGTAAACCTTGTGGCATAATGTTTTCATTATGTACGCTAATGCACTAGTTATTCTATATAATATTTTTTTATAACCTGTATTTCTCACTACAAGTGAATTGTATTCTTTTTTGAGAAATAAATGTCTTAAATCTTTATTACCAATTTCGGCTCGTAGGCAACCATTTTAGATACTTCAATACGTTTAACACACAATTTATAATAATAATTTTATTTCATAAAATTAGCGCCTCGTTTCAGATTAATATTAATAACTTTGTAACGACAAAACCTAGACGCAAGTTTTATACCAATTTACGAAGTTGGTTAAGTGTACACGATTTTAAAATAATGGTCCAGGTGTCATACATTTTTTTGCAGGAGAATTTCTTCAATTTCGGTCATCGCAAGGGGAAGAAGAAAATTTTTCAACTCAGGATTTTTTTCCAAGTCATTCTGAAAAATTAGTAACAAAAATGTTACCTGGTTACATTTGTAATCTTATTCATCAATATTTTACCAAAATAAGATCTTGGAAATGTTATCATTTGCAGGGACAGCGTTAAAAAAAGTCCGGTAGACGAAATGGAAAAATCCCGAAAAAAAAAAATCTTGGTTACCCGATGATTTTTTTAAAAACAATTTAAATTAGTTTTAGGTAAGGGACACCCTGTATAAACCTTATGCCTGTGCGGGTGAGGGTGGCGTGAATTTTAGCACTTCGCGAGTACCATGGTTTTGGCAAGTTTTGGACCGTAAAATCTCGAGCTCGCTTTGTTCGCTCCTGGCTATGATTGTATCACAAGGAAAGGACCTACACGCATTTCAGTAAAATATTGAGCTCACTTGGTCGCTTCAGAATTCGGTGAAATCTCGAGCTCGCTTCGCCCGCTTTAGGTTTTGAAACATGTTTCGCCGTTCTTTTCACCGTGTAGCAAAAGTTCGAGCTTGCTTTGCTCGTTCCTGATTTTAGATTTTATTGCAACGACGTAACCTGTGGGCCTGCCTGCATAAAACCTTTTAGATGTAAGCTCATTTGTCACCATTTTAGCCACGCCTACTTAGGAAAAGGCTGAAATGGCGTCGCAGGCTTTGTTAATATAATAGGGAACCGTATTGGCACTCTTTGTGTACGGACCTCAATCAAAAACATGTTTCTTCCTCCAGACACTCTCCGGTACCGGCGCCCTCCGTCTCGGTTTCGAGTTCATAAAGAAGCATTACCCCTACACCAAGTTGGTCAACATGTCCTCACCCACCTGGGCCAATCACCCTCAGATCTGCGCCACCCTCGGCATTCCTGTTAAGACGTATCGCTATTACAACAGTGAGACCAATGGATTTGACCTAGAGGGCGCTCTTGATGATATCTGCGTAAGTTCTTTTCTTTTATGTGTGGTGTAGCAGGTTTGATTTTTTAACTTAAACTTTCATGAGAGTAGTTATAGGAATTTGATATTTTTGAAATGCTGTTACATTCTCCGCCTTTCTCCACGATCGATCGGGGCCCAAGCTATCATTTGCCAATCATCATTATCATCATCTCAGCCGATGAACGTCCACTGCTGGACATAGGCCTCCCCCAAGGATCGCCATAACGATGTGGCCTGCGATGCCCTCATCCAACAGGTTCCCGCCGCCTTCACCGAATCGTCGGTCCACCTTTGGGGGCATACTCACGCTGCGCTTTCCAGTTCGCTGTAGCCACTCAAGAACTTTTCGGCCCCATCGGCCATTAGTTTTGCCAGAAATGTGCCCCACCCACTGCCACTTTAGTTTAGGCTTTGTTTGGGCTATGTCAGCTACTCTAGTTTTTCTGCGGATCTCTTCATTTCTGATTCGATCTCTTAGGGAAACTCCAAGCACAGCCCTCTACAAAGGCTGTAAGTCAGCTCTCAGCCTTTTTATGAGGCCTTAAGTAAACAAACACGTCTCTGTTTCATAATATGTCATTACTGGCAACACACTGGTCGAAGTCTTTGGTTTTAAGACTCTGCGGTATTTGGGATGTGAATATGCTACGTAGCTGCCCGAACGCTGACCAGCCGAGATGGATAATTGTTGATCTCTTTCTCTAACTTGGTCCTACCTAAATGGATAGTTTGTCCCAGGTAAACATAATCGTCAACAACTTCGAGTGCTGAGTTTCCGATCATTACAGGAGTGGGTTTAACATGGACATTTGACATTATCTTCGTCTTCGTCCATGTTCATTTTCAGACCAACTCGTTCGGATCGGAGGCTCTGCTAAGATCATCTAGCATTATACTGGGCTCCTCCATGGTCTCCGCCATAATGACTATCTCATCGTTTAACCGAAGGTGACTTATGTACTTACCGTTTATGTTGATACCTACCCCTTTCCAGTCCAGAACCTTGGAAACATCTTCCAATGCAGCGGTGAACAGTTTCGGAGATATAACGTCTCCCTGCCTCACACCTCGCTGCAGTAGGATAGGTTACGAGTTCTGGTCCTGTAGGCGGACTGACATAGTGGCGTTTTTGTTTGTTTGATTCAAGCATTTCAGCACGTCAATGTACCGGTAGTCTACTTGGCCTCGCTGAAGAGACTGCAGTAGAGGACAAGTCTCGATCGAATCAAAGGCTTTCTCGTTAGTCCATGTACGCCAAGCAAAGGGACAGGTTATACTCTTCGTTCTTCTGTATAACCTGCCAGAGCGTATGTATGTGGTCTACGGTGCTGAAGCCGTTTCGGAAAACATCCTGTTTGGGAGGCTGGAAGTCTTCAAACCTGCGAGCGAGGCAGTTCGTTATGACTCTCGAAAACAGCTTGTAGACATGGCTAAAAAGGGAAATGGGTTTATAGTTCTTCAACAGGGCATTATCGCCCTTTTTGAAGAAGATAGCATCACCAGAATTCTGTTCCATGCCTGCGGCGTTTTTCCCTCCAGTATGACCAGAGCCTTCAGGACCGGTTTTCTACCCGCCTTCAGAAGCTCGGCCGTAATCCTGTCGTAAACTACACCTTGTTGTTATTTAGCTGTTTGAGAGCCAGACTAATCTCGTACAGGCTGACGTCCGCAATATCTTCTGTATGGTGCCGGGTCAATCTAGCTCTTGGGTCGTAATCCAGATTTGTAGCGGGTCTCCGTGTTGAAGTGTATAACACTGTCCATAGAATTTCTCAACCAGGCAATCATTCAATAAATCATAATCAAGTAGTCACATTTAGACTGCAAAGAGCCTTACTTTGAAGATCCTATCTATACATTTTGTCGAAAGGTCAGAAGGACCGTTTTTGGATTGCATTATAGTAGGTATGGCAAATGACAATCGATGGAGATTTTAATGTTAGGTTAGATCGCAATTTTGTGCGGTCGGTCAGTAACTGACAGTCTCATGCTCGCGTCAGCGATGGCCAAATTGGGCAATTAGTTATAGGTACAACGCCCTTAGGCTATGCCAGCTTTCAGGCCTATGCTACTTCTAAAAAGTAAAGAAAATAATGAAATGTAAAACGCAATTTTATCTTCGTATGAGGGCATACCTAATAATCCTTCATCCGGCAGCAAATGGATAAGGGCTCAATAATCCTGCTGCACGCGTGCGCTCACAACCCCACTGGTGTCGACCCCAAGCTCGAAGAGTGGCATCAACTATCCGAGGTAATATGCACACTTAACACTAATTTCAATATACCTATCCATATAGAAACGCATTTATTGCTCAGCGCCTTGCGCTCCACAACTAAAATAGCCGACGTCCGACATCTAGATTATGGCTTCCTCATATTTTAAAACAGTTTTTAGAGCATCATAAGCCTGAAACCTCTTTTCACTTAAAGAGTAATAGGCTAGGGGCCTCCAGATAAGTTCTTAAGAGCTTATCTGACAACTCGTATGAAATATATTAGCTATGTCAAACGAGCTGAACAGTTAAGCTATTAAGAACTTATCAAGAACATTGTATATAATATCCTGAACTGATCTAGAAGTAGTGACACAGGCCCCAACAACGACAGCTTGCACCAAAAAGTGTTTTTTATATAATTCTGTCACTGTCATTATTATAAGCAGAGTGAGCAGTAAAGTGAACGGCTTTTTATCAAAAAGAAAATAGGCTTCCGCAATCTTGAATAAATTTTTAGAGTCACATAGATAGTCATAACAAGCCACTTTGAATTTTTACCTGTGCCTTACAGTACAATTTCAGTGTCTTAATTTTGCAGGCCATAGCGGCACGTCAACTGATGCCGTTCTTCGACATGGCGTACCAAGGGTTCGCGACGGGTGACGTCAACAATGACGCAGCCGCCATCCGCCTGTTTGTGGATGCCGGCCACCAGGTCATGTTGGCCCAGAGCTTTGCCAAGAACATGGGTAAGTTAGGTTTCATCTTATTTTGGTCTCTCTCTCTCTCTCATTTATTTTGGTTTCTCTCGCGTTAAATACCTATAGGTACCGTATCGGTATCCAAAGGTGCCAACCATAGGCTATCTGAATAACAAAATTATTTGATCGTTTTTGTCTGGAGTTTATGATACTTACCTACCGTCCGCTAATCTTATTTCTTCAGCTTGAAACGCACGCACATGTGCGCGCTACACATTACCGCAAGCTCGGATCGCGCCCACTAGTGCGCGCGGCCTCAAGGCTGTCGCTCAAGTGAAAAATATGGTTATTATTCTCTATCCCTTTCTTATCTATATGTGTTGTGGGCTTATAGAGCAAAAGTTATAGCCATTTGACTAATTACCTTGCTCACGGAATTGCCCTGCTTCTACATGCTTTATTTATGCGACAAAACTTCCCGAAAACATAGTTTTTGACGGTGCTTCAAACAAATATATTATCATTGCAGGTCTATACGGACAGCGAGCGGGCATGCTCACATTCCTCTGCGGCGACAAGGAGACAGCGGACAAGATGATGTCCCAGGTGAAGGTAACGATCCGCACGATGTACTCCAGCCCGCCGCTGTACTGCGCCAGGGTTGTCAAAGAGGTATTGACCACGCCTGAACTCAAGAAGCAGTGGTGAGTTAAGTCACGAACAGATTTAGATAAAGCGCTCTTCTCTAGGGGCGGCAGTCGTGGCAGTTTTTCAGGGGGTGTTGGGGGTTTTAGCCAGGTCCAAGTTAGGACGTTGAAATCAAATTTAAAACCTAGATACTGCGAGAACACTGCAACATAATAATAAAACCAAGAGCGAGTGAAGCAAGCCCGAAATTTTCCTGCAATATTTTCAACTCGTTGCAATAAGATTCAAATCCTGGAGCGACTGAAGTGAGCTCCAGATTTATCATGATTTTGACACCCGTTTAACTTGTCTGTAACCTGTCACACGGGCTCCGTTATCAGGAACAAGCGGATTTTAAAGGCAACGAAGTCTCAAGTCCTGTTCTTCAACACCTGAAACTTAAGCAGGCTTCGTTGATCGGATACTTACGAACATCTTCCATACATGCAGGCTGGGCGACGTTAAAACAATGGCGGACCGCATCATCGCTATGCGGGCCCAGCTTCGCCAGGGCATCGAGGGCCTGGGCAACAAGAGAAAATGGCAACACATCACCGACCAGATCGGAATGTTCTGCTACACTGGACTCAAGCCCGAACAGGTACACTACCACAGATTATTCAAGCTATAAAAGTTTCATTAAAATCGGTTTAGTAGCTTAGAGTCTAGATGTGATATTGATTTTGATGTGTAAACAAACAATTTTGTAGACGGACACAACCTGCGTGTTGTGCCCAGAGCTGTACCCAACACTATCACTCATACCGCATGTATCCGAACCGAATTTATTGAATAAATAAATTTGTATTTGTATTTTGTATTGGTATTTGTAAACGTCAATTTCAATTTCAATTTGTTTATTAAGATTACCAACAGGTTATACCTACACAATTCTTTAACAAATATATTTTTCACCCAGGCACGTATCCAGGGGATAGGTGGGATTTATCCACCGACTTTTTTACTGTTTTTCTATGAATAAAACACCATTTTGAGACTTAGAGTGTGAAATTTCGAGCTTGCTTCGCTCGCTCCAGCCTGGAAAAATGGCTAATGGAACTGGGTATCACCATCGTTTTGAGTTGTGGTGTGTTCTGTGCTATCCTAGAAAGAGGATTTCATAGACAGTGAATTATGTTACACATCCAAAAAAAAACTAGTCTTTTGCTTCCGCCCTACCTTAAACCTCCTATGCCCTACCTTCAGTTCAGTTCTAGCTACGGCCCTGGCCTCCTCTCACCACTTTATATGTCTTTCCATCCTGAAACTTAAATTGCTAAATGTGAGCATTGCTACAACAAGTTGGGTAGTTGTAGCAATGTTTCTGACCACCCCGAAAGGGATTACGATCGTGAGTTTATGTATGTATGTATGTCCTTTGTAGAAATGCAATGATCGTAAGCGAGTGCGTAGTCCGACTCGCCGGCCGTGCCCACAACCTATTTTGAGGGCTGGATCCGCGCCTGACAAATACTGGCACTCTCCCGATTTTGGTCGCTTTTACAGTCAATAGCGACGAACGACCAACTAAAGCGCGCCTTATATTGTGCCGTACGCGGTGGCCACAGACTTAATAGAGAGTACTACGTACTGCGGTGGCGATATGCTGTAGGTTCTTATCTCAGCTGTCAAACGCGAGTGACGGAGCACTGACACTACGAGGGCTTGCACTATACCTTCAGTGTTCACTGTTGCTTGATATTGTCAGTGCGTGTTTTTAGTGTGGGCAAGGCTTGATAAGTTTTTTGTCACACTAGTCTAATTAAAAATTCTTGCTTCTCTCTATGTATATACCTACCCTTGCCGGTTCGTATGGCTGGAGGCAAGTTAGTACGTTTTTGTACTGATAACGTAATTTCACCAACTTTCAGGTTCAAAAGCTGACCAAAGAGCACCATATTTACCTGACCAAAGACGGGCGTATCTCCATTGCCGGACTCAACTCCAAGAATGTCAAATACGTCGCCAACGCCATCCACAAAGTCTCGTCTTAACATACCTGTCATAAGTATTATTATTGTGAGCTTTTATTTATACCTCTTTGATAACGGTTGATTAATCGAATGTCGTTTTACTGCAAATAGAGCGAGGGCAGTAAAGTAAGAAAGGTCTCAGATCTCATGTTATGTCTCATGCTTCGCCTCAGCCAAGAAACATGTGATCTGAGGCTTTCTTATCTACTGCTCGAGGTTAGTATACTATTTTTCTTCACGACAGAGGCGGAAAGCGGCAACATCGTTTAGCGCAGCGGGGCGAAAGTTGACGCTTTCCGCCCGGAGGAGGGATGAAACTTTATTACTTTTACGGAGGATGTTAAATGACTCAGCATTTATTAGTAATGCAATAGAGCAAGGATTTCTTAAAACTTATTAATTTAAGTTATTAAATTATATTTAAGTTCAATAAATGAAACAAATGTGATAAAATATTACGTTCGCGCGCAAACGAACGAGATAAAAGACGTGATATAGCCGTATCACGGCTATCGCGCGTTGGCGTACTACGGCTACCTTAGTGTAACAGTTCTTAATCTTCCTGGATACGAACAATTATTTTCAGTTCATTACAATGTAAAGTTTACCTAATCAAATGCAAATTAACTGTAATATACTACATTTTATAATGGTAATTTTTAACACAATCTGCATTTGTATTTTATATTTTATAGTACTTAGTTATATGAAATTGTAAGAGATTATTTTTGAACCAGTAATAAAAGTGTCTAAAATTTAAAAAAAAAATTATTTACACCTAGCGGCGGCGCCCGCGACTTCGTACGCGAAGACTATAGAGGAAGGCGTAACTCGAGTTACACCTTCCCAAAGAGTAATATAAGGTGACACTACAGACTTCAGTATTACAGAAGTCTGTGGATTGGGTGACACTAACCGGCAACTATCCTAGTTTAGAAGTGCATCCAAAAAGCCCCCGGCCAGTGTAGAACTATTGTAAGGAGTGGAAAGAAAGAAATCTGGGCTATTGGGTTGGATTGGGGTGCTAGTGGACTAGGTAATTGGGTTATGGAAAGGACTATGGCGCCTGCCTGACCAATGTATAAACCCGGAAAAAATAGCAGACGGTGACACGCCAACTCGAAACGAAGCTGGAGAGGGTTTAGAGCTGGAGAGGTGCTTCTGAACCATCAGTTGGACCATCAATTGTTCTAAAAATGATGCCTTCTCTTTTTAACTCTATGCTGGAAACAGAAACGATAGCAAAACAAATGTCAAATGCGGACATTGTGAATTTTTATTCTTATTCCAAGTTGATTTGTGTTTTGTAAAAGTTTACCAAGGAGTTTACAGGTCGTCGTGTGACGTAACACATTTGAACGAAAAATTACATTAGGTATTTTATTCAAAAATAGTTATCCGTAATCCTCTAATTTTAAAATCTCAAGAAACAAAACTTCAAAAAAAAACTTCAAAGTACTCGATAAGTATTGTGAAGTTTGCAAACCACAAACTTTCTATAAGTATGTACATTTAATAACTGGCGTTTATATACCATTAGTGCATCACTATTTTAAACCCACTTAACGTATATGTAACGCATTTACATTTTTATACCTAAAGTGCGGAGTGAGCCAGGCCTGATAGAGGTCAAAATTTCAAAACGTGTTTCTTTACAAAATAAAGAGGGAAAAGATGATCCAAAAAATGCCAACGTAAGTATATCGCCCCCTTAGAGGGAAAAGTCACCAACTTGCTTTTCCCCTTTGATTTCATTTCCCCAAAGACAAACAAATATTTCCCCAAAATCGCGGAAAAAACTTCGAATTTGACAACCCTTTCGTTGTCGTTGACTGAGTCGTTGACCGTTGACATCCGTTGACGTTTGATGTGACCTTTTTTGTATTAAAGGGCAATGAGTTTAAGCCCATTCAGCCAGCTGTAAGAAGACGAATGAAGGTCAAGTATTTTTATCATTTTCATTAAAATTCTTATAATTTTAAGATTTGTCAATAAAAAAATAAGGTTACAAGTATAAAATCTCGAAATGGTTTTATAATTAAAAGGCGTGATATAGCCGTATACGTGTAAAGGGGTCCATTCACAGTAGTCCTACATGCAGGACTGCGAGCCCGCACGCTGTCCAAGTAGGACTACAAACGCAATTTCATACATTTTGCTCAAGATCGTTCGTCAGACGCCATGCAGAACTGCAACGCCATTCACTATCCGATATATGCGTAGGAGGACTGCATGTGAATGTGCCCCTTAACATGCTACCGGCAACAGCGGCAGGAGTGCGATTTTTTAAAGTCACGTGTTGAAATCAGCAGCAGAAAATGACCTTAATTTTGTGTATTCATTCGATCATGATTTCGAATCTCACAATTAAAAAATAACACTTCAGGGTCTGTTTGAAATTTATCTAACTCTCGCATAGGTTTCCTCCTACATATCTTTTTATGCTTTATTCTTTTTCGCATTCTCAATCGGACCCCTATTATCAGTCGGTGCAACCTTGACAACTGACCTTTTCTCGACATTGGTGCAGTGACGTATGCTGCTAATAATGACGTTTCTATGAAATTGTTGCCAGCTTAATAAAAATCCTCAAAAGTTAGTAAATTTACGGATCCGCAGAAATGCGCAGATCATAGCGCACAATATTTGATGGTGGACACTGAACACTACGAATGAAGTTGTATCGCCATTTTTAAACTGTGTACGGTCTGTACCTCCTCTGTCACGTCAACGTTTTTTTTAATCACCTTTTATTGAATTAATTAAAATTATAATTAAATCGAAATAATGCATTTCATTTTAATGCATTATTTCGATTTTTTATTGATGTTTTAATCTTTCTAAAATCCTATGCCTCACAGCTGCCGTTGTCACCTTGGCTGTAAATGATGATGATAGTTGATTAAGAAAATTTCAGTGATATGTGAACAAATGTCAACCGATGAATAGATTCAGATTCAAGCAAAGAAAATATGCATCTCACTGCAATTTCACACTAAATAAACATTAACTGCTTGTCCCTGTCTAAGCAACCAAAGTTTGACGACACGACAAATTGAAACGTGATCTTACATTTATTTGTACATGGTGTAAACTTAAATGTGTTACATACTTCATGGGGAGCTCAGACCACCAAACTGAATAATTTTTACTATAGGACCAACTTTGAAACTGAAAAAAAATCGGCTGTTTCATACATTTTGGTCGTTTGATGGTCCGATCAGCACCTTAAAAAGAAATGTATTGTTTAGTCTGTGAACGCATTTAACTACCAAATACCTACCTTATTATTTTTCAGCGCGAGAACTACTCTGCGAGAATTCTCGGCAAGAACTTCCAAAGGAAAATTACTGTGGCTCACGAAGCCGCGAGAACAATGAATGGCATCCTCACTCTCGTTCTCGTCCGTTCTCGGCAAGAATGTAGTGCCTGCTTTACTCTTTAACCGAATCTCTTGGCTTCTGCAAAATTAACGGAAAACGATAATCTTATGTTGGCAACATCTGAACTACTGTTTTCTTGGACAGAAAACAGGTGCAGCTGTTGGAATAAAGAATTATTAATTAATTCGTGACCAGTGTTTTCCAGTATTAAAATGTCTCAATCTTTACAAAAATCGGCTGCATTAGTGTTGAGGGCCAAAAACTTGGATACCCTTTTCGGCTACAATGTCGTCCGCGCAAATAGGTATGTAAAATAATACCGGCATTTCATGGTTATTTACGTAATATTCCCAACTTATATTATTTTTCCACACGTGCTATGAATTTGTCAATGGAAATAATGTTTAAATGAAAGAGGTTTTATGCGTTTAATTGATTGTACAGGCCGGTTTTGTACAGAAAAAATCGAGTTAGAAGCCATTAAAACCTAAAAAAGAATAAAAATATTATTTTTAATCTTAGATTAAAAACTTTTCGCTATATCTATGTTTTTAATTTATTTAAAATTACTTTTTTTTTATGTGCCATACTTGCCAGTGTATTAGTTAGGCTAAATTAAACTGAAAACTTTTTAGTACATTTTATAAAAAAAATTAAGAATAAAGTATCAAATCAAATGCAACTAAGCTCAAGAGTTTTTTGGCGGTTATTGGTCAGTTACGTTTGGAGTCCTCATATTTTATTGAATTTTTATTGTTTATAGTGAGTTTTGGTTCGTAAAATTGGTGTTGTTTTGCGTAACAAAGTGTCGTGCAAGTGAAAAATTAGCCCAGTCATTTTACGGAGTTTTGTTAGGCGGAGTAGGGAATTGCGTTGCGAATTTTTTTTAAATATATTTTAAGATAGTCTTTTTGTCACTAAATGGCGCCGGTTACAGTTTAAAAGTCCAATTATTAATTAGTCCCGGCTCAAACCGTAAAATGACTGGGCTAAATATACAGTTCAGTGAAATATGAAGCTGTATGGGTCGTAAACAGGAAAAGTGTTCCGTCATTTTTTAGCGCGGCAAAGAATCCGGTTTACCTCTTTCCTGTGGACTTCTCTGCGTTTCCTGCGTTTCTCGATTGCGTCCAAAAACTCCAAAGAAGCGTTAAAACATCGAATTCCAATGTTTTAATTGCTATATATGAGAGAATCTTATTGACGACATCGGTTGTATGGGATATTATAAGCCCTTTACCTTGAACAGAACCAAAAAAAAAAGCAACTAAGCTCAAAAATGTTGTACTTATATACAAATACAATGTTCTTGCCTAAGCTAAACCTAAATTTTTTCGACATAGCACATGGTGGGGCAGTGTGCCCATGGGCCCTCCGGATGTAATCTTGGGTATCTCGGAGGCATACAAAAGGGACACAGATAAGAACAAAGTGAACCTTGGTGTTGGTGCATACAGAGATGATGAAGGCAAACCATGGATTCTGCCGTCAGTTAGAAAGGTAGCACAAGCTATTTTACTTCTGAGTGATCTGTGGTAATACCACATAATATACAGGGTGTTACAAAAGTATAAATAAAAATTGAAGGGGGTGGTTAAGACCATCAAACTGAACAACTTTCACTATTGGACAATATCAAAATTGGGAAAAAAAAATAGGATGTTCCATGCTGGACATGCGACGCGTTTGCGATGTTTCATACTAAACTACAGATCTACTCAAGCTAAATATATAGGACAAAAGATTTTTTTTTCGCAATTTCGATGTTGGTCCCATAGTGAAAGTTGTTCAGTTTGTTGGTCTAAACCACCCCCTTAAAAGTTTACAATCTTTATTCTTACTTCTGTAACACCCTGTATAGGGTCCTTCTTAATATGCTAACACTTTTTTAAGAGGATGATTAGACCGTCAAACTGAACAACTTTCTGTATGGCACCAACTTCGAAATCGCGAAAAAAAAAATCAGCTCTTCCATACTAAACTGCAAACCTACTCGAGCCAAATGTATGGGTCAGCTGTTTTTTTTTGCGATTTCGATGTTGGTCCCATAGAGAAAGATATTCAGTTTGATGGTCTGATCATCTCCTTAAAAAGTGTCAGCTTATTAAGAAGGACCCTGTATATTCTGTTACTTTACAATTCTTTTACATTACATTTCTGTTATTAGCCCAGTCATTTTACGGAGTTTTGTTAGGAGAGGTGGGAAGTAATTATTAATTGGACTTTTAAACTGTAACCGGCACCATTTAGTGACAAATAGACTATCTGAAAACATATTTAAAAAAATTCACTATGCAACATAAAAATCAAAATTGTGAGTCCCAGAAAGCTTTTAAATTAATAATATTAATACCAATGCACTCATTTGAATTAGATTTAACAATATAAATTATTTTTGAGAAATGAAATAGGCATTGAAATTTAAAAAATGATGTTTTTATTAGAAAATATGTATGTATTTTTCAAAACCTTGTAAGTAGACAAAAATATTTACTCCATGTTTGAAGTATGTATAATGGTAATGCCTTATATATGTGCAAAAAAAATGTCCTCCAGGTTTTTTTAAATTTTAAATTTGGGACTCTTGCTGACGGGATTTTTTTTTATTTTGGTACATTTCTAAGGTCAAATTGACTCTTAAATACTATACCGAAAAAATATCAATTACTAATTAATCCCGGCTCAAACCGTTAAATGACTGGGCTATATAAGGTCTAAAAAAATTAGCTGAAACTATTTTAAGGGTATGCTCAGACCATCAAACTGAACAATTTTCTCTAAGGGACCAATATCGAAATCTTAAAAAAAAAATCTTCTGCCCCATAGATTTGAGTCAAGTTGTATTTGCAGTTTTGTATGGGACATCAAATTTTTTTTCGCTATTTCAATATTGGTCCCATGGAGAAAGTTGTTCGGTTTGATGGTCTGAGCATACCCTTAAAATAGTTTCAGCTAATTTTGTTAGACTTTATATATTAAATACATCAAATTTTTTACTAATCTTTTTTAATAATTAAGGATTAAGATATACTAAATGTTATGCTCAGGAGATAATATACGGATTAAGTATCAATAATAATCATAAACGTTATAAAACATTCCTTCTGTAAATCAGGCTGAAGAGATTCTCCACAAGAAAGCGCTTAATCATGAGTACGCTCCCATCGGGGGTGAAGCGGCCTACTGTGATGCCGTCGCCAAGCTTGCCTTTGGAGAATCCAGCTCGGTGCTCCAGGATAAGACTAACACTACCGTTCAGGTAAGTTATAGTGTCCTGGACCAAAACAGATTCCGTCTCTCATCACCGCCACAGTATAAGACAGTAATCCATCTTCATACCAAATGCGGCTTTTATGTGTGCTCGCCAGACTCGACAGTACGTACGACGATATCTCAGGCAGCCAAGGCAGCGCCAGATGGGGCTATGCGGAGATATTGTCAGTGTGCACCAGGAAAATAATTCCGATCGCCAAACTTCGTTTGCGCAGAGCAGGCCCGAGTCTCCGAAAAAAACCCGAAGTCAATTAATAATCAAAGGGTGCAAAGCCGGATAGCAGCTAAAAGGGCGCGAAAACAAATTAGCCAATAGCGTAAATGGATTGAAGGTGACACATCCTGATTGGTCAATATAATTTCGTGTGGTATTAAAATTTGTCAACTGCGCAGGTACATCTGTAAATCTTATAAACCTGGTACTACTGGAACATGGACTACTGTCTTATACTGTGTCACCGCATTCTATTGACACATTTGGAAAACATTTTTCTTTTTAAATTCAAATCAGAAAATCCCCCATTGACGCTATGAGTGATGCTAAGGTTAATTGTTTATTTATATGTTATTAGTTCTGTTATAAGTACTATAATTGTAATAAGTCGACTGGGTTTGACCCAAGTTTGACCATGAGTCTCCACTATTAGTTGCCGCTGTTGGGTCCATTTTACGTAATTTTTTTATTTATTTATAATTAATGGACTCTTGCTTGTGCGTTAGCACTCCATTTCCGCCAGTGTCAAGTATTTTATGGAAGAATCTATCCTAATCAGGGATTGTTTTTGGTAAAGAACAAAAAGAGATTGAGGATTGAGGAGCCTCGTGTCAGGCAAAAACGCGAAGCGCTAAAACCACGCAAGACAAGTGCTCGAGTCAGAACCTGCAACGTGACTCCTTACGTCATTTTGTGACTAAGACATTTCCTTTTGCTGAGTTGGTCCTTACGGCTCAAATGGATGGACTAAATGGATTTAAGAAGGGCAAAATTTAGGCGGCCCCAAATTGCCTGACAATATCCGTTTAGCTAACACTTTTTATTTGGATTTGTTTTAAATATGTATTGAAAGCGGTGACTCCTGCTAATGTTTTTCAGCACACATTACACAAAAACATGGAACAAAATGGCGTCTTCCCATACAATTTATTTTAAAAACAAGATTGCGGACGACAAAAAGTGAAGGTATGTTTTGTTTTCTTCATAGAAAACATTAGCAGGAGTCGTACCTTAATCTAAACTATTATAAAACTGTAGCAGAAAGATTGTCTGTACATTGAAGATATTAACAAAAAAAAGTTACGATATGGTTTTTAGGTGTCCCTGATCCCATATCACCAATTTTTGGATTTTTTGTCTGTCTGTTTGTTTGAACGAGCATCACGCAAAAACTACTGAACCGATTTTGATGAAACTTTTTTTGTTTGATAGTTTATTATCTGACTTAAAATCGGGTATATAATTTGTGCGAACAAAGTCGCGGGTTAACGCTCGTACTAATATAAATTCCTAGACCACAAGAATGAAAAACTGCTTTCTTTGCGTGTCGAAAAGTGGAATTAATAATTATTTTAGATCCAACCTTATGCATCTTGAGTCAAGAGTATTTAATTATAAATGTTGACTCAAAAACAGTCATTCTTCTTGTATTTTCGCATCATCTATTAACCAAGGGATGGTTCTCAATGCCATTCTATGGAGCTATTGATGCAAGAGCAAATAACTTTGATGAAAAAACATTCGTTTCTATAATGTTTGTTCATGAAACGGAGATGACAAATAAAATAATGCACCATGTATAAATGTATCTTCTGTTATATAAAATAACGGGTGCAATTGTATAAACTACCCACCCAATTTGATCACTACCGAACCAACATGGTGTATTTTGCAATTATAAAATCCATTCATGTACTAGACCGTCGCCTAGACTCATTTTTTTATTTATTTGGCTTTAACAGGCCACGGCATCTCCCATCACAAGGCTGAACAACACAACTTTATTTTGTTCCATCAATTTTGATATCATTTTAATGTACCTATATCTATGACGCCAAATTCATTTCTGCTATTATATTTTTTTACTTTTTGCTTAAAAAAGAAAGAAAATCAGCTTTTTTAATTTTAACTATTAACAAAAAGAATCGCATGTTTAGAAAGCCTACACTAAAAGTAAAATAATAAATATGTCCTTTTTATTTATTTTCCTTTTATCACAAAGTTTTAATTACTTTACTAAATCCTCAAATGTGTTTTTGTTTTTTAAAACATTTTAGATGAAGGCTCATTATCATTGTCACCATTTAGCACTACTTCGGGAGAGGCTGAAATGGCGTCGCATGCTTAGTTAATAGGGTAACAACACGGAACCCTTTGAGTATGGACCAAAAAAAAAAAATTTCTTCCTCCAGGCGATCTCCGGTACCGGCGCCCTCCGTCTCGGTTTCGAGTTCATAACGAAGCACTACTCCAGCACCAAGGTGATCAACTTGTCGTCACCCACCTGGGGCAATCACCCTCAGATTTGCGCCACACTCGGCATTCCAGTAAAGAAGTATCGCTATTTCAACCCTAAAACCAATGGATTTGACCTGGAGGGCGCTCTTGAAGATATCTCTGTAAGTTCTCACTAATACAGTTTTTTTTATATGTGTGGTGTGGCAGTGTTAGGCAAAATGTAATTAGCTTCCAATTACAGTTAATGAAAGCCCTGATAATGTCCCTTAAAATGAATTAGGTATCTAGTCATAATGAACTGCCTCCGAGGTCTAATGGTTAAGAGCATTGGCTCTCGACACGGAGGTCGTGGGTTCGATTCCCACGGCGGGGACACCTAGTGAAATGTCACTTTGTGCGTTTTTCCCCAGTTGGTTAGGATATTGCAGGCTGAATCACCTGATTGTCTGAAAAGAAAGATGATTGCGTACTTAGGATGGCACGTTAAGCCGTTGGTCCTGGTTACTATCTCTGGTGGAAGTAGTCGTTACATAAAAACCACGTCAGAGACCGTAAAACTCTGACACCAGGGGTCTGCCCACACGATAAGAAGAAGAAGTCATAATGTATAGCTATATAGAAGATCATATTTAAAGGCTTATGATGATATAGAAGAGTGATCCTGACCTTCGCAGTTCGCACTACTGTTGTGACAGCAGTAGTGTGAAGGTTAGAACGTCGTCTAATTACTTTCGTCACTATCTTGGCATGCAATAAACATGCATGTAGAAAGTTTGACACTGATGAATGCTCTTAGTTTTAGTTTAATATTGCCTAATGGTAATGACTTCATCACGTACACACGGCGACACATCTCGCTACGCAAAACAAACATAAGCTGGCCGCGCATCGGAGCTTATTTTTGTTATGTCGCCGTGTGTACATACGGCGCATCACATAATTATATTCATTCGATTTTAAATGAAATAAGGTGAACGCCTGGTTAGGTAACAGCCCGTACCATACTCAATGAAAATCTATAAATCCAAGGACGTTGATACGTTATAAGACAGCATAAGTGAAGCAGATACCTAAGTAGAGTCAGATAGCTAGAGATTGTGCGATAAACATTCTTGTCTTCGGAAAAACCGTTAGTTTATGCATGGGTGAATGTAAATCCTAGGTCATAAAGTAGCCCGGGCGGCAGTCTACTAGAGGCGGAAAATTTGGGAAAAATATAGATTTGCTTAGGTCTGTCTATAATCAATTCGAAGAGCAGAGAAAAGTCGAGCTCGCTACGCTCGCTCTTAAGTTTCCGTTATAATTACTAGACTAACACTCAGTTGCAGAAACGCTCAATAAAGTTATATTAAATGTCATGCTGTCACTTTTGTCTTGTTTACGGAGTAAAAGCTAGTAAGAGATTTAATGGCAGATTAAAGGCTGGGCCACACAGAATGCAGCTGCAGAACGGGTGCAGGCCGGCAGTAGTTGTAAACTATGGAATTATATGCGAGGTGTCACACTGCGGCTACCGTTCCGCAGCTGTTCCGCAGCCGCGCCGGGCTGCATCTAGTGTGACTTGTTGCCGGCCTGCACCCGTTCTGCAGCTGCACTCTGTGTGACCCAGCCTTAACTCTAATGAGCGTTTCTGCAAGTGAGTGATAAACCTAAAGAGTTCTCACCACAGCTAAGACGTGAGGCTAAAAATTTCGAGCTTGCTTCGCTCGAAATAAATTATAATGATTATGATCCATAGCTTTTACATTGCACATGTTTTGTACGTAAAAAGCTCTAAGCTCGGGGGGTCTACCCGGACATTCGAACTTCGCAATTGCGTGAACGTTTTCGTTCCAATGTCAACTCTATTACAATGAAGTTCGGACCGAAACTGTCACGATATATCGAAAATCGAATGTCCGGGTGCAGGTCCTGGCTCCAATCGATTCGTATTAAGCCGCTGTGATGCGGCCTGCCTTAATATGCGCTTACCTTAATATAGTTTTACTAGTCATATTTTTAGTAAAACATCTCCAAAGATTAGAGTCATTGCGCCGATAACGGGACGAGGTTAGGAGGATCATGATGATTTTGAGTAAAACATTGGAATTGTTACCTCATCAAATGCACACGATGCGAGTTGCATCCGACCTTGGCATCGAATTTAAATGTTGGTAGGCATAGTAAATGTAATAATTATATTACATCAATAGTATATAGATAAACAAGTTTTATCAATATGACATGCCTCCTATACAGTTGATTGTTGTTAACTGATAACAGTAAGATTAGGTCACGACTCGAGTGCGTGATAGAAACAATGTTATGTTATTTCACGGTATCATTGCCATGATGAATATTACGTTATACAATACAAGGTTTTTTTTGTGGTGTTGTTGTGGTCCAAGGGCTGGCCTATTAAGGATTAAATGTACCTAATTCCCGAAATTATACAATATGTTAACAAATAACCAATAATGATTTAAATTATTATCGGTTTTTGGCTTGCAAATTGGAATTTGCATATTCCACTTTTCGTACGAATAAAAGAAAGAAAGAAAAATTATTCTTCTTCTTTTCGTGTCAATGGTTCTTCAGTGGTGTTTTTATATTTTATTGTTCGGCAAGCCTGACAGCGTCAGGAGTAGCTGTATCTAAATCCTCTCTCGTGCAGGTGTTTGGGTACAGCGGACATTCCAGCAGATGACCCAGAAAAAATTATTTATTTGAAATTTGGATCTCCGACACAAATAGAATTACTTAATTACATTACCGTCGAATCGTTCTCGTCGGTTGTCCAATGCTCAGAAATGTTGATCTATCATCGATTATTTGTTGCCACGATTCTCTAAAATAATTAGTGATGATATTTGCAACTGTTTAAAGTTCAAATGCACTGCTTACTATCAGACAAGTAGATAAATATTATCTCCATTTGGTATTGGATAAGAGTTCTTTGGCATTCTTATAGAAATTAAGATAGTTGTTTTTCCTGATTATATTATCTTTAGCTGGTGTGATCCGGTTTATTGTAATGTTTAGAAGATATATGATGTTTTATTTGTAAGATTACATTTTTTATTTTTATTTTATTTTTTTGAAAAATAAAAAGATTTTCATACAAAATGCCTCGCCAACTCGGCCTCGTAGATTTTTTAGTTTGAGTGAAAAATCAAACACATACAAATTTTAATAGCTAAATAAAAAAAGCACAAATCAAATCTTGTTCCGTTTGGCGATCATTTAGAAAAACTGATACTTAATTTAATAAATGGAGGAACATTCTTTTGAAAAATAAAATAAAAATAAAATTTACGCGAAGCATGCGACAATCGCATCGATGATCAATTAGTACAACGCCTGAGGCTATGCCAGCTTTCAGCCCTATAAGCTACCTCTAAAAAGTAAAGAGAAAAGTTGAAAAAGACGCAATTATATCCTGGTATAAGCGTACCCAAAAATCCTATGCTAAGGGCCTATTCTTTTATGTGTTTGCAGAAAATGGACAAGGGCTCAATTATTCTACTGCACGCATGCGCACACAACCCCACCGGTGTCGACCCCAGGATCGAAGAGTGGCAAAAGCTGTCAAAGGTAATATTCACATTGACTAATTTTAATATCCATTTATAGGCCGTCAACTACGTGCGCGGCGCGCCCTAGGGGTAAAGACGTAGGCGGGGGCGAGGAAGCGCGCATGTGCGATATTGCACCTTCACACTCGATAAACGTCAAATTTTTTTCAGCCTTCTTTTAATCCAAACATCCAAACAAAGTATATACTTTTTCATATAACCAATTTCGTAAGTTTTCATAGAGTAGTAGGAAAGGCTTTTGGGTATTGGGTAGGATTCATATTCCGTATAGAAGACACTGTGCAACGGACGAACCGTACGAACAAAATAGAATATATTACGCCATATATAAGGTCTAACAAAATTAGGTGAAACTATTTTAAGGGGATGATCAGACCATCAAACTGAACAACTTTCTCTATGGGATCAATATCGAAATCGCGAAAAAAAAATCTGCTGCCCCATACATTAAGGTCAAGTACGTTTGTATGGAACAGCAGATTTTTCCCATACAGAAAGTTGTTCAGTTTGATGGTCTGATCATCCCCTTAAAATAGTTTCAGTTAGTTTTGTTAGACCTTATATAGAGAGAACTGGCGTTCGTGACCCGAGACCGCTGAACCTTCTCGTTAATGTAAGCGTGAGCCTGTTTTCGTCCGTTGTATGAAGCTGTCCTGTAAGATTTATTTTGTAGTTAGAGTAAGCACAATAATTTCAGTGACTTAATTTCGCAGGCCATCGCGGAAAGACAACTGTTCCCGTTCTTCGACATGGCGTACCAAGGGTTCGCGACGGGTGACGTCAACAATGACGCGGCCGCCGTCCGGCTGTTCGTGAAGGAAGGCCACCAGGTCATGTTGGCACAGAGCTTCTCCAAGAACATGGGTAAGTTAGGTTTCATCTTATTTTGGTCTCTCTCTCTCTCTCTCACACAGCACACGTTTTGGGATAAAAAGTATCCCAGGGCGTCGTACCATGTGTTATCTGAACACCAAAAGTCTTTGATCGTTTTTGTCTGGAGCTTATCATACTTCTTCATTATCATCATATCAGCTGATAGACGACCACTGCTGGACGTAGGCCAAGGATCGCCACAACGACCGGTCCTGCGCTGCCCTCATCCAACGGGTCAGGCCCAGTCATTTTAAGGAGTTTTGTTAGGAGAGGTGGGATGTAATTATTAATTGGATTTTTAAACTGTAACCGGCACCATATAGTGACAAAAAGACTATCTGAAAACATATTTAAAAAAGATTCACTACGCAACATAGAAATCGAAATTGTGAGTCCCAGAAGGATTATTTTGCCTTATTAATGCCAATGCACTCATTTGAATTAGATTTAACAATATAAATTATTTTTGAGCAATAAAATAGGCATTGAAATTTTAAAAATCTGTTTTTATTAGAAAATACGAATGTATTTTTCAAAACTTTCTGAATAGACAGAAATATTTACACCATGTTTAAAGTATTTATAAATGGTAAGGCCTTTAACAAGTGCAAAAAAAATTACCGTCAGGTTTTTTATAACGAGATAACAGCTAAATTTTAAATTTGAAACTGTTGCTGACGGGTTTTTTTTAATTTGGTACATTTTTAAGCTCAAATTGGCTCTTAAATACTATACCGAAAAAATATCAAATATTAATTAGTCCCGGTTCAAAACGTAAAATGACTGGGCTATTATCAAATAACATACTTACCGTCCACTATTTTGTAAAAAAATATCAACATGTCAATCGACACAAGGGACAATAAAAATATAAATATTTTTTTCTATAAATCGCAAATTACAATAAACTAACAAAATTAGCTGAAACTATTTTAAGGGGATGATCAGACCATCAAACTGAACAACTTTCTCTATGGGGCCAATATCGAAATCGCGAAAAAAATCTACTGTTCCATACATTTCAGTCGAGTTATGTTTGCAGTTTTGTAAAGGAGAGCAGATTTTTTTTGGCGATTTTGATATTGGTCCCATAGAAAAAGTTGTTCAGTTTGATGGTCTGATCATCCCTTTGAAATAGTTTCAGCTAATTTTGTTAGACCTTATATACTATTATAAAACTGTAAATGTGTGTTTATAACAGAATCACGCAAAAACTACTGAAACTATTTTCATTAAACTTTTTTTGTTTGATGATTATAATTTATGCAGACGAAACGCGGGTAAACTCTAATCTATACTATTATAAAACTGTAACAGGAAGTTTGTCTGTACATTGAAGATATTAACAAAAAAAAAGTTACGATATGGTTTTTAGGTGTCCCTGATTCCATTTCACCAATTTTTGGATTTTTTGTCTGTCTTTTTGTTTGTGCGTTTGTTAGTGTGTTTGTTTGTTTGAACGAATATCACGCAAAAACTACTGAACCGATTTTGATGAAACTTTTTTTGTTTGATAGCTTTTGATCTGACTTAAAATCTGGTATATAATTTGTACGGACGAAGTCGCGGGTTAACGCTCGTGTAAATCTAAAAGTGTTCAGCAACTTTTATTGCAGACTGTACTGTACAGACAAAAACACTTTCTCATTTATATTATTAATATCCGGACTGCCCAGTTTCTGGTCAAGTTTATCATATTTCACGCGGGCAGATTCCATTGAGGCATGATTATTGACGTACGCACGTAGTAAATAACAAAATGAACCGCTTAATAAAAATAAGTTGTGACCTTTTTATCTTATTTATATTACGGCATTTAGTTTATTTTCGCTATATAACCACAGACTGATTAAATTTATTGTTTTTTTACAGCATATAGAATTATCTTATTTTACCACTTTTATCAATGACTAGCGTTCACCCGCGACTTTGTCCGCACAAATTATATACCAGATTTTAAGTCAGATAATAAGCTATCAAACAAAAAAAGTTTCATCAAAATCGGTTCAGTAGTTTTTGCGTGATGCTCGTACAAACAAACAGACAGACAAAAAATCCAAAAATTGGTGATATGGAATCAGGGACACCTAAAAAACATACCGTAACTTTTTTTTTGTTAATATCTTCAATGTACAGACAAACTTCCTGTTACAGTTTTATAATAGTTTAGACTAGCGTTCACCCGCGACTTTGTCCGCACAAATTATATACCAGATTTTAAGTCAGATCATAAGCTATCCACCAAAAAAGTTTCATCAAAATCGGTTCAGTAGTTTTTGCGTGATGCTCGTTCAAACAAACAAACAGACAGACAAAAAATCCAAAAATTGCTGATATGGAATCAGGGACACCTAAAAACCATATCGTAACTTTTTTTTTTGTTAATATCTTCAATGTACAGACACACTTCTGTTACAGTTTTATAATAGTATAGATAGATATAACAATTTTAGGAACCCGTGCCCAATTACATTAGACCCCGCGTAACAAAATAAGATGGTAGTTATTTAAATGGGTAGACTATCAAACTGAACAACTTTCACTAAATAGAAAAAAAATCTGCTTTTCCATACAATTTCAGTTGAGTTTGACGAAGGGAATGTAATTCACTACGTTATAGAGTTTGAGTAGATTCGTGCAGTTTTGTATAAAACAAGATTTTTTATTTTTTCAATTGACATTTCATTTTTATACCATAACCACCTGTTTTTCTTGAAATAGTTTAGGTAATAAGAGATACGCGTCTTTCCGAATAATTTTTTGATACATAAATATGTAGAAAATAGAAATCAATTTTTTTCATTTCATTTTTTTAACTAAGCTAGATTTCTTGATTGTATAGGTATAATACCTTGGCCTTTAGTAATAAAAATAATCTGTCTAACTCAATAGAAAAGGCAGCCAGGCAAAGGAATCCATCCCATTCAGCGTAGTAGCTTTTACTTTCTTATTATTTTTCAAATAACTCTAGAAATAATAGATAGAAAAATCTGGTTTTTTTGGTACCGGGTGTCCCAGAAATGGTGAATCAAACTGCTATGGGAGGCAGCTTGACTAATGTCCTATCCATAAAAAATATAAAAAAAATAAATAAAACGCACATGACCATAAAAAAAAAGAATATCCAAAAAAACGGGAAAATCATCAAACTGCCAATATTAATTGTTAGAGGTTGCTTCGACTGATTGTTAACATTTTACAAAAAAAAATGTCTGCACTTCGAGCACAGACCACTTAGTTTAATTGTTTTTTCTGAACCGAAATCTTTTTTTTTTTATCTTATTTTTTATGATCATGTGCGTTTTATTTTTTTTTTATATTTTTTATGGATAGGACATTAGTCAAGCTGCCTCCCATATATAGCAGTTTGATTCACCATTTCTGGGACACCCTGTATACGCTTTGAATCACATAATCTCCAAAATGGTTTGATTCACCATTTCTGGGACACCCTGTATACGCTTTGAATCACATAATCTCCAAAATGGTTTTCGAATTTTGGTACCTTTAATAAAATGAAATGTTCATTTGGGCTCCATAATGAAAGTTGTTCAGTTTGATGGCCTAAACCGCCGCCCCTTTAAATATTACGTGGCAATGGTAATCTTAGTACTCTGTGATATTACTACTATCTTTTGTTACCACAGATCACAAAAACTAAATGGAGATGTGAAAGGGGGCGGGGCCAGAGTCGCAGCAATATGCGCAAAAACGGAACATATTGCTCGCGACAGTAAGGATTCAATATATTATGAGGCTGAAAGCCAGTCGAGATATTATGTGTAAATAGTTGACAATGCTTGCGTAGTACTAAAGATTATTCGAACGTTGAGTTCTGATACCGCAATGGATAATGAGCACATTCAAGCTAACAAAATACTTTCTATCGCGTGGTACTGGTGGTAATGCGACACTAGGTTTCGTACTCGGCGCGTTGATTGGCATCTCTCTAGATCTCTATGCCCTATACACTTTGATATGTTTACATGTCTGACTTGTTGACGAATAGATACCGCCATTTAACGACACTATCCGGGTTCAACTACTTACTTGAGGTATCTAGTAATAGATACTCTACTCTCTAGTAGTCGTTACATAAAAACCACGTCCGAGGCCGTAAGGCGGTCTGAAAAAATTCTTGACACCAGGGCTCTGCCCACACGATAAGATGAGATAGATACTCCAGTCGCGCTGCAAGTCTGGGGGAGGTCAGACGCGTGCGTATTGGCATCTGTTAGGCTTGCACGTGGCTCCGCCATTTTGTAAACTCTTTTGTGTTTTAACTATAAAACGTTAACTTGAGATTATAATAAACTACTTGAAATTGGCACAAATGCTACTAATCATTTTCCTACGTGTACTCTCCACATAACGGGACATTGGCACAATTGTGATAATGTATCGGACGCCATTAAATAAAAATAGAATAGAGATAGATACTCTTTCTTATGGTGTCTTCCGATTTAGACTATAGCTGACTACCCCCTCGTTGAATATAATCGTGAGCAAAATGCTACTATACCATGTAAAAACTAGCACCTACAAGGATAATTTATCTTCTTCTATGGAGTCGATGGCAAGTTATTTTAGCAAAGGCCTTCTCTTTAATCTTCTAACCATCTTTATCCTCGGCAAGCTCTGGCTACTTTAGGATCTCACACCTCTTAGGATGACCTGGACGCCGACGACCATTTCTGGGATCCAGGTCGTAAAAATTTTTGACCACCTGTCCTGGGTTAGTCAACAGTCATGACCGCCCCATTCCCACTTTAGTCTAGGTATTTTCTCCCCGACATCGGCTATTTGTGTTTTGCAGCGCAGTTTAGTGTTCCTGACACGTTCTGTGCTTTTTTTAACACCTAATATGCTGCACTCCATCGATCTCTGACAAGTTTGGACCCTAGAAGAGCGCGTAATTTCTTTATGTTTTGGACCTTTGAGACTCTGTGAAAGACCAGGTTTGGGCACCCTGGGTTAAGATAGGCACGATATACATGTCAATAAGTCTTCGTTTGAGGGATAGCGGGAGTTTACACTTCATTAACGCCTTTATGGACAATGCCGCCACATGAGAGCAATAAAGATATTGTGATTATGACATTTATCATTGCAGGTCTATACGGAGAGCGAGCGGGCGCGCTCACATTCCTCTGCGGCAACAAGGAGACGGCGGACAAGATGATGTCGCAGGTCAAGATAGCCATCCGCACAATGTACTCCAACCCGCCCCTGTATGGCGCCAGGATTGTCACTGAGATATTAACCTCGCCTGACCTCAAGCAGCAGTGGTGAGTTATGTTATGAACAGGTTTTGATAGCCGTCGCCATTGCTATTTGGGTGACTTTCCTTTTTATGATGCCTTGAGAGAGCGACCACGTTTCTGTTCCATATTATGTCATCACTGGCAACACACTCTTCTCAAAATCTATCGTCTTGAGACATTGTGGTATTTGGGACGTTAAGATACTACGTAGCTTCCCGAACGCTGCCAGCCGAATTGGATTCGACGGTTGATCTCTTTCTCGAAATTAGACCTTCTTAAATGGATATATAAATAAAATTGTATCAGGATCACCAATTTTAAAGGCATTAAAGTTTGAAGACCTGTTCTCCAACTCCTGCACGTTCCTGAGACTTTGGCAGCATCGTTGATAGAACACTCACAAACATCTTCGATACTTGCAGGCTGACCGACGTTAAAACGATGGCGGACCGCATCATCTCTATGCGGACGCAGCTTCGCCAGGGCATCGAGGGCCTCGGCAACAAGAACAAGTGGCAACACGTCACCGACCAGATCGGCATGTTCTGCTTCACAGGACTCAAGCCCGAACAGGTATGTTATACTGTTAATTATAATGCTTGGTCTACTTTGACTATAGTGAATGCTTGATTACAGAATTTACAGTCAGTGCTGGATATTAGTTAGGGGTATATTTTCAAACAGCCCAACTTTCAGGAACATTGTTTTTAGTGACATGCTATTGCATATCCAGTGTGTTGTATTTATTATAAAAGACATGTCTTTACTTAAAACTTCAACGCATCGTTTTTTTTGTTTCATATAATTTATTTTAGTAATCGCGTAAAATCCGGACACGGTTTGTCAAAAAAGTGCTAAAAATTGGGTTAGTTTAGGAACATTTTTAGAAGGTTACGTTACACAGTTGAATTTATAGTTTACGTAAAAAGAAAGTTCATATAAATGTTAAAAAAACAACGAATCGACTTTTTGAAATACGAGTAGGAAACACAATATTTTTGCAAACATTTTAGTAACAATGAAAGTCTGATTACCATACAAAATGGCGGTTTGTTTAGACTTGTTCTCGAATTATGTAAATAGTCCTCAAGCTATTTTTACTGGTTCTATTTTTTTATTTGGACGATTACCTTATTTTAAATGTCACTTTAATTCTCTGGCTCCTCTTTGTTTTTTTTTTTCTAACTGACATATAGAGCATTGCTCAGGGAGCATCGACTGCTTATTACTGCGGACTATCGGGGGACCACACCAGTGACGGCGAAGCGCCCTGGTAGGTCTACCGAACCAATACATGAGCTTAAGCAACCTGCCCAAGGGGCACCCCTAAGGGGTACGGACCTCGGCAATGGGCGTTGCTGGGACTACGCGGGCTACGATTGGGTAGTGGGGATCGGTGAGAATCGGCCAGCGATGTGCCGGTAGCGTCTGTAGGCGTCAGAAGGCAAAAGAGTGGGCAGAGATCGCGACGAACCCCCCCGGGGACGGTGGAGATTTCGATTTTTACGACGACGACGCAATAAAGAACCTCTTTGTTTCTTCGCTCTTGCAGGTACGTATCGGTGGTGGAATCTTAGTGCGTTTTTGTATTAGTAACGTTAATCTTAAACTTACAGGTGGAGAAAATGACCAAAGAGCACCACATTTATCTGACGAAGGACGGACGTATCTCCGTTGCCGGAATCAGCTCCAAGAATGTCCAATACGTCGCCAACGCCATCCACAAGGTCTCGTCCTAAGTTTTAATCATGCACATATCAAACGTACTGCCGTAAGCATAAGTGAGCTTTTATTTATACCTCTTTGGATAACGGTTGATTAGACGAATGTCTTGTTATTGCAAAAATAAATTGTATTATTGTTACGGAGGATGCTAAATGACTGAGCATTTATTAGTAAGGAAATATAGCAAGGGTTCCTTATAAACTTATTAATTTAAGTTGTTTAAAAGAAAAATTGCTAATATATGAACAACTGTAGTGCAACAGTCCTTGATCTTCCTTTCAGTTTATAAAATGTTAAGTTTAATCAAGTGCTTATTAACTGTATTTACATTTTATAAATATGTATTTTTTTACAATCTGCCTTTGTATTATATATATTGTATTTGTCTAAGTTGAAATTGTAAGAGATTCTTTTTGAACCTGTAAAAATTTGTTTTTATTATAAGTGTTTATAGTTTTTAAAATGATTTTTATTTAAAACTAGCGAGCCGCCCTAGCTTTGCACGGGTAGAACTCAGTTTAAAGGTTACTGATCTTCAAATGTGTCACACCAAACTAATAACATCCAAAAATAATAATAAGCCGGTATTGGTAGGCTCTACAGCTATTTTATCTTATAGCGTTATCTTATTGTTAGGGTTTTTCTTTTTAATATGTCTTGATCATCCATAGCCTATACAGGGTGTAAAATTAAATGCGATATACACTTAAGACCTTGTCCAGAAGGGGCGAATTCGCCGCGAATCGTATCGCGCGAATTCATACGCGCGTTGTCGAGGTATACATCGCGTCCACAAGCATCCGCGAATTCAAAATACGCGCGTAAATCGCGTGCACTACGCCAGACTCGACTCACGCGCTTAAATACGCGCGAGTCGAGATACTAGAGACGCCTTGTTGCGTCCAGTTAACGCGCGAACTCTAGAGCGAGTGCTCCATGTTTCGTACTGAATTCCTCCCCAAATGCTCGCGTGTTGGTACGCACCATACGCACCTTGTGGACGCAACGGTCGCGCGTAAATCGCGGCGAATTCGCCCTTTCTGGACAAGCTCTAAAACGGTGCTTCAGACCATCAAACTGAACAACTTGGGATCAATATCGAAATCGCGAAAAAAAAACAGTTCTATACATTCCAGTCGAGTTATGTTTGCAGTTTTGTATGGGACATCGTAATTTTTTATTTTAAATTTTTATTGGTCCCATGGTAAAAGTTGTTCAGTTTAATGGTCTGAAGCACCCCTCTTAAGTATGTGTCGCATTTAATTTTACACCTTGTTTATGTGTCACTGCAGGGCACAGGCCTGCCTGCAGAGGGTGTATGGGCGGATTGTTAGGGTTGAACCTCATCTGGCAGCACAGCATCGCATTTTTCTGTCATTCTATCCTTTTCTGTCACACAAGAACGTCATTTGCTAGAGCAAATAAGATAGACGGAACGCGATGCGGTTCTGCCAGATGAGGATCAACCCTTAGACTTCACATACGGATCAGAATTTCTTCTTCAATTTATGCAGGTTTCCTTCACCGTTTGAGAGCTATCGATATCACGTACATAAATTACTATTATAAAACTGTAGTAGAAAGTTTATCTGTACATTGAAGATATTTACTAAAAAAAAGTTACGATATGGTGTCCCTGATTCCATATCACCAATTTTTGATTTTTTGTCTGTCTGTTTGTTTGTTTGAACGAGCATCACGCAAAAAGTACTGAACCGATTTTGATGAAACTTTTTTTGTTTGATAGCTTATAATCTGACTTATTGGTCTTCGCTACGCCCAAAAAAAATCTTTGCCCGGACCCTTATTACCTCTTAGCAACGAGCGGTGTACACCACCAATTGAAGGATCCAAACAAAACAATCATTTTGATTAAACTTTTATTGTTAAAATAAGTAGATAAAATAAACTTGATGCCAAAAACACAGAAATTGTATTAACATTTTGCAGTGATTCTACGACAGAACTAACTACGCAAAATATTTACAGCTGACAAACAAACGAATGTCTTATTTTTTTTTAAACTGATGCAGGTCAATCGTTAACATTGCCTTTCATTGTAAACATCAATTTTAAACTTTGTACAAGTTAAATTCCTTTTAGGACGTCGCTTAAATATAATGGGAACACATTTAACCACAACTTGATTACATCGTGGTAACAATCTTTAACTGTATTCACCTGCATCTACATCCAAAATCGATGTAAACCAATAACATTACACTAGACTAATTCAGTTTATTCAAGGACGAACATACATCCAAAAAATGCTTGCTCCATACAATTATTATTATTATGATACAAAATATACTAATACATTCTATAAGTCGACAGTTTTCAATGATATTTTTTAATAAAAAATAGATATTCAAGAATATGTACAATAATCACATTACTTCTACGAATGGCACTATTTCTTTATAATGCAATCGTTCTCTTTAAAGCAAGAAATATGTACCATTATTTTACATTACACTTCACACAAGTTCACACATTTGGAGGCTTCCACTTCTGTTCTTTCCTTAGTTATGTTCCAGCAAATAACAAAACCACTAACATCCATTACTTGACTCTCTAGACCCACGGATACAAATGATTATCTTAGGCATTACCTATAAAGGTTCATTTTCATTGGCCGATGGTACCCGCATGCGGGGTGCCGTGCGGGGGATTTCCGTAATGCATGCCATAGTGCCCGCATGCGGGGAACCGTTTTCATTGGTCGATGTGGGCCCTACTTGCGGTTTACCGACAACTCACTTTCGCAGTTTCTTTGATACAGTGGCCCGAAGCAGTGCGAACGAGAAAGCAGTCTACCCCCGCATGCTGTATAACGACCAGTGAAAATGAGCCTTAAGGCATGCTACACATATTCGAGTTGGTACGTCTTGTTAAGAGGCTATGTGAAAAAAATAGGATTCTTCAAAACGTCTTATATCATGAAGGACTAACAGTAGGAGTATGATTAGCGGATATGTATAAATTGAAGTTTTGACAAGAGCCAAAACACGATTGAGACACATTTTCTCGATAGAAAAACAAGCCAAAGTAGCCTCCGTTTTTATTTATAAACGCTTGGAACTGCTAAACGGTAAATAATAGAAACACGAGACTTGATTTAAAAAAGAGATTGATATTTTACAAATTTTGATAAGAGCAGAATTGAACTTACATAAATAGTACAATCACAATTAAATAAAGTTGGTTTTACGCTTGCGTCGTTTCAGGCGCACGCGCCGTCCCATCTTTCTCTCGCATCAGGCAGTAATATAAGCTATCACACGCCCGTTTCGCTTCAATTATTTTTCGACATAGACCCTTAAAGAAAAGCCGAACCGGACATAGAGGTAGGCGTAACTCTTTTGACACGAGTTGTGCCGTATTAACGGATGTGACGACCTGAGCATGTGTAGCACGCCTAAGTCCCAAACAATAACACTGGGTTTTAATTATAATTTAAATAAACTAATGTATGTTGGGATCAACTCAAGAATACATGTACAATTTAAATATTTAACTTATTCTATATTGAACTATGATAAAAATAAATACATTTCTCCCAAAATATGGTATTTATAGTTAAATTAAAAAGATCTCGCATTTGTTAGTTTGAATATTGTACAAAGGATAGATATCGGGTGGTTTACACGAAGCCAGTGATATAATAAATCAAAGTCAGTCACTAGCTTACTTTTAGCACGGTACAGTCGTGTGCGGTAGCAGCGCCGTGTAACCGCCCAACCGCCGCCGCCCTAATAAGGCTGTCAAAGTATTTTGCACATCTCACCCTGACTAGAAAGGGGGAGGTTTCCTTGCACATATTTAGTAACCCGAGTATAGCTTTCGAAGAGTGTTTTGTGCCCACAGATAATTATATTAGATGCCTGCAACTGTCCATTATAAATGGCAACGGGCGTCCGGTTCACTCCCCGACACACTGGACAGAGTTTCGATACTACTACTGAACCGTGGATGTTCTGAATTTTCAGAACATCTCCGGCTCGGGGAATACAGTGAGTATATGCTGTAACGTACATTAAATTGCATGCTTTCTGTTGCATAATGTAAAGCGGGTTTAAGAATACCTTTGACTATAGTCGGGAAATACAGTCGTGAGAATATGCTGTGAGTATAATTTTCAGCTACATTGAAAGCGGTGTACCCAAGGGAGTAATGAATATCATTAAATCACTGACTTCGCATAATATAGTGACTACATACATTTGCTGATATATTAGGTTAATTTATAACTGTACTATCATGTCTATCATTTACAATGACTATATTATTTTACTATTACTGTTTTAAAGTATACTAAGAGTGAATATTGCAACATAAGTACCATTTATGTACATACATACAATACGTATTTATAGGTTTCTCCCTCAGATATTTGCTTAAGGACACTTTTAAATCTGTCATTTTTGATTCCCCTTGACACCACCAGGGAATAATGATTCCCTATGACACACCTGCAGCCGTAGTATGATGCGTGATAAGGCTATATCACGCCTTTTATCTCGTTCATTCGCGCGCAAATAGAGAGCTATGGCGCGATTGTGATATATCACGCTGCCATACTACGGCAGGTAGTGTCTTTTGGTAGTGTCAAAAGGAATTAACATGTTTGGAGTTTTGTTTGTCACTAGTTTTTTTATTAGTCATCATAGGTTGCCGTACAGCTGACGGAGCGCAGCGCAGCAGAAAAACTAGTTGCAAAGTTCGGCCCCTATTTATTATAATTATAACCAACCGCCTTTGATTTCGCTTGAGTTTGGTTTTACGCGTTAAATTAAGATCCAACGTAAAACTAGCGCACACTCGGTGAAGCTCAGCGCAGAACATTTTTCACCGCCAAATCATTATCGACTTTGCTTGCGTAGAAACAACGACGAAAATCAATTATCTTCCTTTCGCCTCAAGTCGCTTAGAAGCTCACGGGGACTAGTAGTTGATTTTCTGTTATTTCAACGCAAGCAATGTCGATAATGGTTTGGCAGTGAAAAATGTTCTGCGCTGCGCTTCGCCGTGTGCGCTAGTTTTAAGGTGGATCTTATTTTAACGCCTAAAAAAAACTGAAGCGAAATCGAAGGCGGTTAGTTATAAATAGGGGACGAACTTTGCAACTGGTTTGTCTATATCCCGCAAATTCTAGTTTCGTACCTGAATATAATCAATTGAACTGAGGTCAAACTCGGACCGACAACCTGAGACAGGTAGCTGGAAGCGACAGAATAAGGAATGCAGCAGACATAATTTTGTAGCGCCTTGGGAGAGGCCTGCGGTAAGCCGTTGCTGATGATGATGAGATGTGATGTCAAAACTTAATGGACATAGTGATGCGATCTACATATTTATAAAAGGCTTACCAATCAAACTTGAAATTTTGAGGAATATTCATTTTAAACATGTTAACAAATCCCTCAGCGTCAAAGAACCGACACGGCGCGGTTTAGTCTCCTAAAGGTGCCCATTGACAGTAATCCTACATGCAGCACTGCGAGCCCACACACCGTCCTGCAAGTAGGACTACAGACGCAATTTTTTACATTTTGTTTAAGGTCGTCGAACGCCATGCAGGACTACAATACCATTCACGACCGATATTGGCGTAGGACTGTATGTAGAACTACTATGAATTCCCATTCCCTTTAAATCGCACCGTACGCTGCGCTTTAGGGACTTGATATACATCGCTAGCGGACAGGGCGCTCGCCCTGGGCCCCGATCGGCTAATTTAAACATTAAGGTTCAATTGTAATTCAATAATCACATTGCAATCCAGTTACTATTCAACTGTGCTGAATTCCGTATCGTGCTAAACTTTGCATATTTACTATGTGATTGACAGCCCGAAACGTCTGAGCGATCTGTCAAACGGCTGTCATAAGTACCGAATGTGTAAAAAGTTGTGTTACGCGTGCGGTCCAACCACGTTTTAGTGGAGATTTAATTAATTATTTATTTTCTCACAAAACACTACTAATTATTTATTTTCTCACAAAACACACTGTGTTTTATGAGAAAATAAATAATTAATTAATTAAATCTCCACTAAAACGTGATTGGACCGCATGCGTAACACAACTTTTTACACATTGTGTGTAATGTACTCATTACACAGATACATTTTATGCCATTTATTTGGCGCAATCGGTGCCCAGTACGCGCGCCTCGTCCCCTGCTGCCGCGTTCAGGGCGCGCGTTTTGCAGTACTTCTAAAACTTTGCAGTACTTAGTAAAGACGACCCCTCAGGTTCCGTTTCATACGTTTTGAACGCGCGCGTGTGAACGCAGCATAACACTGAGTCAAATACACACAGCGACACATCAAGCTATACAAAACCAACATAAGCTGGCCGCGCGTAGGTCGAGTAACGTATAACGTCGCGCGGCCAGCTTATGTTGGTTTTGTATAGCCTGTGTCATGCCATGTGTCGCCGTGCGTACAAACATCGCAAGAGTCTCAGACGGTCAGGCACAAGGGGCCGGCGGGCGCTTCTTGTTGTATTTGTTAGAGCGCTATACATTTTTGTCGCACATCGCCCCGGGCGCGCGCCCTGTCCGCTTTCTATATTAAGTCCCTATGGGATAAACACCGGGAAACAATGGACCGCTAGGCTACTTAGGTATAAATCAGTTAGTAAACAAACAAACGCAACTAAATCAACATTACATTTCAAATAATGTTTTACTGCATAAATAATTAATGTGAAGACAGACAATTTATTCAAATTGTAATACATTATTTTCAAGTTCATATTATAATCTCATTGTTGAGCATTCCTTTTACTTACAACGTGCATAACCTTGTCTTTAAATCATTAACTTCTTTCATTTCGATTCGTTGTAATTCAGTACAAAGTCACTCTTAACTCCAATGTAAGTTTGCTGACCATTGAAATCATGGTAAGTTTTGTGTTTACCACGTCTTCATAGTGAGAGTTGTTCAGTTTGATGGTCTGAAGCACCCCCTTAAGTATTACTAGGTTGTTTTGTTACACCCTGTATACAATGATAATTCGGAATGGGGCTAGTGGTAATTTGTCCTTCTGACTATAATTTAACTGTTAACATATCTACACCAAAATGCACAGAAAAGAAGATTCTCCAAATCACTGATCAAATTACTGTAGCCTCTTTATTCCCTTGGGAAATAATAATTCATCACAAATGCTAATAGATGAAATAAAGTGCAAGTAAGACGTAACGAGTGGCAAGTTCATACAGGAAAGAGATGCCAACACAAATCATTAGCATTCATGGAATACAATTTTACAAAAATACCTGATCATTTTCAAAACATTTAACTTAAAATCATGTAACAGAACAATTAAAACAACATCACGCTTCACCTAATACAACGTTTTCACTCACTATTCACATCATATGTCCCTTAATTTAAGTGCCATTACATTTTAAAGAAACGTTTTACCATCGTTTGATAAGAACTAAGTTATTGCTCATGTTTTAAAGGCAAACTTTCACTTACAGTTTGTGAGTCGGTTGAATTCGCGGAGTCCTCGCCGAGCAATCTGCTGAGTTGCTCGTCGAGACTGGCCGTTCTTCTCTCCTCCTTGTCAGTTTTGGTTTCGTCCGCGAATTCGTCGTCGCCCGCCATCATACCCTCATCCAAATACGAAAACGAGTCCAAGTTGATATCCGACGAACTTATAGCCGTACTGTAAATATCTATCCGTTTTTGTTGTGATTTAGCCACCTTCTCGAATAGCTTTTCTTTCGCTTTCGTCAAAGCGTCTGATTCGGATTTGTCTATTTTATGGTCGCTGTCCTTTAGTTTGTCGATCTTAGCTTTAAGCGCAAACGATGAGTCGTTGCTTGATGAACCATCGTCTTGCAGTTGACTGAGTAGTGTTCTTGTGGCGAGCGACATGCCGCTAGAACTGCTGTAAACGCTGCTCTCACCTACGAAAGAAGATAACAATATATATAAGAATACATAATATAAGGTCATAATCATATGCACATTCAAGAAGTAAGTCTTACCGCTGGGTGTGGGCTGTATGCTCTCTTGTGATGAGTGTTTGCTTTTCGCCTTATGTCCGTCTACGATGAACTCGCTGTCATCTTCGCTGGACATCCCCAGGTCTAGATGCAAGGAGTTCAATTTGTCGTCCTCGTCTTTGTCTTTCCTCGACACTGTTTCCAACTCCATTTCCCAATCTGTGACACTAGAGGAATCTTTAGCAACCTCAGATTTGTCTTCTTTAGGCAGTATCGGTAAGCTGGATTCCTCCATAGGAACCATGTCGCCTATACTTTCGGCGGTGGAATCTAAACTGTTGGCATTGCAGGTCTCTGTTATTTGTGTGTCGAATAGTACTGGTGTGTCTTGTGTGATTTCGTGTGATAGTTTTTTGTCTTCGTCCGCCCGCGCAGAGGTTCTGCTGTCCAGTATCTCGGACATGGTGGTGGTGCGGCCTGTCTGCTCGTTGTTTAGCTCCAGAACTATAACGTTCCCCGCGCATTTAGCTGCCTCCTGGTCGGGCTTGGAAGCTTGAAGGAGTTGGTTTACATTTTTGCCCATTATGATTTTGGACATATCATTACCGTTCTTGGTAAATGTTAATGCTTTACCTAGCGTTGCCCCTTTCTGTACAACTATAACGTTGCCTTTAGTGTTGACGGGTCGGACGATAGGGTTTGTGATTTTAGGCGTAGTGATGGGCGTCATTCCCTTCACAGGAACTATATCGGCTAGGTTGGCTGTTTTTATTGGCTCCACACCTAAAATTTTTTTTGGTGTTAAAGTGTTTACTACATTGGGATTGGATACTACGGTCACAGCCGGAGACTTTGCCTGTGTGTGTGGCATTGACTGTGATACTGGCACCAACTTCATTGAGGTAGGAATACCTTTGAAATGTAAAAGCGGTACCTGTCCGTCGCTTCCTGGTTTTGATCGAGCCTTAGCCGGCAGCACGACCATCTTCTGTCCCGACTTCTGATTCAGAACTACCGCCTTTGCCGAGACTTTTAAATCTGTAGCAGGAATACCCTTAGGTGTGAGGGCCTCTATCGCTCGCTGTGATATGCTGTTTGCACTACCGGACACGGTTTTGCTGGGTGTAGTGATGGCTGACGACGAGATTATGATCTTTGAGTTGTGTAAGCCTTTTTGTTCTGCTGACGGTTTTGATACGACGATCATTTTGTCGGACAACATAGGCGTGTTAGAGGCACGAGATTTAGGCACGGAACCGATGACTTTAGTTGTGACAAGTTTGCCGGACGAATTCAGCGCTTTTTGTGCTGCACTCGGCGCCACGACGACCTGTCTGTTAGAGAGAAGCTTTAAGCCCTCCGAGGGTTTCTGTAATATTTTAAGTTCGGACATTTGTAGTTTTTTCTCAGTGGTCATTTCGCCTCTGTTCTTGATGATGAGATGGCAGGGTTTGCCGCTGATTGTGTGCTTGGGAGTGGGCGTGGCTTGTGCCTGCAGGGAGGAGGGGTCGTCGGGGTGGGCGCTGTCAGATACTGCGAGCTCGTGGGGCACGGTGGCCGGCTGCGTCAGAAGCTGCATGGTTGGCGAGTCGCTCACCATACCCGGCGATGACAACACTTTCGGCTTGATCTCGTCTATATAATCCGGCTTGGTTTTACTTCCCAGTATAGACTGCGCGTAGCTAGCCTGGAAGCTGCCTGGAGGGCCTGTGTATTCGAGTGTTACTGTATTGTACTTGCTAGGTGAAATTGGCATTTCCTGTGCTTTCTTCATCTGAGATTTGGAGAGGACGATAGGCGCAGGGTTTTTGGTGCGTTTATGTGATCTGTGTTTATGTGTTGGTCCGTGCTGACTCGATTTACTTGTTGATACTTTGCTTACTTGGTTGTATGAATGCTTTGACTGGCCTGATGGTTTACCTGGTGATAGAAAGCAATTTATTAACTCTCTTTATACCATTCAAAGTATTCAAATGATCATGATGATGAATCATGAATTCATGATGTCTTATAGATTTTCTGGCATATTCCTATATTGAAAAAAAAAAGTATGATACCATTAAGTGAAGTTCCTAAAGGGCATTATCCAGGTTACACACATTTTGGTCCATATGTAAAAGTGTCGGCCAAAGAAAAATAATGGTATATTCTGGTTTACTTGGCCGTCTAAGCATTTATTATTATGGCACCATAGCTCACATCAGCAGAGATCAGCTGGCATCTTATTAACCAAGTTTTCATGGAACTAAGGTATTTTAAGATTCATTTGAAAGATTATCAATGGTCCTTTGTTATAGTTAAAGCTTTATTCTTTGGGTAACATTAATAACTACATTCCTAATAGATTCGATTGGTCGCCAACAACTAAAGAGTGTTTCAAGTAAATAAAATCAAAATAGAGGTCAGCCAGCCTCCACATATAACATCTAAGCTCTTCTATCTAAAACACTTATTTGTAACAGGTTGTGACAACTTAGAGTATATCTACTGAGACAGGTTGAAATGTTTCGGTTGGTGTTGACAAGTATGTTCTCCTCTATCTAAAACACTTACTTGTAACAGGTTGTGACAACTTAGAGTATATCTACTGAGACAGGTTGAAATGTTTCTGGTTGGTGTTGACAAGTATGTTCTCCTCTATCTAAAACACTTACTTGTAACAGGTTGTGACAACTTAGAGTATATCTACTGAGACCGGTTGAAATGTTTCTGGTTGGTGTTGACAAGTATGTTCTCCTCTATCTAAAACACTTACTTGTAACAGGTTGTGACAACTTAGAGTATATCTACTGAGACAGGTTGAAATATTTCTGGTTGGTGTTGACAAGTATGTTCTCCTCTATCTAAAACACTTACTTGTAACAGGTTGTGACAACTTAGAGTATATCTGAGACATGTTGAGATGTTTCTGTTTGGTGTTTACAGGTATGTTCTCTTCTATCTAAAACACTTACTTGTAACAGGTTGTGAGAACTTAAAGTATATCTGAGACAGGTTGAGATGTTTCTGGTTGGTGTTGACAGGTATGTTCTCTTTTATCTAAAACACTTACTTGAGACAGGTTGGCAGAACTTAGAGTATATCTGAGACAGGTTGAGATGTTTCTGGTTGGTGTTGACAGGTATATTCTCTTCTATCTAAAACACTTACTTGTGACAGGTTGTGAGAACTTAGAATATATCTGAGACAGGTTGAGATGTTTCTGATTGGTGTTGACAGGTATGTTCCTCATGTTTTTGACAGGAGTGGTGGCATCCTCGGGTATTGAACCGCCTTCCGGAACTTTCCTCTTGCGGGGTATTAGCTCTGTCTCCCATAGCTAAGAGTGTTGTAAAAAATATTTCTTATTAGAATATTAAAAGGAAAACGCCCAATCCCGTTTCACATCAAAACTGGTAAATTTGAGTTTTATAAGAAACGAGTGTTAACCCGCGACTGTTTCCGCACAAATTGTATACCCGATTTTAAGTCAGATCATAAGCTATCAAACAAAAAAAGTTTCATCAAAATCTGTTCAGTAGTTTTTGCGTGATGCTCGTTCAAACAAACAAACACAGAAACAAATAAACAGACAGAAAAAAAATCCAAAAATTGGTGATATAGAATCAGGGACACCTAAAAACCATATCATAACTTTTTTTTTGTTAATATCTTCAATGTACAGACAAACTTGCTGCTACAGTTTTATAATAGTTTAGATGCTAAAATAGAAAAGCATAATTTCTATTTCCTTGGGAAGTATGATATTCCTCCTATTTTGTGTATAATTTTAGCTATCATAATATTTGTATTTGTTCTTTGATCACAACTAACGAATGACTATGATTCGTTAGTTGTGAAACCATTTGAAACAAATACATTTCGTCGGGAGGGAAATGTCTTTTAAACTATTGAACTACCATTAGGGTGAAGCCAAGCGAGCGTAATTTTGTGAGTTGTGATTGTGAATCGCGTATTTTGAGTCCGTTTCATATAAAACCCGGGAATGCATTGTCTATGACCTCAGCCTTTATATGAAACGGACTCAATAAACGCGACTCACAACTCACAAAATTACGCTCGTTTGGCTTCACCCTTAAGTCCATAATTGAAAGTCAACACAACACTTGAAAACCATTTGTGCATAATTTATAGCATCTACATGATAATTAAAAGTATATGACAAAGCATAGTAAGTTTCCTATGTTATTTTAAGTATGCTGTGCAAGTTGTTTAAATTCTACATGCTACGTTATCTAGACTATTATTAAACTGTAACAGAAGTGTGTCGTACATTGAAGATATTTACAAGAAAATGATTATAATATGGTTTTTAGGTGTCCCTTACTCGTTTAATCTTTTTTTTTAGTTCTTTTTTTTTTTTGTTGATGTTGTGTTGTATCAAGAACTCAAGAGACTAGCGGAAAATCCTGTCTGGATTTGTGAATACTAAACCGACAAGAGTGTAGCTCTTAAATAAGATGATGTTCATTTAAATTTTTTTTAGGTTCGGCCGGTGACCGCGAAAGTAAAAACTTGTACAAAGTAAAAACTTTGTCGAAAATTTTACTATGCCAGGAAGGAGAAATTAAAATGAAAATTTTCAACTTTTTATGAAAAATGTTCTTTTGGTGAATTTTATAAATGGTTTTCAAGTTGTGCATTTATTTTTACTTATTTTAGACCGTTTATATTTATTTTAGACAAAAGAAAATTTGCATGTGACAACCATCAGTTAAGTCATGGTTTCATCACTCTTCTGTTGACCAAGTTGTAAAATGTAAGAAAAGATGTTCTTTATTTAAACTTGTCTAAAGTGAAATTCTTAAACTTTGTGCAGAAACTGGGATGATATTTTTTTTTTTTTGCAATTTTAAAGTATTTTAAAACAGAAGTTGCTGAAGCAGGGAGTTGCCTCTTTGACGGCACCCTGCTGCGCCACAGAAGTACTACCTGAACTTACGTAAAGTAATATATAAAATATTAAAAAATAAATTTCAGCCATCATACTGAGAAAGTTAATTAATAACTCACTTTAGTAGTTTGGTCTTCCATGGCGATCGGTGGATACAACAGCTCATCAACCGTATCGTTCGGGACGGCGCTCTCTTCCATCAACCCCTCCGCATCCGCTATGTCCTCCTCGTTAGATTTCGGTGCAACAAGTTTTTCAGCTTCAAGCTTCTGTAGCATTTCTTTGTTCTCTTCAGCGGCAGCTTCGGCTGCTTTATCCGCAATCTCTGTGTACATTGTTTGTGCGACCCCTCGGGGGAGGAGCGGCACTAGTCTTCGACCCTCGCAGATCCATGCTAGGCCTGTGTTTGGGCCTGCTAACCTGGATTATGTGGACAAAATATTTGTCGTTACAAGCTAAAGTTGAAATGTTTTTAGTCATCATTAATGGTCACACACTGATCAAAAGTGAACGGCAATTTTGGCTGCTACTTCATACAAAAAACCACAATTTGATATCGGACATGCATACGGAAGTGGTGATAGCACATATGGAAGAAAGCTAGCTCAATCACAAGGCTACGACTCCTGGCCTGTACCACTAAGATATACGGAATTTATTTATCACTATTTCAGCGGTGAAGGAAAACATCATGAGGAAACCTGCATACCAAAATTAAAAAAAAATTATAGTTCAAATGTATGTGTAAAATATGGGTGAGCTTGGGGCAAACACAATAGACTAGCAATGTTCGCAGTGTTACATAACGAACCTTGCATGCAGCTCACTCAAAAATAATAATGGGATGCATGTTCAGCGCACCCGGTGCGTCGACTGTGGAAGATGTGGATGGCGTCCCATACTAAACATGATTTTTGTATGGATGTCAATCACCTTTGGTCCATTTGTCACAACCCATATTCAGTGAGTGAACGCATATACCTACAATCTCTCTTGTATAAGTGGTATCTTGTCATGAGTGATAGCATTTAAAATGTGTGAGAGTAGTTTTCTGTAATATTTATCACATTCTAATTTTGCTTCTTTATGAACTTTTGATAGAAGATCCTGAATAAAAATGTTCGTAAATATAACAAAAAAATAGGTGGTTTTATTTATTTCAATAATATGATGCTGTGTTTATTGAAAATTCATAGATAAACTCAAATTGCTGTTGCTGAAAATCTTAGTAGGTAAGTAAACAAAATGTTATTAATGGTAATATACTTATTAAGTAAAATAAATGTTGTTAAACTACTCATAATCATAAATAAAGTCAATAACAAGACTAAGAAAAGAAAGCCTGATTAAAAAAAATTATAATAAAAATTTTCATTAGTATTAGGTTAGCTGTCAAAATTGAATTACATAAAATATAATGAAATTTTCACAAATATTAAATTAAAACCGATGAAAACTGTTGTTCAAAGCTACAATGTTATCTTAATAGAGCTTGACACTAACATCTATGGAGCTAAGATATTCCACACATCATTGAAAATAAAATAAAATTTCAAAATTTTGAAGTTTCATTTGAGTCTAATTAGAACAAAAACCTTGTAAACAATGTGAAATCACATTTCTCTGAGCAATTAAATAGCTTCCTTTGAATCTCAAGCATACTCAGCCATCTTTGACTTTGTCCAAGAGTGTTTAAAAATAAATCAACTAGCATGCATAAGAAATACAGAATATCAACTTACTGTTCTGCAATAGTAGCTAATAACTCGTCATTAGACACGCGGCGCGCCTCAGCACTGTGTCGATCGTTGCTTATATGTAAAACGGCGCGCAGTTCCTCAAGCAACTTTTTTCTGTTGTCTTCCAATGCACCCTGTGCTCTAAACACACTGATCATGTTCGAGTAGGCTTCCAGTTCTATAAACAAACAATTAACCCATCAAATAGTAGCCATTATTCAATCATAATTACCTACAAAACGAAGCAAATGGAATAAGCATAATCCAAGAAAACTATAGGAGGGAAAATGAAAGCCATTTGTAAGCCTAAATATATACCGAGTCTCCGAAGCGTCCTGCGACATTCGTCGCGTGTCAAGTTTAGGAGCATGGGCCACATTTTGTAGCGTTTCTAATGAACACTAATAAATCGCCCTTTGGTTATAGAATTTTAACCATATTTTTGGAAATATTCATTTGGCAAATATCCATACTGTTTACTTCAATCTTCAAACGACAATTCGTTCACTTTGACATTTCGATGCTGAAGGCTTGAGTTTTGTCTATGATTATCGGATTACCAGATGTCCAACTAAATTTACCCTGACAAATGAAATAAAATAAAAGTAGCCCAATTACTTTTGTATGTTTTCAACGTTAAGAGCCTACCGAGCCTATTGTGCTGCCCTCAATCGTATTTTTTTATTTCTCAACAATTTAACATTTCCAAAAAGCAAGAATATCACATTGTAGTCCTGATTGGCTTTCAATTTATCGAAACATTACGAATTATTATGTTTTATAATCGTAGCTATTATCGTTAAAACCGCCAAAAGTGGCCACAGATAAAAACTACAATCATTATAAAAACAAATACGCAGTGACCCGATAAATTGAAAATCAGCAATGACTACAATGTGACATTTTTTATTTTTGGAAACATTGTTTAATTGTTGAGAAATAAAAAAGTACGATTGGAAGCAGCACAATAGGCTCGGTGCAGCCTTAACCAACGGGCACGTTGCAGGTTTTGGCACGAGCACTTGTCTTTCGCGTGGTGTTCACGCGGTTCGTGTTTCAGCCTGCCATGACTAAGGTAGAAAAAAAAGACTCACTAAATTAAATATCTCATTATACTCTCAAAACCTGCTTTGGAGGCGCTATGATCAAATATACCCAGTAAAAAAAAATTCAAGTACATATAGAAATTAGCTCCAATCATTTTCCGCAACATGGTGAGGTGTTTTTTTTCTGGTCAGGCTTTACATCATAAAATATAAAAAAAAAATTAGCAATTTATTTTTTTAACTTTACACAATGAGATGACAAAAAGAAGTAAGTACAGCTTGACCAGAAAGAGTAGAAATTAAATGAAGGTGCCATTGTCGCTTTACATGGCAACACTACACTACGACCTAAACTATTTTGATACTTACTGTATTTTCTCCAAAAGCTAATGCAAAACATTATCTATATTTAGCTAAATTTTTGTATGAAAGCAGCTAAATTTAACACACTAGAAATTTTAATTTTCGGCAACTGCATGGCAGCGTGATAAAGCGCTATCGTACTTTCGCTCTCTTTCTAATCGCGCGAATGAACGAGATAAAAGGCATGATATACCGTATCACATGCAACATGCTACGCCTTCTGTATTCTAGTTCTAGAAGAAAATAATGAAAATGCATATGGAAGTAATAAATACACTCTATTTTGTACTTTCAAATTATTTGTTTCTGAATCCTATTAGTAGGTATAGTACCTAAACGGTTGTCATATTTCTGTAGGTCCGATATTAAATTTTCTTCTTTTTATAACCAATTTTGTAACCAATTTGTTACCTTCAAGGTTACAAATTGGTTACAAAATTTAAACTACACCGAAACTGAATCCCTCCTTAAATGCTGATCCTACTCACCCCAACCGAGGCTCGGTTTTTCACACATACACTCACACACACACAGACACATATACTGTGTATATATATATATTAAATACTACTATGTTATACATTTTTCTGATCTTACTCTTTAGATTCAAAGCTAAAGCGACGTGCACTTATTATATCCTACATGCTGATTATAAATTATGTAACAACCGCCCGGAAGAATCACTGACTCTTAGGTAACAAGTCCTTTTAGATCCCGTCTAAGAATCAGGGATACCAAAAATTGTATTTTTAGCAATAAGAAAATATTGTCTGTATATACTTGATAATTATAAGGCATATTGTAATCGCTTATTTGAGTCTAATAAATATTTTTATTATTATTATTTTTATTAAGATTTCCATTTGATGGTATGGCAGTTTTTCAATCGAAACATTCCGGGCGAATAAATTTTGCAGTTTAAATATTTTCCTGAAACAAACAAACAATACAGAGAAACCATAAAAAAAGGAATCGATAAAATATTAGACGAAGTGAACCAAAAATAATACTTGCAGGAATGACACGATAGGATCAAAATTATGCGGTCCACGCATACATAACGTCAGTTTTATCAATATACAATCATAACCCCAAACGAAACAAACTAGAAAGAAAATGTATTAAATGATTATTTTACAGATGATAACTGACTTCCTAATTTCTCGATAGATGGCGTTGATCAGAGAGGAGTCCAATAGCAGTATGCATTATATTAATTAATATTAATAGTAAAAATACACAGTACAAACCCTTTCTTATTGTTGTTGGTTTATTATTTTGCAATCTCGGTGTTTTTGTCCATCAACAACGAATCGAGTATCGGACGTGGCTGTATGGGATACGTATCCGTTTTGAATATACGAACAATAAACGAGAAACAATAACAAACTACAAAAACTTAACAGAAACTGAGAATTTCAATAAAAATAAACCGGAAATATTTAAATTGTACGTCAGATTGAATGAAAAGCAAAGCCATAGACGAAAAATTTCGCCTTTATTTGCAAAGAAATTTCAATATTATTTATATTGAAAAGTGAAGTGACCAATTTAAGTATTGTTCGTATATTCAAAATGGATACGAAGCCCATACAGCCAAGTCTGATACTTTTTCGTTTTTGACAGACTATAAATAAACAATAAATAACGCTCACAGGCACTACATACTTTTTAATGATCCCAAGTAAGCCTTAGACTTTTTGTTATACCATTCAACAACGGCACAAACATATAACATCCATGACCGAACCGGGACTCGAACCCAGGACCCTGGTTTGACAGTCCAGGGTGGCAATCATTACACCAACCGGGTCGTCAATAACACCCAGATTGGTAATAACTTGTACTGTGTATTTTTATTATTAATATTAATTAATATAATTATTTGCTCATACCTATATGACCCCTCTCTGGTCAACGCCATCTATTGAAACATTAAGAACTTACTTTTTTTTCCGGATAATGCCTCATTGGTATAATTACAATGACAACTATTGTTAAAACGCAACATTAGAGAAAATAGATACCTACCATATCAGTAAATCGTTTGTAAAAAACATCCAATCTGTTCGAACATTCCCCGCATGATATACCTCCAAACATAACAGAAAATAACATTGTGAAAAAATAATAATAAACATATTCAAATATTAGATGTGATCATTTTAATTTGAAATGCATAAAACTGCATTTGAAGTTTTGCTAATACAGTTTTTGAGAGGTACGCGGTTATTATTTAATCTAGAAATAAACATTTTAACGGGTTCTTACCACGTTTTGGTATATTTGAGTTAACGATATTTCGGCAGTGTTACAACTGCCATGACCACGGGATGACTGAGGAACGGCAGGTAGATTTTTAAGAGCAGACAAATCTGACTACCCTCACTCTTCGTCGTTTGCTCTGCACACTATCGGAACTCACTCGATTGTCATTGTCACTTTGCAACAAAATACACTGACTGTGTCACTCCGACGTTTGTTCGAACCCGAGTATGACGGTGAAGCACTAACACCTATAACCACTGGATTCCACGTACTTGACAATTTGAAACCATCCTCTCTGTTGAAATTTCGATGATTTTTTTCTGATTTTGCCGTACATCAGAGGAGTAACGGACAAAATAGGCAGGATTTTGAGTAAATACTCAATCTCCACCGTGTTTACTCCTCTTGGAAACGTGCGGCGCCATCTAGCGATCCCCGGGTATATTACTGGAAAAACGTTTATTAAAGCGCGCTAACGGCAATCTTTACCTTTTTTCTCTGGTACAATGTTCTCTAGCAACACCAGTCAACAAACCATAAACAACGGGAAAATATAAACCAAATATAAACAAAGAGCGTTTACGAAGCTAGGTTCTGTCATAATATTTTAAAAAATTACCTTGCTATAGCATATATATAAAAACATTTTCGGAGAGCCCAAGAAGCTTAAAATCCTTGACCAATGGCATAAAATACATACAAAATTCGAGGGAGAGCCTCATTATAGACGTAGTACTTCCTATCTCTATGTATTATTAAAATACCCTTTAGATTTAGACGAGCAATCGATTGTATACTTTTTGTCAAATCCGAATTGCTCGTTAGCTAAATTGCACTGTCTAAAGACCGATCGCACGATCGCAAACTTGGCCTCTCAGCCAATAAGGAGCGCGCGTTACTCCCCTCCGACTATTTGTGCTATTTGGCCTTGACAGAAAGGGTTAAGGGTACTTAAATCGCATTTAATGCTTATTCAATAAGACTCAGCGACACCGACACCGACACAGGGCTGCGTTCACAACCTTTGGGTGCGGTTGTTTTTTCAACACGCTCTATGGTACGGACCCGTTCACCGAGGCTCGGAACGGCGTTAGTGCGAAAAGTTGCACTCGGGGTGCACCTGGGGCGTAGGTTCTGAACGCAACCCAGGGCTACGTTCAGAACCTACGCCCCAGGTGCACCCCGAGTGCAACTTTTCGCACTAACGCCGTTCCGAGCCTCGGTGAAAAACGCTCTTTGCAACTCGGTTGTCACAACTCAACCGTTCCGAACCTCTGACGGGTTGCAACTTTTAACCATCAAATTCGATGGTTAAAAAACACTCTGACGTTTTAATTATCTGTGGTTACTTGACTTTTCGCTCGTTTTGAATAAAAGTTTGTTTTTTAAACTATTTTTATTCACTTTTTGATTCGCTAACATTAATTTTTTTATTGTATTTGGAAATGATGGAAGCCCTGGAAGCCCATATTACTTTAAATGTCAAAATTTGAGGTTATAAAACAACCGTGATCGTTCCGTACCTCATAGCGAGTTAAAAATGTCGGGCGTAGCTACTTATTGCCGAGTTAGCATGTCGCACGACTGGAATACAGAATTCTATGGTTGCACGTGATACGTCTATAATGTGGCTATATCACGCCTTTTATCTCGTTCGTTCGCGCGCAAATAGAAAGAGAGCTAAGTTGCGATAGCGCTGTATCACTGTGGCATATTACAGCGCAGCGGCTGGCCAAGAACAATGTAAATATTTTGGAATTTTACTCCCGTCCACCTGCCCACGTAAAGGTATACGGCAGTCAGCTTTGCCACCCGCCGCTTAGGTTCTCCGTCCGCATACCGATTTCACCCGTTCAGGTGAACAGAATTTAAAACGGGGCAAGACGGGTGAATCGTCGTACACGAATGAAACTTACCGGGTTAAAACGGCATGTTTTAACCCGGTAAGTTTCATTATTAGGTCCGCCTCATACATACTTAGAGTAAAATTACTTAGAGTGCTGTTTAAAAAATGTCTAAAACCAAAATGAAGGAAATGCCAAATTAATGCAATTGTATTTTTAGGTATTTATTAAAACAAATCAAACAATTTCTATACATGATAATTACTATCACGTGATGAGGTCATGACGTTACGAACGTTACGATGATGGTTTGTAAATTGTATTCCAATAATAATACAACTATATCAAAAGACTATCGATAGTTTTAACATTCCATACGGAAATCTCTGACAGCGGCAACACTCCATACGGAATCTAATTCCGAATCAGGTTTATTCCGGATGTATGTGGCGGACCTTACATTTTTATTCAGTGTGTTTTCGAGCGCGGTTCCGCTCACTTCGAGTGCTGCCAGTCGTAAATGCATGAATTCAGAGCAGTGTTGCCAGATCCATACTTAAATTATCCCAGATTAACAGTAAAATTATCGTGTGTTTATTGCACCACAAATTACAAAAATTCTCGAATCTTAGAACCTAAATGAGTGTCAAATGATGCGTGAATTTCAAATCATTTTTACCTATATTGCATGCCACTATTTAATGTTACCTATTTATTGGTAGGAAAGTACGAGGTTTTTAAGGAATTTTAGTAAAAACTCTAGGTTGAAACGACACAGTGAGGAAATATTTCTATCTAAATTTTCCTCATTAGAACTTCAATTTTAGTAATAGGTAATTGAAAACTGCTCGCCAAAATGATGGTATCATTGGAATTTGTTGAATATTATGGTTGAAAATAATGATTGGATACACAATTTCATTGAATTTAAAAATTATCTTGGTTTATCGTGGAATTTTTGTAAATTATTGTGCAATACCTGACTTTTATTTTCTATCAAAAATATCGTGGATCTAAGAAAATTATTGCACGTCTGGCGACACTGATTCGAAGTAATGAGCGATTTCTTTTAATTTTCTAGTGGTTTCATAGATGGCGCTACGGTCTGTGCAATTAAAGTTCAAAATTTCAAAAAGAGTTTCTTTTAAATAATAAAGAGGGATAAGATGATAAAAAGAAGACAACTCATCTTTTTATGGAATATTTCATTATTTACTAATCATTTTAATCGAAAATATGAAACTGTTTACGTCTGACATGGTTGTATGGGCTCGATCCCTTGGCCTTTAAAAAAAGGCAGACACAGTCTTGACATGATTTTGACAGGATCTCGCAAACGTCTCTGTGGAGCGATAAGCATGCCATCTGTTGAGTTTTTTAGGAACTAAAATTAAAAAAGAAAAGAAAAACGCTCATTTTATTTGTATTTTATTATTATTGCAAGGTCGCTCACCCCTGTCTCGTCAAAGCCATCTATCGATCATTCGAGTCATTAGAAACTACTTTTCCTTTTTTTATGGCTTTCGGAAAATCCCTTATTCTGTTCTTACCGGAACGGGTAAAAACGGTATGTGTACGGCCACCCTTACGCCGCACCCACGTCATGGGGTGGCGGCGCGGCGGCTCCGGCGCGGCGGCATGCGGCGGCAGCGGGACTGCGTTGGAGATTGCCGGGAATGAGTCCCTAGTTGTCTACAGACTACTAACTTTGCTACTAAGGTATAGCAAATTATAAATACATCAGTGAATTTTTGATTAGTTCCAATAGCTCCGTCTTGGCACTGTTGTCTGTGTTTTTTTTAATAGAATTTTCAATTTATGGTTATAAATATTATGTACCAGAGTTGCGCTGCAAGTCAAGTGGGACGGTTTTCTCCGGCTTACATGCCACCACCATCCATTACGCCACCACCAACATCACCACCACCACCACCACCACCATCACCACCACCACCATCCATCAGTTTGTTTTAGCTCAAATGCACATACAACAACAAACAACATGCCATGACGACGCCGTCAGTAAAGTTGTCAACATGGCGTGGGTGGCGTGGCGTCTTAGGTCATGCACGTTGATGGCGTCCCGAGATTGCGGACAAAAACCGACTGCAGCGCCAAAACGGTACCATCGGAACTATAAATATCGCAGCATAATGTAGTTGTCATTTGTCTTTTTCTGTGGTCTGTCCTGTTCCGCCCGATCGCGCTCGAAAAAATTTTCGTCTATGGTTCTGTCATTGTTTGTTGTTTGTCAACGACTCAACGGTATTTTCATTTTGAATATTTTGTTTTGTTTTGCTTGCAGTGTTGTTTTAGGAGAAGCAAGCACATTTTTATCTAAAATTACTAAAAATAACAGTGATGACGGACGTTGAAGAGATTATTGACTATATTAAATCTTTGAAGAGAGGTTTCGATAAGGACTTGTTTCAGAGTAAGGTAGACGGTCTAGCTCATGTCGTTGAAACCTCGGGTTTGGAGTCTGAAGAATTCCACACGTTATTCAAAGTGTGGCTAAATTTGTCTATACGTAAGTACTTTATGCAATGCGATATTGACTCTTCATTCTCGCCGAGAACAGCCGAGAACGAGTGTGGATGCCCTTCACTGTTCTCGTGGCGTCATAAGCCGTGTAATTTTCCTTGAAAGTTCTCGCGACAGTGAAGTGCCTGCTTTAAAAATGCTCCTTGGCCATGTTTGACCACAACAGCGGCCGTAGTATAGCAGCGTGATACAGCGCTATCGCGACTTCACTCTGTTTCTATTTGCGCGCGAACGAACGAGATAAAAAATGTGGTATATCCCACAGAACATTATAAGAGGGATTAGAAGATCATCAAAGTAGCTTGTGAATAAACCTAATATTTTAAATGTTGTTTTTGTATTACAGCGATCACGCGATGGGTAAGCTTGGGCGCGTGTCTGGTGCCCCGGGACGGAGTGAAGGAGCGCACAGTGGACTACGCCTTCCGCTGGTTGCTCGCCAATTGCGAAAATCACAGCAATTTCTCGAGAATGGGCTTTTTACTTGACTGGCTCACTGGTAGGTCACAATACCTTTTTTTCATTTCAAACATTGTTAAATAAGCTTCGGGTGGGGGTGCCTGGAGACTTACACTTCTCAGGTACTTTAAAGTTTTTTATCTATGTTAGGCTCCAGCCTCCCACAAATTGTTATTTGTATAACAATGAGTGTATTTTCTGGGTTTGTGTACTTGTATTTAACACGTGGAGATAATAAATTATACACCGCGTTCCTGAGGTTATGCATTAACTTCGGCTTGTTATTGAGACCATTCTTCTTCTTCTTATCGTGTGAGCAGAGCCCTGGTGTCAGAGTTTTCTCAGACCGCCTTACTGCCTCTGACGTGGTTTTTATGTAACAACTACTACCACCTGAGATAGTAGCCGGGACCAACTTTTTTTTTGTATTTTTAATTAGGAAGGTACCTACTAACATAACTTTTAGGGTGTATTCAGACCATGAAAATAAACAACTTGCCCTAAGGAACATGAGACGAAAAACGAAAAAATGTTTGGACCTCTCATAGAAAATTGATCGGCTGTTCCCTAAAAAAATCTCGGTGTTCGATCCATGTTCTTCAGGAAAAGTTGTTTAGTTTTATTGTCTGAATACACCCTGCAAGTTATGTCAGTACTTACCTAATAAAAAACACTAAACAAAAAAAAAATTTTTCACCATTTTAATGTTTGTCCCATTGTGAAATATGATCAAACTAGCTGGTGCCCGCGACTTCGTCTGCGCTTCGTCTGGACAATTCACACAATATCTTTATAAATTGTAGCCTATGTCTTATTCTGATGTATAAGCTATATTATTGTAAAGTTTCATTGAAATCCGTTCAGTATTTTTTACGTCAAAGAGTAACAAACATCCATCCATACTTACAAACTTACATTATCTATCTTAGTAGAATTAATGGTCTCAATAACAGGCCTAAGTTAATGCATAACCTCAGGAACATGGTGTATCACGGTCAATCTTCTTCATGAAGATCCTTGCACCTGATAAGTGAGCACACCATTCTGAACCATACCATCAATGGTATTGTGAAAGAGAACTAGCAGTGACATTAATATGTTGTTGCTGGCTTATTGCTAAATCATAGATTTGGCTCAAACAGACAATAATATTAAATTAATAGAGTTCAAGGCGTAATACATTCCTGACAATTCCTTGCCAATTAAAATTGTAATTAATTTTTATTTTCCAGCTGCAATGGACACTGATACAATTGACATGGTAGCTTTGGACACAGGATATGAAATATTCTTCACCATGTTGTCATTTGAACTGCTGGTATGTATAACTTTTATCCTAAATTTTCTACCTCATGCTGTGATTATCCTAATATTATTATACTTTTATAACAGTTCTTTAGGCTCCTTTGATCAATTTGTATTATGTATTTGGGAGTCGCGTGGCTAGAGGTCTCTCGAGTAGACGTCTTTCGTTCGGCTCGCGATTTAGGTAGCCACGCGGCTCCGCCATTTTATGGCGGTTTCGGGTGTGTGTTTTTGTATAAAAACATGGCTTTGAGATCGCCATATCAATTACCGTACAATGAACGTTAACTTGAATTATAATAATATCTTCAACACTTGATACTGGCGAAATCTTTAAGGAAACGCCATTTAATAAAAAAAAATAGAATTATGTATTTAATTATATTATGAAATTTTGTTTAGTTTTATTTGAACCCTTGTCATATGAATAGAAAATAATAGTGCACTATAGAAATGAAACTTCCGCGTTAAAAGTAAAAAAATACGCCTACCAATAAGCCTACCGACCGTCTCTTGTTGATTTAACCATAGTTTTGAAATACATAGTGTATTATACAGCGTGAAGTTGATATCACTAGCATCCTTTAAACTAAGAGTCTACCCATCGAACTGAACAACTTTTACTATGAGAGCAAACCGATCGGAGCAAAAAAAATCAGCTGTTCCATACTAAACTGCAATGTCTACTCAAATTAAATGTATGCACCAGTTGATTTTTTTTGCTCTGATCTGTTTGCTCCCATACTAAAAGTTGTTCAGTTAGATGGGTAGACTCTTAGTTTAAAAGGATGCTAATGATATCGATTTCACCCTGTATATTCTTAATAAGAATTTCTTATGCCCTTGTATTAATTGGTTGAATGCCTACATTACATAATGATGTTATAATTAATTAATAGCCATTGAAAATTGTCAGAACCAAAACGTAAAAAGAGAACCAATTACGCGACAGTCTTCGTTTGATCGGCCGAATACACGCACGCGAGGACGCGCGGCGCGCACCGTGCCCAATTTCAGCATTTTCAATGTTTTTAGTTGGTTTATAATTACTACACATTCTTAGGTTTGTGCAGTTTAGTCTCGGACACTTTTTTTCGAGAATTTTGTACTAGACCCGGCGTCCATAGTATTCTACGTCTATGTTAATAGCCCAATGTTTTAAAATTTCAGACTGCTCACTCAATCAAACTTGTTTACACATTGACAAAACCAAGCGATGTATCCAGAAGGAGAGTTCGTGAACTGCTCAAATATGCTAAGAAGAGGGAGGCCAAGAAGGTAACAACTGAAATATTAATCTTATGAATAACTTTGTTCTTTTAACTTTCTAGGATAACAGTTAGCGACACGTTCTTTCATATAAAAAGTGTATGAAATACTTTGGAATGTAATTTTATAATTTTTTTGGTTTTATTAAATGTAGGGAAGTGCGAGTAGTAGTGGCCTGCATGCATGGCGACAGAGGGGTAGGACGCGGGACGAGAGGGGTTTAGCTGCAGAGGCAGCGCGCGCGGCTCATAGAAAAAACAGGCTTCATCTAACATCCGCACTCGATGCACGTCGCGCTCTCGCACTTCCCTCACCTAGTTCAAAATCAGTGTTCGAATTTCATCCCTCGCTTACAATAACCATACTTTACTATACCTTTCTAATAATACATCTCTGCTTTACAATTTAAAAACTATTGGAAGAAATCTTTTCACAGACAAAATTCGAAATTGTGTATACAATTAAACAGCACCAGTTTGAAGTATTTTTTATTTGATTCCATTCTATAACAAAATAAAAAAAATTATAATAACATACAGGTTGAATTGAGAACCTCCTCCTTTTGTTGAAATTGGTTAAAAACTATCTTTAACAATGTTCGATTTCGGCTCTACAGGGTGAAATTGATATTATTAGCATCCTTTTAAACAAAAAAATAATCAGCTGTTCCATACTAAACTGCAATGCCTACTCGGCTCAAATGTATGCAACAGCTGATTTTTTGTTTGCTCTGATCAGTTTGCTTCCATACTAAAAGTTGTTTAGTTCAATGGGTAGACTCTTAGTTTAAAGGGGAAGTTAATGATATCAATTTCACCCTGTATAAACAATAATGTCTGAATTACCCGATTGATATAATTTTAAGTGGTATTTAAAAAAAAAAAAACAATATTTTACTTAGATTTTTAGATTCTTTATTGTACACAAAAACATATTTATGAAAAAAATTACAACAAGTCGTGATGTACAAAGGCGAGCTACGCCATTACGCGCTTTACTTCCATTTAGTTCTGTAAAATTGTGACTGAGTTAACACTGTAGTATAGTACAGTTTTTGTATTAAATTTCGTACATCGCTTCTAGTGGTTGGTTACCTTGAGAACTAATTCTTCATACAAAATTGGCGCCGCACCTACAGTAGTAACGTACAGTGAAGAATCATGGTAGGTCTACTGATTTGGAATAAGCGGACGGGAGACTAAGCATATCCTTTCTCACACAATAAAATATTGCGAGAGGTAGCTCTCGCAATATTTTATTGATTTGTCGTTAGGAAATGAAATGGGACATACAGACAGATAAACATAAAATAAAATAAAAATAACTTACTAGCTAATTACTTTATATGCAACGAGCGTTAATCCGCGACTTCGTCCGCACAAATTATATACCAGATTTTAAGTCAGATCATAAGCTATCAAACAAAAAAAGTTTCATCAAAATCGGTTCAGTAGTTTTTGCGTGATACTCGTTCAAACAAACAAACAAACACCCAAACAAACAAACAGACAGACAAAAAATCCAAAAATTGGTGAAATGGAATCAGAGACACCTAAAAACCATATCGTAACTTTTTTTTGTTAATATCTTCAATGTACAGACAAACTTCCTGTTACAGTTTTATAATAGTATAGATTAATAGCGTCAGCAACATTCGCATTTTTAATTTTATTTATTGGTCAGGTTGTCCATGGTGGACATAGGCCACCTCCAGAATTCGCCATTGGTGGCAGTCTCTATAATGATATCGCCAACCAGCGGGTGATCGACTCAATGGTTGGCGAAATCATTTTCTTCCCACCTTTTCACTTGCCTACCTCGTTTCCTTTTTCCGTCCTTTGGGTACGTCCTGTGACTTCTTTTGTGCATTCTTTCTTTTTTGATCCCTGTCTTATGTTTTTTTTTTAAATCGGGCATAGGCCCCCACCGTACATTCCCACCGCTCTACAGTAGTACGAGGTTTATAAGTCTCCCCGATGTACCTGCGCAGTTGACAAATTTTAATAGCGCGCGAAATTATATTGACCAATCAGGATGTGCCACCTGCAATCCGTTTACACTATTGGCTAATTTGTTACGCGGCCTTTTCGCTGTTATCCGACTTTGCACCCTTTGATTACGAAAGACTTTGGGTTTAGTCGGGGACTCGGGCCTGCTCTGCGCAAACGAAGATTGACGAGCGCAATTATTTTCCTGGTCGTACTGTAACGCCTGTAAGCCAGGGTTAACAGCGGCGACCATTCAGAACACTAGACAATGAAGTCCAGCAAGCCCCGGGGATGACTAATCTATCTTGGAACCCGCAATAAATTAATCAAAGAAGATAAGGAGGAGTAGGAAAAAGAAATATCCCTGTCTTATGTTGCGACAATATACAGGGTCCAACTTAATATGCTGACGGGTTTTTAAGGAGATGATCAGACCATCAAACTGAACAACTCTCTGTATGGGACCAACATCGTTATCGCAAAATAAATCAGTAGATACATTTGGGTCAAGTATGATTGCAGTTTTGTATGGAACAGCTGATTTTATTTGCGATTTCGACTTTGGTCCCTTATAGAAAGTTGTACAGTTTCATGGTCTGATCATCTCCTTAAAACCCTTCACCATATTAAGAAGAACCCGATATAAGATAGATAAACATTATCTATAGATTTATTGTATTAGTGTGGATGATTGTACTTAACATTTGTATGGTAGAAGCATGAGCATATGCTCACGACTATATTCCCTGAGGGGGTAGTCAGAGATATTCTGAAACCTCAGAACATCCACATTTCGTTTGTATGGTAGAATAATTTTAAAATTTAATTTGTTGTCTTTTTCAGAACATGCTCCGCCAAATCCAAGTACTACTGGGTCTCTATAAGTCCTACAGACCGGAATGTGTTCCTGAAGATGTGCCAGCCATCGCCATACATACATCATTCAGAAAGATTAACGCTGCTTTATTGGCTAGGTTCAGAAAGAGCCAGGTAAGGAACATTGTGGAGAAATAGGCAATGTCATGTAGATTAAGCCAGGCTGGTTGCACCTATGTCTAGCAGTAAACTTTTTTTGCTAAAATGATGATGATGATGAAGCTATTGTACCACCATGCACCATATCCTATTCTATAATAAACAGAGGCGTTCACAAAAGACCAGCGATGGTCGCAGTGGCACAGGCACATGTCTGTTAAGGCCCTCAACCAACCAATAATAATAAATAATAATAATGGGGAACTAGCACACTTTTATATTTTAGGTTACCATAAAGATTTAAGGCTTACATAAATATACCAAAAACAAAAATGGTAAAATATGCACAAATCATTTATTTATTGCAAATCAAAAGTTGACTTTTCAAATTCCGCGCCAAAACGTTCACAGCCATGACGTGACGTCACTCTTTATTCATGACGCGTGAAGCACATTGCAACATAATGTATTCTTCTTACTAAAAATTGACAGCATAGCTTAATTACTGCTTTAATTGGCTGACTGGTCTTTGAAATTACGTTAGAATAAATCTTTCAGTAATATTCTATTCACAACTATTATTATTGAATTATTGAGAAATAATTTTATTAAAGACAAATAAAGGAAGGTAAGTATGTACATGAATTATTACGATAATTTCTCATTATGATTTTCGTGCAAGTTCCCCATTGTAACACTATGCACCATATCCTATGCAATATGTTGAAAGTTTCTTAAGAGGATGGTCAGACTTAAACCGATTTTTTTTTCTGTGAGACTAATATCGCAATCGCGAAAAGAAAATCTGCATACAAAACTGCAAACCCCTACGATAATTCCTTTGGGCGTGGTTGTGGTGGAAACTTTATCTACGAGATGTCCGTGCTGGACCCTTTCATTCCAAATGTATGGCACAGCTGTAATTTTTTTTTGCAATTTTGGTGCTAGTCCCATAAGAGAAATTTTTCAGTTTGATGGATCTGATCATCCCCTAAAAAACCGTCTGAATATTAAAAAAAGACCGTTTCTGTTTCTCATTTGGAAAATGTACTTTCATATGTACAACTCTGCTTTGAAACAAAAAAAGGATTGACCAATTTTATAATTACACATTTATATTTTCCATTTTGTGATGAAGTTCTGTATTTTCAGGAGCTCAGAAACAGTTCTAGCGAGACAAGGCAACATCTTCTTTGGATAAATCCTATCAATTCTGTAAGTATGCCACAACATTTTCATAACTACCAGTACTCCAGTACCCAGTTGGTTGTAGTGATAATGTTTTGTTTGCGAGACAAGGTGCTGTTGCGCCTTAGCTCTCTTTCTGTTTGCGCCTTCGAGCTAGGTAAAAGGCACGACTCTCTCGAGCCTCTAGCACACCACGAACATTGCCAACAAAAAACAGAAATTGACAATATGACGTCAGCACATGCAAAACGGAGTCTAGGGCTACAAAAACTTAAGCTGCGTGCGGTACATGACTTTTTCGTAAATAAAACGCATTGATACCTGCGTCTACTAAAAAGAGTTTTCATCCTTCGTTCTGAGATTATATTTTCTTTGTTTCGAAAACATAAATTCTAGCGTGTCAATTTATGCTACCACCACCGAAGTAACCAAAGGGGGTGTGGTAAATAGTTGGTGGGAGGCAGGGAGTGTCCGTACTGTATGTAGTACTAGATACTCTTTCTTAGATAATTTTCTTTTCTTATACTTTTTTTTTTTCTTTTTTAACATTTTTTTTTAATAAATAAATGTCTTGAACAAACTGTGCCCCTGTTTGGTTTGTGCTATCGCGCGAGGCTTCTTCGTTCTTTGCTGCATACAATACAATAGGACCTCTTCCCACGCTTTTTAGAGAGCGATAGTCGCGCTTGCCTCGACTGTCGACATGTAGTATGAAAAAAAAGCCGAGTCGCGCAAATAGAGAAGTCGTACTAGAGGGGCAGGTCTGGGTTCAAATCACCGATTATTTCAGAATCTTAATCATATGCCTTTATTGTGTGGCTCCTACACTAAAAATCCAGCAAATTTCAAATTTGCGTCCAGCGCAATTGCAAAAAGCGAAGCAAATTTGCTTTTAAGAGTTATTATACTAAATTATTTGATTTTCTTTTTCGGGCATACAAAAAGTACGTTTTTTTTTCTTGCTACCCCAGATGAGAGGAAGGAACAAAAGAGCGGACCCACTGGTGCCAAACATGGAGTTCACTAACGTCGGCTCGAAACAATACAACAAAGAACCACAGAAAAATTACCTTGACTTTTCAGAGTAAGTTGCAAATATTATTTATAAAACAATATAAATATATACTCAATGCTTTATTGCGTTTCACAATGGTTATATGCATAAAATAGGTGGTGTAATCTTATAATAGTACAAAATTCTGAACCCTGTTAGGTACGGCACAGCTATTTTAAAAGACAGGAGGACTTGATATACTGGGTCCAACTTAATATGCTGACAGTTTTTTAAGATGATGATCAGACCATCGAATTGAACAACTTTCTCTATGGGACCAACATGAAATCGCGAAAAAAACAGCTTTCCCATACATTTGGCTCTAGTATGTTTGCAGTTTTGTATGGAACAGCAGATTATTTTTTCGCGATTTCGATATTGGTGCCATATAGAAAGTTGTTCAGTTTGACGGTCTGATCATTCCTTTAAAAAAGTGTCAGCATAGCTAGCTAGTCAATAAACATCGTAGCTCTAGAGTTCATTTTTGAATAGTTGTTTGAAAGAGACTAAAATGCAAAATTCTTGTGATTAAGGGCCTGTCTCAACACTTCTGGATAAGTTCTTAATAGCTTACCTGACAGATCGTTTGACATTATTTTGTATGAAAGATGTTTGTTTATTTTTATTTGAAAATAAATATGTCAAATGATCTGTCAGATAAGCTATTACGAACTTATCCATAACCGGTGACACAGGCCCTAATACTTTTAGTTTATTACGATGAGAACGGTTTAAAATGGAATATTAATGAATTGCGAATTTGTGTTTCAATATAATGGAATACATCTTGTCCACAGCCCAGTTTCCCTGCTGCAGTACAGCCTCCAACACCCGATGTCCCGTCCGGCGAGGCTGCGCGCCCTACTGTGCAATGAGACAGGTCTCACTTTACTGGCTGTAGCGTCGGACTCGGAGCAAGCGTTCCTCTCTCACGACCTGTACAAACTGCTCTCTAGTTGTGAGTACTAACTGAATCCTTATGTCTCTGTACATACCGCACAGTTTCCAGAAACAACAGGTATTTGTAATGGCGAGGCTGCGTGCCCTACTGTGCAATGAAACAGGTCTCACATTACTGGCTGTAGAGTCGGACTCGGAGCAAGTGTTCCTCTCTCACGACCTGTACAAAATGCTCACTAATTGAATCCTTACGTCTCGGTATATATGGCATAATTTCTTTTAATAACGTGGCTTAAAGACAAAGTATAATGCAGAAGATCGACAGTCTAAAAAAAACAAAATCTGAGACGACCTGATTGGTCTATACGAAATTTGACACGATTGGAACTTAAAAAAGTCTCACCTGTGTTAGCACTGAGAATCGTTACTGCCAGTTATTGCCATTTAATACTCCATGACAACGGACTTCAGACAATATGAGATATTAAAGGAAATATACTATTAGGCCCTTAACAGCGTTTCTGTCGCCTAACCGCCAAACAGGTGCGATTCACTTTTCGTTTCGCGTTTCAATCACTCGTGATTACGCGCTTGAATGACCGCGGTAAATCGCACACGCCTGGCGTTTGTAACAACTGCAATCCCGCGCGAAAACGCGACCTTTTTTCCCCGATCTTATGTTAATACTAGCTGGTACCAGCGACTTCGACTGTGCATCGTCTGGACAATTCACACAATATCTTTATAAATTGTATCCTGTGTGTTATTCTAATGTATAAGCTATATTATTGTAAAGTTTCATTAAAATCCATTTAGTAGTTCTTACTTGAAAGAGTAACAAACATCCATCCATACTTATAAACTTTAGCGTTTATAATATTAGTAGGATTTATAAAGGTGCCTGATTGCGGGCGTGATTGCAGGATACTGCTCTCTCTTTCGCGCACGCCATAAAATATAATCCCGCGTGAAATCGCGCGCGATTGAATTGACGTTTAGACTCTAGAGACACGTAATGTAAAGGTAGTCACTTGGCAGGGCTTTCAAAATGAGTAAACCCAGTAATATTTTACAACGTTTTTTTCTGGTAGGTTTCTTGGACGCGTCTCCACACAGCTACGCGGAGAAGCAGGACCTGCTACATAGACTGGCGATACTGCAGCGCACACTTATCTGCGGCATACCTGTCGTCACCAGGTTCCTAGCCCAGTACCTTCCGCTGTGGAACGAGAAGGATTTCTTTGGAGAGGTGAACTTTTTCTCCTATCGATATTTTACAACAATGAATGATGCGTTTAGATGCCGTGGTGGTCCAGTGGCGAGTAACCTTGCCTGCCGTGCAGTAGGCGATGTTTCGATCCCCGTCCAGGCCGACTCGTACCAATGAGTTTATCGGAATTTATGTACGATTTGTAACACCAATAGCTTTTCGGTGAAGGGAAACATCGTGAGGAATCCTGCGTGCTTCAATTTCAAAGCATGTATTGTACCCACTGTATGTTACAAGTGGCGACGGGCTCACTCCCCGTCACACTGGACAGAGTTTCGGTACTACTAGTGAAACGTGGATGTTCTGAGGTTTCGGAATATCTTGGGAAATATAGTCGTGAGCAAATGCTAATGCTAATGCATGAATGATGCGCTTAGTGGAGCTTTAGCATATTTTTATGCTTAGTACACCCTATTTTTGATTTTCTATGGGTGTTTTGTTCCATTTTACAAGAACTATTTAACGACACTTCATTAGTTTGAGTTAACCCCCTTTTTGTTGTATGGGCGACCGGGCCCCCATCTAATGAAAAGGGAGCCGAAAATAAATTTTTATTTCTTAAAGTTTTTAACTAGGTAGGTATATCTGTTTTTTAACCGACTTCAAAAAAGGAGGAGGTATCTCAATTCGACCGTATATATATTTTTTTGTTACTCTTATCTCCGCTCGCCGCTGAAATGATGGCTTAAAGAGATGAATGGGGGAAGACGACACATTGCACCGTCCCCAAGATATGGGACAAGGACAGGAAGACGGTGATGATCCTTAAATATAGTACCAATGTACCATTGCCAACAGATCTTGGAACTAGTGGAATGGGTGACCCTGGACGATCCGGAGCATACGACGTATATATTAGATGCTCTGACGCGAATATACTACAGGGCTCAGCCGATGGAGCAATGTGCTATACTGAGGAGCTTGTGTACTATGTACAGTAACCTTGTAAGTATTCATTCATTCATAGTTCATTATAGTTTATTAGGTACACCAACAATGCATTCACAAATTTAATTTAAAGGTTTAAAAAATAAAGGAGCAACAAGTCTTATATGAATACATCACTTAAATACACAGCTTTGGTATGCATCAACAATTAGGCAAAAGAAATTAAGTATACATATTAAATAAAAGTTTAAAAATGCTTTAATAAGGCACAATATTGGGTTCAATTAATTAAAATAAAATAAAAATTCTTTATTTGATCACAATTTAGTGGTATACAAATGATTGAGTCCCTGACTCCCAAAAAATTAAACAACAATTTATCAATTTCATTACATTACAATAACTTAGATAATTTTTTTTTTTTACTTGTATTTAATGGACTCTTGCTTGTGCGTTAGCACTGCATTTCCGCCAGTGTCACGTGTTTATGGGAGAATCTATCCCAATCGCAGGGATTATTTTTGGTCATGAACAAGAGGAGATTGAGGATTACGGAGCCTCGTGGCAGGCAAAAACGCGACGCGCGAAATCCACGCGAGACGTGTGCTCGGGTCAGAACCTGCAACGTGACTCCTTAGATAATATTTAAAGACAAATTTTGCTACTTTGAACAATCAAAACAAAATTAATATGATACAAATTAGTCGAATAACGAATTAAATATTAGAATTAAAATTAATTTCAATTTAAAATACTGGTGAAAATATATAACTGTAATAAAAATTTGTCACATTGTAACATATTAGGTTAAAATGTAGGTAACTAAGTATAATAATAAATTGACTGAATAGTCTGATTAAGTAATTATGTTTATTGGGCTTTATGTCTTTGATTTAAGTCATGAACCAAATTCAACCATTTGTTTTTTCTCAACTATTCCTGTATCTACCAGTGAAAATCTGTTATTGGCTTTCTGCTTTATACTCATGTAACTACTGTATTATATTGATGCTAGTTTTCCAATAAGATAAAAATAAATAAAATAAATAAATGAAACTTCTTAAATAAATAACGCTCACAGGCACATACATTGTAATGATCCCAAGCAAGCACTATAGCACTAATGGAAGTCGTACATTAATTTCTTGACATTAAAATTGTTTATTAGTAGATACATTTGGGTATATAAAATGTCGTGGTGGTCTAGTGGCGAGTAACCATGCCTGCCGTGCAGGAGGCGAAGGTTCGATTCTCGTCCAGGGGTCTTATTGTGGAACTACCCAATCAAATCTGTATCAAATCGACATGGTGTTTTTTAAATAAATAAATAAATTTTAAATAAAGTTTTATTTGGGAAACCAACAGTCAAATTACAAACGAATGGTTACAAACTATGAACATAGAATAGACCAATTACAGGAACCCGCTAATGTTAATTTAAAATTAAATGAAAAAGTGATTTGGCAGTTCTTTGCGAAGCTGCTTCTTAATATTTAGTTAATTAATTTCAGACAGTGAATATGATGATCAAAGATACAAATAAAAAATGCTTAGTATAGTCATAATATATTATGTTACCTATCTCGTAAACGATGTATTGGAAACATACACAATAGCCCTTCTGGCCGACTCGTAACAATGAGTGTTTCGGAATTTATGTACGATTCGATCGTGATGAAACCTGAATGCTTCAATTTCGAGGCATATATTGCACCCACTGTCCATTACAAGTGGCGATGGGCAAAGTGTCTGAAATATAAATAATCTTGGACATTGTCGCACAAATTATCTAGTCACATTTAAAATACTAGAATCTAGCCTGGATTTGTATTATGACGACTAGACAACGACATAGAATACATAATATTTAGATACAAATATTCATATTCATTATACAAATATTTGCCCCTTGCGGGATTCGAACCCGCTGCCCTCTGCATAGCAGGCAGGTTCACTACCGACTGAGCCATCGAGCCGCCTATGTAGATAATCCAAGCTTACTTGAACGAAATGCAATTTCGGCAGGCTTACACGAGCGCGCGGAAGCGACACCACTTCTTGGGTCAACGCATCACACCGACCATACTTCCTATATTGCCGCACTTTGCCGCTAGCATCAGTGACATATGCGGCAAAGCCCTTCAAATCTACCCTGGTAAGTTTGTGTTCTAATCTAATTATATCTTTAGAAACCAGCCGTGTGGAAAGTAAGAAGTCTTCTTCTTCCCTTGGTTGTCATCACAGATTACCGCCAATAGATAGTGCATACATACGCTCGCCACACATCTATGATTTTGCACTGATATAAGCAACGCGAGTGAGCGAGCACGAAGTTGTGCGACCTTGAAATGGCCAATCACGTTGCATCGTTTTGTGCCCCGCTACCCGCACCTACCGCCAAAAATGGTGACTTCTACTAAATTTTCATCATGCGGTTTCTCTTGGGATACCCAGATACCCCCAGGTAATCTGCGGTTGTCATACACAAGAAATATTGTACTTTTTGGTGAAAGGCTACCTATTATACCTCTATAAATAAAGTTCCTACATGTGGCAAAGTGTCTGACTACCCCGAAAGGAATGTTCGTGAGTTTGTTATTGTTTACTTAATAATTTTTTTACACATGTAACGTGTGACTTTAAAGTAAAATCACAATAACATCGAAATCGCGAAAAAAAATCTGCTCTTCCATACTAAACTGCATACCTACTCGAGCCAAATGTATGGGACAGCAGATTTTTTTTTCGTGATACGATTTCGTGATATTTTTTTTCGTGATACCGTGAGTACCGTGACCCTGTATAGGCTGATGATGTCGTCGTGCTGCTTTGAACCCGGACCCTCATGATTGAGGGTCCATACCTCTCCGTAACTCGCCACTGACGCTCGCTGAAAGGCTGATGATGACTTGTATTGTTGCAGACGACATAAGAGTGCTGTACAGCAGTATATCGGCGGCACAGACGGTCGCGCGGGCGGAGGTGAGGAGCAATGTCGCGCTCGGAGCCCTGCCTCGGCCGCTGACCCTCGCGCTGGCCCTGACGACCTCGTCCGCCGTCCTCATCGACAAGGTGGCCGCGCTGTTGATGCTGTGAGCTATTGTTTCATTATACGGGATCTTGACATGCTGAAGCATTATATCAGCGGCACAGACAGTGGCGCGGAGGTGAGAAGCAGCCCTGACGACCTCGTCCGCCGTCCTCATCGACAAGGTGGCCGCGCTGTTGATGCTGTGAGCTATTGTTTCATTATACGGGATCTTGACATGCTGAAGCATTATATCAGCGGCACAGACAGTGGCGCGGAGATGAGGAGCAGCCCTGACGACCTCGTCCGCCGTCCTCACCGACAAGGTGGCCGCGCTGTTGAGACTGTGAGCTATTGTTTCATTAAACGGGGTCTTGACATGCTGAAGCAGTATATCAGCGGCACAGACAGTGGCGCGGGGGTGAGATGCAGTGTAGTGTTCGGAGGTCTGACCCTCGCGCTGGCCCTGACGACCTCGTCCCCCGTATTGCGCCGACCGACCCCAAATAATAGGAAATAGGCAAGAAAATTATGATAAGCTTTTAATTTAAATACACAAAGTTTCATTCATAAAAATCGGTCTAGTATTTTTTTTGCTTTATTGTCGAATAAACAAACAAACAAAAAAGAAAATAATCTGTGCATTGTAGTCAGGATCACCTAAACAACATAAAATAACCTTTTTTTGTAAATACATAAAATATGTCCAATGTCATTGTATGTGACTCGTGCTGTAATAGAAAGATTCATTACAGTATGCTTTCTGCCTCCGTGATCTAATGGTTAAGAGCATTGGCTCTCGACACGTAGATCGTGGGTTCGATTCTAATGGGGGACACTTAGTGATATGTCACTTTGTAAGTTTTTCTCCAATTGGTTAGGACATCGTAGGCTGAATCACTTGATTGTCTGAAAAGAAAGATGATTCCGTGCTGCGGATGGCACGTTAAGCCGTTGGTCCCGGCTAATATCTCTGGTGGTAGTAGTCGTTACATAAAAACCACTTCAGAGGCCGTAAGGCGGTCTGAAAATACTCTGACACCAGGGCTCGGCCCACACGATAAGAAGAAGTATGCTTTAATACTTTGGTTCATAAATTACAGCTATCCGAAATGCACATAACAGATTTCGTTTTCAAGAGTACTTTAAAAACTAGCCAAGCTTTACTAACAACTCGAAATGATGCAAGATAAAATCTTTATTACTCTTAAGTACTTAAAAGACGCGTTCTATAAAACAACTAGTTAATACAACTAACGATTTTATTCCATTCACAGGTACAAACAGATCTTCTCTATTATGAAATCTGTGCACAAACGCAAAGACCAAACCTACCTAGACCAGCGGAACACACTGAAGACCTACACAACAGATTTCATATCCTGTTTATACCATGAAGAAGTCCTCAAAAGCCGTAAGTCAGGCCTTGTATTCAACCAACTTCACCCCCAGTTAGTCTCCAAGCTTGGTGACCTTATACCAAATGCCGATGCTATGTTTAGTCTTAGAAACAACTTAGCATTTGCTCCATACACTTACATGACTTTAGAAGCGGTAGATCCGTCAGATTCTAGCAATAAAATATGCTTTGAAACAATCGGGCAGAACTTCCCGAATTTAAATGTGTTATTGAGGAAAGCTGTGGCGCAGGAGTAAATAAAGCGACTCTTAATTTGTACTTGTGACTTTTTTAAGTGAAGACTTATTTTTAGTATTAATACTAAACAAAAGTGTACTTGCGCTTTGAGCTGATTTATTCGTGAAATAATGATAAGTAAAATTAAGTACAAGATAATTAATTAATTATATTTGAAGACAATAAATAATTATGATGATTTTAATGTCGTTTGTCGTTATATTAAATAAGATTTAATTAAATTACATAATAAAGGTTTAAATTAAAATGCGTTGCATACTTTTGGGGGGTGCTTTAGACCATCAAACTGAACATTTTTCATTACAAAACCAACACCGAAATCGCGAAATAAAAAAAATCTACTGTTGGAGCGAGTGGCCATTGAAGTTTTGCTATGGAACAACAAAATGATTTTTCGCGATTTCATTGGTGGCTTAATGGTGAAAGCTGTTTAGTTTGATGGTCTGAAGCACCCCTTTAAGGCTCCAACAAGGTTTTTTTGTATAGATGCTTTAACATAATACTACCTGAAGCACCCCTTAAAGTATGCAGCGCATTAAAGTTATCACCCTGTATATCGTCAGTGATAACTAACAACACTATACAAGGTATATGTACGGCAACCCTGAAAACCGTGTTTGCAGAATCAATAACTGATAAAAATTTTATGTTATTACAAGTTTTTGCTCGCGGATTTGTCTGCGTTATTTTTTACATTTGACACAATTAGCAGACTTCAGAGTAAACCGACTCATTTCCGAATGTGCATACGAAGCGACTGGAGGATAAAGTATATTTTGCATTATTTTTGTGTGGAAATGAGTCAATTCACAGCTGCTCACATAAAAAAACTAGTTCGGAGTTATATATCTATAAACCCGGCGACAATGTCGGAGCTCGCACCCGCGCTGGCTACCCGACATGTCGGCAACATTGTCGGCGGCTTGCGAGCGCGCTAAGTTGCCCGGCGGCATTTATTAACCACCAAGAAAAAGTTACCGTCGGTGTATACCTGTGTGTACCTTTATAAAAACAAAAGAATTGCATAATACTCTCTAATGAAATTATCCTCGACCACTCGACGGAAAAAAAAAAATATTTCCTAAAACGGTAAGTTGATTAAATTAGCGGCCACCGTCCCTCGCGTCCATAGCTTTTACAATTTTATAACGTTCCCCAAAAGAAAACATTGCTTCCGAATAAGCTGAAGAGGTACTCTGTAAAGTCCCCATTAATTACTCCCTAAAAAAGTGCCCGGGGCGCCCCCAGGCCGCGGGGCCGAGTGGAGTACCGATACGATACCGTCCCCAAATTAATACAATATCATGATGTATTATGTATCGTTCTGTACGTGCGTTGATCTCCGCCGCCTATAGGGTGACTATAGCACAGTATAAGAAAAAGTATATAAGGTCTAACAAAATTAGGTGAAACTATTTTAAGGGGATGATTAGACCATCAAACTGAACAACTTTCTCTATGGGACCAATATTGAAATCGCGAAAAAAAATCTACTGTCCCATACATTTAGGTCGAGTAGGTTTGTATGGAGAAGCTGATTTTTTTTTTCGCGATTTCGATATTGGTTTGATAGAGACAGTTGTTCAGTTTGATGGTCTGATCATCCACTTAAAATAGTTTCACCTAATTTTGTTACACCTTATATAAGGTGTATTGACTATAGGTAGTATTATGTTAAATCATTTACAGGGGGAAATTGATATCATTAGCATCATTTAAACTAAGAATCTACCCATCAAACTGAACAACCTTCACTATATAGGAGCAAACCGATCGGAGCAACAAAAAAATCTGCTGTTCCATACTAACTGCAATGCCTACGCGACACAAATGTATGCAACAGCCGATTTTTTTTTGCTCCGATTGGTTTGATCCCATCTCGATCCCATAGTAAAAGTTGTTCAGTTTGATAGGTAGACTCTTAGTTTAAAAGGATGCTAATTATATCAATTTCACCCTGTGAACCCAGCCTTAAAGGGTGAACAACTTTCTCTATGGGACCAATATTGAAATCGCGAAAAAAAAATCTGCTGTCCCATACATTTCGGTCGAGTTATGTTTGCAGTTTTGTGACAGCTGACTTTTTTTCGCGATTTTAATGTTGGCTCCATAATGAAAGTTGTTCAGTTTAATGGTCTGAAGGAACCTTTTAATGCTCCAAAGATAAAGATAAAGATGTATTTATTTGTTAGACATGAGTAGTTTTACAAGCAGTTGTTACAATAATTATTAGGTCCTACATGTCTTACCTTACGGCTACAAATTATTATTACGACAATGTTAGGGATGCTAATTCAAGTATTTTAAAAGAGTATTAAATCTTACACTAATTACAAATTCATGGCCAAGATTCGAACATAACAATAAGTGGTCATAATAATTAAATATTAGAGTAATGTCAAACAAACAGGATGTATGGTGGATTTTAAAAGAGTATTAAATCTTACACTAATTACAAATTCATGGCCAAGATTCGAACATAACAATAAGTGGTCATAATAATTAAATATTAGAGTAATGTCAAACAAACAGGATGTATGGAGGTGCTGTGCTACTGGGAATCTTCCACCAGGCTATGTGTGCAGCCTGGGGACCGTCCGTGGTCCAACAGTTCTTACTTCGACCTTGTATATATAAGGTCTAACAAAATCAGCTGAAATTATTTTAAGGGGATGATCAAACCATCAAACTGAACAACTTTCTCTATGGGACCAATATCGAAATCAGAAAAAAAATCAGCTGTTTAAAAGTATAACAATAATACGTGAATCTGGCCCTGTTGTGCTGTGATGAGAGTTAGTCTGACTCACTCACATCACAGACCCACTCACATCACAGACCCACTCACATCACAGACCCACTCACATCACAGCACAGCGCACTCAGGTGCGGTGCCGGGCGATGTGAGGTCAGTGAACTTACGCGCAGGACACGCGTACTAGTTGACAGTTGGACATTGTTTTATTTTGGATGTGTAATAATGTATAAATTAAATGTCAAAGTTATAAAATTATACAGTAATGTCTAAATCCATCCAAATACAAACTTAAATGTCAGTGTAATGTAATTGTAAATGATGTCAAATAATAAATAATACAAAAGAAAATGAATTTACTGTATAATACAGTTAGTCAATTAAACCCTTTCCTTATTTTGGGATATAAACGTAGATACTGTTTATACCTACAAATTTTGCTGATGTCAAGCTGATGATGATAATGATGATCTAATTTTTAACAAAACGATGCTACCACTATAATTTAATTATACTATATATTAAAAACACATATAAAATACCAGACAAAAAAAACCATAATAAATTAAAACACAAATTAAAAATAAAAGATGTCCTCCAAAGCGCCACCTGAGGCAGAGTACCTAGGAGGCTGGCCGCATTGCCAGCATTGCATTATACTATATAGACAGGCACGTATCCAGGGGGGGGGGGGGGATAGGTGGGATTTATCCAAAAGTCTGGATACGTACCTGTATACAGAAGTAAGAATAAAAATTGAAAACTTTTAAGGGGGTGGTTGAAACCAACAAACTGAACAACTTTCACTATGGGACCAACATTGAAATCGCGAAAAGAAATATCTTTTGTCCCATACATTTAGCTCGAGTAGATCTGTAGTTTAGTATGGAACATCGCAAAAGCATCGCATCATGGCGATTTTGGCAAATTCCTCATATGGATGTCCAGCAGTGGACGTCTATCGGCTGATATGATGATGATGATGGAACATCCGATTTTTTCGCGATTTCGATATTGGTCCCATAGTAAAAGATGTTCAGTTTGATGGTCTGATCATCCCTTTAAAAAAGTGTCAGCATATTAATTAGGACCCTAGCTAGCTAGTCAATAAACATCGTAGCTCTAGAGTTCAATTTTGAATAGTTGTTTGAAAAAGACTAAATTAAAATAAATGTTTTTTTGTATTTTTGTAACACCCTGTATATTGATTCCAATTAATTTTAATGTTTTTATTCATATAATAGATTGAACAATGCCTGCGTCTCTTGTAACTCCTCTCGGGTCCCCTGGAAGAAATCTCTACGGAGATATGCTCGCTCTTTGTCTACTCTGTTGTAGGTATTCATCTTTATAATCCATGTGAACAATAATGTGTTCAAAAAAATTAACTGGAATAACGAACTCGCAGTCGCAAGAATAGAACTATACTATATCCGCGTCTCCGTAAATCCTGATTGGATTGTAAAATACGGATTTAATACGGTCACCCTGTCAAAGACAAAAGTTCCGATATCCATTCCATCAGCCTTACGCGCACTTTCTCACAGACGGTTACTTTTCCATTTCCTCTTGTTACTGACTCTCATTTATTTTTCGTGGTCTGCTCCAAAGCATAAATTATGGACACCGCGGCTGGATGCTGCCACGTAGCGGGCGTCACGCGGAGGGGACACGCCGCCTCGCCCCCGCCTCCCCCTACCGTCGCCTCAATGAGAAATGTTTCAGGGCCTTTTGTCCCCTTATGCCCCTTTTTGCGAGCGACATCTTCAAGGATAACTGTGTTAATCGGGCCCTGCGATACTTTTTGCGTATTTCCTTCGCCAGAAGTCGACCGGAAAAACTGTTTTTTTACTGTTTCGCCCTCGTTGGTTTTTGATTGTTTTTTGCCTTTAAATATTATCAGTATAATGAGAAGAGATAATTTAAAGCATTGTCTTTTCAAAGCATGCCATATAGCCTAGTCATTTTACGGAGTTTTGTTGGGAGGGGTCGGGAGTAATTAATTATCAATGGGACTTTTTAACACGTTCGCGGACAGTGACATGCTATAGCAGTGATAACAATAAAAGTTCTATTGTCTCTCGTTCAGTGTCCGCGAAAGTGTTAACTGTAACCGGCACCATTTAGTGACAAAAAGACAATCTGAAAACATATTTAAAAAAATTGCTACGCAACATAGAAATCACATTTGCATCTCCCAGAAGGATTTTAACTAATTAATATTATTACCAATGCATTCATTTTAATTAGATTTAACAATATAAATTATTTTTGAGCAATAAATAGGCATTGAAACCCGAAACCGACGCGACGAGCATGCATGAAAGGACTATTGAATGTGGAAGAAGCTGGAGAGGTTTCTCAGGATCGTAGCAGGTGGCGTTCCGTTGTTTCTGCCTACCCCAGTGGGAGACAGGCGTGAGAATATGTATGTATGTATGTATTCATTAGAAAATACTAATGTATTTTTCAAATCCTTCTAAGTAGACAAAAGTATTAATACCATGTTTGAAGTATGTAAAATGGTAAAGCCTTAAAAATAAGCAAAACAAAATTTACCATCTGGTTTTTTCACACTTCAGAACTGTCTCTGTTGCGGGTTTGCTGGAAGAGATCTCTTTAGAGATAAGCTCGCCCTTTGTACATGTCTACTTTAATTGTTTTTTCTGTATTGTTATGTGTACAATAAAGTGTTAAATAAATAAATAAAATAAATAACGAGATAAATGTTAATTTTAGATTTGGGGTGTTCCTTAAGTAATTTATTTTTTATTTTGGTACATTTCTAAGCCCATATTGGCTTTTAAATACTATACCGAAAAAAATAAATATCAATTATTAATAAGTCCCGGCTCAAACCGTAAAATGTTTGGGCTAGTATCCTTTTGATCATCCTATTCTCAAACTGTACGTTTCTCCCGACATAGCATACATAACATAGATTCAAGTTTCAGAATGAATGTAGTACGGAGACAGCCCGCCAAGCCGTGGCAGCTGACTATTATCAAAATTAATGGTTCAACTGAACCACTGAACTTTCTCATGACAACTCTAGAACACTAGTTCTCCAATCTTTACATGTAAATTTTCTGTAGTGCACGAGAACTGAAGTGTATCTTTTATATCTCCTAATACTTTAAATTAGCTTATCGTGTTATTAGTGTATCTTTCGTATATCTTGTATTTTCGCAAGTGAGCAATTTTTGCATATGTTTCTCGGAATCGACTCGACGATTTGGAGTGCGATTTTTGAATCTCATACGTTGAACTCAGCAGCTTATAGACACTTTCAAAAATCGCTCTCGGAGTATGATTTTTGAATGTCAAATCAGCAATAGAAAGATGGATATCTCCATAGTAATATTGACATTTTCAACTGCTGAGTTCAATAAATGTGTTTCAAAAACCGCACTCTTGGTTGAAATTTTTTAAGTATTTGAATAATGTTTTACATTATAGTTTATTTAGATGGGTGTCATCAGTTCATTACTGACAAAATCTGTTTTAAAACAACAAAAAGACGCCAAGCGAAGCCTGGGCGACCCCAGGTACTTTAACATTAAAATCCCGCATACGATTATATTTGAATTCTTTGATTGATTATAATAAAATATGGCGTTTAGAATGACAGATAAAATCGACCTGCATATTCATGAATGGTTCAAATTGAAGGGCTGCAAATTTATCGCCAATTAAGTAAAATATTGAGTGCTGGTATCCTTCAGAATGCCCACATACTCCATTCAAAAGAAACCCACATGTCGGAGACTAGTATAACACAGAAACAAAGGTAAATTTTGTCCATCGAGTCAATGTGATTCAACAGAAAATATGGCGCGGTCGCACGCGTTGTTTTCGTGGGTAAAAATATATGCGCAACTGGTAACAATTGATAGGGGTGGTGTGCAAAGGGTGCAGTAGTTCATATCTCGGGAGAACCCCTTTCGATCCCGCTTTCCTTTTTATCCCTTCTCAAAAATCGTTTCGAGAATTGTGTTTTTGCTGCGAGTTTGTGCTAAGGTAACTACTGCTCTCGTTTTTGCTAAATTGTAGGGTGGAACGTGCTTGTTTTTGATGTGATTTTGTTTTGGGGTGTTTGGTTTAAAAATTCAGCAGGCGTCTATAACGCTAGGTACGTTTTAGGTTAGGTAATGTGGCTATGAAGGTTAATATAAGTTGGGTACAATAAAGAAATAACATACGTGGAACTTTATTCACAATATGGGTACATTAACATTAATCAAAATAATGATGCCAGGGTTGTCGGCACTCTGCCACAAGACGGCAGCCTCGAGCACATCTTCTATTTAGCATGAGACTCATTTTGCCTTTCTGCTTATTTCTTTAATTTTTTTATTTTTCTTAGTTTAATAAAGAAATTAGCAACATTTTACTAACAAAATGAACGAAGTCCTTAAATTCGTTTTAAAAGAAAGCTAAACTAAGTTAGCATAATCAAGATAGTCTGTGATTGTCATCAAGTTCTCCCACAAATTTAATTTATAATTGAAACCGAGAATGCGAGCACCTATCAATCAATTTAATCATATATTATATTATTATCTGTAGTCAGAACTCTCTCTGATCACTATGGTAACTTGTAATCAATCTCCGATCATTAGTAAAGTTATATTTCCAACTAGCATAACTAGTTCAGAGCGTGCAAATTACAAATTTCTAATCCCATTAACCGAGCACGTACTGAAGCAATTTGCCGAGATGTAACTCTCAGATACGAGTGAGTGCGCTTATAGGTAGCTAACCAGTAGCATACATACATGTTAGCGAATGTCAAAGCCCTTATAAACCCTGAGATCTGCAAACACGGGCGTTGAATCGTGTTAGTGTAGGCGAAAGCTCGCCGGGCTGCTGTCTGTACCCGAATCGATAAAATTCGGGTCCGCGCCCCCCGTGCGTTGCCATGGCGACGCGCCCGAGTCCCCCGCCACCCACCCCGCCGCTTCTCCGAGAACACCGATGTTGACTTAGACGGATAGGGTAAGAGGCTTATTAATGGTTTTATGTTACTTTTGTGTACCTATAAAAGATGCTTGGTCAAAAACTGCTTAAATTAACCATTCGGGGTAAGGGTTGTGTCCCCGTTTACAGAAGCTGTTATAAAAACCATAATACTGACAAAGAATAAAAGTTTATTATCCGCTCGGTCGTTACGATTACATTTTTCGCAAAAGGTTGCGTCGGTGGAAAGTGGGAAACGAGGGATCTGCAAATAATAGCGGAATATTTAACTGCGGCCGCCGCCATCTTACCAGACCGCGTGACGCCATTTCAAATTGAGTGCGTTCGCGTCGAGCGTCGCTCGAACTCGGGGACCCACAGCCCCACAACGATAATTCCGCCTCCCAATGTCGTTTCTAACTTCGTTCTCAGAGGAGTCTCCTCATTCAAACTTTTTAAGTCGTTTTATTTTCAGGTCACAGATGTAGGCGTAAACTCTAAACTGACTGAAAATTCCAGTGGCGGATCAATTGGAAAGTAGTGGATAATGGCCGACGATTACCCAAATTTCTCGGCGGCACGATCCTGCATCACAAGTAGCAGCAGGCAGTGTTGTATCGGTAACGTGGGTCGACCCCCGGGGCCGGGCCCCGCGGGTCCCTGGACCCGTCCGCAGGCGACACAGTTTGCCCAGCCAGGCAGGGAGCGAGGGCGCGCAAACTTTTTCCTACCCCTAACTCTGTTTACCCAGTGTGAGCTTAAACATTTCTTTGCGGGTCGGGATTACTTAGCGATGAATAAGTAAATTGCATTTAAAGTGAATCGGTTTTAGCGACTTGTAGTTATGTAATGTGCATTGTAGGTTCATGAATGTTTAATATGAAGGCGGACGGCTCGTAGCTATCGAGGTGCGAGATAAATTCTTATTAATATTCCCGAGGCGCAGTTTTAGCTCTTTTGTCTTGCACCGCGGCAGGCAATAAAGAGGTGGGAAATGTGCTGCATTTATACAGGTTCCAGGCGCCCGGGCTCGCTCCTCTAGCGAAGCCTCGCTGCTTTATTTTGTGAGCACGACGCTCCTTTGCAAGTCTCTTATTGCTCTCAGACTAACAGGGTTTTTAATTATTTCCTTTAACGCCACTTTCAGCGGCGTTGCATGCTCGCCTGTTTTGTTTTAGACGTCGTCAGAACTCTTAAAAATGTTTTGCCGTGTAGGCGGACAGCTTTAGACAATGCTGGTAAAAATGAAAAGCTTACCGTTCTGCGGTAGATTGACGCAATAAGGAATCATGAATCTTATTGGTGATTTACGAGCCCTCCCGGGGCGGGGTCCCCGTAGGCCGAGGGCGGAGGGCTGCTCGCCGCGATACGTGCCTCGAGCGATGATGGACGCGACCCTCCGAGGATTACGCTGAGATGCGGATTTTGGCTAGTATATTGTACATTTTGTAGCCGAAGCTTATAACTACTTATTTATTTGTGGTAGGTAATTTTAAAATACATAGTAGGTACTTAGTAAAACTGGGTATATTTCTGAATTGAAATGATCTGGTGCGCTTGGAATATTTAGTAGTTTTTGACCATCTGTAGAGTTTGAGAGAAATCGAATAAGTAAACTTATTTTATCGAATAGCCGAAATCAAACATATATATTATACAATTGTACTTTTTTACTTGCTCCGATCGGTTCGCTGCCATAGTAAAAGTTGTTCAGTTTGATGGGTAGACTTAGGTCTTAGTTTGAAAGGATGCTAATGATATCAATTTCACCCTGTATATATTATATGTTCAGGTATTTGATAAATACCTTATTATAATTGTGTACATATAAGTAATGCAACTGAAATAAGGTATTTATCAAATACCTGTACAATAATAGTATAGTTAAGAATGAATTATACAAAATTAATGGACCCAAGCAATCGCCTTTTGCATAAAATTTAAAACCAAACAGCCATCGATCTTAATTACCAGTTTGCAACATAGTAAGAGGGGTTTGTGAAGAATCTGCCGTCATCACAGCACCACAGTTGGGGCATGAATCTTGGAGATTTATTGCTTCCCCCCTCCCCCCGCCCGCTAGGCCGCAGATAACAGGAAGACACCAGTGGGGAGCGTACATCGTGACGTCACTTGACAAAGGTCTAAAAAAACGATCCCTTATTCAAACGTCCGTTCGCTTGTTATGTTATCTTCGAAGGGGATATGTGCTATGAAAGATAACATTTTATAAACAAGGTAAATACTGGGGATTTTGAGAGATTGCAAAACAATGAAAAATTGGTATGTATAGGCTCTATGGCATTGTCGTTGTTATATTTATTTGACTCGTATGCTCGGAAAAATATAATTGTTAACTTAGATCGCAAAGATTCTTTTCCGATGAATCCCTTTTACGAGAAGAAAGGAAGCATTAGCGTTATTGACGTTATTGTGCAAGAAGTAGAGAGCGTTATTATTATTAGAGATTGACGTCACTTCAACCCTTTAATGTACATTCGTGAAATTGAATAAGGGAAATAAGTGCGTTGTAAAAATTATTTTAGTGCTAAGTAATTCATAAAATAAATATGAACCAAAAATGAGAAACAAAAGTAAAGTCATTAATTATTAATAGTGTGTTCAGGTTGGTAAATTTATGCCCTCTATTGTAGGTAGTATTACGAGGGGTAATCAGAGACATTCTAAATACAGGGTGTTAGGGTAAACAGTTGCATTAAGGGGTGATTGTACCCACGATACTGAACAACTTTCCCAAAAAAAAACAATAGGAAATACCATAAAGTTATTATACCTTACAGTTTGGATTAAAAACTTTTCGCTCACGCTGAAAGATCTAGCCAATTAATGACAGAGCGAGCTAGCCAGTTATGAAAACTTATGTAAACAAAAAAGACAGAAATATTATTTTTTGTTTCGGTCACCTTGGCCGGTTTTTGTGTTTGGCAAGATGTCAATATGGAATTTTTAGTATGCAAGTCACACTATTGCTTTCGATTCGAAATTATTCACAGAAACCGAATTTTTACCCTGCGTTAAAATTCTCAAAAACGGTTCTATTGCCTCGCGTCACGTATCTCTTTCTATTATACAGTGGTGCCGCTAGGTACATCTCGCTCTCTCAGCTGTCAATTTTTCTATTCCGTAAGGTATAATAAACTTTATGGGACATATGCAACAACAATTGTGGACTTTCCATTCTAAATGCTATCAGCTGATCGAATATTTGTATGAAAATAAAAATAAAAATCCTTTCTTCCTTTGGGAAAGTTTTTCAGTATCATGGGTACAATTACCCCTTAAAGTAATGAAACTGTTTATCCTTACACCCTGTATAAGTAGGTACCATATTCGGAATATCCACATCCGCAAATGTGTGTATTATATGACAAAATAAGACATGAGTTCTATTACTCGTATATTATTCATACATATTAAATACACTAGAAATACTTTACTTACTCACATTAGAGCCGGGAAGCATACGTGTAATGTTCACAAGAAGGAGATTTAATCATGTTGATGGCTGCGATTCTCCAAGTTGCTGCCGTTTCTCAGCGCTCGGTGTTTTATCTCCCTAAAGAAACTCATTCGATCGGCACTAATAGCTGTACTAAAGACGAACTAAAAATAAAACTAACTAGAAATGTTATGCTGTGAAGTTCTTTGCCGATGTGTTCAAACGTTTTACGCTGTTTGGACTTGTTAATCTCAAAATGTAGGTTAATGCTTTTCCATGATCGGTTGGTAAAAAAAATCTGAATCAATACAAGACTAACCTTTTTTTTTTATCTATACTTATAAAAGATTAAGGGCCTGTTTTACCACTTTTTAGTAAGTTCTTGTTAGTTTATCTGGTAATTATCAGGATAATTATTTTCTTTGATAATTATTTGATTATTATCCGATAATTATCTGATAATTATCCACTGCTGTTTTTGATTTAAAGCACTCGCACCAAACAGCAGCTAGTTTTCGGCATTTTCGTTCCAAATAACAAATAATTGAGAAAAAACCACGGAAAACAGTGAGATTTTTTCGTGTTTGTGAGCTTCTTTTTTCGCAAATAATGATTGCCGTGACATTGCTAGCGCAAGCTTTTTCCAATGAATTGTATAATTATCAACGTAGGTATATTCATTATTTATCAAAGATAATTATCGTAATAATTATCAATGATAATTATCCTTTTGAACCCTGACATATTTTGTATGAAAGATAACGATTTATCAGATAAACTACCAAGAACTGAGGTGGTGAAACAGGCCCAAGTATAAAAAAAGCGGGCACTGTATTAATTAACAAACATGCTTACGTTTTTGCAGTTAATTACTACTATTTGGGTATTTTAGTTGAGTTGAGATGAAGTAAAGAGATAATGTCAGAATCGTAGCAGGTGGCCATCAACTGTCTCTGCCTAGTAGCCCAGTCATTTTACGGAGTTTTATTAGGAGGGGTGGGGAGTAATTATCAATAGACTTTTAAACTGCAACCGTCAGCGTCGCCATTTAGTGACAAAAAGACGATCTAAAACCATATTAAAAAAAAAACGCTACGCAACATAGAAATCAAAATTGTATCTCCCAGAAGGCTTTTCACTTAATAATATTATTACCAATGCACACATTTTAAATAGATTTAACAAAATAAATTATTTATGAGCTATAAAATAGGCATCGAAATTTTAAAAATATAGATAAATAATGGTATAATTGGAAAATACTAATGTATTTATAATATCTATGTACCTAGACAAAAATATTAACATCATGTTTGAAGTATGTATAATGGTAAAGCCGTGAAAAAAAACATTTACCATCACGTTTTTAGAACGAGATAACTGCAAAATTTTAAATTTGTGGCTGTTGCTGACGTAATTTTTTTTTAAATTTTGGTAGTTCTAGGCTCAAATTGGCTTTTAACTAGGTACTCTACCGAAAAAAATATCAATTATTAATTAGTCCGGGCTCAACCCGTAAAATGACTGGGCTATAGTCTAATTGGGTAGAGGCTTGAATATATGTATTGTACGAAAATAATCTGGTACCTACCTTTCAAAAACTTTTTGCAAACTATCGTAAATACTGGACTGGAACAATTTTGAAAGACATGCCATGCCATCGACTCGATATAAGAACCGTCGAAAATAAAACATACGAAAACGAATAGAACAAAGAACGCATCACATAATAATTTGCACGGGCGCTTATTGATTTTCCCTTCAACGATATACCGATAGCATAGATATACAATTGTAAACCTATCCATGAACTTTCCCAGTCAAATGCGAGCTCGATATAGCTGCAAGCCCGGGCGAGGTCTCGATGTTACCAATAGCAACCGTGCCTGGATGCCTGGGTCCTAGCGAGCGCAGCATCTAGGTTGTACCGTTCGTTCGTTGCTAGGTACTCGATCATGGGTAATTATCTAAATAACTGACATTTTCTTTTGTTTTAGTTAGTTATGTCTGCTTCGTTTTTTTAGGGCCGTATCGAAAACCATTATGAGATCATTGTTTCAATAGCAATATTTTCTGTGTTAGAGATTTTAAAATTAAAGGATTACTTACACATATTTTTAATAAAATAATGTCGTTTTCATTAAAACGAGTGTACCTGTAAACTCCTTGCGTTGTTGAGAGGGATGGAAATGCAATCTTGAGGTCCGGGTTCGAATTAGCACGGACAACATTGTCATGTACCAATGTTTTTGAACTTATGTATTATCGTGGACTTTTCCGCCTGACCACCATTAGGCTCATTTTTGCTTGCATACTAAAAAATAAAAACGATGTCCAGCCCCGCCCTCTTCATGAATAGACCAATGAATGAATAGTTTCCAAACAATCAATTATGCGCAAATTATGGGAAATTTTATTTTAAGGGCCTATGTCGAAAAATATTTGAAGTGAAATGGGCGTGTGATAGCTTATTTTACTGCCTGATGCGAGAGAAAGAGATGGGGCGGCGCGCGCGCCTGAAACGACGCAAGCGTAAAACAAACTTTATTTAATTGTGATTGTACTATTTATGTAAGTTCAATTCTGCTCTTATCAAAATTTGTAAAATATCAATCTTTTTTTTTAATCAAGTCTCGTGCTTCTATTATTCACCGTTTAGCAGTTCCAAGCGTTTATAAATAAAAACGGATGCTACTTTGGCTTGTTTTTCTATCGAGAAAATGTGTCTTAATCGTTGTTGTGTTTTGGCTCTTGTCAAAACTTCAATTATATGTTCAATTTTCACATATCCGCTAATCATACTCCTACTGTTAGTACTTCATGATATATGACGCTTTGTTCTCACCGATCCCCACTACCCAATCGTAGCCCGCGTAGTCCCAGCAACGCCCATTGCCGAGGTACCCCTTAGGGGTGCCCCTTGGGCAGGTTGCGCAAGCTCATGCACTGGTGTGGTCCCCCCATAGTCCGCAGTAATAAGCAGTCGATGCTCCCTGAGCAATGCTGTATTGGTCAATTCGAAAAAAAAAAAAAAAATGACGCTTTGAATAATCATATTTTTTTCACATAGCCTTTTAAGTGCTGACTGCTCTCAAACGGTGAAGGAAACATCGTGAGGAAATCTGCATACGCTGAAGAAGAAATTTCGATGTTTATGTGAAGTCTTCCAATCCACATTGGCCACGCGTGGTGGACTAGCGACCTGAGGGAAGGCCTGTACCTTGCAGTGGGACGTATATTATCTGATGATGATATGCAATGGTTTTCTCCATGGAGTTCGAAAGAGTTCCTCGCGGCCATTTTTGTATTTAGAGATTGCAATGCAAAATAATTTAAGAAGGTATATAAGGTCTAACAAAATTAGCTGAAACTATTTTAAGGACATCAGACCATCAAATTGAACAACTTTCTCTATGGGACCAATATCGAAATCACGAAAAAAAAAATCAGCTATCTCATACATTCGAGTCTATTTATGTTTGCAGTTTTGTATGGGACAGCAGATTTTTTTTTCGCGGTTTCGAAAGTTGTTCAATTTGATGGTCTGATCATGCCCTTAAAATAGTTTCAGCTAATTTTGTTAGACCTTATATATTGATAAACTCAATGAACCGCAAATAATTCAATTAGTTTCTTAAAATTATGTCTACTCCTTAAAAAATATAGAATACTAAATACAAAAAAAAAACGTGACGTACTGAATTATTGAAATAAAAGATTTTTTTTTAGTCTGAAATTGTCTAGGCAGAATTTTGCTCCTTGTTTTATCACCTGGAGTGCGATTTTTGAAACTCATATTTTGAACTCGGCAGTTGAAAATGTATGGAGATACTTACGCATCTTTCTACTGCTAATTTGACTTTCAATTATCGCACTCATGGAGTATGATTTTTGAAAGTCAAATCAGCAGTAGAAAGATGCATATCTCCATAGTAATTTTGACATTTTCAACTGCTGAGCTCAGTGAATGAGATTCAAAAATCGCACTCCTGAGTTCAAAATATGAGTTTCAAAAATCGCACTCCAGATACTATAATAGTTGGATTTAATGTTTAGGCGCAGATTTTGAGGTAAGACGAGAGCCTTTGATTTGGATACTTAAACAGACTGTTTTCTTAATTCATTGTAGGCTGAAAAGATAACAAATTACTTACAATGGATTTCTTTTTAAATAATATCTGATTTACTTATACCTCATTATTCATTAATTAACAGAGATACCCTAATGAGTAGAATTATTATTTAGTTTGACTTTGTCTGGTTTTACTTTTATCAGGACAAAGAATGTCAATTAAAATTAAAATAAGAAGTCAGTTTTGCCACAATTTGGCACTTGGCTTGGAAACAAAACAATGTGTGATACAAATTAAGACAGGAATACACCATTGCCTATTATTTTCTACCAAGAGGGAAACAAGGGGTTTTCCTGATAAATAAGATAATAACTACAAACATTATAAAAACGAATTCGCAGTGACTCGATAAATTGAAAATCAGCAGTGACAACGATGCGACATTCTTGTTATTTGAAAATATTGTTTAATTGTTAAGAAATAAAATAAAAATACGATTGGGGGCAGCACAATAGGCACGGTTCAGCCTTAAGGTGGTTTAAGTCCATACAAAAGTTTGACGCACAATACGCGTAGACGGAATTACTAAAAGAAATATTTTATATATGGAAAAATGGTTTAGAAAATCTAGATACGCGTCACAAATAACATTTACAATCTATAATGTAATTACGAAGATATAAAGCTTTTAAAATTTTGATTGAAAAATTTCGAAGCTTTATATCTTCGTAATTATTTTATAAATTGCAAATGTTATTTGTGACGCGGCATCTAGATTTTTTAAACAATTTTTCCATATATACAAAGTTACTTACATTAATACCGTCTACGCGTATTGTGCGTCAAAGTTTTGTATAAAATTGACCCCTCTGCAACCACCTTAAGACGAATTATTCGTCTTAGCTATAACTATAATATCCCTGACAAAACAAACTAGTTACTTACAACAGTGAATTAATTGCTTTGCCTCGGTAGTTACAAAGGTCATTTTTGTGTTGATAATTTCAGAAATCTGATCAAGCTTTGTATATGAAGTGTTTGTGACGCTGCGCTGTTCACTGAACTGATTGAATTTAAGTCTCGTCCTTTAATTAATGTGAGTGGCATTCTACACAGTGGATAGATGGACATTGACAGGGGATGGGATCCCTAATTGAAGGATTTTGGCGCGAGTATGCATCGATGGTACCTATTACTACCTATATGTATAATGTTGGGTTGGATATTGAACTTTTGCGTTAATTTAGAAAATATCACAGATTTTTTTGCCGGCCGCACCATTTATTTTATTCTGGAGTATGCTCTATAATCGGACTAAGTTTGACGCATGTATGTATGGATGTATTGCCGTTTTGACGATGGAGCAGAAACAAAAAACCTTGGAAAATCTCCTTTCTTGTATGTACCCCCCAACAGACTTCTGTACTATTCGCACATCCGGTAGAACAAAGTCAGAACTTACATTTCACAAACTGTTCAGTAGAGCAAAGTAAAGATTTTAAATTTTTAAAATCTAGATTTGGAATTGAAACTTTTAAAGAATTATGCTAAGTATGTTTTTATCTTAATAATCTATTTGAACTAACAAAGTGTCTTTGTGCTACCAAACGCGTAACAGGTGATGGAACATTTTGTCATTATTAACTCAGTTTCGTAAATTTTGACAGTTCTGACTTTGTTCTACCGGATGTGCGTATTGTAATACAGAAGTCTGTGGTACGTTAGGAAAAGTTAGGTAAGTTAGGAAATCGAAAATAACACATATTTTGTGAAAATGTCAACTCTCCGTTGGTACTCTTTGGGTTCGCAAAAGACAAGATACTTTGTTTAGTTTTTTTTTAAAGTTCTTATCAATATAAAGTTAAGTCGGGTTTTAGTTTTTTAATTTAGGCCAGATGATAAAGCAATAACAGGGTGCACTAGTTTGTAGTGGGTGTAGTGTTACTTTCTTCAATTTGTTTGTGCTATCTATGATCTGCTGGAAGCCTGGAAGGCTTTAAAGTAAGGCTAACTCTGCAGCCCGGGTTTAAGAATATCTTAACCATACTTAGGCCATATTACAAAATATGCTAGTAATATTTATAGGAGAGGAGTCATCATCATAATCAGCCTATCATCGTCCACTGCTGAACATAGGCGTCTCCCAAGGCGCGCCACAAAACTCTGTCGTCGGCCTTCCTCATCCAGTCGCTCCCCGATACTTTTTTTAGGTCGTCTGTCCAGCGGGCAGCAGGGCGTCCCACACTACGCCTACCGTCTCCACTCTAGAACTCTGACACCCCACCGGTTGTCAGTTCTTCAGCAGATATGACCAGCCCATTGCCACTTCAGCTTGCTAATTTTCTGAGCTATGTTGAGCACTTTAGTTCTCTGACGTATCACTTCATTTCTGATGTGATTTCTCAGACAAACACCGAGCATAGCTCTCTCCATAGCTCGTTGAGCGACCTTGAATTGATGAACTAGTCCTATCGTCAGGGTCCATGTTTCCGCTCTATAGGTCATTACTGGCAGGACGCACTGATTGAACACCTTCGTTTTGAGGCATTGTGGTAGAGCCGAGGAAAATATATGACGGAGTTTCCCAAAAGCAACCCATCCTAGTTGGATACTCCTAGAGGCCTCCTTGTCGAAGTTGTTTCTACCTAGTCTTATAGTCTGTCCAAGGTAGACATAGTCTTGCACAACTTCTATCGCCGCCTCACCGACGTATACCGCCTCTGGCTCGACATGAGAATTAAGCATGACTTTTGTCTTGTCTAAGTTCATGACGAGACCGACCCGTCGGGAAGCGGCATTAAGGACGTTAAGTATGCCACTGAGGTCCTGCAGCGATTCCGCCATGACGACAATGTTATCGGCAAAACGCAAGTGTGAGATGTACTCGCCGTTCACACATATGCCTCGTCCTTTCCAATTGAGCGTCTTGAAGACTTCTTTCAGCTCATTGGTGAACAGTTTCACTCCTTTTAGCAGTTGAATCGGCTTCGTCTGCTGATCGTGTACTTGAACGGATATAGTGGCGGCGTCATACAGACATCTGAGCACCTCAATGTACCGCCAGTCGATCTGGCATCGCTGCAAGGATTCTCGTACAGCCCAGGTTTCGATCGAGTCGAAGGCTTTCTCATAGTCCACAAAGGCTAGATACAGAGGCTGATTATACTCTTCAGTTTTCTGTGAAGTAAGATCGGTCTGTAGTTCTTGAGGAGGGTTTTATCTCCTTTCTTGAATAGAATAGAATAGAATAGAAACTTTATTTGCAGTAAGTATGGTTACACAGTATAGGTGGAATGTTATAAATTACAATAGGTTTCTCACACTTAACCACTTAAATAGGCATGCAAAATGTAACAAAATCGGGATTACCTATCCTCAAAATAGAATCTACTTTTTTATACATTTGGTTCTAGAAATTATTTAATAGTATAAAAACATTTTTCGATCAACCACTTTCTTAATGAGCTTATAAATTTATTATGTGACAAATCTCTGAATTCTCTAGGCAAGTTATTGTAAATGCTTATACACATTGAGTAGACATTTCTTAGATAACGCGCGGACCGTGGGACATTGTCATGGGCTAGTCTATTGCAATTTCTGGTGCATCTTGGATATACATCCTTAGCCGTTTTAAAAAGATATGCATGTTCTCTTACAAATTTCGCTATTTCTGATATATACAAGCACGGAAGAGGAAGAATGTTCAATTTTTTAAATAATGCTTTGCAAGAAACATCAGGTGCCACCCCATACAAGGCACGGACACATTTCTTTTGCGCAATAAATGCTTTACTAATTTCCGTGCTGTTTCCCCATATAATAAGTCCGTATCTGAGAGTTGATTTCACGTATGCATGGTATGCTATAAGAGCAGTCTCTACAGACGAAATCTTGACTATCTTGTAAAGAGCAAATGATAGGCTGTTTATTTTATTGCATACCTTGTTAACTTGTTCTTTCCAGTCAAGTGAATTATCAATAATTAAACCTAAGAATCTGACATTATTAGCCTTCGTTAGAATTTGTCCATTGCAATTAATACTCAACTGATTATTTAGATTATTAAAATTAATGAAATTAGATTTTATAATATTAAATTGTAGATTATTTTTATTGAGCCATGTCATTACTATGTCAATAACGTTATTAATGTCAGTTTCATGTTCATTCCATGTCAGTTTTTTACTAGAAGCTACAATTATAGATAAATCATCAGCAAAGAGTATACTTCTATGGTGAGTCACTTCTATCAGGTCGTTTATGTAGATAATAAATAGAAGTGGCCCAAGCACACTTCCTTGCGGGACTCCGGAGTGGTTAATCTCATAAGTAGACCGATACATTTGGGACATACCATTTTCATTGAGTTTGGATACTTCAACACACTGCGTTCTGTTTGACAAGTATGTTTTGATCCAATTTAGTGCCAGGCCTCTAATTCCATTATGTTCCAATTTCGACAACAATAGTGTATGTGACACAAGGTCGAATGCTTTGGTCATGTCAAAGAACAATACTGTTGAATAGTTGTCAGCATTGACTTTACGTAGGACATCAGTCACTAAGTTAAATGCAGCCAGTGCTGTTGACTTGTGCTTTTGAAAGCCGTATTGATCTCTTATGATAATATCGTATATATTAAAAAATGACATGAGCTTATTCTGCATCACCTTTTCGAATATTTTTGAAAAAATAGGTATGAGTGTTATTGGACGATAGTTTTCCATGTTCATCTTATCATCTTTCTTGTGTAATGGTTTTACAATCGAGACTTTTAATTTATCTGGAAAGGTACCCGACTCTAGAGAAAGATTAACTAAATATGTTAATACCTGACTGAGTTCGTCTATGCATTCTTTTATAATTTTTGTGCAAACACCATCATAACCTTCCGAGTTTGTGTTATTTAAAGATTATTATTTTCTTTAAGTCATTTGAATTAATGGGTTCTAGATATATAGTATTACTTAGCCTATTTTTTTGTGTTCGTCCTTTCGATATAAAGATTTGTCTTTTTGCTTATTCCTATGAAATGTTTATTGAACTTATCTGCTATATCTCGAGGATCTACTATATTTATATTTTCAGATTCTATTTTGTCTATATGCCTGTTTGTGTACGTGTTACATGTTTCATCCTGTATTACTTTCCATATTGCTTTACTTTTATTATTACTACTGTTGATTATGTATTTGCTGTTACAATTTTTTTGAGCTAGGGAGATGCATTTTTTTAATAACCTCGTATAATTTTGATATCTAAATTTCGACATTGGGTCTTTTTTAGTTTTATAATAATTGTATCTTAATACCCTTTTAGTTTTACAGCTGGTTTTTAACCCATTTGTTATCCACTTTAGCTTGCTGGAAGTGAAAGATTTAAACGTAGTTTCTGGAAAGCAAAGTCTATACAATAGGCAAAACAGGTCGTAAAACTCATTAAAAGCACAATTTAAATCTGTTTGAATGAAAACATCCCCAAAAGAGAGACATTGCAAGTATTTCTTGAATTTAACAATATTTTCTTCTGAATAGCATCTCTTTATATTAGAAATTATTTTCGGCGAACAATTTTTTGTTCTAACCGGGAATTTCAGTAGCTTTGCAGTGTCGTGGTCAGACAAATAAAGTGGTAATACTGATCCAGTCGCTCTTTTAATATTGCTCATTATATGATCGAGACATGATCTTATTCGAGTTGGTTCAGTTATATGCAAGACAAAGTTATAGTTTTTTATGGTTTGCTCTAGTTGCACAGCTCTATTGCATCTATTCATAGTGTTTATATTTATATCTCCCGCTAATATAATCTTTTTTTTATGATATTTTGTTGTTACTCTATGTAACAATATTTCGAATTTTTCAAAAAAACAGTCCATATTTTGTTTAAGCTTTGACGTGTTTCTGTATACACATATAATCACGATGTTATTATATAATAGATCTATAGCACAACATTCGAAGTTTTTGTTCATGGAAATATCGTCAAATTTTACCTCTCTAAAAACCAGTCCCTTTTTTACTAGAATGCATGAGCCACCTCTTTTTTGGTTTCTTGTGTAGCTACATGCTAATTCATAATTTTGTATAATTATATTCGATTCCTCTCCTCTTTTCACAAAGGTTTCTGTGAAGCAGAGACAGTCTACGTCTGGATTCAGATCTGACAATGTGATTTCTATTAGTTCTTTTTTCGAAAGCAAACCTTGTATATTTTGATGGAGTATTGTAAACATATTATTACTGTTTTGAGCGAAAACATTCTTTAGTTTTAGCCTGTAACAATGATTTCTCAGTGATAATAGGGAAGTAGCATGGGATTGTAACTTTTTTAATCAGAGGTTGTGTAGCTTTGTGCTCATCAGGTTGCAATGCGTTTTTACACGATTCCAATTTAATGTCATTTATTTTATTGTTTTCAATCTTTGCTTTAATTTTATTGAAAAAATAGGGAATTTGAAGAACAAGACCTCAAGCTATAACGTTTTATAAGATCTTCGTCCGCACAAATTATATACCAGATTTTAAGTCAAATCATAAGCTTTCAAACAAAAAAAGTTTCATCAAAATCGGTTCAGTACTTTTTGCGTGATGCTCGTTCAAACAAACAAACAAACACACAAACAAACAGACAGACATAAAATCCAAAAATTGGTGATATGGAATCAGGGATACCTAAAAACCATATCGTAACTTATTTTTTGTTAATATCTTCAATGTACAGACACACTTCTGTTACAGCTTTATAATAGTATAGATAGATAGATAGATAGCGTCCCCAACAAAAAACGTATATTTCAACCTTTTTTGATTTGTTCTATCGTTAAAACGGAAATACATACAAGGGTCAAACTTCGTGTGATTATAGTGCATACTTCAAAGTAAAACAACAAATAATAAAAATCGGCCAAGTGTGTGTTGGGCTTGCGCTAAATTGTATGAAAAAACATTTTATTACATTTAAACAACTTATGCTGTCCAGATTTTTTACTTCCCATACAATGAAATGATCCGTACATGAAACTGAGTTGACCAGCATAAAAAAAAGTTGTAAATTTTTTCATATTTTTGGACAACTCACGCAGTCACGCTTGACCAAAAATTTACTATGCCTAAATTGTGTTCACAAAAAAAGACCTTAGGGTTCCTAAGTTCCTAAGACAGTTTCCCTGTATCTCCTGTGGTTTTGGATTTCCCCATACTGTCCTTTTTGAAAACACTATGTAATTTTTGGTTGTACGGAACCCTCGGAATAATGGAGAGAGGCAAAAAAAAATGGGTAAACATTTTCGTTTATAATGTAACTAACATAATGCAGAAGGTTTCATAAATGTTTACTCAAAGTAATTAGGTTCCGAGGTGAAACGGTGTATTGATTTCACTTCCACATCTATCAATAGTGATAAATATCAAAGGCCAACTCGTGGATTTGCATGGGCTGATGATGATTAAACTTTTTTCCAAAGCCAAGCCATCAAGCCAAGTTTTATTTTATTTTCAACCTTGTCTACTACAAATCAATAGCCAAAATCTCATCTCCAAAACCTGAACATTCTAAAGGATCGCTCAAACATGCGCGACTGCGACGCGGGACGCGAACTTTGACTATTTATTATAAGGACTAGCCTTGCTGTAGCATTTCCCCCCTGACACGGTATAAAATCAATTAATCATGTGCATTTACATTCAATTTTATACCTTATCACTAAACGAGACAGCCTATAATTGCGAAACAATAATTTCGAACTTAGAACGTTTGGGGTTCACACGAGACTACTTTTCATGATTTTTAACGATTAAAATTAGAATCTAGGGTTATGGAACTAAAATCCAAAGTTGCGGATTTCATGTTACCTCGCCCCCCGCAAAAAGTGGCAGAAATGTTTGTTAGTAGAATTACACGCGTAACTAGTCCCTATATAAGTAGTCAAAGGACGCGCACTTCATTTTGTTGATGAAAAGTCATTGCAGCAACACTCTTTAACTATGGTTGTGGTTATGTATGTCATTAATATTCGTTTTAACGTCGGAGTCTAACTAAATTGAACATCTAGAGTACTTTGGTACTATTTGGTAGTTTCTAGAACCTACCTAGTTCTTTTGTTTTTGTTAGTTTTTGAGTTTTTGTTGTTTTTGTTACCAAAAATTACCAAAAACTATCAAAAGAACCAAACATTTCCCAAATCTACTTAAAATAACCGAAAACAACCAAAATTTAGAAAAAACTACCAAAAACGACCCAAATCTATCAAAAATAACCAAAAACAACCAACAAGAACCAAAATGCAATGAAATTTAAAATATGTATATTATTTGTTACCGAGAGCGTAACATTATACACGTCTGGCCACTCTAGACGTGTGCGTCCCGCTCCGCTGACGCTGCCGTCCCGCGTCGTGGTCGCGCAGGATTGCGTGGTTTGGCGTCCCGTCATAAGATTACATGGGCAGCGACCGCCGCGCGGTAGTCGATTTGGTCGTACAGGTTTGAGCGACGCTTAACCCTAAAGACGTCGACGATTTGAATCAGAATGCTTCGCAATATATCAGAAGCTCTAAGCTTGGTCGGCAAGGCAAGGCGTAGTTTATTGCCTGTCGTATTTCACAACGTATGATAATATCGCTCTACCCTCAGATGTGACTGTAGGTACGGAGGCGTAAACTTTGTTGTGGAATACCCTGGAAAGGGTAGCATTTTTGAAACTTTTCGTACGTGGGTCCGGAATTTTTGCGGTTTCTTTGTGGGTGGACTTGGAGGTTAAATAGGAGTATGTAAGTAGTTGTAGGCGTTTAGGTACTTTAGTCTGAATGTAGGCATAGTCGGTTCAGGTACTTACCTACCTTACCTAAAGGGCTAAAAGGCCCATTAATATGGATAAAGTATAGTGGAAATTATACTTCGTTAGACCATGAAAACCAAATAGTTTGTTGTATCAGCTATTGCCAGCGAGTTCGTCGGCATGGATTTCGGAAAACGTATCCCTTCAGGTGTTGATTTTAGAAAAATCTTTGGAAAAATCCTTTTTAATCCTCTGTGAAATATGAAGGTATTCCACATTTCATGTTTCTATCTTCAGTGGTTTAGGCTGTACGTTTTCTGTTAGTCAGTCAGTCACAGAACTCCTAACTTATGCAGGGTGGTCCAAACAGAGATTTTAGATTCCTCACCCTTAGGTGTATCCCAAAGTACCCCATGTATGTTACGCGATTTTTTGTAGTTTAGAAGTTATATTTAGTTATGCGGCGTTATGGAGCGTCTTTAAACTTTTTTCTTGCTAAGAATTATTTAAATTTTGCTTTTGCAACATGGTCGTCCGGAAACACTGTTCCTTACGTAAAATAACCAGCAACAAAACATCCATACAAGTTACCGAAAAAGGGCCGAAAAGTGAAAATTTTAGGTTTCGTTTTTTTATTTACAATTTCCACAAAACGATTATACCTTTAAACTAATTTTTATTTTATCTAAGTAGGTAGGTACTTATGTTTGAAGATCGTGCTAAAGCTTTGATCTTAGAATAGCTTTATAAATTCCTCACATAACACCTCCAAAGTACGTCGCCAAAAGTCATATACGTGCTACGAATCCACTAGGAAGTTTCCGTAACCCATTTCAGCAAAATGCATTTGGTTGTACTGTTTACATACAAATAACATTTTACATTTTTTTCTTGGCCGAAAGCCAGTACAAACAATTGCCTCTGGTGTAAATAACCTGTAAACCTTGCAAACTTCTGCAAAAAGCCTGTTTCAGTTTAATAAGAAATTACTGGCATAGACAGGATAAAAGGACTTACCTATCTAACTTATTCGTTTAGGTAAAAAAATATATGTTCTCAAAAATCTTTACCACAATGTTTACAATCAACTTGGGATTTAGAAATCCCAATTTGATCAAATGTTTATAATCAAATTAAACAGCTTTCAGCGGAAAAAATACTGACATAAAAAAAGAAATGTCAGAAATGACTATAATGTTCAACTGGTTCTGAGGTTAAGCCCTAAACATTGGGCAGGCTTTACTAAACTACTTATAATTTCAGCTCAATATTAATGATAAACTATTTCTGAGTGAGTACTTACTTATTCGTAACATTGTGTGAGTAGAGTAGGTACAATTCACATTGTAGCTAACCTAACGTTACAAACGGACCGTGTTTTATAGCAACCCCTTTATGCATAAATTCTTGCCTCTCTTACATCTCGTATACTTTGTAACATGACAACCTACGGTTGGGTTTAGTGATATTACAATATAATTTTTTAAACAAGTACCTAATTAGGTGATAATTTTAAATAACAATAATAATAATATTAAGACAAAAAATGATGTTCGTAGAGTACTACTTACATATTTTCATCACAAAATATAAACCTGTTTATTCTATTCTATTTTTAAAATAATGGCTGCCATCTTGGTTGTGACGATTTCGCCAATGTCAACGAATATAAGATTTAGCAAGAGTGCTTTACGTTGTTTTGGTGACTTCAAGGATTGTTTTTAGAAAAGAACACTATCTTGAGCCACCACTGGAGCCTCGTTGCAGGCCTGGGAGGGGATAACCAACAATCGACGAGTGAGGTGACTACCCAATAGCAGACCCACAACGCGACTCCCTAAACCTGTTTATAATAAAGTAGATTTAAAATTAAATGAAATAAAATTGTGTTGTTTAATTCTTCTTCCTTTCGGAAAGGCAATAGAAGCTCTACCGTCGCGTCGTAGTCTTCAGTAGTTTTTCGCTAATTCATTAAAATGCGAGGGTGGTTCACACATTCCAATTTCCAATGTTCAAGGGAGTTTTACGCGGGGATATCTTTGACTACTTATATGAGGACTAGTTACGCGTGTAATTCTACATAACCACAACCATAGTTAAAGAGTGTTGCTGCAATGACTATTCATCAACAAAATGAAGTTCGCGTCCTTTGACTACTACTTATATAGGGACTAGTTACGCGTGTAATTCTACTAACAAACATTTCTGCCACTTTTTGCGGGGGGCGAGGTAACATGAAATCCGCAACTTTGGATTTTATTCCCCATAACCTTAGATTCAAATTTTGAATGATAAAAATCATGAAAAGTAGTCTCGTGTGAACCCCAAACGTTCTAAGTTCGAAGTTATTGTTTTTGTAATTATGGGCTGTCTCGTTTAGTGATAAGGTATAAAATTGAGTGTAAATGCACATGATTAACTGTTCTTATATCGTGGCAGAGGGGAAATGCTACCGCAAGGCTAGTCCTTAATAAATAGTCATAGCATGATACCTACCTACGGTTGGGTTTAGTAACATTACAATATACCTACATTTTTAATCAAATACCTAAGTGGGTGATAATTCTAAATGACGATAATAATAATATATATATTTATCTCAAAATATAAACCCTTTTTATATTAAAGTAGATTAAAAATTAAATGAAATAAAATTGTGTTGTTTAATTCTTCTTCCTTTCGAAAAGGCAATGGGATCTAGCCCTTACAGCCGTAGTCTTCAGTAGTTTTTCGCTAACTCATTGAAATGCGAGGGTGGTTCATACATTCCAATGTTCAAGGGAGTTTTACGTGGGGATATCAATCCGAATCAAACGGTAGCGCCTTTCTTTATTACACCCTTTTACTACTACATTGTTCTCCGTTAATGGCACATTATTACACTAATTCCACCACATTAATTTAGAAAATTAAGAAACAAAGCCCAGCCCGTCCTTTTTTTTTCTTCTCGCTTCCCCTTCCCGCGCTAAACTCTAATCGAAATAAAAGTTTGATGTTAAAAGACATTGCCCACGCCACGGAACGAAATGTATTGTATTCGTTTCAAATCGTTTCACAACTATCGAATGAGTATGATCAAAGAACACATACCTACAAATAGTGTATTAGGTAGCAAAAATTATACACAAAATAGGAGGAATATCATACTTTCCAAGGAAATGAAAATTATCCTCTACTATCTACTGTAGCATTTCTTATAAAATTCAAATTCAAATTTACCAGTTTTAGCCCAGTCATTTTATGGTTTGAGCCGGGACTAATTAATAATTGGTTTTTTTTTTCGGTATAATATTGAAGAGCCAATTTAAGCCCAGAAATGTAACAAAATTTAAAAAAAATCACGTCAGCAACAGTTCTAATTTTAAAATTTTGTTATTATCTCGTTCTAAAAAACCTGATGGTAATTTTTTTATCACATATTTAAGGCTTTACCATTCATACTTCAAACATGGTGTAAATATTTTTGGCTACTTAGAAGGTTTTGAAAAATCCATTCGTATTTTCTAATAAATACTACATTTTTTAAATTTTAATGCCTATTTTATTGCTAAAAAATAATTTATATTGTTAAATCTAAGTCAAATGAGTGCATTGGTATTAATATTATTAAATAAAAAGCATTCTGGGAAACACAATTTTGATTTCTATGTTGCGTAGCGATTTTTATTTTAATATGTTTTAAGATAGTCTTTTTGTCACTAAATGGTGCCGGTTACAGTTTAAAAGTCCAATTAATAATTACTCCCTACCCCGCCTAACAAAACTCCATAAAATGACTGGGCTATTATGAGGCATAACGGGATTGGGCGTTTTTCTATATTTTTATAGCGTAATGAATGGCACACGTAATCCACTGAAAAAAAGAGTTCAGTATCCCCAATATCTACGCTACGCCCTATTTTCGACTTTGAGCGCATACCTATATCTCGAGATACAACCATTGTAACGACTTAGTTGTATTGGAGTTCCATTTTAGAAGTGCCTCGACACCTCACTCGATTGAGTAGAAAAGACTACTCCCTTTTCGTTGTAGTTCGAAAAAAACGTGTTTCTTCTTAATTGATTACCATAATATTTCTCTTATTGGGTAACCGCTTTCTGCTTTTAGATTCAATAGGTTTAACAATTAGGGAGTAGGTAATTGAGGCGGGGCATACAGACAGACAGTATGGATGAAAGTATAAGGTTCCTTGTTTGACTAAGGAACCCTAACTCACTCGACTCCTTTCCAAAAGAACTTACATACAAGTAGTACCTAAGGAATCACAAAATCTATAGTTTATGTTGTAAAAAAATCCCACAGAATATAAGACTGCTTCATTGAATAAACTTCTCTAACTAAATAAACATTTAAATAAAAGAACCCGGCAAGTGCCAAGCGCGTTTGCGGTAGTAACTGCATTTTAAAATGTTGCTGACGCAATTGTGAGTTCCGCCATTTTCTTAAACAAATTCAAGATGGCGGACTTTTGCAAACTTCTTCGCCTTAGCTTCTAGAAAGTTGTGGATTACAAAAGCCGAGCTTATTACTTTTGATTGACATTATTCTTAGATAAGGATGCATCTTTCCAAGAGCGATGATGAGATTAAGTAGGTACCTACTTATTTAATTATAGTCTTATCAAATGATGAAGGAAGTTGTCGTACAGGATATATAGGTTGCTGTATGATCTGGGGGATCTATTGTGTAAGTTTCATATCGTTTACAAGATCGGTAACGTATTATGACTCTACTATGTTTGTCTTTTTGATAATCATATCCATTGTTTGAAATGAACTAACGAAATGTTCAAAACAGAATTGCCGAGAACTTCCAAAAACCACCATGTCGATCTGATACCAATTGAATCGGGTAGTTACGGTGTAACTTACAACTGTATGCTTTAGATAACAAGTAGCCAGAGCTTGCAGAGATGGTTGGAGTATTAAAGAAGAGGCCTTTGGCCAGCATGGAGCAGTGGAATATAGGCTAAATAGTAAATAAACTATTGTGTAATCCTCTTTGGAAATGAAGAGTTTTGTCACTGAAAGGGCTATAACATTATTGGGCTGTTTGCTTGGATTCCACGTAGGTACATTTAGTAGCACACTTAACAAGGTAGGTAGTTGCTTTAAAGGTACTGTCTACCCCGAAAGGGATTAGGTACTGTAGTAAGTATGTTAAGTATGATATGTAAAAATGTTGGGTCCTCAATGGTTATGGCTCATAAAACTCCGGGTGAACTGAGCGCCTCGTGCCTTCGTATCGTATTACATTTTTCCAGGATGCTGGCATTCAAGAATGTAGTTATGCGATACAAGGAAATCTTGCAGTAAGTGGGTTTGCTTCAGAGGAATCTTTCTAAGAATTTCATAGACGACGAAGAATATGTTGCGATCGAAACTGGCTAGAAAAGTAGGTTTTTGAGAGATAATTTTTTTCACATGTTGTTACATTTATATAAGTAGGAGCTATAGAGATATATCCAGGTAATATATTTATGTCTGTACTGGGCAATTTTGAAGTAATGTTGTTTTTCTCTGACAACACATCGTCTGAAATTGATTAATGAAGTATTAAGAAGCAGAATAGCAAAGAACATTCTAAAAACACCATGTTGATACGGAACGAATTGGGTAACAAAAACAATTTTCAAACTTCTTTAAAAAAAACTTCTTTTAGGTACCCCATTTAGGTATAACCAAAGACTTATATATTACTAGCGAAATATTAGTCTATGGGTATGACATTATATTTATAATTATACTGACTTACTTATCACCGCGAAGAAATAAATTAATCGGAATACTTAAACACAAAAACACAACATAAAAATATTTACGAACAAAGCCATATAAGATGAAATAATTTTTTTTCATTGTTTTTGAAGCATATTTCTTTCGTTTGTTTTATATAGATCACGACCCGTGGCAGTCCACTTTAAGAGGGCACCGAGACTCTAGTGCTGCCCTTAATCTTTTTTTGTACATCTTAATATTATACTTACAACATTTCCAAAAAAAAGAATGTTTCATTGTAGTCATTGCTGACACATTTTATTCAGTCCTTGAAAATCAACAATGACTACTATGTGACATTCTTGTTTTTTGCAAAATGTTGTATACTTCAATGTTAAGAAATTTTTAAAAATACTATTGAGGGCAGAACTGGAGGCTCGGTGTCCCCTAAACAAAAGCCAAAGAAGGTTATAAATTATTGTTGTAGCGGGTTATCTAGAACCGTTCGGGATCAGAACTCGAGCATTTTAACTTTTAACTCAATATTGTATAAAGGAATAGGTGTTTTAAGATAGTGTTAATAGCACAGCTGGTGCTTTGCCAGTTTTACATCGAAACTTTTAACTTAAATCACAATTAAGCTAATTACCTAGTAACCTGTTGCTCCGAAGTATTTAATACCATTTCCTTTTATTATAGAAAAATTTGCGTGCCTATTTATACTCACTTAAATAGTCTAATAATTGGACACTTTTCTCTTAAGAGGCCTCAAATGCTGCCCTCGATCGTATTCTTTATTAATTTCTTAACAATTTAAACAAGAATGTCACATTCTTGCTATTGCTGATTTTCAATTAATCGGGATATTACGGATTTAGTTACTAAGTATCTTTAAAACCGCCAAAAGTGGCCACTTTTGGCTTTTTAAAGATATTTAATAACTACCTACAAACGTAGAAATTAATAGACTAGCCGTAATCTAGAATTAATCATTCAAACAAAGCCAAAAGTGGCCACTTTTGGCTTTTTAAAGATATGTAATAACTACCTACAAACGTAGAAATTAATAGACTAGCCGTAATCTAGAATTAATCATTCAAACGGGTTCTTATCGCGTTTCGGTATATTTGAGTTCCCGATATATAAGAACCCGATAAAATGCTTTTTAGATTAAATAATAACCGCGTAACTCTCACAAACCTATCCCGTAATATTTAGATGAATTGAGAACAGCAATGACTGCAAAAAGTGACACTAGTTATTTAAAAAAATAGGTGGAAAGACAACATGGATGCTTTCTTGGAAAGTTGGCCAGTAGTTGCACACAATAGAGAAGATTGGAGAGTAAAGTTAAGGCCTTTGCCCAGCAGTGGGATACTGAACAGGCTAAATAAAAAAAAATGTTAAGAAATTATAAAAAAACGATTGATGGCAGCACTAGAGGTTCGGTACCCTCTTAACGTAAGAAGGTTTCAGAGCCGAGGCGTGCCTACCAACGGATGTCTCGGATGATCCCGGATGTGTACATCTCCGTAATTATATTTACTCAGCCTCAATTTGGAAGAGATTCGCAATAACAGCGCTTTATTAATCCATACTTTGGTTTCACGTAAAAATCCAATTCGAAATTAAATCCCTGTCAGATTAACAGCAATGAATGTCTCCTCAAAACTCCCCACGTTGACTAATGGAGCTGTAATCTCCAAATGCAGTACATATCGAATTGAATCATCTCTGAGATTACATCAAAACGGTCTCACCTACAGCGGTCTCGGCTCTCGAACAAAAAACTAGTTGCCAATGCTGCCATCTCTCGCGTTGCTAGGAGACGCGGCGATCAATACAGCCTCCGCCGGGTCGCCTAATTACCCGCCCCGCCCCTCACCGCGCCGCGCACGCCCGAGGAAACTTCTCGCCGCCCGCCCGCCCAGCCGCCCAACGCTGCCAGATTTAAATATCGAATGATAGAATTCACGTTCAAATGTTTTTCATTTCTTTTGTGAATATTTATTACAAAGGCCCCTTTGTTTTTGAGTGTGATAACCTTCAGTCTTTTGTTTATTAATTTTATTTCGACTTTTTTTTGTTCATCAAAGGCGTAGCGTGATGAAATAACCATGGTTCTGATTGTTTGCTATGAGTAAATATATGTTGAGTTATCTTTTACGCTATATATTACGCTTGATATCAAATTATACAGGGTGTAACAAAACAACCTGGTAATACTTAAAGGGTCTTTGGTCTAGACCATCAAACTGAACAACTGTCGCTAGAGAGCTAGCTTCGAAATGTAGAAAAAAATCTGCTGTTTTATACAAAACTGCAATACCGACTTGTGATTTTTTAAATTGTTTTGCTCTATATCTATAGTGAAAGTTTTTTAGTTTGATGGTCTAACGTTTAGACACGTTTGGTTTAGACTCTAAACCAGCCCTTAAAATAATAGGTACTAGGGTGTTTTGTTACATAGCCAAGAGAGTATACAGGATACTCAGATACTCAGGATACACGGTCATCATTTTAGTTAACACATTGTTTCACCACTTCTGGATAAGTTCATAATAGATTAATGATTTGTCACATTACTATGTTATTTAGAACTTATCCAGAAGTAGTGAAACAAGCCCTTTAAAGTATTTAGTTTTTATTAATATTCTAAGTTTAAAATTATGGCGTCCATCTTGGTTTTAAATTATTTAGCTAATATCATTTATGTGCTCGTGCTCGTTGTACGGTTATAGAAGACAGTATTTTGGTGACTTCAAGGGTTGTTTCGATCGAAAAAAATCTGCTGTTCAATAAAAAAAGTTCAAAGCCCAAATGCTGTTTTTTCGCGTTTTCAATGTTGGTCCCATAATTAAGGCCCTATGGTTTGACGAAACATCTCGGAGGCATCATTTATTTCTCATTTTTTGACTAGATTTATACAATTTACCGATACCAAAGTCATACCTCAGTATTTTTCGATAGTTTATCTAGTGAAATCATCAATTGAATACACGATTGGAATTACTTCACTCGATAGAAAATCGTCACAAAGATGACGTATTTTCTTGTATTTTTAATCTTTTTTCTCGTTTTAGAAGAACTTAAAATAGTTTCAGGTTTTTGGTATTTATACTCACATATTCACCATTAGTTTGTCTAGTGAAATCATAAAAAATCTATAAAAAGTACTTTTGTTAATTCTTTTTAATCGAAAATACGGCACGCGCAGGCACTTTTCGAAGGGCTGGGCAATCGCGTTTCTCATAGAAAATATTCGTCTGAATTGGCCCCTTCAAGTGGTCCAGTTTGATCGACTGAAGCACCCCATAAAGTACCTATGTATCACAATTAAGTTGACACCCTGTATTTGATTCCGAACACGTTATTTATTTCCAATCCAAAAAACAAAATACAATATTCTTTTCCAAAAAGAAAAAAAACGTTCATCTAAGCTAAGTCACTCTTTATTATCACTATTGTCCAAGGTGTGAAATGTATGATGTATTGTTGTCTATATGAATAAATAAATAAATATAAATAAATCCTGATTAGGAACGTAGTGCCTGCAAAAGGAAAGTTAACTATTAACATTCCTTCAGTAGTGTTAGTGGGTAGCCTTAAAAACCCTTTGGCTGCAGAAGCAGGTGGTGTAATCCCTCTAGTATAATACACGCCTTGTAATGCTCACTCTGATATATTGGAATATGATGCGAGCTCGCATCTGCGTCGCGGCTTTCGCGAAATAAACTTTTCCGCTTTTCTCATTCAATTTCCGAGCAGGGTATACTACTAGTCAGTGACGTAGTTGAGAATCAAGTAGAGCGATGAGAAAATATCATATTTGGGTTTGGTATTTAGCCCAGATTCTTGTTAGCAATATACAGGGTCAAATTGATATCATTAGCATCCTTCTAAACTAAGAGTTTACCCATCAAACTGAATTACTTTTACTACGGGAGCATACCGACCGGAGCAAAAAAAAATCTGCTGCTGCATACATTTGAGTCGACCAGGCATTCCAGTTTAGTATGGAACAGCAGGAATTTTTTTGCTCCGATCGGTTTGCTGCCATAGTTGTTGCTGTTCAACTTTTAGTTTAAAATGATGCTAATGCGATTTGACCCTGTATAAATTCAATGTAACATCTTGTAAAAATGTTCATCGAATTATGATCATTTGATTGCTCCCTTTCACATTCTTGCAACCATACTAAAAAGAATGATTATGATGTTATTTTCTCTCTCGTGTTATTTCTCAACATAACAGACAAACAGTAAAATTAAAATAGTGCCTGAATTTGTCAACGGTAGTTAAGTCACCAGGATTACATGAGGCTAAAAACCTTGAAATCTAAGGGACCAACGGGAAAAAAATGTACTTTGCACTTTACGTCACAAAAAAACAATCTAATGTAAATCAACAAAAAAATTTCAGATATAGAGAAGTAAGTTTTGTTTGTAGCATGGTTTTGACCGTCACCAGATGTCCACCAATGTCACCAGATATGATACCATATTCCATTTAAAAACCTAAAAAAAGTAAAGCGTAACTTGTTATAGCTAAGGTACATTCTGTTAGTAGTTCTCACAAATATGTATTAGACTTTCCTGGAATGGATCTTCGGCCGTGCGCATATTAGTATCTTAACATAAATTAGGGCCACAAACTGCCCTCAGTTCGGCTCTGGCATGTGTTCACTACTCCGTCCAGTACCCACATAAGCTGTTTTACGTCTACACGACCTACATACGAGGAATGTTTGAGTACATTGTCTAAGGGTGGGTAATTTCTTATTCAATTTCTTTCCTCTATATCGAGACGCCTAAGTAGCTTTTAGGTATTGCCTGTGTACTAATGGAAGTAGAAATTACATCAGGTCATGGGAAAAAAAAAGTAATGTCATGGGAAAATGAACCTTAAGGTACAAAGTGCCGTAATTAAACGAACGTGGCCTCGGTTACATTCAGGGTCCATTTTTAAGGAGGAGACCGAACATGTTTCTTTATGGAACCAAAATCAAAATGGCGAAAAAAAAAATCAGCTATCCCATAAATTTGTCTCGAATACGTTTGCAATTTTGAATGGAAAAGCTGATTTTTTTTCGCGATTTGGATGTTTTTGCCGTAGAGAAAGTTGTTCAGTTTGACGGTCTGAGCATCTCCTAAAAAAATCGTTGGGGCCTTTGTACCGTCGATTTTATTTTAAGTCTTAGATTATTTATTGTACACAATAATCAAAATTATTAATATTACATTTATTAGTCGTGGTAAACAAAGGCGAGCGTAAAACTAAAAGAGTTTTCTTCCAGCTAACGGTATCAATGTCAGAAATAAAAATTTTGAGAAAGTAAAATCGGTCTGAGCATCTCTTGCCTTTGTACTGTCGATTTTATTTTAAGTATTAGATTATTTATTGTACACAATAATCATAATTATTAATATTACATTTATTAGTCGTGATATACAAAGGCGAGCGTAAATCTAAAAGAGATTTCTTCCAGCTAACGGTATCAATGTAAGAAATAAAAATTTTGAGAAAGTAAAATAAATACTCGCATTAACCTAAAAAAAAATTGTTATTACGTAAACTCATGACCATATTCCTTTTCTGAGTAGTCAGAGACATTGCTACAACCAGAAACTTTCAATATTTTAGTTTTTTACTTAACATAAATATAAACGATAATAAAAAACTGATGAGTTCAAGAGTCTACATTTTTAAGCTCACGACTCCATAATTTTTAAGTTCTTTCAAGAATACCAATATGCTCGGATCATAATTATTATCTTAAACCTATAAAACGTCAAAACTGCACATTACAGGTCTCACGGATGAGGGTGAGATGGGGGGGAAGTGAGCCATACCGGGCGGGACCCAGTGCGGAGTGGTGGAGGCAAGTTAGTGGTCAACTTGCTGTCAGAGTATTTTCAACAGATCTCTGACTTGGCTTAACGATTACCGTCATCTAACAGCAATCGAAATTAACGGCTTAAAGTGACTTCCGAGACACAGGTGGCTTATAACAAGGTAATGGTGTTAGGATATATTTGAACTTTTCAATAAATTAGTAATTACAAAAGTAAAATTTGACAGAAGTTCACCATCCACCTTGACACCAATATGTTTAGTTTTGAGGCTAGGGGAGCGCGTAATTTCTCTATGGTTTTGAGCATGGAGCGCGTAAATTTCTCTATGGTTTTGAGGCATTTACGAGTAGAAGATGTAGTAGTGAAACTCGGGTCGATCAAAATTTTGCCGAGCTGTAGAACAGCAGATTATAACAATTATACATTTCCAAACACCGAGAATGTATTCATTGCTGGCTTTAGTTTTATCCAGACATTTTTACATGTTTGTAGTTTAGAAAAGTTGGATGTTAGAACTATTAGATGTATTTGTAAACGCAAAGCAAGCAGGTTGTCAGCGGTCACTGAGCTGTCAACCTCACTTCCTTCCTTCTGTCATCGCTTGCAATCTTGTTGTAATTCGTTCCGCTAAATAAACATAAAATCTCAGATATAGTTCGGCATCTTTTATTAGAAACGCCTAAAGAGAATGTAACTCACTACGTATAAGAGTCGGGACATCCAGAATGTATGAAACGTGTGCAACCGTTCAAAGAAATTTAATGGCGGCGGTGCACGTTTCATATAACGTTTTTTTGTTAGAGAGTTGCGCGAGCCGGGACTTCCATACTAAAAACTGGTCGTGACCGATGATCCAGAATGTATGAAACGTTTGCAACCGTTCAAAGAAATTTAATGGCGGCGGTGCACGTTTCATATAACGTTTTTTTTTAGAGAGTTGCGCGAGGCGGGACTTCCATACTAAAAACTGGTCGTGACCGATGATCCAGAATGTATGAAACGTTTGCAACCGTTCAAAGAAATTTAATGGCGGCGGTGCACGTTTCATATAACGTTTTTTTTAGAGAGTTGCGCGAGGCTGGAAACGCCTCTAATGTGCGACAGCCTGTACCTCATGATCATGAGATAGGTACCTACGCGGCGACGCCGTAGGCACAGAATAGGTAATAGTCAGTTCTCGTAAATACTCGCAGTTGTCAAACGCGAGTGACAGAGCACTGGTGTAGCGCTGGGTATATTCGTCTTTTAGGCCAAAACATTCATTTTGTACTGTACAGCTGTTCAGCTAAAGAATTTCGAACAGAATAGCGCGTGGTGTGATACAAAGTAGGTTGGGTTGAAAACTTGGTTAAGCCTCTGTTTCAGAGCCAGATGATTTGCCCTGCGGAAATTATCCGTAACCTGTCAAAATCGGAATCAGTAACTTTAGTTAGTTAACTGAAATGTAGCTAGTCCGATGAAATATTGTTCAAAGATTTTTTTTAGTGAGCACAGCGAAGACCAAAAAAAAATCTATGGAATTATCATAGGCACGTCATTTTGAATAAGAAAGTAAGAATTATTTTTTCAAAAGAAGTGAAGATTCTTAATTTTCGGCTTTAATAACCTTACATACTTAAGTAATTTTAAAATGACATAGATTGTAAAACCGAGAACAAGATAGGATAAAAAATAATCATTGGCAATAATGTTTTTTTTTTAAATTAATAGATATTGGTGATATATTCTGATGCAGAAGCACAAAGTATTTTCTTAATTCACTAAAAATAATAAATTACATTCAAAATTCTGTTACTGCATCTACTTATTAGACACTACATTATGTTCTTTTTATATTTCATACATTGTTCGTTTCGAAATATAAATGAAGTGGTTCATCACTAATATTAACAAGCCATCTTTCTCTAAACCGCCCAAAATATTCATTTGGTGCAATGAAGCACATCAATTGGTGCAAATCAATGAATGATTTGGTGCTTATATTTTTCCTAAATTATTATAACGAAAAGAGCTTCTGTGCATGCCGGATATTTATTGTGCATCGGATGCACTTATGTCCGCGTTGAAGCCTCTCGCCTCTCCTGTCCTGTCCTGTCTGCTTATCTGACAGCCCGTTTTACTACGAGCACCATGCTATTTAGAATTTTTTAGTTTGACCTTTTATCCGCCGCTTTTGCGTTTTTGTGTTTTGCTGTAAAAGTTTATTTAAGTACTTACTCTTAGCTACTTTGTTTGTTTTAATAAATAAATAACGCTCAAATGCACATACATTGTAATGATCCCAAGCAAGCACTGTAGGCTTTTTAGGCACAAAAGTATAAACATCCATGACCGAACCGGGATTCGAACCCAGGATCCTGGTTTGGCAGTCCGGCTTGGTAACCATTACAACAACTGGGTCGTCATTTTAAAGCGATAATGTAATTCAGTATTTCAATTTTTTTCATTCAATTAAAGAAACTTATTCCATTTTTTGCGATTAGGTAATTGAGTTTAAACTATTTTTATTTCTAATCTCTAAATAAATAAAAATATACATTAAAGCACTATAGACATAACCATTGGCCTAAAGAAAAAACAAAAAAGAAACAAAACTAATACTACTTACAAATAAAAAATGTCTTCGAAATTGCCGCCGCTTGGCGGCAAGGTGCCCAGGAGGCTGGCAGCGTTACCTGTTTGTATGGCCAGGCTGATGCGCTGACCGAGGTAGCGGTAAATAGAAATAGAATATTGCAAATAAATGCAAATTGTCGCAAAAACTCCAAGGAGAAAACCTTTATATTGATTTAAATAAAACAGTCATCTCTTGCTAAGCCTGTGCATGCTGCAAAAATGTACTTCCTAAGAAAGGACAAACATGAAATGTCAAATTATGACGCTGTAAATAAGTAGGTTTATATTTTTCTTAATAGATATTTGTTTTGATTTTACCGTGGAGTTTACAAGACAACGAGTGACATCACACGTTTTAATGAAAAAGTGATAAAAACCGACATAATTTTATTTAAAATAAAAATTCTCTTTTAATTTTTTAAATCTCTAACATAAAAAATAGCGAGGTTGTGAAGGCGGCGGGAACCCGTTAGATGAGGGCAGCGCAGGACCGGTCGTTATGGCGATCCTTGGGGGAGGCCTATCTCCAGCAGTGGACGTCCATCGGCTGACCTAATATATTGAGATCTCGAAATGGTTTTTGATTCAGCTCAACAACAAAAAAATCACATACCGAATTCCACAATCCATTATGTCTTCTACCAGGTTACATTACCTTGCTATAAACCTTTCTTCGTCTCAAAAACATCGAGTGCTTTTATTATTCTGTGACGCGCCCCGGGAGCCAGGGGCGGGGCAAGACCTAAATTTGATGTGGACAAGATACATTTTGCGAGGCCCTCTAGTGGCGCAAGAGTGACGGATTTTATCTCCGGTGGGCGGGGATTCCCCGCAACAATCATCCCGACGCCGTTGCTGCTAGACTAGCTTTTAAAAAAACGAATGTGGTAGGTTAGGCGGCGCAGCGGCCGCAGTATGATGAGCGCGATATGGATATATCACGTCTTTTATCTCGTTCGATCGCGCGAAAATAGAAAGAGGGCCAAGGCACGAAAGCGGTATATCACGCTGTCATACTACGCGGCCGCAGGTGCTTGCTAGCCGTTGGGATTTATCGTTTTATCACAGATTTCTAAAGAGATTACTTCGTAACATATCACTCCCTTTGAAAACGATAAGTTCCCTGATATCTCTTTCCCGATGCAAGACAATACGCGCAAAAGCGCGACATTTTGGCCGTCGCTCTCGCTGGCGCCATTTGCAACTGATTTGGGCGAATGCGCCAAAACTTTAGGTGCTTATTTCGGTCCCTACGGCTGTCTGACATAGGCCTGGTTATATGAAGAGTAAAATCTTTACTGTCGGTCTCGGCTAAACATTTTTTTCACGAGTTAACAGCAGCATACATTTTTGAGGCGCGAGGCCCGTCGGACCGTCACCCACGCCTTACGCCGGTTCCGTCGGGAGCGCTTCCCCTATATTTTATTGTGCATCGGATTCACTTTTATTATGTCCGCGCTGACGCCTCGCACTGACGTGCGGATGCACTTATCAAGCAATATCGACACAAACCTCACACGATTGAGATCATAACATATGACAAGTAATACATGCACACAAAAGAGCGCATTTTACGATTCAGGATTCAGGGTGGAGCTTGGTGTTAGGAGGCTTGCTTTTCAAAAACAGAAACTCAGCATAAGAAAGCTTAGTCGCATCATAATACATCCATGGATGGAAATGGGATGATCCATTCTAGGCCAGAACCTCAGGTTATTAATAAATGGATGAGAAACCTCAAAACCATTTGTATAACATTAAAAGAATATTTAAATAGCGATCGTCGTAATATTTGGAATGATTATTACCTACCTAATAGACTTTTTATGGTGCAAGACGGTATAAAATGCTTTTTACTTATTGCTTTCAGCATTTCTTTTCCAATTTAAGAGGCTATGTGAAAAAAATAGGATTAGCGGATATGTGTAAATTGAACATATAATTGATGTTTTGATTAGAGCCAAAACACGATTAAGACACATTTTCTCGATAGAAAAACAAGCCAAAGTATCCGTCTTTATCGATAAACGCTTGGAACTGCTAAACGGTGAATAATAGAAACACGAGACTTGATTTAAAAAAAAGAGATTGATATTTTAAAAATTTTGATTAGAGCAGAATTGAACTTACATAAATGGTACAATCACAATTAAATAGAGTTTGTTTTAAGCTTGTGTTGTTTCAGGCACACGCGCCGCCCCATCTCTTTCTCTTGCATCTGACAGTAATATAAGCTATCACACGTCCATTTCGCTTCGATTATTTTTCGACATAGGCCCTTAAGTTATTTAATGTTGGTAAATCCTGTCTTTTCTCTCTTTACAAACGGTATATAACATTTCTACGAATGCAAGACTCTCCTATTTCAAAACGACGAACCTAATTACTGTATTTCTCCGAAGAAATTCTACCGACCCTCTGTGACATGGTATTCTCAGCTCTCAGAGAAGTTCTTTCAATTTATTTTTCAGTCCTTTCACAATATTTCATTGCCTTTGACGCGGTGCGAAAAGGTCGTGCCATAAAGTTCTATTCATGTTACTGTAGTCGTTGCGTTGCCGTTGCGTTGTATAGTTACATAATAAAACCCGCCATCAACAGTTCCGGCGTTGTGAATCAAACGAGGGATGTGAATTATTTTTACTTGCCGGTACTTCTTCTGAATTTGTGTTGTGAAAAGTTATAATTGACGTGACATACTCTTGAACATTTGAGTGTTATGAATACAGGGTGTAAAAACATGCTAGTAATATTTTAAGAGGTAGATTAGACTATCAAACTGAACAACTTTCAGTACGGCTCCACAGTTTTTATTATTTATTTATACTGAAAGTTGTTCGGCAACAGTGTGTAGTCAACATCGAAAAAAAGTCTGCTGTTTCATACAAAACTGCAGTAGCTAGGTAACCTTAAGCTAAGTGGCTTAAAATAACTGTATGGGACAGCAGATGTTTTTTCCGATTTTGTCTTCATAGTTAAAGTTGGTCAGTTTGAAAAACGTACCTATTCAAGTTCGTGTAAGTATTGTATTTTATTTGTAGTTGCCTGTGGCTCCCCAAACCTACACTGAGTTCATATCTGGTGTCAGGGCAACAGAAGTTCAGGTTCTTGTTAGTTCGCGGCGTAGTGCTCTCGAACGCGTCTATTGGACCAGCGATGTAGAAGCGGGCTTCGTACCCTCAGTCTCTTCCCAGAGACGTACTCTGTTGGGGGTCATGCTAATTGGTATAGATTTGCTCTTTGTTGAACGTGGGGAAGTACGTACGAAATGACATAGGGTACAATGACATGTTCAGTCATAACTTTTTTATTTATTTAGTTACAGTCAATAATTTTAGTAATAATCTTCTTTGGCTAGTTGACTTATACCATATATATCTAAGAATCAAATAGGAACCATTGAAAAAAACTTATTGAGATCAACCTTAACCTTAACTAGTTATATGGACAACATGACATACAGCTAAATCAAATGCACAGTTCACAAACGAAGTTTTTGGTCTTCTTATTGACATCAGCACACGACGTATGAGCCCAAAGAGAACACTTGGTACACTTCAACAAGCATTCTCGAGGCTTGGAACGCGAAAAAAAGACATTAAAAATAAATAAATAAATTAACATAAAGGCTCGCACAGTCTTCTTTAGAGTCTGTGGTATCAGTGGGAAAATCTTCATCTGAGCTATCATCGTGAACAGGTTTCTTCACCACCCTCTTCCTTTTTTCGCTCTTTTCTGCAGGCTTGCTCGGGGCACTTTTCTTTGGGACACAGATATGTAATTTTACCCGATAAGTCTGTATGTCATTTGGTCCTTCCATATATCAAAACATAATCATATACATAGTTTTTATAAAAAGCTGTCTGCAGTATAAAAACTTGCTTAAATCACAAGAAAAATAAGTAATTCTTCTAAAACAATGTGATTCTACGCGAAAAGTTTCATAAACCTTACCAAAATTAGACATGAATCCAAATAAGTAAACAAAATTTCTAATGAAAAAACACATGTTCTCCTGTTGTAGCGGAACGACACAGGCAATGGCGACCGGTAATTGGCAGGTTTGAAAATATGGCGGAGGCCATCTGTAGAAGTGTCAACCAAGGCGCTAAACCGCGCCAATTTTGAGAAAAGTCGACTGTGTCATTTTTGACCGTATATGTTATTTTGTACGTACTTCCCCTATATAAGTTCAAGCTTAGATAAAGTTAATTAATTTCAAGGCATTTATGTTTTGTTGGTTTGAGTGACCAATTGAAACACAATCTCAATATCACAATTTATTAAAATATTCTTACTATAAAATTATAAAAATCTAAACGTTCGTTTTTCGTGTTCGTGTATGTTCTTCACACTTAAACTGCTGAACAATTGATATGAATGAGAATGTAAACATTATATACACATAGGGTCTTAGGTGACGGTTTAATATGGTGAGGGTTTTTAAAGAGGATGATCAGACCATCTAACTGAACAATTTTCTCTGTGGGATTAATATCGAATCCTTTCATTTAAAAACCTGTAACATATAAAATATTGTTATTACATGAGACAATTATCTCGAAATGACATACTGAACCTACTAACTTAACATACCGAATTCTTTAAACGTGTAGTCGGTTGCATGCATTTATGATTGCAATTTAATTCATATTTTGGTACTTGTAAATTAACTTTTAAATATTTATTATTTGTATATAATTTCAAAAATTTTAAATTTTGTTTTAAAATAGTTATCGATTTTACTACTTTTTTCATGCACTTAACATTTTATTTTATTAATTTATTAATGTATTTGTACCTACAATTAGTTACCCTTTGTGTGTCGCTGTAACCAATACGAATTTTAATGTAAACAAAAGTCAAGAGGAGTGTCTTTAAGTAAGACAGACACAACCTGCGTGTTGTGCCCAGAGCTGTACCCAACACTATCACTCATACCGTATGTATCCGAACCGAATTTAATTGAATAAATATATTGGTATTTGTATTTGTATGCGTGGTCCTATGGACCAGATTCTGAGTACGTCTCTGAACTCCTGGCTCCTAGTTTCTTTGAGCTAACGTCGATATAATTGAATTGCTCTACGATTCTACGAAGTTATGTGCTGTGAGAGGTGCATTAAAAAGTACACTAGTATTTATTTAAGGTATTATATAAATAGGCCACATTACTTTACGAGTATGAAATGAAGACATTCAATATTTGCAAATCATAAGGGGCCGCCGGGTTCAAATTCGCACAGTCGACATGCCATGTACTAATGAGTTTTTCTAACTTATGTACGTAATACCGACGGCTACGGCAACGTAAGGAAACCTAAATACGCTGATGAAGAAATTCTGATGCGTATTGCGTATATCATCATCATCATCATCATATCTGCTGCTGGACATAAGCCTCCCCCAAAATGGGGGGATTTGCCACAATCGCCATGCTTGGCAGGCGGGTTGGCGATCGCAGTTGGATTGAATGTGTGTACTCAGAAGATGCTGCTGCCCATCCTCCGGTAGATCCCTAAGTCGCCTTTTATGACACCCACGGGAGGAAATGGGATGGAGCTATTCTTAGCCGACACCACTCAGCAATTTTCGCGTATATGAATTCCACCAATCCGCATTGGTCACGCGTGGTCACTAACGCTCATACATCCTCCTTGATGGTAGGCCAGTGCCACAGTATAGGAAAGAGTATCTATTTCTACATACAGTACAGACACTCTTCCTCCCACCAACTTTTTACCTCACCCCCTCTATCGCCCTCCAGTTACCCGGCAGTTACCTAAGAAGAAGACTAGGTTTAATTTCTTTGGTTTCACGTGTGCTGATGTCATCTTGTCAATTTAAATTTTTTGTATGCATTGTCCGGGCTGTGCCAGTGCCCTGAAGTGGGACGTAGATGATAATGATGAAGTTATCAAAATGTACTTCAGTTTTCTGTAACTACACAATAAATGCTACGTTACCTTTTTTAAAATCAGTTTTCTATATATTATATAACCTGCACTCCATTCTGTAATTCTGTAGCTAACTAAAAACAAATTCTCTGCGGGACATTACAGTCCAATCTACAAATAATGCTTCATTCGAACTAGCGAATCGAATGGCCTCGAATGTTCCAAACCAACTCTGCATAGTGCATACTTACAGATAGTGGGAAACTGTGAAAACTGTCCAAAGAGCGCAGTTTCGCAAAGCCGCGAACGGAATCCAATTGATTCCCGGACATTTTCAGTTCACTCGGAATGGAAAGGAATGCGATTTATCTTTTTTTGCACCCTCCCTTACCGTAGAGGGAACTAGAACACTAAAATATTGGAAAACTGCTCTCTCTATAAATTGTTAGAGCGAAAGCTATTTCCGAAGCGAAGGTAGAGCGATGACAGTATTTGATTAATGTAGCAGACGAGTTTGTTATAGAAAATTCGTTTTAAAATTGTATCGAAGTACCTATTTAAAGTGTTAGAACCACCAGTACTGGTTAGGTATAGATCGGCCATGCGGAAGAGATTTAGAATATTTCAGGATGGTTTCATGTTAATTTTTTCTCGATATAAAGTTAAACGTCACGTCTCAAGCAAACCTCAAGTATTGTGCTATGTTTGTCATTCCTCGCCCCTTAAAACGTTATTACAACACCAAAACACTGTAAGCAAAGAGCCGACAATAATTTACAAAGTGACGCAAAATCAACAGAATTTTTCACGCTTAGCGCTTCACCTAATGGTTATCTTGAAAAGGAGCTTTTCCTTGAGACCTTTCAAACGTTGTTTTTGCTTTCATCGCGTCGCCGTTCCCGCTCCGTAAATTGCCTTTCAAAACAACTACAAACAAAGAAATAAATACATAAGTACCGGGAACCGGTCTTTGAAGAAAAGTAGTATTGCAAATACTTCTTAAGAAATTGTATCTCGGTTGCTCGGGGGTAAAGGTAGGTGCATAGAAGGAGCATAAGTTTAAGGTTAGTTTGTTAGCTAGTCGCTCACTTAAAGTATACTGTGAGAGATGTAATTAATCATCATCATCAGCAGCATAATATGTCCTACTGCCTGGCACATAACTACCCTCAGGGAGGGTGTATGGGCGTCACTCCACCACGCGTGCCTAATGCGGATTGGTAGACTTCACATACGCATCAGAATTTCTTCTTCAGTGTATGCAGGTTTCCTTCACCGTTGGGGAGCAGTCGGTATATAAATTAGAAAACCTCATTGGTATGACATGGCAAACAATATTTGTATAACTCTGGTATAAAGCAGGCCTACATTCTTGCTGAGAACAAGACAAGAACAGCCGAGAACGAGAGTGGATGCCCTTCATTGTACTCGTGGTGTCCCAAACCGTAGTAATTTTCCTTTGAAAGTTCTTACCAAGAATTCTCGCTGAGAAGATCTCGCGAAAGTGTAGTGCCTGCACTTCTGCTGGGTGTTATTACATGGCAATACAATTTAAATTCTGTTCAGAGATAATGAGTATCACTAAAATCGCAGGCGCAGTGTTTCTATAACGAGATCTTTACACTGAGTTAACGCACACTCAAAAGTTATAACACAATTTATGTAAGGTATCAATATTATCTATTTTATTATTGTTATAATATTAATGTATGCACTGTAGTTATACAACCTAAGTGAAAATAATCTCACTTTCGTCTAAGCATAGTCAGCATTTATTTCTAAGTAGGTAACCTATACCGGTATATAGGCATCTGAAGACGAAAAGTATACCTAGATCTGACACGGCACGGATATACAGGGTGTAAAATTCAGTTACATATCAAAGATGGTGCTTCAGACGTTCAAACTGAACAACTTTCACTTCGGAGCCAGCATAAAAATCTGTTGTTCCATAGAAAACGTCAATAGATTCTTGATCCAAATTTTTTATTTCTCAACAATTAAACAATATTGGAAACAAGAATGTCACATTGTAGTCATTGCTGATTTTCAATTTATCGGGTCACTGCGGGTTTGTTTTTATAATGTTTGTAGTTATTATCTTTAAAACCGCCAAACGTGACCACTTTTGGCGGATTTAACGATAATAGCTACAAGCACAGAATAGGTAGTAGGAGGTATATAGTTCTACATAATTCAATCATAAAACATAATAATCCGTAATATTTAGACAAATTGATCGCCAATCAGGACTACTACTCTCTGTCCGCCTTATGTTACCTCTTGTATTTTTATCTCTGTACTTTACTGTTTATGTTTTGGTGTAAAATGAAGTATATTTGATTTGATTTTGATTTTTGACTAAAATGTTTGAATTTTGTTTAATTGCTTAGAAATAAAGCTATACGATTGAGGGCAGCACAATAGGCTCGGTGCCCTCTCAAGTGACGCCTAGCATAATAATTGTGTTCTCTATGTATCGTAACACAATCATACTCAGATTACTAGGAAGCGAGCTTGTTGTCGCGAGCCTTTGACTACTTATATAGGGACTAGCCACGCGTGTAATTCTACTAACAAACATTTCTGCCACTTTTTGCGGGGCGCGGGCGAGGTAACATGAAATCTGCAACTTTAGATTTTAGTTCCATAACCCTAGATTCTAATTTTAAACGTTACGTTACGTTATTCCCCATAACTTTAGATTCTAATTTTGAATGTTAAAAATCATGAAAAGAAGTCTCGTGTAAACCCCAAACTTTCTAAGTTCGCAATTATAGGCTGTCTTGTTTAGTGATAAGGTATAAAATTGAATGTAATGCATTAGATCAATTAATCTTATACCGTGGCAGAGGGGTACCGCTATCCTTATAATAAATAGTCAAAGTCGCGAGCTCTAAAACTCAGATGTGTTACCGAGAGACGCTTCCATATTGCGATGCCCCGCTTTACCTTTTTGGGTCACATTTCTGCTGAGTTTAAACACAGACTTGTATCTAAGTGGAGGTATATTATATGATACAGTTACGTAATGTCACGGCTGCCGCTCTGGAAATGGTCAGCATCCGTTCTGCTACGTTGGGAATCTGGACTGAGCTAATTTGGTGCTTCGTTGACAATATTGTGTTAAGGTCATCAAATGGTATTTCAGTGTGTATTAAACATAGAGAAATTACACGCGTTTCAACCTTGCCTTGTATTGTATTGGAAGATTTGTCGAATATTTATTTCATCACTTACCATTTTGTTACTTAACCTCGATGATTTGATTAGGTCTTGATTATCAAAGGACAGTGGGCAACTGTTAGCATTTCTCCGCTATTTGCATCTGCTGCTTGAATTACTTGTATCGTAATAATATGGATAGTACCTACCTATTATTGTTTTTTTTTTATTATTATGAATGCAAAAGAATCTTAAGTCCTTAGTCATCTTTTACACTCCAAACAAAAAACTCTCTCGTTATTCCATCCTGAAATTGTCGTTTTAGTAAATGTGAGCCTTATTACTGTTCCACGCTTAATAATAACTTTAAGTAGTTGTAGCTAATAATAACTGTAAGTGTCTGCTCACCCCGTAAGACTACTGAGTGAAATTACCACGTCAACATAAAGCACGTATTGTTTTTTTTCCTCCAAAATATTTGATGAACTTTGTTTACCATGTACGTTAGGGTATCTTCTAACTGGCCCTACCAGTGTCATAGCGGTCTCTTGAACCAGTGCTCATCGTTTTTTGCCCAGTGTCCTTTATTTATTTGACTTTCCTAAGATGTTTCGCCAAACATAATTCAATAAATCAGTAAGCGGTGAAAATCTAATTAGTTAGAACTCCTTTCACATAAATCCACAGGATTGGCACAAATTATTTGTTAATCTTAAAGCTAAGCCCGAGAAAGTGCTGCTATCTCACTAGAAGCCATTCATTCACGTGTAAACTAACTATTAGTGTTCAAACACAATTCTAGAGTCTAGAATGTAGACTAGCTTCATTGTTAGAGATTCAAGATTCGAGACAAAGCGCTTGATTTAATTAGTTGGTAACGTAATCTGTCTTCAGCGCTGCTAGTTGCTATTATTTATTAGTCTTTCTTCTCATTATTCTCGCAGGGGTTTCTTTTTTTTTTAATTTGTTAGATAGCTTCTTAATTTTTAACGAGAAATTGTAAAAACTGACTAAGAAAAGTTGTATATAAAATATATTTATACAACGTGTTAGTGAATAAACGCAAAACTAGAAAATTGTTTACTGAGAATCGAGAGCAGAATCGAATTATCTAGGTGAAACATAGGATTTTTTTATCAAAATATTTAATAATTTGTTTGTATACTTAATTTAAAATTTACTGAACTCGATGTCAACCCACCATACTAAAACAAGATTCTTATAATGTATGCATGAACTATCGCTTTCATTCATTAAATACCTAAAATATCAAACCATTTTCACTTGAAAACTTAAAATGCGAATAACTAATTTTAATTAATAAAATAATTACATTATTGTTTTAATGCAATTACCTTATTATAAATCAGTTCGGGTGTATGAGGTTTTGCGCGTATTCATAAACACGTTGTAGACATTTCTGAGGACTGAAAAGATAATAATAGTTTTTTAATCCTGTGTTTTAAAGACAAAAAACGTAGGCATTCATACCCTACGAGCTGCGACGGGGTGACCTTTATATGAACTAAACCCTAACAAACATTAACCTTTTACAAATAAAATCTAATGTTGATGACATGCAAACCGAATACCTACAATCATTTTCATTACATACGAAGTAATGTACGGTATGATTGAATGAATTGAATGCTGTATCATCTTACAGACAAAGGGTACATTTACATTAGGTACATGGATACAAGGTACTAACATCAACGACAATTATTTTGTCTAAAAGTACCTAAAGTTCATTGTAAGATTTAATATCTCTATCTATCTATAACGTCACGCCTCTTTCCCAGTTGGGTAGGCAGAGATCAGGGCGCGCCACTTACTACGATCCTTACATACTTCTTTTGCCTCATGCACATCCATACATCTCTTCATACATGCCCGTCGGTTTCGAGTACTCCGCACCTCCCCTTTTTGTAGGACGCAACTGATTTGATCAGCATACGTCCTACGTGGGCGCCCTCTGCCGACGCTTCCACTCACATTAGCAACATATATCTCTTTCGTACATCTGCTGTCACTCATCCTCTCCACATGACGAAACCAACGAAACATACCTTTCTATTCTTTGTCACTACATCTTCTTTTAATTTACATCTATCTCTTATTACACAATTTTTCACTCTATCTTTCAGAGTCACACCACACATACTTCGCAAGGAACGCATTTCAACAGCATTAATTTTACTTGCATGTTTATTCTGCCATCCCCGACACCCACTGCCATACATAAGTGTAGGCTCCAACACACCATTTAAGATTTAATAAAAAAAAACAAAATAAAGTTTTAAATTATTTATTGAACCGAATTTAGCTTAAGTACTTAGGATATAAATTAAATCAAATCTCAAAACAATAACATAATAGTTTGGCATACGTTTCTAACAGTAAAAATTTTAAAATCAAACGCTATAGAATATTTCGAGACCTAAATAAATAAAAATAAAAATTTTAGTAAAACTAACTTAAGAGATCAAAACTTAAATCAGGTAACTAATGTCTTATGAATTTATTAGTTAGAAAAATATATCCCAAATCCTAGTTTTGGACGAAGATTTATATATTAAATTGCCTTTATTTTCCACGTACTTTTTGGAAATGTAAGGAAAAGTATCATTAACCTTTGAACCAGATATAGTGCAAGTCGAATACAATCCATAAACCCACCTGAAAGTTAGCCTAGTCACATTTATAACGCTGTATATTTTCCAAATAAATAAAAAGTAAATAGATTAAAAATTATTGTTAAAAAATAAATGTTATATTTAAGGTTTATGATACTTTTCCTTACACCCTGTATAAACACTCTGTGTACAGAAACGACAGTTATTTCATATCATTGTTATTTGCGGTGGCAGACCGAATAAACTATGATAAATTATAATTGATAACGTATCGTATATCTATTACAATAAAGTTCTTTACCATTTGCCCACTAATGTCACCGATCACCGTTATCTAAAAATCTACTTGTTTCACATCACGTTATTATTTATGGATTACGTAAATATACAGGGTGTAAGTGACAGCCTAGCAAATACTGAAACGGTGAACTCAGGCCATCAAAAAGAACAACTTTCACTATGGAGCCTACCTCAGGAAACGCGAAAAAAAAATCTGCTGTCCCATACAAAACTGCTGTACCTACCCGACTAAAATGTATGGGACAGCTGATTTTTTTCCCCTTTCCTGAGGTAGGGTCCATAGTGAAAGTTGTTCAGTTTGATGGTCTGAGTTCACCGTTTCAGTATTTGCTAGGCTGTCTCTTACACCCTGTATAGACAAAATTATTGTGTGACGGATTGTTGTAGAGTCAGCAAAGAATTTGAACAGCTTTAGTGTTGTTTTTGTAGCCTTGCTCTACTTGTAAAGCCGACACGTAGATGCTATGTATTTATTTGTTCCTAATATTTTTTTTTATTGGTTTATTTCGGCAATACGGGCTCTCGAAAAAGTGTATGAAATGTGCTGTCTTTATCACTTTTCATGCGCTAGAGCGGGCGCGCAAGGCCCATCGCGAGGTTTCTCAATTTGTGGGGGTTGGTGCTAAAAGTATAATTTTATGTGTGTTGAAATAATATCATCATAGTATTTGCATGTTATTGTTAATAGCTGATTTAGGAGATCCATTACTATACCGACCACCTGTATTATTGTTTTGTACCCTGATCAATAGCAAATAAAGATTTTTTTAGGTACATCAAATATTTTTACGCTGGTTAAAAATATCGGTCAGTATAGTTTTTGTCGACTCAACAAGTCATTAATGATAGAGTATACTCCGATACTAGGCATAATTTGTGCTAGTTTACTAATTGGTTGATAATTTATAAAAAAACATAGAAATTTAGATAATTACACCATCTCAATATTGATATGTTCCATAAATATACACTTTCTCTTTTATATATCACAGCCCTTAATTTAGCAAGTTAATTTTAATAATTATATAACGTAATTTAAAATATTAGTAAATATGAGCTTAAGTACTCAAATTTGTTTCTAAGTAATGAACAAAAACATAAAATATGATCTTTTATAGGTAACAAATGTTTGAGCTTTGCTCCATTTTTTTCTCATCTAGTTATTTATAATTATGAATAATTTTCTTCTCAAAAATTGTAACTATCTACCTATACTACTGCAAGTCTCAACTTATGTACTCAGTGCATTTCCAATTTAACGTTGATTATACGATACAAGAGAAGTCTTGTACAATTTCGATGTCCCATTAAATTTTTTAAGGAGATTGTGTTTTCATGATTTTCGTATCAAATGTAGTAAAAAATACAAAATCGAGCTAAACATACCTACATAGGTTGGACTCACACACACAACAGCCGCGAGGCTCTCTCGGATACTCCGAGACCCTGACCCTTTGACAAGCAGGCACTACACTCAACTAACGTCATCATGACAGCTGACACATGAAGTGGTAGAACTGGTCAAAGTTCACCGGCTCCAGGTCGAACTCCTTCTCAGACTTGTGCAGCAGCTCTGGGTTCCTCTTCAAAAAGTTCCTGACCCAGTCCTCGCCTGCCATCCTGGAGTTGACGTCGAACGGGTGATTGAGGTGGTTGTCCTCGGCGTACTGGAAGGCTATCTCTCTGATGTCCCGCCGGGAGACGCCCGTGAAGAATTTCTGCATGCTCTGGATGTAGCCGACCAGGTCTTTCTCTTGACTCTCTGTAAAGACCCGCCGGTAGTGGCCCATGAGGGGCTTGGCATCGTCAGGCTGCTGGTAGCGTATCTTGCTGGCGCGCCGCTGCAGCGTGGAGCGCGGGATGTGGAAGGTTCTGGCAGCGAGCTTGTAGCCCATCTTACCTGACACCACGGCTGCGACGGCCTTCGCCATATCTTCCTCGCTCCATGACTGACGGCCGCTCATTCTTTCGTATTTTCTGACCATTGCCCTCTGGAAAACAATGCATAGCAACATGAGATTTTAAATAAAAATCAAGGGCAGTCGCATAACTTAAATATGTTTATGTCAGCGTAGGTACTAAGGTTCAATATTGTATGAATATTAATGAACCACACTACGCCTATGTAGTGAAGTGTGCAAGTCTTGCGTACTGACGGTTACAAACTAGTACAAATTAGCATTTAGCAGACAGGTGTAATAAACAATCAACTAATATTGGAATCTTCTCTTGAGTAAATGCTTTAAAGATACAGCCTCGTGGTAGGTTGTTAGATGGATAGACAGTTAGACTGTCAGCCTGTCAGCCTTATAAAACAATGTGATCAAAGTCTCAATCTCTCTAGTTATCTCGTTGGTTCAAGTTCAAGATAACGCCACTGATTCATTTAGCATGGATATACGTCACAGCGTACGTGCAATTAATACCTTTTGACATGGAAACAGTATGAGTATACATAATGATTCCTAACAAGAATTTATTAAATAGATATTTCAGAAATTCTCAGAATATCAGTAGGTATTCGCGTCAGCGGTATTCTCGGTTGTCTCGTAACACATTCCCTATCATAAATCTTTAAGCACGGATCAGTAGGTAGCATACACTAAAGACATTAATGTTGTAATAAGAACCAGGTAAGTGTAATATTTGAATAAGTTGGGCTGACATCAGTGATCGTCGAAGGGTAACCGCGGCCTACACCGGTTCCGTCGAGCGCGGTCCACGATCAATGCCGACTCGAGGTGAAAAAAGTTCCAAAGACGTTCTAGCGACCTCAGACGGTAAATTTTAATATGAAAATATGTATATTTGTAACTACTATAAAAGGATAAAATGTTTTCCTTGTAATAAAAGCGAAATGGTTGTGGGCATTCGGTTTGGTGTAGTTGTTATCAAAACAATTCCTCGTTTTGATGCTCGTCTACTAGTTTAGTCATTAAAAGTCTATTATTATGAAGCGTGTTATTATTTTACAATAAGTAGGTATACTAAGAAGCACATTAACATTGTACTTAACACACTTTTGACTCGCGCTAATAGGCGATTTAAGCAGATAATTTATTTCAAACTCTGTCAAAACGAAAAATACAATAAAATAATATGTATACGTTTCATAGTATTAAATTTATCTTAATAATGGTTTTGGGGGTTGCATATAACGTATAATGTTCCATTGTTTAACCAGTTAATATCTCTACTATACGGAAACATAGTTGCACTATAAATAAGTCGTATTTATATGTAGAGAGATCGCAAAAAGACAAGTTTTGCGTGAGAAGAAAGGGGTTTACAGTTTACTGGTCCACGAAATTGAGTCACTTTCAATTCACGGCGTCTTGTTGACCCTATATGTATATATACGGGCCTGTAGCTGCAGCTACAGTTAGCAATTAACTAATTAAAACTGGATATTTTGTTGTGTCGAACATACGTTAGGATAACTTTCCTTCCATAACTGCATTTCGTTTATGTTATGCATTGTATTTTTTATTTGATTGACACATCATTATTTGAATGTATTTAGGTACATGAATAATATACCATCGGTCCGTTTTCCTGAATGAAATCATCCACTCAAATGTAAGGTAAGGTACCTACGTCTACGTGAATAGTTTCTTATCGACAAGATAGCTTCAAATGCGTATGTGTACCGCATTTTGTTTTTCTCTTGTGTAATTTTAATCATTATATTGTTGTGCCCCTGTAGGCAGGTACTCTGCATTATATTACATGTAGGTACTGTGCCGTGGCACAGCTGATAACTGCGCGATAAAGTGTGGTATGTTTTCCAACACGATATCTCGGGAAACGCCGAGGTTCGCAGCGCCACCAACCGCAATTACTATGCCTTTTAAGTACCTACGCCTCAGCTAATATCTATTTAACTTTTACATTGACCACGGTAATGGTAGGTAATGGTTAGTGTCATTTTCGTGTCACTTTGACGACCAGTTTAACGGGAATTACCATTTGATAAGTGCGCACCGTCCTTGAATGACCGCGTCATATTTTTTATCTCTCAAAAAAGAGATACGTCGTTGGACGGTCAGCTGTTTGTGTTCGTTCCATAGCGCGTCTATCAACACGTCTCCGTACCGAGAGACGAACGAGCTAATTTACTACGCAACCCGATTGTTAAGTTTAGCTATCATTGCGTACAGAGCAAAGTAGAGTTGCACGGAACGCGGTACTCGAGACGCAATGGACGACGTCGCCCAAAGAACGCAGTATTCAAAACGAATTAAGGTATATCGCAGTGGTGGAAGAGCACGGGGCGTGAGGCGAGGTTACTGTGACGCGTGACTTGCAAGGTCCCCGCTGCATTGCACGATGCGCCAAGGTTGCCCCACTCTGTCTTACAAGAAACCTATGGCCCAATTGCCAAACAAACTATTATTTCTAGCATACGAGTCGACAACGAAGAATAGGTGGGAATGTTAATCCGCGGCGAATGCAAGTGCAGCAGAAGTGAAATCTGCATCGGACGTCAGTGCAGCGGTGCAGTTAGACAATAGCTTTCAACACGTATGTGTACCTACTAGAGTAGGTACTTAGTTAGGTATAGGTAAGTAGACTAGGTAAGGTACTCACAAGTGTATGCCGTAGAGGAGAGCGGTGGCCGGGAGGGGTGGCGGTGGCGGTGCGGAGGCGGCAGGCAGGCGCTAGGTGAGCAGGCAGACTGTAGCCCGGCTGGTGCTCGTGGCTCGAAGCTGCGTGCGGCCCGGCTGACGGCGCGCGCGACACTGGCGCGGGGCCCGTCTTGCCCCGCCGCCGGCCCTGGCCGCTGACGTCACCTGGCCCAGGGCCCGACTGTACAGACTATTTTTGTCCACAACTAATTATCTAGATCCTTCCTTTGTTCAAATGATTGTTACTGAAAAGGAAGTTTGGTTTATTTACCAATATGATGGGTTTTATGTACTGACGTTGTCATACCCAAACCCACATACTTGGAACCTACTTTGGTTGACCCATAACGTGCGTAATATCGCACTCTTTGTTCCAATATACTATCTTGAATGACGTATCTAGTAGACAGAAACCAGAAACAAAGACAAATATAGACAATACCCTTCCACGGAAGAAAGCACCATATCCTAGGCAACGGTAACTCTTGCTGAAAACAATTCAACTTCTGGAAGAGTATAAATAAACAAATTGCTTCAACGACCTCGTATGCGAAAATTAATTTTAATATTCTATTTTAAACTTGAACACTTTTTTCGTTTCTTGACATTTTAAGGGCTATTTTGAATTATTATTACACATAACAAAATATTGCCTGAAATTCGTCAGATAAATGGAAAACAGGGTTGCAGGGGAAAATTTTCGACTTTACAAAGATTTAGGGCAATTCTTTCATGGAAAAGTTTCAGTTTTCCCATTTTTCGTCCATACCTTAGTCATCTGGACTCTCGAATAAAGGGTCCTTTAAAAATGCACCTTTCTATACTCAGCACAAAGTACTATTTTGTTTGCGCAAATTGCATACCTGCTAGAAGACTACATTGCAGGCTTGTTGTCATGCAAAGTATACAAAAAATATTTTTCAAGAGTTTACATTATATTATATTAGTGCAAATTATTTATTGCATTAATAGGGACAAGCTTTAATTTTAAACCTCAACCAGCTATAGGAAACTTCAACATATTCTCGGCCCAAATTCAGTTTCATCGTTTGACCCACCACTTAGATCCACTAGTTTTGTTGTGCATCATAGGTATCACTGTAACTTTCTCCCTCTGGACCAGATTGTTTTGATGACGTAGTAGATAACCTACCTATGATAGGATCTATGGATTAGGTGTTCCACTATCTAGTTTAGAGTAGTCTTCTTATTTACAAGTTTTGTAATCTTCCTATGCAATTTTAGGTCTAACCTAGGAGATTGATTTCTAAAACTTGGAAGACTTTTCCTTTGAAATAAAACATTTTTTTTAACGCAAAATGTTGATGTCTAAAAAATTCCAAAAAACAAGAATGTCACATTGTAGTCATTGCTGGTTTTCAATTTATTGAAACATTACGGATTAATATGTTCTATGTTTGTAGTGGGCACTTTTAAAAGTAATAACTACAAACATTATAAAAACAAAACCGTAGGAATCCGTAGATAGAAAATCTGTAGAGTACAACTTGAAACAATGTGAAATGTATCATTTCCAAAAAAAACATGAATGTCACAAATTGTTAAGTCAAAAAAATTGTTTTGCGCCAGCACTGGAGGCTCGGTGCTCCCTTAATTTCAAGTGAATCGGTTTTCAGTTTTTTCATCGATTTTTAACTTCTTGTATGTATTTTACTCTATCAAACTACCTCTAGGTCAGGGCTAGCACCAAAAGTATCTCAGCTGTCACAAATTATCCGAATTCCGGAGCAGACTTTTAAGCATTGAATAGTCGCCAAAACGATAATCGCCAGTGACGCGTCATGACAAAACAAAGAGCGAAAAATCCCGAAGCGTTCTCGTTTATATGACTCAGATGGGTTTGTACTAGACTGCAGATGAAATAGGACATAGTCCGACTACATGTGCTTCAGACCAACAATATTTACTATGGAACAGGCTTTGAAATCACGAAAAAAAAACTGCTGTTTGCTCCCGACTTCATCAGACTATTCAACTATTTAAGAATCTGTTACTTCGTCTATGATAAATGGTAGTACCTACTCAGAAAAATAGGTTTACTGGAATCAAGAAAAAAATTCTTGACCCAAGAAGATTTTTAGGAAGACCAAAATGTTCTTGAACCAAGAGAAATATTCTTGGTTTAGGAATTTTTCTTTTGAGTCATGGAAATTTTTACTCAGCCCAAGACAATTCCGGTCTTCCTACAGATTTTCTTGGGTCAAGAATTTTTTTCTTCGTTCAAGTAAACCTTTTTTTTCTGTGTAGGTATAACTCAGATATACTGTTGTCTTATGATAACAATAAGAGAATGAATGTCATAACATAATCATAAGAGAAAAAGTAAACTTTTCAATTTGGCTTTTGTAATTTCTTTACAAAGGCAAGCATTTAAGCCAGGTATACTAAATCGCAAAACAATATCCAGATTGTCTTACCGCAGTAGGTAGACAAACTACAAACTTAAACCAACGATTTTTTTACATACATAAATATTCTCAAGCCTGTCGCCCACTGGGGTAGGCAAAGACAACGGAACGCCATCGCCACCTGCTACAATCCTGACAAACCTCTTTAGCTTCCTCCAAATTTATTAGACGACCCGGTTGGCGACCCGGTTGGCGACCCGATTATTGACGACCTGGTTGGTGTAATGGTTACCACCCCGGACTGTCAAGCCAGGGTCCTGGGTTCGAATCCCAGTTCGATCATGGATGTTATAATGTGTGTGCCTTTGTTGTGTATGGTTCCCATAACAAAAAGTCTTAAGGCTTAATTTGGGATCATTACAATGTATGTGCCTGTGAACGTAATTTATCTATTTATTAGTCCTTTCATGCTCGTCGATTTCGGGGAGATCTGACCAGGCCCTTTACCCGGTCTTTCGATTTTCGATATATAGCGACCGTTTCGGTCCGAACTTCATTGTAATAGAGTTGACATTAGAACGAAAACATTCACGCAAATGCGAAGTTTGAATTTCCGGGTAGAGGCCCTGGTCCTTTTTAAGCCCGTCGTCGGTCGCCTACTTGGTCCGTTTAGATTTTTAAGACAACACTATTGGAATGAGTTGAAGCGTAATAGACAGCGTGCAAGCATCGAGGCGGTGTAGTTCATGATCACTAAGTTTCGTCACTATCGGTCCAGACGTCTGGCATAGTTTAATATTAAATTAACTCATTCTACTTTAGCCTCTAGCTTTGGTTTGGCTTGGCTCGCAATTTTGGTAATCGGTTTTTTTTATCGAAATTGGTCTTCCACCTTTTCCGAGTAATGGAGTACAATGACATTATAACACATTTCTTAAATATAATGAACACTATAATACATGCTACTATTTATAAGTATAAACTCATAAAATTCGTCAAAATAAAAAATCTCAAAAAATCGAATCAAAAGTAACCTCCGCATATCTACACTTTAGTGTATTGACGCTCTTCTTCTACTATTAGGGATATAACTGTATGTTATGTGTACCTATTATGTATTACAATCAAATAAAAAATATGTCTCAAATAGCTCGCTCGCTAATTAGTATCCCCACATTTTCGACTCAGTAAGGTCAACACATCTTTCATGGGGCACTGTATACGCCATTATAATAAGATACCAGAGGATATTCTAAACTTGCCAGACAAAAAGTTTAAGTCCCATGTTAAACAAGTCCTCTGTAAAAAAGGCTACTATAAACTCGATGACTATTTGAATGACCAAAATGTCTGGTCTTGACAATGTTACTCTATGTATTGCAATATTGTATTTTAATTGTACTTTGTATATTTTGTTTTGTTTAAAAGATGTGTGTTGTAGAGTTTCTGGCCGCGTCTTCTCTCAACGGAACACCTTCCGACGCGGTGGTCGAGTCAAAAAATGACGTCAAAAAGCTATCTATGTGATATTATTTTGAATAAAAATTTTGATTTTGATTTTGCTTTTTTCTGTCGAACACAGCCTTATTTCGACAAATAACTGTTATGCTTTATAAATAATATTTACTGTATTTATGTGTTTGATGTACCTAAATGATTCATATTTGTAACACAAATGACTCAAGTTTCTGAGCACCCCGAATGGGATTGAGTTTATAATGTTTATATATCTATTGCATGTACTTAATGAACTCATCCTGAACGGAATGCATCAGTGCAGTGGTATCTAAGATACTTGTTGTTGCAAACTTGGGAAGTTATACTTCCTTTCATTTAACCTTACCAATTATTTTGAACAGTCGTGGTTTTAACGTGCGCGTAGGTAAACGTTACGTACTTCAGAAAATAAACTATTAGATCAAAAAGGTAAAAAAGTAAGTGAAAATTCATTCACAATCTGGTTGTCTGGTGGAACATTGCAGAGGTCAGAAGGCACGCGATTTGCGTAAAATCCATTCTGAATCACACCCTTGGGACAGATTATGGCTCTGTGCCCAGCTAGAATCTCTTTAAGGCGAGATAGAGAAACTGTTTAAAAGGTACCAAGTCAACCCCGCGGCGGAGGGTGAATTTTGGAAATGAAGCCAGGTGTACGATTTTTGTAACCCACACGTTCAAATCAACAGTAGAAAATGACAAAATTACTATAGAGATTATGCATTATTCAATGATGATTTTGAAAGTGTGAGAATCTAAAATAGCACTTCAGAATATTGAGCTGTAAGTTGTGGTGGTTTAGTGGAGTCTCCCGTGCAGGACGTGATGGTTCGATCCCCGCAGACTGGTACCAATAAGTTTCCCGGAATTTATTTACGATTTGTAACACCACTGGCTTTTCGGTGAACAAAAACAGCGTAAGGAAACCTGCATGCTTCAATGTTGAGGCAAATGTATTGTTCCCACTGTCCATTACCATGGCGACACGGGCTCGCTACCCGACACACGGGACAAAGATTCGAAAACGTGGATATTCGGAGTTTTCATAATATCACTGACTACCTCGGGGAATATAGTCGTGAGCATAAATACAGGGAGTCCGGTGGCAGAATTGGGATTTTTAATTTAAATCACTACATAGTTTTATTATAGTACCTAAGGAAATGTAAATGTATTTGTGCTGTCTGTCCCTACGTATGCTTAGATCTTTAAAACTACGCAACGGATTTTGATGCGGTTTTGTTTTAATAGATAGTGTTATTCAAGTGGAAGGTTTATATTTCAGCATTGCACCCGTGCGAAGCCGGGGCGAGTCGCTAGTAAAAAAGAAACGATGAGACAAACATTTATTTTAGTAATTATTATAAAGTAGAGTAGTGCGTATTTCATTTCTTAAATATTATTTCATCCGAATGTTGACCATTTTCATGCTTTCAAATTTTATCATCATTTTCAAATGTCGTCGATTTTCAAAAAACAGGGAGGAAGAATTAGGTTATAAGAAATGAAATCCGCATTACGGTAGTCGACAGTGAACGATACAGAATATAACTTTTATTGTTATCATTGCTATAGCCAGTTAATTTCCACGAAAGTGTTAAGAGGCTATATGAAAAAAAATGAATTCTTCAAAGCGTCATATATCATGAAGTACTAACAGTAGGAGTATGATTTGCGGATATGTGTAAATTGAACATATAATTGAAGTTTTGATTAGAGCCAAAACACGATTAAGACACATTTTCTCTATAGAAAAACAAGCCAAAGTAGCCTCCGTCTTTATCGATAAACGCTTGGAACTGCTAAACGGTGAATAATAGAAACACGAGACTTGATTTAAAAAAAAGAGATTAATATTTAACAAATTTTGATTAGAGCAGAATCGAACTTACATAAATAGTACAATCACAATTAAATAAAGTTTGTTTTACGCTTGCGTCGTTTCAGGAGCGCGCGCCGCCCCATCTCTTTCTCTCGCATCAGGCAGTAATATAAGCTATCACACGCCCATTTCGTTTCAATTATTTTTCGACATAGGCCCTTAAGAATGTAGTTGTAGCAATGCACATATTTAGCAATTTAAGTTTCAGGATGAAATGAAGTGTCAATTAGTATGTAGTAGTAGTAAGTCTTGGATAAACATTTTCTGAGATTTAACATGAAACTGTGTATCTAGTTCACGATGCTAAATTAGGTACTATTGATGCTAATACATTCATGATGATAATAAATTGCTTATCAATAGAAATAAATATTTTTTTTTTAAGCTTAAAATTGCAGACTGGCTACCAGTTCTGTGCCGTGCAGAGCCGTGCAATCCGATGTAGTAATCAGATAATTTATATGGTACTACTTAACTACGTGCTTCCGATTCATTATGAATTGATAAACATGGTTTAATGGGTACTTAGAAACGATAAGCCAATAGAAATCGGGTTACATAAAATATGTTTAATTTGAAGATTAAGGCTCATACACATCATCACATCTTTTGCAAGAGACGTATACCATATGAGGTCTTACAAAATTAACATTATCAGACCATCAAACTGCACAACTTTCTCTATGGGATCAACGTCAAAAAAGCAACTGCAAATATCAATCAATCTCTCAATTATTATTCTTACTTTATTGCGCACCAAAACAGAACATACGTTTGAATAAAACCTAAAACTTAGGCTGGATTCGACCAAACTTTGATTTATAGAAGAGTAACTATACAAGGAACAATTTTACTCCTAGCGTTTACTCCGAAATATCTTCATTTGTCTTCTACCACACTAAACGAATGTATAATCCACCTAAAGAAAGAGGTCGTTATATCCGTAGTTATTACAATGTGAGGTTATACAGTTTTAATTTGTTAGGTTTCTTTTTAAGACATTTTTTTTAATTATGTGATATGGACATTTCATTAGTCTCGGTATAAGTTTTACACCGTCAAAATTGGTCGTTTAAAATTTACTCTCAACTTATTCATAGATAAAGGTTGGTAAAACGCAAAATCAGTTTATTCTAGACTAACCGGTGACTTAATCTAAGAATAAAATTTGTGACCTACGTAGGTTAGGTAGGTACTTGACTCGAATGTTTAGGAAAACACATTTTCTTGATTCCGATGATGGTCCCATAGAAAATGTTGGTCAGGTTGGAAATAGTTTGTTAGACCTTACGAGAAAATATGATGATGAGAAATGATGATGATAATTTTATTTATACCTTCAGGTTCATTTTTAATTATAGCCATATTTAGCCATAAGTTGTACATAATGTTGTAATTGTAAATACTTATACCGTTAATAAAGTGATTTCTTAAATCATAGCCTAATTTATATACAATAAATTAAGCATTAGCTATTCTTAATGGTTTTTTATCACTCGGTTGAAGAAACGGCTGCGCACGTACTGCTAAAATGCAACGGGCTAGCACACTATCGGGTACAACACCTCGGATCACCGGGGTCTCTTCCAGAAGTATTTGCCAGCATTAACAATCTGGTGGACTTCCTGGAGGAGCTGGGATGGCAGCAATAGGTATTTCCACCACACGCAAAATAGGCACCTGAGTCGTCGAGTTGCGGAAAATGAGCCCGCTCAACCAATACCAATATCACTCGGTGACCCGAAGCAGCAGCAGGAATATAGTCTTTCTTTAAAATAACTTAGAGAACATGTCCAGTCTAGTCGTTCTTCAACGATAATTATTATACACTAAATAAGTTACAAAACTTTGTTTTAGTTTCAAACTAATAAATTTTCTAGTCTATTGCGCTGCCAAAAAGGCCTTGGCCATTCCAGATAAAAAGAAGGGTAAAGAGCGGCCGCCTCACACACACACGTGGCGAAGATATGGAACGGGTACAGCTAAAGCGAATAAGAGTTCTCGAGTGGCGACAGCGTACCAGAAAGCGTAGCGTGGGTAGGCCAAGGACCGACTACCTGGTGAAGGAGCCATGGGAACCCGCTGGATGAGGGCAGCGCAGGACCCGTCGTTGCGGTGATCCTTCGGGGAGGCCTATGTCAAGCAGTGGACGTCTATCGGCCGATATGGTGTTGATGATGGGCACAACAAAACACGCAGAAAACCCAGGATAGAGTAACCTGTTTGCTCTCTGTATGCTATGTTTTTTGGTGTCAAATAAAGTATAATTGATTGATTGATCGATTGGATAAGTCAAAATTTCCTTGTATACTTTTCTAATAAATAAGTACAGTTACACAGTACAGTTAAATAAGTACAGTCTTACCGATGTACCTGCGCAGTTGACAAATTTTAATACCGCACGAAATTATATCGACCAATCAGGATGTGCCACCTTCAATCCGTTTACGCTATTGGCTAATTTGTTTTCGCGCCCTTTTCGCTGCTATCCGACTTTGCACCCTTTGATTACTAAATAACTTCGGGTTTTTTCGGGGACTCTGTCCTGCCTAGCTAGCATGCCACCCACGACAAAGCGTTTAAACGAGAAAAACGTCGTGCGCGCTCTTTCTGGCCTACGTAAAATAATAAAGATGGAGGCACATCTCGATTTTCGTCGTTTTCTCGGGGGTGGCATGCTAGCTGGCCTGCTCTGCGCAAACGAAGATTGACGAGCGGAATTATTTTCCTGGTCGTACTTGTACGTACACACGGCGACACATCAAGCTATACAAAACCAACATAAGCTGGCCGCGCGATACTATACGTTACTCGACCTACGCGCGGTCATCTTATGTTGGTTTTGTATAGCTTGATGTGTCGCCGTGTGTACATATTTCCTTATCGAGTTTTATCGAAGAAATGAATACCCATACTCTTTGTCTTTGAAACAAGTCGATTGATAAACTTTTTCCGCGACGAAAATAGTCTAGATATAGATATTACGCATCATAATTACGTTGTAATTGTATTCATTCAACAACAAATGCTTTATATTTTCGAATGCTGATATATAAGTGATAAAACATTGCTCCATTTAATGCGGTTACCGTTACCTATCGCCGATGACTTCAACTAACGTCATTGGGAATTTTACATATTTATACGTAATTTTAAGAATTTCAATATTATTTAATATTTGAACCATAATCCTCATTAATCATTATGATTACTCATCAGCATATAGGGTCCTACTTTAAATTCTGACGATCAGATCATCAAACTGAACAACTTTCTCCATGACAACGTCGAAATCGCTATTCTGTTCCAGGCTATGTGACATAAGCCTGTGGGGACTTGCTACAGATATCAGCACCCACAAGTTAAATGCAAAGATACCAACAGATGGCGATACTGTCGCCCTCGGAAATATGCGCCATACAAAGACAACGTTCTCCATGAATACGTAACTCGTAACTTACTACAAATAAGGTTCACAATCGAATGCAAGACATACATCGCGCAAGAGAAATAATCTCAAAGATTCGATACATATACAAGGTCCAACTAAGAACCGTTGGACCACGGCCGGTCCCCAGGCTTCACACATAGCCTGGTGGAAGATCTTTCCTTATCAATGGAGGAACATTCCCAAGTAGCACCTCCATAAGCCTAAGAGAATACGGAATTCAGGGAGAATAATTTGTTAGCTAAAAGCCTTGTTGTTTCTGCGAATTAAGAATATCTATACAGGGTCGTTCTTAATATGCTGACAGTTTTTTAAGGGGATGACCAGACCATCAAACTGAACAACTTTCTCTATGGGACCAACAGCGAAAAAAACTGCTGTCTGCTGTTATTTGGCTCGACTAAGTTTGCAGTTTTGTATGGAACAGCTGATTTTTTTGCGATTTCGATGTTGGTGCAATAGAAAAAGTTGTTCAGTTTAATGGTCTGATCATCCCCTTAAAAAAGTGTCAGCATATTAAGAAGGACCCTGTATAACTTATACCCGTTATCAGTGAGGGTCATTAATCATTATCTTTTCAGGTACCTTTTTTATTTATTGTTTATCAAATTGATGCTTCAATTTGATAACTTTGATGAGCGACATTACTCATGGGTACTTCAGACCATCAAACTGAACAACTTTCACTATGGAGTCAATATCGAAATAGCAACTGCAAATATCAATCAATCTCTCAATTATTATTCTTACTTTATTGCGCACCAAAACAGAACATACGTTTGAATAAAACCTAAAACTTAGGCTGGATTCGACCAAACTTTGATTTATAGAAGAGTAACTATACAAGGAACAATTTTACTCCTAGCGTTTACTCCGAAATATCTTCATTTGTCTTCTACCACACTAAACGAATGGAGGAACATTCCCAAGTAGCACCTCCATAAGCCTAAGAGAATACAGAATTCAGGGAGAATAATTTGTTAGCTAAAAGCCTTGTTGTTTCTGCGAATTAAGAATATCTATACAGGGTCGTTCTTAATATGCTGACAGTTTTTTAAGGGGATGACCAGACCATCAAACTGAACAACTTTCTCTATGGGACCAACAGCGAAAAAAACTGCTGTCTGCTGTTATTTGGCTCGACTAAGTTTGCAGTTTTGTATGGAACAGCTGATTTTTTTGCGATTTCGATGTTGGTGCAATAGAAAAAGTTGTTCAGTTTAATGGTCTGATCATCCCCTTAAAAAAGTGTCAGCATATTAAGAAGGACCCTGTATAACTTATACCCGTTATCAGTGAGGGTCATTAATCATTATCTTTTCAGGTACCTTTTTTATTTATTGTTTATCAAATTGATGCTTCAATTTGATAACTTTGATGAGCGACATTACTCATGGGTACTTCAGACCATCAAACTGAACAACTTTCACTATGGAGTCAATATCGAAATGGCGAAAAAAATTACTATTCCATAGAAAATGTCAATAGCTTCTCGACTAAAATGTATGAAAGAGCAGATTTTTTTCACGATTTCAAAGTTGGTCCTATAGTAAAAGTTGTTCAGTTTGCCTCCCTTTCTTGCTTCAAAACGACCTCGATACCACAGAGCATACAGTGTCGTTGATGTCTTTTGTACTGAGCCGGCTGTCTAACGAACCGTTTCTAATCGACTATAAAAATAATAATAATATCTGCTGTTCCATATTAAACTGTAATGCATACTCGACTTAAATGTATGCAACAGTTGTTTTTTTTTGCTACCTTAGTTAAAGTTGTCCAGTTTAATGGGTAGACACTTAGTTTAAAAGGATGCTATTGATAAAAAATGTATACGTCTAAAAGTGATTCTTGCAAGCACGTATCCAGACTTTAGTTTCGCGGGGGAGGGGGGATATTCATACAAAAAACAATGAAAAAGTAAGTGATGTAAACACTTTTCCATACAGATATTCAGATTGGGGGGAAGGGGGGGGGGGGGAATGCCCACCTATCCCCCCCCCCCCCTCCCCCAGCTGTTAGCTTTTAACTAAGAGCTAATGATATCAATTTCACCCTGTAGTATTAGCTATACCCTGGCTATACCTCATCTAAACGGAGTGTCGCGTAATCGCAGTTAGCGCACATCTTTTCTTGGTCATGTTGGTTTTTTATTTTTATTTTCGTATTAACATCTAAGATGTTCCTATACAGGCATTGCTTTACATGCGCCGTTTTAATAGGAAAGTCAAAACAGTGCATTTTTTATATTTATTTCATAATTCCGTTTGCATTTTTACCTAATCTTTCGTCTGATTACTAAAAAAAAAAAAAAAAAATTAAATTAAATTATGTTTTTAGTAAACCTTTCTGTTTGTGGGTCTACAATTAATTGATTCCTTTATGGGACATATTTTTAGTTTTTTTTCGATCTTGTCTCTATATTGAAAGTTGTTCAGTTTGATGGTCTAACCCTACTTCTTTATCAGGGGTGTTTTGTTACACCCTTTATGTATATATGGTGTCCTCTCTGCATGTATAATATGTGTAACGGCGCGGCTTATATAGAAGTGACGTGGCGTGGACGTGGCGCGGACGGGGTGCGGCAATATAAACCTTATAGTACGTAGAATTGCGTCGTTTGGAGAATTACGCCCGCGCCTCCAGGCGACGTCGCCTGGACGTCGGACGCGATTTTCCTTTACGACAAAAACGACGCTATGCTACATACTATAAGGTTTATATTGGTGTTACTTTGACAATCCGCCACCGCCACACGTCTCTTCTGTATAAATAGCACCTTATTAGGCTTAGGTGCTATCTAAAGTACCTACGTATGAGATGTGTACTAAGGTGTCATTTCATTACACAAGACGCGATAACATAGAGATAAATGTATTGAGACTACTCACGTTCTGAACGTGACTTTTAGCAGTATGTGCATCGAAGAATATTGCCGAACAGCGTTAAAGCTTTCGGTCCATATTTATTTATTGAAGCAAAGAAAGTACTATACTAAACGCCAACGCTCCTGGCACGCGCAGTCATAAAACAATTAAGCGCTAGTGCTGCGCGTATTCGGCACGCATTGTCGATACTGTGATTAGTTTTAATTATTTCGAAGAATAGGTTGTTGTCTTGCCCTGCCTAATGAGCAAAATATCCAATTCTTTAAACTATTTACAAATGGTAGAAAAGTGGGTAGATAATTAAAAATATTATCTAATTATAGGGTCAATAAGTGGGTAGGGAATTAAAAAAAATTATTAGTCAGGGTATTAGGTAGTATATATGACTTGCAATTATTGACATTACTGTCATATAAGTTTCGATTTTTATTCAACATGGACGCTTTTCTAAAAAATTATATTACTTCGGTTGCGGGTGAAGTAAATCAGCAGACTCGAATCGTAATAAACAACGTTCTTACGTTTTTAGAGAACTTAAAGAACCTTCAAAAGGCACATTTGTCCGATCGCCTTATAATAAATGTAGTCGAGGATAGTGACACTGAGGACTTTGATTCAGATAACGAGTGAACTTCATTATCCCATATTAATATACCTGTGTATTAAAGTATTATAGATTAAGCGCACAATTATTTTTTTTTAAATATATTTCTGAAAAACAAACGTTTTATTCAAAAAATCGACAATAACACGATGCATCACTACGGTCTCCCGTAAAGCTACTAAGTGCGAGCGAGCGCGCAACATCGGCAGTACTGCTCGCACGTTTTATTACTGCGCGTGCCAGGAGCCTTGGCGTTTAGTATAGTTACATTGAAGATATTTACAATAAAAGTTGCGATTTAGTTTTTAGGTGTCCCTTATTCCAAATCACCAATTTTCGTTTCTGTTTGTGTTTGTTCGATCATCAACCAAAAAGAAAGAAAAACTTTTTTGTTTGAAAGCTTATTAGAAACGCATCTGACCGGGGATCGCAGGTATCTGAGGTTTCTTTGGGAAAGCTGTTCAGTATCATGGGTGATTGTACCCATAAAGTAATGCAACTGTTTACCCTAACACCCTGTATAAGACCCTTCTTAATATGCAGACACTTTTTAACAGGATGATCAGACCACCAAACTGAATAACTTTCACTATGGCACCAACATCGAAATCGCCAAAAAAATCTGCTATTTCATACAAAACTGCAAACCTAATCGAGATGGGACAGCTGATTTATTTTTCGCGATTTTGATGCTGGTCCCATACAGAAACATTTTCAGAATGATGGCCTAATCAACTTCTTAAAAAAACTGTTAGCAAAAACAGTTGGACCCTGTATAGTACCTACTCGTATAATCTTGACTATTATAAAACTGTAGCAGAAAGTTTGTCTGTACATTGAAGATAACAAAAAAAAGTTACGATATGGTTTTTAGGTGTCCCTGATTCCATTTCACCAATTTTTGGATTTTTTGTCTGTCTGTTTGTTTGTGTGTTTGTTTGTTTGTTTGAACGAGCAACACGCAAAAAGTACTGAACCGATTTTGATGAAACTTTTTTGTTTGATAGCTTATGATCTGACTTAAAATCTGGTATATAATTTGTGCGGACGAAGTCGCGGGTTAACGCTCGTAGTTCAATATTTTTACCTTGTCTTGTACTTGTCCGTGTGAAAATATTTTCGTTTTCGGGATGAAATATGCTGGAAAACTCTCTGTCCGTATTTACTCTATCTGCATTTCAAATTTCATAATCGATTTGAACAATTGAGGTGTGAAAGTGGAATAAACAAACAAAAATCACGTTCACATTTTTAATACCTTTCATTTAACACCTTTCTTATTTAGTATTTAAAAGCCTCTTTATCCTTATTCGACTTTGGAACCACAATTTGAAATTTTATTTGATAGGTGCATAATACTTGTTCATCATCATCATATCAGCCATTAAACGTCCACTACTGGACATAAGCCTCCCCTAAAATGGGGGGGATTTGCCATAATCGCCACGCTTGGCAGGCGGATTGGCGATCGCAGTTGGATTGAATGTGTGTACTCAGGATGCTGCTGCCCATCTTCCGGTAGATCCTTTAGTCGCCTTTTACGGTGTCGGTGTCGTAACACCCACGGGAGGAAATGGGACTACTTGTTGCATACTTATAAATCTTATGAGAACTTGTAGTATGATTTCTTCTTATACAAGGTGTAACAAAAGACCCTAGTAATACAGGAGTTTAGACCATAAAACTGAACCACTTTTACAACATCTAATTTTAATTAAAAAATCTGCTGTTTGATACAAAACTGCAGTACCGACACGAGTCAAATGTTGTGGACAGCTGATTCTTTTTTTTATTTTTTCGATGTTGTCTCCATAGTGAAAGTTCAGTTTGATGGACCAAATCGCTCTTTTAAATATTACTTCGATGTTTTGTTACACCCTGTATAAATGCTTAAGAAGTTTATGTATTTATTGAAGTCTTTTCACTTCTCAGTTTTTTACTACTTTCTACTTTTTTACACTGATAGGAATGAAACAGATCGCATCGTCAAATAAATTAGGAATTAATTACATTAATTTTATTCGGTAGGTACAAGATTAACTAGGTAAATGTAAACAATACAAACATTAGTAGGTACATACCTGTACATACCTATTCATGAGTTTATTTAAACAAAGAAACAACCTTATCAAATATTTATAACATTTTGTTGAAAGCAGTGAGTGACGTCTTTAATGATAAAATTATAATCGTTCATTGACTTATCGAACTCTTTATTATCACATTTATTTACATAAGAAAAAAAAACATAAATAATTTAAATACATAATCTTTACTTCGCATAATTTTTACACCAGTCACCGCATACACACAAATTACGTTAGGTCGCTAAAAATTGCATTGTAGGTAGGTACACATTTTTCGAAACCATTTTTTTTCCAGGTATCACTGGATAGACCAGATTACCAAGGATCTCGAGGAGCTGGAGGTGCCCAACTGGACTGAGATGGCACAGAAAAGGACACACTGCACACTTCGGGACCCTGAGCCAGCATAGTAAGTAAGTAAGTTAGAATTTTTGGGATGTTGTTAGAATAGATAGATAACACAGATTCCAATAGTGTAAAACCAATATTGAAACTTCGAAAGACTTGTGTTAACTGCGCGGTGCTGGAAAAACCTCGACATTTTCAGACATTTTTCAGATTTTGGCTTATAAACTTTTAAACGGTGCATCCTACGGATTTCCGATTGTTGCGACCTACGATGTTTTTAATGACTGGCGTAGTTTTGAAGTATTTTGCGTAGTTTGATGCATTGCACGCGTGGTGGACTAACGCCAACAACTCCTTGACTTTGAGTGCAAGACGTAATATAGGCTGATCGTGATGATGACTGATTTAAAAATAGTAATTACTACAAATGACTTAACACGTTCCGGGACAGTGACCGGCTATAGCCGTGATAACAATAAAAGTTCTATTGTGTCTCGTTCACTGCCCCGGAACGACCGTGTTAATTTATAGCTGTTCAGAGTAGCTGACATAGCCCAAAGAATTGCTAAACTAAAGTGGCAGTGGGCGGGGCACATTGCTCGCAGAACCGATGGCCGATGGGGCTGAAAAGTTCTCGAGTGGCGACCGCGTACCGGACACGGTGGACCGACGACCTGGTGAAGGCGGCGGGAACCCGTTGGATGAGGCAGCGCAGGACCGGTCGTTGTGGAGATCCTTGGGGGAGGCCTATGTCCAGCAGTAGACGTCCATCGGCTGAAATGATGACTGCATAGCTTATACCCACGATTTCGTCCGCGTCGACGTTTTGCTCAGTTTATCAAAATCCATTTTGACATTATAAAGCGTAATTTTGTATTAGTGGCATAATAATACAGGGTGAAATTGATATCATTAGCATCCTTTTAAACTAAGAGTCTACCCGTCAAACTGAACAACTTTTACTATGGCAGCAAATCGATCGGAGCAAAAAATAATGTAGCTGTTGCATACATTTGAGTCGCGAACTCGTGCGTCGACATTGCAGTTTAGTATGGAACAGCAGATTTTTTATTTGCTCCGATCGGTTTGCTCCCATAGTAAAAGTTGTTTAGTTTGATGGGTAGACTCTTAGTTCAAAAGGAAGTTATTGATATCAATTTTACCCTGTATACGTTGGTCAGATGACACTGTAAGGATGTCAGACATGGATCAGATTGGCACAGGACCATGAGGAGTGCGCAATAAAAAGAAGGCGTATGCCCAGCATTAATTAGGTAAGTGTACTCATGATACTGAACAACTTTCCCAAAAAAACATAAGCGGAATTCGAAAAAAAAAGTGTCGACTTTTCATACAAATATTCGATCAGCTGATTACATGTCATGTTGTATGATTGGAAAGTCATTTTTTTTTTTGGGAAGTTACTGTTGGTTTCTTTTGGAAACTTGTTCAGTATGATTAAATCACCTATTAAAGTAATGCAACTGTTTACCCTAACACCCTGCATAAAACCAAAATATTACGTAATGTAAACCTTTCCGTCAATTAGGTTGAGAGACCTATTGTATTTTAGAAGGTTAGAACAGACACGCATGATTTTTTACGGTTGGTTAAAATCCTCCAACCTCAAACGTCCTCTGATAAAAGTGACATTGAGTCTACAATGTGAAAGAGGTTTTTACGTTAAGGCAAGTTTGTAGAAAAGAATGTGTATGAAATATTTACCAACTATAATGACTGTAATTAAGTAAACAATATTTCACTTTATAGCTAATTAAGAGGATATCTGAAAAAAATAGGATTCTTCAAATCATCATACATGAAGTACTAACAGTAGGAGTATGATTTGCGGATATGTGTAAATTGAACATATAATTGATGTTTTGATTAGAGCCAAAACACGATTAAGACACATTTTCTCGATAGAAAAACAAGCCAAAGTAGCCTCCGTCTTTATCGATAAACGCTTGGAACTGCTAAACGCTTAATAATAGAAACATGAGATTTGATTTTAAAAAAAAGAGATACATATTTTCTAAATTTCTAGATTTTCATTGAAAAACGATGAAAAAAGTATAACTGTAATCACTGTTCTATACAAATATGCGGATTTGGGGGGGGGGGGGGGGGGGGGGGTACTGCACAAGTCAAGCTACATGTCGCGTCGTTTCATGTCCCGCAGCTTCGATAACATCTCATGCAAACATTTATAAGACAACACAACACTGATTTATAAAGTGGAAATAATAATCTTCTTGGTCAAAGTGTACTGAAAAAAGAATGTACCTACTTTAAGTCGATATCAGTTTTAAGTTATTTAATACAGCATGTGGACCTCTGACAATGGAGACAAAGACATAATGTACATATTGCATAAATTACTATACAAAATGAATTGTCAATAACAGAGGAACGTGTCTTTACACGCTAAAGTATGCTACGTCGTATTGTGACCGTTTTATTTGAGTCAATTCATCACTATTATTCTAGCAGAAATTTTGAAACCTTTGCATTCTTGTCTTTTACTTCATCGTGTATCGAAATAAGCAGAGTTTTAAGTACTTACCAATTAATGTATTGATTCGTGACACAATATTTAAGAAATTATATTGATAATGATAATATGATGAATATATGATGATTATATTGATTATTATTTATATTGATTTTTGGCGCGCCTTGGGAGAGGCCTATGTTCAGCAGTGGACGATGATAGGCTGATGATGATGATGATGATGACAATATTTAATGGTAATGTTAATGACGATTGTTTGTAGAAACCTTCGACAAGAAACCCATGATTTGAATTAAATATTTTATTGTTAATGCTATGCTAACCTACAATTAATTACCTATTGTAAACTTTTTTTAAATTGAGTTTTGCTTGTGTCTAGCACTGCATTTCTGCCAATGTCGAGTGAGTTTTAGGAGTGTCGTAAATCATAATAATTTTATTACAACAACACATTCCATTGTTCCATCCAATAGTTGTCTGGAAGAAATCGCAATTTGGTGATAAGACCGCCCTTTGTACCCTTCTCATTCTTGTTATAAAATTGTATTTTTCTATTCTTGTTGTGCATACAAATAATATTTATGTTATTATTAATCCTTAAACGGAAAGTCATCTTATCACAGATTAAATTCAGAGAAAGAACTTCGATCATCATGTTAAACCACTGTTCAACCATAGAGAAATTAAGTGTTAAAAGAAATAAAAATATAAAATAATTTTTATTTCGGATTACTTGATCCATATTAAATTAATAGATTAAAAACGCAATTTCAATTACAATTACACAATTCATAATAATAAATTACAATACAATTACAATAATACAATTTACACAATTTATGTTTGTTAGTAACGACGCAACACCTAAATAACTACGTTAGTAAAAAAACTTAAATGCAGAGTGCTCCAGTGCTTGATAAAGCGACTGTCCCACCCATAGAGATCTAGAGATGCCAACCAACGCGCTGAGTACGAAACGTAGTGTCGCATCACCACCAGTACCACACGATAGAAAGTATTTTGTTAGCTTGAATGTGCTCATTATCCATTGCGGTATCACAACTAAAAGTTCGAATAATATTTAGTACTACGCAAGCATTGTCAACTATTTACACATAATATCTCGACTGGCTTTCAGCCTCATAATATAGTGAATTCTTACTGTCGCGAGCAATGTGTTTCGTTTTTGCGCATATTGCTGCGACACTGGCCCCGCCCCCTTTTCACATCTCCCTTTAGTTTTTGTGATCTGTGGTCCCACCTACTCGCTGCTACCGACAGAGTAACAATAGTTTACAAACAAATCATACGTATTTAATAGTATACAGGCCTATATTTGATCGAAGTATACAGGGTGTAAAATTTTATACGTTAAATATCGTAGCTTCAGACCATGAAACTGAACTATGAGATCAACATAGAAATCACAAAAAACAATCACCTGTCCCTTACATTTGGGTCAAGTATATAGCCATCGACAATTTCTACGGAAATGCAAATATTCTTTTCGGGATTTCAATATTGGTCCCATAGCATAGCGTAATCCCATAGTAAAGGTTGTTCAGTTTGTTGTCTGAAGCATATCTTATTTTATTTTATTCATTTTAGGAAAACTTACGGACTAATTACAGGATAGTAGGGTATCAAAATTTTTATAAAACAACATTGCCAACTAAAAGTTTCCACAGATAAATATCATTCGTTTTACATACGTTTGTGTGTAAACAAAAAAATACAAATTTGAATCAAAAACCTCCAAGTTTGCTGGTACTTCAAACCATCCACAAAAGAAAAGGAATTATACAATGTGTTAATGAATTAACGCAAAACTAGAAAGTAGTTTGTTTAGGATCGAGAGCAGAATCGAATTATCATGGTTTCAACATAGGTAATTTTTCAAAATATTAAATAATTATTAAATAATATATGTTTATACACTGTAAAATACGAATGAACGTTGCAGAGAATAATCTTCGTTCTTCCATGCATTATATTCTTCTCACACTTGCTGTAAGTAAAGGTGTAATTGCTTCTTCTTCATAATATGTTGAGATACCGTCGCAAGAGTCCGCTCTTGGCATTCACCGCGTGCCTTATGATTAAATTATTACACATAAAGGCCTGCAGTGAACGCGAGGGGCGTGGACTGTCTTCTTCTAATTATTCGTCTTCTTTCTTCGTTCTCTTCTTTATTTTGCTTCTCGTCAGATCTTCCGTTTTCTTTAAATCACCGTTCCAGTTTATTTACTGTTATTGGGTATACATATCTATAATTATCGTTTATTAAAAATAGTTATGTTTGTTTTTGATGTATGTACCCTGTATACTTAATACAGGGTCCAAATTAATTTGCTGGCGGTTTTTTAAGAGGACGATCAGACCATCAAACTGAAGAACTTTCTTTATGTGACCAACATCGAAATCGCAATAAAAATCTGCTGTTCCATACTAAACTGCAAACCTAGTCGTCCCAAATCTTTGGGACTGCAGATTTTTTTAGATTTCTTTGTGTGCCCCATAGAGAAAGTTGTTCAGTTTGATGGTCTGATCGTCCTCTTAAATCAGAATTGGACCCTGTATAAATTCTCTTGTAATTCTACCACTGCTTCAGATAAATGTCACTGTTGTAGAGAACGTAGAAAAAAACTCTATATAGAGAATAAAATTGTAAACACGTTTGTAAAATGCTAGGTATTGAATTCATAGGTGATGAGTGTAGACAGGACAATACACTGTGGTGTGGGAATATAACTGACTCTGCATTAATTAGGTATTTAATATGAACCAGAAAGAAAAAACCAGTAAAATGAAGAGATTTTAATAGCGTATCTTTCATAATTGTATTCTTTGATACCTGTTAAAACCATAAAGTTTTATACCTGTTAGAACATATTTCTAGCTAATTTAGCATATAACTAGAATATGTAGTTAAATTGTATCCTTATCGATTTATTAACGTAAAATATTTTTTACCTACAATTGCTAAGCATAATTTTTAAGGCGCTTTAAGCAACATGCTGGCATATCGCTACTAGCAAGTGAAGATAGTTTCCACAATGATTTCTCCCCAAAATCCTTAAAAAAATTACACTAACGGTGAACCCTGGCAGAACTAAACTATTGTAAAGGTGGTTGGTAAACGAAAAGGGTTATAAAGGGCTTATCTATGTAAAATATAGGTCATTTTATTCAGTGTTTATGTTCCTAAAAAAAGTGCGTCACTAAATCCCAATGTTTAGTTAGTTTGACTTGACAAAAAGGTTTCGTGGTAAGCGCCTGACACGCAATTGTGCGCAAGTTTCAATAAGGAACTGAAGGCTGGAATGTAAAATTATAAGAATCGACATCATGAATTGCTTTTTCGTGCTGGTTTCACGTGACTTTGACTTTTACTACGATCTGTCGATCGTTTCTCACATAAAATATCTGGTTACCCAAATGTAGCGCTGTTAAATAAAGAATATGCATCAGAATATGCTTGCGACTAGTTATATTCCCCGAGGAAGTCAGTATAGATATGGATATCTATACATAATAAAAACAAAACGCAACATAATATAATATACTTATTAAGAACATTCATGTTTATACCGGGTGTAAGTGACAGCCTAGCAAATACTGAAACGGTGAACTCAGACCATCAAACTGAACAACTTTCACTATGGAGCCTAACTCAGGAGACAAGAAAAAAAATCATCAATATCAAATCATCATTGCTAGGCTGTCACTTACACCCTGTAGAGGGTAAGTACGAAGCGGTAGTCAATTCTTAAACATTTGCACTCCTAAACGTTGAGTCTGTACCAACCAAATCTACCAATATGTTAGTATGAATTAAAAAAAAATCATCAAAAATCTTCAATTTGTGGTACTAAATAGTTATTTAATCAGACCTATTGGATCTGAGAAAAAGAAATCATCATTCAGAAAGGTGATCATTTTCATAGTAGATAATAATCAGTAGGTTGCCATTAGATTTATATAAATATTCTCTTTGATTGCCATTGAAGGACATGCTTAATAAAAATTAAAGTTTGATTGACAAAAGAAAATTTGATTGATGTGTGCATTAACCTTAATATAAGGTCTAACTTTTGTTGTTTTGTTTTGTTTTGTTTCTTTTGTTCCTTATACATTTTCTTATCATACCCTTAAAATACTTTACTTCAATAGGTAAAGTATTTTAAGGGTATGCTCAGACCGTAAAACTGAACAACTTTCTCTATGGGACCAATATCGAAATCGCGAAAAAAAAAATTGATGTCCCATACAAAACTGCAAACACAACTTGACTCAAATGTATGGGGAGCAGATTTTTTTTTCGAGATTTCAATATTGGTCCCGTAAAGAAAGTTGTTCAGTTTGTTGGTCTGAGCATACCCTTAAAATAGTTTCAGCTAATTTTGTTAGACCTTATATATCCTTAATCAACGTTGAATATAATTGTAATCGAAACCGAACGTGACTTCACAATATTAAAATATTATCTACTACATCTCTGTTTTATTATAAAGGTGAAATTTTAATTTTGTGTCATGGATTAATTAGTTAAAAACATTACTATATTGTCCTCAGTACTTGTTCTTATATATACGTCACAATAAAGTCGATCGTGATCGTGCGAAAGAAGTGACTTCAAGACCCATAGTAGCGCGTCCTTGACCTTGACACCGTGGCTTAATGACCCGAGCTTTGGCAATAAAAACACATTACCCCTTCTAACCCCCTCGTAAACCCTAAGAGACCCATTAGAATTAGGTCACAGAACTTCATTCTGTAATAAATGGTTATTAGACGATAATGTCTTCATATTTCTCGGATCGGCAGTCAACGTGGTAATGTATTTCAAAGTTTGATGGCTATTTATAGAGATATTATGAAGACAAAACTTTTTAACCGACTTCAAAAAAGGAGGAGGTTTCTCAATTCGTCCGTAAATATTTTTTAATAAAATAAAAATGGAATCATACGCCGCCCGTGAAATTTTCAAAATCCATACCTTTAGGAAGAAAAAATACTTTTCCATAGAAATCTATAGAAAGAAAACCACAGGTTAAGGGCCAGTTTTTCACAATTTTTGGATAAGTTAGTAGCTCACAACATATGACATAATTTTGTATGATCATTGGCGTACCTAGAGATTTTCCCTGAGGGGGGCAACCGGCCACCTAGCGCATAGCTACCGCCCCAGTGGCAAGATTCACATTTTGCCACTGGGGTCGTATCCAAAAGCTCATTTTCCTAGGGCTCCCCGTAACCATAATTAGGCTTGCGATTTTTAAGGAATATGTAAAACATGTTATAAACGTGAAAGAACGCGATTATTTCATAAACAATAACAGTTGTGGCATAGGTGCTTCAGCCTTTGCATGCTTACACATCTGGATCGAGCGAAGCGAGCTCGAAATTTGGCAGTATAGCCTCTGAGTTTTGGCTAGAATTTCACAAGATATTGAAACAGTGCCTACTAAACTATTTAATTATTTCTTCACTACTTTCCATTTTTCTAAGGGGGGGCGACGTGTTTTCTGAGGTGGGCGTCGCCACCTTGCTACGCCAATGTGTATGATAGATATGTCAGGTAGGTAAGCTATTAAGAAATTATTCAGAAGCAATGAAACAAGCCCTAAATATTTTCATTTTGTTAACGGCTTTTCCTATTACTTCAGCAAATAAAAAAATATGTAGTGTGTGGTTGTAGCACTGTTTCTGGACAAACCGAAAGGAAGACCGATGTCCTTCTTCCGTCTTAAGTCAACGTACGTATAAAAAAGCCTAATCAAAAATGCAAAGCAATAAGTACCGATGTTATCAAGCTCAGCTGTTGCTCAAAGGTGGTATTTACCTACTCTCATTATTACAACAACCTACCTATATAAAGTACCTAATAATACCTACCTTTTGCTTGTGTCCAGCATTGAATTTCTGCGAAACTCACGTGGAGTTTGGTCGTATCGTAATATCAAGGGGTGTTTTATGACTTTATGATAATGGGTGATATTGAAGATAAAACAAAATGGCGAATCCATTTCACCATCCAGAAAGCGCACAACTGCTGCGACTACAGAAACCCATTTTTTTTTATGTTTGAATATTATAGCCATGTTTTGATTTTATTATATTAAATCTATACTATTATAAAACTGTAACAGGAAGTTTGTCTGTACATTGAAGATATTAACAAAAAAAAAGTTACGATATGGTTTTTAGGTGTCCCTGATTCCATTTCACCAATTTTTGGATTTTTTGTCTGTCTGTTTGTTTGTGTGTTTGTTTGAACGAGTATCACGCAAAAACTATTGAACCGATTTTGATGAAACTTTTTTTGTTTGATAGCTTATGATCTGACTTAAAATCTGGTATAAAATTTGTGCGGACGAAGTCGCGGGTTAACGCTCGTCTTTAATACAACGCTAACCGAATTTAAGGTTGCGGTGCACAATACACGAATTGCGATTTATATTATAGGTACGAAAATCTTAGTGAAAAACGAAAAAGAAACCAACCCACTTAAGCGTTTTAAACACTTTCCACAAACTGTTTCGTGACAGAAGGCATATGCCTTGCATTAGGACGTGACTATTGCTTTACAAAATCAAACCACTTCACAATTTTCCTCACTGCAAACTTAATCTTTTCACAAAGTACAAGAATTTCTTAAAAGAAAATTGAATCGTAATATCACGAAAGCTGTCACGTACGGTGTACACTCTCGTATTAATCAGCCTTCCCCCAACAGGGGGCTGCTGTCAAAACGCCACACTGTTTCCCGCGCTCGCCCTCGCCGTACAGTCGCGTTCAAAACTTTCTTCATTTACCGAAACCTCACTCAGAGGCATTTCAATTTTCTGTTTGTCAAAGTACTTGAAAAGTAATCAATCAGTATTTCGTTTAATAAATAAAATGTATTGTTTTGGTATCTGCCCACCACGATGTATCGTTACGTTTGATTGATTAGGTAGGTGGTAATAGTAAAAAAAAATTGTATGCATACGTCCATTTTTCGTATCAAGTGTTGTGTTGTTTTCTATGTACTTATGATTACTAACACAGATTTTCGTTTTACACACAAACGTTTTCCATCACTTTATAATCACATCGTCTATCACAATTCCCTATGCCAAGCAGTTATAAGAACCTCTGACCTTAATTATATCAATACTACACCCAATGTTCTATTCTATTCTTCTGTGGAAAAAAGCAAGAAAGTTGATCTAGTTATAATGCATAGTGCTACAAAAATAGAAGCCAATATCCTTCAATATAACCATTTCTAAAAAAAATGGTTTCTTAATAGGTACCTAATCAAATTTGTAGAAAACTTCAATGCAAGCATATCTACCTATCAGCCTATAACAACAAACATTTTGTGTTATTACACAACACAAGCTACTAAACTATGTTCGAAAAATTCCAATTTTAAAGAAATTTTTCTTATGAAATATGCATAAATGGGAAAGTCCTACAAAACCGTTTCCACGCTTTGTCTGTATCGATCGAGAGTCTCAATAATATTTTATTAATTATAGTATAAAACAATACTTAATATTTTAATACCTATTTATTATTTGAATAGGAGCAGATGAATTTTAAATAATCTACCAAGCCTTCGCTTCCTTTCTTCTATACTAAGACAATGAAATGCCACCCTATAGAATCTATCCATTAAATTATACAATATTGACAATTTACTGTTTATGTTTTGGTCTTAAATAAAATAGGTATATATAATTCGATTTGATTTGATTTAGGTTTTAATAACCTGACTCTAAAGTTGTTCTTTTCCAGTTTAAAATTTGCCTTGTGTTTTTTGCTTATAATGCTCTGGTGCTAATATTATGGTCATTATATGATCTCTGTTCATGATTGCCGTGGTTGTTATATGCTAATAAATATTTATGCTTAAGGCCCACAGGATACAGGCCCACTATATATGTGCATTTTAATAAGTATGTATGTGCTAATTAAAATAGATCAGCATCGCACACACATCGCACGCACACACATTGCAAGTCAAAATAATGATTAGGTCCGAACAAAATTTCACCGCGAGCGTACCTATCACATCCACTACACTATGTGAATAAAGCTAGTAATTCCGTATATGTGCTCTATACTGCTCGCTGCAACAAGCATAGATCAGGGGCGCATTGTCCGTCGCACAATAGATGCAGGGATGCAGCTGTTGCCATTGTGATTGTGACCCTAGTAGGGTCGGGTCGTGACACGCGTTAGATATTGGTTAGCGTTAGTTGAAATGTTTTAGATAACTAGATTTAAAAAAACAATATATTGAAAAGTTTATCAGAGCCTAAATGTTTTATTCGGGTTCGCTTCGATAGACCAAAACACATTCCGTCTCATTACACTTTCATCTATGACGGATCATCCACTAATTATATTCATTCAATTTATACAAAGTTTGATGGATTTAAATACATTTGCTAAAAATAGGTTTTAACCTATTACTCCATTCCAAATAGCAACGAAATTTTATGGCTATTTTGAATTACAGAAACAAAAACAAAAAAAAAAAACAGAAATAAAGAAAAACAAAAATTAGAAACACTGACTCTCACTCATTCTAAGAACAGTTTAGTATAAGAGATAAGAGGAATCTTGGTAACCATCAGCTGCAAGGCTGATTCAGTATTCATAGGGTCTAGAGCATCTCTGTGATGGGGATGGACCAGGTTTGCCTGCATAACTACAGTCGGTTTAGGAGTTACGGCGATCAAAGGTCTGGTATGTTAGCTACATCTCAAGGTATTTTGATTAAACGTGTCGTGTCGTCGATAAAGAATAGTTTTGATAGAGAGTTCCATCAAACATCATCAGATGTTCTTATGTTTAGATAAATTAAGACATCGATGTAATGGTATTAGGTGAAATGCTTTGTGCTCAATGGAAGCCTAGGTTAAATAAGTAGTTGATGATTCGTCAATTTCGAAATATAGAAGAAGTGTTATTAGACGAAACGTGTTTCGGAATTACGTATCGAGTGAACCGTTTTATTCCCGTGTCGGAAACTCGGATCGAAGTTACTATTAAAAATTCTCGATAATAATATGGTAAAGCTTTCGGGTTAAATTTTGTTGTATTGGAAATAAATTAAGACTTTCGTAAAACTATTTAATTTTAAATTAAAAAGAAAATTTTAAAAAGAATCGAGACATGTAGAAACTAATGTAGGTAGGTATAACAGAAAAAAAAACTTTTCATTTTTATTTTATTAACCGAATTAAGCTGTTATATCCACATAATAATGTTTTGCACACCTAAACTCATTTTTGACCTCGAGATTTCTTTTAAAGAAAATATTTTATGAAACTGATAATTATGAAAATTGTCTATATTAAAAAAAAAAAGAGGTAAAAGTCCATTAACAACGTATAGTACTATGCATTAATTATAGTTTAACTAGAACGTCCAATACCACTTGATGTGTCAATATGAATCATACACGATCGATCGCAGTAACATAACGTGATAACATCGAAAAAGCCCTAAGGTCGTTCACTTTTAATGCATCGTACCTTTTTACATCGATTCGTGTTTATTTTAGGTAACGGGTTTGACATTAGACACAAATGGTATCGTAAAATATCACAGCGGATAACATGAAACATAATTATATGACCTTCTCCTACTATTTTAATAAATAAATGATACGAAATTTATTTACGGTGTATTGTCGTATTTGTTTGACAGTGAGGAATATAGCGGTTTTATGTTCAAGTTAAATAGAATAATTTTTTTTTTAATTGTACAGACTAATTAAAATAATATTATGGAACTTTTCTCTGGATGATATTAATTCCATAACATAAGCGTAAAATTTATTTAATACTAATATAAATCGTGCTAAAAATTCAAATTCCGACAGTCGCAGATATAGGGTCCTTCTTAATAGTGCTGACACTTTTTAATGATCAGACTTGCATCAAACTGAACCACTTTCTCTATGGCACCAACATCGAAATCGCGAAAAAAATTATCAGCTGTCCCATACATTTGGCTCATGTAGGTTTGCAGTTTTGTATGGAACCATGAGCATGAGTATTGGTGCCATAGAAAAAGTTGTTCAGTTTAATGGTCTCATAATCCCCTTAAAAAAGAGTCAGCATATTAAGAAGGACACACAGTATACAAGGTGTTCAAATGTTTAAAACCATTTTTAGTTCTGATCAGATATTAAATTTGTAACATTAATGGAAAGCACTGCTATCAGAAATATCTGAACACTGTCTGCTACGATATATCTGGCGACTGTACACCACATGACATAGTAAATCGATTCGATTAGATAACAGTTATCTACAATAGATCAACCACAAGTTTTCTGAGTCTCTATCTTATTGCAATACAATTCATATGAAAGTTGCACCGAACTAAAATCATAAGAATAATTAATACTGTATAGAAACGAAACTCAAGCGCCAGACGCGTTCAAGGTCACGTTAATAACCTACCTTCTCGCCTCTGCTTAGCAGAGAAATCAGTCGGGGCTTGCGTCAGTCGCCACGCGCTCACTCGTGCACGTTCCGCCCGATTTTTGTTATTTATTTTTACTCACCTTATTGCAGTATTTGGGTGTATAAAATAACTGATATCTGAATCGAACTAATATTATTTATTTTACCACTGAAAATGTTAAATAACAGGAAATCTTAGAACCTTCTTTTGTTGAATTCGGGTAATAAGATGTGACACATAATTAAATACACCATAGATAACGTACCTATAAAAGATGAAGTAAATAACAGCCTAAGAAATTAGTTATTTTATGTAACAGCCCTGGCGGCTTCCGCGACAGCGGGGCGTTCCGGGCTAAGTGGGGAAGAAGGTGTTTAAAAGGCGGCGTTTGGAGCACGCACAAAAGAGATTCCATTCTATAGCGTATTGGTTATTCTATGCCAAAATGCTGCTTGAAATATTTAACTGAAAATTTACGCATCCTATAAGATGGTGATACGCTAATAAATTCATGCCTACTGAAATGATTACACCAAATAGTACGAGCAGTTCTACGAACAACAGTTAGTAATAGTTGCGAACAAGCTATTAAAGCTCGAAATAGGTAATAGAATGTGTAGATGGTGGTGCCATTCATGACTAGATACACTGTACGTTGCCCTTCGCCCGTGCCGTGCCGTCTACTACAGTACAAATACATACACTATAGTATACATAGTCTACTTATCAACAGAGTTGTATATAAATCCAATTGTTTTTGTATCCGAGGTCTAATTGTGTAACTACCCGATTCAATCGGTATCAAATCGACTTGGTGATTTTTGGCAGTTCTTAGCGATTCTGCTTCTGATATTTAGTGAATTAATTTCAGACAATGAATATGATGATCACAGAAACAATATATTTCTTAAAAATTATACAGTCACATACGTAATACGTAATGCTTTACCATTCTTATAAACGGACTAGCGTTAACCCGCGACTTTGTCCGCACAAATTATATACCAGATATTAAGTCAGATAATAAGCTATCAAACAAAAAAGTTTCATCAAAATCGGTTCAGTAGTTTTTGCGTGATGCTCTTTCAAACAAACAAACAAACAAACAGACAGACAAAAAATCCAAAAATTGGTGAAATGGAATCAGGGACACCTAAAAACCATATCGTATCTTTTTTTTTTTAATATCTTCAATGTACAGACAAACTTCCTGTTACAGTTTTATAATAGTATAGATTATCGGTCTTTTGCAGCTTTTGCCTGCATGCTTATAAAGAAATGTTATAAGACTATATCTGTTTTAAGTGTAAGTATCTACCTAGATAACCGAGCTTCGATCGCCGATTTTTTTGTGAATATCACCTATCTCGACAAAGGGTCGACATCTATACCAATTTTTTCCATCTGTTCGCGATCGTCTTGACAAAGCGTGGCTAGAGGTGGATCACTGCGTAGCCCAATTTCTTACTGGACATGGTAACTTTAAGGGAAAACTATTTTATTTTAAATTGGTTGCGTCACCTTTATGTGAATGTTCTGTTGACAGTAACGAGTTCGAACAGACCGCTCATCATATTCTTTGGGAGTGTGAGCTCTGGTACGCCGAGCGCCAGACCATGCTTGACTCAATAAAATCGTTTTCTGGTGTCCCTTACTACATGGATCTTGTTGCGACTAGGGATAACTTCCGTGCGTTCAGATGTTTTTGCCATACTTATTACTGGAAGCAAAATAGGTCATAGTTTCAGTACAATGTTAGGTTCCTATTGTTTTATTTTGTATTTTTGGTGCTTTTGCGGTCGTGTCTTCAACACTGCCATAAATGATCTCTTGAATTGGCTCTCTAATAGCCATGTTTTTTTTTTTTCCTTCTTATTGCTGTCTCCCGTTTGCAATGGAGGGAAGTCGGATATTTCGTTTTCCTACTCCTCCTATCTTCTTTGATTAATTCATTGCGGGTTCCAAGACAGATTAGAGTCATCCCCCGGGCTCGCTGGACTTCATTGTCCAGTGTTGTGAATGGTCGCCGCTGTTGATCCTGGCTTACAGGAGTTACAGCGGTGGGAATGTGTGGTGGGCCTACGCCCGTTAAAAAAAAAATATCACCTATCTGGTTAAGACGCTGACAACACAATTGAGCTCCACTTCAGAAGTTTTTTAGCAAAATCAGAGCAACAGATTGCAGCAGGAAAAATATATGTCATATTTGAACGTATTTCTTAAAAAAAATTTGTTTCCAAAACACGTTTGAACGATATTTTCTCGATAGAAAATTATTCCAAAGTCACCTCTTTAAAGGAACTAAACAATTAAATATTACCTATATAAATACAAAAACATCCAAATTGTTGCCCATTTAAAGTATTAGATGTTGTTTTTTTAAATCAAACAGGTAATTGTTTTATGCATAATTTCTCAGTGGTTATTATGAAGGAAAAGTCGTAACGATGTTTAACCTAACTAGTTCGAACAGTTGAGTAGGTCATGGTTAAGTGAATTTTAAACATTTAGAGCGTATGCACGCAAATACTTTTTGCATCGACAAAGCAGAAATTCGATAACAAAAACTTTATATTATTAGTTTTTAAAAGTTCTATGGTAAAAACAATTGTAGAGTAAAATTGAAATGGCTGTGAAACACGTAGCCTCCTTTGTTGCCAAATCGTTTCTCGATGTTTCGACTAATTTTAGCCAAGACCTAGGCTTAAACTATAATTACACTTCACTTGGTTTCAATTACCTATGCAAAAATGCATACGCAGGTAGATTATCGAAGTAAAAAAAAAAAGTAAAGTATCCTATTCAGCATGCAGTTATAGCATGGCTCAAGTTTTAACGTAGGGGGAGAAGGCATAGAGGTCACAGTACATGTTTTGACCTACACACTCAAAAAGAGATGCAAAATATAGCAAATTTGCTCCAGTTTGAAAAGGAGGTCGCAACTTTATTTACGTAACCAAAGGATAATACAACTTTTCCTTGAACATGCGGCCCAATTTTTTTTGTGTTTCCCAAAGATAAAACCTTTGCTAATTGATAGACCTTATCACCAATAGTATCTTTTAGTAAAGCACCCACAAATCCATCCCAGAGGAAAAAAGATATAATCTTTAGAAAAAAAAATGTTTTTCTACATTTTCTAAAAAATTATTTTATTCATGTGAAACGAGTACCTAATTAGCTACCAAATTATATTGTATGTCCGTGGTAAGTGAGTAAAAGAGGATATGTTAGGTTAGGTTAGGTTTTAGGTTAGGTTAGGTGGTTAGGTTAGGTTAGGTGGTTAGGTTAGGATAGGTTACGTTCAAAGCAAAGATGAAACCTACGAAACCTATACCTTATCATCAATAGTAACTTTTACTACAGCACCCGGAAATCGACCCAGTCGACCCATTAGAAAATCTAGTTGCCGCGTCACAAATAACATTTGCAATTTATAATATAATTACGAAGATATAAAGCTTTTAAAATTTTGTATGAAAAATTGCAAAGCTTTATATCTTCGTAATTATTTTATAAATTGCAAATGTTATTTGTGACGCGGCAACTAGATTTTCTACACTATTTTTCCATATATACAAAGTTACTTATATTAATACCGTCTACGCGTATTGTGCGTCAAAGTTTTGTATAAAATTGACCCCTCTGCAACCACAGAAGAAGAAGAAGCATCCTGCATATTGAAGATTAAATAGAGCAAAATTTCGTTTTAAAATCAGACAATCATTTAATTTTTAGGAAACTTTACTTTATTTTTAGGGGGGCCATTATTTTAATCAGGGTACAATTTGGATAAAATTTTATTTTCTTTTATTGTAAAAATTCTATAAGTCTTTTTTACCGTTTTATGCCAATTTTTGTTCATCATCGTTTATAATAATCATTAAAGACATTTGCAGCTATGTTTTTTTGCAACTTCTTATATTTATTGATGTTTTTTCAGCAAAATAACCTGCGTTACCGTCCCTTAAAATTATATTGCGCTGCTTACACAAACAAAGTAACTGAGTTACGGTAATTTGCAAAAAAGTATAGTATTTTACTTTAATTCCTACGTTTTTCTGGTTTCTTATTCGGTAGCTACTGTTAACAGTTTTATTTTGGAATTTACCTATTTTACTAACAAAATCGCCTTTGTTCCGTTGCCTTTGAAGGGGACCGGATTGTAGTACCCTGAATAATATAGCTTATATGTGGAAGCATGTAACTGGCCTATAGCTGACAAAATTTGTGAACTATTTATTTTATAGCTGTAGGCTCCCCAAATAATAAGGGCTAACAAAATTAGCTCAAAATATTTTAAGGGGATGAACAGACCATCAAACTGAACAACTTTCTCTATGGGGCCAATATCGAAATCGTGAAAAAAAATCCTCTGTCCCATACATTCGAGTCGAGTTATGATTTGCAGTTTTGTATGGGACAGCTGATTTTTTTTTCGCCAATTCGATATTGGTCCCATAGAGAAAGTTGTTCAGTTTGATGGTCTGATCATCCCCTTAAAATAGTTTCAGCTAATTTTGTTAGACCTTATATATTAAAAAAATTAAATAAAATAAAATAATGACCCAGGGGCCTTTTTAGGGTTCCGTACCCAAAGGGTGCTAAAGCGGGACTTTTTTACTAAGCTTACTACACTGTTCGTCCTAATTCTAAAGGGCTGATCTGTAGAACCTTAATAGGTAGCGAGTTGAGATTTTCACAGAATATTTGTTATAATTTAGTGTGATTTAGTGACACAAACCTCAAAACAGTTTACAAAAGAAATCAAAAAGCAACCAACACTCTTTGATAAACATGTCGAGTTTACTTCGTTTGATTGATTGTTGCGAGCGGGCCGGCCCAGAGGGCGACTGGCTAATAATGTTCCTTCCTCACACCAAGTCACCTGAATCAAGCCATTTTCATACTTATGTGGCAAAGTTAAGTGTTGTATCAGGGGATTTCGTGTGTGGAAAAGGCTGTAGTGCATTCTCCATGGTGAAGAAATGTAAACATTGGACGGCAATTAGCTTCTGAAGGGGTGTTTTAAAGTGGTCAATCAATGTGATACCGCCATCCTGGCAATATTATTTAGAATTATTATTTGAGCGCTGAAACTTAGTATGAGCGTATTTTAAATGTCTAGATTGCATCGGTAAATAAAGCTGTAAATAAAAATAAATCAAATGACTATATTTGCCACATAAAATGAGGTTACCACATAGGACAAAACGCTAGTGATTCCATTCTCTTTGGTTCTACAAAGGTCCTTCGCAGGTGTCGCGCACATAAATCCTTTAAAAACAGAACAGGAGTGCGATTTTTGAATCTCATTCGCTGAGCTCAGCAGTTGAAAATGTCAGTAACACTATGAAGATACGCATATTTCTACTGCTGATTTGACATTCAAAAATCATACTCCAGGAGTGCGATTTTTGAAAGTCAAATCAGTATTAGAAAGATGCGTATCTCCATACATTTTCAACTGCTGAGTTCAACGGATAAGATTCAAAAATCGTACTCCAGAACAAGATTGCTCAGTAGAATAAAAGCTTTCACTACTTGCAAATAAAAAAAAAGTGAACGTTATGGTTTAACGGTAATCAAAAAAAATTATTGCTTTCTGACTAGAATCTCTTTTGAACAAAATTACTGGCCCAAATAGCGAATAAATAAAAAGGCTACAGGAATTTTATTTTCTCAAAATTTAACCAGTAAGAAAAGATTTATAACAATAAAAACTCCTTTTTGCTCCGCCTCCATAACATAAACTGAAAGGTTTGAACTTGCATAAAACCTCCTTCTTCAATATAATCTCGTTTTACATAATTTGTGTTAATGCGTGAGAAAAATATTTTCGCGGCCTAATGATTTATTTAGGCTTGAATATGTAACAGAGATTGTTAGTAACAAAATCATAACAAAAATCTAAATTAGCACGAATCCGGTTTTCTACCGGTGGTGCAGGATTAGAAATTAACAAAAATATAATTGTTCCACCAAAAATTACAACACTAACGATGTAGCAAATAAACTTCTCAATCAAATTACTGGCCAATCATTCTGTAAACACAGTGTTTCTGTCAGTCTCTACGTTTATTCGCTTATTTAGTAGCAACCGCTGAAAGGGTTTCGCTACAGTTTATCGCAATAGTTTCGTTTCTACACTGAGTCGCCAACATTACAGTCACGCAATATATTACTCACGAAATTGTTAGTATAGTTACGATTTTGGTATTAGTAGTAAAATAACAAGTCGTACCTACACCTTGTAATAATTTTTTTTTATCTTTCGCTACCTACATAATTTGGTCCGATTATATCATTTATCATTTGTAGTTTTGCATACTTTTTATGTTAACACTTAACATCGAGTTGAATGTACACAAGACAAAACGTTTCTGTTCTTTATATTTATTGTTACTCCTCTTAAGAAAAATCTGTAATTGGCCTGTGTTATATTTCTTTATATTACATATTTTATAGAATGTTTGTTATAGGCTGTAGATAGACGTAGGTATATATGCATGCATGCATATTACACCATCATTTACCTGTACACAAATGTTGGTAACTAACACAAATATTGGTCAGATTTTAATTGAGCATCGCAGGCAGTTTTGCTGCCACTTCCAGCTAATTCCCAAAGCTAATAACGTTAGTATTATTTCGTAAACCAACTAGATGTATATCTACACCTAGCCTAGTACCTACGTGTCATTTAACCAGCATTAAGTGCGGAGGGTGCAGAGAGGGAAGCCCCTCCGTTCACTTCCGATGACGTCACTAAGTACCTTCGTATACTGTTTGATGGATCGCTGTCCATAAGTATAACTACCCTTAATCATATATGTCACTATTGTGTTTATTAGAAGAGTTACACTTTGAAGTAGGAAATAGAAATAGTGCATCGGATTACATTTTATTTTTCGCATGATAGGGAGAGAAACTGTAAACTATATTATTAAGATTAATGTTATAAATAGCCATATAACCGTTTATTAACCGTATTGTAACTCATTTGCCAAAAAAGACAAGTTCTTAAAACAAGGTCGTTTTAGACCGATTTTAGTTGTGAATCATTTTTGTTCAAGTTTCAGTTATCACAGTAATGTCTACCCAATCAGGTCAGTATCACTTTGGGGGATTTTAATTACCTATTTTTAAGCAAAAAAAAAAGATTTTTTTTTTAGAACTGCAGACTGTAGATAGAGTATTCTTTCATAGACTGTGGCTGTAGTTAAAAGAGTTACAAAGTTTTATAATTAAATAAACAATTCGAAAAAAAAAACATGACTAAAACGACTACATGACTCTTATCTTATGACTAAAATAGAACGAGGAAGAAGAAGAAGAAGATATAAGTTCTATTAGAACGAGGCGAGATTGAAGGAAAAATTTAAAGAAATAAAAGCCAACAGTTTTAACAATATCAACCATGATTAACAATGAACTAACCCCGTAATTTTGGAATGTTGCCTTTTAACCGTATTAAAAAAAAATTAAAAACTAAGTCCCAAAAAGTTTACAATTTGATCAACGAACAATACACCACAGTCCGTCACACACCCTCACTTATAACTGAATGTGAGTGGAGACCCCACTATCGTATTGCCACCCAATAAAATCGTACAACCTATTTTTTAATGCAAAATACAATAGAACCCTATTTTTTTTTCTGAATTAAAAAACCGGGCGACCTTAGCACACTTTGGAGCAACTTTGGAGCAGCTTTTTATTTTTTTTAAATAAGTACTTTGTTTGTAATAATAGCGGGAATCGAAGGGGGTATCGTGTCGCGTGGCGCTCGCCAGGACATTGAACTATACCTCCGGTTCTGATATAGGTACAGGGCACCGATCGCGCTAAATAAATCTCCACTGAACAGTCATTGGACTGCATGCGAATCACAACTTTTTACACGTTCGGTATCGCGCTAATCATTTTACAGCTCATGACAGCCGTTAAGATCCCTCAGACGTAACGGGAGTGTAATGTAATTGTACTGAAATTGAATCAGGATTGAACTACGATGCATTTACGATAAAAACTTTTAATATTTAGATAGATTTTTTAAGTATGTATAAACATTATTATCACTGTTAATAATGTTATTACTCGCTAGAGCGATGATAGCCCATACGGAAGAGAGCTAGCGCCTCAATCCTGAGGACGCGGTTCGATTCCTGGCCTGTCCCACTAAGTTCTTCGGAATTTATGTAAGGTTGTATTTATCATTTACTAGCTCGGCGGTGAAGGAAAACATCGTGAGGAAACCTGCATTCCCGAGGATGAAAAGAAAATACCATAAGTTCGGAGGTATGCGTAAAATATGGGTGAGCTTGGGGCGAACACAAAGGACCAGCGCTGGTCTCCGTGTTACATAACGACCCTTGCTTGCAATAGCCCAACCACAAATAATAATATTATGACTTTAATATAAGGTAATGAAAATTGCGTTCCGTTTAGGTGATATTGTTAAGTTAAATCGATGTAACTCTTGTAAGTTTAAGATCTTGGATAGTTAAAAAGATTCACTTTTAGTCGTAGTAAATTACAGATTATAATAATAAAAACTTCATCAGGCATTCCTACTACAAGTATTCATTGAAATTGTGTAGAATTAATGAAACGTATCCATAGTGAGCTCATTTGACCCATGGACACAAAATCAAAAATTTAGACTAGTAAAAAGTACAATGTATACTAGTCTAGTAAGTACACGTTTTCCTGGAAGCAAACACGTAGTCTATCTATCTATACTATTATAAAACTGTTACAGGAAGTTTGTCTGTACATAGAAGATATTAACAAAAAAAAAGTTACGATATGGTTTTTAGGTGTCCCTGATTCCATTTCACCAATTTTTGGATTTTTTGTCGGTCTGTTTGTTTGTGTGTTTGTTTGGGTGTTTGTTTGTTTGTTTGAACGAGCATCACGCAAAAACTACTGAACTGATTTTGATGAAACTTTTTTTGTTTGATAGCTAATGATCTGACTTAAAATCTGGTATATAATTTGTGCGGACAAAGTCGCGGGTTAACGCTCGTATCTATACTATTATAAAACTGTAACAGGAAGTTTGTCTGTACATTGAAGACATTAACAAAAAAAAGGTACGATATGGTTTTTAGGTGTCCCTGATTCCATTTCACCAATTTTTGGATTTTTTGTCTGTCTGTTTGTTTGGGTGTTTGTTTGAACGAGTATCACGCAAAAACTACTGAACCGATTTTGATGAAACTTTTTTTGTTTGATAGCTTATGATCTGACTTAAAATCTGGTATATAATTTGTGCGGACAAAGTCGCGGGTTAACGCTCGTATGCTATAATTTAACCTAAGCAGACATATAAAATTAGCTTGCTAAAAATATTCGGAAAAGGCTTTTATAAATACTCATGTAGGGCCTATAGGAGTGTCGAGTAGGCAACCTATACATATTATCGTGACGTAGGTCAGGGCAGGCGCTGTTAATGAACCAATTACCTAAACATACACCTGGCAAAGAAGCCAAACCGAGTCGGAACCTACAGGTCATTGAACTAACATTTCACTGGCAAGGCAACCCTCTAGCAAGGACAGACTTGTTTCTATCCTATTCTAGTGTCTAGTTCCAAAATTTGGACACGGGAGCTTAATAAAGGGGCTAACACCGTGGGATATGGGACCCTGTCATAATTTCCACTTTAGGCCCCTCCCCGCACAGCTGTCGCCGTAATATATGGACTCGACGAATCGATTGTTCGATCCCAACTTTTATTGTTCCTTCGCAATTGTTCCGTGCGACTTTTTGTCGACTGATGTGTGAATCGTGTTCCGTATCTCGTATTATTATTAGTTTTAATGGGGTCAATTTAATCCCCATGTCGAATCCCAACTATTGAATTTTGGAAATTAATTGATTTTGGTGAAAGAAAACGTTTAATTGTGTTAACATTAAGCTCAAAACCTTTATAAAAAAACAATAAGTTTTTAAAATTAATGTTCGTTTTTAGGGTTCCGAAGTCAAAAAGGAACCCTTATAGTTTCGCTATGTCCGTCCGTCTGTCCGCGGCTTAGTTCAGAGACGCTTAATACTAGAAAGCTGTAATTTGGCATATGTATACATATTCATCACGTCGACAAAGTGGTGAAATAAAATTTTGAAAAATATTTTTTTTAGTGTACCTCCCCTACATGTGAAGTGGGGATGAAATTTTTTTTCTCATGTATCCCATGTTGTGGGGTATCGTTAGATAGGCCTTTTAAGAATATAGTGGGTTTTGGAAAAACCATTTTTCGATTGAGGGACAATCCGTGAGCGAAATTTTAAGCATTAAAATAAAATTTTTTGTTATAGTGTATGTGTCCCCCCCCCCTGCCAGCTAAATGGTTGTTTCTGGACATGTGAAAAAATCCACGGCAGTAGTATATATAACGAAATTAAAAGGAAAACTATCACCGCTAAGTAGGCTTTACAAGTTTACGAGTAATAGTCGACCAACTTAAAAAAAAAAGACTTTAGACTTTATTAGCCGTTAAACCGTAGTATAAAACAAAACGCCCCCTTCTAAGTCCATATATTGTGATGGGCAACAACGGAACCCTACCCTGCGCGTAGTCCGACACGCACTTGGCCGGTTTTTTAATAAAGTTCGTAAAAGTCTCAATGGTGTTCAAAATAATAGCTTACCTACATTTTCTAACATAGTATCGTTTCGTGTAGTCGAATAAAAAATATGATAGCAAAAGTGAAAAATGTTTCTAATAAAAGAAATGCTGCCTATAACATAGAAACAAGTTTTAAAAGAGGGCTGTTAGTAAAATTAAATTAAAGTTTCGAAATAGATTCGTGTAAGCAAATATCTAAGTAATTATAATAATTAATAACATTCCAACCGGTTTGCATTACGCGCATCACACTCCCATATGTCCTAAGCCTGCAGGCGCACACAATAGATGCGTTTTAATGCATACTATTACTTATGCAGATAGGCCGCTGCAAATAATTCAAAAGGTTTATTCCTAGACAAAGAGTTTTGGATTAATCACTCAAAATATGGGGTGTGTTTTTTGGCGGAGAACGAACTAGGGTAGTTGTTCTCAAACTGTGGGCTGGCAGGAGGTACTGAGCGTCTATTAGCATAATGTTGTTCGCGAGTAACGTTTATGGTATTTTTTTGATTACATGGTTTGCACGTACGTTTATAGGAGTAAGTATTTTCTTTATTCAAATCACAAGCTTGTATTATGGTTAAGAACTACTCATATACCGATCGTGGCAAACAACAATTATGTTAAGTTCGATGTTTTAATTTAATTTACAGGTTTTATTTTATTTTTACTCCGTTATTTCTGAGATGTAAGCGCTGAAAATTTGTTTTTAATAATTTTAAAATAAAAAAGTAACAAATTTCTGTCAACGAGAGTAATGTACCTAACATTGTTATATTAAATAGTAGTATTATACGTGTGAAAGATATATATATAGATAGATATAGTATGTTTTTTTTGTTCCACTTTCATGCCGATCATTCACCATGATATTAGGTACTTACTTACTTATAGGCATATATACCACGCAATAATTTAAATTGTATCTAATTAACATAAAGCCAACATGTTGAGCTCCCCTGACCACGGGCCAGGGGTCGTCGGACGCAGCTGCCGGGTGCGCGGGCGCGGATCAAATTGATACGTTCGCGCACACATGTCGCGCGGCGGCGCGTGCGCTATGTGACGTCACACTGCATCGTGCGGGGTGGTTCGCTTGTCTGATTGCGTACTGTTTACGAGTAGTATGAAACTCGTAGATTTTGAACGGATTTATATAAATGTGTCCTTTGACTTATTAAAAGAAGTTAAGTTTTTGCGGTGTTTTAGTTTTTTTTTATTCTCGGTGGTTTTGCGCTTAGATTGTTTGAAGTTCCAACGGTTTTGATCTTTTTTTTAATAATTATAAGCATACAGAAATCAGGTACTTACTTAACTTTTGCTATTAGTTTATGAGAAGTATTTGTAGTGTAGAATTTCTGGTAGCATCTTCTGCGATAATATGACTGTTTTGACGCGGGGGTAGCTTAAAAGAGATTTGACATTCAATACGTGGTCTTAAAGTTCCTATTTGGATAAATGATTTTGAATAAAATTATATTTTATTTATTATAATTATATTAAAATATACATACTTAAAAAGTCAACAGTAATTTATTGAAAATTAAACGAGTACGTATCGTAGTACGTATCATAACATATTATATCTAAATTATTGTCTGCTTACTCTTACTTTCAAAAATTTTAATTTGAAAACTATAAAGTAAATCAGAAAGCAAAGTCCTTGACTGGTTGCAAGCCCCTACTTCCGCGCCCGCGCTAGTATCAGCCCCCGATCTTTCTGTTATCATATCACTTCACTAATCAGCTGAACTACGTTATAATGATTAACCCGTTGCCAAAGTATTTTTGCTAATAATCTTTTACCTCATGACAATATTCAGGATTTCTCAGTCTAGCCAAAGCTAAATTAAAAAAGTGGTACTCCACAAAAGTCTTAAGGTGGTTTCAGTCCATACAGAAGTTTGACGCACAATACGCGTAGACGGAATTAATAAAAGTAATATTTTATATATGGAAAAATAGTTTAGAAAATCTAGTTGCCGCGTAACAAATAACATTTGCAACAATTACGAAGATATAAAGCTTTTAAAATTTTGTATGAAAAATTTCAAAGCTTTATATCTTCGTAATTATTTTATAAATTGCAAATGTTATTTGTTACGCGGCATCTAGATTTTCTAAACTATTTTTCCATATATACAATGTTACTTATATTAATACCGTCTACGCGTATTGTGCGTCAAAGTTTTGTAAAAAATAGACCCCTCTGCAACCGCCTAAAAGCTATTTAATACAATATATTTTACATATTATGTTGTAAAACATAAAAATTTGAACAAAGAAATGAAAGCGGACACTTTTACATTTATTAAGATACTAATTCTTAAAAGTGGAATGTTTAAGAACATAAATAATAATAATTAATAATTGTAATAAAATTGTAATTGTATTTGTAATTGTATTTGTAATTGTATTTGTAATTGTATTTGTAATTGTATTTGTAATTGTATTTGTAATTGTAATTGTATTTGTAATTGTAATTGTAATTGTAATTGTATTTGTAATTGTATTTGTAATTGTATTTGTAATTGTATTTGTAATTTTTGTTATTGTAATTGTTTATTGTATTAATGTAGCTTTTAGATTTTTGTAGTATGTTGAAGTAGCATTTTTGCATTTTGGGTTTTCATTATTGATTAAATCTTTAATATTGTGGTCTCACTGAAAGAAGGTTTAAAACAATATGTAAAACACGCGTCGGTTTTGTTAAGTCTGGTTATGTTTAAATTTCTTTCCTTCCCTATTGGTGGTTGAATGCAAATTACATAGTTGTTTATTTGAATAAATCTTTTTCAACATACTTGCTCGTAAAGTGGCTCTTATTGCACCGCCTTTAGGTACATAATTCAGCTTATAGAACACACGTGCCAAAATTCTTGGTGCGGTAATGTTACTTTTTTTTCTATAGTTTGTTTTTAAATATCAGCAAAGAGCTTTTATGTAAAAAAACAACTTTTTCTGAATAAATTAATATGTTTTAGTTAAAATATGATAAATAAACGCTTCATTTCATCAAACAATTTATTTCAGTTAACAAATTAACATTAATTTGTGTTATTATAAAACTGTAACAGGAAGTTTGTCTGTACATTGAAGATATTAACAAAAAAAAAGTTACGATATGGTTTTTAGATGTCCCTGATTCCATTTCACCAATTTTTGGATTTTTTGTCTGTCTGTTTGTTTGTGTGTTTGTTTGTTTGTTTGTTTGAACGAGTATCACGCAAAAACTACTGAACCGATTTTGATGAAACTTGTTTTGTTTGATAGCTTATGATCTGACTTAAAATCTGGTATATAATTTGTGCGGACGAAGTCGCGGGTTAACGCTCGTTTGTGTTATAAATACATAAATATTAAGTTTATAACGTGTTTATGTTATGTTAGCTAGCGGCTCGTGCCGCAATCCCGCCTCGGCTGTAATGCCCAACTTTGCTCACTTGTATCATAATGTGGGACTATTAATGCATTTACTTTATTTACACCAAAACATTAAGTGAGTGAGTGAGTAAGTGAGTCATGGATGTTTGTATCTATATATGTATTCTATATCGTTGTCTAGTCATCATAATACAAGTCCAGGTACTTTAAATGTGACTAGATAATTTGTGTGACAGTGTCCAAGTTATTAAAAAAAAAAAAAACAAGTAGTAAAAAGAAACAAAAATTGTAATGTCATAGATTCCTTGTAAAATTGTTATACCAACAAAGTAACTAAACAAAGTAAACCTTATTATTTAACTGATTAGATCCACATTTATGATGCATTAACCTAACGCAGTATTCCACGAATTACAATCAATAAGGACTAGCAGCCATCGTTCGTTGCTTTAGCATTTGATTGAATAAAACATTATAATGAGTTTGTAGAAACATGTTTGAGTATTGCATTTAAAATTGTCAGCTTGAAGTTGGGTTGTTTGATTGTCGATTAGGAATTTTGTTCATTAAACATAATCTATCTACACTATTATAAAACTGTACATAGAAGATATTAACAAAAAAAGTTACGATATGGTTTTTAGGTGTCCCTGTTTCCATTTCAAAAATTTTTGGATTTTTTGTCTGTCTGTTTGTTTGTGTGTTTGTTTGTTTCTTTGTTTGAACGAGTATCACGCAAAAACTACTGAACCCATTTTTATGAAACTTTTTTTGTTTGATAGCTTATGATCTGACTTAAAATCTGGTATATAATTTATGCGGACGAAGACGCGGGTTAACGCTCGTACTATTATAAAACTGTAACAGGAAGTTTGTCTGTACATTGAAGATATTAACACAAAAAAAGTTACGATATGGTTTTTAGGTGTCCCTGATTCCATTTCACAAATTTTTGGATTTTTTGTCTGTCTGTTTGTTTGTGTGTTTGTTTGGGTGTTTGTTTGTTTCTTTGTTTGAACGAGTATCACGCAAAAACTACTGAAGCGATTTTGATGAAACTTTTTTTGTTTGATAGCTTATGATCTGACTTAAAATCTGGTATATAATTTATGCGGACGAAGTCGCGGGTTAACGCTCGTATTATATAATAATATTGTGTAATGCTATTTAAATGCAAAATTGATTTAATAACTTTATGGGATTTATAATGTGTTCAATTGCTTATTCTTATTTAATATATTATTTTTCGCATTTTATTTCCGACGGATACATACCTACACTTAAGATTAATTCAGTTCTTCTAACACTCACTTATATATGCATAACTATGTTATTATTATTAACGTGTAACATGCTAAGAAACGTTATAGAATGATTGATCCATAATGTAAATCACGCGACGCGACGGTATGGTAGTGGGCGGGACGCCTACGCGACATCCGTAGCAACTGCTACGCGCTACGAACTGACTACGCGTTTCATGACATAACCTATAAGCTACAAATTACTGATAACAGCTATCTATATAAATATATTTAGCGTTACCAGGCGTCCGGATAAAGCCGGACATAGTTAGGGTTTTCGGATGTGTCCGGCCAAATTAGACGGTGTCCGGCCTGTCCGGCTTTTGTTAGGCTTTTTAAATTTGACCAGTCTACCCTATTTTTGAAGGAAACTGAGGTTATAAAGCAGGTATCTGGCCACCAAAAATAATGATTATTTTGGTTTCAATTGCTTCAAAGTTTAATAATTAGTGATAAAGTATTGTTTTGTTTAATTATGTTTTCCATTACATTATTTCATTAGAATTTAAGAGGATTTTATGTTAATTGGTCAAAAGAAGCCTGGTTTCGCATAAATATTTTAATGTCGTATCAATATTACTACTAAGGTTACAGAATAGGTAATAGTATATAGTTTGCTACGGTGAAAACCCCTTTTTACCCAAATGTCCGGCCAAACTGGCTGGACTGTCCGGCTATTTGTTTTTAAGACCTGGCAACCCTAGTTATATTAGATAACGATAAGTACTAGACTAGATAACATAAGTGGGACATGCTTTGTAAACTAAAGTTCATGTATTACCTGTAGTGGAATAATTTATTTTCTGTTCGATTCCGCTGCCAACCTAAAGCTTTTCTCGCAACTTTTAAATCATTAAACTAACAATTTAAAACGAACAACATTATTTAACCTGCAAACGAGTACATTAAGTGTAATCTAACCGAAACGAAACATAAAAATAACCCAAAAAAACATAATCAAACGACTGCAATAACATAAAACGTCGAGCAAGCCACATAAAGTTCAACATAAAATGCGTTATGCCGGTCGTAAGGCGGCCGGGGTCCGGGGGTGTGAGGCGGGGGTGCCAGGGGCGGAGGGGAGGCTGGCAGCGCGCCAGCCGACAAGGTGAAGTAGCGGCGCCAGTGAAAGTCCTCGCCCTCTTCAACCCTCCCGGAGAGACAATATCTACTGATTTCATATCTATAGCTAAACCTACGTTGCCCTCTGATTGCAAATACTAAGGCTGGCTTGCACCAAAAACTATTTAAGCTTAAGGTGGTTTCAGTCCATACAAAAGTTTGACGCACAATACGCGCAGACGGAATTAATGTAAGTAACTTTGTATATATGGAAAAATAGTTTAGAAAATCTAGATGCCGCGTCACAAATAACATTTGCAATTTATAAAATAATTACGAAGATATAAAGCTTCGAAATTTTTCAAACAAAATTTTAAAAGCTTTATATCTTCGTAATTATTTTATAAATTGCAAATGTTATTTGTGACGCGGCATCTAGATTTTCTAAACTATTTTTCCATATATACAAAGTTACTTATATTAATACCGTGTACGCGTATTGTGCTTCAAAGTTTTGATAAAATTGACCCCTCTGCAACCACCTTAAACATGTTTAAATATGATGCTGTCACTGTCATTTGTATGAGCATTGTGAGAGACAGAGCGACCACTAAATAAGTTTAAGGCGAGAGTTTCAAATTTTTGGTCATATTCCGTCGGTTTTTTTTTTACAAAACTAACCAGCTTATTCAATTTTATAAATTACCAAATACATATTTGATCCATTATCTAATGTCTCGGTGTAACAAAAACACGATAGCAATAATTTGAATCGATAGAAATAAGTTTTATGATTTTTAGACCAATTTTTTGGAACGATTTAATATGATACGGTTCCATAAAAATTGAACAATTTATTCTCTCTCTGAATTTGAATTTTCTAGTGTCTCGAGGTTAAAAAAAATAAATTTGAAGCTTAGAAATACCCATGAGCAAAGATATTGATGAAAAAAACGTTTTTTTGCGGTACTGCTTTCAATTGGAGCGGGATGGCTAATTGCTAACTTATGCTTGCAAGAAAGAGACGCACAAACAAAACTCAAGTGTGATAGGCTCTTAACATACTAAAAGGTCATCTTAAGAGGCCGTCAGCGTTGGAGTTTCTACATCTTTCCTTTGCTTGAGATTGGTAAAATATCAAAATATTCTTCAACCGAATATGTGATTGCAGGGTCAACCATAAATTGTATACTTAGTTCTTTTCTAGAAATGAAAATAGTTGCACGATTGCGTTCGAAAGAAGATAATTTATCCAGCTATGGGAAGAGGCCCCCAAAAAATGTGAGCGTATAGTTGGCGTATAGTTATGGAACTCATGTCGATTCGTTTCTCGTAATCTCTAGATTATAGTAGTAATATTAGCTATACCTCATCTAAACGAAGTGTCGCGAAATCGCAGTTGGCGCACATCTTGTCTTATTATTTTCGTATCAACATCAAAGACGTTCCTATACACGCATTGCCTTTTAATAGGGAAACATAATCTTAGCTAAAAAGTCCTAACGGTGCATATTTTATATTGATTTCATAATTTCGTTTGCATTTTTATCTAATCTTTCGTCCGATTACTATAATTTAAAATTATGTTTTTAGAGTTTAATACCATCAATAAACGTTACCGTTTGTGGGCTTAAAATATATTGACTCCTTTTGAAATTCAATTTTATACCTACGCATCACACATTTAAAGCCTAACAGAAGTTTTAAAATTGAGAAGAGATACTTTTATTTTAAGATTTGCTGTTTCTTTATTTAACAGACAGGGCGAAAAGCTTTTCAGTTTTTTATTTTATTTTAAACAATAATTTTGATATTTTGCATCGTTACACTAAACTCTAGATATCGTTATCAGAGTAACTATTGAGATGAATTGGGGAGATAACTGCATAAAATATATTTTAGTTTTATCTTCTCCGTAAAAAGAATGTTTGAAAATAAAGCTAAACTCACATTTAGAGTAATTCCTTAGCTTGAATACTATTTTATTTGACTAGTTGCTAATTCGCGGATTCTATCTGTGTTTGTAGATTATTTGAAGATAAAACCTAACTGGATAAAAATTCTTGACGACTGGTTCAGAAATATAGAAACGAGATGTGGAGAATTAAACTGAGCATTAAATTGAGTTAAAATAATAGAAGACATAAAAGTGCGACATTAAACAGTTCATGCATACAGAAAGCACATTTAGATGTTAGTACAGTATCGAAGGAGTTACAAAATGTGAAGGATACGAAAAAAACATTAATTTGAATTAATATGCATTATTTAATTGAATTCTTTTTTTATGAGATAAAATTTTTATTACGTTTTACACGTTTTGATATAATCGACCGTATTAAATGTTTTATTAAATAAATACAAGTCATTAAATTTTAACACTTGAAAATCCGGATCTAATCACAGGCCGTGTTTCACTTTTAATTAATTGAACACAAAAACGCGAAGTGTTAGAGTAACTATGTTTGTGGCGGGCACATATAATAGCTTGTTTCGTAATGGTGGTGTCACAATAGAGCGTGGTGTAGTTGTTGGCGAGCATGCAGCGACATACCTGGAGCGTCGCGGCGGCGGCGGCGGCGGCGGCGCACGGATCACTCACAGCACGACTGTCACTCGCGGAGCGCGCACGGGAACTTACGTGCAAACACCAAAAGCAAAATGGACATACCTGAGGGTGGCGGCTGGCACGGGGCGCGCTCGCTACTTGAATGAGCCGGAGCCGGGCGGCGGCGCGGCGCGCGCACTCAGGGGCGCGGCCAGCCCGCGTGGCTCCGGCGCGGCTCCCCGCGCCCCGCGCCCGCCCTACCCCCGCCCGCCTGCACCGCTCAGCTGAGCCCTGATTAGCTCCGGCCGGGCTATTCAATTAAGGGTTGTTCGGTGCATCTCCGTGTAGCTCAGCGCCGCCGGTGCTCGCCCGGGCCGCCGATGCCTTTGAGTGCTCTTCATTACGACCTCTCTATCATCGATCGCATTATTCTTATTCGGCCCCCGGGATTTCCGGGCTCATCGACTAGCACTCAATATTCTTCAAAAACTAAATTTACACGGACAGGGATATTACTGGTGCAGCCCAGTATGTAGCCGTAGAGATACATCGAATACGTATTATCGTAGCGCCAAAAACGACCACATCAATCTTGATTTGCTTATTCGGCGGAATAAAAGGCAGATTTGAGAAAGCTCCAAGCTTTAGTTACTACCCTTTTGGAGCGAACGGTTTACTGGGGCAGGAGCACAAATAAACTTACACTTGGCATCGTAACTTGAATCCCACTCTACGTGGAGATTGCATGCTACTTATTCTGTGACACTATATACATCGGTTTCATTCTCATACACTTTATGAAGATGAAAACTATGTAAAGGACAGAAAGCGTCGTAGTAATTTGAATACAATATCTAACAATGTTGTATGCATCGAGTCCCGGGTACCGGCGCTCTTGCAACCTTTCAGTGCAACCCAAAATGATATAGCGTCGTTAACTTCTCTGCGCTGCAGTAATTGGACAGGGTGAGGGAAATCCTTTGAATTCAATTCGACAAAGGTCATGTTGTAGCTCACAAAGGAATAGTTGTAAGTCTTGCCTTGGCGGAGCTTTCGGACATTTTCTAAGAAACGTCTTTGAATGGGACGATCTCCGCGAGGAGGTACACCATTTGTAATAAACTTTTGTACACTCGAGCTTCGAGGAAACTGCTTTGTTTACGGGAAGCGCAGGACGTGATTTGCGAAACTGTCTTCGTACAGTTGTATTCGTTGTATTTAGACAATACCTATGTTTACGTTAGTATATATATTCTTTGACCTATGCCAGCTTCCTGTTTTTGTATTATTTTAAAAGTTTAATTTACGACTCGTCACAAATAAGCTAACAATTTGAATAGTAATTGTATAATAGTTTGTGGTTAAGATATCACAGAGTACTGTAATTATATAATACTAAAGTTAACCCGCGACTTCGTCCGCACAAATTATAGACCTACCAGATTTTAAGTCAGATCATAAGCTATCAAACAAAAAAAAGTTTCATCAAAATGAGTTCTGTAGTAACAAACAAACAAACACACAAACAAACACACACACAAACAAACAAATAGACAGTCAAAAATCCAAAAATTGGTGAAATGGAATCAGGGACACCTAAAAACCATATCGTAACTTTTTTTTGTTAATATCTTCAATGTACAGACAAACTTCCTGTTACAGTTTTATAATAGTATAGATAGATATATTACCGTAAATAGTATTATATCTATTTTTTCGTCTATGCTATTTTGTCATTTTGAAGATTTTGACATAAACATAGTTTGCATTATAATCTGCTTGGTTGCTTTAAAATGTCGATAAAATAAAGAAATTCCTGTAGTTGAGCCACAGAGTTGAGCTGTAGACTTCTACTGAAGAAAAGGCGGTTTGGTTCATCAACCTTAGCCTGCTCCGAAGGGAGCGAAAAAAAAATGAGCTGTAGACTTTGGCATAGGCACAGACTGGCATAGGTAACTTTGGTAGTGTGCAAAGAGAATGTAACTCACTACGTTATGTAGTGTGTTTGGGTGGTTGTATAAAATCTATGGGTGTTTTTGTGAAATTACGCGAAAATTATTCTGCATATCGATACCAAGGCTCGCCTGATACATTCTCTGCCTAGTTCACTATCTAAAACAATACTTTGTCATATGTGTATATAGAATGGCATCTACATTGATTTGTTATAGTATAAACAATAAAAGCTTTTGTATTGATTCGTGACTCCCAACGATTCTTCAATAAAATTCGGTTTAATAATTTACTGGTCTTATTATAATTTTATTATTAGTTTTTACGTTATACATACAAGTGATAATTTGTTCAGTGCAAGAATATTGTATATTTTATCCTATAACGGTAGTTCTTCTAATTAGTTTGTGTATCCTATGTTCAGTGATACAAAGTCCCTGCGGTAGACAATCAAGGTCCCAGAAAGAAGAGAGTAATCCACGCTACTTTTTTAAAATATCTCTTTTTACATTATGTTACAGCTTGTAATAAAAAGAGGGAATTTCAAGGAAAAATCCTTATATTTTATATATAACCAAATATGCCGCATCGAAAAGTTCAATTCAATACATTATTTCATGGTAGTTTTTCTGAAATGGTCTCACTCTACATTAGAAACGACATATAATAAATCTATGTTAGAAACCTTTAACATACTGTTGACTGTAATCACTCTTTTTAATTAATTATTCAAAAATTCTCTTTCCCATGGCTTCGCACGCGTAAAATTGATTTATTTAACACATTTTCCACTAGCGGCACCCGCGACTTTGTAAGTGCAGACCACTGTCTTTAAATTTACTTTTGATTGAATTAACAAATTGTGATAAAATTAAGCCTTAATGTTAATCCAGACTAAGCTTTATTTAAGCCAATTAAAATCGGTTCAGTAGTTTTTAAGTGATGCGTGCACAAACAAACAAACAAAAATTCTAAAAATGGCCTCTACGCATTTCATTACCTGCGTATCCTTAACGCTCCCAAATCACAATTAATATTTTTGCGAATATTATTAATGTACATCCACGCCAAATTTAATTTTTATTATGTATTAAATATTTATTATGTACCAATATAGATTAGGATTCCCAGCAATTACATTAACAATACTAGAAGTTTTCCACCTACACAGTTGCAGACGCAGTCAACTCAAAGACTCACAATGCAATGCAAAACCATGAAGTAGCGTTGCAACTGTTCTCAAACAAAGTTGGTACAATTAATTTGTAGGCACAGTCAAGCAGGGGTCGTAAAAGCCTGTAAACAAAACGTTTGGGGGAATTCAGTACCGCTCCGGTTGTAATTATGTGTACGCTCGTTCGATGGAAGACACTGTTCTTGATGGTTATGAGGATCAAAATGAACCTTGATGAGTACCTTATATTATATTGTATTATAGTTATGATTATATGTTCATTATTGTGGAAAGAGTAAAAAGATTTATTTTAACCATTTTACGGATTGAGCCGGGACTAATTAATAATTGATTTTTTTTTTTCGGTACAGTATTTAAGAGCCAATTTGAGCTTAGAAATGTACCAAAATTAAAAAAAAAATCCCGCCAGCAACAGTTCCAAATTTAAAATTTTGGTATTATTTCGTTATTAAAAACCTGATATGCACAGATTTGACCTTTTTTGCACATATTTAAGGCATTACCATTACACATACTTCAAACATACCTAAAGTCTTGAAAAATACATTCGTATTTTCTAATAAAAAGCTCATTTTTAAAATTTTTATGCCTATTTTATTGCTCAAAAATAATTTATAGTGTTAAATCTAATTCAAATGAGTGCATTGGTATTAATATTATTAATTTAAAAGCCTTCTAGGACTCGCAATTTTGATTTCTATGTTGCGTTGCGAATTTATTTTTAATATGTTTTCAGATAGTCTTTTTGTCACTAAATGGTGCCTCTTACCTCTCCTAACAAAACTCAGTAAAATGACTGGGCTAAACGTAGAACGCGAATATTGACGTGAAACAGCCTTCCTAACTTAGAAATCGATATTCTCGAATTCCGTATGTCAAGTTTTTTTTGGGAGGGCTGAATCGAAAACCATTTCGAGATTATTATCTCGAAATATCTCGAAATATCTCGTCTTAATAACAATATTTTATATGTCCGAGATTTTAAAATGAACGGATTACAGATATTTTTAATAAAATAGCATCGTTTTTCGGTCCGACCAGTGACGTCACTAGCAGAACCTGTAAACTCCTTGGTAAACTAAACATCTACTTAAAATAAATGGCCATTAAGAGGAAAAATATTAAATATGTCAGAATTTGACATTTGATGTGTTTTTTTAATTTATTAAAGCTTTGGCAACGAGGCCATCAGCAAGGCCTATAAAAGGCAATAAAAGGTATTTAATACAATATATTATAAAAAAAGAAAAGAAAAAAAACAAGGACAAACAGAGAAAGCTTAAATAACTCACAAAAATAAAATAAAGTTACATAATTCCAAATGGATTAATAATAAAATTAAAAATAGAATTACATAAATTATGATGCCTTAGGAGCTCCTGGACATTGATGGGGAATTCTGCATATTTAAGCAATTCTTTACATTCACAAATAAATAACAAACGGTCAAGATCCTCCCCCCCCCCCCCCACCCCCGTCATCATCCCCTAAGACCTCTTCTATTTGACACCCTCTTTCTCTCCGTCTATATTTATTTATTATTTTTATAATTAGTAGTATAGTAAGCACCAGTATTGTATTATATGTGACGTACTTACCTATTATTATAATTACATAATATTATTATTTTCCTATATTTTTAATATTAATATTTCCTTCTACTTTATCTATCTACACAGTTGTCTTATCAATAATTTATTATAATATATTTCTATCATTTCTTTCAAAATTACTTTTATTAGGTACATAACTTAGACATAGCGAGTTCTTATACTTATCCGTTTGTTATTTTATATTGTCGCATCTTTTATATAATGTTTGTTAAAGTGTCAACAATAACATCATTGGCTCTGTACCATATCTTTTCATATTGTTATGTACTACATTGTAGTAGCTGTAGTTGTTGTAAATAAATAAATAAGATAAAAATATGGAATGGACAGATAAAAAATAAATGATATAGTGTACAATTGGGTTGAAATGAACAATATTTGCAGCTTGAATTATTTATTAACTTTAACCTCAACAGATGTGCAGGAAATTGGCCATGACCATCCCAGAATCCCAGAATGTCCAGGAATCCAGCCAAACTCAACTAATATATTATTACATAACAGATCGTAAATGTGACTTCTTAGAATATAAATCAAATAATTCTCTGCTTCTAGTTGAGTTAGAAAGAGAAGGCAAGTGATTTTTTTTTTAAATCAAGCAAATGTTTTTCTCCATGGAGTTCGAATGATTTTTTCGCGACCACTTTTGCCATTTACAAATAAAGTATATGTGGTGGACCAGCCTTCGATTAAATTTTTTTGAATCTCATTCGCTGAGCTCAGCAGTTGAAAATGTCAAAATTACTATGGAGATATTGCATCTTTCTACTGCAGATTTGACTTTCAAAAATCAAATCAGCAGTAGAAAGATGCGTATGCATTTTCAACTGCTGAGTTCAGCGTATGAGATTCAAAAATCGCACTCCTGGTCTCGTACACTTAGCAAACTATACTATTGCTGGACGACGCCCTGATTACGGCAGTACTGTGAGATCGGGACGCAGCAGGCCTAGGTAGAGCAGCAGCTGTGTTCAGAGAGCAGGGAGCAGGAGTTCTTCTAATAAAAGAGGTTTGTTCAGATTTTTCAGTAGGATTTCCTTCCGGTGTTCCTCTGGAGGACTGATCAAGGAATATACTACATTCTCTTTGGAATATACTACTCACAACTTTTCACAGTGATCGGGCGTGTTGAGCCTTTCAGAGCAATACCGTAACGACAGCCTCGGTTTATTGCGTAATTTCGTCTCATATTTTGATAAATTTTTATTACACCTAGAACACCTAGATACAAACTGACTATGCTCTAGAAAGAGTTTACAATGCCCCGTTTTTTTATGTATAACAGTCTACCATAGCTATGATATCCACGCGACTAAAGGCCAGGCCACACAGAGGCGGTTTTGCGGGAAAGCGGGCCAAAGGCGGACCTGCGGGAAGCGAATATCTCCTTACTAACGATTTCAGAGAAACTAGCAAAAATGCTAAAATTTGAGGCTTACGTTTCGACTTAATTAGTCTTCGGTTCAAAGAGTTTATGAGTTTAACGATTTTATTGAGGAACTTACGCCTACTACGGTATAGATACTTATGATGACCTGCTAGACCTGTAAGGCCGTATTAGTCTATTCCAAAATATTATCTTATTTTTTTCGATAAAAGCAATATTTGTATTTTTTAAGGAATGGTCATAGCTTATACACCTCGTGTGGGTCACCCTGCTGCCAGCTGGACAGAAGACCTAAAAAAAGTAGCGGGGAGCGACTGGATGAGGAAGGCCGAGGACAGAGTTTTGTGGCGCGCCTTGGGAGAGGCCTATGTTCAGTAGTGGACGATGATAGGCTGATGATGATGATAATACACCTCTAGTTTTTAACACGTTCCGGGACAGTGACCGCCTATAGCCGTGATAACAATAAAAGTTCTATTGTGTCTCGTTCACTGTCCCGGAACGTGTTAATTACTGTACCAACAAAGTTTTAAGTGTGTATTTAGACAATAAAACTAAACAACTTGCCCTAAGGAGCATAGGTCGAAAAACGAGAAAATTTTCACCTTTCTCTCTTGTATGGGAGGTTCAAAAAATGTCTCACAGGAAGACCCTAGAGAAAACCTCAAGCTTTTAAATACAAAGTAGGTATTAAAAGCAAATAATTACTCCTTACAAAATTTCTTCAACCCATAATCCCCTGTTCTGAACCTCCTAACTTGTAATTATGTCTCAGCCAGTAATTCACTTAGGTGAAATTGCTGGAAGGTGATGTCGGCAATGGCCCATGAATGCCCATAAACGGCCCGCTTGGCTCGTTTGGCCCACCTTGTACAATAATAGGACTTACTAATTTATTCACTCCTCCCTCCTCTTTCATTTTCATTTAATGTTTGGTAGTACGTAGGTACCCCTAAGATGTATTAAGTATCAATAATAAAATTATGTTGGTTATGGAATGCTCGTTTGTTGAATCTTGTCTAATAAGTTTATAGTCAGGGAGGGAACGCGACTTTGTAACAGGATTGCTGAAGATGGGGAATCATATCGACGCGACCGACGGTTGAAATTTCGAATGTCGTAAGGGACATTTTGTCGTGAGTACACTGAATTGAATATACCATCGAACACCAAATTCTTTTCTCTATCGATTAGTATGCTTAAAATTATGATGTCTCTTAAAATGAAGGAGTTTCGAATCGCATCATTCTTAAAGTTAGTGACAAAAACGCATACTGTCATATACGCATCGGAGGCGCGTTGTGAAGAGGTATTAACACACAATCATGAGGGTCCGAGGTCGAATCTGGACGGAGGACATGTCATGTAACAATTAATTTTTCTAACTAACGTATGTAACGTAACTAACCGGCAGCTCTCAAAACGGTGAAGGAAAACATCGTGAGGACAAACAGACAATCAGGTGATTCAGCCTGCAATGTCCTAACCAACTAGGGAAAAACGCACAAAGTGACATATATAGGTGTCCCCCGTGGGAATCGAACCCACGACCTCCGTGTCGAGAGCCAATGCTCGTAACCATAAGACCACGGAGGCAGTTGCATACACTGAAGAAGAAATTGTGATGCGTATGTGAAGTCTACCAATACGCATTGGGCACGCGTGTTGGGCTGACGCCCATCAGCTCTAGGCCACGCACAGCGTCTCCAGGCCTGTGCCCTGCAGTGGGACGTGTAATAGACTGATGATGACTGCCATATACTAAGAGCCCTTTGTTCTTGTGCCAAATGTGGAATGCCAGGATGTGACAATACTGTATCACAATTGTAGACGGATGTTTTTGAATAAAAATCAAATCTATTAGATTATATTACAAAACACACAACCACCCAGAAAGTTTAACTAATTTAATAATAGTCCCGCTTAGAAATATAAACCCCTCAAGATAATAAACTCCAATAAGCGTCAATAAGAAGAAAAATCACATTTCATAGACTTAAAAAATCGTACTATTGCGTTTGCAATCTTATTCCATGAGAAATAAAGTATATATTCGCGTTAAACGATCAAGAATCCAATACGATCTTAGGTAACATAGTATTGGAATAATGCCAATATTTGGAAGCGATCATCTTAACTATAACTACATTTGTAGCAAGTGAACCGAGCGAAGGAGCCTTCCGCAAGAATGCATTATGAATGGTCCAAAGGGACGCACTAAGTTTTCCGAGATTAGTAAAACGAAAAATCTGTAGAATCAATTTGGAAAAACCTGTCACATTTATAATGTGGTAAAAACACAGAGAAATTACGCGCTTCCTGCCCTAGTTGTAAAAAGCATCATCATCATCATCATCTGACTAAATCTGTTTTAACTATGGACGAGTTGAGTTACGCGTGTAATTGCTACTAAAATAGGTTTTTATTTTTTAAATTTAAGTATTTATAATTGTTTCGAAATAGGTACATTTTTTTAATTACAGTCCTAAAAACATATTTTATGGTTTTGCTGTAGGAATCTGAGATTTACAGTCTCGCATTTTTCTGTCACTTTCAGCGGGGGACGAGGTAGTATGAAATCCGATACTTTGGATTCTATTTTTGATTGTTAGAAATCAAATCACATCCTAGGTTAGTTTAGTTTTAAGTCTCTTTATTTATAATTTTATTTAATGTCACTATTTATGGATCTTTCGAATAAACAATTAATAATTGTTAGAAATAATAAAAATTGTCTCGTGAGATTTATAAGAAACAATACATAAGGTTAAATAAATTACAAAAAATAATGAGACAAAAGAACTTGATATACCTAATTATGCGTAAGTTCGTGCGTAACGATTACGTTTTTGAACCCCTTAGAATTTTGGGAAATCTGTTTTTAGTGGTAGCCTATATCACAAAAATTAGTCACTGCGCCGATTTTATGATTCTGGGTACAATAGCTTAGGGTCATAGGACTTTGATTTTATAAATATACTAGCTGCTGCCCGCGACTTCGTATGCGCAGACCACTGAAATATACTTGAAGACCCATTCTCAGACCTACTGAATAAACACACAAAATTTCATAACAATCGGTCAAGCCATTTAGGAGGAGTTTTGTTGCACACACCCTAACCGAGAATTTTATATATTAGAAGAAGAAATAACAATCACACAACAAATGTTTATTTATTTCAAAACTTTATTTAATGAACAAAAACAGGTATTAATTGAATAAGAATAAAACAACACAAATACAACAACGTTATTTATTATTGGGTAACAGTCACAAAAATAAAATTTACACATCAAACTAGTCACACAAACAAAGAAAATACAACCACCGTATTACAATTACAACACAAAAGACATTTTGTATGAAAACGGAAGCAAAACACATGCGCTAGCGCAAACACCACACACCAAAACACATCTTACCTTTAAAACTCCGGCAGTCGACACAAAAACTCAAACGCAAAATATAAATTCCGACGGTACTAGGCGCGAAAACGGGCGAAACCGGGTAAAGGTGGATAACACAGACCGGGTTGATTTACCCGAGGTGGCTGGTCTGCATCCGATTCGGTTTCAGGCTGCGGGCGCGTCGCGAGTGTTTCCCGAGCTGGTGCCCGGGCAGCCTCCCGCGTCCTAGTGCCGCTCGACATTCGAAAACAAGCAACTGGTTCAACTATACTAGGAGCGAGTACATATTATACAATATTTGTTTACAAGGTTTTACATAGGGAACAGATTCATTCTGTTATATAATAGCAGACTATACTTCGTGTTTGAATATGGGGAGATCTTTTTATGGTGGATGTCCAATAGGAAAGCCTCAAAAAGTGTACTTATACATGGTCCAACATACTGACGGTTTTTAGGGGATGATCAGACCATCAAATTGGAATACTTTCTCTAAGGGGCCAACGACGAGATCAAAAAAAAATCTGCAGTCCCATACATTTGGGTCGAGTAGTATTACAGTTTTGTATGCAACCATAGAGAAAGTTGTTCAGTTTATTAGTTTTATCATCCCTTTAAAAACCCCAAGCATATTGAGAAGGACCCTATAAGTATAATTATTCAAAAACTGAAATAATCCATCTTAAAATCTTTTAGAAAACCATGAGAAAACAAATTATAATTAAAGAACACAAAACAATAATTTTTTTTTATTGAGAAGGGGTTTGAAAGAAGAATTTTCCCAGTTTAATGAATACTTTTTACTAAAACCTCTAAAGGATCGGGGTCAGTAAAGGACCCGATAAAAATCTCATCTGATGCAAAAATGTATACCAATACAAATTTATCGACTCCCGTAAGAGCATGTCCATCGTCAACGTTGGTTCACCTACCCAGATATAACTAACATCACAATCCGAACCGTTCGGCGTTGCAATAAGGTTCCATGTGCAAGTGCAGCCTGTCATGTAAGTGCATACGACTGTGAAACTCGACAGTACAGTGCACGAATAAAGCAAGCGGTTTTATGAAACATGAAATAATAGTTGACACACTGTGATACTGAAAAAGGATAGCTAATTCTGCGGAAATGAAGATTTTTTATGTGAAACAAACGTAATATTTTTATTAACAAAACGCGATTGTATGCATCTTGCTACGTAATAGTTATAGCAAACGAAGTGCTACGCCGTAGCAGAAAAACGTATATTTATTCAATTGAATAAATTGTATTGCTTTATTCAACATGAGCTATTCTTAAAAACACTTAAAGCCTGTTTCATATGAAAGATATGACAAACGATCTCAGAAGAAGTGGTGAAAAATGCCCTCAATCTATTTGTTCTTGTTATGTTTTTTGATCTTATAATCTTGATCTATAAGAATTAATATGCTCACGACTATATTCCCGGAGGTAGTCAGCATATTCTGAAAACTCAGAACATCCACGTTTCACTAGTAGTACCAAAACTTTATCCAGTGTGACGGGGAGTGAGCCTGTCGCCACTATAACAAAAATCGCAGAATTACAACATTAATGAGCCGCGTATCCACTAGGCAGCATTTGACGCGCAACACGTGTCGCTCAACATGTTGGGCAACGTTGCAAAACAACGCGCGACGGCGCGGAACTTCAACTTAGTTTGCCACAACATGTTCGGCAACGTCAATTGTTGCCAAGTGGATACGAGGCTAATTTTGATGTTGCGCAACAAAACCGGTAGTAATTCTGACTTACCGTCAGTCATGCACTACTACTGCCCACCGTACTTCCAGGTAAGCTTCTGTGTATGTGTGTGTGCGTATGTACGTGGCTGGCAGACAGGTGAATTAGCGTCCCTGGCTTCCCGGAGCCCTGGGCAAGTCCCGCCCGCTCTGCGCCGCGCCTCGCCCGGGCGAGCGAGCTGTTTCCAAGGCGACTGTGGATCGAGAGCGAGACCAAATAAAAGCAAAAATTCCGAGCGCCTGATAGAATACATACTTGAAAGTTTATATGCTATTAACGTTTTACCTACTTTGTTGTTTCGCTTATCTGATGTTTTATATTTATATGAAAGAACTAAGTTCGATTGATAGGCTTTTATGTAGAACATTATGTATGCCTAGATATTAGCTAAACAAATGATAGTTTCTAGTTTTGAGGTAACAAATCTTAATTTTTTATTTCGTTTGTTTAGTTATTGTACTCCTTTAGGTAATCAGTTTTATACTATAGTCCGAAGATATCTTTTAAATATACCTACCGGTTTATTTGACGTATTAAAGTACGGCGCAATTGACCTTAGTCCAGCACGCGTATAAAATACGGATTGGTAGACGCAAATGTGCACTGCATACAAACGAAGTCTGGTATTATTTTCAATACTATCCAATTAAAGTCAACGAAATTTTTCAGAAACATTCTAGAAACTAATCTGTATGTCTGCATGAAGTCAGATATTAGTTAAAATATACAGTTTTAATGCTAGGATTAATTCAAGATTTGTATGGAAATATTTTGGGCACTGTAACTTAAAAACTATACATTTTAACGAAAATCGGAGTTCATACAGACATAGAGATTGTTTCTGAAAAATTTAATTTACTTTAATTGGATAGTATTGAAAATATCATCAGACTACGTTTGTATGGAGCGCGCTCCGAATTCTCGAATTATCTTCCGTTAACAATCAACGGAATAAACTTATCAGAATGACTTCTTCAGCGTATGCAACTGCCTCCGTGCCCTAATGATTAAGAGCATTGGCACTCGACACGGAGGTCGTGGGTTCGAGTCCCACGGGGGACACCTAGTGATATGTCACTTTGTGCGTTTTTCCCTAGTTGGTGAGGATATTGCAGGATTGTCTGAAAAGAAGAATAATTCCGTGCTTCGGATGGCACGCTAAACCGTAGGTCCCGGCTACAATGTCTGGTGGTTGTAGTCGTCACTTAAAAACAGTCTTGTCAGAGGCCGTAAAGCGGCCTGAGAAAACTCTGACACCAGGGCTCTGCCCACACGATAAGAAGAAGAAGCGTATGAAGGTTTCCTCACGATATTTTCCTTCACTGTTTGAGAGAATTTGGTATTACGAGCATATGATACGAAAACTCATTGGTATATGGCACTGTTTCAACTTACCTTGATTGAAGGCCATCAATTTCGAAAGGGTCCCATAAATCCAATCGCTTTTTTGCTTTGATTTTCATAATTTCATTTTATATAACTATTAGAAAAATATACGAAGGCAATCTTGGTCTAAAGGAAAGGCAATAAACAACTGGCGTGCTGTATCTCGACAAGGCTGCCGTGGTTACAGCTGCTCTCTCCACTGTGTAATCAACTACAGTGTACCTACTGTGGTTGTTATTTAAGATATTAATATACTTTTAAATAATACGCTTTATTAATGCTAAGTAGCCCAGTCATTTAACGGTTTGAGCCGGGACAAATAAATAATAAAAAAAAATTTCGGTATAATATTGAAGAACCAATTTGAGCCTAGATATGTACCAAAATAAAATAAAAATCACGTCAGCAATAGTTCCAATTTTAAAATTTAGCTATTATCTCGTTCTAAAAAACCTGATGGTAATTTTTTTTTTACATATTTAAGGCTTTACCAGTATGCATGCTACAAACATGGTGTGAATATTTTTGTCTACTTAGAAGGTTTTGAAAAATACATTCGTATTTTCTAATAAATAAATCATTTTTAAATTTCAATGCCTATTTTTTTGCTCAAATATAATTTATATTATTAAATCTAAGTCAAATTAGTGCATTGGTATTAATATTATTAATTTAAAATCCTTCTGGGACACACAATTTTGATTTCTGTTGCGTAGCGAGTTTTATAAATTATTATTATAACACTTTATTGTACACACATAAATTTGTTTTATGATAATCTTGTTGTCACTAAATGGTGCCGGTTATAGTTTAAAAGTCCAATTAATAATTACTCCCTACCCCGCCGAACAAAACTCCGTAAAATAACTGGACTAAAGTAAACACCTACCTAGGTAGATTCATATTATTAAACGGAGAAAGAATAATATTTGCATCCAAAGGTGGTGATGTATTTTTAATTCAATTATACTATTTCGTTATATTAAATATAATCAAATTGATGTAAAACTTAGTGCGAGATTAATGTCAAGATGTAATGTTTCGAATTTTGCAGCATTTATTGTTCTCGGTATGAAGTCTTCTGTCTACCTGTCACTAGACAGGTTTTCTCTTATTTCTTTATCGTCTTTCACTTAAATATAAAGCAAAAGGAGAGCAATATTTTATTTCTGCTTATGAATTAATTTTTAGTGACAACATGACAGTTTTAATAACTGGTTCTATTTAAGTTTTAAAATAAGATAGAAAGAGAAGTAGTGAAACGTGTGAAGAAAAACATCTGGCTTTTGTCGAATCTGATAAATTCTACCGACAAGAACGTGGCTCCTTAGAAGAAGTATATGTCTAGAAAGAGCCTCATGCTTCTACCGTATAAAACAAAAGGGGCCAACTTTCTTAGGTTGGTGTGCGTGAGGCGCCATACAAATTATGTCTATGTGCGTCTGTGCGTGTATATGGATAGGGTTTAAAGGCCAATACTGGTTACAATTTTTTTTACGCTTTTGTAGCTTCGACTGTCAATCTTGACATATAACTTATCCAAGCGTGGCTCTTTAATAAGATAAACGAGAGAGGCATATTATAAAATATTATCTAGAAATAAACATGATGATAATATTTCTAAAAAAGCCTTACAAGAACCTCCTTAAAAAGTGGTTCGTAGCTATAAGTAAAGTTCAAACCGATACAAATGTAAATTTATGGATTGTATGTGAAAATATTCGGCAATTTGATAAAAATCATGCTTCGCATTTGTAAGTCTCAGAGGCTCGCTCGCTCACTGACTCCGACAACCCGCGTAAGATATCCTAATTTAAATGAAAAGAAAGTCTGCCTTTGAATAAATGAGCGGAGAGGAAAGAGGGATATAAGCTGATTATTAACAGATGCCGACTTTGTCTTAATAAGGGATTTCATAAACGAAGCGAACGGGGACATTTTGAATGGCAGAACATAATTTCGTTTCATATTTAAAGCAACGTTCTTATTAGGCGTGTTTTTAAAAAACTCGCTTTAGCAGCTGCCGCTTTGGAAATGAAATATTACTGTTATATTTAACTTTTAGTACATTTCAAGAATTGCGCGTACCATGTTCAGTCGGAGATTTAGAGAAAAGGTTCTTTATTTTATTTTTACGAGGAGGCATCAACATATTACCCGAGGGTAGCCAGATATATTAAAAAGATTATTGTTTAAAAGTTTGTTTAAAGTTCAAAGTACATATAACGTAGTGAGTTACATTCTCTTTGGTTCAGAGTTGTCAATGTGCAAGCCTTTATCTACCCATATTCTTGTGAACCAATTTTAAACGCAAAATAAGTGCTCATTGAAAAGAAATATTTTTGTATTTTTTGTATTTTGTATCTGTTTTAAGTCTATTATATAATAAATAAATAAAAATAAATAACGAATGAATTAATGTATTGAAACTAAAATATGATACCCTAATGAAAAAACGTATGTACTTAGGGTACAGCACAGAGCATATTATTGTTGCTATGTTCTGTGCAGTAACTAGGGTAAGTCCGGGGGAGATGGCTGTAAGGGAGAGATGGCCAACTAAAAAAAAATCGACAAAAACATGTTGGATGTCGCTAGCTATCACTTAGTTCGCTTCAAATCATACATAATCGTACAAAAATATTCGCGAACATTATACGAAAAAATATGTAAAATCCACCTTTTTACTTTTGCACACTGTGAATATTTTATAATGCGTTTTTAAGGGTTTTCAGAATGGCTTATGAATCGTACTTGAACATAACCTCAAAATAACCACAAGAGCTCATACATTTTGTCACTTTGCTGATGTGGCTATCTCACCCTAAAAATTAGGAGAGATGGCCACAATTAGTCAGGGTGAGAAGCCCATAGTATTACTAGACATTTTTTCATATTTTTCGGAATAATTTCATATTTAATGGACGATAACGAACATTCACTTTTACGCGATGCATCTGATGAAAAGGGTAAAGGGAGAGGAGAAAAAAACAGTATTTTCTGTAGAGAAAACAATTTGAAACACGTCTTAATGAAGATTGTATTTAGTATATCTTTTTCCAACTTTTTGTGCACCAAAATGGCTCTCAATTTGACAACATGTGTTCAAAATGAAAAAAAAGAACTAAAACTCAAACAAATTAACGGTTAAAAGGAAGAAACAGTAGAATTAAGTACTGGCCAACTCTCCCATACTACTAAGGCCATCTCTCCTGGACGCTAAGGGAGACTTGGCCGATCGTCCAAACCATCGACCATCAAAATTAGTCACATTTTTGTCAATTATCCCATAGTGTAATTAAAAATAATAATTAGGTACAATCTACAAACATGTAGTTTTATATAAACTGGACCTTGAAAAAACTACGGCCAACTACCCCGGGACTTACCCTACTATCTTGAATTAGTCCTACAGCCAGAAAGCCAGAAGAAAACTAACTATTATTCTGTAGGTACTTCGGATTTACATCGATTTTAAATATCCAAGTTTATTCTAATTTCAATGACAGTATTGTATCTCGTTCGTTCGCGCACAATTGCTGTCTGTCTGTATATGTCTTAACTCTAATTCTAATTAGAATTAAGACATAAGAATAGATAATAATACGATTAGTATACCTATACTATATATATATATAAGGTCTAACAAAATTAGGTGAAACTATTTTAAAGGGATGATCAGACCATTAAACTGATCAACTTTCTCTATGGGACCAATATTGAAATCGCGAAAAAAAATCAGCTTTTCCATACAAACCTACTCGACCTAAATGTATGGGACAGCAGATTTTTTTTTCGCGATTTCAATATTGGTCCCATAGAGAAAGTTGTTCAGTTTGATGGTCTGATCATTCCTTTAAAATAGTTTCAGCTGATTTTGTTAGACCTTATATATAAGGTGAACCGAGGCAAGTGTGACGCGGGTGTAAGTGTGACGCTTGCTAATAACACCGCTCAACGTTATTATACCTTAAACCGCCATCTATCAAACGTTGCAAGAACGATTACACTATCGTTTTGATAGATAGGGTTTAAGGTATAATAACGTTGAGCGGTGTTATTAGCAAGCGTCATACTTACACCCGCGTCACACTTGCCTCGGTTTCCCTCTACTATAGAAGCGAAACTATGGTTAAACCAACACGAGACTGGTAGGAATATCTTAACATTTGTAGGCGTATCTTGACATTTTGTTTCTACTTTCATTTAGTGTACTACTAGGGCGATGTGTACTATTATTACCGATTCATATGATTAAGACGCGATAGCTCTATATCACGTGGCCATGTTACGGCCGCAGAACATGATGAGAAATTAAAAAAAAAAGGTTGTAAAGCCCTACAGACAGTAGGCACTTGACGCTTCACAACATCCTACACCCATTAGAGGTAATCCTGAAACCCTTCCATTTGAGTTTCCCTAAGCCGCCCAAACGCGGTCACTTTAACATTAATTCGGTAAACATTTTTTCAGCGTCGCATACCCCAATGAGGGTTATACCTATTTGGTGGAGTCTATTCGTTGGGCAGTGGAGCGTCAAATGCGTGTGCTCATCCGGTGAAACAGCAAAAGCCAACTACCAGCAGGTCATACCGAACCCCCGCGCCCTCACCCCCGCAGCACCCTTCCCGCCTACGTGCGATAATAATAATTACACTCTAAAACCTCTGGCTTGAACACAAGGCTTAGCCTTTCTGAAACGTTTATCTGTAAGACTCAGCTGAAATGTGGTAAGCACTTGAATGTTATGTCGCTTTCAAACTTTTTACTAATTACTATAAAAACTTTAACCTAATCGCTGAGCCTAAACGTTAGTGTGTAAGGCAGTTGAGTGAGATTTTCATAGTCGGTCCTTTTAAAACAGTTCAGTGACTGACTGACTGATTGACAGTGAACGCACAACCTAAACCGCTGGAGATAGAAACATGAAAGGAATATATAGGCTGTAAGTGACAGCCTAGCAAATACTGAAACGGTGAATTTAGACCATCAATCTGAACAACTTTCACTATGGAGCCAGCGTGAAAAAAATCAGCCTCTTCATACATTTGAGTCGGGTGGGTACAGCTGTTTTGTATGGAGCAGCCGATTATTTTTCACGTTTCCTGAGGGTAGCTCATAGTAAACGTTTTTCAGTTTGATGGTCTGAATTTATCGTTTCAGTATTTGCTAGGCTGTCACTTGCACCCTGTATGTTATACGGAGAATATAGGGGTGCACTAAGAAAGGATTTTTCGATATTCTAATTCCACACGGACGAAGTCGCAGCCAAAAGCTAGTTAATAATATAACTAAATTTAGTTTATGTCCTATGTCTTAATTCAGGTCTATCTTATGCAAATTTGCATCACGTGCATCCAGTTGTTGATTCGTGGTAGATAGAGTAAACATAAAAAGATTACCGTTTCTTCCAATTTTATAGGTTGGAAACTGATATATTTGCCCAAGATAGTTTTGATTTAAAAATTGCAATTACTATAATAATCTAAGGTCGGATTCGACCAAACTTTGATTTATAGAAGAGTAACTATACAAGGATAAATTTTACTCCGAAATAACTTCACTTGTCTTCTACCACACTAAACCCATACTAAAAAAATGAATGTATAATCCACCTAAACAAAGAAGTCTTTGTATCCGTACTTATTGCAATGTGAGGTTATACAGTTTTAATTTGTTAGGTTTCTTTTTATTAATTTTTTTTTAATTTTGAGATATTGACATTTCATTAGTCTCTGTATAAGCTTTACACCGTCAAAATTGGCCGTTTAAAATTTACTTTCAACTTATTCATAGATTAGGGTTAGTAAAATGCAAAATCAGTTTCCTCTAGACTAACCGGCGACTTAATCTAAGAATAAAATTTACTCGCGTTTGGTCGAATCAGGCCTTGTAGTATTCTTACAAAGTGATTTGTTCTAATTTGAGTATTGAACTTAGACTAGGTGATTTTTTTAACACACACATTTTTCCAAATTTCCAGGGATAGGCAAGAAAACTGAAAATTTTTTACTATGCGAGCAGAACTGAAATCACAATTAAAAAAATCTGTTGTGTCATACTAAATTTAAATTGCAATATCTGCTCGACTCAAATAAATTTAAATTGCAATGTCTGCTCGACTCAAATATATGAAACAGTTGATTTCTTCTTATTTCAGGTTTGCTCCCATAGTAAAAGATTTGCAGTTTGATGTTCTGAACCACCACTGAAAATTTGAAAAGATTTGAAAAAATCGCCTGGTATATGATTGTACCCATGATATTGAAAATTATTTCCAAATGCATAAGGGAAATTCGCAAAAAAACGACTTTTCATACAAATTAATGTTAGCACCAGCTGATGGCATTTAGTATGAAAAGTCCGAAATTTTTTTTGCGAATTTCCTATACGTTTCTTAGGGAAAGTTGTTCAGTATCATAGTTACAATCGGGAGATTGTACCCATAGAGTAATGCAAGTTTACGCTACACTTTGTAGTGTAGTGTAGCGTACAATTTGGTACTGAGTACAGTACTAAATCGTTCGAGCTCTGCTCCAAAATCAATGATTGTCAATAATTCAAAGCAAAGCTTTGCGCGTGTAATGCAATCAGTGGGACTTCTGGGCACACATAACGTAATAGACTCGGTCTCGGGTTCCGAATACAAATTAAATTGGTAGGTATGTACTTTGAAGTGCTTTTAGAACAAATTAAAATCTCTCAAAGCTCATATTCCACATGGAGTAGGTAACGAATGTTTGTAGATGTTTAAATTAGTACTTCCTACCTCTATGGTTTGAATATTATATTCGTTGGTAGCTCGATAGATAGCTGTCAGTTATCAAGCATAAGGATCCAGCGTAAGCGAAAAATTCTTCATCTCTGATTGTTAAGGACCTTCCTTTTCTTATTACGATTGAAGATGAGTCAGTGAATAATTTAATTACGCGAACATTTTCCCAGAAATAGAAACCAAAACTTTTATATTAAAAAAAATCATATTCATAATATTCAATCATCACAAGTTAAATAATAAAATTATACTATTATACGTACTACTTACTATACAGGGTGTTTGGTGCATCGTTGGCCAAATTGAATTGGTGGATAGGAGGGGTCTTTTGCTATCTCGCCACGCCTCCAAAAAAAAATTCCCGCGTCATGGATTTTTAGGCGAATTTTTTAGGGGTTTTCTCAAAAAAATCCGAACGTCAGCATTTAAACTTGAATAAAAAAAAAGTTGTCGGTACAACATCCAAATTTTTTTTCTTTGAATGTCCAATGCTGTACAGTTCTACTGAAATTTAAATTACATGGATGCGTCTTCTAGTTTATTTTTTATTGACCTTAAGTTTTATTGACGAAAAAAAATTAAATTTATAACTCAACTTTGAATTACATTTAAAAAAAACTAAAAGCGCTTGAGTTCTTCTGATTTTTTAAAAACTTCTCTAGTCTATCATCGTTTTAACGATATGCCATCTGCTATGTAAACCGTCCTCTAACTTAGTTTATTTAATAATGTTGCGTGTCGGGGCGTGTTCGGACGATATTCGATATGCAGGAAAAAACTTAAAACATACGCGTAGTAGGTCGAAATTATTCCTCTTGCGCAGTGAACTCTAATTGACAATTCATTCTTACATAGGGCTCTAACGGACCTAGGACTTGACATAAAAAATAAAATCAAATTTTTATTTAAAAAATAATCGAAATTACAAATCTTGGTTAACATTGTTATTAGGGAGCACATTTTGAGCAAGATTTGTAATTTGGTTTTATTGTGAACAAACTTGCGAAAGATTTGGCAACCTCGCGAACAAACGTGCGAACTCGCGTACAAACTTGCGACCTCGCGAACAAACTTTTGAACTCGTGAATAAACTTCCGAACTCGCAACCATACTTGTGATTTCGCGAACAAACGTGCGAACTCGCGAACAAACTTGCGGAGTCGCGAACAAACGTGCGAACTCGCGAACAAACTTGCGAACAAACGAACAAAACACAGGTCCACCAGGCTTCCAGGCGATAGGGCCTACGGCGATACCGTCATATCGTCAGGGTCCTCGGTCTTTTTCTCACCCATCTAAAAACTATAACTCCACCCCCTTCCCCATTCGGGGAGACACCGCAAAGACTAGTTAAAATATAAAAATAAAATAAATTAAAAAGGTATTATACATCATCCTCCTAATTATCCTATAATTTAGGGTACGTGATTACATCGATGTCGGTCAAATCACTTGAAATCCAAAATTTCAGACCGGCTTCAAGTAGGGTTACCCAGTATCATCCAGTATAGGACTGATATCTATTAGCAAAGGTAAATTAAGGTATTTCTGTAAATTCTTATGCGTCGGAGATTGTAGTAATAAATGAGACACACGTCTTTTGAAATGTTAATTTCAGTCATTCTTTGTATAATGAATAATGCAACTTAAAACCACCATCAAAGCACATACAAACACTTGCTTTGTTACTTGACATTATATTTTACAGTACAGATTTAATTATAGGTAAGTATAAAAAAAGAACTTATAATCGAAGTACTTGATATTGTAAATCTTAACTTTTATGAAACTGTAACAGACGTGTTTATGTACTTTAAAGATATAAAAAAAGTAACTTTGATTTTTTATTTAGCTATTTGGTTATCAAATAGCAAATTACTTAATTTCTAATACAAAAAAATTTTTACAGTGCCAATTACATGATAACACGTTTTAATAAAAACCGGCCAAGTGCGTGTCGGGCCACGCGCAGTGAAGGGTTCCGTAGTTGCCCTTCACCCTTCACAATATATGGACTAAGAAGGGGGGCTTTTTACTACGATTTAACCGTCTCCGAGTACATTTTTTAAGTTGGTCGACTAAAACTCGTTAACTTGTACAGCCTACTTAGCCATGATAGTTTTCCTTTTAAATTCATTATATATACTATTGCCGTGAATTTTTTCATATCTCCAATTACAACCGTTTAGCCGGGAGAGGCGGACACTTGACTCTAGCAAAAATTTTCGCTTTATAGCTTAATATTTCGCTAACGGATCCCTAAATAAAAAAAAAGTTTTTCCACACCCACGTTACTTTTAAACTTACCTTGTTACTTTTTTTAATGACACCATGGGGTAGACTAGAAAAAAATCCATTCCCACTTCGCGTGTAGGGGAGTTACCCTAAAAAAAAATATTTTGCAAGTTTTTATTTTACCACTTAGTCGGCATGATGAATATGTATGCCCATTCCAAATTACAGCTTTCTAATACTAAGCCGCGGACAGACGGACGGACAGACAGACAGACGGACGGACATGGCGAAACTATAAGGGTTCCTTGTTGACTTCGAAACTCTAAAAACTGTTTAAGGTACAAAGGACAAAAAGTAAAAAAAAATTAAAATTTGGAGAAATAAAAAGATAACCTAATAGCCCAGTCATTCTACGGTTTGAGCCGGGACTAATACTAATTAGTCCCGGCTCAAACCGTAAAATAAAATAGTCCCGGCAATTACTAAATTGCCGGGACTATTTTATTGCTCAAAAATAATTTATATTGTTAAATCGAATTCATATGAATGCATTGGTATTAATATTATTAATTTAAAAGCCTTCTGGGACACGCAATTACGATTTCTATGTTGCATAGCTATTTTTTTAAATATGTTTTAAGATTGTCTTTTTGTCACTAAATGGTGCCGGCTACAGTTTAAAAGTCCAATTAATAATTACTCCCTACCCCGCCTAATATAACTCCGTAAAATGACTGGGCTATAACATTTGAACTAACTACTTCTACAAGATACATTATACCGTTTTAAAAACTGTTTGAGGTATCGAACAAAGAACAATACGTAGAAGATATGAAAATTTGGACAAATGAAAATACTACCTAACTTTTAATCTATGTGCTTCTACGGGATAATAATACTCGAATAACGATATAGTTTTTAGGTGTCCCTGATTACAAATATACAATTTTTGGATTTTTTGTCTGTCTCGTTGTTTGATTGTTTGTTTGTTTGTTCGACCATCATGAGCAATAACTACAGAACCAATTTTGATGAATTTTTTTTTGTTTGAAAACTTATAATTTGACTTCAAATTTGGTATATAATTTGTACGGTCGAAGTTGAGGGTAAAAAGTACTCGTGAAATATAAAAAGCTCACAAAACGAAATGCAATATTCCAAATGTTAACCCTTTAAAGCCTTTGTGTGTGGCGTTGCAGCATTGATCGGGCCGCGGTCAGGGCGAGCGGAAAATAGAGATGTCTGCTTTAATATATCGCTGGCATAGCTCGTTGCCTAGGCTCGTTGCCTAGCAGCGTTGTCTAGCAGCGTTGCTAGGCTGCAGGGGCAGGGCTCGACTGGAGCAGCTCTGATGCATCCGTGCAGTGCACATTCAATGGAACGTTGCCGCTGCGCCGCGGCCGTGTGGAAACCTCGCACGAATGCCGCTAACAAATTTGTAGCAGACGTTTCGAAATAAATGAATTTCAATTCTTTAACCGAAATTTTATGCTGACATCGTATGCAGGAATTAATTCAAAGAGATAATTATGTTCTCTGTGAATGACAGGCACACACCGTTATCGGCATCATATGGGTACGTCATACGTACTGCGTACCTATCTCTAACTTGTGATTTCATAATTGACTCACGGCGAGGTATGCATAAAGCCAATTCAAATTATAAATATATATTAATTAAAATAAAAAGGTAAATACATTTCTTGGAATAGAATAGAAAAGCACAAATAAAACTTACCCTAAACTTAAACCGTTCTTAGCATTCTAAACTACAAATTTTACTAATTGTACATAGTCGAAAAACCCGCCCCAGGTCATACTTGGCCCGAAGGTGCCCATAATGCTGGCCGCATTTCTGCGTTGAATCGCTAATGATATGCGTTGGGCCAGGTATGACCCAGCACGAGGACCATTACCCGCATCCCGTAAACGTCTTGGAATCGGTTACACAGTTGGTTTCAAAATCAAGGGCGATATTACACGCAACTTACTAAATGCACTCTTACCACCAGCGTATGTCGAGTAAACGAATGATCGCCTGCTACGGTCCTGCTGCATAAATAATAATACTTTGAATATCTATACTATTATAAAACTGTAACAGGAAGTTTGTCTGTACATTGAAGATATTAACAAAAAAAAAGTTACGATATGGTTTTTAGGTGTCCCTGATTCCATTTCACCAATTTTTGGATTTTTTGTCTGTCTGTTTGTTTGTGTGTTTGTTTGAACGAGTATCACGCTAAAACTACTGATTTTTTTTTGTTTTTGATGAAATTTTTTTTGTTTGATAGCTTATGATCTGACTTAAAATCTAGTATATAATTTGTGCGGACGAAGTCGCGGGTTAACGCTCGTTTATTATAAGGCTAGCCTTGCGGTAGCATTTCCCCTCTGCCACGGTATAAGATCAATTAATCATGTGCATTTACATTCAATTTTATAACTTATCACTAAACGAGACAGCTTATAATTGCGAAACAATAATTTTGAACTAGGAACGTTTGGGGTTCACACGAGACTACTTTTCATGATTTTTAACATTCAAAATTAGAATCTAAAGTTATGGAGAATAAAATCCAAAGTTGCGGATTTCATATTACCTCGCACCCCGCAAAAAGTGGCAGAATTGTTTGTTAGTAGAATTACACGCGTAACTAGTCCCTATATAAGTAGTCAAAGTAATAATATAAATGTATTTCATAATATAACCTATCGATCATCCTAATATTATATTTGCCTATATCCTTTAACCCCGCTAGTGCGCTGTCACGTTTTTCTCTAAAAAAGCTCAAGATATTGTTACGGTAAGAATTTTCGAAACCTGCAAGCTTCCTGAGCCATAGACGGAAGTTCTTTGTGTAAAGATGTTGACAGGTACATACAAAACATCGTATAAAACATGCGCTAAAGTTGCCAGGAAACAGGGCTTACGTCAGAGATGTAGCCAGGGGTTGAGATAGCTAGATTAAAGTACGGACGCTGTGGTTGAACACGGTAATTATTCAACTTAACCTTACATCGTATATGCCTCAAAAGTGTCTAACAAAAGGGGTGAATAAACAGAATACAAAGAGATATCTTTCTATATATATAACGCTCTATCGGTCTTCTAAATATTTTTAAATCGAATATTTTGTTTTTAAGGGGATAATCAGACCATCAAGCTTTACAACTTTCTGTATCAGACCAACTTTCAAATCGCGAAAAGAAATACACTATCCAATATATTTGCGTCGACTAGGCTTGCAGTTTTGTATGTTTAGAGAAAGTTGTTCAGTTTGATGATGAGTGACCGTATGTACCAATATTTTTAAAAAGTGTGATTAAATAAGTAATGTTAGTGATAGTCTCCTTCGAAAACAGGCAAGACAAGGAAGGCGAACGACGCGTCGACAACGCTTGGAAGAGCTTCTGGTCCATGAAAGAGCTGATGAAGGGAGAACTCCCGCTCTCGCTTAAACGTAGACTCATCGACATGTGTATCCTGCCCATCCTAAATTACGGAGCTCAAACGTGGTCACTCACTGAGGCCCAAAAGTCCAAAATTCAAAATTCAAACAGTTTAAGGTTTGCCAGAGAGCGATGGTGTTATACGAACCGACTGGGTCAGAAACACCACGTTGCGCTCCAAAACTCAAATAGCCGACGTCTCGGAGAGAAAAGCGCCAAACTTAAATGGAAGTGGGCCGGTCATGTCTGTCGGATGCATCCTGAGAGATGGGCAAAAATCATCATGCCCTGGATCCCCGAAAACGGTCGGCGGCGTCCAGGTCGACCCAGGAAGAGATGGCGTGATGACCTGGAAAAATTTGACGACCAAAAGCCAGAGGTTACCCACAACAGGAACGAGTGGAGAGGCCTTTGCCCAGCAGTTGGAGGAAATAGGCTAATAAAAAAAAAGTGTTAATAGTTTGTGTATTTATTATTATGTGGTTATAAGGGCTTGGTCAATGACCAAATAGCTACAGCAACCTGGATAGATCTATTGTAGCTGTCACCCTAGACTTAAAAGTCATTTCCTAGGCCCACGGACTTCATAAACCGTGTTATGCTTTTGGAGAGGAGGTCCCTAATGTCAGTAGGTGTTATTATGTATCCACCTAGATGGCGACTCGTTGCGGTTTGAATTGATGGCATCCGAAGTATGTCTGTTTGAAAAGCCGGTCACAAGTTCTTTCGCATGCCTCAGTCCTGGTGTATCCGACCAGAGCTTACGGCTTTGGTCCACGGCCCATTCCTTTAGCACACGTCTAGAGGTGTTGCGAGAGATGCCGCAGTAAGGCCTATGGCGTCCTCTTCCGCCCCTCTTCGTGCCAGCTCGTCAGCAGCCTCATTTCCATCAATACCGCAGTGTCCAGGCACCCGACAGAAGAGAACAAGACAGAGTTTGTCAGTCCTAGCTGGTTGAGTGCTCGGGCACATTCCAACGTTAGCTTCGACTATATTTCGTCAGATCCTAGCGCTTTCAGAGCAGCCTGGCTGTCTGATAAAATAACAATATGTTTCCCCTTTGGGTATCTTTTAATAGTTTGTGTAAGTCCACCGTCACTGGCTGCATCCCTGGTAACCGTGGTAGCTCCCAACTGGCTAAGCCTCCGGACGGCTGGCACCGAATAACTTTAACGGAAACTAGCTAGCACTAGCACGTACGAGCATGTGAGGATTTAAAACTCGCAATTTGTAATTTGTGAACCTTGTGGTTCTTTGTGTTCGCGAGTTTGTTCTGCTACTTTTATTTGGGAGATTGCATGCGAGTTTTATTATGGACGCTGGACCACTCGAACGGAAAATGTCTTTGTCTTTATTACTTAGAACTAGATTTTGCCCTTACTTCATCCGCGTACAACTTGAGATTTATTAAAATTAAAATAGCTCTTTAGCATTTACAAAAACTAAAAAGTTAAAAAAATAATATTGCAACCGATGACTTTGTCGTTCGCATCATAAGAACATTAATTTGTTTTATCGAAGTCGCTGTCAAGCCGGTACGATTCGCGACAGGGATTTCATTAGTTTTTCAGTTTGACTTGACACCGACTTCTATAAAACAAATTAATGTTCTTATGATGCGAACGACAAAGTCATCGGCTGCAATATTATTTTTTTACTTTTTAGTTTTTTTCAAGGCGATTTTAATTTTTTGTTAAAATTTTGTTTATTTCACAATTTTCAGTGGTGAATTCATTAGTTCAATTTAATAGTAGTGCTTTAAATTAACAAACGCACTAGCCGGCACTACGATTTTCAAAGGTTCCCCTCGATTTCTCTGGGATGCCATCATCAGATCCTGGTTTCCTTATCATGGTACCACCCTTGGAATATTTTTTTTCAACAAAAATAGAATCATCAAAATCGGTTCATAAAACCTCCTCCTTTTTTGAAGTCGGTTAAAAAAAATTTATTCTTAAATAGATTGTATCACTTTCACTCTCATTATTCATTTCCTTTTTTTCTTCTTTGTACCTACGTTTTGTAATAATATTTTACGTCGCGTTCGCTCCTGAAATCGCAACGGTTCAGCCTCCACCATTCTTTAGTAACTGACAGGCTCTTAACTTTTTTTACCTATTTTACCTTTGAACAGTTTACCCCTCAATAAGCACCAGATATAAATCATGCTTCAGAATAACGTGTATTTCATTTTCGGTCCCTTTCCCCAAATTAGTAGGAAGCCGGGGGTGGTCAAGGGCTGTACGATCCATTGCACTTATTTACTTTTCGTTCAGCTAGCTTGATGAAATAAATATTTGATAGTGGCAACATGACTTTTGATGTCTTTCTAAGACTTTAGTGAGCTATTCTTTTTTACTTATACGTATTTTAAGTTGGACCTTGGGCGTCCACGTAAAAAGGGTCCAGTTGTCGTATTTGAGTTAAGGTTAGATTCGGCATCTAGATCAGTAAAATTATCATGTTAAATGTTAAAAGACTATTGGACTCTTGTTGCGTGGACGCCCCACATACATTCTACAGAGAATGCACTAAGAAAGGATTTATCGAAAATCCCTAAAGGGGTAATCCACGCAGACGTAGTCGCGGACAACAGCTCGAAAATTATGAAAATATGGTTAACTAATTTGCCAACTAAGTGTTGCGCTCGGCACGGACGAGCATGGGTCGTGATTGAGCCCCATCCAGTGCTCCGTCACTCGCCCTTGACAGCTACGATAAGTAGCTACAGCGCCGCGTATCTGATGGTACAGGTTGTCGCATATTGACATAAGGCGCATTTTAGTTTTCGTTCCTGAAGTGCAAAGTAAAAAAATCGAAGAAGTGCACGAAATCGGGATGAGTTCGGTATCTGTTACGATAGTATAATCTGAGCCCCATCGCCCGGCCCGAGGCTCTAATGGGTCTTGAGATGGCTCGCCCCAAGCGGGCGCGGGTTCAACGAGGTCCCGCGGAAGGCCCGGCGACGGCGACGATATAAGGACCGCTCCGGGAATACGTGATCATCTTGTTAAGAACAGTTTGTTGCGCTCGCTACTCAAACTAGATAGTTGTTTATAGTTTTTGGGATGTGTATGGTTTTTCTACATTACGTATAAACGTCACTTTTTTGAAATCGGAATATTTCTGATAACATTGGCCATCTTCAAAGCTTTTTCTTACAAACTGGGCCACATGTGACCCCTTCCCTACGACCTCCCCTAATATGAGCAATTGAGCATATTATATAAAATGATGTAAATTAACATAGAGCACGGTCTATAAATAAGAAAATTTTTTTCGTTTTTCGGTCAGATACTGAGATTTATTATTGAAGTGAAACTTTTAATGGGAGGGCTTTGAAATTCGGATCCGTGACGGAAGTTCGAAATTTAAATTTGACAGCTGCGGAACCTTAATTTCTGCCGGGCGTCCCGTGAAGGCCAACTTTTTTTTTAGTTTGTAACTATTGTATTTTTTTCAGATTTTGTACAAAAATGAAGTGATCCAGTATCTCATTGGAAAGTTTTATTTTTTAAATTTGGTATATAAAATGGTTCCATCCTAAAACGATCAATATATCGGACATAAGCCTTGCCAAGCTTTGTGTATGTATCGTAGTCGGATTGTAAAAATGGGCATATCGTGATCTGCCTAGGCATTTTATAACACGCCGCCATTTCATAGTTTGGCCATCTAAAACCCGCCATATCTTTCAACTCTTATGGTATGACTAATATATGGCTAATATACTATTTTAGATAAAAATTTATATTATTTGCACAATGCGGACAACTTGGAGACAGCGCCAATAGCAGCATGAAAACCACTACTTTACTATAAGCCCAGCCATATCATGATATGGAGAAGTGGGAATATCGACAAATAGGTTGCTCTCATCGATCTGCCCGACTTTCTATTTGGCACATCATGAAATAACCGATTATTTCATGATGTGCCGAATAGAAACGAAATATTACACCACCAAATCATGAAATGGCGGCGTATCATGAAATGCTTAGGCAGATCATGATCTAGCTAATTCGGACTACGAAATATGTAAGAAATGCTCAGAAAAAAAGTTATAAAAGCTTTTAAAAATGTCCCTCACTAACACGACCGAGTAGACGGATAGTTATTGATGGCCTCAGCCGCTCCAGCAGATCCCTAGCAGTGTAGATGAGACCTAGTGGGACGGGTAGGTCAGGTAATAACCTAAACCTAACCTAACCTCATTTATCTGGGAACGGGGCGGGACGTAAGTACTTACCTTTCATTCTTTTTACTCACCTACACGATACTGATATTTATTGTCATACATTATGTACCTTTACGTGAAACTTGTGTTAGTTTTATAGCATTTCTGGATCTTACCTTATACAGTTTCAAGTTGTGCAATTTTTTTTTACAACGTACAATTACTTATTTACTTAAAGCAACACGTTGTTGCTTCGTGTTGGTGTTGTGTGTTTAAGCTCATTTATTACGAATAATTAATCAAAATCATCGGCGTCATGAGCGTCGGTGGCGCGTTGCGGAGAGGTATGGACACCCAATTATGGAGGTCCGGGTTCAAATCCGCACGGACGACATGCCATGCACCAATGAGTTTTTCTAACTTATGTACGTAATACTGACTACTCTCAAACGGTGATGGAAAACATCGTGAGGAAACCTGCATACGCTGAAGAAGAAATTCTGATGTGTATGTGAAGTCTACCAATCCGCATTGGGCACGCGTGGTGGAACAGCGCTATGGACTGTGGAATGCCCCTACACCCTCCTTGATGATGATGATGAATCAAAATCATGATTAAAATTAAATTGAAGTAACTAGCCGAATTTTTCTGTACCATATTAACTACAGACATATGAATAGTTAATAATAGTACCTTTAGAAGCGAAAATGGTTAAACCAACATGAGATTGGTAGGCGTATCTTGACATTTTGTAGGCGAAGCTAGACATTTAACGCGGGAGATTCGTTTCTTGTACTTCGTGTACTATTATTATCTATTCATATATGCTACAGGGTGTAATTTAAATGATTTGATAAATTTTTAGGGGTAGTTCAGACCATTAAACTGAACACTATTTTACTATGAGAGCTAATATGAAATTGCAAAAAAAATCTCAGTCAATCAATCAGTTGGAGTCAAGTAGGCATTGCAGTTTAGTATGGGACAGAAGACTTTTTTGTGATTTCAGGTTTGGTCCCATAGAAAAAGTTGTTCATTTTGATGGTCCTGTACGACCATCCCCTTAAAACCCGTTAGCATATTAAGTAGGATCCTGTATGTAGTAAGTATATGTATGTACTAATTTAACAGAACTCAGACTCAGCACATCGAAATAAAGCAAGCTGTGTAGTGCAAACAAGACTATTAAAACAAACAAGTACGTTCCCGAGTACATACAATGTACGTGCATGATATGAGGAGAGGAGATGCATCGTGTACGAGGAATATGAATATGATTGCGAGGCTGTGTCGGTCGCAACTCGCGCGGTCTCCACTCTCGGCTCAAAGGAAATCTCATTTCGCGACCCACACCCCCCTATCCCCCTACCCCCTACCCTTCGCCACCCCACCCGGCCCCGACGGACATCTATTAAAATTATTTGAGAAAATCCAACACTTGCCCGAGCTCGGCCCTCTCGGGGTCCGTCACTCCAATTTTCAGCATATTTTATACTCCATAGCTCTTTTGTTGTTTCGGTCTGATTTGGTTTGCGCTTCGAGAGAAATTTACTGTGTTCTTTTACGAGTTTTTTATTTGATGCAAATTATATCAAACGATGTGATCGTTATGGGGAATGAATCGGTACAAAAAGCGTATTTTTTTCTGGAAACCTCATAATTTCTAATAGCTACGAAGGTAGTAAATTGGGCTACGGCGTAGCGCCGTAGCACGCGTACCTAAGATTTTCAATAGAAATCTGAGGTGTACGTACACACGGCAACACATCAAGCTACGCAAAACCAAAATAAGCTGGCCGCGCGTAGGTAGAGTAATGTTTAACGTCTCGCGATCAGCTTATGTTTGTTTTGCGTAGCTTGATGTGTCACCGTGTGTACGTCTGATTATATTCCAGTAAGTAACATAATTCCATACTGTTTTTGCTAAACATAACAATGTTATATCAATTAACATACTTTTGTGGTATAAAGTTTACTTTCTTAGGTTTTTATACTAATTGTATTATGTGAATTAGTCTTCATATTGGTTTATTCATTACTAGAGTTAACCCTTCGTCCGCACAAATTATATACCAGATTTTAAGTAAGATTATAAACTATCAAACAAAAAAAGTTTGATCAACATCGGTTTAGTAGTTTTTACGTGATGCTCGATCAAACAAACCGACAGACAAAAATCCAAAAATCGGTGATTTGGAATCAGGGACACCGAAAAACCATATCGTAACTTTGTTTTGTTAATATATATATATTCAATGTAAAGACACACTTCTGTTACAGTTTTATAATAGTTAAGATGTCTGCTTCTGATTAAGTAATTGTCATGTTGTGGGTCTGCTAGAAGACATCTCTAAGAGTCAGAGATAAGCTCGCCCTTTTTACACATCTTCTCTATTGTTTGTATCTATGTGTCTGTGGCATTGACTATTTATTATAAGAACTAGCCTTGCGGTAGCATTTCCCCTCTGCCACGGTATAAGATTAATTGATCATGTGCATTTACATTCAATTTTATACCTTACGAGCGTTAACCCGCGACTTCGTCCGCACAATTTATTTATATATAGATATTATAGATATTATATATCAGATTTTAAGTCAGATCAAAAGCTATCAAACAAAAAAAGTTTCATCAAAATCGGTTCAGTAGTTTTTGCGTGATACTCGTTCAAACAAACAAGAAAAACACACAAACAAACAGACAGACAAAAAATCCAAAAATTGGTGAAAGGGAATCAGGGATACCTAAAATCCATATCGTAACTTTTTTTTGTTAATATCTTCAATGTACAGACAAACTTCCCGTTACAGTTTTATAATAGTATAGATAGATTACTAAATGAGACAGCCTTTAATTGCGAAACAATAAATTTCGAACTTAGAACGTTTGGGGTTCACACGAGACTTCTTTTCATGATTTTTAACGTTCAAAATTAGAATCTAAAGTTATAAATCAAAAGTTGCGGATTTCGTGTTACCTCGCCCCCCGCAAAAAGTGGCAGAAATGTTTGTTAGTAGAATTACATGCGTAACTAGTCCCTATATAAGTAGTCAAAGGTCTGTGGGTACAATTAATTAGTGTTAATAGATTAATTTTATTCAACTATTCAGGGTGCAAACTTAAATGTGTTACATACTTAAGGGGGTGCTTTAGACCATCAAACTGAACAACTTTTACTATGGGACCAACATTGAAATCGCGAAAAATTCTGATTCATAGAAAAGCTGTATGTAGACATATAGCTACTCGACCAAAATTAAACATCTGATTTTCATTCGCGATTTCAAAGTTGGTTCCATCGCAAAAGTTGTTCAGTGTGATGTTCAGAAGCACCACTGTGTAAAGTATATGTGCTGGTAAATATAAAAATGAAAAAGGTATTCCAACATAAAGCTTGCTAACGCTGGGTTTAATCAAACCTGATGAGATGTATTACATTTTGCGCTCAATATCGTTTCCATAAAAAGCTACCCAACTCACGAGACGTCCGCTCCTCTCATGATACATGATATATGTCAATTACCTATTTACTTTTAGACAATCCATCAAATTCACACCGTTTGACGAGCACCATTATTCGGTGGCCGCGAAACAAATGATTACAAATGAATAGGACGCGGGGCGTGAAGGAGGGTTGGGAGGGGGGAGGGAGGAGGCTGCGTCGTCATGGCGACGGGAGACGATCGATGCGCCCCTCCCGCGCACCCCTCTCCTTCAATTAAACAATGATTCACACGTTATGCTGCCGATGACGAGCACGCAATGTTGAAGGATCGGATGCTATTGTCCAAGATGTAGCCATGCACATACGAACACACTAATTGGACTAGTATGTAAACAATTCCGTATGTCAAGCTTTTTTTGGGAGGGCTGAATCGAAAACCGTTTCGAGATAATTGTCTCAATAACAATATTTTATATGTCAAAGATTTTAAAATGAAAGCATTACAGATATTTTTAATATAATAACGTCGTTTTTCGGTCCGACGAGTGACGTCACTCGCAGGACCTGTAAACTCCTTGTTAACTAAAAATCAACTTTAAAAAAATATACAGGGTGTAAGTGACAGCCTAGCAAATACTGAAACGGTGAACTCAGACCATCAAACTGAACAACTTTCACTATGGAGCCTACCTCAAAATCAACTCTCAGCTCATTTTAGTCGGGTAGGTACAGCAGTTTTGTATGGGAGAGCTGATTTTATTTTGCGTTTCCTGAGGTAGGCTCCATAGTGAAAATTGTTCATTTTGATGGTCTTAGTTCACCCTTTCAGATTTTGCTAGGATGTCACTAACACCCTGTATTCTATATGTCAGAATTTGACATTTGATGCTGCAGTTTCTGCTTCCAGTAGAGTTAGAAAGAGAAGGCAGGTGACTTTTATGTTTTTCAACTATAGTTTTTTTCCATGGACCAAAGAGAATGTAACTCACTACGTTAAGAGTCGGGACTTCCATACTAAAAACTGGTCGTGACCGATATCAAAGAATGTATGAAACGTGTGCAACCGTTCAAAGGAATTTAATGGCGGCGATGCACGTTTCATATAACATTACTTGTTAGAGGGTTGCGCGAGCCTGCCATGGACTTCAAATGATTTTTTCGAAAAAAAAATTGATATATTTTATCGAATTGCAAAAAAAAGTAAAAAAAAAGAGAAAAAAAGAAAATGAAAAAAGAAAAAGAAAAAAGAAAAAGAAGAAAGAAAAAAGAAGAAGAAGATAAAGTATATTTGATTGATTGATTGAATTGCGACGAATACTTTTTTGGAGTTACAAGCGGACAGCATGCTTGGACCACACCTTGAACATTTTCCGCCACGCTTCCTACCAAGCGGGGGTGGCCTAAAATTGGTAGGGAGGCAGGGAGTATACGTACAGTATTGTAGTACTTCAAAGGTATGTAGTAATCTAGTTCTCTTTCTTATACTTTTACACGTGGCGAAGATTTATAAGGTGCTACGTATTCTCCATCCTTCTGTATGGTGTTGAATCCTGGACACTCACTCAAACCATGTGCAAACGACTTGAGGCTTTTGAGATGTGGGTATACAGGAGGATGTTGAAGATATCATGGACGGACAGAATTAGCAATGAGGTGGTCCTGCAGAGGATGAACAAGAGAGTAGAAATCCTAAAAACCATGAAAACTCGGAAATTACAGTACCTCGGTCACATTATGAGAAGTGATAAATACCAACTTCTCCAAATTATTCTGCAGGGGAAAATTTTGGGAAGACGAATGCCTGGTAGAAGAAGGACGTCCTGGCTTAAAAACCTGTGCGAATGGTTCGATGTGGATACAACCTCACTGTTCAGGGCTGCAGTCTCAAGGGTCCGAATAGCCCTATTGATAGTCAACTGTCTGAAACTGAAAAATGTCAATGGCTACTATTATCTACCCAAATGTATGGAATCGATTTCGTTGTTTGCTCCATAGTGATAGTTGTTCAGTTTGATCGTCTGCACCCTGTAGAATGGTGTGATTTAGTAATACATAGATCAACGGTCATAAGGATCATAGGTCGGTTGGTGTAATAGTTACCACGCCGGACTGCCAAACCAGGGTACTGGGTTCGAATCCCGGTTCGGATGTTCGGTCATGGATGTTATGTGTTGTATGATTTCCATATTAAAAAGCCTATAGTGCTTGCTTGGGATCATTACAATGTATGTGCCTGTGTTATTTATTTAATTGTTCTAATTGAAAGTTTTTTAGTATTTATTAAAACATTTTTAGCAATTATTATTAGGGATGCAACGATTACGAAGCGGTGGTTAATAACGATGCAATGCACTGTAGAAAAAATCATACGATTATTAAATCGAATTAAAAACGTCAATCGGATTGCACTTGTTAACAAATAACAGACCTGAATACTAGAATCTAGAGCCAAAAACAACTTAAAAAAATATGATCTCTCGCTGCCATTTTAGCTCATTTAGAGTTAGATCTGATTTTTTTCAGATTTGTCTTTAATTCTACTGATTCCTATGATTTGATTTTCAGTTTGAAGTAAGGAATGCATTCTCGTTTGATTAACGAGATTATACAGAATCATGTTCCATAATTATGTTTTTCAAAGCAAATTGGCCTCTACACATCAAGAAATCAGAATCCTGACCAAGTGAGCCTTTGACTTCTATCTCAAATAAGTGGAAAAAATACCAAAATCTTGGCATTTTTTAAAGTTTCTTTTATTGATTTATCTTTCATTGGATTGCAAAGAAACACTATGAAAACTCATTTTGAGTATAATATTGGTTAGGGAAAAAGTTTCTTCGCATTTTTAAGAAAATTAATTCATAACATTTTTTAATATATTTAACTAAAGTATGTAGGTACCATTTTTTTCGATAACTTTTTGCCATCTTGTAGGTAGAGACATGATCCCATTGCTATAGAAATTTTGGGGCTTCTGATCAAAATACCGCAACAAGTAGTTTTGGCAGTCCTCTCGTGATGTTAACCTGACACTGCCTAAAGAATTCTGAAGAGACCGAAACAGGTGAAAATTAATTTTTGCTGAGTGGCTGAAGATGTGTGAGGTCTAGCGTTATCATGATGAAAAACCACACCCCTTCTGTTGATTAATTCCGGCCGCTTTCTCTCAACTTCTTGCTTTAATCTCATCAGTTGTTCGCAGTAGAGTTCAGAATCGATGGTCCTGCCTGGTGGTAACAGCTCGTAATGAATAATGCCCTTCCAATCCCACCACACACACAGCATCACCTTGTTGCGAGTTAACCCGGATTCGCCACAGTCTGTGAAGCCTGACCGGCCTTTGACCACGACGGTTCTGTTATAGTACCGGTAACGGTAACGGTTATAGTAACCTTCACAAGAAGGCGAAAATTAGAGTGCCTTAGACCTCCAATACTCTTCAAAAAATCTATACCGTTTTCCAAGGAGGTTAAATATCTAGGAGTAATTCTGGACCAAAAACTCACTTGGAACCAACACCTGGACCACATTGTGCGAAAGGCAAAAATAGGACTAGGGATATGCTGTCGCTTAGCGGGCTCCAGATGGGGCCTGAAACCGAGTTCGGTTATGTGGATTTACACTGCGGTAGTGAGGCCTATGGTATCGTACTGCAGTGTAGCCTGGCATAAGAAAACCGAACAAGCGAAGTGTGTAAACACCCTAAATAGCCTACAAGGATTAGTATGCAGAATAGCAACGGGGGCAATGAAATCTACACCCACGGCTGCTATGGAGGCAATATTAGGTTTGCCTCCACTACACATCCATGTGCAGAAAGAGGCAAAAACTGCAATGCTCCGAGCCTTGGAACGAGGAGATTCCAAATGGAAGTCCTCTGTTATGAGAGGGTTACATGAAACTCTCTTAACAATTCCGATCATGTGTATGCCGAAAGACACCATGAACAAAGAATATAACTTCAACAGGTTATACAAGGTAATCCTACCCCAAAGAGAGGACTGGAACGGGAATACCCCACAATCCTTCAGCGCTGGAGATGTCGTCTGGTTTACAGATGGCTCCAGGAAGGAAAACCGTGCTGGAGCTGGAGTATGTGGCGGCAATCCAAGAATTAAAAAGGCGATTCACCTTGGACAGCATGCCACAGTATTCCAGACTGAAATGTACGCTATCATAGATTGCGTACATGAGAATCTGAAAAGATGCCCAAAGGGGAAACATATTGTTATTTTATCAGATAGCCAGGCTGCTCTGAAAGCGCTAGGATCTGACGAAATAGAGTCGAAACTAACATTAGAATGTGCCCGAGCACTCAACCAGCTAGGACTAACAAACTCTGTCACCCTAGGCTGGGTGCCCGGACACTGCGGTATTGATGGAAATGAGGCTGCTGACGAGCTGGCACGAAGAGGGGCGGAAGAGGACGCCATAGGCCCCGAGCCTTATTGCGGCATCTCTCGCAACACCTCTAGACGTGTGCTAAAGGAATGGACTGTGGACCAAAGCCGCAGACTCTGGTCGGATACACCAGGACTGAGGCATGCGAAAGAACTTGTGACCGGCTTTTCAAACAGACATACCTCGGATGCCATCAATTCAAACCGCAACGACTTAAGGCTCTTAGTACGAGCCTTAACAGGACACTGCAAGTTAAACAAACACCTACATTGAATGGGGCTTGTAGATTCACCCACTTGCAGATTTTGCTGTGTAGCAGAGGAAACGCCCATACACCTCCTCTGCGAATGCGAAGTGCTCATTCACAGCAGAAGTCGCCATCTAGGTGGATACATAATAACACCTACTGACATTAGGGACCTTCCCTCCAAAAGCATAACACGGTTCATGAAGTCCGTGGGCCTAGGAAATGACCTTTAGGTCTAGGGTGACAGCTACAATAGATCTATCCAGGTCGTAGTAGCTTTTTGGTCATCGACCAAGCCCTTATATAAACAAATAATAATAAATTGACCACGACCTTTTTCGCACGTTCTTGTCGTACGTGATCCACTTTTCATCACCAGTTATCAGCTTCTTCAAAAATGGTTCGGTTTCATTAGGTCGTTATAAAGAATCACAAATGAGTAAACGGTTCATTAGGTTTCTTTCAGTGAGCTCGTGAGGTACCCAAATATCGAGCTTTTTTGTGTACCCAGTGTTTTTCATTTGAAAAAACAACATTGCGCCAAAACTGTTTTGTGGTCAATTCCCAGTTCTTCAGCTACGTCGTAACTACTGATATGCCGATCTTGCTCCACTTTTTCAAAAATGGCATCCATTTTTCATACATACTATAATGCGATAAGACTTTTTCCCCAACCTATTATAAACTAAATTTGTTTAAATAATCGTAATGCATCGGTTATCGTAATAAATAACGATTAATATCGTAATCGTAATGGCCGAATCGTTGCATCCCTAATTATTATACTAGCAAGGAACTGTAGTTTTTTTTTTCAGTTTAGCATAAATCTTCATTGTACTGGAGTTAAAAGTTGGTCAGATATAGAAGCTTTATGTCATAGACTAAAATAAAATTATATTTAATTTTTTTTAATTTAATTTATCTTTATTGGTTATCAAACAGCAAAGTACTTAATTTCTAATACATTTAAATTTTACAGCGCCAATTACATGATAACACGTTTTAAAAACAGTTTTAGGTACAAAGGACAAAACGTAAAAAATATGAAACTATGGAGAAATAAAAAGATAACCTAACATTCGAACTGACTGCTTCTACAGGATACATTATCCCGTTTTTTACAAAGAACAAAACGTACAAAATATGAAAATTTAGACAAATAAAAAGACTACCTAAGATTATTTTAATCTATATGCTTCTATATTCTATTCTATATTATATCTATATTTGATAAGGCGAAAGATGTAGGAATCATAGAAGGTATTATGATGCGTTATCATCTTATATTGCATTATCTTTATCAGACTTATGCAGGCAATCTACATCGACGATGGATAAGTCTGATAAAGATAATGCAACATACATGGCCCTTCTTAATTTGCTGACAGTTTTTAAACTGAACAACGTTTTCTATGGAACCAGCGTCGAAATCACGAAAATATAATCAGCAGTTCCATACAACACTGCAATCCTACTCTACTCAAATGTATGGGACAGCCGTTTTTTTTGTGATTTCGGTGTAGTGTCGGTCCCGGGTAGAAAGTTGTTTAGTTTGATGGTCTGATCATCCCCTTAAATAAATAAATAAATAAATAATCATTTATTTCAGACCAAAAATAAAATCCATAATTTTGTTAGTAGGTTGATGGTTGACAATGTTTACTTTAAATTATGTTAGTGTATGTTAATTAAGTATCGACAATAATATTTCAGTATTCGCTATTCGGTAGGTATTTCTTATCATTTATTTGAAAAAAAAAACCTTAAAATACCGTCAGCATATTAAGAATAGACGAGAATGATAGGATAGAATGATTGAATGACGTCGAAGAAGGGTGAAATGTCTCCAGGGCTTCCTATTAGGACCCTTTGAGGTGACTCTTTATTTAGGCGTGTGTTTGTGATTCAGTAAGCGCAATAGTCAGTGACGAAATACTCTTCAACTGTTTACCGCAGCACCGCTCGCTCTCCAGGGAACTCCTTGATTAACTGCAACGAAAACTGTGCTGCCCTGGAATATGGCCAAATTAATTTGAATCCACGACTGAATAAACACGTAACGACTCGCTTTGAAAACCTTTTATTAATGATGTTCCGGTTACGTGTAAAAGCTGCATTGAAAATGTTGTCAATCTAAATGTTGATTAAATTCAATTTGTAATTTTAATTAATTCTCCAAAAAGAACCTTTCAAACGTTGGAACGAAGCCACGTTCAAAAGCAAACTTTCAGTCGAACGAGCTTTTTAATTACGACAGATAAACCGCAACAGTTATTACACGGTTAAACAGTTAAAAAGCAATATTTATTTGAAATTGGACCGTGAGGCAGTGTTTGAACTAGCGGCGGCCGGAGGCTGCGCTGTGCGAATTAATTCTGTTCAGTTACATAACATTAAAATTGGAAGGCTGCTAGCGACCGCAGCAGAAAGGCTTTACTTCCCAATCCCAATAAGCGATTGGCTCGACGCTCTGTGCACTGCCGACCGGCATTATAGCAGCCACGAGCCAACTAAAATAGCTCGTTTAAATACAGCCGAGGGACTGGCGACCTGGCCGAACTGGCTTTTATCGGCTCAGACACTCCACACTTTGGCTGACATCACCCCGAATTATTTAGCGCTGTTCTCATACAATTAGAGGCACCTACGGTATCGTTTTGATATTCTCCTCGCAGAGCACACTTCAAAGAAATTATTATGAAAACGACAACAAACGGAAAACGAATGTAGTCGGGGTGAGTGTTTATCATTTAATTATAAGGGTCGGAGAGGTAGCCGAATGGCGAGGCACGAACGGTTTCTAACCGAGTGTGTGCACGGGAACTTTGCGTAGGAGTGGGCGAGTCGCCGCGGCCACAAGTAAGTGTTGCATTTTAATTAAATCCTCATCGCGAGCAGATAGCTCTGTGGGCGGGATTTTCGTTTTTCCAGTGGTTTGCACACGCCTTGAAAAATTGAGCCGAGTTGAAAACTCGTGGCGAGCCGACGAGGCTCCCATAATAATGGTAAAATGTTCGCGACTCCTGCATGTTAATGTAACAGACTCTCCAAGGTACTTAGCCCCGAGTTAAACGCGTCAGAAATTATGTATTTGTTAATACAGATTTAAACAATGTTGCATTCTGTGATTCATCAGTGTCAGTTATCAAAAGTTATCATCTAAGTTGTAAACTTTCAGAAAAATTTGAAACTTAGATTACTCCTTACTTATCAAATTAAAGATTGAAAAATTTGTCTCGGGCGGGACTTGAACCCGCACTCTTCCAAACCAGGGAACTGCGTTATCCAATTTCGCCACCACTTACTTACTTAATGTGCTGGTTTCAGAACAGGCCATTCATCTCTTTTCTGTGCAATGTCAGTAAAGTCGGGCACCTCCAGCTCCTCGAGATCACTCCTCGCAAAGTATAAATTTACTGTGTAGGTATCTTTGTTGTATTGAAATGTTAATAAACATTTAGAGAGGAAGGCAAATAAAAGCCGTCGACGGCACAGAGTGCGACATCGGCGTGTTGTTGACACAAATCATTACTCACACGGGGTGAAAATAGCCGATCCGCTGGAGTATTATTACGTAACATAATGAGCTGCTGGCTCCTGCGCACTGTCGATTTATTGGCAGACGCTGTTCATAATAGTTACTTTGATCTGAATACTAACACTGGTATTATCATGATTTGTAAATACAGGGTGCAAGGGTATTGCTTCCGAAAACTCAAAGGGGTGTAAGTACCCATCTACTGATGTTTTAGGATGGAATGAAACGGCCACTAAACATACAAACACGGTCTAAGAGAATTGCTTCCTAAAACTCCCCCCTTCAATCAATATGAACAACTTTTACTATGGGACCAAACATGAGATCTCAAAACGTGCTCAAAACAAAATCTGCCATCGCATACTAACATTAAATTCCTAACGCGCAAAATGTATGGAGGACTGTTTTTTTTTTTGGGACCTCATAGTTGGCCAAATAGTAAAAGTTGTTCATATTGATGCTTTCATCCCTTTAAGTTTTCGGAAGCAATTTCCCTTACACCCAGTATATGTATGTTTAGTAGCCGTTTCATTCCACCCTGAAACCATGATGCTGGTTGAGTTTGCTCCAACTTTACACTATAGAAGATAGTCGGTAGTTATAGAAAATATTCTTGCTACCCCGAAATGAATGATGGTCGATCGATGTTGGCTCCATAGTGAAAGTTGTTCAGTTTGGTGGTCTGAAGCAACGCTTTAAATATGTAATGTAATTAAAATTGCCTTAGATTTAGAAGGATGTCTAAAAAAATACAATAGTAAATTCCGTTCCGATGGCACTTGATAGCATGTCTCATCTCATCACAGCAACGTGGAAATTAGACAATGAACTGTAAGAACGTGAACAGTAGGCAACGGAGACGAGAGGGGTGGCTGAGGTGTAGGAGGGGACAGAACTGCGGACCCAGGGAAACTGTATTGTAATTAAAAATCTCCGCTGGTTTCGAAATTAAATACTTTTCAACGAGATTTGATGACGTAGCAACTCTCTTACAAAAAATTTATTTTCAGGTACGGTCAGCTTACAAAAACAGCCTAGAGCGTTTTGGACTCACCCATGATAGGGTTCGTAGTCATTGTATATAGGGTAATTTTTAATATGCTAACATTTTTTTAAGGGGCTGACCAGACCATTTGAACTGAACAACTTTCTCTATGACGAACATCGAAATCGCAGAAAAAAATCCGCTATCCCATACATTTGGCTCGAGTAGTTTCGCAGTTTTGTATGGAACAGTTGATTTTTTTGCGATTTCGATGTTGGTGCAATAGTGAAAGTTGTTCAGTATGACGGTCTGATCATCCCCTTAAAAAGTGTCAGCATATTAAGAAGGACCCTGTATGTAGTGACTGATAGGGACGTCTAAAGTAGCCTAAACTTTTAAAAACTTGAAACAAAACGTTAGCGCGATTTAATTACGTTCAACGTTATTCGTTATAATTCTCATTGAAAATACTTAAAGAGCTATATTGTAGAAAAGTTTCAAATTTTTCACTCCAGTATTTCAAAAGTTAGGGGAACGAACGCCGTATTTTTGACTTTGAGCGCATATATCTCGAGATATAAGCATTACAAGGACATAGATTGTACGAGCGTTAACCCGCGACTTCGTCCGCACAAATTGTATACCAGATTTTAAGTCAGATCATAAGCTATCAAACAAAAAAAGTTTCATCAAAATCGGTTCAGTATTTTTTGCGTGATACTCGTTCAAACAAACAAACAAACAAACAGACAGACAAAAAATCCAAAAATTGGTGAAATGGAATCAGGGACACCTAAAAACCATATCGTAACTTTTTTTTGTTAATATCTTCAATATACAGACAAACTTCCTGTTACAGTTTTATAATAGTACCTATAGATTTGTTTTATTCCATTTGTATGGTTGTCGGCCATATCACACAAGCGATTTTTGAGCTTGGGCGTTGACGGGATGATATCGTCGCGATATCACCGCGCCGTTACACTAAGATAAGTATCTAGATCGCATTTAAAATATTTTATTTTTTTAATTGGTTGGTATTGAAAATAGGATCTAACTTTGTTTGTATGCGCTCAGGCGCTCTGCAAGGACTATACTCTTAATACCCACTCTTTTATAACAGCACCCTTGCATAAGCTTGATTCGTCAATTTGCGTCGGTAATTTTCATGTGAAGCACACATTATTTAGTACCGCCGCTAACTAAGTACAGGCTTGCCAACTAGACTTGTACAGTATACGGTTGTATACCTACCTACTTAGTTATTTCATTATACTGGATTGGTATCATATCATAAGAAATTACTAATTGACAACAGTGCTGTTATTTATTACAAACTGGTCCTAATAAAACACATCACAATAATAGGTAGGACATACTTAAAATCTCTTAGGTCCGAGTTGTGTGTAATACAATTGAACAAAATGTTGGCATAGTTCGTGTCAGGTGAACCTTAATTTAATCAAGAGACCAGGTTACCAGATTCCGTGATCGTGTAGTATAAGTGAAATTTCTTCATTGGATTACGCGGGGCATGTAGTGCGAAGTGTAATAAGTATTTGTATGGGGGTGGCAGTGTGGCACGGTGGGGTGGTGGCGGTCGAGCAGAATCAAGGGCGAACGGGGGTCCCGCGGGGAGGGCGCGGTGCGCGGGCTGCGGCGGGCGGGATGCTGCGCGGGGCGCTCGCGCAGATCAATATCTCGCGTTGCCGGGGCGACGCCGCGCCAGACCGAGTGCCTCCCGTACTACGCACCCCTCCCCATCCCCCTACCCACTACTCGCTTTATTTAATACATGCCGTATCTGGGATGCGAGCTTTTTCATGCTAAATGACAGGGCAGCGTAATACGGCAAAGTGCCGAGTCACCGCTCCCGTAATGACGGCCACTACTGCTGAGATGAAACCGCGCCGCTTAAATATGAAACGATGCTTGCTAGGACGACATTGACCTCGTTTCGGCACAAATCTAACATCTTCCTTCGTCTTATTTCATTTGTCTCAATAAACGTGACGGCAGCGGTCGGCGAGAGAGACGAAGTAATCCATTACGTGGACCCGAACAGGGATGATAAGGTATTACGTAGTAAACAAAAGGAGCTCTTAGCACTCGGCATTCAGCAGCGATAACAAACAGGAGCGAGGGTCCTCGTGTAACAAACGGAGCATTGTTTCGGGAGGACTCAATCCATGAGCTGAATTAATTAGGGAGCATTGTTGTGGGTCACTGTAGCGAGCCGGTGCCGGTGACGCGTTTTCTGTGGTACTGGTGCTGGTGCTTGCCAGTTTCCACCCTCTCATATCACTTAAGTACATCAACTTTTTTTTTCATAAAAAGCGATAAATCAACCGAATTTATGGATAAAATATTGACAAAAGCTTGTTAGAAAACAATAGTTCAGTAAATCTGTAGGAAAAATGATACCCTACCTTACATAAGGTCGGGTATCCGTGATTTTTTGATATGTTATACAGGAACTTAATAAAAATACAAGTTTTCGACTGGGGTCCTGCCGCGGGCGCTGTTGTGACCATAAAACAACGAAAATTTTGAGACTTTTTCAGATTTGACTAAATAAAACTTGAACGTTAGAATTTAGAGCAACCTTTGTTTACTAAAGATATAAACAAGACTAAATACGCTACAATTTGTTAGTTGAATCACCTTTATATACTGAATAGTTACCAAGATACAACACCTCAAAGTTTGAAGAGGTAAGACTAATACGATAAAATTTCGAATTATTCCATTTTTTTTATTAAATAAGTTCTCAACTTTAGATTTCACTGTTAAGGTGTTTAGAAGATGTATAAAGTAGACTTAATGCGCTATAATAAGTTTTTTGAATCTTAAGATGTGACACTTGTAAAGCAAATTTTGAAAAAATGACAATTATTTTACAAATACTTAGATTTCGAACTGAAAATTAAACTTTTACAAAATAAAATGTAGCTTTTGATAATCAGGGATTATGCAGCTTTCTATCGGTGAAAGAATTTTTAGAATCTGTTTCGTACTTCCAGAGTTAACCCTTACATAAACAAAGATCTTATAACCAAGTACGGAAATGGTTAAGGTGGTTGCAGAGGGGTCAATTTTATACAAAACTTTGACGCACAATACGCGTAGACGGTATTAATATAAGTAACTTTGTATATATGGAAAAATAGTTTAGAAAATCTAGACCACGTCACAAATAACATTTAAAATTCATAAAATAATTACGAAGATATAAAGCTTTGAAATTTTTCATACAAAATTATATATTTTCGTAATTTCGTAATTATATTATAAATTGCAAATGTTATTTGTGACGCGGCAACTAGTTTTTTTTAAACTATTTTTCCATATATAAAATATTACTTTTATTAATTCCGTCTACGCGTATTGTGCGTCAAACTTTTGTATGGACTGAAACCACCACCTGGATATTGATATAAAGACCCTACTGAATGGAATTAGATATGCAGTCAATGCTGTCTCTCTCCACTGATAACCATGAGGGACCAGCTACAGAATCAATTCTATGTGGCTGCAAAAAAGGTTTTGGCTATGCCTGTGGGTGCAGAAAAGCTGGGCTCAAGAGGTTTTTTTGTACGTAGGGGCAGTTAGGAATTAGTCCTAACTGCCCTTATTTTGAAGTGTCGTTTCTCGGTAACTGTACAATATATAAAGAAGATTCAAAAATCAAATTGTAGTGTTTTGACGACGCATGTTGCTGAAGAAAATTTTGTAGGAAATTCGACGACGCTTGTTGCTGAAGCAGATTTTATTACGGATTAATTTCGTTTACATGTGACCTCCAATAAATAATTGTAGAGCATTTAGTCTTGTTTATTCTTCTAGAAAATCATTTTTAAAACTCAAAGTTTAGGTTGTATACAGAATGATACAGAAGTAAAAATAAAAATTGAAAACAACTTTCACTATGGGACCAAAATCGAAATCGCATTTCTCGCAAAAAAATTTTTGTCCCATACATTTAGCTCTAGTTGATATGTAGTTTAGTATGGAACATCGCAAACGCATCGCATCATGGCGATTATGGCAAATCTCCTCATTTTGGGGGAGGCCTATGTCCAGCAGTGGACGTCTATCGGCTGATATGATGATGATGATGATGGAACATCCGATTTTTTTTCGCGATTTCGATATTGGTCCCATAGTGAAAGTTGTTCAGTTTGATGGTCTTAACCACCCCCTTAAATGTTTATTTGTATTTTTGTAACACCCTGTATATGGAAAACTGGAAAAAATACAATTTTCGTTGTTATTTAGACATGGCAGAGGCCGCGGCAGCACCCCAAGGTCGAAAACTTGGATTTTTAATAAGCACCTTTAGGTGTAGAATGGTAGATACCGGACCTTTTACAAGGTAAAATCTATAGATTCACTAGGCTACAAAGCTTATGAGGTAGGATGAAATTAAATTACATTTACTTTTAAAAGGCATGTATTTAAGAAAAATAAAGTAATTTATAATAAAGTAAAAAAAACGTTTTTTTTCTACTTCATGATTTTATTCGCAGTTCATGAATCATGAGTCATGATCATGACACACATGGAGGGACATTCAAGGCGAATAGCTAGCTCACGCCAAATTTGGCAAATATGGCTTTCCATGTACGCTCCGGCGTACACACACCTTTGGCTTTGCCTCTCTCCATGAGAGATAACGAGCGTGAGTACCTACAAGGAAAACTAACCTACAGTATACTACGTATTACAAAGTCTTACATAAAAATGTTATTATCATAATAAATAATCACAAGGAGACTAGATAAAGTTACATAATTAAAGTATTATACATTCTACCTAAAATAGTAAAGAAAACAAATTGGAAAATGTAAAATAATACTTTACAATCACACTTTCCTTTTTTTTTAAGAAATAGGTATATCTATATATTTGATCAAAAGCTTTACACATTATTTTTTTGATTCATGCAAAATGTTAAAGTACTAGAGATTACGGAATTAAACTAGGAAAAACTAATTAATTCGGTTTACCGCTAACTGGAAGAACTTATATACTTCCATTTTTCAGTAGTACCTACTTGTCTCAGTTCAAAGATATTTTTATAAAAGTTCAGAGTTTTCAAGAACACTGCTGCCTACCGCCATCTATACTTTTCTCCGCGTATTACAGTAGATAGGGCTTAGCGTATCTAGAAGGGTAGTTGTGTCAACAGCGCCACGCCTCGCAAGATCCAGTGGTCAGAGTCCTTGACGGTGGGCAGCCGCATGAAGAGGATGTAGTTAGTGGAGTGGCCCGTGGTGGAGAGAACGCCGCGCCTGTCGCCCGTCTTGTACAGCGGACAGTTGTAGAATACACCATCTGGTACGTCATCTCGCTTCATGGGTACCAGCCAAACCTGAACAAGTTTTTTTCAAATCAGTCAATAAAAAAACGAAAATCAACTAAAATCTATAATATTTGAATAAAAACCCTAGTTATAAAAACTTCTTTTAACGATTTTAAATTAAAGTAAACACGGTGACACATCAAGCTACTACGCAAAACCAAAATAAGTTGGCCGCAAGACGTTAAACGTTATTCAACCTACGCGCGGTCAGTTTATATTGGTTTTGTATTGCTTGATGTGTCGCCGTTGACAATGGTTTATTCTGTTAATGTATAGGTACTAAGGTAGTTAAATAAAAAGTCATAGGTATACTGCAGCTTACCGGGGGGAAGGTGTCGTACAGAACCTTGGGAATGGATTCATCGACAATATGATCTTCTATGTTCCACCGAGCGCCCTCCATGAATAAGCCTTGGACGTACACACCTTCGTCAGGCGGTTCCTCCAGTACGAAAGTACTTTGTATCTGTTTCACATAATATCAGAAGTTTTCAGAACATAAACGCTGCCCAGCTTATAAAAAAAAAACATAAGTTCATAGATTCCCTAGAACTTATGTTTTCTAAGCAGAGCAGAACGCTCAAAAGCAACAGCGAGCTTGACTGATATCCTAAGTGTAATTGGGTGTGATTTCAAAGTCTTTGAAGGAAGTACGAATAAATAATTATGTGATATTTCTCACATTGAAACTGTGGATTATGATCTGAATTACATTGATTTTCTTAATCATCAATCATCATTTTAGGTTCACTCCCATGCCAAAATTTGGCCAGTGTACGTTTCTCTTTCGTCTCCTACTTCTTCACTTTAACAAACACTATAACAAAGTTACCTCGTAATGAAATGCGAGCTGGTCAATGGGAATCTTGTATTTTCTGGCGTAGCTCTGCTGGGCGGCGGTAAGGAAGGCCTGCGGGAAGTAGAAACCCGACAACCAGAAAACTACCGGTGGTCCGTTCGTATGCCAATGCTGAAAATGTACAAGAAATCGGGAGTTACCTTAGAATCCATTTATTTAACAGACAGACCGTAAGGCATCTGAGTATATCAGATCAATCAATACCTGTAGGAAGGCCAGTCTTGCCAGCAGATCATTGAAGTATGCCGCGAGGGGCTTCAGTGAGGGGTAGCTCTTACCCGCCCATAGGGCAGGTATTCTACCACGCACCATGCTCTGTAGTACCTCTTCTGTTGTGTCCGTTAGTACGCTTACACCTGTAAGACAAGATACCGTAAATTTTTCTTTACACATAATACAAAAAAAGTTGATCGATCAACAGCATATTTTTTGGACGTGACATAGCAGTCCTACTTATGTCAAAACAGCAAATTTTTCTGTAAGCTACTTTCGACTGAAATAGTGAATTTTCCTGCTATAAGAGATACCGCAACTCTTTCTAAGCGAGTGAAGTTGTGAGGACTTCTTTAGAGTATGGGCCTGTTTCACCCCTCAGGATAAGTCCTTAATAGCTTATCCGACTGATCGTTTGACATATCTTTCGTATGAAATGTGTCAAACGATATATCTGTCAGATAATGCTATTAAGAACTTATCCAGAAGTCGTCCACTTCTTATTCGATTATAAAATTTGTACGAATCTACCTTGAACAGCGCCAATTACTGCCCGAGCGCTGGATCTTACGACATTGACGAGGCGATCATATCTGGCGGCTTCTTGTATGACCACTATGGACATAGGTGTCATATCAGCTGGCTTGATGTCTCCCTCGTGCGACGGTCCAGTCAGAATCTTGGCTGGCAGTCGCGCGAGCACATCTTCGGAAATAGCCATCGCTTGCTCCTCTGGAGTTGCGCCAACACCTCCGCCTGCCATCGTATCCTTTAGAGAAATTTAGCAATTTAAGTTCTAATATATGGAGTTCACGGTAGATGAAGCAGAATAGTAACAAAAGCAGATTAAAGACATTGACAGGGATAAGGAAACAAGCTGACTTCAAAATGGCAATAACCGAAGATACAAAAAGCAAAATAATGACAAACAAGTTTCAGCACAGCTAGTTCAACTTCTTACCAAATATTGTCTTAAGAGGTCCTGTGAGCATGAAAGTGACAATTATATAAATTAGACTATGAATCAAAAACACAAAAATAACGCTTATAGCATACTTTCAATGGGGCTTACCGTGCGGTCCTATAATCCAGGAATGTAGGTTGATGAAAAACAAGAAATAATGAGATTTTAGAATTATCCAAATAAAACACAATATACTATGTAATGATTCATAAAATAATTAACTAAGAATCATGTACGCTAAAGAAGAAATAATAACTAGGAACTACGTAGCTAAAATAATGCGGCCAGCGTTTTGGGTACCCTCCCACAAGGACCGAACCTGCACCACATCCTAGATTAATTTAGTTTTCAGTCACTTTATTTACAATTTTATTTAATGTCACTATTTTATGGATCAGTCGATTTACTAATTAAAAACTGTCTTGCCATAAATATATAATATACGAGCGTTAACCCGCGACTTCGTCCGCACAAATTATATACCAGATTTTAAGTCAGATCATAATCTATCAAACAAAAAAAGTTTCATCAAAATCGGTTCAGTAGTTTTTGCGTGATACTCGTTCAAACAAACAAACAAACAAACACAAACAAACAGACAGACAAAAAATCAAAAAATTGGTGAAATGGAATCAGGGACACCTAAAAACCATATCGTAATTTTTTTTTTGTTAATATCTTCAATGTACATGTATCTTCCTGTTACAGTTTTATAATAGTATAGATTAAAATTTAATTAAGTAATTTGCTGTTTGATAACCATTAACCCTTTATAAGGCAGAAGAAATGAGAGGACATAATAAAATAAAAGATTGTGATATGGTAATATATGGTTTTGGAGAATAATACCGAGTTTATTATTTTTTTTTCTTTTTAAATTAGGGTGTCGTTATGTCGTATTTATTACAGCGGGTTTATGAAAATCCGTTTTAGTATTAAATTGTTAGAAGTCAGAATCTAAAATTCGTTCCATTACCGTTATGGTTCCATTCCATATTTTTGAAAAAATGGAACGAAACATGGTGTCCAATATATGGCCAAAGCCGTATAAAGGGTTAAAGATAAATGATCTAATTTAAAACAATATCTAATGTTGTATTATGTGATACAATATGTAATAGTTGCGTTTGCATGACCATAGGTAGTTATTTACCTGTGTGAGTATGGCAGTATCAAGCAGCTCGCCAGCCTCGCGGAAGTGTTTGGTGATGTCAGCGTTGGGATGGAACCCGAACACCCCGGGAGGTGTCGCCACAGGAAGTGAGCGGGCATAGTTTATGAAGTCAGCGTGCTCTTTTAGAGTTGGCACATAGTATTTCCCTAAAATGAAAAGATCCACTGTCGAGTACTTTTTCGAGCTTTATTTAGAGTTAGAAGCTAATGTAATAAAGAATATGTATCACTGACCAGAGGGATCAAGATCGTACTTCTCAGCTCCAATAGTCTTGGGGTTGTAGAATTTGAATAGGATAGTGTTCAGACAGCGGCGGTCCCAATCGTCGGTGACGCGGCCGCCGTAGTTACATTCCCCAGTCAGGTAGCGAAGCGCGACGAATTGTACGTCCTAAATACCAAATGAGCTTTAAATTCAGGTAACGCAAAAAGAAGGATTCTGTGGATCTGTGGACCAGCCTAGCTAGCATGCCACCCCCGAGAAAACGACATAAATCGAGATTTGCCTCCATCTTTATTATTTTACGTAGGCCAGAAAGAGCGCGCATGACGTTTTTCTTGTTTAAACGCTTTATTGTCGTGGGTGGCATGCTAGCTAGGCAGAACGTCAAAATGATATGAAAATTGTAACGCAAATTCAATACAAACATCGTATTCGTTGAGGAACATGTACAGCTGGGTGACACTAATACGCAGGTCAGTTTCGTTGAACTCGTATCGAATATTCCAACCAAGAGGACCGAATTGTCTTCTCTCTTGCGCCACCGCGTGGAAGAAGCACAGAGCGAACAATAATTTCTTGAAGTTGTCATTTTGCTTGTTGCCTTCAAACCATTCTGGATCGCTGATTGGGTCACTTTGATAAGAGCGAGCTATGTTTGCTCGAAGACCTGTAAAACCGAAATATCACCGCAACAGTGTGCCAGATACAAGAGTATTTCAAGTAAACATACATTTAAAGTTATGTATTTACCTTGTGGTGGTTCGTTTGTCATTTTCACACCGTTCTGCAGCACGTACACGGGGAAATGATCAGCTGGATATGATGTCAACCACAATCTGAAGTCAGGATGTGTTGTATCTGGTAAAAGACCTTCGCATATCTGCGGGCAAAATATAAGTTTTACCTTAATACACGAAACTAACTAGCATTCAGTGATCTGACTGACGCAGTTACCTTTTCAAGCATGGGCATCCAGCTTTTAGCCAAATGACAGTTTTGTAAGACGACCCAGGTGCCATTCTTGGTGCCTTCGTCGATCAGTCGTACAGCTATGGGGCCCTGACCTTGTCCCAACGATAAAGAGAACAACCGAGAAGAACCGAAACCCTGAGGGAAAATTAAACTTATGAACAATCCATTAAACAAACGTCACCAAACAAAGTGCAGCAGAAAGCCAACATAATGGGCATACCTGATCGTCAGCAAACTTCAGAAGTGTTCCCATGGGGTCAGAGCCAGGTGTCAATACGAACAGGAGTGGAACACAACAATGAGATTCTGCGTACGAAGATGCCAGGTCGAACAATGGAGGCTCGATGAACTGGCGACCCATTTCCCCTACAAGGTATACAGGGTGGAAAGTTGAGATGGGGCACAATAGGCAGCTATACCAGATGCATTAAAGCTACAAAAAACATCTTAGGAGACTAACCCTAACTTTTCGAGCATTTTACTTCTATATTTACAGATTTTGAAAAAACAGTACAGTCATAGAAAAAAACTGAAATTTTCAAAAAAACTTTTTTTTCATGCCATCGATTGTCTGACTGATCTTCTTCATCAGCCTACCAGCCCACTGCAGGGCACAGGCCTACCCTCAGGGTGTATGGGCCTTAGTCCACCACGCGTGCCCAATGCGGATTGGTAGACTTCACATACACATCAGAATTTCTTCTTCAGCGTATGCAGGTTTCCTCACGATGTTTTCACTGTTTGAGAGCAGTCTGTATTACGTACATAAGTTAGAAAAACTCATTGGTACATGGCATGTTGTCCGTGCGGATTCGAACCCGGACCCCCATAATTGGGTGTCCATACCTCTCTGCAACGCGCCACCGACGCTCATGTGTGGTTCAGACCATCAAACTGAACAACTTTTACTATGGGAGCAAACTTGAAATGGCAAAAAAAAACTGTTTTCCATACTAAACTGCAAGGCCTAGGTAGTCAGCAGCAATAAGATGTATACACTTTTGTTCTACGTCTAAGTAATAAAGTATATTCTATACATCTTTTAGCTGCTGACTTCAAATGTAAGAAACAGCATATTAATTTTTGCGATTTCAGGTTTGCTCCCATAGTAAAAGTTGGTCAGTTTGATATAGTCTGAACCACACAGGCGCTCCGGTAGAAAATTCTGAAATATACATTTAAAAATTAATAACTCCTAAACTACAAAAAATCGCGGAGCATACATGGAATATTTTTGGATACACCTAGGGGTGAGGAAACAAAAAAAAATTTTTGGACGTCTCCGTTCGGACTACTCTGTATTGTTTTCCATTAAAGGCACATTATTTTACTAATTCCACCACATTATCACAATAATAGCCGCGAATAACTCATTTAGAAAGAAGAATTTTTTATGAAAACTAAAAGCCATTCAGAACGGTGGTCATAAATTACTATAAACTGAAAAAATTAAGGCATTTTAAAAAAAATCTTCCACATCTCCAGAAGTCCGGATTCAAAAGTAGATTTAACTATTAAACATCCAAAAAGCATTAGCAAAACGCAACCACGGCAGCTATTTTCATCGAATATTATCACTGAGGTATTTTTTGGTCGTTACGGAACGTATTTGGCTTGGTTGAACTGATAGTGTGTGTGTGATTTCGTTTTCTTCCATTATAATAATATTTGACGGTTATCGTAAATTTTCATTAAAATAAACACAATCAATGCGTAGAAGATCGAGTGGACTATCTAATAAGAAAGATTATGTGTTTCACACACTTGATACAAAAGATATCTATCATAAGGAGAAATACCTTTCCCCCAACTTCTACAGGTTACAATCAATTTACTTTTTTGTTAGTATTGTTTCACTCGACACGTATTACTAAGTTTCATTCATGAACGGGACCTCTAAGTCTGGGTCTCAAATTACATGGCCGTCCGCCAAACTTCATTGAAAAACAAATCCCGTCGTTTTTGTCTCGCTTCCTACGCAAAACCACATCCTGATTTCCATATGCCAGCTTCCTGTTTGACCGGTCGCGGTGACAGGAATGTAAATGTCTTAGTTTCGTCAGAAAACTTGACATTGGGAGAACACAAATTGATTTTTTTTGTTATGCATTCGTGTCAGCGAACTGTATGATAAAAAAATTAAAATACTAAATAAGTTACTGATACAGTATCGTTATTTCCTTATCCTCAACGGCTCCCGCCCTACCTTCAATAAATTGCTGGACAGCAGGTACCATCATATCCATTCGCATACAACGCAGCACCATCAGTTTCTGAAAATAAAAATAAATAATACACAAAACCAGTTAAGGTAGAGTCTTGTAATTGCAACTATGGAGCAATTGCACTTATAAGAATCACGATTCAGTTCTTCTCTCAATAGACTTATATCTAGTCATCTAGAAGGCACGTGTTGGTATAAAGAGAAGGACTAAATTGTGATTCATATAAGTGCAATTACCAGATAGTTGTAATTACAAGACTCCTTCATTTCCTTTTTTGATCGTGATTTCTTTTAAAACTTACTTCAAACAAACTGAGCTTCTTGTTCCAAGGTGCTGGTAGGGGCTGATTCTGCGGGTCTGCAGTATCACAATACTCTTCCCAGGCCTGCTTGTTTTTCATGAAATGGTCTAGAATTCCGTTAAATGTATCAATTTCATTTAAACTGTAAGGCAAGTTAGTTTGTGGCGTTAATATAGGAAATTCGCAAAAAAAAAATGTGTACTTAATACAATCAGCTGATCAAACGTTTAGTATGAAAAGTCGAAAACAAAATTTGAGAATTTCCTGTAGGTGTCTTAGCGAAAGTTGTTCAGTATCATGGGTACAATAAGCCCTTAAAGTAATGCAACTGTTTACCTTAACACCCTGTACAAGTTGTTTTGCAATAAAATAAACTTACCCACAGAATTCAGACCAAGCTTGAGGACTGAGATACTGTACAGGATTTGGTGGAACATGGCGCGGTTGTGCTCCACCCATTAGAAACATCACGTGAGATTGCTCTAGTTTTCCCTCAGCAACTAAAATTGTGATCGTTAGGAGCAAAGAAAACACCATCTTATCCTGAAATACCAATTAAATACTGTGGTTTACGCCGACCGAAAAAATTCTGTAGGCAGAATGTCGTCAAAGCAAATATATTATTACTACGTAGTTATAGTAAATAACCTTTTCAAAGAGACTCCGACAGATGTTGTTGTAAAGTGAATAGGTAAAGTATGTTCTCAATATACGCAAACGGTCTGGTATCTCGTCCACTTTCTCGGTGTTGTCGATCGTTGCAGTGAAAAGACCCTCAAACCAGCCCAACGAATACTGGTACATGGGATCGATGTTCGCTAGTGCCGCTGAAAGATACAGAACATTGCAACTTATTTAGGCTAAGAAACATACATATTTGACTGTCATATTTTAAGGGTCAGGATTTAGACATACCAATAAGGAAGAACAAGTTAGTAGAGTGAACCGCTATCGGCACATAATCATCTCGTGCTACATCAATAGCCTTCTCAGTAACCGTGGCCACTTCTTGTTTCTCTTTGATCTCGTTCGCAGTGTCTTTAGCAGAGTTCAAGATCTGGATAACAAAAAGGTGAATAGGGAGAATCATGAATTCTTGACATACGGATATGTAATTTAATCAAGCAATTAATTTTAGATGTTGATGATACCTGAACTGCTTCCTCATCTTCTAGCAAATGCTCTGAAGTAGCCAATACGTTGAGGATCTTTTTCTCTATATCTTGTAAAAGTCTTCGGTGTTCAGCGCCTTGTGTGGTTAAATCAGTTTTTGCCTGTTGCAAGTCCGGCCTCTCTCGAGCCACTACTCGCGCCAAAAGTTGTGCTTGTAACCCATCCTTGGCCAGCATAAAGTTGACTAAAGTCACTCGCACTCCAACTTCGGGCAGGTAGTGAGGGTTCGCAAGCTTCGTGCTTATATACAATCTATAAAACGATACGTGTATTGTTTCTTTAAGGATGCTTTAGGGATAAAAAATCAATATTAATCACTTACTTGAAGTCTTTATTGTATTCTACAATGGTGTCTCCTATTTTGATACATAGAGCGCCACCCTGGCGGAAAGTCTGTTGCTGCAACAACGGCTCCAGCATTGGATCTAGCTCTTCCAATACATTTTCTAGTAATACCTGAAGATTAAACATATTGACGACTGACGTCCAAAATGACAATAAGAAAATAAGCCTTCCATATTTGCTTTCGGACTGAGGACTTACCGGTTGTCCGAATTGTACTGCGTTTTCCAGTATGCGTCCAAGATCCGCTTGTGTCATGCGTACTATACTTAGATTGTTCGGTTTCTCCAAGTTTTTGATCCAACGGTTTGCTTGACCTTGAGGATCTATCATCAAAGGCCATCGACGTGCAGTCCTGGTAATGAAAACATTTTAGAAATTTTACATTTTTCAATATATTGTTTCAATTTGCGGTTCATATAATATGTAATAATTATTATTAGCCTACATACGTCTCACTCTCACGCCGTCAGGTCACAGGCTACCATTAATTAATAAGTGTGTGTGTGGTGTAATGGTTACCACGCCGGAGTGCCAAAACAGGGTCCTGGGTTCGAAACCCGGTTCGGTCATGGATGTTATATGTTGGTGCCGTTGTTGTTTGGTTCCCATAACAAAAATCCTATGGCTTTCTTGTTATCATTACAATGTATGTGCCTGTGAGCGTTTTTTATTTATTCGAGCGTTATTTAGATGGGAGCGGGCTTACCCAACGCTACGCAGACAGTGCACATTGGTGAGGAGTTACAGCCTGGCCACGACCACGCTCTGCTGTAAGCGGTGGCTTAGAGCGGTGCGGCGAGAGGTAAAAAAAACATTTAAATGCTTAAAATAACATAAGTTCTATGACTCACATGATAATGATGGCACTCTCGACGCTGAAGTCATCCGATGGCAGACCGTCGATATTCCACTGTTGTATAGTGACTGGTTCACCGAGTGACTTTATCAAGCTGAAGTCCAACGTGCAGACTATGCCACAGTCATGACACGCCTGAGCCCAAGTTTTGACCTAAAACAACAGATTTTATTAATAAAAATTATCATGCAATACGTATAACTCGTGGCAATGTAGAACAAACCAAGCCAAGAAAATCGTTTTGGTATAAATTTACATATTGACTAAATATATAAATAACTAACTTGTCCGATTCTGAATGATGCCGTGAACGGTCCAAGATATGCAATAATACCAGCGGCAATCAAAATATCACCTGAAACAAAAAGTGTGCTATTATAGAATTACTTACTGGTATAGTACCTAATTAATAAGTTGGTTTTAAAATTAATGTTTTATGATCAGTGGTTACCAGTGAGGGTATAGTAAGTCTCCCGGAGAGTTTTAGCAATTTGTGTCCATCTCGTTTTCTCCCCTCCGAGACCCGAAATAAGCATTTTAGCTCGATTCAATTTGTTGCTACATTCCATTACTTCATCGTCCAATAGCTTTTGACGACGGCTCTGTTCTGCTAGGGCATCTTCTAGTTTCTCCAGTTTAGCTTGAATCTAACCCAAGACGTTTATTATATTATAACATTGGCTTTAGTAGCCTAGTAACGTAACATAAAAAATTATTTGTACGCCAAAAACATACAGCGCAACAAAAAAAGATAATAAAAAGAACGTAAACGTTACGTGTAATTTATCTATATCGGTAGCACGGAATATATATGTCGGTAGGTATGTGTTTTATTAACTAACCTCTCTGAGCTGAGCCTGTTTGACGGCGAGCGCGGCCATGGCCTTGTCGTAGACAGCCTGAGCAGCGGCCAGCCTTTGCTTCTTGGGTGCGACAACCTTCGCTACCTTGTCGTACTTTGTCATTGCAATCACCCACTTGCACATTCCTGATTGTGTTAACACAAATCATTAATACATAGAACAAAAAACAACTCCAGAAAAGGACAATATAATATGTGTTTTAGTTATCATACCCTCAGCAGCAACAGATACCGTACGGATCTTTTCTGGAACGAACCCTTCGTCTTGCATAACGGTGGTCGTCAGCTTTTTCATCACAGCCGGCGGGATATTATCCTTATCATAGTTCTGTAATGACTCCAGAAACTTTATATCATTGAGAATCTTCTTTGACGGACCCCAGTAATCTTCTATAGTTCCCACGCCGGATGGGTTCGGAAGCTTATCTGGTTTCATGTCCTGTTGATGACCATTTAACATTTTACGGCTATGCTAGTAAATAAATTAAAGTAATCACACACAACAAAACAATCTACAACACTTAACAGCACTAAAATAGAGAAACGAAGTGCAAGGAACACAACATGAAAATCTATGCTAAACACATTAATTAATAAGTAAAAAATATATCGCACAACAAACACAAAAAGTACACACAAAACATCTGTATGCAATAATAATATTTTGAACTTACTGGGTCATCCCACTGTTAGGTAATTTGCATTAAAAGAACAATTACAGAAATAAATATCATGCAGTCATAAAGCAATCAAATGATTTTGCATATTATATATTTCTCTTTAGTCAACACAAGATAATATTTAATTTGGCATGGTAATCTTTCATGAAGTATTTGTATTTAACAGCATAATCAACAAGAAAAAAATACTAACTCAAAAGACCAGCGATGGTCGCAGTGGCACAGGCTCATGTCTGTTAAGGCCCGCAACCAGCAATAATAAAAACATAATATTGAATTTGCATATCTTTCAACGAGTTGTACTTGTACCTTTAATATGCAAATAGCCTCCATGACGAGTCTGATGCCTCGGGGCGGACTTTTCATGGTCTTGATGAAAGTAATATCTTGGGGAGTAAGAGTATCCAGAGCCGCTAAAGCTACGTTTAAGATCGGCATAGCTTCCGCTAGGTCGGCGTCACATTCATCTTTAATAGCTTGCGCTGCTCCTGCCTGCATAATAACAAGTTCAAAATTAACTGCTATATTGATCACTGTCGCATAGAGTTCATGTATATCACACCTGTTCCTCAGCAGCAGCCTGGTCTATCAGCACATCAGCCTCTATCAAAGCAACTCCTTCTTTTTCTTTCTCCACTATTGCAGTAGTCTCTGCGACAGCCGCAGCTCCAGCAGCTAGCTTAGGTTGAAGCACTTCCAAAGCTATTTGCAGACTTGCAACTTGTGTAGCAGCGATAGCTAGCTGATCTAATCCTATCAGGTATCGCTTCTCACCAGTTAATAGCTCCCTGTCGAAAGTAGCAACATAATACATATACAGGGTGAAATTGATATCATTAGCATCCTTTTAAACTAACAGTGTACCCATCAAACTGAACAACTTTTACTACGGGAGCAAACCAATCGGAGCAAAAGAAAAGCCGTTGCATACATTTGAGTCGAGTAGGCATTACAGTTTAGTATGGAACAGCAGATTTTTTTGTTGCTCCGATCGGTTTGCTCCCGTAGTAAAAGTTATTCAGTTTGATGGGTAGACTCTTAGTTTAAAAGGATGCCAATGATATCAATTTCACCCTGTATAGGGTCGTTCTTAATATGCTGACACTTTTTTAAGGGGATTACCAGACCGTTAAACTGAACAAATTTCTGTATGGCACCAACATCGTAATCACGAAAAAATATCAGCTGTTCCATACAAAACCTACTCGAGCCAATTGTTTGGGTGTGCTGTATGTACCTACCAACTTCCATACCTATATATATATATATCTACGCATCGTGCCTGCGCGCCGATCCACCTACCTGCGAATGACAGTTAATAAACTACTCGTACATCAGACGGTTGTTTCTATTACTTCCCGATATCTCACTAGCGACGAAGACGGATAAAATAAAATACTTACCCGCGATCCTAATAAAATGTCGGCATTTCTCGGAAATTTGCAAAATTTCGATCATAAAGAACAAGAATGGTCGATATTCTTGAGCCGGTTAGAACAATTTATTAAGTTAAACGATATCGCAGAAGGTAGGAAGTGTGCAGTGCTTTTAACACATCTGTCTGATGAGTCGTATCGCCTGGCGCATGACCTAGTGCATCCAAAAAAGTTAGAGGCGCTTACGTATGACGAGTTAGTGGCAGCGTTTAGTCAGCATTTTAAACCGATAAGGTCAACAAGCCAAGTTTTACGAAGCCGTAAGGGCAACGGGAGAGAGTGTCGAGGAGTGGGCAGCAAGACTGCGGGGCCTGGCCGTGTATGGCGGGTTTGACAAAGCCCTGGACACCGTGCTCCGAGATCGGTTTGTACTCGGATTCGACGTAGGGCCGGAAAGGGACCGGCTGTTTGAGCAGAATACGAGTGAGCTGACTTTCGCGAAGGCGGTGGAGGTGGCGAAACAAGCTGCGAGCGCGCGACAGGCGCGAGCTAAGGCGGCAGCTGCAGCGGCTCCCATACCCGCGGTGAAGGAGGAACCGGTGTATCGAATGAGCGGAGCTCGTGGTGGCGGCAGCGGTGGCAGCGCCGGCGCCGGCGCCGGAGCACCCCGCCGGGCTGACGGTAATAGCAGCCGACGATGCGCTGTTTGCGGTCTTCAGAATCATCAAACGGATAAGTGTCGGTATAAAAACTATCGGTGTCAAAAATGCGGAAACAAAGGACATTTGAAGAAAGTGTGCGGTAATAAAAGTGGTTATGTGTACAACATGTCTGCAGATCCTGGCTCGGACGGCGAGCACTGTGAGTGCAAGGAATGCGCGATGTTTAATATGAGGTACGTGAACTACGATCCTATTTTAGTGTCAGTGATAGTAAACAACGTTCAGCCATTAAAAATGGAAATCGATTCAGGGTCGGGTGTTAGCGTTTTGTCTCATAAAATGTATGTTCAACATTTTTCTAATATATCCTTAACCAAATGTAATTTAAAAATGTGTTTCTACAATGGCCATAACATCACACCGCTAGGTTGTATAAAATTGAATATTTCATACAACAATTTAGTAAAAGAAATAACGTTTTACGTTATTCAAAATGGCGGGCCGCCCTTAGTTGGTCGCGATTTTATGGCAAAATTTAACGTGAATTTGTGTACGAATAACAACTTGAAGTTGGGCATTTGTGACGTAGAGGTGCAAATGTTATTTAATGAATTTGAGGATTTGTGGAAAAATGAATTAGGACGGTTCAATAAATTCAATGTTTCATTCAAATTGAAACAAAATGCAACGCCACGTTTTTTTAAACCGCGCACAGTACCGTTTGCTCTAAAGGATAAGGTTGAAGACGAATTAAATCGGTTAATAGATTTAGGGATATTAGTTCCGGTAAGCTATTCGGACTACGCAACCCCAATTGTCCCTGTTCTCAAAGAAAATGGAAAAGTGAGAATAGCAGGAGATTTTTCAGTGTCACTAAATAAAGATTTGCTTATCGATAAGTACCCAATGCCGCGAATAGAAGAGGTTTTTGCCAAATTAGGCGGCGGTAAACATTATTCTAAAATAGATTTGTCAAACGCCTATAACCAATTTTGTTTATCAGAAAGTTCGCAAGATTTAACTACAATTAGTACAACAAAAGCTCTTTTTAAATATACAAGGTTAGTGTACGGTCTAGCCAACGCACCAGCAATATTCCAAAAGGCTATGGAAACATTACTGATAGGCATAGATGGAGTAAGTTGTTGGCTAGACGATATATGCTGCACTGGGCCAGATAAGGAAACTCATTTAAGCAGGCTAAGGGAAGTATTGGGCAGATTAAAAGACGCAGGGCTTAGGTTACAAAAAGATAAGTGTGCTCTATTCCAGAACAGCGTGACGTATTTAGGATACGTAATCGATAAAAATGGCTTGCATACGTGCTCAGAGAAAGTGAAAGCTATCTTGAAATCTACTGAACCAACGAACGTCACTGAACTTAAAAGGTTTCTAGGTGTTATAAATTACTATAGGAATTTCATTCCGAATGCTTCCTCAATAATGAGCCCTCTGCACGAATTGTTGCGAGACGACATCAAGTGGGAGTGGGGCGCGCGACAGAGCACCGCCTTCCAGCATGTAAAACGCGTGCTGGCCTCGGAGCGGGTGCTGGCGCACTTCGACCCCGCCGCCCAGCTTGTGCTCACGGTAAACGCGGGCCCCGCCGGCCTCGGCGCCGTGCTAGCGCACCCCACGCGCCACGGTACAGAGCGCCCTATAGCTTTCGCTTCTAGGTCACTTACTTCTAGTGAACGAAACTACAGTCAGATACAGAAGGAAGCGACGGCGATAGTATTCGGAGTCAAGCATTTTCACCAGTACCTGTATGGAAGAAATGAACCTTTCATCTTAAAGACCGATCACAAACCATTGTTGTCAATATTTAGTAATAAAAATGGGATATCGGTAACCACGGCAGCGCGCCTACAAAGATACGCTCTAATATTATCCGCTTATAATTATACGGTGCAATACACGCCAGGAGAAAATAATTTAGTAGCGGATTTTCTTTCTCGAGCCCCCACACCAAACTACGAAGTTGAAGATACTGAAATTGAAAGTATGAAAATTAACTGCAGGTTTCTAAATGCAAACATCGAACCTGTGTTATTTGAGGATATAAAAAAGGCTACGGAGTGTGATCATGTATTACAAACAGTAATTAAATATATGATAAATGGATGGCCACGAAAACTTGTTTGTAGTTCTATCGCCCCGTATTTTAAGTGTAAGACGGACTTACAATTAGAAGATGGCTGTTTATTTCGCGGTCATAGAGTGGTAATTCCTTCAAAATATCAAAAGAGTATGCTACACATGTTGCATTCAGGTCATTTAGGAATAACAAAAACTAAAACAATGGCTAGAAGTAGAATGTGGTGGCCGAATTTAGATTCCCAGATCGAGAGTTACATAGGGTCATGCACTTCTTGTGCCGCTGTCCGCTCCGCTCCGGCGAGCGTTCCGCCGGCTGCGTGGCCACACACGAACGGTGCGTGGCAACGTGTACACATAGATTACCTATCTATAGGGCAAACGGTATACTTGGTTGTTATTGACGCGTTTAGCAAGTGGCTTGAATGTATCTGTATGAATAACGGCACCTCTACTAGCGCATTAATAAAAAAACTTAAACAATTGTTTTCAATGTTCGGATTACCAGATGTTATTGTTTCCGACAATGATGTAAAAATAAATTCAGTGGAATTTATAAGATTTTGTTTGCATAATGGAATTAAGTATGTAACTTCACCGGTATATCACCCATGTAGCAATGGGCAGGCGGAAAATTCTGTCAAAACGTGTAAGAAAATGTTAAAATGTATAATTCAAGAAAACAATGGTAAAGAAAATATTACAGAGAAATTATTAGATTACTTATTTCATTACAGAAATTCCATACACTGTGCAACAGGTATAACACCCGCTAAGCTTATGTTTGGAAGAGATTTGAAATCAAAATTAGATCTAATTTTTCCAGCATCAAAGCACTATCAACAGGATGCAAATTGTAAATTAAAGAAAAGTAGATGCTTTATCACAGGAAATGTTGTATGGGCTCGTAGTTTTAGCAACAGAAAGCAGCATTGGTCTTTGGGAGTGATTAAAAAGAAATTAGGTAACAGAATGTTCGAAGTTTTGTTAAAAGAAAACAACATTGTATGTAGACGGCATATAGACCAATTAATAAAATATACAGGCCAAACTGTAAGAGATCTGAAGGTTAACGGAAATATAGGGGAGACGCATGACGACACCAGCCCGCAGTGTCCTCATGAGCCACCTCAGACCGTGTACATTCCACCGACCCCGCCGCCACTGTTGCTAAGGCCGACAGGCGAGAGCGAGGGCGTATATGTCGACTCATCTCCAGCTGGCGCAGGGGAGGAGGAAGAGTGGTCGGAGGCTGTCGAGCCGGATGATGTGCCGGAGACGGTCATCCCACCGCAAACAGATCCTCGCGTGACCAGTGAACGACCGAACGTCATAGAACCTGAATTGCCCGAATTAATAAACAATGACGGTCTGCCGTTCACTCGAGCACTCAGGCCACGTAAAGAAGTAGATTATAAGAAATATTTTTAATTGTTTGTATTTACTGTAACTAGTAATTTATTGTTACCAGGTTTCCAAACTAATGTTGGAGGAATGTGCTGTATGTACCTACCAACTTCCATACCTATATATATATATATATCTACGCATCGTGCCTGCGCGCCGATCCACCTACCTGCGAATGACAGTTAATAAACTACTCGTACATCAGACGGTTGTTTCTATTACTTCCCGATATCTCATTGGGACAGCAGATTTTGTTTTTCGCTATTTCGGTGTTGGTCCCATAGAGAAAGTTGTTCAGTTTGATGGTCTGGTCATCCCCTTAAAAACTGTCAGCATATTAAAAAGGACCCTATACATATTTTATAATGAAGAAGAAAAGTCAAGAACTTCTAGTTTTGCTTTTTTTTCGTCTATGCAAGCTACAAAAATATTTATTTTAAAGCATAATACTTACTGGCGTTTCTTGGTTAGCAGTGATTTGAACATATTGATGAGTTCGAGATAAGCAGTGGGCGTGACATAGTTATATCTCTTAAGGCGGAGTAAAAACTGCTTTGTTAGATTCTGGGTGTCAATGTGAAACACCTGACAAAGTTTGATGGCTGTGTCACGCTCCAAATCAGATAGTTCAATATCTCGCAAAAATCTGGTGGCCACGGCTAGCAAGGCATCCGCCGGCCATTCCTGAGCAGATGGAAATGGAGTAAGTAAATACAGAGAGTAAATCAGTCAGAACACCGTCTAATTTAGCTTATATTATATATTATCATCAGAGTCCGGAATTTTGGTATTATTATTATTCGTGGTTGGGTTATTGCAAGCACGGGTCGTTATGTAACACTGCGACCATCCGCTGGTCTTTTGTGTTCGCCCCAAGCTCACCCATATTTTACGCATACCTCCTGTTTTTTAACCGTTTTAAATTAACGTCACAAGCAGAACAGTTTTTCAAGGAATCTAACCATTTCTCTATCGTATTCTTTTTTATTTTCTTATTTCCGGACCCTGATGATCAGCCACTAATGTCCGAATGTTGGGGAAAGGCCTCCCTCCCTCCGTTCTCTCCAAGAGTCTCTGTTCTGCGCTTCGATAGGCCAGCTCTTAAGGAAACCACCATTTTCGTCTCGCCAATTTAGCTTGTTAAATTGTTTTTGGTAACTAACTGTTTGGTACTAGTCATAAAACTTAAAATTACCTGGAACCAGTCAATGGTGCAACAGTTGACGAGGGAGGGGAACTTGCGGATGCGAGTGCGGAGCGAGGTGCCGGCCGGCGACATGGCGAGCACGATGTGCAGCTGGTCGCGCACTATGGACACGAAGTACGCGTACAGAGCGGTCGGGCTGCCGTCCGTTTGCAGAGACTTGTCACGTTGCCGATCGATCTGTCAAATAATCAAACAAAACGATCTGTAAATGTGTCTACTCAAATGTAATGCAAAAGAGGAGTTAAATTACAATAATTGTGACTCACAACTCTCATCTTCTCGCATATTTCAGCTTTCTCATCGCTGCCGAATATATTAGGGACCTCTCCTGAGTTAAGCATGTTATTTACGTCTTCTAGGAATCCTTCTTCTTTTATCTGTGAGAACCAATGCATTAGTTTTACGTAAAAATGTATATACTTACTTAAAGAGAAATTCATAGTTGTTTGTATTATTTTTAGGACTGGATAACGCGGCATTGATATTATAGCATCTTTCCTTTTATAGCATAGTCTAAGCGGAGGACTGGATTAGGATAGATATAAAGCAACCTCATTATATTACCGATTACAAGTACTATATTGTATTACCTGTGACTCAACGAACAGGAAAACCATGAGCAATTCAGGAGTACTGCTTTTTCTAAGTAAGGTCTTCAAGTCTTCACGCCATTCAGTTTTTCCGTACGTTCGACTCATTTCCACCTGTCAACATAGTTGTTAGGTTGATGTATCACAATTTTGAAAGTTTGAATGTAGACATTACTGGCCTATTAGTCCTTCAAGCCATTCTTGAATGTTCACAAAAGTGCAGTGTCGCAGTTTGAAACCTCATGAAATCGATAGAGGATACCTAGCTGATAAAAAATTATAAGATCATTTCGTCGTAACATCGCCTGTTATATCCAATTTAAATAATTAAATGTTTTAGTAAATCTATACCAGCATTATTATACTTGGTTAGAAAAGAAAACGAATTCAATAATACATTCTGATACATAAAATACCTAATATTAGATATAAAATATCTCTGAAACTGGTGACTTAAACACAAAATGACTTATTGTGGTCATCTGAGTGTATATAGCGATTTATAAAGGTTTTAATGTGGAAATGTTGGAAAAACAATTTAGTTGGTGGCTGGCCCCAACCACTTTTCATAATAAAATCATCGAAATCCTTTTTCAGGTTCTTATTGTTGTTGAAGTTACCTGGAAGAGGTCATACTCGTTGATGTGTGCCGCCAAGCGCGTGAGTGACTGGCGACCGGAGCCGCCCAGTCCTACCAGCAGCGCGTGCGAGCGTGGCTGCGTCAACACACGGCAGATACGAGACACGTGCTCGATAGCAAATCTGACAACACAGAACATCTGCTATAGGTCTACCAGAATCTGATGGCAAATAAGGAAATTATGTTTTAGAGTAAGCAACACTGGGGTATTCGATAAGGGCCCTTTACACACTGCTGCTCGCTGGACAGACGACCTAAAAAAGATAGCGGGAAGCGACTGGATCTGGATGAGGAAGGCCGAGGTCAGAGTTTAGTGGTGCGCCTTGGGAGAGACCTATGCTTAGCAGTGGACTATGATAGGCTGATGATGACTCACTGCGACTTTTTGTAGTGCTTCTACATCGATGCAAACGCGGTACACGACGCAAAACGTTCGAAATATTTGGTCATTCGTCGACAGCCTTTGTCGCAATGCACACGCACGTCTTCATCGATATCATCGGTATCAATCGATACAAACGCCTGTTAATTTTTTGCGATGTGTAGAGATGCAGGCACACGACTGACAAACGCGCGTTTTTAAAGCTGCAAAAAGTCGCAGTTTGTAAAGGGCCTACTTTGACTAGACTGATGACAGTTTGACACTACCATGACAAAATCTATATTTTTATAATTTTTTTCATGCCATGAAATTCTGGTAGACTCTTTAGGTATTTATTAAAACGAGACAAACAATTGCTATAAAAATAATTCGGTAATGTATAACATAACGTATACCTAAATAACATAACGTATTAATAATATATAAAATAAATAAATAATGTATAACATGTATAACATAACATATAAATAATGTATAAAAAAACAAGCAGTTAGCACAAACTTAATCAATCATTATTATTTAGTTGTAAGGGCTTGGTCAATGACCAATAGCTACTGCGACCTGAATAGATCTGTTGTAGCTGTCAATCATATTATAATAATTATAACAGCCGGTAATCAGCAACATGCTTCTTCAAAACCTTAAATAAACAGTTTGAGATCCGCAACATACTACGTCAACTTACCAAACTATAATCCATCTCACGCGTCGTAATTAATAACACAACGGAACGCACTCGGCTCAAAGGATTTCACGGGTTCGGTTCTTTTTCTTGTAGACCTATATCAACCTACTTATATCATCAGCTTAAAGTCAATCAGCGGAACAATTATCACTATTCAAGTTTCATTAATACATACTTGAAGAGAACCAAGTTCATTGGTTTCTTAGACATATTGTTGAACTCGACGAGGAAAGCATCCACAGTTGAGTTGAGATGATCCATGTTGGTCGTCTCCATGTAGAAACGGGTATCAGCTTTCGGGTTTGCGAAGTCGCAGTAGATTAAATTACGCAAGTGGAAATCGGTTATCTACAATAACATTAATGTTTTAGATATTATATCCTACCATAGTGTAATAAAAACCAATAGTGATGAAAAAAAGCGGTCGCGGCAGGTCAATCGAGTGCGGTGTGCGGGGACTGGGCGAAGCGCATACGTCTGCGCGCGTTTTTCGGGAATTCAATTCGGGTAAGCCTGTCCTCCACCATCCCTTCACACCATAGACCCGCTGCGACCGCTGAGCTTTACTAATATTCGGTTTTTTACACTATGTTTTTACCAAAATGTAGGTAGGTACTAATTGCCACAGATAACTTGACGTACATGCTTCTCTTTTGAACCAGCCTTCAGTCTAGACAGCATCGTGTCGAAGTTGTCGTGCATGTGATGGGCCGTCGCTTCGCGCAAGCACACCACCAGCCATTGTCGATCAGCCTCCTCTACCAAGCGGTCGGAGAAGACACGAAGACACTCGTGTACCCACAGCCGTTTGATCGACTGTAAGTCTGGTGTAACTTCCGGTACTGATAGCAGCACACCCTGTCCATCACATCTTCATTAGATTGAAAAGGAATTGTTTAGTACATAAAATTACGATCTTTCATCAAACATTCAAACTGGACGCGTCTCTGCATTCTGAAACCTTAAATAGGCTAAAAGTGACTAAAGGTAAGAGCGGTCGAGAGCTTTTTTAATATATAGCGTACATACATAAATACAAAAGCTCTAAACTGACGTATTCCACTCATTTTCTTAAAATATCAAATCAACACGTTTAGTATCATGTTATCATAATTATTTTCGAGACACTTACTAATATGACTCTAGAGAAATCTCTTAAATTGAAGGTGTAGTGAGATTTGGCAGGCGTCGGTAATAAATTTAACCGGCACTCTTTGTAAACTTCGAGTGTACCTGACACGATTTCTTCAATGCACGGATCGAACTCTTTGGAGAATCCTCTGAAATAAATTACGCAATAGATCACCTTAATTGTCATCAGTTTGTTTATTTTCAAGTCTATTAAATATAATTTACCTGGTATCCAAATGCCATAACATAATCCTGCTGAAGATAACAACAAGAGTTTCATCATCAAACTCGTCAATGCAGAAAAAGCAGAAGTGCCGAGATAAGCGGGGTGATATTAACTTCGCGCCTGGTGTTGGTTTGCCCATTGCGCACATAAACTGGAAACACAGCCATTTACATGTCCACTTTAGTAGGTACGTCCCGCGTTTCCATTACATCACACAATTTTAATTGTAGAATTCTTACTACACTACTTACTTGCTTTCAATGCAGACAACTCTAGAGAAATGAGCATTGTCAACGACTTACCTGCACATCTATAAGATGCATGGCAACATTGTTTTTCCGGTCGTACCAAAGACCAAGATCAATTCCTTGTCTTAAAACTTCAATAGGTGGCTGCGCACCATAAGTCTCCGACTGAGGCATGCTCACGTCGTCAACAAACACAACGCAGTGACATCCAATGGGTGGACCAAATACACCCTTTCTTCTTTTGTCAAGTTTGCCCATAATAATGTCTTGCGTCTGATTGCAATTGGTTTGTGCCGAGAATGCCATAATTAGAGCTTTGTAAATTTTCGTGTCAACTCTTTTTACCAAGAAATCCTAAAAATGCAATCAAAAATAGTTAAATGTGCAATTAATAATAATCAAATTGGTACTGGTAGAACGAAGGTTTTCAATCAGTGCGTCCTGCCAATGATGAGATGACCTATGGTGCAGAAACGTGGACCCTAATGATAGGACTAGTGCATTCAAAGTAGCTCAGCGAGGTATGTAGAGAGCTAAGCTTGGTGTTTCTCAGAGATCACATCAGGAATGAGGTGATACGTCAAAAAACTAAAGGGGCTGACATAGTTCAGAAAATCAGCAAACTGAAGTGGCAATGGGCTTGGTCATATCTGTCGAAGAACTGACAGCCCATGGGGTGTCAGTGTTCTAGACTGGAGATCACGAACTGACAGGTTTAGTGTAAGATGCCCCGCATCTCGCTAGGCAGACGACCTATAAAAGAAAGCGCGGAACGACTGGTTGAGGAAGGCCGAGGATAGAGTTTTGTGGCGTGCCTTGGGAGAGGCCTATGTTCAGCAGTGGACGATGATAGGCTGATGATGATGATAAACTACTGGTAAACTAGGAATGAACTGATCTTGCCTTGATTATTCTGTATAGACTCCACTAGATGAACTTTACAAAATTTTGCGATCGGCAATTCTGCATGGCTGGCGAATATTTTAAATAACTTACAATGATATAGGATGACTTTCCAGTGCCGGTGGGACCGACCATCATGACAGCCTTATGGTGCGTCACGAGCAGCTTAAATAGGGCTAGGTACCGGACGCTGTCCAATGTTGTTACGAGGATCTGATTAGGTGGTGTGTCACGACTAATAGGTGGTGCAGACACAACATCGTCTTGCCATGGTTTCCATTTGCCTTTACCCTGCAAACCGACAAATTGGTAGTGTTAATGTTGTCTTATTTCTTACTTGTGATTACGGATCAACTTACCTCCTTTATGAATCTATAGTCAAAGACGAGTCCTTCTTTCGGCAATGTGAAAATGTATGGCTTCTCAGGTTTTGCGATATCTCGAGGATAACCAAGAATCTGTTTGACCTGGCGAAATAGTAAGTGACATTGATGATAACGTTCCAGTATATTGATAACAATATCCAAAGAAATCTTCAGACCTTTGCAGGAAATTCTTTCTCCAACAGTCCACGGAACAGAATGTCAAACTTGGCTCGACTAGCACTCTCCAGTGTAGCTCCGAGGGACCAAATGCAGGAAAAGAAGAACACGCCCTAAGATAAAAATTATAATATTGCTTTCGGTAGTTTAGCCTAGGAAAAACTCGTTTGATCAAGTATTTCCAGTACAGTACTGTTTATTGACCGTTCGTGTTATGTAGTTTTCCTGTAAATGCTACAACATTTTGTTTTGTAGTGTGACTTTGATTTTGTTTTCACGGCAATTCCGTAAATTTTTAGGTACTAAAATAAATGCTTTACAAATATTTCAACTTTTACGCATTATATCGAATAACTAAAGTTTAACGTAATGTAATGTAACGGTCATAAATTCATAATATATAAAGTATAGGTGGAACAACATCAGTTGGGATGGAAGAATCTACAAAATTGTTGACAAAGTAAAAATTACCTCAAGCTGAGCTCTGATGTCGAGGTCTGACATTGCTTCGACATACTTCTCGTCGTAGAAGTCGTCCATGAATGAGTCAAAGATTTGCATAGAGGAATTAATTAAATTACTGCGGGACGTAACATACATTTGCTGGAAATAACTTGTTGAATTAGTAAAATGGTCTAGTAAGAGTCCTCACAAGTCTAATATTCAGGACATTGTCTCACCTTTGCCTTCCCAGAGTATTCAACAAGCCATAAAAGTGGTGACGAAAATCGGTAGAACAGAGCTCTAACGAGGTTGCGATTGGCGACATTGAGTAATGGTGGCAGGGTATTCAACCACGACTCCAGCAGACACTTCCAACCAAGGCCCTTCGGTTCCAGGTAGATCATGCCACACCGTGACACCTATCCGTAATAGTTTGTGTTAGTTTCCTATTTTATTTGACTATTTCATAAATCAACGAAAATCGTACCGTAGCAGGGGACGCAGCCTCGAGATCCATAGGTTCGAAGACCAAGTTGGTAGTGGGTGCAAGTTGAATAATCTCGCCGCTCATGAGGCACAGCTTTTTGTTATCGTCTAGTACAGTGTTCAGATTTTCAATCCAAATAGCGTCCACAGGACCATCGAAAACTAACCATTTTCTGTACAAAAATATCATAAGATAATCACAAAGCCCGACGTTTCTTCACTTGAAAACCAGATAAGGTTAACTTACCTGTTATCATTAGGAGAAACAGCAAAAGCCCTGTAACTAACAGCCAGGATCCCGTCAGACCACTCATGTGAGACCGGATCAAACTGTCCATACAGCTGACCCATTGTGATCGACTTCGGGTTGATTACTATCCATTCTACTGAATTTTCTGCCATCAAGGACTATAAAAAGAGTGTGACATTTTATGTCGTAGTACAACAAGATACGCAGGCATTCATCATTACTCCGACATACCTTTTCGGAAACTTTTCCCAAAGCAGCACCAAGAGCATGATAGCACTTAGTTTTCCCGGCAAAGGGGAAGCCAACCAACATGAGACCGTGTCGTACGAGTATCATTTCGTACAGCTGCAGAACCTGCAATAGTGTAAATAATGTAAGATACTTGTAAGTTCGCTTTCGTTCGTTCGTTAAAACAGAGTTGCAGTATATTTTCCCGTTTAAATATTAAACATATTTAAATAACACATAGTCGCCGTGCCGTTGCATAGTGGTTCCGGCTTAAAATGGACCACCTTATTTCGTCCCTTGTGTGTATTACGAGGCGACTAAGAGATATAAAGTATATACAACGTGTTAATGAATTAGCGCAAAACCTCATACACCTAAACTGATTTATATAAAAATAATTAGATTGAAACAATAATTTCTTTACTTTGATAGTTAAAATTTAAAGTTATTCGCATTTTAAGTTTTGACGCAAAAATGATTTGTCATCATTTCAGCAATAAATGAAAGCGCTAACGTACTCATGAATACACTTTAATAATCTTGTTTTGATAGTAAGTAGGGTGAGTGTGCCCGTGCGGTGGGTTGACATCGGGTTCAGTAAATTTTAAAATTTAGAAAAAAGTTATTTAGTATATTGAAAAAAATTACCTATGTTGAAACCATGATAATTCGATTCTGCTCACGATTCTAAACAAACTACTTTCTAGTTTTGCGTTAATTCATTAACACGATGTATAAGCAACATAAGGGTTAGTCACCTATCACCGCTTCACATATCATTCCGTAAGCCTTGCGTCAACAGCCCTGCTTTAAAGATAGCAGTTTCATTTCATTGTGGTCATGAGTTTATGTATGCACAATTGAGTCACGTTATAGCAAATAAAATGTTTTCTTTTATTTACCTTTTCAACGAAGAAATCGTTTGTTTGTAAATTGAGTGGTATACAGGCTTCTATCAGACATTCTACTAAGAATGGCAAACCAGCTAGTGGCAATGGCAGGCCGGGGAACAAGTCTCCGATGATACCCTGCAAATCATTGTATTTTTATCAATTGCGTTTTGGTTAAGCAATATAATCCAAAACTAACTGGACGTAAAATCATAAGAATAAATGGTAGAACCCAGTCGAGCTAGGTATATAAGAAGCTATGATAAGCAGTCATGAAATCCATAACTCACCATAAACAAAGGCACGTCATGTTCAAGGAACTTCGGCAGGTTTACATCCTTGATGGAACGCAGGAGTATAACGTCCTCGTCTTCATCCGGATAGCGCAGTTTGAGTGCACCAGCCGCACGCAGAACTGACTTTACAGCACGCATCCCTAAAATGTTGTAAAATTTGATACAATGACGTTTTACAAATAGACGCGTCATACGCCAACTAAAGCCTATCACATCCGGAATAAACCTGATTCAGAATTCAGTGTTGTCGACTATGGTTACAAAAAATACTAGACTGTGCTGTTTAAAAAATTTCATTTTGGGCGTGGGCGATTTCGCAACTATACCGCAACGACGTCGCAACTGCACCGTCACGTACGGTATCGTTCCATCAACGCCTATGCTACGCTCAAAAATCGCTCGTGTGATATTACTGTAAATCTTTAAAAATGCCACCTAAGACATAAAAAAATTAATACATCTTGTGAAAAAGTATCTGAAAGCGGCAACACTGAATTCCGAATCAGGGCTTCTACCCGGACATTCGAACTTCGCAATTGCGTGAACGTTTTCGTTCCAATGTCAACTATATTACAATGAAGTTCGAACCGAAACGGTCGCGATACATCGAAAATCGAAAGTCCGGGTACAGGGCAAGGTTTATTTCGGATGTAACTGGTAGGTCTAAAACGGCACGATATCAGTGACTTGTAGCCCGTACATTAGATATCGTGTGACTAAGGGAATGCGGGGCAATTATCTTGCTTTAGTATTGCTATTTTCGAGCGCAGGCAACGCATCTATATACAGGGGGAAATTGATATCATTAGCATCCATTTAAACTAAGAGTCTATCCATCAAACTGAACAACTTTTAGTACGGGACCAAACCGATCGGAGCAAATAAAAAATCTGCTAGACTTAGTAGACTTTTAGTTTAAAAGGATGCTAATTATATCAATTTCTCCCTGTATCCCTGTAAAATGTTCTATCCTGTAATTAGTCCGTAAGTTTTCCTAAAATGAATAAAATAAAATAAAAAATAAATACAATAAAAACATCGTAGAATTGAGATAGATATTAATAAAAATATAATTATAGACTTCAAATGTTGATAGTAAGCATAGTTACCATAATCGTAATGACATTGAGAAGACAACTGCTCAGAGCACAACTTGTACGTGGCGACGATTTTAACCGCGAGCGGCTTTGCGTTCAAATAACCGAACGCATAAAGTTCGATTTCAGAGATCAACACATAGTCAGGCACCATCATGGCAACGGAACGGAACAGGGCCTGTAAAGATATTATAATTCACCTGCTGAATGAAGAGTAGAAAAGAAGTGAAATGGTTTTTATGTGACGGTTATAACATTAACATAAATATTCTTTATTTGCACACCAGAAACAGACAAATACAAAGGTATGGTGATATAATATTACCTTTAAGTTATCCGGTAACTCTGAACGGCCAGCGTAACCTGGATTCATAGTAATAAACACAGCACACGAAGGGTCCAAGTGTAGAAGTGTACCTTCAAATAGCAATGTATTAGAACCAGAATTGATACCGCGCTGGATGGAAAGAATCTGCTGCGCAACCACGGAGAGTACTTCCAAGTCAATTCGATTAAACTCATCGAAACACGACCAGGCACCACAAGATGCTAAGCCCTGGAAGAATATTATTTGAGGAATATTAGTAATATAAAAGGAAATTCCATTTATTTATTTAAGTATCAGAAATCTATATTATGGATTATAATTTCCCCCTCCAATAGTAAGAGCGATGATAGTCCATACGGAAGAGACTTCATGAGGCGGCGGCGGCGGTTCGATTCCTGGCCTGTACCACAAAGTTTTACAGAATTTATTTACGGTTGTATTTATCATTATCATTTATCACTAGCTCGGCAGTGAAGGAAAACATTGTGAGGAAACCTGCATACCCGAGAATGATCTAAGAAAATACCATAAGTTCTGAGGTAGGTAAAATATGGGTGAGCATGGGGCGAAGACAATAGACTAGCGATTGTCGCAGTGATACATAACGACCTAGAGCGATCGTTCTAGATAACGACTAAATCGTTCTAGATTGAACGACCCTTGCTTGCAATAGCCCGACCAATAATCTATAATTTCCCCGTTTTTCTGGATATAACACAAAACTCAAACAAAACATACCTTGAAAAACTTTCCAAGAGCAATGTAGTCGAGGCCATCCGAGCAATTAAATACAACACACTGCTTGGCCACCGCCTTGGCTAAATCCTTTGTGGTTTCGGTTTTACCAGTACCAGCAGGACCTTCTGGAGCTCCACCTATTTTTAAAATGCTATTTGTTTTATCGATTAGGTATTAAAACTTTTGACGACTCCGAACATGTATATAACCTACGATGTTCGAAGTGTATAAAGGATGACTCACGCTGGCCCGGCCCGACCCTGGCTCGGTTGCCACTCGGTATAACGTGAGTGTGTCCATACAAAATATATGTCATACGGCCAACACTCGGCTCGGACCCGGCACGATCGGTGTAGCATGAGTTATCCTTAACTCATTCATAACATTACGTAGATCAAAGTACAATTAAGGGATCGGCCTTACACGTACATTTCAAACAAGAAAAATAAGTTAAAACGAATGACAGCTATGCCTCAAATATATACCGAGATGACACACAAGTGTGCTAGTTTTTATGGACCAGGTGTACTAGTTGTGTGCTTCAACTAGTGAGCGTCAGGATGTATATGTATATGCACGATTTAGTACCTATTTAGAACTATTTGCTGGCTATCATCAAATATTTAGTACTTTGCTACAAACTAGAAAAAACAGTTGTCTCGTCATTCTGACGGTCAGGTTGTCTGAACCATTTTTTTTACCCAATTGGGAAGTGTGGTGTAGTAAGAAACATATGTACCCAAATTCAAATGCAGAGCGCCAAAAAGAGTTCTGAAGCATCTGTCTGTGAGCGGAGTCACGACAAGACGACCAGTGTTCCCGAGATACTCGTAGCCGTACATGAGTTGCGAGTTGATCATTCGAGTTGCTATCTGCCACGTATGGTTTGATTCTTGTTCCTAGTAATTAAAAAAAACGTGTATATTTTTGTAATAATTTCACTTGTCGCGATAAAAAATTATAATTAAGTATTACATTTATCTTCCGTCCTGTCTCTACAGAAAAAAGCATTATCTCTTAACATGTCAGTGTCACCAACCTCCCAATAGTAGCGGATTTGCGATAGCCAATTGAAGTCGTTGTCCACTTGCACAACGAGCTCGATCAGCAACATAAGTACGTCTCGCGCGTGGACATCCAACACCACTAGTGCGCCTAGAAAATGTCAATAGGTGTCGTCAAATTCTTTTATAACTTATTGACTGCAAACCATAACTTGATAACACATACCGAGTGTGATCCTATTCTGTAGACTTAGATCACCTCGCACCAAGTCAACAATCTTCGAGATTTGAAAATTACACTTTTCCCAATACTTTCTCATGGCAGGTATACTAATATGAATTGCTTCTGTTACTTCCAAGGTCCAAAAAGTCATAGCAATACATTGAACCTGCATAAAATTTAAACAAAAATTTATAAATATTTTTTTTTATTTAAAGCCACCACTTTTAAAATAAATCTAAAGTATGCTTACAGCTTGACCGGGCCACACCAGCACCCATTTCTCTCGATTTATCTGCGTGTAGTTATCATATGAGAGAGCCACACCGTTGTGTACGGAGGACTTCATTGATACTTCCAGTTCCACCAGCCATTTTTCTACCTGTCGGTTCAAAGTTATACAAGCGGTAATTTTTGTTGGAGAAAAATCAAACGACATTGATCGTCTATCGTATCGGTACCTGTCCTTTAGCTTCCGCAGTATCAATCGTGATAGTGAGCGGTACAACTTCCCCTTCTGAAGATTTCATGTGCGTGACCACTAATTCCGTAGTAAAGGATAATTTTGAAATACCCTCGAAACATTTTTTCAGATGAGGCTGTACTCTGAGGATAAAGAAAAGTTTCGCGTTTATGTTTGTTTCGATAGATTTTGTATAAATCCTCAGTAGATACCTACCGCATTGGATCTTTGGTTTCCGACAATATTTCAAGTAACTCGTCGTTAGATAAGAAGAAGAAACGTGGGAAGTATAAGCGTTTCTTCTCCAGGTAAGCGTTGAGGCCTCTCTGTACCATCTCTAACAAGTTGTTGGACTTCTTCAGCCTGTCCAACATTTTCTCTATAGTAATGACATCGAGAACTCTTGGCTCGGCGAATGCAGCTTTCATTATCTCGCGCCACGTCTATTGAAAGAAACATACAACAATGTATTTTATATTAAAACAAATAACGAATCTCAATACAAAAATGTTATCCAAGCCGACACTCAAACATATATGTAAAATACCTTATCAACAGCACTAAACCGTCGTCCTTCTTCAGGAATTTGTTGTTGAATGTCCGGAGACGAAAAGATCGGCTCCAGGTACATCCACGTCGCTTGCACCTTCAGCCATTCGTCTAGAATTTCTTGGAGAAGTAATAACTTGCCCTCCCAATCACTGTAATCAATTACAATCACATATTGAGCCTCCTGATGAGGTTTTCAATGCTCTTGAAAGGTTACCTTTGATAAACCTGTGAATAAACGTTGAAAGACAAGCAATCAGAGGTAATTAAACATACATAATGGTTTCCTCAAATGGTTTGATGTAGGGAGAGTTCTTCATGGTCTGCGTCTTTACAATGTGGTCATCTAGTAGAAGTTGAATCTCGTCTACACTCGATAAGATAAAGGTGCCGGTGTCCCTGGTAGATACAATCAGTAAATTATCGATTTCAGTAAAATACTCGAAAACTACCAATACCAAAAGGTTAGTAAATAGTACACAACTGACTTGTAAGATAAAATCTCAAATCGAAGATCTCCCCATTCTTTCATCATCTTGTCCAGCGCTTTCTCAAGATTATTTTCTTTAGTAGCTGCCTCGGATATACCCTCAAATTTGTCGATGTAGTCATCCAAGTTGAAATCAATTACTTTTGCCAAGGAAAGTTCATCATCGACAAGTATTGGGAAGCCAACTATATCGGAAATCTTTTCCCAGTGACGAGGTTTCATGCCAGGGTTACCTAACGTTTGTATGATTGGCAAGTGTGTTTTAAATTCATCCATTTTTGACCTGTAAGAAATAACGAGATCGTGGCATTCACACGTATTACTTATCACTTTAATCAAAACCTATTTATTCAAGACAGTTAATCACCTTACTGATGACGCGAGACGATACGCTTGTGGCACTTCTTGAAATGATTTCTCCAGTTTATACACGATTTTGTAGAAGTAACTAACATCGCCTTCTATATCTTCGGGATCGAAACTACCAACCTTATGAAATGAAATTAACATAATTTAGGGCTGTATCACAAAAGCTGTACGAGGCTTCCGTCTTTGAATAATACATTGATTAATTTTATTATTTATTGACACAAAGTAAAATGCTAAATTACAATTAAATATGCTAATATTGCATATGATAATGAGTGCACGCGATGGGTGATATTTGTGAACTGATTTATTAATAAATAAGTACCTTAACTAAAACATGCTTATTGAAGCTGTCATTGCATAAAACGGCATAGATGGGGAATAACTCCTATCTATCGCAGATAGCTCTTTGGCTCTACCAAAGAGCTATCTGGGATAGTAAGTTTGATGACACATCTGCCGAATTTACGCGACCTAATTTACGCGTCTACTAGGAAAAATGGTGCGTAATATAGTGTGTCATAGGACGCGGATTAGTACTGAAAATCAAGCTACGCGTATTCTCGGCTGCGTAAATTCGGCAGGTGTGTCATCACACTTAGACCCATAGTCTGCTATGCCGCAGCTATCTGGTACAACAAAATCTTTCAGAAAAGTACTATTGACCAGCTCAAAAGCCTACAAAAGCCTCATCAGAACAGGCGCCGCGCCATATCCACGGGGTGGCATGTGTCCTTAAAATAATAACAGTCACAATGACTCCGGGTTACAGCAACAAAAAACTATCAAGTTACCTTTCCTTCAAGAGACGACTGGCTTCAAGGCCAAACGTCCATCATGGGAACGCCATCACAGCCTGCGCTGAAATAAATTTACGCAAGCGCTACGCCAACCAGCACATCATAATTAACTCTGATAGACTCTCCGATAATAAAGTCTAAGCTAGAATAATATGACTGCGTAGCGCATCTAAATGCACTGGGTAATCGCAATCAGCTTGTGCTATAATGGGTCCCGGACTTGGACAAGTGGTTAATTTGTCCAAGGTCCCGGAACACTCAAAAATAGAGGGGAACAAAAAGGCGGACGAATTGGCAAGAAGGGGCAATGGCAACCACTGCATAGGCCCTGAATCATTCAATGACATCCCCAAAAGTCTATCCCGAGAATCACTGAACAAGATCAGCTTCAAAGAGGCGATGGTGCTGTGGAGGAACACCCCAGGCTTGAATCACTCCAAAGCATTTATATAATCGCAAACTTGCAAACAGCTTACCTGCTCTTATCAAGGACAAAATGTGCACAATAGAGAGATCTCTCACGGGCCACTGCAAACTGAATAAACATAATATGCATACCCTGAAACTAAATGACTGCTGCAGCTGCAGATTTTGCAAGGAGGAGATGGAAACTCCTTTGCATCTGCTATGCAAATGTGGCATACTCATGTACAAACGAAGTATCCATCTAGTTAAACAAGTATTGATTAGCCTTAAGAATACGGCGACCAAGAGACATAATCCAATTTCATCACCTAATTATATTTTAATTTGGTGAAAATTTGAGTTTGCTTTGCTCGCTCCATCCTTGAACCTACCAAAATTTCTGTGCTCGTTCCAGAGCACATCTGAGTTCATGAGTAGTTCATGAGCTGAGGCACTCACACACAATACAAGGGTTGTGGTAGGTATACAACAATTATTATTTATGAAATAATCGGTTTTTTCCACCATTAAAATGTGTTCTAAGACCTTAAATCTCGTAAGCCAAATTTTGGTTACGGTCCATAGGAAAAAGAAATTTGGATTCTACCTTGCCATCAAAGAGTGTTGTCGCTGGCGGTGGCTGGTAAGGTGGTAAGCTGGCTGGCCGGAAACTTTTTTTTTGATAGCTTGTAATCTGACTTAAAATCCGGTATGGAATAATTTGTGCGAACGAAGTCTCGGGTAAACTCTAGTATCAAATATAAATAAAATGTAGTTATCGTGATCAACAATCATTCCATCAAGACAAACCTTAGAAGACATCCAATTGTTGTATTTTGAAAGGAACTCGAAACCAGCATCAAATAACTTTTTAAATGGAACGAGTTTATCATAAACATTTTTCCTCTTTGGGTACTGAGATTGCTCATATCCAAATGATATTTCTTCTTCATTGAACTGGTCAATTTGCGCTAAAGCATTTGCTAACCTGAAACATAACAAGTCAGACATTTAGATGGAAATAAGAATACATTAGTTACATGCAACAAATCAATAGGTTGAAAATGGAAACTGACTTTTCATCCAAACGGCGAACACGCGTAACGTATTTAGTTATCTCGTTTATATCGCCCCAATACTGTAGTTCATTGACTTGCTTCTCATAAACTGCCAGTTCTTCGATGAATTTGGCAATCCGCACCTTTATGGAATAATTTTAACGTCTTATTAATCAGCATTTTGCAATTATACAGGTAGTCCCTGGGAGTGTAGGTCATTTCCAAACTTTTAGCCCCATATTATGTGCTGTTTTATTTTAGATTGATTTACCTTGAGGGGGCTTGAATAACCGATCGTTAGTCGAGGGTTGAAAGAAAATCGTTTATCGAGCCAAAGAAAATAAAGAAATTTTAATTTAGGAATTTGAAAAACACGACCATTTTATGTTCAAAAGTTAATACGAAAAACCAAGTGATTCCTATCTTGAAAGAATCTCCATAGAATAGACAACTTTTTGTTGAAAGTGGTCAACTTGTGGTAGTACGTTTTTTTCCCGTGAGAATCGCTTGAAAACCGAGTAAAGTTTTTGTTTGACCTAAACCTTTGTACTAAATTGGTTTTATTATTTCATGCGATATTATGAAAAAAACTAAAAGTTATCATAACTTTTGAACCGTTGAGAATGAAACCATCAAGGGGCTAAAAGTTTGGAAATGACCTCCGCCATACGTCTGTTTGATTTCACCCACACATCCAGGGACACCCTGTATAAGTCATAGTCATAGCTACCTTCAACGATTCTTGATACTCGCATCTCTTTTCTTCGCAAATTGCTTTACATTCTCCAATGACACCCGGCAAACGAGTATACCTGCATCATGAATTGTAATGTTAATAAAACATCAGAATTGAATGGCTGAATAAATTACAGTTGACAAAGATATCGACAAGAATTCTACGGACTGCATTGATGATTTGTAGGTATTATGGTTGCTTCCGCAGTAGGAAATTTCATTACTCATTTTATTATAAGTACTTATTTTGACACTCAATCTTACCAGTGGAACGTCTGATTGTTAGCCTTCATCTCAAGTGGGGTGAAAATGGTATAGTCCCCCAGGAACATAATATATTTCAATACATCTCGAAGTTTGTCCTCCATTTCAGTAACGATGAAATCTTCGACCTTTTTGCAGTATTCATATAGGGCCATAAGCGCGGCCGTGTCCGGTGGTGGAGTAACGAGCTTGTTGGCTACGGCGGTATACTCATCAAATATTCTGTCTCGACATTCAATAGTGTTTAGAAATAATAAAAGTAACCGAGAAAACATCATCAAAAAAATTACCCAAAAATGTGTAAACTAACCCTTTGATAATGATCTGATAATCCTCAGTCATTCTTCTGAGCAGAGTGTTTGCCATTCTTGAAGCTGCAGAACGCAGAGAGGTGATAAGTTCAGCTCTTTGCATCTGAAACATGCCTATGACAATAGTGCCCTCTAACTTTGATGGAATCTCTTTTGCTAACTCCACATATTTGACAGCTTTCTCGCAGTATTCCTCGAAAGTCTTCACTGGGTCACTATTGACAAATTCTTCTACTTCTTGCATGGACTGTAAAGCAGGTTGAAAATTGTAACCTACCCCTGTGTGGCAAATTCACGCTCCGGGACGCGAATTTATTGTTTAAAAATTGGGGCGTCCATTTTGCTCATTTTGTGGGTTTGTCTTTGATCAATGATCTCGCATTGTTATTTGTTAGAGAAGGGCAAAACAAAAATTGTGAAATTGACCTTTATTTTGACAGAAAGGAGCTGGAGTTTAACACCCCATACATAATACCTTCCTAGGGTAGGTCTGAGCCCTGCAGTGGGACATAATTATATAGGCTGATAATGATGATGATTCTTGAGAATTCATCGAATACTCAAGAAGGTTCTATTGAACATACAATCACGTGCTCTATTTTTAATTTGTTAGGTTTACACGTCACTAAAGTCAAAACATTACAAGGACTGTCTTAATTTTACTCGCGTTTGGTCGAATCCGGCCTAAGTTTAATAATCAAATATGACGTATAAGTATCACACACAGATTACCCCCAATAGATACCGCATACAAGCCGGCCGACGCGCGCCGAACATCTATGACATAAGCAACATGAGTGAGCGAGCTCGAAATAGTGCGACCTTGAACTGGCCAATCATGTTGCATTATTTCGTGCCACTCTACCTACTAACCTACCGCCAAAAATGGTGACTTCGGGCCTGTACAAAATTTTCATCAAGCGGTATCTATTGGGGGTAATCTGTGGTATCACCCTACAGCATTCATACTTATTTTGTGTGGTTTATAATTTGTCTCTGTTCTGGAGTTCGATTTTTGAAAGTCACACGTTCAAATCAGCAGTGGAAAGATCTCGTTTCATAGCTTAGCATAGCGATTTTGTTTTATACCTGAAGAAATGAAGATTTCGATAGGATTTATCGGGATTCAACTCACCTGTCCATTAAGCAAGCACACGTAATCGTCAAAATCCTGCACCCTCAGCTCGGGCCCAATCCTCTGCTCATTTATTAGGTCAGCGACCTGGTTTTTATATAGTTCAACGAGATCATTGTCTATTACTGGCTGAAAATTTATCATTATATTCTTAATCTCTCTCTCTCATCGTGTAATGTTTTTCAGTCCTAAATAATGTGTCATTGCATTTGTATTGCATTACTGATCATACTAAGTAAATATAGACAGTTATAATTTCATTTTTAATGCAAGCATTTACCATTGTTAAAATTACATTCAATCAATCAAACACATCAGTCCACCCAGTTGGGTTTAATAGGTACACATTTTTCAACTCGTTCCTTTTTCTACAACGGAAAATGCTAAGAGAAGAATTGGCAATACTTGGACAAAATGTGACTTGGGCAAGACAGAAGACTTAACTACTAATACCTTAAGCGAAGACTTGGTTGTGATGACACAGTCTTGATACAGCATGGTCTCCAAGCGAGGGCATCGCGTGCACGCATCTATCAGATAGTCATACAAAAGGTTGATTTGGTCTCTGAACTGTTTGAAAGCAGGTTCAAATTCAATAGCGTCGTTTTGAAACGCTAAGTTTATTACAAAACCTTGATTGGTACCCTAAAAAGAAATTGGGTATTAAAATTCTATTAAACACTATTTTACATAGTGATTGTACCTATACATCTTCTATCGATCCAAAATATATCAATAGATTTTAATTAGTAACAAAATTTAAAGGATGTATTCCAGCGATATTAAGCCAATAAAACTAAAAAACTTTCCCTAAGGAAATAGGTCGAAAAACTAGAAAGTTTTGTGGATAAAGAAATTGCGGATCAGCCATTAATGTCTTATGGATCAGCCGATCGATTTTCTATAGAGAGTTCAAAAACCTTTTTTTATTTTCCGAACCATGCTATGTTCCTTAGTGAATTTGTTCATTTTCATTGTATGAATACACACTTAAAATTTTGATTGTAATTAAAAGCTTTGATTATAAAATATACATAAAAATTATGGTTTTTACTAATGCGGGTATCTGCAACTGCTAAGCAAAAATAGTGATTCTTCTCATTAAATAATCTGTGGTTAAACTATGGAAACAAGACTGACACTAAAAATTCTTCATAGTCTGTCTGTGTTAGTTTAGTATTCAATGTTAGGTACTCTCCCTGTAAAATCTTGAAACTCTAACTACGTATTCATTGTACGTACCCCAACATCCAGAATATAGTTTGTAAATTCCTTCATAGATTTAAGACAGAGAGTTTGTAGATTGTATGTCATAATACAAGACAAACAGTTATAAAAATGTTTCATTTTCTGTACTTGCTTTGGATCTGGGATCTGTCTCTTTTTGCCTCCCTGTGAAATTTAGTAATGGTTACGTTTGACCGATTTATTAGTTCTGATCGTTTTGAATTACGACGAAGGAGTGACCACAACTTACTTACATACAGGGTGTAAAATAAAATGGGACAATTACTTAAAGGGGTGCTTCAGACCATCAAACTGAACAACTTTCTCTCTGGGACCAATACTGAAATCGCGAAAAAAAAATCGGCTGTCCTATTCATTTCAGTTGAGTTATGTTTGCAGTTTTGTATCGGACAGCGGTTTTTTTTTTTCGCGATTTCAGTGTTGGTCTTATAGTGAAAGTTGATCAGTTTGATGGTCTGAAGCATCCCTTTAAGTAACTGTCCCATTTTATTATTTTATTTTACACCCTGTATACAGAATGTAAAATTTGTGAAAAAAAGAAATGTTGTTTATTCTAAGGTTCACCACACATATATGGAATTGCGATCCGGAATCCTGAATCAGGATTACGATTTCGTATGGATTTTCCCTCTCCACAATTGCGTTCGGAATCGCGGAGGTATCAAATCCTATACAAAATCACAATTCTGTTTCGGAATTCCGGATTGCGATTCCGTATGTGCGTGGCGGACCTTAGTCACAACCACACGTCTGCTAGTTAGATAGTCACTACTTCATCGTCGACTTATCGTTTATTGTTGATACGAACTTGTAAGAACACTGCCTGCAACTTGGGTAGCCATTGGTTATTTAGAACGAATTCTGCGCTCTCGATGTGTTTCCTACAGATGAAACTGAAAACTTGCAGCTCGTATGCCTCATTATTTGCCCTCACATCCTGCATACTGATCAAGCGTAGGTCGCTGAAATAAAATGTTTTATTAAAGTAATATAAACCTTTATTAGGTACAAGACGGGGTACACGTATTTGTTTCAGGTTTTTAATATTGTTGTTCTTATATGCAATCATCATCATCACTACATAGTATAAAACAAAGTCGCTTCCCGCTGTCTGTCTGCCTGTGTTTATATCTTTAAAACTATTTACCGGATTTTGATGCGGTTTTTTTTAGTGATTGATTGATTGGTGTGATTCAAGAGAAATGTTTAAATGTATACAATTGCAGTAGCATTGCACCCGTGCGAAGCCGGGGCGGGTCGGTAGTATTATAATAATTGTAGAATATGTAGTGACAGTTAGTATGTCGTCAGCAGCATTTGATGACTATTCTAAGGCTTGAATTCAGAGACGTCTTTTGAGCGAGAGCTTAGTCTGTGTTTAGGGTCAAAAATGTATGGAGATTTAAATACTATAGGGTGTTTTGTTACATTCGGTGGTGCGACACCCACACATGGGAAGAAATGGATCCGTTCGAAGCCGAAATAACACTGGCACGTGCAGAGGCGTTCATGTCTGTTATTTTTTTGTAGAAATTACTCACTTGAACTGTTTATACCATATTTCCAGGACCTGGGAAATGCAAGGATTGACCGTGTATAAATTTCTGGTCAAAAACTTCTTGGATTGCACATAGCGGTTTCTCCAAGCGTCGTCTTTCATGATCATTAATTCCGCCTTTAGAGGAGTTATTTCTTCTTCTTGATTTTCCTCCTAATAATACCATAAAAATTACATTTAATCTTAATCTGGCATTTTTAAACTAATATCTAACGTACAATAATGCCTGAGAACGAATTACTAATATAAGTAGGTAATTAATAATGCTATTTACATAAACAAAAGTCTTTGATCTAAAAACTATATTTAGCATACATATATAGATGGGGGGCCGGTAATACCAAGGTGTTAACCAATCCAGCTAATGAACAATTCAGATTTCATGCAATAGTTAAAGATTAGAAAATGCGAAAAAACTTGGTCGGTCCTATCCTGGGAAGTTTTGTGTGGAAGGTTGACTAACCGCCAGTTGCACGTACGTTCATTAATTTAATTTAATTTATCTTTTTTGGTTATCCAACAGCAAATTACAGTTAGAGATAGCATGCACGAGCAACTTTGGTCTCCGCAACTAATTTGTCTCTCACATCAAGTCTACGGGTTTGTATGAAAGTGCGCGCATACAACGACGCGATGAATGGGAGACTTTTCATCACAGAACACTATACTCTCTCACTTTTCATACAAACCCTCTGAGAGACAAATTAGTTGCGGAGACAAAAGTTGCGCGTGCGCACTATTTCTAAATCCTCCATTAAATCTCTTGCTAGCTTTTATTATCAACAGCACAAAACGTGACAGCATGCAGTAGCAGTGTGAACCTCTCTGAGACGACATCAATTATCCTAGATCGAACTAATGAACAAAAAGTATGCTTATTCCTTTTATGATATATCTATGGCTTATTCATTTTATTTGGTTTAAGTTAGTTGAACAAAGTAAACTTGGTCGGCCGCCGGATATTCTGGCAGGTTGTGGTGGACATCTGAAAGTTTTGGTCAAATTTTGGAGTCTCTTGTAACCCGTCTAGCTAATCGATTAAATGAAATTAAATAATATGAAATGTCAAATCAAAGGATTTTTACCCTCAATATTTCATCGGTCGTCCTGCCTGGGGTCGGTCAGCCGACCAAGTTTAGGTAACTATTGCATGTCATTAACTGGATGGGTATTGCCGCCTCCTCGTCTAACAGGAAAGAAATGGAAGCGTGTCGTTTTATGAACTAATAGACTAAGAGATAAGTGTACTTTTTGCAACCATCAGCAGCAAGGCTGATTCAGTGTTTATGGGGTGAAGAGCATCTCTGTGATGGGGATGGACCAGGTCTGCCTGCAGAGCTCCAGTCAGTTTTGGAGTTACTGATGTTTAAAGGTCAGTAAAAAGTTTACGATCAGCTGCAAGGCTGATCGTATGATATTATTGTAGAATGCACTGTAGCTATGTGAACAGTACAAAAACTGACATGAACTGCCAATCTGTTTAGGAAATACAGCCGTTCAAAGGTCGGGAATTTGAATGGCTGTGACTCCTAAACCGACTGATAAACTATGCCAGTTTTTGTACTGTTCACATAGCTACAGTGCATACTACAATAATATCATACGATCAGCCATGCAGCTGATCTTCAACTTTTTACTGACCTTTAAACATCAGTAACTCCTTAACCGACTGGAGTTATGCAGGCAGACCTGGCCCATCCCCATCACAGAGATGCTCTACACCCCATAAACACTGAATCAGCTTTGCTGCTGATGGTTGCAAAAAGTACTTATCTTAAGATAAAATACACAAAAAGTTTCATAAAATTCGGTACAGTAGTTTTTGCGTGATACTTAAACAAACAAAATGATGATTCTAAAATAGCTTAGTATTCTATAAGTTACTACATACATACATACATACATATTCTCACGCCTGTCTCCCACTGGGGTAGGCAGAGACAACGGAACGCCACCTGCTACGATCCTGACATACCTCTCTAGCTTCCTCCACATTCATAAGTCCTTTCATGCATGCTCGTCGGTTACGGGTAGATCTGACCTGGCCCTTTTTACGCACGTCGCCAATTTGGTTCGTATATGTACGTCTAGGCCGTCCCCTTCCAACATTTCCACTTACGCTTGCCTTATAGATTGCCCTCGTCAATCTGCTCTCATCCATTCTTTCCACATGACCAAACCATCTCAACATACCTTTCTCTATTTTTGTCACTACATCCTCTTTCAAACCACAACGTTCTCTAATAAAACTATTTTTCAATTTGTCCATCACAGTCACACCACACATACTTCTCAGTGAGCGCATTTCCACTGCGTTAATCCTACTTTCATGCGTCTTCTGCCATACCCAAGATTCACTTCCATACATCAATGTCGGGACTAAAACTCCATTATGAACTGCCATCCGTGCCTTTTTGGACACGTGTTGGCTTTTCACAAAGGAATTCAGAGCTCCATTTACCCTATTTCCTGCTTTCACTCTTCTCTCAATATCACTCTGACACTTACCGTCTCTGGTAAACATGCACCCTAAGTACACAAACTCATTCACCTGTTCCAATTTTTCATCACCAATCATAATACTACATAAGGTACGTTCGTCATTATCATTCCTCTCTAACACCATAACTTTTGTCTTACTTACATTCACTTTCATTCCTTTCTTTTTAAACGACTCATTCATGCAAGTCACCATCGCCTGCAAGTCATTCGCCGACGATGCAAGTAGAACTTGATCGTCGGCGTACAACAGACATTTGACCAGCAACTCATTCATTCTTAATCCACATTCACTCTCTTTCAGCTCTTCCAAACAACTGTCCATGAATAAATTAAATAGCCACGGGGACGCTACACATCCCTGTCGGACCCCTCGAGAGATGCCGAACCAGTCAGTGTATGCCCCGTTAATCCTGACACAGGCACTGGAATTCTCATACAGAGATTTCAGCGCCTGTATCAATTTACTATCCACTCCATACATGTGCAGCGTGGACCACAGTTCATTCCGAACCACTGTCATAGGCTTTTTCCAAGTCCACAAAAGCGCAAAAGATCTTTTGGTTTTGAGCCAAAAACTTTTCGCTTATCGACCGTAATGCAAAAACCTGGTCCGTGCATCCCATTCCTTTTCTAAAACCTGCTTGTGCATCCCATATCTTTCGTTCAGTCTCCTTTAACACTCTATCAATTAACACTTTTGCATACAGCTTTCCAACCACACTGAGGAGGCTAATGCCGCGGTAGTTTTTTTTATAAGTTACTATATAGCAAAAATAGTTAACCGTGTTTGGATCCTTAAGCACAAAGTCGACGATGGCTTTTTTCATGCTCATCATGAAGTCTTCGCGCATCTCTTCAGTACATCTCGCCAAGGTTTCTTTCCACTTCTTCAGCTTTAGTGATATCAAGTTTAGGACTCTGAAAAATAAATCAGTTTTAATATATTAGATACCGTTAGCGCGCTCCATACAAACGAAGTAAGTTTAATTATATTTTCGATATTACAGTGGTTTCAGTCCACACAAAAGTTTGACGCAGAATACGCGTAGACGGAATTAATGAAAGTAATATGGAAAAATAGTTTAGAAAATCTAGTTCCCGCGTTGCAAATAACATTTGCAATTTATAATAAAATTATGAGGATGTAAAGCTTTATATCTTCGTTATTATTTTAGAAATTGCAAATGTTATTTGTGACGCGGCAACTAGATATTTTAAACAATTTTTCCATAGTTACTTATATTAATACCGTCTACGCGTATTGTGAGTCAAAGATTTGTGTAAAATTTACCCCTTTGCAACCACCTTGACCGTCACAGTGGCTCGAAGATTTCCATACAAATCTAAACAAAAGGTTGTTATCTATCAAATCAATCCTAGCATTAAAACTGTACGTATGCATGCATAGAACTTTGCATAGCACAAAAGTCTTTTGCATATCATCTATAACATAAACTTAATATTCACACTAAGTATTCGTAGTTTATGTTCCATTATAGTCATTCATATCTTTTTTCGGCAAGTGGCCACATATTGGAATCTAAAGTTCTTATTATAAAACCGTAACAGCCAAAATCGCCGAATCACCCTTTTTTTTAATTTGTATCTGTCTGTTTGTTTTTTATTGCACCGCAGAGCACCGCTGCAGAGTATAGATTTGCTTAGCGTATTTTAATTCATAAAAAAACATTTATCAAGTTACCAATGTTAGTGACATCAAATTATCGAAGCAGTTACCGAATCGTTCAAGTACAATTGTTATCTCAGAAGAACTCAGTGTGCAAACTTCAAAAATACGTGCAAAAATAACGGACGAAAATTTTCAACTAACTGAACTGTAAGTCATACATTGTTGTACCTTGAACTCTTGAGTGACAATAAAAACTGCCCTAAAGTGATTACAAAGTGATTAGAAGTCAATACATAATATAAAATTACAATAAAATTTTATAACCTAATAAAAATAATACAAAAACTATCCTCATCAAACAACAGTTTTTGTTTCGAATTAATACCAGCGCCATCTGTGAACATCGCTGAGAACTATAATTAGCAATAAGATTATCCACCGAAATCCGATTTAGTGCATAAAAGTTCACTAAAAATATCGCAAGATGTCGCTGTGTGAAGGTTGTAAGCAAGAATTACCAAAAAAAATGTTCCTAACTTGTGCATTCTGTGTAAGTCGGTACGATCTCGACTGTGCAGGTGTGTCAGAAAAACGCTTTTATAATACAATGACTATTGATCATAAAAATAACTGGAAATGCCCGGCTTGTACATGTAAGTCACGTAAACAAATAAATTCGAATACCCCAGCGAAGCCACCACTACCGGGTACTTCTTACGAAGATGTAGACAGGATGAATGTCACGCTTAGACATAAACCTAATCCAAAGATACCTACAAAAAATAGTTTTATCGATCTCGATGTGGATGAGATTACCGGCAATACCCAAGAAATTCGATCGCTCCCAAATAAAAACTCGAGCTTTACTACACTAACAACAGCGCATGAAAACTCTGCTACAGACATGATAACGTTGGAAAAATTCAGTCAACTATTAGATTCAAAATTGGATAGAATTAAAACAACTATTTTAGCTGATATTAAACAAACAATTATATCTGAAATGAATAATGCTGTAAAAAAATTGAAACAAGATACAGAAGAAACTCAAATAGCATTACAAAATGAACAAAAAGAATTAAAGGAACAAATAAAAACGATGGACAAAAAAATTCTGAACATCAAAAACCAACTGGAGAATCTCGAAAGCTCAAAGAAAATTGTACTCTATGGACTGAATGAAACCAATAACGAAAACAACTACGACCTACATGACCGAGTGAGCCGCATTTTCGGGAACATCATGAATATAGACATCAACCCCTATATTGAGGAGATAAAACGTATAGGCAAGAGGGGGAATCGCAGACCGTTAGAAATTGAATTTATAAGCAAGAGAGTAACCAGACACATCATACAGAATTCCAAATATTTTCAAAACACTGGACTGGCTGTGGGGGCATTCAAAACGGGAGAAAAATTACAAGAACAAAATTTACTGAAACAAAAACTACAAGAAGCACGTCGCAACGGTGAACACGCCGTCATCAGGAACAATAAACTATTTATAAATGGGAAAGAATTTATAAATCTGGACCATACCGCTGAAAAGCTGCAACAGTCTGAAAAGAATAACAACACAGAAAATCTGCAACATACTACAAGGAATAGTAATACTGAAGAAAATGGAAGTCAAGTTCAACAACAAACACATACTACTTTTCGAGACTAAATTTACTATAACATTCCAAAACATTCAAAGTATAGGAAATAAGCTACATCTAATTGAGGATTTATTGTCAAACTTCAAAATTGATATTCTTGCTTTGTCAGAATTAGTAAAAGATAAAGACTTTTGTGATTCTATAGTATTACCTGGATATAAAATAGCTTCAATTTTTTGTAGAGAAAAACGTAAGTGGGGAGGTGTGTGTATAATAGTTAAAGAAAATTTGGAGTATATTGTTAGACAAGACATTGTTGATTTTTCTAAAGAGTTTATTATAGAGTATAGTGCAATAGAAATACCAGAATTAAATACTATTATAATAGGATTATATAGAGCCGATCGTCATATTAATATTTTTTACGAACAAATAACGAAACTGCTTGAAAAATTAAATCGTAAAGATAAAAACAAGTACATTATAATAGGTGGTGATTTCAATATAGATATATTAAATAACAAAGATAAAAGAATATTAAAAGAGACACTCCTAAATTTTATGAGCACGTTCAACTTTAAACAATTAATCTCAAGTCCCACTAGAGTAACCAAAAAAAGTGAAACTATTATAGATTTGATTTTTACAAACTACACTTCTCTCATAAATCAAACTTACGTCAAAGATTATGGCATTTCAGACCACAAGGCTACCAACATAATAATACAACTGAACAATACACTAAACAAGAATGACAATAAACCTTGGAAAATACAAAAAAGGATGTTTACTAAGGAAAATATGTTTAATTTTAAAAACGCACTAAAGGAAACTGATTGGAGCAAAATATTACACAATTCAAAAACTGTAAATGAAAACTACTATTCATTCCATAACGAAATACAAATTCATTTAAATAAATACATACCTATAAAAACATTAAAAATGAGAAACAAACCTATAAAAGGATGGTTAACAAAGGGTTTAAGGAAATCTTTTCAACATAAGAGAGTCTTAAGAACGATTTTGAATGAAACAAACAGCAATACTATTAAAAATTATTATAAAACATACAGTAGGATTTTAAAAAGAAGCGTGATATTATCAAAAAAGCTTAATTATATAAGTCAAATGAAAAGATCCGATAATAAGTATAGAACTATGTGGAAAATCATTAATACTAAAACGGGAAAATCGAAGAGAATGACAAGTAAAAACATAAAATTAAACATTAATAATAAAGTGGTAGACTGTCCAAAAACAATATGTGATGAATTTAATAATTTCTTTGCAAATGTGGGTGTAACTCAGAATTCAAAAACACCTACTCCTGTCGTAAACTCACCAACTCATTCTATGTACTTGCAACCAGTAGATCAACAAGAGATTTATAAAATTATTAAATCAATAAAAAACAAACATAGCTGCGGAATCGATGGTATTCCACCAATTCTTATAAAAGAATGTGTTGATGAACTCTTCGAACCACTAACATACCTTATAAACCAAAGTTTCCAAAAAGGCGAGTTTCCAGAACTATTAAAAATGTCACTAATTAAACCCATTCACAAGAAAGATGATAAAACCTCACCAAATAACTACAGGCCGATAGCACTACTACCAAGTTTTTCTAAAATCTTCGAAAAAGCTATGTGCAATCGTTTATATACATTTCTTGAAAAATTTAAAATTCTTGACGATAGCCAAAACGGATTTAGAAAATCAAAATCGACAACTTTAGCCGTGTATAAGTATATCCAAATGGCTCTGCAATATATAAATGATAAAAAATATGCGTTAGGTATATTGTTAGACATGACTAAAGCGTATGACAGAGTCGATTTCAGTATACTTCTGCAAAAACTGTATGGTTCAGGAATACGAGGTCAAGCTTATCACTGGTTTAAATCATATTTACATAATAGGAAACAAATAGTTCAAATTGAAAGCTATAATCACAACAAAAATATTATAACATCAGTCAGATCTGAAGAAAAAGTTTTAACGTGCTCCATTCCCCAAGGTAGTGTACTAGGCTGTGTACTATTCTTAATTTACATAAATGATTTACCTAAAATATTAGACAAAGAAATATTACTGCCTGTTCTTTTTGCTGATGATGTTTCTATTCTAATAAAATGTAAACAATCCAGCAATGCAAATGCTTTATTATACAATACTTTAAATAATATAACTGATTGGCTAAATAAACATAACCTTGAGATAAATTATACCAAAACTAAGATAATACAATTCAGACCATATAGTAAATTACCCTTAAAATTAAACTTAAATTTTCATAACATAAATATAGAACAAGTAAATACATTCAAACTACTGGGCATAATCATAGATTCTCATTTAAATTGGAAATCACACATAGAACAAATTAAATCTAAACTATCAAGATTCTCTTACGCCCTCTTTGAATTAAGACACAGCACGAACTTAGAAGCCGCTCTATCAGCCTACTATGCTTACGCATATTCTCAACTCAAATACGGAATAATGCTTTGGGGCAATAGCACAAACATACAAGATTTATTTATAATGCAAAAGAAATGCGTCAGAATATTAGCTAAAATTAAAAATACAGACTCATGTAAACCTTATTTTATAAAATATAACATACTAACACTTCCGGCAATATATATTTATGACGTATGCATGTTTACTTTTAAAAATTTAAATTCATTCACAAAGGTACAGGACACTCACAACCGTAACACCCGACACAAAGATAGATTATACCTACCACCATCTCGGATCAAAATGTTAAACTGTAGCCCCTATTATATGGCCGTAAAAATATTTAACAAGTTGCCTAGAAATATAAAAAACGAGCACAATGTTAATACATTTTCAAAAAATTTAAAAAAATATTTAATTTCTAAATGTTTCTACTCTCTACATGAGTATCTTAACCCATAAGAATAAAAAAGTAGACCTTATCACTAAGAATAATATTTTATACCGTATGTTGTATAAGTTAATAGTTAATTTTGTTATTGAAATACTGTCCTCTTTCTTTCTTTCTTTCTTTAACTCCTTTTGCAATACCTTAAAAGGTGGCTAAGTTGTAAGTACACTGTAACATTATTTTTAAGATCATATTGTACACTTAGTATGCAAAATAAACATTTGATTTGATTTGATTATTTGTTCGAGCATCACGCAAAAACGACAAAATCTATTTTGATGAAATTTTTATTTGATAGCTTATGATATGACTTAAAATCTGGTATTATATAATTTTGTGCGGACAAAGTCGCGGGTCTATTCTATGTTATTTTAGCTTGAATTCTGTTCTTATTTAAATAAATAAATATAAAATAAATATCTAAATATCTTGGACGTATGTTTAGATAATTATTTAGTTTATTTATAATTCTTTAAGTGAATTCTAAAGTTTATTAAAACAATGTTTCTAAATTTTTGAAAGTTGTCACACAAATTATCTAGTCACATTTAAAGTACCATAATCTTGCCGCTGGCCTTGTATTATTATGACTAGACAATGATAAAATATTCATCAAAACCTGCCTCTTACAGGATTCGAACCCGCGACACTCGGAACAGCAGGCAGGTTCACTATCAACTGAGCTATCGGGCCGTCAAATTATTTGTGAGGAGGTCCTCCCATTTCCAATTTTATGTTTTCAGTAGTTAATTTTATTGCGAATTCTGTGGGTTTACTTACCTTACTATAATACGTTCATCTAACGGTGCCACGTGGGTAGTGTCTATACCGTATCTCAAATAGTAAAAGTACCGAAGCATATTTTTCTCCTCTCCCGAAGGTATGGCGTCACCGTCCTCACCTGGTTCCGACTGGCAGATTAAACTCATCAGTCTTTCTCTGAATTCTTCTCGTGCCTTTCTCATTGCCGTAAAGCTTTGCATTACTAAAATAAAAAGATACAATCGTCTTAGTACTCTACCTTACTACCTACTTACTTAAAGTTAAGCTAAAAAAACCGAAAGTTTGACACTTGTACGTATCACCGTTTTTACGATAAAGTAAAAACAAAATAACGTTGAAAAAAATAGTTTCTAGTTTGGGGGTCCCCCAATATTTTTATTTTTTTAATATTTCATAGCGAATTCGCCATGATAACACATTATCATCATCAGCCTTTGACTATTTATTATAAGGACTAGCCTTGCGGTAGCATTTCCCCTCTGCAACGGTATAAGATCAATTAATCATGTGCATTTTACATTCAATTTTATACCTTATTACTAAACGAGACAGCCTATAATTGCAAAACAATAATTTCGAACTTAGAACGTTTGGGGTTCACTCGAGACTAATTTTCATTATTTTTAACATTCAAAATTAGAATCTAAAATTATGAGAATAAAATCCAAAGTTGCGGATTTCATGTTACCTCGCCCCCGCAAAAAGTGGCAGAAATGTTTGTTAGTAGAATGACACTCGTAACTAGTCCCTATATAAGTAGTCAAAGTCATCAGCCTATAAACGACCCATTGCAGTGCACAGGCCTACCCTCAAGAAGGGTCCTGGTGTTAGTCCACCCCACCACATGTGCCCAATGCGGATTGGTAAACTTAACATATGCATCGGAATTTCTTCTTTAGCGTCATCATCATCATCATCTCAGCCGATAGACGTCCACTGCTGGACATAGGCATCCCCAAGGATTGTCATAACGACCGGTCCTGCACTGCCCTCATCCAACGGGTTCCCGCCGCCGTATATTAATAACACATTTTCAGTGAAAGTTTTGAAATTTTGTGCGTTTAGACCCCTTGCTTTTCTTATTACGAGTATCTTAAGAAAGCTTCATCACTTCTTAATAATTATTCAACAAATCAAACTTTATTATTTTGGGAATTATTCTCGCATTCTCCACGTGAATCCATAATCTAGACAAAAAATTGAGACGAATTTTCGCTCGTCGAATTTTGCTTTGAATTGTGCTAAAATATACAATATCTCGACGAACAAAATGTTAAACCAATTTGACGTGCAGAACACCGCCGCGATTTATAGCTAGAGATTTATGCTTAGCATAAACATTACCACTGGATCTCTTCCTAGGAACTCCTGATGACTTAGACGCTTGAATTTTCTTAGTCCTATTGCTTCGAGCTGGTAATTTTAGCACCTCTTCTGGAAGCGAAAACATAGGTCTTTGCCTAATCTTTAATTCCCTCTCTGCCAGTTTCGGTATTTTGGGTAGTTTCACTTCGGAAGAACTCGGCGCGGACTGGCCTTTCTTTTTAGTTGGTTTATTTTTGTTCATTTTTACTTCCTGGAAAATTAAAGTCACGTGGCTCTAATATAAATAATTATATTGTGTCTTTTTTGAATTCTTACAACTTACCTACTCAAGTTCTTCGAAATATTGACCTGAATGTATTTTCGTAATATTTTAATAACGAGTTTAAAGGACCCCTTCCTTTAATTACTTGAGGCGTGATGAGGGTAGGTCGAGCTAAATCTCACCCAATCTCACGTGGGGCAGGGGGGGGGGGGGGTCTCGTTGAATATCACGTAATTTTTGTTTCTGCAAGAATCAGTGCAAGACTGAGATCTCACCAAGGGTGAGGGTTGTGAGGGTCGCCAAAATCACCTCACGTAATTAATGGACGCCCCTTTAGAACAATAATAAGTGGTTGTAAATTGTAATAGAAGATCAGTTCATTAAAATTGCAGCTGTTGCTGCGTCTAGAGTCTACACCAGGAAGTGGTATAGAGCACCGCAGCATCGATAGCAGCACTCACAGATAAGCTACTATATGCAGCACTGTTGTAACTTATCTCATGCTTACCTGTAGACCGTATTCACTAAAAAATAATTAATACAATTAAATTACTGTTTTTACTTTTTCACAATTCCCTAGTCACTTATCTTATTCATCATATTTAAGTATAGGTGTAATTAAAATGTTATTAATATTATGTGTTTTATTTATTGACACAACAATAAACATTGCAAGCATGCAAGAATTTTCGCCAATAAACAGATATTTTGTATTCGTTTCCATGGCAACTAAAGTTATCAAAGAGAAAGTTATCTTCATAATCAATATTATAATCTTGTAACCATGGAGTATTTATTCTTATACCACCAGTAGTTACCTAAATGAAAAAAGTTTGTAATCAAATAGGTACCTACATGAAAAAAGTTTCGATATGATTCTTCTCTACTTGTTCCTAGTCTAGGGCTCTAGGCAGGAAGTTGTCTATGGCTCTGGGTATACAGGGTGGAAAGAATGAATCGTATCCAAGGATTTTAGAATACCTATGCAATGCCAGCTTCCTGATCGTATCTATAGGGAAAGTAGGTATTAACCTTAATGGTGTGTACTGTGTACCCAATGATATTGTATGTACCCTAAACATTGAAGATAAAGCAACATTCCTTTATTTTTATTTAATTAGCGTTTTTATTTTCTTTTTTAAATTCAATTCCTAAAAAACTCGACAGATGGTATGTTTATCGCTCCAAAGAGACGTTCCCGAGATCCTGTCAAAATCATGTCGAGACTGGGACTGCCTTCTTTAAAGGCCAAGGGATCGTGCCTATACAACCATGTCAGACGTAAACAGTTTCAAATTTTCGATTAAATGATTCGTGAATAGTGAAATATTCCATCAAAAGATCCGTTGGCATCTTTTTGATAATTATGTCCCTCTGTATTATTTTAAAGAAACATTTTTTGAAATTTTGATCTTTATTCGGGCAGACCTTAGCGCCATCTATCGATCCCCTAGAAAACCAAAAGAAAAACGTTCAACTGCATTAATCGATTTTTGGGAAATCGCTAACCCCAAACTGATAAAGCGCGAGGTAGCCGTAGCGCGAATTCCTCAACCAAAACATTGCATCTTAATTTAAATTTAAGTCCTTTTCCATTCATTTATTATTCAAAACAATATCACATAGATAGCTTTTTGACGTCCGTATATGTTTCTTTATGACGACGTATATGTTTCAAACAGCGTCTGTTTAGTTAAGACACGACGACGACGTTCATGGCTGTATAGCCCAATTCGGGAGCGGCAATGCCTGCCGCATTTACGGCATTTGTGCTGTGTGTTGGTTGGTGCAGAAGCCTGTTCGTCCCTGTGCCTTTTTGTTCATTTTACGGCCAGAGATTCGAGCAACATATTAAATAACTTTCCAGGTCTGCGCCATACATTTTTTATACAGCTTATCGCTCAGACGTTATTGGCTGTCAGTTACAGAGTTTAGCGCGATGCGGAATTCAGCACATATGAATAGTAATTGGATTGCGATGTGATTAGAATTGAAATTGGATTAGAATAGAACTTCGATGTTTTAACTTCTTCTAGCGCAATCGGGCACCAGGTGACCATACCCAGTCTAGCGCAACTTGGAACAAAAAAATTGTAGGGAGTTTACATGGCAATTAATGGCGGATACTGTCGTCGCACTTACTCAGTACAGTTTCTCTTTCTTCTCAAACTGTCATCCATATTGTTTATACAATGCCTGCTTGACTGAAAATGCAGGCTTCTAGTTTTATCCACAACGAAGCATTGTTCCCCTAAGGAACTTACGTAGTTAAGATTAATCCTAATACAAGGGTAAAATAAATGTGCACACAAATAATAATGTCAAATTTTAAAGATAACTAGTGGCGTCTTTCCCCTACGCTGTCTCAGCGGAATAAGTGGTCACTAAGTGTGATGTAATATCGCAGGAATGTGCGATGCAAATCAGATCGGAAGTTCTTGCGTTGAATTCGTGCGAGCTCGCAGAAATTTGCGATGCGATGCGACGTCGCGGGGCCCTTATCCAATGTTAAAAAAAAACTACATCTAAAAGTTGAGCGCAGTGTAGCAAGTTATCCAAATGTTAAAAAAATGGCAAAATCTCTAAAACTATCAAACTACGATTCTTTTTATTTTTCCCTGAACAGTTATAAACAAACCTATCTCATATTTTCGGCATGACGTTTAATTTTGGTGTACCCTGTATAATCGATATTAAGTCCACGTAGCCCCGTAGGGATTAAAATAATATTGCATTAAACTTAAATAAGACATTTATTGAAAGTTAACAGCTATTATAAAAACCTTGCAATAATTCCAAAATTAATATTAATAACCCGTGGTTCACCTGGGTGGACCGTAGACCACATAGTATGTAGGTACACAAAAAACTTTTTAAAACTAAGATCACAAGAAAAACTAAAATAAAACTACTTTCTTGATTAAACTAAGTAATAAATTAATAATTAAGTGTGAAAAAAATAGGAAAAATTATTAAATTAAACCTTCACAAACAGTCATCCCATAATAAAAATATTATTAACATTTTCAGAAAATGGTTTTTAAATCCATAAATCATAACATGATTCTAACATTTTGATCATGATCGTGGTTACGTACCTTTATGTAAATTCATGCAAATAGTATAAAAAAATCTTCAAAATGCGTCAGGAGTGCGATTTCGCAAGTCACAAAGTTCAAATCAGCAGTAGAAAATGTCAAAATTACTATTAGCCCAGTCATTTTACGGGGTTTTGTTAGGAGGGGAGTAATTATCAATGGGACTTTTAAACTGTAACCGGCACCATTTAGTGACAAAAAGACTATCTGACAACATATTTTAAAAAAATAGCTACGCAACAAAGAAATCAAAATTGTATCTCCCAGAAGGCTTTTAACTTAATATTATTACCAATGCACTCATTTTATTTAGATTAAATTTTAAAAATTATTTTTATGCTCAAATTGGCTCTTAAATACTATACTGAAAAAAAATCAATAATTGATTAGTCCCGGCTCAAACCGTAAAATGACTGGGCTATATGGAGATTATACATTATTCAAACCCGATTTTAAATCTCACAATTCAAAAATAGCACTTCTGAAATATAAAGATAGATAGTTAAATGAAAACAAATATTCTTTCTGGTTTTCATTTACCTATCTATGATGATTCGGTATTCGGTTAATCTTGGGTACTTTCTTATTGGCTTCTGTGCCTCTGGGCCACCACGTCAAGGAAGTGTTTTAGAAGGGTAGTTGTGTCAACAGCGCCACGCCTCGCATGATCCAGTGGTCAGATTCCTTGACGGTGGGCAGCCGCATGAAGAGGATGTAGTTAGTGGAGTGGCCCGTTGTGGAGAGCACGCCGCGCCTGTCGCCCGTCTTGTACAGCGGACAGTTGTAGAAAACCCCATCTGGTACGTCATCTCGCTTCATGGGTACCAGCCACACCTAGGAAATGTACCACATCTATTCAGGGTCCTAATATGCTGACGTTTTTTTAAGCGAATGCGACCATCAAACTGAACAACTTTCTCTATGGCATAACATCGAAATCGGGAAATAAATCTGCTGTTCCATTCAAAACTGCACACCTAAGTATAGGACAGCTGATAGTTTTTTGCGTTTTCTAGAGGTCGAAAAAAATAGTTTCTTCATAATTACCTTATTTCTGTTTTTGAGTGACTGTTGTCTGTCTTCATGCCAAATTTCGATTCAATAGGTGCAATAATGAGCGAGTAATTGAAGGGGGCATACAGACAGACAGACAGACAGAATGGACGAAAGTATAAGTTTTTAGACTACGGATCCCTAAAAACGGCCATGTATGAATCGGGGGAAAAAAGAGGCATAGCAACGCACGCTAGGCACAGCTGACTTGTAAATAAAACTGTGCTGCATCTATTTGACATTATTTAAGAAGAATCTATTAGAAATTTGAAATTCTATGCCAAAACGATATGTTTTGACTGAAAATGCAGGCTTCTAGTTTTATCCACAACGAAGCATTGTTCCCCTAAGGAACTTACGTAGTTAAGATTAATCCTAATACAAGGGTAAAATAAATGTGCACACAAATAATAATGTCAAATTTTAAAGATAACTAGTGGCGTCTTTCCCCTACGCTGTCTCAGCGGAATAAGTGGTCACTAAGTGTGATGTAATATCGCAGGAATGTGCGATGCAAATCAGATCGGAAGTTCTTGCGTTGAATTCGTGCGAGCTCGCAGAAATTTGCGATGCGATGCGACGTCGCGGGGCCCTTATCCAATGTTAAAAAAAAACTACATCTAAAAGTTGAGCGCAGTGTAGCAAGTTATCCAAATGTTAAAAAAATGGCAAAATCTCTAAAACTATCAAACTACGATTCTTTTTATTTTTCCCTGAACAGTTATAAACAAACCTATCTCATATTTTCGGCATGACGTTTAATTTTGGTGTACCCTGTATAATCGATATTAAGTCCACGTAGCCCCGTAGGGATTAAAATAATATTGCATTAAACTTAAATAAGACATTTATTGAAAGTTAACAGCTATTATAAAAACCTTGCAATAATTCCAAAATTAATATTAATAACCCGTGGTTCACCTGGGTGGACCGTAGACCACATAGTATGTAGGTACACAAAAAACTTTTTAAAACTAAGATCACAAGAAAAACTAAAATAAAACTACTTTCTTGATTAAACTAAGTAATAAATTAATAATTAAGTGTGAAAAAAATAGGAAAAATTATTAAATTAAACCTTCACAAACAGTCATCCCATAATAAAAATATTATTAACATTTTCAGAAAATGGTTTTTAAATCCATAAATCATAACATGATTCTAACATTTTGATCATGATCGTGGTTACGTACCTTTATGTAAATTCATGCAAATAGTATAAAAAAATCTTCAAAATGCGTCAGGAGTGCGATTTCGCAAGTCACAAAGTTCAAATCAGCAGTAGAAAATGTCAAAATTACTATTAGCCCAGTCATTTTACGGGGTTTTGTTAGGAGGGGAGTAATTATCAATGGGACTTTTAAACTGTAACCGGCACCATTTAGTGACAAAAAGACTATCTGAAAACATATTTTAAAAAAATAGCTACGCAACAAAGAAATCAAAATTGTATCTCCCAGAAGGCTTTTAACTTAATATTATTACCAATGCACTCATTTTATTTAGATTAAATTTTAAAAATTATTTTTATGCTCAAATTGGCTCTTAAATACTATACTGAAAAAAAATCAATAATTGATTAGTCCCGGCTCAAACCGTAAAATGACTGGGCTATATGGAGATTATACATTATTCAAACCCGATTTTAAATCTCACAATTCAAAAATAGCACTTCTGAAATATAAAGATAGATAGTTAAATGAAAACAAATATTCTTTCTGGTTTTCATTTACCTATCTATGATGATTCGGTATTCGGTTAATCTTGGGTACTTTCTTATTGGCTTCTGTGCCTCTGGGCCACCACGTCAAGGAAGTGTTTTAGAAGGGTAGTTGTGTCAACAGCGCCACGCCTCGCATGATCCAGTGGTCAGATTCCTTGACGGTGGGCAGCCGCATGAAGAGGATGTAGTTAGTGGAGTGGCCCGTTGTGGAGAGCACGCCGCGCCTGTCGCCCGTCTTGTACAGCGGACAGTTGTAGAAAACCCCATCTGGTACGTCATCTCGCTTCATGGGTACCAGCCACACCTAGGAAATGTACCACATCTATTCAGGGTCCTAATATGCTGACGTTTTTTTAAGCGAATGCGACCATCAAACTGAACAACTTTCTCTATGGCATAACATCGAAATCGGGAAATAAATCTGCTGTTCCATTCAAAACTGCACACCTAAGTATAGGACAGCTGATAGTTTTTTGCGTTTTCTAGAGGTCGAAAAAAATAGTTTCTTCATAATTACCTTATTTCTGTTTTTGAGTGACTGTTGTCTGTCTTCATGCCAAATTTCGATTCAATAGGTGCAATAATGAGCGAGTAATTGAAGGGGGCATACAGACAGACAGACAGACAGAATGGACGAAAGTATAAGTTTTTAGACTACGGATCCCTAAAAACGGCCATGTATGAATCGGGGGAAAAAAGAGGCATAGCAACGCACGCTAGGCACAGCTGACTTGTAAATAAAACTGTGCTGCATCTATTTGACATTATTTAAGAAGAATCTATTAGAAATTTGAAATTCTATGCCAAAACATATCATCATCCGCCTATCATCTTCTACTGCTGAACAATAATGAATTATAATTAACGTTATTTCCACTTACCGCAGGAAACTGGTCATACAGCACCTTGGGGATAGACTCATCGACAAAGTGATCTTGAATGTTCCAACGCGCTCCCTCCATGAATAGGCCGTTGACATAGACGCCTTCTGCTGGTCTTGTCTCCAATATGAATGTACTTTGAATCTTTGGAATGCAAAAGACATTTTTAGATAAAATCTGATACCGTTAACCACGCACAATTAGAATCAAGATTACCTCGTAATGAAACGCGAGCTGGTCAATGGGAATCTTATACTTCCTGGCGTAACTCTGCTGAGCGGCGGTAAGGAAGGCCTGCGGGAAGTAGAAACCCGACAACCAGAACACCACCGGTGGCCCGTTCGTATGCCAGTGCTGGAAATATGCAAGTAATCAGTGCATTAAAACTCATTCATTTAGCAGAAGAAATTTGAGTATATCAGATCAAATCAATACCTGTAGGAAGGCCAGTCTTGCCAGCAGATCATTGAAGTATGCCGCGAGGGGCTTCAGTGAGGGGTAGCTCTTACCCGCCCATAGAGCAGGTATTCTACCACGCACCATGCTCTGTAGTACCTCTTCTGTTATGTCCGTTAATACACTCACACCTGACCAACAATAAAGTTTATACTCTCTGAATGACTCCAGTTTATATTCTTGCATGAATACATTTTGTATTTTTTGTTATTTACAATGATTTTTATAAGTATTTATATAACAATGTATCAATAATAATTAAGGTAGTAAAAAGATGTTTATAAATAAATACTTCCTTCATTTAAAGGAAGATATCCTTTGCATAAAGATCCAGATAATAGTGAAAATAGAAAGGATTGTATATTGGATGAGGAATTTTAAGGATACAGATAGAATTAAGACAATACATTTGTTGACTTGACATAATTATACCTTGAACAGCTCCGATGACCGCGCGAGCACTGGACCTTACGACATTGACGAGCCGATCATATCTGGCGGCTTCTTGTATGACCACTATGGACATAGGTGTCATATCAGCTGGCTTGATGTCTCCCTCGTGTGACGGACCAGTCAGAATCTTGGCTGGCAGTCGCGCGAGCACATCTTCGGCAATAGCCATCGCTTGCTCCTCTGGAGTTGCGCCACCACCTCCGCCAGCCATCGTGTCCTTTAGTAAAATAAGTATTTCAGCTGTCATAGCAACGGGACTTGAAGATGTTGGGTAAAGAATGAAAGTTGGAGAATTGTGATTCCAAGAAGCAGATGCAGTCAAGTGATTGAGTGGCGAAGAACTAGCTGCAGATAATCCTAGCCAATTGAGGGAAAACACACAAATTCATAAAATATATGAAGTTTATGCTAATGAAAAACATGTCTTACTTACCAGATATTTTTTCAAAAGATCCTTTTTGCATGAAAGGTGAATTGTAATTAGATTAAAAATAGTATCATAAAATAAAGGTTGTCTCTAGAAGTATGGCGCAATAAATAAAAATATTTACTTACCATACGATCCTATACTCCAGATAGCCAGGATTGATGAAAAGAAGAATTACGTGATTACTTGTTTATGTAATTGGATACAGTATTATCTACGACTATAACTAAATTATACAGCTTTATTAAATGAATTAACGTACAAACTTACAAGTAAGAGATACAGATAATGAAGTGAGTATGATTTCCGCTACCAACTTGATTTGATACTACTATCATCATATATCAGGAGTCCTGATTCAGGACCACATTCATCTTACCTGTGTGAGTATGGCAGTATCAAGCAGCTCGCCGGCCTCGCGGAAGTGTTTGGTGATGTCGGCGTTGGGATGGAAGCCGAATACCCCGGGAGGCGTGGCTACCGGTAGAGAGCGTGAAAACGCTATGAACTCTGCATGCTCTTTCAGAGTTGGTACGTAATATGTCCCTGAAAATCAAAACGGGTCATCCGCCACCAAATACCGAAGCTATGTAATGTGATATTCACAAAACTTTAGTTTCAAAACAGCATTAAGTTGCACGAACCACTTGGGTCGAGGGAATACTTTGCTGCACCAATAGTCTTGGGGTTGTAGAATTTGTATAGGATAGTGTTCAGACAGCGGCGGTCCCAATCGTCGGTGACGCGGCCGCCGTAGTTACATTCCCCAGTCAGGTAGCGAAGCGCGACGAATTGTACGTCCTAAATACCAAATCAGCTTTAAAGTCAGGTAACGCAAAAAGGATTATATAATAATCAGAACGTCAAAATAATATATTTTTAGGCAAATTCAGTACAAACATCGTATTCGTTGAGGAACATGTACAGCTGGGTGATACTAATGCGCAAATCAGTTTCGTTGAACTCGTAACGGATGTTCCACCCAAGAGGACCGAATTGTCTCCTCTCTTGCGCCACCGCGTGGAAGAAGCACAGAGCGAACAATAACTTCTTGAAGTTGTAGCTTTGCTTGTTGCCTTCAAACCACTCAGGATCGTTGATCGGGTCGCTTTGATAAGACCGTGCGATATTCGCTCGAAGACCTGTACATACATTCTCATTACTTTTACTTACAATATTACATCTTTCATAGCATCTGCATTACTCAGTACATCTATTTTGTACCTTGTGGTGGTTCATTAGTCATTTTCACACCGTTCTGCAGCACGTACACAGGGAAGTGGTCAGCTGGATATGAAGTTAACCATAACCTAAAGTCAGGGTGTGTTGTGTCCGGCAATAAAGCCTCGCATATCTGATGAGAGAAAGTTAATTGAAGAAAATTGTATGTAGAACATGAATTATTTTAAATTCACAAAAGATAGTCCGTCGAACCTTTTCAAGCATAGGCATCCAGCTCTTGGCCAGATGGCAGTTTTGTAATACAACCCACGTGCCACTGCGAATACCTTCGTCTATGAGTTTCACCGCGATGGGACCTTGTCCTTGACCTAGCGACAAGGAGAACAGCCGAGAAGCACCAAAACCCTGCATACAAAATAAGTTACATGTTATAAGGTAAAACAATACATCCAATCTAACATAGAGGACGGCGTAATTCGTGCCAACGCCTCGAGGGTTGAACACGGGTCACGCCGTCCTCTATGCAATCTAATATTAATTATTATAAAATTATAAATGCGAAACTTAAATTACAAATGCGATATTTTATTTTATTTTATTCATTTTAGGAAAACTTACGTACTAATTACAGGATAGTAGGGTATCAACATTTAAAAAAAACAACATTACCAACTAAAACCCAACCCAACCCTTGAACCCAAGGAAGGACACAGGCATAAAAATTCCATGCCGACGAAGTCGTGAGAAACAACGAATTTCTTAATAAATTCGTAACTACCTGATCATCAGCAAACTTCAGAAGTGTTCCCATGGGGTCAGAGCCAGGTGTCAATACGAACAGGAGTGGAACACAACAATGAGATTCTGCGTACGAAGATGCCAGGTCGAACAATGGAGGCTCGACGAACTGGCGGCCCATTTTTACTAAAAAAAACATTAAACACGGTGTAAACTTAAACTTACATACTTTAAAGGGTGCTTCAAACCATTAAACTGAACAACTTTTATTACAACTAAAATTTATATGTTAAATACCTTCAACAAAATCTTGAACGGCAGGAACCATCATATCCAATCGCATGCAACGCAGCACCATCAATCTCTGAAGAATTTAAAACGTTATCAGTTGTACAAATACGTGAAAAGTTTATGAAAATTAAATGAATTGTATGAACATTACATATTGGATAAAAGATATTGACATATTGGAATAAATGGCTAATCATTGTATTATTAATAATTAATACTAATAGTTAATAATAACCGCAATCGATCGATAGAATTGATTGTTTGTTTGACATTATATGCAGTGTTGAACGAATATTTAGTTTTATAGTAAATCATAAATTGCAAGAGACATACTCAAGTCCACACTTTATGCAGTCGCATTGGAAATTGTCCGAATTTGACCTGTATTGCCTATGCACTTGGAACCAAAATGGCATCCAACTACACCGGTTTACACCATATTTGCGTGCATCCATCTACAATGAATGAATGATAAATACGACAAAACAGTGTACCTACCCACTTAACTTATATTAACAACCCACAGAGATGTACTGATGTACTGTCAAACTTAATTTTGAATTTTACTTTACTCCTAAATTACCTCTTTATAATGTAATATCCTAAATGTGACCCAATTGTATTTGAATGTTGTGAATGCTCATAGCCTAATGTGAATGCGAAATGGTACGTTTAGTGCGATTGCGAGTAGTGTTTTTATATTAATTTGATGTTTGTGTAGGTATCTATGGAACTAGGCTTAAAATTATAAATTAATTTCTCGATGTTTACCTACTTATTCAGTAACTAAGGTTTAACTGTGTCATTCGGAAGATATGTAGTGCTTAGAGTACAAGGTGGAAACTACCGAACACGTACACGAACTACTTGAGAAGTGAATAAATTATTATCTTCTCTTATACAGGGTTTAAACGCGTAAAGCAGCGGTCGGCAAACCGGGGCCAATAGAATACACAATTTCTCTCCGAACTCCATAAGGAGTTTAGCGGGAGATTTACAGTTGCTGCGTGACGTTAGTAGTCGTCATCACACACTAATTACAGTTCAATCAAAAGTACAGTTACGGGGATCAGTTTCAGTTTAAATGCAAAATAAAATTATTTAAGAAATATAATTTGAGTCTTTATCGATAACAATATCAACAATAATGATTGCATGCACACAATAATGAATAACCACACAACCATTCTAAAGTCAACCTTTACCTATTCTGTGCCTTTACATAATTTATGGGGTGCTCTACGCTTCAGACAAACAAACTGAACAACTTTTATAATGGGACCAACATTGAAATCGCGAAGAATATCTGCTGTTTCAATAAATTTTGGTCGAGTAGCTATTGATATTTTTATATGGAACAGCAGTATTTTTTGGGATTTCGATGCTGGTTTCATAGTGAAAGTTGTTCAGTTTGATGGTCTGAATCACCTTGTACGATATGTACAGCATTTAATTTTACACTGTGTATGCTATAAGGTGAAATCTAATTAGTTGGCGAAACTTAAGAAACGCATTTGATATCTGTTACTAAGTACGATTGTGTGATAACATCCCACCGCCCGATCATAGGATTCTGAGGTCAATGTGCGCCCGAACCGAGCCCCTCGTACTGCAGTCTTACGCACGGTACTAATAATTTTGTTAATCATCTTTTTCAATTAGTTAGTGAAACTGAACGGCGAAAATGATAACAGATTGCATTATCAATTTTTGTGATTGGTATTGATGATGACAAAATTATTATTATCGTGCGTAAGGTACGCGCAGCGCGTGCAGTATATACGCAATCAGAATCATTTATGATCGAGCGGCGGGTCATTATCACGCAAACTAAGTAACGGATACAAAATGCGTTTCATTAGTTTCGCCAACTAATTAAATTTAACCTTATAATTATTAGTACGTGAAAAATAATAGAAACCATGCAAACAATCTGAATTAAAGCATACTTCAAATAAATCGAGTCGTGTGTCCCATGGCACGGGCAGTGGCTCTTTCTGCGGCTCCAAAGTGTTACAATACGCTTCCCAAGCACCAATGTTGGCCATGAAGTGATCCAAGATTCCATGGAACTTTTCAATTTCGTTCAGACTGCAATGCAAACAAATACCAAGATACTTTTTTTTTCGCATAACAATTATTTTCGGAACAAATTCTTTGGTGATTACAATTAGCGACTTGAAATAAAACAGCGTCGAAGACATACCCACAAAACTCAGTCCAGGCTTGCGGACTCAGAAATTGAACAGGATTAGGTGGAACATGTCGTGGCTGTGCGCCACCCATAAGAAATAGCACGTGTGGCTGCTCTAATTCACCCCCTGCTATTAGTATCGTGATCGTCAATAACAAAGAGAACACCATCTTATCCTGAAATACCAACAATATTATTTTCAAGCAAATTGAAAAAAAAAAGATAACTTCTAGATTCAGGTAATTGGTCTTCTAAGATCTACATAAAATAAATAAATAAAAATAAATAACGCTCACAGGCATATACATTGTAATGATCCCAAGCAAGCACTAATAGGCTGTTTATTATGGAAACCATACAACAACAACGGCACAAACATTGATTCTTTCAAATAAAAAATAAAATACCTTTTCAAAGAGACTCCTACAGATGTTGTTGTAAAGAGAGTAGGTGAAGTAGGCGCGTAGTATTTGAAGCCTCTGGGGAATATCTTCAACTTTTTCTGTGTTATCGATGGATGCAGTAAATAGCCCCTCAAACCAGCCCAACGAGTACTGGTACATGGGATCGATGTTCGCTAGAGACGCTGGAAAACAGGAAATGTTTAATAAATGTTAGCAATTAATCACTAACTGCATTATATTTACACAAGACAATAGTATACCGATGAGGAAGAACAAGTTAGTAGAATGTACGGCTATCGGCACGTAATCATTTCGCGCTACATCAATAGCCTTTTCGGTGACCATAGCCACTTCTTGTTTCTCTTTGATTTCGTTCGATGTATCTTTCGCTGAATTCAGAATCTGTACATCGAATAAAATATGAAATCAATTGACATATGCAGCAATGTGTTATAATGTGACTGAAGAACCAAGCAATTAAATGTACAGACACGACAAGTCTTTGTTACCTGGACGGCTTCTTCATCTTCCAGCAAATGCTCTGAAGTAGCTAAAACGTTCAGGATCTTCTTTTCAATATCTTGCAATAGTCGTCGATGCTCAGCGCTTTGTGTCGTCAAATCCGCTTTCGCCTGTTGCAAGTCCGGCCTCTCTCGAGCCACTACTCGCGCCAAAAGTTGCGCCTCTAAGCCATCTTTGGCCAGCATAAAGTTAACTAAAGTCACTCGCACACCTACTTCAGGCAGGTAGTGAGGGTTTGCTAGTTTTGTACTTATGTATAACCTGTGGAAGAATATCGTTATCGTGTAGTATTATTCAAAGTATACGGAATTTGCAAAAAATTTGTTTTCGGATAATCTTACTTGAAATCTTTACTATATTCTACAATACTGTCTCCTATTTTGATACACAGTGCGCCGCCCTGACGAAAGGTCTGTTGCTGCAGCAATGGCTCCAACATGGGATCCAACTCTTCCAAAACATTTTCTAATAACACCTGCCAATGAAATAAAAATAGTGAGCGTACCAATGAAAATCGGTAAACTGCATTTTGGATCTAAATAGCATTCTAATATTCATTGTCAAGGAAATACCGGTTGTCCAAACTGCACTGCGTTTTCCAGTACGCGTCCGAGATCCGCTTGTGTCATACGTACTATACATAAATTATTCGATTTCTCTAAGTTTTTAATCCAACGGTTAGCTTGACCTTGAGGATCTATCATCAAAGGCCATCTTCGTGCAGTCCTAATGATCAAAAGAATAGAAATGTATACTATTTCTTCGCAATTATCTAAGAACAGAACATATAGAATAGAAACAAAAATGTATATAAATCTTACATAATAATGATGGCACTCTCAACGCTGAAGTCGTCAGATGGAAGGCCTTCGATGTTCCACTGTTGTATAGTGACTGGTTCACCGAGTGACTTTATCAAGCTGAAGTTCAACGTACAGACTATGCCACAGTCATGACACGCTTGAGCCCACTTCATCACCTAAAATAAATATCAGAAAAAGAAGAAGGTATTACAAACATTCAAAGACCAAAAGGCGGCCAAAGCGGACTTAGGAATATTGATTGTATGATTGAATACATAATGCACCTGTTCAAATCTAAAAACTGCTGTGAAGGGTCCAAGATAGGCAATAATTCCAGCGGCAATCAAAATGTCACCTGAAATAGTCAATGAAGATGTGTTAAAATCATTTTGGTCGTTCTTAGCTACGGGCCATTAATATAGGTACTGTTGGGGTGCTAATACTAAGTCAGATAACCTCCACGTGTGCCCAACCCACCTGCTTCTTGTCTCTTAGGACGAGTCCAGCAATGGACAACAATAAAATTTTGTAGACCACTTGGTTTTATTCAAAATTATAAAAATAGTTTAGCAAATAAGATATATTTTTCCAATTTAATTTTAGATCAGAAATTTGGAAAAACTGTCAAAGTTAATAGAAAAGGCAATCGGGGAAAGGAATCCATCCCATTCAGCGTAGCTTTAAATTTTTCAGTACCTACCTGTATTTGAAATTAGCTCGAGAAATAATGAATAGATAAATCTGATAATTTGTATAGTTAAACTCTTATTTAAACTACATAGTAAAACTGTCAAGCACCATGTGCCTTTTCAACTAAACTTCATTTCAACTCGCCATTGGAAAAATCATCGACACCACGATTGAGAACTTATTACCTATAGAATTATAATAGAATTTCAAAGTTCTGTCTTTACGAAAGTAAGTACCAGTGAGTGTTATAGTAATCTTCCCTCATATACTTAAATAAAGTTATTACCAGTAAGCTTATAGTAATCTTCCTTCATTGTCTTTGCAATCTGTGTCCATCTTGTCTTTTCGCCTCCTAGGCCCGAAATGAGCATTTCAGCACGCTTCAACTTTTCGCTACAATCCACTACTTCATCGTCTAATAGCGTTTGCTGACGACTTTGTTCGGCAAGAGCGTCTTCTAATTTCCCCAATTTAGCTTGAATCTGAATACATAATTATATAGGATCCTTCTTAATATGATGATGGATTTTTCAGTGGATGATCAGACCATAAAACTGAACAACTGTATGGGACCAACATCGAAATCACCAAAACTGAGTAGGAAACTCTTTTGGTGGGTATTGACCCTTAAAAAACCGTCAGCATATTAAATTGGACCCTGTGTTATCAATACGTATTGAACAAGTTTGCTAACGATATGATTACAAAATGGAAACATCTTATACAATATAATGTAGATTCCATTTCGAGACCTGTATTGCGTCTTTATTGAACACTAGTTGTTGCCCGTGACTTCGTTCGCTTGGAGTTTGGAAAACCCCATTCTTAGTGCACTCCTACATCCTCTATAAAAAATACAATCCTTCATGTTTCTATCTTCAGTGATTTAAGCTCAGTCTCAGTCAGTCACGAACCTGTTTTATAAGTATAGATAGATGAATAACTAACCTCTCTGAGCTGAGCCTGTTTGACAGCCAACGCGGCCATGGCCTTGTCGTAGACAGCCTGAGCAGCGGCCAGCCTTTGCTTCTTGGGTGCGACAACTTTCGCTACCTTATCGTATTTTGTCATTGCAATCACCCACTTGCACATTCCTGAGTATGGGAATCACAAAAAGTTTGAATTTAAATTATACTTAGTATATAACATTTTTTGGAAATTTTATTTTAACAAGGTGTAACAATCACCCAAGTTATATTTAAACGGATGTTTTGGATAAGACCATCACACTGAGCAACTTACACTATGGCGCCAAGGAATAAAAAAAAATTTAAAAATCTGCTGTCCCATTTGAGTCGAGATAATTTATTGATAATAATATTTCGTTAATGTCTACACAAAAAAAGCAGTCAGCACAAGGCTTCGTCAATCATAATACAACAGTCGGTAATCACAATCAGCAACATGCTTCTTCAAAACCTTAAATAAACAGTTTGAGATCCGCAACATGCTTCGTCAACTGACCAAACTAAAATCCACCTCACGCTTCGTCAGTAATAAATAATACAACAAAAACCAACTTAAATTCCTTGGCGCGGACCGGAGCGCGTTAATTTCTCTATGTGCGGACCACATCGCACTATTCAAGGGTGTATTCTCCTAAGGGCAAAATGGGCAAGTGCTAAGGACGGCCGGTCCAAGGAGGGCGGCCCGTAGGGCTGGGGATGGGGACATGGGGATGAAATAGTTGCCCAAAAAAATTCAGTATAGCCAGAGGCACAACAGAGTGCAGGGATCCAAGGGTGTATTACCAAATACAACCTACAAACATTTTTTGTGCAATAAAGATAATATTATGAATAATATTACCTAAACCTAGTCATGTAAATAAAACTATACCAACCATAGGTAGCGCTCTTTTTATAACGTAATTTGAAGCCTAAAAAAATTGCGTTCTCGCTTTCCTCGCTCTATTTGATATTTCTATAATATAACTGCGAACACACACCGAGTGTACTAATCGACAGTTTTCTGGCCACTGCCCAGACATATTATAAAAAAATTTCGAGCCCGCTTCGCTCGCTCTGGTTTCTCTTTTTATTGTTTGCACTATATGGGTCTATGCGTGTTGAAAATACAAAAAGTCTGAGTTCTGATAGCCAATTTATATTGTTAAGAAACTACCTCGCTTCACTCGCTCAGTTTTTTTATTATTATACTGTAATTCACTGTATACATAGTCTAGGTATGGAATGTAATAATAAAAAAAAGACCTGAGCGAGCGAAGCGCGGTCGAAATTTTTCAACACTACAACTTGGCTATGTAAAATAGACTGACAGTAGTTCCAGCACAGCCAAGTCGTAAAACGGAAAAATTTCGAGCTCGCTTCGCTCGCTCCATATTTTGAAGCCGCCTTACGCAAATCACAATTCTGATGATCTGATCACAGTTATGTCAATTTTTTTAGTTTTTTAGTTCGTTTTTTACTTCGCTCGCTCTAACAACTCGTGACAATGCTGTCAGGAATTAACCGGTCACAAGAGACAACTCTTATCGGTTAATTTATAATCTATTTTAAAACTTTTGCTGGCACAAATCTTGGCTACGGGCCCGCCGCAGGCATGCTGCAGTTTTGAGGGGCGGCCAAATATATTTGCACAGAGACGCAATATTTGCAAATACACCCCTGGCACTATTTGGTATGAAACAACAGCAGATTTTTTTATATTATTTCTCTATTTTGGCTCCATAGTGAAATCCATTGTTCTGTTCCAAAAACACAGTAGGTACATTACACAGATACATTTTATGCCAAACTGCATAACAACAGTTTTTCGGCATGCAATGCGCTCTTGATAACATTTACAAACAATCAACAATCATAACACTTAAAGCTAATGGTATAAACAAGTAAGGTAGGTAGTACATTCGCGGAACCCAGCCGCCTACTTACTAGGCTTAGTTACTTTGCTTACTAGGGTTTTTTGTTACTGAAGTTCGTGCTTCAGATGGACTGAAGCACGATTGATTAAATCGTTCTACATAGACTACAACCCACCCTCGGCAGCAACAGACACAGCACGTATCTTTTCTGGCACGAACCCATCATCTTGCATAACGGTAGTCATAAGCTTCTTCATCACAGCCGGAGCGATATTATCCTTATCATAGTTCTGTAATGACTCCAGAAACTTAATATCATTGAGAAGCTTCTTTGACGGACCCCAGTAATCTTCTATAGTTCCCACGCCGGATGGGTTCGGAAGCTTATCTGGTTTCATTTCCTGTTGATGACCATTTTACATTTTACTGCTAGTCTAATAAATTAAAGTAATAACGCACAACACACTCTAAAACACTAAAGAGCACGATAAGCTGTTATTTTAAAGTGCATGAACTATTATAGCAGTTAGCTCGCGCGTGCAGGTATGAAATTTTTTTTTTTTTCATAAATTCATGCTTATGTCTGGAATGTGAAGTAACTTATGAAATTATAGATATAAGTGTAGATAATTAATTTATCTTACCGGGTCATCCCCCTGGTATGGCATAAGATGAAAACAAAGAAAAAACAATTTATAAAATACTGAAGATTTCCTTTGAATCAGAAACGTTACACGTTGGACTATATTATTCGTAGACGTTGGACAACAAAACAAAAGATGATAACCAACTTACCTTTAATATACAAATTGCTTCCATGACTAGCTTTATGCCTCGGGGTGGGCTTTTCATTGTCTTAATGAATGTGATATCCTGTGGAGTCAGGGTGTCCAAAGCAGCTAAAGCAGAGTTAAGGATTGGCATCGCTTCCGCTAGATCGGCATCGCACTCATCTTTGATACCTTGCGCTTCCCCAGCCTTAATAAAGAATATCCGTAGTAAGTAAACTGTTGAGTGTAGACAACCATGTTATTTATTGTTAGGTATTTAAAATGTTAAAATATCGCACCTGCTCTTCAGCAGCAGCCTGGTCTATCAGCACATCAGCCTCTATCAAAGCAACTCCTTCTTTTTCCTTCTCCACTTTAGCAGTCGTTACTGCGACAGCCGCAGCTCCAGCGGCGAGCTTTGGTTGAAGTATTTCCAAAGCTACTTGAAGAGCTGCGACGGATTTTGACGCGATAGCAAGTTGATCTAATCCGGTGAGATATCGCTTCTCCCCTTGTAATAGTTCCCTTGAAAATGAAAATACCTTTCTAGTAATAAATCTGCCGCAAAAGAATCGAAGGTGAAGGTGTGAAATAATGTTATAAAAATATATTTATGGTAACGTACTGTCGCTTCTTTGCAAGCAATGATTTAAACATGTTGATGAGCTCGAGGTAAGCAGTGGGTGTCACGTAGTTATATCTCTTGAGGCGGAGCAGGAACTGCCTCGTTAACACTTGGGTGTCGATGTGGAACACCTGACATAGTTTGATGGCAGTCTCCCGCTCTAAAGTAGTCAGCTCTACGTCACGCAGAAACCGAGTAGCTACCGCTAACAGAGCATCAGGCGGCCATTCCTGATGATAAAAAGTTTAATTTAAAGGATCTTTCCGTACCTAGACTAAAACTATCTCATGCAAGCACGTATCCAGCCAGGGGGGTGGGGGGTCGAATGTCGGTCCCCCGCTCCCTCCCGAACCTCAAGTTTGGATACGTGCTTGATCTTATGTAAAATGTAACATTTCAGACTCCGTAATCTTATAACTGTTATTATTATTGAGTGAATGGGTCCTTAACAGACTTACGCCTGGCACAGGCAACTGCAACCATCGCTGATCTTATGTCAACGCCCCTTCTACAGTTCCCCATTAATCCCTATAGCAGTTAGATATCGCAGTAGGTTATTAACAGGGAGGTTTTGTCTCATCTGGACTCAGTACCTCTCTGCCAAGATGTACATGTTTGTATATTAGTGGACCATATATAATCGCAGAGAATCTGCAGGAGAGTTTCCATTTCCTCTCCGCAAAACCTGCAGCAGGTGAAGTCGCTTACTTTCAAGGAGTTTGTTTAGTTTGCAGTGACCTGTTCTCATGCCATCGTACCTGGAACCAGTCAATGGTGCAACAGTTGACGAGGGAGGGGAACTTGCGGATGCGAGTGCGGAGCGAGGTGCCGGCCGGCGACATGGCGAGCACGATGTGCAGCTGGTCGCGCACTATGGACACGAAGTACGCGTACAGAGCGGTCGGGCTGCCGTCTGTTTGCAGAGACTTGTCACGTTGCCGATCGACCTACAAATACAACCGCAATACCTACTTACGCGATACGTAGCATCATATCCTTCTTTATCTTACTGATGAGATGAGACTTGAAAGTAGCCCATGATCTTACTTAATATTATAAAGATCAAAGTTTTGATGTTTGTCACTCAATCACTCATAAACGGCTGATCAGATTTTGATGAAATTTAGCACGCAGTTAGAATATGTTCTGGACTTTGACTATTTATTATAAGGACTAGCCTTGCGGTAGCATTTCCCCTCTGCCACGGGATATAAGAACAATTGATCATGTACATTTACATTCAATTTTATACCTACTTTATCACTAAACGAGACAGCCTAACTAGCCCCAGACTAACCTAACCTGACCAAACCCTCACCCATGTGGTAAATGAGTGCACCTTGCGCCGTTTCCCCGGTGGAATCGATTAATATGCATATTGGTGGAATTAAGGAACTCCATAGATTAACCCCGGCAGCGGAAGACTGGCTAAAACACCTTGACCTTGAAATTTAGACCTCCCCAGATATGCCATACGATATGATGATGATGAACGAGATAGCCTATAATTGCAAAACAATAACTACGAAGTTATGACGTTTGGGGTTTACACGAGACTACTTTTCATTATTTTGAACAATCAAAATTAGAATCTAAAGGAATAAAATCCAAAGTTGCGGATTTCATGTTACCTCGCATAAAGTGGCAGAAATGTTTGTTAGAGGAATACACGCGTAACTAGTCCCTATATTTAAGTAGTCAAAGGTTCTGGATTAGTATAGGATACTTTTTTAAGGTCCACGTAGACGGAGCCGCGGGCGACAGCTAGTACACTAATAAGTATTTTCTATACTTATAAAACTGTGCCGTGACTGATTGACTGACTGCAATTTGGAATATAGATTCTACGAAGGATGTAGTGTAGGGGATGTAGGGGTGGTGTACTAAGAATAGAAAGGATTTTACGATAAGTATTCTAATTTCACGCGGACGAAGTCATGGGTAAAAGCTAGTGATTTTGTAATCATAAAAATTTTCTCACAATTCGCATCTTCTCGCATATCTCTGCTTTTTCATCGGAGCCGAATATGTTAGGGACCTCTCCCGAGTTCAGCATGTTATTTACGTCTTCCAGGAAACCTTCTTCTTTGATCTATGGAGAAATTTTATTTTAAACGCAAAGTAAATCGCAAAAAAATCATTACAGAGGTGACCATTATTTACCTGTGACTCAATAAACAGGAACACCATGTGCAAATCAGGTACACTAGATTTCTTAAGTAAGGTCTTCAAATCTTCGCGCCATTCGGTTTTCCCGTAAGTTCGACTCATTTCCACCTGTCAAAGTAAGTAGTTCTAATTATGTAGCTTGACACTTTTACTACATAGACTATATATATTGATTACAGTTGTTCGTTACCTGGAAGAGGTCATATTCGTTGATGCTAGCGGCCAAGCGCGTGAGTGACTGGCGACCGGAGCCGCCCAGTCCTACCAGCAGCGCGTGCGAGCGTGGCTGCGTCAACACGCGGCAGATACGAGACACGTGCTCGATAGCGAACCTATCCCAAAGATATTCACATTTCACTATCTTTGAATAAACATAATTATTGTTAAAGCAGAAACCGCAATCAATTTACCTGAAGAGGACCAAATTCATAGGTTTTTTGGACATATTATTAAACTCAAGGAGAAAAGCGTCTACAGTTGCGTTCAGATGGTCCATGTTAGTTGTTTCCATGTAGTAACGTGTGTCTACTTTCGGATTAGCGAAGTCGCAGTAGATCAGATTGCGCAGGTGAAGATCCGTGATCTGAAATTATACAATAATTTAAAAAAAGGCACAACCCGTGTCGCGAATTACAAGAACTCAGTACTTATAAACTACTACAATTACTTACAAACAAAAGCTTGAAAGAGGGATTGAGTATGATGTGACAGAATTGACAGACTGAAATGGCTCGCAGGGAACAACGCATGGATATAAACCAATGGATGCAAATCCTCCTAACAAGCATCGAAACACGAAAATTGGCCATGTCTGGCGGTCGGTAACGTTCGTCCTTCTACCGTAGGTACGTTTCCGTCGATGTTTCCAACTTTTCTTTTGTCCTTTTCTATCCAACGACGTAACAACAACAAACAATTTTCAAATGTTTGTTCTATACATGAAAGTCTACTATTAGAAAGGGACAAACGTAAAGTTGGAAACAATGTCGAAAATTTACGAAAGATGGACGAACATTACAACCCGCCAAGGAGTATTTTCATGTTTCACCGCTGATAAGGCAGTCTGCACTCCAGGTATAGACAATACCTATTCCAGTTTCCTGGAACAACGTTTCTATTCTAGGGTGAGAATGACAGTATGGTCACATGACGTAGGTAATGCACTAGGAATAACTGTGCTAAAATTGAAAACCTTATCTGCCCCGACAGGAAGCAGCCTCTTCAACATAACATCGAAGTCTTCATGGAGATTATGAGCCGTAGCTTCACGTAGACACGTCACCAGCCACTGTCGGTCTGCTTCCTCTATCAATCGGTCGGAGAACACCCGCAGACACTCATGAACCCACAGTCGTTTCATTGACTGCAGGTCGTCTGTTACCGCTGGCCCCGATAGTAGCACGCCCTACAAAATTAAAAAAAAAGGATTCCAAATGCAATCCATACAAATGCATTGGAATGTGTATTTCTAAGGAATAATTTTTTAAATAACATTTTCTAGTCTGTATCACTCGATATACATTTTTTAAGAAAACATACCAGTATAACCCTGGAAAAGTCTCGCAAATTGAAAGTATAGTGGGATTTGGCTGGTGTTGGCAGTAAGTTCAATCGGCACTCTTTGTACACTTCGAGAGTGCCTAAAACGATATCCCCTACACATGGTTCGAATTCTCTGCCGAATCCCCTGAAATAAAATGACATGACATGTTATTCAAGGACAGCTTTGCAGAAGTACCTACGCCATAAACCAAATAAAGCAGTCACAACATTTTACACAACCTTAACACAATATATTACAAATTATTCACTATTCTCTGAAATGAAAAGGACTATAATAGTTTTCTTGTAGACAACCAAACCAATAAATAGCAAAAAAAAAAAATATATCTTTGGCAAATATTGCAGCATCCGGTAAGGCGAAGATAAAAGTAAAGTTAGTTAATGCAAAGATTTTATTTTTCTGAATTGAGTAATTATTATATATAGAACAGACAAAGCGAACAAAATCTGTGCACCGCGATCAGCAGTGCGGGTGACCCACGACGCGAGCCACATTTATCGTTTCAACGTTACGACTGTGCGCACGACCTACGAGCGGGGTCAAGTTCTATTGCATTTCGCCTGTGCGCACCACCCACGTGGGGCGTCAGTTTTAGCACTGCACGAGGATCATGGTTTTGAGCTTAGCAGTGAAAGTGTTAAACGGGTGTACAAATAATTTAGTCTAGGTGTCGCCTCTTGTAGCTACCTCAATGTTTTTTGATTAATTTGATTGTTTAAAGATGGAGAAGATTTTGCTCTATTTTCGGCATTAAAAAGACAGAAAGGAGGAGGGAAGGACATAAATCACCTGACTTCCAGATGCCATTCCATAATCCTACTGAAGATGACTATAAGAATTTCGTCATCGAGAGGGAAGGACATAAATTACCTGACTTCCAGATGCCAATCCAGAATCCTACTGAAGATGACTATAAGAGTTTCGTCATCGAACTCATCGATGCAGAAAAAGCAAAAGTGGCGCGATAATCGTGGCGATATTAGTTTTGCACCCGGCGTCGGTTTGCCCATTGCGCACATAAACTGCAATTCAAATATTTCAAGCGATCATTAACGTTTCACTGTATTATTGTTGATAAAATATGATTAAATAATGAAATAAAAACAAGAACCTGCACATCGATAAGATGCATAGCGACGTTAGTTTTCCGGTCGTACCAAAGACCGAGATCAATTCCTTGTCTCAAAACTTCAATGGGTGGTTGCGCACCATAACACTCCGCCTGAGGCATGCTCACGTCGTCTACAAACACAACACAGTGACATCCGACGGGCGGACCAAATACACCTTTCCTTCTTTTGTCGAGTTTACCCATAATAATGTCTTGAGTCTGATTGCAATTGGTTTGCGCCGAGAATGCCATAATAAGGGCTTTGTATATTTTCGTATCGACCCTCTTTACCAAATAATCCTGAAATGTTTATATTATTTAGTCCGATACCTATTTTAATTCACGTTCCTAATACCTATAACCCAAGGAACTTACAATGATATAAGAGGATTTTCCAGTGCCAGTGGGTCCGACCATCATCACAGCCTTATGATGCGTTACCAAAAGCTTAAACAACGCAAGATAGCGGACACCATCCAATGTTGTCACAAGGATCTGGTTGGGAACCGAATCACGGCTAATAGGTGGTGCTCCCGCTACGTCGTCTTGCCATGGTTTCCATTTCCCCTTACCCTGGAATCCAGAAATTTGGCTTCCGAAGTTATCTTAATATTCAATTATTATTAGACGTGTGAGATCTATATTACCTCCTTGATGAATCTGTAGTCGTAAACGAGCCCCTCTTTTGGCATTGCGAAAATATATTGCTTCTCTGGTTTTGCTATTTCTCTAGGATAGCCCAGCACTTCTATAACCTATTAGAAGAAAGTTGAAAGTCAAAGAATTAACATAAAAACTTAAGACTAACGTGAGAAACAGCAATGTTACCTTTTCAGGAAATTCCTTATCCAGCAGACCGCGGAACAACATGTCGAACTTAGGCCGAGAGTCGGCTTCCAATGTAGCCCCGAGGGACCAAATACACGAAAAAAAGAACACACCCTGAGAACAATACGAAAGCAGATAGTATAAAAGAGCAAGTCAAGGCAAAGAATATACCTGCCTTCAACTTCTGACTCACAGAACTTGTATCCTCAGTTTGTGAGATTGAATGAGTCTACTACATGGAGGACAGAAAGGAGCGGAGGTTTCGCAAAGCAATATTTCTTTCGAAGTAAGTGTCGCCAAAATACAGGGACGGAGGACAAGACAGGTGTGCAGGTTCAGCCCCTAAAACCGAATCCAGGATGTATTTTATTGGCCCTTAGCAAAAGAATGGCGGTCCGCTTCGAACTGAGCATCATAGGCCACGCCCAAGTCATGACGTAATATAGTCGCGACAGATCTAATTTCCTTGCGACACCTGTCTTTCCTTCAAGGTCCGCTATAATACTTTTATTACGTTATGTTAGAAAAAGAAATGAAAATTAGGTATCTAAGTAGCAATGTACCTACCTCAAGTTGAGCTCTAATGTCAAGATCCGATAGTGTTTCGAGGTACTTCTCGTCGTAAAAATCATCCATAAACGTGTCGTAAATTTCCATACAAGATTTGATTAGATTACTGCGAGACGTTATGTACATTTGCTGCAAGACCAAACAGAACGTGTACAATTAATATTTTAGTTTAGGTTATGAACTATAAACACTGAATATGCCTGTTTGTCTCTCTCACCTTTGCCTTCCCAGAATATTCAATGAGCCACAAGAGCGGAGACGAAAACCGATTGAACAGAGTCCTGATAAGATTACGATTAACGTTATGCAGGGTTGGTGGCAGAGTATTCAGCCACGACTCCAGCAGGCACTTCCAACCGAGGCCTTTGGGTTCCAAGTAGATCATACCACAACGAGATACCTACTCAACAATAAAAACTATTATTTAAAAACAAATCAAGTCAAAAAATATGATAAAATTCAATACATTTGGTATGAAATATAGGACATTATAGTTATCACAACCAGTTTAGGTACCGTACTCGACCAAAGAAATCTAACCCAAACCTTAGGTACTAAATCCTATACATTACCGTTGCAGGGGACGCAGCCTCGAGATCCATAGGTTCGAAGACCAAGTTGGTAGTGGGTGCAAGTTGAATAATCTCTCCGCTCATGAGGCACAGCTTTTTGTTGTCGTCTAGCACAGTATTCAGATTCTCAATCCAAACAGCATCCACGGGACCATCAAAAACTAACCACTTTCTACAAATGGAATAATAATTCAGAATCAGAACTTTATTTGTAAGAACATAGGTGCATTCAGATGTCATGATGAATAAAATGGTTCTATTGTTCTACCACACTGGACATACAAAATATTAATGAAGCTTGTTTTATACCAAATAACTTCAAACGTCATGCAAAATATAATTTTATTTATGAAAAGAAAAGAAATATTATACAAAATGTCATGTGAAATCCGAAAGTTATCTATAGGTAAGTAGTTGCTGATAAGGGGTCAATGTTTTTAGTTTAAGTACAATGTTTAAAATAATTTGTCTAGTTAACGCATAGAGTTAATGTCAAATAATTTATAATTAAAAAAGTCCTTAATCGAATCGAAACATTTATCTAAAAGCCATTTAGTTATTTTAGTTTTGATATATTTTGAAGGGCATTATTGTTCATCGACGAAACATTTTTCGCTTCTTACTACTGTTATTCTTAAAAACGTCCACTCTTGCACGCGGTAAGTTCAACTGGTTTTTTATATCTAGTTGATCTAGGAAACCTTTGCCAGTGTTTTTCAAAAAATTCAGGGTGCACCCTAACAATAAGAGGCATTTGCTTAATGTTTATACATGGCAAAGGCAGAATATGGAGGTCTTAAAACAATGGTCTACATGGTTCTAAGAAATGCGCTTTGCATATTGCTCTTACACACTTTTATTGAACCAAAAACGGTTTTTCGACATCTACGGAATTACCCCGTATTATTAGTCCGTAGCTTAAAATAGACGATACATGTCCATGGTAAGCGGTGAGTGCTATTTCCGTTGATGCGATATACTCAGTCTACGTAGAGCGAAAGTAAATTTGTGTATAGACGCTTACAAACGCCTTGAATATGCCATTTCCAGCTACAGTATTTATCTAAGATCAGTCCAAGAAATCGAATTGTCTCTACCTACTTTTTCATTATTATAATTAACATTTAAATCAAAATCACTACCAATTTTAGTTTTAGGTTGTTTCTATCCAAGCAGTCAAATAATCACCAAGATGTGAAGATGTACTAAACTATAATTATAACGCTATAATTACCTGTTATCATTGGGAGAAACAGCAAAAGCCCTGTAGCTCACAGCCAAGATCCCGTCAGACCACTCATGTGAGACCGGATCAAACTGTCCATACAGCTGACCCATTGTGATCGACTTCGGGTTGATTACTATCCATTCTACTGCATTTTCATCCATTAGTCCCTATACAAAATTAGAATTAATAAATTTAACCTTTCAAGTACGAAAAACCAGTTCTAGATGAAATGTGCATGTTGAGAACCTTTTCGGCTACTCTTCCCAAAGCAGCGCCAAGGGCATGATAGCACTTAGTTTTCCCGGCAAAGGGGAAACCAACCAACATGAGACCGTGTCGTACGAGTATCATTTCGTACAGCTGCAGAACCTGCAATTGTGTAAATATTAATGTAAGATACTCGTACCTACTTGTAAGTACGCTATTCGGTCAGACAAAATAAACAAAGTAATAATTTTACCTTTTCAATGAAGAAATCGTTGGCTTGCAGATTAAGAGGTACACACATCTCTTTCAGACCATCTACCAAGTGTGGCAAACCTGCTAGTGGTAATGGCAAGCCTGGGAATAGGTCTCCTATGATACCCTGCAAACCATTTATTTCATAGCTGTGAAATGTGTTCGCTATCGAGTTTTTATTCTTAGGCGCAACATTTTAACACGATTTGGTCCAATGGCGAGTAACACGAAGAAAAGAAGGGAGGCGAGTAACCATGCTCGCCGCACAGGAGGCGATATGGTTCGATCAGGATCCAAGCCGAATCGTACCAATGAGTTTTTCCAAATTGATGTAAGATTTCTAACACCACAGGTTTTTAGACGAAGGAAAACATCGTAAGGAAACGTGCATGATTTAATTTCGAGGCATGTATTGTACCCACTGTCTATTATAAGTGTCGACGGGCTCACTCCCCCTCATACTGGATAAAGTTTCGGTACTACTAGTGTAACGTGGATGTTCTGAGTTTCAGAATATCTCTGACTATAGTCATAGTAGGGGAATACAACATGTTACTGAATAAACGCAAAACTAGAAATAAAGTTTGTTTAGAATCGATAGCAGAATCAAATTATCAAGGTTTCAAGATAGTTTTTTTTCAAACTCCAAACCAAACCACATCAACCAACCACCAAACCAATACCAACAAACATACCACCACCACCCACCAGCATCACCGCCGCCGCCACCGCCACCGTACTTACTAACCTTTAAATTTTAATTAATAAAATAATGAAATTATTGTTTCAATGCAATTATTTCGTTATAAATCAGTTGGGGTGTATGAGGTTTTGCGCTTATTCATTAACACTTTGTACCTATAGAAGTGAGCATTATGCTATGTGAAAAATTTTAACACCTCAAAGAAAACTACAAAGTCTTACCATAAACAAGGGTACATCGTGCTCAAGAAACTTGGGCAGGTTGACATCTTTGATGGAACGCAGAAGAATAACATCCTCGTCCTCATCGGGGTACCGCAGTTTCAGTGCACCAGCTGCACGCAATACTGACTTAACAGCACGCATCCCTTAAAATTGTGATCAAATACTAGGTGACTTCTATTAGTCGATACATTTGTGCTATGTTTTGTACGTAAGGAAGATTACCGTAATCATAATGACATTGAGAAGACAGCTGCTCTGAACATAACTTGTATGTGGCGACAATCTTCACCGCCAGGGGCTTTGCGTTCAGATAACCAAACGCATATAGTTCTATCTCTGAAATCAATACGTAGTCTGGCACCATCATGGCCACAGACCGGAACAAGGCCTTTAAGTTATCCGGAAGTTCAGAACGTCCGGCATAACCTGGGTTCATGGTTATAAATACAGCACACGAAATGTCCAGCGTTAGAAGTGTCCCTTCGAATAACAATTCGGTGGAACCAGAGTTAATACCGCGCTGGATGGAGAGAATCTGTTGCGCTACCACTGACAACACTTCCAAATCAATTCGATTGAACTCATCGAAACACGACCAAGCACCACATGACGCCAATCCCTGAAAGTGGAAAATTCAGATATTTTTTTATCGTATTTACTAAAACAGGTGCTAAGAGGTGCTAAGAATGGTTAAAGAAAAGAGAAAAATTTTAATAACAATCGAAAACCGGAGGGGAAAAATGATCGGACACTTGATACGAAACGACAATTTCTTTAAAACCATACTGGAAGGGAAGATAGAGGGGAAGAGAGGCAGAGGAACACCTAGACAGAGTTATCTGTCCCAAGTGCAGGAAAAGGTTGATGACGTATCGTATCAAGAGACTAGCGAAAAGGAGACAGGATTGGCGAAAACTCCACCGACAAGAGCGTAGCTCTTAAATAAGATGATGATGATGACTAAAACACACTACATTGTAGTAAAACGTAGTGATTACTTGATCAGTGCATTGTAGGAAGATGTAAGCTGGTACTGTAGAAGCTACCGACCTCCGCTGATACTGAGCTAGCGACCTGAACAGATCTATTGTCACTGTAGATGTAGAAGTTAATAATTAATATAGCCAGTAAGTACCTTGAAAAACTTTCCAAGAGCAATATAGTCGAGACCGTCTGAGCAATTAAATACGACACACTGCTTGGCCACCGCCTTAGCCAAATCTTTTGTAGTCTCAGTTTTTCCGGTACCGGCAGGGCCTTCAGGTGCTCCACCTGTTTTCAAAAATTGGTTTTAGTGGAGTCAATGAAGGGCTAAAAATGCTATGACTTCTAATCATCATCAGCCTATCATCGTCCAACATAGGCCTCTCCCAAGGCGCGCCACAAAACTCTGTCCTCGGCCTTCCTCATCCAGTCGCTCCCCGCTACCTTTTTTAGGTCGTCGTTTTTTAGGCTATGACTTATACAATATATATTATACAATTTAGCGCGAGCCCGACATACGCTTGGTCAATTTTTTTATCTGTTGTTTTACTTTGAGACATGCACTATAATCACACGACGTTGACCCTTGTATGTATTTCCGTTTTAACGATAGAGCAAAAAAAAGATTGAAAGAACACGTTTATCCCCATACACGTTACACAGACACCAGTTTTACAAATAATAAAAATCGGCCAAGTGTGTGTCGACCTCGCGCTAAAATTTATGAAAAAAAAAATTTTCACCAGCTTATGGTGTCCATATTTTTCATATCCCATTCAATTAAATGATCCGTACATAAAACTGAGTCGATCAGCATAATTTTTTTTTTTCATATTTTTGGAGAACTCGGACAGTCACACTTGACCAAAAATTCCCTCACTACGCCCACCAGTTCGCGGTCTCCATTCTAGAACTCTGACACCCCACCGGCTGTCAGTTCTTCGGCAGATATGACCAGCCCATTGCCACTTCAGCCTTCAGCTTGCTAATTTTCCGAGATATCTGACGTATCACTTCACTTCTGATGTGATCTCTCAGAGAAACACCGAGCATAGCTCTCTCCATAGCTCGCTGAGTCGACCTTGAATTGATGAACTAGTCCTATCGTCAGGGTCCATGTTTAGATAAGTAATTATTGGCAGGACGCACTTATTGAGCACCTTCTTTTTATGGTAGAGCCGAGGAAAATATTTGACGGAGTTTCCCGAAAGCAGCCCATCCTAGTTGGATGCGCCTAGCGGCCTCCTTGTCGAAGTTGTTTCTACCTAGTCTTAGAATCTGTCCTGTCTGTCTGTCTTATAGTCTTGCACAACTTCTATCGCCGCCTTACCGACGTATACCGCCTCTGGCTCGACATGAGAATTAAGCATGACTTTCGTCTTGTCTAAGTTCATGCCGAGACCGACCCATCGAGAAGCGGCATTGAGGTCGCTAAGCATACCACTGAGGTCCTACAGCGATTCCGCCATGACGACTAATGTCATCGGCAAAACGCAGCGCAGGTGTGAGATGTACTCGTCATTCACACATAATGCCCAAGAAAACTTTAAACCGATGTTGAATTGTTAAATCTGTTTACCCAAATTCAAATGCAGAGCACCAAAGAGAGTTCTGAAGCATCTGTCTGTGAGCGGAGTCACGACAAGACGACCAGTGTTCCCGAGATACTCGTAGCCGTACATGAGTTGCGAGTTGATCATTCGAGTTGCTATCTGCCACGTTAAATCCTCTTCTTGCTCCTGTAATGTTGAGAGAATATAAATTGCTACCACATTTTTCTATTATTCTGTCACACTAACAAAATGAGTCAAATTAAACCGACCTCCCAATAATATCGTATCTGTGACAGCCAGTTGAAGTCATTATCGACCTGTACATTAAGGTCTATCAGCAACAATAGTACATCACGAGCGTGGACATCCAGCACCACCAATGCGCCTTAAAATATTGAAACAATATCATAAACTTAACAAAACAAATCGTAGATATCGATCGATGTACATTCTACAGCACTTAATAAAAATAATAGAAAATCATCTAAATGTATCAATAATATTTGCTAAACTCGGATAATCTACAATTACAACTAGATACCTACTTACCTAGCGTGATCCTATTCTGCAAACTAAGGTCTCCTCGCACTAAATCAACTATCTTTGAGATCTGATAGTTGCACTTGTCCCAGTATGTTTTCATAGCAGCTATGTCAACGTGTATTGCTTCAGTCACTTCTAACGTCCAAAATGTCATAGCAATACATTGCACCTGCACAAGTTGAAGCACAAGGATATTATTATTTGTCAGCAAAGGAAAATGTAGGAGAGCGTGGGGTACAGTGGATCCTTTTTCTGTAACTTCACTTTTTCCATCCTAAATTGGTCAGTGCTTTAAAAAATTCTTAAAATATATATTGAAGTTTGAAACTGCATAGCAAAAAAAGACTTGGTTATGATATAATTCATATTTTTTAGATTTAAGTCGGATTATCCACTGTGACCCATGTATGGGTAACAATGGATCGTACGGGGTATACTGGATATCAGCGTGAGAAACAATGAATCATTTTTTTAAAACGCTGTAACTTCACTTTTTCTATCCTAAATTGGTCAGTGCTTTCAAAATTATTAAAAGATGTATTGAAGTTTGAAACTGCATAGCAAAAACACTTGGTTATGAAATAATTCATGTTTTTTATTTAAATATCCACTGTAATCCATGTTTCGGTAACAATAGATCGTACGGGGCGGGGTACACTGGATAATTATTAAGTATTAAGAATCGTTTGAAAATGTTTACTATCGTTTATTTTTTATCAATACACGTATCTTAGAAACTATACAGGGTGTAAGGAAAAGTATTATTAACTTTTAAACCATATCTACCCATCCAACTGAACAACTTTTACTATGGGAGCAATCCGATCGGAGCAAAAAAAATCTGTTGTCCCATACTGAACTCCAATACGAATACAAATGTATGCAACAGCAGTTTTTTTGTTGTTGCTCCAATCGGTTTGCTCCCATAGTAAAAGTTGTTTAGTTTGATGGGTAGAGTATGTGGTTTAAAGGTTAATGATACTTTTCTTTACACCCTCTCTTTTTGTAGTATCAAAATCACCTGTTGCACTGTTTATAAACTATAATGCAACTTAATTAGGAACTCTTTATTACTAATATAATTTAATTCAAATCAGTCTTTATTCATTCATAAGTATTTATTAATTTAGCAACAGGTTTTATTTTTTGCCCTTCCCTGCCCATATTTTTATTAAAGCAGCCCGCGTTTATTCTTCGGTATGTTGACCCATATTGGTCTTTCTCTTTCTGTCTAGTGGCATTTTACCTACAAAGAAAGTTTATTATAAAAATGGTTACTGACGATCCAGTGTTCCCCACCAATAGAATTTTTTTCTGAAAAATTCCAGCACATTATTTATTTGTTTCATAAACAAATTATGGTAAAAAAAATACCTCTACGTTAACTATAGTCTAAGAAAAATAATCAAAACCAGCAAAATCTTAGCACACGGAATGGCAATACGTTTTACAAAAATACGTACAAATACAGATATCTTTATTAACAAAAGAGAAATTACTTTGCGGTATACATGTTGACCAATGCGCCGCGCCGCGATTACCGCTCCGAAACGGAGATCGCGACTAGTTCGGTCGCGAAGAGGGGCGTTAGAACGACAACCACGCGGACACGCACATATATACATGCTATGATGATTTATCCACTGTGACCCACTATCCACTGTAACCCATGCTCCCCTATAGTTTTATTTTACTTTTGTTTCAATATACAAATAGTGTAGGTACCTAAATAGTGCACTCAATGATTACTTTCTTTCAACTATTATTAAAATACCATCTTTAAATTGTATTTCATTCCTGTTATATTATAAAACATATTACGGGCATGGGTCGATGGGTCCTGAAACGTAGTTGTGGCGATACAGAAAAAGTGAAATTAAAAAATAATTAAATAACGCTCACAGGCACATACATTATAATGATGTCAAGTAAGCACTATAGGTTGTTTAATGTGGAAACCATACAACAACTGCACGAACATATAAAACCCATGACCGAACCGCGGGATTTGAACCCAGGACCCTAGTTTGGTAGCCCGGCGTGGTGTGTATTGCTCCTGACTAATTTCGGCCACGGCGGCTGCTTCGACTCCGTTGATGGGCCCTGTGGCTAACATAGCCGGCGTGGTAACCATTACACCACCTGAGTCGTCTAAATCTTTACTGGAAGAAAAAATCTAAGTGTACGTACAGCTTGTCCAGGCCAGAGTAGCACCCAATCCTCTCTTTTTTGCTGCAAATAGGCGTCGTACGAAAGTGCCACACCATTGTGAACTGAGGCTTTCATCGCCTTCTCTAGTTCCAGCAACCACTTTTCCACCTGCACACCAAAATGATTAATAAATAATGGGCAAGACATTTTTAACGTTCTGTGGTTTTAACCAATTATTATTATAATGCTCAGTATAATCATGATCACAATAAAATTCTACTTAAATTTTAGAGTTACCTGTCCTCGAGCAGCTGCTGTGTTGATGATGATCGTAAGCGGTACGATCTCTCCTTCAGAAGACCGCATATGAGTTACTGCCAAATCTTCAGTAAAGGTAAGTCTTGAGATACCTTCGAAGCATTTCTTCAAATGAGGCTGTACGCTATTAATAAACCGAAACATTAACTCTATTCATAAGTTGACAGACCAAAAATAAGCAATAAATACACACCGCATAGGATCTTTGGTTTCTGATAAAATTTCCAGCAACTCGTCGTTGGACAAGAAGAAAAAACGTGGGAAGTATAAGCGTTTCTTCTCCAGGTAAGCGTTAAGGCCTCTCTGTACCATCTCTAACAAGTTGTTGGACTTCTTCAGCCTATCCAACAGCTTTTCAATCATGATGACGTCGAGAACTCTCGGCTCAGCGAATGCCGCTTTCATTATCTCGCGCCACATCTAAAGTTATAAAAACAGCTATTAAGTAGAGTCAAAGGTCTGATTCAGACGTGATTATCTCTCCAACTATAGATGGTTAATTGCCTGAAGATACTTTTTAGTCGTACCTTGTCAACTGCACTGAATCGTCGTCCTTCTTCGGGAATTTGTTGCTGAATGTCGGGAGATGAAAAAATTGGCTCCAGATACATCCACGTCGCTTGCACTTTGAGCCACTCGTCTAGGACTTCTTGGAGAAGTGTCAGCTTGAACTCCCAATCCCTGTAGGATATAATTATACGTCATAAAAATTTTTACATAAGTAATCCTAATAAAATATACAGGGTCTTTCTTAATATGGTGACGGTTTTTTAAGGGAATGATCAGACCATCGAACTGAACAGCTTTCAAAGTCCAAGGTTATATAAAACTGCAATCCTTCTCGACCAAAATGTACCTGTGGGACAACAGATTTTACTTTCGCGTTTTCAATATTGGCCTAATAGAGAAAGTTGTCTAGTTTGATGGTGTGATCGTCCTCTTAAAAAACCGCCAGCATATTAAGAAGGAAGTATATGTAGATATGCTGTAAGAAATAAGGGATGTGATCACGATTATGAATCAAGCTATACTTACACAATCAATTCTTCAAATGGCTTAATGTAGGGCGAGTTCTTCATGGTCTGTGTCTTTACAATGTGGTCATCAAGTAGCAACTGAATATCATCGACACCCGATAATATGTATGTCCCGCTTTCCCTAGAAGATTGAAGTTAATAATCTCAGAAATTTTCTCATTCAAGCGGAACAAGCGATTAATCAAATAACTATTATTTCAAACGTTATGGAAAAAGATAACTAACTTGTAAAGAAGAATTTCAAATTTGAGATCGGCCCATTCCTTCATCATCTTGTCCAACGTTTTCTCGAGGTTATTTTCCTTCGTGGCCGCTTCAGATATACTTTCAAACTTATCTATGTAGTCGTCCAAGTTCAAATCGATAACCTTAGCCAAAGATAGCTCGTCATCCACCACGATTGAGAAGCCGACAATTTCCGAAATCTTCTCCCAGTGCCGGTCTTTCATTCCGGGATTTCCTAAAGTTTGAACTATTGGCAAATGTGTCTTAAACTCCTCAATTTTTTCCCTGGAAATTGATAATTTCAGGTATTTTCATATTTATTATGTAAATAGTCATCATTTTGGATCAAGATTTTACCTCACTGCTACTGCGAGGTTATAGGTATCTGGAACTTCTTGGAACGATTTTTCCAATTTGTAAACAATCTTGTAATAATATCCGACATCACCTTCTATATCCTCTGGGTCAAAACTTCCAACCTACACGAAGTGTAATGAAAGAAATCAACTGTCGTTATTAAATACATAGTTTTAAAATAAACTTACTACTTTGATGGTATACCATAAAATAAATCATTGATCTGACCTTCGAGTTCATCCAATTTCCATGTTTCTGAGTGAAATCATAACCAGCATCATAAAGTTTCTTATAGGGTACAAGCTTGTCATACACGAACTTCCGCTTGGGGTACTGTGATAACTCGTATCCAAATGAAGCTTCTTCTTCGTTGAACTGATCGATCCTTGTTAAACCCAGTGATAACCTAGGTAATATGAAAACGTTTCATGTTACTTTGATTTGAACCACTTTCTTCTCTAAATTGCAAAGGAATGACTCACCAGGTATGGTTAAAAGACCCATATTAAATAAATAAAGAATTTAAAAAAAAATAGATCTTTTTTGCCTCGGGAGTCGAAAATGGCATCAGCATCAGCCTATATAAAATATACGTCCCACTGCAGGGCACAGGCATACCACCAGGAAGAGTATCAAATGGCATGGAAGCGTATATAACCAATCCCAAGTATTTGTATCAGGTTGTACAACAAACTGACATATCATCCAATTCTGTAGCAGCGTCGACATATTCTGGCAGCTCTTTGATTTCACCCCAGTACTGAAATTCTTCAAGCTTTGTCTCATAAATGTCCAGGTCTTCGATGAACTTGGCGATACGCACCTAAATAAAGCGGAACTCGTTATTTTTTTTCCTTTACATAATATAGATCTTGTGGGAATTAAAAATCAATAAAGTTTTATAACCTTCAAGAAGTCCTGGTACTCATATTTCTTCGTGTCGCAAATCGTTTTACAGTCGTCGATTATATTCGGCATACGTGCGTACCTGAAATAACAATTAACGACATTTGCTAAAAGAACATAATATAATTATTGTAATTTATCAGAGAATTATGGTGTCAGGTTGACTTATGTTTAATCACAAGCCTATACAGATACAGGGTGTTACAGAAGTAAAAATAAACATTTAAAACTTTTAAGGGGGATGTTTAGACCATCAAACTGAACAACTTTCACTATGGGACCAACATCGAAATCGCGAATAAAAATTAGTTATCATACATTTATCTCGAGTAGATTAATTTTTAGTTCAGTATCGAACATTAGTTTTTTTTTGCGATTTCGGTATTGGTCCCATAGTAAAAGTTGTTCAGTTTGATAGTCTAAACCACCCTTTTACATGCATATTTTAATTTTTGTAACACCTTGTATGCGCCCCACTGTAGGGCTTGATGCTTGATAGTTAACTAATATTATTGAGTGTCAGTCCAAAATCAAATATGGTCGCAATCTAACTCACCAATGGAAAGTTTGATTATTCGCTTTTAATTCTTGAGGTGTAAATATTGTATAATCTCCTAGGAATATTATATGTCTCATAATATTCCGGAGCTTGTCTTCCATCTCGTCTATCAATACATCTTCTACTTTCTTGCAGTAGGCATAGAGTTCCATTAATGCCGCCGTGTCAGGTGGAGTAGTGAGGAGTTTCGTCGCGATTTGGGTGTATTCATCATATATCCTGTTAATAGATAAACAGCTTTTGTTCTGATAATATAATATACTTGTGGATCCGGTGTATGCAATCTGATTGACCAAGGAACAAATGTTCCGTTCTCGTCAATAGGTCATTCAAACGATCGCGATCTAAAAAAGATTCAGGAACAACAACTAAATCACTAACCCTTTTATCATGGCTTGATAATCATCAGTCATTTTCTTAAGCAGAGTGTTTGCCAACTTAGTAGCGGACGCTCGGAGCAACGCAATCAGGTCCCCCCTTTGCATCCGAAACATTCCGATCACGATGGTCCCCTCAAGCTTGGAAGGAATCTCTCTTGCTAACTCCACATATTTGACGGCTTCTCTACAGTATTCTTCGAAGGTTTTCTCTGGCCTGGTATTCAAAAATTTATCCACTAGGGCTTGTGACTGCAAAATAAAATTGCCAGCCGTTATTTATTAAAAGAAAATTATAAATTAATCTAAACATTCTTTATAATTTTATCTTTTACTAACTTCTCCATTCAGCAAGCAGACATACTCATTGAAGTCTTGTACTCTTAGCTCAGGACCGATCCTCTGCTCATTTATCAAATCGATAATCTGGTTTTTATAGTCGTCTACGAGGTCGTCCTCTATTATTGGCTGAAATGTTAAATAAGTAGCAATTATCCTTCTCGCGCTTATTTATAGGGTAAACAGATTTAATGTGCCCTGCAGTGCGACGTATAGGAAGGTATGCTGATGATGTAAGGACAGTTAAATGATTATACTCCATTCAGTGCCACTTTACTATACGTAATTACACTCGAGAGCAATGAATTTGGTCCCGTTGGCACTTTTTGGGTACGGAACCCTAAAAATATATCAACTACTTGTCATGATTTTGAGTAAACACATTAAATTAAAATTAAATAAAGACATCAATTTTGTTTTTAAATGGCAATACTGTTTCATTGCTGGCAACTTATGCTGACCAATCAGAGATATTGAACAATCACATGGTATCGACCATTCACGGGTATCGGCCAATCACCGGTATCGACCAATGAGAATGACGTTGGTGGGGTGACAAAGTGAGGAGACCAGTTTACGAGCTCCGGACATGGCAATTCGAGTTAGTTCAGTTTTGAATCTTGACCAGTCTGGTCCTAAGTGAATCGTGCTAATTGTGTACCTACCTAAGTGTAAAAGTATTAAATAAAAGTAGTGGATTATATTTAAAGCGTTTTCATTTCATAATGTACATACCGTGAGCATATCCTTACTAGTAGCAACATAGTCTTGGTACAACATGGTCTCCAGTCGAGGTGCCTGTTTGCACGCATCTATTAAATAGTCAAACAAAATGCAGATTTGATCTTTGAAGTGTCGGAAAGAGGGCTCGAATTGCAGTGCGCCATCGAGAAAAGACAGGGTTATCACAAAACCTTGGTTTGTGCTCTGGAAATCAATCAAATGAGATGAGATGATGATGTATACAAGTATGTATGTACACTTAGTATTTTCAGTTTTATATTAAATGCGCTTTTGCTCGGACCGGTTTCCGTCATCGTTTCCTTTATACCAGTTTTAAATATAATCGTAAGCTTACAAACACAAGAAGTTTAATCAAAGTAGGTCCAGTATTTTTCGCGTGTTGCGCGTTCATACAAACAGAAAGAACAAAAAATCTAAGAAATTTTGAGTCACCATTTTATTGTAAATATGTACAGACCATAAAACTATACCTTACAGAGGAATAGAGGAACTGACATGAGTTGTCAAATGAAATCATTTTTTGGGAATTTGTCAGCACTGTAAAAATTCGAGTTCAGTGTATAAGGTCTAACAAAATTAGCTGAAACTATTTTAAGGGGATGATCAGACCATCAAACTGAACAACTCTCTCTATGGGACCAATATAGAAATCGCGAAAAAAAAATCTGATGTTCCATAGAAACCTAGTCGACCTAAATGTATGGGACAGCAGATTTTTTTTTGCGATTTCGTTATTGGTCCCATAGAGAAAGTTGTTCAGTTTAATGGTCTGATCATCCCCTTAAAATAGCTTCACCTAATTTTGTTAGACCTTATATAATTGTGAATCAGACGTGAAATCATGGATAATTTAATGAAATAGTGTTAGTATATAATAGGTCGGGGAAAAAGTTCCTTCGCATTTTTTAAGAAAATTCAAAACATTTTTAATATAGTTTATTTACATTTAACTAAAGTATGTAGGTACCATTTTGTTCGATAACTTTTTGCCATCTTGTAGGTAGGGACATGATCCCATTGCTATAGAAATTTTGGGGCTTCTGATCAAAATACCGCAACAAGTAGTTTTGGCAGTCCTCTCGTGATGTTAACCTGACACTGCCTAAAGAATTCTGAAGAGACCGAAACAGGTGGAAATCTGAAGGGGCAAGGTCAGGACTATACGGCGGATGCATTAACACCTCCCAGCCAAGCTCTCTTAATTTTTGCTGAGTGGCTAAAGATGTGTGAGGTATAGCGTTATCATGATGAAAAACCACACCCCTTCTGTTGATTAATTCCGGCCGCTTTCTCTCAACTTCTTGCTTTAATCTCATCAGTTGTTCGCAGTAGAGTTCAGAATCGATGGTCCTGCCTGGTGGTAACAGCTCGTAATGAATAAAGCCCTTCCAATCCCACCACACACACAGCATCACCTTGTTGCGAGTTAACCCGGATTCGCCACAGTCTGTGAAGCCTGACCGGCCTTTGACCACGACCTTTTTCGCAGGTTCTTGTCGTACTTGATCCACTTTTCATCACCAGTTATCAGCTTCTTCAAAAATGGTTCGGTTTCATTACGTCGTTATAAAGAATGACAAATGAGTACACGGTTCATTAGGTTTCTTTCAGTGAGCTCGTGAGGTACTCAAATATCGAGCTTTTTTGTGTACCCAGTTTTTTTCAAATGCGCCAAAACTGTTTTGTGGTCAATTCCCAGTTCTTAAGCTACGTCGTAACTACTGATAGGCCGATCTTGCTCCACTTTTTCAAAAATGGCATCCATTTTATCCGTAATAGGGAATGTGAAGAAACTTTTTCCCCACCCTAATATTTGAGTTGTTTGGTATCAAAAACGGACATAAAATCCAGACACAATGGAAAATCCATTGTCTGGATTTTATGTCCGTTTTTGATACCAAACGACTCATTTCACAAAATAATCGACGATTTCACTTTTGATTTGCAAATTATTCACAGAGCTCGAATATTTACCCTGTCGATTGTGCCGATAAGTTCCCAAAAAGATTCTATTGCCTCACGTCACGTATCTCTTTCCATTATACAGTAGTGCCGCTAGGTACATCTCGCTTTCTCAGCTGTCAGTTCCTCTATTCCTGGTATAAATACCTTTATGGTACAGACACACTTTTATTACAGGTTAATAATGGTAGAGACTAGGTATACCTACTGTTTCTCGCGACTTTGTCATCGTTGAGTTTAAAAGTATAATACTATAATTGTGTTAAGTTCTACCAAAATATTTTATTTCTACAGGGTGGCCCGTAAACAATGACCCAACGTTAAGGGAGAGACACCTTACCTAATTACCTAAAACAAATTTCAATAGTTTTAAAAAATCCAATCTTAAAAGTTAGTAACAAAAATGTTACCTAGATTACTGGTAAACTATTCAGCAATATTTTACAAAAATCAGATATTGGAAATGTTATCATTTGCAGGGACAGCGTTAAAAAACTTTAAGTCCGGTAGACGAAATGGAAAAATCCCGAAAAAAATTGTTTTCTTGGTAACCCTATGGATTTTTTTTAATGTATTTAAATTAGTTTTAGGTAATTAGGTGAGGTGTCCCCTTAACGTTGGACCATTATTTACGGGACACCCTGTATACACCAAATTTCATTCAAATCCGTTCTGTAGTAATAGAAAGTCATACCCCGACATCCAAAATGTAATCTGTAAATTCTTTCATAGACTTTAGGCAGAGAGTTTGAAGATTGTACGTCATGATACAAGCCACACAGTCGTAGAAATGTTTAATTTTCTGTACAAACTTCGGATTTGGTATCTGTTTCCTTCTGTTTCCCTGTAATGGAAAGATAATAAAAAAACGAAGTTCGTCAATATTTCACCAGGTGTTGACTACGATACAAGTGATGTTATAACTGAAACTAGTCATCATATCAGCCATTAAACGTCCACTGCTGGACATAAGCCTTCCCCAAAATGGGGGGATTTGCCATAATCGCCATGCTTGGCAGGCCGGTTGGCGATCGCAGTTGGTTCGAATCAATGTGTGTACTCAGAGGATGCTGCTGCCCATCCTTCAGTAGATCCCTTAGTCGCCTTTTACGACACCCACGGAGGAAATGGGATGGTGCTATTCTTGGCCGACACCACACGGACATGGACTGAAACTAGTACCACCACGCAATATCCTTACCAAAAAAAATTGCGTTTTCTCCGGGACCCTTAGCGTGAGCCCTACTCACACTTGGTCGTTTTTATAATTTATTATTATACAACAGAATTTGCACTATGATGACACCTTATACGCTTGTTTATATGTATTACCGTCTCTATGATACATCAAAAACAAATAACGTTGAAAATAACATGTTTTTTGTATGCGGACATATACAAAATAATAACTCGTATTCTGTGGTCGACTCGCTAACTATTACAGTTCAAACGATACCTACAGCCCTTTAAAGTTAGGAGGGACGGATAGACGTCCTAGACTTAGTAATAGTGTCGCGTCGGCGCCCTTTGAGTAGTTTTTTTACAACTATCCTGTACCCGGACTTTCGATATTCTATATATCGCAACCGAAACGGTCCGAACTTCATTGTAATAGAGTTGACATTGGAACGAAAACGTTCATGGAATTGCGAAGTTCGGATGTCAGGGTAGAGGCTGGAACTAGTCGATCTAAACTGTTTAGGAACACGAAAATTAAATAAGTAGTACTCGTGTATGAGAAATACGAAGTCAATGTGCTTTGCACCACTAAAAAGGAGATCAAAGGCGGATTTAGGGGAGACAGGGGCAGAACAAAATACAACTGGATACTAGACATGTTAGATAGGTCTTGCCGAAGGGTCCTGGAAGATCCCTTCCCTTCCCGAAATCCTTGATCCGCTTTTGAAGGAGATATACAGGGCAGACGGTTTTTTAAGAGGATGATCAAACTGAACATCAAAAAAAATCTGCGGTCTCATACATTTATGTTGAGTAAGATTGCAGTTTCGTACGGAATACCTGATTTTTTTCGCGATTTTCGACATTGGAACAGATTTTTCACTATGTACCTAATTAATACCGTAACAGATACGGCAGTACGGCACCCAAACCCGATTTCGCGCGCTTTATCGAATTTTGAACTTTGCCTGGTCTGTGCGCTATAGAAACAAAAACTAAAATGCGCCTTATTTCAATGCCCCTTGTATCTCATGAGATACAGGCTGTCGTAGGTACTTATTGAAGCTGACAAACGCACTGGCATTGTTCTCAGAGAAAGTTGTTCAGTTTGATGGTCTGATGTCTGATCATTTCCTTAAAAAACCGTCAGCGTATTAAGAATGTATAGATTATCTGCACAAACCTGTAGAAACACAGCTTGTATGGTGGGTATCCACTGAAGCGATAAAACATTGCCGGCAGCCTCTATGTGCCTTTTGCACACGAAACAGAAATCTTGCAGCTCGTAAGCTTCGTTGGTCGTCATAATGTCTTTCATACTTATAAACCTTAAGTCACTGAAAGTTAAAATATTTAGCTAGAAGAAAGTTTATTCCGAAAAAAATCGGGTACCTAGGCTGTATCAGGGACACAGCCGCACACACAACGCCTCTTATGGTTGAAAAAATTCAAAATAAATACATAAGGTACATGTACTTCAAACAGTATGGGGTATATCCGTTCTATCCCCTGATGTACCCAACCCTCTTAGTGTTTGGTATGGTCGGTTACTACAATCTGGAGGTTAGAAGAAATTTTGCCCCCACTACATATGTTTTTAAAGTGTTTTATACTGGAAAGTATTGGACTGCGCGTCCCCAATACGAGAATGCGTAGAGGCCCCCGAGATCAGGTGTTTGTGATACCAAAGTGCAGGACCAATATATTAAAGTACGCTCCATTAACCACAGCACTCAGAATACTAAACGCGATATCTAAAGAGGTAGATATATTCCAGTGTTATTGACAAAATTCACAGAGGCCGCTTTAGATTATTCAAGTAAGGGCAAGTTAATTAATAAGTAATTATATTATCAATTTGGGTGTAAACCTGTAAAGATAATGTATTTGTATTTTGTAGTTTAAATAAATAAAATTGAACAAGACCTATCCAACGACACCTCACAATATTTAAAAAAAAAACTTTTTCCAACCCCAAAACATCTTTCTTTTTTTGGATGGGAAAAATATGGTCTAAAAAGAGGGGTCGAAAAAAATTTTCTCTTCATAACTATTTCTGTTTTTGGGTTACTGTTACTTCATGTAAAATTTCGATTCAATAGGTGCAAAAATGAACGAGTTATTGAGGCGGGGCATACAGACAGACAGACAGAATGAACGAAAAGTATAAGGGTTCCTTGTTTGACTACGGAAGCAGAAACAAACGGATCCCAAACATCGTATCAAGCTTACTTGAATTGTTTCCACCATATCTGTAGGATCTGAGCAATGCAAGGGTTCACCGTGTGAAGGTTCTTATGCAAGTACTTCTTGGCTTGAACATAACGGTTTCTCCATGCCTCGTTCTTAATTGCCAACTCCTTCATAAGAGGAGTCATTTCTTCTTCTTGCTTGTCATCCTAACATAGAGAAAACATATTTGGTATGGTATCTTATGTGATAATGAAACAATGGCATGCCAGCAACAGTGGGATCGTTTTTTATAAGAGTCCATTACCGTTCAGTGGCACCCTCCTAACAATATTATAGATTTCTCAATTAATAAAAAACTAAATTAAAAAAGTGCTGCTCCAACAAAAGCCTCAAAGCTATGTTTATTTATACAATACGTTGATGAAAAAACGGCCACTTTAAGATTTATTTATTGTTTAGAACACCTGTACAAGTATTCTATGATATATGAAATAGGTTTTAGGCTTTTAAGTAGTAAGTTGGAGTAGCACTTTTTCATTTTGAGCCTTTATAAGCCTAAGAGGGCGCCAATAAACTCCAAAAGCCAAAAGCTAATTGAACGGAAAGCGTGACAGCGTACTAAATATTTACTATTTAACTATTACAGGCGTAAAAAAAGGCGCTACTATTTGCTATTTAACATGAACAGGCGCGCTTATAAGTATTAGGGTGGTTGCAGAGAGTTCTATTTTATACAAAACTTTGATGCACAATACGCGTAGACGGTATTATTATAAGTAACTTTGTATTTATGGAAAAATAGTTTAGAAAATCTCTCATCTTCGTAAAACACACAAACAAACAGACAAACAAAAAATCCAAAAATTGGTGAAATGGAATCAGGGACACCTAAAAACCATATCGTAACTTTTTTTTGGTTAATATCTTCAATGTACAGACAAACTTCCTGTTACAGTTTTATAATAGTATAGATTGCAAATGTTATTCATACCGCGGCATCTAGATTTTCTAAACAATTTTTCCACATATAAAATATTACTTTTATTAATTCCGTCTACGCGAATTATCCACTTTAGGGAAATAGAGTCTTTGAAACAGTATTAGTTTTAAATCATTTATTAGATTTAATAAAAACTTGTTGATTACATAGTGTCTTAGCTTAGACTAAACTACTCTAGCTATACCTAGTACAGTTCAGTTCAGAGTCAGAAGAATGTGCATACGTGGCGTCTGGGCGCTCGGTGGCCACGGCGCCGATGCATTTCTAAAGTGTTTTAGTTATAGGTACTACTTATGTAATTATAATCGAATGAAATTAATAATATAGAGACAAGAGACGTATCTATTGTAGAGTATACATAATGCGTTCCTTGCGAAGTATGTGTGGTGTGACGCTGAAAGATAGAGTGAGAAATTATGTAATAAGAGATAGATGTAAATTAAAAGAAGATGTAGTGACAAGAATAGAGAAAGGTATGCTTCGTTGGTTTGGTCATGTGGAGAGGATGAGTGATAGCAGATGTACGAAAGAGATATATGTTGCTAATGTGAGTGAAAGCGTCGGCAGAGGGCGCCCTCGTAGGACGTATGCTGATCAAATCAGTTGCGTCCTACAAAAAGGGGAGGTGCGGAGTACTCGAAACCGACGGGCATGTATGAAGAGATGTATGGATGTGCATGAGGCAAAAGAAGTATGTAAGGATCGTAGTAAGTGGCGCGCCCTGGTATCTGCCTACCCCACTGGGAAGGAGGCGTGACGTTATATAGTATACATAACACGCGTATTGTACGTCAAACTTTTGTATGGACTGAAACCACCTAAAGTACTAAGAAAGAATTGGTAGGTAAGTTTTAGAAATAATAATTACCGTAACTGGATCTTTGAGCACGAAGTCAACAATAGCCTTCTTCATGCTCATCATGAAGTCCTCACGCATCTCGTCAGTGCAATTAAAAAGCGTCTCTTTCCATTTCTTTAACTTCATCGTTAATAAATTGTGGACTCTAGAACAAAAATGAACTTTAAAAGTAAAGACATGCAATTCATGGGCCTACAGGAGCCAGCCAATATTCCACAACGCGTCGCCTGTGCTGGTGAGAGCATTGAGAATGGCTAAAATTCGTGTGTTGGCAAACAACTATCAACCAACCGTAGTATTATTTTATTATCCAAAGGTGCCACGTGTATAGTATCTATTCCGTATTTTATATAGAAGTAGTAACGTCGCATGTTTTCCTCCTCCGAGGGCGGGACATCACCGTCCTCTCCGGGCCCCGTCTGACTGATAGTATTCATTAGTTTCACCCTGAAATCTTCCCGAGCTTTCCTCATTGCCATGTATTTTTGCAAAACTGAAACAAACTCTTGATTTGAATTGAATAACTAAGGATGAGAGATGATGAATCTTGAGAGGATGATCAGACAATCGAATTGAATAACTTTCACCATCTACCAACCACAACCTTTTACCAAATGGGACCAACACCGAAACCATCATCATCAGCCTATAAACGTCCCACTGCACGGAATATATAGGGTCCTTTTTAATATGCTGACACTTTTTAAGGGGATGATCAGACCATGAAACTGAACAATTATAGAACTAGAACTGAACAGTTTATTCTCTATGGGACCATACAAAACTGCAAACCTACTCGAGCCAAATGTAAGGGACAGCTGATTTTTTTTTAGCGATTTCGATGTTGGTCCCATAGAGAAAGTTGATCAGTTTCATGGTCTGATCATCCCCTTAAAAAAGTGTCAGCATGTTAAGAAGGACCCTGTATAAGAGTACAACTGCAGGGCACAGACCTACCCTCAGGGAGGGTGTATGGGCATGGTACACCTAAATCTTGAAAACGAAATTTGCTGTTTCATACAAAACTGCAATCCTTCTCGACCCAAATGTATGGGACAGCAGGAGTGCGTTCTTTGAATCTCATAGGTACGCTGAACTCAGCAGATGAAAATGTATGGAGATACGCACCATTCCTCCTGGAGTATGATTTTAGAATGTCAAATCAGCAGTAGAAAGATGCATATATCAATAGTAATATTGACATTTCCTGCGGCTGAGTTCAAAGAATGAGTTTCAAAAATCGCACTACAGATCTTGTATTGGTGTCATAGACAAAATTATACAGTTTCATAGTCTGGAGTCTCATTCGCTGAGCTCAGCAGTTGAAAATGTCAAAATTACTATGGAGATATGCATCTTTCTACTGCTGATTTGACTTTCAAAATGCATACTCCAGGAGTGCGATTTTTGAAAGTCAAATCAGCAGTAGAAAGATGCGTATCTCCATACATGTTCAACTGCTGAGTTCAACGTATGAGATTCAAAAATCGCACTCCAGCATCCTATTAAAAAACCGTCAAAATATTAAATTGGATCCTGTATATTATGGTTTTATGGTAACTAATTCGATACATTACCACTTGTTTTCTTTTTAGTTCGCTGAGGTGGACCAGTTTTTGCAGCTTTGGCCGCTTGTATTCTAGCTGCCCTAGTACTTGGAGCTGGTAAAACAAGGACATCTTCAGGCAGTGAAAACAATGGGTTTGTTATTATTTTGAAATCTTCAGGCATTTGTATTTTAGGTATTTTAGGTAACTTTATATCAGAGGAAGACGGTGAAGGCTGCCCTTTCTTTCGAGGTGCTTTTTTTCTATCCATTGTTAGTTTATTTCTGAAAATAAAAAAATACGCATACCTACAGTTTTAGCTAGAGATGCAAAATTAGCAGAATTAGATTTCTGCCTTTTTTCATCTACATTTTTGTTTCTGTGTGCAGTGTCTGCGTTTTTCTTTCATGTCACATCATTCCAAATAAGGGCGACCAAATTTTCCGATTCCTATTTAGCTCTCTGGGCAATTCTGATTACCAAATGTAATTTATTTATTAACACGTTCCGGGACAGTGACCGGCTATAGCAGTGATAACAATAAAAGTTCTATTGTGTCTCGTTCACCGCCCGGAACGTGTTAAACAGATATACTATCCGACATATCTTGGACATTACAAAAGCTTTTCTTAGAATAAGTGAGAGTATTTCAAATCTGTTTCTGTAATGCAAAATAGCCTTAAAATTTCGTTGCTATTTGGAACGGAGTATAGGTAAGTATATACAGGGTGTCCCAAAAAATAGTGTCAAGCAGAAGTCCATGGACAGAGGGCCTTTGGGGCACCCAAAACACCCCCATGTATTTTCTACGATTTGTTGCAGTTTTCGAGTTATGAATTTTTTTCTGAATTTTAGAGAATTCTCTATTTTCGACACTCTTTAGCATAAACTAGTTCTTTGTAGCCCCAAACAAAAAAGAATAGAAAGAAAAAAATAAATCCGATAGACTTTTTTTCAAAAAAAAAATTCAAAATAATTTTATTTCAGACACAGTCCATAGATTGTTAGTACATAATATACTTAAAAACTATGTTAGTACAGTATAATACATACCAGTCATATATTTTAAAATAGCCTATTTTCTGATAGAGGGGGCAGCGGAGAGGTGTAGTTCCGTCCAGTGCCTCCAGAAGGGACAGTGTGGCCGGTTTGAAATGGTGTTCAGGAGACTGTTGGTGCTACTTTGGACGCGACGCATCAGGGAGGCGACTCTACTGCGTATTATAGCGTGAAAGGAAGTCACACTTGCCATTGCGAACATCCCTGACGCGCTACAAAACCTCGGGAGCCCCATCAGCATCCTGAACCCATTATTGTACTGGATACGCAGAGCATTGTAGGCTTTTTGTAGTACTACTTTTTTTAAAGGATTATGAAAGCTGAGAGTCTGAAGAAGTTTTTAGACCTGCTTAGAAATCATGAAGTCACCTGTTTAGATTTTTAATTGCGATTTGAAAATTTAAGTCCTAATTAACAGAACGTAAATTTTTCACTTTACACTAAAATTTTCATGACTTTCATCAAAGTTACGATGCCTATTACTTTATCCATAAAAGGTAAAACTCTTGAAGATGAATTAGCAAAAAAGAAAATTTGAAAAAATCTTTTAGTTTTTTTTGGAAATGTTTTAAGTTGTCGAGATAGAGAATTCTCTAAAATTCAGAAAAAAATGCATAACTCGAAAACTGCAAAAAATCGTAGAACATACATGGGGGTGTTTCGGGTGCCCCAAAGGGTGCTCTGTCAATGGACTTCTGCTTGACACTATTTTTTGGGACACCCTGTATTGTACCTACACAATTTTAAAATACCCGCCATTTGTATTTGTATCTTGGTGCATACTCTTGAGTATTATCTGTGATATTACACATTTTACTCGGAACCAAGCATGCATTTAGACAACACTGGTAAAATAAGGTTACCAGTTTGGTATTGTAGGTAGGTACTTAATTTTACCATTTTAACTACAACGCGCTACCGTACCAATGAGGTATTTTCCAAAAGCCATTAAAAAAGAAAAAGTTGTTCCTAATGGCCCGATTGATGGCGTTGACGAGACAGGGGTGAGCGACCTTGCAGATAATAAAATGCAAATAAAATAGTAAGAATTTGTGTTTTTAAGTAAACCACAAAATATGAACATAATTATTTCGTCTTCGGACCCCCTCTCTGCCTAGCTAGCATGCCACCCACGACAAAGCGTTTAAACGAGAAAAACGTCATGCGCGCTCTTTCTGGCCTAGGTAAAATAATAAAGATGGAGGCACATCTCGATCGCACATCTGGCATGCTAGCTACGCTGGTCAACGCCATCTGTCTCCGGTTTGTTGAACTACGTTTGACTAGCTGTCAGAAAACTCCTCATTTAGAGAAAGAAACCCCAGCCTAGTTCAACACATAGTGCTTCGAAACGTACCCGACAGATGGCGGAAGCTGTCTGTGGGAAATCTGCGTTCCACTGAGGGTCGAAGTCGATTCACATCAGATGAGCATCGAAAAGCAATTGCTCGCAGCGGTATTCTTATCACTAATGAATAAAGGTCAAATTTATTTGGAGCGATACGAGCAGCCGCGGCAGCTGCGTCGGCAACGTGCGAATAAATTTAACTTTTATTCACTAGAGATAACCGCTGCGAGCAAAAGCTCTTCGATGCTCTTCTGGTGTGAATCGACCCTTAGTTTGTACCTACTAAGAAAACCTAAGAAAACATATAAGTTGAGAATATACAACCGTAGGTATTTCCGCAAAAGCAAAAACTAAACGGAATTGTCAATTTGACATTGACATTATGACTGTGAGTGACGCTGACGTGTGACGTCTGACAGTGAAAAGGTTTTCCGTATCGTGATGGAAATAAAAAAATTGCACTGGATTGTATTATTGTGTAATAATAGATGCTTAAGTTTTAGATTATGTAAATTGAGTTTGGAGAAGAGTTCAATATTCTTTAGGAACGCATAAATATTCTTCAAGCCACATCACATTATATAAATACCTGTAGAAACAATCACCAAACAAAAGGTAGGTTATGTTCACAATTTCCTAAATATTGTACTTAATTTTACCATAACTATAGTTAAAAATAATTTAAATAAATTAATTCGAGCTATGTTTTGACAATGGACAATACTTTGTTTGATTTCTCCATAGCAACTATCTTTCTTCATTTGTATCAATCGATTTTTTTTCCGGCCAGTGCCTAGTCGATAATCAAACCTCCTTGGTTTTTTTAATAGAGTAAATAAGACATTTAAAAAGAAAAGAGATTGATTGAATTCATGTTGAATTGCTCCTTAGATTAAAAACTTTTCGCTTAAAAATTGCAGTTTCAATCATAGTGATTCCATTCTCTTTGGTTTCAATCATATTAATCTATGGTTTCAATTTCAAGTCAGCTCCCATAATGTTTATAGGTTATTTGGTGAAAATGAAGCAAACAGTAAAAGTATATTCAAAGGTAATCACAATTTAATCCCAACATAGACATTGGCTATTTTATTTCAAAACAGCTTACTAAGTGTCAGTTGCAATAAAAAAACTATACATATTTGTAACCTCTGTTTGTTTGGCCTTGGCCCTTGGCTGAGCCAAACGGAGTTGTTCTGCTTACCTACTCATATTATGATGTCATAGACCGATCAAAGTATGGTAGTATCATGGTTGCTGTGAGTGTAAACAGTTTTGCTTTACTCTATTTAGTAAAATTGACTAGTAAATAGTGTTTAGTGTTTGTTTTTCTGTGAGTTTTTGTTGCTATTGCTTTATAAACATCACAATATTGTTTACCTGTGAGAACTGATCTATGAAACATACAATTAGTAAGTAGCAATTGTTTGAGACCAATTAATTTAAAAATGTTCATTGACTATCAACTCAGGTAGTTAGTTACAGAACTAGAACACCCCGGACACTGCTTACAAAAAACAGAAATTGACAAGACGAAGTCAGCACTTGCGAAACGGAGTCTAGGGCTGCAATAATGCTGTTATTGGCTTTCTGCTTTATACTCACGTAGCTACTGTATTATATTGCTGCTAAATTTCCAATAAAATAAAAATATATAACTTTTGCTGCGTGCGGTACAATGACTTTTTTATAAATAAAACGCTTTGACACCCGTCTATTCAAAAACGTATATCCTTCGGCCTTAGATAATATTCTCTTTGTATCAAAAACATAAATTCTAGCATGTCAATTGTGGTGTCAATGTATGCTACTAGTAACTGCCGAGGAAATCAGAGGACAATAGAGGGGGTGAGGTAAAAAGTTGGTGGGAGGCAGGGAGTGTCCGTACTGTATGTAGTAATAGATATTTTTTCTTATACTGTGGTACCGGTCAAACAACTTGAAAATTGGCCTGAGGTGAAAGTTATGTGCAAATTTTTATCTGTTCTTTATAGTCTATAGACTATTAATTATAGTCAAGGCACACCTTTGACACTGTCGGCTGATAGCAGTCATTTTATACAAATGGGAAAAAATTTACAATTAAGTTAAGGGGGTACCGAGCCTATTTTGCTCCCCTCAATCATATTTTTTTTAAATTTCTAAACATTTACGTAACATTTCCAAAAAACCAGAATGACACATTGTAGTCATTGCTGATTTTCAATTTATCGGGTCAATTCTTGTTGTTGTTATTATCTCTAAAACTATCAAAAGTGGCCTTTTGATAGTTTTAGAGATTTCTAAAACTATAAAATGTTTTTAATGATAACAGCTTCAAGCATAAAACATAATAATCTGAATTGAAAGCCAATCAGGACTACCCTGTGACATTCTTGTTTTTGGAAATGTTGTTTAATTGTTTAGAAATAACAAAAATACGATTGAGAGCAGTACTATAGGCTTGGTAATCTCTTAAGCATGTGAGATACTGAGTGAGGGCGAGCGAGACAGGAATACGCATTTCTTACATTTCACACCACGAACCAGCCAGAGGGGGGTGAGGTAAAAAGTCAGTAGGAGGCAGGGAGTGTCCGTACTGTATGTATTATAGTACTAAATACTCTTTCTTATGATGTGGTCAAGGTGTTGCTCAAAATGTTTGCTGGCCATTATACTACTTGTGTTGTTTAAAACCTAAACAACACAAGTAGTATAATGGCCGGCAAACATTAATTAATTAAATTTTCTAGCTTTCAGTAGTAATCTTGAATTTATATCCTGGCATTATGTAAACAATAGTTGGTAAAAAGTTCTGGTTCTTTACAGTTTAGTGGTTCTTGCAATTTGATACCTGGGTACCGGTTCCAAATAGATACCGGTACTCCGCCTAACAACTTACATTAAATTTCTAATCAGTATCGGTATCATACTGGTACCAAAAAACATTAACCTTAGAGTGAGAAAATAGATGCAGTACCTGAATTGGGTACTGGTACCCAAATACTTGTTTGGTACCGGTATACTAACAATACTGATTAGAAATGTAATAGTGCAGGTACTACATCTAGTACCGAACTACCGATACTAATAGTACCAGTACCCGACTATGTATCACACCAAGGCCAATGGTACCGGTTCCCAAAAATACCGGTATTTAAAATCCTGGTCGCCACAGGTTGGCCAGATTAAACATACCTGTCAGGGGTGCTCAACTTTCGGGTTTTATATTATTATAATAAAATCTGATTTAAAAATACACTTAGACCAGTGCGGTGTTACTAAGTACCAAAAGTACCAAGTTTTTTTTTAAGTACACAAAATTACAAAGTTTTTTAAATCTGATTTTAATATTAAGACTTCCATTCATCAAAATGATCCCCAATTGGTATGATGTCATGATTAAGAATTGAAACACGGAACATTATAAGACGGGGTTAGAAATTCAAAGTAGCGCTTTAGCTTCGGAGACGACTTTCGCCACTTGTTTTCCCGCTCACGCTGCTCTCTCGCTCGCACCACGCCGCGCGCCTTACGGTGTTCCACGACTACTTTGCACTCCTAACCCCTCTTATACTGTTCTGTGCATTGAACCATAGGACCTTGTGTCAACTCACACACACAATCATCTAGTTACCATTCAAGTCAATTCCAAATTACATTGTAAGCAAAATTCTTTCAAAATAGGCTTAGAATTCTACAGCATCACATAAAATAATTTCAGATGATATTCCAGCTGGTCCGGAGTCTACACACAAGCCCAGTTACCCGGGCAGCTGAGTCCTCCCTTCTGGCCAAGCTCAGGAAGAAGACGGGCTACACCATCGCAAACTGTAAGAAAGCACTCGAGATGCATAACAATAATACTGAAAAGGTAACTACCACATAATAGATAATGAAAGATAAATTTACACTTAAACCATTTTTCAATATTACAATCCAAGGTAGCCTGACAAGCAAAGTTCTGAATTTACACAAACTTATTTACTTCACTACTTGACATGAATTATTTCCTCTTTATCCACGTCCACAAACGTCAGAAATTCCAAAAGTGAACCTAGTTACTGTAAACTTCAAGTCCTAAAAATTTTGTTGATAGTAATGGTACCTAAAGATTCTGACAACCCTGAAAGTGATTAAGGACGTGAGTTTGTATCATCATCATCATCATCATCATCATCAGCCTATCATCGTCCACTGCTGAACATAGGCCTCTCCCAAGGCGCGCCACAAAACTCTGTCCTCGGCCTTCGGTGAGTTTGTATGTTTTACATAAATATTGTTAATGACTGTTGTAAATTGTTTTTGGTTTAAGGCTGAGACATGGCTGAACGAGCAAGCTCAAGCCATGGGCTGGGCGAAGGCCACGAAACTAGCGGGTCGGACGGCACTGCAGGGCCTCGTCGCCGTAAAATTCGACAAGAATCACGGCACACTCGTCGAGCTCAACTGTGAGACAGACTTCGTAGCCAAGAACGACAAATTCCAACAAATGATTGAAGATGCTGCGGCCGCTTGCTTTAAGGCCGCACACACTCATTTAAAAGCTAAAGGACCGATTACAAAGGTTTGTTTGTCTTTATATTTAAATGATTGTTAAAATTAAAAACCATATAAAATTATTCGATGATGAAATGGCTAGAGCTGGCTCAGAACAGGTATATTTGGAGCATTATAGTGAAGGCCTTTACCCAGCAGTGGGATGATGTAGGCGAATAAAAAACAAAAAAGTTATACTTATCTACATTATTTTTTACCATAAAGGCCTAAAGCAGATGACCGACAATAATAGGTATAAAAACATAATAAATAACACACAAAAATGGAATAAGTCAGACCAAATTCTAACGCCCGCGCCTGCGCCGATCCAAGAGAGAAGGAAGTAAGTTACGACTGTCTGCAGTTGTCGGACAAAAATCGGCACTCGCTGAACAATTCCATAAATTCCGTTCTGGGTGCTTAGAAACTTTGGTACCAACTAGTTTAAATACAAGTTCTTTTACTTTACTTTCCAGATGGAAATGGACAGTGAACAACTAGCAAATCTTTCTACAGACGGTGGCAAGAAACTATCTGAAGTATTAGCTTTATTTATCGGAACAGTCGGCGAAAATGCAGTCCTGAGACGCGCAGAATGCTGGAAGGCGAACAGTAATGATATAAAAATTGCCGGTTACACACACCCAGCACCTGCTGTCGCCGGGGATTACTCCGCCGGCAAATATGGCGCCATACTAGCCTACAAGCAAGCCGATGATCATGAAGATATAGGAAAGAAGATCTGCCAACACATTGTCGGCTGTAATCCTAAGAAAATAGGAAGCAAGGAACACGACAAGCCGGCCAGTAACTCCGACGATGAAACTTGTCTCATCTACCAAGAGTACCTATTAGACCCTTCATACACTGTGGAGGAAGTGTTGGAAGAAAACAAAGTAGAAGTCCTGGACTACGTCAGATTTTCATGCGGCGAATCCATAGAGGAAAATATGCCTGGAGTAGAGAGGCAGCCGTTAGACACGGTTCAAACCTTGCAGTAGATTTAGTAGTTGTATCAAATATTGTTACAAACAGTTTAATGTTGAAAATACAATTTTATTTATTTTGCATTTAAGGAATAAATTACGTAATAACAACAGAGTTTTAGTATTTACAAATAAACAATTAGACATTATTTTTTGTAAGATTCAACATTTATTACATTCTTCATTTTGGCCTGCCCTTTCCATAGAAACGTTCTGCAGTCTTTCTTCCAGAACATGGCTATTTGACAGGGCTCGAAGCTGTATCCGTGGTGCGTCAGGATCTCGGCGGAGACTACGTGAAGAGCTAGGGTATTTTGCTCCCTTGTCCTGAAGGGTCCGGTCGTTGCCGGTCGAAGAAGGCATCCACAGGGGCAGATTGTAGCTATTTTAGGGGACGACATTACATTTATTCTGTTGCATAAATTTATTCTTTGAAAATTGCCACATAGTCGTAGTTCCTCGACGGCGCCGGTGAAGGATTGGGTCGCTCGGAGCGCGAGTGGTCTCGCACTCAGGTTGTCTGCATTGTTTCTGAAGCCGACCGTTGACAAAGATTTTTTTGTAACACTCGGTGTATCGTCGGGGCTTCTTTCTTCGTACTCGCTTTCTTTATCAGAATTATCGTCTGTATACATGATTTACTGTTGAAAATAATAATTTTGACAAATAAATAAAACACTAATTTTTAAATGACACCACTTTGACATCTTCCGTCATTTGTTACCCACCTTTTTGTTAACAAAGAAGTTTTGAGCAATAAGTTTTCGCTGCAATTATGGTTGTATTTTATTCAAAAGGGTCTTTACTATTTGTTAAATAACTACGTTCTTGATAGCTTTATCTGAAAGATCGTTTCACATGTCTTTCATATAGGTAGATAGTAATAACGATCTGTCAGATAAGCTATCAAGAAATTATCCAAAAGTGGTAAAACAGGCGCCCTCAAAATGTAAATTGTTTTTCTTTTAGTGATTAAACAGCCCGATAGTTGCCGATAGCTAATGAGCCGACCGAGACGTTCGCGGGTTCGAATCCCGCAAGAGGGGAAATATTTGTATGGTAAATTAAATACGATGTACGATGTTTTAATTATCTATCGCTGTCCACTCATCGTAATACAAGTCCAGATAGACTCTGATGCTTCAATTGGGACTAGATAATATGTGTGGCAATGTCCAAGATATTAATTTATGATGTAAGATTCCATACAATTTCGAATAAGATGCATCAGTCAGTATGTAGGTATACAAGGAATGGTCCGTGACTGTATAACAGGCAGGAACCTGGAGTGCGATTTTGGAATCTCATTCGCTGAGCTCAGCAGTTGACAGCATTCTTTTTACTCGCGCTCCTGAAGTATGATTTTTGAAAGTCAAATCAGTATTAGAAAGATGCATATCTCCATACTAATTTAGACATTTTCAACTGCTGAGCTCAGCGAATGAGATTCAAAAATCACACTCCAGGAATGTCTATAAGTATTGTATCCCACACATTGTAGGGTCATTGTAAACAGTGAGAGCTATACTCAATGTGGGTCATTTTGTGACTACTCGACTGGAACAAATCAATTTGTTAACATCGTCATAGTATATTTTGTTCCGCTATAGTGTTTTGATAGACACAACACACTTTGTATGCCGAATTTAGGTCAACTGCTACCTGCTATTTTATGCTATGTTAAATTATTTGTAGAAATCTACAACCTACTCTAGTTTTTGTTCCCACGATAAGAACAGGAGAAAATTTACAATTTTTTTTTAAATACGGGCGTAACGTAATGTCTACTAAGTATCTACTTAGTTGAAACTTTGAAAGTGTGTATGCCATTCAAATAGAAATTTTTATGTATCTTTTTTATCTAGGTATACATACAATAAAATTGTAAACTTGGCGTAGGTAGATACTGTACATTCATTTAGGATACGTACGTAATGGTTATATGAACTGAGACCATTTTTTAGAATTGTTGTGTGTTTATCTGTTTGTTTGTGCACGCATCACTGAAAACTGCTGAACTGGATTTAGAAGGAGTTTTTACAAAAGCATAGGTCTTAGTTTAGATTAACATTAAGGTTTTATTTTATCATAATTGGGTCATTCCAATTCCATTCAAACATCAAACTGAACATCAGACCATCAAACTGAACAACGATATCGAAATCGCGAAAAAAATCTCCTGTCCCATATAAGACTGCAAACATAACTCGACTGAAATGTATGGGACAGCAGATTTTTTTTTTCCTATTTTAGAGAAAGCTGTTCAGTTTAATGGTCTGATCATCCCCTTAAAATAGTTACGGCTAATTTTGTTAGACCTTATACATATACCTACAGGGTGTAAGGTGCTCTGCCCATCAAACTGAACAACTCTTACTATGGGAGCAAACCTGACAGAACAAAAACAAATGATGTCTCATACATTTGAGTCGAGTAGGCGCTGCTACAGTTTAGTTGTATAGTAAAAGTTGTTCAGTTTGATGGGTACCTAGAGTATGTGGTTTAAACTTTTAAAGGTTAATGATACTTTTCCTTACATCCTGTATAACAATAATCTCATGATCGTACATGTTCACCTTTATCGTTGTCGTATCGTTTCAGCAGCAGTCCAAATCCTGCGCCATTGTAATACCAGGGTCACCTGTATTACTGCAGAATCTAAGTAGGTACCTATACACCGAGCCTGACGAAAGTGAGCGTGGTCATGTCGAATCTAACAAAGAGCGCGTCGAACCGTGCATCCTGTCGCGGATCCAACACAATCCCACACCTGATCTCATGCCAGTCCACCGTACCCCGCGTCGTCTGCCAGACCTACCTGCGGACCATCAGGGTATACCTACCTACACTCACATAGCACGAATAGCAAACAAGAAAGTGAGACGTTAATGGATGGATATCAGGTGCTTCATCTATTTCAATGCATACGTAAATATTTTAATTCGTTATTTTGTAATTATATTATCGTTTTCGTGCATCTATCTCTAACTAGATATTACCTACCTTCCTACCTATATTGAAGCGTTTGAACAGTTTGCATCTTTAGTTAGTATAGTTAGGTACTATACTTACCTACCTAAAGATGCAAACTGTTAAATTATTATTTATTATATCAGCATCCCATTATTCCATATCTCATTGTTGGGCAAAGGCCCCGTTCACTCCATGCGTCCCGGTGGTTTTTCTCTTCGATAGGCCATTTCTTTAGGAAGCAATCGTTTTCGTCCCGGCCCGCCTTTTTCTAGGTCTGTTTTTTCTGGTTTTTTTAAGTAGGTATAAAGGAAAATAAAAAGTTCTGAACTATGCAGGCTAGTAAGGAAACCCCCAAAGCAATTGTACTATTTATGTCTTCTATATTATTATGTATAGATATTGGATACATCTAAGGGAGTTTACGAAGTTAATCATCTCACGAGTATATCATTGCTATCGTCATTTTAATCCAGCCTGAATCAACAATGAGTGACAGACAATGTGAAACATCTTTCTTAAAACCTTCAATAAAAACAAACATTGCTCCAGTAATTGCAGCTGATAATTGAGTGGTTATAACTTATAACTAACTGCCGAAGCATCAGCTAGATGAAAACGCGATTGCGCCCACCTATCAATCGGCCGGCCGACTTATGCCGCCCAGACTTTCGCGGGAATTAATTTATTCCTCTCTCGGTTTTATTAAAATATGTAAGTGCAAGAAGCGTGAAACAATTTTCTTTTTTTCGCATCACCTGTCTCTAGACTAATAATGGCTAGTCGGTGAGTAGTGTACGGACACTGCAGTCGTCTTGTAGATGCCTACTCGTATATATCTGGTATATTTCGTTTATTTCTTTGAGAGCGGCAAGGCGGTCGGCAAGGAGGGAGCGTCAAGCGAAGCCCGCGCGGTTATGGCAGTCCGCCCCTGACCACCGATACGAAAATGCACATCCTGGAAATCGGAGCTGAGCAACAAGTAATTGTGATTTTGTTTACCAACAGTGATAATGATTAGTGTGATTGTTTGAATGAGTTTAGTTAAGTTCCTACCTACAATTTTGAGGTTCAACAGTGTCGTCACAAAAATCGATTTTCTTAGTGTTGTTGTTTTGTTTGTTACCGGCTTTTAGATAAAAGCCTTTACGGTGTTAAAATTATACTGCATTAATGTAGTATGGTTATTTAGGTATTTATACATTCTAACAAATGATTTTTATTAATCAAAGTGAAAGCTTGTAAGTAAGTCTAATCTTTTCTGTCCTGTTCAACTCAATTGAATGTACATTAATCCAACACGTTTTATGTGGTAACCAAAAGTGTTCAAATCTTTTGTCAGAATTTGAATTTGCGCACGTTTCTCATTCAACTATAAATTCATTCATTTCGATTACCTCGTTGAATCTCAGAATTCAGTTTCTATTTGATGTTTTTTTCATTTGTACATTGAATGCTTTTTGTCGACCGAGCCGCACCTAAGTCTGTTGTGACTGTAGCCTAGAATCATCAATTCGATTGTCCTATCTGTGTAGCTTTATAGCTTGTATTAGAAATCGCAACATTAGGTAGGTAGGTAGGTACTGTGCCCTTGGACGCACCCACGTCGTGGGACCCACCCTTATTGCATTATCCTAATGGAAAGGTTTGACCGATCATTCATTATTGTTCCCCAACGTTTATTCTTCATTCAATTACCTATGTACGAACGGATGATTGGTTTTAGCAATCGCTTCAGAAGAAATAAAGTCAATGCGAAAGATCTGTATTTGTAATGTTATTCGATTGCTGCTGATCGCGTGCTACTTATTAACTGCCGATAGTAAATTAACCGTTATAATTACGAAAACTGGATTATCTTTTTTGGTCTTATGACTTAAGAAGGTGATGCCATTCATTGCAGTGATTATTAACATTGCCTGAATTTTTAAGTTAACTTAAATAGGCAAGGTAAATAGCACGGGTAGATAGGTACTTAACTCTGATACCTAAGAAAGACTGGAAACCATCTCGAAACTTTATAAATTTAAAATCACTCATCAATTTATACTTAGATAAAATAATTTAAATAAATGTAATATCAGTGCAATGCTATAGTTTTTAGTCACAAAAGGTAGTCAAAGTGTGATCATATTCATATTCATTTCATCATCATCATATCAGCCGATAGACGTCCACTGCTGGACATAGGCCTCCCCCAAAATGGGGGGATTTGCCATAATCGCCACGCTTGGCAGGCGGGTTGGCGATCGCAGTTGGATTGAATGTGTGTACTCAGAGCATGCTGCTGCCCATCCTCCGGTAGATCCCTTAGTCGCCTTTTACGACACCCACGGGAGGAAATGGGGTGGTGCTATTCTTAGCCGACACCACTCGGCCTTGTCATATTCATTTATTTCATTGAAATAACACGAGAAAGAAGAAGAGTTAAGAGTCAAATATTCTAATATGAATTTCCCAATAGGTTCAGGAGTGCGATTATTGAATCTCATTCGCTGAGCTCAGCAGTTGAAAATGTCAAAATTACTATGGAGATATGTATCTTTCTACTGCTCAATTCACTTTCAAGCATCATACTCCAGGAGTGCGATTTTTGAAAGTCAAATCAGCAGTAGAAAGATGCGTATCTCCATAATATTTCAACTGCTGAGTTCAACATATGAGATTCAAAAATCGCACTCCTGAGCAATAAAAGCTCATGGTTAATTAAATTAGGTACTACAATTCTGATAAGTAGGCATTATAGTACTCTGTGGTAAAGTGTGAAATGTTGGTTGGTTGGTACCTTTTCACACTATCATTACCTAGTTACATTAGTGAGAAAAGAATTGTACTGACTGCCTCGATTTAGGTACCGACGATTAAAATTAAATTAAATTAAATTAAAAAGTATTAGTTTAAGTAGTATTTGTGAATTCTGTATTCTGCTTAAAGGTACATTACCATACTTAAGCACCCTTTAGGCGGGCAATCGATTGTGTGCTTCCTACCAAGGCCGAATCGCGAGGCAGCAAAATTGCTCGTCTAAAGGCCGATCGCATGATCGCAAATCCGGTCTCAGCCAATAGGGAGCGCGCGCTGCTCCTCTCCTAAAATTATTTGACAGAAATCAGCGATCAGTTGCCCGTCTAAAGGGTGCTTAATGTAGGTACATTTATTATGCATTTTAATGATTAAGAACGTACTTATCTCGGACTTCCGGTGCAGGAGGATGAAGGGGGAAGCGCTCGCGCAGTGGACGCCGCGTTCCGGACAGTGCCGCGCGACCACACCACCTTCCTCGTTTGGAGAATCACGGTAATTATGGCTACCAGTCATTATACGTTGATACCTACTACTTGGAGGCTAGTGGACACCTCTACCACAGTTTTGAAATTATACCTGCTACCTGCCTCTACAACGAGAGGTAACCAACTTTTATGTAAGATTATTATTTTATTGTAACAATTATGTAAGACTATGTGTAAGTTACCCGAGATTTCATCAGATCCTATGAATAATGATGTCCGTCTTCAGGATGCAAGGATCTCTCTGCCAAATTTAATCATGATCTGCAGTTTTTCCGCGAAGAACTAAAAATATAATATTAAGTCCTAGGTTAGTTGTCTCTAACTAGGCACTATCAAATAATATTCCAGTCATTTTACGGAGTTTTTTAGGAGGGGTTGGGAGTAATTATCAATGGGGCTTTTAAACTGTAACCGGCACCATTTAGTGACAAAAAGACTATCTGAAAACTAATTTTAAAAAAAATCGCTACGCAACATAGAAATTAAAATTGTATCTCCCAGAAGGCTTTTAATTTAATAATATTATTACCAATGCACTTTTTATTTTACTTAGATTTAACAATATAAGTTATTTTTGAGCAATAAAGTAGGCATGGAAAATTTGAAAATGAGGTATTCATTAGAAAATACCATAAACTTAATATTAGTATGTTAAGTTTATGGAAAATACTAATGTATTTTTCAAAGCCTTCTAAGTAGACAAAAATATTAACACCATGTTTGAAGTAAGTTAAAATATGTATATTAATATGTAAAGCCTTAAAAAGGGGGACAAAATTTACCTTTAGGTTTTTTACAACGAGATAAATGCTAAAATTTTTTGGAGATTTTGCTGACTGATTTTTTTTACATTTTTGAACTTTATTTATTTATTAGCCTGTTTCATCCCACTGCTGGGCGATCCCCTGCTCTTCCACTCGTTACTGTTTTGTTTAACCTCCGGCCATTGGTCGTCAAATTTGTCCATGTCATCACGCCACCTCTTCCTGGGTCGACCTGGACGTCGCCTACCGTTTACGGGGATCCAGGGCATGATGATTATTGTCCATCGTGAAAATTGAGAGTGCGTCAAAAATCTATAACTTGCATTTAAATATGTTTGGGCCAATTTATGAACAACATAACAGATGCGTTTCCCAAAATAAAATATCACATTAAAAAATTGCCGCAATAGACATTATTTAGATCAATATTTGGTTAGTAAACTCATGCTTCCCGTACTGATTTTACTGCAACGTTCCGACTGACGTACCTAGTAACTGCAAATTGATCTAATTTTATTGTTAAACATTACAATGGATATGTACCTACCTAATCAAATTGACCTTGGCTGATATCGTTATATAATAATTTAAAATTCCAATAGAAACGCCATTCGACTTTTTATTTGCAGATATATTCGGTTAAGCTATATACATTATATCTGTAATAAAATTAGGTTCCCATCACGACACAACAACATCACAAAAACCTTAGTCGGAGTTTATCCAAGGAATTACCTTCGTCTGATCCATTACGTTCAGTAAAGGGTAAAGTCATTCGGTTTATCTTCTGTCCCCTGTAACTAAAGGATTGCTTAAAACTAAACGTGACAATAATCTCTTCTCTGCATGACAACTCGTTCTGACCTATCACGCGAAATACGGATTAAATGTATTCTACATACACGACTCAGTTTTTGTTCGTGCGAGCTTTACTTTCACTAAACATAATGGACGGCGACAGAGGACAAAGCACTGTGATATATTTCGACATTTTGATGTCAGTGTTTCATCAGAAATAGTCTAAGATGTAAAAACTAATCTGGAAACATTTATTCTCAAACCTGAAACACAATACTATTTACACACAACTAGTAGATACTAGTACCTACATTATGAGACATTATAAGACTCTGTACAGACAGGGTGTAATACTAGTAATCTAGAAATACTTAAGGGGGTGCTTCAGACCATCAAACTGAACAACCTTCACTATGGATGCTATGGAGCCAACTTCGAAATCGCGAAATAAGAATCAGCTGTTTCATACAAAACTGCAATACGGGCTCGACTCCAATGTATGGGACAGCTGATTTTTTTTATTTTTTCTCTATGTTGGCTACATAGTGAAAGTTGTTCAGTTTGATGGTCTGAAGCACCTCCTTAAGTATTACTAGGATTTTTTAAAATTTAACCCTCTAATGCATACGACGCCAAATATGGCTGTTAAGATAAAATATTTTTTTTAGAGGGTACCTATTTTTGAAATAATTTAAAAAAAAAATTTCGTTTTACCTTAATAACATCTGACATTATAAAGATAATAATTTTGCTACCTGTTATTTTACGTCAATCGTTACTTTATTCAGTCATAGTTTATCACTACGCTTGCGATCAACGTTTAGCCAAATTACCAGTTTTCAAGTTGTGATTAAAGTGAGAAGGAGGTAAGTTATACCAAAGTAAAAATATATATCAGATAGTTTCAATATTGAACTAAATGTTTATAGTAATACATTGTTTAGTTTGAGCTTTTTGATTGGATATTTAGACTATTTTATTACGACGCCATATATGGATTTTCATGCACCAACGTCTAATTTTGTCTTAGAATTCGTAAGTTTGTTTGAGTTTGAGAGATTTAATTGTACTATCAGATATGGATGTTTCTCGTTTCTATGGCACCCATAAACGAGTAAATCCCGTTCCTGGGGATGGATCCATCAGTGAGGATGAGCTTGCGTTGGATTCGGATAGCGAATATATACCTCCTTCTACACGTCGAAACGAAAATAACCGAAAATTAGTTGTGATTCCCGAGACAGATTCTTCTGAAAGTGAAAATGACGAAGCCAGAACCACTCCAAGAAATCCACATCAAACAAACAGAACAAAATCAAACAGCAGAAAGTTATTTGGAAAAAAGGAAAAAATGCCTGCGTATGATCAAAATCAATATCCATTCAAAGGAAACTGCGACTTACCTAAAGTAGTAAAGGATTTAGATACACCAGCAGATTTCTTTGGTTTTTTATTTACGGACGACCTGATAACTTACATTGTTGACCAATCGAACATCAAAGCTCTTCAAGATAATGTGAATTTTTCATTTTTCATAGCTTTCACGCATGCAAAGCCAAATATGATTTTTTTGATATAGACTATAGTGCATACAAAGCCATATATGGATTTTCAAAAAAAAACTTCCAATTTAGGTCAAACTTTTTTTTTCTTTCTCATTATGTAGTTTTTGTTTACAAATAAACATATATACCGTATCAGATATTTTTTTTCATGTACGTTTCATAATTCATGCATTAGAGGGTTAATGTCGTTATAATCATTGGAAGGAGTCCGGACTCCTTCTGAAATTGTAGGCAATATGGCAATATGTTAAATTGTTTTGGCCGAAGCATTCGCTCGCAACACTGACGATAGTTACTCTACAAAACATTGTTTGATCTGCTGCAATCCTTTAATTTCGTATACGAAAACCTGAGAATCAATTTTTCGCCGGAATGATTTGGAACAAACACAGATCAACCGTTTTATTATCTTTTCATTTAGGTGCCGTGCGAAAGGTCAGCATCACGCCATCACACGAAACTGTATGCGTTCCCACAAATTGGATATTTTACTTTTGTACCTAACATTAACAATTGCGGTCTTCTGAAGGTACCTACTTCTTCTCTATGTGGAACGTAGAAAATTACCAACCTGAGACTTGTAATTGTAACAATAGGCCACTTAGCACCTCTTCCAATTCGACCGGTTTATGCAATAGCACCGCGATATTATTCACGACATAGCTTGTCATGCAAACACGAATCGCATGATTACGTTACGAAAGATGATTTCTTAAATGGATTGTTAAAGAAAAAGTATGATATTAGTTACTAATTTAATTATAGTCAGATTAAACAATGCACGCAATCATCCAGTCGTTTAGATAGTTGTGATATTATTGTGAGATGGTGCCTGCGGTTTGTACACATTCAATTATGTAGTAAATTTTACGAGATTGCATCTTCTACACATTAATTACTCATCATTCTATTCGATTAGAAATTTCATAAAACATTCATTTTCTTGACACTTAAACTAGGTAGGTAGGTACTAGGTACCTAACCTACTCAGGTACTAATAATTACAGAAGATAACAATTTCTTTAACTTTCATTCAAAATGTTTAATTAAACAGTAAAATTTAAAAACAAGTTGCGTAACGAAACTGGCGGAAACGCGGGGAAACTAACCGTAAGTACCCAAACCATAAACACACAATTTCCTGACTTCTAGATTAACACAAAATTGCAGGAGAAAGTGTAGTGTACGCTCCATCGTGAGCCAACAGAATTGCAGCAAGATGCATGTTGCAATGGTGGCGATGCACGATGGCTACTGAGGTCGTAACTAACTAGATAACTTAGCTTGATAATGATTTGTTTATGCCTTACGTCTCTAACAGCTTTCTAGTGCATTTTCTAAAATTTACATTCGAACCAATCTATCATTAATTTTCTGAAACGATCGGTGCATGCAACAGAATGGCGATAATAAATACAATAAAGAAAATTATGTCATGCTGGCTAGGGTAATAAAAGTAGTCCAATTGATTGTAATTTTTTTGAAATTATGGAATGTAGGTACCTATCCCAATTTGAAAACAAATCAGATTTGTTTAATCTGAAATGCGATCCGCCAGATGACATACACATTCAAATGTCGTTGATAAATAAAAATTTATTAGGTAACATTTACATCGAACAGGAGTGCAATTTTCGATAGTCACACATTGAAATCAGCAGTAGAATATGACCTAAACAAGTATGAAGTTTAGTGTATTCATTCGGAAATTATGTTGAATCTCACGATTTAAAAATAGCACTTCTGTGCTATTACGACTTCACTAAAAAACCTAAATCAATGTCAGTAGGTAGGTATCATGACTCAAAGATACACACTTAAAATTCAATATTTTGTCTAAATCGTATTTAACGGAAGTTTGTAAACAATAGATAGCTAGATAAGAAAGAGCAAGATTGCTAATCGATAACAGTGGATTCGGAAGAGCACCTCGTGAATCATCCTATGTCTTGGTACGGATACCGCTACGTCTAGGGTTGCCATTGCCAGGCGTCCGGCTTTTGCTGTCTCTTTACAGTCATGTCCGGCTAAAAACAGGTCTGGATTTTGACATTTAAATTGAAGGAACTATCCAACTAGATTTGCACGCAGGGAGACCTAATGTAGCTAATCGCGCGCCTCCGCCGATTTTGATGAAATTTATTCGAATTTCTTTTTTGCTAATAAAGATATTTGTATTTTGTATTGTAGGGTAAATTCATGCAAGGGAATATTCGGCAAAGACTGAACTCATGACCGACTATGGTTCCCTATATCAAAAATTAAATTAAAATAATTGTATTTCAGACATAGTCCATAGATTGTTAGTAAATACTTAAAAACTATGTTAGTACAGTATAATACACAAGCATAACACTCTTGCTTGCATTGTATTTAAGATTATGAGTCACCGCATACCCCTCGCAGACCCTTAACAGCCTACGAAGGGCATTGATTGTCGGGCATAGCAGCACCATGTCATCGGCATGAAAATGGTTATAGATTTTCCGTCAATAGAGCAACCCACCTTGGTGCTGCTGAGCTCCACAATCAGCTTGTTCATGTACAGGTTGAAGATATATATGTCCGGCCTTGGAACCCAATTGTCAGGCTTTTACAATGGCTTTGTCCGGCCTTACGGAAAAATCTCCTGGCAACCCTAGCTATGTCTATGTCTGCTCGACCAACCGCGACCGAACTATTCTAAATTAAACTAACTTTACCTAGATAACGATTTACTCTGGATTCTTTTAAATCGCAACATGCAACGATGTTTTTAACTATAACTTTTGTCTATCTTAGAATCTAGGTAAGTTTCTAACATTCTTGTTTGTTAAAGGCTATTGTAACTCTTTTTAAATCTGTCTCTCTTTTTTTCTCTCTTTTTAAAACGCGTTTTAAATTGTGCCGTAACTTTTGCAAAATTCCTTTCTTTTATATTTTTTAAATAAATATGCAACTAAGTTCGGTCTACAAAGAACGTAGTCAGTTACAATTATTGTATGCGTGCTTTAATGTTCGTCACGATGTGCCTGTAACGCTTGCAGTACTAACCTGGATGAATCTTCAGAGCAAACGTTTGAATTTTAAGTTTATACGAAGGCATACAATTTTAATGCGGAATTATAAAGCTGGACGTTTGAAACAGCGCTATAAAATTATATGCATTTTTTCTTATAAATTTTCAGCCAGATAAATTTGGGCGTTCAAACGCTCTGCATGAATATAAACCCACACACGCGCTGCATACAAACGAAGTTTGATCCTATTTTCAGTATCAATCAATTCAATAAAAATTTTAAACACTGTTTAGAAACTAATTTCTGTATCCGTGGTTTGTCAGATTTCCGTTAAAATATATAAGGTCTAACAAAATCAGGTGAAACAATTTTAAGGGGATGATCAGACCATCAAACTGAACAACTTTCTCTATGGGACCAAAATTGAAATCGCGAAAAAAAATCAGCTGTTCCATACAAACCTACTCGACCTAAATGTATGGGACAGCATTTTTTTTTTCGCGATTTCAATATTGGTCCTATAGAGAAAGTTGTTCAGTTTGATGGTCTAATCATCCCCTTAAAATAGTTTCACCTAATTTTGTTAGACCTTATATATACCTACTTAGTTTCAATGATGTTTCAATGCTAGGACCAATATTTTGAAACATACCTACATTTTCAAAATCGGACAAACCACAGACACAGATATTAGTTTCTAAATTATGTTTGAAACATTTCATAGAATAAAATTGTATAATATTCAAAATAGAATCATACTCTTCGTTTGTATGGAGCGCGCTAACGGGATATTTAAAATGTTGAGCAGTCCACTCTGACCGCATACAACTGTATGAAGGTACCTACTATAAGTGCAGTACATGTGTAGATATAATGTATCATTTAAAAGAATCAAACAATATGCGGAGCCACGCTCGCAGCCACGCTCCAGCGCTAATATGATTATTTGAATGAGATAACGAACACTCGGAACAACATACACAATAATACATTAAACATTCATAATTAACGTAACTTTCTTCCGCTAGCTTTGTGAAACATTACCATAGATGTCTAGGTAACCCATTTAAATTCATGCACCTACTATAAAAAGCAAAAAATTCAAAGTGCTTTCTTAGCGTGTTTAGTATAAGTCACGATTCACGTATAGTTACATATCCTTATGTAACTCTATCTAAGTAATAGTATTTCGTACCGAAGAACAATTTCAATTGTTTCTTCACAATTAAATCACCCGAACATCGTAACAAGTTAAAGATAAACTGTCGAAAGTGCTTTTGTTTACAAAAACGAATGTCGTGAGTAAATGCGGGGCTAATCTAATCCGTTTCGTGATGAAGCAGCTTGCAGCAGCGCAGCGTCAGCAGACGTGCGTGCGTGATGCGTGGCAACTAATTGTATCCATAACATGCACCAATGCATAGGTATGTCTTACTCAGCTAGTGCGATTTACTATACTAAGTAGGTACCTATAGGTATTTGCATGTGTAAAGCAAGCTATTAGAGGTACAATACAACATTTTTTATTTACACACCAAAAATAACAAAAGGGGTACAAAATTACAAATCATCTTCGTCATCAGCCTATCATCGTCCAAAGCTGAACATAGGCCTCTCGCGCCACAAAACTCTGTCCACGGCCTTCCTCGGTCGTCTGTCCAGCGGGCAGCAGGGCGTCCCACACTACGCCTACCAGTTCGCAGTCTCCACTAAATTACAAAATGGCAGTCTCATAATCATAACGTAAAGCGAGTTATAATAATTGAGCCTTGCTAATAGTTGGTTAGAAGTATATCTAACCACTCAGCATGGGATTATGGTCGTGAGTTTACAAGTGTTACAGTTGCATTACTTTAATGGGTGATTGTACCCATGATACTGAACAACTTTCCTAAAGAAACCTATAGCAAATTCGCAAAAAAAACGACTTTTCACAAACGTTTGATCAGCTGATTGCATTTAGTATGGAAAGTCCAAAATTTTTGCGAATTTCCTATAGGTTTCTATGGGAAAGTTGTTCAGTATCATGGGTACAATCACCCCTTAAAGTAATGCAACTATTTAATTAACACCCTGTATACATACTTAAACTTGAGTTATTAATACGTTTCTTATTAATAAAAAAATCGTGTCGCACTTCAGTAAGAAACTACTTCGTAGACCAAAAAAATTTAGCTCGAAAGTGCTTCATAAAGTGTGGGCGGAGAAGTCTGTTTGATAAATGATCACTATAATGTGCATAGCTCAAACATTATTAGATTTGCTTAACGGTTTGTTCAAGCACTGTACTAAAATCTAGATTAATTGCTAAAAGTTGGTCCATTTTTTATATATTTCTATCTATCATTATGCAGTAGGTATAATATAATACCTAGCTGGAGTGCGATTTTTGAAACTCACGTTGAACTCAGCAGTTGAAAATGTCAAAATTACTATGGAGATATGCATCTTTCTACTGCTGATTTGACTTTCAAAAATCATACTCCAGGAGTGCGATTTTCGAAAGTCAATTCAGGAGTAGAAAGATGCATATCTCCATAGTTATTTTGATATTTTCAACTCCTGGTTAGATGCTGTTATTGAAGAAAAAAATTATGACTATCATCTTTACTGCATTGGTACTTAAACCGAACTAAATGTATTAACACGTTCCGGGACAGTGACCGGCTATAGACGTGATAACAATAAAAGTTCTATTGTCTCGTTCACTGTCCCGGAACGTGTTAAACTGCAAAATGCAACATAATCACCTGCTCATAAGATGAGAAAAAATTATTTAGGTACTACGAAAAACAATAACTTTTGATATCGTGAAACGTAAAAACTAAAAACATTTTTCTAATAGGTACTCCATTCCTACGTGACTATTTTTAGGGCATAGAAGTCTAGGGTTTCTGATTTCTCGGACCTTTTTAAAAAAGTTTTTATTTCAGCGTCTACATATTTATCAAGCAACCAAAGAGTCTTCATTACATCTAAAAAATACAGAACTGGCAGCTATCTGTCAGAAAAAATGACGCTAAGCCAAATATATCAATTAAAAAAAACAGTTTTCCTCCTTTTTAGTTTTTATGGCTTTTGATATTTTTTCCAAGACATCTTGCCAGTACACTTCAAAAATTTAAGAATCAATAAAAAGTTTTTATTTCGAAATTCCAAATAATCACAGTTATGTCTCTTTGGTGCCTTTTTTCCAAACTGAAAAAAAAAATATTTAAAAAGAACGAAAGTTTTTCCTCCAATGTTTTTCCAGCAATTTTCCTCATATATGACAGAAACCCTATCAGCGTCTGATGACAAATGTGGCAATCGGCCTATCTACATCTACCTCTACCTAGTTGAAAATTGTCCTAAGTCTTAAAAAAAAACACTAAAAGTATTGTGTATGTATACAGGAATCCGGCACAGAGTTGCTGCCTCGCACACATTACGGTACTTTCTACGACGCGGAGGGCTACCTCGTGTATTCCGCCTCGCTGCCGGGCCAGCCGGCTGGTCCTGACGTCATTGTGAGTATAACCGACAGCCACACTGTGAGAGCATCAGAAATATCGATGAAGCCTGAAGGAATTACTCGTCTCTTACGGCACCCTGGGTTGGTGCTATTCGAAGCGAGGAATTCACGCTACCCGAACTCGGGCCGCTTTTATTCGCGCTACGGCTACCAGGGCGCGTTTATTGCGGACATCACCTCGGAATATTCCTAAGCCATCTTGGACACTTAGCTGTCACCTCATACCTTAGATAAAGTATAACTTATATAAGATTTAGCATCAGCTGCTGGTTTATATTTTTTTCGACGCGTTCGTAGTTCGTAGCTTCGACTGTCTATCTTGACATGACAGAGTGCATGCATACCTATTTGTTTATGGCACACGCACACTTTTGAGCTTTATATACTTATTCCTGCGTACTTGACTGCTTTTCTAATAAAGCGGTCAGTTAAGGCGCAGTTCAGATGGTAATTAAAATAAAGCTTTATAGATTCTTTTACTTATTTATTATTAAATTGTTTTGCTTTTAGCCCTGAGACCGATCTTCATATTCCCCACCCCCCATAATAATTGAAGTTTCATCAAAAAAAGGGAAAGGACAGGAAGACAGGAAAAAAAAGTTTCATCAAAATCGGTTCAGTAGTTTTTGCGTGATACTCGTTCAAACAAACAAACAAACACACAAACAAACAGACAGACAAAAAATCCAAAAATTGGTGAAATGGAATCAGGGACACCTAAAAACCATATCGTAACTTTTTTTTGTTAATATCTTCAATGTACAGACAAACTTCTGTTACAGCTTTATAATAGTATAGATAAAAACCAGCCAGCAAGCTATGGCTGTACTCCTTACAGTATAGTCGAAGTCAGCTAAAAGAATTTAAATTCATTCTGTCTATCCTCTTACCAGTCTGATCAGATAGGTAATTTAAATTCTTATCTCTGGTTAATATCCCTCAATCACAAGAAAAGCGAAAATTACCTTGTTTACTTTCTTAACTATCATATAGTTTATACAGCAATCACGCTATCGATTGATGTTTGCAGCGAATTATCGGTTGTTGAGATAGAAAACCAGTACTTTCACAAGTTGAGTTGATACTGACTATTAGACGAGATTACGGCCAATAAGTTGTTAAGGCTGGTTTTAGAGTCACGCTGACCGCCCGCGCGGGTGGCAAGCGCGTACTGAAACGGTACAAGGCGACACCTAGCTCGTGGCCCGCGTCGCTTACCACCCGCGCCGGCGTAAGCGAGACTCTGAAACCACCCTTTCTACCCAGCGTCGTGAAATGAAAGAGAATGGTAACGGAGAGTGCGCAGAGCGTCACATCCACGCATGGGCCGGGGAGCGCAGCGGGGCCCTGGCTGCCGTGGCCCTGCGTCGCGGGACCCAGCTGGCCGCCCACCTCGGGGTACCCGTCGTCGTACACCGGGAGGCTGCTACCAAGGAGTCCGCGCGGCTGCTGTCGTATTTCCGAGATGGTATCAGGTAAGTTCTCTGATTGAACTACAATACTCGTAGAACACGCAATTTGAAGTTTATCAAATCACTAGATTTAAGTATTTGAAATTCCCGAGTGCTGTAATTTTACTATCAACATAATGTAAAAAGTCACAACTAAATTTACGCGTTACAATATACCAACATTTAAATCACGAAACAAAAATCTGTTGTTCCATACATTTGGGTTAAGTCTACACTGACATTTTCGAGCAATAGATGTTCTATGGAACAGCTGATATTTTTTTCCGCGAATTCAATGTTGGTCCCATATTGAGAGATGTTCAGTTTGATAGTCTAAAGCAAGAAGCTTTATAATCTTTTTGGTCTGTGTAACGCATTTAAGTTAACACCATGTATACTTCATCACTTTTTATAAACATGTATGATCAGAAGTAAGTTCTTAAATATACGCAGGGAATCCAACCTTGAAGTAAAATTATATTTTGCTCTCAGTACATCCAGCTCAGTTATCCTAACTGCAATTTCAATGCAATGTTACCAGGATCCTCCGGAGTGGCGCTGGCAACTTGAACGGTGGTGCGCGCCTGTACCGAGTGCGAGGACGCCGACCGGTCCTCATCCAACTCGACCCAGTGTCCTGGTCACAGCTGGCAGCAGATGGGGTATTCGTGCTGGACACTTCGGCTCTGCTGGTTCTGTGGCTGGGTAGAACTGCTAATCTTATTGAGAAGATATTTGGAGCTAAGGTGACTATGCTATTCATGTCAAGATTAGATCTGCGCTGTGATCTAATCTTGACAAGGATCTCCAAAAGTAGAGGATAGCTCATCATAACAGCCAAAGAACGTTCACTGCTGCACATAGGGCTCCCCCCAAGGATCTTCACAACGACCGGTCCTGTTCTGCCTTCATCCAACGGGTTCCCGCCGCCATCATCAGGTCGTCGGTTCAACTTGTGCAACAATGGGCCATCGGTTCTATGAGCAATGTTCCCCGGCTATTGCCTGATTAGTTTGGCAATTCTATGGGCTATGTCGGCTACTCTGGTTCTTCTGCGAATCTCTTCATTTCTGATTGGATATCGCAGGGCAACTCCGAGCATAGCACTCTCCACTCCATTGCCCTTTGGGCGATTATCAGCCTTTTTATGAGGCTTTGAGTGACCGACCACATCTCAGTTCAGTATGTAATGACTGGGAAAGATCAACGAGAGTGGCTGGATGAAGGGATTTTAATAATTAAGAATTTTACCCACAGATCGCGTACCGCATGGCCCGAGGTGCCGACAAGGGTATAACAGCGCGCCGCATCGCCATTGCCCACGACGGCTACGAGCAAACGCTTCCTGCTGGAGACCGCGCCCTCCTCGACGCCTTGCTGGAGCTTCGCTCGCGCTCCGTCCGCCCCGCGGCTCCCCTCGCCGACCCCCCGCGCCCCGCGAGACTTTACAAGGCCACGCACCCACCTAGAGTCGCCCCGGTGACAATGCCGTCGCAAAGACCAGCTGCTAGGCTGGAGGAGATCAAGCGGGCTCCGCTATTTAGGGAGGACTTGCTTGATGACGTAAGTTGATCAACTTGTAATTTTCTAAGTAATTAATATTTCAGTTATGTCTATGACAGTGATGCCAAATGTAGGGGAAATTCCATGCAAATTCCGGGGTATTTTCTATCTTCGGAGAGTTTGAACAACATAATTCACACAGCACAGCCAGCATCTGCTTAATTAGCATAAATAAAAATAACTAACAGCTTACCTCTAGAAGTGCCATGTTGTTAGTAACAACAAATTGAGTTAGTGGGGTTTGTGTAGACTTTAACGAATTATTATTGTGAAATAAAAGATCAACTAACTCATCATCATTCATCAGCAATATAATATAATACGCATCAACATCATAAGTAGGTATTTTGTTTGTGGTGTAACTGAGTTAAGGCTGGGCCACGCCGAGTGCAGCTGCAGAACGGGTGCAGGCTGGCTGCGAGCCAGCAGTTGACTCGACCCCGCGCCGGACTGCATCTAGCTGCGAGCCGGCAGCTAATGCAGTCCGGCGCGGCTGCGGAACGGTAGCCGCAGTGTGACACCTCGCATATAATTCCATAGTTTATACCTACTGCTGGCCCGCAGCCGGCCTGCACCCGTTCTGCAGCTGCATTCTGTGTGGCCCAACCTTAAGAATCTCGCAAAACATGATTAGGCAGTTTTTAAATTTTTTTTTTTGTTTGCGCGATATTCGGTAAGATTTGTGGGATCAAGAAACAGCCATCTGGCATCACTGGTTACCTTGTAGAAATAATCCCATACGACTAACAAATTTACATTCCCCCATACTCTTTCCAGGGTGTATACATAGTAGACAGTGGAAGCCGTGGTGTATGGGCTTGGGTGGGTCCTTCAGCCGGTGCTACAGCCAGCCGAGGTGCTCTGGCGGCGGCGCGGGGCCTGGCGCGAGCCCGCCGGCACGTCGGGCCGGTGTCGGTGACGGCCGCCGGCCGGGAGCCGCTCGAGTTCGCCGCTCTCTTCCGCAACTGGCGCTGGTGCGACGCGCGGCGCGACGTGAGGCAGAGAGCGGCCAGGTCGGCGACTACGAGGCTGGATGCTGTCAGTCTGGCGACTAATGCCTGGCTTGCTGCTGAGGTTATACTTTGGATAATTTTACATAACGGCAATACATTTTCATGACTACTACAGTTCCGTGACTAACTAACAGATAACGCACAGCAGAAGGAAACATTAAACCCATTCTACAGAGGATGTAGGGGTCGCTAAGGAAGGCTTTTTAGAAAATTGACCTCTAAGGGGGTCGCAACGGGATGTTGAAGGTTTTCAAAATTCACGCGGACGAAGACGTCGCTGTTAGTTATATAATTTAATGCCATTTCTTAGAAATATTATTCAGTTCTGCCATGACAATCTCAATTTGCATATGAGTCATAATTATATTCTATAGTTAACTTAATATTCTATTAACTTGACCTTGAACCTTTCAACGTAGTGTCTATTGTTTTCTCCAAATAACATTGGTAGTAACTAGCTAGCCATAGAAAAATGACACGCTCCCCTAGGACAGAATATGCAGAGCACCCTCCATGGTACCTACTAGCACAGATTAATATAATTTTAACGAATAAATTCGTTATTCAGGCTCAACTGCCGGACGACGGGTCCGGTGCGCTCAGAATGTGGCGCGTACGGTGCGAGGACGACTCCTGCGCCCTGGTGGAGGTGGAGCGCCCCCAGGCTGCCGTGTTCTACGACCGGGACTGCTACATCGCTCTATACACCTACCACGCGCCTACCGGGGACCAGTCTATACTCTACTACTGGATGGTAAATCAACATTTATCTGTATCAAATTTTAAGACCTTCCTAAAGTCTCAGCTGTTTTAAAATAAATGGGAAATATAGGATGAGCATTACCGACATACTTAAAACTTCAACTATATATTAAACTACAAGAACCTACTAGAGTAGTTACCAGAGACTGCAATATTATTTTGTACTTTTTGTTACAGGGTGGCTCTTCGCCAAATGATTTGAGGAATTTGGGTGCAAAAGAAGCCAAAGACCTCTACATTAAGTTGGGGCGTCTTCCCGTTCAGGTAAATTTAATAATAGCAACAATTTGCTTGCAGACTCATAACTAGAAAAACATAACATATGAATTATTTCCCTTACCCTCTGCAGGCGTGGGTTTATCAAGGCAAAGAACCGGCGCACTTCTTGCAGATCTTCAAAGGACGAATGATTACTTACGTTGGCAGCGCCTCGGACTATGATCGTGAGTTTAAAGCATTTATTTATTAGAAAGACTGTAGAGCGCTATCGTGTTTCGAATGCTTTCATAGCGGGAAGACAAAACAGAGAATTGTAGTTCTTTGATCTCTTTCTTACTAGGGTACAGGTGCTGTGTGAATGAGACACAATTCCCTGGCATGTTTACTGAAATGAAATGAAATGAGATTTACTTGCTAGAACATGGTGTTAGTTACATAGTTCTAATGTTGTGGGTTAGGTTCAGCATATTCTGCCTTATGTCTAGGCGTGCAAATATTTAATTTAAAACAATAGTTTTAAAATGATAGTTAATTATGTCAAATAGGTAAGTACAAATTTATATAAGTCATTTTGCTTTATAGATATTAAAATGAAATAGGAAATAAGAATTCTACAATCTGTCATTAATAAAGCTGTCTACGGAATAATAACACTTGTCCAGAAAGAAACACTGAATACGCTTCTTGAAGCAATTAATATTTTTGTTTTTGAAATGATCTGGCAAGTGATTGTATATCCTAATCGCCATACAGTATGCATTTTTGCTGTAGACAAGCCTCTACACAAAGTTGATAGGGACGCCTGCCCGTTCTTCTGACTTCACTCATTTTCTTAAATAAGTGTGGATGTTTAAGGACAAACACGCAAATTTCATATAAATAGAGACACGGTAACGGTAGTATCCTGTGTTCTTGGAATAGAGGTCTACAGCTGTCGAGAAAGCCTGCTCCACATAGGACACGTACCGTACACATTACTAGATACTAGTTCTCTAGTATGTTCCGACACCGAACTTAATGTTTTAATTCTAATTTAAATTAAAAATTTAATTTTAGTGACAAAAATATACCACTAATTTATCTTTGCCATTTTGTCAGTGCTTTATCCGATCTTTCTTCTAGCTTCATGGTTTCAAAGTTCAGCTGATGTAAACAACATAAGGTCCAAAAAAATTCGCTGAAACTATTTTAAGCGGATGATCACACCATCTAACTGAAAAATTTTCTCTATGGGTACTAGTATAGTATTATCTTATCTGTGTCTATGGGACAAATGTTGAAATTGCGAAAAAAAAGTTGTTCCATACAAAAATGCAAACCTATTCGACACGAATGTATGGGATAGCCTTTTTTGCGATTTTTATGTTAAGCCAATAGAATAAATCTGAACCGCCCCTGAAAATTTGGAAAATGTTTAAAAAAATCATCAATTATTTCCCTTCTAAATGTAGACAAATTTAATTTTGCTTTTTCTGAAAGTTCTAATACCATGACCTCGGTTGATCCCATACAGATTTATGATCCTTATCAGTAAGAGCATCGAATGGGATCAAAAAAAAGTTTTGTGAAAAATCAGTTTTTCTCGATGACCGTAGTTAAGACTTTTTTTTTCAAAATCTATGAATGCAAAAGTAAAATACTCTTAAACGTTTGGGGTAGTCTTCTATGAACGTTTTCTTGTAGCTAAAATGCTTCTGGTAGCTTCCCTTTCTAAAATTGTTTTGCAACCCCATTCTCCCCAGCAAGCGGACGTCGTGTAGTAGCACCATCTCGCGCCCTTATCCGCGTCTCAGGGCAATACGCGCGGGAAGCGCGCGGGGTGGAGACACACCCGGGCGGCGCGGGGGCGGGCGCGGGGGGCAGGGGCTCGTGCTACGTGGTGCGGGAGGGCGCGCGTGTGTGGGTGTGGTGCGCCGCCACCGCTACCGGCGACGAGCGCGAGGTCGCCAAGAACATGGCCGCTGCGGAGCACACCCTCGTCATGCAAGGTTGGTAGCATTGTAACGAGGGTACGGGAGAGGCTCGAACCATGAGACTGGCGACATCACCGCGGCGCGGCGTCGTCGCCGTGATACGGGGCGGCGCTGGACCACGGTACGGCGCCGTGCCGTGGAAATTTAAATGATAAATTAAATGTGTTACATATCGAATATGGTGCTTCAGACCATCAAACTGGAAAACTTTTAGTATGGAACCAATAATGAAATCGCGAAAAAAAAACGACCGTTCTGTACAGGGTGTAACAAAACACCCTTGTAATACTTAAGGGGGTTCTTCAGACCATCAAACTGAACAACTTTCACTATGGAGCCAACATCGAAATCGCGTGAAAAAAAATCAGCTGTCCCATACTAGTATTACTAGGGTGTTTTTTTCTTACACCCTGTATAAAACGTCAATGTTTGGGAAAGCAGATTTTTATCTCGATTTCGATGTTGGTCCCATACTGAAAGTTTTTCAGTTTGGTTTAAGCGCCCCTTTAATTATGTAACTCATTTAATTTTACATTCTGTATCTATCTGTAGTATCTAAACTATTATAAAACTGTAACAGAAGTGTGTCCGTATATTGAATGAATTACAAAAAAAAAGTTACGATATGGTTTTTAGGTGTCCCTGATTCCATATCACCAATTTTTGGATTTTTTGTCTGTCTGTTTGTTTGTTTGATCGAGCATCACGCAAAAACTACTGAACCGATTTTGATACAACTTTTTTTGTTTGATAGCTTATGATCTGAATCAAAATCTGGTACATAATTTGTGCGGACAAAGTCGCGGGTTAACGCTCGTAATAAATAAAATACAATTTAAGGGGATGATCAGACCACTAAACTGACGTTGTTTTGCAGGCAAAGAGACAGCCAACTTCTGGGCGGCACTCGGAGACCGCCGGCACTTATTGGTCGCGGCGCCGCTGAAGGAGATGGCGCGCCCCCTGCCGCCGCGTCTCTTCTACGTGTCGCTCGGCACGCCTGGCCAGTACTCATGTAAGTACGAACTACTGCACTAGGCCCCATTTGTTGCAACTATCAAAGAGAAGTCTCCACCTAAAAGCAGGCATTAAAAAGCAAAATAAACAGGTCCAGGCCGCGGCTACATAGAACGAGCTATACATGCATGGAGCCGGTCTTCAGGACATATTGCAGCATGTGCTGCCCGACTCCTGTCCCGTGCCGCGGTTTTCTAAAGCCTACCCAAAGTCGCGAGCACATTTAATTCGATGGCGATTAAACTAAGAATTAGAACATGAAAACATCAGATTGATTGTTGTTTGGGCTATTGCAAGCAAGGGTCGTTATGTAACACTGCGACCATCGCTGGTCTTTTGTGTTTGCCCCAAGCTCACCCATATTTTACGCATACCTCCGAACTTATGGTATGTTCTTTTCATTCTCCGGGTATGCACCTGAATACCCGGAGAATTCCTCACGATGTTTTCCTTCACCCCCGAGCTAGTGATAATGATAAATATAACCGTACATAAATTCAGTCTTAGTGGTACAGGCCAGGAATCGAACTGCTGCCTCATGATTGAGTCGCTAGCTCCCATTCCGTATGGACTCATCGCTCTTTAGTTCTCAAACATCAGATGGCTAATTTCTGCTTCGGTCCACAGTTGAGGAGATAACATCGTTCAGTCAATACGAGCTGGCGCCAGAAATGGCGGCAGTACTGGACGCTCACTGCGCCGTGTTTGTGTGGCTCGGGGCTCACTGCTGCCCGCGGGCCAAGGACGACGCGCGCTCTATCGCTGCCACTTATCTATCACAAGGTAAACACAATCCACCACCAATTAAGCCCACCAAAAACCTAATCGACATAGGATCCTGGAGGTAGATCGAAGCGACACATGTAGAGGCCTGAGCCCAGCAGGTCAGAGACAAAACTTAGCTACACGACTATATTCTTACCGAATTAATTCTGATTTATTTATTTATTTGTGAACTAACATAAGGCAATTATTTAATTATATCATCATCATCATCTCAGCTGATAGTTCACTGCTTCGTGAACGCTTCTTGAAAGTCCGCCGCCTTCACCGGGTCGTCGGTCCACCTTTCAATTATGGACAAATAAATAATCTGAAGGCTGACATAAATAATTTTAATGAAATTGAATATCTACTTACATCAATCTGACAATGTGTTTGTTTATAGATCCAGCAGCACGTGATTCCGAGACCCCTATATTAGTCCTAAGCCAAGGCCGGGAGCCACCAAACTTCACCGGTTTCTTCCCACATTGGAAACTGACTATGTGGAAAGTAAGTTAATAACGTAACATTAACCATCTGCAACAGATGTAAAGGCCTATGATGATGAACCATAATATTCATCCTCCGCATCCCGAATCCCTAAGGAAGTAGTATTCAATTCTAAACAATATCACACCCCGGGCACGGCATAAAACGATTTTAAGAGTACCTACTGTATAAACAAGATAACGTACACACGCCTTCGCCTTCCCATCCCAATTCGGATCCACATACAGTTTGTTTTTGAGAACCTGGACTGAGCGCATTGAAATCCTTATAATAAAATGTCATTCTAAAGAAATAAAAAAAAATGCTTTGGGGGCGCTGCCATCGACCTTAATGTCAGTGTGTTCCAAGTACAAAAATTAGTGCCAATGATTTTCCGCAACATGGCGAGGTTTTTTATTTTTCTGGTCGAGCTTTAAAGTCGTTATTTTCCTGCAGGGCCACAAAACATTCAGCGCGATCATCAGCGCTCTAGAAGGCAAGTCGATCGTGCAAGGAGGGAACAGCGCGCTACAGAGCGGCAACAGTGCCAACCGCTTTGATCAATACGAGAAATACCCACTGGCTTTACTGCGGGGGCCTAAGGAGCACCTTCCACCCGACGTTGATCCTCTCGCTAAGGAGGTGGGTAAATGTTCATTTCGGTTCTGCTTCACCACTTCTTGATCAGTTTCAGATAGCCTGTCTAACAAATAACATGGCAAATAAACAAGGTATCTGACACTTATCAGTCGGCCTCGCATGCCATCCTCGAGAAAACAATAAAAATCGAAATGTGCCTCCATCTATGATATTTTACGTATGCCAAAAAAGAGCGCGCATGACGTTTTGCCGCTGACGTGGGTGGCATGCTAGCCCGGCTGGAAGTGGTGAAACAGGTCTTTAGTATGGTGGATCTGGCTGAAGAGTGAAGCTACAGAAATAAAAGATCAATCTACGGTCTTGCTTAGCTTAGGATAGAAAATAATAATAACATTACTTTGCCAATAAGTAAATGATCCAAAATATATCCTTAAATTTGTTGTTTCTAGTTGTACCTCACCCACGACGACTTTGTGACGACATTCAGCACTCCATACAGCGAGTTCCGTTCGTTGCCCGGCTGGAAACAGAAGGAGCTGAAGAAAGCTGTCGGCCTCTTCTGAAATATTTGTTTCATCATCTTTTGAGCTTCTCTCTTGTGTGGAAAGCGGCGGTACACACCCGGTAGTACTTATATCCGTGCAACATGGTATGATGTTGACAATGTATTACTAGTATTTATTTAATAAAGTAGAATCCACTAATAATCGACTATGAAGTGAACGCACATTGTTTAGATAAGGATTCGTGATGCATTTAATATTCACGTTGTTCTAGAGTTTTGAAAGTTTTACCACTTGTTAAATTATCAATATGTTTAATGTGTTATTTATTTTAAATGAATTTTGAGAAATAAAAAAATGAGATTTTAAAATGTTATTTATTTTCACAAATGTAGCACTTATTAGCTAGGCATTAATTTTATGATAAAATTAATAATCTTTACAATATACAAATTCCTTAAAAATCCATAAAATATTGGTTTATTCCAAAACATATGTACATTATAATAACTATTGATACATATAACATAGTACGCCTAGGTGATATGGGAGTGGGCCGTAGCTAAGGCACGTGGTATTAGTATATTGCATGACACGTATAATGTATAGTTGCGTGCGTGCGTCCGTTCGTACGCACGATGTCGCGCGTCTCACGCTACATTATAGCAATATGATTCAAACCCAACCATGATCAAAGTAATAGATTCATCAATATTATAATAGTATATAATATACCCCGTAACTAAATGATAAATTTTAATACCGAATCAGCGCGAAGCTACTTGAGAAGAATTGTTTACAAATGAGAATCTAGCTAGTTAGGAACTTACAAATTTAGTTCGATAAATAAACTTTTACAATAAGAGATGTAATTCAATAATAAATAATTTACATACTTTAATGATTTTACATTGTCCATTATTGTTATACGTAAGACAATTTGGGAGTATTTCTGCAACCGCCGTCGATTATAAAGCTTCGATGGCAGAAAAAAGGACTCCCGAAAAATGTTACACAAAATCAGGTTTATAATTATGCATAGTAAATAACAATAGTATTATTATTAGACTGAATTAATATTAATGACAAGCATGGAAAACATAACGTGGACTATTAAAATTCAAAATAAATTGCAATCCTTTTTTTAATCCAGTTTTTTTATTTTCTTTGGCAAACCATTTCCGAACGCTTGAAAAATACAAAATGGAATGAAACAATACGAACAATGCAATAGCTGCCCTAATAAAATATAATTTAAAAATGCATCTCAAAAATAAGCGTAAATCTAAGATGAATTGCAATTTACCAAACACTTAAGTACGTAAATCAGAAATTCGTATGTCAGTACATGGATGAAGAGATTTCGGTCTTAAATCTAAAAAAATACATAAAAGCGATAACTGGACAAGCGACAGAGTTGAACTTGAGTCAATATAAAACTAAGATAAAACAAAACTCAACATAGCTTTCGTTGGAGGAATGTAAACAGTAGAGCAATAATAAACAGCGCTTTAAATCTTTAACAAGAACCACTAGTAACAACATGCATCGGAGGCCTGCTTCCCTTTAGCACCACGGGTGTTATAGACACATCTATTTATCACAGCTATCCCCGAGTCCCGAGCCGAGCACACTACCTACCGGTCTGTCCCTCTCTACGTTTTTTATATTATTTGTTTGCAAAACTATCATACGTGAACTAATGTGATTATCGATCTAAACACTTGTAAGGCCTTCAAGATTCGGCTAAACAGTTAACCTTCCTAGGAGTACCGGAACGATTTTTGTCTTCAAATCCAGGTTAAATTATTTTCCTAAATGTTTAGACCGAAATTATATTAAGTCCACCATTATCAGTACATATTTGTCAGCCGTGCGTCAGACATCTGGCAAAGAACAGAAAGTGAACCAGAATGTTAATCCACAACAAGTTTTGTACTTTTATATCACAATTCACAACTAAACAGGTGTATTAAATTACAAGTCGTATTTAAAAATTGGTGTTTTAGTGTCTAAATGGTTAATTTTAACATTTAGCTCCCTACAATAGTGTTGAGTCACACAACCGTTAATATTGGGAAAACATTTCGTACTTAATTATGTAATAATATTGATTTTGTACATTTAAATTGGAACCGTAACGTTGAAGATTGAACAAAGGGAGATTACTTTGGCACCTAATAAATGGTCAGAGCAAACAAAGTCGAGCTTAAACACCGACGTTCTTTCAATTATTGCTTTCTCGTAAGTTAACATCAAATTAAATGTACAATTTCATGAAACCATGGAAAACTTTATACAAAGACTATTAGGCAGCATTGTTACTCAGTATTGACTGCATTACCTACCAATTAAGAGATACAATAAGCTCAATAATTACACTACTCAATACTATAAAGTACAAATTGATCATGTGATTCCAGGAAGCCCATCTGAGTCTTACATAATATAACATACTGAATTTAGTTTTAAATCCTATACGATTGAGCAACTACCGGAAAAGATTTAACTACACAAACTTATGGCACTGTTTTTCGTTAAATTTGAAAATTAGGGTGTCATTAGGTGTACAAATTTATATACTTAATCTCTACGAATACGGTCCCTAGGTGTCCAGTGATTATTTGTCACCTTTCAGTGAGTAAACATCGAGAAACGAGTGCTCAAGTGTATAAAGTAGTTAATAACCAGTGCAGATGTGTAAATATGATATTGAAACGTGAAAATCAATTCCGATCAAGATACTTGGACTACAGATAGTGCCACTCGAGATTTAATAAAGTCTCATTAAAAACAGTGCAAATATGTAGTACAGAGGCGTGTTAAGAATTAGTTGAAAAAGTGAATTAGGCCCGTAACAATTCCTTTATTTTAATCGGGCTACGAGCCTTAGCGCTCTTACAGACGAGCGACACATTGCAGTCGCCGTGTGTCGCAGAGGGTCGCGCTCATAGACTTTACGTGTCTCTCGTCTGTAAGAGCGCTTATGGATAGTCCCTGTTTTGTATTTAAGTCAAAATTAGCATATTTTTATTGGAAACATGCTTTGACAATGTCAGACTTTTCTCTACTATAAAATGATATCCTATTATTTCTCTGTCCACTTCCAAAGTGCCAGCTCATGAGCGACAGAGTGACGAGACACCTAAATTATACTTGTTTGTCATTATTTTGGCCTGTATATAGGTACTGATCAATTGTTATCAAAATCTCTGCACATTTCTTAAGCTTTTTTTACGTTTAAATCAGGCTCTTTATTATATGTATTTCAAATTTAATGTTTAACCCTCATCGACATTACAAACGGGTACGTTCAACATAAACAGTAACAAAAATAACTTCTAATAAAATGCTCATCTGGTTGAAAACGGTTGTACAAAAATAAAAAAAATTCAATAAACTCTACATTCAGCTGATTATAATGTAAATAAATTTCTGGTAATGTTATGTTAACGCATTTTCCCTCACAAATATTGTTGTTATTATTTAATTCCTCGGCAAAGAACGCATTACTACAAAGCGTGTAAAACTCATTCCTAACCATTCGTTCATCAAACACCTACAAGCACTGTATCACTATGAAAACATGATCTAATAACAATATTTTCGTATCTAACCCAACGCGTATTTATGATACAAGCGAAATACAAAATCATTATAATATCAACACAATAAGTATCAACGTAGCTTATTATTTACATAATCCAAAATCAATTCGAAACAAAACATTTTTTTTTTAATCATTGAACAAACATGTGTAGAGTTGATAGAATTCTTGAAATACCTTTCGATCAAAATAGTTATAAATTCTACCATTCTACCCTTCTGAGGAAATTTAAACAAAATTACCTCAACATAATACGTGAGATTCGATAAACCTCTCCGTATTCATCCCCACTTTACTAAATTGCATTAATTCCCTCAGTCGCGTATTTTTCATAAGTACATACATTCATTATTCTCAACAACAAATACCGTGCTGAGAATTCGTTTAAAATTTAATTTTAACAAATTGCCTACTAATATTGAAGTTCAAAAAAATTGGATTTATAGCCAATAATAATATCAACACAATGCAAAATTACGTTGGAAGTTAAAACAGGAAGATATAACATAGCTGGCATAATGAGTTCATTCTTCGATGTCCAAAAACTTTAATAAGAATCGTCGATAAATACTGGTGCCCACATACGTACTCTTATCTCGTTAAAAGCTCTTTTGCGAATGTCGTATAAATAAGATTGGCTAGATTCGCGATTGTTCTGGAACGAACGTACAGTGGTAGTAACTCGAGAGGTGGTAGGAAGGTACCTGCTCACTGTCGCGGCAGGGACGCGTTGGCTGGCAAGGTGGAGCTGCGCTGCGACGCGTTCATGTACGCCTGCTTCAAGTTCGACCGCATCGAATCCCTGCAACGAACAAATTTATTTTATTTACCTGCCCTTGAAGAAAGTCAAATAAATATTTCCAAATTATTTATTTATTTATTTTATTTTATTCATTTTAGGAAAACTTACGGACTAATTACAGGATAGTAGGGTATCAACATTTTTATAAAACAACATTGCCAACTAAAAGTTTTCACCGATAAATATCATTCGTTATACAAACGTTTGTGTGAGAAATAAAATACAAATTTAAATCAATAAAGTGATAAAAAGTTACATTACAAAAAGCTCCCAGTTTGCTGGTACTTCAAACCATCCACAAAAGAAAAGGAATTATACAATGTGTTAATGAATTAACGCAAAACTAGAAAGTAGTTTGTTTAGGATCGAGAGCAGAATCGAATTATCATGGTTTCAGCATGAGTAATTTTTCAAAATATTAAATAATTTATGTGAAAAATTTTAAATTTTAAGAACCCGATCTCAACCCACGACACGGGCACACTTACCCTACTTCCTACCAAAACAAGATTCTTAAAATGTATCCATAACCACGTTAGTGCTGAAATGATAACAAATCACTTTTGCCTCAAAACTTAAAATGCGAATAACTTTAAATTTTGGTATTGTATTGAATATATAAGGTCTAACAAAACTAGCTGAAACTATTTTAAGGGGATGATCAGACCATCAAACTGAACAACTTTTTCTATGGGATCAATATCGAAATCGCGAAAAAAAATCTGCTGTTCCATACAAAATGTACTTGACCTAAATGTATGGGACAGCAGATTTTTTTGTTGAAAGTTGTTCAGTTTGATGGTCTGATCATCCCCATAAAATAGTTTCACCTAATTTTGTTAGACCTTATAGAATGGTATTGTATAGTATTTGTATTGAATCAGTAGAACGATAGGAATATGCTGTCCTGCGAACCTAGACAGTTAATCACACAATCGACTTGACTTCCAAACAGTTTTCGGTGACCCCAAATCACCCATTAATTCCAGGCGATCTAAGGCGAAGTGACAAAAGAAAAGACTTTATAAATGTTGATGTCCCCAAATCATCTATAAATTAACTACGTATCTGTTCAAAATAAAAATGTGACCTTGCTCGCTAGTGTGACGTCAAAGCTGTCAGACAGCACGGCCGGCGCCAGCAGCAGCAGCAGCTTACGCGCGCTCGTGCAATCGTGCATCGGTCAGTACCTGGGCGAGAGCTTGGTGTGGTCGTGGTTGGTGTGGTGCGCGGCGCGGTAGCCGTAGCGCTGCACGCGGCGGGCGAGGCGCGCGACCCAGCGGCGCTGCTCCTGCGCGGCCGGCGCCAGCAGCAGCAGCTCGCGCGCGCGGTCCGCGTGCAGCTTGCACGCCGCCACGCCCTCGCCCTCCGACACGTGCTCCGCGTGGATCTTCATGCGGCACCCTGACATTCACATCGACACGTTACTTCGACCTCTGTATCCTCATCGAACGGGACCCACATTAAAGTAGATTTTAGATTGGCTTAAAGCTCTCACTCTGTCTCTTTGCAAGCCTACGTGCAAGCCTATACCATGTATAACTATTTATTACCTATACTGTGTGAACTAATTTTAATCGTAAAATAATGCCATTGAAACATTGATATCTTATTGAAAATAAATATTTTTGTAATTTCACATTGTATTTTTTCGGCTTTGATGACTTTTAATTTGTAACCTGTACCTTTTTCTTGTGAAAATGCAAAGAAATATAATTAAATTAGAAATATAAAAATTAAGCCTGTGTTAAATTAGGAAATCAAGATTCTAACATTTCGTAACATTGTAAAATACGCTAACATGCCATACGTAAAAATAAATATCTGAAGGCCCTGACACACGTCATGAAATCAACTTTGGTTTGGCTTCGCTTATCCATCTTTTCAGTGAAACTCACGTGTTGCCGAACTGAATGCAATTTGTCGGCATATACCGTTAAGATAAAGAGGTAGAATAAAGCATAAGGTTCGGAGCACTCACGGCGGCACTCGTAGGCCTGCGGCGGACGGAACATGTGCCACAGCGGGCGCGTGCAGACCTCGCACGCGGTCGGGATGTGGTACGTGATGCTGACTAGGTCGTGCCCCTTGTGCTGCACCGTGTTACCTATACAATACAAAAACATGTTAGCATATCATACCATAGCGTAAGCTCATGACTATATTCCCCGACGGGGTATCAAAGATATTCTGATAACTCTAAACATCCACGTTTCGTTAGTTGTACCGAAACTCTGTCCAATGTGACGGGGATCACTCCCCGTCGACACTTATAATGGACACTGTGCCTCGAAATTGAAGCATGCAGTTTTCCTCACAATGTTTTCCTTCACAAAAAGCTACTGGTGTCATAAATCGTACATAAATTCCGAAAAACTCATTGGTACCAGTCGGCTTGGAGTGCGATTTTCGAATCTCATTCGCTGAGCTCAGCAGTTGAAAATCAAACTTCAGGAGTGTGATGTTTGAAAGTCAAATCAGCAGTAGAAAGATGCATATCTCCATAGTAATTTTGACATTTTCAACTGCTGAGCTCAGTGAATGATATTCAAAAATAGCACTCCTGGACGCGGATCAATTCATACCCTCCTGCACGGCAGGCATGGTTACACTCTAACTATACTTCATTATAAATAAAGACAAGATTTTTCCGATTCCTATTTAGCTTTCTGGCCAATTCTGATTACCAAATATAATTTATTTATCAGAAAGATATAGTATCCGACATATCGTGGACTACTACGTTACTAAAGCTGTTCTAACAATACGTGAGAGGAAGTGTTTCAAATCTCTGTTTCTAAAATGCGAAATAGCCTTAAAATTCAAAAATAGCCATAATTTCGTTGCTATTTGGAATGGAGTATAGACCACACGACGCCAAGAGCTTGCTCGAGCATCTTTCCTCCTAATCTGAAGACTAGTAACGTACTGGTGTGGTCCTGCGCATCGGCGGGCGTGTCGGTGAGCTCGCCGGGGCGGCGCGCCTCGCCCTCGCCGGCGTAGAGCAGCTGCAGTATGCGCGGGATGTCCTTCGCGTCCGCGCGGATCACGTCGCCCTGCGTCACCGACCGCACGTGGAACACTTTGCTATGGATCACAAATAATTAAACATTAGCAAAAAATATATTAAAACTAGAGTTAACCCGCGACTTCGTCCGCACAAATTATATACCCGATTTTAAGTCAAATCATAAGCTAACAAACAAAAAAAGTCTCATCAAAATCAGTTCAGTAGTTTTTGCGAGATGCTCGATCAAACAAACAAACACACAAACCCAAAAGCCTTCAATTTAGTTACGAGACAGGCCCTTTACACACAACTTTGCATGCGACCTGGAGTAGTGACCTCGGTCTTTTGTTATTTGTTGCAGAGAAAAGAAGCACACATTTAGTGTTACGATTGAATGAAACATTATAATTAGTTTCTGAAAATGATTGCTCCACGTTAGTGTGCTTACGAAGGTGCTACTGGGAATGTTTCTCCATTGAAAAGAGAAGATCTTCCACCAGGCTATATGGGGACCGGCCTAGATTATTTCTCTTGCGCGATGTATGTCTTGCATTCGATTGTGAACCTTATTTGCAGTAGGTTACGAGTTCCGTATTCACGGTGAACATTGTCTATGTATGGAGCATATTTCCGAGAGCGACGGTGTCGCCATCTGTTGGCATCTTTGCTATAACTAGTGGGTGGCTGACATCTGTAGCAAGTCCCCACATGCTCTCACTGGTGGTCCCTGATTTCTCAGATGCAGTGAGAAACTGTTCTTGCAGGTTCCTTTGCCTTCCCGTTCGGGGTTGTCAGAAACATTGCTACAACTACCAACTGTCTTCCAAGCAGTATCAACATTAGAACCAACAAAATTAAACAAACCTCAAATCTAGAATCATGACAGGGTCAGTAGTATTCTGTTTATCGCTCTCCGTGTTGTAGAAGATGATCTTCTTGGAAGAGACGACCACGTACTGCTTCTTCCAGCCGTGGCGGCGTATGTTCTGTTTGAAGGGGACCGACAGCCAGCCCTCGAGTGTCTGTTCGGTCTCGCCGTCCTCCGCGTCCGCCGACGACTGGGAAGCAGTCTCGCTCGTCAGCGCTGCCAGTTTCTCTTTGAGCTGCTCTATTTCTACATCTTTGCTGTCCACCTGAAATGTTACAAGGTTTGTAAGTAATTTGATAGACTTAGGTAGCTACTCGACCAGTGGTCGATGACCACTAAAATCTCACCATTGGGTGATTATAACCTTTCTTGATTGTTATTTTTAAATCTTAAAATTGTGGCTCTATCATGGTGTCAATGATTATGCCAATGTTGCTTGGTAATCGATATTTAGGTGATCTCAAAGAAAACAAACATTAAGTTTTTGTGTTTGTACAACCACATAAAATAGCGGAGCCACGTACGCTAACCCGCGCGCGAAACACGTCCTCCCGTGAATCCTCTAACCACACGACTCACTAGAGGTAACTGGTAACATCAGCTAGCAGATTAGCCAAGTTTGCGAAATAACTACTCCAAATTGTAGATATTGATCTACTATCAATTGTCTACTACAGAAAGGAATAGAGTAAGGGTCAGCGCACATCTAGCGGGAAAATGCTCGAGCAGTTTTCATTTATAAATTGATAATGAACTTAATTACAATTGTAATAGAGCTGAAAATAGCGAGTAAGGTATGATTATCTATGACGTGTTTTCGCGCTATCTGTTGCACGTTGTTTTCAACTCTATTTCAATTCAATTTGAGTTAATTATCAATTTATCAAAACTGTTTTTGCATTTTTCCGCTAGATATGCACTTACCCCTAATGTGGAAATACTGTTCCGTGTGGACAAGTCAGTTCCAATCATTAAACAGACCAGTCAGAAATCTGATGATTGTCAAGGTATTCTGACGGTGCGGCAAGTTGACCAGTACCTAGCCTCTACCAATTGGACCTGCATGTTGTCTGGCCTAGTGTCTCTCATCATAATTTTTGAGAGGAGTCCTGTGTGTGTGGATTATGTATGATGATGACAAAAGTGCAACGAACCTCCATAGCGAGCCGCAGCCTGGTCTGCTGCTCCTCGACGAGCTGCTGCTGCGAGTCCTGCAGGTCGCGCTGCAGCTTGGAGATGTGCTGGTCGAACTTCTCCTTCTCCCTGGTGAGCTCCTGCTGCAGCTTGCGGTAGTCCTTGTCCTTGCGGACCGACATCTTGCTCTTGTTCTTCGTGGTCGCTGGATTCATGTCTTTCCTGGAGATTGTAATTGTCTATGTCAGTGGCAAGCTTTTTTACTACAAACTAGCTGTGCGTGGCATGCGTTGGAAATTTTAGAATGCCCCTTTTTTCCGACATTTTTTTTATTTTATTCATTTTAGGAAAACTTACGGACTAATTACAGGATAGTAGGGTATCAACATTTTTATAAAACAATATTGCCATCTAAAAGTTTCCACAGATAAATATCATAGTTTTTTTTCGCACTGTTAGGAACACTTTGAAAAAAATTTCTGGATCTGTCCAGCACTTCTCAAGTGATGCGCTTAGCAACGAACAGCATTTCACTTTTATTTATATGTATAAATATGCTTCAAAAAAGAGTAGATGGAGGTTCGATTTCAACGTTTTTCAGTAAAGATAACTGCAATCATTTTATTCTCCCACAATATGTCTATCACTTTAACAGTGAAGGAACGCAGAATTTGCCTATTCATAAAACTGATGAGGTCATAGAACCGAAATATGTTTATTATTATGGAATAATCTATCTTAATATGGCACTTATCATTATATCCCTCATAAATCATATTTTATAACTTTGATGATAAAGATTGAGTATCTTAATGAATTTCGATTATTGACAACAAAGACATTAATACATATACATACATAAGTTTAATTATTTTAAGTTACATATATTGTATTTGTTCAGAACATCAGTGGTCAGAAATCTTGCTACAACTACCAACCATCTAATCATCCATCCATCTTTGCAATTAATGTATATTTTATAATTAGTTGAAGGACAGATTGGCAAAGGACCATACGGAGTGGCGCAACAAAAAGGAGCCAATTGCCCGGCAGTTGGTTGATGTGGGCCAGGATGCATCTGGAGAACAGACTGCCGTAAAAGCGGTGAAACATGAATACGGAATATGCCATTGAACATTTTACACCAGAGCCACTTTAAAGAATTTATTTAACTATCACTTACTTACTGTTCCCGATAAATTAAATTATTTGTGGATAGTTATGCTAATATATTTCCCAAATGATAAAAAAAAAGATTCTTAAGGTGGTTTCAGTCCATACAAAAGTTTGACGTAATATTTTATATATGGAAAAATAGTTTAGAAAATCTAGTTGCCGCGTCACAAATAACATTTGCAATTTATAATATAATTACGAAGATATAAAGCTTTTAAAAGCTTTCAAATTTCAAAGCTTTATATCTTCGTATTTTTCTATATTTACAAAGTTACTTATATTAATACCGTCTACGCGTATTGTGCGTCAAAGTTTTGTATAAAATTTACCCCTCTGCAACCACCTTAATTCTGTTACATTCGAACAAGGTACATCAATTTGTAAAAAGGAGCAAAGAAAATTCAAATGGCGTATACTGTGTTGTTTTTTTAACAGCCATGTTTGCTCTTCAACTTTGTCCCTTTCTAATCTAACGACAAAAATGGATAAGAAAGGGACAAACGCAAAATTGGAAACATCGACGACGGACACGGACGAAAGAAGGACGAACATTACCGTCCGCCATGGTCAATTTTCGTGTTTCAATGCTTGTGAAGAGGATTTGCATCCATTGGTTATATCCATGATGTGGGCTGATTTGATTTACTTTTAAGGAGTTTTTATAGAGGTTTTGTATCATTGTTTTGTGATGAATAAACTAAAATAAATGTCAGTGTAAAATCTTTCATTACAAAGATGAATTTAATTCTTGAGTTTAAAAAAAAAATGATTCCTTTTTTTTGACAAATCTTAACACTTTCGCTGCTAAACTCAAAACCATGATCCTCGTGCAGTGCTAAAACTGAAGACCCTCGTGAGTCGTGCGCACAGTCGTAACGTAAAAAGACCAATGCGGCTCACCACGTGGGTCACCCACACAGGCGTAAAGTTTGGGTGACTCACGCTGTAGGTCATGAGCACAGGCGAAATGCAATAGAACTTGACCCCCCCTCGTAGGTCGTGCGCACAGTCGTAACGATAAATGTGGCTCGCGTAACCCCAGTAAGCGTAAGGTTTTCGGTGACTGGCGCGGTAGGTCATGAGCATAGGTGAAATGTAATTGAACCGACTCGTTACGTGGGTTCTTCAGCACTACGGCCCATTTTGTCAGCGACCTACGACGTAGGTCGTCAGCAGCGAAAGTGTTAAAATGTACCTTGTGCAATCTTAACCGCGTGTAAATGCACACTCGCGCGACATGCACGCGAAAATGATGACCTATAGTTGTCGACTAACGGAAAGTTGTAATAGTAAGCAGACACAAAAATGAAGTATACCTGTTCATAATCTCAGCGAGCTTATTGACAGCCTGCTGCTTGAGCATGATCTCTGAGTTGAGCTTCTTGTTCAGCCGCTCCACGTCGTCCTGCAGCCGCTGCATGGTCGCGACGCGCTCCGCCAGCGCCGTGTTACTGCGCCGCAGCTCGTCTACCTCCTACGGACCAGCGGCATTAGTTACGACACCCTTTATACAGCATAGGGTTAGGATTTAAATGTATAAAAGCTTAAGCGAATGTAGCCTGTGAAATGGTAGTGCCAGTATCAACAATACTAGTGTCTTTATTAACATGGCCGTAGTTTTGATCGTCTATAATAATACAAAAGACGGAAGAAATAAGAAATCATAATAACAAGAAAAGAAAAGAATAAGAAAGAAAAGATTACTGAGAAACCTCCTCCTTTTTTGAAGTCGGTTAATAAGAAGAAAGAAATAAGAAGAAAAGAAAGGAAAAAAAAAGATAGAATTTACGAAGAGTAAAGAAGAAGCAAAGAAGCTTTAAGAATATTCTTAATGGGTCGATTTCATTAGAAACCATTATCTAGAATGCCGCCTTAAAAAAAACGAGAAAGATCGAGATGGTCTTTGTTTTCTTTGAACATGCCAAAATGTGCGCGCATGTGCGGTTTCCTCGTTTTGTCGTCCAGGACATGCTAGCGCTACTAGATTTAACATGCGTAATAAACATTACATTGAAATTGCAAAACCATAAGGTCTATGGAGTGGGATATGCAAAAAACTAGTAAAAACAGCGTGAAAAGTACACCAAGCCTGCATAAGTTTAATACCCAATAACTAATGAGTCACTTGCCCTCGAAGCGTGCACACCAGGCACCACAGTACTCACCACGGCGCGTGAAACCAGCACGACGTATGTGAAACTTGTGGGGCGGAGTGACCCATTAGCCTTGCCGGGTATCTATCACAAAACTGAAGTTGAACAGCACACAACATTAAATGCATACTCCAAAGGCACTGGCAGAGAGCTTACTTTCCGCTGAAGGTCGACGGTTGCGCACATCTCGTGGTCGCGGTCCCGCAGGCCCTGCACCAGCGCGTCGCGCGCCGCCAGCTCGCTGCGGTGGCTTGTTAGTGCGTCTCGCATCTCCAGCTCTTTCATCGTCTTCTCTTTCTCCAGCTCACCCACTGTCTCTTCGGCTATCGACCTGTTTTAAACATTATCATAAATCTTAAAACGTAAAACCCTGAATGCTATAAAGTTTAAAATCAAATATTACGGAATGTTGAAAAAATTCGGTCACGGACTTTCTTTAAAAACTCAGCTGGAATCTCAATAATGAGGTCTTATGTGGTGTATGACGTCACCGCATTCCGAAAAATAATAAATGTGATTAGCATAACTATGAGCACACAATAGTCACGCAATATGTGTATATACTCTTAGCACAAGTAGGCATATTTTGGATTAGGGTAGGCGGATTTTGGCCAACTGCAGCTGGTGCATGAAGGAGACGCGCTCCTGCTCCAGGCCGCGCGCGCAGCTCGTTCACCTGGCTGCGGTACACCAGGCAATAGAGCATCTCTCCTGGCACCTGCACGTACCTGGCGATGGCCTCCGAGTCAGCGCGCGCGATGGCCAGCTGCAGCTGGTGCATGAGGGAGGCGCGCTCCTGCTCCAGGTCGCGGGCGCCGCGCGAGCTGTCGTCCAGCTGCGCGCGCATCTCGTTCACCTGGCTGCGGTACACCAGGCAGTAGTGCTGCTCGTTCTCCAGCTGCGAGCGCAGCTCCTCGCTCTGTACAACATAAAAATATTTCTTTTAATTTCCTGTAACCTTCCGCGACTTCGTCGGCATGGGGTAGCGAAATAATAATAATACCAGATTTTAAGTCTAATCATAAGCTTTCAAACAAAGTTTCGTCACAATCGGTCCAGTAGTTTCCGTGTGATGCGACAAACAAACAGACAAAAAATCAAAAATTTGTGCTTTGGAATCAGGGACAACTAAAAACCAAATCGTAACATAACGTCATCAATCATCAATACGTCCCGCTGAAGGGCTAAGACCTACCCTCAGGAAGGGTGTACGGGTGTTAGTCCACCACGCGTGCCCAATCCAGATTGGTGGACTTCACACACGCATCAGAATTTCCTCTTTAACGTACAATATGCAGGTTTCCTCACGATGTTTTTCTTTACCGTTTGAGACCAGTCGTTATTACGTGGATAAGTTATGAAAAGTCATTGGTGTATGGTATATATTTATAATTTTTAAATACATACATAAATTCACGACTGTACAGTCAGCAGCCATAAGTTATATACACTTTAGTACTACGACGTAGAACAATGACTGTACATAAATTTCATGGTTAACATTGCTATCATTTTTGGCTAGGTGTTTTATTTTCAAGTTAGTAAGTAAGTTCATTATTCATCATCATTTACGCCTAAAAATGTCTCCAAGAGACTTCCATTACGTCGTATAGAATTAGTTTTAATATAACAATAAAGACAACGTGTTCATTAAAACAATCGCATAGGGATAGAGTACTTCTCAATCAGGTTAATTGGACAAAGAAATATTGAAGCTAATAAAACGCAAATACCATTCCCGACTCAGAAAACTTTGCATTCAAACAACCTAATTGCATGGACCCAACATAATCACAACTGTAATCAATGTACGTTACTAGCCGAGACGTGGCCACCTACATATTATTTGTATCATTTTGATTTGTTGCTTTTATTTAATGTCTAACATTTGGCGACCCGGTTGGTGTATTTGGTTACCACGCCGGACTGCCAAACCAGGGACCTGGGTTCGAATTCCGGTTCGATCATGGATGTTACACGGGTCCAACTTTAAGAGGATGATTAGACCATCAAACTAAGCAACTTTCTTTATGGGACCAAACCCATCCAAACCACGAAAAAAAAAATACAGCTACTATACATTTGGGATTGATTTGATATATATATATTTTTTTGCGATTTCGACGTTTACGCATAGAGAAAATTGTTTAGTTTGATGGTCTGACCCTTTACTTTATGGTTTCAAAAAGCCTAGTAGCTTCCGTATTCATTTTGTTTACAAATCTATAGCGAAACTTAATTCTTTCTTCCCAGTCATAATTTTTAAAGAAACACGGTCATAAATCAGTGCCAACATGTGTAATTATAATTCTGCAATAAAATCTAAGCAGGTCGTTGGATGAGCAGGTATCAGCGGTGACATTCCTGTATATTAACCGTGTCATAATGCAAGTGTTTTATGGACCTGCGCCCAAGTCTCATCAATGCCGCGGCTGTTTACTTAAGGCTTCGATCATTTAAGTACTTTGGTGAATAATCATTGTTACGTAGCATGTTCCGCTTTAAAGAATATTAAAGTTGAAAGCGATAGGATTAAAAATATGTTTTTTTTATCCTCAATAACATAAAACCCATCCTGAAAGCTTTAATATGCTTAAGGTCAGCCTTGCTACAATAGTATACTTAAAAGATAAGTAGTTGGTAATTATAGCAAAATTACTGACCATCCCGGAAGAGAATACGGTCGCGAGTTTACCTGTGTGTACAACAATATACATATTTTTAAGTATCGTTTCATCCATACATCATTTAAATCCATGTATAATTTTTAAACGAGGAAGACACCCCTGTCCCTAGTATTTTTTCATTTGTAATTTTCACAAAACAAACTATATATTATTTATTTGCACACCAAGAATAGACAAATATAACTTACGAGTGTTAACCCGCGACTTCGTCCGCACAAATTATATACCAGATTTTAAGTCAGATCATAAGCTATCAAACAAAAAAGTTTCATCAAAATCGGTTCAGTAGTTTTTGCGTGATACTCGTTCAAACAAACAAACAAATAAACACACAAACAAACAGACAGACAAAAAATAAAAAAATTGGCGAAATGGAATCAGGGACACCTAAAAACCATATCGTAACTTTTTTTTTATTAATATCTTCAATGTACAGACAAACTTCCTGTTACAGTTTTATAATAGTATAGAAGATAACAAGAATGAGAATGGTGTTCGAGGCAAGAATTGGATGAAAAAACTAATTAAAGAGACAAATGCTATGGTGGTGCACTGGTCTTTTGTGATATTTCTAATTTATAATATAAACGGTCAGTTGCAGAAACGGTCATTAGAGTTAATCCTCCATTAAATCTCTTGCTAGCTTTTACTGCGTCAATAAGACAAAAATTGACAGCAAGAGATTTAATGGAGGATTAACTTTAATGAGCGTTTCTGCAACTGACTATAGTCTTTAATAAAGGGGTTGTTAATATACAGGGTGAAATTGATATCATTAGCATCCTGTTAAACTAAGAGTCTACCCATCAAACTGAACAACTTTTATTATGGGAGCAAACCAATCGGAGCAAAAAAAAAAATCAGGTGTTGCATACATTTGAGTCGAGTAGGCACTGCAGTTTAGTATGGATGATAGATTTTTTTTGCTCCGATCGGTCTGCTCCCAACGTAAAAGTTGTTCAGTTTGATGGGTAGGCTCTAGTTTAAAAGGATGCTAATGATATCAATTTTACCCTGTATACTTCATAAGCTAAGAGCAGCTTCAAACTTAAAGATAAATTACTTGTAAGTTACCACGAAGAATGATGCGATTGTGAATCAACCCTCCTTAACATTTGCATAAAGCAAAATCATAGCTTGTAATGAACGTTATTTATTTCTATTGTTGGTCTCATTTCGCGGTAAAGGTTTCATAGTATGAGTAGGTGATGTAATGTATTCGTTATTATTTTAAGCATTAGATTCTTGTAAATATACACTAAGAAGGGAATGATGGCGATCTGCAGAGATCGAACCAGTTAGGCAATTCAATTGTTTTAATTATGTTTATAATTATCTTGGACATTGTTTATGTAATCAGTACGCAAACCTGTAAGTAGTAACCTGATAAAAAAACCATGTAGGTATTTAAAAAATTTACAATGCAATGTCGTCTCTGCACCATTATTTATTCCAGATTATTTTAGCTAAAACGTTGATAAGGTAAAAACTATAGTAATCATTTATAAATTAGCTTATAGGCTAGATGTGTTGCCTCACTCAACATACTCTTTATCTTAGATTAGCTACTAATATCGTAATATCTAAGAATAGTGTTTGAATATTTGTTATTAGAACTACCACGTTTGGACCTTTGGTTATTTTGATTAAAACTTGGCATATTATATAGCGTATTTTATGATTATGACATTGATTATCTTATCACATTGGAATTTGTTTTAAATAACAAAATAGTACTGATCTCTTTTTTACAAACAGGTACGCTGTATAAATACATACTTATACTTTTTAGTTATAGTAAAATAAACTGTTAGCAACAACAAAAAAATCGTATAGAACAAAACATGCAAGAGTAATACTTTTAAAATTCTGAGAACGAGTTCTTGTTATCAGCCTTCTTTAGCAAGCACCTATACTTTTTCTAGGAAGATATGACCCGAGGCTAGAATTGCATAGGTTTCGCTTTGCACCTAGTGTGCGTTTTATCAAGGACAAACAACTTTAGATAGTCGATTTAACTATTATTTTACCATCCAAAATTGAATTCAGGTATGAATAGAAATAGCAGAGGTAGCTTCGGTGCAGAATTCAAACTTTGCGAAAAAAATCAACATATTTTTTGCTTACAAAGCTTTTCAAACTAAAAAGATAAAACTCTGACATTCAAATAAAATAATTAAAGTTGGCAATTGATGGATTACGTACAACGTACCGCTTACGTACAATATATACGAGATATACACAGTTCATTCTATAATCTACAAAACAAATCTCAAAAGTTTGTGTCATAAATATCAAGGCCAGCAAAATTGAGCATTGATACTTCACGTACAAGTCGTGAGGCAAGCTATATTATGAGAACGCATAATTTTATCATAATATTCTATCTAGAAAACTAAACTAGGTCTTGTGACATATTTAGTTGGATGCACTTTGGAACAGCACTCGAGTTATTCAGACCGAATCGATGTCACACGAAAGTATGATAAAGTTCATAAGGTAACTGATAAACAAGCCTGCCAACAATAACTTAGATCATAAAATTTACGTGTTTACGAGGAGTTATCTAGCTAGATCGTAATGCGCATTAGTTCCCGATCGTGCTCTCAATATTCGGTCCGCAACAAACTTACACATACATTTGGATGACAGTTGCTTATTTTACGGTCGAGAGAGTGAAGCTTAGTACGTGATCATATGAATAATACTTTATATGCGTCTTTTATCCATTTACTTTACGAGTCGATTCAGTACTTGAACATGAATTATTTTTATTAATAGCTACTTGCGTCCATTCTAACAATGTTCCATGAACGGTAATGAATAAATTATTATTATTAATTGTGCAAATCGCACCATATCAATGACTAAGGCATTATTAAGACGGTTGAAAAACCACTGTCTACGTAATCGTGTTTATTTATTTGGCGACGCGGCACGTCAACGCGCGTCGCATGCGCACTCCTCAGGTATATCGTATAAGGCGAATTCTGTATTTGTATGTGCGGAGGAGACTATGTACAATATGTTTGCCATTGACAATGAGTCACTATTTCGTAATGTCGGAGGAAGGTCTATTTCGGGGCGATGAGATTACGACAAATTTACAGAAATATATTTAAGATTGAGTTCATCGACTGTTAATCAAACTGGATGGATTAGACAAAAGGAAATTAACAAAAGGAAGTGGTTTTGTTTACTTTACAGACTCCAAATTAAATAACTAAATAAACAGTTGTCCTTCAGTTAATATAAACTGAATCACCTGAACTGCCTATTTATGTAAACCGTGGGGTGGCTTAGAATAGACCACCAAATTTCTTCACGTGGCTGTCGTACGAGGCGACTAGGGGATAAGGGTTTCTTATGTAGTGTGTTTTTAGGCCAAAGGCTAGCCACCTATCACCACTTTACAAGTCATTTCATCTTACCTTCAATACGCTAAAAGTGAGCCTTTTTACAGCAGCATCCAAGACAGCCTTGCCTAATAGCAATGTTTCTAACCACCCCAAAAGGGATGATATTCGTAAGTTTATGAATGTATGGACCTATGTATGTAAAGATAAGTTATGTTTGTCCCTTTTTAAGTCGTGTGTACTCAAAATTTATTTAGCAGAAAAAAGGTAAAAGATGACCAACACTTATTTCCAACAAAACAACATCCTCGTCCTTAAGGTGGTTTCAGTCCATACAAAAGTTTGACGCACAAGACGCGTAGACGGAATTAATAAAAGTAATATTTTATATATGGAAAAACAGTTTAAAAAATCTAGATGCCGCGTCGCAAATAACAATTGCAATTTATAAGATAATTAGGAAGATATAAAGCTTTTAAAATCTTGTATGAAAAATTGCAAAGCTTTATATCTTCATAATTATTTTATAAATTGCCGTCTAACTAACTAACTTAATTATCTTCAAGATATTTACTTATACATATACAGGGTCCAACTTAATTATGCTGACAGTTTTTTAAGGGGATGATTAAACCATCAAACTGAACAACATTCTATATGGGACCAATATCGAAATGGCAAAAAAATATCTGGTGTTTCATACAAAACTGCAATTTTACTCGACCCAAATCTATGGGACATCGATTTTGGTCCCATAAAGAAAGTTGTTCAGTTTCATGGTCTGATCATCGTATTAAAAATCCGTCAGCATATTAAGAAGGACCTTGGTCTCATGGAGAAATTTGAATGAAAGTTGTGCAGTTTGATGGTCTGCTCATCCCCTTAAAATTGTTTTAGCTTATTTTGTTGGACCTTATACAGTGTTTTTTAAATAGGACAGTATACGATAATCAAAAACCATGGCAGATAAAGGGAAACTGTCAGAGGAACCATTAGGTCTTTTTTTGGGAAAAAAATGTTGGCATACTCAATTCAGTTAATTTGTTGGTCAAGCGTGAGATAAAAATTCATAAAATAGTTATTTTTAATGCTTTACGACTGTTTCATGAAAGGATCATCAGTCAGTCTGTGGTTTCATTTCATTGTATAGGAAGAAAAGAATCAGGACAGCAGAACTTGATCTTTAATAAAATGGTTTTTCATGCAGTTTTAAGTAATCTGTACCGAGTGCATGGCATCGCGATATACCGCTATCGTGCCTTTGCTCTCTTTATTTTTGCGTGCGAACGAGCGAGATAAAAGGTGCGATAATTATGAAATATTCATATTCATCATACAAATATTTGGCTTTTTTCTTTTCCGGGATTCGCTATTTTCGGATCATCAGGCAGGTTCACTACCAAATGAGCTATTTCAATAAAAGTTAACAGAGATAAAGCCTAAATAGACATATGCTACTTCTTAGTGAATCCTACACAGGTGCAGCCATAAGTACAGTCAGCATCAGAAGAACAAAATCATTTATGCATACACGAACGTAATTTAAACCTGCAGTTTGTATAGTATAATTGACAGGTGTGTAGGTGGACTAAGGCCCATACCTGCAGTAGGACGTAGGCTGATGATGATGATAATAATGTGATGCGATTTTGACATAAGACAGTCAAATTTTGATGATTGATCAATGTATACAGGGTCCTACTTAATGTGCTGAAGGTTTTTTAATAGGATGATCAGACCACGAAAATGAACAACTTTTTCTGTGGCACCAAAATCGAAACTGCGAAAAAAAACTTGGTGTCCCATACATTTGGGTCGAGTAGGATTGCAGTTTCGTATGAAACAGCAGATTTTTGTTTGGTATTTTTACGTTGCTCCTTTAGAGAAAGTTGTTGAGTTTGATGGTCTGATAATTTTCTTAGAAAAGCGATGGCATATCAAGTTTCACCCCGTTTTGCTGTGCATGCAAAAAAAAAATAATGACTTTTATCCTTTTTGAGATTATTATAATGGTATTGATTTTTGACTTTATAATTATTATGTCATATAATTATTATCAATATTTGTACGCCTTCGGGCAAGATTTGGAGAGACTTTATTTTTGTATTATATGTTATCTTAATGTATTATGTACCCATTTCAATAAATAAACTTTCTGATTCTGATTCTTAAGGACCTTATATGGTAACTTTTAATGTGTACATTTATTTGTGTATCAGAGTTGCCCATATGCCGCAGACAGTGAATGCAAGTGCAACACTCACCCTAGCATAGTGCATGTCTCTCTCAGCGCTGGCGGCGGCCAGCTTCTCGGAGGCGTCGTGGAGCGCGGCGCGCACGGCTTGCAGGTCGCGCGCGCGCGCGTCGCGCTCGGCGGCGGCGGCGCGCGCGGCCCCCTCCGCCGCCGCCACCTCCCCCCCGGCCGCGCACCGGGCAGACCGCTCCTGCTCCAGGGCCGCCTGCAGTCCGATCACCTGTCGACGACCGCTCCAACATTAATACAGTTGACGGCAAACATCGTGAAAAAAAACCTTGGCTGCGCAGAATACAATTTGCACGTGAAACCGCTACTGCGCATACCCCTCACCCCCGCCCGTATTTCAAGATGTTTGGCAGGTACCGTACCAATACCATGCCACACCTTAGACACTTAGCTGTCATTACATACAAATGGGAAAAATTAAAAAGAAGAGGTACAGTACGACTAGGAAAATAATTCCGCCCGTCAATCTTCGTTTGCACAGGCAAACCCTTTATTTTGAATTATTTTGTATTTTTTAAATTTGAACTGAATTCCTCCTTTTCTAGCATGTGCGATAATGGGTGCGAGCGAGACAGGAATACGTATTTGCTTAAATTTTCCGCCACGATTCCTGCCAGACGGGGGAAGTCAGAAAAAGTTTATAAGTTTCTTGAAATTATGTCTAGTATCCATAAAAAACATAAAATGAATACAAATTAAATAAGAACTTCACATACTAAATAGTCTGACAGCCGCTGCTTAAAATCTTTTAGGTGTAGAGACCACTCATGAGCAGAGATGTGTCAGATGTAATGTACAGCTGGTAGCGGCATTCGGTAAATAGATTGGATGTAAACAATATACTTCTATAACCCTTTATTAAGCTAATAAACAGTAAAATGTACCTTTTCAGTCTCCTGTCGGTGTTCACCCTCCAGTTTCTGGAGACGCTGCTGCATCTGTCGATAGTCAACGCTGAGCATAGACATTTGTCGATCCTTCTCCTGGCAGGCCGACTCGGCGCGCTGACGAGCCGTCTTCTCCTCATTGAGCTTGCCTTGCAATGCTATAGGACATACCATAACTACTATATTTATTGAACAAAATTATATTTTATTGAACCAACAAAACTATTCAAGGAATATTGGAATTTACTTTTTAATCTAAAAGTATTTAATTTATTATGTGAAAACAGATTTTGTGTTGTAGGCAAAATTACAATGTGGAAATGATTTAAATGTTGAGTGACAGATAAGGTAGGATTTACTGAAGCAACAAGTACATACCATAACAGAAAGATTTAGCAAACTGGACAATACCTTCAAAAATTTTTTCCAATGTTCCTGAGGCATGCAAAAAGTGAATTATCAAAACATAAATGTTACGATATTATAAAAGTGTAAATAGGACAGACTATAAAATAGCTTATTTCAGTATGAGAGGAAAATAGCACGAATTCTAACTTATGGGTAACAGAAATAAGAAGTAATGTAACAATATGAAGAGGGCTCACCCTTGACTAGCTCCAAGTTGGCCTCCTGTTTGGAGAGAAGCTGTGAGCGCTGGGTGTCCTGGTGCGCGCGCACTTCCTGCTGGTAGAGGTGCTGCGCGGCGCGCATCTCATGCGCCAGCGAAGCACACTCCTTCTCCAAAGACGATACACGTTCAGAAAGCTGCCGATTGTCGGCCATAATCTGTGCCAATCTTGTCGACGATCGCTCCAACTCTGCGTGAGCTGCGTTCAACCTATTAGTAGCTTCCGCCACCGCCGCTTCAGATCTTTGTTTGGCCGCCTTCACTCCACCGAGTTCCTCGGACAGAATGCTGCGTTCCCTCTCCAATGCATCTCGCTGGGCGCGTAGACTGGCGACAGTGCCGTCGTTAACGGCGGCGGCGGCGGCCTGCGCGGCACTCAGCTCTGCTGCCTGCTTCCGCGATTTAGCAGCAGCCTCAGCTTCCTGTTTTAATTTCTCACGAAGTTCCGTCAGCTGCTTCTCCAATGCATTGATTTTCTCATTATAAGTTTGTAAGTTACTAATTTCTTTTGATCTTTTGCTCTGCTCCTCTTCGAGGCGCCGCTTGGCCTCAATGAAGTTTGCTTCAGCCTTCCTTCTCGAGTCTGCTTCTACTTCAGCCTTGCGTTGAATCTCTTTCAGATCATGTCTAAGTAAAGCCAGCTCCTTATCAGTGTCTGCTACAATTTTTTTGCTTCTAGATTCCCTTTGCGACAGCTCCTCCAGTTGAGCACACAGGGTGATTTGTCTGTCTTCCAGCTTGCGTCTACAGTCTCTTTCCCGTTCCAGTAGTTTTTCCAGTTGTAATATAGCTTCAGATCCAACATTATTAATATGGTTATTAGAGATGGTGTCTACTACATCAGCTGCTTTCACCCTACCACACAACTGATAGTCCCCATTGTACGTAAAACCAACAAAAGGCAAGTGATTGCCGACAAATGCTTTTGGCACAGGGAAAGATTCATCTAGAGCTTCAGACTTTTCAATATCATCAAAATTTCTTGTATCATCATCACTGGACAGTTCTGGTACCACTGGAGGTATAGAATCCCTAAGATTTTCAAAACTCCACTGATCATTGATGAAGAATGGATGCTGTTTAATTTCATCAACACTATTCTTTCCCAGTCTTTTAGTTCTATCTGTGAGTAAACCTCTAATCAGGGATTTGGCTTCCTTCGAAATTTCTACATCATCAGGAAATTGTAAAGAATTTCTATGATCCATGATTTTTCCATAAGTACCTACTAAGCTGTCGGCATAAAATGGTGGATCACCTATTAACATTTCATATAAAAATATTCCCACAGCCCACCAATCGCATTCCCTGCCATAAACTCCTTCACCATTCTGTGACTGCAATACTTCGGGTGATATGTAGTCAGGTGTGCCCACAGCATTGCTGGCTCGCACAAGGCCATCTGGTCCCATCCTCATGCAAGTGCCGAAATCTGCTAGTTTCAAGTGACCATACTTGTCAATGAGCATGTTGTCTGGTTTAACATCTCTGTGCACAAACCCCATACCATGTATGACATCTAGAGCTAGGACTATTTCCATTGTATAAAACTTTGCCCATTTCTCAGGTATATCATAGTTAGACATAAGACTGACGAGATCTCCACCAGGCATGTAATCCATCACCATGTAGAGATATTTATGATCTTGAAAAGCAAAGTGTAGTTTGAGGATCCACTCAGAGTTAGCATGTGCCATGATGTGTCGTTCCTCCCAGAAGAATGTGGAGTCTGAGCGTTTGATCATTTCTACTTTACTGAGAAGTTTCATTGCATACACATGATGAGTGGACTTGTGTCTGACTAGTTGTACTTCACCAAATGCCCCGCGGCCTATCACCTTGATTAGGTCAAAATCAGCTGCCTTCATGCGCATGTCTACTATTTCTGAAGCAAATGCTTCATCTATAACAAAAGAGAATACAATCTAAATGTCTTGTGTAAATTATAAATCGTTGTAATCTTTGGTTATGTAGTTGAATAAATAAAATAGTCCCCAAAATATTAATTAGAAGCATCACAATCTTTGATTAATTAAAAAAGCGGAAGATTGCACTCGAAAAATGGACCTGCGATTCATGTATCGTACGAGTGAAAAGTAATGCCATGTGATTGGTTCCTTTATTCCACCTAAAATAAAAAAGTGTCTCGATCATGCAATCCCGCTCGTATTTGCAACTTAGTAAATAAGGCAACGGGTGCTCAAATTATGCAGTCCATGTCCTTCCACCTATCTATGCTATTTTATGTTTGTAAACAATTAACACTAAAACAGTACAGAGTTCCAACAAAATCTTATCTACTGTTTTTATTTACATCAGCAGTTTCATATCAATTTTATTTGGAGCATGCTTATTATGCTAAATGGTTGTCAACTTCAAAGGCAAGCATGTTTTAGAATTATATTGTATCAATAAATGTTTCACGTCCATATTAGACAGACAGACAAACAGTACTGAAATTAGGAGCAACTTATTGATGCAACAAATATAAATCTATTGAGTACAATACTGAAAAGGAATTTACAACCTTCATTCATGAGGTATAGGGTGGTGAGGACTCACATCTGCTGGTGTAGGCCTCGACGTTCTTCATGCGTCGGATGGCGGGGTGGTCGCAGTCGGAGACGAGCGCCGTCACCGTGTCCAGCAAGCAGTCCACGTTGCCGGCGGAGCGCGAGTCGCAGAGCCGCTCCTCGAGCGCGCGCAGCCGCCGCAAGCGCTCCTCGTCTTTCACCGCCTGCGCCTCCATTCTCAACCCTGTGTCTGACCTCTGCCACTAAACGCCACAACACATTCTCCCGATCACTGCTACCACTCAAAACACCACTCCCATCACGACACATCAACCGCTGGATGTCTTGTTGATTCCTTCCGTTGACTAGTCGATAAAATACCACTCAATGCGGTAACTTATGTTTCATTATCGAAAAATTTTAGTTAGGTACTACAGCTCAGAATGACAGCAGATAAAGGTGGTTCTCACAACAAAGCATATGCACGTTTACAAACATAACCGACCGATCATTTACATTTAAGACTTTCCACTACATATTAATCGTATACGAACACTAAATTACAATAATTATTGGCACAACAATGAAAAAATAATGTAAAATTACGAAATATTCAACCGCTTGATTGATGAACGATGATCGAACAATAATGTGAAGTTAACTACATATTGAACGAAGTTCGCAATGGCCGACTGCCAAGCAACTTTCAGGTACTTTATAGTACCGACTTGGACCTCAAAATTGCCCAGTCATTTTTTAAGTTTTGTTACAATTAAAAGTTATGTTTTAATTTGCATTTCTAGCACATTTTATCTTTTTATAAAGTTAAGTCATTTTCAATAGGAAATAATATCACTAAGTACCAAAAACCGGTCTAACAAAAATAGAAAAAACTCAATCAGCCTTAAGCTTTTTATGAACTCTATGAAACACCTTATAATCTTGGAATTTTCTTGATTATAATCAAGAATTAATTGTTATAAGATTATAACCCAAAATCATCCTTACGATAATTTTTATCGTCTAGGTAGCCTACGAATACATTTAGTAAAATCATTGATAAAATTTCGAAAACTGTTTAGAAAAAAAAAATCATTTATGCTAACTTCAGGGCAATCCAAACGAATCTCATTCATTCATTCAAGTGGCCTGGCATGACCTTTGGCAAACCCCACACATATTCAGGGAATCAGAGCGTTTTTCCTTTGGTTTTCTACTGAATCGATAGATGGCGCTACGGTCTGCGCGAATAAAGGTAAAAATTGGTTTCTTTTAATTAATACAGAAGGAAAAGGAGATGAAAAAGGTAACGCTGTATTCTAATATTTTAATGGAATTTTCATTATAATCGTAATGAAACTGTTTACGTCTGACATGCCTGAATCTGTGTGGGCTTGATAATTTGGCCTTAAAGGCATGCATCTGTGCCACAGACCTGTGCATCCTATGCATGCACTGTCTTGACCACAGACTTCTGTGTCACCATGGATTTAGAATGATAAAGGATACCAATCCTCCTTACAAGCATATAAACACGAAAATTGGCCATGGCGGTCGGTAACGTTCAACTCTTTTGAGCGTCGATGTTTCAAATTTTTGGTTTGTCCCTTTCTGTCTGAACAAAAATTAAATAAAAACTCTTTCTTCTTAATTTTCGTCGTTGGATTAGAAAGGGACAAACCAATAACGACGATGAAAACGTACGAAAGAAGGTCGAACGTTACCTACCGCCAAGAACAATTTTCATATTTCACTGCTTGTAAGGCAGTCTGTTCTGTACTCCAGTGTATAGACAATACCTATTTCTAGCTTCCTGCACGGCTAGCATGCCACCCACGACAAAGCGTTTAAACGAGAAAACCATCGTGCGCGCTCTTTCTGGCATACGTAAAATAATAAAGATGGAGGCACATCTCGATTTTTATCGTTTTCTCGGGGGTGGCATGCTAGCCTAGCAGGTCTTAACACACTTCTCTATGGTCTGATCACGCTTACACTGAATGATTCTGTTATGCTTTGACTACTTAAGTGCTTCCGACAACAAGAACAACTCAGACAACATGAATATTAACTTTGAAAACTTGACCAAGTCAACTCTGTTGTCCAAGTGGTTCATATAGTCAAGGTTGACCGAGTTGTTCATGGTTTCCAAGTTGTTCAAGTTATTCATGTTATCGGAAGTACACACGGCGACACATCAAGCTATACAAAACCAACATAAGCTAGCCGCGCGTAGATTGATTAACGTATAGCGTCGCGCGGCCAGCTTATGTTGGTTTTTTATAGCTTGATGTGTCGCCGTGCGTACTTAAGCAGCTAGTCGAATCATAGTAGTATGACATAATTGATGACATTATTACTTATGTTATAGTTCAGCTATGTTCCACCACAAGGGCAGACAATAGTGGGTAGTATCCTTGCAGTCCGACGTTTATAAAGGATTAGTGAATGTTGTCGCAGTCCTGCATGACGTCCTGCAACGGCTGCAACACCGACCAAAATGTATCAAACTGCGTCTGCAGATCTGAGGTCTGCAGTCTGCAGTCCTGCTAGTGCTGCCAACTTAGGTTATTTTACCCTAGATTTAGGGTAAAGACGAAGTCCTTGGGTAATTTTTAGGGTAAGAAATTATTTTGGGTATTGTTGTGGTAATAACTTTTATTTTATCTGTTAATTTAGGTTATTTTTTGGGGTAAACTCACGGACGACCGTACTCCCCTTTCAGAATTATTGTTACAACCACCAATGCTCGGCGTTGTGCAATGTTCTGTGTCTGCCGCCGTAGTATGCCACCGTGATACAGCGCTATCGCACCTTCGCTTCCTTTCTATTTGCACGCGAACGAACTAGATAAAAGACGTATCACGTGCAACGTGCTAGCTAGAAGGGAGCAGTCCTACACGTCGCGTCGGACTGCAGTGAATGGGCCCCTTAATAGGAAAATTTTAAGTTTATCTTGAAACCATAGACAATCGGTTGGCTCTTTGGCTGGCTCATTCGTTCATTTCTCCATTCCCATCCCATTCATTCGAATTGAATATGGCGGTGCTAGCCAGGATGTGTGCATAAGTTTTAGATTTTTGCATTTATTATCAAATTGCAAAATTGGTTAGCTTACTTTTATTGTTTTCTTTTTGATTTGTGCGTTGAAATCATTGTTATTGTGCTAGAACAGTTCTGTACCAATAATCTTATATCGGGATTACAAATTTGCAATGAAAATTATTACTTCGTTGCTGGTGTAAAAATAATTTGTGACAATTATAACACACAGGTAAAATGTTGTTTTAAAAAGTAATAATAAAAGTACAGGTGTTTCTAAACCATAAACCTTATCGAAAAATACCATCTGCTACATAAAGCTCGGTAAATTTGAGTATAAGTCCAGGTGCCCCATTTTGGTTCAAGTTCATTCTCGTGTTATTTTTTGATTTTGTATTGCATCGTTTACAGCAGAATTGCACTGTTCTGGAGACATGTGGTTATGGTTTGTCACGCGAATGTCTTTGTTCCAACGCCTTTCGCAAAAAAGTCTTTTCTTTGTGCCCCCAATCACGTGTGATCCCAGGTCGTTATGGGGTCAATAACTGCTGACTACGAATTATTTTGGTTCTAAACGTCTTTACTAAAGTAAAATATTAGCTAAATGGGCAATAATTTTTAAATTGACGGTAGAATTTAGGCAGTAATGTGAAAGGCAAAGGCTGGATGAGATGATCACGGGGATGTTTCCAAATGCGTAATTTGTGGGTGTATTGCCGATCGGCATGTGCAAGTGCAAGCAGAGCTAGACGCAGGGCGCATGGTGCGAGGGCGCGGGATGTGGCGGGGTGGGAAGCGGGGGGTGCGGGTCGCGGGACGGTCCGTCCGGCAGTCAGCTGTGCCGAGTGTCATGTCGCGCCGCGCCGTGGGAGTGTCCTAAATTGTCGCCCCTCCATTGAATCTTCGCGAAATTTTACTCTGTTATGTGCTCTATGGAGAATGATGACCTAGATTTTTATGTCAAATCAAATTGCAATCTTACAGTGCAGTGCTAAACCGAAAATAATTGCACTGAATATATGCAACTTTGTTTGGTTTCATTGTTCAGAAATTCAAGTGCTGTCCAGTCTAAATACTTAGAAGAATTTAGGTAATGCCGGTGTATCTCTGAAATTTTTGAAGGAGGTATCTTATCTGCTCAAATCTTAAAATTTATTGACATCTCAATGACTTAAATATTATCTATTTTCTCTTGGTACTAAAGTATAGCACTTTAGTACTGACAAAGATGTAAGTGAAATCGTCTATTGTATAAATACATGATTATAAAGTTGATGTACCAAAATCCTGTATTTCTGTATTCATGACAAAAGACACCTCTTTTAAAACAATACTGTACCTATCTCTACAAACCATGAGTTTTATCTAGTCATACATAAATAAAAGACGTATAGATCTAAAACTGTATCAAGTGTTTATCTAAATAGGTAAATAAATAAAACGAAAATTGTGTTTACACGCACTTGCAATGTAAAGTTTCAAAGGATATTAGGAAAAGCAAATTGTTGTATTTGGTAATATTTGAAGCCCAGTGGAGTTTGTGTTTTCATTGTTTCACGTGTATGTTTGCCATTGGTCATCCATTGTTGCGCAATCAACAATTTTCAATAAAGTCCTTTATGGGCCGTTGGTGGAAGCTGCTGATAACCGCTATGCTTGTAGGTACAGTACTTGTTCTCAATCTCAATGTATTAATCAATGTTTGATTAAACTGAATCATTTCCTACAGTTGTGAGTATTTTGAACAGTGTTTTAATTTTGATACCGATTCAAGATTGCATAAAAATTCATTTTTTATGGTAGGTTTATCAATCATCTTATTTATTATTAACTATGATTCATTAAATTTATTTGCTACTTTACATGATATAAAAGTAATGATAGCTTTCATATCAACAAATTCATCGAAAAAATGAAAAGTCATTCTGGAATTCAGTCGGTCACATTACCTACTTATCTTAAAAAAGGGTCTAGAAGCATTTTAGTAACCCTGATGGCTAGTTAGAGGTGTTCTAAATAATAATATATAATATACTCATAATATTCCTCAATTCACTATCACACTCTCATAATAACCTTTTTGTACACAACCTGTCTGCCCTATTTGCTTGATTTACATTCATACAGTGTAGTAGCACTCAAGTGCATTTGTATCAGCTTCGGTTTCTTCTCTAGTCTTCAACATACCATATTTTAATTATAATTTTATTCAGGAACAAAGCAGGCAGGCAGGCATAACAACATTCTTGTCAAAGACAAAGTTGCAAAAACAAATTTTTAAACTAGTACAATCATTAGTTCACATCTTCGACCATGAGTGTGTGAACTCAAAAGATATTGTTGGCCTAGTCTAATATTATCGCGTTTTGTTATTCCAGCGCGCCGTGGTGGCCATGGCTACGCTCATCCAAGAAAATGGTATCAAGGAGCTAAGCAAAGGCACCCATGGGGTGCCTAACCATGGCATATCACACAATGTACCCAGTCACATGGTGCCAGACCACGAGTACTGTGAGGCCAAGCCAGGAGAGCAGCAGCAGGAAACAATGGAGACGGCGACCACCGAGCCCGCGGCCGAGGAGGAGGAGGAGACTCCCGAGATAGACATCATGATAAACAATGTTGTGTGCAGTTTTAGTGTAAAGTGCCACCTGAACTTGAGACAGATTGCGTTGAACGGTGTTAACGTGGAGTTCCGCCGCGAGAACGGCATGGTTACAATGAAGCTTCGTCGTCCGTACACGACGGCCTCGATCTGGTCCTCCGGGCGCATCACCTGCACCGGCGCCACCAGTGAGGACCAGTCGAAGATAGCGGCGCGGCGGTACGCAAGGGCACTTCAAAAGCTCGGATTCCAAGTCCGCTTTCAGAATTTCCGTGTAGTCAATGTACTAGGAACATGTCGGATGCCTTTCGGCATTCGCATCATAGCCTTCTCTAGGAGATACAAGGAAGCAGAGTGAGTATTCTATATGAAGTTTCTTTATTTTTCTGTTGACATGTTAACATTAGCAAAATATCTAGTTAACTTTTGCATATCTGTGATCAGATATAAACCAATATCAGTATACCTATTAAATGGCATTGACATAATGACATTGTACTTTAGTAACTACAGTATGCTAATGTTATTTATGTAATTAACAGGCAGAGTTCATTTACCTCCTACAATAATGATAGATAATGAGCATTCTGACAATAAGGGGAACTCGGTAATTAATAAAATGTTGCCATTGTTGATAACCTCTTATTGGTAGTGAAATAAAATCCGTTTTCACTGACTGCTAATTTTATCTCATTGATGATGACATAGCATCATAGCATGATGTTATAATGTGTCAATGTTTTGTAACCAATGTTTTGTCAAGTAAGTTTATTTGAAGTCTAGTAATATACCTTGGAGTAAGAGCTAATTCAGCTTTTTATCTTTGTTGTTGTTTCGAACCCAGTGTCTTTTCAGTGCTTATAAATAAATTGCAAATGTTGTTTTGGAACCAGTTTGGAAGTATTTTAAAGGGTGTTTTCGTTATGATAAAAGAAAAAAAATCTTTTTTTTTTTCTATAGTAATTTTTTTTTTTTAAATTGCTGCCATCTTGGTTGTGATGATTTTGCCAATGTCTAGTTTATTTAGCAAGAGTGCTACGTTGTACGGTAGTTTATTGTATTTCGGTGACTACAAGGATTGTTTTTCGAAAAGAACATTATCTTGAGCCACCACTGAAGCTTCGTTGTAGGCCCGGGACGGCAACCAACAATCGACTAGCGATACGTGACTACCCAATAGCCTACAACGCGACTCGTTTTTTTTCTAATGTGTTACTAACGGCACTTCTTATTTACAAGAAAAAGATATAAATATACATGAACATAACCCTTAACGAAGTGTTACTTAATGTTCATACATTTCAGCTATGAACCAGAACTGCACCCTGGAGTTACATATAAGTTGTATGACCCTAAAGCCACACTGAAGATATTCTCTACTGGCGGTGTTACCATCACAGGTCAGTTGTAATCATATACCTTATTTTGTATTATAGTTTAGATATTTTATTCTTTATATTTTACTGATAGAACTCAGTATTCTGTGTGCAATGGTTATAGATATAGACTACGAGTTCGCACTAAGAACTATCCTGTAGTCCGTCAATGAATCATACAATAGTTGTTACCGATCTATTGTCCGCAATACAGTACAGCTTGGCCACAACTTAGTATTTTGTATGTATAACATTTCATACACACATATTATTACGCCTGTTTCCCACTGGGGTAGGCAGAGACAGACTGAATCTCACAAGCTACAGTCCTGACAGACTAGTTTCGCTTCCTCCACATTCTTCAGTTGTCATACATGCTCGTCAGTTTCGGGTACAACTGACCTGGGCCATTAAAATTTTACATTTAAAGTGACATTTTTTACATCCATATAAGGAACATTTGATTAGCTGTGTCTATCTACTATTATAAAACTGTAACAGAAGTGTGTCTGTACATTGAAGATATTTTTAAAAGAAAAAGATTACGATATGGTTTTTAGGTGACCCTGACCTCCTATCAACGCGAGCTTACGCAAAAACTACTGACCCGATTTTGATGAAACTTTTTTGTTTGATAGCTTATGATTTGACTTAAAATCTGGTACATATACAGGGTCCTTCTTAATATGCTGACACTTTTTTAAGGGGATGATCATACCATCAAATTGATCAACTGTTTGTATGGGACCAACATCGAAATCGTGAAAAAAAAAATCTGCTGCAACTGTATGGGACATTTGGCTCCAGTAGGTTTGCAGTTTTGTATGGAAGAGCAGATTTTTTTTTTTCGCGATTTCGATGTTTGTGTCATAGAGAAAGTTGTTATGTTTTACGGTCTGATCATCCCCTTAAAAAAGTGTCAGCATATAAAGAAGGCCATAGTTTGCAAGTAAATGTGATGTTATGTTAATATTTGACGAATGGTATTGCAGCTCGGAGCGTGAACGACGTGCAGTCGGCGGTGGAGCGTATATTCCCGCTGGTGTACGAGTTCCGCAAGCCGCGCACGCCGGCCGACGAGGAGCTGCTGCGGCAGCGGCGCGCGGCGCGGCAGCCGCCCGCCGCCGTGCCGCCGCCGCCGCGCCCCGACGACCCCATGCACCTCGTCACGCTCTCCGACGACGACGCCGAGGCCTGGGAATGACGCCGTGCCTCCCGGCGCGACCGCGTGTCCGCTCCCCAGTGACCAGGGCTGCCATACAACACACCTCACCTTACCGGCCGATAGCGGGCTGCGTTCCCCTACTAACATTTGGAATAAGCGCGCACAAAACTTACTCTTCTCTTTACAAATATAGGAACTGAAACGGTTAATAGTTACCTTATACTCGATTGTGTACCAATATTAGTTTTGTGCGTCCTTTCTCCAATATGAACAGTTAGTGAGATGTTATCGCCTAAGGAACGCATCCAGCCGCCCAGAGTCTGAAGCTTACAGTTACAGCAATAATCAATTTTAACATAACATAGTGAATAACAGACGGGACTGTTAATCTTATGTGAAAGTTAGCCCTACGTTTTCGAAGTGTCCGGAATAGTGAAGAAAGAGATTTTGTCCTGTGAGTCTTGCTGAGCGATATGGCAATCCCAACAGTGACGTGGCGACGTGAGATCTCGTGCAAGAGTTAGAACTGTTTGGCATAAAGCAATAACTATCGGTTGTTAGTGCAATCGCGTGTGAATTGTCGGCGAGCTGTTCGGTTCATGCCAAAGATATTTATTAGAGGAGGTGCTTCGCGCTCGTCGCTAGACCGCCCGCCGCGGCCGCGCTGTGCCGCCGGCGTGGCGCCGCGCCGCCGGCGTGCGCGTGCGCGTGCCCGGTAGGCGGAGGAGCGCCACGCTTTTATATCTAAGAACGTATTATTTTCGTGATGCTCCTATGACCTCTTAGTATGCGTAGAAGTCGATACGTTAAAACCAAAATTGTCATGAAACTACAAAAAATTTTTTTGAGAATTATTCTCAATAACGATACTCAGTCACGTTTTTCATTTGCCGTTATGTTTGATGAGTTGTAGTGATAATAGTGTTCAATAAGAGTTTGTTCTAAGAAAGAGATGACTGAATGATTAGATAGTTGTTAGTGATTGTAAATATGAAAAGCTTGGACATTATACATTTAAATAAAAATGTTTGTTTCATTCATGACATTTATTAATAGAAAACGCTACATCGTATTTTGTAATATTAAGGCACAAATTATGGAAAGGCAATATTATAAGATTGCTTATTATCAACTCTGAACAGAGATATTATCATTTATGTCTTATAAAATATGAGATCAATGGATATTGAGAGGGGAACGAGCGCCGCTAACATTAGTACTGGCACAATAACAGGTTTCAACTTAATAAGCTGACTATTTTTTAAGGCAGACCTTCAATCAGTCTGAACAACTTTCTCTATGCCATAGAGAATCCATAGTCTATGGAATCAAAATCGAAATAGCAAAAAAAAAATCTGGCCCCAGGAAGCTGGCCTATGCCAACCTGGCTGTGGTATAGCAATACATTTTGGGCGAGTAGGATTGCAGTTTTGTATGGAACAGCAGATTTCTTTTCTCGTCTTCGACCTTGGTCTCGTAGGGAAATTTGTTCAGTATGATAGTCTGATCATCCCCTTAAAAAACCGCCAGCATATTAGATATGAAAGTGGCGCGGCGCAATAACATTACAACTTGTGTACAAGCCCGAGTAATCGTGGCAATCAATCGATGCCGAATGAGTCGGACTCGTGTGTGTCGTACTCGTCGCTGGTGAGCCTGGGGTGGGAGGGACGCGGGGGGCGCGCCAGGCGGGGCTTGAAGAGTTGCTGGCGGTGATAGCGCGGCGCCGGCGCCGGCGGGGAGCGGATGTGCGCGCTCAGGTCCACCACGGTGAGCCGGGGCGTCCGCACCGCTGTCCCTGGATACGAGATAATTATAATAAGCCAGCTTTTGCCGCAACTTGTTCCGCACCGGTTCTCGTCATCGTAGCGAGATAAAATATATACCATCTTTGAAGTCTAACAATAAGCATACAACCACAAAAAGTTTCATCAAAATTGGTCCATTATAGTTTTTGCGTGATGCTCGAACAATCAGAAAAACAAGAAAAACTATCACGCGATTAAAAATCGCTGTGCGGACAAGCCCTTATAGTTAGCAAAGACATATAGCTCGAAATAGGTAGGCTGCGGGTTCAAGTTCCTCGCGATACGAAATGTTTTTCCGTTATTTTCAAGCTTTTACTTGAAAAGGTCTGTGGTGCGATGTCGGAGTCTAACCTACGTCTACGAATTTACAAATTTTACCTACCATTGACCTCTTATACCTACTTATAAAAAGCTAAAAATTTAAATTCAATGCCTTTGCTGCCTCTACACGCTTGCGCGAGCTTATGCAAGCCCGCTGTACATTGACGCTTCTATAAAGTAAGCTAATAACAATCCCTTCACAGACGAGTCGATGTGCAGCGGGCTTGCCAAACTAGCGCAAATGTGTGCAGTAAGCATGGGTCCTAAAGCAAATGAATACTAAAGTGAAACAGTAGAAACAAAACAAACCAGTAATACAAGGCAGGATATGGTCGACATCGGCCACGATCCTCGGCCTGGCCCGCAGTATGTGGTGCCTCGTGAGTCTCGGTGGCGGAGCCCTAAGCGCAGGCGGCGACGCGGGCGGCAGCGGCGGCGACAGCACGCGCGGAGGCAGTACTCGCCGCTCCGGGGACGAACTAGGTGACCTGTACATGTGCACGGTACCATGTGGTTATGAAAATAAGGTTAGTCTCGATTTCATAATCATTAAATTACCTGTATATGCCAAAGTGTATACAGCTGTGGTATACAGGGTGTAAGGAAAATTATCATCAACCTTTAAACCACATAACGAAGGCGTCCTGTGAAAACCTCGTAATAGCATGGTAGGTTACCAAATTTTACAGTAGAAGCCAAAAACCACCAAGTGTTTTTTCTTACAAATCATTACAAAGCCCCTTCTAACATTTTATTGTAACATTTCAAAGCATTTTGGAGTAGTTAGGTAAGGTACTCTTTACCAAAAAAGTTTAAAATAAAAGTTTACGTAAAATGTGACTTGAGAGAATTTTTTGCACTTGCGAGGTTTCCACAAGACGCCGACGTAAGTCGAATACAATCCATTGAACCAAGTTTTTTTTTTAAATGGGACAAAAATTATTTCTAAATAAAAATGTTACGTCATCAATCCATGCGTCTCTCTCTTTCTATTCCTGGCTTGTTAATGGCCCATATGGCCGGGTCTAGGGGAATGGTGTACGAGATGATCCCCTTAATAGACTGCTCGTAGTTTAAAAAATATACGACTTAATTCTGATGTGTAAGCTATTAATGATAGCAAGTTTATCTGTCTACATATTGTCATACTCAAAATGTTGAATTTATTGATCTTTCATTATTATATTTCACTTTTTCTAAAACCCTACCAAAGGATCATCAAGATGATCCATATAATCTGAATAATGATACAACTAGATGCTACAAATGTGGACCCGACCTTAAATATTATGATGAGGGCGACACTGAACAGTAAAAGAACTTTTAATAACCGACCTTTCTCGTTCAAACACTGGTCGTCTTCGTCGTTTTCTCCCCCTTGTCTGCTTCTTCTTGGACACGCCGATCCGAGGTGGTATCACTCCAATATGTCTGTAGTAATCACAGAGAGCCTTCGCTAACGATCGTCCTATTTTCAAATCTAGATATATTGTTAAAGATTATTCAGAATTTGTACGGTCGCTACACATTCCTACGAGGAAGCCGAGGATAGAGCTTTGTGGCGCGCCCTGGGAGAGGCCTATGTTCAGCAGTGGACATGCATGGCAATCGGCCGGTGATGATGATTATACATTCCTACGAATGGCTACGCTATGCTACGGTGTATCACTTATTAGCCCAGTCATTTTACGGAGTTTTGTAAGGGGGGGTAGGGAGTAATTACTAATTGGACTTTTAAACTGTAACCGGAACCGTTAAGTGACAAAAGGACTACCTTATAGCATATTAAAAAAAATCGCTACGCAACACAGAAATCAAAATTATGTGTCCCAGAAGGATTTTAAATTATTAATATTAATACCAATGCACTCATTTGAATTAGATTTAACAATATAAATTATTTTTAAGCAATAAAATAGGCAACGAAATTTAAAAATGAGGAATTTATTAGAAAATACGAATGTATTTTTCATACCCTTCTAAGTAGACAAAAATATTCACACCATGTTTGTAGTATGTATAATGGTAAAGCCTTAAAAATGTGCAAAAAAAATTTACCATCAGGTTTTTTAGAACGAGATAATAGCTAAATTTTAAAATTGGAACTGTAGCTGACGTGATTTTTTTTTAATTTTGGTACATTTCCAGGCTCAAATTGGCTCTTCAATATTATACCGAAAAAAAATGTCAATTATCAATTACTCCCGGCTCAAACCGTAAAATGACTGGGCTATTATGAGGTAGGCACACAACTGCTATTATAATAAGAGGTGAGAGATTTTTACAAAATGACTAGTTTGTTCATTTAATTAGGCCACTTTGGAAAAGATATTGTTTGTTCACGTTTGTGCGTTGGTGTTAGACGGACTGATCAAGGGCTGTGATGGATGGATGGATGGATGGAATAATAAGAGATTGCGCTAAGGTATCTCTGTACACTAATATTATTAGTTGCTTCCTCGAGATTTGCTACGTCGAGTCGAAAACATTTTTGATTTTGAAACAATTCGACAGATTGAAGGAGTCCAGTGGAGAAAATCTAGAGGAAGCAACTGAGAAAACTTGGAACATCACGTTACATTAGTATACCTACCAGGTTTATCGGTCTTACCGTTGTACCTGCGCAGTTGACAAAAATAGCGCACGTAATTATATAAACTAATCAGAAAGGACCTTCGCGGGCCTCACATCTCTTGCCACGATTGGCTAATTGTTTTCGCGCCCTTTTAGCTGCTATCCGAACTTGCACCCTTTGATTTCTAAACGACTTCGGGTTTTGTCGAGTCTTCTCTGCGCAAACAAAGATTGAACAGCGGAATTATTTTTCTGGTCGTACTGTAACTAGGTACCTATACAATTCTACATATATAAAAGGATACAAGCATCTTCAGTATAATGAATATAAGGTCCTCTAGCGCTTAGCTTCCTCCCCCCCATGGAAGCCAGCACAGTGTAGGAGTCCGTGTGACCCACGGAGAGGCTTCGCCGAGCACTGCCCGCGACGCCGTTGTCCGCGTTGTAGTGACAAGTCTCCTGCTTCCAGGCCTCCACGCGACCTGCCAGGAACTTTGGCAATACGGCGTGACGTTCAAACCTGTCCAAAAAAGAAGTAGGTACAATTGGCGACGAGTATGAAGAAGAAGAAGCTGTGTTTAATTTGAGTTTCTTTTAATTTTAAAAACCAAGATCATGTACCTACTTATTGAATATTACCTTCATAAGTATAGACTTGAGGTAAGCATCTTTGTTTGTTTGTTTGTATGCTATTTGATGAAATAGTTAAAATATGTAAAAAAAATGTTTGTTATTGTTATTTAATTAGACCACTTTGGAAAAGATATTGTTTGTAGACGTTGGTGCGTTAGTGTTAGAGATCGTTAGGTGTAGGATCTACCTCTACCTGTAAACATCGTCGTAAGAGTTGCCACGGACGAATACCCCTTCCTGGCTAACATCCGAGTGCAGGTCGATCACGAAATCCAACTGTAAAGTCTGAAAACATGCAAACAGGCTCACAAATTGCCAGCAAACCAGCAGGAAAGAGAGCATATTATTGAATCTCCCAAAAACAGAATACGATTATTGTGAATAAAAACCCGTCATGTCGGACATGCCCATGACATGATAGTGGCTGGCTGGGTGGTACAGGCATAGGCATTTGTTCTGACACTGATTGCGCTACCTACGTCAGCTGTTATAATTATAAATTATAATTTCCATTGAAAAGAGCAAGGTAGGTGTAATATTTATTTCAGAACACCTATTTGAATAGTTTGAGGGAAGGCTAAAGAATAAAAAATGTTATGAAACTTTAAATTTTAAAAAAGGGCCCAGCACACTGCAGAACACTTTGCTAGGTGCGCCCTGCAGAAGCAATCGCCCTGAGCAGCTAATAAATAAATTAAATAATAAAGCAGCAGTGTTCAGCTTTCTGACATTGTCGTATGCTCATCCTAATGGTAGGTATGACTGCTTTGTAGTCCCAATCTTATCAACTGTTACTTTCTTCCACCAGACAAACCTTTTCAACTGTTATTTTTTTAACAAGATCGTTGACGGCGATCAGGGCAGGATGCGCGTAACTTGTGGAGCGGTTCCAGGAGCGGTTGAGATCAGATCCCAGCAGGTCGGAGCGCTGGTTGCCGAGGAACACGCCGTCTGGGTTCAACATGGGGATCACCTGTGTGATATACTTCGTCATTCACCTTATTAAGAGGCAATGAAATTAGCGCCACTAAAGGTAATTTTTCTGTAAACCGTACTAAGCGCCAAATGTGTCCATCTTATTTTAAATCCATAGGAAAAGTTGTTTAAATCTATAGTAATAATAATGAATAGGTAATATCTAAAAGATGGAGATATACCAGAAATTATTAAAATTTTGAGCCCCACTTGCGTAAACCTGGGTTAGCAATTAACTCCAGGTTAAGTTGGTAGGTAAGTAATCCATAATTTTTAGTACATAAAAAAACAGAGTTAGTTCATTTAACACTGAGCTAATTTTATTGCTATTCCAGGTTGACGCAAGTGGGGCTTATTCCTTGACTATTTATTATAAGGACTAGCCTTGCGGTAGCATTTCCCCTCTGCCACGGTATAAGATCAATTAATCATGTACATTTACATTCAATTTTATACCTTATCACTAAACGAGACAGCCTATAATTGCGAAACAATAATTTCGAACTTAGAACGTTTGGGGTTCACACGAGACTACTTTTCATGATTTTTATCGTTCGAAATTAGAATCTAAAGTTATGGGAATAAAATCCAAAGTTGCGGATTTCATTTTATCTCGCCAAAAAGTGGCAGAAATGTTTGTTAGTAGAATTAAACGCGTAACTAGTCCCTATATAAGTAGTCAAAGGGCTTATTGGAGGATAACATAATTTTATATATTGTAGGTAACTTAACTACAGCCAGTGGTACAGCTAATAAGAATTTAAAAAAATTATCGAGGTCTCAATTTTAATTACGTATACTACTTAGTTGAATTTTTTATTTGTATAATAATAAAATGCTTGCTCCCAAAGGATCTTGTTATCCTATTAATAATTTGGTCGCTTTTTGTTAAGCATGAAATGATGGGAAACATTTTTATAAGTTGCTGTAGGTACAGTCAGCAGCAATAAGTTATTAGTTCTACGTCGTAGTACTAAAAAGTGTGTATTATAACTTATTGCTGCTGTCTGTACCTACTTTATGTGGTACTTACTTGTAAAACTATTCCATTTCGTAACGCAGATGCTTTTTCTGTTGACGTCAATAAATAATCCAGGAAACCTGTTCAGCAAATTGGAGTTATTTTATAACTCATGCATAGTTTCATACTAACATAGTCACATTACCTACGTAGATAAACTCGCAACCATTATTTTTATTAGAGTTTAAATTTGCAACAACTACCATGGTATATAATTATATGCTCACGACTTATTCCTTTTGCCTTTGCCTAGCATATTTAGGGTTTCAGGAATGAATGAGAGCGTGAAGTGATGAAAGGTAGCTAGCCATGTTCTTAAGCCTAGTTCGAACTATGCCAGTATTTTAGTCGCGTGCCGAGTAATTTCGTAACTAAACGCGTCTGCGCAATGAAAAGTGACTAAATTTTCATTTTTAAGACACGTTTAGCTACTAAATTACTCGCCACTCGACTAAATTACGGGCACAGTCCGAATTTAACTAGGCTTCAGAGCCATGGCCGTGGTGGCTGGTTCCATTTCATATAAATAAATATGTCGAGCTTTGAGTCATTGCTAAGTGTAATATCATAATTAAACTCAATTCAGGCAAAGGTAACCAGTTACTTCTTATTCGGGGTTGTGAATTCTTCACTTCGCTGGCTGGTTAACAAGGTACCTAATGAGCTTTCGGCCAGTCAGTTGCTTTCAAGGACTGCGTTTAAAAAGCTAAATTGATGCATCCTGGAATCGATTTCAAATATTATTGATTTTAAACATGTTACAGCCATGTTGTGCTATTTCGAATCGAATAAATATACATAGGTTTATTATCATTTTTTTTTTTGTATCTCTAATTTTATTACAAAATATTGGTAAATAAATATACATAATAATTATATAATATTTGCATGTCAATAATAATTACTCTGCGTTAACTCTGCATGTCCTTTTAATCATGGAAGAATAGTTAATCCTGGCACAGACCTCTTTGGTCATTCTGGATTGCTATTGCAACGCCTAGATAATAATATTAAAAAAAAAAAAAAAACGTTCATCTAAGCCAAGTCACTCTTTATTATCACTATTGTCTAAGGTGTGAAATGTATGATGTATTGTTGTCTATATGAATAAAAAAAAAAAAATTAAAGATTGAAAAATTTTATCCTGGAATCGCTGCCGCTATAAGTGTATATTATACACATACTCTTCACTTAACAGTGTATCCTCAATCATTGATGAAAATCACATGAGTTGGCATCAGTCTGGCATGCTTACCTTGACAAATGTAAGAGGTCGGTTGCTCCCCACCGTGTACCCTCGCTATTATAATAACAACTCGTTTCTTCGGCTCACTAACTTTGCCTTTCACGACACTCTCTTCTTTTGAATCATTTTCTCTAACACTCAGATCGCCTATTGTTAAAAGGTCTACTCGCCGTTTTTGCTGAAATAATACAAGGAATATAATTATAATATCTAAACATACTAGAAGCTAAAGATATACCTAGAGCCTGCCTATCTTCTTACTCTAAGTAGAAAGGATGGAAGAGAGTCGTCCTGATAAGGTCGTGATAATTAACATTTGCCTACAATCTTTATTCCTGAATCACACTGCAATATCAAGGTGTAATATTCTGCACGATCGTCGAATTTGAAATTGTCGTCAGCCAGATACATCCTGAAAGATAGTAGTTAGTTTTTCTGTCACTCAACGGTTTGCTGGAAGAAAACTATTTTAGGATTAAGCTCGCCTTTGTACGTGTAAGTGTTATCACGACTTACTGAAATTTTTTCATTATTATGTTTTTGTGTACAATAAAGAATCTATAAATCTAAGATACCCAAATAATTGTGTGGCTAGTCCTTATAGTTATCATGGTAATTAAACATCTTACCGTAGTCTGCGCAATAGACTCCCTTGTAGCGAAAGCCAGCGCTCGTTTCTCCCACGCCGCCAGGTACTTCTGAAGCCTGGAGTAGGAGTAGGGGGCAGCAGCTGCGAACTGGTACACGTCTTCCTCGCGGTCGAACGCGAAGGCCAGGCTGAGGACCTTGCGGTTCCTGTGCGCGAGGGACCGGTGGACGAAGAGGAGGCGGCGGGGGATGCGCTGCCTGGTCGGTGGTGATGAAAGGTTTGAGTAATCATATTCATTTATTGCCATACATTTTTATTTATGTGGGTAACATTCTAACATTAGATTTCTAACTGATCAATTGTTATATAATTTTATCAAAGTACTAAAGTCATTTACAAAAAAAACACAAGTGGTCTATATATTGGGTACGCCGTACCGTACCCGGTACGGTAATACATAGTACCTTTTTTAATACTGTTCTAGTTTAAAATACGTAAGAGTTCGTAAACGTCTTTTCAGTGATAAAAAATATCTCTGTAGGTCATTTCCAGCATGATTCAACCACAGCCCGGACACTGCATACAAAAAATTTTAATTGACAAGATGACGTCAGCCATAGAGAAACACGTAACTCGTACCCCGAGAGGAGTGGCCTTACACATAATTTCCCATACTTTCCCCTCTGTCAAAGTCTCACCCCCGCGACGCCGACGGTCCCGACCTAGCCCCGATGGCCTACTTAATTCGATGCGTTTTACTGTTATTGTCAAAGCAGCTACGAAATTACTAATATGAAAACCCAAGTCTTACAGATCACAACCCGCCGTAGCAAAAAAAATAATAATAAAAAAATAGTCTTAAATTTTTTTAATTTCGATGTTACCGTTTTTTTCTATACTGTCATGTTCTTCACCTTAGTTCAATACCCATACATAATAGTAAGACTGCCTAAGTAGTGGCACAAAGCTATGATGATGATGATGCTACTCCTAACCGATTTCGGCTACGGCGACTGTCTCTGATCCCTTCATTGTCGGCGCTCGTGCGCCCTAATATGGCTTATATAGCCGATTTTTTTTTTGCGAATGTACGTGCGCAATGAGAGCACGTTAGGACACCATTCTCATAATTATAATTGATGGTCGCTGGTGGTCGGGCCTTCAATTTATCGCGCTTGGCATCAAGCTCAGAACGCCGGAATGCCTCAAAGTCAAAAACTTTGTCTTTGACAAGGGACCTCCACTCCTGGCGTTGGGATGCAAGCTTTTCCCAAGCTAGCTAAGATGAAAAAGTCAATTTTGATGGGTCTCATTGCTTTGTATGGCAACTTTAGAACATGACAGTATAGAAAAAAACGGTATCCTCGAAATTTAAAAATTTTGGTCAATTTTTTTTTTGCTACGGCGTGTTGTGATCTGTAAGACTTTGGTTTTTATGTTAGTAATTTCGGCTACAGCACTATTCTAATAAATGCTGTCATACATTGACAAGGATGAGCAGTTCTATGGTACGTAGTTTACCAGTTAGTACATAATATACTAACCCTCCAACTAAGTTGTTATTATAGGTCAGCTTATTTATGCAAAATAGGAACAATATGCAGGTGCAAATTAATTCAGTGATTAGTATCGGTGCATGGTTCTACGTAGCACGATGCACGATGTGGAAATAATCACCACGTCGCAGCGCTGTCAACTTCCATCCTCTACAATCTACAACATATGCACCCTACCTACCTACCATCTACCTACCACCTAGTAGTAGTTGTTTATTTTTTTTTTAACTTTTACATTATTTATTTAACTAGACATACGAAATAACGAACAACTGATAAAACTAAAATATAACTAGACTAATAAGCTATCTTCATCTAAACAATATCTTATCTCAAAATATAAACGCCTATAAATAATACACACACGCCAGAGCGTCGCCGCAAGACAAAATTCAAAATTCAAAAATTTTTTATTCAAATTAATATCACATAGATAGCTTTTTGACGTCATTTTTGAGTCTACCACCGCGTCGGAAGGTGTTCCGTTGAGAGAAGATGCGGCCAGAAACTCTACAACACACATCTTTTAAACAGAACAAAATATACAAAGTACAATTAAAATACAATATTGCATTACATAGAGTAACATTGTCAAGACCAGACATTTTGGTCATTCAAATAGTCATCGAGTTTATAGTAGCCTTTTTTACAGAGGACTTGTTTAACATGGGACTTAAACTTTTTGTCTGGCAAGTTTAGAATATCCTCTGGTATCTTATTATAATAGCGTATACAGTGCCCCTTGAAAGATGTGTTGACCTTACTGTGTCGAAAATGTGGGGATACTAATTTATTTTTATTTCTTGTATTGTAATTATGAACGTCACTGTTTTTGGGAAAGAGATACAAAATAATGTTTCCGAACGTATAAAATATTTTCGTAAATATATTGACTGTAGAAAGTCAAGATACTGATATCTTTAACCACTTTCACCTCTTTGGTGGCATGGTGCAAGCATGACATGGTGCCCAACAGGCTGTTAGTAACACAGTAGTTGTTAATAACAAAAATATAGCATTTAAGTAAAAATGTGATTACCGAGCGCAACGCCTACAAACTGCTCAGCAGTTTGGCGATATCAAAAATTGTAAACTTAGATGTAAGATTCTGAAATAAAGAAAGTAAAAAAAAAACTATTTTCCTTTGTAGAGTAGCGAAGGTATCTTATACCTTATACTGAACGATTTTTTTTATTATTAGGTATTTTACAAGCTTTTATTGAATTTGTCCTGTTAAATTGTTCAGTATCAAATCTTGCAAGTGAATACTTAACTATGATGTAATACCTAATTATGGTGACAGTTAACCAGTGGTGCAGCCAGGATCGTCTCCGTATTATAAAATTAGTACATTTTACACACGGGACACATCAAGCTATAATTATAATATAATAACCAAAATAAGTAATTGTTTAAATGCTCCATATTATTTTATTACTCACTACACCCTTTACTAAATTTCACTGTTGAGGGTTTGCTGGAAGAAATCTCTTAAGAGATAAGCTCGCCCTTTGTACATGTCTTTTCTATTGTCTGTATCAATGTGCCTGTGTGTAAAATAAAGTGTTATAATAATAAGATGGACGCGCGTAGGTGGTATAACATATAACGTCGCGCGGCCAGCTTATGTTAGTTATAAAGCTGAACACGACAGTATTTTTTAAAGTTGTCTTGTTTTAAGTCTACTTATGAATCGAACTAACTTACCACTTCTGTCGTGAAGTAGATCGAACTATAGGTGTCATGTTCTCGTCAAACAAAGTGTGCTCCTTGCCGAAATTCACTATGTTGAAGATTACTCTCTGTAATCAAAGTCATAATAATTTACTGCATAAATGTTTTAAAATAATTTGCCTACCTATCATTTAATAGTACATTATGGTACAAGTGTGTAATGTTGGTGATTACCGCTGAGGCGCCATTGAGACCCGAGCCGTAGGCGAGGGTTAAGAGAGCCGAGGACGGTACACGTGTATCATACGACGTTTTTCAACACACTTGTGAAGAAAATAATAATAAAAAATCATTTTATTTAGTAAATAAAAAGTTTATTTAGATAATTTATTTGTATTTGTACTATTGAATATTATCTTTTTTGTATCGAAACTTTTTTAAGAACAAAGCAACTCAAGAACTCAACCAAGAAGTTTAGATACCTACTATAAAAAACCTATAACTCACTTGTGAATAATAGTAATGAAAAAGTCACAGTTTGATTATAGGTGTCATTATGTGCCTAATTGCGGTGAAATAAGAGCCATTTTATGAGCAAGTGTGTTGAAAAGTATTTTTTAGAATGCTATGGATCATCATCATCAGGTTAGCCCCCTTTAATCTGTTATAGATGATTAAAGCAGAGTTGTTGAATAACTTTTTCTCATGGCTACACAATGGATACATATCATTACACGGTCTACGTTCTCAAACTTGTCCCACTCCCTAGATCTCGGTCATTAAACATACCCCAAAAATTGTGGTTTTATCTGCCCGAAATCTTGAAAAATCTAGATACTTTAATAACTAATAATTGATATTTTTTTCGGTATAATATTGAAGAGCCAATTTGAGCCTAGAAATGTACCAAAATTAAAAAAAAAAATTACGTCAGCAACAGTTCCAATTTTAAAATTTAGCTATTATCTCGTTCTAAAAAACCTGATGGTAAATTTTTTTTTGCACATATTCAAGGCTTTACCATTATAAATACTTCAAACATGGTGTAAATATTTTTGTCTACTTAGAAGGTTTTGAAAAATACATACGTATTTTATAATAAATACCTCAATTTTTTAATTTCAATGCATATTTTATTGCTCAAAAATAATTTATATTGTTAAATCTAAGTCGAATGAGCGCATTGTTATTAATATTATTAATTCAAAAGCCTTCTGGGACACAAAATTTTGATTTCTATGTTGCGTAGCTAATTTTTTTTATATGTTTTAAGATAGTCTTTTTATCACTAAATGGTGCCGGTTAAAATATTAAAGTCCAATTAATAATCACTCCCTACCCTGCCTAATAAAACTCAGTAAAATGACTGGGCTAAGTTGTCCCATTTGGGATAAGGTTAGGTACTTATAATTATAACTGTCACCGCGGTTTGATAAAATTAATATGTGATGTAGTAATTGGTTCCTACGTAATTGAACATCCCTAATAAACAATGTTCATAAATATATAATAAGTCACTTTTTTTCTCAGATTACCTGATCCTGTTTCACGTTCTCCACGGTAAAATTGAACCAGAACCTCGACCTTGGGCGACACGTGTCGGGCCTGATGAAGAGGTCATACTCGAGCTCGGTGATGTGGTCAGCTCGCCCCAAGTTGCCGCACTCGAAGGCCGCGTCGAAGCATAGCTGCCCGCGCTTCGCCTTCCCGCTGTGCCCCGGTGGTCTCACTATGAGCCGGTTCAGATTTCCCAGACCTCCCTCACCATCACTTTCTTCACTATCTGTGTAAGAGAAATTGATTAATTATTCGTTGTATGCACACTTAACGACCTCGACCACGACAATGACCGATGTCTGCACCGACCATTCGAAGCTAAAACACGTTAATAAAACTAGGGCTTTTCGACTAAGTAGGATTAGTTAAATTTGTAGTTTAGAATGGTTTATGTTTAGGGTAAGTTTTATTTGTGCTTTTACTATTTTATTCCTTTAAATAAATAAATTTATTATTAAGTACCTAGTTACTAGGGTTAAAAAAAAAAGAAAAAAAAAAGTAGGAACTACATAATTATTTACAAAGTCTACTTTATAATTCCACTTTGTTATTCGGCAGGTACTTCCAAGTAGAACCAAAGTACCATTATTTAGTACTTAGGTATACAAAAACAGCTTTTTATTTTATGAAAAAAAAATTAAAACTGAATAAAAAAGATTGGTCTCAAAGTACTACTCGCTATTTTTTTAAATAAACATTAGTTTAACTG